>JAGSMW010000023.1:0-4800000 GCA_029286795.1 Byasa hedistus | reverse complement strand
CGTTCACCGATAAGGAAAAACGGTGCAGATGTTCGCTCAAATTTACTTTATACGATTTTTGGACAATATTGGGGTAGCAGAGGAGCTCACGGTTAATCTGACAGGAGCGCCCGCTCCGCCGTTACTTCGCTTCGCCCCGGACGAGGAAACAAATTGCCGCCCCCTAAAAAGAAACTAGGAGAGTTTATAATTTATTTATTTATTATTGATTTATTTGTAAACAAGAAAACTGTTCCGTGTGGCTCAAAATAGGCAGAAATTCCCAGAACTGACAGCCAACTTCCAGTAATGGAGAGGCACTTTAAGAAGAAGAAACAAGAAAACTTACAGCTTACACTTTTACTTAAACAGAGTTAATTACACAAATTAAAAATAGAAAAAAAAACCATAACAAGTTTTTACATGTGGTTTTAAATAAAGTTAATGTAAATTTAAGGACGCCTATTATTCTAAACGCTAAGTTTAGCTAAATTTTAACGCTAAATTTTACTATTTAGTTAAATAGTAAATTTTTTGCAGAAAAAAGTGGTTAATAATTTACAAACAGAGGCACCGCTGGTATTAAACAGATCGATCTCTTCGCAGTCGCTGTATGCATTATTAAATGAGTTACAGACTCTAAACTAGGTATGAATTTTGTCTGTATTTAGATGTAGCACGATGTGTGGACAAGATGTTATGATGACGAAACACATGGCATGGGATTGTGATGTGCTAAACCGCAATTTATTCAGCTATATATATACATGCGTGACCACATTAGAAAATCATTTGATTTGATTTGATCCTGTGCGGGCATAAATAAGACCACGCATATATATAGATAGACATACGCAATAGGCTGAAGTATACAGATCTCTTACGAAATTGTTACTCTGTTACACACAAAACAGAAGGAAATTCTGTAAAACTATATTTCATTGGATAATGGGCATCCGAAAATGATGTTAGTGGTGTCAGCACCACTGACATCGCCTTTTCAAAACGCATTAGTATCAAGTACTACGAAATTTACATAATATTTTATACTAACAATTTACTTAACACAGTTACAGTTACAATTACGTAAAGAGTTGAATATAAAATTTCATGATTTTGAATTGCAATAAGCCCGTAGATGATTAAGTTTAGTCACCGGGAATACTAAGGTGTGATGAGACTCGATATTGAGTTTGGGACAAACGATTACTACTGTACAATAAAGACTGTTTCTTCTGTATAAGGAAGCAAATAAAATATCAGCAGGGGTATTAAGAAAACGCTTGTTGTTAACTATGGCCGTATTGTGACTGCTTTAGATGTAAAATAGTATATTTCATTACCCGATTAGTTTTATTGGTTACTGTTATTATTTCTATATCAGCAAAAACTAAACACGGTAATGTTTCCGATCATTTTTCATTGGAGAATATCATAACATACAGATGACGACTTGCATCTATCCAAGTTACACAAAAGTTGCTGTAAATTTTGTGAAAGTAACAGCCAATTCATACAGAAGAGGCAGAACAGTCTTCTTGTATATGTATGTAAATTTAATTATCATTTTCAATTTAATAAAATTATTACTTTTAAAATTAAACCCTATAGAATATGCAGCAAAATATAATTTCATCGTGCGACATTTTTATGCAAATGCGAAGTACGTCTTGTGACAAATTATGTTAATTTATTCCATATCACAGCAATGCCACCTCGTAATTAGCCGCACCGCACTAACGATCTACTAATTCATTGTATTAATTAATTCAGAAAAAAACATTGCAAACTAACTTTTAATGAAAGTAAATTTTACGCGTCTATTTGATTATTAACAGGACTTTTCGATTGATGTACATGTATAACAGCTACGGTCTCTAGAGTACTGAAGTGACATAGCTCCTGACGTAGTTTCACGTGCTAGTCTGATTTACAAAGAATTAGCTCACCGTATATTGAAGTCTTCTAATGATGTACTAGGTTTTTGATTTATTTTTATTAATAATGGAATCCTAAGCCAGTAGTACAACGTAACTATCTTCTCTAATAAAATTGAGATGTTTTGTAATTTCAGTAGTCTCTCAAATCATCCTTGGTAAGTGTGTGTGATTTATGAAATTGGATGTAATAGTTTGCATGACCTAAAACATGTTAAATTATTAACTGTATTATGTTTTACATATATGTACGATACAATGCGTCTAAATAAGTCTTTACTCCAATTTCACATCACCACGGCATTTCTGGTTGGATCTATAACGGGGCTTGGTTCAATTTTAAAGTTTTTTGTACTTTGCTGTTTTTACTTTCTTTAAATCGGATCAAAAATTCTCACTGCTAGATTGAAATAAACTAGTATATTCTTACTTTAATAAAGCATTAAGAGGGTATCGGTAGACGGCATCTCATGTATCTAGGTTCCCTGAAACGTTAGCAAATATAGAGACACCTGAACTACACTCGCTGTGGCGATGGCCTACAACGTTTATGAGAAATTCGTGCCAAGTTAATCTACCTTGCTTCCGTTCTCAATAATTAAAATGTCGAACTACAAACCGTTATGGCTTATGCCAGAACAAAAATGAAAAATGGCGTGTCAGTTGTATTAATCGCTTAATAACTTCGATTAACAGTTAATTATCATACTACTCACTTATTTGTAACACCAAAAATATGTGTTGTTCTTGTTGGAGCCCAAATTGATTTAACTTTTTGAAACTTAATTAAGCCTAAATGCGCAAACGTGAAAAATGTTTCACTCATGTACTTATTTATAACTTTAACAAGGTTATAAACACAACAATTAAATATGTTTATATTTATTAAAAAAAATTATATACCTTTGCGTCGTATTAAATTTTTTATGATATGTTTTGCATAAAAAAATTAATGAAAAACGTGAAAAAGTGGGCGCGAGTTAAGAAATATTCAACAAAATGGCCTGTCCAGAATAATAACAGATTTTTTTTAAGTTAAAAATAGATCCTTAAGGGCTTTCCATTTGAATATAAGTTGACACTTTAAAAGCTTTATTTATTTGTAAGTCTGTACAAATAAATAAAATAAATCCCCGTTATATCAAAATAACAGCTTTTTACGTAATGGACATAAATGCTCGCAGATTTCTAATGCCAGTAAGACAATTTTATAAATATTAGTCTGGCTATCAGTTCTGGGTAATCTGTGAAACCATTAGAAGGCCCACAAATAAAATTGCATTTTTGCGCCTAAATCTTCCCCTTTAACAAACTGCCGCATAAAAACGAAATATACGGTAACTTTAACGGATTTACTCCAGCGGCGTTTCTGGTTGCAAATACGAAAGTATACAGACACAGATTCATTTAGAATTACGGCGTATAAACTGTCTGATGTATTTACTGCACAAAGTTAACCAATTGGCAAAAATATAGAAGCAGCTCTTATATATTTCACATTAACCCGTATTTAGAAAACAAACTTTCATTCAGTCTCATGATGTCTACGATCTATTAACATATGCCTGTTTTAATTGGAGGATATAGATTTCCGGGAGTGGTTCCCTCTTAGTCACTTTTATGACACGCCGAGGGTTGAGTTGCGATGGGGGCTTTCTACAAAGAATTGAATGAGTAAGTGCAATGAATAATGTATAGTTAAGAAACAAATCAAATTTTTATTAATGTCGGCAAAGTAAAGCGTTTAAAAATATAACTAAAGTTATATTCGTAAATGTAGTGCGAGTTGTTAGTAAGATATGTTACAAGAACATAAAAACAAATCTAGCGACGCCTCACTACGAATACCGCACTCTTATCGACCGTTTTAAATGTTTATGAGAAATTCATGCCGAAGTTAATCTTCTAGGCTTCCGTTCTCGATAAACTAAAATTTCGTATAGCAAACTGTTGGGAATTTAGAGGAAAATTGTGTAAATATGGCCGTTACGAAATCCGATGCTATTAAAACTTTGATATTCACGAGGGAAATGATGCACGTGTACTATATTAGATAAACATTTACGTATACATTTTCATAATAGTTTAAAAGCATATCTTTTATAAAAACATTCTATATCATTTCAATGATAATAACTTTTCTTGTTCCTGGTATTTGGAAGTATACTTTTGAAAAGTATACAGACGTGTAATAAAAATCACATTCAACAATTTTAGCCTCGAAGGCGACTAAGGATGGTAAGCGTAACTCGATGAATAATTGGCCTTGGTGATGAGGAACCAGCCAAAGGCCAAAATATTCTCGCAGATCAAATTATTTGGTAATCCTTGCGAAAAACTCGGTTAATGCATATTTTTCATCTGTGTCAAGTTTAGTTATAAAATGAACGTCAATTTTGTTTCGTTACTAAAAGTTCTAATAAACTTCACTATGGCATACTGTTCAGGCACATATGATATGGTCACAAAGTTGTTGCTTACAATTCATATGGTATTTACAAGAGCTTGCATAATTCGAGTCAAATATTTATCACATATTTCCTAATCAAACAGAGCATTGTTTACTTTGGATTAGTAACAGCGGCGATGATAAAATAGAAAGAAAGAAAGAAAGAAAGAAAAAATGTTTATTCGTACTGCCTAATATACAAAAAACATAAATACATAGAACAGTAAAAAAAAAAAAAATTACAAATAACAAAATAAAAACAAAACACGCAATATATACTTAAAACTAAATAAAAAAAAAAAAAAGGATGTAATTAGGCAGCAGAAACGGGTTCCAACTCAGCAAAATGCTCCTGCACTAAGCAGTAGCGCTGATTTTCAGTTGGACCCTCGTGCGTGTGCAAAGGTGCGAGACATCTACGTAATATCCTTAACAATAACACCACTTAACATAATAAACAATTTTGGCAAAATAGACAAAGGGTATAGGTAGAGAAGATTAAAAAAAAAATATATATAATAATTAGAGGTTGTAACAAAGTAAAGTCCTGCATAGAAAAACATTCAAGAAAAAGAAAACACAAACAACAAAGACAGAAGTCAACACAACTCACAAAACTTACAATTTGCAAACTGCAGTTCCAAAGCATACTTTTTCATCTTATTTTTAAAATTTGACACGGACTTAACATTACAAAACGGTGGTGGTATCGTATTCCAAATTTGAGCAGCAGCATACTTGAAACTACCCCTAAAAGCAGATGTTTTGTGCTTGGGAATCTTTAAAATGGTTGCAAAGTTTCGTAAACGGTGACTCCAAGTAAATTTATTATATAGATAAGTTGGTTGCCCTGTCTTAACGATACTGAACAGCAGAGTACAGAAATGTGTATATCGTCTAGATGACATTTTAAGCACATTTGCGCGATTTAAATAAGGCGTTACATGGGACCTGAGAGGTATGTTAAAACAATATCTACTGCATGCATTTTGTACGCGTTGGATTAGATTTTTAGTTTTTGATAGTAAGCGGGGACCGTATACTGTATCACAATAATTAAACCTCGACAAAATCAAAGAATCAACTAAATTTAAACGTATTTGTGGGTTCAAAAAATCACGAATTTTATAAAGGGTTTTTAAGCGAAAAAAGCAATTACGTACAATATCCGCTACGTGAGATTCATAACGCATAGCCGAGTCGATCTCCAGACCCAAATTTCGAGCCCTGTCTACTCTTTCTAGAGGTTCATCCATTAACATTATACTAGAAATGTTAGAAGTTATTCTAATAACCTGTTTTTTTGTACCCAATACCATGTACTTAGATTTTTTTGGATTTAATATAAGTACATTTCTACGGGACCAGTCACATAATCTACTTAAGTCTTCATTAATTTTCGTGACACCCTCCTTTACGTCAGCGACGTTGAATGATAAATACAGTTGCAGGTCGTCCGCATATATGTGGTATTTACAATGAGTTATGTAATTAACTATGTCAGCGCTGTAGAGCACGAAGAGCAAGGGTCCTAAAATCGATCCCTGGGGGACTCCGCAGGTTAATTTAGAAAGAGAGGATGAAAGAATAGGGTCTACGTATATTCGTACTGGTTAGTATCTTTGGAGTCCCTGGTTCTATTACATAGCCATAAAGAAGTTTGGATGGTGATAGAGTTTTTCATAACAACCGTAAGAGCTCAAATATTCTGGTTAAAGTACGCTTCACCATCTACAAATTGGTTACTTACATTATTTGAAATTCAACTGAAATGCGAAACGTTTTTCTTCTATAACAGTTTATATTAAAAATATATTTGGTAATTATTATAAATTGAGTTTAATTTTCTAGTTGGTTAGGTTTTTTTATGAACATTCAGTCTCGTAGACTCTTACGACGATCGTCGAATATTTACTAATGAATTATTTATTAAGTAATCGTTTAAAGCAAAGAGGCCGAGCTGTGAGGGGTTTTGTTTATCCAATATTGTTTCTGTTTACCATTGCCGCAATTGCCTCTAAAATGTTCAAGGAATTCCTTTCATAATTTGACTTTTGGTATTTTAATATTATATTATTATTTGATCTGGGGTGAATCAGAAATAAATTATCTGTCGAAATCTCTCAATACATTTTAAGACCAAGCTCCCTTAAAATAACAGTCATTTTGTACCAATGCCCTATTTTTGAACTAAAAATATCTACCATTGATACATTTCCCCTTACTCTCTCAAATTAGATAGGTTTTATATTTTTTTTTTTTATCATCACAACAACAACAAGGGGACAACTATGTATTAGATGGATTCTTTCTAAAATGAATTACAATAAATAATAATAACATAAATGTACTGTTTATAACACTAATATATAAAATTGTTTTGTAACCCTTAATACCATTTCATATATTTCTAAGCCATCAATGGCAAAAATTGCCAAACAGCCGTCGAACCAAAGCGTCTTAAGCCATTCAATTTGTCGCAACCAAGAGGGACCCTACTCAGTTTGAAATTGACATCAGCTTATGTCTCCTGTAAAACCTACAATTTTAACCTATGTCATTTTGATGATCAACACCGTTTCGTAACATGTGAAGTAAATCAAGAAAATAATGTTATTAATATTAATGAATAAAATTTCTTTATTAATGATTAAAAGTCTGCTGTGCTAAAGACGTACAAAAATATTTATTTTTGTAACCAATAGGTATAAACATGTTTGGGCATGAATAGTAAAGCTCGTACAAAATTTTACTTGGCTAAGACTTATCATCTGTATGCAGAACTTTCTCGACAGGTATATAAAAAAAAATCTTTACTTTATATTGCACCTATGATCTTGCAATTTTTGTATTATCTAGAACTGGACTTAAATTTTATATGGTGTAAAGTGACATGAAGTCATGGATGGTAGCGTACTTACGTTATATGTTATAGAAACAGCTTCGTAAGATTATTGAAAAAAATTGCTTAGATTTGAATGACATGGATTAGCCACTGTGTCACCAAGGCAGATTATACAATGTTTAAATAATCAACTCATTGTTCAAAGTATTTTAATAGAGTAAATACAATATTAGAATGCTCGTAATTTACGCCCTTGAAGCTTTTAAAGTTTCTTTACGTTCGTCGTAACTTTGTTTCAAAAAGCCATTAGTCATTCTTTTGTTAGCGATTGTGACGGCAAATTTTTCACGATGAGACAAATTTGGAGAATAAATTAAGCAGCGTTATCTTGTGTAATAAAAGCGGTAGACGGAGGAGTACTTCTTTCCGCGGAACAGTATACAAAGCAGTTAAATTATCATTATACTCTCGAGTTTATTTCTCTCGATTCGTTTTTTACGGATTGCACTTAGTTAATTATCTTATTTATAGAAATCTTTATTAAAAACAACACTTACATTTATTTTTTATCCGTTTCATTCAATACGTTTTATTGGCGACGTACAAAAAAATTTCTACGTCCGCCAGAACGGTAGATAAATACGGTTACGTTTCAACTATTGACTGTAAACCAATATACGGTAAAGAGTGAAATGGTGTTTGTACAACAAATGTCGACATTGTTTCAGGAGCAAATAGCGCAATATTATCAATGTGGAGCAATGCTGACATTATTTTGCTGGTGGTAGGTTTTTGCTGTTGAGAACCGTCTAAGTAATACATTATTGTGTTCCGGTATAAAGAGCACTGATGCTAATGAAATTTCTGGGTTAAAGCGATTTAATTTCTTAGATGACGGGTACAATATAGTGTATATCGTCCTAACTAGCGCCATTTTGTTATGAAGGGCACATTCCGTTATAGAAAAATAACAATTAGTATCAAGCATTTTTCTAGAAAACGTTACAAGAACAATACAATAATGGTAAAGTTAAAACGCCCGTCCAATTGGTATAAGTTTTTGCGTAAAATTTGAAGAAAGAAACAGACACGAAAAGATTTAAATTTCGGTTATCTTTAAATATAGATAAACAGCTTTCTTTATGTTATTACTTTCCTTTTCCCATAAGGATAGCGCCTTTACCAAACTCTGTTCAAATTCGGGTTGGAAGAGAACGCGTTTCCTCGAAAGCTGTTCTATTTGGTATATCATTCATAAGAAGAGGCTCAGGCTCAGTGAGAATTGAACTCAAACCTCTTCCGTCAACAACCTTTTAGTTTCACCGCACTAACTGAGATATCACCGCTTGTTATTTTTATTTTCGTACTGTTAATGGTCTCTGTAAAAAAAATAAGTATGAATACACTTATACATATACACAATATGTGAAACAATTAAAATATGTATGAGGGTAATCGGACCTTATTTAAAAATTTTGTGTATTGGAAATGTTTTTCATGTTTTAACATAATATTGTTCTTATTCAAGTTGGTTAGTGTTAACTATATAATATGTAAACGAAAGTTTTTACAAGAACAGCAAGCCAAGATGTAAATAATTTTCAAGGAAAATAATTTGTCTTGTCCAACTGCAAAATTAAACGTAAAACTAGACCCCCAGCATCCCTTTTAGTCAGACGCGGAAGTTTCACGAAAATTGAAACTTTGTTTTACAAACTCATTATTCATTCTTTTGTTGTAAACTTGCTTTACTGCAAAATTTTATGACACGAAAAGAAAGTGTGGCAACAAATTAAAACCGCTTTGTAATATAATACCATTGTTTACCTGACAGTGAGTTTTAATCGTTGCTATTCATTATTTAACGGGATTCTGTCAAAAATGTTATAATGAATTGTCAGGTTTTAATTTGAACGAAAAAAGAAGCAATGTTACACAAAGTTAACCATGAATGCAAGATCCACTTATTCTTATGAAAGTTACACTAAAGTACGCTGGATGTAAGTTCTCACACAGTCGAAGATTTACATCAATAACTATGAACTTCGATGAACAAAGCAAACACCGAGTAGATGCTAAGTGGATGGATTTACAGCGCACAGGGATACCAGTACGTTTTGTAAGATAGCCCAGAGCTCCTCAGAATCCAACGAAACTAATCACGAATGAGTTTTAGTGTGTATAACTCCACGTAGCTCTATCTTCACAAGCAAGGTGTACGTCTTTAAAATGTAAGGACTAAAGCTAATGAAATTATTCATATGTCCATCTTATTTCTCAAGGCAACAAAGGGCATGTGTTACTGTGTAAACATCACTTACTATGAAGCGAAGGTTCTACTCTTCTCTACCTATAATAATCCATATTTAATGTGTATTAAATCTGAGAAGAAACATTTTAATCGACGCTGTAAATCCGTAAGAAGAACTATCTAAACTTTGATATGAAATCCGCTGTAAAATTTGTTTATTAGGTTATTTAAAATAAAATTGTTTAACTTTAACTACATCGCAAAGTAAAGTTTCTCAGCTATCTCATGAAAGTCATCTCGCCACTTAGCACCACCATAAAAGTTAAATGCTCCATAAATCACAGTAGGCGGGGACAGCCAAGACGCGGTACGATAATGAACTGGCTTGTTATTATTAATAAGTTTTTAATGCTCTTAATACCCCGGAGACCCGAAGATTGTAAACAAAATGTTAGTAAAAATTAAACAACATTCATTTCTTATATTTCTAAATAAAAAATATAAGGCTGCTGTTGTTAAAAAAATAATTTTATTCGAAGTAAATGTAAGGGGTTTGTACCATACATTGTTCTACTAACCCACCACTCAACAAACACTTAGCAAATATTTACTTTCTTATAGAATAAAATTTGCACAAAGTTTAAACGTATTTACCGACTAAATAAAGGTATTACTCGTTTCAAATTAAAACGGAATTTTAAAGTGCGGGAATATAAGAGTTAGTAAACAAAATATCAGCTCCGACATATTTGTGTTTAGTTTGCTTAAGTAGAAATAAAAATTTCATAATGAATCTGCGCTATTACAGGCTGCGGCATATTCATGTGAAATATTAAAAAGCTAATAAAAAGAAACAAACTTTTAACGCTTAGCTAAAATATTTGGATAAATTTTGGCACTAGTTACCAACGAAAAGACTTCCGAGAATTGACTATTCTGGATGACGATGTCTAAGCCTCACACCTGGAATTGTTTCATGACATCGAAATCTAAATTGTATTACAAAAGCTAAAGTTTGTTTGCCATATAACTTATGTATGGGAAATCCAAATTGCAGAGATTATAGTCTTATTAAATTTCTATATTAAACATCATCTATCTCACAAGAAGAAACTCAAGCTTGTTGTCAAGTGCGTGTTGGTAAACATGTCAAAGAAGGCTCGGTGAGGATCGAACTCGCTTGTTCTCACACATTGAATTATGATGGTTTTACTTTAATTACTTTAAAGAACAATAACCCAACAGTGTTCGACACGAAAAAAATATGACAAAAATGCAACCGTTACAAATATTTTGAAAACTATTTGATCATTTGGCATTTGAACAGAAGCGTGTGTAAATCTGAACGTACGTAGATATAAGGAGTTCAGGAGTATGAGTAGAGGAGACGGCATGCACATACGTATACTGTATCTGTGTCATTCGAGAGCAAAGGTTTCATGTCGAGTTGTAAAGGTAAATGAGATGCAGAGGTGCGCGTCAGGCGCGAACATTGTTTACAGTTGCACGTATACTGATCCCTGATTCAAAGATGACTTTTAATTTATGAAATGTATGCTGACTGCATCACTGTTTTTACAGCGACAAATCTCCATACCTAAATCACAATATATATTTTTTAACAGCTTCATTTTTAGTGGGATTAATAAAAAATAAATAAACATGTTCAGCTAGTTACCTGACGCTATTAAGTACTAATAGTGTTCTATAAATGACTACAAAAACAGATATTAGGATAAAGTCAAGTATATGTCGGACACTTTTAGATTCGAATGATTAAATCGTCTTATAATAAACGGATTATATTCAAAAAGAAATGTTATCGTAGTAAAGTTGTTGAAAACATTTGTAACACATATTGGTTGAAAGCTGAAAGAGATATTAGTTTATTAAAAGCTATGGTATATACCATATTTTAAATGTAAATCAAAGTATCAAAATCATAAGATTCTTATAGTCCTCAATCCTTGTGTATTATATATGAATAAAATTGCATAAACTTTATTGCAAATTTGTACTAAATGCTATACAATTTTTATTAAACGGTTTTATTTAGCTCGACCCGTACGGAATTTGTTTGTTTGGGTCAAAATTAGAAATTGAAATTTAAGCACCTTCCCGTTGTCAGATTGATCTGAAATTTGGTACACACATTTAATTTAGATGACAATACAATATAATAAAATCAATAACATTATAAATCTAAGATGGCCGCCGATACAAAATGGCAGATTACATATTTTTCCTTAACCCCCTCAATATGGGTATCAAATGAAAGGGCTACACTAGTAAAACACGATGATTATGTCAAAATTTAAAATTCAAGATGGACGCCGTTCCAATATGGCGGACTAGGTACATATTTTTCCACAACCACCACAATATGGGTATCAAATAATAGGATTACACTAGCAGAATACTGTCATTATGAATATATAATATATGTCAGAATATTCGGTAGACAATTTCACTAAATACTAAAAACAAGAAAATAAAAATCGGTAAAAAAACTTTTATTAAAACGTGGGGCCCATTACTAGAAAGTAATACAGAAATAGTTAATGGGCCCCACGTTTTTATTATTTATTAATTGTTTTTTTTATTTTTTTTTTATTTATTTTGTAGTTTTTAGTGCACATAAAGAAAACCGTTTAACTTAAAAGTTTTTTTACCGATTTTTATATGTTGCCTTTTTAGTCTGACCAAGTATGTTACATGTGAAGAAAAAAGTTACTTATATATAAAAAATATATATTTTTTTTTTGTGTATTATCACAGTTTAAATAGTACATGAAAAATAAATGAAAATGAAAAAAAAAACGAAATTAATGACGCGCAACATAATGAGAGTCGTTGAAGTGGTGTCTCCATACGGCTCGCTCCAATACATCTCATTTACATATTCAGCTTGAGGTGTACTTGTTTTAAAATTGAGCCCAGAAAGTTCCTCAGGCTTTTACGATACGGTGTCAGTGTTTCAAGGGTACTCCTGCGACTGGCTTCTGTCAAGTCCCAAAGTCGGGCGAGTGAAATATTAAATTGACTTTTAATTTTGTTGCTAGAAAGTCATCAAACACGTTCAATAATATCATTTTTCACGAATAGAAAAGACTTATTTTCATTTTTAATTGTTAAAAAAAGGAGAGATAAAGAAACGCTTACGTGGTAATAAAGTGATACGGCTCGCTGGGATGTTTGCAAAGCACTACATTGCACTCGGCCTTTTGAGAGATGAAAGAAAGATTGTACTTCTCATTAGCTCAGTAATTATAATAGAAGCCCGCTCTTCAAACCGTAACACTTGGCTCTGACATTGAAAGTGAAGTATTGGCTGCGGCGGCTTTCCACAAAGACACCACTATCGATTGGTGAATACATAATTTGATGCGACATAAATAATTAGTATTGACATAGTTCAATATTTTTAATTTTATGTTACTTCTTCTTTTCACTATTAGAATTAATCGTCAATGAAGTCAAAGTCAAAGTCAAAATTTTTATTCAACATGGGAACAATAGTTCACTTATTGAACGTCAAAATCTACCAGCCATTCGCAAAACAAATGCCACGGACCTGAGAAGAATGAGCAAGAAACTCAGCGGGCTATATATATACATACATTTTTTTTATCATCTTAATTTTTAAATGTCTTACACATACTGACACATACTGCTTGTGAATCAGCGCCATTTATTTCCACACATATTTATCATTTAAAGAATCATTAACACTATAATATGATTTACTTATCAAAACATAAATTGAAATTGTGTCAATGAATTCCAATTGTCAAAATCCTTCACCATAAGCTTTGATACATAGTAAATGTTCATCATCATTGAAAGCATAGAATGTATTAAAATTTGAGATTTAGACAGTTTTCGACGTTTTAATCAAAGACAATCGCTCGTCGCTGAAAAATGCATGCACGCGGAAGGTAGGGCGTCACTTGGAGCGTAAACTTTGAATCAAAGGGGCAGAAATATTACCTCGCTCGCTGCAGCTGCTGCTGCACAAGTAGAAAGAGCAAAAGAGCATGCACAATAGCCGTGCAGCCGTGCATCTTGACGGCCAGATTAAGATAACACATAACACTTTGTGAGAATACGTCTTTCAAATTTAAAAGCTGTCATTTGAAAGCAAAGCGCAGAAACATTACGACTTTAGAAACGGAGCAAACATTTTTAGACTTGTCCTAAATGTACTGTCATATTACAATTTAAAAATATGAATGACGTTTTTAAAAAAACTAGTACAGAATTAATACCTTATCTGGGAAAAGCTGTAGATATTTATTACCCAAAAATAGCATTTTTGTTTGATGTATAATTGGTAGAATCTCTGTAAGTTTTATACTATATATGATTAAAATGATAATTACTTCTGCTACACCTCTATGAGTTTTTTCATTTATGCTAACATCATTAGCTTACGAATTATAATAGTTGAAATGAATTTATTTTATTAAAAAAATCTCTAGGCTAAAATACTTGCTTTGCTACTAAATTCGAATGCTCTTAATTATTGGAAAACTTCAGCATTGCAGCGCTGTTGAGCATTCCAAACACTTAAGCGGATTCGAACGAATCGAAATTATTTGACCCAGAACTGCTTTGGGATTAAAAATATATTTCCTTATAAAATATTAGAAGGAAAGAAAATCGAATTCCACAAACAAAAATATTTCAAAAAAATATTCAACAGCACTCAATACGAAAAGCATAAGCACATTTCAGATAATATTTTTCTCTCATTAAATCATTTATTCCGTTATCAAAAGTGTTTTCCTTTGGTTTTACGACTAGCAATTAATTCAGGATTATAAATGTTTTACGAAAGTTAATCACATTAATAAAATGTGCGAAATTTAATAAAATATATACATTACATCTTAATGTATAATAATGAAGCAAATACACGCATATTTCACCAAGGACGGAATGTACGAGGAATTTCTTGATCCTATTACAAAATAAACTGATACCGCTTTAGCGGACACACATTTGAATTGTAGGTTAAATGTTTTGATAGTATCAATTTCCTCTTGTGTATATATTTATAGTAAATACTAAATACTAATAAGCAATTTATTTAACATTCCTACTGCCGGAAGTTTCTTCTCTCTAATAATTTGTCTCTTTATCCGCCACGCTGGACAAGTCATATGTTCGCGAAAGCTGTTTGTTATTCTAGAAACATGTCGGTTTCCTCACGATGTTTTCCTTCACCGGAAGATCAAGCTTGTGGGATATCGAACCGTCTCCTCGACTCGTATTACACGACTGAAATAACTGAATGAACTATCGCCGCTTTTTTCTTCCAATCATAAATGTGCTTTTTAAACAATTTAAGTAAATAGAACAAATAAATATTTTCATTTTTCTACCTTCTATTATATCCATATCTGAATTTCCAAAATGTATGACAGTGATGAAAGATTTTCATAATTTGTTCAACCATTAGAAATACAATAACATTTTTTTCTCCGTTTTCAGTAAACCGAAATTGCATTGGCGTTTTATACGCTTAACAAAAAGTAAGAAATCAAGGCAGTTTCCGCTTTATACAAAAATATAGAAAAAGTACTTTCGGTTAAATTAGCGTTAATAAATTTTCAAAAAATATTTAGTTCAGAAATTTTGATCTTTTCAAAGCGCCTTCGCTTCCTCTAATCTCGAGTCTCAAAAAGGCCGCTTCAAAGCTTCGCAATTTGCCGCCGAAAACCATTCTTATGATATCACACAAATTGAACTTGAGTTTTGCTTATTAGCTAACTTTTGAGTATTCTAGAAAACTTCAGTTAATTGAAAGACGTTCTAGAGTTCTACATGACCTTGCTTTCAACAACTCTGAACATAAAAATTCAAGTAAAGATATCTGCAGCTTTCATAATAAAATTATTTTTAGCAATATATTCGTTATATCATTTTACCTTTTTATCGACTGGGATAGTATATAAATAAAATAAATATGATGTTGTAATTATCAACGATCCATAGAGATTAATTGAGAGGTTATTACAACATTGTTTATGTGACTACATGAATACGCGTGAAGACGTTAGACGTTATGTTGTTAGTAACAAAAGCGGGTACCATAAATGTTTTATGTAACACGTAAAATGTATATGGCTACCCGGTGCTTCAGCAAATTACACGTACGATGTTATCCAACAGCTTTAATAGCTAGTTGTCAGTTTTATAGTTTGTTTAGGCAACGCGGGATTACACGTTACGAGTGCCTAGTACATGTGATTAGAGTGAACCCTTCGGTGCCCCCGTGTTGGAGTTAACTTTTTTACGGCGAATCACAAAACTGAATTTAATTTTTATCGTTAAATTTTAAGAAGAACTCTTAGTCCAAACTGCAATTAACGAAGCCATTAAAGCAACTAAGATTTAGGTCGCATAATTCGCATGCTATTAAAAATTATATCCCGAATTTTAAAAACTATTTGGGAAGGTTATGTTAAAACAAATCGAGTTTAAATTCGCACGCGGTAGATGTGAAACTTTGTATTCTGCTTCATTTGTAACATGAATACATTATGAACGTAGTGCACAGAGAGAGTAAAAGAGTGATCGACAATTTATGTATTGATTGAAGTAGGAAAGAAAGAAAGAAATAGACAAAAAATAAAATGAAGAAACGTGGTTCAACTTATTCTCCAGCCTAAACTGTATAAACACATTAATAATTGTCTCTTTTTCGTTACACTTTTTCGTTTCATAAAAATCATATTCACATATTATATATATTTTTAACTTGATTAAATTAGTTCATTTGTCCGTTGCTCCACAAAATACCTGAAAAATTAAGTTGGGCGTTCCACGATATGAATAGGAGGAATGGGAACGAGATAAAACGTAAACAAAATTATTGATAGCCTTAGTCGAAGGGCTAAAAGATACGTTAGTAAGATTTAAGGTGTTTGTAAATAGTGGTCGTCTATGAGATAATGATAAGAAGATTACAAAAACAATAACTGAGTAAAGGCTATTTTAACCTTTGACGTGTAGGTTAAAATGTCTACGAATGGTAGTACGATAGTCAGTATCACCATAAAAATAAACTACGTTCTGTTAATACCCTAAAATGTATGCTGTGACCACGTTCAGAAATCCTCGCAAATGGATTCACAAACATGGGGAGGATAAGGCTTTAGTGCAACGTTGAATTGGTTAGGAAGTAAACGGAAAAAATATTAGGGTTTGTCAATTTAAATTCGTTAACTCCTTTCTTGTTATTTGTAGCCTTTTCTCGTGACCTATATACGTTCAATTAATTAGAAGAAAACAGCAATTACATTAACTATTTATAATTTCGTAGCAAACAAGAATTCCTTCTGGTTTTTCGATAAAAGATAATTTTGTGAAAACTTTTCTTATTTATGGTTATAATCCCGAAGTTTATTATAATAAAATATTAATTACGGGGAAAGTGTGCTAAAATAATCGCAATACTGTAACTTCGCTTTGTTTTATTGACTCTGTAACGCTGCGGCTTAACCGCTTGACTTGTAACACGGAGATCTCCGGTACGAATCCGTTGTCGAGTTTGGTTATTGGTCGTGTTTTTCCAAATCCGCCTGGCTAGTTCTTTTATATTGTAAATCTTATGGCTTAACTTTTTCCTTATTGCTAACGCCACGTGAAATTGAGTTCTAGTAGTTAACCCATTATTAATGTAAAATATTTCATTGTGAAGAGCATCGATAATTTTGCTCATAATACCCAAATGCATTTTGCACATTTATGTAAACTCTTTGAGACTTATTGATGTTCATCTTGTGACTACTTTTAAGTTACTTAGATTACGTTTAATTATCTTGTTTGAATATCAAAAGTATTACTTTCTTTACGAAAGTAGATCAATGATTTAAGGTGAACGTTTACAAAACGCTTACTCACAAAAACAAACATAAATGTAATTATCTTAGGTAAACACAAACAAGTTTTACCCAAGTTTATATGGAGCTAGAGCTGTAACGTAAGCAATTATAATAAAACAAAGAGTTCATTAACAACGAAATAATTAACAATCTAACAAAAATTAACGAAACTATGCTATTCTTAAGGTAGTGTTTAGACTTCATCCCGGATACATTCTATTAGTAAAGTTCGATTTGCTTAAAAAAGATATTACCAAATATGTAAGAATTTTTCTAGACAGTATGTCCAATTTTTTAAGGAATAGACTTTCAAAAGCTGAATAAAAATGCACGGGCTTGATATGTACCCCGATAGCAAAAAAACCTGAAAATATATATATTAACAAACAAACCTTTTAAACAAAGCGGAAACCTTTTACGGTGGACATATTTGAATATGAAATAATTTTAACTACTAAAATAGCAACAATGATTACTTAAACTCATAACATTACAAACATATTAATCTATTTACATATATGTCAGAGGCCCCCCTAATAATTAATCTAAAATAGTTTTTTTAGAAAATTGTTAATAAATTTTGTTTAGATGAATTTTATTTGTATTTTCTTCTATATTCTTCATATTATTAAAACGATATCTATTTATTTATATGTCATAAGTTTCAAATTAACATTTAAATCCGGAATTTATTTGAAAATGTAACTTACAAAACGCGACGTAGACTTCTTTTTAAAAATGAAAGCCTGAAATGGATTCACAAACACCGAAGCTTAAAGCAAATTGCACATTCTTGCGTAGAAAAATCTTTTCGTGCATTTTGTGTGACGTTGAAACGAACGTAAAACCGACATATAGCGCTAAGCCGTTTAAGGTTGGATTTTTTAAAGCAAAACAACAAACGCTCTAAATAAACACATGTAAGTAATGTTGTATAACAACTTTCTTCACGAATTTACGAGTGACAAACAAAACGTTAATATTTGCTAAGAAGTTAAAAACAAGATTTCAAACAAAACATCAAGATGTTTAACCTTATTTATGCCATTCCAGTAGCAAAGAGACAACATTTTTAAGTGTGTCCTTAACTAAGTCTTTATCGATTGGTAGTACAGCAAAATTTAAGTTGTTACCTGTTACATACGCAACGAAGGAAAAAGTGGTAAGCTCAAAAGATCCAATTAGGTCGAAATGTTGCTAAAATGAAGTTCGAATCCTTTCCTATAAAAGATTAGCATCCTTGCACTATGCCAATGTATTCAAGGCGACCACTCTTTAACATATATTGGCCTTATTGTACTAATCACATAAAATTTCATTCATGTCGTTATAGACAAAAAAACTCAAGCTTTAATTTTAAATACGCTATTAAATTATGTACAAAATTAAATAACAAACTTCGGTCTACCAAAAATTAAACTTTGTGTTCACCGAGGTTAGGTTTATAAGTAAATAAATACAAATTCTACGCGATTTCACGTACAATGATGTTTGTTATTGTCTGTGAAGCACACAATACAAACGTGAGCTTTGTGTACAAGTTGGCTTATAAAGTTTTCAAACGTAATCGCAGAAACTTACATTAGGGCTAACCGCAGGCACTAAGGACTATTCGGGTGTAGAGTTTAATGTATTAGTCGTATATCTAACATAAGTCGGCACATGAGTTCAATTGTACCGCTTATTAACTTTCAAATTTGTTATTATACTAAATTTTCATTAAAGAAAAGAGTAAGAAGAATATAATTGTGTCCTTCACGAAAAACTTACTGGACATAATAAAGCAGAAGTATGTTATTAAGAAAATTCTATCGCAGAGACGCCAGTGTATAAATATTGAAATTTTAACTTTAATAACGGCATTGGAGCAAAGAGATTATGATTATCATAATTAGATATATTATCATCAAAATAATAAAGAAACAAACTTGTCTACGGTTTATTTACGCTAAAGTTAACGACTCTTGTGTATGAGAACATTTGTACAGTAGACTCCTAGACTTTATCTCAGTTCACACCCGACCGAGTAAACCGGCAATAAAGCAAATGAGCAGCGAAATGAATCAAATTGCATCTACACCATAAAATTGCGTACTTCATTGAACATATTATTGAATCAAATAATCCTCTAAACACCATTAAAAACAACATCTACAAACAATCTAATCGAGATTCAAGATCATAGGTAGCTTATATTTAATACGAAACAAATGCGGTCAACAATGTGAATAGAAAAGGAAAGATAACAGACTTTTTGTAGATTTAAATTTACAGTCATGCGTTATAATTATCAATAATAAATATTTCAATTATCAAAAAAAATTACTGTGAAAAGCTTCCAAAAGATATTTAACAAAAATAATGACCTCTTGTAGTGTTTCGAAATTCATTTTCAGGTTGCACAGCACTAGAAAACCTTTACCGAAATTTTGTTTCTAACCAAAGTAATCCCAAAAAGAGAACTTTTGAAAACTGGCAATTTGAAATAGATTCACAAACGCCGAAGCTTAAAGTCGTGCATTCTTTTGTAGATTTTCGTGCATTTTATGCGACGTAAAACGAACAAAAAGATGTAGCAACACCGATTTACAACAGTTACGAAGTTCTTTTACAAGTAGAAACTTACCAGGTTTCTATTATGTTGATATTAAAGCATCTGTAGTACTTTACTTATTATTCATAAGAAAATTTTCGAATTCGATAAAATCTATTTTGATGGCGCTACCATATTGTTTTAAATTACATAAGATTTTATATACTTCTAAAAGCGTTTCTAAAACTACTTTAGAAAAAGTTCGAACTATAAATAGAAACTGAAAAGGCAGAAACTATTAACAAGCGCAAAATGTTCTGTTATGTTATAAATGAAAAGAAGTAAACTTTTTTTGGGTCGCCGCTTTTGTTCGTATTAGACTACTTATTTTCAAAGTTAAATGATCTTATCTAAAAAAAACTGAAACTTTATAGATAGGGTTTCACGATAAAAGACGGTTACTGAGGATTCAAGGCCTTTCGCTAGACTTTTGAACACTCACTGCAGACTTCTAGATAGCGCTTATCGTTTCTAATACCACCATTTATTTGGATCATTTCGTACTCTCCGGCGACATTCACTGTAACAAAAGTAGAGATGGATTTTCTTTACAAGATAAAATGAACATTTAGAAAATATTATATACGTTCACGCTCACCATTTCTATTTTTAACCGACAGTAAGAAAGATAACGGTTAAAGCTTACCTATTTATTCTATAACCTAATTTAGTATATATACACTAAATAACAAACGGAATAGATCCTTTCGATAAAAGAATAGATAACATCGTTAAACAAGATTGACGAGCCAATAAGATATATTCACCTGGTAGTAAGTGATATGCCCACCCATAACCATGTGGTGGCTAGTTATGGTGGTATATACTGCACCACATTGTGCTCGTCGTCTTGAGACATAAACTCTTAAACCTTTTTACTAAAGCATCTTTCAAACCGGAACACAGAAATGTTTGCACACTAGTATTTGGCAGCAGTAATACGAGCTGCGGTGACCTAGACGGTAGGTTTTCTACCTTAGCTATCGTGTAATCTCACAATAAATTACTACAAAATAATTTAACTTGTTGGCAGCTGAAGCATGTAATTTGGAGAGCATACCACTACTGTTACTACTCCCTCATTACAGTCGAGTAAGTATCGTTTCGTTACTTCAGCTAAAATTAACTACACTAATAAAAATTGCTTACCGAATACTTATTCGGTTTATTTATTTGACATTTTAGCACAATGATATACTGTATAGTATAAATAGATACCTTTTTTTACGTACGAAAATGTTGACGAGTTGCTAACTGTGGATATCGCTTTTATGTTTGATTTCACTTCCAAAAGAAAATTTTTAAAAATTTGATAACACATTGTAGAAGGAAATTTGTTAAAAATTATATTACCTTTATATCTCATATAAGCATATTGTTAATTATAATAAGTAGCCAACACAACCTTATACACAAAACACAAAAAAAAGTAATACGTTCTCCGTGCAAAAGTTTTCTTCTCAACTAAAACCGCGATGAATCTATAACAAAGTTTTGTACGTGGATGCAATGGTAAACAGCTTACGGTTATCAACAGTTAAACTTTCATTAATAGTTAGATTAACAAAGTTAAACGTGTGCTAATAACAATTACCTCATAACACAATGTCATATAAAAAGGTTAATAATCATCCACAGCTTGTATAGTGAAACAATGTGATATAAATGTTCATAAGTTACTCTATTCTCGGACCTTAGTATGTGCTATTTAAGTTTTGAAGCGACCAGAGCGGTTTTTAATAGCACAAAAATATCAAAAGTATTTCCATGGAAATTAGATAAGACTTTTCAGTAAAAATATTGTTACTATTTTCGTTATTATCTGCTTATAAACAAGAGTAAGAAATTATGTGTTAATTAGATATTTATTTCCAGTTTTTATAAAATGGGTCATGAACACATGACTTAAACTAAATTACACATGGTGTATAATTGTTTCTATCATCATTTTATTTTTCGAAATTTTCGTTGATACTTTTAATGAAATTCATTGGATCTCATATTAAAAATATTTCACCAGTTAAAGAATGGTACGAAATCGCAGGTGGTTAACTAAAGTCTGCTTTATCAGACTATCCTTATAACCGGAGAAAGCAGGATGCGTCTTTCATTATCATCAATCATTTATGGAAGGGTAACATAACAGGGCGCGCCTAATTTTCCCAAGGGAACCGTTCAGCTCGGCCGTTAGCAGAGGTGGGCTTTTACACCCATATTAATTTCGACGAGGCACTGTACCTGCAAACCTTCCGCAAAGGACTGATTGCCTTCGTAAAACAGTTCTGCAATCTATGCTTCATATTCTGGCACACCTGGGTCCTTTTAATTCTTATAACATAAGTCAAAATAATGATTTTCTTAAGTATTTTTTTTTGTGACCATTGTTTAAAACGACAAATCAATCGATGTGTTATTTTCTTTTCATTATACAGATTTTAAGTTATTTTACTGATGGTAGAACTTCATTGTCAAAGACTGTCTAGATCACTACTATGTTTTACTTTGAAGGGTGTTAAAGCTAGCAAATTTACTGGTGTAAAGGGACTAATATCTTGTATCAAGCGACGAGCACATCGTTATACAGTATTGATGATCTTAACTAGACCCACTTTGTTATGAGCTGGTGACGTATCATTTATCATAACAGGAACACCTAGCCAGACTCCTCGCTTCATGTAATAAATAAAATAACTAATTTATCTTTTTTTAAGTCTGTATATTTTGAATGGACTACTATAAGTACTAAAAATGTTATCAGGTGTTACTTCATCATTAAGTGGTCATCTCCTAATTGAATTTAGGAGGTGAGTCAGGTAAACTGTTGATATCATGTGCCATCCGCTTTATTTCGAAGCTAAAATATATTTGTGTGCTCCGAACTCTGATATTCATCGATGTTGATGATATGTAATAAATATACTTGCGGGATAACGTCTGCCGTCGGAAGGTATAACTGATATCATGTAAAATGAATCTGTGTAAAATCAAGTCACATGCCTTTGAGTATATTAAATTGGAAATTTTACAGGTTCATTAGGTACGATGCCATCAACGAAACGAGATAAATTTGCCTCATTGAGTTCCCAACTCAATAACTGAGCGCAATTGTTGAGACTCCCCCGAGAATTTAATTTCAATCTAAAATGTTATTTAGAGAATTTTAAAAAGCTTTTAGGAGTTGTTGAATCTGTACCTTTGTTATATTGGTTATTAAATTAAAAGTTTAAGTAATAATTATATTGTTATTAACCAATTGAACTAATTTTTAACATACATATGATAATGATGGTGCAATAGTGAGCTGAAGTTTTATTTATTCTTGTATATATATTTAAATGAAATATCATACTTTATATACAATATAACCAATCTTTCTCATGATTTCAAAATCAAGCGAAACCACTACCTTTTAATTATTTATCAACCTAACCAATCTATCATCTGATTTATTCCATTCAAGATTTAGAAACAGTTAAGATCATAATCTGATTACTGTCTAAGCTTTAAGTCGGCGATTATAGCTTTAACTTGGAATAAATAATCCTTTCTGAAAGAGCCAATCGAAATTAATTATTAAACAAATATACACAGACAAAAGCTTAAATACAAAAAATATAATAATGTAAAGAAAACACTGACACCGACCTAAAACTTATAACGCCGTTACCGCCGGAGGTTATAAATCACCGAATTTACAGCTTCTTTTAGGTTAAATGCGTCACTTGCCATCAGGTTAACGATGAACCCTCGTCTGTCTTTGTGCCTTATCATATCATATACCTCTTTAATATTTTTAATTAAACGATTTCAAGAGAGAAATAACACGAAACTCATCTATATATATACTATCAACCATTTTGATTTTCCCATGATTTTTTTTAACAAATAATGAATGATGAATGTATAAAATGTTCATTTTTATAGTTTTAACTATTCATGTCCACAGTTTAGGATAGGTTTCCATAAACCGGAGTATTTGGCATACTCATCTTCCCTACACGTACGGGGTTGGCATGCTAAACACTTCCACAGGAAATGTTACTGTCATTTCCCTCTTCAACTTTTCATTCTTAGTCGCCTTTTATGTTACGTTAAAGGCAAGAATTGTGAAGCAGATATAAGCGGAATACAGTATGTGATATAATTAGGGGCATAATTACAAGTATTGCGTCTATATTTATTCTATGTAGATTACGAAATTCATACAACATAATTATGTATTTGTTATTACAATGATGTAAACCAAGTGCTAACTTTTTAAAGTAAAATATAACTTTTATAGATTTAAAGCTCTCAAATATACGCGCAAATTTTAATATTTTTTGATAGTTAATTAATTTCAAATTATCATCACTCCGAGCACGAACGTAATATGAAACAAAAAGTGCCCAGTTACTGACCTACCCTCGGCTCTTAAAACCCAATAATCTTAAACAATCGCCCCAATTTCCTTGAGAATTTGATTTCAGAAGGCAAGGGTTACTTCTGATTTCAAATTACATCCTTAGGTCCCAGATACTTATCAAATTTATTTAAATTAAAAAAGTAATCAACTTATTTATAGGCAATGTCGAAAAAGGTAATTAATTTTAATTTAATCAGAAGGGCTATTATAAACAAACACAAAGGTTATATATGTTAGTTTATGTCCCTATATTACATTATACGTAAATAAATAAAATTGTAGTGTCTATTTTTAATATCAAGATATTCTATAGCCAAAAACCGATTTTAGAAATTTCTGTCCGACTCTTGATTTGTTTGTTATGTACAACAAACATGATGGCATGCTTTTAATACTTCCATAATCTAACCAAATTCATATCACACCTCTCCATGTTGTAGCACTGTCACTGTATATGTAAATCAACATTAATAATAACACAAAAAGAAAACAAATACATTTATGTTTTATCTATGCTGTTGCATTCGTCCCAAATCATATTTGTTAGACGACGCAAATATACACAAACAGACGTACAGTTGTTATAATATTATCAGACAAAGTATTTATTAATTGAATAGTAAAAATCTAAACTTACAAGTTATCATTGCCATCATCAAATTATGATCTTAGTAACCTAAACGATTTTCACTGAAGTTATTATTTATGCAAAGTTATATATATGTTATAATAGTTGCTGGAAGGTTTTTGTTCATTGTCTATTCTTGTCGTTAAGCAGTAGTGTGCAAACTTTACTACATTATGAAAAGCGTTAAAGCTAGTGACATTGTTGGAATAACGTGAGTTAATATCTCATGTCTCCATCTTATTATGTTGCTTCTTCGAATAGATTTTCTTTTAAACTCTTAAGTTTAGATTGAAGGGCAGCGCTGCTGATATTATTGAAGCGATGTGACTTAAAACGTATCCGTGTGTGACGCTGTGTAAATATCCTAACTAGCGCATCAATTAAGGAAGACTTACATCAAATCACTAGACTGCTGTTATAAATTATGCTTTTATATGAAAATAACGAGTCCCCCGCACAGTTTTGCGCTTTGTGCGCTCCCCGTAACCACTAGAGACTGCTTTTATGGAAGCTTTTTAATTCAATCCCCAGTCGTTGGCGTTCAACTAACAACAAAAAAACCTAGTTTGATAGTGATAGATTGGTAGTAAAAATTGCTCTGTGCTATTCGTTATTTTATTACAAATAAAATATATAAATACGTTTGTGTTAGAAAATATTTGACATAACTCAGTAACATTTAATTACAGATAAATTTGCAATTATTTCACTTAAAAGTTTTTCAAATTTTCTCTTATAATTGTAATTGTTATGTTAATGTTAATGTTATGTTTTACCGGGAATTTAATATTTCGTACAAAGTTTTCATCTTCAATATATATTTACATGTACTGCGCAAATGAGATAAGTTCGCCACATCATGCTCGAAATCCAATTACTACCAACTACATTTGTTTGAAAACATTTCTGTTTAATGGGATTAAGACTAACTTCATTATTCAAATTATTACAGTAACATATAGTAACATGTAGTATTGTTTGTTGTAAGTATTGTTGTTGTTTGTAGTTGCAATTTTTCTAATATTTTTTGTACTTTAAGGAGATTCTGTCCGTGCCCTTTATAACGTGGAATATCTCTTATCTGTTTAACGAAAAATTAGAGGATTGGACGATTTGACGTTCAGTGAAATCTTGATTATATGATTCAATAAATTCCAAAATGCATATATGGAAGAACAAAAATTGACAGATTTGCTTTGTTTCAAAAGAACGTATGTGAATATTCAATAAATACATCTAGATCTAGATTGTGCTAATGAAAAGGTCAACAGGTCTAAATATAATAGAAAAGTATTAATCTCAAATCACAGAAAAAATTTATATGGAGTAAAACATTCCATTCAAACCATTCGATTACAGATAAAGCTATGATAGCGAAAACTTTCAAGAGTAAACCGCAGACCACGACCATTTTGGTAGCATATCTCATTCAAAGGAGCTTGTATACAACGGATACAATTATGTAGAAGGCTAGTTCAGTTTTATAGCTACGCCCTTTTGTCCTAATCCATACTTTCGTAGTCTACTGGTATTGTTTGCTTGAAGCCTTAAAAGTTGCAACAGCAGCCTTTACTTCTGTCTGTCTCTCTAAGGTCATTCCCTCATATTTGGGGATCGTCGACAGCTTTCTGTAGTTAGCAAAATGCTGTAGCAGAAAGATACAAACAATTATTTGTACCTGTGCGAATTGTAAGTACACATCCTGTTCAGGAACTTGTTATGTATGTGACAATTCATTGTTGGACTTAGACCTCGCTTAAACAGCCTCACTTAGGCTGATCTGTGATAGTATACCACTAACCGTAAAGTACAAAACTAACAGCGTTAGTTCTGTATGACATAAATGCATTAAAATGTTAATGTCGTTTCTGTTTTGCTTGCAAAGTTCTCTACGAATTTGTTGTGAAACCGTATTGAGTGTTAATTTTTAAAGACACGTTAAATAAGTTGAAATGCGCTCCGTAACTTTAAATGGAAGAGAAATTACGCGAACAGTTTTCCGATACTAAGTGAGATCTTAAACTTTTAAGACCCGATACATTCTCGAAGTTTCCTCATGGCACTGCGTTCAAAGTTAATAAACGTTGTAATAAAATAATTCAAAGAACAGCGTCGCAGGCTGTATGATGTACAAAGCTTTTATGTAAATTATTTGCGCTGAGTTGTTGTTTATATTGTTCTTACAATTGTTCGAAATTTGTTACGACTTGTGTCGAATATTGTTAAAAAGATATTAGTAGATCAGACTTATTAAAATAACACAACTTATAAATCATCTTTCTATAAAAAAGCTTAGTATAATTTGTACGATTTGTTATAAACAAATATAGTATTTATTATAGACTTTATAAATGCGTCCTATGTAATAGTTGATTGAGCTCAAAAACCACATATTGGCACCACTTTGGATAATGTTAAATGTTAAAGAAATATATTTGTATGAACATTGGCAGCAATTTAATTAACAAGAACATTAGCAGGTTGCAGACTAATTTGTTCAAGTCCTGACTAAAATAAATGAGACCGGCTGTTCGTTCACAAATCCAGTCAGAAGAAGGTTTGTTTATTAAAATTTCTAATTCTTCATATACATACTGCTACCATTAGAGTATTTAAATAATCGCTTTAATATAGCTTTACTAGTGCGTTTAATTTGAAAGACAACATCACCACTTAATGTACGATCGCGATTTAGTATATACATATAACCAAATAAATAACCAAATATAGTTAAATGTATAAAAGTAAAGGAAAAGTATCCACAAATACGATTTATTTCGAGTGTCATATAAATAATATCTATTTATTTTTGTTGTACATTTCTATCGTATTTCGGGCTGCTAGAAATTCGCAATAAGCGAATTTGAATGCACAGTAAATCACAAATACAGTTTTCAGATAAAAAGTGACCTGTTCCGTTTCCGTTTACCGGTTTCAAATGCTAAAATTTATCTTTACGCTGTACAATAATAGTTGTTCATTTTCAATGAATAATTCTGCATTGTTCGATAAGCCGTGATAGCTTAGTTTGTAAGGTTTTGATATCCGGCTGAACTTGAGCTTTCGATGACGGTAAACATCGTGAGGAAACCGACATGTTCTTAGAGAAACAGCTTTTGAATGCATGCGACATCCGCCAACCAACACTTTGCCAGGGTAGTGGACTGTTTACTTATGTACATATATTTATTTATTAAAAGATAACATAGTGGTGAATCTGTACATGTAAGTATCAGATTCTCAATCGTACATTACCTTATAGTTATATTTACATCAAAAATTTTTTAGATTTATAAAGTTAAATTATTGTTATTCGTAACAAATTGGTCATTTAGTATTAATACAATTTCCAAGACACAAGGATAAGTGTAATAAATATTTAATTAGGCAGTCGGTCCCATCAGAATGAATTCATAAGTTACTTTAAATTAAAGTGGAACTTGGAATTGAGAAATCCAGATGGCCGAACACTTTATTAGCATCATTTTCCGGGCCACATAGCTCAGTGCGGCGGAGGGGAAGGTATTAGGGTGAAGACCCATTTCTTTCTACGTTATAATTAAAATAATTAAATTGCATTAAAAATTCCGCTTTCAATTATATTTATATAATTTAAAATTTAACTTTGACTTTAACAATTTCGTTTAAACCTTACGTTCATTTAAATAACTCGAAAAGCTCATGGAATATCTCGTGCTTGATCAAATCTTTCTTGATACCACTTCAATTTAATAAATAGATAAAGTAACACAATGTAATAAAAACATAATTAGCACTACACTTTTTATAAATTATTGCTTTTCTTAACTACCGTTGTGGAGCAACGTTTATTCGCTAGCCTTACATTACAAAGTTTAGGATGGTTTTAAATGGTTCATTATGGAAATCTCAGAATTTTGGTTATCAGCTGTTGACAAATATAAAAGAAATTTTTAAATTCGATCATAACTATTATAATAAGTGCATTAATTGGGCGCAGTTTTTGATCAACGGACATAACGAACAACAAGCCAAAACCTGATGAAAATAAAACAAAGCCCGAAATTCGGACGGTTGTACTATTTATAAGACATTTATAGAGAGACGTCGTTAAATGTGAATATAATAATTAATTTTATAATTAAACGTTTACGTGTACATAAAATCTTTCATTTATATAATTTTCCATATATTATAATCGCTTATATATGTTAATTATAATAATTATGTTATTAAAGCAATAAACCGATAATTTCCGCTAACCTGTGTTGAGTTTTCGTAGTGCTTCATTGTACAGAACTACAGAATTTAATTAATGAAGAATATCTAGTATCGGATAGCGTATTCATTTGGCTGATGAGAATTCATGTTTTAAGATAATTGTGAAATACACCTGTATTATTCATATTACATTCATATTTATGAATAAAATAGTATCACTAAAGACGTATAAACGTTTACATAAACGTATAGATAGAAAAAAAAAATTTAATCGACAGTTATTAAGTAATGTCTATTTCGATGCTAACTTTTCCTAGTAATTTTAAATAACTTCTAATTATCTTCATGCAATATTATTTTACTTATTTTACCTTTCTATTTAATATTTTTATAATTAAAACTTAAGGTTCCGAATTCGTTAAGCTCCCTCTATTAATCCATTTGGTTTCATTAATTGCAGCTTAAGTCAAAGAAATAATAACTAAAATTTATCAAAAATTATAACTTAGTTTCAGTAAACAGTTTCAAAAGGTGTCCATTTGAAACATGGTCGCATAACACAATTAACAAGAGTTTTCTTTGAGCTTTAAAATAAAATTCGGAGCGCTCTTAGGCCCGTCCTCAGGCTTTCAAAGCATTTCAAAGCTTTGTGTTTCAGCTGCGTCCGTTTGTTTACGTTAGTTGGCACTGCAAAATCAAAACTCAACTCTCTGGAATAATAAATATAATAACCGACTTATATCTAAAAGTAAACTATGTGCTAATTTCATTTGTACAGAATATAAATTATTTATAATGAACTAAAGCCCGCTGGTGTTGTCTTAATAGTAATAGACACTTCTCTTTTCAATATATATTTAATTTACACGTTTTTATATATACATTTCACAAATCACCGAGTTCACGCTTTTTACACCGTCCAAACAGTAATCACCCAAAAATCCACAGTGTTCCACCATTTATAGCAAAATTACAGTGGCGCCATGTTTACAATAATCAATACAACTATTTAATTATTATCAATTTTATAAAAGTTATGGATTAATAATATTCCCAATATTTCAATTACACTCGTAAGAAATATATATACAATTATTACATAAATATTAGTATGAAATATAATAGTACAATATGCAGTAATTTATTTTGGATTCATTCCAATTTCTTAAAAGTCTACTATTCTACTATTTTTCTAAAAAAATGTTTATAACCACAATAATTTATCCTCAATATCTAACAATAGTAATATTGAATAATTAATAATGTTCATGACAATCAGACTGATCGGTGGTTAAAATGCTGCAGCACCATCTGGAGGCAAGTTGCGATAAACTAAATCAAGACATATCTTTTCGTACATAATTATGTTTGTGTACATTTTATAAGGATCAGACAAATGGATCTAAATTCGGCCTATCAAACAATTTTCGTTACAAATTTTGTAATAGTAATAAAATATGATATATTGTAATTAAGTTTTAGTAATATAACTTAATTACTATCATATACTATCGGTTATAGTTAGAACTGAAAATGCCAACTAGGCGTGCCCTCATTAAAATGCTCTGGGTCGGCCGATCGGTTCTCCTTAACTACATGAAATGATTGATGGTTAACCGTTAAATCAAAATCTACAGCAGATGTTGCTTGTGTGAAGTATTCCTATATCACCCGGGTAGTAATTAGATTAATAATTACCAGTAACTAATATTTTAAAGGGATTTCAACTGTGACTAATAAGAAAATAGGAATTATCTATCTCTATATTTACTACATAGAAAACGAGAAAGATTCGTACTCGCTCAGAATATTTTGTGTCACGAATACTACTTTGCAGGCAGATCCAAAAAAATTACCATCATCAAAACTTTACTACACGTAGCTACGGAATCGAACAGGGTACCCTTGGTATCCTTTCAAGCAAAGCCACAAGGGCAATTGCAATATATACAAATCATTTACAATCGTTGTAGTATATTCCAAAATAAAATAAAAAACATTGTTCATAGACAAAAATATAGGTTGTCAAATATCTCCCTTCCGCTTTTTTGCTCTTTATTCAATGCTTTATAAACAGTGTTACAGTGATCGGATTTAGTTCAAATATGCGCCGTTTTGTTCGATAATCTGTTTCCATCTAGACGGCAACTTCATAATACCTCCCTCGTAGAAGCCCCCCTCCCTATTTGCGAAGAACTTGGACAGCCACTTTTCACAAGCCTCTTTTGAGTTCAACTTTACACCACCAAGGGCGTTCACCATGGACAGGAACAGGTGGTAATCACTTGGCGCTATGTCCGGGCTATATGGTGGATGCGATAAAACCTCCCATCCGAGCTCCCGTAGCTTCTGACGAGTCATCAACGAAGTGTGTGGTCGGGCGTTGTCGTGGTGGAACACTACACCCTTCCTGTTGGCCAATTCTGGACGCTTCTGGTCGATCGCCTGCTTCAAGCGGTCCAGTTGTTCGCAGTAGATGATAGAATTAAGTGTCTGGCCATATGGGAGCAGCTCATAGTGGATGATTCCCTTCCAATCCCACCAAACACACAGCAAAACCTTCCTGGCCGTCAATCCCGGCTTGGCCACTGTTTGGGACGATTCAGCGGCCTTCGACCACGACCGTTTTCGCTTGATATTGTCGTATGTGATCCATTTTTCGTCGCCAGTCACCATCCGCTTCAAGAATGGGTCGAGTTCGTTCCGTTTCAGCAGCATATCGCAGGCGTTGATTCGGTCCAGAAGGTTTTTTTTTGCGTCAAATCATGCGGCACCCAAACATCAAGCTTTTTTTTGTATCCAGCCTTCTGCAGATGGTTTAAAATGGTTTGGTGACTAACTCCCATCTCCTGGGCGATGTCACGAGATGCCACATGCCGGTCTAACTCGATGTAGTCCATGATTTGATCGGTATTTGTCGTCACAGGTCTTCCGCCGGCTGGCTTATCCATGGTGTCGTTTTCACCGGCTCTGAATCGTCGAAACCATTCCTCCGCGGTTCGAAGTGATAGAGTACCATCCCCCAAAACACCATTAATCTCACGGAACGTTTCTCTAGCGGATTTGCTTTTAACGAAGGAAAACTTTAAAATAGCGCGAATTTCGGCGTTAGTGAACTCCATGTTTACACGTCTATAACTGTTGAACGCAATATCCAAACTAATTATGCATAGCGTCGTTTTGTAGGTTATGTCAAGACCTTTCAAATTATGTATAGTATTGCTAGATACGAGCTCTGTAGCGCTTTGTACATAGCCGCGAAATTCAAAAGACAAAAAGGCGGAAGGGAGATATTTGACAACCTAATATCAAGGGGTGTAGATAAATATTTTTATCTCACTTTAAAAACGATTTATTTTTGTAAACACTTCAGTTTTCTTTTAACACGAAAAAAATTTAGTGTAAGTTTGTACAGCATATAATAAATCAACACTGAAAACAAACTTCACAAACTACTTGAATAACATAAACCAACAAACTTATACTCACTGCGATTAGTTAGCAAGATTTAATCAAATCCAAACGTTATGAAACTTTTAAATATAAGTTACTAGGAAGTTTTATCTTACTTCGCTTGAACTTATCATGTTATATACGAGAGTAGTAAGACGATAATTTGATGTTACGCCTGCCCCTAACAAACTTAGAATATTTACACAGCACCGTAATGCGCTCATTAATCTGTGATGTAAACCCCAACGTCCAAATTGGAACACAGTAAAGTTTACTCGTAAACATAATTATCTAAATCAAGTAGTAATTTACATCTTTCGCTAAATCTTTACTATTGTAATAGATAATGAAGCCATTGACTTTCTTATTTCTGACATTTTTTTTTATACTATGCGACGAGACGAGCAAGACGTTCACCTGATGGTAAGTGATACGCTTGCCCATGACAACGCGGTGCTAGTTAAGATGGTACACACTGCACCACATTGCGCTCGTCGCCTTGAGACATAAGGTGTTAAGTCTCGTTACCCTAGTAATTACACTAGCTACAGCGCCATTTAAACCGGAACACAGTAATGTTTGCACACTACTATTTGGCGGTTGAAATGGGAGCTGCGGTGGCACCCATCCAGATGATCTCCGGCAACAGAGACCTACCACCTGGCTATCAAACATAGTGTGCATAACCTTACTGTGTTCCTATTTAAAGGGTATTTTAGCCGATGAAATTACTGGGGTAACATTTATTGGTTATAAGCACAATGTGGTACTGTGTATGTCAACCTAAGTAGTGCCGCATTTGTATGGGCAGTTACCATAAAGTGAACTTCATTAAGACAGCATACATTGACGCGTCTGTGTTGATCAATAAAAACATTTTCTTTGGTTAATGTTTTAGTAAGATAAACAGTAAAATAAACACAGACAAATCCTCATTGTTATAATGTGGAACGGTGTTTGCAAGTGTCTGTTAAGTACACAATTAGAGACAGAGTTGTATACAAATTGGCTTATAAGGGTCTCGAGCCGTAATCATAGCTACTTTAAACGTTAAGGCCAACCGCACAGTTGCAAGAACTATTTTAGTTTCGGCTCAAACTTTCAAGTTTGTGACCAATGTAATGAGTTTGATAAATATTTTACAGCATGTATCAATTTTAAAATCGAAAAAGAACAGATTAAAATTTAACGCGTCTGTGGTCTGTATAGCTTTTGTTCATCTGAACAGATTTTTAAAATTCTACCGTCTTAATCTAATATCAGCTTGCTGCAGTACAATACATTCAATAGGCACTGATGTTTGTATATACAAATATCCAGTGCCTATTGGATATATGGTTCAGAGATTATCAGTATCACAAAAATAATACATATCGTCTGTTAATATACACAGTTTAAAGTAATCCCAAAAAGTGGTGCTGGACGTACTCACCACACTCTTAAGCACAGCGGAGGTTGTTACTCTATTTCTGGAAATATTCCTCCTTTAATCTAAAATAAAGCGGCGTAGGTGGTATTCGGATTCGTATAGACATAACTAAACAATCTTGTTATATGCTTTTAAGTATAGGATCTTCCAGTATTTATTGTCATCATGATCTTGTGATGTACTCTACTTAAATAGGCCTACTCTTGCCGTATAAGCTCTAGCTTTATCTACCCATTCGGCTATCTTACTTTCGTATAACTTCCATTTTACCATAATTAAAAGTATAGCAGCGATATTTGTAATATTATGTCCGTACAAAATATTTAGTTACAATTTAGACAAAACAAAACGTTTCATAAATTGCCTTGAAACTGGTGTGTTTTGGTAATTGATATGCAAAATCAAATGGATTTTTGACTTGTACGATATCAGTAATACTTGGAAACATATTTAGGTTATTAACTTCTTAAATTGAAAATTTTGCATACAAATCTGTACGCATGCTATGAAGAGGGTCTGAGAGTTTGCACGTGATGCGATTTCTTGTCGAAGAGTATTTTGAATATAAGTCTGATGGTCTAAAGTTCTTTTTAATGTGTCACTATTTGTATCAATAATTATAACACAAGCTTTGATATGTCTAAATTTTTTTCAAACGCTTGTATGATATCTAACGCATTTTTTCATTTACAAATATCATCGGAATTCACTTCACAAAAGTAATAATTTTTATGTAAACGCACTTTCGCATAACTATTGGACTTTTATAAAAAAATTTTTTTTTCTTTTTACTGTTGTGTTTATTAAAATTTTTATCCCACACGGAATTGACTTAACTTTTAGATTTAAAGTCATTAAAAGGATGTTTATCCTTTTTATTTATCTTTTAAATACTGTTAGTGAATAAAAATTTGTATGACAATAAAAAAAACATGCGTGGAGTCACATATTTCCTGTACGTTATATACAAAAATCCTTTCACCATTTTATATCGAATAGGAAAAAGGAAGACAATCAGAGGGGACGAAAGCATAGTTCAATGTGAAGTCAATGACACAGAAAACAATCACCCGAACAGACAGACCCAAACGACAAGCAAATATAATAACTTAACCTTCTTACCGAGGTATATTTGTTCTTTTTTCGTCAAATCTTTAGACTTTTGTTTATTAATTTGTTATAATTGATGACTAATTTCTTGTACATTAAAATTACACATGTTTATACTATTGAGACACAGATTTTTTTGCAGGAGAGTATCATAATCTACCCAAGGCTATAATGGACCAAACTGGCCTAGTGCGGAGTAACGAATGCGGGAAGACTTTGTCAGTTTCCTTTTGCAGAAAGCCATCTTTAATAAAGATCAAACCCTCGCATCCTTGTGTAGAATATCGCAAAAAATAATCATGTTTACCACTGAGACGTCACCGTATTCGTGAGCAAACCACTACTTAAATTAATTTTCGTTTGTCATTACGCAAGTTGGTACAGCTCGTCCACATTACAGTAAAATACGAATATAAAAATATTTAATATGTTGCATATAACACACAAGCTAAAGTTGCATACCTTTTACAAGGAAAGTGGTTTTTGCAGTGGAACTTCTAAAATTTAAGCAAACCCCGGCAGTCCTGAGCTCTGCTGCCAAATGGCGCTTTTATACAGGGAGCTATATATTATAAGGACTTCGCATTTTTATCGCTGTTTCGCCTGGCTTGAATTCACAGGCTATAAAGTAAAAATAGTAGCACAATAAAGAAAAGCGTGCGATTGTAGCAATATGGAAAGCGCGCTTCTCGGCTTTATCGGATATTAAAAATAAAAATTTAAATTTTGAGAAATGCCGCTACAAAAATGTCAGTGTCGGTGATATTACGATCGTATGAACAACATAATCATTAGCCTACGGCAGAGAGATATTAATTTGCATAGATTTATACGATAAATAAATATTGATAATGTGTTTCGCTAATCTATCAAATTATACAGCTTCAGTTAACGGAATTATTTGGCCGTAATTGAAAATAGGTTGTTTTCAGGCATTTTATTTCATTGAAAACAGCACATATGTTTTGAAGTATTGTAATGTTCATCATCACCATTAGCTAATAAACGACCACTGTTGAGCATAGGTCTTAAAGATCACATGCCCTGCCTGAATCCTGTTTCCAGAACATATATTTTATAGTTGGATAGGAATTTGCGTGAACATCAAATAACAATTTGCAGACTTAAAATTTTATAGTTTTTACTTATGTAATTAATGGGGCATATATTACTTAATTATTGTTATCGTATACACTAAATCCAAACCAAAATGTATATAAGTTTATTTCATTTCGCTGCCCATTTGTTTTATTGCCGGTTGGCTCGCCCGGGCGTAAACAAAGATAAAGCCAAGGAGTCTCACTGATATAAATCCACTCATACACAGGAATTATTAATACGGCGATAAGAGAAAGCAATAATAAAATCCTTGCTCATTATTACCTAAGATTTGTATAATTAATTTATGAGGTTTTTTGAAATAATAACTTAGATGTTATTTTCGAAAAACATTCGTTCAACCATTCCCACGCTCCAATAAGAAAGTTTTCAGATAAGTTTGTGAGATATAGAGGTCACTGAGATTTTAAGACCTTGCCGTATACTCTAAAGGTCCCTTAGAAGTTAGGTAATGCTTATCGCTTTTAATACGACCATATGTTTAGATTATTTAGTATATACTTTCACTAGAGCATCCTAGTGATAATGTAAGTTTAAATAATACTAAAGTCGACTATAAATATATTTTTATTAAAATTCTAACACATAGAAATGTTGCTCTTAATATTTTAAGTTTGCACATAAATATATTCATTTACATATTTTTATTACGTTGGCAACACTAAACTTAACGAGTATGTTCTTTGGTATTTCCGTTATGATTTAGTTAATTGTGAGATTTTATTTGTATTAGTAAAATTCTTTTGATTGTTTGTCCACTGTTGGAATTATGATCGCCGTTCCCCATGGTTGGTCTGACTGGCTTTCGTAGTAAGTTAGTAAAGATCACAGTAACAGGTGCAACTCTTTTCCTAGTGTTGTTAACTATTTTACTGATTTGCTAATCCTTCGCTCACATGAGTCATTTTTATTATTGTTCGTAATCTTTAAAGATAACACAAACACTATGTACTTTCATGATATTTAACTATAATGCCATTATGACCGCATTATGATATTTTTGTGAGGACATAAACGATTGAATATTATTCTCTTTCTAATCCTATATCAATTTATTATGAGGTAACTATTCTATTAAGTTTTAAGTTTAATATTTATTAAAAACTTATACGCGTTCCGTTCACTAAACTGACTTAAGAATGTTTTGAAAATAAACTTAATATCAAAAAGGAACAAACTAAGGCGTTGAAATCTGAAGTCTATCCTTATCGCTCTGACAACCATGACTGTTCGAATACAACGTAAAGCTGAAATATTTTATGAAGCTACGTCCGCTCTCCTATCTGTTAAAGAGATTAGGATTAAACCAATTTCAGAAATTCGTGTGCTTCTTATTATTTATAAAAGTTTAATAAATTTACTCTAAAGTAGTTATGCGATGAAGCAAGGTAATTGAAGTTAGCTGCTGCAAGCAACGTTGTAAAGATATCTTGCAGACCTATGCCGAACATTAGCATATGTATATGATGATGAACTGGGTAATCAACAACACGTTAGTGACTTCATTATTTGTACAATACTTAAGTGTGACACATATTAAGCTTAGGTAAACCTGAAGCAAAAGAAAAGGGAATAGACAACTACAATTACAGAAAAATCGATCCACGATCAAATGAGGTTAACCATTATCAAAACTGAGTAAGCAATATACGCGGCTTGCCTGTTTACAAATAATGGTGAGAGCCAATAAATAGGGGGAAAATTACAGGTTAATTTTATCGGTTCATTTCTGTAACGAAACTTCGGCACATCAATCAATCAAATATGGCAGACGGGAGGAAAATCAATATTTTATTAACAATAAATAACTAGACCAAAGTTATGTAACCAAGTTAAGTAAGTGCCATCACCAACGCGTAAAAATAGCATTTTAATTGTTTATACTTTAGTATACTTAGTCATCTGGTTGCAGGTCTCTAATACCGGAGATCGTCTAGGTATAGATCCAAATATTACTGTGTTCCAGTTTAAGGGAGTTAATAAAACAATTATTTGTCTGAGCATGATGCTGAGTAAACATATTAACAAGTGTTATCATGCGTATCACTTAACAGGTTAAAGTTCAGCTCGTCTTGTCGCTACGTTTTCTCAACTTACGAGTATTTATCATTGAGCAAATAAACAATCACAGCTATTTCAGTATTTGATTCTTTCAAATTCAAGTGTAGGTATATTATGTAAGAGTAAAATGTTATTATGTTACTTTTGTTCAATGAAAACTACATAACAGCTATTTCGGTGCGCGGTCTGCGGCTGAAAGTCAACATGCGATACTGTACAAAATTGCTTCACTGAACTCTTTCTGTTATAGCGGAGATAAAACTATGAAATTCATTTTCAGATCACATATTATATTCAACCTACCTTTAATAAATTCGAGAGGTTTATATTACACGTATAAAATAACTAAACTCTAATTATGTTGAATATTCAGTGGCGCTTTGAAACAGAGACAAGACATCATCGAAATTGGGATTGATCCCTTTAAGTTTCGTACCCGATTGTGGAAAACTTAAGTTATCCGTTGTTATAGTTTCCTTACTGTTTAAATTAATAAAGTTAAATTGTATCCCGTTAACCGAAGTATCTACGTTGTCACTGGCATTGCATCGGAACGTTCATCCGATCTTATCAAATAAACTTCAAGTCAAATACGTTAAGGGTGAGTCGGTGGCGGCTGCTGACCGCAATGTCTTCCGCATTTAACATTTTAGTCAATACCCGTAGTAAGTGTAAAAAAAACGTAGTTTTTTACTCACAAAAATTACACAACAGGTTTTGAAAGATTTTCAAATTAATTTGTTGAAAAACTAAAATTTGTACGAAGTAAAAATTTTTAACAAATTTTGCTGCCGCACTGCTCTCTAACACGGAGAATCCTAATTAGATTCCGTTGCCGCATGATGTGGAATTTTGTTAGTGGTTCTGGTTATAGGATTATCTATAACCTTTTTATCACTAAACATCGTATAAAAAAACAGACATATTCCGAATACAAAAGCTTTCGTCGCACAATATCCATCAATCCACATTTGGCCAGTATATTGTATTAAATAACACTGACTGTCTCCTTGTGACAAAAGGGTCCTAGGTACATCAGTGGTAACATTGAGTGGGCTGTTTATTATTATATATTCGTTAATTATTTCTTTGAACGATTTTCCGTCACTAACGCTCGGCTTCCGTCGGTAAAGTTAATAAATAGAGCAGCCAGGTTGGCTCGAGCATGGCGGTTCGTTACCCGAAGTACGGGAGCGAATTTAGAAACCAAATTTATTAGAATGGAATCATACGTCCGTAGTCGCTTAATGCATTTCCCTAGCGCGCAGCGGCATGGCTTTAAAATAAATTACCCTAAAATAAACCCACCTCACCACTTGCAACCGCAGGAGTATGTCACGGCGAAATCGCAAGCTTTGCTTTCGTCTGCGCACTGAAATGATAAATTTTAAAAAATCTCATTTAGTACTGCCATTTTTATTGCAGCAAATGTACACCTAATACCTTTCGTTCAGGAGTATTAAAAAAATGTTAGTAGCTCTTTCATTTAAATGTTCATTTTGTTACGCTTAGATTATAAAGTAAAGATAAACAGCGAGAAAATCACAAAACATAAATTACAAAGTGTCAAATTTATATAACCGCCATAGTAATTCTACACAAAAAAATATCAGTTAATAGAAAATAATACAAAAACATCCAGACCCTGAATTATGATTTTACACACATATCGTAAAAATTATAAACATCTAACGCTATCAATATCTGCCTGTATATAAGTTTTGTTAAGTTACCATGTTATATTTAAGTTTTGATATGCGTAAATAGATAAACATAAATACTTATCGTATAGGATATAAAGTGACCGGTTTTATTATCTTCCAGGCAATCTAGAGATTCATAGAAGTTTCCTTTACCTCCAGGCTTTTATCACTTGAAAAAGAAGTTACAATTTCCATACTTTTAAATAAAGCTCTTTCGTTCTGTTCAATTTAAATAATAGATAAATTATCTACATAAAACTGATTGTTGATGTATTTCAGTATTCAACATTTAAAACTTTTCATTGTTAATCTATAGAAATAATCTAGATATTATTTAACTGAATAGCACAAGATTTAATAATTTTATCGTTCAGTTTAATGTTTCTTACATAAGTTTGAACCATAAATTGCTAAAGTTTCAACCTGTTTATATTAAAAGCAATACAAAGTCTATTGTGAGTTAAATATTGTGTGGAGGAGACCTTGTTTAACGAACTTTTGGAAAATGTTGTAAATGAAAGCCTCGTAACATGTTTAATTATTTTTAAGTACCTTCTGTATACAAATGATTTTTTTCTAAATTCACCTCTTGTGAGACGAAAAATCATTAGCTGTAAGTTTCGTTCCTAATGATATCCACTGATGAACATAAGTCTCTATACGAGATAAACGATGTTCCTCCTTTAGACGTCTTTTGTAGCTTGCCTTTTACTTTTTCAGTAATAAATAAGTACAAATGTAATATAACTATAATTGATTTAAGCTGATGTAAGTGATATTACAAATATTCATAAAACACTTTTTATATCTATTTTATATGTTCTCACGGTGCCTATAATTATGATGGACAACAATCCATGTCATCATCTCATAACATAACCTCCTGGTGGTACGTCTGCCAGTGCAGAGTTTAAGGTCTAAACGTCTATAGGGTCAACGGGCTATGTGGCCTATCTATATTCAGTCTCACGACTATGGGCTATTCAGTAACCAGGTCTTCTATGGATCTATTATTCATTATTCATCATATTTACAAAATTATTATATATGCAAAGAACAAGTAAGCATGGAAAAACCACAATGATCTGTCAACAATGCTATGATCTATACCAGTCATCGATCACATGTAATATCTAATACAATATAGTTGTTTAAAGCAACAATAGCTAGATAAGCGTAATAAAATATGTCCTGGAAGGTTTATGAATATACATTTTTAGAGAAGTACAATTTTAATTTAGGTTAAATGTTTCGCGGGTTAAATATATGAAAAATCAGGTAACCTCACGTTACCGAATATTAAATCGAAAATTTGAATGGTTCATTAGCTTCGATTTCAACAAGTAAATGAAGTAAATTTGCCTCATTGACTCCGAAACTCGATAATAGAGCAGAATTTTTGGGTCCCCCGAGAATTTTATTTTGATTTAAAACGTCGACGCGGATTAAAATAAAACTTTAAATTTATCATTTTTAAAAACTAATTTTGACTTAAACTGACTTTGATGTTAAACAATTGAACAAAAGTGATATTAAAAATTATCAGCATTTTTTCAAACAATGAAACGGCTAGACGAGCAGGACCTTTACATGAGAGTAAATGTAGATTATAATGATCAAGTATGATGGTCCGTATCACAATGACTATATGTCTGTCTGGTAAATACCTAAATGTAAGGTTGTCGATAATATCTAGCCACAACCCAGATTGTCAATCTATCGCCATAATAGTATTGACGTGTTCCAACTGCCATCATATGAAAGCCAGACTATTATATATAATGAGGCTTAACTTTCTCTTTTGACATTGTCAGTTATCATCATATAAAATTAAGATTAACTATAATCCCACTATATTGTAAAGAAATCTAACATTACATATCTCTAACAGGTGATAATATTAATATTGCCAATTCGAAGGAATTTAACCAGATTTGTGTTAATTCTTGAGATTATTTTAACATGGTGTTGAAGCCGGGGATGGTAAAATTTGCAGGTCTAGAATACTCCGGCTCCTAAATATCGACAGACGGAACACAACAATGCTGTTCTGAAAGTTGTAGTTAGCCCGGTGTAAGGATTCAAACAACCCTACCACCGACCAAACTCCACAGCGTGTGGCCCCTGAACAGAGGAGGCAGTTCAAAACAATTTTAATTAAATAATGTTATTCGAAAGTACATTTAAAGTAATTCTAACAATTTAACTTGTTTTGCACACTCCAAACGACCGTTGCAATTAATTCCAAATAAGGACACAACTGTCAAACCCTATTCACCATTACACACACTACAACAATATTGTCACGTGGATTGTTCTACAAAGGGAATTATCTACACGAGTGCTCCAATGCAGCTGTCACTACCAACCAAATTAAAGCCTCAATCACACTTACAGTACGTAAATAAGTTCTATAAGAAATATTATTTAACATTTCAAATATAAAACATTTAAATAACTATTTAAAATAACTTGTATTCTATTCATATTGTTATGGCTAAAACACTATTGTAGTACACTACAATCAATTATAATAAAGACCTGTGTGGTTTTTTATTTACATATTCCTTACTACAATAAATCTTTTACAAATAAAGGATTAAATTTCCTAATGATATTCTCGTCAAAAACGCGTGTAGTTAGAAATTAAAGATAGTAGAAGAAATTGATATGCGTATCAAATTACTTAATTTTAGCTTTCATATTATTCTTTCGATATTTTTACATTAATATTATAACATAATATAATAATAGTCTGTATTTTTGTACTACCTACTTGTATTGGCAATATTTACAAAGTTTTTGTAAATACTAGTAAGCGATAATTTGGTTTGGTTGAAAGTAAAATTTAGGGTAACATCATATTGTTAGCAACATTAAAATAGTTATCTACATAATACGTTATTGAATAAGTTGATCAAATGACTTGCGTAGAATTATTTGTATGGATACTGACAGTTGTATGATGCTTATACCTTTGAATGTTCATGGATGTATATAGGTACATGTATCTGATGTTATTAGTATAGAACTTGAAGATTTTCGTCACATAATAGGGTTACATTAATGTATCAAAAAACAGCTGTTTGTGGTCATAAACTTTATTTATAACATTTTACGAATACAATAAATTGAATCTTTAAATCTACCCAACCATTGAACAATCGTAACGAGTTCACTTCATTGAACTCGGGCACTGTAAAAATTGCTCCGATTGTTAAGGAATTTCCTCAACTCACAATAATTTTATGTGAAAATTGAAGATATAAGAGTGCAGTACATTGAATTTTGCAGCATTACAACTTATCTGACATAACCTTTTTTATTCCATTCAACGTGGAACTAGTTAAAATGATTGACACTGCTCCACATTGTACACATTGAGACTCCCGATTTAATTCTCTTTATCCCAATAATTACAAAAGAAACACGCTTTAAACGGAAATGAAGGTTCTATATAGCGGCAAAAATTGTTTAAAGCTTTTAAGAGAACCATTTTAAATATGATAAACTGCACAAATTATTAAATTATAACGCAGGACTGAAAAATCGCACTTACCGAGACAGAGCTAGATAAATGCAAGCATAAATCAAAGATGCAGGTTTCCAATAAGAGCTGAAGCAGTAATGCGTCAATGGTATTATGAAATGTAGATTATTATAAGTTTCTTTTTAACAATGCTCGCAAATACTTTTTCATTTACTAATAGTACAAAATACATTTTTATTATTTAGTTTAATTACCTTTTAAACAGATTAATGTTTTATCTTAACTAAGGAAATGATTTATTAATTAATCCACTTTTCCTCCTTAGTCTATGAAAACAGAAGCGGTAAACACTTTTCCTTGTAATATTGTTCGTCGAAACGGTTATTTCATATTTTTATAATATCTTTTTTCTAATGGGGTAATATAGTAGTGATTCATAAATACTCGTAGATGAATGCGGCAGAGCTTGAATTTAAAATTTAAATCACCACGCTTTTGAAATAATTGTTAGTTAAAATAACTGCGACACATTATATGAAGGATCTCACATAAACCCTTTTAAGACCAATAACAGGTTTAGGGGATTAAAATGAAAGCTGAGCTAGACAAGATGAATCTAATTTGAGGAGATTATAAATTAATCAATCAACAAATTCATGTACCATAAAATATTAATGAAAATGTAAAACTACATCTGTATTTTAAGTTAAGTGTGAACAAATACAAAATGAACCACCAATTTACTTTAGGTTTATTGGCCTTGCGTATCCAATTAGCAGTAAGCTTCCAATATTGCACTATCACGCTTGATAACGGAGCTTTCATTGTACGGGTGTTACTTTGTTTATAGACATTTTATTTAGGATTTTCTTCTGTAGCTTACTATTGAACTACATCACAAATTGTATAGTTCAATTTTATATAACTGATAATAAAAGTAATAAGCAATAGGTCAGAATAACTATACTTTTTTGTACTTTTGAAATTAAGCTAATTAAAGATATAGCAACAATACGCAATCACTAAAATAGATCCCATCCAATGTCTGGATACATATTTAAATAGTTTTTTATATAGTTCAAAGCTGCTGAATATATTTTTAAAGTTGAAATTGATGCAAAAGGTTTATGAAAAGCATTCATTGTCTTTTTTCATTATTTAATAATATTATTAGATACAACTTAAATAATAGTAAGTTAAAGTACATTTTTTCCATGCAGACAATATGTGAATACTTTAACTTGATATCTAGTCTATGTCATGACATAGACTGTCTGGGATTATAGTGCTGAATGTGATCATAAAACTGCTTAATGAATGGTCCGGTTTTAGATTTATGTGATACGATAGTGACACGTGGTAGCTCTTATTAGCAGTCATGATATACGATCCGGTTTCGTAGATCTGAAATAAACCAGGATAATAAATGAAAAGCCGCGTAGTGGACAGCATCATGTTCACGATAATTAAGTTCGTAGTGTAGTTTTTACTTAACAATTGTAATTCATAAAACAATCGAATGACATTTACAAATATCTCTAAAACGAAAGATGATTTACTAAACATCAAAGAATTGTAGAACAAAGATCTGGTTCATATAAAGAATATTTTCTTCATATTTTTATGGAAAAAGACAAAAATGCACTTTTTAAATAATTACCTAATAGTTTAATTCCAAACAAACACAAATGAAACGCTTTTTTATCTGATATCATCTCCATAGTTTGTTAATATTTTAAAAAACTAAACACAATATAAATGATGTCCATTATACTCACTTGTTAGGATACAACTTAGATCCAGCACTTTGTATAGTCTTGACCAGTGCAATACGTATAGCTAGCTTAGTTGCAATTAAAGCCACATACCAGTCTATCCGTCAGTCTTAAATTCAAACACAGATAGGGTACGGTATCAAAGTTTACTACAGTATAAACTTACGTTACCAGAAGCTCGTTACCACTAAAATGTTTCGAGTATATAATTGACGATAAGTTAAAAGGTTTGCATTTACCGTAGTGTCAAAAATAGGTTCGATTTAAAAATGATGTAATTATTTGTTTGACTTTCAAACTCCGTCACTACTTATTTTCATTTATAACATATTTAAGAATGATGTTTTGTTCCTATGCTTGCAAAACATTTTATGAAAATATGCTGCTTTATAAAGGGACTAATGTTAACAAATCTTTTATTTTTTATTTAGCATGGACCAGTGCTTGACTACTATCTCACCTGATGTTAAGCAGCGATGTAATCTAGATGGTAAAGCACACTGGTCCAGAGGAAGCCTGTTCACTCTTTTCTTGAAGACCCCCACATCATACCTGCACAGACTGTTCCAATCTTTCGCTTTGTTCGAAGCAAAACGCTTTGTCCTAATTTGTTATGGTTTTCTTAATTTACTTTTTTTGATTACCCTGAAGAATCCGACTATCAAAATATAACACAACACATGCTGTTAGGACGATCAATTAATAATACAATGGTAAAAGCTAATCTCAAAAAACTCTGCCCAGTAATCGAATCGGAGACATTGTTATTACAGAACAATCGAGCCACATGAGGCAGGTAACAGCTAAAAAAGTATATAAATAAACATATGAGATTATAATGAATCTTAATTTGTTTTTTTTTTTGCTGGTTATGGGTATTTCTTTATGTATCGTGTGTATTACGATAATCAATTAGAAACGTTCGCTACGAATCCAGCTTTATGGTACAGCACCCTGAAGCGTTCACAGAACGTCTACATAACTCGTACAATCGATAATTGTTAAAGATAGAGCGACTACAGCTAATGCTTTGTAACACGATCGGCCATAAGACATACGAGCATATACACGAACGTACAAAGAAAATTGTATTTTGTATGTAAAAAAATATTTATTTCAATGCGATTAACCTAATCTTGGATATTTGCAAAAAAAACTCTGTGAAAGAATGTATTGTAATATTCCATATCCTAATTTGCTTTTAATGAAATGAAAAAAGAAGCGGTAGAGGAAAGAATATTATATAAATACTGCTTTACTCAATTCTACGACTTTCACGGGAATTTGACATTTAAATACCAACAAAATTCCGATATTGAATATTATACTTCAGTACAGGAGAATTCGATTATTTCAGTGGAGCTAGAAATTGAGGAAACAGTTTGTAGCGAAGAATTGAATTAACAAACTGTCAACGAAATGTTCTATTTGGATATGAACTTCTGATAGTTTATTACATATTTATTAATTATTTTATAAAAGTTGATCACTACAGTGCTGCAATAACTAAGTTAATTTAATAACAAACCACACCTATAGTTTCTCCATTCAAACTGAAAGTATATAATCAAAAATATACGCAGACAACGTAAAACTTGTTTGTTAAAATCAAATGCAATTTAATGGAAAAGGAGAGCGACTGCTAACTGACAGCGGAGCAGTCTTCGGTGAAACTAATGAGCACAGAAGTGCGCTTTACTCTTAGGGAAGTAGACGTTTTATCTTTGCTTTGACTAGTGTTAGACTAGACAGTAGCTAGTTTGAAATGCAACACCTTGTTCAATATAATATATCCTCATAATGATGTTGCCTCCTAGTTAAGGGTTATCGCCAAATGATGATCGGACTTTTTCTGTTATGAAGGACTAGCAATAGTAAAAATCGCACGATAATTACTTTAAATTAACGTTTTATATCCGTGATCGTTTATTAATTGCGTATTTTCGAATGTAGTTTCCGTCATAAGCAAGCTAAGTATAAGCACTAACAAGAAAACTAACTAAAATGACAACATAGTAAACGTTTTTGATTTCCAGCAAATTCGTTAATAAATAAAGTTACCGAACCTTTTTAACTTAGAAATATTATGTTTCATGAGCATTTTTTGTTATACATAGCGACCATAAGCTTCAGCGGACTAAAACAAAAGTAAACATACTAATAAACACAGATGGTTTCATAAGAAATACTCTTTCATCATGAATCTTTTAACAGTAATGTTATATAAGTAACATCAAATTTGCTAATGTAAACAGCAAACCTTTAACAATCCTGCGTGAACAGGTTTCTGGTGAACGTGAAACTATTCAAGTATAATTAAAAGCAGTAAAACGTTCAGTTTTAAGGATTGGATTTCAAACAAAGCCGTAGAGCGTAAACTTTCAAGAGTTAACCGCAGACCACATCCACTTTGGTAGCGTATCTCATTGAAACGTACTTGAATACATTTACGGATAAATAAGACCTTGTAAATAATTTTAAACGAATATTGTAAATTCTAATTTTATTTTAGAACCGTGAAAATATGTTAATCTATTAGAGTGTACACTAAAATATTATTAAGACAAGTTTCTTTAAATATATCTCCCTTGTATACTATTCGGTAAATAAAACCTTCCCAGACAGACCCTATTTATAAGTTTGCGGCCCGATCAACATTAGCTCTGAAAACTTCTCCAAATCCAATTCCGCCTGATGGTTATCAGCTACTGTATTGTTTTTTATTTCTCTGACTTCTTGTACTTACAATAAACATGGAGGGGAAACGTTTTTTAGGTTACACGTGATAGTGGTAATTCATTGAATAAATTTGTAAATATTTTGTTGCGTGAAATTATTGAATCAAAAGTAAGTGTCAGTTTTTTAAAACTAGTAAATAAACATTTTACCTTTACATACTTATCATTTGATATCTTGCCGTTAAAACCCTATCAAGTGTTAATTCTTTAATACGAACGGGCACGGTGGGAGTGCGCTACGTAACTTTAAATGGAAGAGAAATTACGCGAACAGTTTTCCGATACTAAGTGAGATCTTAAACTTTTAAGACCCGATACATTCTCAAAGTTTCCTCATGGCACTGCGTTCAAAGTTAATAAACGTTGTAATAAAATGTGTCATAGTACAGTCACGCGCTGTTATATATAATGGTTTCGCGTAATAAAGTTCAAGTAAAACCTTTAAACGAGAACTGAAACAAAGAGGTTCTCAACTCTTCACGTTATTTTTTTTATCTAAGTAAGTAACTTCTCACAGTGTAGTCGGAATGTGATTAATCTCTATTATTCGAAAGAGAAGTTTGTCTTAGACGGTACCACGAAAAAAAAATTAAGTACGTTAACTTTGTTTTTTCAGGTTGTATTTAAATTCGATTAATTTTGTGATAGTCTTATTGTTAGATGCGCTCTTCACTTCTTAAACAAAGGTATATCTCCAGGTTTTAATCAGTGCAATTTCTAAATGTGAACAAACGGTTGCACGGAACAGAAGTTCAACGTCGCGCTTCCTTCTTGAATGACAAACAAACTACCGGGGCTCATTTGTCTATTAGAAGTCCGTGCATTTGTCCGTCGACGGACGTTTTTGTTCACTGCTTTACAGCGTTTGTAGTGTTGTTAGATTGCATTAAGTTACGATACTCCACTCCGTATGAAACACGTGAACAATAAACAAAAGTATGCTAATAAAGACAGAGTTGAGGTACGTAATTGTCTATCCGGACAATATTTTCGTTTGCATTATGTTACCAACAATAACAAGTTTTCTACTTCATATATTTAAACGATGATTTAAAGAATTCAGATTTTGGTTGATTTTTTTGTTACCTCTACAAGGGAAAGTATTGCAGAGATTTTTCATTGCTTTCAGCACCAGATATCTTAGAAAACATTTGCTTCTTAAGCCGCTGAAGCTTCTCCAAACTTGTTGTTAAATTAGGGCAAAAATATCTGTTAAGTTTTAGACATATAGAGGTACGGCAAGGAGAAGTAGTTAGCTACCACCTTCAAATTGTCAGTTTACTGCTGTAGTAATATTACTGTGTTCAGTACACGATTTTAGCTTTCTTCTTTACAATACGTTTTACATTTGCTTTAATATGATTTATATACCCTATTAATTTTTCATAACAATGTATGTGGTTTTATGTTTAAATATCTCAGTAATTTTTATACGGTCTCGTGTACTCTATGAAGATTATAAAAAATTGCGAACATTTATGCAATTGAACTGAATAAATAAAATGGGTACTAATAATTCTTAATCTGCTTCCGCTGCTAATGACACCCGTGACTGACATTATTTAGATTACACTCGAACCCATCTCCGTTCAACGGTCCCATGGTGGGACGTAACTCAGCGTCGTTAAGATAACCTTAAAAAATTTGCTTGCCTATAAATATGCCGTCACCGAGTCAAGTTATCGACTCGGAAGTTGGGCTAGACAAAATTTTTATGACGTACAAGTTTAAATATTACCCACATATGCAATACCAAATAAAGGAGATAAACAAAAATATGATGGCTTTTGTTAATCTCTTAATGATATGTATCTCTGTCCTGGGTGGTAAGTACAAAAGTTTTACCATCTGTGCATATCGCATTTTTTAGTACATATTTAGCTCTTCATTTTATTATTAATAATAACACAGATATAAATAGACCTTAGCCACAATTATATTTCAACTTCCGGTGACTTACCATAGTCTTGCATACGTGTAAAACAAATTACTGACGAAACTGCTACTACTGTATTCTGATGTGCCTTCTATTTTGACTGTGAACTTCTATAATCTGCTGTAAACTTCAATGTTTGGAAATTACAGCACATTATTCGGATAGTCATAAATTAGTACCGAGACTGTCAGACCCTATTCAAGGCTGTCACTTAAACATTGTCAGATGGCGTATTCCACAAAGGCAACGAACGAGTAGATTACTAACTTAATCACCTCTATTGCTACATGGTTAGAAAATGTAATGGTGAAATAGATCTTAGTAAAGCACTTATCTATAAACTAAATAAACTTATATAAGAATCTATAAAAGCGGCCAACATCCACTTCAAAATTCAAAGTCTGTTTGTCAAACAAACGCTAATTAATTCCTAGTTACATTTTTATTCAAACCTTAATAGAATTAACATTATTATATTTAGGTAGGAAAACAAACCAGCAAGTCACGTGTTAATAAGTGATTATCCATAAATGGGATTAACAATAGGCAGACGCTTAAACACAAATAAATTTTAACAAAATTTCCTTTTCTTTTACAAAGAAGTCGCTGAATTTTGAAACGATTACCCTCTGCGCCTTAAGAAATATTTTATGTAAATATTAATATAATATTACCTTTGTAGCGCAACGGTTAAGTGCATGCCTTGTAACACGGAAGTCCATAATTCGATTCCGGGGCCAAACTACACTCCCGGACACATTTATCGGCCCACCTAGTGTTAAACTGTTAAAAGTTTTAACGGTGCCTAGCTAAAAATAAATGTTAGATGGAGCTATAAGTTTTAATGCAGTTTTGAAGCTGATTTTTTGGTCAACCCTTAGGTATGTTTTTTTTTTTATTTTGAATTCAGGATTATGAAAAAAAACGAAAATTCTAGTCTGTTCATTGTTTTCAACGACCCAGTAATGGAGAAAACTTTTTTATTTCGCTCAAGTTGGACCTTTTTTTTTATGTGTCCGATTATTGGTTCCATAAAACGGCAAATCTAAACTTTGAGCCAGTTTTGACCAAAAAATATGGATACTCTGCCTGAAATTGTCGCCCAAGTTGTAAAACTTCTGCCGGCCAATTCAATTCGAAATTACAAAAAAAATAAAAAAAAAACATACATAGGGGTTGACCAATAAATCTGCTTCAAAACTGCATTAAAACTTATTGTTCCACCTAACACTTATTTATAACTAGACAATGTCGAAACATTTTAGACACTGGTTGGTGGGCCGATAGATGTGTCCGGGAGTATATGTGGAGTACGGTTGATGGTTGGGTTTATAACGAACGCGCCTCGCTAGCTACCATTTCACACAGCAATAGTGTATATATCCTTATAATGTATATTCCCTAGTATATCTCCTTAATCAATAATGTACAAGTTATAAAAAAATAACAGTAAATGATGTTATGAGCTATTTGTTTCGCCGTGACTTTACGACTATTCCAAGTAATCACACTAGATACAAGACCCTACAAACCGGAACACTGTAATGTTTGCACAGCTCTGCTTGACGCCAGATGGCCTCAGGCATCAGAGATCTCCCAGTGTACTTGTTTCAAGTAAATAAAGTACGACAAATTAACTTACATTTAAACAGCAAAGTTTTATAATGTTAAACCACTGAACTGATGAAATTTGAGCCAAGGGATATATAAGGTAGTATACAGAGCGAATTGAAATCGGGAACGTTAATAACTAATCAGAAATCTAAACATAATATTCTAAAAATAGAAATGTTTTCAATGCAAATTGATAAGACACTTTACAGACGTAATACCGATACGATTTAACCGATAAACAAAGAACGATATCCGTCTGCGGACAGGTTGTTAAGTTCTGATGGAAATAAATGAGCCTGACAGCTTCCTTGTCACTTCTGAAGGAAGCGCTCTGTTTATCTTAGTAAACTTCAGCACATCTCGCAAGGAATTTTTCAGGTTTGATTAAAGTTGAAAAATAACTAATTTAAAGGAGGAAAGCTTAAATTAAATAAAGCGGAGGAGTAAAACAATGTTCAGGTAAACATTTGTTGGCTAAACTTTTTCACTGTTGCGGAGTAGAAGTCTTTCATTTATCTACATGTTTAGCAACTTTTGTTAGACCTTGTATTATATATTCCGACCATGAAATAGAAAAAAATTATAGAAAGGTAAAGAAAAATGTTTTCATGAGTTTTTTTCCTTTCTTTTTATCATTTATAGCTATAGCTCATATGCCTTTAGTGATTTTACTCTTAATACGAGTAGATTTCTGTGTTTCTTGGACACTAAAGACTACTAAACTACCTACAAAATATATTTTTAATTCTAATACAGCCCCACACGTTGGATAATCCACAACATACATTGATGTGTAAACGTTACAGCCAATCGTGAATTGAATTTACGATCCCTACTCTTAAAAGGATCAATGAGAGGAAACATTTTATGACATTAAAACAGAATCCAATGGATTTTGTTGTAATTTTATCTACAAATTGTTTCGATACAAGGGGATATAATACTTTGTCGAACGTAATCCTATAATACAAGAGAACATGAGGGTTGGACAATGGTGGTTGGACTTTGATGTGGGATGCGATTTGTGACGACACGCTTGATCTCTTGTTGCGGAACCATCTAATTTCGTAAACTCAAAACATCAAATTAGAAAAAAAAGACAATTACTTGGCGTCATGTCTTCGACAAAAAGATATTTAATCAAGTGGTTAAATACTTACTATGTTCTACTTTACTTTAGTGTGTTCTGTTATAAAATCTATATAAAGTTTATAAAGGAATGCGAACCAGAGAAAGTTGTAGTACATTTCAATGTATCTACAATTTTTTTTAAAAAATTCAATTTATATATATTTTCACTTTAACTAAATTAGACAACAAAAATACAAGCATTTCTTCTTTAAACCGAGAAACTAAATTAAAACGATTTAGACTTTTTTTTTTAATTTCTGAAATAACTGAACGCTTCGCCACGGGGACATTTAAAAAAAAATACTTTCTGTAACAAAATATTTTGAAATATAATTCACATCTAAAAACTACTGTATATATAACAAAATTATTATAACTATAACATCTAGCAATGTTTTATGAGTTTTTAGATATTTTTCAATTCTTTCGCTGTTTTAATATATTATAATCAACTTCTGCCTTTGCAGTGAATAATGTAGAATAGAAATTTCTACTAATTTAAAAGCAAGAATAAAAGAAAATAAATTGCGCTATATGAAACCGGTAAACGAAAACGAAACAGGTCACTCGTTATCGGAAAACTGTTACTGTGATTTATTTAGCACCTCAATTTGCTTATTGCTCTCTTGGCCGCTTGCAATGTACGGCTGAAATGCCCCTTTGCTATTCTATTCATAATGTTCGATATCTCACAGTTTTTTTAGGTTTTTAACATAACAATAATTAAAACTCATCTTCTAAACCAAGACTTAAACCTTGACTTAGTTTGTGGACTGTAGTAACAAAAAATGCCTGCTCTATTGGTTAGTACGGCCTCCGGATGATGAATTTAGGACGATCCATTCTCCATGCGATGATAAAATGGTGAGTAAGATGATGAGCTAAAGTTCTGCCTTACCAAAACAGGCAAAGGGAGGAGTACTGAGTTCAGTGCAGTATTTAAGGGATTCACTAACTCAGCTGTATGGATATGAAGAACATAAGTTTTAGTTGGTGTAAATCTATCACAACTCGCGCCCTGCTCCTGTCGGGGCTTATCTCCCGCATAAAACAAAAAAAAAAGGTATGTAACTAAAGATCAGATATCTTGACGAGAACTGAATCATAGTGCGGGCTAATTAACTGTGACAGATACAACTTTCTTCAAAAATAAATAGATTACTGTTCACAAAGCGTATTTCTCCAAATAATACTTCTTAAATACTACATAAATAATTTTACATTGGACGCTGCGGACTTAATTTACATGATGAATTACAAGGACGACCGGAAATTTAATTCTATTGTTGCAGTAAAACGGGATCTAACGGGATTATAGTAAAGGGACGAAGTGTACAGAGATGACTTAGATGTTATTACACCGAGCCTTCAAGATTACGGTGAGCAATCTTGTTACATTAAAATTATATTACTTTACATAGTAATGGAAGAAAATTACAAATTTCCCATTATTATAATCATTACAGTATTTTAATGTCCACCGCTGTACTTAGTTTTTTTAAGAAGAGAATATTGTGTTAATGGCAAACGAGTTAACGAGTGCAGTGTAATATTTGCATTTCGTCTAGAGTTGACTCAGTAGTCTTTTGTGGTGTCTACCCGTCTTTCACACGAGGTATTAATCCTTATTACTGTGTACATTATCAATTACTTGCTATAAAAAAGAATTAAATTACATTTCTTATTAGATGCTTAGCGATCCCTTTTATTATAAACTCCGAGGTTGTGTTACTTCATTTTGTTATATTTCTTATTCATATTAGTTTACATGAGAAACAATTAAGAGGAAATATATAAAAAGAACGTTGCTCGATAAAAATCGTTGACTTTCCGTAGAAATTTCAGTATTCTTCGTTCAGTGACGAAGTATTGTATACCCTTAATTGGATGCCTTGTCGAAAGTTTTTGTATGAAAATTATATATATTATTTCCTTATAATTTATTACATTTTATTTTATAGTCTTATAACTAAATGTTTAATTTATTTCCGTAGTTATTAGTTGATTCGGTTTATTCCTGTTATGTAAATTCTTACTTCGCAGTTGTCTCCAAAAAATTACTTTAAATATATTGTTATTTTTTAAAAGTTAAGCAATGTTTTAAAAATAGTGATAAAGAGCAATCACTCTTTTTAAAACATTGCTTAAAGTAACAGATTTTTGGATCACACCTGCTATGAAAAAGCAGTTAAAAATTTTAACGGAAATTATTAGAGTGCATAATAGTTTTTTAAATAATCGCTGAAAACGTAGTAGACATGAACTGATTTTTGTCAAGTTTATTTCCTTATATTTTAATAAATATGGACTAGTAAAGTGAGACGTCAGTAAGAGGGTTTTGGTACAAGCAGGACCTTCAGTAACGAAGCGCACGAAAGAGAAGAAGAACGAAATGAATCTTTACGAGGATCAGATTACCCGTGTTAAGTGAAATTCTAACGCTCGCGTTTTCCATTGCAGATAACGTCTGCTTGACGTAGAAACAGACTGGCCATTGTTCCACCAGCACCAGCACGGTATCAGATAAATTGTTTACGTACTCGATTATCGCTAAAATTAGGTTTCACAACTACAATTTACACACCAAACGAATTGCAAGCGTTATTATAAATACTATCATCACATTAATGCTTATATGCTTTCTCGTAATGTTTTTAATAAAAAATTTGAGTAATTAAAATAGAGGTAGCAAATTTTACCCCATTTAAGCTCATCGTAAAAAATGCTTAAAGCCAAGCTTGGAATGTGTTTTTACTTAAGAAAATATATATTTTGTATTATTATTCAATATATTTATTTACTTCGACTTTGTAGGGAAACCGTCATAGATTTACGAGGAGATATGCTATTTTGTAATCATAAGGCAGTTTACTATCTTTAAAGCCATCAATTTAAGACATAAGACTCGTTACCAAGGTAAGCTACCACGAAATGAGACTGAAACGAAGATTTGTGTCCTCACATATACTTTGATATCATTTCGCACACAGAACATTATGTAAAGCAATATTTTGTCAGAAAACTTTATAAGTTTTCCATTACATTACTTGAAGGCATCTTAAAGTGGAAGAAAACAGACGTCTGAAAATTTAATTTACGTAATTTTCTCGTCCGCAACTTCCTGAAAAAGAAAACGGCATAAGAACTTTTTCATAAAAAGAATTTTGTTTTATTAAAAACAACTAACGAAATTAGTAAGAAATAAGTAAATTATTTCCTTGACAACTTTTTTAGGTTATATATGTAGTAAATATTTTTATGTTTCACATAGTAAAAATGTACTGGGATAATACTTGTATAACAAAAAGGTACATAGTAAAAGCTTTTTAGGTTGGTACTTACGCAGCGTGAAAACAGAAGTGGTGTAAAAAGTACTGAAATTATTGAGCTAATGACACCTGATACAATTGAACATCCTGAACGCTGTTTAATTAACTGAACGTTAAACCGCGCCAAAGGATGCATTTGGTAACCTCTCCAAAGTGCTTACGGTCAGTGAACAAAGCCCGCACAATCGTCCTTTGAAGTTTTAGAATAAAATTCTTGTTTCTTCTGAACATCCCATATTGATACCCGCAATTGTTATGTAGTAACAATTTGCATAATAAAATTACCTTTTCTGTGAATTAATACACTTAATATTAGTTGTGTAAACTTTAATTGTCTACAGTTGTTTTCTAAATGTGCTACATTTTACAACGAATAATTATTTTGTTAATCCAAAAACAAAAAAAATCTTATACCCACTTTTCTTCGCTTATAACGAATTTAATCAATTAAAACCTATTTTACAGTTTCAAAAATATTATAAATCCTCGGATAATTATCAAATGATTTAACAGAAAATTATTTTCCAATGAATTTCTTCAGCACAAATAATAAATTTAAATGAAAAGTAATGTAATGTTACTTTACTCGACATCATCAACGTTTTTAATTTTTGAAAGTTAAGTTAATTTTTCAATCTTTTTCCATAACTAAATAATAGAATATGTTAAGTAAAATTTTTAAAGATTTATTACAAATATATACAATACAGCTGGACTGTGTATATTAAAATCACTAACTGAACATAGAGGGAGTTTCTCTCTCAAAGCTCTATAAGCGATTTAATAACGTTGTACGCCGGCAATTTGTCAGGGTTCTTGTTCTTAACTACTTAATTGTTCTTCAGTTTTAAATTGAAGGCTCCGTGTGCTCTTGAACTGAAAGGTCTAGTTTAATAAAGCCATGTAATTTTACAAAAGGTTTTACAGACGTATATGTAGTTGAAAACCGTGGCACCAAGAAGAGAGAAAAGAATCATTTCATTGAATCAAGAGAAACCTAAATACTATATATTTTGTAACAGAATGGAAGTAATAGTTTAAAATATTATGTAAGTAGATATCATTACTACCATCAACCTTTAACAACCCATTGTCGCACAAAGGTAGGTGCCAAGACAAGTATCTTTTAACTTAACCTTCTTTTGTACAACAATAAAGTACAGAAAATAAACCACACCATCTGAAGGACACGAGGTATTTATTTTAATTGGCACAGGTTGACCTCTGTAACTGTATGCAGTTGGCAGAAATGCAATTAGTGACTTTTTCAACACTTTAACAACAATTAACGGTCAGCGCGGCACCATGCTTCTGACCCCTTTAACCATCGCGATCAGGTAAGATCGAAGTCGCAAGATATTATGCGTTGTACCCATACTTTCAATTACTTCCAATCACACTCAACCTACCTTTATCAAGTCCATGCAGCTACATTATAGTCATTCAGTTTACCTAAAAAAGATATAGCTAGCTACTTACCAGAGATTTAGTTTCCTTTTATCTCTTCTCAAAGGACACGTGTAAAGAGTTGAAGTATTTCCTGCCCTATTTATAATGTTCTTTATTACTTCTGTAAATGATAAAATATATTTTAAAAGATTATATATCAAAGAAAAAAATAATATGCCGCACAGAAACTACACGGCCATGTTTTGAATTAGCGACAAACCAAGTGCGACCGTTTTATCGGAAAACTGTTTCCGTGATTTATTACCTCCTCTGTTTGCAGACCGCTTTAACCAATTTGCAATGTGTTGTAAAAGTCAAGGTATAAAATAAACAAGCAATTAGAAATATTAATTAATCATTATTAGAGAAACGTAATTTCAAAAGGTCTCTCAATATTATTACTTAGTGTGTAATTTGGGGTGATAAGTCCGCATATATTCCGAGTACGTACCTACCTACTTCTGCAAAGCAAAGTCAAAATATGGACTTACAATCTTACGAGTAGCAATAATTTTCACATCAACACATTAATCAACAACTCCATAAATAATTGGACTTTCTAAAAGGCCGTTTAATTACTACCGCTGCGCAATTTCAATGAGTGAAACTATACGGAAAGGAGTATATAACGCGTTGAATACTAAAAGTAAATTTCTAACTTTCTAACAGTAAAGTCAGCGAAAAAACCAAATTTAATTAGGAATTAATTTCAGCAAAGTTTCAACAGTACTCTCTTTGTAGAAGGATTGCATGTTCCGTATAGAGGCAGACCATCAACATCATCCATCCAATGAAAGTTGCAGAGAGTGAGTAGAATCTATAAAAGCTTTGGTCCAACAATAAAGATGTTACCGGAAGGTATCAATTTACAGTAACATCGCAGCAAAACTAAAAATTTATTAAAAATTTTATTGCACTAAGAAGTGTTTTTCAGGTACGGAAATTTAAATGTGTAATCGGATATAGTGGTTGTTTTATTAGATACAATGATTTCCACCTGCAACATGCTGCAATCGGCTAAAAGCGGTCGGTAAACAGAGGCGGGCAATAAATCACAATAACAGTTTCCCGATAAAATAGACGCACTTGCTCTTCCCCTCATGTAATGTAATGGGAAATTATGTTACACTCTTACAATGTTTTCAAAAATTTCTAAGTTACAAAAATTTGTATTTGCTACATATTTTACTTCTAAATCATCATAAAAGAATTTGAAAAAATTAAAGCAGTTAAGTGAATGCTTTACTTATTTATTTAAAGATCTCCAATAAAGAAACAGTACATAAATTAACTACTTACATAAAATAAAACAAAACATTATAGAAAACATGGTGCATCGTAAGTCTGAAACACAGCATACATTACTTTACGTATTAAACAGCATACAGCAATTCAATGACAAATCAAAAAATTTATAAAAATCAAATATTAAAATTAGACTGACTGGAAGTAACTTAATTAACAATTAATTCAATTACTATTATAATGTGGCTGTAAATGTTTTCAATGAAAATATTTCCCCAATGTTTACTTTTGAAATTACTAAATTAGTGTACACTAGTATTTATATACGCAGAACTGGTGCCCGGTACCGTAACTGATTTAATACGAATAACGTTATGTGGCATCGTTTAGATATATTAGGATCATTTGCTGTAATAATATTTGATAACTATGGTTATCTTTCTGTAAGTAATTCGATAACTTTCACAGCGAAAATTATTGTTATTAAACAGATAATACGATATAGGTAATCATTAGAGTTATATTATTGTTTTATACATAATGGTAGTAAAACTTTAAAGCTTGTTATTATCGCAGCGACTTTATTTTCTAATTGAGTTTGAAATTATAAGATTTACTTTCACTAAACTGCCATCTAAGTTCTATACCTTGACGTTGATTCAATTTTCATAGGCGCGCTCTCTGCTTCAAGAATTTAATAATAAACTTCTAAAAGGTTACCATTTAATCTTGTAAGTGAAGAGAGTAATGTAATTCTCATTGGAATAATGTTGTTCTGCTATTCACATAGTCACCCTTTGTTTTCCAACTTGGAGATGACATACTGCCAATAACTTAATGGTTAAAACCACTTCTACTGTTCGGTAAATCTAAAACGCTGGATGAATTACATAGCAAAGCGCACAGCACATTATCTGAAAATTTTCGTAGTTTTTATTTCATAATAAAACAGTTAATACAATATTACAACTATTTCAGTAAGGAATATTTGAAGGTAAGGTTATTCAAAACCGCCACAACCACACCGCCGCTAAATGATAGAAGTAGTATTTCTTTCATCAGAATCTCATTAGACGTCATTGGAATCAGGTAACTTTTAATGAAACTGACAACTTCATAAATTTGCCAATAGTTAAAACACTTTGAAGGTATCCTTATTATTTATATGGTACTCAGATATTGACTCCAGTGAACTGTTAGTTCTGTGCCGGCAGGAAAGTGATTACGTTTGCGGTTATCGAATGAAAGTCGGCGGTCGAACGGGTTAATGTGAAGTTTAACCACTGAATCTGAATTGAATATCCGGAGCCGTTCCACTGCTCGGTGGAATGCCAATGCCCGCACTAACATTCCGTTACATCCTTTTATTTAATTTTTGATGCCTTCATTCGTAATTTAATGAATCACATTTTGTTTGTAACTTAAATGATACATTTTTTATATTGCAGCCATTACAAACAATTATTTATCGTCAAATAAATTGATATCAATATAAAATAACCAAGTGTTTGTATCACTATTTTAAAAGGTGTACAAAAAAAATATTCCACTGCCTCTTTCTTAGTCGTTTCTTTATTGTCTCAGCCCTTTCTGTTCGCCGTCTTCTACATAATACAAAAGTACTAATTTCTTAGTCTAAAGCCGTATTTAAAAAATGGATTGCATAAAAGTATTACTAGGTAGAAATTATTTTGTGGGAAACCACTAAGTGGCACTCATAGCTATTTATGATAACTGCATAGATTAATTTCATTTCTAATTTCAAAGTCACTTGTGTAATAATTTAAGTTCCTTCAATACTAATGAATCAAACTACGTTACGTTAAAAAGTATAAAATGTTTGTAAGCCGTATATAAAAAGTTTAATGATTTTCAATGTCAAGATTAAAGAGGATTACAAAGTAGGTAAACTCGAAAACCGAGCAAACGGGGTTATCATTATAAAGGAATATAATTTTTCATAGAAATTATATGAGATACACAATCTCATTATAAAAACGCTTAAAATCCTCACGATAAATTGAATGATAAATGGCATTCAAGCAACAAGTCCCCGAGTCTCAAAGCTTACCGCCTAGTTAGCTGAAGATGTCCTTTCAGCGCTGACTTATCGAAGCGTCGAGAAGATTGAAAGGGTCGACAATCCTCTCTGAATATTATTACGTACGCTACATCGAGCGAATAAAACTTATTTGTTATTATTATCGCATCGTGAAAGCTTTGCTGGCTGTCCGGCTTTTTCGTTTATCAATTTAATTGTAACTTGAACCATTTTCTCACTGCTTTTGTGATTTATCTCAAAGGCTTAGAACTTGATGTACACAATACTTATATCTATGATAAATGTATTAAAATAATTTCAAATTTAGCTTACGCCTACTTAAAAAACCGTTTACATTTATTTACGAAAATAGGTTTTCAAATGGTAGATATGAAAGATAATATACATACAAATGCAATTAAAAATTACATCACATTCCAGAATAACAGAAATATAACTTGGTTTGATGTGTTAGCGTTATCACATAAAATAGTAAAATATATTGAATTTTATATTATTGGCAACACTTTGGTAGCGCACGTCACCGCGCCACCAAGCACAACCATCGCATCGCAGCCTAATACCTTGGTAATGTTACTTAATATTTTTCTCTTATTCATGGCTACTCTGACAATTTTGTGTTGTGATAATACTAATTCACATGTGACGTGACATTGTGTATTTATGCGAAACTATTCGTGTGCGTAGAATCGTAAAACATTAATATACTGTTTTAAATACCACTAATTAGTTCGCGTAAAAGTATTGATTGAGAAAATATAAACTACCTGCTTTACTTTTTTAATTTATTTTAATAAAAGATACTTTAATTTAACAATATAGTTCTATCTACCCTCTCGGTAGAACTTATGATTTGATGCTAAATTATGTTAGATTTAATGTGTATATCGTGTATGATTAATAGTTTATTATTTTTTAGTTACATCAATATGACTTACGAAAGTGTTGTAATGTGTCTTTTAACTTCTGGCAACAAATAGCGATGTCGGACTCGGAGCACGTGAAATATGCCACATATACTGCGGTGATCACTGTTTTGAATTATAGTGAAATGTGCTACTTATTTTCTTGTAGTTAGAGAAACTTACCACTACGATAGCCGAATCCGGTCATTCCGGTATCAGGATAGCTGTCTGTTAGCGCTATTACAAAAAATAGTAAAACATATTAATTTTGTATTATTGGCAACACTTCGGTGGCGCAGGTGCGCCGTCACCGCGCCACCAGCGCCCCCTTTCCAAAATTACCAGATAAAATAGCCGCGGGTTGTTACACGGGGTCTCTTACGTTCGGACCGCCGCAACGACTACAGCTATGTTATATTTTGAAGGCTATTTAATATAAAGTATAAGTTTAATCTTGGTTCTCCGATCCAAGTTAACAGATGAGAAGTTTTCTAAAGAGGATTTCTTTTAAATACGCAGTTTATGTCGGTAGTTTGTACACTCGTCTTTCCCAATTAAGTGAGCTATGTATGAACATTTACAAGCGTTTCACAATTATAACACAGCTTATATTTTTTTAAACAGAAAAAGTAGTACTTAAACAAATAAAATGCAGTTAAAAATGATACAACGCAGTATATTTAACAAGTTTCGTTGTTCAGTGTGCGAGTTGTCTTATATCTATAATAAAAGTAATCTACTATAGCATTTATTGTGCTATAAAGAGCACAGAGCGCGTGGAAATAACGAGAGAGAAAATTGTATGTCACGTTTTTAATTTAAAAGTATTCCTGTTTTGTACTAGTGAGTGTCCCGCGAGACAATAAAATGTATTTTGTACAAAATTCACATGGAGAGATGCATTAAAATGGACACAAAATCGGGCTACGTTATATATAGTCGTCTACCTAAAACGAAACCTTTTAATTTGACTTTTGTTTGCTCAATGATAAACTATGTTACATAATTTATGCATACAGAAAGAAGATTATTGAGAAGTCGTTAGCAAAGTAATGATTAATATCATCGTCATAATTTCAGCTAATCGATATCCAATGCTGAATAAAGGCTTATCCTTACAAAGCAGTATCGATGTTTTTGTTCGTTTAATTTTAATGAAACATTTGGTCCCAAGTGTCATATCAATTCTGGAGTAACTAAACCCTCATCAATCATTCATCGAGTATTACAATAAGTTACAGTAATCAAGCAGGGACGAGTCTATAAACGATCTAGAATCCAAAAAGGATGATTGTCTTTTAGAAGTATAAAATATAATAAGTAAGCATTATCAGGTCGCTATGGATAGTCAATTGCTGTGTAAAACCGAAATCTTTCATTTGATTTCATGGACTGTTGTTGTAGAGTTTTATTGGTGATAAGTTACCATAATTGTAAATCTGCTGTCATAAGTTTGCTGTGTTCCGGCTGCAAACAAAAGAGAAATGACGTCCGGTTTATATTTAAATAACTTGTCAGATTCAAGTTTAAATTAGACCAAATAATAAATAGAGAAAGTGTTTCTTTAAATATACTCGTAATACATTGTGTTGCATAAATTTACGGACATTACTACTAATACTATGGAAGTTCCGTTTCAATTACCGTAATGCTCTGTCCCTTCTTTGTGCTGCATCCGGTTTCTGGTGCACGGTTTGTCCGATGACCGTAACACTACGGACCGATTTAACTGCACACATTGGAACTAAAAGCCGGTATTTATATTTATGCCAAACAACATTTTTTGATATAAAATCAAATATATTCTGGTTATAGACGTTTACTGTACAATGAAAACTTTTTAAATGTTTTTTTCTCTCGTTTTCTTTCCACTAATAACTTTACATTTCAACGCTAGCAACACTCTTTTCAGTTAAATCTATTTTAAAAAAGTATTTCAATAATGCTAACATTATTACTAAATACCATAACACCAGCAAGATAGCTTTTCTTGCATTTACTGTGTATTGGACAAGTAAATTAAAAAGGTAAAAACAAACTACTACAAACGTATTGAAAAAAAGAGGAAATAATCATTATTTTCTTCTCTTAAGTCAGTAAAAGTAGTATTATATCTGGCTCCCTATTTCTGATGTATTAGATTGGTGTAATTTTTCTCCAAAAACATTTTCTCCAAATTTTATTACAACAGAATCCATATCTCCGAATCTCATTAAGTCGAATTTATAAATCTTTATACACTTTCCACTGAAACCAAAAACCCAAAAACTTTATTTGATTTGGAATATAATTAAATATAACAGATAACGAAGTACACGATTATTAATATCAATACTAGTTTGTATGTTGTATCAATAGTTGATTATCCTTCATGTAAGCATACAAGATATATATCAACTGGCGTAATAGATTAGAGATAATTACCTGCGGCATTATCAATATGTATTAAGGTTAATATGTTAAAGATAAAATATAACGAGCTTAATTAATGTAATAATTATGCTTAAGTGAGATTGATATTACTTTTCCTATAGACTGATTTTATTTTTAATACACAGTAACTTTTTAATGCAAAAAAAAAACACTTTTAATGGAGCAATAACAAAATTATCTGCAATCAATGTACCTCGACGAACGGTCACTGGAGAAATGTGGAATTACAAAAAATATCAGTACAATTAGAGACTAGAGTAAACCAGTTTTTTTTAACATTTGTATGCTTTTATGATTGCTCTGTAGTCTCTACAAGGACTAAAGTAACTCTTGTCAGTCATAGAAAGCGACTAAAAAGGTCTCCGGGCCCCCTTCGCTTATCAAGTGGATCGAGAGTGGACGACAAATACAAAGTGATCTCATATTTGCCGTAAAGCAAGAGTACTGAGTAGAGAAGATACGTAAAACCCTGTGTGAGTCCCTGGAACAGAGTATCATCTTAAAAGTCACTTCCCTCTCCCCCCATCCAACTCCAATCAAAAAAATAAAATAATTTTATTAAGTACTTGAGACTAAATTGATAATATTTCATTTATTAAGAAATAAAATATCGAAGTAATTCATCACTGGCAACGAATTCTCTATCGATTTTCAGTGTTATCCATCAAACAAGTCGCTAAACTTTACCACTTACTTTTCGTGAAAGTTTATATATTACTAGCTGTTACCCGCGACTTCGTCCGCGTGGTATTTAATGTATACAGCTTCTCTATTTGTATCGAATATTGGACGTTTTAATATTTTTTCTTGAGATCCCATAGTTTATTCCAAAAAAAGTAGCATAAGTTACTCCCCGATACATCAGCTATCTGCCAGTGAAAGTCCCGTCCGTTTCAGAAACTACCCGGAACAAACTGACAAACACACAGACGGACAGACAGACAGATGCATAGATAAAAATTTAAAAAAAAAATGGTTTTGTACATGTATCGTGTACAACGAAATGCATTTATTTTAATATTACAAACAGACACTCCAATTGTATTTGGTTGTATAGATAATCAACGTTGCGAAAGTTATTGAAAGAATTAATTAATATTTCTATTGGAAAAATAATAACAATATTGCATTAGAAGTGTTACTTTGGTGTTTTATACTTAAAAAGTTATATAATACCCTCTTGGAGGTATTTTGATTTTTTCTGCTATTTAGTATCCTGCATATGCGACCTGTTACACATATTAGTAGTCTATGGATGAATAAATAAATATGTGAGCACTTTAAGTGAAGCTGGCCTTCTCTCTATTTTATGTAGTGTCTATATTATCGAAGATAGACTTGACAAGCAGGACGCTCACCTGATGGTAAGTGACAAATCCAACCACAACTTTGTAATGCTAGTAATAATAACTACTGCCAACATAACGCATTCGTCGCTTTTAAACATAAGATATTTAATATATTTATCCCTCTAAATTCACTTGCTACAGCACTCTTCAAACTGAAGCACAGTTATATTTGCACACTACTGTTTGGCGGCAGAAATAGCTAGTAGAAATAGAGCTGCGGTGGTACCTACCTAGACAGTCTCCGGCTTAATTATTAAACCCCGTGACTAACATTTTAATCACAACTTTTACCAATATTATTGCTATTATTAATTCTCTAAGTTGAACTTGAAGGATTAATAATATTAGATATCTTCATTATCATCTCAACCGATGAACGTCTATTACCAAGTATTAGGTTTACTGTTAAAATATTATTATAATAATAAAACTAAACGAGAAGCGCGAACGTTTTTTCCTTCAACCGACACGTTACTAAAACTTTTGTCCATTTCATTTTGTTGATGACAAATCTATCCCCTAAAGGCGTTTTGGATCATTTCCAAAGAGATAATTGAAATATTAATAATCAATTCAATGTCTGGAAACCAGCCAATGTATGTAATCAAGTTAAGTTTTTTAGCATATTATTTCATTGAATGAAATTAATAAAGAAATCCCACAGTATTGTTCGACATCCACATATTCTTACGAACGATATTAATTATTTAAACTAAAATGTATAATATTTTGAGATATATATAAACGACTCTCTAAAATATGATTTGTCAAAGTTAGAGATAAAAATTAATGTGCTTAGAGAACTGAAATGTAATACTTAGAAAAGCGACCTCTGTATCTATATATACAAACCCACAGATTTTGTACTGGCAATGTATATAACGTATGCAATATCCTTCATTATTTGATGCAAAATTAAATATCGAGTATTATTCAATAAATTAAAAAAAAACTTGGTTGCGGCTTACGTCTCAATTTAAGTCGTTCCCCAAATCTATTCTATACTACGCAGTTTCCGCCTCACGGTTTGTCGACTGACCGTAACCACTTTAGAGACTGCTTTTACTGCAACACTGGCATTAAAAGCACAGAATTTACTTTGTACGTACGAGCCGAAACACGTTCATTGCCAAATTAAGCAGGAACTGAATTATTCCCGACGGGAAAGGATGGTCTGAGCGATTTTAATTCCGTTATGAATCCTTTTTATTCTGCAGATACATCAACTCTTTGTGTACAGCCCTAACTTTACACTAATATTTGAAATTAATTATCCACATGTACTATTCTGAAATTCTGCATTATTTGCTGAGATCTCAACTTTTTCGTACGTACTAGTATTTACATTTTTCTATATTTTTCTCATTTCAGTTAAACTTACTATTTGTGTTTGCGGTGTAAATGAAGGTCTTTTAATTATTTGTAGTGGGCAAAATTAATTCATATCAATATGTGTGTTTATGATATTTTTTTAATGAGTCATTAAATTAAAAAGGGTGATAAAAGCTAAAGAATTTGATTTCCATCTTAACTAATTTAACGTAGACTACACGGCGACGTGATCAAGATATTTTTCAACCGTTTTCAGCCCTTTCTACATTGATTGAAAACATACCCTCCTAGCTATAGAAAAAGTAATATATTTCAACCACAGAGATACTCCACTACATCTTAGAGACCGTGTATAACATAGTAACACTCATTTTATAAAAAGCATCAATTGTGTGAACCCACTCATGAATAATAGAAACAAAATTAATGATAATGAACGTATTTGTACCCGAAGTATCGTTTCTTTGAATGAATATTGTCATAAAATAGAAAAGTTTTTTTAAAAGTTACTGAACACACTTTTAGCGCCATGCAATGATGTATAAAATTTGCATATTGAATTTTGAGACACCGTTATCCAAGTAAAGAGAAAGTTGCTGAAACGGAAACCTTTTCAATATATACTTTATTGCGTTCAACTTTATTATGAAATTAGATGCATCATTTATTTCTCACTGCTTCTATTTCTTTTTCTCTTTTGTCGTTAATATTTTTTGTGTATAGACTACCGCTTGTCTACGATTCCTCCTGATAGTAAAGGACGGTGAATATATAAAACATAAAAGGAGTAAGACTTAAGAATTACTAATAAATAAATGACATTATTCCTAACTAGCTAAAAGACAATTCGTGCGTCGTCTTATTATACGGATCTCTATTACCTTATAAGATTATAATAGATCGGAATAGGCCAAAGGCTAATTTACAAGCTTTGAACACAAAGATCATGAGTATGATTCTTAGTGAAATTTTTCTTTTTTGCTTCTCCCTCCCCAGTTCCGTAATGCTTTGACCTTTCATATCTCCTTAGCTGGAAGAGCTATACACTTTTTATTTAATATTTCTTATCTCCTTATACTGTTCTCAATTTAATTCTGAAAGAGTATCCATGTAGCTCTTCTTTTTTAAAATTACAAGCGTTACGGAGTAATTAAATCAGAGCATTAGTCTCTTTTACCCTGATGGAGATTAAAACTCAGAAATTTATTACAAATTTAAAAAAAGTTATTTAAAACAAAAGTCTCAAATGAGGCCCGTTGAATTCTTTAACAATTGAAGTTTTAGTTAAATCGATAAAGATTCTCTTTCAGTTACATTTGTGCTATAAACGTTTTTTTTTTAAACTTGTAATATTTGCATGTGCTCTATTGGGCTATATATGAGATGGTGTTGTATTACGAAGAAATTTGTTAACGTATTTCAACGGAAATGAATAAATTATAAAAGCGAGCAGTGCACTCGGAGAGGACAGTAACAGCGAAATAAAGTGCAACTCAAATACCACAAAAGGTAAGTTTTTATATCACGTACTTAATTCAAGTTCGCACTTAGCTGTACGTTTTATAAGTCTCTTGGTCGTGCGATGCTAGTTATGATAGTTGTTATAAGAGTCTTCCCCGCTGGAGTGGAGTTGAACGGAAATTTTAATTACTGCACTGCTTTTTAACGTTTGCAGAATTTGAAATGAAGACGTGCCATTTTTAATACGGTCTTCCGTGCTAGCACTTTTCTAGTACATAACAAAGCGAAAAAGTCTGCCCATCACAATGAGATGGTATATTCCTATAGCTGCTGCAAAACATTCCAGAGGAGGTAATAGATAATTAAATAAACGTATAAAATAAAATCTGTAAAATTTATTTACGTTAAATGTATTATGTTGGCGTTTATAAGATTCATGTGGCGCTATTTAAGATGTTTAGATTTTCTTTCGTATCTACAATATCTTTATATTATGTATATTATTTTTAGTGAAAAGCAAGTGGTTTTCAGCAATATGGTCACCAACAATGCTAGCCGAACAGAATCGCAATTAATAATAATGTTACGGGTTTAATTTTTTTATGCGGATATCTCACAAAGTAGGTTATGCACATAGCCTTTTATTTTTTCGTTATCTAGCTATATACTAGTAATAGTTCCGACAAAATCGATTTTGCCTGGACGTATCGTGTATGTATTTTGTAAATATTCACATAAGTCAACAAAAAGCTTTTTCTAACATATATGTATAGAATCAAGACAATTTAAAAATGCAGCATGTGTAACTTGCTCCTATATTGTTGTAAGCTCTATGTACGTAACAGTATGTTACTTGAAATAGAAATATAGTTGTGAATATTAATAACGTGGCAGCACTCACAACATATGAAAAAAGAACGTATTTTATTTTCAGTTCAAGTAGTTCAAACTTGCTTCCATTTTAAATCAGAAATTTAGAAGAAGCACCGTTACTACTACTACAGTATACTTCAGTACTTATTCTATAATTCTCTATATAAAATCAACTACGCGTGAATTGGTGAACCACATGGATGTGGTTTGTTACAAATATATTTGTAATATTTTTATATAACTATTTTTGATATTACATCAACTATAATATTTGCGAAATGATGAAATTTATTGGATAAAGATACGAAGACGAAATTTTGTCCCAATGTCAATAAAAAAGCTAAAGTTTAGTATGTTATTGAAAGTATTTCTGTTTCTGCTAAATTTGACAATGAAGGTTTTCTACAATTCGGGCCTTTAATTCCTACTACGCTGTTAAAACCATTAGGATCAACGAACAAAGTTAGAACTAAATAGTAATGTGAAATCATTGAAATATTGCGTTTATACTATGTACAAGTTTAGTTTGGTTATACTACTTATAATTAATTAAATTCATTACACAGTAATTTGCTTACAAATTCTTAAAGCATGTATTTATACAAAACGTCTCTCCGTACCTTTATGAATGTCAAGCGTATCGGTAGTATTTCGATTTAGAAAATTGAATTCAGCTCAGTGTGGTTCGAAGTAAGACAGCAAATAAATTGTGGAACACGTAGACTTATGAGATAACTGCACAATCTTGTGTAGAGGAATCCTTACATGCATTTTGAGCGGCTTTAAAACGTACACGGAGTGAACGTCTCCGTGGGATAAGTTGATTTAAAAAGCATTATTTTACCTTCCAGAGAAAGTAGCCACTTTATGTAGAAAATAATATGTTTGCTGGAATATAACGGTATGATTTAAAAATCTTTATGATACCAAAAAGGTCTTTTATAATTTCATTATTTTAAATTGAAACACACAAAATTTTACAGTCCTTATTTACAGCGATGAAGAATGAATGATCTTGTAAGTAAAGATTTAAAATTCATCAGAAATAAGTAAAGCTTGAAATACACAAAACATGTATTTTTTTCTTCTAAAAATAGAAAAGTTATGAGTGGTTTCTACTAGCATCATACTCACTTAGAGAAGTCACAAACACATGCACTCTAGTAGTGCAGTTGTGTAGTAATATCCTTGTATTCACAGCACTCTCAAAGCCACTGTCTGTAGATTTCCTTAAACCGTTACCACGTTAAAGATTTATCAAATCGTCGAAAAAATATCTTCTTCCGGAGACCATCTTTGTAAATACTATCGCATCTAAATACCCAAATAGCACTATTTTTGGTTCGAGAACCTTAATAATTTCTCTATCTACACAATTAGAATTACTGGACTATCGAAACGTAATGAAAAACAAGGCAATCTACAATCACATTATTATAGACTATCGTTTCAATATTAAAAAAATTACATTAATTTGATTTACAGAAAAATAATTTAGGTGTTCTTAAAAAATCTCATTTAATTGACATTTCACAATGAATAATAAAAACAGCTGTGTAATTTTTACTTTGTCAATTATATGTACATTACTTTTGACTAATCTGATAAGTGTTAAAACAGCACAAATGGTTAGTAAAATGGAATATAAATTTACCCGCTCTTTACATTCCCAAACTTATTAAATAATATTACCGATAACTTTTAAAAACCACCTTTTAATAACAAAGAGCAATGCCTGCAGTCGCTATAAATTTTAAAGCTTTTGTTTCCATATAAGCTTCATAAAAGTGCTCTAAAGATTTTTCAAAGTACTCGCTTACTTACCTTAAGCATAAAAAGAAACAACCCAGTGCTTACAGAATATATGCACGAAGGCGTGCCTGAGCTTACGCAGTTTATTTAAATATTAAAATAAATAAAAGATAATGAATTATAAAAACTATTTCCATCGAATTTAATATTATTAAAAATAATCGATTTACAGTAACAAAAAATGTTTTCTCAAATATAAATGCATATAGTTTTATGGCAGAAACTAGGACGAGGCTAGATCGCCATAGTGAAGTCGTCCGACCAAAAAAGAATTGCAGACTAACAAAATTACCAAAGCAGGTAACACAGTCTTTGGTTCTTCTTCGCGGAAATGGACACTTAACATTTCTCATGATATTTAATAGCAAATCGCTGTTGCGGCTATATATTCTAACCTTAAGTACTACTTAGGTTTTAATTGGACATTCCCTTGTATTTTTCCAAATATTTACTCTTTTTAGTGACGGGAGAAATCTTCATAAGATATTCTGCTCCAAAGCCCGTCTCACCCGAAGACCCGAAGGGTTACCTTGACCCTTAGTGACTATAGGGCTGAAATATAATATATGCTCTTTAGTTAAAATATTTTCTGAATAATACATATTTAGCATGTTTAAAACATTAAGGTGTTGAAGCTCAAAATAGATATTTTAATATAATGGAATCTTCATCACACTTCGGCATAGTATTACCATAATCCACTACAATTGTTCGCAGATCTTGAATCCTATTCAAGTTCAACTATTACAATATATTATGAAAGTTAGTTACAAGGAAAGCACATAAATGAAATTGTTCAGTAACCACATAATAGGTATTGTTCCACGATGAATTCTTGATGTAAGTAATTGTATTAAATTCATACAATGCCTTATTTATTACCTATCTTGGTAATAAATAAATTTTCTACCCTTGACCGAAAGTAAAGTTGTAAAGATAATATATGATAAAGATATAGATGGTTGTATAAATACTACAAAATATCTTCTAACATTATTTTGTACTATTTATAGTTATAATTTATTATTTATATATACTACTAAATAATTACAAGTATTTTATTAAGTTAAACTAAAAATTTCATTACGCGATTGGGTCAGAAAAGAGGAGATTTGTTGTAGAACTAAAGTCGAAATCATGACTAAAAATATCACTAACCTCAAATGGTAATAGAAACAACACATTACTTTGAGTATTGATGAATGTTGGGGCGAAATGTTCATCTACTTGTGACGATTTAGTAAACTGCTGGAACACAAAGGTCAGGGGCAGCAGCTAGACTGATCAGATTCCTGTGCTGATTACTCTCAAGTAAAAATTGTCCGTTTAAATTATAATTAATTTATTTTATGTTATTTGTGTTAAAAAGTGCAATATTAATTATAACAAAGCTAGTTCCGTATTTCAAGAAGTTTCACATTTCACATTTCTTTTTTTATGTTGTGTTGATAATAAATATTCTTCTTAATACTTCAGTAGCTTTAGATTGTAGCAGAAATGTTACAAATTATGATAGTATATATAAAACGCGTTTAAATAATAATGCTTTTGACTTTTGGTATATTTCATTATGTAAAGGAAATTAATTTTCACATTTCCTCTCTGCGGGCTGATACAATAAAACCACGGGAGAACTCAACGGGTTCGCTGCTCATACCTCGTAACCTTTAGAAATAATATCGTTTTATTAAGCCTCTTCTCATTTCATTAATGTAGGATAAGTCCCATTTTATATGCGATATTAAAGACTTTCAAGCTAAGCAAATAGGCAGAAATTCGGAGAACTGACGGCCAACCTCCAGTAATGGAGAGGCACTTTAAGAAGAAGAAGAAGAAGAAGAAGCTAAACAAGATAGATATAATATGCTTAGGAATTACACGGTAGAACCAAAAATGGCTTTGAGAAGTTCTATCGAACTGAACGTGAACAAGACTCGTGTCACTTAAAAATAACATATTGCAGCGTCTTTCCAGGTTTTCTTTAAAATGTGTAACACATGTAACATAGCACTGGAGTGATATTAAAAACTCTTAATCTATAATTTTATATACATATACGAGTAACTTATCAACTTATGATAAGCTATACACAAAATTATATTTTAGATTATACCAAAAATTTAAAAATTTTACGCAACTCTATGATATCCACTATTTTTGTTAACACTATTTTGTACTCTTTTATTATATTTTCCTACAAGAAACTAGCTTTTAGATGCATTTGGCAAACGTTATGGAAAGCTTGTATGTCTGTTATACTTTTTTAACACCTTACTGTGCAAGCTATGAGACACTTAAAACTAAAAATGATACTAACGCACAACAAGCGGTAAATAATATATATATGAATATGATACCCGCCATCTTCTTCCAGTGTTTCCGATACAAAAAAATAAATAAGCTTTTCCCCAAGCTCCCTCAGTTAATGGTATCTTGTTATTAAATTAATCCACTTACGTAAATTAATGGGTTGCTCGTACAAATTCGAAGCAGTTGGTCTTTCCCTTTTTTTTTATATCGCTTCACTTACTCAGGAAAATCCCAAAGCGTTGGAGTTACCTCTAATTTTTCACGTTGGCGGGCATCGAATAAATACTTGATGAGCAAGCGGATGATAGGATTCGGCACTTTGCACATTGCATAACGGAATGGAAAAATTCGCCACCCATGAAAATCATTTTGAACTTTTTTTCATACAATACTGACGGAGTTTTAAAAGAGAAGTCACAAATGAGAAATAGATAAAAACAACTAATTGTTTGCGCATTTTTTCATTTTCATGTAGTATTTATTATTACAATTGTATAATACGAATATATACTGAAGTATTCTAATAACAATACATTTTGTGTTAAACATAAAATAATTATTTTGATATACCTAAAAAATATTATTTGTGTTATGTATATGCCATTTCATTGTATAAACTATAAAAGATAGAAGACTTTAAATAGGTATATAATCAATGAATATAATAAATATTGTCAGTTTTGTAATTTTGTTTTCGTAAGTATATTTGTAAATTTTAATTTCGTATAAAATAAAAACTTTTTGATTTGAATTTGTTTTTGCAAATTTATTATATTTTTAAAAAACATTATTTAAATGTTTTTATTCTGTGCGGAGTTTTTGAATGAATTTAAATCAAGCTCCGCTAGTAAATTCTTTGTTCCAACTTAACGTCCCTAAGCGTGCTATTTCAATATTTAACTTATAACTTACAACAGTTTATAAAAAGGAGTAATCAATAATATAAAGTAATCAATTTCTTGTTTTAATTCTCAACTACTCTTGATTTAAATCAACATATAGTTTGATTAATTTGTCATTTAAAAAAAAATTTAAACCATCCCTATTTGTTCATCATACAAATAAAAAGAATGTATTACTTAATTTATTATACTGATTATTAGTTCACAATTAAAGCAATAATTTTCCTCAAGTTAAAAACAATTCAAATTATTTTGTGATTTAAAACTTTGATGAGTAAAAATCAGTGGTTTGAATTAAATATAGTAACGAGTAACATCTTCGCGTCAAAATAGTTCGTCGAGAACATCACAAAGGAATAATGATACTTTTTTCATACAATACGAGCGGTGCTATCGGTGCAGTTAGAGACCGGGAGAGTTCATTTTATCGGAAAACCGTTATCTTGATTTATTGCCGCCTCTGTTTACCGACCGCTCTTATCCGAGTACTAGATGTGATACAGTATAAAGACTTATTGTATCAAAGGCAATCACCATCACATTGAGTACTAACAATGTGTTAAGAAATAGTTTTCAATGTTATTTAATTCCATGGAAATATAAATTGATCATGACGGACGGTGAGATTCGCAAAGGATCGTTACATGCTGATGACGTCGGAGCAGTTGCAATTAAAATCGATTGAAGAGCTGAGTAGCACAGGACCTAAAGTTAAAATGATGTTGATGTTTATTAATAGACAATCTTTCACAATATATATAAATATTTATCTCAAATAAATTAAAAATAGAGATCGCGTAATATTTAATTTTAAATAAAGTTTAAAGAGACTGTCTTCAAATTTTAATACTTTTTACTCTCTATAGAATACATATATTTTACAGTTATTATTGATATATTCTCTATTTCCGGAGACCGTTTGAAAGTCGTTACAGCTAGTGATTGCGGTAACTAGACTTAACTATATATGTCTAAAGTACAATGTGGTGCTGTGTATATCATTTTTACTAGTTATGGGCTACACTGTCTTATCGCTTCATCGAATAAAATTCAATGACTATTTATTACATTTAAGATCGATTCGATCTTTCTTAGGATCCATTCACATACTTTCGCCTTTCCAAACATATAAAGAGACCGAAAACCGTTTAAACTTTGAAGTAACGAATAGATATATAACGATAATCCGGTTAAACGTTAACGCACAAAAACAGCTTTGAGATTGTTGTTGCTGATACGAGAGAGCCCCGATGCCTGCGAACATTATATGTGTGGAAGCGATAACTCAAGCTGATACTTGAACCGAAATAATACAAAACGCTTATTCATGCCTCCTTTTGTGCTGCCGTTTATCCCTACGGGACTTCGGACGAAAAAACGCTAAAACTGATGCTCCCGTCATCGCGTCATGTCATGTTTAATATATCATTACAACGTACTGATTGACAAGATGGGTGGTAACAATGGCAAGATTATCTCATGATCTTTTATTATAAACTTATAACGTAACTATAAGGTTATTATTATATAACTATTACCGCAGACCTAGACCAGTGTATGGGATAAAGGATAACATATCATTGTTATTAAGCTACGCCGAAAAATATGATTAAGTAGTCTGCACTTAATCATATTTTTACTTACTTCACTCTTACTCTACTCACTACTCTTACTCCAGGGCAAAAACAGCAATTTTTTTTATATAATCTATACCAGCTTACTACCTTTACTCACATAATTAGAGAGGCTTATGTTCATCTAATGACACCAACAGAATATAAAAAAATTATAGAATTTTAAATAACAAATCAATGAGGTGGACTACATACAACCGGTAATAAATGACTTACTTGTTCTTCTATAACAAAGGGGAGCTATTAAAGATATTTAACATATTGTTGTTATTACCAGATATGCAGAATATGTTTGGACATTATTGTTTGGCGGGGAAAAAGGCGTTGCGACCTACGAAAGTCTTTGTGAAAACGTACTCCTACCAGTGTACATGAAAATTGGTTTTCAATCAAGAGCTTTTGCTTATGTAATACATGTTTATAAAGATTTCGAACTCCAAAACGCAGAAATAATAAAAAAAATCTCCATCAGTATTCTAGTAGTGCGATGTGGATTATAAGCTGGCGGTTTAACTTTCACAAGAAAATCAAATGAGCAAGATCTGCAATAATCGCATAGGAGGAATTTAGGTCAGCATAAATAGTGATACTAAGTGACGACATTAACCCGAGAAGAGCACTTGACCCCAGGTCGACCACTTCGTGAGAGTCCTCGGGACAAGAGCGAGGGTACTTTACTCGGTAGTTACTAAACATCTTTATTTTAACAAAATTAAACACATTTTTACTATAGTATAGTCAAAAAATGGCATGTGTACCTTTCATTGTGCACACATCAAATATTCATACAGAATGTTCATATGAAAAGTTAGCAGAAACTTCAGCATAATGGGACATTTTTACAAAGCTTTTCAGTAATGCCGAATAGCGGAATAGACTATTTTTATAAAGTTCGTCATAAACATACTTTATATATTGTATTGTTTATAATAAACAGGGCGAGTCAAGGTCATTATATATATAGGCTAATTAAGTGATTGGTGGATGTCACATGTTCATGAAAGCTGTTGTTCTTGGAAAATATCCGTTTCCTCTGGATGTTTTCCTTAACCGGAAGCTGAATATAAATAGGAATCAAACAAACGCCTCGAGACGTAAAGCTATCACGCTTCTGAGGTATCAAGGCTATTTTGAACTTGAATTAAAAATTATTTAACATTTCATACTTTAAAATTTTGTTGAGTATATTTATTTGTAAAAGAAGACAATTCATTTAAAATTGACGACTCTTCAACTTACATAACAATAAAATATAGTTAGTCGAAATTTACATAGACTGTCCAAGTTATTACTAAAATGCACATTACGTACACATATAAAAATCACAGCCCATTTTATGTTCCCACTGCCGGGAACGCATTTACAAAGAGAAAAGATCTATATCGTCTTAATCACAATCTGATATCCTTCTAATATAACTTTTTATAATTCGTACAAATATTTTTTAATAAAGAACTGGATGTAAAGAATTACGAATTTATCTTATTCTTTTTTAATTTATTCTTAATTGTGATACTAATGAGAAACAGTCAATACGACCATTAAACAATTTTTAATAACGACACTTCAAAATGTATATTGGAAAGCAAAAGCGAAGTAAAACAAAAATGAATTCAAATAAACATTTTTGTTTATTTAACTGTGATGCGAGTTAACGCTTTCTCACATATCAAGCACACACACACATTGTGCTTCACTTATCGGTAACAACGATCTCGAACCTGTTTGCGGAAGAAAAGCTTAGCGGGAAATTGTTTAACTTGATAAGAATTACAAATAAACGTATTCATGTTGCCTGTACTCGGTAATGTCTTAAGTTGTTTTTGTAAAGTATTCATCTACCAAATTTTTATAGAAAGTTGAAAAGTTAAATATGTTTTTACACATAACTTTGCGTATGCTCTCACGTAATAAAATTAAGTATTTATGTAAACTAAACTTGACTATTTTGTATACAAACTGTGCTGCCCGATAAATCTTTCTACAAATTAACTTAAAAGTACCAAAATTTTTATTGTTTTTTTACCTGTTGTGTAAAAATGAAATCAAAGCAAAGAAAAATTTACCATTTGGTAATAATTTAATTATTTATATTTGCGTCAATTGCTTTATGAAAATTAAACACAGCCGAGTCTGTAACAAATTGATGGAATTGGAATTTTATGAAATTTAAAATGTTTCCCCTCTGACAGATTACATTAAAACAATTAAGATTTCGCAGAAGTGAGAAATGAATAAAGAATAGGTAAAACTGTCCAATTTAAAGCAAAAGATATCCGTGATGTTTTCCTTCTTTTATTTTGAGCACGTTATGCTTTTTATTATAAAAACGTACAAAACGTTACAAAATTTCCTGTTTTTAATAAATCTCTGTTGATCAAAAAATATTAACATGAGTCTTTTCCGTTAAAAATTAGTACATCTACACATGTTGTTTTTAAAAAAGTCTATTGACTTACAATCATTAAAGTTAAATAATAAACATAAGAGCGGTAAAGATTAACTACATTTAAATTAAATTACACTCCTAAAGCTTAGTATTCAATGTAACTTTTAAAACTTACTGAAATAGTTGAGACGAGAAAGCTCCAGAAGTCTGAGCAGACGTCTATTGAAAAACCACACTGGCACAAAGTTTCAAACTACTGGACATACAATTTCATTTCCTTTAGAATTCAATATTTTAATCAGTTGGTTTTCTTTCTTATGTCGCAAAGAAATGTTTAATTTAATAGGAAAAAATATTTAAAGTCTCAGTCGATACAAAGTAGTTAGAAGGGGCCTTAACGCGCTTGGCGCTTTTAGAGGGTCCATTTCCAGAAATAAAAAATAATTGAAAAGTCGCTAACAGTATTATAATTTTATAAAATATCATGGACAGCATTTAATGAATCAATCTGAGATAAATAAGTATGATTTATAACTACATATTAACACTACTAATAGTATAACAAATAAACGTAAATCAAAATGACGTCACAAACAATTACTATTCTAGTAATATCTTAAGTCGATATCGCCGGTGATAAATCATTTAACAATAGGAATTTAAATAATAAAAGATAAATAATTCATAGTTATATTTAATTTCTGATTTTCGCGTACACAAAAAATACTTAACTTTTGCAGGCAATATACGGAGATGGACTTATCCCGTGTCACGTTGGTGAACTTAATAAGCTCAGGGTATCCCGATCGCAATAAAAGACGTGGGCGCTTACAGGCAAGTATATTTGTTTCCTACTGTACTTTATATTTATTAGAATACACGGCCCACTACATTTAGAAGTAACTATACTTAGATTTGGGTAAAAGCTGTGGATGTAACTAAACCGAGGAAAGTAATTAACTTGCTATTTTCAATTTTGTTCCGAATCGTTGTTATTGTTATAATAGAAAAGTGGTTTTGAAAACTATTTAAAACGTATGCTAAAATTCTGCTGTATCATATGTTATTTAATAAGCTTTTGGTTTACCGTTAAATCCACGACATTGAGAAGTACCTAATTCCAGGTTTCCTGCATATATTTTATCAAAAGAATCATCAATGACATCGCTTTAAAATAAGTAGCAAAGATGTACAATGCATAAAAAGTAATTAACAATTTTATACACTTGTCATTTAGAAGCATCAACTGTGATTTAATAACATGGACTCCGCCATCAAAACAAAGCTGTTTTCCTCACAGTAACACAAACAATTCTAGGCAACCTTTATTTGCACAAACTTTTATATCACATTAGCTCTGTCCAATGGCGACTGTCATCAAATATTTAAATTTCCCAGTGTTTTTGTATAATTTAAAGAAGTGATAATTCCTAAAAGACATCCCAGGCGAGTACGGCTAAACCTTGTTTTGGATAACCATGATTTGAAGCAGACATCATTAGACTAAAATGATGATGATGACGATATATACAAAATGTATGAAAAAAATTTGTGGTACCTACTCTCCAGTTGATCAATTTGACGCTTTTATAAATTTAGAAGTTAACATTTTGTCATCTATATATAGATAGTACTCCACAAGTTGGAACGACTTATGAAGGCAGTGAGGGTATTTAAAGGATGCCTTTGTCCATCACTGGACGTCTACCCTGAGTTAATGTTGCTGGGACTCATGCTTCGTATTTTCAAGTCGTCCGCTGTAACGTCCTCCATTAAGTAACGCGATACTGACGCATATAAAAAAGAGATGCTTTTAATTTAACGACCTGACATAAAACATTGTTTCTCTCGTGCGCTCGTTGTTTGTTCACATTTTTTTTTATATTCTAACCGACGACTAAAAAGAGATTCTGAATTTAACGCGTAATTCTTTTGTTCTTGTTTTATACGCTGTTAAGACCTTGCATAATTGTCCGGTAGATCACTTACAGTTTCCTTACATATTACAATTTTGTTCGTTACTTGCAATTCTTTTTCTGTCGAAAAGACTAATCCTTTAAAAAATTCTACTATGAGGTGGACATCTAGGAAAGATTGACCTTATGTTATATTGATCTTATTGATAATTTTCGTTAAAAATTCATGCGAATAATACAAAACAACTTATTTTGATAAAGTGTCTATTTTTCAAATTATTATAAAGAAAAAAATTCTTCCTTCTCCAACAATCACAGTCACCACTACCGTTAAAATATTTTAAACCATATAAAATCACTTTTCAACAGCTATCTTTAATTAGTACTTATAAATGAGTATTAAAAACAAGGGTTATATTATTTTTGGAAAGTTTTCAAAGGCTTTCCAAGTTAATTTTCCAGTTTTAGGAAATGTCTTAAAAAGAATCTCCGAGTGTCGGAGCGTGCATATTTTATTCTATTCGCACTTCGAAGAAATTTCTGACCTGGCAAGTTACTTCCTTCGACTTTGTAAGATTTAAGTGTTTCGAACTTAATATCTGTAAAGTTTTAGGCGTTTATAATCAACTTGGCGCATTATAAATTAATGCTTACAAAAATTTAATAATACCTCACAGTTATTAAACTAATAATATAAATCATATTTTACATTCCGTTATGAGTTTCTATAGTGTTTTATAAATATTTTGACAAAAGTTAACATCCTACTCTTCTCGAAGAGGTATTTGATAATTTAATCAATTATTTACCAAACTACGGTAATTTATCATTGCCTCAGTTTAATTAAAAATAATTTAGGCCCAACTGTACTTTAAGTAAATAAAATTAAATTGCATTTTTAAAGCAAAATTTAAAATGATGTGATCATAACGCCCTGTAGGCGTAAAGGGATTATATTTAACAGCTGGCATAAAAATTGCCATAATTAGCTAACGCAGACGATCTAAAATACAACTAAGGCTTCATGCGATGTACTTATTTTTAATGTATCTCGCCGTACTTTTTTGTACAAGTCAGGAAAAACCCCGCAATATCATTCTAATAATTTTTTCATATACTTAAAACTTTCTTATAACTACCAGAATCTTTTAAAATAATACTTATGAACGAAACTTATTTAATGAATATCTTTCAATTATTGAACGGAAAGAAATCAGTAAGTGCCGAAAAGGTAAGTGAAATCCTTGAATAATTCTTGTCGCTTTTCTCTGAATAACATTTAATAACTTGTTTTGTCTAAATTTTTACCTCATTTTAGTTATCTTTTTTTGATGTTTAATTTGAACATCGTAATTATACTTAACGTTTCGATTGCGTTTTAAGTAATGAGATCGTTCAATGTAATAGTTGTTTTTTTTGCTCTTTAGTAATACTTAAATGTAGTTAGTATACAAATATTAACATCTACATAACTAATTTAAAAGTAACATCACACGTAGTCGTGAAGTTTCCGTGAGTTCGCTGCTTTGAACTTCTGAAAGCGTTTCACAAAATGTCGGCACGTGAATAATTTAGTGTACGTTGCACTCAGCGTGGCAAGTTGTTGCAAGTTGCTAACAAGTTTCAATCTTTGTCTATCGATGTTTATATTTTCGTCTCCTTAAGTAGTATTCCTCGTTTCTAAGGGTTGCGACCACATTCATCCATCGCTTTTGTCCTTATGTAATTACGGCATCTCGTCCTATAACCTGATTTTCGGACAGCATATTTCCATTGTAATTATGTGCTTTATCAAATTTTGTCAATTGAAATTAAAAAGATATAAAAATTATATACAAAAACAACTTACTTAAAGTTCGAACTATAGGAACTTGATGGCCTTCTCTCACAAGAAGAAATTTAGAGCCAAAATAGGCAGGAATTTTTTTTTTTCACGGAAACTCAAAATCAAACAAAACCTAACACAAGGTTTCCAATTTTTAAAATAGAATACCTTTTTTAATCATTTAAGTTCAATTAAAGATGACCTGAATTAATATTTTTATTACTACACATATCCCTACGATTCATAAAAGTTTTTTCTAATAAACTGATATAAAACTGAAAGAGTTACATTGTGGTAAACACTGTAGTATTGCAATTTATCACCTTAATAAATGTGATTCTGCGAAATGTATATATAAAACTTTGACAATTACTTCAACATTGTTTCAAGCACTGCCGGCTAAAACAAAACAATATAAACTCGCTTAAAATTCGTCGGTTAAAGTTTAAGTCTTTGTACTAAACCGAAATTTACTTGGCGCAAATTAAACAGTTTTTTTTTAGTGTACACTTAATTTATTCATAAAAAAATTCGTTTCTTTTATCATCTAATAAATCATCATGTTTCATAACCGGAAAGTGTTATCGGATAAGTAATTATAAACATTTTAAATATCCTACATTTTACATGATTCTTTGCTTTATGAAATTGAGATCTAATATTCGAATCTGAAATTCAAGCGATCGATCTAAACGATCCGATACAGTGGCTGATGAAGAGCTTCAGCTAACACGAATCAACGACCTCAATTGCTTTATTTGATTTGAACGGAACTATTTCGACATTTCCGACGATACCTACCTATCTGATCGATAAATACAAATGGTATCTATCTAATATTTTGTAACATATCATATCTAAAATTGACAATCATTAATGACTACATTTATTTTCTATCGGCGATAGGACAGGACGAGCAGTACGTTCACTACATCGAAGGTAACCCTGCGCATAACAATCTGGTGCTAGTTAGGATGATATACACAGCACCAAATTGTGCTCGACGGTTTAGACTTAACATGTTAGCCTAGTATTTTTACTAGCTAAACCGCAATTTCAACTGGAGCACAGTTACGGTTCTAAACTGGTGTAGGGCGACAAAAACAGGCGTAGCGGTGGTACCCACCTAAATAGTCTCCTACAATATCCTACCACTGTCTTAATCCATTATTCAAACGAATTATGTATTATTTATATTACATTTAAGTTAAAATAATAATACTACGTAATCTATGTTAATCTGCTATCCTGTCATATGCATGCTTTACATTCAATAATTCCACATAATTTATTCAATGCATTTCATTCTGCCTTCACCACGTTCGCAGCTCTATTATTGCCGCTCTCATATTCATGTTATTGTAAAATTTTTATAAAATGAATAATAATGAATAGCTCTTCAGTTCTTACTGCTGGGAATTGAAGTCTCCCCGGCTAGAGTCTAGACCATTTATCCACAACACTGACCAAGTTCACGTGAGCAGTGAAAATGTTGGCTCCATCTCGACTTTTCGTTTAACGAAAACTGAAGCTCAGTTGGGATCGAACCCTGACCTCATAGTATGTAAGACAATTAACTGTAATCATCTTCAGCAACAAGATTTTTAAAAAAAAAAGCTATTTCTTTATTGCATTAAATACAAACGTTATATCATTAGTAAATGTCCGCTTTACGAATTCGCCTTTTTTTCTCGTGTGTGTCGTTAGAATTCCGCTGACTGTTAGGGTCGCTTGTGTAAAGTAAGTCTATTAAGCTTACTTAATTAACTTAGTGTTAATTAAGTGCGGAACAAAGTGTCTACTGTTACGTGATGTCTCCGAGGTATCCTGTTTACGACTGGACAGCGGTATGTGCAGTTATTTATGTGCCAGTACAGCATTTAGTAAACTCTTTACGAGTATGATGTGGAATAGACAAGTTATTTTTTAACTGTTATTTACATTAGGATATCACTGTACGTCAATAAAAAACCTTGTATACTTTTAAAGTAATGAAATTAAATGTCGAATTTTGTTAATCAATTACTGTCTATGCCATGGTTCGGTACAATCAACCCGTATCGGTAAAGTTAATTAATTTCTGTATAGTTCCCTGTTAAACCTTTCATTATAATTTGATAACATATTTTAACAGAGTTGATTACGATATACCTTTAAATTTTCACTATATATCTGAAAATTTATGGGTCTGTACCAATGAACGACGAGTAAACTGGTTCTCGTTAGGATTATATGAATTAAATTGATCTCTGGTGGCAAGTAGATAATATAAAAAGAAGGATAATGATAGTAGTTCCTTCTTAAATTATATACATATCATTTTTAATGTAACTTTCCGAAACTTTTATTATCAATTGTTTAAAATAATCTTTTTTTATGTAAGATACTAATCGATAAATTCTGTTGTCTCTAAGAATACAAAGATATCATTAAAGGTAAAGAGAAGTAAACATGCTAACGTATTTTTCAAGACGTTTACGAGAGCTCATCGTGGACGATAAACATAATTATTAAACGAGGAGAGAGTAACAATGGAAGTTTCTTTTTTATTACTATGGATTCGCAATAAAAGATCGTTAAGTGGACGTTTCACTGATTTTACCATATTTCAATTGTCATTTCACACAAATAATAAAAAGATAACCTGAACGTATTGGTAGACGTAATACCAGTGTAGAAAAAGAACCGATCTGATAAAGGTCGCGTAATATCGGTCACTGTGAAAAACTTTGGGAATACTTATATCCAGGCATGGGCATCCATCGGTTGATGATGATAATATTAAACAGATTACTATTACAAAATTATTATCAATTCTATACCGGAGTAAATACTGCTGCTGCTCCAAATAGGGCCCAACTCTACTATAATAATACTTAATATACTATACTGAATATATTAAGATCAATGACGGCCTTCTTCTTGAAACCGAGGTTTAATAATAATGACTACAGTAGATCTCAAACTCATCGCTTCTGTTAATTAAACGAAAAGACAATAAAGACCAGTAATAACAATTAAACCTTATTTACAGGTACTGTTTTAGTAGCTATTAAGAAACATTTTACTCTGCTTAAATTTCCTTATTGCATGGAGACGAGTGTCTTTGAGGCGATAATATTAATTCTGTGATAAATAATGATTAAACAAAAGTTTGTAATTGCAATAAAAAATTACAGATAATACTCTCAATGCAGTATTTAATAAATTATGGACACAAAATTGACAGTCACGTGAATGTTTTCTTCTACACCTTAATCAGTGAACTAAATACTTGGACTAACTACACAAATATGAGTATACACAACTTGTAATGTTTGTATCTTTATTCAACTTTTCCTTTTTTATCGTAACGTAATTTTATATCTTAGTTTAATTTGATATTATTATAGTTGAAATGATCCGCGCCGTGTGTAGAGAAATAAAATACTTAACAAAATATTCCTACGTCGTATTTTTCGTATTCACTCATAGTAAATACGCAATGTATTTTTATAAATTCAATAAGACACGTTATAATCCAAATCGATATCTATTTCCAGTTGAAAATTTATTCGTGGTATATAAGTTCCAAAAGCTGTTCATATGTGGTATCTAGTCAGCATACCAGCGAGCCAAGTTTGAACCGTTGACACTCAAACTATTTTTATCGCAGTTTTATAAGCGATAAATACCAATTTAGGTGGAAGCCAGCAATTTTAAAAAATAAAGGAAAAAATTTTCAAAGAAATGTGAAGACCGCCATTCCACAGCAATACAGCCGTGCAACTGCTGCCAATTGAAATTATTGAATATCCTTTCATACTATCCCTGAATAGAAATTCTCCGTTCAGCTTTAAATTATACATAACTTAAATGCAATAAACTACACTAAATTATAAATCAAGAGTTAACAATTCTTAGATATTTTAAGTGATATACATCCATCTCTCCTTTATCTTAAGGAAGGCAGGTTCTTAATACAATTTGGCAAAATGTTCTAAGGAAATTCGGAACTAAAAGAACAAAGTTTTAATAAAAATTTTTAACTAATGGAAAACCATTTCTATTTTTCCCATCGTCAGGGAAGTTATTTATAATTTTCTTCAAAGGTCTGTCTTTGAGGACAATGCAACAAAAAAGAATCGTAAATAGGTCATACATGCATACATACATAATTTTATTCCACGTATGGTGCTGTAGTACTGTAATAATATATTCGCTCGTAATTTTATTTTAAGTTCATCACTTCCATAACTTCCTTTAAATTTTTAGTGTGTCATTTTGCATTAAAATGTCTAAGTTGTTCACGACTTACATGAATCAATTTTACAAAGAAAATCGATATATTTTGTCAATTATTTAATAACCATTTAATTGCTTAAATTATATGTAATATATGTTTGCAACAGCTCCAGGATTTTGATTCTCGCCGATTGATTTATGAACAATTACCTTTAGGTACATAAAACAATATCGGCAAGTTGTAAATCAATTTCTATGGCGAATGTAAACACAAATTAGCACCTACACAAGTTTTATATTAACATTGCATATATTTTAAAGTTTCCGTTAGTTTGTCGGACTTCTTGAACAGTTTCTCAAAATGTCGACACGTGCATAATTTAATGTAAGTTTTACTTTGCATTGCGAGTAACAAGATCTGAAGAAGTTATATTTTTGAACGTTAACGAGAAACATTTCAGTTCTATAGCCTTTGGTATACAACTATAACTTAGTAGTCAGAATAATGAAGCTGAATAAACCTGCGTCACACAATACCGACTTTAAATTTATCAGATAAACGTACTGACAATGCTTTATATCACAAACAATCCTCTGACTGCAGCACTTATTTTTAAAGGTTAAAAATTATGTGCCAATTTTACTTTTTTCTGGACTTCTCATCTTATTTTCTCTTCACCAAGAAAAACGAAACTACATTTAGTAATTATACAATTAACAAAATAATGAATATTAGTTTACATAAAGTAATACTTTACTTATAACAATGCCGCGATGTATTATTGTATAACAATATTAAAAGGACGAAATATAAAATAGAAAGCCCAAGAAGCTTTACGATTACTTCAGATCGCAGAAATAGTAATAAGCAGCCATAGCATTGATTCGAAGAAAGTTCGCCAAGTTGAAAGTTATTTGCCCGAATGCGGTAAATACTGACCTTAAACGAAAACGCTAACTTATCAAAGCGTAGAAACGAAAAGAGGGAGAGACTTTAGAGCTTCTTTTTAAACCTCTCACTCAAAAAGGTTCCTGTATCTTTGTGTGTTATTTTTGATAATTAAATGTTGACAATCTATTTGCTTAAAAAGTAACTCTATCAAAAGTGTTCTTAATTATTTGAAAAGGAAAGTTGTTGTTACAAAGTCATCGGCTCATTTCTCATCATCTTTTCTCTTTTTATCTTAAAATGTGGAAAATAACGGCATCTGTGCCCTACTTACATCCCATCGATAGACACGGAAGAATTATTCTATTGATTTCTTTACAATTAAATCTTCTTTTTTAAATACTGAAGATATTTTAAAATTTAAATATTCTACTACGCATGTTAGATAAAATTTTGATGTTAATAGGTAAATCTTTTTCAACATATATATGTTTGTGTGTGTATATTTTAAATAGCAATATTTAAACTAAATGTAAAACGCAATTTATTGGCAGTTTGAAATGTTCAACAGGTTTTCCAGTTCCGTCTGGGGGGAAGGAAAGTGGCGCTCAGAGTGTTGGAACTTGCATATTTTATCCAGGCTGGGGACTCGCTCTGCAGAAAACTCCGCCCTTAAGTTTCCATTCAGACGGGAAGTACAATTTAATAATAAATGCGCTGATGGCCATTTTCATTTCATGGACATATAATCTTCTATTTCTCTAATGCTCCGTAACTTTTGTTTCACTTCGTGTTAACGCATATCTTTTTAATTCCTCGTAGGCACTGGTACCTTCACTTTATGGTCAGTGCGAACGAGTGTCTCCAAAACTGTAAGTAAGGATATGACAAGAAAAAAATCCTATTAAAATCTTTTGATGATACTATTAATTGAAATGTAACATCATCTACAAAAAAATTATTAAATAAAAATAAAGTTATAACTTTTTGCCAACTAGGTTCTGTCTGTGAAGTAGAAACTTATATAAGTTGATATAACAAAAATTTGGATAAAAAACATTATAAGAAAGAGAGGAAGCTGTAAAACTCCAAAATTTACTATCGTGAAGGCACCGTAAAGTCACAATTTATAGCAAAAAGTACACGTGATTCTGTAAAAGGTACCTCTGAAACTTTGACAATTACTTCAACATTGTCTCGGAGACTAGCGGCTTAAACAAAACAATATAAACTCGCTTAACATCCGTCACTTAAACTTAGGGAAGTATTCGCATTGAACCGGAAATTTAGAATGAATAATTGAGTTTAGTTAACTCTTTACAACTTATTTAATAAATATTTGTGGAAATGCTTATTTAATCAATAATACATCATTTATCTAAACAGTGTTCTCTTGGCATATAACAATTGCTTACGCAGTGTTTTTCCAAAAAAATTGTTGTTGAACAAAAGAGATATTTAAGTTATAGAATGAATAACTGAGTATGTGTTGAAAAAACATTGTTATAGCTTTCTTTGCTGTTGGTGAACAAGAAATAAACGTTGCATGGGAACATAACTAAATGGCGTCCAGCTAAACACCTACCACCACTAAGGATAAATTAGACACAATAAAAATAATTATAGTGTAAACACATTTACAACTTGTACTTAGTGTATACCATTAAATATGAAAATCCATTATGAACAAAGAGAAATAATTGATTAACTTTCTTATTTCATGTTAAAAATCTATTTTTATATTTGTTAATGAGTTTCAATTGCCACCATCACGACCAGCTATAAGACGAGACACCATCCTTGTTACAAACGTACCTAATAGCGAACAAAGAGATTTAACATTTCATTCTTAATGAGAAGAGCAAAGAAGTTTAACTTACCGACGTCAGTTCCCATCTAAATAAGAAAAGAATGTACTATAGAAAAGAGTGAATAGTTAATAGGTTTTCACCTTTTTGACTCAAAAAAGGATACAAACTTTTTTAATGGCATTAAAAAAATCCTTTTAAACGTATTTCAGTTTACAACAAATCGGTATTGTTTAATTTAATGTGAACATTTATCGGTATGCGGAGGGGCCCGCGTTAAATAACACGATTCAGACATATATAAAACAAAGATGCTTTTAAATTAACGACACAGCGTAAAACTGGTGGGCGTGTGTGCTCGCTGCCAGCTCCTCCATTAACGTCGATGATGGGATTTTATGTTGCTTTAAATGTTACAACACCGTTCCAGCGCGTAAATGACATCGGCATGTTATAAATATAATGTGTTTCTTTTCCTTTTGCTATAATATTAATATTTCTAGTAGAACATCTCTCCGTTTATATGCTATTATAAAGTATGTATGTTTTACTGATTGTCTCTGTTGCCGGAGACCGCAAAAAAAAACCATGAGACTAAAAATAAACCAAAGAGAATGTATGTTTTCGTATCACTCAGTGACATTAAAATAAGTATCTAATTTTATTTAATATCTATTTTTGTTAATTAAGTTGTTCAAATGATTATAAAATAGCAAACAAGTTATTCGAATTACTAGCGAAGTATTATTAAAATAATTCTTATCGACTAATATTAGTTATGAGTATTTTGAAACTATTTTAGCAGCAATTTACATAGATGGCAGCACTGTTCTATCACAGTGTCGCTTTATACAAGTTTTTCGGTCGCCTGTCAATCTTTTGCTGACGGTCCACGGCTCATGGAATTAGTATTGAAGTGTATAATTTGAATATACAAAATATCTGACGTAAGTATTAACATTATTATATTTTGTTACTATAAATATTTAATTGTAGTTGATATAAAATAGTGATATTATAGTTTCTGTTATAAAAACGATGTTTAATTTCATATAAAAGTTAGTTTAAATTAAAGAAACAACGTAAATTTTTCTTCTTCCGTTTTTATGCGGTCGCTTCACGAGTACGCTCACTGAAACTGTTGTCGTCATCAACTCCGCATTAAGCTACGTATGTCCTAAGTCTTTCTTCACTTATCCTTTCTTCGAGGTTCTATTAAAATTACGTATGTATTATTCTTATTACAGCTATTCTATTATTAACATATAAATATTCATTTACATAGAAAAGGTTTTACTATTTTATATACTTATTATTGCATAACTTTATACTTATAAACAATATCATCTGATTTTTTTTAACATACATACTCGATCTAATATTCTCTTTTCATTGATTCTTTTCTAATTCGTACTTTTCCAAGCTCTGAATATGTAGAATTAAATCGTAAGAGTTTACATTAAAGTATGAATTTAGTTATGTATCTATTGTCTTACTTATTTTCGTGAAGTTTAAAACAAACATAATTAGTATAAAAGGTAATCATCACTTTGCTTCTATGCACTGAGAAGATAACAGCAGTATGTATTTAATATTTTGTTTACACAAACCAACAACATCAAATACAAAAACCAAAACAAACAGAATATATTATTTTTAACATCAACAAGAACTGCGAGAAGCGATAGCATAAGCTACACTTAAATGTTATTATATAACAGTTGGCCGCAGTGTAACGGTTATTTTAATGTACTTATCATTTTAACCAACACAGCTTATTTTAGTAATGAAAACTAATTTAATAATAGAATTTACTTCATTATATAATAATCGCTTTTGAATTCACACACCTGGACATTTATTACTTTAAAGTTATAAAGTACATATCTGCTAATGTGCTTGTTGGAATGTTTACACAGCACCACCTAATATTTTTTACGTGATTACATGTTTGTCTTAAGTTTTACTAACTACTCATTTGTTATGTACATTTGTTTGTATTATTATCCTTATTCGCTCATTCTTTAACATATTTATCATATTTCATTCACTCGCCGTATAAAATAGTGTAAACGTCTGTGTATATATTTTATTTTAAGTCCAGAACTCGAAAAATTGACCTTGGACTATCCATCGTGATACATATATTCACTTAATTACTCTTGTCTGCATAACATTGTTACACTTCATTATAATAATATAGTTATTAAAAACACTAAACAACTAAGTACGAGAAGAATATTAAAGTACCGAAGTATTCACATAATTCACAATTGTAACGATAGACGGACGTGCGTAGTCAGGAAACGACTTCTGTTAAAAAAAAATAAGTGACTAATCTAAATGTTTAACGAATATTGGGAAAAAACGTAAACCTACGATTCCTATTTAAGTGACATTTACGGGCGCACACTAGAGACGTTAAAAGGCTCTTCATTATTATTAAACGAGGAGAGAGTAAACTCAGGCAGTAACAATGGGGTCTCTAATTTATTGCTATTGGTTCAGGAAAAAAGATCGTTAAATGACCATTTCATTGCTTCCACAATCTTTAATTTGTTACTTGACAAAGAGCCATCAAATTTAACAATATAAAGAATCCTCCTCAAAGGAGTCTAAGTCATCAAATACCAGAGACAAGGGAGATAGGATTTGTAAAAAAAGTATAAGACACAAAGTTTTTATTTATAATTGTAATAGTTTCATATTCTTTATTTACTTTATAGAATAGTCTTTTATTTACTAGTGAAATTACTGGAGTAGCGGGATTTAACATCTTACCTCTTAAGGTCGAGCACAAAGTGGTGCAGTATATAACATACTATATATCAGGTAAAAGTACATCTCGTGTAGTGGCTTACTCGAATTCAAAAATCAAATAGTGATTGGAAACATAAAAAATGGAAGGTAACTTTAAATACAAGGGATACAATAAATATTGGTATAAGTTAATCAAAACGGTTGCTAAGGTCGGTTCAGTTGACTATGTTGACCTTTTGATTTAATGAAACCCTTAACGTATTGTGTTTCCATTTTGTATAACAAAATAACCAATTTTGTTATTTTTAAGCAGAACTACCACTGTATAGAAATAGCAATCAAATCTTTTATAAAATGATTTGTTTAAATTTTGATTCGACTGAAACCCGCTGATATTGTGTCCTGTGTCTGTATATATATATATGTTTATATATGTGAAAATGGAGGGCTTATACCAATTTCCGCTATGAAATAAGTTTCATCAGATTTTATATACTACAGTGCTATCTGGTGGCAAGCTACTACATTGTGTGTTAAAATTTAGACAAATACTAATTTCGATTATGATTCCTATAATAAATGTTACATTAGATTAAAAATTTTACTTGTGCAGTAGAAGCATTACGTGGAATAAATTATGCATACATTTAATGCGAGGCACGTGAAAGTTTGCTTTCAAAGCTCACTTAGTGTAGCCTAAAGACTTAGACACCTGTTGCAAATTCTAAGCTCTATACCAGTATCCTCGTATATCAGCTTTTTTATTTGCTGTTGTTCATGTAAAATAAATATAAAGTTTTATCCATAATTACTTTATAGACATAAATGTTAGCATTGTTTCAAAAGTATGTAATTAGCCGCTAAGTTGTGTAAACATAGTGTTCGATTTTAAATGGCTCAATAACTAATAAAATAAAAACAATCACAGTATTTAACTCTTTAAAAAGTAAGTCTCGGGGCCTGAACAATAAAATGATGATAATAAATTCAACTTATTTAACTAACTAATCATTGGTTTAGGCATGCTCATTATTTACTACTTTTAACACTTTTCTATAAATAAAATACACCAATATCCTATTCTATATCGTCATTCATTATTTAAGATTCTTCCTCTGCTGTACATAGATCTCACCAAGAGAAACAATTAGTAAGTCACAGGCATATCCTAAGAATTACCTTTTACTTAGCAACCTTCTAAACCAAGAACATGCTTCCCCAATCTCGCCATCATGAGATAGTCTTTTTCTATACTCGTACATCACAAAGTACACGTTGAGACTAACGTACTTCATAGATATGATAACTCAGCACTTTCACCATACAAAGGCGCACAACGTTCAGTAGCACCGCTCTTTTGTCTTAACCCAGTTATCATTTATCACTTTCAGTGCCACACTCCCACATTATTATTAATAAAGTACATACGATTTAACACAGAAGTACAAAAGCAGAGTAGTCGACAATGGATGTAATAATTTAAGACTGCGAAGAGATATCATGACGAAAAATAAATTACGTACTAAATAACCATACTGTATTATATTATTGTCATGTTAGAATTCATTAAATCACAAATGTATTTATTTTTCGATGAGGTCACTTACGTTTATATTATGATTATTATATCCATTGACATTCCATGGCGAGGGTCCTAATTAACAAGTTTCTTGTTCTCTCCTTCACGTGGACGTATAATTGCTCCAGTACAGTATTTAGTCGCTGCAACTTCACAAGCTCGCATCTAAGTCGTAACTACAGTGAAGAGCTGATGATAATTTGAAGGAAAATCTTCATGTGTCCACTGTAAAAAACATAATTTTAATTTCAGCGTATTAATGATTAGTCAATATAGTACTTACCGATGTAGGTATTTTCCGTACTCGCCACGTTTGGCACACGGTTAGGCGAGCGCAGTAAGTTAATAACGATCTCAGAGAAAGCTGTTGCCTCTTTCCGGAAGTTTTTCCCTTTCTTCACACACAGTTAGTCAAGTCGCGGTGAAGATATTCTAACTCTTTAACCACGCTGATTACATTTAAAACAAGTTATTCTTATAAAAAGAACGCACCGAATACAATTTGAACCATAAAATTCTACCACTTTTCACTAGAAAAGCACCAGCTAATCACTTGTCAAGTACATAAGTTCCTTGTTAGTTTCATATTCACATTTTGTGGAGTTTAAACGTTGGTAAAGAGTTTTCGAACCCGCTTAACCATCTTCAGCGTCATTGTTACTTAACGTTATAGGAAATTGGTATTTTCTATCTAGAACAGAGCCCGAGAATATCAAATGATAACATTCTTTAAAAATATTTTATAACAAATAGCATTCAAAAATTGACCATGAAAGGTAAATTAAACATACAAACACGGTGCCTAAAGAAATATACCTTGGGGAAACTTCCGTAGCAGTAAGTAGGTATTTCCGGCGCCCCGGCGCGGCGTTTGGATCGACAAGTTAAACTTCGGAGCAATTTAAAACTTTTGTCATTGTCGTCGGGACGTACCTTTTATGTTTTCGCTTACTGGAATAGAAGCTACACAGATTTCTGTACATTACTATTTTTTTTCTTCATACCTACTTAGTTTTTTTCGTAGCCTATAAAATCTGATTAATTTAGTGTTCGTCAAAATCATCATTTTAGCTTTTTGACATTCACACAAGAAAAATCTTATTTAAGAATTATACCATTATACCTACCTAGAGTGACCATCTACACGGAAGAAACAGAAAAGTAGATTGTTAATTTTTTTCTTTCGCTTTTCCCTAATATTACTGTTCAGGGCTTTTTTATCCTATTATTCACATCATTTACTAGCAATGCTATCTTACTACTTATCATTACTTACAAAGCTATACATAAAAATCTTATTTTTTTGTTCTTATTTCTAACTAATTTATTTTCTGATAACTCGCATAAAATATCCCTATCTATTCTTAGCCCTGTACTTCATGTAACAGTATTATGTATTACCTAAATTTTTCTTTTAATTTAAGGGTTATTTGGATGCAACAAATAAAATATAATTGATAACAACTTGAGAATCAAATACGTCTTTCTACACTTTTGTGTTTTCGATTAACAGAATTAAGGAAGTTAAAATCGAGTATATTTGTATATATTTCGCCGATCGTGAATATATAATGCATATTAAATCTTTGTGTAAATAACTGAAAACTTTATTCAAGTTTAGAAATCCCCCGGCTTTTGCAGATGTCACTCAATTGTTGTAAACTGAATTCAATTATTTATCTCATGTCTAAGTTTGCTAACAAATGTTTGAAAACTGTTTGAATTAGAATAACGATACATTGTTAGCTTTCGTTCTTCTACGTTTGTTTGTGGTAAAAAGTGGTATCATCGCTCTGGAGCGGGTTGCAGAGTTTGGTACGACCGTAATTCATCCTCTCTCCACACCCAACAGTGGGAACTTTAAGAGGACTGTTCATAATTACAAGGCCCATTTTTGCCAACAAGTAACAGAGAACTCATATCTCTAAGGTTAGTTAAAGTGAAATTATAAGACATCAAAAAATTTAGCTCTAACTCTCTAAACTACTAAAAGTATATATTAATGTTGTTACAGTGGTCATTATAATACCCTTTATAAATTATAACAATTATCGTTTCTCGGTTAATTCATTGCGTATTAAATCAAAAACTGTACTCATAATTAAAAGCAAAAATATCATTACATCTTTTGAATAATCTGAGTGAAGTTTTGTTTAGATGAGCAATAGTTACTTCCGGTGCTTTCTAATAAACAATATCATTTAAATATTATACTTGGCGTGAGCAACTCCGGTGCAGACAAAGGAGTAGTACATCCAATAATTATTCACTTAACATCGACGGAAGCGAGCTTTGTCACAGCTGTTTAACTCCTCGTTAGAATGGGGCTGTTCACCTAAAACAGTTGCAACGGTATAAAGTTTAATATTTTATACAACACATGCTTATTTTAGAGCACTATATCTACAATGAATAACAAAACAACCCAGATATATCTTTAGTCTACTGAACCAATGCAGCTGATGCCTCGCCAGAAACATTATTCATAGTAAAATGACAAGTGTATATAAACAGTGCTATCATGGGCATTGCACTCATAGCCTTGTGACATATGATTTATAGTTTCATTTACTCTAATCATTTCACTAACCAGACCTTCCAAATTGGAATACAATAAAAATTGACAAAATACCTGTTTGCCAGCAGGAACACCTGCTGCGGCGCTCGGATACCGCCTAAACCTTTGGACGGACACTCGCGATTGATAAGCTTAATTGACATATAGTTCAAAATGGACTGAACTGAAATTTCAGCTGCTAGACGAATAGTTGTAAGTTGTTGCGTTCTTCACGTGAACTACAATCCAAGGAAACAGGAGTCAAGGCGTCTAATAAACCCTAGGTTGTCTATCTTTAAGACGTCCGAAGAACTAGCTGCAAAATTTTTGTTAGCTGCAAAGTTTCTTGTGGCTTTTTCCATTTTTATTGCAAATTTAAAGTCAACAGGTAGACATCAAAGCAAAAAATAGTTTCTATATTAAGTTCTTGCCTCTATTTCTGATATTAATTTCTTTTCTTAATATAATTATCTTAAATAATTATTAGTTCAAAGCTAATGAAAAAGTCCCCCTACGTAAAAAGATTTGCAAAAACATTTAATTTTTGAAACTGGTTATTATTTAAGAATTTTCCTTAATAATTTTTATCTAAGATTTAATGCATATAATAATTAGGTTATAAGAAAAAAAAAACATATTATAGCAGAAAGAAGAATTTTCTTTATGCATAAATTTTATGTATTAAGCATATACTTCCTAGACAGAGCAAACTCAAGTCTTGGACCGTTATATTAAATTAAAGTTTTTATGTTTGAAAATTAAACTACTAAGAACGTATTTTAATGACCCTAAACTATAGCAGAGTAATATAACTGGAGACTTATAAATAAGTTTTAAGCGAATTCGGCAAAGTTTTCTATTGCCCATAAAATACTAATAATTTCTCGCTATTAAAATCGCTTATAAATTTATTGACGTTTAAATTCAAGAACTTTCATAGCCTAAAGCATAAAATTATTTTTAATGCTATTAAAACTAATGGCATAATGTACAAATCAATTTAATAACTAATAATTATAGTAATAAACTCGTGACTAAAACTGTGCTAATAAATCATATTTAATTTGAATATGTATACTTCAACTTTTCTTAAAAATATGTCATAAATCGCTTTGATTTCGATCACTATCTGTATACACAAATAGCTAAAATATTATATAAATATGTATGTATTTGCAAGGTACGATGTGAAAAAGTGAAACAGTCCCCGAAATTCTCAAAAAAAAATTCGATTCAACTTCAACTCGTCCCTTCCCGACCATCTTGTTATTTTCGCTTCTGATGTTGACTTCTTGAAATCTGAAGTGTTAAGGTGACACATTCCTAGCACTCCAGTTATTTATTTTGTTATGCGTTTATTATAGTAGAAAGAAGGAAAAACAGAAAATGAATTCTGAAAAAAAAGAATTAAATCTTAATTTCCGTAGTAGTGTAATGTATTTTTGTTAACGACAAATATAAAACTGTGATAACACAATCTGAAAGTATAATACACGCGCGATATGTTTAAAGGAAGCTTAAGTTCATTCCTCAAAAAGCTTGAGTTTACGATGAACGAAAGTATCGTAAGTAAACCGTAATATTTCAAGAACAATAACTTTCATGGATATGTGACATTCATCAATCCGCACTTAGCCAGCGTGGTGGATAAATAGCTTTGACTTCCTCCTTGTGAGAAAAGCCTTCGGATCCAGCTGTGAGAATATTAAATGGGCTTTTTATTATTATTAAATACAACAAAGTAACGAAACTATCAGAACACATCTGTAACATGAAGGCGCGTGTTATGATATTTACATCTCACATTGACTTAGAGTCTAACGCTTAGACCATAACTTTCTTTTTAATGTAGTAATTTAATTATAGCACCCCTCAAACCGAATCACAAATACAATTATTTCTTAGCTCTTTAGACCCTAATGTTACAAATTGAATTTATATTTATATACAAATGCTAACATTTCGTCTGGAGTAGAAGCTATTTGTGAAACTCGATCGTGTCGCAGGTAACTTGGAAATGTCGAACCAATCCCTCTTAAATCTAATTAGCCAATTGCGATCGTTCACCACTATTAGTGCGCGCAGTGTCTCAACACTGCAACGTGTCAATTTACTCCGCAGTATCTCTCCTGCGATGCCATTTCACTTCGAAGACAGTCATTCGTTCTGGAGATGACTGGAATTATCTTTTACCACATTTCAACTAGATATAATTAGATTCTTCTTCTAAGTCGTATTTCCTCGTGACTGTGGGATGTAGTCATGATGTGTGATGAAACACACGACGACTTTCTTGGCAGTTATAATGGAGTGGTTTGCCATTGCCTTCTCCTTTTTACATACTAGTCCGACCACAGATGATCATGACGTAGATATTCAGGTTTCCTCACGATGTTTTCCTTCACATTCAAAGCACGTGATATTAGATGGCGTCATACTAACTGAGCATAAAATTCATTGGTGTAGACCGGCCGGCATTCAAACCACTAGGCTGTCACGGCTTCTATTATAATTACATATAAATATTCAAAAGTTTTTGTTATTAAATGGAGAATTTAAGTTATTAATAATTAAAGATTGCAGAAAACCTTTTAATTGCGACTTTTCACAATTAAATATGGATTTCCGGTTTCCTCCACACTTAGAGGTTACTGCTATTCATGTTTAGAATGTATGGCGAACGCAATTGGCAAAGGTTACAGAAGCTGCTAAAATTTTCCTGGAATTGTTCCCTTTCAGTAAGTAGCCTTTTACGAACTCCTCTGTATGGGTTTTTTTTTTTTTATATACTCATCCCCCTGCGTGGTTGGGTCAGGGCCTAGTTCTTCCATTCCAGTTCTCGAATTCGTACAGTTCTACTAACATTCATACCGCTAATTTTCATCATTCTCTCATACATCGCGCTCTGCAAAGTGAAGACTCCGTCGTCTTTACATTTCATGATGTGCAGGAGTGACCTGTGGAACATACCAATTCTTCTGTATGGGTTAGGAGATATACTTACCCCTCTCCCAGGTAGAAGGACGATCTGGCGAAGATCGCAATGAAACATTGGAGGGTGATAGTATCGGACCAGTCGCGCGGCAAATTATTAGCCTGTTTAACAGTGGACTACAGTTGGATGGAATGACGATGATGATAATTGTTTATATAGATTATACATAGTTGGACGTATATACCTTATATTAGACAAGGTAAATCTAGCTAGTTGGTTGGTACGGCGGTAACCTGGTCGTGTGTAAGCTACGATTGCGGTCGCTTAATTGACGACACGACCGTAGCCTCCGGAGGGGGATCCAATGAATGTCATTACAGAGGATCACTCCACCTTTGTACAATTGCTACATTTGATTCTAGCGATGGTCATAAGAAATAAAACGCCTCAACTTTATGCGTATTCCAAATTTATATAACTTAACGTTTTCTTATTTTTAAACAAATATATCACGTTGGATTAGGCTAAATTTTACGGATTTTATAGACTTTTTCTATTAACTTACCCGGAGTATTAAAAAACAAACTAATTGTAAAAGAAGAGCGGTTGTGTACCGAAAGGCCGTGGTAGCAAATAATTAAATAAACGCGGTAAATCTGGAAAACATAGTTTCTTTAGATTTCTAACGTATACTCGTATAATATAAATAATCTGATAAAAATTGGATGTCTAGAGAAATAGATAAACACTTAATTTTTTAATATTTAATGTAAGACCTTGTTTTAAATGTACAAAATTTGTCGTTAAAGCATTCTCCACCTTTTATTTGTATGGTTTAAATGGGTTACATACGTTTACGTACATTTCAACAAATTCCCTTTAATCAATGAAATCTATCTCCCTCGATAAACGTCGGAGGCACGATTTGTCTCTTTTAAAATAAATGCATTCAACAAACTGAAACTCTGCGTTAATTAGACACGTGATTAAATGTATTGTGGGTTTTTTAATGCTGGCAATAAAAGTGAATAATTACATTTAGTGTGCAAACGCTGCCACCGCTGCAGGGTGCGGATTTCATGCTGCCAGGGCAAATTTTAATTTATTGCCGCATAATTTTTTGAATTGCGCACTTTGCGTTAACGCTCGAGCTTTACTCGAGTTCAGTTCACTACCGTAGGTAGGTTACACGTGACCGTAAAATTTACATTTTGCGCATAAATTTTAATGTTCTTTAATAGTTTCGACGCAATTGCGAAACTTAAACTTCTTTACTTCTCGAAACCATCATCGCTCAAGTTAAATAGAATAAGGGAAACTTGCTCATTTGTTAAATTCAATGTAGTCAAAGATCAATGTAGTTATATCAAATCGATACCACCGTTGATGTCCCTTGTTTACTTAATGAAAGGTTACTTCTCTAAGTAAGAAGCTTAAGCTTACTGTACTCGTATTATGCTGGACTCCACGTATGGAATGGCAAACTCTTTACATTCCCTAGAATTATATATTCACTTCCAGTTGTTTGACGACGGGGATATTTAATCTGAATACCAAAAAAATCTTAAATAATTACTGTAATTAAACATTTAATTTTCTGTTTATGTCGCTTTATATATGTGTTATACAATTAATATATGAAACCTTTGTGAATATGTTCTCAAATATAATAATGTTAAACATCTGAGACAAAGAGCATCCTTCCTCGGTCGACGACAGGCGAGTAACTATCAGATGCACCGAGCTCCTTTGTCCCCCCACAACAAGCATAGATCACGCTAAGTACCTCAGTAAACATTCTGCTTACACTGCACACTTGAAAAATTATTAGTCATTAAACATATGCACCTCTGCCAATAAATAGAGTTGTCGATATATTATTTAAATATCTCCGAATATTAGATAATGCATTGAGTACGCGCATTTGCAACTTAAGTATAATTTAAGTATATATTTTTTTTATAAATAGTGAACTTGCTGAATTACACAAAAATAAAACTTTATAATTACTTATTCAATTTAAATCCCTTTAAAATATCTTGTAAGTAATTTCTCTCAGCTATTACCAGGTCTTTTAACACGTTCAGTGCCGGTGACACAACTGTTGTGTCCACCAAAATTTTTCTCCAGTGCCGGCGACACAAACGGTGTGTCCACTGTTTTTGGTTAATATTTCTAAAATGCATGCGTATATTCGGTTCAAAATTACAGTGTAGACCTAATATGGTGTTATTTACATACTCCCGTCGTGGTTTGAGTGTGACGCGATATTTTTATTTTTTTAAAAAAAAGTGATTATGCCACTGTTTGTCAAACTTTTGATACATAAATATTGGACGATGACGTCAACACAAAAATTTGTATAGTACGTATACCTAGAACATAATGAATGTAACACAAACGTGGTTTTTGCGTCGGTTGATATAGCGTTCAAGTCGACAAGTATAGTGATTTACTAATATGAACAAATTAGATATTGAGGGAAAGGTAATAAAAAAAAATATTATTTAGTACTTTAGCATACGATTTATAGACTCGAGTGCTTTCTCGACTACTTTGTCAAATATTATAGGACTTTGGATGGGAAAAATTATCTTGGTTCTTCTTCTTCTTCAAGTGCCTCTCCATTACTGGAGGTTGGCCGACAGTTTTGCGAATTTTTACCTATCATGAGCCACATGGAACAGTTGCTCTACGTTAGTGATACCAGTCCACTCCTTTGTGTTTCTCTTGGTTAGTGGTCTGAAATTTTTTGATAAATATTCATGGCTGCAACGACCTTGAAAACCGGTAAGTACTATCAACTACAGTTTTTTTTTTACTAAAATGCCACCGATATGGATGTAAAAACTAAAGCAGGAGTTATGCCGAAATAATGACAATAAACAGCACCTGTGATGGGCTGTCATTGTTTCGGCGGGCCGCGTAGTAACTCAAGCGATTATCGACGGGCGTTAAATAGTTATTTAATAGCCGCAATAAACCTAAGTATTGTAAACCTCGCTGAGTCGCTATTGTTCGGCGGTGCACCTGCGCGGGTAACGCCAGTGGCCAGTTTCAAGTCGGCTATTATCTCCAGATGCGTAACCGAAAATATGGCTTCAAAAATGGTAATGCAATTAGGAAATAGATTTAGGGAGAAATTAAGTAATGCTATGTCAATAAATAGATTTATTTTAATTTTACGTATGTTATGTGTTCATGTAAGACAAGTAACATCTAGTTATTTTAAAGTTAAAATATTATTGATTATTTTAATACTAAAATGTTATCCATTTATTATCCAACTATAGAAATCACTGTCGACGAATCGATGATGTTATGGAGAGGACGATTAGGATTTAGGCAATATATGAAGAGGAAACGTTACAAATACGGTCTTAAATTCTACGCATTGGCTGACCAACTCGGGGTTATTATGAAATTGCATTTATACGGTGGTGCCTCTGATGTTCTTACAGGGAGCAAAAATCATGTCCAAAAAGTGGTGGACTATGACGCTCCATGATTGCTCCATGATTTTATTAAGGTAGGACATCATTTGTTTACAGACAATTTTTACGCTAGTGTTAACCTTGTTGAAAGGTTATATTTGAATAAAACTTATTGTACGGGAACGCTCTGGTAGAGGAGGCACAATAATCCGAAAGAAATAGAATCGACAAAACTTAAAAAAGGAGAATTATGCATAGTTCATAGAAATAATATATGTGTAATAAATTGGATCGACCAAAGGGAAGTACGAGCGATTTCAAGTAAATATGGCGGCGATTTAAAACATACGCGTAACTGACAAGGCATTTTAAAAACAAATCCGCAAATGATATTAAAATATTTGAAAGCAATAGATCGTCATGACCAATGTTGTCCTACTATTGATGCGAACACAAAATTTTGAGGTGGTATAAAAAAGTTATTATTCATATAATGCAAGTCTTATTGGTCAACTCTTATTTATTATATAATAAATATAGCAATATAACTATCACCTTATACGATTTCCGTTTAAATGTTATTAAGACAATAATAGAACCTCATCTGCCTTGCCAATTACAAACACCTTTAGTAAATAAAATCCACTGCTTGATTAAACTATCCAAAAACAATAAGGACAAAATAAAACGAAAGCGTTGTAATCAATGCGGGCGCACATTAAAAAAAGGTGTCAATCCCCTTTCGCATGCGAAGATTGTCCCGGTCAGCAAGGATTGTGCGTTGAATGTTATAGATCGTACCACACATATTAAGACTGTTTATGTTATATAGTTGATATGAAAATGGGAATAATAAATGTCCAATTATGTTTAAAATTTTTGTTTAAGTTATTCATAAAATCATAATACAACCTTAAATATTCATCGCGAAAAAGCAATTCAGAAATATTAATACAAAATAAAATCTTAACAACAACGACAACTGTATGTCGAGAACCGCTGGTTGAATTACGAAACAAAATTACGTTTAATTTTATCCTTTGAGTTTTTAGCCATATTTATATGTAAAACACACTAACTAATCTTCAAACACCTTATACTATTTATATAAACTTAATAGAGGCGGCGACGGCCACAAAAACAACAAAATATTAATTTTACCCAAACGCAGTGCCGGCGACGCAAACGGTGTGTCCGACATACAATGTATGGCGGCCCCTGGGAAGACATCGTCAAAAGCGGGGTGGCAGTGAACGTGTTAAAGGCGCACTAAAATTGTAACGCAAGCTGTCGTTATTGTCTAGAAAGATTTAAAACCCTTTTTCTGGTTGCACGTTTTAGAAAACCACAACTATATGGAATTCCTAGTAGGTGTTTATACTTATTATGCTTTTGTTAATCGATTTAACAAACTCATAATATAAATGCGGTTTCTAACAATTTTATCTTCACTACAGTTACACGAGGTTCCATTTATATCAAACTATAGTTTAAACCCACAAATTTTGACCTGCTAGTGTATATTTATTTCATCTGTATATATGACAATTGATTATTACATAACAATTATAGTATTAACATAAAAATCTGTTGAAACAGAACAGTTTTACACTTTTTTTATCCAAAACCGTCATATTCTTCAACTAAAAGTATAACATAAAAATGTTTAGTAATGTTCGTAATAATTTTTTTAATTGTTCTGATGACCATCGATCTATAATAATTCATACATTATACAAAAGTAATATTTATATATATGTTGTTGAGTTAAAGTAATTCGGTTAAAAAATATTTATTTTGTTACACTTTGATATATTTATTTAAAGATGATCAGTAATTTTGGACTACTCGATGAAAAGAGTGATGAATTAAATAATTAAAAATACACAATCAAGCATTTCAGTTAGTTCCGTGAAACAGAACGAGCATCGGTAAAGGCCGGATGGACAGCTCAATCCGCTGCTTTACAAATTTCCACTTTGTTACACTGACGTTGTAATGGCCTGGTTAACTGGTTTTTTCGACGCAGACTAATCACGTTAGAAACCGGTTCAGGGTAATGAAAAATATTCGCCGTTTTGTACACACAGATGCAAAGTTTTAAGTAAATTGATTTTAAAACACCAACAAACTCTGTGGTGGAGTGGCTTACCACTTGCTTTCTAACACGGAGGTCCCCTATTTGATTCAGAAACCAAAAGAGGAGTTTGAACGATGTTAAGATTTTTTTAAAACTATCTAACTAACTGACACTTCCATAAAATAATAACTAATAGCCGTTCACTATGTCAACATTGCATTCCTTCCAATTTCAGATACATAGCTGAAAATTTAAATATACTTACAGAACAAGGTGTGGGGTTTCAACTAACTGAAACACACCAAAATTATTTATATTCTCAATAATATTGGCCAATAATAAATTCGAACCGTGTTGTACTACCGACTTATACAAATCCAACAAGTAAACGATTTCGATCGATGTTCTAGTTCGCGTCTGATATCAAGATAACATATAAAAACTTATAAATTCGTATCACGTAATTTGCTCACAATATCTAGAACTACTCGTTTCTCTTATATCTCAGATATAAGCAATCTTAAATAAAAATGATATAACTTCGAAGTACTTGGAACACGGTAAGTGCAATAAATTTCCAATACGATTTCATTATTTTTCCATTTACTTTTAACTTCAGCAACACTAACTTCGGAGGGATGTAAGCTATTGACAATACGAGCTCACACTCTGTAAAATTATAGTGTCACGAATACCCTTGCACTAGTGTTGTATAATACAATATCAAATTATCGGAAATATTATACATTTTATTTATCGAAATCTGTTATTTACTTTGGACATTTTGGAAATCCCTCGTTACTGTTTTTTATAATCCATTACCAACCACCCAAATTCAATGCTTGCTTAATTCAATGGCCTATAGAAAATATCTCTAACTAGTGTAAAGAGAAATAGAAAACAGAAGAGGCTACTAAATATATATCTAAAAATACCAAAACATTGTTCCTTTTTCACATGTAAATTTAATATTGATTATTTTGACGGCTGTAACTTATAACAATTCTATACTAATCTTAAAGAGCGTAAGCTTCTTTAATGTGTTTGAATTAACATATAATCCAAATTAATTTAATATGAATTCACTAACGTCCTCGTGGATTACTATTGAAAGTAAAGAACAAAAGTTTTGGTGTTACATATACGTAACTGAATATAAAACATTTTCATTATGGTAATTTTCTCCAGAGTATGTTTTAATTGCATACAGATGGAACTTCTCCTTTCCCTAACGACGTTCATTAAATTTCGCAAGCTTCAGAGACGTCAATTATATTCATGTCCACCATTTCTCTTACTTGGTTATTATAAATAAATTTGCTTACTTCTCATTCAAATAAGACACACAAAGTTTACTCGGACATTAATTTCTTTGAAAATTCACAAAACTGATTTAAAGGCTCAAGTGTTCTATAATAAGGAAAAAAATATTACTTAAAACAAAATAGTTCTTTTTAAAATGTACCTTTATACGCTTGAGGTACAAAGCCTTAGTTAGATGGTGACCTCAAATCCGTGCCAATTCACAAATCTCAAACCATAATCCTTTCCCAAGTTGTCTCTAACTTTAACTAACTTGAATCCGAGATGACGTCACAGGTGAGATCCTTACAAGTTAAATTATAATACATATTCTTCTCATACTATGAAATAATACGGTCTGTGAACTATTTCATATTCTTGGTAAATAATTTATTTGCTTAATAATAATGATTCAAATTTAAGACGAGTGTTACACAGAGATTTAGACTTAGTGTTTATTAAAGGTCCTGAAACCTAGCTACAGTTTTGTTTATGTATGTTATGTGACTTTATTGTATACTCACAGTACCACCATAATTATAAACACAATGTCTAAAAGACAGAATAATAAAGGAAAAAATTGGGTTTTATTGTAGTTGTCACTACCACCATTTAGTGGTGGAACTATATTGTTATTTACTAAACGGTGTTATGATAGGCGAAAGCAAATACAAACAAACGCCATCGCAACATTGAAAATAGACAACTCGAACTCGCAAATATTTTCTAACGATGTCCGAGTCCGAGCGAAGTCATCTCCTTCAACAAATATGACCAAGAAAAGAAAGGATCTATAGAATCTAGATTATCCTTGTTACTTTGAATATTAAGAAATATTTAAATCATCAAAGGTTTTCTAAATTTATTGTACTGAGACAACTCATTGTCTGTAGTCACGGAAGTGTAATTAAAACTTACATTATTTTTGGAATTGAAACGTGCAAATCGCTTCCTGTTTTCGTTATTTCTTTGGTAGCTCTATTGGCTATCTGGACATCTGTAGCCATTCCGCTCTGTTTGCATTTCATCTCACAGAGCAACAAACGTTGTAGTCAGAAGGGGAATGCGCGCGCAGCGATCTCAAATGCGATAGCTTTGAGTACTTGTTATCTTGATCGCACGCCTCACGCTGTGCCATAGCAAAGTTACTTTTGCATACGCTTCAGCACAGATGTGGTTTTTTTACGTTATAACGAATATTAAACGTTTAAGAATTATTGAAACAATAAAAGTTTGACGTCCAAGAATACAAGATTATAAATAATTTGCGTGTAATAAGAAAAGTATTATTAAATAAAACATAATAAAATGAGAAGAACCCTTTATTGATCTTACGAGCACAATACCAAGCATACCCCAAACCTTTTTTTTTTTTTCAAAATAAATGTAAGAAAATAAGCTAATAGAGTTGCGGATTTCTTGCCATTGCAAGATCTATCATGACCTTGTCCTCTTTATTTTCTTTACCGCCTATCCGCATTGTTATTAATTGTCTTTCGGTAGGTATAAAAGAGAAAGATCCTTTTTGTTTTTCCTGATCTTCCCATTCTGATCGCCCTTTCAAGTAAACATGACGACCACATTTACAATCTGCCTCAATTCTCTTTCGCTGATATGCATCGTTATGAACGTTTTTTAATGGACAATCATGGCAATAATGAATTCGGTTTACATGAGATGGTTTCTTTTTATCTCGCATCTTCCCTTCCATGGTATTTTTAAAATACTTCTCAAGGCTTTTGTAATTGTCAGTGTTTTCTTCATTTTTTGTATATACTAATATGTTATGGCTAATGTTATCCTCCATGTACGAACCATCGCGCACTTCGTGCTGTTGAAGGGGCAATTCGTTTTTAGAATAAAAAGATTTTGGTTGATATGGACGACTATCTTTATTATATTTTTTTGCCAAGCTTTGTCTTAAATCCAACGATATTTTTGCGAAAGAATCCTGATTACGTACATAAGATGCCAGATAGGGCGGTGCTCTGGAAGCGTCGACCGTTTGCTTCTCATTTTCTTGCAAAACTTGTTTCCCATCATCCTCTTTGTAATTTTGACGCAACAGCGGCGACTTTAACAGCTCTAGATATTCACGATGTTCGTTAGCAACTTTATCTACATCTTGAACTTTAATTTTCTCTTTGATTTTATTTATCATTCCATCATTTTCCAACTTTAATCTACTATAACATAGTTGATTCAGTAAGTTACCTTGGCTTTTGTCAAAACCCGTTGAGATTTTTTCTACGGCTAAATTATCTTTTGCTGGACTAGCAACGTTTAGTGTTGAGAATCTACGACTTAATTCTTCAAATTTATCATTATCTATACTTGCCATGACCGATTTTGCTGTTTCATGTGCAATATCGTTCGGATTCAGCATTTGTGAACGAAATAAATTAAGCATAGGACTTTTAAATTTTTGGCGAATAAAGATGAATGATCTGCCATTTATATTGTTTGGACTGTCACCACCTTGACTTAGGATTTCTGAATCTTTTATAGTATTCCTCTGATCTTCTAAATCAAATTTAATAGTCGTTTTTATTTTATCACAATGTAATGAAACCGTCGTATCAGTCATAGCAAAATTAATTTTATTCATGTCCTTGCTCGTATTTTGATCCATTGTAACCTACAAAAATAAAACACAACTTTTAATTACCTACATTATTTTTATGTAAGAGATGCGAAAAGTTTATTGTATCAAACAAAACTAATTCTTGGTTAAAACAACCGAAGCGCCTATTCCTATTGCAATTTAGTTGTGTTTAAATATCACTGCATTTTCGGTTTGAAAGGCACTGTGAGCGATGAGATTACAAGTGTAAAGAACCAACACCTCGCGTCTCTAGACGACAACTATGGTTATGTGCAGTGTAAACAGTTTAACTAGCACCACATTATCATAGGTAAGCGTATCATTTAACATCAGCTGATAGGCTTTAACACAATACCTAGTTTCATAGAAAAAAAATAGTTAACACCACTACAATATGTGATAAAAAAACAAAAGTATATATGTAACTAATACATTATTAAGTTTCTTGTTTTTAATACAACAGTAGTGCAATCCGAAAATAACTCACCTCGGTAATGCTCGTGGGAACTATATTTCCGGAAATAAGTCCGATATAAAAGAAAAATGAAACTAGCTCATTTCTCATCTTCCAGTTGGTAACGTGAAATTGTTAATAAAATAGAAACTGGAAATGTGCCGGCAACTTATCGGGGCAACGTCTAATCGTCGTTTTGGCCGTGCGTTTGTTTGTATGTACAAACACCAGATAAATTAGATCAGAAAACAACATTACGTCTACCATAAACATTGAATATGAACAATAGGAACAATGCACCCAGTGAACTCACGGTGCGATGTTCGAGAGAATAACAATCTTACTTGTAAAAAGGGTTTCAACTTACAGCATCGTCGGACGGAAAAAAATTATCTACTTTGCTATATAAACTTTTTCATGATAAACTTTTACTTTAGCGGATTAGGAAAGTTTGATTAGAGTGTAGGTGGGTACCTGGTTTTATACAATATAAATTGCAACACGGATTGAGTTTTCCGTCACAACTCCTCGTATTTTCATCATCATGACTATATGAAGTTAGTTCCCAAAACGCCGTTAATTTAGTCGGTTTTTTTTCACGAAGTGATATACCTTGCCAGGCGTTCACTCGGGTGATGTTCGACTTAGGTAGACAGGACAAGTAGGACATTCACCTGGTGGTATTTGGATATTTATCACTGCTATTTTAGTCGCTTTGAAAAACACGACATTAAGCCACGTTACCCCAGTAATTTCATTAGCTATAGCACTTTTTAAATCCGAATGACAAGTGGAGGAAATAAGAGTTATGGTTGTAGCTACCTAGAAAGACTTTGGCGATAAGGAGTTGTTGCCAATAATGCATCAAATATAGGATTTTGTATGAATATTAAAATAAATTAATTATATAAATAGTAGCATACCATTACCGTGTTCCGATTTGAAGCTAGTGACATTACTGGGGTAATGGGACTTAACACCTTTTGTCCCAAGGCGACGAAAGCAATGTGTTGCAGAGTATACCCTCTTAACTATCGCCACGTTGTTATGGGCAAGCGTGTCACTTACCATCAGGTGAACGACTTGCTAGTCTCGTGGGCTCGTTGAATAAAAAAAAGATAGCTTAAATGGCCAACCACCAAGAAGTAACTACCAGTACCATATTAAATATCAGTTTAAAAGGTGGTGTACCTAATAAAATTACTAGTGCAATTCACCTTTACCGTTAGAATTCAATTTTATATCTCAAGTATTAAAGCAGTAAACAGAATAGGATGCTGTGCCAATATCGTTCTTAGCCTTAGCAACAGATAAATAAATCCTGCTTATCACAATGCACTTACGTATAAAATTAAAAATCAGAAATAGTCAAATTTATTTATTTTTTAAATAATTTTGCTCTGAAATTTAAAGTAAGTTAGAACTGGCCAAAGATAGCCTTAAGTTCAACAAGAAGAACTTCCAAATCGATTCCATTATCAAGAAGAATCTTTGCTTCCTCGAGGAATACTTCGCTCTCCCAAAGAGCGGTCCATATTTGGTTCCATTCGTCGCTCTTCAAATTGTCCATGGCAACTCTGAATTCCTCATCTTCCTCTACTTTTTGTTCGAAAAGCGCTATCAGTTTGTCTTTAGGGAAAGCTGCGACGCAGTCGTTAACGTATGCAGTCATATCTTTGCCGCTAACTTCATGACGGCTCCTCTTAAGGTCTTGAATTTCCTCTGGAAACAAAAACAATTTCAGTTTATTACTTTTAAATTTAATGCGAGTTATTAAACTTATTACAAAAATGTTATGTAACATTAACATTCGCAACCTTGAATCCGGGAGTCACCGAATAGCCCTTTAGTTAATTTCAACTGACTTTAGTTAAGAAAACAGGGTAGATTTAATAAAAACAAATAAATTACAGTAATCAAAATATCTCTGACACAAACGTCTCTTTAGTACTAACGATAGTTTTATGACCTGATTCCAAATATAGTTGCTGATCTGTGTTACATAATATTGAAAAATACATACCAATAATTTCATTGAATCGATCAATGAAATACAATATATCGATGTTGTCATTTTCCAAAAAGTCGATTACCTGTAAGATAAAGATTGGGAAAATATCAATAAATAATTCTGCAACAAAGTAGGCTATAGCTTTAAATAATAAGTTAAGTATAAGTAGTAAGTATCCCAATGAAATCACATGAGAAGTCCTTACATAACTTTAATTAATGTATATAAATAAATACTCACTGCTTTAAATTCTGGTAGCGATTCCATTTCGTATACAAGATTCTTGAAGTTGGATGTGCCCATGTAGTCTAGAGATTGTCTGAACTCTTCAAATTCGATGTAATGTTCGAATAGGTGAATGAGTTCATCACTGGCTTCATCCATGATGAGGTCCAAAAAGTCTTCAGCATGTTCGTGGAAGATCTTCCTCGTCTGAGGCGCTGAGAAGCTCAAGGCTACAATGGACAAAAGAATTATAGCGACCTTCATGGTTTCTGCTTTATGTGATCCAAATGGTGCAGGACGGAGACAGCATATGCTTTTTATACCTACACAATATCTTATATTTTTCTAGATAAGATATGCATGGTCGTCATGTGAAGAACTTCGCTTTAATTTTATCTTTCTCTTGACATGTTAAAAAATTTCAGAGATTCTGTTACAGCCTGTTCACTAAATCTGAATTGCCTGAAAATACTTTAGAGACTTGAAATTATCTTTAGGGACTATAAATTAGTAAATTTTTTAAAACTTTAAAAATATTTAAAATATTTCTAGAAACTTTGCCATATTTTTAAAAAAGTTACATTAAACAGCACCAACTGAAAGGATATAACATAACATAATCGTTTTTTAATGACACTTACCACTATCGCAAATTCTTAGGCATTATTATTATATATCAGAACATACACCTCATCTTAAGATGGAGGTATGTTTTATTAGAAATAACTTTAAAACACTTTTTTAATACAATTGCATACTATATAAATTATATTTCTTCACAAATGAATTTCTTAAATTTAACTGAATTACAGAAAGCATTTATAATTCAGTTAAATGAGAGTTTTTAAAGTAATTTTGAATCGACAGTATTTTTTTATTTCCTACTTTTCTTTATACATATTACAAACTGAGGCAATAAAATTATATTTAATCTATATTTACATAACTTTGACCATATCTTCCGATTAAAGTTATTTTTTTAATCTGAAATCATATTAAAATTCAGGTTTATATTGATAAATTTAGAAGTAGGAAATTTAAAAAAAAATATTTATTCAGCAACATAACCATAAAGCTGTGAGAAATTTTTGTTCTTATAACACTCTAAAGTCAGCGAATAATTCTAAATAGTGGGTAATTCAGTAAATTTGCGAGTCCTTATGTCAAGAACGTAAACAATAGATAACTATTTAATGAACGTGAACACATCACATTTATTTCGTACTAAGTGCAGTTTTATAAATTATAAAATGAGTGTGGGGGACAGTGATTTATTAGAAAAAACTTCATTAGACGATATATCAAAGAACGAATGCGCTGAGGGCTCGTTTATCGATGATTTCTCACATCTCAGACTGTCGTATTATCAAAAGCGCGAGATATCGTTCGAGAGCATATCTGATATTGACGAATTTACCGAAGATTCAAAATTTACGAAACCCGATGATACTATTACAGAATTAGTTGAAACTGATACCGTTTTGACAGAAATTAGCAAATCAAAAGAGGAAGATGAAAGACAGAAGCTTCGAAAATTGTATTTATCACAAATTCCTGATTTACCGCACCCATCATTCACCGTTGCTTCCATTATTGCGTCTGCATCCCAACGTATGAGCTCCGGCAGCGGTTTCAAGTACGAGAATAGAATAGAAGAACGTAGCAAATGTGAATGTCAAAAAAATGATTCAAAATTTAAACCAAATCGCAGGTCGACTATGAAACCCAACGAACGTCTTAATTAACTACTATTTGCTTGCTAAAGGTAATCTAAGTCTTCAATACTTTATAACTAAATTAATTCAAATTAAATTTTAACTATAACAAAATGTAGTAAAGAGTTAAATAAAGACTTAAACTGAGGACAGATTTTTTTTCTTTAACAACCTTAAATTATATTTAAATTGCATGTTCCCAATTGAAAGCCATGTTACACAAGCCATTTTAGTTTGTAATTTGTGTCAAATACTCCATGCCACTAATATTTTGAATCATCTGTTGCCTTTTAATTAACAAAAAAAATGTTAATCTATATAAAATAAATAAATGTAATCACAAAATGGCATACACCCGTGACCCATATATCACTCATTAAAAACTGAAAAAAGAAACTAATATGCTGAAATTTTTTAAAGAATTCCGCTCGCCAGAAATTACACAAAGTTTTGAAATATCATCCTGCTCAAGAGAATTTCATTGTTGAGTAGTCACAGCGCATCAAAAAAAAAACGCCGAAGAGACAAAAACACATAATTACTGAAGCTAGTGATTTCCCTCGAGACGCCCCGCCTCGCTGCGCAGCCTAGCTCTCTCTTTTAAAATATTTTATTAATATCCGTTACAAACTTCGTACATTTCTTATATTTTAAAACTGGGTCTATTTGGTCACTTCATGTTATGTAATTATTGCTCCTATTACTTGACCACGGGCCTTTTTTTATGTATGGTCACCTGATGATAAGTGATACAGTTGCCAATGACAACGTGCGCTAGTTATGATGGTTACACTGCACCACATTTTTTTATTTATTTATTTTCTCTTCCTCCTGGAATCAGAACTTAGGATCTCATTTTGCTCCTTATTCCTATACTTTTATAATCTATCTATTTACAAGTTAACCTATTCACCTTCATCCTCATCACCTTGAGACATAAGGATGTTAAGTCGTGTTACCTCAGTAATTTCACTAGCTTACAGCGCCCATAAGGAAAGAAGAGACAAGGTCTTTTATCCTCCACACTGTTCAAGTTCAGCTTGATGATGTCACATGTCCATTAAAGTTGTTGCTTTTGGAATATGTCAGTTTCCAATCGGGCCTGATATTGACAGATCACCACGCATAAGGTCAGTAACACCAAAGGAGCAAGCATGTTGCCAACCTTGAAGAAACATTTTCACGCTTTCTTTGCAGAATTCCTTCTGGTAGCGCCTAGGGAATACCTCAACAGGTAACCTCAATCTACAACTTGAGTGTCCTCAGAAGTAAATATCTGCTTGAATATTTCGCATCTGTTAGATATCAAAGGGGGATAGACGCGACTAACAACAAACAACGATCATGTGACGCTTACTTTTGACCTGTTTCACATTTCTCCTTAAGGACCTTTTACGTTCGTAAAAAACAGACCGTTATGTTGAAAATTCTTTCCATCGGGAACACTATTTATAAGGTTCTAACTTCAGGCGAACTGTCAAAGAAGTAACCCGGGGGACAGAAGTTCGGGATGCTGCTAAACTTTCCTAACGTGTCTTTATTTCTGATTGTAACAAGACGCCGTGGCCCGTAATGATTTTCCTTTGTAATGCCGCAGCGGAAATAAACTTCAATACGAAAACAAAATAACAAGAAATCTTTTACTGATAGAATTCTTTTGTTAATAGATATACGATATATTCTTAACATCGCCAGGTAATATTTATAGATTAGTATTTATCTGTTTTATTTATTGAACATTAAGTAAATTTCCACTAAAACATTTTCTCAAAGAATCGTTTACACTATTTATTTAATCTATAATCTTTATTTTTATTATTATTGAAAACCTATTTATCTTCTGGTCTTTTCTTCAAAATATATTTATTACATTCTCGCATTTGCAACATTCGTATAAGATCATATATTCATACAAGATCTGAAAAAAAAATAATAAAGGCGATTTTAGCGATAAGATCGCCTTTTGCTGCCTTGTTATACATTTGTCTTTTTTTTTCTTTTTCCTTTGTTGTGGTGTGGAAATGAAGTATAAACAAATAAACAGTTGATTAATAAACATATCACAAAATGTAAATTGCCGGTTATAATTAATAAACGTTAAACATAATAAAGCAATATTTATATCAAACTTAGTAAAAATATTTAGATATTTTTACTAATTATGCAAAAGGGTTTTACAATAACAAAATACCTTAAAGAGATGTGAAGGGTGCTCCAGTTATTAAGTGATAGGTCTATTCAATTAGTAAAGTAGTCCAGATATAACATCGTCATTTGTCGGCGATCCATCCACTGTCGTAATGCGCATCGTCACCCCAAGCCGATTAATGGAGAATCTTTTGAAAGGCAAATTGCTGCTGCTAACTGCCTAACTCTTTATAAAGATTGTTTTCCTCCTCAATTTTCGGATCCTTTTTTTAATCAAATAAAATTTTCTGCAAATTATAATTATTATAGCCGTCACTACCGTATACTCAAGACGTAAGGCGACTAAAAAGGAACAACTCCTGGTGAAGGCTAACAGCTTTCACTATTATTTTTACCAATTGCTATCTTTCATTCTTAAGGATATCTACTACAAAACTACTACTTCAATAGTAAGTATTTATTAAGCAACTATTTAGAGTCCTTATAGATTACTGAATAATGAAATTACTGGAATAACGAGACCAGACATCTTGTCTTAAAACGCCGAACGTAATTTAATGCTGTATAAAGACACCATCACATTATTATAAGCAGCGCAACTTACCATCATTTGCACGTTGTGCTCGTCGCGTCGCTTTTTATAAAAAAAAAAAAAATTATTACTATTAATTCCATACGCTAAATTTGTCAAAGATATAATGTAACAAATTTATCAGAACCATACCCTTCCCGCGTGTGAAGAATACCGAGAATCCAACTTGAAATCAAAATAACCTATGAACGAAATATGAACGCATTTATCCCGTTCCCGGGCTCAGCTGTACAAACATTTTTACAGCCTCGCCAAAATAGAACACTCCTTGCGGAGCAGAATTATTCTCTACCTACCGCTTAAATAAATCGCCTTACAAGCGGTAAGTCGAAAAATCGATATTCCTATCCCCCAATAAAGGTGGAACAATCTCAACAATATCGACATCGTCCGATTACGGATTAGGCAACTCGCCCGTACTCCGAGATTTACATAATAAGGATACTGCCTTTAAAAAGATCCGGCTTCCGGCTCCTATTAGCATATAGATTGTTTGCTATAAGGCAAAACAATCAATCAAACGAATTTAGACAACAAATTGAACTGTTTTAATGTGATGTTAATCGAAGAAGTTATTGATTCTTGTCTCTGTAGACAGGGAGTAACTACAACACCGAAATCACTCGTTCGATTCATGATTTGGATCACATGGAATTATGAGAGTTGTAAAAATGTCAAGTCTATGACAGATAAAAGACATTCTCTTAACTCCCTTCTTAGTTTTATGTATTACTATCGATAAAAAAAGTCAAGAAAACTCTATTTAATCTGCGTAAAGTCATAACAATTTTTTACTATATTATTTACTAGGATTCCAGCAGAATAATGTGATATTACATAAATATTCTCAATTTCTATTAATTTTAACAACAGTCATAATTATAATAACGAAACGTTAGTTACTATTTATTAACGGCAACAATATTAAAAACAAGAACAATGTTGAAATAATGTATATTCATTTATTCTTAGTTGCACACTACACAAGGAACATAAATAAGGAAATTAATGTAATGAAGGTAGCAAACGCCGGTAAAACATTTAGCGATTTCTTCCAGACAATAAAAGTACCTAAATGATGACCTGCCTTAAAACAAAACGAGGCCCAATTAGTTGTCAATAAATGACTAAGTACCTTATAATTTAACAAGCCAAAAATGTTTCTTTAATAACAGTTATCTTCTCTATTCATCTTATATACGAAATACTTGAAAGCGAAGATAGTACTAAAGCGGAAATGTATGCAGTTGAACCAGATTACGCAATTTCCCCAGCTTGGAGCTGTAACTGACTTCCCAAATACACCAACAAAAGTTTGCGCGTAATAAAAATAAACCTAATATAAACTTTGACTCGGCGAACAACAAAGAAAAGTGAGGCTTCCGTGGTAGACAGTTTTAGTTCAACAAAAGGCTAAATGAAGACAATACATACCTACAATGAATAAATGAAAAGTTGGAGCGGAGCTCATTACTAATATTGAAGAATCAATTCAATAAGTGTATGGAAAAAATTACTATTAATACACTTAAAATATCAACGTATTTTTTAAAGCAACAAGCAACTTCCTATAAATAGCCGTCATAAATAATTTTCATATTTAAATAGGTTCATTTATATTCACGCTTCTAGACACAAATTTATTAACTAATAAAAAGACAGTTTTCTTAACAACTTGTAAAATTACTCCTATCACTCATAAAATTTGTAGTGGTGATATAAAGTGATAGCTGATTTATAGAGAAATTGATTCGTCCTTATAATTATTCTGTACGATTCTTCTATCCGCCATTATTTATAATTTGTTAAAAGATCATGGATTTCACTTTTCTGAAATATTTACATCGAAATTTATTTCTTGTTATTAAATTTAACAAATAACTTGTTTAATCATCATCTACACATCACTTTAAACTTTTTATTCTCTTATGCGAAAGTGCTGTTTTTTCTTGGTTAAAATAAATTGAAGGCGCGTTTGAAATAAAATATTCTTAAACGAAGTAAAAAGTTATGTATAAATAGTTTTTTTAATAAAGTAATCACTACAATTAATAAACTACTTCTCAATATATTTTCAAAATAGTTCCTTCGACATATTCACCGGAAAATAAGTGAGAAATAATAAAAGAAAACCTAATATAAACTTTTGTCTGGCGGACTAAGATGTTTAGCTTAGCGATGTAACTTTATTACACGAAAGCAATGCCTTTAAAATATTTTTCCATATAATCTGCTGGTTATTTTGGAATGATAGCTAAGGTAATCTCCATCAGAACATGTTCGCGTGATATTCTTGAACTAAGCGCGTCAACTTCAGATGTATAGATAAGACAAAGTTGGGACAGAAAATAAAATTGTTTTATTTTTATTATCCAGATTTTGGTGGTTTCATCACTGTCAACGTAATCATTTGGCAGTTCTCGATAAATTTGTAAAATACTGAAAGTTCTGCGGAACGAGCAAAACCATTGGAAATTGCTTTTCACGTCTTATATAAACCTGTGACTATATTCAAAAAAAGTTTTGTACACTAATCACATCGAAAACTATATAAAATTAATAACACTTGTTAATGAAAACATTCATTGTTTAAAGGTTAAACAAACTGTAGTGTCATATTTAAGTCTCGTTATGAAGGACGTTGTAGTTACTAAAATTACACAATATATCAAAACTTAATTCTCATTTCGATGAGCGCCCATTCTTATAAGTAAGAAACTAACCACAAGATACAATTTGCGTGTCTCGTCGCTTTGTTATAAAAAAATGTTTCATTTGTATTCGTAAGTAACATATAAAAACACGAACTAACAGAAGAGAATCGATGCACATTAAAACCAATCAATTCCAACGTCTTATTCGAAATGTTATTCAAGAACCGCGGTCCTGTCGAACGATTTCAAACATACATACGTCTCGGGAATAATGTTCAGATATATGAGAATTTTCATTAGTAAAAGCTAGCGGGCATACAGAGGCAGCTATTTGAAATTTAATAAAGGATTTCCGCAATGGGGCCCACGTATGCAACGCGATCCAATACAGCCGGAGTAATGTGCTGCGGCCAGGTACGAGAGCACGAACGCGGTTCTAATCTCTCCTCAAATAAACTGTTTTAAAGAAATTCGTAAAAAAAACTCTTTTTTATGCATAACGACATTATCCATTTTTTTACCAGATATTTTCCTCATCATCCTTTATTTTGTAATATCTTAATGACGTCACAGATCACTATCTGTTCCTATGAGACTTTTATCTTTGTGCGAACCAATACTCTCTCTGTATCTGTCTCTGTATATTCTCGTTTACGTTCAATTGCAATTATTTATACATAGGTTCATGTTTTGGTGATACCCTGATGATGATGTATTAAATCCGCCTAGACCTAAATTTTATAAAATATTGCAGTCTTAATACTTTGTTTTTAAAATAACTTTTACTACCGATCACTCACATTTTTATCCAAGAATATGTTGGATAATTTATTTATAGCGATTTATTCTAAAACTTCAATAGTATCATATTCGTCTGAATATTTCAAGGCGGGTATATGTAAGTTTAAACTCAAACACACAAAATATTCAGTTTCACAAGTTCCGTCGGCCCTCGCCCATTACTATCCTTTGATCAGATTTTCATAAAAGTAAGGTGTCGTGTTAAAAAATATTTTGGTTTATAACAATAACAAAGCTTGTAATATTTTTATCCTTTGAAATTACGTTTAATCTATTTTAAGCCACATAGACCAAAAATTTAAAATTTTGTAGTATGTTATACGTGGATAGATTATTTAAATAAAACATAGCAGCAGGGATTTTTTTAAACAAGCGGTACATGTAATAACTATTCTTATACATAGTAAATAAGGTTTTATTAGGTCTCTTATAAAATACTTTAACAATGTATTCTTCAAGATTAGTATGAGTTGATAAGCATGTCGGGTTATTATAAAAGTACTAGCTGACCCGACAGACTTCGTTCTGTCAAAAAAAATTGGAATGTTCTTTGTTCCTGCCTGTTTTATAGCCGGTGCAAAAAATCTCCTGAACAGAACCGTCAGCCTGGTTATGGGCGGTGTGTGGGGTTTAGCACTATTTAACAATAAAATGTAATTAACATTAAAATGTAGCTTATATGACACGTTCGTAGATTTACCATAGCAGCGCCATCTATTGATTACTTACTCAACCCAGTCGAAAAGTATCGACATCTGTTAGAATCATTTGGAGTTAACAGAAAATTGTGACTGTCAAATAATAACAGTCAAATAATTAGCAATAAATTAAAATTGCGACTATAATTTGAGATTTAAACTATCCTATCTCTCAAGTTGGATCGAACTGCACATGGTGTGCGAATTTTATTATAATCGGTTAAGTGGTTTAGGAGTCCATTGAGGACAAACATTGTGACATGAGATTTATATATATTAAGATAAGAAACTTTTATACAGACAAAATGAGTGATGAATGTAATTTATATGATTGCTAAAAATGGCGTTATTTAAATATAAATCTATGTAATATTTACGTAGATTATAAATTATGTATATCTATAAAGTCACATTTAGAAGTTCAAACAAGAACCACACCTCATATTTATTTATTCTTTCTTTATTGTATAACATCAGGAATACAAAAGGCGGGCTTAATGCCTGAAGGCATTCTCTACCAGCCAACCACATAGTTATTGAAGAAAAAATATAAGTACGAGCGTTGGAGATAATGTTACCAGTAATATAATACTTAAAATTAACTACCAACAGTATCAAGGAGTAAAGAAAAAAAAATATATAAAAATAAGATGTTAGTGCAAAAGAGTTGGTAACTGCTGCTATACATGAAACATATCGTTGTAGCATGAAACAAGGTAACAAAGTTAATACTAAAACGTGAAAACATAATCTGTTTGCGTATAGCAATCAACTTGCTGCTGCCGAACGTGGCACCAGTCCTAAATCTAATTAGCCAATTGAAATGATTCGTTCGCGTTCGCCGGCGCAGCGTGGCAACACCGCGCCGCGGCAACACCGCACCGCGGCAATTAGCTCGCCGGCTGCTCTCCTGCGACACCATTTTGCGTTGAATGCGTCATTTCCGAGCGGGAGCGACTAGAAATGTCTTTTGAAGCGTATGAATAGACGGGAATATAGCTCCTCATCAAGCTGATGCGGTCCCGATCCGAATATTCCCAGTATTTAATGAATATGTTCTAATACACTCATACGTATACCATAAATTATGTAAAATTTATAGAACTTCCTTCTATTTCTAGGTGGTGTTTTACAGAGGATTCTCACATACACCCTGACACTACTTTAATCTACAGAAATATTCTGCAGTACAGTTTAATAGCTAATCGAGAAATAAAATTGTTTATTGTTGTCAGCATTTTTAAGCTAAAGGTAACGTAAATTGGCGTCCATTATATATACAAAAATAAAACCTTAGTTTCTGGATGATATGGTTTTTTTTTTTTTTATTATTGCAACATCTTTATTACATCCCTACAATCACACATTTTTATAATTTCAATTCCCAACAAATACACTTACACCTTAAAGCGACAAAGAGATAATTCCGAAAACTCTGATTTTTCGGGAGATTGTTCCGAGACTATGTTCAGCAGTGGTCAACGACCATTTTATGCAACCCTGTTTTTTGATATAATAAACTAATATTTCGTATTTACTTTACTGACTAGAGATACTGTCTCCGTTGCGACATGATATTATGGGCTGATGAATCGGTTCCGGATCTACCATCTGGTGAATGTATCGCACGCACGCCTTGTCGCCAAGTAGAATAAATAAAATTAAAATAACAGAAGAGTAAATTTCTATTGAAATACTGAAATCACTAACTAGCAAGTTAACAAGTGCTCTAGAGTTTATACAACCTACATGCAGCGGCAAGGCGCCGTGTATGTGACCGCTACGACGTAACGAGATTTAACTCGAAGTTCTCAGAACTTCGGACGGAGTTTGAGCTGAGGTTCTGTTTCACATAGGTTACTTTAAAAATCAATTTCATGTAGTTATTAGTCCGTGAAAAGAGGTCTTCCAAATACCATTTAGCTTAACGCTTGTTATTTTATATTTCCAACGGTTTGTTATAGTTTTTGTAACGAAACCATGACTGTTCATCTTTTGTACGTTATGTTTAGTCATTTTGTACAATTACGTTTTTATTAAAGTCCTGTCTTTTAAAATCGAATTGACAGGCTAAACGTTTTTAAAGAATATCTACGTATTCAACGTTTTTGTAGATTTACTTAATGTCGGTCTTATGGCGAATGAGGCAGTAGTCTTCGAATGGCGGCTGTGTAGACATAGTGCTGGATAGCCTTTCTAGAAAGTGCACTGACGATCTGATGAAGGTCGCTGCTGTGGTGAACATCTGGATTTGGGCAGCACGGACGATAACCGTGAAGATGTTTAGAAGAGCTCACCAGTGAACGTCTATAGGCCAAGGATGATTATGATCCTCAGAAATGTAACTATTTCAATAAATATCCAGTATCATACACATACCTATTATTAATAAACCCAAAATAAAAAAAGAACAACTGAAAAGAGAATCGTGATTAATAACTCCAAATCCCAAAACGTCAGTTGTTTCGTAATACTGTTTCCCGACCTGTAATTGATGGATGCTGGATAACACTTTAATCTGCGTATAGATTGGTATAATTACAGGTCAGCGTGGCGGCGTGTTAATTTTAGTTCTCGGTATACATCGCAGCGTCAATGGTGCGATTCAACATGTTGCACCCGTTTTAGTCGCGGCACCGAAGTTACGGACGAACAAATTGAGTATTGGAGTTGCTGAACATTTAGCTACGTGTCGGAAATGCTTTGGTCCGGCCCGCGCTGTTACTTTGTTACGTTGACACGTCGATAATTGCGTGTCGAAAATCAACAAACGAAAAGTTAATTGGAGTTTTAAACCGGTGTTTTGGTTTAAAGATTAATAATTAATAAAACAAATATTGGCGATTCGTACGATTGAATTTCTCTTCCTTATCAGGTAAGTAGCGTTGCAGCACAGTTTGCCTCTATGCTGCGATATCTTACTCCACTTGTTGCAGTTTCCACACCAATTTGTCATGGAAAGTAGGGTTAGGAGAGCACCACCACTTCTCTCCCTATGTGACTACAACACGACTGTGAAGGGCAGGGTGTCTCGCTTACTAACATCCGAGGCGGTCTCGTCGCACGCTCCTGGAGCATTCACCTGGGACCAACTCAATGCCACAAGTTGTCTATATAGGTTTCTCTTCGTTTCAATATCAGTGATCAGAAAACAGAAAATGCTAGACCCTTTAGCCACGGCAAAGAGGAAACTAGTTCAGGACACATTCATTCCCTTTTCCTCCCTAATGTTCGTCAGTAGAAAAAGGCGACGCTGAGGTGGAAAGACGAATATAGAAATCTAAAGACATGCTCATATAAGTTAAAGGTTTATAATGTGTATATTTTAGTGTACAAAAACCACATTCAACAGCACTTTTTAATGAATGTCATGGTAAAACTTAATAATAAAAACATATTTTAATCCCTAAAATGAAAGTAATAACTTAACTAATAACAATCATCTACACTCCCGGACACATCTATCGGCCCACCTAGCCGAAGAAAGCCGAGTATTTGGTCAACTTTTATGTATGTTTTTTTTTTTAATTTTGAATTCAGGATTATGAAAAAAATACGAAAATTCGAGTCTGTTCATTGTTTTCAACGACCCAGGAATGGAGAAAACTTTTTTAAAAGTTCGTTTTATTTTTTGATGAGTTCTTAAAAGTTGGTTTTTATTTTTTGATGTGTCCGATTATTGGTTCCTTAAAAAAGCAAATCTAAACTTAGAGCCAGTTTTGACCAAAAAATATGGATACTCTGCCTGAAATTGTCGCCCAAGTTGTAAAACTTCTGCCGGCCAAATCAATTCGAAATTCCAAAAAAAATAAAAAAAACCTACGTAGGGATTGACCAATAAATCTGCTTCAAAACTGCATTAAAACTTATTGCACAACCTAACATTTATTTTTAACTAGACACCGTCGAAACTTTAAACACTGGGTGGTGGGCCGATAGATGTGTCCGGGAGTATATTTATACCACTGTGAAAACAAACATACAATAATATATCTATAAAATATTAATATACTTATAATACACCATTAAGAGCAGGAACAACATAAATTCATTACACTGACAATTACTTTAAAAAGGCTTTAAAAGCATACACATATGTACAAATGATCACATTGTGTGCTAATGGAATTAAATCATTCTACATCCCCGGAACCAAGTCCAACTCCATCTTGCTGCGCAGACATCAACAATGCTTGCAACTCTGAATATATTGTTTCCAACATCACCAGCCGAGGTTTTGTATACTGGAATATGCAAAGTACACCTCCTTTATAAGCTGATAGAAAATTAGAAATTCAGTTTGGCAGAGTTTAAAATAATCTTTGCAAAGAATTATTACCTTAAATAATGGTATTAACTTAGTTCCTTCAGAGTCTTGACTGGAGTGGTTTGCACCACCTGTCTTGATTAGAAGTGTAAGAAAATACAGAACACGGTTCTGAAAAGAAAACTGCTTTCAATAAAGTTTAAACCAAGGGGAGAAATTTCTTGTGATGGCTCATCAAATATTATAAATCAAATTAAAGAGAAATGCCGACACCTTATTTTTCTTTATAAAAAATTAAAGCCTGTGGCAGGAAAAGTTTGTGCTAGATTAAAAAAATTAACAATATACTGCATTGAATTTGTTTATTCACCAAATAGGTGCCTAAAAATTGTAATTTTGGATATTTTTGTCTTGATGACATTTTTAAAGAATGGTTCTTACCAATTTAATGACTTCATTAATGATTACATCATCAATATTTGCCCAAGGAACAAATAAATCTTCTCTGCCGAAAACATATTTCACAGAATTTTGTATACCAACAGTTGGAATCACGAGTATAGATTCTATAACAAAATTAACAAAGCAATGGTTATTATAATATTTTATGTATTGGTACATGTTTATGAACATTGTTTTAATAGTTTATTTTACTTATTACTAAAAAACACCCAATACACTTTGGGTATTTAATACAACATTTACAATAGATTAAAAGTTATTGTACACATTGAAATAGTGAGATTAGCATAAAAGACAAACCTGATTGTACACTATGTGTAATCCAGAAAAATACTAGAAAAGATATAACTATAATGATAATTAATATAGCAGTAAAGCTAATTCGTACATAGATTAAAGATAAAATATTAAATATAATAGCCAAAATTAGTGACAATTTAGGCCAACTTGATTTTCGCTCTTTATTTTTAAACGAGATGGTAAAACTCATCGACTTGACGGAATTCTTTAAACTTTCTATTTTAAGAGACAAATCTACACCGTTCACATTTTCATGCTCTACAACTTTTTCTATTTTAGTCATAGTTTGGCATTTTTTTCCCGAATTACCTCTAATAAAGAATATCGTAAATTATCAACAACATTTGTTTTTCAAACTATATTTCCGTTTGACAGTAAACACCGACAGAGAAGAAAAATCTCTTTGTCCCATACAGATTAAAAATGTAAATTTTTTCTCTTTTATTTTGAGGAGAAGAATTTCATTATTAAAACTGTGTAATATTTTAATTATAAAACGAAGTTTTTAACAGGACGAAATGATCTCTTGCCAACTTAATCTTTATTATCAGCCGAAAGACGTTCACCGTTGTATACAAGTGTCTATCAAAGATATTAGAGCAATTTAATATTAATGATGAATTAATCTTGAATAAGTAGTAATGCATTTAAGAAAATGTAGCAATGGCACTTACTATTTGGCTTTTGTTTACGCATGAGTGTACCACTACCACTACTAATCGTCTCCTGAAATGCTACATCTGGCCCGTCCTTAGCTACGGATGCGAGACTTGGACTATAAAAAAAGACCTCAGAAAACGTATCGAAGCGTTCGAAATGTTGGCATATAGGCGCATGTTATCAATAAACTGGACTTGGAAAATATCCAACGAGGAGATCCTACGAGGATCGAATCAAAAGCGCTAACTTTTGCAGACCGTGAAGATAAGAAAAGTATGTTACCTCGGTCACGTGCTTAGGCACGATAGGTACGAACTGCTCCAACTCGTCTTGATGGGCAAAGTCGCAGGTAAAAGGAGTGTTGGTCGTAAGAAAAAATCATGGCTGCGTAACATCAGGGAATGGACCGGAATTGCGAGTGCCGCCTAACTGTTCCGCCTCGCTAGAGCCATGCCGAAATATGATGAACTGACCACCAACCTCCGCTGGTCGGGTAGGAACGATAAGAAGAAGAAGTACCACTAATGAACAATTATTTCATCATACGTTTTTAATTATTACATCTTAAAAGCACAACACATAACTTCTGGCATCTAAACTAAAACAAATATAGTATATATACATGTCGAGGTCATGGTCAAGGTAAAAACAGTTACTATAGTAACGTATAATACAAATACGATTTATTGTAAAGAAGGTCCAGGCGTTGTATTTGTATCTAGATTACAAAAAAAGATTATTTTCTGCTAAACTTGCTTGCTAAAGTTATCTAACATGAATGATCATGACAGTAATGCATGGGTTTTCGATTCCTTGGTTGGTTTTCTTCACGGTTCTGTATGGAATGTACCATTACAAACATTTATTGAAGAAAAGTCTTTACGTAAGTAATTTATACCATAATAAAAGCATTGAAATTTAAAATAATAATTAATGTTTATTTTCCTATTGCTTAAAAATTTTAAGACGGTATTTACGATTTCGTTAATATTAATGTTGGAGATTAATCACAATCTAATTTCACAATTCGATGTTTTTAGTACCGCATATTTTTTCCTTACATTAACATGAGATCTACGTCTATACACTCCTAGCAAAATCTCGATAAATATTTTACGGGCTTGATTATCATTGACCCCGCAATCCATTAGGTTATCAATGGAAATGTTCGGAACCCTGTAATATAAATAGGTAGTCTTTTTATAAACAGCAAGCTTTTCTTTGAAACAAAATTGGGGCTATCGTTGTGTACATAAATTAGTTCTTTCAGTTTATCATTTTTGCACAAAATTGAGGAAAAAATTATTTGTGATTTTTATTAATAATGAACTTTTATCCTTTGATAAATTACACTTAGTAATTGTTCTTTTTTAAGCATTTGAACCAACGGATTCAGGAGAAGTACTTGACAGACCGGAATATAAACAAATCCATGACGAATATCGTAATTTGGTAAAAGACTTTCTAGTTATTTTTTCTATGTCTGATGTAGAAAATATGAATCATTGAACAAGAAAATAAAAATTTGTTACATAGCTGAATATTGATTATGACTTTAGTTCACGATCTCTTGTAGACTTAGTTCCACGAAACTAAAATACTTTACTAGTTATCGCTATTTTAAAAAGTTTCATACTGTCCTAATATTTACTTTATTCAATCGAAATAATATTTGATATATTAATCTTACTACACAGGTAGATGTGATGCTGGGTTCATTTATGAATGATATAGGCATCTCCGCTGACCAGTTTGAAGCCGCCTGTCACTTATCTGCTCACGATCTGGCCGAGCTTCCAGCATACTTTCACAAGAGATTATTCGAACAAATCTGGGCCGCGAACGACTATGACATGTTCGTGAAAATGATGACTCATAAAAATGTCGAACTTCAATTACAGGTCACGAAGATTTTAATTTAGCAAGTTGTAAACTAGTTGGGACGTTCCAAAGTACTAATGTAATAAGTACATTTTTCTCTGGTTTATTAAAACAGTAGTTCTCTTTTTGCGAGGGGATCTTAAAATGTTTAAACACTTGTGAGAAAAATAATAAAGGTTATTTGGTTACCGGACGAATCACTACAAAATTAATAGTGCCTAATCCCAAATTCGGAGAAACAACCTGTAATTTTCATAATTTTGTACAAATATATGTCGCTGAAACAGAAAATAATATAAATAACTTTTTTCATTCAGCATAAAGAAAACGATATTTTTAATTCATGTGATACCTTTTTAGGCATTGGAGCTTATAGAACGAAGGTATGGAGCTATGCCTAGTTTATTTTCTTCGGATTCCGAGGAACTGGATACATCACACAGTGATGAAGACGATGGTTGGCAAGATAATGACGACGTAATGACTGAAATAAAAAAGTTAGTATACCAATGGGTTATATATGCCTGATAGAAAAAATTGGTTGTATTTTACGATAATTTTTTTTTTCTCTGACAAATCATTACGTTCATTTTGAAATAACATCGAAATGTATTCTGTTTGCAAATGTTCATAACAAAACCCTTGGTCTTTCGTTAATTTATGCAAATTATGCAAATAACATATCACTGTTATCTTTCATTTAATTTGCCACGGTTAGTACTTTCATCCTAAAATAATATCTACTTGTTTACTACGTCAGTACGCCGTTAAAATACAGTCCCAATTTAATTTCATCGTTGAATATTTGTTTTACATTTCAGACTTCAATTGAAGGACATTGAAAGTTCGGATGATACAGTAGGCGTGCCACCAGAAGACGTTGTGGCGAAGAAACAAACTCTTCTGTCTAAACTACAGACTTTTAAAAAGAAAGAGAATAAAAATGAAAAGGTGGAGGAAAAAAAGGAAGAAGTTAAAAAGGTCTTGCAAGATACAAAATCTCAGCACATTGAAATGCCAATTTTCCCTATACAAAAAGTTGAAGTACGGGCTACTTTTTTTCATTAATTACTACTAGTAAATATAATATTTTTTTAGTAATTTCTCTAAGTAGATTTTCTTTCACAATAAATTTAATTTAAAGGTGAGCGAGGAAGAAGTCCGGGCTCGTCAAGAATATCTAAAACAACAAAGAGATAAACTCTTGGCATTAAAGAAACAAGTCCGGGAGAAACGACTGGGAGCCGTGGAAACCTCGCCAGAGTTAGGAGGTACAAAAAACATGATTTTGTTTTTAATATATTGCGATTTTAGAAATCTTACAAGTCCAGTCACAAATTCACGGACCATCTATAAAGGGATCTCTCTAACCAGAAACAAGTAACCTACAGTGTCTGCTTTTGTTGCCTATTTTGGCTCGTACAAATGGTCAATAAGCCTAACAGTACTTCATATAAAAAAGAAAATTGTCACCCAATCATAGTAAACGGCAAACATTATTTTAATATGTAATGGATCATTCCAATAAGTATTGTATACTCCATGTTTATACGGTTGGTTATATTTGAATTAGCAGCAGGTGAAGGTATAAGCAGAGGTCTTCAAAGACCTCGTTCGGCTCGAATGGCGCAAGCTGCCCTCAAAGGTACTACACCACAGCCACCGCCCGAAGCCATGCAGCTGCGCAGGGCACTCGCGTCCAAATTGAAAGCAGAAGTAGTTGATATTCAAAACTGATAATTGCTGTACTTAAACAAATGTTTTATAATATTTTTCATGTTTTTATTTTACTTAAGGGACCTATCGTAAATAGAATTTTTGTAATTTTCACATACCAACGATATGCACTTAAAAATGTTAATTTTGTTATGTAATTGTTAAACGCAGTTATAAATAAATTATAATTCCTAAAAAACAACTTTTTAATTACCAATATATTCAAAATCAACAAACGGTTAACTTTGATCTTTAATTTGGTTTATAAAATGAAAATAAAACAAATTGCTCATATTACCTTATATTTATATTGCTTACTTAACTAGTGACATTATAATAATAGCATTATAGTAAGCTTATTTATTTTACACAACTTGCCAATAGGTAAATCTATTTTTTTTATTTTAATCTGTGTATAAATTAGTTTGATGGTCATCCACCTAGACAGATAAAAAATAGTCATCGTTACCAGTCTACTTTCATCTAGAACCTTCGTATTGTGGAGGAAGTTATTTCAAGGAATATAAGATTCGTAATCTAATTGACAGCTAATGCTATTATTACACGTGGACATTTGCAGACTTTAAAGTTATTACATAAAACATTATAATATTTACATTTCTCTGACAAATTCCTTCCACGTACGTAATAATAAGTTTCGCCTCGCGTTACCTGTGCAGTTTTCTTTTACGTCATGAACGCCTATTTGACATATTTAAGCAACAAATAATATATATAAAATAAATTAGTACTTAGATTATTATAATAACAAAAAAAAAAGTTAAAACTGGAATCGCTAAACTCCAATTCGAGGGATGACAGACCTTGTATAGTGTAAATATCATCTAGCTGTTTGTAAATTTTTTTTTTAGTAAAAGCGATTCCTAGTAAAATTTTACAATTAGATGCGATCATCATCATTGTAGATGTTTTGGTATGTAACATCCTATGTTATGTAGAGATCAAAATAGTTTTTGTTATGTTGTATTAAATTGATATGTATCGCTAGGGCAGGCGCATGAACTATTTATAAATATAAAAAAGATTACCCGGATCGATGTTAGTACACGAGTACAAGACCATGTCCTGGCGCGCACATATACTTTCTGAACAAATTAACATAATGTGTTAATACATCAAAAAAACCTCTCGTTATAAATTTACAATTGTTACATCGACGATTTTGAATCATATAAAAGCAAGCTCCTTTCATTGGTTGCTTTTTGCGATAAATTAACAAAAACAAAGATCTATAAAAAAAATATAGAACGTCACATGTTTAGAATGACAGAAAATCATACTCTCCTTTATGAAGTAGTGAATAAAAAAAGATACTAAACAATATCACAAGTACGCACTGATGAACAAAAGGAATAAATATACACAAAGCGCAGTTTTCGGAATTTTACTTGCGAAGTCGCAAACGACTGGTATCTCTACACGCTATTCACATAAATCTTTATATCGCAAACACCAACAGAATATAACAGGCCCGTGATATATATATAATAGACAGCGGTAAACTTTGATAACCATTTTTTATACAAAATATTTCTGAAAATCTTTTGAAAAGAAAGGTCGAGTTGATAACATTAAAGTCGGTGAGAAGATATTTATGCAATTAACCCAAAAAGAACAATTCCGATAAGATGTTCATGTTCATGCCTATAATTATAGGTCATATGCTAACAAATAAGCAGGCCACATGTTCGAAGGACTGACGGTCAAGTGGAAAGTTAAGTTGTCGAGTGACGGCCCCGGACGGTGTGGAAAAAACCGCTGGGTTCAGGCATTGCAGAACCTTATCTAACTGTTAATGATAATGCTAACAAATTAGGACCTTGTAATGAATATATGGCTCAAAAGCAAATTGTCGTCTTTTCAATACATCGTCAGTTAAATGGAAAAGTGACATATTCCAAAAATGTTTTGAAATTTAGTTTAATATATAAAATGATAAATTCTTAAAATAACAACCTTCAGAAGAGACACTGATTTTTTTAATTTTTTTCAATAATGTCACTTTTCTTTTTAACCGACGACGTTATGAACTGTAAAACTTTGAAAAACGAAATGTTCTATAATCACGAAGAAATTGATTTTGATTGCATTCATGTTCATATAAACGCATCAAAAGATGACGGTACTATTTAATGTGAATATTCCATCTGTACCACTACCAATGCGCAGAAGACACAAACGACCGCCGCATACTTCCTGTACTTCTGTTAACACTGTAAACGCCTGTGAGTTTTCACAAATAGTTGACAGCCACTGAAAAACTTCATGGTTTCATATTTTTATAATAAAAATCCTTGTTCCTTTTCATTAAGACAAAAGTTCGCGATTCTTGTTGCTTGTACGCTTATTTATTCATTAAACATCACTGCAAAGGCTGCAGGTGCTGAATGGACTCTTGTTTAACATCACACCGTGTTATCCTCAATTTTTCATTTTGTGATTTGTTTCTATTTATTGCTTGCGAGTGAATGTTTTAAAGGTTTTCTTTTTCTTTCTTTCTTAGAAAAGGAAAAATCATCTCTATGTACATTGTCCAAGTAAAAGTTAGGGGGTCGTTTTCTTTAATGTAAATATATACACTCTGCTTCACTGCGCAAACGTTTGGGGCATGCATATCGTGTCGGCACAGACAGATTATTCATATTATTTATATACTTTGAACAAGGGAGTATTGCCCGCGCAATACGCTGTATCGAGTGACTGCTATTTTGATCAAGCCCTCAATAAATATATTTCATATAACGTTATTTACATAGTATGAACCATAAAAACTACAGGTTAAAATGTTACAAAATAAAATGAAATCTTAGTCAAATACTATTATCACATACACATTACTTTTGTATAGTAATAAAAAGCGAAGGCGCAAGAGGAAAAAAATAAATTTGTTTTGTCAGATAAAAGCGATGGAGAAGGAAATTAGAAAGTTCTATTGTCACAGTCTTCACTCGCAGACAAACTAACAAGATTCTAATGTCCTTATTGCAACAGACATCCATTTCATGGGGCATTAAGATGCAGATCCTTATAAGAATAGATTGCTAAACAGTTCTAAGTGAAAGGCAAACAGAACGGATTTCAATAGAAGATAAATCATTACTATCATCTGTGACTACAGGCGCAGGTGGGCTTGGGCTTAGTAATTCTAGTAGTACCAGCAAATTTCTCCACCTCATTTTTCTTTAAACTTTTATTTTCCAGCCGTCACCGCTGCAAATTTTGAGATCTCCAATAGAAAATTAGAAATGATAAAAAAAATAAGGATCTGCATCCAAATGCATACAATTGAATGATTAAATAAGTATTTAATTATTTATACTTTTGAGCTTCTCAGAGACGAAAAATCAAGAAAATTATTACATTTATTTGTTCAGAGAAAAGACAATTCAATCTTTGTCGAAATAAAATCGGTTTCGGCAAAGGTTGAAAAAATGTTTTCCTTCCAATTATTATACTTTTAATATTGTATACAAATATTCATTGAATTATTAAGTAATTGTTTGTAAGTAGTGCAAACTTAAAGAAAGCCTTTCCGAAAAAAAAATAAAAAATACAAAACAATTTAACTAAATATAGAAAGTAATTTTATGTATGTAATAAATTTCGTAAATAAATTAAAATATGACATTAAAAGTAACAAACTACTCGCGGGAACTGTTAATTTTGCCGTGCAAAAAATAAACTATCAAAAGCCTCTCCGCGTATAAATAACCAAGACCCGTTTAATATATAAATATAATAACATTGATCAAGTACTTGCAGGGAATTTAAAAAATCAGGTCTTCTCAGAAGCTCAAAACAATATAGAGGAATGCAAATAAATAATGTGAAAGACTATCAAGAAACTATAGCTATCACAATCATGCCGTTTGTATAAATACAAAAAAAAAACAATATTTAACAGCACATGAAGTAAACTTACAATTATGCACAGACAAACTATAATAATGTAATTTTTGAAATTCAATATTAAATTTTATAATGAAATAATATACTATCTATTAGCAATTCCACAGCAAACCATAGACTAAAAAAAATTGGTCAAGTGTTAAAAAACCCTAGCTCTTTTCATCTTTCTATTGATATAATTACGTACACAACATTTTTACACTATTATTTCGCGTTCACGGCTTTTTAATTAATTACTATTGTTATAAAGAAACTCCATTCGAAAAATTCTTTGTACTTTTTGTAGTTACGTTCATATCCCTTCAGTAAAGAAACTATCATTTCAATATATCGAACATTCTCTTTCTCTATATAAGCACTATTGATCTCTATCAAATACTGTGGTAATGACGGTGGTGGTGCATGAACAAGGCTCATGTACTATACATCCAACCATGAAGGTCTTCGAGAGAATCATTCACACACAAAGACTTGGCTAAAAGTGATCTACTTTATAGTAGTTATGGCAAACTACGAATCATGGAGATTTTTTAATTCCACGAAGCGCCGTGACGAGCAGAATATACACCTCGAGGTTAATGATACGCTTGCCCATAACAATGTGGCACAAGTTAGAACGTAGTACACTGTACCACATTGTGCTCGTCGTTTTAAGACACAATTTATCAAGTCACATTACCCCAGTAAATTCACTAACTACAACACCCTTCAAAATGGAACGCGGTAATGTTTGTACACCACTGTATGGCGGCAGAAATAAGTGCTGCGGTGGTACTCACCTAAACGGCCTCTAGTTACACAGCTCTACCACACGATTATTAAACCAAACGCGTAGTGAATGGAGCGTACAACCTAACTCCATGACTCACAAATATTTAATACGATGTGAATAATGACTGACTGTGTTTCCCTTGAGTTTAATTACCTCTACGAGTGCTATGTATATGTGGATTCGTTACGGTATTTCTATTCGTTCATTCGTTCACTGGGCGGCGAGCGCGTGCACAGTGCGGCGAGACGGGCGGACACATTATATTCCTTGAAACCTGGGCCGGCAGTTACGCGGACACTACGCTAAGCGAGGTCGTTTCGCGTCACGCTCTTCACTTGTACCGGATCCACTTCCGCTACTACTACCACTCCCTCCACCCCCATCTTCCTCCTCATCCGAGTCACCATCATAGTCTACCAGACCCTGGCAACATAAAATTTATATTAGTGAATAAACGAATTTTTAACACCAAATCTTGTTAAACAACACTGAACATTAATGCTATAGGCAATATGCATAACTTTTTATAATTCTCTATTTTCGACAATTTGCTTTAACTATTTTTTTCTGAAAATTATGATAATAAAAAAAATACATTGCTATTTATTTTGCTTTACGATGAATTTTGGATTGTCGTCATAACCATTGACTCCTTCCAACACGTTGGGTATATATGTATGTTTACATCACATTGAATGGAACCTATGTTGCTTTCTAAATATAAGAATTGTCAATTTTATTTAAAATTTGCACCTTTCATAAAAACAAATTACTATAAAAATTATAGATAGAGGCATATTACTTAATGATAAAATCTATTAATTTATCAATTAGAATTATATGCATATTTCCTACTGAAATTACACACAAATAATTATTAACACTCATACAAGGGTAAACAACATTTAAATGCAGTATCTATCATAAAAAAAAATATGATTTGACATCTCTCCTTATGATTTCTATAATAGCTTATTTTTAACACTCTAATTTTTGCTACAGAAAGTGTTCTCATCCAAGATACTCTGGCACCCTTATTTGTAGATATTGGTTAATACCTAAAATTCTATTATAACATCTTAGACTTTATTATATCATCTTAGTCTTTTATTATATTTATGTCTTTAAGGATGGATAGTTACTTCAAAATACCCATTAAATAACTTTTTCTTTTCTACTTATAGGTTTGACAAGTAAAGGTATACATTAAACTTAAATATCTCATTACAAAGGTTTTCTTAGTTGACCAAATAACAGAGAGCTATTTATCTTGTTGAATAATTTCATATTATTATTATGCATTAGTTTGTTATATGAAGAATTATCAAACAAGTTGTTTACTATTTAAATACATGTCAGTGACATAAATAGGCGCCTAGTCAGGTACTGTCCATTAAACTAAAATATGACAAAAATATTACCGCAAAAAATCATGCTGTATGAATAAATCTACTACATGCAAAACTTCCCATTTTTAACAATAGTTTTATCACTCCACATAAAGCCACAGCTTGCATAATCAACTATCACCAAAAGCTTTAATAATTTATATGTACCAACTTCAGGATACTGAGCAAAATCTCATTGAATATAGGCAAAACCCAAGTGCTAATATTAAGGCCTTAGTAATATAATAATAGACACATAGTCACTGATAATATTGATAAATAAATAAAATAAACAAGGACTGACAGAAACAAAGTTACTCCATTGTCTCAATAAGATTTTGATCTAACTAATCCACTCATTACTAAGGTAAAGATGATCCCCATTGAAGCTAATAGTGTAGAGGACAGGGAACTAAAAGTTTACCTTATTGAGTAATCTGGGCGAGGATACCTGAACGTCAGTGTGCGTCGGCTTGTTGGTGACCGTGGTACTAAGAAGTACTCTGCTTGGTCCATTCACTGTCTCTGTATTTGCACATACTTTCTTCTCAACTATTTTACCTGCAACAACAATCCATAACATTAACCATTAGGTTTTCTAACCACAACTGTTTATTCTTATAATAATCAGATAACATAGTAATCACATAACATGTCTAGAACAGTTACTAACTTAAGCTGAAATAGACACTATCATGGACAGTGTACGTGTCAATGTATTTTTAACATTCATAAGTGTTGCACAATTTCTAGCAACTAATTTAAATGCCATAGCAAAGTATGATGATGGTAATGGTGGTGCCGGCAATGTTATCGTTTATGATAGCGACGATGATGTTTGTGTTGATGATGATGGTAGTCGTGGTCATGATGAAGTCACTTTTGTGAGTATTGATATTAACTCTATGGGGGCATTATAATAAACGCAAATTGAACGAAGTAAATTAAATTATTATTTTATAACGCTTCTCAGCTATGAAATGTTTCCATAATTACCAATGGCGTCGAGCGCATGGTGTGTGTGCGCATGCGGCTGCGTAGAGTCGAGCGGAGCATCGTCGTCGAGTTCGTCGTCATCATTGAACCACATCTCCTCCTCGTCGTCGGGAGTCCGGGCTTCTCGTCTGTACCGCGTACGCAGCAGCGAAGGTACTACCGCCTCCGCCACCGCTACACTACCGCTAACTGAAACATCAACAATTTATTTACAAAATAAATAAATTAGTTTAAATATTTCGTTCAAGAAAAAATTGTAATTTTTTTTATCCACTTGTGCCGCAGTGTTGTTTCTGCTGCTTAACATTAGCAAAAGGGGCTAATAAGAGGTAGATGTAATGTGTAATAAACTTAAAGAGAAGAGCACAATATATTGCAGTGTACTTCATATTTATTACAAACAACTACAACATTGTTATGGGCAAGCATTTTACTTACAATCTTGAATGTTTTGCTGTTCTCGTCACTTCATCAAAAGAAAACTAATATTCTGTAGTAATTTTTGAAAAATATGTGGTCTCATCTATCTTCAAAGATGACACGAAATTTTGCTGTGATGTATAACATCAACAGATAAGAGGTGACCCATCATAGTCACTTTTCAATTTTATTAATAATTGTGCTAAATTTGAAAAAAGACTATCAACCAATCCAAACTCCAATTTCTAAAGGACACACTAGGTTTAGATTAAGGATTAGATATACAGTATTTTTATTATAAAACAAATTAACCAACCTCTATCTCTTTCCTTTAATTTATCTTGATGTTGATCATAACGGGTCTTTAAAGCTTTGAAAGTTTGAACATATTCAACATCTTCCAGGATTTTTCCATAGTTTTCAACTACATGTGAACAGAGTGATTTTATATCCTCCAACTTGATGAACTCAAATAACTCCAAAATAGCTGAATCTAATAAGTTGTACCTGGAAAAATAAATATTTTTTGGCATAAATAACATTATATTAAAAGGCTACATAACTTTTATTAATAGCTATCAGGATAGACCTTTCACAAAAATAAATAATAACAGCATGCTACTTTTGCCATTGATGAAATTTTTTTAATAAAATTGACTACAGAGAATTTGTATCATTATTTGCATCAGTCTTTTTTTTATATGTTTTTTGTTTTAATTAAATTTTTTTGCAAATTTTAAATATGATATTCCTTATAAATTCCACTGTATATCTATGTTTAATAAACCATTCTCCTATGAATTATTATTGATTATAAATTTCTATACTTTTTATAAAAATAAGTAGCTTGCTCACCTGCCATTATTTCTGAGAAAAGCATCTATAACCGGCGCAAAAAGGTTTCCTTTTATTATGTATCTGTTGTAGTACTCATCTTTTAGAGCTATTATTCTCCTCATAAACCTCAATGCCCCGAGCACCAAGAAGGTGTGTGTTGACCTCATTAGCACCAGTATGCGACGAAGAAGATCCTATATTTTTTTTGAAAACAAATGAAATTTTAAATATATTTTATTGTATGGCTATAAACTTTAAAGTACGAAAGTAAAAAAATTAAAAGTATAATAAAAAAAAATATAAAAATTTCTATTATATTTATCATGATATTCTATATTAACTGATTACTTTCCTTAGTCTCTTAAATGAATTTCTGCATACCCAATGCATACTATAATTTAAGTAGCATTATTTGTTACTTTTTTTCATTAAACTTTATGCATCAATATTTTTGCATTTACAGGAAACAAAGTAAATATGCAAAATCTAATGGTTCCAATAACATTTCCTCTACTCTTTTACTTCAGAGCGCCAAATGTATATCTACTAATAACTTGTAAGAAAATGTGTATCTTTTATAAACAAATTGTTTAATAAGCAAAACAGTAAACATAGTTCAAGATAAAAATTAATAACTTAGAGAATATATAGAAATGAAAGTTTCAATCAAGTTTCAAGAAATTTTAATCAATAAATATTGGCTGAGCTATCCAGCCAATTTTAACCATTAGGTTAGACCAAAAATTTATATGCAACACATTATGTACAAGAAACTGAAGATTAAGTTAGAAATCATTTGATTAAACTACATGTACATATATATAACTATTGTTTTATACACAAAATGCATTTTAAAACTTAATTTTTATGTTACAATACACTCACCTTATTTAATATGCATGTTTTGATATGATATGTGTGATGTTCAACACAGAATGCAAGAAGCTCCAATACCAACCCCAACAGTTGTACTGTATGATAATCTTCTTTAAGAGGCTTCTCACCTGTTGTGTTGGCCAGTAATGGTGCTGAAATTAAAAAAACATATACAATTAGTCTTTACCATGTGGGAGATGAGCAGTTAGGTATTTTTTGGCACTCCATAATTGATAGTGTTGGAGAAACAGACATTCCAAGAACATGTTATATCTGTCATCCACCAAAACAAACTTGACTAGCATGATGAATAAATGGCCTTGACTATTTCTTTGTCAGAGAAGGATTTGAATCCTAGCCAAGGGAACATTAAATGAGTTGTTTATATTTGTTTACATATAAGTTAGGGGACTATTGTCCCTGTGAAATGATTTCTGCTTTTTCTGTTACTAGCATACTGTGCTTACCAAATGCCATTTTTGGCACGCTGTGTATGCAGTTTGGTAAGCTGTGAAAGTGAGAAGAAAGAAATTGGGAAAGTTCTTTTTTGGGAGAGTTTATTTCAGAAGTGAATCGCAAAAGGCTCAAATAGTGATGATATTCTTTTTTACCAACTAAGTTATTTGTTAATTCTTATATGAGATCGAAATTTGTGTTTTTTTTATTATTTTATAAAAGTTAAAATCTGAGTATATGACTTTTTTTCATAAAATATGAAAGCAAACATAACTGCTATTAAAAATACACAAGTTATACTGTTCCTAATAAAAAATAGTCACTTACCAATTAGTGTTTGTATACTGTGCTTGTAGAAGAAGTTAAGAAAATCTGCTTTTTCACTTTTGTTTACCGATGCAAGCATACTTTCAGGGTCAAGGAGAATACGAAAGACTCCCATTAATTGAACTGCACCTCCTAGTTCTGGGTCTCTGTCTCTTAGCATTTGTTCTATTACAATGTTTAATAACATTTGATCCTGAAAAGTTAGTGTGAATAAATACACAATATCAATTGTTTTAGTTATATCCTTATACTTTTTAAGTTTAAAACTTTGACAATTTTTAGGTACACATTATACACATACAATTTATTTTTTACAAATGGACGAATTTACAGGAATGTTAGTTTGATTTCTCTTTAAATAATTTTATGACCAAAATATGAGTCATGCAAAAGTATGGTGTATGTTTTAAATCATATAAAAAAGAAAGTTCATGAGTGTTTTATGGCATGTAACTAAGATTTTGGATGAAATAATATTGCTTTTGTCATCCTCACATGAGATAGATTTGTTTTCATGATTAGCAATGTTAACCCTCATACTATAACCATAGAAATATATACCTACTAGAGGATATTATCAATGGTATAGAGGCCAAACCATTATTAAACCTAGAGAGCATGTATGGGATAAATTTCAAAAAAATCCAATTACTTGGAAATCTTAAAAATGTAATACCAAAATAATGGAATCCCTAAAGATTTTATTTCCTTATCAGGAATTGGCCAAAGAGACAAAGCAGTTTTAAGAGCTAAGGGAGGCAATATCATGTATTAATTATAGCCCACTTTATAACATTTCTAGGCAAATGCTTAAGTATTAAATAATAAAATGTTAAAAATAATAAAACAAGTTTCGACATACTTATGTCAATAGTTATGGAGTAGTAACAACTACTTACCTCTTCTGTATTATTTGCTTGCTGTAAAGTATAATCTCTTACAACAGATGGAGAGAACTCAACAATATATGTTAAGATATCTATAGATGCAGTCTTTGTTTTCTGATCGTCTATACTTAGTGTTATTTCTAATGCTGGCAGGATCCCCAATGTAACTAAAGTCTTATAAAACACATCCTTATCCTGTGGTTGCAAGTTTTGTGAAAAATTACAAAATTCTTTTAAAAATAGTACTAAGTCCCTTCTCTTTGAATCTGGTGTTTTATCATCCATTAGTAATTTAAACAAATCTGTTAAAAATTTCTCATCTTCTTCTATAAGTTTAACTATTTCAACTTTATTAAAAAATATAAAACTAGATAATGTGCTTAGCAAATTATCCTCAAAAACTGTTGGTGTAGGTAAGACAATGTCTTGAATGTACTGAACTCTGTAGGTTTGATGAATTTTTGCTAATAAATCCTGATTCTTAATAGGAATAGCTTCACGAAATTTAGCTAACTCTCGTAGATATTCCCTATGTTTTTTAGGTTGAGGTAAACTTGGATCATACTCGAGACAGCCAACAACATCAAATATGGTATCATCTGCAAACATTGTATCAAAAAGTGTATTTTTATTGAGAAGAAATATACTTTTAAATATTTCATATAGATGATGCAATCCTTCAATGTTTTCAATGTCTTCACACATTCGAAAAAGATTGAGTAGCTTTTTTATGTAATGTTGGGTTTCTAATGCTGCTGCCAATTTGTCTTTTCTTGCAGGTGACACTAAACAACTGTTAACTAGTTCACTGATATCCTCAAGGCGTCCCATTTCACATGCAGGAAGTTCTACAGGTTGCACACTATCAGACATTTCTTCAAAACGCTCATCTTCTGATTCTTCTACTATGTCTTGTGTGATCTCTACAGAAGGATCTTTTCCTTGAACCTAAAATGTTTCTCAGATAATGAATGTCAAGCATACATATGTGTATTAAGCACTTCAAGTTCCATAATTAATTTTTTTAAATTTTAAATGTCAATAACAAGGTAATATTCACAAAATTTTCTAAAGATTTTTTTTTAAAATAGTAAACAGAATGAGAATATGAAAACTTAGTTTTAATTACCAAGATTAATAATATAGGCTTTTCTCATTAATTATAAATGAATAAAAAAGTATTTCATATACCTGGCAAATTTTCTCCCAAATCTCATCACACCCTGCCTTTTCTTGAAAGCTTAATGCTAAATCGAAATTGTCTCCTTCTGACCATACTATCAATGTATCCTGCTGCTTTTGGTATGCTGTGTCAGGTTGTATTTTGCTCTCTAATAGAAGAGAACCGTCAGACTCTGCTCTCACCAGTAATGATGTACCTTTTAACCTCTCCACATAACATGATGATACATGACCCGTTCCTCTATCGTCCCATTGCCGGTCAGCATTCAGAGCATAAAGCTTCACTCTTCGTCGGGTGTCTGTCATGATAGTTGACGCAAGTAACCTACGTATTTCAATAATAAATTAGTTTTATGGCGCTAAACTAATGCACCCAAATTTAGTACTATTTAACTCCCATTTGTATAAAATCATATGCACTTCTGTAATAAAAAAAAAACATTTTTAATTAAATAACACAAAATAAGTCACTCTCAACACCTAATAGCTGTAATTAAAATCAGTTATTTAATGAGATTCTAGTTCTAAGACAAATTTGACACTAACTTGATTTTTCTGTACTTAAAATTTCGATACACCTAAGGACACACGAAATATTTAGAAAGGATTCTTAAACCTCGTATCACAATGGATCGCTAAATTATCGGAAATCACAAACAAAACAATACAATCGTACACCTTTCACTACACTTAAGGCACGTATAATATGACACCAATTCATAAAGCATACTTTTAAGTACGTCGTTGTGTTTCCAAAAACTGTATATTTACCCGATTACACATTACAGAATGGTCCTATTGACGTACCTTCAAAATAGTACAACATCAGATATCGCCATATTGGATTCACAACAACGCTTCGAAACCGGGGTTCTCAAATTGCAATTGGAATGGCGCCAAATTTAAAATGACACCAATGATTATTTTAAGTAATATTTTGACCATATTACGTTTACATTTAAAATGTAAAACATTTTAAGGAAGAGGTTTGAGGAAAAAAGTCTATTATTTATTAAATTCTTAAATAATCAATAAACCAATCGAAGTGTAAAAAAATTTTTTTTTGTAAAATGTATAATACACATAAATAAAAAAAAAAAAAATTGACAGATATTCTGAGAAAGTTCAGCCAATAGAAAACGTCGTTAATCACCGTTAACCAATAACAAACCCTTTCTGCAATTGACAACTTTAAAAACTTGCTATTATACAAAATGTGTCAAATGTAAGTAACAAAATTTATGAAAAACATGTAATAGAAAAAATCTTTTCGTTAACTTATTTCATTTGTTTCTTTGGTATATACTTAACCCAGTAAAACAATCTGCGCATCTGTTATAGTACGTTACTGTAATCATCATTTTTATTTCAAATATTATTGTAGGGATTAAAGCAGTAACTCATAATATTTAAGTTACATTGTTTGAAACTTCTTTAAACTTCCAAAACCTTTTTAAATATACCTTGATTTATACCAAATAATAAAGGTTTCGAAGATTTTTTATTACAATGTAGAGTCAATATTATGTCAGTCTTTATGAACACAAAATCTAATAATTTAAAAGAAATTAATGATAATTTAAACCACTATATCTGTCGTGTCGAACTGTTACCTACACTAAAAATTTGTGAAAATAAAAAATTATGACTATTAGAAATAAAAAAAACTGGAGTGGCTAATTTGATACTGCTGTAGTATAGAATGGCAGTATGTTTTTACGTTTATTATTATAAACATATTCATGTATTCATGAGCAATAAAAATAATATCTTCATCATCTTATCCGATTGACGTCCACCGCTGGACATTGGTCTAATGTATTCTTCAAAGTGGAGTGGAGATCTTTGGGGGAGGCCTTTGTCCAGCAGTGGGCGTCTATAGGCTGATGATGATGATAATGATGATTCTACAAACACGTTCTTTCGCTATTTGAGTCCAATGGCTCTCAATGATAAAAAATAAAAAGAATGTACCTTTAATTATTTAAAAAAGCAAATGGAAATATAATTAATAAATACACGTCTTTTCTATTTTTGAACGCATCGCGATTGGGCTGCCATTTGGTGTATTCTGTCATTCGTTGATGTTATTGAATAAAAGTTTGTTAACAATTAAACCTTTATTTTTAAAAGAATTAAGATAATATTGAGAATTTATAAGCATAATATTGTAATATTTAATAAGAATAACAAGAATTCACCAAAGAATGTACTGTGAATCATACTTTATAGAATGTGAGATTTCTAGATTTTTTATTAATTGTTTTTACTTTATTATTAGTTTTGTTTATACTAATTTTAATGGACCAACCTTTTGATGATTAATGTAACTGATATAATACCGTCTTTATTGAATTTTTTGTAGTTTATTATGAATATTCCTATTTTCTTGTTTGACAGATGTCAAATTAATTGTCATTGTATTATAAAATCTTATCATGTTTTTTGTTATTAGAAAACAATAATAACATTTTATTGGAGATTCAATGGTTTTTAGTATGAAGCAGAGGGACCAATTTAATCCAGTTGCTTATTATCTATGTCCAATATTTACAAGTTAAGGTTGTAAAATGAACTCAGAATGTCTTATTTGAGTACTTCAGAAAATGTTGGGTGAGTGTGTTATTTTTTTATGAAAAAAATTGATACAATGAATTGCAAAATTGATTAAAAATTTTAATTATCTAGTTTCAGTAGTATTCCCCAGAACATATCAGATGCAAGCTGTGCCACTCAGTATAAAATGGCCGTTGAAGGTGTATCAGGAACCTGTGGTAGTGAAGTGAATATGTTTCTTCATGATAGTTCTGGTGATGAACAAACATACATACCACATCTCAGTGATAATTTCTTTCACAACAAATTTAAAATTGATCCAAATGATTTATACACTTTTCACGATTCTGATGTAATAGCAAGTGAAATAACTGTCAGTAACACAGAAGATAACTTTATATTCTCAGATAATATTGAAGTTAAAAATAAATTACTTCACAGCCCGAATAAAGATATAGATCTAAATGGTGTATTTACGAATGGTGATGTAAAGCAGGAAAGACAAAATACAAAAAAGGCTGTTGTAAATGGTCATCATTGTTTGAAAAGCCAGATTCGTGTGAAACTAGATACAGACAGTAAAATTTCTAATGCTAAAGTACAGAACTCTAAAAATCAAACCCATATAAAAAAGGAGCCCATTGGAACTAATATCTTGGAGATTCAACAACCAAGTGTTAACAGTTCAAAGGTTCTTAACAATAGTCTTACTGCCCAATCCTCTGGTGTTAAAGTCAGTATTAATAGTGTTAATTCAAGCAGTGCTAAGTCTGTATCAAGTGTGAAAGCACTGGGCCCAGAAACATTTCTTGATGTTTTCAAAAGAGAGCAGGGTGTTGTAGAAGGCACTACCGTTGTTATTAAAACTGAAAATTTAGCAGCTTCTAATAAACCTTCTGCACCTTATAATAAAAAACCAACTACAGGTAAGAATATTGATTTTTACTGGTTGTAGACTTTTATTGTCAGAGGCGGTTCTAAATCTCTGTTACTTGTATTTTAATTAAGATGTTAAAACTGAAAGTGTCACTACTCTCATTGTTCTGACATTTATATATGTTATAATGAAAGAAACGGTTACGATATAGAACATAAAACAATTTTCTTATTATAAGTGATAGAATCTGTGATTATTCCTATACTTTATCACAACCTGTGCAAAACCAATCTTAAAAATTTACTTCTCTGTGGGTACTTTTTCCTAATTTTAAAACACCTGCTTTTAGCTATGCTCTTTCTAACAAATAAAAAATATTATTAAAAATTACATAATTAACAATTTTTTTTATTAATTTATACTGAACCAAGTTTAACAGTAAGAACAGGTAAATGAAGAGAAAAAATATCTATTTGAAAACCGTGTCTTTGTTGATTAATACAAGTTATTTGCATGTATATCTTAAAACAGCTATAAATAAAAGGAATGTATACTTCATATCATAATCAAAACATTAAAAGAAAAAGTATTTGCTCTTTACTTAATTTAAGCTGAATTATTAGCTAAAACCAACTTTATGCCCAGTAGTGAATGTCCATCAGTTGATTATGAAAATTCTTTTATATTCTCTTTTTCTAATTTTTTCAGTTAAAACTCCAAATTCAAAAGGAAAACGGGGAAGAGGTCCTACTGTCCATGAAGCATTACAGCGGATACAATCACAAAGTACGGTTATTGCATTACCAAATACATCATGGCATGCACCTGGGGAGGATTTGTTTCGATGTGGTCCTTTAGACGAGAAAAGGGCAAATTCATTTAGACAAATAGAAAGCAGCAGCAGTGATGATGATAATGTACCAGACTTTGGTAAGAATTTCTTTTAATTAATTGTGGACAAATTAGCAATTAATTTGTTATAATGTTTGATAAAAAATGTTTAGTCCTACTTCATATAAGTACAGATTTTTGTAGTCTGTCAATTCCATTTGTGATTTTAAGTCATTTAATTTTGTATTTTTTATGGTGAGAAGTCTTTACTTGTTGGAGGAAAAATGGGTATCATCAAAGTGTTTGTATATATTTCAGTTTCCAGAGTCAATAGTCTATTGAGAATATCACAATACCATGATATTCTTGGCACACCTTTAAAATTCTACAAAAATATTTTAGTCAAGTATACCTTTTATAATAGAATCTTGTTTCACTGTCTGTGGTACAGATGCTAAACATTGCTTTGCAACATGGAGTTCTCTAGTTCTACTTCGGGACCATATGGCGTGAAGTTTATTTGGTGATATGGTTTTTTCGGATCTACCTATCGAGCTAGGGTCAAGTGTTAGCTCATTGAAGATGAAAAAAAAAATTGGCAGGATAATAAGCTTACACAAAATATTATCATTATATATGTTGTATTTGTATAAACAAATATTTTTTTTTAATTCAATTTAGAAATAGGAACAGGACCTGTTTGTGTTGAAGAGAGTGCAGCTGAGTCCCGCAGTGCAAGGTTAGCGTTGCGGAGAGCGGCACTGCGACGTCACGTTACTAGTGTCAGCACAGCGATGCAGGTGACCAGCGGTCATACTCAAGCACGAGCCCTCACTTCACTCATCAAGGTTAATTTTATTATGAATTCCCTTTCATGTAAGTCTTTATACTGAGTGTATCAAAGTGTACTCACCATCATGTTAACTGATCACTATCGCAATATACCGAAATGTTTTACAGATTTTTTTTTTATTAATGGAGTGATATTTTTTTAGTGGCATATGTTAAAGCAGACTTTTTTATTTAATGTTTGTAATACCAAAAAAGGCCATAAATTTACTCATGTGTTTCATTATTAACTGAAGTGATTTATTCCATGGACAGCTTGATAGCCAGAAATCAAATAAATAAAGTTTTAAGATCTGTATTCTTTTTAAGTTGTGGCTGCCCATGAGTGTTATAGGATACACTGTCAATAAGTAATTTAACGCAAAAGAATAATGTCTGCTGTGCTTGGCTACTTCAACATCAATACAACTTTATTTAATTTAAATAAGAGTTAGCAATACTTTGATTAAAAGACATTTTGGTGTACATTTGACTGCCTTAGTAGTGCAATAGTTAAGAGCTTGCCTTGTAACACTGAGGTGCTTGATTCGATTCTTCTGACATATTTTCTGAAGTTTGGTTGGTGGTACGTTTTTTCGAACCCGTCTGGCTAGCTAGCCAAAAACGTTTTTTTTTTTTTTTGTTCTGGCTGGGGAAATGCCTTACGCATACCCCGGGCAACGGGCCCGGCGGTTATGTGGGACTGAGCTATGTTAATTCCCACTAAAACCCCAGCGCTTCCGGCCTAGTCGACAAAGTGTTGTTCGAGGGTCACGGGATAACATTTCAGTTCGTCCGCGACCCTAGCTAGCCAAAAACGTACCGTAGGTAGCTAACTACCCGTATTGTAAATCTGCCGACGTAACGAAATTGCCATTTTCAGGTTGTTAACATATGAGAGGCAGTACATTCTATATATATGCCATGGAACTAAATACGACCAAAGCTTCTATTTCTCGTGCCGAGCATACAAAAACTTTATTGTGCTCTGGTTCAAAGCCTGTTAAGTAATATTTAAAACACTATTGCTTTGTCGTCGTTAAGCAAATATCTTTACTGCCACATGGTTATAGGTAGAAAGATTACCTACCGCCAATTGCACCTAGCTTGGCTAGATCCACAATCTTATAAAAATAATTTTTATTCCAGAAACAACTGAGTAATGTCAAATCGCCACCCCATCTTCCAACTCATACAGTTAACTACTTGCTGGCGATGCGTGGAATGCATAATTTGTTGACTTCACAAGACCGTAGAAGACTTCGGTGCGTAAATTCTTTTTAAGGCAATAGCAATAATATTCACTCCCGGAATCTCTAAGCGGAGAGTGTACTATATATAGACTGTAGTATATAATCATACTATTTTACATAAATTTTAGTGGATCTGGTTGGTCTGGTGGTGAGAGCGGCAGGCCGTCGGATATTACGGGGAGTATGTGCGCAGAGGAGAAGTGTACTAAAATGCCATTGCCTTGTGGAAGGCATTGCCTGAAGCACGTGACGATCGCTCCTGAGCAGCGGCTTTACGCCGCGTGCGCAGCCGTGTTTGCCGGAGGCGAGCGCTGTAAGCAGCCGCTGTTACCGCTACAAGATCAAACTCCATTATGTACTGAACACGCATGGAAACGCGTACGTATTTGTCTGTCTTTTTTTTTGCCTACTATGAGCACCCCTTAACCTCAATAACTCGTGGTATTAACTGGTAGTAGGGCCGATAGTGGTAAATTAAGTATACGTTTATTTTTAATTTATTTATGCAAAATCTTTTTGTACCATCTAAAATTAGGTTACAAAAGACGGATTTAATGCTTTTGTAATTTACTACATAATTAAAAATTAACAGTAAGATAGTTTAATCAAAAATGTAATATAATATAACATTGAAGCGAGGATCCTTGACACAATTCATTAAGAAGCGCAGCGAGGGATGACCGCCTGCCTAGACGATGATCTGATGAGTATTGCCAGGGGATTGTTAAATGCAGATTGCATCGGGGCAGTCATACTGAAACAGATTGGAGGGCTATGATTAGTAACGAACAAAAATAGCCAGAAAATGATGACGACGATGACGATGATGATTACATTTGTCAGAACCATGGTTTAAAGTGATAAATTAATTTCAATGCAATGCAGGATAATTACGAGCAGTTAAGCCGCGAGTGGCGGCCGCAGAAAGTGCGCAGGCGGCCCTGGCCAGCGGCGACGCGTCCTCCGCGCCCTCCCCGCCCACCGCGCCGGGCCAAGCGTCGCCGCCGGTTGGTAGCGAGACGGCCGCAGCATGCACAATCTCTGTCTGGTACTGACACCTTTTTTAATCCACGAAACGACGAAACGTGTAAGACGTTCACCCGATGATTAATCATACACCTGCCCATAACAATGTGGCACTAGTATGTAGTGTAGCACAAGTGTGTAGGATGATATCCACTGCACCAAATTGCACCCGTCGTTATAAAACGAGACTTAACGTCCCGTTTCATGACGCGTTACTTCAGTAATGTCACTAGCCATGGAGCCTTTAAAACCGTAACCCAGTATTGTCTGCAAACTACTGGTTTGTGGTAAAAATAGATGCTGCGCTAAAATAAATTTTAGTCATTATGTTATTTCTAATCGGATATATTATTTTTTTTTGGCAGAAATCAACAATTGCTCGAACTCATCAACATACGACAGTTCCGAGGACACGCCGATGGGTGTGTTCAGTGAAAGTGAATACATCGGAGGTCCGAGCACACATGAACTACGTAAGTAATTATAAGTTTAAAAAAAGTGGCAGCTGGGAGGGACCGGTAAAAGCTTTATCACCAATGAAACTTATTATTACACAACAAACTAGGGACCGTCCAGTCCGACATGTTATATGGCTTATGTACATTTTATTTCATGTAGGCAAATGCGGTTTTACACCTAGGTAAACCCGCTGTAACACCATTCTGTACGTGTTATTTTTTTTTTGTTGCAACATTTGCGGTAATATTAATGTAGTGTAAAATTTACAGAAGTTGGACATGTACCCCCGGATGACATTCTGGATCCGTCTGTCTTAAGTCAGATCCCTGATGAGGCTTTCACCGATTTTTTCAATCAAGGTATGTTATATTAACTTTTCGAATAATACAGTAATTTTTAACGTATATTTAAAAATTCAATAGTCTTTATTAGTTGTAATAGTATGTTTACTAGATATAGATTCTACTTCTCAAGTTTTTTTATTTAATTTATTATTAGATTACTATAACTAGAAGGTTAAATACCACGAAGTAAATATTTTATATGACTGATAAATCCAAGTTTTAATAAAACATCCTCCAAGTCTCCCCCTCCCTTTACAGTCAACTTTGATGCTTATTTGAACACCATTTTTTTCCTCAGCGGAAGGGGGGACGTCGTTCGTGGAGGGCTCGGAGTTGGCGGCCGCGCTGGAGGCCGTGCTCGACGAGCGACCCCTCGACGAACGCTCGCTGGACACGATAGAGGACTGTGTGTTTACCCATCCCAATAATGCGCACCTAAATAAAAGCAAGGTATTTTTTAATTGGCTCAACAGTATCAATATTATAATTACCACAATGTTTTTTTGGCGCAACTGTTAACTGTTAAAGTAACACATGTTCGATCCCGTAGCAACATGGAGTAATAGGAAGACTAAGATGGTATACACTGCATAGGTAACAGAGACCAGTAATATTTATGTAAGATTTAATTTATAACCATTCAGACTAATTTCAATATTACAATTTTTTTGTATTACTTGTTGACGTACTGTGATAAAAATGCGCCTAGATTTTTGATACTAAATATGACATTTTGTTTTCAGATACAAATGTCGACTCCAGTGAGTGTGAACACGTCTTCAAGTGCGACTTCGTAACATTTTAAAAAAAATATTTTAAGCGGAAACAAACTTTTTATGTTACAATTAAATAGGAACTATATTTTCATTTCAGTTGTCTCAAAGAACGGTTAATTTTCATGCTTTAAATTTTATGTATGTATCTAAGGAGAGGTGATAATGGACATTGTCAAATATTTGCTCGTGTGTTTGTTAAGTATTTAAAATGTTAGATTGCGGTAGATGTTGGTTAGAATGAGTGTTCGTGATCAATTCTTCATATCGGATTTAATGAATAATGTAGTATGGATTGAATAAGTTTAAACATTATTCAATAACTCAAATCGTTTAACAAAGACTAATCATTGATATTTATTAACAAACATTTTCTAGATGTGTTAAGTCTTAACCGCTTTATACCAAATTTTTCAAAAATCTTATATTATAAGGTACCTTATTAAAACACGTAATCAAGTTCTGAAAAGTGATTAATAATTTCTTATTCAATAACAGAAACGACGAATGATGAAGAATACACACCTAGAAATAATGTAGTTACATAAAAAAAACCTTGTATTGAGTACTAGTGAAATTGACGCGCGCATCGTGTATTTATTCACATCAAGCAGCAAGTGCTCCTGTCCAACGAATTTGATCTAAAGTAATAATAAATAGGAATTAGGTTCAATTGTAACATGGCATTAAAGTGTTCCTATTTGTAAATGATTATCAGAATAGTTTAGATTAGTTGAGCAATTTTTTTGGGAGCATTTTAAAGTTCCCTATCATAATCATATTCAAAGAATAGAATTGTAACAAATTCACCTAAAAATACTTTGTACAGGAACCTTCATGTCCTTAAGTTGTGTTTCTTATGTCTGAGGGTCGTGAGCACCTCCATCCATCACTGGAACCACTTGAACACAGATATTGATACCTTAACGCGCCTTTGTATATGATTATAAGCTGTAATCAAATTCAAATAGACACAACAGAAATTGCACCTTTTTAACCACATATTTAATAAAAATCTTGTAATAAGTTATTTTAGGCAACTGTCTAATCGTTTTTACAATCTTAATTATACATTTAACTCAGTGCTGCAATAGCCTTCAAAATGTCTTTTAACTTATAGGTACAGATAAATTTCTACCATGTAATCTATCCTTCTCCAAAGAAGTAGAATATTTAAATTACCATATCATAAAGATTTTGCAATTTTGGAAAACATCTGTATAAATATTGATCAGATCAAATAAAAGTAATTGCAGAAGATTGGAACAATTTTCTCTACCTGATCACTAAATTTCAGTTTAAAGAAGACTTCTCATTTTGGAGATGCATATCGTTTATATTGAAAGTAATAACGTATTTAGTTTTACCATTCGACGTTAAGTGACAATAAGGCCATGGATAATGAAGCATGCTTACCTAGAAGGCGTATTGCTATGTTTATTCATATTTCAGTTTCTAGAGATAATATTTGCTGCATTCCGACTAATACACATGTTTGTTATATACTGAAATAGTAACGCAATGAGCACTAACAGATAAAGCCATTCCCGACTACCGATGGTTTTGTAACAATATATATCCTCGTTCATAAAATCATTGAAAACATTTAGTTATTTTCAGACAATCCAAAGTAATCCCGTTTTTTTCTTACAGCTTTTCTATGTTAGTAAGTTATGCGTCTAACCATTTTAGCTAAGATATATGTAACGTGTTCAAAATATGTCTTTAATGTATGGTAAATAAGATATATTTTTGATTGCGTTTACGATCTATGGAAGCAATAATAAGTAGGCATTTCAATGGCATAGGATATTTTCATACTTTGTCAATATTTGCGAATTGTTTGATAAACATTTTTATATTATGTCTGTGTCGTTTAAATATGAATATATTTATGTATAGAGCAGGCAAATGGTAGAGACATCTTCATGGAGGTTTACATTGAAGAATCTTCTTATCGATTGTTCAAAAATACAAATAATTTAATTGTTTCTTTTTACTACAGGAAGGTTGTTTTGGTATGCTTTTCCAGTTTTACAATAGTTTATAATTTGACAAAATTCATAAAATTTTGTTACATTCATGATACAAAATTTTATTTGAATGCTTCGCGGGTGATTAAAATTGTTTTCCATTAAATGTTTTTGTAAAGTTTTTAATTGATTTTTTTAATTATTAAAAATTACAATAGTCTTGAGTTGTGATTGTAGTAATTGTAGTTAAAACATTGATAATAACTTGTACGTTATTTGTAGTTTTGGTAAAGTTCTAACATTCACTGAATAGCTAAATAAATTAAGTAATTTAATAGAAATGTTGCCTTTAATGGAATGAATAGGAATGGCAATGAATAGACGTTAAATAATAAGTAATAAGTCTTGCTCACATTAGTGCTATTAAATAATGAAATATACTCATGTATCATATAATAATCCTAACATGTGTCAAGCCTTCATAAAATGCCGCTATGTTATGAACATTATCGATTTATAGTGTATTTCAACAATTTTTTATTTTACATATACACAAATAATTAAAAATTACTTCGTGATTGATCAATGAGAAACATTAATATCTATGTTTTATTTATACACTAAAGTAGGCAAGACTTAATATGCTACATTTTGTAATCAATAATTTTGTGGATCAAGGTTTCGTTAAAATAGTAACAATTTAAAATTAATCATTTTATGTTACAATGGCAATCATAATTAGAATACTAGTAGAACCAAAAAAGTAATTTTTTTTTGTAACAGTATATGTTCCTAAATGTAATGTGATTAGTACCAATCGCCGTGTTTTGGACTTAAAATTTCACTCGCTTATGTTTTCTTTAAATCATCTTGATGTTTTAGGGTAATTCGATATGACTGTGTTTAAAACAAGTTAGTTTCTATTCAAATCATACAATAATTCGGATATTAAAACAATGTAAGAGATCTTCCCTTTTTAGGTAACGTTAAATATAAACAAAAAAAAATCCATTTTTATCTAAGTACTAGGTTGTTTTAGAGCTCATGTATCCACCGTCTCGCAATTAGTAAATATTATTCTGGATTGTGTATAATATAATTTTGATTTAACCGGAAAATACGTTTCACATTAACGACGTTTCAAATTCTGGTGTTTATGGCATATGAATTTTTTTAACTTTTTAGTAATGTTGATTGATGGATAATACATGAATTATTCTAAAACAGGTATAAATTGATTTACTTTGATGATATTTAATGAGTCCACGTTTAGTCACGCGGCGGCTATCGCGTTGACCTTATATCAGTAGTCAATAGACGTTCGATTTGCGTCCGTGCGTATGTACAATTGTCAACACAGTTTTAACATTGTTACGCTTTCCAATTGCGCATTTTACAATTCATTAACACCTTAACGTAATGTGGTGACACGTGTGCACGCTACACCGGAGCGACCGCCATCCGCCACATAGACACAAGATTTAACTTAAATTAGTATCGGATACGCTTAATTCTCCATTTGCAGTACCTGCATTGTCGTTTTGTAAAATTATACAGATAACAATAGCATTAGATGCGTATGTAGTTATTGTATGTACTTTTTAATTGCTAGCTATTTATTTGTTTGTACTTTTGTAGATCAATTCGAACTGACTGCGTTTAGGGAGATTAAAGTTATTGAAATTAGTTTAAGAGAACATTTTGCACTTTATGTTTAAGTTTATAGAGTAGATACAAGTAGATCAGATAAATAGTGTCGCATATGATGAAACAAAATACATTTGTGGCCGATTTCTCATAGAGATGTTAACTTTTATATATTTGTCATATTTTTGTATGTATACACGCCCCGTGTAAATGATAACCATTGATATTGAGAAAAATATATTTTTAGTATAAAAATAATAGTTATAAACATTTTGAACCCCCGCACATTGTTAAAATATGAAAGTAACAGATGACACATTTTAAAAATTAACTACACTCGAAGTGTCACAAAATTTAATGAACGCTGACTCCGTTTTTGTCAGTAGCTTTTTATTTTAAAAAATATGCAAAGTCCTGATTTGTTCATCGCTTTGTTCAATTGCATATCTATTATGACTTTACTACAAATATAAGCGTTTAGTTATTCCCCGCAAGCGCCTGCTAACCCCGAGTTGCCAGATAAGGAATTCTGTTAAATATGTATATTTTAAACAGCCCTCAAATTATGGTTACTATTGGGACTTCTCTCACAAGGATATTTAAAAATTATACTGTTTGAATTATTACATTGATAAATGAAAAACGTTTTGATCTGGCTTGGTAGGTAAACGTGTGCTCTATCGTTGGTATTGTAAACGTTACTAGTTTCGGTGTGCTAGAATTTGGATATGCGGAATATTGTTACAGTTGTTGTTGTTGGTATGTTAAATACGATCCTTTCGAGTCCTAAATTTTTAACAGTCTCGGAGTGATTTATTTTAACACTCACCGTCGGAAAAATTAATGTCTTTAATTCTAAAAGCAATTCTTGGAATACATAAGAATCGGAGGATTTTTATATTTGAAAGTTTTTAGTAAGAGACGTTAGATGGTAATTATGAAGAATGTAATGCGCTTTGCGATGAAATGTGAATTAAATTAGGAAACTGCTACCTCTTGAAATGCCTAAATATGTCCAAAATGTAACATGATAATGTTAAAATAAAATGAAGAGATTTTGACTCATAATCTGATTCCCATTTCCTTACCTCCTCTATATTTGATCGTACATGAAATACTTTTTACACATGTTTGCCTATGTACGTTATTTTCTCAAATTTACTTTAAATACAAACATTGCAACATGCGTGTAATTAATTGAATAGTTTTCATCATTGTCGCCATATCATTTTTCTTCCTGTCCGCATTAAGTATAAAATTTCTCTCATGTAGAACCTTATTAACTTTTGCAGCCTGTTTGTATAGTTGATATTATTGTGATCATTTTGCTTTAAACCACAGCTTTTAATAACTGACGATTTGCCACTTAACGCATAACCGGCATATAGAAGTAGAAAATATTATTATCTATGGAATAATATCCCCTTTTGCTTGTTAACATGTTAACCAATGGCGTTTTGATCTCCATAAATCATTATTTTGAAATGATTAAGAATTGACAGATTATAAAATTCAAGCATATTTCAGTACTGAGATATCAACAGACAATTTTCATGTAAATGTCAATAATTTTTACAATATTTACTACAGACTAGAAGAAAGACCAGCTTGCCATTAATAAATATTTTATTGTCGACAATTCTTCCTGAACCCGAAATAGTTTTATCGGGTCATAAATACCATTTAAAGTCCTGACCTTCAATTTATACGACTTTTGAATCTATACGTCTCTCCTTTATAATTCTGTCACATATTTTGTATTTCAATCTATTCTTCATATCTACTCTATATTCATTGGTTTTGATCTATTTTAGAACACGTTACTAGATATTCTTTCCTGTGTTTATACTCTGCACCAGGAACGGACTTCAAACGAAAGTTTATTTCATCATGTGTTAGTAGAATTGATTATAAGGCTTTATCAATTTTTTATGGAAAGCGTTATTTTTTTAAGATAAATTAAACATGTCTGTAATCATCATTTCTTTAATGTACGTAATCATATATTTTTTTGCTTCTTATTCGAAGTGTTTTATTAAAGAAATGGTTTGATATGAAATGTTTACACTTTGATTGGAGACAAGTGTAGGTGTGACGTATAAGTGGCGAATCCGTCAAGTGATCAGCGGATTAGTACCATGACCTCATTAGCTTCACTAGTCAACTCTTTCGTCATCCTTACTCACGATAGTTGATATATAATGCTCTATTTTACATCAGTTGAAAGATTATTTTTATTTGATTTTAGCTTTGTACTTAAGCGAACTGTGTTCTAGCAAAGAAGCGAAAGGTACTTAAATAAATACTAACAGATCATGATGGAACTAAATAAGATTTTTTTCTTTTATTTGTCAATCATCGGAGTCATAACTCGTATGAGTTAATATCGGGCCATGCTTTATAGCATGTCCAGATATTTAAATATTTGTTTCGATGAAAGCTTGGGCAGGCTTGGAAAATGATTTTAAAATCTTGTAATCATTGAATTAATAAAAAAAACCTTTATCGACTTTAGGAAATTGATTTGTTTAGAAAGTATTTCAAAAATTTTATTAGAAGTCATGGTCTGCTTTTAAATTTAAAAGTTAATTTACTCTCGAAGACAGTGGTAAATAATTTGATAGAATAGATATGTCGAGGAATGGATTCTTAATACAGAAAAAATATTTCAATCTTTATTTGCAGTTTTAGTTACATTTGTACAGTATAAAGGCATAATGTAGATATTTTGACCCAAAGAACATAAACATGAAAATAATACAAGCTGTTCACTTCATTTTCGAGAAGAGTATATGAAATAAAATACCTTATTTGAAAATTATTTATTTAACCAAACAAATGCTAATAAAATTAAAATAGTAATCGATGTCTTTCGAATACAGACATATTTTATGTTATTTCACTATGTTTTTTCAGCAGCGCCGCTAGGAAGTAAGAGAGCAATAGTTTAATTTGGAAAACTTTCATTCGTGATCTTTTTTTTTTCATTTAGCCAAAAATATTCTTCTACCTCTATCACCAATTGTTTACAATTTGAGTTATGTCCGTAAACCAGTGAATATAAAACATTTGAAAGTGCAATTAAATATTGAATATGCAATTAAATATACAAAAAAACCTTATTCTACATTATTCTATATTTCATCATCAAAATAATTACCAAATAAGGTTATATTCACTGTATATAAATCAATAACTGAAAATAATATGACATTGAAAAGGGGGCGAAACATGCACACTGTTGAAAGTACATTGCCAGGTCATCAAAATACAGCTCTTAATTTTTATAGAGTAATTACTGGTAACACCTGCAATGTGACAGATAAGTAGAATATTTTTTTTAACAAATTCTCTTGGCGCACGATTTACAATGTTTAAATAAATTCTTTTTTGTTTCCAATCATCTAGATTTATTTTCTGACACAATAGACTGTATGAAATTTGATTCTAGATTGTGTATTATTTTTGCTGTCTCCAATTTACACAATGGTTTACCATAATTTTAGGAAAAATAAATGTATTTTTTTTAAATATACATATAATTATATTTAGAGAGCATTTTTAGTTGTAGCTTAACTTACAGAATGTAATGTAAAGATAAAGGGAGATAATTCTTAAAAGTGTGTAAATTATTATAATTAGAAGAATAAATTGAAAAAATAAATGTATTCTTTTCTTTTTCCTTAATTTAGTACTTTTTATATTGTTTGTTGCTACTGAAATATTAAAACCGTTATATTTTTATTTTACAGTTATAAATACTCAATTTTTATCAATATTTACGTAAAATAATGTTTTTTTTTTTTCAAAAATATACAGTGAAAATAATTTACTGATTCTTTATGAAATAATTGGTTAGTCATATTAATTTTCTTCCCCAGTTTAAGTTGTTTTAGTGCACGTCTGTCCTTTTATGGAGGAGGAAGGTCAATCTTCAAAGATACCCTGCTTCTTGGGGAGAAATCAGGTTTAGGGTATTCACTAAAAGCCCGTCGGTGGTCACCCTCAGAGAGTTGCGCCGGTATCTCATCGATCACCCACTTGTCTAATCTGAAAATGTACGAAAATTTTTCAAAGGTGAGGATGTAGGAGTTATCACATAGGCAAGCTAAAATTTATTACAAGATGTTCAAGAGTTTCAGTTGTTTCGGAAATATCTTTTTTGATTGTATCTCTTAGTTAGGGGCCGTGGACGAATATCATGAGTTGATTGGCTCCATTAAAACAATTCAAATGACTCAATAGCTAGATACAACAAACGATGCAATGTTAAAAAGGAAGTTTATTATTAATGGCTAACCAACCGCACGTGCACAGCTGAGCATGCGTTGGCACGCTTCCCATAAATGCACCTGAACATGTTTTTTTAAAGTTATTTCAGTCTCAATGTCGAATATCGTTGCATTATATTGTATTAAATAATCCTATTTTTAAAGTAACGTACTATTTTCGCGACATTTTGTTGATGAAACGTTACTGTTACATTATTGAACTGCGCTACATTATTGAAGCTGCATTTAGTGAAATAACTGAGACTATATTTTTGTCTCAAAGCACTGTTTTAGGAAGGCGTGCACTGATTAGATATCTGATTTCGGATTCGATAGTGACTCCGACAAATAATATAAAGAAGAATACCGTACTGTATGCTGAAATTGCGAAAAAATCTTTAGTCTAAAATACATACTTCTCTCTTATAGTTAGTAGATACACTGTTAAAACAAGAACACAAATTAATAAAATATTAAAGTATCTCTCGGCAGGTTTTCTTGTTGCTTGTGCCGTAGACTTGGTGATGAATAAGGGTGCACGCAGGAGCAGTGCCGTTAGTGGCTGTTGTTATAGAGTAAACAACCAGCTAACCACACTGCCAACGCGGTCTACCCTAACTGTAGTTCTTCTTTTTTCATATCTTCCATTACTCTCATTTTTAGTAGTATTCTAGTTCTCAGTGTTTTTCAAATTATAATAAAGATTAGTCAAATACTGAAAATTCATTTCTTAGAGCAGTTCATTTTGCCATTGCTTCGTTGATGACCAAGTTGAGTCTGCTGAAATCCTTGTCGCGATGAGCTGGAATTCTTTTATTCCACAGTTATAAAAAGGCGCTATTCAAAAATCTCTGTAAGTTAAATTTCAATTTAAAATGGCAATGGATTTATTAAGAAATGTCATTTCCTTCGTAAAACAATTTCTGTCCACTGTTGTGCACGAATTATCTGAAACAAATAATTCAAATTAGCGTCAAGTTTCTGTTAATATTATTCTTAGCAAGGAACTTCAATTGACTTTCATTTCAATTTACTCAATCCCAATTAAAAACATAGTAAATGTTTAATTTATATTTCGCCGCCATGTTGCTTCGCTCTCTATTTGTGTAAGCCAGCTTTTTGAATAACCTTTTGAGTTTTATTGTTCTTTTTAAAAGTTATAATTCGTCAATTATTAAAGACAAACTGAGCCTTTGGTGCTCTACAAAATTAACAGGTTTTCTATTATAAAAATATGAATGTTATTTTAATAATATTAATTATTAATCTATGAATAAAAATAATTTGGTAGAAGATGCTCTGGCTGTAAGATCACCCGTTGAACTGTAAATTTACATGTACATACTTTTAGTTAATATTTATTCGGTGTGAAACATCATCATCTCTGGACGAGAAATAAAGGGATCTCTTTAACGAGGGCATTATGTTTAAGCATGCTGTACCAAAATAGAAATGATCGACGACTTTCACCTGATGGTAAGTGATACGCCTGTTATGATGCTATATAAGATGCTAAGTCTAGTTTCCCCAGTAATATAAATAACTGCAACGCCCTTCAATTCGGAATACTGTAATATTTACACTCTTCTGTAAGACGGCAAAAATAGTTGCGGCGGTGGCACTAACCTCAAAAATAAAAGATATAAAGTAAAAAGTATAAGGTATATTAAATATATAAATACAGTTAAAGCTACATCATTTTAAACTTATTAATTACCATGGATTAAACAGCTTATTATTTTTCTTTAAGATACAGATTTCCAGAGACATCTGAGGGTTTCATCGGTGATGGTATACTTAGTGGTCTGTGTCCACTGTTATGGATATTAGTATGGCAACACATTGTTAGTTGCTTTAAAATAAGACTCATCTTAATATTAGATTCTATCGTCATAAATAAAAGTTACAGCTTTCTTCAAACGAGAACACAGTAATTTTAAAAATGTTAGTTTTTTTGGATTTACCAAAATCTTTTTTGTTTAATAAGGTACCCCTTGAAAATCAATGGACAATGCTCCTGTACTTGCAAGTGTGGATCATCGTTATTATTTAATCAGCACACCACATGAAACAATTAAAGAAGCTTCTGTAGGAATGATCTTTATTGCTTTTTTGGTAACCACCATAAATTGGAGGACATCTTTATCTTGAAAATATTATTTACTGTTTTTTTTTATTACTTAATTGAATAGTCATAAATGTAATAGGTTTTTTTTTAATTGTTCTTTCAATGAAAGTTTTTTGAATGCTTTTGTTGTAATATATGATCTTTGACTCAGATCAGAGGATAAAATCAACCCATCCTATTAACAATCGTTGTTAAAACTGTATACATTCTGCTGTTAGCATCTTGAATGATCTCTATCAATTTAGCTGCTAACGAGCAGCTTCATTATCTATTTTAATTGTCTTGAAGGTGACTGTCATAGAAAATTTATTTAGTCATATGACGTTATTATATTAGAGACAATTAATAATTCATAACAAAATGAGGATGAAGAAGTATATCTTAATTGTCCTATTCTGTACAGCCCAAGTGATTTTACGTATTTTTACCGAATTTCAGTGTTATGATAGTGAAATGTATTCTTCTGCAAATAATGAAAAAATAAATATTTATGATTTCCGATATTTCCTTTAAGATGCAGCTTAGCGTCTTAAACTAAGCTAGTGAGATTGCAAACTGTTTAGAGTACATATTTTAATTTTCCTTATTAGAACTAAAAATAATACTAATATCAACTACATATATCTTGCTAAGCCATGAGACCATAGAGAAACAAGTGTTTATAAAGTATATAGTTGGATTTACATTTTAGTCTGTCTTCATGTAAATATGTAAATGTTTATTTCTCTACCGCATATCACGATTATTCAACTATTGTATTTATTAAAATTTGCATTTTAATGAAAAATGAAAGTCGGATGGTGTGATTATTATTCATACCGACGAACTAACATTAATCATGCGCAGTTTGACATTAGGAATACATATCCGCAATGCCGTACATAGCGTATTGATGACTACAAACATTTTATATGCATAACGCATCGATTACACGTGTCTATAGATCATTGTCTAGATTTATTTTTTCATAACACATATTAACTATTTATTTCATATAATATATTTATTTGCAAATAAAGCATTTTAAAATGGCGGACTTAATTCTGAGGGGCATTCTTTCCCATTCTACCGAAGGTTTGAGTTAAAAAAAAAGATTCAGTTAACTGTAATATAACAATTATTTTAAGAAGTGTACTCATTAAGTGAAATTTGGAAATGCCTTTTTGTTTATAATCATTACTATATTAAACTCAGCACTAAAATTATCAAGGAGAATATTAAGATCGATATCAACACCGGACATTATATTTAACACAACAATTTGTGGAAAATGTAACAATAGCCAATTAATAATTTACTTTTGAACGGGGACAGTAAAAATATCTTGAATATGCGGTATACCTTGTCAGTAAATTCTATCTTTCATTATAAATGTAATAATAAATTACTTAAGTATTCATGAATGTGTATATAAGTATATGTTACTACATCTATTCTTATTTATTATATTTCCTAATAAAAACCCACACCAAATTTACTTATTACTTTACATATTTTCCATCCAAAGGTTGTCTGGAAGAAATCGCGCTTAGTGATAAGACCGCCCATTGTGCATTTAAAATTTAACAGCAATGTGATTGGTAATTTCTGTATCTTTTGGTGTGCAATAAAGAGTTTTCTATTCTATTCTATTCTATTCTATATTTCTAATGCTTTGGGTTTTAATACGTCGAGCTACACACGCTTTATTTTGATCAGATTCAAAGGAACCCTAACAACTATATTTTTCAGACAAAAAGAAATAGTAGACCACGGGAATATGTTTCCAATTAACAAGTAAAATAAATTGTTGATTTAATCCATAAATCTGTTTAAATTAACAAAATACAATGTGAATGGAAAAAATAATTTAAATCGAACGAAATCCTTAAACATTTTTTTTCCTATGCTTTCCCTTTTCTATAACCATAAAAACCATGACTTTTGTTTATAATTACTATTTATTTATCGTTAATCACGGTTTTTGTTTATTTGTCGCAATATAGCTTTTAAACGTATTTTAGTAAATACTCAAATTATACAAAACACGAGTTAAATTACAAGAACCAAACTTGAATCCATTTCAACTTAGGAAAATTAAATAGATATTATTCAGCGTCAAGCCGCAGAGCGTAAATTGGATTTCAAGAGGGCCGTTTCAAATTCTAAGGTCAAATGCTCTCTGTGATAATAAATAACTTAAATTATGTAACGTACAGTTAAATAATTTATAATATTAAACTTGTAAATTATGTTTTAGCGGTATTTATACTGCGATACGTTTAGATGGACAACCATACTAAGTGTTGTGTTTAAATTTATGTTTAAAGAAACTTGATATAAAATACATATACGAAATAAATATTTGCGAAATAAAAGATCAAAATAAAATCCATAAGATATTTCGAAAATGTTAATTTTATAATACCTTCTATACTCATAATGTTGAAAAGTGGGGTAATGTTTAGTTTTTTATTGTTTTCGCTACCATGTTATTTTATTTTAAAAATGTTTCTTTTAATAAGTACATAATGAATATAATTAAAAATTGATGATGACAAAATATGCAGGATCGGTTAAATCTCTTTGTATATAAAAAAAAGTGCAGCTTCTCATTTAGATGTAATTTGTAGGAGAAGCAGAAAATTTTGAATTGGAACTATCAGCTACTAATAGCATATGGCTTAAGTACATTTATACTTTAACAAACTGTTCTAGTCATACTATTCGTCCCTTATAAGGGTCATGGTTAAGTAATACCTAAGTTAATAAACTAAAAAATTACAAGTAAACTTTATGCGTCTATTATATCTTTGTGTTTATAACTTGGTGTCTTATACAAATATATATAATTTGTAGATAATGACCTATCAGTAATCGTTTAATTAGCATGTAATAAATATGGACGTCTTCGCACTATTTTAATAATTAAGAACTATATTTATAGTTGTAAGGGGATTTTCTTCATGCGATCATTTTATGACGTCAATATGATTAACTACCGCGTTCGTATTGCAGTTGCAAATCACATAAACACACTGAAGTGGTCTTTAGCGAAACTGATATTAATAAAAAAGGAGCGTTGATTAGTGATATCAAATAACAAAACCAAGAACTAAATTACTAAGAGGGCTGCTATTCGACCACTTAAGTATAAAATTATTTTCACAGCATCTTTCTTTAGCTTTGCAATGACATTTTCATAAATAAACAAATAAATAAAACAACAGAACGAAAAATAAGACAATTTATTTGCAAGCAAACATAAATAAAAAATAATCAAACAAAGAGTAAAAGCTAATACGTAGGTAGGGAGCTGATATAAGTTATATTGTACGAAATAAGATTACAAAGCAAGGCCACATCAGACCTCTGTAAGGCTTCCTAAAGATTTTACCCTCGGTCGTACTGTTTCTGTACTTGACACATACTGACTTAACATTACTGTAAACATCACAAATCTGCAATATGTATCTTCTTTATGACATGTTCTTCTCTAGTCTCTATCAATAGTATTTCAAGTTTCCATCTTCTAGATTGTGTCTGAAATTAAATTATGTGCTTATCTATATAAATAAATAATATTGGTTGTTTATGTTTATGTCGAAATAACAAATTTACAATTAGTTATTATCTTCTTTGAAACGACTCGAATTGTGAAATACTTCCTTTGTTTTCTTATGTGACTTTATATAAACATATTCTATTATATAGATATACTAATCTCAAACCTGACGACTATAAAAATTACGCACGTGTAAGTATTACTATAAGAAGAATGTTTTTATTGTTCATTGTCGTTGCGACTCGCCACCAGACGGCGCTGTACCAAGTACTACATCATGTATTGCTAATTTTTATGGTTATAGTTGTACATTAATATAATTAAAATATTTACTTTGGAATGACATATCATCAGCTAAATTAATGGGATAGACCTATTTACTTTACTATAACTAAAAGAATTGCTAATATATATATTAAATTCGTATAAATAGTAAAGGAGCGGATGTTTATGATACTTCTTTAACTAAGTAATGGGTAAGTAATATTTTTTATCAAACGCATATTGAATCGTAATCGCCCGTATATGCGGTGTTTTTGTGTTAATAATTGTTATGATTCGTGGAAATATGCATCGCCATTTGTACCGGTAAGTCGGTAAGATTTCCAAGGTCGCACTAGAATAGTATAGATCTATGAATATCGGGTGAAACATTGTTTGTTACCGTTAACACACAGCTCTAATTATATTTCTAGTCTCTAAGGACGTTCACCAATTTCATATTTTTTTAAATTTCTGAAAACTGTTTTTCTTCATCCGTGATAACGGCGAAAGAATTCAAATGATAAGATTGTAAAAGAGGCTGTATGTATACGAAAATTTATGAAAAAAAGTGTTACTGATCGTTTACCTGATGGTAAGTAATATACGCTTGAACACAAGCGTTGTGGTGGTCGCCTTAATATGATATCGGTAACAAAATATATATGTTTAATAAATAGTAAGTTATTAATTATTGCATATTACTCTAAAATATATTATATTTTTGAGAGAGTATTATTTTAGAAATAAAACAATATAATAACTACAAAACTGTAATAAAATACACAACATACAGACAATTATAAAGATCATGCTACAAGGAAAAACATATTGAATATGAAATAAAAAAAACAATGTAACTTATAAGTAATACAAAATAACAGTACAATATAAGTACATATCAAAAACTATAATTAAATAATATTAAGCAAACATATATATATATACTGGTAACATGAGATTTTCATTGAAAAGTTATTTGAAACAGATTTTTTAAATAAGGCTAATAATTTTTATATCCAATAATATCTCATGTTAATCAAGAAACTTAAAGTTGATAAAAATAAATAATGTATCGTTGTATTTTTGTGTTTGGGGGTTTTAATTTCACTTATAGTTCATATCGATTCGTGGTACCGTGTTGGTTCGGTCGGTACGGTTGGTCAGGAGCGATGCTACACGCCCCGGGGTGTCGTACCAGATAGTGCATTTACAGTGTCAACTTTGCAAAAACGCAAACTTGCCGAATGCTTTGCAAACGCACTCCTGATACGAACTCCGGGACGAAATCATTACGTTGGTAAACTGTTCACGTTATACATCTGCCCGCACAAAAGCGTCTTTTCCACCACAAGGAGCGTCTTTAGCCTTTATCACTACTTATAAAAACGTCCTAAACCTAACCTTTACACATGTTTCATAAACGAATTACTAAAACGATCTGTTCACTGTTCATTGAATTATCTAAAACGGCCCCCACAGCATCGACTATTTCATTAATAACGAAAGCTGCGTCAAAATAGTTTTTTTTAGTAGTTGCTTGTTTGTTAAAGCGATTATTCGTGTATTTACAACATGAATATGATAAACTATTAGATATGTTAGAAATTATTAGTGTTTTTTAGTAAGTTAAAGCGAACAATCACCGCGATGAACGAGTTCGTGAGTTTCATGTTTGCGTGAAAACCATTCAACAGATCGTGTGTTTTTTTTTTTTTGAAAGCATTTGTGTTGAAAATTTTAAATGAAAGTACGGTGAAAGCGTGGCGTTTCAAGAAAGAAAGGTATTTTAAATCGGTTTTATCGGAGAGCTGTAATTTATTTGTTTACAAATTATATTTTGAATGTATAAATCAGATAGCGGTTCACTTTCGGTGTTATCTTGCGAAAGGTACACTTTCCCCAATAACTTTAACTGATGCAGTGAAATAGAACAATAACAAATTGCTATGTTACTTAAGCTAGTATGTCTGTATTGTTATTACTTCTTTGGACTATCTTTGAAATTATTGATGAGTATTAACTAAGATTTATTCTATAATGAATCTTAATGCATAGATTAAAAGGATGTTTCGTTTTAACTTAAATTGTTCAATGAAAAAAAAACATTGAATAACACTTCACATGTATGATTATCGTGATTATCGACCGTAGCGTTCGTAATTGTTTAAATAAGCATTATTTTCTACTGCACTGCAGTAATTAGAAACTAAATGCGTTATATGATAAATACAGACGTCCGGAATGGAAGCCGATTTCATAGGCGTTTTAGTATCGATTCCGAGGTACCATCGAGATGTTGTTAGAGACTATTCTCGCTTGGCACGGACTGGTAACAAAGGTGAGCGCAAGTAGGTCATACTTGCGTCCTTGCGCCGGCGACGGAGAGACTGACATAGCCCTCCATCCGCGCGGTTAAATACTGAAGCAATCGCTCTTAACTACCTCGCCAATAGAACAAGTTACAAATTATAAAATGCCTTTATAAAATTGCCATTATAAAATGTTTAAATCAAGTAAACCTTTCATTGTAACGTTAATTTCTCATATAACCTTTAGCTAAATTTTTCTTTCATAATTACCGATGATGAAATGTATTTTGTATGTGATAGTTTTGTTTTAAGGAATTGTGATTATAGAAGAGTGCCCGACGTTAAATATTCTAGGCGAGGCGAATAAATAATGGATGGTGAACTAAATGGCCAGATCAAATAGTGCTGCAGTTAGGTACTAAGCTTGCGGAGTTAATGCGGCCCGCCTACACGTGCGCGCGCGCAGCTCGGTGCACTGCTGACGTAATATGCAACAGTTCTATTTCACACCCGACTCTCTATAAACTAAAGATATTTTTACACCACATCCCCACATAATGAACCCTTCAAAATTAAACATGGTCCTTTTGACTGAGATCTTTAAATGTTCACATGAAAGCGTTCGCTGCGGCGTGTCTCACATTTTTATCCCAATCCTGATAAGCTGCATTGTGCAATCAAACACCGGGCACAGTACATGTGTTTCAGCTTGATTGTCATTCATCTAACTGCACGCTATTAAAATGTCCTTGGGCGCATGGCATCGTTAAAGGGAACTGAACGCATAAGCGGAATGTATAAATCGCTAGAGCGTTCGTCGTGTACGTGGAGTGAACACGAGCTATTCGCCGGCGAGCGGTGCGGGCTACTCACCGCGCTCTAACGAACACTTTCCCTTTCCTCTTCGCAGCGACGTCACATCCCGTCGCAGTTTTAACACGCATTCGTAATTAAGCATGTTAAATCGACTAAGTTTTAATTTTTACTTCTTAATCGATAAAAACGAAGCGTTTATTATCTAAATATTTTATTCATTCCAATGTATTTGACAAGTTATAACTGACTTTTCTCTTACAATTATTTTTCGTTACCCTTTCTACTTTGCTGTGCGACCAACGATAAAAATATAGTCAAACGATATTACTCATACGTCTCTATAGTAAAACCAAGCAAAGCCTTCGGATGAGCAAGGAAAATTAACTCGAAGATGAGGTCATGATGTTATTTACGTAATTTGCATGCATGCAGTGATATAAATGCGTTATATGAAATACATGCGACTGACAACCACGTGCAGAAATAAATCGGGCACAAGTATGAGCAGCGTACACCAAGTGAGCAGTTTCGCGTTTCGGGTTCTAGACCGAGGCCGGATAATTATCTAGTTTAAAATAATCCCGTAGGCGTATGACTTGCGCAACACGAGGCAACACAAGCCGACGTTCTAGAAGCGACACTGTCACGACACTGGGGCACTTCACAGACACGGGGCGTGCAAAGGCGGCGCGCGCGGCCGCACCACTGCGGCCTGTTCCACTTTTCCTTCCGGCGGTGTTAGCGAGTTGGCAGCGGCCCGCCTTGCATAACCGACGGTTTCGCAAAGCGCTCGGTGCAGCGGGCGAACTGGCGAACTGGCAAACTGGCAAACTGGCGAGCCGGCTTGAAATACGCTGTTCGGAGTCGGGCCCTAGCCTGACGCAACGCAGCCTGCCGATGCGCCACCCCACCACCCCACCGCCGCCACCGTCTCACCTGTCACCCCACCACATCACACCGCCCGATTTCACGCGTATCACTTTCCCCGAGCTCGCTTTCATCATCTACGCAATACATCTCTCTGCTCATGTACCGACGTATCAACTACAGCCGCCGTTAGCTTCGGATGCACCGCTCAACTAGGCCACCGTGCACTCTGCCATCGCGACCGATTACAATTGATAAGTGCCTCCGCCGAACGAACCTAGCGCAACTGTAAATAAGTTTAGAGTATATATGATAACGTAAAGCTCGTGTGTCTGTTACAATAATGTCGTCGTCGGGCCTCGAGCTCCACAAATAGCTGCTCCATTTCGTCGGCCAACCCACGGCGACACGCGAAAACATTACGAGATATACACGCTCCTATTTTACGTTTACTTTAAAATCAAAACAATATTATTACCAGAGTTAAGCATATGAATAACTTTTAATAAACATTTAAAACTTTTAATTTATTTTAAAATAACTGTTGGTAAAAGTGAATGTTAGAGATTTAAACCGTCCATCAGTGTTTTAAAAACTGCGATGAGGTTCAAAATATAGTCTTGACCAGCTGTCGCCGTTAACTGAGTGGTAATAAAACAAACATTTTAGTGTTTTACTGCTGCAGTACAGCGTTCAAGGCTGTCTGACTCACGCGCGTCTATCCCGAACGAAGCGTCGATTCATTAGCTAAACCCGTGCCTTCCATGACCACACCAAATATCATCTATACACATACCGACAGCAAAAATAATAGAAATCAAATAATTTACAGAATTCTGTCGACTCTAATAATAGACATTGAAAAATCTATAATTAATAGTGATAATAAAATATGATTGATCTTATTTTGGACCTACTATTTCAAACAAAAATTTGTTAAAGTACTTATAAACACGATAGATGATAAATTATCTGATTAATGATTAATCACTTTAAATTTTAGTTCGATTATAAATTTAATAATTAAGAAGTTGAATATGAACTACGACTTTAGGAAGTCAGGATAAATGTACGTCAAGATGTGCTACCCCTGATGTAAAAGTTGTAGCTTTGCTTTCGAACACCGAACATATAAAATAAAATAAGCCGATAATTGTATATAAAGGCCGGTGTATCTGTTATTAACAATAGAGGAGCTATATTTATGTTGTAAATATATATCAGTTGTATGGATTGCGGACTCGAGGCCGCAAGCCCAGTGAGCAGAATGAGAAGTATGCGCACGATTCACTTTAAAGGTCGAACCAACTACTGTGTTAAGAAAAGTCATTTCTGTACTACCCTTTTTTGCTATTCTTTTGTATAAAACGCTCTAAATTATTTAGAAACGAATACACGTTGAGGTTTTTTTTTTTCATTTTAGTAGACTTAAATATCCAAACAATTTCATCGACTTCTTTGAAATAAAAAACAAACTCAAATATTTAATTAGTATTGATTTCAGTTTGTCTTCAACTGTAGAAAAAAATAATACTTTTAAAATTTAAAATTACCCATCGCTTTATGTAATGTAATTCTAGCAGATATTTACATAAAAAAATTATCTAAATGTGAATTTAAAAAAAAATATAAAAAAAACAAAAATATTGATTGCTTTTCAAAAACTTTTATTCATTTTAATTAAATGTTTCTGTTTATTAAGTTACTTTCGGTTTATTTCACTTCATATAAATAATTCGACGGAAAAATCAATAGTCTAATACTGCGTAAGAACTTTTTAGTTGTTAAAGAATATTTAAAAAAAATGAAATGGCTTGTTTAATTATAATCACCCTTGCGTTTACACATTCAGGTACAATTCAACAAATATAATGAACTACCAGTGAAGTTCCACGGCTCACTTATCGATCGCTTATAGCGCTCTATTGGCAATATCGGTCACTTCCTGCATGCGCTAGTGTCCCGGGCGGGGGGCTCGGAAAGAGGAGGGGTTAGCCTGGCAGCTCGCCCAAGGACGCCTAGTCAACCTAGGACGTTGCGGTCAAGGTTAGGTCACATCTAGACCACAATCAAATTGATCGCAATAACAATTATGGGATCATACATTCATGTGACAACGCTGATCGACCTGAAAGTTACCGCCAGTCGCAATCCGGGGAATGATTTGAAATATAACAAAGAGCGACAAGTTGAGAAACGCTAGCGTAGTTAATGTATTACGCGTGAATGGTAAGTAGGGTAAAAGTTCAATGTGAGTGATTAATTAAACAGTTTGCACAACAAAGTCTCTCCATAATTGGACACCGGCAATATCATGTCACTGGCGTACGCAGACAAATAATTGCCGCTGCTTTCGGAATACCGTAAACGTCAGACTTTCTACGGATTTGCGAAAATGATACAAAAAAAAACACGAAGTAATGACATCGCGTGTAGCGGCCAGGCGTATCGTGAATTACAATGGCCGGGGGCGATCACCGGTGTTACGAAATGGTTTAGAAAGCCGAGCCACGGTCAATGGTCCCACCAGCGAAAGTTACCAGCGTACGGTGGTGGTCTCGGCGTGCGTGATGCGTTTCGCAAGCAGCCGGCGAGGGAGATGCCACCGTGGAAACTTTAAGACGAAAGTGATAGCTACACCCCACCCGCGTGACCTTTACTTGTTTCAGAACTGCAAGGATGATTTTTATTAAACTACCTTACTGAATATAAATAGAAAAATTATGTATGCATACTACAGATAAAAATATTAAAATTTTTTAAGCAATTTTAATGTATACTTAACATAAAAATTAAAAAAGCGAATGTCTAAATAATCGAATTAATAAACATAAAACGTATGACAACTAAATGAAATGAATCGTTTTAATGTATCATATAACTTACTCGTTACAGTGCCCATTCACTTTGTTCCAATTTCTAACGACGCATATCAATGACAATTATCCGACACTAAATTAAACCGAATCAGCAATGTGTTACTCGTAAATGTCAACACTATCTATTACATTAAAGATAATGATACGTATATAAAATAACTAGCACAGTAAGTATCGGCGCTGCATCTAAAATGCATTCGCTTCGGAGCGTCGACGGGGACGAATTGATTTATCTGAGGTCCGGGCTCCCGTCCCGGGGGTCCACATGCGCACTTCGTTCGTAATTGTATTGCATTCCCTTTTCCTCACTCCCAGGGTTGCGCACAACCCCCCACCCCACTCACTCCCAACGACCTTCAACGCTGCATCCCTGGCCGGCCGCCAGATGCAGCACACCTCGCCACCGTTTCAAGTACATAACATTTTCCCACTTTAATACTTTTAAATATATTGATAAAACTGATTTAGAATAATCTATATATGAGATTAAATATAACTAAAAGAAAATGACTCTTTGCATTTCTAAACGAGTTTTTGATATAAAACACATTCAATTTATTATTAACATAACATATCAAGTTAACATTTTCTCTTGAAATTTACAGCGAAATAACAGACAAAATTATTTTTTTTTTTACATCCTGAAAATGTCATGAAAATCGAACATGTATGTAAACAAGCGTGGGCGGGATTACAATTTACCCCTTTGCATGAACCTCCGTTTGACCTTGAGAATATAGAATTTAAAAGAAAGCATACATTACTTATATCAAAGTAACATTAACTGTAACTATTTTCTAAACTCGCGTCGCGGAGTTTTCCTATTAGCATTACCTACAGACTAACAACTTGCGCATAGTCACATTAGATACATCAATATCTATTATACATCACCATAGTATAAATGCGTAGTAGAAAACGGTAGACACGTGAAGCTAACTTTGACACGTTATTAAGTTAGATACTGCCGCGATTACTGGTACAGTATACACCGCCTTACTGCCGGAATGTGAACGGTGAAAGTAGACGAGCCAGCTACCGAGAAAGAGTTTTCCACGCGGTTTCACCACGCGAGCGCAACAGGTGCGGTCGCGCGCGGGTCACGGAAATATTCGTTGTGGAAATGGAAACGCAATGCATGGCACAGTGTTACGAAAAACGTTTCGCGTATGAAGTGGCAGAGTGCACGGTTGCCGTACTGAAAACTATAGCGAGTATAAAGCGCACGCTCTATCGAAGGCGCGGCGAGCGACTGCGGCGATAGAGTTGCACCGAAATAACTGCTCGATGCAGCCCGGCCGCTCGATGCACGCCCCCTCTCTCCCCCCTCTTCGCTCCCTCCGCCCCACCCCACCGGCCCCCTCCAGGTCACGGCTGCAGGTTGCTATGGAAATGTGAAGTTCCGCTGAAAGGCTCTATCGATCCAGCTGTTGCTTCTAGGCCCCAGAGAGCGACATTGAACTTGCGACTTTTCTAGAGGGTTGGGCGGGGCCGTTATGTAATTCCAAAAACACTTAACATTGGACATAATCTTTGAAATAACCACCTATGTAAAATGAGTAATGAGAAATCTATTACATTTTTAAATTCGTATAAAGAAACAATTGAACCACCATTGAACAGCTCTGGGTCTGGAGAATCAGATTTTATATCATTACAAAAATTTGACGCCGACCTTCACACATTCAAGAGAAAGTGTTTTTTGAATTTATTAGCTCAAAAATAAAAAGGCACTGGAAATTCCGGTACATACATAATCTTAAAAAAATATGTTATTCCGTAAAACATAAAGTACAACTAAAATCTCAATCATTTTGTTACGAGATTCCAGTTTAGCTACCAATGTTTGTACGTTTCTTCATTAACTTCTATCGGAGTCCTTTAATTTGTGACAACCTTGAAAAGACGGGGCCGAGATACTAATAAATCCGTTTTTATGTTTGGTTTCGTACAATAAAGTATATATTCATTCATCCAACCATAAAACCTCTCGTCGCACATCATATTCCTAACAGGATTATTACATAGTAATTTTCATAAAAAACGATTTTTAATAAAGTGCAAATATCTATCTTATGTTCCCCGGTTTTAGATTGTTTTTCGGAATATTTTTGGCTGCCCTCTGAGCTATAATCGTTACAACAATAATAAACCACGAAATCAGAAACGCTCTGTAAAAACTTATACGTGGCCATAGATAAATAATACCTACTTGTCAAATGAAAACCTCTCTATAATTGTCGGAGTAACATAAACTCGCAAGTATTTTAAGATATTGTAAAAATCGTATTTATGTCCCATGTCTAGTATCTGTTTTCATAGGTTATAATTTATTTAAAATACAATTCAAGTGATAAATATGAAACGTCTTTTATTAGAGTGAAAAAAAAACATAGAGCATAATGTTGCCAACAACTTCATTAAAAAAGGTTTTTATTTTAGCTGCAATATAAACGCAATAATTTACTTTGTTATAACGATGAAATGCAATTTAGCATTATTGAGATCACGTGAGGGTCTAAAACACGGCGGCTGCCCTTGCCCGCTATATTAATACGTTCACGTAACGAAAGGATGTGCCAGATGTAGTTGGCATAAAGTTTTGGCGGTGGTCCGCTTACGGCCGGCCAAAGTTATTCAGACACGTCGGTGCCAAGACATTGTGTCTCAATTTTATACATCAGTTCGGGACTTTATATAGGGATGGAGATTTGAACTAATGAGCGTGCGAGTTGTTAATCAACGGATAAAATTATACTTATAAACTCACATATGAATCCTTTCGAAGCATACATTTTGTGTCGAATCTTCTACCATATGAAAAAGAACTATTTTTATTCTACAGTGGGATAATATTTTAAAAAGCAATGAAGTCGTGGCTGGTAAAGCTTGATTGCTTGTAAGTTTTTATGGCGGCTGATTTACAATATGAGTATGATAGCTTGCTAGAGGAGTTCAAAACTATGCCACCAAATATCCCTGAAATGGAACCGGACACCTATGTGTTACAAGGCAAGCGCTCAACCCCTGCACCACATAGACATCTCGAAAGGTTCTAATGCAATTTACAAAAATATAAAAAGATTGTTTTTCTGGCTTATAAGTAAAAGAACCGGAGTGTTTATAGATATCTGGATAACTTTGATAATAGCGACTAATGCTTGCCTTGTAATACGGACTTCCTACTTCTGTGCCGCGACCAGATATACTGTCAGTTTACCGCCTTAAGAACCTTCCTGTGTTCCCGTAGTCATAAGAAAGGACTTTAAATCGCACATGCCTTTGATTTGCTTTTAAGAATAACTGCTAAATTAGGATGATGAATTCTGTAAAATACCAGTAGATAAATAAACGTTTTTAAAATTAGACATTAACACACTCGACCGAGTTGCAGTGTCTTAATAAAATTAACAATTACCAACACACAGAGCTATTTTTATATACATACATAGCAATTGTGTGTTTCCATTTCAAATGCAGTAAGCAATTAAAACACCCACACATACTGAGTGTACACATAAGAAAACGCGTCACAGTGACAAATATCTCTAAGATGTAGTACGGAAATAACTTTGCAAGCGGAAATAATCTCGTTAACTAAAATAAAAGTTTTTATATATATTAAATTTGACAATCACTATTATCTTGTCATTAACATAGAATGATGAACTTTGCCTTACTTCTTTTAATTCTTTTTAAGTAACATCGCGACTACTATCGGTATACTGATGAAAGTGGAATTAATGATTTTATGAGACCAAGGGTAAATATAAGAGCTAACGCGGCTTATGTTAAGTTTTTCTCAGGAATTTGGGAAATTTTAGATTCCATATAAATAATTTTTGTGTTATCAATTTTTAATAACTTATGATTAATTCGTACAAGCAACGACAGAAGTAAGTAAGACTCTTTGTTAACTTTGTGCTTGATACATTGAATTCTTCATTGAAATCGGACATCATTAATTGTTCAAGCCCTGTCTCTGTCTGTTTCAAGAGTATTTTTGTCTTCCCAAACACAAAACAACAAATACTTGTTTACATGTATTGCACTGCGCAGAGAGAACTCGCTATCAAATTAATAAAAAGAAAAACAATGAACTTATATAAAATACCTGACTTTGTAACTCGTAAGGTATCAAGCCTGCTCCACAATCAGGTTAATGATATTATGCAGTCTAGTGGCAAACCCATTTTACACAGAAACTCATAGATACGGTGTCATGGCAAATTTAATAATGTTCTTTGATCGTATTATACTGAATACGTAGAAGATTACGTCTTACCGTCAGTATATAGCTCCATACGTTACACTACTGCTAACTAAAAAGTAACAATATCTTATATATAAATATTTATCTTATACATAACGTTTGTGGACTTGATTTAATGAAAAATTTTTTTACATAGATTTCATATATGATTACATAAATGAAGGAAATTCAGTGAGATGAGTTCTGTATGGAGAGAGTCCAGTTAGAGTAGATTTATCCACTATGCTGACGAAGCGTAGGTTGGCGGATACCGTACGGTCACGAAAGCTGTCGTTCATGGAACACGTCTGCTTTCTCACGTTTTCTTTCACCGGTAGCTCAAGCTCAGTGGTTATTTAATCCATACCTTTTTAATTCACAAACCATCACCGTATCAAAACAATTATAATATACATTCATATTCCATCATAATCGGAACCACACAGCATCAGGTGGAATTATAGCTTATTCCTTCGATTTATCGCAAAAAAACGTAATACCACGTGATCACCGTTAACATAACAATCAAGTAAAGCCAAGCTTTAGAAGTTAAATACATGAAGCAACCTTTTCTCCTTTCCGCCGACATTAATTACATCTTCCTCGTGAAGGGAGCGGGTTGTGGCCGAAGCATTCACCTACTTACCGAATACGGTACTTAGTTTAAAAAAAAAGTAAAACCGAAACGCGTTGCCCGTAAAGAGACATCATCGCGACTTTCCCTCGCGTTAAAATATACGTACGCTCAACGTGTTATGGCCAACGGGCTCGTGCGTTGAACGCTAATACAAAACAACTTCATTAAGCAAACTGCTTATGCTGGAAAGGAAAGTATTCATTCGTACTCATCCCTATATAAATTTTTCTGGATTACAATGTAGTAGTTATTAGAAATTAATTTCATTTACCACTTAAAAGACCGCATGTATCTACAAACTGTAGTGTACAAACATTACTAACCTTCCCAATTTGATTGTTTGAGGTTTGATTAATAATCGGACTGAGCGTTAAGTGGTGCTATGTAGATTTCTTAATAGACTTTGGAACAGGCAAGCGTTAAAAAGAAGATATTATTTTTATTGATGCCTATTCGAAAGTATTCTCTGGTTTCATAAATAAAGTAATAGAATAATTTGATCTCGACCATCCACAGATTTACACTGAAGCATGAACGAACTTATTCTACGTGAGATGAATGGCACTGAGCTAACAGCAGAAGACAAGGCTCTCAGCTTTCAAAGGGAGATTTAAAAAAAAACACGTAAAGAATTTATAAAAATTTAATTTACTCTATTAAATTTTGTGACAAACAAGGTAGCAACGAGCTTTTTCTTCAACTGGTAATTCAAGATAAACACTGTACATGTCAAATTTTAATCAGTTTCACAAAATTATTTAAAAAGTAAAAGAGCAAATAAATATACTACAATGTCATTACTAAAACGATAAAAGTATTGTAACAGAAAAACAGATAAAAAATAAAATTTTGCAAATACGTTACTTCAAAGAATTCATCTTGAATAAAAATATTGTTCTGACAGAGTTAGTAAAACTTATAAAATCAAGACTAAACGTAGCAATAAAAACGCACTAAAATTCAAACAAATTCTCTTTCATTTCATAAAAAAAAAACACAATGATCGAAATTTTGTTTTTACAACCACCGAGTATGTCATCAATAACAAAATGGTCACATACCTACGCATTTTGAGTGAGAAAAGACTTAAAAATTAATTAATATAAATGGCAAATTTGTAATATCATGCATGTTGCTTAGACTTTTTAGTTGTGTGTATTTAAACTGTAAATGTAGTGTTAAAAATTTATGGCATCCTAAGTCCAGAGATATTCAAGTCTTCACACTTCTAAAATGTTCGGAATGTTCTCGTTTGTCTAATCTTTAATGCGTTTCATATTTCTTGGGAGGTTCTGAAAATCTTCAATGATGCCGCCTAATCATGCTCTTCGTATAGTGGAAGGCAAAGGAACAACTGAGATACCACCAGCTGTGTTCACTCGACCTAATTCCCGAGAGAGCACAGCGTGGCACCCGGTCGTTCGATAGCCCGAAGATATTCTCTCAGGATCATATTCTCTTGAAGTTCGTTGATGAATCCACTAAATTACAAAGTTAAAGTAAATAATTTTAACAGTAAGTTAAGAAGGCTCATAGCTTAAACATAATAAATAAGATAGAATACAATTTTTATAAAACTTAACATGTATATAATACAAAATAAATAATATTTTTGTATAACTAGGGACATTCATTTCATAGCGTCATCTATATATATAGTGATGACATGTTGAATGTACAGAGCCATCTATCGTAAAATCTTTTCGTATTGTTGTGAAGCGGAGACTCGTTAAGTAGCGGTTTCGAATTCGTTCCGTAAAATTTCAACAGATGGCACTGTCAAAATATTCTAAAGCATGTGTAAATATACTATAACACATTCTGATTATCGCCTTGAAGCAGAAAATATTACATGTTAATTGTATCAGAGATATTACAATTATTCTGACTAAAATTCAATTAAAACAAAAGAGAAAAGAGACAAAATGAAATCTTTAAATGATTGAAATGACAAAGTAATTTTACAGTCTTATGTCAATGTTTAAATCAAAGTTGAAATATACAAAACACGTTTCGGGAGTAACTTGATTTAATTAGAATACAACGTTATTTCCTTGTATTGTTTTTTTTTAATAATTAATCTATATTCTAAAAATCAAGTTCGAGTTTTACATAACATATTGCTAGATTTTTTTTTTCTAGCAATACATTTCTGCAATAACGATGGTGTTTGTCTATTTTTAACCGGTTACATTATAAAAAAAATTGTATTAATAATATTGACAGTAAACATTTTAAACTTACTCAATTTTTACTTAACTATAAAATTCGTGTCGACAATTTGTAATCTTTCTTTTAATTAACATTACATCAAGAGTCAACCGTAGTCGATAAAAGAAGACCACAATAACTTGAAGAAAATTTGTTGTTAAGATTTAGACCCGTATTTTGTATTTAGAAAATAAAATAATAAATAATATAAACATTTTAGACTCTAATCTAATATAGAAAATATTCAATTTAACCAACGTCTTTATTCGTGTAACATCACACCATTGATATTAACCGACAAACGTGTTGATATTATCAAAGTAACACTGAATTACATTTATAAAAGTATAAATAAAACAAGAGTCATCCTTCACCTATGGAATCTGACCTATATACCTACTTATAAGCACAAAACTCGCGGCATTTTATGGGGAACGGTTTAAAAAAAAATGGCAGTGACGGCGAGGAGGCGAAACCGAGCACGAGGGACGAGTCCACCTCCTCCTCTCTCTCTCCCCGCGCCTCACACGTGCCAACCTTGACCTTGAGACATACATGCACACCGAAGTGCACTTGTCGCAAGCGCGCCAACTTTGTTACCCATACAGTACGATCAAATCTTTAGATCCGAGAAATTATGATTTTGTTCAATATATATAAAACAAATCTACAATATATATTTTCATAGATTTGTAGGTGTGGTTACAACGCAAATTGTTATCAGGCAACTCTCACTTGGCCAGTTTTCTGGATAAATAACCTTGACTGTCTCTCAGTGAGAGAAGGCTAATAATCTAAAGTGGGGGACAAGGGGCTGTTTATTATATATATTTTCAACATTATTATATGTACTTTTAAAAGTTCATGTATAAAAAGTAATTATTAGAAGATTTTGAAATGTATTACTTATTTACTGTTCTATCTATATTTTTGTTATTCTTACTGCCGGTAGAAAAGGATTCTTAGTACAAATATTAACAACGCACCTTACTTGTTTTAACAACCGTCATAAGATTATTATTAGTGTTGGAATCTGTACTATTTATATTCGCAAAAGTATATACTAACTGGATTTATAAAAATATATGTAAAAGGCTATGACATTTTGGGATCTATATATATAATTTTTTTATTTAGTATCTAATCTATATCTTGTTAGCAGTTTTGTGATAGATCTAAATTATTATTTGTAATATTGTTTATTGCTTAACTGGAGAAGAATCTGGAAAAAGCTTTAAGGTCCACTGTAAGCTAGCTATGAAGTTATATATTTAAATAGGTAGACAATGAAATAATTTTTTTTTAACATATTTATCGTACACGGCACCAGATTTCGCTCATTATTGAGATATAAGCTTTCGATGAAAGCTCTCGTTGGTTCAGTAATAACACTGCCGACAGTAATGTTTGCATACTACTATTTAACAGTAGAAATAAGAACAACAATCTCACATGCATTTGCCGATTTTGTGTATACTTTAGCCTAAATCTAAAAATCTCTGCAATCGTTTAAGTTCTAGATAGTTGTCTGAACGTATCGTACTTTGATCGGCGTTCTTATGATTAACTTGAGTATATGTCAAAGTTTATACAATTGACCCGTATGACATAGTTAATAATACACTTCTTGCTTAGATTGGTAACTATAATATGTTAGGCATTTTAATAAAAGTGTATTACATAGTAATAAATGCATTGCCGTGTTTCGGTTGTCAACATTTGAGCACCCGGGGGTTATCGAAATTTTTTTCGTCGAGCAAGCTTTTCGTTCTTCGACAACATTGCTGTGTATTGTAGTAAAGAAAGAGGTTAATACTAGAAATATTCGACAGGTACTCGGATTAAATTTACAACGAAGTTTTTCGAGTTTAAAGAACTATAACGTAGTATGAATTATTAGTAATCACCAGTTTGATATGATCAGTTGTTTCAGAATATACAATTGAAAATTGGCAAAATAAAAATAAAATGTATTATATTTTGTATGATGCATGATTCGTTTTAATCTTTGAGTCAATGCAGCGTTCAGCATGAATGTGCAGAATGAAAATTACGTGATTCGTCCTTATCAGGGCAGAGGATCGTGGTGACCATTTGTTATGTTAATTTAAATGTGAAATAAACTCACATTTGCTGTAATCCAATCGTCGATCTACAACAGTCAGTACCTGCAAAAAGAGAACATTTTTTAAAAGTAAGCTTTATAATTTTTAAACAGTTTACCGCCATGTTCACCTGCTCTTTTACAACATTCGGTACATGCAACAATGACGAAATTTAGCATTTTCACTTAACATATCTTACTAAGACTTACATGAGGATCATAAAACAAACAAGTCATTTTCGAATACTTTATGAAAGTATAAATTCTACAATCAGCATCGTTAACTAAAACAAATTCTGGTCTTCATCAGATCAAAAAAAATATGTTTTCTAATTGTAATTGATGTCCTTTATAATTTTTCCTATGAAAACAAGAATTATATTTTTTAAATATCGCATTCATGTAAATAAAAACTCTAAAAACTTGAAACAATTTTTGGAATTCCTAAAATAATAGTCTTTCTAAATATCGACTCATAACCAAATGATTTATCAACTAATCAAAACTTACTACTTCGCCTAAAATTTACAATGTCATAAAAATTAAAGCTAGTATTGTTATACGAGACATCAGGACTTGAACGTATTCGAAATTACAATATATATTTTTTTTTTTAAATTAGTTCGCAAGATTTATGCGAGTAATAACACTGACCAGTTTGCGAATGGTTGTGTGGCGAGACCTTGAAGCGAGCCCTCCCACGGTGACTCATTCGTGTCATTATATATATTTTTTAATAGTTAACGATTTAGAATTATGTTATAAGGATACTAGAAAAAACAAAGAAAATATTAGCACATAAAATGCTTCAAATCTTTTGTTTTATGTGCGAATACTAGGAAAATCCGTTCATTCTCGAAATCATTTAAGTAAATTTAAATGCATGAAATACATTAAGTATTTCATACTAAAATTACGCGTAAGAAAAGAACAATCAATAAATATTAAACACGACAGCAAAAGTTGAACAAAAAGTGTCTCTAAGTTAATTTTAAGCTAACCTTAATGAGCGGTTGTCTCTCATACAGAGACTGGTCGTGACATACGACTTCGCCAGATACCGGGTCCGTTGTTCACATCTAAAAGAATCATTTATTACTTCGTCGTGTTTAAGCGAAATCTCAGTCTAAATATAGAATAAATGGCCGCTAGGACTGGCGGGTTTTGCGTCATCTACCCACACCACGGTGAGGGGTTTGGGAAGGGGGTAAGGTGGGAAGGATGTACGCCTGCGCGGGCTTCCGTTTGAACACCCACGCTAAATAATGTCAAAGGGCACTCCCGGGGAAACCTGGATATCTAGGAGCCGATACCGAGCTAAATTTATTTTCAGGTTCCGTTACTGCGTCGACTTTAATAACTTGCTGGTTTCCTCCAATCCACGTTACAAAGAAAGGATTTATGTAAATGTCAACGCGCATTTGTTGGTTATATTTGTTTCAAGGATTTACTTTTCTTTAAATTAACTTTTACGTTGGACTTAAATAATTCAATGTATTTATGAAATCCTATAATAACAAGATTTTCTTTTATTTATATAATAAGCTCATTCATCATGATGCAGCAAAAGGTACCACTTTGGTAAAGGATACACATAAAATTATTATTTATGTCTCTTTTTACAGTACATTCACATATGACAATTCCCACTCAGATTAAGATGATTATACAAAATGATTCTCAGACATTTTGAAGTTGTCTCCATTGATTAATTCAAGTATCTATAATTTTGAAATCTAGAATTGATAATCTCAGCGTGTTTTAAATGAACGAAGATTACATCCGTGCATAAACTTGAAGACCATTAATGGCTGAAATCATAATTGCATCAATTACGATTATGATACTTTAAATAAGCTTTGACGACTTATATTGTAACTACCTGAATCAGACAGTCATTGTATTATCAATGTATATTTAGTTTATCTATTAATGTTAAATGAAAATCTAGTTTGTATCAAACTCACACTTGCTTGTAAAATTAATCTTTTATTTAAATATGAATTCGCCTAACTTTTTTTAAGCTATAGTTGTTTTTATAAATGTAAACATTTTTCTTATATGTGTATTATTAATGTATATATTACTAACAATTAAAAAAATAGTTTTTTTGTTGTTTTCACATTGTAAATGTAAAATTATAAATTTGATGTTACAAAAATATCAGTTCTGTTATATATCAGTAAAGATAATATCTACGTGAAAACTTTAATATATTAATATGTTTTTATAACTTGTATCTTACAGAATAAAAGTTAAGTTGTAGGTAATAATCTAATTATATAAGGCATGCGGGACTGGTGGAATGGAAATCTGATATTTACTGGTCTCGTGGTTAAGGACAGCTAGCATTATCGACTTAGTATCATGTTCAATGTTACTATCTGTATCTGTTAGAGTGAGCCTGCATCCGGCTTCCCCCGTATTATAATATTAAAATGGTATAAAGTATACACTCGTCTATACATATAATATTATTACTATTTATACACCCTTTCCCGACAACACTAAGAATACAACAAATAAAAACCAATTTAAATATGTTGTTCTTTTTACACTTTTCTTGTTATTCATTAGAAAAAATATACGAATATTTTTATAAAATTTTGATAACCTTAATTGTTCTGACCTAACGTAACATTGAGTATTGACTAGCATAAAATGCCGAGAGCTATAAAATCCAATCATGTGCTGTCCTGTTATTTACTTTTAATTATTAAGTGTTTAAGCAAAAAAATCTTAATAATTAAAATTTCTGATTACTCATCATCATTTCTCCATCATCATCAGACCATTTCCCCAATAAATTTCCAGTATTTTATTTTTATAATATAATACATAACAATTTTAACATACTATGTGTATAAACGAGTGATACAATTTTGCAATGTGATAAGATACCAGTAGTTAGTCATAACATGCGTAGACAGGAATGATAATAGTTGATTTGCGATAATAAAAATATTTGCGTCAGCGGAACTGTTTGAAAAATTCATGAAACATTTCTCTCTCTTGCATAATACAATGAAAAGCGATGAATAATACAGTCATTAAAAATTTATAAAAACAGAGCTTCTGTAATGAGTAGTAATTTATAAAAAAAAATATTGGAATAATTCGGACACTAAATATACTCCCAGACACATCCATCGGCCCACCATCCGGTGTTTAAAGTTTCGACGGTGCCTAGCTACAAATAAATGTTAGGTGGAGCAATAAGTTTCAATGCAGTTTTGAAGCAGATTTGTTGGTCAACCCTTATGTATGTTTTTTTTTTATTTTTTTTTTGTAATTTCGAATTGATTTGGCCGGCAGAAGTGCTGCAGCTTGGGCGACAATTTCAGGCCAAGTATCCATATTTTTGGTCAAAACTGGCTCTAAGTTTAGATTTGCCTTTTTATTGAACCAATAATCGGAAACATCAATAAAAAATCCAACTTTTGCGAAATAAATAAAGTTTTCTCCATTCCTGGGTAGTTGAAAACAATGAACAGACTCGAATTTTTGTTTTTTTTCATAATCCTGAATTCGAAATAAAAAAAAAAAAAACATACGTAAAGGTTGACCAAAAAATCAGCATTAAAACTTATTGCACCACCTAACATTTATTTTTAACACTAGGTGGGCCGATGGATGTGTCCGGGAGTGTAGATCAAAACACATATACGATAAAGGGTAAAATGGCCGTATTTAGTATAATACGGCCATTTTACCCGGTTGAATGACCTTTAGTTTAATTTACAATTAAGAGATAAAGTGACAAAGGTTGCAGTACAATCTCTGGTTGCATCTTCTACGAGTGGGTGGAGCACCTGACAGATCGCAGAAAGTCTCACGCCCGTCAACTCCATTACGACTCCATAAAACGTTCTGTTTTAAATCGCAAGTAAACGTGCAGACGAGTAAAACAGAAATAAATGAGTATGCCGGAGTTGGCGGCGCTGTTGCTAGGCGCGTTCAAGGTCTGCCCGACCCTGGCCCTGCCCCCGCCCGTCGCCCCATCGCGCATGTGCAACGCGCAAGCTGCATTCGTCCACGCAAACACTGAAACCATCGCGCACACTCATGCAAAACTTTATAACCATGTGAGCGTCGGAAATGGCTGGATCTACAATGGTTATTCTTAGTTTGGTATATACGTGGATATAATGTACGTGTGCGAACGTTTGCCGCCGTATCGATGTGCGCAACGATGAAGAGCCAACATTATGTGGAAACTGCCGCGTTACACAATACCCGCGATGTTCAAGCATGCATATCCTAATAGTTGCTAGACTATAATGTATTTGAAATATTAACGTCATATTAAAAACAACAGTAGTATAGAAAAAATTACTGAATTTATTATTCACGTAGCTAAGTTTACAAGTGATTTCATTTTCATATTAAGATATTCATTCATATCTATGTTCATATATAAATTGCGTACTGTATAGTTATAAAAATGTATTTCATATAGGATTATGATAGGTAGTGAATAAAAACTAGGGAAACCCCAAGTGGATGAGTTCATGCGGTTAGGTATTAAGTACTTTATAAATGTATACTCGCATATGCTAAAATAAATTCTTAACTAGATTTATATAGATTATTATCAAGTTAAAGTTTAGACTATATGTAAATAATAGTAGGGCCCCCAATCAAACTGATTTGCCTAATTATTGAAAATAATGTTAGTCTACGATAGGTCAATAATAAAACAATTCTTGACTTTATGCTTTCCAGTTAAAATAGTTTAAATCAAATCAACCGTGCGTGCAAGTTGGTAACCAATTACGCCTTTAAAGTTAAAAAAATTGCACGGGTAGGACTTAAAAATTTTAACACTTTTTTATAAGATTTTTAAGAAATCGGAATTGATTGATAATAATCATCGATAGGAAATAATTATAAATAAAATCCTTGTACACAAAACTTGAAAGGATCAAGATAAAATTATATACTAGTGTGATTAATAACGAAAATTTAAATTTTTCTCACAATAGCAATATCTATTTGAAAATTAAACTAATTTCTTCATATTTTACATACTAATAAAAAAGTATTACTTTTATATGTTTATCAGTTTTGTGCAGGTTAATAGCTACGGAAAATTATTACATTATTTATAAACGTTTTCTTTGTGTATACTTAAAAGGATCGGCTATATAAAAGATAGTGTTATCGACATATCTTTCACACCAGAGATATAGAAACTTTGAGACAACGGAGTCTATCATAGACTATAACTATGAAATTTTCAATTATAATATTAAGTAAATTTTAGTATTTTGTACAGTACAGTAATAATTTTATTTGATGACTTTAATATGTTTTTGTCATGGATAGAAACTTTTCTAGAAATCCAAGACAATTTGAAAATATAAAGGGTTCTGGATATAAATATTAAGTACTTGTTACCAAGTTTAATAGCGATACCCGCGTCGACATTCTACCTGCACAACTTTAGGTGCTTTTTATAAAATTTTTGTTAAAAAAATGAAGGGACTCGCTTTTTTCTACCTGGATATATCCTTGTGGGTGATTCGTCAGAACAATCGGATAGTATGTATATGACATAGGCGTTGTCTTTTTCCTATTGCACGTGCTTATTTGTTCGACCTCTCTGTGACTAATGCGAACGTTGTATATAAACATAAGCAAGCGATCGGCCATATTGTCCGCCATGTTGGTGACGGTACGGCAACGTGACGCGCTCGTCAGCTGATACTGTTCATAGTTGTACACGGAGTGTGATGCCGAGGAATATATTTCTCCAGATTCAATATGGATTATGTTACAAACAAATCATTCCGTTTGCTTACCCTCTCTATTCTAATTTTAGATCAGTAATGAACAATGAAATTGGTTTTATACACAATGCAAAGTTTGTTGTTTTTGAATGTTGATGCATTTACGTTTTCCTGAATAACACAGAGAATGTGCTGGTGGATTTAAGCAGTGCACTAAATTACAATATTTATTAACAAGATTATTCAGTAAGAAACGGCGCTCTTTGTTACTTTTCGTATTTATTCATGTGACTTAAATAGAGCATCAAACTGTGTACGAAATTTATTCAATGATAATCCCTAATTACTATATCACTACGAAAATGAAAACATGTTCTTACACCTCATAATTTCCAAAGACATAACTATCATAAAATAACTATTATGTTCACATAGAAATCGTTTTACTTACTAAAGTATTTGTTACTTTCTTTAATGATAACCTAAACAAAAAATATTTTCGTTGACCTAATTATGGCTATATCAAGAACGTGTTTGTGATAACCATATCTGATAGATTGACACTTTTTAATCTTTGCAAATGATTCTAATTTGTATAGATTACAGTGTGTTTTCTTCTATCCAAACTTTCATATAAATAGACCTATAAGGAATGAAAAATCTTTACGTAACATAAAATGAATACGATATGAAAAAAACTGACCAAAGAAACCATGACAAGTTTAATACTGATTATTGGAATAATGTTGAAAATCATCGATCTGATAGAAATACTATTTTTAAACCTTGAGAACCTCTTTTTTTCGTTCGGTTCGCATACTCATATGATTATTTGCCACGCGTGATTTTTATTGCCTTAGAACACAATATAACATTTAATAAGTATTACTTAAGAAGATTAAGTATAAAGATGTAGTTTAAATACATATTATTCAGAATAACACGTTAGAGTGCTCCCTAAATAGATATAAAAAGTAAAGAGTATAATGTTACATATACATTTCTGATTAGGTACATGATAAATTTAGAAGACATGAGGCGAGATTTGTTATATATCTATTAGAAGACTATTTTGTGTTCGCTAAAATAATAAAAAATAATCCTGTAACATTTTAGTATCCCACTTTTCGTATTAAACTAAACCAGTTGACTTTGCTATAGTAGATTAGTCTCAAAACGATTTGGTAAAAGAGTCACTAAGAGTGTATAAAGATATTTAACTTAAAATAAATTCTATTATAAAAGCCTTTTTTTAATAAAGGTTAAGATATTTAAAAAGACGTTTCTTAATTATCAATATTGATTTTTATGTAATAGATTAAGAAAATTAACTAAATAAATAGTCAAGACTTCAAGTTTTTGAAAGCATATCAGTCTAAGTGGTACTTAGGAAAAATTGTCAGAAAAAGAGATCGAAGTTAAGTTGTTCCGTTTGGTAATTGTTATTCAGGTTTCGCGGTCGCGGGTTCAAGGCAAAGCGATTATGTGGGAGGCCCCGAACGAGGCTCATGTGGATAATAAACAATTAACCATTACATACTTTATATTTTGAAATGTTCATTATTTATTGTTGATCTTAGAACTCGTCTACAAAGGGCGGAATAGATGCTCACCTAGTATTTAATCCAAGTCCCAGATCCTTAAAGCGTAGTGAGAAATGAAGATACGCACTCAATACATCTAGGTTGTGTTGTAACTTGAAATACAAAAAACTTTCGATAAAAGTGCGTAAAATTCGAAAAAAAAAAACGTTATTATCTTAGATTTACACACACCGGACTTTACTTCATATAATTTGTATGGAAGAGTAAATACTTTTCCTATAACATTGGTATTGTTTCAAAACATAATTAGACAAGTTTGTTACGAATAGTAAAATGCACAATGTTTACAATCGCAATGATAAAATCAATCTGTATTTATCAATTCTTGAAATATTAATAAATATTTACTTTAATACTACAAATATTTTACAATGATTTATTCACTTCTCTGATATTATTGTTTTTAAACGAACTTCAATAATAAGAAGCAGTTAAAATTGCCTTAATATTCAATGACCTAAATTTCGTCTCTTATTAGATTGAACATATTCAAAGATTCTAAACTAGCTAAAACTAATTTAAAACTTCAAATTAACATAAGATTTGAATTTTTGTAGATATAAAGACAAATTTTATTTTCTTTAAATAAATAAAACTTTAATTAAAATAAAAGGCATAAAAAATTGTTTATCCCTAAAGATTTATTAAGTTATAAATTGTTGTTTGTTAATATCAATGTGGTAAGATTTTCTATGAACGACGAATATCTCTTTACATTTTCTTGATTGAAATGGTCATTTATATTTCTTCACATCTCTTAATTGACTATCTATGTTTGATATTAACAAAATTAATAATCGTTTTATTTAGTTTAATGTAGATTTTACGCATAAATTATTTGTCCATTAAAATATAAACTACTCAAAACTTCATTACTAAGCGTTTAAAAAAGATTTGTTTTATCTGTATGTATTAAATAATATATATCCATATCCGTGCGGGCCGTGGGGTTCCCTCTCCTCAAATGGATTGACGACCTATTACGAACGACCGGAAGTTAGTGGAAAATATTAAAGAAGGTATACAATACGATATATCCACAAGTGGATTGATAAAGGTTGATAATTATAATAAACCGTATCCGATGTTTATTAACCGATGATAAGGACGAGGTTCTTAACTCGACGCGTATTTTTTTAATCAAGTTGCAAATACTTTCAATACTACAATCAAATATACATTTGATTTACATTCTAATTCCAGAAATAATTTAAATTAAACTTGAAAGTCGATTTAATTACAAAGAGAACCCTTAACTTTGTAAAGCATAATGTAATTTCATTATAAGTATCTACTTCAGGCTTAAATTGATTCTAAACTCGAAGAAACTAATTGTTAAACGTTTACTTGCATAATTTAATTTGTTATAAGCTTATACTTTTTTCAAATATTTGATTTTAATAAACTATGTAAAGCCCGCATTCATATACAACGTGGACTGGTCTATACACATACGGGTTATACATATGTGAGGAGAGAACATACAGGTCTCAACGCGAAGTCTATTTCTACCGCCAAGTGTGTAGCGTGCAAGTATTACTTTTTTCCTATGAGAAGACGGTGTAAACATGTTTCAAGACCACATGCATACTTTGTAAACATCCCAACTGTTGTCCTGTCGCTAGAAGTAAAATGTTGAAAACATACCGTACAAATATATGTATTTATCATGTTAATAAGCATCTAGTTTTATTTACCCAAAAAATATACCTTAAAATAGTCATAGGAATTATCTATAAATATACAATAAGATTAAATGATACCTATTACAAAAATATATAAGATTTTGTATCTTGATTTTAGATTTATTTAAGATTAATTTAATTGTAAGTTCAATGTTTATTTATTTATTATATTTATTCTTCATTTGCACACCTCAACAAAAGTAAAAGAAAAAAAACATATATATAATACAAGGTAATATAAGGCATCAAAAGGCGGTCTTATCGCTATTTAAATTGTTGAAAAGGTTTTTCTTAATAGATTTTATTTTGTTTTTGGCCCCTCAGCCCTAATGTTTTATCACTATCATAAAATCGATAAAGTAACTTTAATTTAAATAATTACCTAGAATAATTTAAATATAATAATCAGATAACTTTATAGCTGAAAAAAGCAATTACAAATTTCTTTTCAAATCCACGTTAGCAATCAGTTAATCTGATTTAAACATGGTCCATGATATTTAGTTTAAACTTTTTCATCGCCACTAGAAACTAGATTGTTATAAAATTGTTCAACAGCTAAATTTCTATTTTAGTTAACTTTTATTGATTAGCTGTATTCCTAACGACTAATGCGACGGCGGCGTAAATCACCCGTCTGTTATGACCTCAAAACTTATGAATTTTACAGCAGGCTGTACTAAAATTGTTCAATTGCTAAACTCCATTATAGTTAGTATTTAATGATTAACTTTATTCCAACTAACTAATAACGAATGCGACGCCGACAGGAATCACCCGCTCGCCTTGAACTCACGAGCTCGAAATTTTTTGCCAACGCTATAACAGGATACACCGAATTCGCATGAACTCAAAGCCCTTAGTTCTTTTATTAATGCTCCTTGATTTGCTGGTAACGTTTCGTAGCCGTGTTGGAATTTCAAATGTTTGGATACAGGGAGATTGGCCCAAAATTTACAAAAAAAAAAGTTGAGTTTAAATTTTTTGTTATGAAACTGTTTAATTATTATTATAGAACAAAGAATTCGATCAGATCTAATATATAGTGTACTATAAAGGTATAACGAAAGTATAAATTTATTAAAACCCGCAACTTACGGCTTCGCACTATTTTTTTTTGTGTTTAGGAAATGTATTTGCACCGAATTCAATATTTTTAAAATATTTAGTCGTTAACATTAGGTTAGAGAATTATTAAAAAAGTGTGAAAATAATCGAGAATATTTAAATAATATAAATGTTTAGTACAGAAAAATTATTCTTTTCATAAATTCCGCGACATAAAAATGATGATGTATTTTTTCGCAATCCTAGTTTGTAACGTGTACGCTAATTTTAGCGATCACTTTAGCGTTTTAATTCATTGTAAGCAATCCTCCAAGTACCTACCTAGTCACGGGTCGTTTATCGATTTAATTCACAAACAAAGAACTATATGACGTGCGATATAAATATTCCTTCTTAATTGTTAGAACACAGGCAAGTAGATAATTTCCGCTGGAACTTTTCAAATACTTTGTCATTAAATTCAAAATGGCGATGCCGACGCTAATAATTTACGCTATGAAGGTCCTATGTTTCAGAATTTTTTCTTGCTTTGGAATTTTCACATTAATGACAAATATTTTATTACGTTAATCATAAATTAATATTTATTAAATTTACCTTCTGTCTATTTAATAATATATGACACTTATTTTAAAAGAGTATACAGAGTCCATTTTTTATTTAATAAGTCGTAATTCATTAACAAGTGATGTAAATGTAGTTTAGAAGGTATAAAATATTATTATAGATCAAAAAATTGTACAATAGGGGTGTAAAGACACGGCAAATGTATGTACAAATCATAGACAATAATTCGCCGGTCTTGTCTAATGCTTAAATCAAATATGGCTACTCTGTAATCAATCTAACGCCAATGAAGGTTTTCCTTAAACCGCTTCATTACAAAATTAAATGGATACGTGACAGTCGACTTATGAAAATAGCTAAGCTAAATTTTATTTCAGCGAAGTTTTAAAGCAAAACACTGCTCGTACTTACCGGCTAGGGCGGGACGTTAAGGGAAATATTGCATAATCTCGGACTACGTCCGATGCTACCGTCATCGGAAGTCACATGGTCTTCGTTGTTGAAGTGAGCACGTTTGCATAGGCCGGCACTAAGCACACCTTGAGAGTTCATGTAGTGAGTATACAGCGTTTGGATTTTAAATGGAGCGTTTTTCGGAAGATTGGGAGAGATTGGAGCGCGATGGTGTTCGTGTGCGGTGCGTTGCGCGGCCGTCGACAAGGCACTGACGGCCGTGGAGCGGTCGGCGGGCGCTCCTGCATTGCGGCGCGCAGCCGCACTCGCGCGCGCATGACCTTGGCATTGAACTTGGCAATGGGCCGGCGCGGTGCGGCCCGCCCGGCGGGGGACGCAATGCACCGGCAGCTGCACCGCCCTCCCCCCGGACCAGCTACTTTTGCTGCCCGGCTAAAACCTTCTCCCTCCCCACCGCCCTTTATTGCCAATAAGTTACATAGAAACTACGCATTTGCGCTGTATAGTAAAAATAGATACAATTTCAGAAATGTCAATATTGTTTAAGTAGGTTTTAGTATGACATTTTTTTTATTTATTTATTTATATATTATTCGTTTGCACACCACAACAAATAAAAAGAAAATAAAACAAACCTATGTAATGGGCAGCAAAAGGCAGTCTTATCGCTAAAAGCGATTTCTTACAGACAACCAGTAAATTGACATGATTGAATAGAGTGTACACGCGGGTGTATGTACACACATAAATATGCATAGGTGAATTAATTCAAAAATTAAAAGATATGGACTATATTATATAGTTAAAGTGAAAAATAGTAAGACTTTACTTTGTATTGTATTGAGGCAGAGCGTTCCACAAGCGCGCTGCCTGCACTGCGAAAGAAGCATCCATAAATTTAGTAGTGTGGGTGATTTTGATGCTTTATTAACACAAACATTTTCAGGTTTCCACTTAATGATCTTTGCGTTTAATTAATTTGTTTCAATCACGTTAAGGCCTAGATATTTAAACCTTCATTGAGTTGTTACAAAATAAGTTAAGTGGGTGATGTGGCGTCTTCCATACGTGGCTGGCGTCGGGCGGTGGGAGGATGGAGGCAAGTTTGGAGATCGATGTGGTGTACCCGCGCATGCGTACTCGTTCACCTCCGCTAGCCAGCCCGGCTGTTATTGAGCGCGAATTACGAACAAAGGTGCATTTCGCACATCGCAATTTGTTTGTTATTCGCAAACGTTATTGCATAACATTACAAATATAAAATAAACACAAGCAATTTTTAAAGGTTTACCTGTTATCTGTAAGTCATGATATGTATTATGTTACAAATTTAAATCCTTTGTTTTCAGACACTTATATAATTGTATTATTTTAAAATCAATAAAAGCCGGCTAAAAATGGCCATGACTAAAATTACTTACAAATAGACATTATAAAGTATATTATAAAGAATTTTGCTAATATAAGAAATCAAGATAACTGTAATAGTTATATAGCGCAAACGCCATGTTAGTACTATTTTTCAGTGTTTTATATATAATATAACATTGACAATTTGTTACTTAATATGTACTTATTATCTTTTATGAAAAACTTCTCACACCTGTACATTTACACTGTGACCCACGCAGGTGTTTTACGAAGACACATTACTTTTTTATTACAATTATTGAAATATCTAAAATTGTACATTCTTACATATGTTCCCCTCTCTTATTTACTAACTTTAAAAATGTTTTCATAGTTCTTTCATCCAATAACATTTTAATTTCTTGCCCTGGCAGTGTCTATAAGGTCTCCAATAGTTCTGCCATCGTTCATCGTTTGAAAGACTTTCATTAGGTCCCCAAGCAGCTTTCATTTTACTTTTAAGGATTACGGAGGGCAGTGTAAGTTGCAAGTTTTTTAGTCTTCATGTTTTCATAAAATACTTTTAATGACAGCAACAATCATTTGTAAGAGTAGCAAAAAATTTACAAAAATTTAAATAATAGAGTACTTATGGTATATAATATTTGATTAAATAAATATTTAATAGAAAAACCTTATATATTACTTCGATAATATAATTTTTTTGCTTGCAAAACTATATAATTTACTGTTAAAATATATTATATTATACAAATTATTAATAATTAGTTTTATAGTTACGTTAAAAAATATTTAATTTTTACTTTATTGCAAATGTATTGAGTAAAATATATAGTTCATCAGTAAATTTTGAAAATAGCCAATCAGCCAGTTTCACATAATTTACGTTATAATAAAACTTATCTATTAAGTAAATAAGACACATGAATACGTAAAATTATAAGTTAAATCTTTGAATAGACTTAGTTATATACTATAGGAATCAAATGACTCTACTGTCCCTCTACATGACATTAAAAGGTCAAAGGTGCTAACTTAGTTTCAAACACGAGTAAATTGAAATACTTATATGTAACTTTAGCTAACAATATTTCGTAAGTGCTACACGAATGAGTCCTAGTATAATGGATTAGTGAATAATCTTATATTCTACTAAATTGTAACTGTTAGCATTTTTTAATAAGAATATGATCTTTTATTGGTGAAAGTTGGTATGTAGCAAACATCCACATACAGATAAGAGATATTTAATAAAAATCACAAACAAGCAGCATTTTTAAGAGATAAGTTGTATACTAGAGTATAACAAATAGATGTAAATAAAAAAAATGTCATTAACACGATATTACAAACGGGTAATTCAATCTTATTTATATGTACAGATAATTTTATTTATTACATGACAACTGGATAGAAGGCTTACTTTTCTGTCTCAAATGCCTCAAATGTTTCTTTCTTATTTTTATGATGTATCTATTGTTGATATGAAAGGCATTAACTAAATAAAATTTCATTAAAAAAAATTAAAACTCGTACGATGTAAACAAATATCTCTTAAGGATATTATAAGCACAAGTAACAGTTTGAATTGATTAATACACTTTTGATCTAGACGTAACACAAATAAAAAAACTCAAGGACTACGATGACAGAAGTACACAAGTAAACACACAGACAAATATATCAGTTAAATCTACAAATGTTTGTGACGGAGGTTTATAGTATATATATAGTAGACGGATAATAGTATAGTTTTAACATTTATCCTTGTACCTACAGTTTGCGTGGGGCGCTGTAGGGGCGAGGCGGGTTGGGAGGGTGTATTAGCAATGGGGAAAAGGGGGAAAGAGGAAGGGGCCGAGGGGGGAGGGAGAGAGAGACGGGGAGTCTGGGGAAAGGAGAGGGGCGTGGGCGCCCTTGTCCTTGCGTGAATCGATAGTCGCGCCGCCCTGCCGGCTCAGCTGAGCTCTATATACGTAGTTTGCTTTGTGTGCTCCGGTCTTGCTTTTTGATCATTACTATACAGTAATTATTACACAAAATATAATATTATTAATGAGAGTTATTGATTAATGATTTTTATGTTCAATGAAATTGTGTATGAATAGATACCGCCCCCACATCGTTAACCAACCGTCTTAATAGTGTTTAATAGGGGACGATTAACCATTACATCTGATTTGATAAACAGCAAATCCTCACAAACGAACACCGATTTATAGCAAAGATTTGCGAAGCTGTTTTTTTTTATTCTCGTTTAAATAGCAAAGATAGTAAGGCCTCCGGATTAGGATCCCATTATACACAAAATTAAATACTAAGTATACTACAAGAAAAATTTAGGACACGTTAAGTTCATTCTGCGTAAATCGGACTGAAAACAATAATAACAAAGTAGGTACTCCGCGATGGCTATGACGTCTGTAGAAGTTGCTGCAAACCACACGAAACGTCGGGATAATAAATAATTACATAAACGCGATAAAATCCAAAAAATTTAGTTTCATTACATGTTTAATATTAAAATAAATATAAAAAATTCATTAAGCACTACCGTGTTTCGGTTTTGAGTATATAAACGGTCTCATTGTTACTTAATATCATATAAAATTTGAGTTAAGTGTTAATCCAATGTAAGTAAAAAATATTATTAAAACCAAATGACAAAAAGTAAAACTATGTATTAGAATTGATAATCTCCAAATTGCTCAATTGATTATTTTGAACTATAGCTTAGATTGCTTGATTTAATTATTTAATACTAGCTGACCCAGCAAACTTCGTTCCGCTTCAAAATCAATAAAAAAAAACGCTTATTGATAATTCGAGACTGTTTCAACTTTAGTAAAGAATGTGGTGAAAATTTAACCAGAAAAAAATAATTCGTAATCACAAAAAATGCCCGTTATTAATTTGGTTTTTCTATTATATTTAAATGCACATGTTGATTGACCTAAGTCAGGACATCTTATCTTTGGCATTATAAATTGTAGATAATCAAAGTAGGGAAAGTTCTCGCGCACTCAGCGGTAAATAGTGTCACTATCACAAAAGATCAACAAAGTAAAGTTAACACTTAACTACTATTTTGAACCAATCTGAACTTAGGAAAGTCGTGTTCCTGCTTGAATTCTACAATCGCTGCACACGAACACACTAATTTACTGCATGATACACTCACATTGAACATTCAACTGCATTATGCACTAAAAAAAATTCAACCGAGACAACGCGACCTTTACGCCCAGATTCCCGCTAAAGTTCGTAAAATATTATAGTTGCATCAGAAATTGTTGGTTGTCAATATCAAATGTCAAAATCAAAAATATTCTTTTAAATTGTATTTGGTGTCTAAATGACGGGACAAACTTCAAATTTTTGACGTTTTATGTATCTAAAGTAAGGAGACCAGACATCTCGCTTTTAGCGGGACAGTCCTGATTTTTTTACTATTAATCCCGCGTCACGCGACGTTTTTCAAAAGTCCCGACTTTTAGAATTAAGTAAAATTTTAAATTTATGAAAATCATTGTTTTGCGTAACATATTGCTTTTGCTACCCAGTTACATTGTATTTGTCTCTCAAATGTTACACTTTGTATCCGTACTGCGTGCTAGCAAGATAATTAAACAAATAAATATTACAAATCTGTTTCTTACCATAGAAAAATAAAGTAAGTAATTTATTTAAATATTTCATAAATGCATAAATTTTCTTAAACTTAGCTTAAAATACTCGTAGTCTACATATTTTATATTGATGACAAAACGTGTATCACCCACCTTAACCTCGAAAGAAATTTTAGAAAGTAATATACGAATAAAATTTTGCAAATATTTCAAGTCAATCAAACTAATTTATCAAATTCTTGTGAAGATTTTTACAATATTTTACAAAATTACTACAATCTACTCAAACAAATTCACTTATATAAAAAAACATTTATAAACTGTACTTATGTTAAAACTAAAAAAAATTACGATATTATTATTCCTTCAGAGTTGTCCCGCTTTGCCTATCTAAAAATCTGGTCACCTCAATGAAAAAGAGAAATTGTTATTTTTACCATATTCCAGGCACTTTTTCCATATTTTCTCACCTTACTAACCTTCCCTGGACTTCCACGAATAATTCAAGACCACATTTAGCCAAATCGGTCCAGCCGTTCTCGAGTTTTAGCGAGACTAACGAACAGCAATTCATTTTTATTATATAGACTAGGACATAGACCATAAACTTACATCGTTTTATTTTGCGTCGTAAGTTAAAAGGGAAGAAAACTACATAAATTATAGATTTTGAATCAAATTAAAATTAGAGTATATCTAATAAATAGTATGAAATTTGTTTAAAAGTTGATTATGAACACAGAATGTATCTAACCAATATACAAATATAATTTATGTAACAAAAAGGTTATAAATATTCAAACAAACTTTGTATTTCTTATTATAAAATTAGAACAATTCTTTATACACCAACATGAAATAACAACCTAACTATGATACCATAACTAGTTTGGTTGCGTGACAGAAAAAAAGAATCATACGAATGAGGCGAAAAAAAATAACCATGTGTAACAAAAACATGTTGATGAAACTGTGTCATGTCTTACTTAAGGCCTTAGAAGTAAATTCAGAATAGAACTAACAAAGTTTTGAGTTAACAACATTCAACAAGCGCATTTGGATTCCCCACTGAGCTTGAGTGTCCGTTGAAAGGAAACATCTTGAGGAAACTGACGTGTAACGAGAATAGCTTTCGTATACATGAGACATCCATCAACTAGCACTTGGCCAGGGTGGTAAATAAATAGCTTTGAGTCCCACGGTAGAAATAATAAAAGTGCTGTTTATAAAGAAAACGCTGGTTATTGTTAGATATTGAGGAAAAATAATTGTGATTACATTTTGTTAGTAAAAAAGTAGTTGTTTTGTTTTTAAAAAACTAAAATGAAAAAAGGGAGGGTATGACATAACATCGTTTCGCTGTAAAATACAGATGACTGTACGTCTCGCGACATTCGTGTTTGAGCAGTGTACGAAGTGCGAGCTCTGTGATTGGTGACTTGTGAATGTGAGAACTACGGCAGATTAAATATATATTTGAATAAATGTTTCTAATATTAACAATGCAATTATCAATAGTATCAAATATACATAAAAATAAAAACTGAAAAAAAAAAGAACAGAAATTGACAACTGCAATTTAAAATTAAAATTGATAACAAACAATTTTTAGTATCCGTTGTAGTGTGTTTGAATGTATTTTTTTTTTTGTAATTTTTACTTTGTCAAATACACTTAATTCTGTTTTTACATCGTTTTTTCACACGATTTTGATTTAACACCGTCCAGAAATTATTCCGTTTATTTACGATTTCATTCGATTTGTAACTATTTAAAAAAGTGAGTAGATAGAATATTTTTTATTAACTGTAATCTTTTCCAAATCTCGTAAAGAAATTTCTCTTTCTAATTCATTTTCATAGTAGTTTTATCACAAATTTTTGTATTTTGTTTAGTGAATTCGTTTTTCTATGTACTTCATGTCTTTTTTACAAGGTCTTGTCTGGAACGTATCAACCGTGTAAAAACCGAATTAGGTTTATACTTTTTTAGTATAAACAATATCAAACGAATAGATTAATAAAATTAGTGGAGCAATTCACAAAAAAACAGGACTCAAAAAATGTACACGCGTTTCTTTGAATATTTTCATTATCTATTTTGGTAAATAAGTTTGTGTGAAAAGAACCTTATGAAACCTATAGTTGTAAAATGAGTAAGCTTTTACTTTACACTGTCATTGTATATGTTGTTTAGAAGAGTTCAAAAAAATCCAATGTGTATGAAATTAAACGGATAAGTATTTCAACAGTATTTAATACTTTCAAAATACTTCTTTATTTTTCCGTTGTATTCATTGAAATCATTTGGACCGCCATTCATAGTTTTTTTTTATAAAGAAACAAACATTAATGTTGAACCCCAAGACATGATTAACATTGTTGTAAAATTTTTATCATTACATTACATATGTAGACACCTGTTAATAATTATAGACATGTGTTTAAGGAACCTAGTATTTTTTATATTAACAGCAGATGTGGCCATAGTTAACAAAAAGAACTCGCCTTAGATACCAGTTTAGTTTTGAACATGAGACCAACCACACTTCGGGCCAACAACCTCACTAATATAATTACATTTCTAAGAATCGCTGCTGGATCCTTTTAAAATATATTAGTGCAGGCCTTATATGGATTACATACTCTAATATTATTTTGTATCACAGTCTCGCCTAGACTTTGACCCCATGCATAATTTTAATATTATGTTGTAAAATATTATTAACAAAGAAGCAGGAATTAAAAGTTTAGTCTGTGGTTTTATTATTTCAGTCGGGATCAAGACACATACAAATACACATAAATTAATATTAAATAATATTATCAGAAATATTACTAACAAAAAAATTTAATAGTGAGTACATATTCGGAGACCACAATATCTGTATATACTTAATTAGTTCGAATCTTCTATTTACAAAAAGTAACTATCAGTTCACTGACTAGAAAAGTCAAGTCCAGGTTGGCTAAAACTTAAATTGACGACTGTCTATTGCTTTTACTTAGCACTTACGTAATTTGAATAAGAATGAGCTAAAGCGTATATAAGCCGTATCAATATTTTTAGCTAAATAAAACTAGAAACTGACCACCGTTCATGTAATAAAAGAAATTAAAATTATTAACAAAATCAATTTCGTATTATGTGAGTACAAGAAATATACTTTTGACTTTCTTTAACTACAAATCATTTTTTACACATTTTTTAAATATCACATTACTTATATATATTTTAAGTAAATGATTGTTATAGCTTAAGTTCCCTATCATTGAGTTTCAATACATTTTATTTGCATACACACGAGCCGTGCCGTGATATAATAAAACGTCATCCGCCCACTCGCAACTACTCACTGTAATACCAATGGAGGCAAGGCACGTGTAACTTAAACCGACAAGTAAGGCCAGCATAATTTTTAAATAAAAACACTTATTTATTGTTATCAAAAACAATATTAAATTGAAACGTCAATCCTATTGTTTTAATTAAACTAAAAACAATGTCCGCCTTCAAAAGCATAGTTGAAGTATAAAATAAATCTCAGTGGGAAATGGAAATGGTGTGCGCCACATTTTAGTTTACAATCATCTAGACTTAAAACGTAAAGCATGTCTTTTTACAGTTTTTTTTATTTACAATGGATTAACACAACCTCAATTTGACATGGTGTTGAGACAATGAAGCTGTGGACTGTGTAGTGTCGTCGCCAAAAATACTCTGGTACTTATACGTTGGCAGCCGAAACGCAGCAATGCTGTTATGACGGCGGATTTACAATGCGAGGGTTGCAGCTAGCGGATTCGAAAAAGCATTACCACTAACCAAACTTCACAATTTATAGCCTTACATTTTTTTAAGACTACAATGCATACTCTTAGTATCAAAGGATTTTTTACACGAAAATTTTAAACAATGAATGCATTTATAACTTTGAAATTAAACAGTGAATTTGTTATGTAATCAAAAGCCTAAAATATAAAAATAACAAAGTATGTTTCACAATATAAATGAGTAGCATTTTTTTCTATTAATGGCGGCTGCCTCGGTCCGGAGTCGATCGATAGAGGGGCACAGAGATGGGACGCCCACGTAGATTCACCCCCACACTACCCCTGAGCCACCAGCGCCCCTCGCAGCTTCCCCTGACCTACATAAAGGGGATGGGGATACGCTTGCGTACTGTATGTGCTATCGCAGCGACATCTCGATAACGGTATACAGTTTGACGATTTGAAATATGACCGAATGGGGAACGCGTTGCCCGTCCGCCATTACGATCTGACAGTTAAAACAACCATTTCATAAATCTTATAATACAATAAGTATTTTTGTAATGTTAAAACTAAATCATATGTAACTGAATTATTAACCCCTATTTTAAACCAAAAAGAAATTTAAATACCTATGATACAATTTCACTACCCATAAACTAATGAGTAGAGAGAATATCTAAAATGATACACCAATGAAAACACCTTAAAGTTATTTGATATTGAGTTACATTTAAATATGCCCATGTTATTGTTTTTATTGCCTATTATGGATAAAGAGATTATAAAAAAAGAAATAAAATTTATAATTATTTTAAATTTTCTAATAAGTATAACATAATTGTTACACAAGAGATTTTATAATTTAAAGTTACACCCTCATTTAATCAAAAAAAAAAAAACCTGTGTCTAGCAGTCGGTACTCATTGGTTGAGATGATGATGATGAAAGAAGCTCTTGAAACATTACAAATCAAGATAAAATTGTAATTATATTAATTTAGCCTTACAATAATTATAATTATTAATATATACAATAACAATAATTATAATTATATTTTTAATACTGAAAATTTTAGAGTTTCTTTAGACTTTTTCTGCCTATCAACCTAAGTCGTGTGGCACAGAAATTATTCTAATAAGATACAATTGAAAGTAAAAATTAACACCTTAGAAATATTGCGATGGATAAATAATTTGTCTTGCTAACTTTTCATGTAGGTTTGTTTCAGCGTAAATGTTGAGAAAACTAAAATTAATATTATAAATTAACATTTTCCTTTGTTTATTTAACCGGAAGACGTTGCTTTGATTTTATAGTTAAAATGTTATACTAACCGCGATGAACAAAGGGCTAAAAAACACGGACATGCGGGCCTTTAAAGAGTACTTCACTTAACCACTCAATATAGTTATTGGGGGTCCTGTATAAGATTTATATTAAACTGAAATATAATTTGTGAATACATGTAATAATAAACTTTGACTCGTTAAAATACTTTATATATTTTTGGAACTTTGGGTGTGTTAGTCGTTATGAAAACGACTTCATAAAACGTTTCAAGACCACGAGGAAGACTCCCGATGAGATAAATGGACCAGTCAACGTATAGCAAACAGAAGTGATGGAAGGTAGTGAGGTGAATACTGCCAGCTGCCTAATCTACCAGAACATGCGGCGGCCAAGAATAAGATCAGTTCAAATAAGTACCTATATAAAAAATGATTAAATCAAATACTTAACTGGAAACTCAGAATAACAATCACGCAACTAGGAGTATACCAAAGCGACGGTCGCTTCCGTTTTTATATTATAGTTATGTAATACTATCTATCCCTCTTAAATATTTCGCCTATAACCAAAATGAAGTAGATCCTTACACTGTGTCCTTGAGGTTATGAATAGATTCATTTATACAAACTAAGTTTTTACAACCTCCATGCTATGGGATTACATGTGAATGGTTACGTGAACTGGCGAATATACTGCAAAAACTAGAAGTAAACAGTATGTGTAAAAAAAAATAATTTTCTTATTGGTATCTATAAATTACTTTACATAGATTTGAATATTATTTGAATTTATGTAAAAGATGGTGTAAAACATGGATCAAACCTCTAGGTATATTACTTTCCAATACTTCACTTTTTCTATTTATACAAAATAAAGAGTTCTCTTAATGGGAGCATTAACATACCCCATAGGACTCGGAGCCTCCTCATACATGGAGAAATGCTATGAATATTTTGTCCTTTAAATTTTTCCGAAGGATTCCGGTTCCGCGAGCCTTGAGTCCGACGAAGCTGTACTCGTCAATAAGGCTAACAGCACTAACTTCATTCGAAAAAAAGACAATACTTAAAAAACAACTTATTTGCTTAGACGATTAACAACGAATGCGATGACGTGAGGCATATGTATATAAGCAGCATAAGGTGAGGTTGATCAATTATGCTATAGGTGTTACACGTAAGACTGGCGTCCATTTATATAACAGCTAACAAATTATAACACATCTGCCTACGCGATCGTTCATTGTTTACATCACATCACGAAACCAAATAAATGGCATTCTGTATTAGAAAATGGATGATTTATTCTAGTCATGTAAGTATTATCTATAATGTCTCGATTATAACATGCATGCTGCGGAGCGTTATTCGAAATTGTATGTCACGGCGCGTTTTAAAGTAGTGATATATTATAATTACCTTATAGCTGGCTCGCCCCCCGGACTGGAATCACTCCGGAGCCGTATTGCGCGTTATTCCCTCATAGAAGCCATTTCCAGAAAGAAGGCACACGAGAAAGACTAGCCGACGCGGCGGCGCGCGGCAGAATCGCTCGGCCTCGACCTTGGCCGTCAAACCAGCGCATGCGTCCCGCGTCGCCCCCCGTCGCTCCTCCGCCAATTATGTCATTATGTTTGCTACTGTTGTGTTGCCAAACACAGTCGCGCTCCGCTGGAGATCTATCCTGATTCTAACCATGTTTGTTCTCGATTTATATACGTAATTTTTATTTAAACTTTATTCCAGAATAAACAGGCAAGAAAATTAAATAGAATAGAAATAGTTACACAAATAGGCGGACATATGCAACAATGCTCTTTCAGTCAATCTTCAGCCAAACCAAATTTATACTTAAGCAAAAACAAGATGGAAATAAATATTCAAAATAATTTGCGTTTAAAGTTCATAAAAAATAATATGAAATAGTTTAAATGTTTGTCATACTAGAAAACAATATGAATACACAACGTTAACAACTTTCGTTCTAAATAATTTTAATGTTTAGGCGTAGGAAACAAGATAAAACATTTTTTTTTTATTTATTGCTTTGAAGAAAAAAAAAACGGGAAAATCATTTTATTTATTTCGGTAATTTTCAAAAATTATTATTATTTAACATGTTACTCTTTATTTATAATTTGCATTAGTAGTAACAGTGCTAAACTATACCGGTTTACTTACGCCATCTATACAGGTATTGTCTAACTAGAATGTCAAATTTGAACTCATTTCAACATAAATACAAAAGATGGCGCTAACATAACATTTTTGACTATTTATCATATTTTATTAAATAAAGCGATGAACATCTAAGATTTTTAGTAATTTATATTTAATCTATATAATAAAAATGAATTGCTGTTCGTTAGTCTCGCTAAAACTCGAGAACGGCTGGACCGATTTGGCTAAATGTGGTCTTGAATTATTCGTGGAAGTCCAGGGAAGGTGTAAAAGGTGAGAAAATATGGAAAAAGTGCCCGGAATATGGTAAAAACAACAATTTCTCTTTTCCATTAAGGTGACCAGATTTTTAGATAGGCAAAGCGGGACAACTTTGAAGGAGTAATAATAGCGTAACATTTTTTTTAGTTCCAACATAAGTACAATTTATGAATATAAAAATGTATAATATTTTATTCCTTGACATATTTCTATCTAAATTTCTTTTAGGGTTAAGGTCGGTGACATACTTTTTGACATTAATATAAAATATTAAGACTACGAGTATTTTAAGCTTAGTTTTAGAAAACTTATGTATTTATGAAATATACCTTAATTTTCTATGGCAAGAAGCAGAACACGAAGTGTATCATCTGAGAGACAAATGCAATGTAACTGGGTAGCAAAAGCAACATCTTACGCAAAACAATGATTTTCATAAATAAAAAATTTAACTTAATTCTATAAGGCGGGACTTTTGAAAAACGTCGCGTGACGCGGGACTAATTGTAAAAAATCGGGACAGTCCCACTGAAGACTACGGGTACGCAAATAACACGCGCGTATTATGTCGAACACTTTATTGTACGCAGATGAACAAGAAAGGACAATAAGGTTTCACAGTGCGTAAAAATACAAAACGTGTGTTCGGCAGTTGGGCGCTGTGACCGGACTGACCTCGGCTAACGCCTTCTTTTGCCACTACCGACTAATAATATTTTTAATAAAACTAACAATTTACTTATACTACCTACATACTATAACGCTGTCGCCAACATACCCCACCCCAGTGTCGGTTCCCGACACTCTTAACCTATGGGTATTCGGGCGACGCGTGCTGCTGGTCTCAAAATTGAACCCAATTTAGTTTTAAGTTGGACCACCCTGATCCTTTTGTCCTTTCCAGGAAACACTCTTTCAATCACACCTCTTTGCCAGACACCACGCTGCTCATTTGGATTCGCTATAAAAACTAAGTCTCCTACTTGTAAAGGTCTCTTCTCTTCGTTCCATTTAGGTCTTGGCAGCAGCTCAGGCAAACATTCCTTAGTCCATCGTGCCCAAAATTTATCGGCCAGACCTTGTGCGATACGCCACTGCTTTCTCAGGTGGATGTCAGAGTCACTATAAACTCCTAAAGTAGGCAAATTCGAAGAAGTACCTAACAAAAAATGGTTCGGTGTGAGACTCTCACTGCTTCCCGGTTCTACAGACACATGAGAAAGTGGTCGGCTATTAACTATATTTTCTACTTCAGCTAGTAGCGTAGAAATGACTTCTTCGCGAGGAGCGCGTTCCTTTAGAATAACTTGCAGTGAATTTTTTACCGTACGTATAAGGCGTTCCTTTTTTATGGCGGGGTAGTAAAAGCGAGATGTCTGGTCTCCTTAGTTTAAATACATAAAACGTCAAATATTTGAAGTTCGTCCCGTCATTTAGAAACCAAATGCAATTTAAAAGAATATTTTTGATTTTGACATTTGATATTGACAACCAACAATTACTCATTGCAATTATAATATTTTACGAGAAAAGGGAGAAACATGGCGGACGAATTAACCACGCATACAATGTTTTAAGGATTTTTATTCTTTTATTTTATTCGTCTACACGTGACACTGGCCCACGCACAAACCGTGCTCATGCCTTCAATTGGGAAGAAGAAGAATATTTTACGAACTTTAGCGGGAATCTGGGCGTGAAGGTCGCATTGTCTCGGTTCATTTTAATTTTTTTGTACATAATGCGGTTGAATGTTCAATATGAATGTACCATGCAGTAAATTAGTGTGTTCGTGTGCAGCGATTGTAGAATTCTAGCAGGAACACCACTGTCCTAAGTTCAGATTGGTTCAAAGTAGTAGTAAAGTCTTAACTATACTTTTTTGATCTTTTGTGATAGTGACACTAACTGAAATTTGAATACTGTAAACTGGAAATTGAAAATTGAAAACTGAAAATTGAAAATGGAAAATGGAAAATGGAAAATGGAAAATGGAAAATGGAAACTGGAAAATGGAAAATGGAAACTGGAAAATGGAAAATGGAAATTGGAAATTGGAAATGGAAATTGGAAATTGGAAATTGAAATTGGAAATTGGAAATTGAAATTGGAAATTGGAAATTGGAAAATTGGAAATTGGAAATTGAAATTGGAAATTGGAAATTGGAAAATGGAAAATGGAAAATGGAAAATGGAAAATGGAAAATGGAAAATGGAAAATGGAAAATGGAAAAGGAAAATGGAAAATGTGAAAATGGAAAATGAAAATGGAAAATGGAAAATGGAAAATGGAAAATGGAAAATGGAAAATGGAACATGGAAAAATGGAAAATTGAAAATTGAAAATTGAAAATGGAAAATTGAAAATGGAAAATGGAAAATGGAAAATGGAAAATGGAAAATGGAAAATGGAAAATGGAAAATGGAAAATGGAAAATGGAAAATGGAAAATGGATAATGGAAAATGGAAAATGGAAAATGGAAAATGGAAAAACAGTAACCAGAAACCAGAAACCAGTAACCAGTAACCAGTAACCAGTAACCAGTAACCAGAAACTAGAAACCAGAAACCAGAAACCAGAAACTAGAAACCAGAAAACAGTAACCAGAAAACAGAAACGAGAAACCAGAAACCAGAAACTAGAAACCAGAAACCAGTAACCAGAAACCAGTAACCAGAAACCAGAAACCAGAAACCAGAAACCAGAAACTAGAAACCAGAAACCAGTAACCAGAAACCAGTAACCAGAAACCAGTAACCAGAAACCAGTAACCAGAAACAAGTAACTAGAAACCAGAAACCGGAAACTAGAAACCAGAAACCAGAAACCAGAAACCGGAAACCGGAAACTGGAAACCAGAAACCAGAATCCAGAATCCAGAAACCAGAAACCAGAAACCAGAAACCAGAAACCAGTAACCAGTATCCAGATACCAGTAACCAGTAACCAGTAACCAGTATCCAGATACCAGTAACCAAAAACCAGAAACCAGTAACCAGTAACCAGTATCCAGAAACCAGAAACAATAAAACAAAAGTTCATATTAAATTCAAAATTTCACTGCTGTCTAAGCGATGTAGGTGCGTTCGTAACGCTAAATAGTCAATTTGCACTTTATTACAGCTGCACAAAGTTCAAATTCAATTATTCTATCAAAACAGTGTGCGTATGCGCGTCGGAGGATCTAACGCCGCGTGCCGAAATTAAAACGAATGAAATAATAACACAAATAGTCACAAAATGTAAGAGCTAAAGATCCACCATACTGATTTTCAATTTGGTCGACTACGCGATATTATTTCTTGTTTTAGTTTCGGCGCGCGACATAAAATGCATTCGTTTTCACGTCAATACATCAGTAGAGCACAAACCGCGTTATCATCTGGCGGACCTGATAGACTACATTCTGTCAAAAAGATTTGGAATGTGACAGTTATTTGTTCCTAAAAAATTATTATAGTAAATATAACTTATGTACTTTAATTATAACTTTGGCAACTCTTCTGGAACCCACTAATATTTAAATATTAGTTATTAGATGAATATATAACCTGCTGAAGCTGAACCCCACACACCGCCCATAACCAGGGTGACGGTTCTGTTCAGGAGATTTTTTTGCCCCGGCTATAAAATAGGCAGGAACAAAGAACATTCCTATTTTTTTTTGACAGAACGAAGTCTGTCGGGTCAGCTAGTATTTAATAAACTACACGTGAAATATTTGAAGTTAATATAATTTTGTCAATTATGAATTGCCATAATCAAATATTTAATTTGATTTTCGTTATTGTGTGCAATCCTGAACACTACAACTTTTAAAAAAACGAATCAAATTAATAACAAAAAAAAGCATTACATGTTTCTGTAAATGTTCACTTTTGAATTAGCGTCTAATCAGATTAAATACTAATATGAAGCTATAGCCATTCTTAATATTTGCTTTAAAGACATGAGTAGCAAGGGTCTATTTGAATTTTGTCTAATGCCCTATCCAGTTGGACGCACTCCGTGTATCCGTCGTCAAATGCATTAACAACTGCCCTCCGATATTTAACAAAATCCTGCCGCCGTGCCGCAGATCACTTCCGTCTACCCTCCTATGACAGATTGTTGCATTCGCTGTCGCAATATGTTTATTGTAATAAGTAATATTTTTGTACGCTCGCAATGTTGGCTCACCTTAATATTATTGTATTTCTCGCCTAAGTGAATTATAAATATTCTTGTGAGAAATAAAGATTCTATAACCTCAATTATTAAGGGTAATAACCAAAAGAATACTATTTTGATCATATTAAATTATACATTCGCGTATATTTTAAGTTGATAAATAAAAATCATTACAAACTATTAAATATATTTATAATTAAAGAAAATATAGAATATGTAAGACCGTAACAATAAGCGGTATCTATCTCGGTTTTTAATTCACAAGTCCACAGCACTTAAGATTGGGAAAACTTTTTTCAACTATACCACGAGACAAGCAGGATGTTCAATATAACATCAAGTCTATTTGCTAGTTAAGATGTTTACAGTACCACTTTGTGCTCGTCGCAGCGATTTTGCTAGCTACAATGCTTTACGCACTGGAACACAATAATGTTTGCACACTATCGCTTAGCTGCAGAAATGGCAACAGAGTATTCAGTATTTTTTAACGTGGATGTTTCGCGCGTGTATCCTCTCCGCATCATTTTTTCTTTAACGTACTATGTATACCATAGAAACTTAATTTTTAACTGAATAAGTGGAAATGTTGTCTGCATTAGCACAAGGCAATGGCCCAGTAACAGTCTATTCACCCTACTTTTGAAGACACCCATGTCACATTTGAAAGGAAACACTGACGCCGAACTTGCTTTAATCCTTTTTATTGTAGACTGCGATTTGCCGTGCGCACGGTCGTCCAAATGAAGATGGTGGAATTAAAAGTAATTGTTAAATAATATATACGGCCTAAAGAGCTTATAGGGGATATAATATAAGGCCTGCACCAATGAATTTGTCAATTTATGTGCAGTTAGCATAAAACACCAACTAATATCACGTGCTTTGACGGTGAAGGAAAACATTGTGAGGAAACCTGCATATCTATGTCGTGACCATCCGTGGTCTGACTAGTATGTGAAATGGAGAAGGCTATGGCAACCCACTCGATTATAACTGCCAAGTAAGTTGTCGTGTGTTACGACACATGATAACCACGACCGTCAGTCATGAGGAAACACGACTAAGAAGTAGTTAAATAATATGTGATTCAATTTGTTTATATAGGAATCCGATGTTTAAGTAGTTTCCGTGAAGCTTCCTTCATATTACCGATTACCATTTACTGAGCTTTTTTACCAATATCAATCTTCTGTACGGAATATTTAAAACGTGCATCTTGTTTGTTTGGTTTAAACTTATTACAACGATTGGTGTTATTTTTCAAGGACAATTAATGATTAATTAAGTAAACAATAATAATCTAGTCTGTAATAACAATATAATTATAAATTAAAATTTCGATATAATATTAGACGGAGATGGTAAATTCTCTTCCATATAACCTTTGTTTACATTTCCTTGGCGCGATTCGTGGTTATCGGTTTCGAGAGCTTCTTCTTTTGGCTTAGTGTTTGATCTGAAATAATTGCATTGAATTTTCGGTTAATATTATGTTCAGGAGTTTATCATGACATTACAAACTATAAGAAAATAATTATTTATACAAACTATACAGTTTGTTTTAATTGTGATTTTTCGAGTCCGCCTTCTTGTACAGATTTACATTCCTGTAAATCAGTCGCCGTAAGAACATCGTTGTGTTCCGGCTGTCAACATATAACAGCCAGAGTATTCTAAGCGAGCATGTTTTACTATCTACCCATTCCCATTTAACATCACGAGAAATTTAGTTGTATCGATTACACATCGTTTATAAACAAATAACGTGTACTTACTTTTTCTTTAGGAACAAATCTAAAATGTTGTTTATGGGAAGTTCAAATATCAGCAAAATAAACAATGCGGCTATGGAACCTAGTACTATAACTCCAACTGCCTGTGTAAGCTGAAAAAGATAAAAGAGTTCTTTATATATTTATGTATCACAATTATTTGTCAGTGGTAAACATGAAATCATTTTTTTTTATTTGTTTTATATAGGTACGTTGCCATCTATATATTGAACTGTTTGCACAACAGGCAAATGATTATACTTATAATTAATCATAGATAGATAGGGTAAATAAATCAACGGGCGAAGCCATAATTTGGTGACAAATAGAATCTTGTGCCCAGAACAAAGATGCTCTTATTAAGATGTTTGTAGGTGGTAGAAATCGACATCATGAGCGGATAGGCTACGAAGTTTAAGATACGAACTCAAAGGAAAGTCAATATTTAGTTTTTGAAAAAAATACTAAAATAATATTTTAAACTTCGCTTAAATTATACTACTTCAAATAAACATTTTAAACGTTGTTACTACCACCGCGTGTATTCATATAAAAGCTATATAAATTCTACAGGACGTTATGGCTAGTTGTCACTGTAAGAACAGTGTTTTAGATTTTAATTCTAACAAATAAACTTACAATGAAGAAGATATCGGCGTGCACAGAGGTCCTGCTGCTCAGGACGTTCCGGCTGATGATGAAAAAATGCGTGAGGTACAGGCCGTAACTGAGCCGGCTCAAAGGTACCCAGGGGTACCAACACATTAAATCTTTTATCAAGGCTGAAACATTAAAGTATGTAATTAAATCGAAAACACAATATTTTTAGTAAGTAATGTCAAAAAAATCTAAATGTCAAAAAAACGTTATTTTGAATGGAAAATTTTAACTTAAAAAAGATTTATTTAAGCGTTAAGAACTTTTATTTATCTTTCCATGAGGCGGACTGACGGTCTGGTGAATGTTGCGGGAAAGCGCTGGATCGCCGGGAAGATCAACTAAACTGACGGTGATGATGAATTTAAATTGTAACGCAAATCACTAAACAAAATGGCATGTTTGTATGTATTTGTCATGATACATACGAACTCGTCCCATTGAGCAACAGAGCACCAAGAGAGCGATGCAGCAGCCGAACAGCGGCCGGTCGACGATCGCGTAGAGCGAGTCGCCTAGGAGCCCGAAGCTGCGCCACAGGAAAGTGCCGCCGAACAGCATCACGCTGAACATTCCGACCAATCCGATGTACGCGCCCAACATCGAGTATTTCTGAAAATTATGTGACATAACAATTGATAGAACAGTTAAAAATTACATAATCATTTTTATTTACAAAACTTGATTTTTTTTAAATTACATTTTACTACGTGTTTGTAACGTGGACGAATATATACTCCCGGACACATCTATCGGCCCACCATCCGGTGTTTAAAGTTTCGACGGTGTCTAGCTAAAAATAAATGTTAGGTGGAGCAATAAGTTTTAATGCAGTTTTGAAGCAGATTTATTGGTCAACCCTTATGTATGTATTTTTTTTATTTATTTTTTGTAATTTCGAATTGATTTGGCCGGCAGAAGTGCTACAGCTTGGGCGACAATTTCAGGCCGAGTATCCATATTTTTTGGTCAAAACTGGCTCAAAGTTTAGATTTGCCTTTTTATGGAACCAATAATCGGAAACATCAATAAAAAAAATCCAACTTTTGCGAAATAAATAAAGTTTTCTCCATTCCTGGGTCGTTGAAAACAATGAACAGACTCGAATTTTCGTTTTTTTTTTTTCATAATCCTGAATTCGAAATTAAAAAAAAACATACTTTAAACACTCGGTGGGCAGATAGATGTGTCCGGGAGTGGATATTAACAAATATAAAGTAAAAAAAATAATTATAACAGTTTCTTAAAAACATATGAAAGAATGGCGAGATATTGTCACGAAAATATTAAGTTTTTAAAATTCCACAGAGTAATTTAATAATACAAGAACACAAGTAAATTAATAATGATAACCAATTAAGTTAATATATCCATCTGGGAACATTAACTATTCACTACGCGTGTCAAGTGTGGATTGGTAGAAGCCGCCTGTTCTCGATTGCTATTATGGAAAATGTCGGTTGCCTACACCAACAACAATGTGTATAGTCCGACGATAGTTAAAGATCGCTCATAAATACTGTATCTATTGGGTAAAGTAAATAATCGCTTGCCTGGAAAAATCCTTTCATTTTGTTTGTGGCGTTGCAATAGTAGTAGAAGAGGCCGCTGAAGAAGCCAATAAGGTAGACAGCATAACGAGTGTGGCTCTTAATGTACGTAAGGCGAAACTGCTTTTGGCTTCGCGGGTTTGACAGGAAACTAAAAATCATATAAATGATACATCTATCTTTAGAAGAAATTGTGACAAAATATATAACGACCGAATTTATGATTTAATAAATTCCGTTGAAAAACTTTAAAAAGCAAATGAAAAAAAAAATAGTTTCGACAGAAATTATTAAGAACTGGTGAGCCGGGGCTCCCATGTAAAAGAAATAATGATTGTCAATTTCTTTAGTGATTTATCTTAAAAGTAAGAAAAGTTTGAAGATCAGAAGGTTGCGCGCACAGATCGCGTCGGACACATCGCTCGTAGCAGAATTATATTTTAAACAATAAATCAACAAATCATCAATTATTAAAAAATGTAATATTATACAATTTACGGTATGGTCATTACACAACTAATAGATTTCTTTATCATCATCGTCTATTTTCTCACTTTTAAACAACGACAGTTAAACGTTTTTAGAAGATATTCATAGTCGAATATAAATAAATACTCATCTAATTGAGTATCTTTGCTTGTCATTGGTTAAAAATTGATTTGTATTTCAAAGGGATATTAATATATTTTTTTATTATTTGTCACCACAAACCAAAAAAAGTAACAGACATTCTGTCTTAAGGTATCCTATAACATTTTATGTTATGATTGTGGTTCGTTTGTGCCTATGATAAATAATAAACTCGTGTTATAGGTAATCAGATCTACAATACTCTTACAGTGAAAACTGTTATAGAGAAATTGAAGTGATATAATTATGGGTGTTGTGTTAATTGAAAGAAAGCGCGTGCGGGAGAGATTTGATAATGTTGATGGGTGACGATGACACGTGTTATCGTCTGACTTAATGAAATCATTACATAATTACAAGCACGTATTAAATCCAAAACAATAAAAAAAACAGTTGTAATTCCTTATCGCTTTTGTATGTAGTGGAAATTTTAATTAAATTTTAACTTTATGGTATGATGCACCTGACAGATCAGTTAAAGATCTGTCTACGAGTCACGGTGAACATTTATGTTTCAATAAAAACAACTCTAGGTACACTTTGCATATCTTCTGCAACTGGTTATGTAAAAAACCTTTATTGCGGTTGTTAAATTAGTTTTTTCTAAGGATTCTAATTTACCTATTTAATTGTGTTTACGTTATAAAGAACAATGGCACTGCGGAAATGTAAGTTACGTATAATGCTATTGAGATGATTTAATAACTGTCTGTATATTGTATACTTTAGATCAGAGAGAAGATGCTTACGACTGTTTCAAAAGTAAATAGGGACATCGTACTCAGTTAAGCTGTTTTGAAAACAGTGAAACGGCAAGACGATTAGAGCGTTCCTCTTTTGGTCAATTATGCGCCTGCCCATTACATATGCTCACATATTGTGTTTATTATCTTGAGATGGAAATTGACAACTCTAATCATTTCAATAATTTCATTAGCTACAGCACCCTTCGATCAAAAACAAAGTAATGTTTGCACACTTACTTTAGCTTTGCGGCAGAAATCGACGTTGTGTCAAAGTATAAGACAGTAGGAGTATAAAGACATGTATAGTTAACAATGGATTATTACAGATTGATGGTGATGATGATAATATTGTCAACATTATAACCTTAGCAATAATCATAAATTACACTAGTTAAGAATTTATAATTAATTCATCTGTTATATCATTTTGATAGTACTCACTCGTATGTGAACAGTTGAATGGGCGGTAGTTGATAATAGTATGTAACAAGCCCGGGGACAATGATGGCACAAATAAAAATTACTACTGCGCAGCAAATACCGGCTCTTGGAAATTTTCTATATAACCAGTACAGCAAAATGGTCACCGTGAAGAAATGGAAATCACATGGAATATACCACGAGATCACTATGCACTGGAACAAAACACATATCAAATAGGTCATGGGTTAATTGGTAGATAAAGCCAATAGATATTATGCCTGCCGGTTGTCGGACGTCATTTTGTATGTTCCAATAAATATAATGGAATACTAAATATAACATAAACATTGGTATACGCGGTAGTCGTGATTGTATTTTGATTCGGAAGCTGAAAATCTTTTTTACCATTCCATTACACAAACATTCGTTCTCACACTCATCAATGTGAGTTTCTATTATGTTCATCTTATTATTTGTGTGCCTTTTTTTTGTTACAATCAACTTTCTATCCTTCAACTGAAACCTAATTAGTTTGACGGTGTAATAATTATGTCATTTTTTTAAAACAAAAAAAATGCAAAATCTGATAAGTTTGTCACGACGTATATAAACATTGCTTAAGTATACATAAAGTAATAAGTAAGTAACAAATTAATCGAATGGTCATTAAATATTTTACACGACAATCGAAGGCGTACCTTAACCTTAAAAAAGTCACGCGAACAGATATTTTCCACGCGATTATCATAATAAGATTGTGATTCATTGAACTTACGATATTCTCTGAGTCTATGTAATTGTTGAGCATTAGTAGGTTGATCCACCAGTTTTTACGGCACTGGTCCGTCTCGGAGGCTACGGCTCTGTTCCACAAAGGACCAGAACCGGTGTACGGATACACGGCGCATACGTAAAATATTACAATTGCGAAAGCAACTGTTAACCTACAAATAAAAAAATTCACAAATCTTAAAGCACCCTTTGCTAAAAACAAAAATTCTGCAAAAAAAATGGAAGATGCTTCACTTTTAAAACTAAAGAACTACACGTACAAATGTGTCTTTAGATATGTCTATAGATTGAGCTATATAAGAACTACTATGTGACAGAAAAAATTACACAAACACGTACGTCAATGGCAAACATTTGAACACTTCAACTACCTAACCGCTCGCCTTCTATCATTGAGGACTATAGTTCGATTTCAGAACAATATGTATAGATTCGTTCGTAATTTTTAAAGCCTTGATCTGCCGCCTCTATATTGTATACCCGACGCCATAGTAGCAACGGTGTCCTGTCATAAATTGGATAACCTGGAGGAGTTCGCTTCATCTTCGCCCTGTCACTAAAGATCTGATAAAATTAAAGATAATAGATGGACCTATCTCGAAAAATAATAGTTATAATGAAATAATATGGTCGCTGTTTGGTATCCATTTCATCACCATGAGATGCCTTATTCACACTGAAGTTTGGCTATAAGATTGAGAAAACTGTTTTGGTTTTCAGCTATTCTTTTTAACTGATAGTATTTAAGCCCGGTCCATACTTTTGTTTGATATCGATTTACCGCGTACTATCGGTTTATATTTAATTTCAGCGTAATTTTAATAATAAAAGTTTAACATTGTTAAACCATGTTTGCTTACCTTACATATCTTTTTAGAATTAAAACAAAGACATTTGGTAACTTTTTGCAGCTCGACAATGTTGTTGCTGATAGAAATCCCGAGAGGAAAAAAAATGTATCCACGTATAAGTCGTTATGAAGCATCAATACTCCCAGGCCTGATAGCGCAATCTGGAATATTTTTTAATGAAAAACTTATTTAAAAGTTATCTGTAAAGCATAAATTATGTTGTAACTCTTACAAACATACTTATTTAATTATATATTCGAAATGAGAATTGTTGGGCTGTGTTTTTTTTGATCGATGTATAGTCAGGTTTACAAAACGGTAATGGAAATAGCTAATACGGGCTCTAATTAAAATATAGAATCTTTAATCATAAATAAAATAATTTTACCTTATCAACTTGAGCACCGTTATTAACAGGTCCTCCAACAATTACGCCTGATTGGTGATCAAATGCAATAAAACATATGCTCAAAAACCTGAGTCCATATAACATTGAGATTCCAGATCTTTTGGCTTTTAAAACATTTTTACTGTTGGTTTTAAGGCAGATCGCTGTGAGAAATTTATTTCCTGAAAAATTACCGCATTATAAAGTCATACAGGATAGACGAACACCGTTCTTTGAACTAATGAGTCAAGATCAAAATTAATAAAGTAAAAAAATCACATGTCTTCCAATACATAGCGTAAAGTATAAACAAATCGATTTATTTTCTCACATATGGAGAGTGACAAGGCTGTCTACTGGTCCTGTCCCCAAAAACTGTTGTTTTGATACATATCAATTTTTCTATGATTCGGGGTAGATCATGCTTAGTGGGGACGGAATCGTACAAACTCAGCTATCACCGCTTTTCAACGTTTTCATCATCACAAATTTTCTTGCATGATATTAATATTGTTACGGAAGTGTTTAAAAATGTTTCATTAAATAATGACAATTATATTACTTATCGTTTCTTTTTCCGTATCCTTCAACTTGCACTTTAGGTATGTGCATACTAAAACAATCGCTGTACTTAACGCCGTGAAAATACTGGAAAAAAGTCATAACATACATTTACACAAAACAAAAACATACTGTACTTTAAAGTGTGAGAAAATTAAAATGAACAGTTTGATTTACTTTTTACAGTTGAAAAAACTTGATAGTATGCGGTCCATCATTAAAATTATAACTTTTTCAGTCTCGTTACCCCAGTAATTTCGTTAGTTACAACGTACTTTAAACCGGTAGTAATATTGACGAGAATCACAGTAATATTAACACTGCTATTTGGCGTCAAAAAAGGCCTGCAATTGTACCCACCTAGACATTCTCTGATAACAGTTAACAATCAACAAATAAGACTTGAATAAAATTCATTTTTGTTTCTCTGATATACTTCTTATAATATATCATAATTTCAACATTTTGATGTCCACTGCTGGACATATACCTTATCACAAGTGCGTTTACTGTACATGCCATTCTTAGCTTTTAGCCAGATGTGTATATTTAATATTACAGAAGGTTTTTTTCATTATAACTTGCCGTAATTGAGACTGTTTTAGTTCCATGTTATTTTTTTGTTGTAATATGTTATATTTATTTTTACAATAGCCACTATAATCATAAATTAATTTATGGAACAACAGCATTTGTACTCAATGTTTCTGTTTTACGATCTATGACAATATGCATTTTAATTAAGTCTTTAAATTACGTTACAGTGCACAGAGTTGTTTTATTTTATCAGTAATTAACGTAATTTAAGATAAAGATTAAGAACGCAATTGAATAACAAAATTAATTGGATTTAGTAATAGGAAAACCTACTGCGCTTTCTCTTGAGAAAATCGTTCTCTTTCTTTGACTATCGTAGTATGTACGACATGATGGTTTTACATAATATAATTGTAACGTATGTACTTACACAAAAGAATAGAATAGACTGTCATACTGTCTTGGCTTGTCAATACTCTGGCATGGTTCTGGAATTGCAATGCGGGCGCGCAAACCAGCCGCGCCGAGGTGGCTGTGTGCCAACAGTACGCCAAGCAGACGTCGCACCGATTGCGAATTGCACGAGTGTGGCACACATATGCCCCACGTGAATTGGTTCAGGGGCCTCAGGGCTAGTGACCGGTGCTGTGCAATAGCAGATTTTTTGAATTTTAACTATGAAAACCTGCGATCAGGTCATTATTAAGAAAATAAAAATATGAAAACACAAAAAAAAACAGATTCTCCGTTTTGTACTGCCACCGACCGATACATCGAAGTTAAATGTTATACTAACACGTGTAAAAAGAAGTTTTATAGATAAGATAAAACACTAATTTCGAATATATTTACACTTTAGATTTGCTTTTTTAAAAACAAAGTTTCTGAAGAGCTTTAAGGTCACAGACTTTTAAACCTATTTACATTATATCAGGATTTTATAATCAGAAATGATGTCTTGTCTATATTTACACGACAAAGCGAAGACCAACCGGGTGTTACCAATTCGCATGACCGAAACAAAGTGCTATGTTGTTTACACAGCACCAAATAGCGTTTGCAGTTATAAGACCTAATGATACGCCAGGTTACACTTTATTATTCGACTAGGATGTGCGCAAATGTTTAAACGGTAGCAACAGACACTCAGATGATACCTATGTACACGTTCCTTGCAAGAGAGATGTAACAATAGAAATAAGCTTACAATAAGTAGTAAATTTTTTTGTACGTGTAAAAGCATTATAATTGTATGAAAAAAACAATGTCTTCATTATAAACTTATCCAAATTAACTTGTAGATGTAAAATTAGATTCATGTATTATTTAATGAATGAAGACTAAGAATTTATTCGGATATTAAAAAAAATCTACAAAAGTAGTGTTTAGGCTACTCGATGGTAAATGATTATCATAGGAAGTTCTAAATTAATTATAAACACTAGATTTATATGACATGAAAATGACATCTGTGTTCAGTAATGTTAACACTATGCGTTTCGTAATCGAACCTAAAAGTATTGCACAAAACCTTAAAAAACCTGTACACACCTCTATGTAATCCAGAGCAGATTGATAAGGGTCATTCAACCCATCACTAAGTTTCTTAGGCGATTTGTCTGTTTTTTCCAATTCGATGTCGACGAGGCAATACTGGTGACTCAATTCAGGCTGTGTGTCATACCAGGGCGATTCCATACACTGATCAAAATTACCAAGGTGGTAACGGTTGCCATATAAAAGTCCTTGTGGTTCCGACGAGATCGAGTCCCAATCTGTCAAAGAAATTGAATACAATCTGTATGAATGTGTCAAAATCATTATGGTGACCATTCATAAAAACCAAGTATCTGTAAATTTGGAAATTAAAGTTGCTTAGTGAGCTATGTTTGGTTTTTCTCTATATGATCGGATTAGGAATGGGGATATTCATACAATATCAAAGGTCGCCGAGATAGCTCTGCAAATTATTATTTATTGTATTTATAGTCTTCTGTCACTAATATTTGCTGATATTATTACACGGATGTAGATATACATTTACACATAACATTTTTCTAAAATCTAAAGTTTTTGTGCATAATATCACCTTGACCATCTTTATTGAAAAATCAAATTGAGTACACAGTAAAAAAGGTTTTTATGTACATATCTTCTTTTAGCGAGAAAAGATTATTTTGGATTACTAACATAAATGAATGGTAGCGCTTTATTGTAACCTCACCCGTTGTCAAAGGAAGGTAAACCCGAGGTAAACTTAATTTTCTGAATTAAAAAAACACTTGGAAATGATGGATTAACTTACTCCAAACAGCCCACAGCGTGAAATTCTGTAAATTTTGCAGTACTCGGAGCGTTTGGTTTAAACATGGTTTCTCCTCCAGGGTCCAATTTAGATTTTTCAAAGCGAATATTACATCTTCTAAATAAATCTCACGCTCCGCTTCCGTAAAAGTTTTAAACGTCTCATATTTTTTTAAATTTGATTTAAAACTAGTATCTTTCAATAAATCTGCTGTATTTTTCGCATTCGCTTCATTAACAATAACGTAACCACAAACACTGTAGGAAACGTAGAATATCAGAAGGAAGACGTGTTTCATGATTCTTGTTTACACGACATTTGTTAACTGAACAGATGTTTGGGAGGTCTTTTCTTATAAGCGATTAATATTGCATAATTATGGCGAGCAATCATCACTGCCATCGATAATTATCTATTGTATTTCTTTTTATACTCAGTCAGCATTTTATGCTTGGCTATTATAACTTTAGAATTTTAACACGTGGTAATAAAAGCTCGTAACATTTCAAGTATCCATACATTATTCTATTTTTAGAGAAAAAGTGAGGAGTCATCTCGGAGACGATTACAGGTGATGGTGGTGCCGGCGAGTCTATAAAAGCCCGTGCGCATTTTGACTGATTTTGTATAAGGGAATAAAGTATAACTTGTATAAAGAAAACCTCCGATAGGAAAGTCAACCTGTCTATTTTTGTAATTTAGAATATGTCAATTAGTCAAGATATTATAAGATTTTTTGTTTAAATTCTTATTAAAATATTTGTGCGTTCTTCTTCTTTTAAGTCGTATTTCCTCATGACTGAGGGTCGTGGTCATCATGTGTCATGAAACACACTTGGCAGTTATAATGGAGTGGTTTGCCGTTGCCTTCTCCATTTCACATACTAGTCCGACCACGGATGGTCATGACGTAGATATGCAGGGTTCCTAACGATATTTTCCTTCGCCGTCAAAGCGTGATATTAGTTGGTGTTATACTAACTGCACATAAATTGAAAAACTCATTGGTGCAGGCCGGATTCGAACCCGGTATCTCCGGCGTGGAAGGCGGACGTTCAAATCACTAGGCTATCACGGCTTATTTGTTCGGGTTATTTGTGCGTAGGTGACTGTTTTTCCTATTTATTAAATAAATTTCACCTCTGGTTCCTAAGACTACATTGTGAAAGGACTCAGAAGGACTTCTATACACAATACTTCACTACTTGCTTCTTTGCCGAGACTGCGTATTAGAATCGCCGTCTGTATCGCGGACTACCGCCAACAACGATTATTAAAAGGGGATACAGCATAGTGTTGTAGTACCGACGATGAAACTATTGACTAGAGATGTGAAAATAAAGAATGACCGTAACAATATAGTTACTTTTTCGTTTCTTTATAATCTATATTAATGTTTAAAATTATTACATATGTACTCAATTCAATTGAAATGAAAGAAAAACGAAATAAAGAGCAACAAAACACATAAGCTATACTAAAGAATAAAAAAGTATGAATAATTAAAAAAGGGTTTAATAATACGGTCTTTCTCATGCGTATTATGTATATGACATTTTATTATTTCATGAAATTTATTGATTTTCTTATTTTAAAAGAATTTAAACGATGCTTCGGGTTAAACGGTTTAAATTATTTAAGATCGTTTATTTTCCTTAACAAAAACTATGTTACACAAGAATCTTGTTTTCTTGAATGAAAATATTTTTATTACCTCCATTTTATTTCATCACATGTTCTCTTTGGAACATATTAACTTTTAGATCGTTCAATCAATTTACAAGACGGTATGTCGTAGTGTTATAAAATCTCTAAAACTCGATTCTTCTTGAATGTTAGTCAAAATTCACAGATTTTTCTCAATGCCTGAGTATAACGAAATACAGAATCTTAAAAAAAATCAAAGAATATAATGCCCATAAGTTTAAAGGTGAATGTCAACAGACTCAGAGTCAAGGTGTTTTTATTTTTAAATTCCACTATAGATTTGCATTCAGTTTGCATGTTGGAAATGTCTGTAATTTCTTATTAGATAATATTTTGTTTTTAAAAAACTATGAGGGAAATGGAGAAACGTCTACGATTTTGTGTGTTACATTTGTACAGGGTCCATGCTAACCCTATTTGTATCATGCCTAAGCAAGTACAAATGGTTAGTATAATATTACTAACAGTTCTAACATTGTCCCTCTCATGTTATCTATTTCTACATTGCATTTAGAGTTAGCAATATCAGTAATTATAGCAATTATCTGAACAATTGGAAAATAAATTGTTTAAACGACTATAAAATAGCAAATAAACTAATGACTATAGAAGTATGGTTTATGTAGATATTTAATTTTTATAACCATATCACTTAGATAATAATATTAAAAATAAGCTTTCGTGACAATTAATAGGCATATGAATTTGTAAATATCTAAATCAGAAACTGCTTAGCATGGCAACATTTTAGGTTGTCAAAACTTTTATCACAATATTGTTCAGAGTCTTTGATTGACTGTTGTGAAAACAACTCGTGGAGTCAATATTCAAAGTGTATAGCTTGGCTGTATCAAATACCAGAAGTGAGTAATGAACTTGTTCACATTACTTACTATAGATCGCTTAACTAATTAAAACGCTAAGTTAAAAATATTTAACAATAATCACCATTTATATGTTAAATTAAACGAGCGCCCCGAATTTCTTGCAGTGTTCTCCTCTGGAGATGCTCTGTGGAATCGATAACTAACTATTTACATTAAAATCTCAATTCATCAATCAAATCTTACTTATGATTCTTTACAGTACACCCATATCTTTAGCTATTTGCTATTTAAATTCCTGTCAAAATAGGTCCTTATGTAAACAAAACATTTTGACAATAAGCATTGTGTTATAAATATCGAGTAAATATATAAAATAAATAATTATTCTTATAAATTGAGCGAAAAGTTTTTATTTAATTATTAAAACAAACACATTATTTTTTTGTATATTATACACTTTAAGGCGTATTACTAAAATCTGTATTGAAAGTTTGAAATTATAAAAACCGCCATCTAGTAGGGAAATTCGTAACGATGTTAAGAATGTTATACTTCCCGTCCAAAAGCAGCGAAAGTAAAATTGAGTATTACAATTGCATACTTAGTTTAAAAAATGACACATAGATGGTGCAGAGAGAGTAATTTTTAATGTGAATATTATTAACGTCTGTTATACAACAATTATCGGGCTGGAGATTCTTAGCAGAGTTGTTGGTGAGAGGCGATGATAATAAAATGAAAAAAATGTTTCAACAGAAATTAAGAAGTGCAAAATCTATATTTGCTATTTCCAAAATTTACAATTTTAATACGACTACCTTGAAACACGTTCCGGTAACTAAATAATCGTCTAACTGTGTAATATCTTTATAAGAAATACTGGTCCTGGTATAAACGCAGAAAAATATAAATCAAATTAAAGTTTTATGTCGCTAATATTCTGATTTTTTATATATCACTTGTCCAGTATCTAATATTTGCTATTAATCGCAGTTGTTTTGAAGAAGTAAATAACCGCGAGCAATCCTGAAAAATTTAGCCTAGGGATGGTTGTGACATTATCAGTTTAACCGTCTGGTTGTTTTAAAATATTTTATTAAAATATTCTTGACACAAAATCCATAGCAAATTTATTCCTTCTATTTTTATAGTCATCTACCTACGTGCTTGATTATTGATTTATTTATTAAAAAATATTCGCGTATACCTAGTGTTATAAAGAGCGGACTTAATGCCAAAAGACATACATAAACAACTTTAATGTTCTCACTACTGGTAGTCTGAGCCTTCTCTCACGAGGAGAGAGTCAAAGCTATTTCTTCAACGCTGACTAAGTGGCCTATTAGTGGATGCTGGATACCCTCAACTCAAATAGTGATGTTCGCGAACAAGAAAACCTTATATAATTTTTAAATTTAATTAAAGACAGGTAGTGGAAATATTAACTCTATTCTTTAATCTAATTTGATTAAATTTAAAAAATGTGTAGCGAGTAGACGAATTCTCCAATAAAACATTTGTATTTGTAATATTTTATTTATGAATTATCCAACTATATCTAATATATCTACATCTACATAAATATCTATTTATTCGGCTAATAAACGTTTCATTTTCTCGTGAACATTTTAATAAGAAATTGTAGTAAGAGTGCAGGCAAGCAATTTTAAATTACTAAAGGTGACACACAATAAATTAAAGTTATTAATAAACATTAACGATTAAGTACTACGTCTCTTGTAACTTTATGTTGACTTTACATAAGTTCTAAGTTACCTTTAACTTGTTTATGAGTGTGAATTTTTTTTATCTACCAGTTTACCGTGTCTTATAACATTACTATGTTACTACTTGTCAGCAAATATTATTAAGAAGTTTTGATTTTGAGTCATATTTTTCTACATTGTTGTTTTTTACATTGTTATCTCTATATTTTAACATTTTTTTTTCACAAAACGACATTTACGTATTAAATACATTATTGCATATGCAACAATTTAAAGCTCGAGCGTAACATGATTGAGCCCGAGCTTTAAACTATTTTTAAATAACGTGAATGGTTACCACGTTAGAAATTAATACTGTATTATCATTTAATATTTTCCATGTGTATCACTTTTGCAAACATTTTTATAATTAATTCTACAACAGGTAAAATATCTTAACATAAACATTAGCTTAATGTGGACACAAAAGTATTTTAAAATAGTCTACATTAATAGCGATAAGTATAATAAATTAGCAGAGTATTTACAAACGTTAACAGTAATACCAGAACTTTTACAAATCCTATATCCATTTAATATACATACTATAATAAAATATTTATGTCTACTTGAAATTGATATTTTCTATTTTTTTTTAATCACTGTTATATTAATAAATGAAATAGGTTAATTTTCAGTTGCGCGTTAATTTTTTTGTTTTTTGTATGGATGTCAATTAAAGATATTGTAAAAATAAGTAATTTGTAACCATGATTTTTTTAAAAATAATTAATATTGATTTTTGTCAAAATTACACTGTTTATATTTCAAATAAATTTTAATTTTAGTAATATTATTAAAGCAGCCTTGAAAATAATGTTTAATAAATATTTTACATACAAAAGAAGCTACAACAATCCTCATTTTCGTCATTTCTTCTAATTATATATTATTTTGTCTGTTATCCATAATGTGCTATATATTTCTATGTACTAAACTACAATATACATATAATTAAATTAATTTATTACTTTTTTAAATAAAGATATAACTTAAATAGCGTTTATATTTACATATCTTTGGAACGCGTTTCGACATCACACTGACTAGATTCCACTCAACAGAGACATCCTTCATAACAAAGTTTTCTCGTACCACCTTAAAAATATAGATTATCAATACAATATACATTTTATAATTATTATATACTATTCTAATGCGTATACGTTATGTTGAAATTTTAATATTAATTAAAAAAGTTGAAAACGTACCCCATTTCCTTGGTAGTAAAGAAGGAATTAAGCATAAATTAACATCAAATGATTTGCGTAATAAAATTACAATGTGTTTTACATTTATTTAATCCTATCACGCTATATCATGAAATAAAGAGGCATCTATGAAATGAAAGAAAAACACCTGGTTCCTGTGTTTCAGAAAAAAACTCATTTAATTTAAGTTTTTCTAGCCATAGGAATGTTAAAGATCATGTTAACACCGCCGTCGTGACGCCTGAAAACAATTACGTGCGGAAATTATTACTAGTGAGTTGTTAATATAAGCGAATTAAGTAACGGACATAGAGCGAGGTTAGTTTTTTATTTACAATGAGCTAACACTTGACTTAAACGTGGTGTTAAGTGATAATGAGTCCGTAGATAATGAAGCGGGCATGTGGGGTTTACAATATCTCGTGGCGCTAGCCAGGCGGGTCTAAAAACCCTACCACCAATTTAACTTCACGACAGAAGTCCGTAATCATAACGAGGTCTTCGTATTATGTATGTAAGTCAGGCGTATTTTGATAGATTAGTAAATAAAAAAAAAATCCTAAAACCTTAACCCGAGATCAATTCTGACTAGAACTTTAATCGCGCCTTAAATTATTTCTAAATAAAATGACTAGATCTGACGAGAGTTGGTTAAAAATATAATTTGTGACTAGATTATTAAATAAATACTGCTATGTTAAAAAAATAAATTGACTACTTTTGACTAGAAATAACTTTAAATTTATTGTAAAATAAACATGAGTAATTTTAAACCACGCAACCTTAATGGGATTGTATGGACTACTGACTAGATACTTTTCAATTATTACTTATAAAACGACTAGAATAATTATATGAGACCGTTTGTAGACTAGATAATGTTTCCTTAAAAAAATTTTATAAATAATATTTCGATTTATTAAAATGACTAGAATTTCTAAAAAAAATATGTAAATGTCGGTAAAAATGACAAATAAAAGGACTAGACAATAATACGACTAGATAAATATAATGACTAGATTATTTCTTATAAAACATAAAATTAAGTATTGACTAAATTTTCTGCTCAAAGTATTGTTGTTATTTCTGTGGATGTTTAACGACCAACCGCAACAAAATTATCCGATAATTTTTTGTTTTCGTTACTTTGCTAAAGGTCTTCGTTCTATGTTCGTTACTTAAAAGATGTTAAAACTCATTGTCTTAGCTATTTTTAATGTTTGGCCTACATACTACACATCGATGGCGTCAATTCCGATCTATGTTGAACGCTGAAAAAATAATGAGGTGGTCGCAAGACGGACGGAAGGTGCATCTAAAAATATGCCCCCGCTTCGGATCGATTGCGGTGACCCCTCTCGCTTTCTTCAAACGGCAGTAAATATTAACTTCTTCCTTCGCGTAAAAGTTATATTATTTTATGATAAATATATTATTTATTTAAACTATTCATATTTACTTACTGGTATTATTCTTATAGAGATAAATACGAAGCAAGTGTCAATTTTGCATAATTAATTAAGAACTAGAAATGTTTAACATTTCACCGCTATAGTAATTTTGGAATGTTGCTGTAGGAGCTTTGATATGTACAAATTTATATAAATACAATCTTAATCTAAATTCTTACGTGACGTCATACTCATAATATGTACAAACTACATCGCTTATAACTAATATTGATAATGCTGTAAAATTCAAAATTATCTTACAGTAATACTAACAATTAAACGGTTACTAGAAGTACAGGCGACCGTTTTCAGGTCCGTATGAAGTTGAGTAAGAGTAGAGAGTGTTTGTTACAGGATACGGAAACCGCGGCACTGGCCGCAGCACTCGTCGTCAGCCATCGTCTATGCCCCCGCCCTCGTCCTCCGAACCCGTCACGTCAAGGCTTCGAGAATCTTCGGAGGAGCAGGGCGAGGCACATCGGCCACGCATGTCGTCCCACGCTAACTCTTGCTGCGGTGGTGGGATTTTATTCCAGAACGTGTTGAAATTGCTGTCCCGGCTTGCTTCCTAAATGGTAAATATCTTATGAAATATCTTATTCATTGATTATTTGCAAATGTTAAAAATTGTGTTCTTTAATATTTTAAATTTGTTAGTTTTAAAACATCCGTAGAATCTAGACAAGAGGAAACACTTTGGCACGAGTAATTTTTCGTATAAAATAAAACTGATCGAAAAAGCCCTAACCGCAGCTTTTATGTGTGCGTCGCGCTAAATTTCTGACATAGTCTTTTTCTGTGTCGGATGGTAATAAAAAGATGTTATCGTGATTAAACAGCGAGTTTATAAATTAAACAAAAAGTTGTAAACGTACCGGTGCATATGCGGGATATTCCGGATGGACCTGTCTGAACGCCGACGGTTCCTTCTCCACTTCGTTATCCGGTTGTTCGTGAGCGAGCAGATGTTTCCTTAAGTAGGCTTGCCTTCGGAACATTTTCCCGCATCGATGGCACGGGAAGCGACCAGCTTCGGCGGCCGGTGGGTCCCTCCGTTTGCTGGCACTGGGTACACGGGGCTTGTGCCAGCGGCGGTGGGAGGCCAGGTTCGCAGGGCAATTGAAAACCTGCATAATAACAACATTGCAACATACAATCGAACAGGTGAGGGGTGTTATTTAAACACCCGCATATGATGTAACATCATAACAAGCAGGTTATCACGATTCCACGACCTTTAACATCGGGAAAACGTTTAATCAAAAATCACTATAACTTTATGACCATTCATTATTTCTGTTATTAATAGAGACGTACTGTTTAAAACGTAATTAGTAAAATACTTTGATTCCTCGTTTTACATTCATAGTATTAATTTAGAAAAATTAAACCTAACATACTTACCCTTTAGTGAAGGGTATAGTTTTTAAAACTTTTATTAATCATTGCTATTAAATATAAATAAAATTTTTTTTTCGAGTCCGTTTTGTTATTTGAGAAACAATTTGTAAAATATATAGCGATTGTTTCCCCATCAATACAGATATAAAGACAGCTAAAGTACTTTTCATCACGCATCCGCAAATGTATCAATTATGGTGTAAAAACATTTAATCAACTCCCGTGCTAATAGTTTCCCATGGAAACTCGACAAGTGTTTACAGTTGCCGCACCCTTGTCCAACTGCGTTCCCACACAATACTTGTTGGTATAACTGTTTTTTTTTTTTGGGTACTTTGACAGCATTAGGGTAATAGAGGAATAACGTTTAAATAATCGATTATAATTAATTTGTAATCGAGAACTCAAAAATACTGCAATACTTCTAACCTAGAAAATGTAAGAAACATTTGAATTAATTATTTATTATCTGTATTAATACTTGTAATATTTTGTCTCCACGAATCAATCAATCATAATATTCTACATATAAAATATCAAAAAATACTACAGACATACTTTGAAGTATTTTCCTGCTACCTAGTATTGTTAGGAAAATACTTTAAATTAAAGAAAGACGCATTTATTGTTGAATGTTTTTAGCATCCGTTTGGATCGCGCCGGAAAATTATTAGGGAGGCGTATGATCAGCAGTGGACAGATTGATGTTATGATGTGATGAGAGATGGGGGTTTACCTTATCACATTCTGGACAACGGTACTCTATATGGACAATCCTAGAGCATCGATGTTGCGCCAACGCAAACGCGTCGCTGTACAGTCTCCGGCACAGTCTGCAGATGTAACGACCCAGACGGTTTTCTATAGTAGCGATCAGAGCTTTAGCTTCATCCGTAACTTCTACCACATTAAACGCTGGATCTATATCACCCTAAAAGAAAGGATTTGTGCATTTTTAAAAAGGTTAATCTATTTAATTTTATTCTTCAATTGAATGAAGTAAAGTAATATAAAAGTAATGTTTTATCTTAATTTCCAACTTTATTTGTTATCAAGATGATATGTATAACGTAATGCTAAAGTATTATAATACACTTTGTTTTGTAATTGAAACAGATTTAAAAATAATAAAGTGGCTTTGATAGAATATTGCCGATACGATTGTTATCATTGAGACCGTTTCTGTGAGTAGTTACCTAATTGCATGTTATTTGAAAGTGTTACGACACAATTTAATGGACCATTACAGTTATATATCTAGCGCTAGGTTATAAGAGGTGGTTAAAAACTAAGAAATCGTGATTTATGCCGCATTTAATGTCCTCAACGCCACCCCTTTAGCGACCGTTGCGACTCGCCCCAAAACCTGTTATTAGCATAAACACAACACAATACGCGATTTCATAGCGTTTAATTGCTAAACCGATAAGGAAAGTTTCCAGCCCCTCGTAATGCTATGGTCAGAGCGTAATTAGCAGTTCCTTTGCAACTTTGGCATTTATTTTCTAATACATATTGATATATTTGTTTGTTTTGCGAAATGCATTTATTTACCTTTCGAACTACCAACGTTTCGTCCTCAGCTAAATCACGAATGATTGTTCCAGATACTGGAGAGGTTTTATCCTCGTCGAACATTAATCTTCTAGCTGCTTTGCTCTTTTTAATCGGTTGTGGAGGCTTCGGACTCTTTTTTGGTCTTTCTTCAACATCTCTGATTTCGACTATATCAGGAGAACTTCTGTCACTTTTTGACGTGACGCCTGGTTCTGAAGGTAAGCAGGTGCGGAGTTCCTCAAAGAATTGTTTAGTAAATTTAAGTTTCTTCGCTTCGGGACTATCACTATCATTTGAATTTTCATCATCGCATTTGCGCTTTTGAGTCTTATCAGTGTCCTCGTCTTTCGAATCGTTTTCTTGAAAATGTCTTAATAATTTTGAAGACTGTGCACTGCTTTCGTTGTCTGTTGATTTACGCTTATTTGAAGGAGGAGGTGTACAAGGAGGGGTAATGGGCGTAGTTGATTTCAGAGATAAGTCAAGAGGCATTAAAGGTTCATTGTAATAAGACAAATATTGCTGGAGTAGACTCGGATGCTGTTGCGGTAGAAGTTCGTGGAGATAATTACTAGAAATGCGGATAGGTGGTGCAGCGTATTGTTGATAGAATCGTGACGTTGATAACCGGTGGAAATGGGGTAAAGCTGCCTCCATATTATTGTTTTTGCTTCAGTTCGCCATTGTAAATTGTAAAATTAATATAATTTTTTTTGTCGTAAATATCTGGAACAAAATAAATTTATTAATAAAAGCAAAGAGCAAAGCTTTTCAGTTGCCCACAATAAAGCAAACAAAGAAATAACATTGTGATTATGTTGTCCCCTCAATAGTGTCAGAGTGGTCCATTTTGCTGATTGTAACGCGTTCGACGTACGGATGCCGTGATGTCGATTGCTCTTTGAAAGGTAGTTTTTTTTTTGTTAGAAAGAAAACAGTGAGCCATAAATAAAACAAAACTGTGACAAAAATCTAATAATAATCTCTATAAAATTACTTGATTCGTTATGAAAGTTATTTTTGTTTAAGAATAATTTATTAACTATAATAAAGTCTGGTAATAAACTTCTGTTGAATAATTAGGTCCAATTTTTATTTGTTTTTTGTCTACAATGGGCCAACATTTAAACTCAACTGTAAAAAATTGTTAAATGGCAGTAAGGTCATAGACGGTGAAGAATGTTCGCCAAGTATACTAGATCACATTGTTGACAGCCGGAACATACCAATCCTGTTACGGCGGCATTCATGTATCAAGTTATGTCTTACGTTTCCCTTATGAAAATTTCCGTAAAATATTGCGAAACTGTTATCTTTAATAAACTAAAATATGCTACTGTTTAACAGTAGCTAGGGAAAAGGATCGGAACTTGGTTAAACCCACGTCACACCTAATTGCGGCCGCCGAGATCCCGGCTCCCACGCTCTCCCCCACTCACAGCCCCGTACAGGGGACATAAATGAAATGCGTCGCCCCATACCCATAATACTTCTTTGGTTTTGTGCAAACAATATACATAATAGCTCGTGTGTTGATAAATGATAATTTTAATACGTATTTTTAAAATGGAAATCATATTATAAATAACTAATGAACACTTTTTTTTAACAAGAGAACCCAAGCGTTGCAGTGTAAAACTAGTTGACTGATCTGTAAATGATGTTAGGCTTTAAAACTAAATTCCGTTCGACGCATTATTTACACACGAATTAAATATATTATTTAATTGTTTTCATAATTTAAAAATATCGCTGATTGTATTTCTAGGATAGATTAATATAAAAGCTATGAATGGATTGACAAATGTAGATGAAAAGTTCAAAATAAATTATGATTAAAGTTTTACTAATGTTTACGTATCAAACTAATTTAAACAGCTAATAACGATCGTTAAAAATTAAAAAATTGTAGACACAAAAGCAGTTGTAAACTTCGATACTATAATATAAGGTAGTCAGATTTTAATGATTCCTAATAACCTAATATATCTGTCTTTAATTTAGTTAAGAACTCTAAAGCGATTTTCTCGCCTGTAATCCGATACCCTCTAAGATTTACCATTATTAAAAATAAATTTCAAAATGATAACACCATATAGTGTATTTATATTTTAATAATAACAGGGAAGGTCGACAGAATTGGTTGGAAAAGTTTTTTGGGCGGAATGAATTATATTTATTCGAGGAGGTGGTTGTAGGCGGGGCGTATTAATGCCGTATTTGAAGGAATAAATATATACTACTAATATATTCAAGGGTCTGATAAAAGCTCAAGACTTTTCTGAACTAGCCAATACTACCTAAGCTTTTCATGACAATGAAACAACATGAATAATATAGTTTATTTTTAAGGTAAACTTGACGCGATCTAAGACGAATAATTAAAGAATAAAATGTGGTATACATTGCCCTGTAAAATGTTTTCTACTACACAATAATTACCATTAGGTGACCGTCCTGCTCGTCTTACTCTTTCTTTGTTTATAAACTTTTTATTTTAAAATTTTTATTAAAATGTAAACTTTTTTTGTTGAAAATAACTTTAAAACTTTTTAAAAAAACAATATTAGTGGTCATAATATATTTTATTATTATTTTTTTTTATGCACACACAAAATTACAGAAGAAATAAAACATGTAGAGAAATAAGTGCAAAGGCGCTACTTATTCCAATATGGAATTTCTTCCAGTAGGCCTGTGGTAGGAAAATTTTATAACAGTGACTATATATGTGTATATTCATTACAGGAATTTCAATCAAAAGATTCTAACGTATTACCGTATTCCCTATTATCAGAAAAATATTATAATATTAATAATTATAATCAAACGTTAGTAAAAGAAAGTACGACAAAACGTTTTTTTTATACATGTAACTTTCTGTTACGAGTGAAAAATGTAAAATGGCCGCGATTAAACATTTCACTAAGAGTAACTGCAGTATGTTAGTCAAGTATGGCCGTGGGAGAAACTTTTTATTCAAGCCAATTTTTCTAAAGATTGATCTACAACTGTTGAAGCTTATCTCCATTTGTATACATAGGCATGTAGATATTTTATTAGCTAGTAATATTCTATAAAATCATTAAAAATTGCTTATAGTTGTGTTGATTGCTTTCGGTGAAATTCTGTGTTATTCTACATGTTTAGTATGAGTAGTTATATCAAGACTTTACCGCGATAGTTTTAGTGTAACATATTAAAAAGTCCTATCTGTTAAAGAGTATAATCTACACGTAATTATAAAGTGGAAGGTTTCGTTTCACGCGATCTTTTAATAATTAATAACTTAGCACCGATTCATATTTAACGCGCACTAAACCCTTGATTATTGGGAAGCGTTACAATGACGCCTTGGATAGAGTCAATGATTGTCATTGTCTATGAACGGTATCACATTCATAAATTAATAAAATTCGTATAATTGTTACTTGTAACATAACATAATAATTCGTTACGGAATAAATTAAATGTAATTAATAGTTAGTAATTGTTATAACTGAGGTGTAATATATATTATTTGAGGAAGTGATGTTAAGTGTAGTATTCTAATCTTGTACGTGTAGTTGTAGGTTCGATCTTTAGCTTTACCTTTCAATGAAGAACAACATGCAGGTTATGTGCCAACGTACTTGGGTAGAATGACATTGACTCTCTTTTTGAGAGAAATAATGGCATCTTTTTCTCTCAACAAATGAGAATCAATGTTTCAAAACCGTAACGATATTTAAATCTATAAATTACATCAAAGTTCACTTTTGTCTTAAACTAACGAAGCCGTGAATAAAGTTCCTCTTAGTTAGTGGTTAGTTTAGATCCTAACATGATATTCAGCTTCGGTAAACTCTGACGTTACCAGTTTTCGAAGAAGAACCACAAGTTGCAAAACTAACTGCAAGGAAACTGACACCATTCTGAGAATACCAGTTTATAACTAAACTGTACTACGCTGCACACTTCTCCTAACATAAAATATTTAGCAAGAATGCTTTTCCCTATTCTCTATAAAATATTTGTTAAAGTTATTAAGTAAATCATATTTAAAGTTGATAACGACATGAAACATAGTATCGATCTAAATAAAACATTTTTTTATTAACAAAACTGTTTAGTTAGATATTGGAATAAAGCAAGTAGATATTATAGGTTTATGCAATATAATTTTTTAATGATTAGTTAAAAATAACAACTTACTTTATAACTTTAAGCCAAAATTAAATATTGCTTTGTTATGTTCGGTTCCCTTAGTTCTCATGATTTCAATAGATCCAATGATTGTTTTTAGCTATTTATAACGATTTATATTAGTTAGCTTTTAAAATTTAGTTAGCATTTAACTATTAGAATGTTAGCAAATTAAACAATATAAAAATAAACCAAAACACAATTTGTCGTTATTAAAAAATCATAGACCTAAAAATATTTTTATTAAAGAAAAATTACTGTAAACGTAGAACACTACTTTGTTATTGCTGTTATTGATCGAGAAGAATAATTAACATCAACATTTCAAACGATGAACGTCCACTGCTGGGACGTAAGACCAAATTATAATATAAAGTATTATTAAGTTAGTTTTTCACTTTGACTAAAATCTTAATCAAATAGCACGTTATATTTATGCTGCAATTATTTACTAATATGTTTTAAAGTGTCTTTTAATTTAATTACGATTAGTAATTTACATTAAAAAAGTGAATATTATTTTTAACTCTTTTCAAGCAGTGGTTAAAAAAAAGCATGTCAGCGCGCAGGAGTTTACCGGGGCAGTTAAGCACAGGTGAAAACCGAGGGTGTTTCTATGGCGAGAAAATTTTAAATGACTCATACCTTTGCCTGATCCACTGCTGACTCAGCCGGCGACACCCCCGAAAGCACTAATTTTCATAATAAACTGAGTATGAAATACTGTAATTTTTGAAATTGATTTTGAATTTTAAAATTGTGATTGTTTAAAAAAGTTTACGTATTCGTAAGCTTCGGTGTTGAGAAGGGGTGCGCGGTGGTCCGCTCGGCAGGGCGGTCGGGACAGGACTGTCGGTTTACAGCAGGGTGCGCACCCTGGCGCGTGCGATGGGCATGGGCCGTCGCAACCCTCCTACAGGATGCTCCTTTTGTTGAGTATTATTAATATTATTCCTTAAAAATACTTAAAACCATTTAAGTATTATCTGTATCGCAAAATACTTCTTTGCACAGGTTACACGCAACCAAACAACATAAAGTCCATTTTATAAACGGTAAAAAACGAATATTTCCGCTAATTTGTCAACCATAGAAACTTTTCGGATTAATAATTGTTGAAAAATATAAGCCATGTTTTATTTTTAAATACAGTATGTAGTTCATGATGCATTCAGACATGTTTATTAGAGCATACTGTATACGGCAGCGAACCGTGGAGTATCTATACACGATCCGACAACAGCGTTATGCGGCCCCTATACACAAGTTACAAGTGCCCGCCAAGTTTTTTTAAGCTGTCGTGGTCTATAGTTTGAAAAACACTTCTGAACGTCGACAACCTCTGATAAGGCCCGCATCTGGTGCTTTAGCTTCCTACCTCGTAGGCATTTACCTCGGTCTGCATCCGTAATATATATTATGTCCTTCTCAATTATTATTAGTTAGACAAGGTAAAAAGATCAATATATAATTCCGTGATTACATATCCATGAACTTGACTGAAACTCAAGGATAAATGTCATCAACGTTCCGTTGAATAATCTAATTGAATATGTACAAATGAGTAATATATTTTAAGTTACTTACAATGCTTAGATAACTTTTAATAACACTTTCAAGTTAAAGTAACAAATATATTTAAGCAAGAGCGATATTTTTAAATGAGTAATGCGTTAAATCCAAATTGTGTTTCAGTATACAACAAATTTAAGTTTCGTGTAAATCAGTACGACATGGTGTAGTTATGAAATTAATAATATTTAGTGATGTTTTGTGTATCTCGAATACGAAATTATATTAAGAGCTGATCTGGAGATGGTTGGGCGTGGGATGCCGCCGCCCGCCCAGGCGTCCCGCCCAAGCCGTCGCCCCGCCCACCGCGCCCACAGCGCCGCCCTACAAAGCGAGATAATAATTGAATGTAATTGAATCATCTCGTAGTATTCAATTACCGCTGCGACGAGGCCTCGCACTAATCAATGCGATTGTTAGAATACGCTGAATGCAAGCACGCGACGCCGGGAGATTCAGTCGTATCGCTCACCTTTGATGTACAATGTTCACGCGACTTCTATGCCCAAGTTTGATTTAAAATTTTACCAGGTGATAGGTCTCTGTTGCCGGAGACCGTCTGGATGGGTACCAAAGCAGCTCCTATTTCAACCGCCAAATAGTACTGTGCAAACATTACTGTGTTCCGGTTTGAAGGGCGCTGTAGCTAGTGTAATTACTGGGGTAACGAGACTTAACACCTTATGTCTCAAAACGACGGGCGCAATGTGGTGCAGTGTGTACCATCTTAACTAGGACCTCGTTGTCATGGGCAAGCGTATTACTTACCATCAGGTGAACGTCTTGCTCGTCTCGCTGCATAGTAGTATAAAAAAACAAAATTTGTTTTAAACAGCTCTGGCTTCTATATAAACTCAACAGATTTTTACTTTTATTCGGACTCTCTTTCTTCACATGGTGTTAAATGACAATAAGGCAGTGAATGGAAAAGTGTATTCTCCAAGAATACTGTAGCTGTCACAGCCGAAACAGAGATTCTGTCATGGATTTACAACATGTGGGTGGTAGCCAGGCTGTTTTTAAATAACCCTTCTACTAACCAAATTCCAATATGTGGGCCCTAAACCACTGACCTTCATGATACAATGCATGCGCTTAGCTACCACGAGACGAAGATAGTTAAAACATTTTTCCATTCTTAAATAATGTTCTAACTGGAATTAGGAAATTCCTTATATACTAAATTAAGAAATGGTTTCTTTTGTCTGTTTTTAATATATATTTGAAAATGAAACCTAATCATCTCAATAATGTCATAAACCAAAGCGAAAAGCTTAGTTGGAAAGTTAACAGGAATTTTATTTTTAGTGTTGGTAAAAACACTATGATGATGCTAGTAGATGGATCATCATTAAACAATAACTCGAAGGTGGTTCTAAGTTAGATTAGATTTTTTCCTATGATCGCATACGCATAGCTTGATAAACCTTTTTTAGTTAGTAGCAAAATAGGAAAGATTGATTTTGCATAGGTCTCTTTTATCAAACATCGCATCATCTTTCTTTTTGAACGCGCTAAATATTTTCAAAATTGATGCGAATTTTGTAGCGTTCTGATTTTTCAAATGAAATACCGCAAAGATACAATAAAATTGTATATTTATTTAGGTAGGTTTGTGGGTTAGTATTATTTTAGGTAAGTATATGTAGGTTTTATAACTAATAAGTTACTTAGGTAGATAGTTTAAAGTTGGTCCGCCGTTTGGGAGTACCAAACTAGTATTATTTAAAATTAGTAATCTTATTAAAGAGTATTATTTTAATACAAAAAGAATCGATCAATAGCTATAAAGTGTCGTATAATAAGTATCACGAGCGTCCGGCGCGGCGGCGCACTCGCGAGCCGGAACTGCGAAGCCCCACTCGCGCACGCGCCGGATACTGCTCCCGCGCATCCTACTCGCCGGTGTCACTTACCGCGAAGTAATTGTATAAGTGCACTCATTACTATCGATTACATTCATTTTAAAACCGAATAAAATTATTATTAAAATAAAAAATACACTTTATATACACATTTTTTTTATATTTTACTAACAGTCTATCAACGCAAATGTTGCTTTTGATGCTTTCAACGTCTTATTACTAAAATAATGAAAGTCCTCATTTAAACTTTCTACATACTACATATTTATTATCATTTAACTGTAGATGTAACTATGAATGTATTAATTTATTTTGATAAGAATAATAAATTAGTGTGGGAAGTATACACAGGTAATAGAGAATTAAGCTGGTACGATGAAGCAACTCATCACAACTGTGTGCATGGGGCCGTCGCTCCCATGACCAAGGACCGATTGCGTGTTCACACGCTTCCTAATGGGGTACAGAGTTTTTGTTTCAAAATTATAAGAGCATCACACAAACAATTGTCCAACTGATAAAAATTCTAATATTCGAACTTGTCTATACATTTATACTTTAACTTGTCGTTTCAAAAATGTTTGATAATTCGGTTAAATGTTTATGCTTGAAAGTAATTGAACATTATACAGTAAAAAAACACTAAACAGAAATAAATATTTCAAAGAACCAAATTCTAAAATATAAAAGCGGAAATGAATTAAGTTTAATCCGGCGCTAGTATGGTAGTCTCTGAACCAATTATTATTTTCTGTTAAAACTTAGTTCTATTGAGTTTACATTGCCAGTAAAGTTTTTTGTTATAAAATATTGAAATCGCATAAACGCTAATTAATCAAGTCAGAAAAAAGCTATATTCGTAATGGAAACGTATCTAATAAATTTGTTGTTAAATCAGTAACAGTGAAAGCTCTCTGAAAGTTTTCTGTCCCAAATATTGTAGGGTTTATTAAAATAACCCACACAGAGTAACGGTCGGCCAGGACGTGGGAAATGGAGGCTAGTAGGAAGGATGTTCATTGTTCACACTCTCGAGAGCTGTTCACACACGGTGTGCACCTTTAACGTAATTGTTTCCTCTTTTATACCTCTGTTTGCGAAGCAATTTATAGGAAATAGTTTTTGTAAAGGCAACTAATGTTTAGATATTATAAAATACTTATAAACTATACTCGAATGATAAATGCTTATAGAAGTATTTTAATTGTGTATCATTAGCATCGTTAGCCTAAAATTCCTACCATTGGGCATGGGCCATGGGCCTTCCAATGTAGATTGATCTTATAAAGAATCTTATTTACTTTGTTTATATCTTTACTTAAAAAAACTCGTAAAATGGAGTCAACCACTCGGCTTTTCTTTAGATCCTGTACAAAGGACAAGAGAGTAATTTCATTAAAATATATTACTGGATTTAAATGCTTCTTGGTGGCAAATAATTTGAAAATGTTTTCAGTTCATGTAAACATAAAGTAAGCTAGATAAATAATGTGAAATTCATTGGTTGCGTTTAATCAAGTTAATTTATCGGACGTGCATTTTACCGTTACTTTTATCGGTATCGATTGGACTTTAGTAGAAATCAGTGAGGGTGCGCGCGCGCCGGATTCCTGACCAATCAGCTGCGTTCATGTGACAGATGCGCGCGCGCAGTCTTTGTACTCTACACTATTGTTAGACAGAATAAATGTTAGGGTGCAACGTATGAGAACAAGCATGTGAGTATAACATAACTTATCTGTGCCAATTCCGTAAAAAAAATAAAAATTATTAACGCTACACTATAAACGAGCGTTGTTCGAAAAGCAACAAAAAAAATCTACAGAAAGGCGTTGAAATAAATTTACTGTGAAAAAATTGCATGAAATGGAGTTAGTGTATGTGAAGAATATTTTATTATATTATATAATCAACATATATTACTCAGTTGTAGTAAATCTTTGACAATGTAGACTTTGAAAAAGCTATGTAAAACAGGTCACCGCAACAATTTAATGACCGCATCCGGTCAGTCAAGAGTGTAACGATTACGACATTCTACAATACAGATTAGACATTTTTAGATTTCATTTCTTTAAAAAAATGTTTGGTTATTCTACTAAATACATAAGATTCAAATTTAAACATGTAAGTTATAGATAGTTTCACATGAATACAGTAAGTTTTCATTGTTGAATTATAATAAGAATCATAGGTATTGATTGTTTTGTTTTTGGTATTTCATATTTAAGATTTAAGCCATAACAAATTCTTTTTAGGAAAAATTTGTAAACAAGAACTGATCAATTTTTATTAAAAACTATGCACCGCAATAAAAAAGGATTGAAATGATTTCGTTGTTGTATTAGTTATTTCACATCATCATCATCAATCAAATCAAAATTATTTTTCACTAAAACATTTTTTAACTGGTGGTAGGCCTTTGTTGCTGGAGACTGTATAAGTACTTATCAATGCAACTCGTGTTAATCTTGCCAAACAGTAGTGTGCAAACATTACTGTATTCTTGTTTAAAGAGCGCTGTAGCTAATGAAATTACTCACTCAATGTAGTGTAGTGTTCATCATCTTAACTATTGTAGCTTCACATTGTTATAAGTAGACGTATCACTTACCATCAGGTGATCATCTTGATCGTGTCGTCACTTCGTGAATTAAAAACCTTCTTGTATATATGTGTGTATATAATAAATGTAACCGTAAAAACGGTGTATTTGCAGTTACCGGGGCAACGCACCCCTCCCAATGTTGCCCCGTGCCATACCGCAGGTGGTGCATCCTGGATTTGATCGTCTGATTGCAACCCAACAATCACACAAACACGAACAAATCTACCGTGAAACCGAGCTCCTAATTTTTCGCAAGATGCTTATTAAGGGTTTATCATTACTAACCATCAGCCTTTTTGTTGTCTATTTGAAATTGGTAAAGACGATACAAAGTTATGGGTATATACTCGTATGTATCTGTGTGTTTGTTGTTTAGTGTTAGATATTGAGGAAAACGAATTGTAATTACAAACATTTTGTTAGTCGAATAATATAAATATTGGTAAATTCGTAGTTATTGTTTTCAATGTGATGATCGTGTGAAATTGCGGAGAAAAATGAAAGAACGCGTATAGTTGGGTCGTAAGTATTGTGTTCGCGCACGCACCTGAAACCGTCGCCCATGACAGCTTAGAATCGCATTGAATCGTACGTACGCGTGCGCATGCGCGCCACGCGCCGCCTGCCCACCCCACGCGCACCTTGGTACAGTTCGCAAACATTTATAATAAAACAATTTAAACACGACAGACGAACGTTATTTTTACAAAAACGTTGGGCAGTTTATTCTTTATATTATAAGTAAACTGACATTAAAAATCGCGGTAAAATCAGTCTACCCACTACAGAGTTCAATATTGATTGAATGTAAAATATATCAGGTAGTTTTTATATGTATATATTATATGTATAACGCACTTTTTTACGGATTTTATCGCACTTATTTAAAATATTTTATCTAATTGCGACGTTTATTAATGCATAGCCTATTTCTGCCGCTAAACAGTAGTGTGTTTGTAACATCACTGCGGTTACATGACAATCTTCATGTTATGTCTCGAGGCGAAGGGCACAATGAGATGCGGTGTTAACACCATAACTAGCGCCACATTATTTCTCGCATGCGTTTTTCTCACCGTCGGATTAACTAACCTCCTGCTCATCTCGTCGCTTCCTCGAATAAGAATATTGCTAACATAAGTTATGCTTCTAAAACTTTTCAGTTGGTTTGACTATCATACATCAATTGATGGATTTGATTTTCAATTGCACTATGGCATTGTCTTGGCCTAATACTTTCAAGTTGATGTGCTTGCTTTCTCCCTTTTTTCGTCCGACATTTTGTATGTATCTGTTGGTGAAATATAAACAAAATAACAAAGAACTGAACTTTCGTTCGGCGATTTAAACAAAAACTGCACACTAGTACAGATTCTTGATCCGGTGGCGTGGTAATGGTTTCATTCCGCGCATTAGGACGAAGCGTTTCGCTTCGTCCTTCATAGTGCGAACAGCGAAGGACTGTAATAGTCTGCCGGCGTCAGTGTTTCCGTCCAGTTACGATGTGGGAGTCTTTAAGAGAATGAAAAATGATGATGATGAGAAAGGAAGAAGAGTGAATAGGCTTCTTCTAGACTAGCGCGCTTTACCATCAAAGACTACATCACCACTTACCATTAGGTGGGATCGTAGTCAAGCGTTAGCCTATACTTAATTAAAAAAAAAAAGATTTCCTCACAGAAAATATAATAATTATTGCTTTATCTATTCCTTGTATTTAGCTAATCTAGTAACATATTTTTTATATTAAATTATATAAGTTTAAAAATTTGGATATTATAAACTGCTGACTCTACCTGTATTGTATTTTCTACAAAGCATTGGATTATTTTATTGTGTTTTTCGGCACACGTTAACGAAAAAGGGGGAGAACATAAACACCCAAATGAGTGCAAGTTCAGTAACGCACTATTATGATTTTCAATAACTATTGTTAACCGAAGTTAGTATTATTATTATTATTTGCTAGCACACAACACTGTCTTCGTGACCTCAACCTGGGAACTTTCAATACAGAATGGAAAATATGTTTATAACTATATTAAGCATCGTCTTTAAAAGTAACGAATCAATTTAGTTAGAACTGGATGCTTTCGGAAAAATTATTTCTTGCTACGCGACTATGAGATGCTTGAGTTTGATTCTTATAAGATTTTTGACGTGAAATACACCAGCGAGAAACCGATATGCATATACATAGCTTGCTTGAAGTTGAGTCCCAGCGGTTGGATCATAATTTGCTATTTATGCTTATTTATGATATAAATAATAAAGCTTAATATTTTATCTATTGCAAAAGCCATATAATTGTGCAACAATATATATATAAATGATCATTTATTTTAGTATAATAGTTCTAGTATATTATTCGCTTCATCCAAATTCAACAGAGCCCGTATGAGTGTACTGACTGATAGACAGCGGGCGAGCCGCGGCTTGAAGATCCCAAGTACAGTCTAATGCACAATAAAAGCACATAATATTACTTTATGACCATTGCAATAATAAGAGCTTTGTGCTTTAACACCGTTTCTTTTTTGACGATCTAATTTAGTTTAAAAATCTGTTTCAAGAAGCCGCTGCATGCATGCAAGCGATGGATGCAGTCTATACAGGTAGGTGTGGAAATCACAGAGGGAAGCTTGTGTCCAATAATATACATTTATCAGCTGATATAAATGATGATAATTATGATTATTACTATTTTAAAGAATATAGGGCGATTTGAGTAATCGTGTAAGAATTTTTGCTATTTTTTTTCAAACAGATAAATTACAACATAAATATTTCGTAACTTTAAGTTTTTTGTATTGGGTTTTTTATTTCCGTTTCATGAGTTCATTCCGGGCATAATTTATACGCTTTAGTTATATTATTAGCTTAAAATTTGTGTAGTGTTTATCATCCGAAATAATACCACATTGTTATGAGTATAACTTTTTTAACCGTTATCTTTGTTGTTCCGTAACTAAAATCTCTCTATAGGCTCAATGTTTTATATACATCAACTGTAAATTTTTAAGCCTCTCTTTTCGTCAATCTTGTTAGTAAAAGACGGCATAATCATTAGTCTTTGTTGTTGCCGGTCACAATCAGTTTTTCAAATCTGTCGTCGCCTCTGCGCATTATGTGGCCGTTACTCGAAAGGATGCGTAGTTGACATTAGTCAAATTAAACAAAAAAATAGATATAATTTATTTACTTCTGTTCGTCAGTATACCCCGGGGCAGCTGCGCCCGCGCCGTGATACGGGCAGGTGTACACGCGCCACCGTTAAGGGTGAATGCTTTGACTGGGGTGCCCTTTATCATCAGCTATTGTTTAGCTACGTCTCTGCATGTCCGACATGTAGGTAATTTCAAATGTAACACTGTAGTTTTAAACCAGTATGCAAATCAGTGCCTCGCATCATATGTATTATGTAAAATAATATACGAGCTTTATTTTTTAAATCGAAAATGGCACAACCTCATTTCCTCTTCTCATAGTGATGTGGTTGAGGACCTCTAACATTAACAGCTAGAACACAGCAATACTATTATAGCGGCAGATTTGCAATATGAGAGCTATAGCAAGTCTTTGAACTCCACAATTTGTAGTCCCGGAATCGAACTAGAAAGCTCAATGTTACAAAACAAATATCCTCTACACCACGGAAGCAGTCAAACATAGATCCTGTTAAATAAGAATAGCCATTTTGTACAATTGTATTGATAATCGCATGTTAAGATATTTACACATTTTAGCTTCCCACGTCTTTGCTTAAATCTTGAGATTTAATTTTATTTCTTTACCCAGTACGATGCATAGTTGATTTTCTTTAAACATCAAATGTAAAAAAACAAGTAAGACATATATAAAGAGAAATGAAATTAATAATAAATATGTGAAAGTGAAATCTCCGTCTGACTGAGTAATAAGACACATATAATTGCTTTTAGCCCGCCGATTTTTATCACATAGTTTCTATACTATTTTAAATATATGTCATTACTAATTGTACTACATATGATGTAAAATTCAGTTCAGCACCGTTGTGCCCACTTAAATAAGAAGCCACTAGACCGAGAGAAATGCGGGCCCTCCAGCTTTATACTTTTTGCATGTTCATTCTTAAGTACATGTACTGTACTAAAAGAAGTATTGTTCTGGGTGTGTTGTTAGCGGATATTGAAAATAGTTTCATTCACCAACATATTTTATTTTCATCAATTTATAGACCAAAGCTAGACTGATTTCACTATTTGGTACAATAGACTAAACGCTTGAAAAAATTCCGTTAAGTAAAGTAAAACATATGTAAGACCAAAGATATCGGTTAGAATACTTTGGACTTTCATATGTATAATGATTTCTTATATTTCCGCGAATGTTACACATTTATTAAAGGTGGTTGGGTAATACCACCTGCTTGGGATACTATTATCAATAAAATTAAACCAAATCCCCGGCGAACCACTAGAAGACTTCAAGATACAGTGAGCTCTTTCTGCGTAGATCGGACCATTAATAATAATTAAAAAGTTGTGGGTACCATGTGATAGCTGTGACATGTGGACGTCTGTCATCTTAGTCCTCCCGTGACCATGACTGCTGCAAAGCGGTCGAAACGTCGGGAATAAACAAACAAATAATAAACGCGATAAAATCCGTAAAATTGACTTTCATATGTATGTCTATCTTTAACTGAATTCGTCGTCATGATGGAATCTTACCAGAATCTCAGTACTACTTAGCAAGTAGTTAGCCGCTAGGTCATTCAAGAAAGTAAATCATGTCTATTTCATTTCAATTACATTGCATTAAGTCTAATTCTGTAAATACAGTTGGTTTGAATTTAGCAGTTTATTATAACAGTAAACGTAAAGATGTTGCGCGAAAAAGAAATTTTTGCTCAAAAAATTTTCTTCATTCCATTTAAAAGCTTTACTAAAAATTTAGTTTTTCGTTTGTTTTGAAGTTAAAAATATTATTACAAGGTATTTCTCTGTTATGAAACATAATTAATTTTTAAATGCGTAGATTGAAATTAATATATTATAAATAAATAAGTGGGTAATAAGAAATAACTGAATATAAACTAACAGGGCTTTTAAAGCATTAATATAACGAATACACGACGCTTTGACATCAAATCTATCGGTTAAGTTATTTGATATCTCTGTTGAGTAGTGTTTGAATCATTAGTGGTGGTGAGCCGACAAAGCTAACCACCATCTGGCCCAAACCAAAATGTGCATTAAAATTTAACTTTTTATTTATTACCTATTATAAATAATTATGATGATTTATCTTATTCATGCTACATCATAGAATAAACTTTTATAATTGAGAAGGTTAATTGCATTTTGATCTCACGGCTTTACAGAACACTATATATAAATAATATATATACGATTTGTGACATGAGGTCATTCACTATGTTATGAGTAAAATAGATCAAGTGAAATCATTATATCAGTATCGGAGACTAACCTTGTTGTTTATTTCATCTACTATTATAACAAAATGCATATTTCCTCTCATGTTTAGAATGTTGGGAATATTATTTAGTAAAAATTAATGGAAATATGTTAACAAATGAATAATCCAAAAAAGGTTAACATAAGCGCGAGATATTTTTATCAACGTCTCTCTATAGACCCAGGTCCTCATGTATGAAGATCGTGTCTGAGGTTCCATCTGAAGCGGATTATATTTATCAATATCATCCGCGTAAAACGTATTCATTTAGGACCTATTTCCTAAAAACAAATAGTGCGAAAGAAAGCTTTAAGAATTTTTTCAGCTTTACGAAGAAACACATGATTTTTGTCTATACATGAATAAAGCTATAAGATTTTCCTATAACTTTAACTATAAAGACTAAAAACAAAATCGGTTTTATCGTTTATTATCTAAGTTTAAAAACATTGCAAGTTTACGAGTTCGGTTAAGTCGCGGTTCCCCTAATTTCCTTGAAACATACACCCTATTAAGTTCACTTTACAAAGAAGGGCGCAACAGGTGAGAGCACCTTGACCCGTTTCTTGAAGGGTGCGATATGAGTAAGCCACTTGCCGATGTACAAGTGGCAAGTGTCTGAGGGTATGTTATGACTGATTATAGAGTTGTTAAAGGGTACAAATACATTAACAACTACGTAACAGATCATTGCTAACTTAACATTATATTTTCCTTTTTTATTACCGTAATGATTAGTGTTGTATTATTAAATTTTCCAATGATATTTACGAATGTACAAGGTTATGTTTGCAAGAGTCCCCTCCATCAATTGGCTGATGATGTGATTTTCGCGTTTTAAAAAAACCTTTGCGTAAGAAGGAAATTGTATGTCATATAGATATTATTATAGAAAAACGTTAAGTTTTTAAAAAGAATTGAAATTCGTAATGTATATTCATATTTATAAATATTTTAGGAAAAAGAGAAGTCGAACCAAACTGTACACAAAATAGATCGTTTTGGAAAACAGTAACTATTATGTGTTGGGAAATACATACATCGTATAGAATATATAATTATAATTTCAATATACGTTTTTATAGTTTTAAGTAAAAAGTTGCATTTTTGGGATAATAAATGCTTTAAAAATTAACAAGCGAAACAAGGTTAGTTTGTAGAAAACGCTAAACATCATAGATGCCGTGGCTTTAATTTATAAATGATAATGCAATAAAATGAAAACGAAGTTAATCTAATTATTTTCGGGTTACATTCTAAATTAACCGCTTGATTAAAATATTTAGTAAAAACACATAACGAGCATAAGGCGTAGATAATCACCGATAACCATCTACACGGGCAGCTGTCGGAGACCCCACGAGTAAAGCGCGTGCCGCAAGTTTCGATTGCTAATAGAAAATGTTAGTTTAACATGACTGCATACTGTACTATGTTAATATCTTTACCTCGGTTTGTTTTTTATGTACAACGCAGTGGTGAAACGATCAAGACGAACCTCTGTTGATATTTTTTATACAGCATCAATTTATCATTATTTATTTATTATGACAAGCCAACGTCTGTTACACCAAAAACAAACTTAAAATATACACGTGTTATATCCAATTGCATAGGCGTAACACTCTTACAGGTTCCACATGCACATCAATAAAAAAAAGTACAACAAAATGCAAGTTAAAAATAAAAAAACAATAAAAAATTTAATTATAAAGCCAAAAGCAAAAACCACATGCTAAATGCTGAACTTAAGTTAATTTTGGTAAAAATGGCTCCAAAATTTGTTTAGAAAATTAGTGATTATAATTATTAGTGATGTTCAATGCCTTATAGATAAGGTTGCTAAAAAAATTACTATGTTGTGAAATGTGTGATTCAACCGACAGTGTCTTTGAAGAATCAGCTCTTTTCAAATTACTATTGAAGTTAATTTATTATTTTTGCAGCATTTAAAATATTTTCTTTGTAATCAAAATCAATCGTCTTTACACAAAGTTTCGTTCGTTACGCCGCTATCGTACTAAATCACATTAAATTTAAAAAAAAACAACTTTCTCCGCAAAAAGTACACTTCCGGCCCCCGGGCTTGCCCCATTGAACATCTGACGAGGTGAATGGATCCTCGGCATTAGGGTGCTTACCGAATGATATAAAATGTACTCCGTTCGTAAAGTTCCGAACAACAATTACATTCCGCCACACATCTGTCGGCGTTTAGACAATCACGATACATCACGCGATTCGTGGACAACGATTTAATGGTGTTGGTTATTATTTATTTATTAAAATTCTCATTACGCTTTCAAAAGTATGTATAAAATAAAGTTAACATAGATATTTAACTATTAATTTCATTGCTTTAGTATTTATCTGCGTTAAACATACACTGATTTTTTTTTAATTAATAATGGTTTTAGCTGTAAAACCTAATTTCAACAAAAAAGATAGCGGCGTACCGGCTTAAGATCTTATTATTGATAATATTCAATCACATACCACGTACACCACTAAAAGATATTAAAACAGTGTACTTTATTCTCTATAGATCTGACTAATCTGTTCCATAGTAACTATGTCATCGGGCCTTCTTTCGGCTTAGTTAGTCTGTAACCATGGATGCTGTAAAGCACTCGTAAAGTAGAGTTAAAAATGGTTATCATAATAAAGAAAGAGATTCGTCTCAATACTACCAAATTAATCTAGGTATTGGCTGTTCGGATTCTAGCCATTAGTTTTGTTGGTATTTTGGTGCAAAACGTCTGATGGTTTCTGTAAAAGTTCGGGACTAGTCCGGCTGTGGGATCAGTTGTCCGTCAGTGATATTTCTGAACCAATACCACCTTCAAGAAAAGCTCGTATTACTTTCTAAAAGATCGGCGATGCAGCTGAGACTGTCATGGACGACAATCATTATTTACCATTACATAAACTATTAGTTCCTTTGCACATTCTCGCTACAAAAATAGTATTTTTTCTATTTAATTATATACAAACAAGTATCAAGTAGGTGTCGGTGCAATACTTTCGCGACAGCTGCGGCGCGGCGGCAGCGGCACGCACCCGTCGCGTATTCATACGGTAATGTACCGCTTTTTAATTACGCGCGTTGATAAATCTGCGCGCGTGCGGCGTAGTAGGAACATACGCTAATGCGGTGTTGCCTGACGAAAAAATACTCATTATTTTTTTATAATTTTAATGTATTAAATTATTGTGAAGAATTAAAAAAATATTTTTCATTCTTTATTAAAAAAAACTTAACTTTTGTTAAAATTCATTCCAGGTGGTAGGTCTCTGTTGCCGGAGACCGTCTGGATGAGTACCACCGCAGCTCCTATTTCAACCGCCAAATAGTAGTGTGCAAACATTACTGTTGCGGTTTGAAGGGCGCTGTAGCTAGTTTAATTACTGGGGTAACGAGACTTAACACCTTATGTCTCAAGGCGACGAGCGGAATGTGGTGCAGTGTGTACCATCTTAACTAGCGCCGCGTTGTCATGGGCAAGCGTATCACTTACCATCAGGTGAACGCCTTGCTCGTCTCGTCGCATACTAGTATAAAAAAAATAAAAATTAATTACAATGGTCGAACACTTAATTCAATTTGACATTAAGTTATAATGAGGCTTACGATGGTAAAGCGTGTTTGCCCAGCATTCTCTAGCTCACATATTGTAACCGGTGGAACACATCATACATATTACAATAAAAAACAGATAAATAACTGAAAACATAAGATTAGTATTTCAAAATAATGTAAATAGTATATTTTATTATACTCTATACAAACGAATTATTACTTTTGTGATTAATTAATATGAACGTGTTAGTGCTACAATTTGTAGTGTTATTATTTGAGTGCATTTAGGCAGTATGAATAAACATCTTTCTTTATTCACAGAATTTTTGAAAAATAGATCTTGTTCTATTTCGTTTACATTTTAATAAACATATGAATGCCATTTCGTCATTATGATTCTGATTAAAGGCAGGAACGAAATTAAGGTCTAGAGTTATTTTTCAACTTTTCTGAATTTAATTATCTTTAAAATAACGTTGTTCATGTTAAATCACATTTCGCCTCTTTATTTAATTTGAGTGATAACGAAAAGTAATAAATAATACAGAAATATCACAACACCAATATTAATTTAATTACATTTGAATAAAACCACAACAATGTTATTACCTGGTTAATTAGAAATGCTATAAAATTATTTCCTGTAATGGTCGAATAGTCGAACCATATTGTCCATAATAAGGGCAATGGCGAATCAAAGCTGGTATTTGAGGGGAATTTTCCGTGCGTCAGGGACACACGTGTGTCAATTACTAACGAAATTCCAATTCCCGTCTAGTCTATATTTCGATACCATGTAATATACTGCAATTTTTATTTTGCTTTCGACAAACATTTTTAAAAAACTAATCAACTATAATGTTAAGTGTACGTCGCTGAAGATAGCCTAGTTAACACCACAGTCTTTTCCTTCTAAAAATTTTTACCATTGCTGTATTCAGGTTTAAAGAGTGTAGATGGTAAAATTACTGCGGTAACGATACCTTACACTTTATATCTCAAGATAACGATCACAATGTTGTGCAGTAAATAATTCTAACTAGCATCACATTGTTATAGATAAATAATACACCATCAGATGGATATCCAGCCCGCGTCATTTCGTTGAATTAAAAAAAGCAACTAGTCGGACGGGACAATCACCTGATAATAAGTGACATGCTTATTCGGATTTACTTTTGTTTTAAAAGAATCTACAACACGAGCAGGATATCTACTTTGTTGTAGTTCCTATGCATGTCTATATCAATGAGACTTCATTTGTTAGAACGGTAAGTTTACTGTTCTAACAAAACCAATACTTATAGGCACTAGTATTTTAACTGGATATAATGGCTACAAAATTAACTACTATTTTATGACACGCCAGGGTAACTGACATATTCATCCTGTAGAGTTATATTTGTTATTGTCCAATGAATTACATTACATATTTATTATTAAATAAACCTGTAACGTATCTAATATAGTATAAAATCATATTTTCATATCCAATTGCAACTCGATCTTTAAAAAATCAGAACGTTTAAATAAAACTCTCGACGTGAGTTAAATCGAATCAGAAATCAACGATCTGAGAGCGTATAGATTTCCCTCTTACACAATAAAGCTAACATCGATAGTAGAAATGTCTTTTAAATATTATACAGTGGACCGCCGACCAGGGAAACTATTACAGGTAAATCCCTTGTGATCTTCTGATGCGGTGACCATAATTTTTTGGGCTGGATTAATTCTGGAATATGTACTAAATTGTAATTTTGTAAAGCAATAAATTAATGTAATAGAATAGATCGATAACTAAAAAGTATCAATAGTTATTTACGATAAATAAATTTCCTAATACTATATTACTCATTATTCTTTTCACGTGGATAAATAATTTTAGCATAGGAAGAGCAAGGTACGTCCCAATTTTTTTGTACTTCATCACTTTATCATTATCATTACAGAACTGAACCCTAATCCCTCCGAAGCCCAGCTAACGTTTAAAAATATTATCTAAATATTTAGGTTTATATTTTACTGCATGGTATATCAAAATAATATAAATATTGTGATTCAGTACAACATGATCACCCTAACATGTCCCTTAAAATAAAATTGCATGCGCTTGTGGCTGAAGTAGTGGCCGCCATGTTAAATTCAACTTGTCAAGTTTGCGGACAATTTTCTTTCGATTACTCATGTCCACTTCTTAAAGTATTGAATGGTGCATCGTGGATGGATTAAGGAAACTGGAAAATTTCATATTCTATTAATATTGTCAGTTAAACATTTATGATAAAAAAATATATAAGATACGTGTGAAATAGATGTTCACTATTGATTTCCGTCAGACAAACGAAGTTACAAAATCTATGAAAGAATATGAAAACTGGAAGAACTTATGTTTAAGAATTGTTTAAACATTTTTTTACCTTTTTTCTATCATATTTTTATTCATTTACACATACAAGAACCATATTTTATTGAAAACCTGTAAGTACGCCTCTGAAAGCCAGTCGTTTGTTGACTCAGCGGGACGCGAATAAAGAAATAATATAAACGTCAAGGAGACTTCTTTTGATTTCATTCTGTAAACTTGCATCTTCACATTATTTTATTTTGCGTTGTCTGTATTTAAAATCATATCGTATCTTTTGCGCAAAAGTAAAAGAAAAAAGTATACACATTATTTGTAATACAACTCAAAAAACAATAAATGGTATATTGAACGATGATACTTTTTAACAACTTGTACTGTTGTAGAGATGAACCCTGTTTTTGTTAAGACATTAAAGAGAAATGTAAAAATCTTAAAAAATTATATAAATTGAAAAATTAAGATAAAAATCACAGACTGCGTAGATCGGGCTGTAAACATAACTAAAAAAGCTGTAGATAATCCGTGATGACTGTGACGACAGGATATCTATCACTTCAACCCTTCCGTGACAATGAGTGCTGAAGAGCGCTCATGACGCCGAGGTAATAAATGATTTATTAAAATTTTGTTTTTTTAAATGTGTTTTATCCGCGTACTTGTAAGAAAGCATCAGATGTAAAGTAATTAATATTTTCAAACGTAACGAACTTGTCCGTTAGTCTCCATGGTGACCAGGTAGGCCAGGCAAGGTGGCAAAGTTCACACATAGCCGGAAGCAAAGCAAGCTGCAAAGTGGCCTCGCCCCAAAAATTTACACACGTAATGCACGGAGAGTCGTACGGAAGCCGATGTAATGTAACATGTCGGTTAGAGCCGCTGGCAACTGCTGTTGGGAAACTAAAAGTTACACGATTTACGAACTTATTCATTAATTCATAAAGTTGCAGTTTAGGATTTACAAATAGATTTCTTATTTGTTTTATTTGGGGCATCACTATGACGTCAGCATATTGAACCATCCGTGAGGGCGCTAGGGAGATGTCAAATATTGGTATAAACACAAATACTGCAGCTCATTTTACAAATTTACCTAATATTGTAATAGAAAATATCTATAATTTTTGAAGTAAAAAAATATTTTTAAGTTATTTACCTGTACGTATATCTTATGTGTTAATCTAATGCATTCAGTACAAAAGTAAATTTTTAATTAATGATATTTCATGAACAAATGATTCAGTAGAGAAACACCAGACAGACAGGCAATCCTCGATTTAAGCTGTAAATATAAGATTCTGAAAAAGAAACAAATAGAATTTCGGATAATAACTGAATTTGCTCTCATCATATAAATGAATATTACATATTTGAATAAGTCAGAAACGTTTTAACATGATAAAACTTTACAAATATATGAAACGAACTCGAACTTCATTCATTTTATAAATTCGTTTGAAATATGTATGTATAACTTTAATACATTTATGTATGTAACGGTAGTGAGGGTGTATGCGCTTCGGGCGAACATTACCGTGTTGAGTTACATTATTACATTGCATGCCCAAACCCACCTGCTTCCTACCTATTAACGTTTTAATGCATAAACTATAGCAGATTATTTTACTGTCTAGTTAAAAAAAAATACTAAATATTTTCCAGCCCAAACTTGTTTTATTAACAATTATGTATGAAATGAATACGATTTTGAAACCCAATTTAATGAGACGTTGCTTTGTCTGTCTTCAAATAATATATTATGTAAAAAAAATATACTTTTTAACAGTACGGTGAGGTAAAATCGGTTAAACCGCTTTTACGTTTCTTTATCAACTCTTTTTTAAAATTAATATCTGTTCTGTGTTATTTAATTTTCTATAAGTAGTTGAGTAGAGTTCTAATTTAAACATTTTGGTCGTAAAAGAATCTCCTTGTTTAATAAACGTTTTAATAATAAGGGAGTAATTAAGCAACACAACGCACTGATTTCAACGTAACTAATTGACGTTTAGCCCTCGAGGGTGTAGCCCAGTTTATTAATAAGAGCCAGAGATAATTAAATTACCTCTGTTTCTTTGACGCCTGCTCGCCTAACATTTTTATTAAGAGCTACGGCGTAGCAAAGGTAAATTTTTGCTATACTTTTATCGATACTTCTAGTCGATGTTTTCTGTTAGAACAAAGGAATAACAACGTAATTTAATACCAAAGTTCAAAAGGCCTATATGGTTGAAATTAATAAAAACACTTATTAAAAACGTCTTACCTTAGAAGAATTATTTTGACAAGCATTGTGGTGCTGCTGTAATAAATGTAGCAAATATTAGATGTAGCTGTAGTTTTAAAAAAAAATACACTTATTATTACCTGTAACAGGAAATAATAAAACTGTGTTTAAGTTTGTAGAACGCTGCGGTCATAATATTAGTAAGTTAATAAACCCTATCACGTTATGCCTAAAGTGAAGAGCGCGATTTCTTTCTGTGTAATTAAGCTTATAGTTAAAGACTTGTAATGTTCGAGATAACCACAAAATAACCTAAAGTTATGTAAAAAAATATACTTTTTAACAGTACGGTGAGGTAAAATCGGTTAAACCGCTTTTACGTTTCTTTATCAACTCTTTTTTAAAATTAATATCTGTTCTGTGTTATTTAATTTTCTATAAGTAGTTGAGTAGAGTTCTAATTTAAACATTTTGGTCGTAAAAGAATCTCCTTGTTTAATAAACGTTTTAATAATAAGGGAGTAATTAAGCAACACAACGCACTGATTTCAACGTAACTAATTGACGTTTAGCCCTCGAGGGTGTAGCCCAGTTTATTAATAAGAGCCAGAGATAATTAAATTACCTCTGTTTCTTTGACGCCTGCTCGCCTAACATTTTTATTAAGAGCTACGGCGTAGCAAAGGTAAATTTTTGCTATACTTTTATCGATACTTCTAGTCGATGTTTTCTGTTAGAACAAAGGAATAACAACGTAATTTAATACCAAAGTTCAAAAGGCCTATATGGTTGAAATTAATAAAAACACTTATTAAAAACGTCTTACCTTAGAAGAATTATTTTGACAAGCATTGTGGTGCTGCTGTAATAAATGTAGCAATTATTAGATGTAGCTGTAGTTTTAAAAAAAATACACTTATTATTACCTGTAACAGGAAATAATAAAACTGTGTTTAAGTTTGTAGAACGCTGCGGTCATAATATTAGTAAGTTAATAAACCCTATCACGTTATGCCTAAAGTGAAGAGCGCGATTTCTTTCTGTGTAATTAAGCTTATAGTTAAAGACTTGTAATGTTCGAGATAACCACAAAATAACCTAAAGTTATGTAAAAAAATATACTTTTTAACAGTACGGTGAGGTAAAATCGGTTAAACCGCTTTTACGTTTCTTTATCAACTCTTTTTTAAAATTAATATCTGTTCTGTGTTATTTAATTTTCTATAAGTAGTTGAGTAGAGTTCTAATTTAAACATTTTGGTCGTAAAAGAATCTCCTTGTTTAATAAACGTTTTAATAATAAGGGAGTAATTAAGCAACACAACGCACTGATTTCAACGTAACTAATTGACGTTTAGCCCTCGAGGGTGTAGCCCAGTTTATTAATAAGAGCCAGAGATAATTAAATTACCTCTGTTTCTTTGACGCCTGCTCGCCTAACATTTTTATTAAGAGCTACGGCGTAGCAAAGGTAAATTTTTGCTATACTTTTATCGATACTTCTAGTCGATGTTTTCTGTTAGAACAAAGGAATAACAACGTAATTTAATACCAAAGTTCAAAAGGCCTATATGGTTGAAATTAATAAAAACACTTATTAAAAACGTCTTACCTTAGAAGAATTATTTTGACAAGCATTGTGGTGCTGCTGTAATAAATGTAGCAAATATTAGATGTAGCTGTAGTTTTAAAAAAAATACACTTATTATTACCTGTAACAGGAAATAATAAAACTGTGTTTAAGTTTGTAGACCGCTGCGGTCATAATATTAGTAAGTTAATAAACCCTATCACGTTATGCCTAAAGTGAAGAGCGCGATTTCTTTCTGTGTAATTAAGCTTATAGTTAAAGACTTGTAATGTTCGAGATAACCACAAAATAACCTAAAGTTATGTAAAAAAATAACCAGAAAGTTAAAGTATATAAGGTGATGAAACGATGTGTAATAGGCGCCGGCGATTTAAATCCGATGTTTGTATTTTTTATTACGTGTAAATACGTACGTATTACGAAAATTCAAAGTTGTTTTGTAAGTTTGATTCTAGCAACTGTGTAGTAAATTTGGAGGACTTTTAACTAAAATTTGCTGAAATTGTATGCTGTTAATTCTTTAAGTAATATTTATCGATATAAACACAGCCGCTGAGACGATTTTTATTCGCGTCTTGATTATATCGAAGTTTGAAGGGCCGCGTAATTATATTTACAGAGGCGAGATGGGCCACCGGCCCGCGCCTCGTAATCGGGCCAATTATGCGGAACCAATAAACAACACGCAATTAACTCGGTCCTTTTTATATTTATCAGGTACAGTACAATTAATTTGTTAAAAATAAATACTGTATTATTGTTTTGCCAGTATCGGTTTTTATATAAACACAAACTTCCAATCCGATCGGCCAATTCAAATTCTTTTACAAAAAACTTAAACAGAAGAACAAAGTAATTTCATATAAATCATAGAAAGAAATTGTAGTTATTATAAATATTTGTTTACACATAATTATAGTGTATTCTTTCTTTATCATAGTGTGTCAGTAGTGTGCAAAGTTTACAATGTTTTAAAAGCATTTTTACACGAATAGAAACAGAGGTAACGAGACTTGAGTCTCAAGGCGTCTAGCTTAAACTTATGCTTTAAACATGTAACATTGTTTCTCATCTACATTTTTATTAGCTAAATGTTACACGTATCATACAATTAACGTTTTACTATTAAATAAGGTTTTCTTTTACCTGCATTTAACCTAAACTGCTTATGCAAAAAATGCTCATGAGTAAATATTAAAACATTTTACATGCGAGGAAACTCACGACACCTTGTGCGATCTAGCGTAAACAAACAAAAGTCAACTTCTTTACGTAAAACATTTCATAAAATTAATAACATCCTTATAAGACTGCATAATTTTAAAAAATATTGTATTTTCATGCAATGATTATTAACAATTTTTAATATTAAAATTATGTTAAAAGAAAGCATGTTATAATCGATAACGAACGTTTATGTGACGTGTTGGGTACAAATATCTATATAATAAAAATGAATTGCTGTTCGTTAGTCTCGCTAAAACTCGAGAACGGCTGGACCGATTTGGCTAAATGTGGTCTTGAATTGTTCGTGGAAGTCCAGGGAAGGTTAATAAGGTGAGAAAATATGGAAAAAGTGCCTGGAATATGGTAAAAACAACAATTTCTTTTTTCATTGAGGTGACCAGATTTTTAGATAGGCAAAGCGGGACAACTCTGAAGGAATAATAATATCGTAATTTTTTTTTAGTTTTAACATAAGTACACTTTATAAATACAAAAATGTATAAACTGTAAACTGGAAATCGAAAATTGAAAACTGAAATCTGAAAACTGTAAACTGGAAATCGAAAATTGAAAACTGAAATCTGAAAACTGTAAACTGGAAATCGAAAATTGAAAACTGAAATCTGAAAACTGTAAACTGGAAATCGAAAATTGAAAACTGAAATCTGAAAACTGTAAACTGGAAATCGAAAATTGAAAACTGAAATCTGAAAACTGTAAACTGGAAATCGAAAATTGAAAACTGAAATCTGAAAACTGTAAACTGGAAATCGAAAATTGAAAACTGAAATCTGAAAACTGTAAACTGGAAATCGAAAATTGAAAACTGAAATCTGAAAACTGTAAACTGGAAATCGAAAATTGAAAACTGAAATCTGAAAACTGTAAACTGGAAATCGAAAATTGAAAACTGAAATCTGAAAACTGTAAACTGGAAATCGAAAATTGAAAACTGAAATCTGAAAACTGTAAACTGGAAATCGAAAATTGAAAACTGAAATCTGAAAACTGTAAACTGGAAATCGAAAATTGAAAACTGAAATCTGAAAACTGTAAACTGGAAATCGAAAATTGAAAACTGAAATCTGAAAACTGTAAACTGGAAATCGAAAATTGAAAACTGAAATCTGAAAACTGTAAACTGGAAATCGAAAATTGAAAACTGAAATCTGAAAACTGTAAACTGGAAATCGAAAATTGAAAACTGAAATCTGAAAACTGTAAACTGGAAATCGAAAATTGAAAACTGAAATCTGAAAACTGTAAACTGGAAATCGAAAATTGAAAACTGAAATCTGAAAACTGTAAACTGGAAATCGAAAATTGAAAACTGAAATCTGAAAACTGTAAACTGGAAATCGAAAATTGAAAACTGAAATCTGAAAACTGTAAACTGGAAATCGAAAATTGAAAACTGAAATCTGAAAACTGTAAACTGGAAATCGAAAATTGAAAACTGAAATCTGAAAACTGTAAACTGGAAATCGAAAATTGAAAACTGAAATCTGAAAACTGTAAACTGGAAATCGAAAATTGAAAACTGAAATCTGAAAACTGTAAACTGGAAATCGAAAATTGAAAACTGAAATCTGAAAACTGTAAACTGGAAATCGAAAATTGAAAACTGAAATCTGAAAACTGTAAACTGGCGATCGAATTGACCTCGCAGACAATTTTTTAAGGATTTTTATTCTTTTATTTTATTCGTCTACACGTGTCACTGGCTCACGCACAAACCGCTCATGCCATCAATTGGGAAGAAGAAGAATATTTTACGAACTTTAGCGGGAATCTGGGCGTGAGGTCACGTTGTCTCGGTTCATTTTTATTTTTTTGTGCATAATGCGGTTGAATGTACGATGTGAGTGTATCATGCAGTAAATTAGTGTGTTCGTGTGCAGCGATTGTAGAATTCTAGCAGGAACACCACTGTCCTAAGTTCAGATTGGTTCAAAATAGTAGTTACGTCTTAACTTTACTTTCTTGATCTTTTGTGATAGTGACACTAACTGAAATCTAAAAACTGGAAACTGTAAACTGGTAATGGAAAATTGAAAATTGAAAACTGAAATCTGAAAACTGTAAACTGGAAATCGAAAATTGAAAACTGAAATCTAAAAACTGGAAACTGTAAACTGTAAACTGTAAACTGGTAATGGAAAATTGAAAATTGAAAACTGAAATCTGAAAACTGTAAACTGGAAATCGAAAATTGAAAACTGAAATCTGAAAACTGTAAACTGTAAACTGGAAATTGAAAGTTGAAAACTGAAATCTGAAAACTGTAAACTGTAAACTGTAAACTGGTAATGGAAAATTGAAAATTGAAAACTGAAATCTGAAAACTGTAAACTGGAAATTAAAAATTGAAAACTGAAATCTGAAAACTGTAAACTGTAAACTGGTAATGGAAAATTGAAAACTGAAATCGAGAAACTGTAAACCGTAAATTGAAAACTGAAAATTGAAAATTGGAAATTGAAAATAGAAAATTAAAAATTGGAAATTGGAAATTAAAAATTGAAAATTGAAAATTGAAAATGGAAAATGGAAAATGGGAAATTGAAAATTGAAAATTGAAAATTGAAAATTGAAAATTGAAAATTGAAAACTGAAATCTGAAAACTGTAAACTGGTAATGGAAAATGGAAAATAGAAACCAGAAACTAGAAACCAGAAACTAGAACTAGAAACCAGAAGAAACCAGAAACCAGAAAACAGAAACCAGAAACTAGAAACCAGAAACCAGAAACCAGAAACCAGTAACCAGAAAACAGAAACCAGAAACTAGAAACCAGAAGAAACCAGAAACCAGAAACCAGAAACTAGAACTAGAAACCAGAAACCAGAACCAGAAACCAGAACCAGAAACCAGAAACCAGAAACTAGAAACCAGAACTAGAAACTAGAAACTAGAAACTAGAACCAGAAACTAGGAACCAGAAACTAGAAACCAGAAACTAGGAAACCAGAAACCAGAAACCAGTAACCAGTAACCAGTAACCAGAAAACAGAAACCAGAAAACAGAAACCAGAAACCAGAACCAGAAAACTAGAAACAGAAACCAGAAAACAGAAACCAGAACCAGAAACCAGAAACCAGAACCAGAAACCAGAACTAGAAACCAGAAACCAGGAAACCAGAAACCAGAAACTAGAAACTAGAAACCAGAAACCAGTAACCAGTAACCAGTAACCAGAAACCAGAACCAGAAAACTAGAACCAGAAACTAGAAACTAGGAAACCAGAAACTAGAAACCAGAAACCAGAAACCAGAAACCAGAAACCAGAAAACAGAAACTAGAAACCAGAAACCAGAAACCAGAACCAGAAACCAGAAAACAGAAACCAGAACCAGAAACCAGAACCAGAAAACTAGAAACCAGAAACCAGTAACCAGACAATAGAAACCAGAAACTAGAAACCAGAAACCAGAAATAGAAACCAGAAACTAGAAACCAGAAACCAGTAACCAGTAACCAGAAAACAGAAACCAGAAACCAGAAACCAGAAACCAGAAACCAGAACCAGAAACCAGAAAACAGAAACCAGAAACCAGAAACCAGGAAACCAGAAGAAACCAGAAAACAGAAACCAGAAGAAACCAGAACCAGAAACTAGAAACCAGAAACTAGAAACTAGAAACCAGAAACTAGGAACCAGAAACTAGAACCAGAAACTAGGAAACCAGAAACCAGTAACCAGTAACCAGTAACCAGTAACCAGAAAACAGAAACCAGAAACTAGAAACCAGAAACCAGGAAACCAGAAACCAGAAACTAGAAAACCAGGAAACCAGAAACCAGAAACTGGAAACCAGAAACCAGAAGAAACCAGAAAACAGAAACCAGAAAACAGAAACCAGAAACCAGAACCAGAAACTAGAAACCAGAAACTAGAAACCAGAAACCAGAAGAAACTAGAAACTAGAAACTAGAAACCAGAAACCAGTAACCAGTAACCAGAAAACAGAAACCAGAACCAGAAACTAGAAACCAGAACCAGAAACTAGAACCAGAAACCAGTAACCAGTAACCAGAAACCAGAAACCAGTAACCAGAAACCAGAAAACAGAAACCAGAAACTGGAAACCAGAAACTAGAAACAGAAACTAGAAACCAGAAACCAGAACCAGAAACTAGAAACCAGAACCAGAAACCAGTAACCAGAAACCAGAACCTAGAAACCAGAAACTAGAAACCAGAAAACAGAAACCAGAAACTAGAAACTAGAACCAGAAACCAGAAAACAGAAACCAGAAACTAGAAACCAGAAGAAACCAGAAACCAGTAACCAGAAAACAGAAACCAGAAACTAGAAACCAGAAAACAGAAACTAGAAACCAGAACCAGAAAACTAGAAACCAGAAAACAGAAACTAGAAACCAGAATCCAGAAATCAAAAACCATAAACAAACAAACAAAAGTTCATATTAAATTACAAGCTTTCACTGCTGTCTAAGCAATGTAGGCGCGTTCGTGACGCTAAAGAGTCAATTTGCACTTTATTACAGCCGCACAAAGTTCAAATTCAATTATTCTATCAAAACAGAGTGCGTATGCGCGTTGTAGGATCTAACGCCGCGTGCCGAAATTAAAACGTATGAAATAATAACATAAATAGTCACAAAATGTAAGAGCTAAAGATCCACCATACTGATTTTCAATTTGGTCGGCTTCGCGATATTATTTCTTTTGTTTTAGTTTCGGCGCGCGACGTAACATGCATTCGTTTTCACGTCAATACATCAGTCGAGAACAAACCTCGTTACCATCTGGCGGACCTGACAGACTACATTCTCTCAAAAAGATTTGGAATGTGATAGTTATTTGTTCCTAAAAAAATATTATAGTAAATATAACTTATGTACTTTAACTTTGGCCACTCTTCTGGACCCCCTATAATATTTAAATATTAGTTATTAGATGAATATATATAGTGCTGAACCCCACACACCCTCATAACCAGGGTTTTTGTCCCGGCTATAAAATAGGCAGGAACAAAGAACATTCCAATTTTTGGGACAGAACGGAGTCTGTCGGGTCAGCTAGTTATTAATATTATTAGTAACAAAAGGTAATCTCAAAGTTAAAAAACAAACATAAATTTATACATAAAAATTTAATATAAAATTTTCAATGTATCAACGAAAACAGCTTGTCTCAAGCTTCAATTGTTCTGTTAAGGTTTTCTTAAAATTTTCACCTCCCTGTAGGGTGACAGAACACACTCCTTGAAAATTGGAAGCTAAATGGTGAATAAAGTTATTTACCATGAATGCCTCCGGGCACAAATTTCAATTATTGAAGCATCCGAATAGTTTTGTAGGGGTGCGTGGTACTTCCAGACAGACAACAAATTTCAAAAGTAATCATTTTATTCTTAATTATTTTTTAAAATTTACTTTGGCTCTAAAATCTAACTAATGAACAGATAATGAAAGTATTAGATAATGGACTATGTCTTTTACTCTGTGTCAATATCAGAGCAATTTTGCTCAGTTGTATTATAACTATTTATAAATGATCACATGAAACTTTGTTAAGATTACATATCATTAATATAACGAATACATAAAAATGTGACCGAAAGCATGAATTTTCGCTTCCCCCCTAAGTTTTATAGTTTTGATGGGTGTGGCTCAACTGACTCCAAGGCGCAGTGACTACCGCTTGTCTTTTCGTACTTGTAACAAGTAGGCCATATTTCATTCCTAAATCATGAAGCTTGGTTGATTGTAGGGTTTTTCGATCCCTGGTTAGTTATCATCCTCAATTGTAAATCTACCGCTAAAACAGCATTGCTCAGTTGACAACATAAAAGTGCAAGCATATTTTGGTCGAGAATCCTTCGCCGTTTACAGCTTTGTTGTTAGTTAACATAATATGAAATTGAGATTTAGTGTTAGCCCTTTAGTAAATCAAGCAAGTGGTATGACCAAAAAAATCTGGCGTCTGTGACTGTACCGGCGCAGAGGGCGTATTCATCTTGTAAAAGGGTCAAAACATTTTATTAGCCTTGCGATTTTAACTGCGTAGCGGGAGCGACAACTAGATTAGCGCCCTGAGGCAGAGCGCGACAAATCGACGCTTCTCCAGCGGCTCCGCGCTACCCTTTTACACTGACAAACATACACTACCAATCACACAATCCTGCGTGTCGCTAGAACGAGTGGAATAAAGATCATTATTGTACTGAGAATTAAATTCGTCGCGCTAGTGACCGTTTGTAATTTCTTTATTCGACCAAAAGCAATTCCCTCACAAGGGCCACCGGTCAGGACTGGATGTCGCACAGATTATAAACGTCAAATGCATTCTTAACGAGCGCCTAACTATATAATTAGATCGTGACTTGTTCGTATAATAACTGAGTATAATTGTTTTAACAGTTTTATACCGATAAAGTGTGTAAAGCTGCAGTAACTACAAAAAATTATTATCACAGAATATGGTATGTATAAAATGGAACTATTCTCACATACCTTTAGATAAGTTTATTAGAACGGCATCATTTCAGTCTATTGATTGTTCAACGTAGACTTCTCCAAATAGAATTTGGCGTATTCACCACGTTTGGCGTGCAGGTAGGCGAAAACAGTGTATAACAACGGACAAAGAAAAACTTCTGCTCTTTTCCTGAAAACATTTCTTTCACTGTCGCCCTCTAGAATGCGCCTAAGAGATATTCTAACATGTCTCCAAAAGGAGTTTATTCTGTTTGAATTATAGTTCAATAAAATACTTGAACTATTCTCCTCACCACAGTGTAACAAAAAAAAGCAGAACTAAAATACTACATTGATTAATGTTACTTTTATATTTTACTCACAAACACCGCATTGCCAACCACTACTTAGTATTTGCTCGCGTTTTACTTTGATATGACATCAATCTGTCAGATAAAATGAATCTCTTAAAACATTCATGAATACTTCCCCTCTTACATTCTCCCCTCCGACAAAAGGATAGCGGACTTATAGACATTTTAGTAATTTCCCCGGTTTATCAAGCAAGGTTAGTAAAATGGCAATATTTTTTGCTACCATATTGTTCATAAGCATAGCACTTACGTTTACACACATTTCAAAAATGTCCTATTTGATATAAGTATGAATATATTTACTTGTAAAAATAAAATAACCAGAATATTTCGGACAGGTACTTTTGATCATCCACGGTCTCATAGTCATTTAACACCTTGTGAAATTGAGATCAAGTGTTAACTAACGCATTGTAGACAATTGAGTATATGAATTTTCTAAATCGTCGTCAATATTGTATAAGCGCAATAAAATTATGGAATAATTAAGTGTAATTTTTCTTTACAATGTACTGTACAATTAATAATTTAAAAATTACTACTTTTCTCTACTAAATGCGCGATTGCATGTTCTCATAGCTTTGTGTTACCCTAGCAGATATTAACCAGTTTTATGTTTAAAATATATGAATTAAACAGGAATTTGAATTTAACAATTATATAAACTTTAAAAATTTATTACTTTTATGCTTCGATGATTTATTTCAAAATAACATCAAGTGTATCAAGAATTAAGCTTTGAACTTTTAAATACAGACACTGATATAGAAGCAGATCTAGATATCCCTAACATTATTGCTGTCTTCCGGCTGCCAATGTATAGGATTGAGAGTATACTAGGCGAGCACGCTTCACCATCTTGAACTTCATTGTTACTTGTAACCATGGGAAATTGAGTTTCAACTCTCTCTTTCGTCAACAAAAACGACTCATCATTGATAAAAAATCCTTGTCGCCTGATCTTTGCCTTGATAAAATGTTGCAAAGAATAGATTGCAGAATTTTGTCGTAACGATTTTTACTTTGTAATGATCAGAAATTTAAAAATGCTGTTTGTGTCAGCTCGTCAAACGCAAGCGATAATTATATAGAGTGCCGATTCTGGCAACAAAGGCGCTGCAAGCCCCGTCACCGCCATACCTTCTTTTAATGATCCTTGTTCCTTGCTTTATTGTATTTTATAATCGTTACTATATTTGATCCGTTTGTTTGGTGTATGCTACAGCATTATAATTTTCACTGAACATAACCGATGGTAAACTAATAATAAAACTTCCGTATATTACTAGCATAAGTACGTTTATTGTGACAGTGTTAAGCAATTTAAAAAATCACTTTATGTGATCCTTAATACTTATTAGAGTTTTGATTAAATTAAGTTTCACTGGAATTTAAATTTTATTTTGGTATAATAAATACATTATGTGCTGGAATACGCCTAGTCTTGAACATAGGCCTCGCTCAAAGATCTCTACCTCGATTTATGCGCTGACCGTACGTAGGGACTTGTTTTTTTTATCTTTTGCGGCTTAAATTTTTGAAATATGTTATATAATATGTTTGAGATAACATTTCATAATAGTGTGTTCTACGTTATTTATAATAGTACTGCCGAGCTCCAAGCAATCACCGCCTCCGTAGAAAGCTTAGGCGTCTTACAACTGTAGGTAGACGTAGAGTTCGCCGCGCGAAATCCATTGGGATTGCGCTCATCGCGCCGCTTTCTAGAAAAATCCAATGTACGTAGCGCTCGACGTTGAAATGACTGAACGTGATGTAAAGCCCCGGAAATGTGGCAAAACCTTCCTCATTACACCATACATTCGACTGCTGAAGTGATTGCGTTTGATAGATTTCAACGGGAGCACGCTTCAGATTGTTATTTCACGTTATAGCATTTGCACGTATTTCCGTATACTTTTTATTTCTATTCACAAAACTGGATCAATCTAATTTGCAGTGCTGAGCGATGAGGGCAAACATCATGATAAATATATACTAAAGTAACAGTATACAAGAAGAAAAATTCACAGATAAATCTATAAAACTATGTTGTATAAGTAAACCAAGATAACTTTTTAAGTTTTAACATGGATCTGTTAGTGCAATGCCGATAAACTGTTTTGTGTTTTAACAAAATTTATTATTTCTAACTTCAATTATATATCGAGTGCGTCATAAAAAATCTGTATCTGATTTAAGCGGGCCATTTAAACTAAAAGGCAATGTTTTGACGTAAGCGGGGAAAGAATGCCTCGCAGATCTCCCCTGATAGTTATATGATATGATTTATTCATACGAACACATCGCGCGCTCTACACCAAGTCAAATGGAAGTTTATTTAATAGAAAATACTTTCCGAAATCTATTTATAAAGCCATTACCGGCAGTTTTAAGGTTCCATTTTAAAAACAGTCAAAAAGAAATCCTTCGCTCCCTATAGTTATTAAATGTATATATAAAGACCCGCAATTTCAAAACATTCAAAGATTAGTTAAGTGGTTTATAAATAGCTTATAAAAATATTCGGAGGTCTTATGTTTATGTGCAGATTACGAACGATCGGAAATTATGTGTAATTTAATTATATTTAAAAAAATTCATTTCTTTGATTTCTACAAATATTTCCTTTAAATTCATTAATATAACACATAAAGCAATAATTCAGAAGTAATTTTAATAGGAAATTTATGGATTTCGCCCATCTGTGTTTGAAGTGCAATTTCATAATTTCTTACCATATTCTAAAACCATGCAATTATTAAAAGACTAAGTAATGTTCGATGTTTGAATAAAAACTCGTGAAAAATTGTACGGAACTATAATACCGAAAGAAAGTATCGCACTTCACTGTTTTTTTTTTATTACGAAGCTGTTGCCGACGCGCCTATTATGCAAATGAGACGGGGTTGCGGGCACGATGCTTATCCAACTAACTATAATGTTTATGGAGAATTTTATTGGATGACTGATTTTTTAAACATTCTCCTTATAAACTTGCATATTAACTTTTATTTTTTATGAGCTGTACGTATCTGCGCTGAATTTTACATTATCTGTACAAGTGAATGACATCGATGCCGAAAGAGATCAAGCGTCCATTTAAATTATTTAGCGTATATTTTAAGACGGGGATCAAAACTTTTCTGCCAAGTGTAATATGTTAAATATTACAACAACGAAACATTATATTTTACCAGGTGGTAGGTCTCTGTTGCCGGAGACCGTCTGGATGGGTACCACCGCAGCTCCTATTTCAACCGCCAAATAGTAGTGTGCAAACATTACTGTGTTCCGGTTTGAAGGGCGCTGTAGCTAGTGTAATACTGGAGTAACGAGACAATACCTTATGTCTCAAGGCGACGAGCGCAATGTGGTGCAGTGTGTACCATCTTAACTAGCACCACGTTGTCATGGGCAAGCGTTTCACTTACCGTCAGGTGAACGTCTTGCTCGTCTCGTCGTATAGTAGTATAAAAAGTAAACATATTGTTACAAAACGGTTCAATTGAAAGTTAATTTAGTAACAACTCTCAGTGCCAAAAGGTCACTAATATCCATTAGGTTCATCGATGTCTGTACAAAGGACCTGATAAAGTATGCACAGTCCGCCCCGTAATCTCTGAGTGGAGGCTCGTAGCGACCGCCCCGCCCCTACACCACAAGCGGCTTACATCTGAAACTCCTCTAGTAAATATATATAAAGGACATGCGAAATTTACGATTTATACATGTCAAGCATTTAAATAACATTTAATTGGCCTAACTTTTACTATTTTATACTATTTAGCTAACTGTTTATTACACAACGTTTCGAAGACCACGACTGCAGTTAAGTACTCGTTATATCAGGGTAATAAGCAGTTAAATAAACGCAAAACAACATTTAGAATAATATTTAACCTAACGAGTAATTTTCGCATAAATATAAAAAATCATCAATAGTTTGCAATACCAACATATTCAGCATTTTCTGATGATTGCACGGTGACATTAACTCTAAAAGATAAAGTAATGCCGCTAGTATCAATAAAACTAACACAATAACAAACAGAACGTTCATCGGTTGGAAATGTAGATATAGTGTCAAAGACGAATTAGATTCACTTTGGATTTGCCTCGAAATAGTAACTGGAACTTATAACAGTATTACTTAAAACTCCTAAAATTTTCTTTTAAATGAGAAAAATCTGATATCCTCTTATAACAAGCCTTTATTGTGTCCGCCTTCGCACAGAAGCCTCCTCTCCATTTCTCCATGCCTTACGGTACTTCACCATCTGCATCCATCCTGCAAATCTGACATCCAAGCCCGCATTTGTTAAACTATTGGAAAGATGTAAAACTATAAGTATTTTGTGCATTGAGTGTCCATTTTCAGATGGTGTGTAAACTTTAATACGTGCCAGTTCGAAAGAGGTTATTAGTGAAATTTATTGAAATGGTCTCGTCGTAATAGTTGTCGATCGAAAATTACAGATTTATCGACACGGTCGCCAAAAAATATAAAAGAAAAAATATATAATGATAAGAGATACAATAGGCATAACGTTATGCTTTTACATATGAATTTTCGTCGTGGGGATGGGATGGGGTGCGGAGGCGGGATGCTGCCTCGTAAGCGGAGTGCTACATGCATATTTGATGGCAGCTTAATGCCTCGCGGCCGCAGCATAAGCGGATTGCCGACGCCGCTAAACACTGCCATAACCTGCCACTTTGATGCTGCCTTTATATACTTTAATTACGGAGAAATATGTAACATATTGTTTATCCGATGGCACGAGAACCTTGCGCTTCCTATACCTCAATATCAATCTGCGATAGAAGTCTATTAACCTATTTTTTTTATGAAACCTAAAATGTCATAATCTGACGTACTAAGGTGCATAATTGTAACAGTTTATATGACAAGTGTAAGATTAATAATTAGATGTAGAAAGAAGAATTTATTGTTGCCAGAGACCGTCTAGTCTTTCTGACGTCAAACAGTAATGTGTTGACTTTACTGTGTTCCGATTTGAAGAGTGCTGGAAGCTAGTAAAATTACTAGGATGACGGGACTTAACAACTTATGTCTCAAGGCGACGAACGCAATGTGGTGGAGTGTATACAATCTTAACTACCGCTGCGTTGTTATGGGTAAACGTATCACTTAACATCGGGTGAACGTTTTGCTCGTCTAGTCGCCTCGAAGAATCCAAAAAAAAGTATTAACAATATGATGATTTTAATTATTAAGTGCTATCCCTAATTACACCTATGTAAAAATAAATCATATTTATTTTTTAACTAGCTTTTACCCGCGACTTCGTCCGCATAAGTTTTTTTGTTTTCTCCCGGCTATAAGTCCCCCTGCAACAATGTCCCACTATCGTGTTCCAGTCCTCAACTTCACATCAAAATTTGTTCAAAAGCAACCTAAGCTACATAATGGATAGCTCCGAATGTTTCCTTAGTAAATATAAAAAGTAAATAATGTAAATCGGTTTAAAATACTACTAACTACCTACCTGCCAACCCCCGATGTTAGACAGTGTGACATCCATAACATCGTCTGCGTAGGAAGTACTAACTTAATGTAAGTAGTATAATTTACTATTCAATAAAGAAACTAAGTGTAGGTGTTATAATTTCGGTGATGAACTGATTACCTATCCGTTTCTTTGTCTAAAATGAGTATTAACTTATCACTATGATTGATTACTGAGCATAAAGTTCGTATAAATGTCTATCTAATTACCTCCTCAAGTTTAAAGCGTAGCTATTTATGTAGTACTATATTAATTCTGTGGTGTAGGTAATTAGATTTTATCTGTATGTAATTTAACAGTCAGTTGAATAAAAAATCGTATACAAATCAGATCAATAGCTATGGCGTAATGTGATTCTAGACAGAGTTTTAATGTTGTAGATAGGTAGCTGTGTATAGGTTCCTGTGGGAATGAGATATTTTCCCGAAGTAAAAAGTAGTCTGAATTTTGGTACCTTCCTACCCTATAAGTTAAGTAGTGTGATGGTATGTCGCTAAGTTTCGATCCAAGTAAAACTGTTAAATAAAGACAGATGCACCAAAATTTTATAATAAATTCCCTAAATTATGGCGCCTACCGACCCTCTAAGTTAGAAAAGTGATCAAATACTAACTTTAAGTCTTAGTAACACTCATTTAAAAAAAAAAAACATCAAAATCATTTCAGTAGCTATGGCGTCATTCGCTTCTTGACACGATCACGCTAGATTTCCGCGGGAATGAGGTATTTTCCCGCCGTAAGAAGTAGCCTGTGTCCGTGCCTAGGATCCTATCTTTATATTAACCAAGTCTTATAAAAATCCGTTCAGACGTTAAGGCGTGAATGAGGTAAACTTTTAAACCAAACTATTAAAAATCACTAACTCAATTCAGTTTTCTGCCTACTGCCTACCCCCTAAGAACGATGGCGTGATTATTTATAGCCTATGACCATTTCTAGGTTATCATCTATCACCATACCAAATTTCATCAAAATCCGTTCAGCCGTTTAGGCATGATAGAGCAAAACTCCAACCAAAAACCATAAAAAAATCACTAACTCAATTCAGTTTTCTGCCTACTTCCTACCCCCTAAGTACTATGACGTGATTATTTTGATCTTATATCCGTTTTTAGGTAACCATCTATTACCTTACTAAATTTCATCAAGATCTGTTCAGCCTCTTATACGTGAAAGAGCAAAAGTCCCAACAAAAACGACTAAAAATCACTAACTCAATTTAGTTATCTGCCTACTGCCTACCCCCTAAGAACGATGGCGTGATTATTTATAGCCTATGACCATTTCTAGGTTATCATCTATCACCATACCAAATTTCATCAAAATCCGTTCAGCCGTTTAGGCGTGAAAGAGTAACAGACAGACAGACAGACAGACAGACAGACAGACAGACAGACAGAGTTACTTTCACATTTATAATATTAGTATGGATAACGGGAAACTCTTCAGTAAGTGTTTCATATCAATGTTTGGTTGACAATTAAAGAAGTTACAGCTTTGCTTCAAAAATATTATTAAAAATTAATATATGTGTATTAAATATGGTATATAGATTTTGTTAAACTATTTCCCAGGGCCCATTTCATTGAACATTATTCGATAAGCAGTCGTCAATGTGAAATTAGCCGAGCCGTCGCGAGCTTCGCAAAGAATGTCCCACTTTATTAGATTCCATAAGCTCTATTCATCGTTTTTTCGCCCTCTCTAGGAGGGAACCTTTGAAGAAGCATCAGTACGTATTAGTGAATAATGCGATAGAATTATTCGATCTCGCGTATTAGACGCGGTCGGGGCATGTTATGTGCCCAATCATAATAGGCTGTCAGTATTAGGTGATTATGTCGACATGCGATGTTCAAAGTTTTCCTTTGATATCAAATATCACAAGCATGTGAATCATCTTTACATAAGACTGAAAATAGAAATATTTACTTTTCATTCCTACTAAACGCTATAAATATTAAACGTCTCTGTTAAGATAAGAGAAACGTTTAGATACGTAATATGTTCATAACCAAAAACCAATAAAAATTTCTTAATTTCTCATATTCTGGTTTAAAAAAATCGGTTTAAACTTGACTACATAAAATGTAACGAGGTCCACAACATTTTCTGTGAAACTTACCTATTTCGTGTAACTTAATTGATTATAATCATTTATGGTTTTTCTTAAAAAAATCACAGAATCTTATTTGTTATCAATTCTATTTCATTAGCGAGGATCAAGCAATATGTTCACTTATTGGTAAGTAATAGTGTTAGGTTCAAATTAAGCAGAAGTGAAAAGCTTATTTAGAGTACTTCAGCAGAGTACTCTTTAAAATATCTGTAAAGTTCTTTTAATAAATAATAAGTACATTATGTTTAAGTCATCAAGTTTGACAAGCGATAGACCGACGTTTATACGATCACCTGTGTGATTCCATTTAGTATTACAGAATATTAAAGTAACCGCAGTCCCAAATACTGTAGATAATTTATAAACTATCCGATTCCTTCATAAATGATCGAACACAAAAATTTCTGTCGGACATGTGGTAATAATATTTACAGATGTAATACGATTTGTGGATTAATTTTCTTCCAATGTTACATGTCTCCACTTTTTCCGCGTACATTGAAAACGCAAAAGTTAAGCTGGAATATTGTAGTTCTCTACCGGTAAGCCGGTCTTTGTATGAGGTAATCCCATAAGGTCCGGAGCTCATTCTGTCGTCGGCCAGCGTGGATACGAGCTTTAGGTAGCTTTGTATGGGCATCTCTAATACCTCACATTGTCGCGAAAAGAATCTCGTCTTTCTCGAGTGAAATTTTCACAGAGCTACAATTGTACAGCGAAGTGTGAACATTTCCTTTTGGTATCGATTAAATGTTCTTGGGAGGTCATACCTTCTGCAAATATCTTTTTATAAGAAAAATCTTTTATTTCTCATGAAAAGAATCTTACGTGTATTGAAAATATAAACTATATAGCATTTACCTTTACCCTGCTTCAAAAAATACATGAAGCTTACTAGGTATAGACTAATATCGGATTTCCAAAGGTGCCTAGACGAGCCCAACGACCGATTTCCATGGAATTTTTCCATTACCTCCACAAATTGTGCGCCCGCCTCGATAATGTACAGCCGCGTCGAACATTTATTATTTCCGGTAAAACCTATCGGAAATATTAAATTTTAGTAATCAATAACGTGAAGTGTTCTATTGAAATCGGTGCAAATTATAACATGAACAAAATATGTTGTTTGGCTCTCATCGACAAATTTCCGTAGTTCGATAAAAAAAAACATATTTTAATAATTGTTTCTTTAAGGATTACAAGAAACTAGTAATATTTTACAATTTATAAAGTAACCTTTAATGAACATATATTTCTGCCTCAATAGATGTTCAATTGTGTTCTTTACACAACAACGAATTGTCAAATTTTCGTCGTACTGGTCAAGTTTTCCTTTGGTGTGTCGTGCGGTCAGAATGGGACGGTCATCACAAAGGCGAAAATTGTAACAATGCGGTTTGCGCATAAAGTTTACACCTGTATGCATCGCTGCTATAATTTTAATGGGCCCTTTTGTCTCATAACACATCCTTTGAAGGAAAATATGAAATAAATTGGACACTCGGTTCAGGCAAAAAAGATTTAAAGCATATAACCTATTTTTAATATAGAATTTTTATTAAAGTAAGGTAAGTTACGTCTCGCTTCAACATTTTACTTCGGCCTTCAATGTTTTTATTAATTTTTTATTTACTTTGAAATAAATTTCAAAAATTATTGTGTTTATTAGATTATTTTCTATACATAACTTTATAATTATAAGACATTAAATAAATGATTATTAATTAATAAGGTTTCTTCCGTTGTAGTAAATGGAATGTTTGGAGTCATCATACCTTTTTTGTAGTCTTGGCTTTTTCTTAAAAAGAGCAAATATTAAAGCTACCGAAGATACAAAACTACTGTGAAGAAAACAAACGTTATGGTCTTTTCACATCGTTTTGCCATTAATACAAGGTATATTTTCCATATTAATTACAATGTAATTAACTTAATAGTAAATAGAATACGTGGTGTGTTGAACAATATGACTAATATGAAACTTCACAGCGGTCGGTCATCTATCGCCATCAGTAAAACACCCTCCACATAAAATGTATTTCAAATTAAACCTTAACCAACAGTAATAAAGGGTAATTTCAGTTCAGCAAGTGTTAATGTGTATGAACATTCGATTACACACGCCAACGGTCAAGTATTTATCAATTAACGGAATATTTAATAGAGCAAGCATCCAGCAGTCAATTTGTTAGACGGCGCATTCCACGTTTATTACGGAAACTTCAAAGCAATACCGTCTCTGTACTGAAGTGGAATTTAGTTCGTAAATTTGGGAATTTATAGACATACATAAACAGCACTCTTAATGATCCCACAGCTGGGACTCCTGCTTTAACAAGGACAGAGTCAAGTCTGTCCACCATGCTGGCCGTAAGAGGGTTGGTTAAGATTCATAATTAATTTGTCGAAAGTAAACGTACACAAATTAACAATATGTAAAATTTTAAATATAAGGATCCTTCTTACCAATTGTGTATTTAGATCGGTTTGCGAGACGATGAAAAGAATGGAAAGGATAACCTATGCCGTAGTTTATATAGTCCAAGATCTGGTGGTAGGTCTCTGTTGCCGGACTCCGTCTAGATAGGTACCACCGCAGCTCTTATTTCAACCGCAAAACAGTAGGGTACAAACATTACTGTGTTCCGGTTTGAAAGGCGCTGTACCTAGTGTAATTACTGGGGTAACGAGAATTAATACCTTATGTCTCAAGGCGACGAGCGCAATGTGGTGTAGTTTATACCATCTTAACTAGCGCGACTTTGTTATGGGCAATCTTATCACTTACCATCAGGTGAACGTCTTACTTGTCTCGTCGCCTCGTTGAATAAAAAAGAGCTTGACAACTAGTAACTTGAAAATTTCGATTCTTCCCAGTAAAAATATGAATATTACTAAAATATTCCATAAAATATAGATAAACGTAGACTGAACTATTCTGAAACATGTTTACTCCAAATAGGATTATTGGATATTAAAGGAAGGTTATGTTTTAGTATAATAGTGTAACACTTATATATCAATTTCTTTTAATGCAATGGACTAGAATCAGGAACGTTACTAGGTAAAGGTTAATCTAGCTTCAAATGTGTATATTGAATACATAGTTATTTTAAAATTTCTAGCATATTTAAAAGTCGTAAAATTATGCTCTTTACCCAGTAGCAAAAATTAATAGGATTCAGAATTCAATTGGGATGTGAATGGGCGGTGATTCGTGTGACCCTCACAGTTCGTCTGGCTAATCTAGCCGAGGGTGGTCTGGACAGTACAAGTGAAATAAGCAGATCATCTCCATTTTCACTTTTCAACATATTCTTTTAACGGAAATTTTCATAAATTAAAATAATTATTTTCAACAAAAGTTTAAAGAAAAATTTGAAATAAATTATCAAAAATACTTACCGCCAAAAAAAACTTAAACGTTAGATGTATAATTTTTAACTTATATTTATGCTATTCATTAATTTATAAATCGTTTCATCTAATTCAACATAAAATGAACTGTGTGTTATTTAAATTATTTATAATGGATATAATATAATAGATTATTTATTTATAATAGATATATCTAATTCTATTAAAACTGAATTTTACATAAAATTTTGATTTACAAAGTTTTTCTATTGATTCTTCGGATATTAGCATGTACTATTTGGGCGTGACCTCTGCACAAATTCTTTTTTATGGTCAATTTAAAACATAATACAGTTGTCGGCATCGAATAGCCCCTTCTGAATCTAATTTTCGCCTCTGGCACTTTCAGATATCCGCACAAGGTATTATGATGTAAGAACTTTAAAAATAGTTTACAAATCTAATTTTAAACGTCGATATTTCCTTGAGCCATTGCATTTTACTTATATATTTAAGGTACAGGCTATAATCTATACATAAATGTTAATATAGGTAATTTGATTATAGCAGCGTAACAACTACACGAATTTTTAATAATCATCGTGTGGTACCTTCTTCAAATTGAAGTTTGGCGATTAGATTGCGAAAACTGTTCCGGTTTTAATCTATTCATCTTAAAAACAGGTGGATAGGTATATTCATGGTGTTCTTCCATTAAAAATTGCAGCATTGGCAGAACCCGGGATAAGTGGACAGACGTCATCAAGCGCACAGGAAGCCACTGGACACTCAAACAGTTCAAGACCGTGTTTTGTGGACTCCGTCACAAGAAACCTATGCCCAGCAGTATACGTCCATTATGTACATACAGATGAAGCTATGTATAATATCTGGAAGAAAAAAAAAAACAAAGCCATCCATAAATTACACAGTACCTCGACTATATCTAAATGCCACGTTATTTATTACTGATAATTCACTTATGGCTCTGGCGTTGGATGCGGTTATAAAAGACGTTACTATTATCACGTAACATATTTGACAAATCGTAATCTATGTTGATAGTTCTAGAAAAAAAATATAGTAAATATGTCGCAGTAAGTAACCAAAGGGCATCATTGTTGACATTAATCGATAACGTACCAATGAGTTCACGGAATTATAGAGCCAACATACAGATTAATTCACACTGTAATTTTTTGTATTTTGTTTTATTTTAAACCAAATTCATTAAGTATCCGTCACTATGACGAAACACTACTTCAAAATTAATAATAAACCAAGAGCTAATATTACGTATTCATGCTCCGAAGAAGCACTGAGGATAGAGAACTTTACGACCTAATGAATCACATTCAATTAAAATTAGAGACGTAAATTGTCGTAAAAAACCAGTTCTTTATAATACTAGTTCTATTTTTGATCTGAAGGTTACCATGACTGCTAGGCATGAGGAAAAATATTTCATTTTTACAATTTTGTAAAGCTGAGCGGGAAGCTAATGTACTAATCTCAATTCATAGTCATTCAAAGTCATCATTTTATGTTCGACGTAATAGACATTTATTACGTTTTAAACGGCGTATTCTTAACGGTTAGATAGCAATGAATAATTTGAAATTACATTATTTTGAAAAACAATATCATATTTCTTATTGGTCAGATAAGCTTATCGCTATCTCATGAACGAAATAATAAAATATTTGTTATATCTGGCGGTGATGATAATAAATGTATATTCAGATGATGTTCCTATGATAGCAGAGTGAAGTAATAGAGAAATGCAAAAAGTTATAACACACCTTTAAAAAAGGTGTTATTAACTTTTATGTATAATTAGAATATCATTATCATACACTGATTGTAAATAATTTGTATGCACTTGTGTAAAAATTAACTAAACTCACACTTCTAACGTTAACGGTCGAATTTTGCCAACTTAGAGACTAAATACTACTGTATTACAAATAATAATAAAGTTTTTACTGTTATTTAATAATTAATGTGTAAATATTAACAAATTTCACATACCTTAATTATTCAATAATTAAATAACTATTTTTTTTTTGTATTCCGTCTCCTAAAAATGCGATTCACATTTAGATTCACCTTAATGTAAAAGGTCAAGTGATCAATATGTTCAATGCAAACGACTAATGCCGCAGTATTATCTTAATACGTGTACAAATTAGATGTAATGTTATTCAATAATTATAGAAATATGGATTTAACAAAATATTTAACGCTATTTATGTGTATTTGGTGTCTTTCATTTAATAATATTTTCGGATACAACATAAAAGACAATCACAAGGTAATGTTCGTAGCATAATATAATCTTAACTCATTTTCATAATTCATACTTAGTATTTATTATCATCATCGTTATGTATACTGTTTTTTTATATTTTTAGTTAACGAAAGCGTCATGAGATGAATTGAAGTTTGGTTATTTTGAAAGATCGTAACATGGACTATCCATTTTATTTTTACCTACTATTCTATCGTCAATGTCTGTATAGATGGTATCCTTAGTATACTTATATTAAAAGAAACTATTGTTCATTGCTATTCAGACATTTAATTGGTGGTAAGTGACTATAACAAAGTGCCGCTATTTATGTTGATACACACTACGCTCCATTGTGCTCGTCGCCTTGAGACAAAGTATTAAGTCTGCTCCAGTTGTTTTACTAGCTACAACGCCTTTCAAACCGGAACACAGTAATGTGTGTAAACTTCTCTTTAACGGCAAAAATAGGCGTTGCAGTGGTGCCTACATACACAGTTTCCGGCAACAGATACCTACACTTAGCAATTGAACATATCTATCTAACCGTAATCATCCGACATTCACGGGGAAAAAAAATTAAATAATTAATTTCTCTGGTGAACTTTAACAGAAAAGTTCAAAAGATATTAGAAACAAAAACTATATATTCCTTAGTGACTTTAGTAGCACGTCCAGTTTTACACATGTTAGTGAGTGCGAAAGGGCTAAGGTCTCAGCTTACAATGCTGGTTTTCAGACCCGCCTAGATCGCTTTCGATATTAAGCGTAAGTCAAAGTATTAAGCAGTAAAATCCTGTTCCTGTTTAGTATCCTGAGCACCTCATTTGAATGACGGTAACATGCATCAGGATTCGTAGATCGGGATAGACACTCAAAAGGAAATACAAGTCTAGTGATCTCCACATTAGACTTGTCGTCTCAGGGATTACATGTGACACAAGCAAACCTTTTAAGTTAAAAGTTCATGAGATCATGATGAGGCTTGATGTGATATGAATCAGTGCTGACCAACAAAATATAGGAGTATAAAATGTTACAAGAATCCATCAGAGGGATTTTGAGCATTTGACCTTAATGTTAATGAAGACGTGTCTGACGATTAAAATTTAAATTTTTTAAAATTCTTATATCTAGCAGTGGACGAATATAGGCCTAAATTATGATATTAATTAAATTTAAAAAGGTATTTTGCCACACATTTTACACTTATAACGGCATACCCTTTTGCAGTAAAACTAACCCAAAAACATATTGTTTGTTCAGCTTTGCTGTTTACCGTTACTATTGTATATTGTTATCCCCGAGTTCTGATGTAAAGGGAAAGTGAAAAAAGAATTTAAAAATAAATACCGTTATTAGATATACTATTTAATTACAAAGCAAATAATCGCTTTCTTCTGTCACCAGTTTTAGATAATTACAAATTATGTTTCATAATGGCGATCACGTAATCAAAAAGTATGTTATATAGTTATATTTGCAAAACTCAAAGATAAAAGTTATAAACAATGATGTAACATAATATCTCAAACTTTATCGAACATCTGTCATTAACATAAAGTTAGTAGTATACTGTATTGTGCTTTGAATTATGCCTAGTCATTTATTTAATATGAATACATAAATTGTTATCACTTACAACATACTCGTGATTCCAAATTGTTCTAATACGCGTTAAGTTCCCCTATTAAGTTCAATTCTAGGAATGGTAAGTTTATAAACGTTTTATTAAAGCCAAAAAATTATTCTAACCTTTTCATTCTTATTATTGATTATTCGTAAAGTTAACTAAAATAGTTCTTAATTATTTACTATTAATATATTCTCACAATAAGAACGATTTCGACACAACGTGAACAAGATATTGTTCTTATTAAATCGATTGGAATGACAAACATATGTAACGTGTTTACGAAGATCGTTATGTCAAAAGAAAATATAATACTTAAAACGATTGTCGTTAGAAATGAATTTATTGTTTAGTTAAGTTTTTCGTATTTTAAATAAATTTTTTTTAATTTATGAAAGGAACGTTTGATTTAGTTTAGTTTTAATTATTGGATGATGCTTTTTAATTTTATTTTAACCGTTGACACTTGAAACATTTTCATTTAAACACTGTTATACCGTTATGTAACAAAAAGTTGTAGTGTTGTTAAATACAGTAAAATTGCATTTAAGCATTATTTTTATTTTTAATCTGTAAGATACATTAACGCCTGCATAAAAGTAAAGACAATGATTCATGTTGAGAAGTTTGTGCTATTTTTCTATATTATCGTAACTTTTTTAACTAATTTGAAAAATGTGTATTCTTTAAATAAGTAAAAAAATTCCTATTATTGAAATTTTTGTGTTTATGTTTTCTATCTTTATGTTTTTTTTTCTCTGTTAAAAAAATTTACAAAAATAACGTTAGTTCAATGGTTCATATTTAAAATCACACACAACAATATAAGTAGTGATTACTTACTCAGTGTTTAAAATAGATATGGCAATGATATAAGAAATAGCGTACGGAGATAATTATAATAATTCTACCTGGAAAAAGAAACATAGAAAACATGAGGTCACTATTGCCGATTTTTAAAGCATCGCTAATTTTGTTTTAATTTCTCCGAAATGTTTTTTCGTTAATCTCGTTACGTTTACCCTACAAATCATATGCATTTTTTTTATACCGTAATCTAATATTATACTTACAGGCCAAATCAAATACTCCACGCGTCTGCATCATTGGTGCCGGAATTGCTGGACTTACGTCTGCAAGATATTTAAAGGATGAAGGAATCAATTTTACTGTTTTAGAAGCCACAAAATATGTAGGTGGGACATGGCGATATGACCCGAGAGTCGGCAAAGATGAAAATGGATTGTACTTACACACGAGCATGTATAAGCATTTAAGGTAAGATATTCCAATTATTACTTACATTATTTATTTACAAATCAATTACAAGATTATGGTTAGAATTTGTTTATAATTGAACTTACAATGCAACTTACTACGAAATTACAGAACTAATTTACCGAAACCAACAATGGAATTAAGAGGTTTTCCTGTTCCTAAAGATATGCCATCATATCCGGATTGGAATGTATTTTTAAATTACATCAAATCTTATGTAGCTCATTACGATCTGGAAAAACATATTAAGGTAAATAAATGCAAAATTAATTACTAATAAAGTAGGTATTCAGTTTTGTCTGTCGGTTATGTCTACTCTACACACTACTCCCTCAAAGTAAAGTAGAAAAACTTCAATATATAACTTGCATGAAACATGTATATTAACGAGCATAATTTGTGCAAAAAGTTTCGTCTAATTAAAAGACAATTTAGAAATATTATCTACATATTTTTTCTTTCCGTTACAAAATTAAAATAGCAAAATTATTTAATTAAATTTCGTCTACTTTTCATTATTACAAACATTAATCCGGTTAATAAATACTTCATTATAATTTATAAACAATTGCAGTTCCTTCACAATGTTACCACAGTAAGACGAGAAGGTAACGTCTGGCGAGTAACACACAAGCATGTCCTAAAAGCTGAAGAGTATGAAGAGGAATACGATTTCGTCATAGTTGGAACTGGACATTTCAGTAAACCTAATATGCCCGAAATCCCAGGAGAAGAGTTGTTCAATGGTACTTCGATGTGATGCCTCATTTTCGTTGAATTTTTTTCAATCTTCGATTGCTCAAAATTTAATATAAATTTGACATAATGTTAATTGACAATAAAGTCGCAAATGAAAAAGCATTCTTGCTTATACCTTCGACTCTTATATGTATGTCTGCCAAAACCACATTTTTAACCAGATAGCAATTAGATTTCGAAAAACACTACCTAAATGATCTAACCAGAGAATTAAATCATGTAGATAACCACTAAAAGATTACATAGGTTTTTGATGCGCTTAACATGTAGGTTAAATTTAAGTTTAGTCCTTAAGAGTTACGATGTTACTTTTTTCAGGAACTATAACTCATAGTCACGACTACAGGGTCCCAGACTCTTACAAAGATCGGCGTGTGCTCGTCGTCGGTGCGGGTCCCTCCGGAATGGATATTGCGATAGACGTCGCGTCTTGTTCTAAGTCTCTCTTTCACAGCCACCATTCGAAGGTGAACTTTCGAACAAAATTTCCAGAACATTTCATCAGGAAGCCTGACGTCAAAGAGTTCAATGAAACTGGAGTTTTTTTTGTTGATGGTACTTACGAAGAAATCGATGATGTCATATACTGCACTGGTATGATTTTTGGCCCCTATGTTACACAAAAATATTTTTAGTGACCGTATATTGTTTATAACTCTGACCAATGTTTGTGAAAAGACCTCGAGTTAAATAATTAAAGTTTTAGACTCAAATTGTTTTTGAGACATTTTATTTTATAATATTAATGTATTGATAGTCTTGTTAATTTTTCGTACTGGTAGAACACAGAGCTTTCTGTTATAAGGCAATCAGAACAATTGTGGATTTCCTTACGGAGGTCTCTTTCACCGGAAGATTATGTACAGTTGGAATCAAATCTGCACTTCGAGACGTGTAGCAAATATGGCCGCCTCACAAAATGAGCTATTCCGTTTTCAATTATTCTTACAATATCACAATTATTAAAGTTTTCTTTCAGGATACGAGTACTACTATCCGTTTTTAGATGAAACTAGTGGGTTGACAGTTAACAAGCATAGTGTAATACCTTTGTACAAATATATGGTCAATATAAAGCAACCGAGTATGGTTTTCATGGGTCTCGTCATTCGTGCTTGCATTGTGGTTGCAATAGATGCCCAGGTTATTAAAATTTACTACTTGAAACTTGTAATTTCTTTACCAAGCTAATTAATATCATGATCCGTAGAACTTAATAGATAAAACTCCATCAAATCTGATACCGTTCACTTATAACAATGTAGCGATGGATAGGATGATGAACACTAAACCACATTGTACTGGTCGCATATATTAAATTTTGTCACGTTACTCCAGTAATTTCATTAGCTATAAAGCCCTTCAAACCAGATCAAGCTAATTTTTGCACACTAACGCTTGGTAGCAAAAATTGACGCTGCTGTGACACTTACATAGACGACAGTTGCAATGCCTTTGCAACTGTCTTAAACTTGTTTTAAACGTAGCACAAGCGTTTTTAATGCATAATTTTTAATGAAATAATATATTATTTACAGGCTCGTTACGCGACAGCTCTTATGAAGGGTAATTTCACATTGCCTTCGCAAGAGGAAATGATGAATGAATGGCAGACCAACGCGGATGCAATTCGCTCTAAAGGGCGTCCAATATCTGACATTCATTTCTTAGCGGAGAAAGAGGTAAATTATTCGTTTAATCGTATTCCTATACTAACTAAAGTTAAATGTTTTGCAAATGTTATTATAAATACCATAAAATGGTGTGTTTTAAGCAAATAACACGACTGCTCGTCCACCAAAAACTGCACACTGCAATGCTGTTAAGGCTTAACAGCATTTTACACTGTGGCTCGCAGATTTACACTGTGAAGATAGTAGCTAGCCAGACCAGCCAACTATTCTCCACAATATGTGACCCCGGAATCGAACCACGGACTTTCGTGTTACTCGGCAAACGGTTTACTACTGTGCCACGAAAGCAGTTATAAATATAAAATCTCTTAAACACCGTTCCAGGATCAATACTACGAAGAATTGTCAAAGGAATCGGGCATAGAAAGAGTTCCCCCGGTGATGTTCAAGATACGAGCAAGCGACACGGAAGCGAAGCTAGAAAATCTATACACATATAGAAACTATGTTTACGAGATTATCGATAACAATACGTTCACAAGGAGACTCGAAAGCGGAACACAGAGACACAGTTGCGCACCGTAAACGGAAATAGATCCTTTAATACCTGCTTATATTGATATCGATTGCATGTAATAAATACTTTGCACTTACTATATATATACAATCAATATATTTATAGGTTTTCCATTACTTTTGTATTATCATTACACTACACCACATTAAGCTCTTCGCCGTGACACATAACATGATAGGGTCTCATTACTCCTCTTGTTTTACTAACAACAACGCACTTCAAACCGGAACCTACAATACATAGATAGATGTTCTCGGGTAACAGGGACCTAACCATCAATGACAATTAAGCTGTAGTTATGTATTAACTTCAAATAGTTTTCGTAAATTTTGTCGAGAATAGATTAAATTATTCCATTTTACTAATGGAAGTATTTCTAGTTTTTTTATTTTTTTTATTCTTTATTAAGCCATACACCTTATAGGTTAAGCCGGCTGCATAAATAACTAAATATTAATCTTAGAAAAACTACAGATATGGAATTTTATAATTTTTTCGCTGTCGTTACATTTAAAATTAGATCTAAAGATTCTATGGAAAACAAAAAATAAATCATACCTACTACATCTAACTTCTCTAATAATATCTGCTCTTTCTTGTTGGTTCCGCACACACTCCAATAAAATGTGGTGTAAGTCTTCATTAACGTATTTCTAGTTACATTTTGAACAAAAAATTTATGCGTATGTTAATTATGTATTAAAAAAAATTATAGCCTAACTTATAAATAATTAAGATTTAAATGTTGTTTCCCATTAGTGCAAAAAATAAAACGAAAACAGAAGAAAAAAATGGTTTTTGATTAAAAATATTTATTTTTGTTTAAGTATCAAGACAAATATTAATCACTTGTATATATATATTTATAAACAAGTTCGTACAATGGTAACAACTCTCGATAGAAATGCTTATTAACGACAGGTTACGTTTTAACTAAAACTAAAAATATTTTATTAAAAGTTAAACCTTTTTTATCTATAAAATAATTAAAAGCGTTACGTTATATTACATGAGAGCAGCTCCAAACAAGTATTAGAGAGCTATATTTATTATGAAAATATCGTTATAATTATTGATTAAATTAGCTAATTTACATAAAAAATAATCAATCATAAAACATATCATAATCATAAAACAACCCGCGATAGTCCACAGCTGGACATAGACCTCTCCCAAGGAATGCAACCTAGCCTGATCTTCGACTATATCCATCCAGTTGCTTTCAGCCGCCTTGCGCAGATCGTCGCTCTATCTGGTAAGTGAGCGTTTCTTGCTACTTTTGTCTAAACGCGGACTCCACTCTAAGACACGTCTACTCCAATGATGGTCACTTCTGAGACAGACGTGACCAGCCTATTGCCACTTCGGTTTGCACACTCGGAAGGCTACGACGAGAACCTTCGATTCCCTGGCGGATTACTCCGTTTCGAATCTTATCCATCAGAAACGTCGAGCATCTCAACTTTTTCCAACGGTCTCTGAGCGACTCTGAGCTTATGGATTAGTCGGATCGTCAGTGTCCACGTTTCAGCAGTTACGAAAGGCAACTTAAAAAATAAGGGTTTCAGGATTTTTAATATAAATACTGGGAAAAATATCAAGTAAATAATATTTTTTCATATGAATTTGTATTTGAGCACCACTACTGCAGATTAATGTTTAGTACAAACTATCATAATGAAAATAGGTTATACGATAAAAATTGTATACATTACATAGTCTTACCGAATCTCCTAGTCCCTTTCCTGGATCGCAATTTCCTTTTTTACTAACAAAAAAATATATTTTCATTTGCGGTACGAACAATCGTTTTATTTTAATTTCAATTTAGCATGAATGACAGTCGAAACAGATAGATAAAAATTATTAAATCTTTTTTTGTACAAGTATCATGGCTCACAAGGATCCTAGATCGATAATTCTTCGCAATAAAGCAGCAAGAACAGGAACACTGTAAACGTACTTTTTGTTTTTGACATTTTCTCTAAAATAAATTATAAAAATTAAACTATCATAGTACGTTTCTTTAATAACTGTGAGCAATACTTTCCATACATTTTATGATAGAATATACTACTTTTATTACTCCATCAACATTTCCAAGTTTATCAAAACTAAGTATTCATTTTTATTATTATAATATCTGAAATTACAAAATTTACAGATTTTGTATATTATCTACTCATAAACTAAGTAACTTTAATTCGATTTGTGTTTTTTCATTTCAAAATTATTTTATAATTCAACTGGACAGTTGTCTTCTGGTCTAGGGTTGTACATTCTAGAGTACCGGTAATCGTCTAGAATCTCGTAGTCGTAGTCGCGGTAGTTGAGAAGGTCATCGAGTCGATTCTGCGCATTGAAGTCGCGGACCTCTTTGAGAACAGGCGGCGCTCTAACAACGCCTCCTTCGTTAGTCAAATTTGCGAAGTAGTAATCCTAGAAACGACATAAAAAATCACATTATTACCATATACAAACCTTTTATAGAACTAAGAATTTAATCTACATTAATAAAATTATAGAATCTGATAATGCAATAAGTTTTTCAATAGGGATAAAAACGTTAAATAACTTTGAATACATTTTCCCATAAATAATACACAAAAATTTACAAAGATAATTAATACGTAACAGCAATATAATGCAAGGTTCAACTTGTAATATGCCGTTAAGCACAATATCTCAAGCTTATTATAATCGTATCTTACACTGGTTGCAGCGGCCTTCAAAACGAAACAGCAATGCCTACACAACATTGTATAGCAACAGTATATAATAGGCGCTTGAATTCTATCAACAAGTTACGACTGGTTGTCAGAAACATCAATTAAGCGTTTCAAAAATAAAATCAAACAGTTACGAAGTATTTTTAAGAAAACCGCGCTTAGTTTGCTTGAAGTTCATTTAAACATATTGTCTTTTTTTGGAAAAACACATAAAATCACAATATATTGTACTTTATATTGTAATATATTGCATATCAGAACATACTACAGATATATTCTTACCATATTATCGCCAACGAGATTGACATCAATTATTCTCAAGTGCTGATTTCGTAAGTCCCGAACATGGTCTAACCATGTTTTCAACATTGTTTCCTGTGATGGCAAACCAAACAGACCACCCGCTAAAGCAGCTGCATATTGAGCCTATAAAGTAAAACAATATTAATAACTTTCCATATTTATTAATCGATTAATACTTGATCGTAACTGCTCCTGATGTCAATGATGAAGTATGCCCACCAAGAGTTTATTAACTCCCATATGTATGATGGCCAAATCACGACTATGCTGTTATGACGGAGGCTTTACAAAAAGATAGGTAGCGAGGAGTATCCAAAAAAAACTACCACTACCTAAACGCCATTACCTAAGTGGTTCCGCAACCAGGGACTTTTGTACGTTTTTTTAGTTTATAGCCCCGCTATTTGATACGTGTATTAAGTCGTATTATAAAGCAAGCAATGAATCGATGCACCATCAAGGGAATCATCTCGAACAAAATCTCTCATAATTAAATAACGCATATGCAGAGATTGATTAATATGCACATCTCATAAACCCTCTTCTTACTAGTCTATGCAAAAGATAACAATGATCTAACAAAAAAAGACGGAACACAATGGTTAATTGTTAACTAAAAAAAGTTAATTACTAACAAGCACAAAAAAATAACTTTGTAAAATTATCGTAAAAGCTTTTTTCGTAAGGTTACTTGTATATTCTTTTACACATACGTAGTAGTGATCTTGAAATCATTTTCCCTTTAAAAAAAATAATGAATGTGTACCTGTGCATCCATAACTCTGGTGATAACCTTCTTGACAACACCGATAAACGTCATTGTGGGGTGCCTGATATTTACAATATGCTGATAGAGAGGCAGCAGGAATTTACCCGACACTGTCAATCCTGCGCTCTCATCCAAGAACGAGTGGTTGTATTCATACCCTAGTAGAAAAAAGGTTTAATAGTATATATATAGATATGGAGAGACATGAAATTTATAGGAATTGATATCAGAACCATGAAGCTTTTGCTTGTGAAAAACTTTTTTATGATTACATAGACTAGTGCTTGACCACGATCCCACCCGATATTAAGTGGTGACGTGGTCAGAATATTCTTCTCTAAAAGAAAATACTGTAGGTGACAGGCTACTCTAATCCTTCGCATTATAAAACAAACAAAATAATTAGCTAAGATTTGTTGCTTAATAGAATTTTTACTGTCTGATCCCAAAAAAATCATTATACCTAATACTACTTTATTATGATAACAAAGAAAACTGCATACCGGTTGCGAATATGACATCATCAACCTCTTCAAATGAACCATCTTGGAACACAACGCCATCTGACGTAAACGAGTCGATGTCGGGCTTCTTTATATAATTGCTGGGGAAGTTTGGCTGGTTGTATATCAGATGGTGACTGTGTACCAGTTTTTTTGTGACGTTCACTAAATGTGTGGCAAGATCCAAGCCGGACGCGCCTGCGCCTACTATCATAACATTGCGGTCCCTATACGTTTCCGGATCCTTGTAATCGTGACTGTGCAATATGTTTCCTGTTAAAAAAAATATATATGGAAAAGTTAACTCAAGGTTAAAACATCATGGTGACGCTTTAATTATAAGTTCATGTACAATATAATTAAACCTTTAACAAATAACAAAGAGTACTTATTGAATATAATTTGTTATCCTAATCTTTAGTTAACTTAGCTATTAAACTAAGTGAGCCCTGATTCAAAGAACTTATTGAAATAGAAATTGATTATTTTTTTAAATTACCCCACAGAAATATTATTAAAAAAATACTTAAAGAGAGCGCAAGAAATGTGTTATGACGAGATGCATCGCGAAAACATTTTACAAAAAAGTGTGTATATGTACTGCAGTGTTTTAATTGAAACACTATAAAAATAAATGGACTCTTATCTTTCATTTTACTAAGACATGTAAAGAAACTCTGAATGTCTACCTTTACATTTACTACTTCGTAGATTACTATTTCTATGAAACTAACGTCTAGCTTATGGCAGTCGAAATCGCGTTTAATGATCTTTTCGGATGTTAGTTAAGATAAAGTAAATATGATTCGATGTGTATGAATAAAGATATTTAAGTTTCTTGACAAATTAATAACACTAAGGCATATTTAAATTAATTTAACCTTTATAAATATCTTCTCCTTCGAATGTAGGTCGTATGGGTCTACTGTATTGTCCACTAGCAATGATGATAAAGTCACAAGCGTCGGTGTAGCTGTTCTTATCTTCGGTGTTAGTGTATGTCACATTCCAACGGTCTTCAGCCCATTTCACACGCGTTACCAAACGCCTCAGCTGTAATATATTATAAATGGCTTTAAGCATTTGTAACTTATAAGAATTGAAATATTTAAAAACTAAGATTATAATATAAAATTTGTTATTAATTATAAAAAGCTCTATTGTGTGTGACTCACAAATACTATTGATGTACTCGTATAATATGACTTGTGTCTTAAGTGTTCACGTAAAATATAATAACATCATTTGTTTCTGCTATTTTTAGTGATGATATCTATAATTTGCAACGAAACACGTTAATCCCTGTAAAAATAATATGTATATATGTTTAAATGTAGATAACTTGCCTTATTTTACATAAACATGTAATTATTTAATTATTAAACATCCGCTAAGTTTTAGTTTACAATAGAAGTGCTGCATTTTAAATCATGTTTTCTATAAATACAACACTTTTGTTTGAATAATATCATATACAAAACAAATAGCATCTTACTAACCTTAATTAAAGGTTATTTACAAATACACTTTAGTGAAAATTGTTCTTAAAATCTTAATATGTAAATAATTGTCATAGCTGTTATGATAACACACCGTGGTTACAATTATGACAGCTAAGTGCTACCCTATTTCATTCACGATTACATTTGTTTTAATTTTTCATGGATAATATTTACAATTAGTTAACTAAAAGTCTTTGTATTATATGCTGAATCAAAATTATGTACATTAAAAGACAAGCTTTTACTTTCTATAACATCTTATTAAATATGCTTGAATATTGATATATTATTATATATAACACGCGAAGGTGTTGTTCATTTAGAATTTAATATAAAACATTCTTTTCATAAACTGTTTTACGATAAATCTTTAAAATTACCATCAACAAACTTTAATTATTATTAAAGGAATCGCAAACGTTAAGCATATAGCAATAAACCACAACTTTTTGTTCCAACTACAACCCGCGTTATATCTTGCAGACAAAAAATATGAGCTTGATAAGACATTCAACTGTAATTAATTTTAAAATAAATAGCACAGTTTACGTAATACTCACTTGGATATTTTTCATAAGATTAAAATGCTTAACAAAACTCTTAAGATATTTGTAGAAGCAGCCGCCGGAAGGGTACGACGGGGTGTCTTCGGGGAACTTGAAGCCGGCATACTCCATTGTCTGTCGAGGAGTATTTGTCCTAAAGTCAAAAATCCTTATTGAAACCACTATTATAAAACCGTATATAAAATTTCTGTTGCTGCAAAGTTATCCATATTTCACATTTACGTACAACATTTAAGAAAATAGTCGAAATATTTTTAGTAGTTTCCATCGCGCTGTGACTATCCGCTCGTCCTTGGCTCGATTCCGGGGCTACATGCAATGTGAATTTTGCATAATGGAAGAGTTTTCGAATACCAGGTGGATTCGAAAACTAACAAGTTTATATATAAATCTGACGCAATAACAGCATTCTTGTGTTCCAGTTAACATATAACCAGAGCAGTCTAAACCAATATACATCACTATAGTTTGCTTCATTTTCACTTAACATTATGTGAAATTGACGTCTTGTGTTAGTAAGCTCATTGTCAATAAAAAAGTATTATAGTTCGTTTAACGCTGAATACTTTGTTCTCTGTTTTAATTGTTTACTTGACACTTATTTGTAGATTTACAGTTACTGGTTTAAAAACTATACAACAAAGTCGACGTGTTATTTACGTTTATTCAGAATTGAATTATTTTCGAGTCTTCAAGTTCTGTTACCGAACTTTGCCGTTGAAAGCAATATAATGTTACTTAATTGTAATATTACTTAAATTAATTCTTGGTTTTTTGTAGCGATATTCTTTGGTTGCATATTAAAAGTAAAAACAAAACACTTACATTCACAGAAATAAGCATTAAGAACACAGTGGTTTTAAAAGGTACGGCTTACAAAGCAAAAGACGCAGACTTGAATTCATTAATAATTGTTGGAGAAAGGTTTTCTAGGACTTATATTATCCTAAATTGGAGAGGTAAAAAATATTATCCTAACATAACTTACATTCTTCTTTAAATAAATTCTTTAAATACATTATTCTTTAAACAACTAAGAATCACGTGTATAAATAAAACTGGCGTCGATGTTTAAATGTTCTCGTTGGGAATTAACATCGATCTAAATATAATATGAAAAATATTGCCCTTTTTAACTCTTTTTGACAAAGCAAAGAATCTTTGTACGTAAAAAATATAATTTAAAAACTGTTATGCAAACATTCCACTAAAATTTGCGTTGCGCATTATTACAATAAATTTTAGGAAAATTTTGTTGAAACCCGTATAAATACCATCACGCAAAATAAATATTCATAAACGTATTTGCACATCGACTATTTATTTTTCAATTGCTTCATACTATTTTTGCAAAAAATCTAATAGTTATCTGTCTACTTAACGTGCTGCAAATGTGCTTGTACAGAAAGTGATACTAACTTTACATTACAACAAGACACTTTTTTATTAAGATTTACTCCGTCTCCTAATCATTGTTTATTTAAGAACTAAATTTCACTTGAATATTTATTTTATAAAAAAAATCCGATAGTTGTGATAATGAATCCTGACTAACGATCAATTACTTCAAGCGTTAAGCGAATGTGGACATATATGTACACCAAAGATGAAGTAACACTCGTTTCGAGTTCAGCGACTTGGTATAAGACTTTCTCTTATTAATTATTTTAACAAACAAGACTGCAGTAGTATACCCAAACATGACATTATAATGAGAAAAGTAATTACTATCTACTAATTGTATCGTAATTATTACTAATCTTTTTTATTCTTTAAGCTGTTATAGATTAAGTAACTAAAAAGTTTAAACTCAATAGACTTTTTACAGTAATATATAAAAAAAATGTCCACAAACAAATTAACGATGTTTCTCTACATACTAAAAATTATCTACCATATTAGCCAGTTTTAAAAATTTTTATGTTTTTGTTCAAATTTACAAAACTATCGTACTTGGATTAGTAGGTTAATATGTCGCCTCGTATTTACGCAAAGTTTAATATTAAGAGACCACGCAAGACCACATTCTAAACATTATCCATCGGGGAGATTTGACAATCTGATGGGAGAAACTGGTTCCTCAAGTTATGTGGAATGTCATAAATCAGCTGATATGCAATATTTGTTGATGAGTGAATAATGTAATGAAGAGTGAGATTTTTAAGAAGAAATCGTATCGTGAGCATGAACCTTGTGTCTTGGCAGAATGATTAGTTTTTAAGTCATGATCACTGACGTACCGACCTACCAACCAATCCAATAATAATTATAAATTTAACCCAATTTTCCATTTAACGCTTATTATTTTTTTAATATTGTTACATACATCTCAATAAGTCAACTTGAATTTAATATATGAAACATATAAACAAAGAACATTTAAGTAATTAACGTAATGATATTTCAAGAAAAAAAACAGTAATTAATGACGCAGCGCAATTCATAAATGAGACTGATTAAAACTGAAATGTAATAATACTATTTGTCCTTGTTCTATTCGTTATTAGAGGAATCAGTTCTGACTCATTAAAATCGTGTAAAAGAGGCATACCTTAATTTCTTATACATGCTGGTGTAAAGCGGCAGGCCATCTTCATCTGTTCCTACGTGGGGATCAAACCTCCACGTACCGCCAATGTGTCGCGACGCCTCGTATACTGTGAAGTTGACACCATACTCTTGAAGGTATCTAGCAGCTGCCAATCCGGAGTAACCGGCGCCGACAACACAGGCTTGTTTAATTTCCGATGGCTGATATGGGAAAAAAAGAAACATGTAAATACATGCAAAATTCTTTATCATTTACCGTAGATGGAAAAACGTGAAGTATTCTCGGCGAGCAAGCTTACAACATATGAAAATATATCGACAGCCATAACAATAGTACTATGCCGTCAGGTTTACTTTACAAAGATGATGGCTAGCCAGAAGGGTTCGATAAAATGTTACCAGAGTCGAGCAGAAAGTCGAGCCATGGATTTCTATATTATAGAGTAACAGATTACCTGTTGCGCCACAACGTTAGATGAACATTATTTATCAGATGCTCAAGAAATGGCGAAAAGTAAGTAAATGTTAACTGTACAAGTATATAATGTTTCTTTGTCTGTTCTTATAAAGATAAAAGGCTTTAGTACTTATTTATGAGCTTCGAACAACTCTGTAACCGGAGTCATCACTCCTTATTGTAATGCGTGTGTGTCACGGCCATTTTACCCACTTTTTGTCTTACACAATACTGATTACGGTTCATTTTACAATCCCTGACACTATGACATAAAACTCGTGCATATATTATAATTTAATAACATTGTTTCCATTTGTGGATCAAAGTGTTGAGCAACAAAAGTAGAGGATAAAGGAGGGTTATCTGGCGATAATATAAGTGTTGAGATGGACATATAGTGTAACAAAAAAGCATAAGATCCGTATTGAGTATTTACGGGGTTATTTGAAACAAAAGAGAAGAAGATGTAAATAATTAACGAGATATATAATAAGAAAAAAGCTGTGAGATTTATACTTATAATAGTAATAATAATGCTATATGCAAAAAAGATATAAATTAAGACTAATCATGAGATATGATAATATATTAACGCTTATCTAATACATTTTGATAAAACATTGAAAACATAAGAAACAAAATTGGACACAGGTAAAAGTATAATGACTGGTTAACAAATAAACAACAAAATTACCGTTCGCAACGAGTAAAGGCTCGAGATTAAAATAAAGGAATTATTTATTCGATGTGTTCCTGGTCTTATTTCAGACGGTAAGCTGATGACGTAAGGAGTTATGAATATTTTTGATGTAGCTATATAATAGACATTAATCAACTGCAGTAAATTACATAACATTTCCATAAACAAAATCATTTCAAAACCTATATATAAAATTAAGTTGTAATATGTTTTGTAGCCGGAATTGTTCCAACAACAAAACTGACAATTAAACAATAACACTACTTTTACATAATATTCATATAATTAAATAAAAAAATACTCTTTTAATTGCTATGCATATTACCGGTTTTATGACCTGAAATGAGTGAAGTTATAATCACGTAAGTATTAATCGATTCTAGATTGATCAAGATTAATGTATGTAGCAGCAGTTTTAATTACTATGCGCAGGCGAATATCATCTTCCTAATCATCATCGGGTTGCGGCAGTCCACTGCTGGACACAGACAAACGAATATAATGGATGTGTAATTTTTAATTTATTACATAACATTTATAAATCAAATAATCTATCCTTATACCTATAACAAATTATGATTATAATATTAGGTAAAATTAGCCAAATAAAATTCAAATATTTCTTTAACGTTTTTATCAGACACCTTTTAAAAAAATTATAATACCAATTATTACAAAGTTTTTTGTTTTTATAAACATTCCACCCGCCAGCCACTGTTATGATAATCAACGATACAAAAGTTGACAAAAAAAAGGTCTCTGCTGGAAACTTAAATTGTATAAGGAATTAAACTACTACCTAATTTAATTAACTTTAAAAACAAACATCAGATTTCCCAAAGTTAACTTAAAAGTAGACTTTAAATGAAAATAAAAAATACATTAAAAAAAGGTATTAACATTATACAACGAATTATATTTTTAATTATCGGTATGTACAGTGTACATTTCCTTGTATTTGTAAATGAAGAAATAAATAATTCGCCTATATCTAGGTGTAATTACCTCTTTATAACGCATATTGTAATATAATTAGACATAAGCAAAATTGGTTAAATATTTACTTAAACAATTATGTATCTGATATATTTTTATGCGACTTTAGTTGTGATTTAATCAAGTGACTCGTAATAGCGTTTCTTATTCAGTCCATAGCTGTACCTTGGTACCAAGTGATGTAGAGGAACGCAAGTGTATGTACGTACGTATGTACAATATCGTGTAAGTGTTCATTCGCATGCGTAGGGCCGTAGGAAAGTGTTGACCAGGGCTTCGATAGCATAAACGACTACAATGTTTCTTAATGCCGTCATTATGCAATAAGCCTACCTAATATTTACCGCATGTATCTATTCAGTATAATAAATGTTCATTCAACATTTTATTTGCTAGCTTTGTGTATGCTATATATTGACACTGTTGTTAATTAATACTAAATCGAATCCTGCCTTATTTATCACCTATTTTCACCTAACACCAAGTGAAATTTTTGTCAAACGTTAGTCCATTATTGAAAACGACTTAACGTTGCGGTTAGCGTAACCGCAAGGTAAAAACTAAAGGTTTTTTCAAATTGTTTTTTTAATTTTAATCGCTCCTGTTGCGATTGCTTCTGTTGCTTACATAGCTTTGTTTTTATATCTTTAAATTTTAAATTGTGCGTAGCGATGGAAATTTCCATTAATCTATTTATCTATTAAAAGAAAACAATCAAGAGAGTGAAGAATTAAATGTTGATATCATTTATTACAAACCACTTTCAATTACTTTGTAAACAATATGTATCAGTAAGGTCATACTACACGGCGGTAACTTTTTTGGTCATTAACCTCTTCCTATAATTTTATTGAGTAAAGAAGGAAATGGCGTAAAATAAAAAACTAAGTGTCAAATGAGCTTTTACCATTAAAAAGACTTGACTTTTTTAAAAGAATATACTTAAATATATAGTAATATACAAAAGTTTATGTTCTGTCAGTAATTTTTATTGAAGATTAGTTTTCCTTTATAGTTCCTTTTAATCGAGAATAAATTTTTGGTGATGAAATTATTTTTAATGAAATACTAATTTGACTTAAGTAATTGATAGCATAACTGGTAAAGAATAGTTACATAACAATTAAGGTTTAGGTAAAAGTGAAAGAGTTGTTTAACTAATACCATCGGGTTAAATAAAAACTTCGTTTCTATTTCATTTAGTGACATTCAGAAATAATTTAGCGAAAGTCGCTTGCGAGTTGACTTCGCTTTGTCGAGCCTCTCACGTTAGAATATGTATGTATTGCAATATAAAAATTTACATACTAAACTAACGAACATAATATAGAAAATAATTATATTACCACAGAATCATTTATTATTTTCTATGTTGACAAAATAATTACAACATAGACGCTACAATAAATAACGCAAGTAAATAGCCTTATATAACTTAAGTTTCTTTATAAAATCAATGTGCAAAATTTTCAGTTCATGTATATTTATAGTTTAACAGAACTTTGCTTTTAATCCAACTTGTTTATTTGCAATGTTATTAACAAGGACAACACCTGTTACTGTTAATGCAATACGAATAACTCTATCGACAGGTAATTTGTATTATACGATAGATTTACCTCCGTAGTAGGAAATACGGACGTTCACCGCTACAACGAAGTACTTGTAAAGACAAAAGCGTAATTTTTTTACAATTAAGTTATAAACCGGCGTATAACTGAAGATTGTTAAAGTGAGTACTTTGTTTAAAATTATGGCAAACAAATGAGCACCCATATTTACTCAACTCTTGTCTTGTTGCTTTGGAAGAAACACATAATTTCTTTGTTCAAAATAGAATTTATCTTTTCCTATGAAACGTCTCAATAAAACGTATTTTTTTTAACGCTTATGACGGATAATCAGAAACTCTTCTATATTTTATTTGATAAATTGCTAATACAAAAATATCAAAATATACTTACTGAATTAAAAAAACCGAATAGTATAAGTTATTAGTCTTTGTATTTAACTTTCCTCTCCAAAGAGTAACTATCGAAATGAACGACCATGCAAATGCTGTCAAGGACTGCAAGTTGCTTCATAACGTGCCGGATAAAGCCGTCGTTTTACCCATAAACGCAACATTAATATGCCATTGTACCCTGTGTCGTTATTTTCGACCCTGACATGGCTACAATCTGATCAGTATCCTTGGAGGATTACTAATACTTTTATTACAATTCTCTCAAGAAAGACATTTAATCATAAACACAAATTAATATTGTCTAAAACCCTTACAGACTTACTATAACAAAATGTCGTTATATTTAGTACAATTTTAAAACCATAACGGATTATATAATATAACAAGATCCTCGCATTCATAAGATAAATCGGTAAAGAAAGTCGCGAGGTTTCATAACGTTTATTATTTTAATTTAAAACTGTCTCGTGATGAGAAACAAAAGTGGGTGAATAATCATAGCAACCTTAAATTTCAACTATATGAAAGTAGTTATCTTAATTTTCATAACTTCTTTTAATAATATCTCTCCAATATTAAATAATATATTATTGTTATTAATAAAAGCTATTTACAATCATTCATACTTCCCCTACTATGAACATAAGTTATTACTAACTTTTTAAATTCTTGGAAGTTTATTGATAATCTCTGTTGCCAAATACCGTTTATGTAGTTCATCTGCCGATAAACAATATTTCTACAATATTACCGTGTTCCAGTTTAAAAAGAATCGTAGGAAGTAACATTGTTAGGGTAAAGAGACAACAAAGCGATGATCATAATACGGTGCAGTGGATATAATCCTAATTAGTGCCGCATCGATATGAACGTGGGTATAACTTACAGTTAAGTAAATGATCTACTTTTTGCATAAAAAAATATGATACTTTGATATCTCTTTTAATTTGAAATGGTAAATATTTTAAACCGTGACCGCCTATTCTTTTCTTGTCCGTAATCTAATTTACATAAAAAAAATTGATGAGACCTTAACTTCTGATGACCCTCGTTAATTTTGAAATTAACTGCGTGTTTATATATAAAAACACTACTATATACATTCGCTGTTGATTTAAAAATATTATTATTATTTACATTCGCGGTAAATTCGCATTTAATTTGAATTAAATCCGAGACCACCATTGCGGAGAAACAAGTAAAATTTTGCACGCGGGTAAGTTACGTATGCGGACGTAGAAATTTATCGTGCTCTTTAAAAAACAATTTTATTTATAAACCTTCTGTGGCACAGAATTATGAACAAACATTTAGTGTTAATGTCACCGCTGAACGTCACCAAACGAATTTGTATACTACTAAAAATTTTGACAATAAAAATAGACTACACTTTTGTGTGCTTATAAGATTGTAGTCTATTTTTATTATTAATTTTTTTTACCTTTTTACTTCCTTCATATAACTGTTAATACCATGTAATAACAGAAACTAATTAAAAAGATATTTCTCTATTGGTCTGTTTATTTACGTATTAAATAAAAATTACTAGCTGTGTAAATTTCTCAGATAGCGAGTCGACAAAATTTTCTTGACAGTAATAGGTATTTCCAAAGCATCCATGAACTGATATGAAAAGATAAATTAAATACACACTAGATGGAGAACGTTTGCAGGGTAAAATATCGAATGTTGATGAACAGTCACGTTCACAACACTAAAATTAAACATACAGAAGTTTTTAATAAAATGTAGACAAGTTTGTAAGAGTTAACTTTTATGTCGCTCTATTTACTGATTTATAACGCCGAAAATGGATACAGCCATGTTCAAAAACGATTAGAAGACCATAAGAACAGCTTTAAACTTTCCAAAGACGTAAACACGGAAAACCATGGATCGAAAGCAACCGGCGACGGCTTGCCTCCCGCTTCCCGTTCCGATTCCAACTGCATTTTTCGCGCTCCAATCATTGCACGAGCGCGTTGCAAACTATATATATTTCTTTCTAATATACGAATGAAAATTATAATATTTTCCAATTTACTGCTACAATAAAATTGTTACTATAGATATAAAAGGTCAGAATACGTAAACAATAGAATATTATTTATTTATTTTCATATTCTTTCATACGTCGTACAGACAGTAAAGAATACTATGATATAAATAACGTATGTCGCAGATATAAACTTAAAAATTTTTAAACTTTTTTTTTTTACGGTTGCAAATAATATTAAGAGTGTACATACACATATGAGAATAGTAATAATTGATGTATAATATACAATTTGTGCATATTATTCAATTCTGAATGCCGAAGTAACATTTTATTCGTTGAAATATTACAAATTAACTGTATAAGAATATTAACAAATTCGTGTTAGGAACATATTTTATCATATTTAATAATTGACAGAAAATAACCTATATTATTTAATTAAACATACCACTGTTTGCCCTTCTGAAGTTTCCAGAACAATATTTGTTAAATAAAAAACTGTCACACATGACCACAAATAACGTGCCATTTTAATTGAGACTTGAAAGTTTAGTTGAACACTATAAATCTACGTAATTAAATAAAAGTTCGTAACGTGTAGGCAGATGTCTCCGGTGGTCTGCCTGCGAGCGAAGACACGCCGAGATTGCGTATCAAACACCGAGTGCAAGACTAAAGTAGGGACCAGCTTGACAGCCTTGGTAGCCAAGGCTTTCTGACTCATATACCTGTATTGCTTTAAAACAAAAAAAAATTACAATTAACAATCGATTTACGATCGCTGCCACACGCGCTTACTATCTAAGTTTTTATTTCTTCACTTAACTGTAATTAATATCAGTCAATAGGACAAAATTGTTTTTAAAGTAAATATAATTTTTAATTTTTCTTATAACTTTCGCAAAAAAGTTATAATATATTTTACTTTATTATTTGTAATAAAGAGGAATAACCATTTTTTTATTTCTATAAATATTTTTCAAATTTACATTGTTCCCATTATAACTTTTCTGATATACCTAATTCTGTTTTTACGTCGTAAATACGTTCCAGACAAAACCTTGTAGAAAAAAGCACGACTTACATAGAAAAAAAGGAGACACTAAACAAAAGACTAAAATTTATACTTACATGAATATAAATTAAAAAAGAAGACTTCCCTTACTAATTTAGAAAAGATTAACAAATATTAAAAGGTTAATTAAAACATTTTTCTCTAAAATTTCAGACAACTAACCTTTTTAATCGTACTCAATCGAAGAATATTGTATAAAAACGGTTTTTTTTTTAGGCCATGTTAAATCAAAATCGTGTAAAAAAAGACCGTGTAAAACCAAAATTGGGTGTACTTTACGTATTAGAAAATTACAAGAAAGAAAATCCCAAACATATTCTATAATCTTATGGAATAAGTTATTTAAATTAGTTTGTTAAATAGTTATTTATCAATAGTCATAGAATTTTTAATCTAATAGTTTATAAGGGTACAGAGCAGCGCTTTTGTTCCAATTTTGATAAAAAAATTGACCTTGACTACAAACAGGAGTAGGCGAGTTTAACTATAATATTAAATATATATTATAGTTTATCAATTCCAATAGCACTTCTATAGATAGCCTCAGTTAACAGTTGGTTGAAAATCAATAAAAAAATATCAATTTAACATAAACAACCAGTTTAACATTTCTACTCTTTCCTATCGTCTTCGAATATCTGCCGACAAAATGTCTCAATATTATTCTCATAACTTAATTGGATCTACTACTTGACAAAAACCTAAAGTAATCGCAAATAACTGTTTAATTTTATATAGTGAATCGAAAGTCGAAGATTCCTCTAAAATACGATCACAGTGCGTATCGTTTTTCAATAATCCGAGTGGTCCGCAAGCTGCTTGAAAAGTTGGATACTATATTCCTTTTACAGTTTTCAAGGAATTGAATGAAGCAAGACCACGAATCTTATGTAAGAGAGGGCGTAAAACATAGCATTCAACATTACGCCAAACTTCAAGTCAATCGGAATTGTAGTTTTATAGATAAAATACTTACTTAGATAAAAACTACCATCAAACAAAAGTCTTGCTCTTTTCATTATTTTATTGTATAAAATATAATTACACCGAAATGTAGAAATCTAGAAGCTAAAAGCTCTAACTCGAGTTTCCATCGAAAAACAAAATTTAACATCACACACGGCTGCCATAATTTATACATGTACATATCGCTAAAATATGCATGAACAAGGAAAAACCACTGCCTTGCTTAAATTGCCAAACAAACAAAGTTTAAAATCTGTCCAAATACATAAACGTTTGATATTTTAATTGAATATATAAATGACGTCTATTTAGGTTTTCAAGTATACTTAAATAATGCTTAAAATTATTTAATAATTTGCTCACCCAAAATAAAGTTATTGAAATGTGTAAGCAAACGTTATAGATCCAAGTAAAACAAACCTGAAGGATAATTATGCATAGTTTTTATTTTTACAAGTAATGATTATAAAAATATAGACTTTGACTAATCTATTTATATATGAAATTATTTGACTTTGGTCTAAATGACGAAGTAAAAATGTTAGTAATCAAAAGAGCAAAAAGGATATTAATAAAATCATTGCCGCTCGACATGGTATTTTCATGTAGCTAGTAGCATAGTAGCACTACCTATAACGTTAAAGACAAAATTAGTATAAAATAGACAATTTCGCTTTTATTTTATATAAATATTTCATGAAACATTGAAATCATAAAAAATTCTAAAATAAGAAACTAAGTACATTGTACTAGCACATTATAATTGTTAGAATCTCGTTGTGTGCAGCTATTCTATTCATTTTGAATAATTCATGTCAAATTTGTAAGATATCAGAAAATTATCAACGTCAATTTATTTATACAGACGAGAATTCCGAAATTAAACTAGATTTAAATACGCCATGGTAAACTAGTAATCTCTTTTATTTAAACTACTACCTATGCCCGAAAAAATAATACATTTTTTAAGTATTGCTGTCATTCAATTTGTAAATATCATATGACATAGCCGAATATTTAAATCTAGACTAGGGCGCCATGGTTCTTTGGCGGATGTGTTATAGAAATAAGACGGTTGACTATTTTGCCTGGACGTATTGAAGAGTAAATTTATTTAGAAAAACATATCGGAATTTATACAAAATTAATTTGACAGCATTGATATTATTTTTACAAATATGACAACCATTTGAAAATTAAAAGAATCTTTGCGTAAAAGGAGTTTGTAGTTATATACAATATGCCGCTACAGTTCATAGTCACAATTACCTATACAAAATATCAGAGCCATAAACTAAGTTTCAAAATAAATAAATGTACTTTCAATACATAATATAAGTAGACAATTAAATCTTATCAAAATATTCCGTATAGAACGAAAATACTTCTTGAAACTTGTAATTTTTTCTCAGTTAACATTAAAGAGCGAGGTAATTCAACTCTGTTGAGGTATTTTAAAAACTATGTGAACAGTAAATATATTAAATGAATATGGTTAAAAAAAATCCATTAAAACCTGATGTGGTGTCTGCCATTGCTCCAGTCCAGAAAAAAAGTTATAATAAAATGAAAAGTATTAAATACTTTTTTGTGTCTTAAGTACCTGGTACTTCCAAGCGAATACCTGATATTAAAACCTATTCGCGTAAATATATACAATGCCTAGTATCAGCTATAGCTATTTCTGACAGTTTCTAGGCAAACGATGCTGAAACGTTATTGCTAATTTGCTATACAAAAATCATGTCTAGTTAAATAAAATATTGATGATTATTAAACCAAACTAAACACATACCAAAACATTTTCACAATGTCTTTTCAAATAGAAGACGAATTTTCTGATTTTAAAGTAATATATTAACTAAGCAAATTGCATCATAATAAATAATAAAAAGAAAGCAAATCGATAAAGTTTATTATACAAAATGTTACAGGTGCCACCGATTTTCGAAGATCTGAACGATCGTGTAAAGGAATACTTATTAAATCCTGAACAGCTTTCTATACATAAATGGGAAAAGTCTCAAACACATTGGCACAGAAAAACTGATATAGATTCTCTTATTAAGTTTGAGGATGAAGACATAGGCCTTGATACAACACTTGAAGTAAGTAAACACTAAATACCAGCTGCAAAATAAAAAAATTGATAGGTTATTCAACAAAGTTTTGAATTTAATGGGTGTCTTTTTATTTATTCACTAATTCTTAAAACCTGTTCTCAAAAACACTTGACAAATACTTCATAAATACCTTTCATCAGCATGAAGTGTTCATTTATTTGTAGGTTATTAGAGATCCACTAAGTGGTGATATTATTGGTGTTGAAGAAGTTAGTATACCAGTTGAAGATGATGATGATACTTTATCAATGGCTAGGGCACCTTTGCCACCTAGCCTTGCTACTAGAGGCACCACTACACAGGACCCTTTCTTGCCTGCCGGATTCGAGGAAGAGTTACAAAAAATGTTGGATGAAGCAACTAAATTTGATAAAATAAATTTAAATCTAGAAGATGATGTACCGGGAAAATTTTTAGGAGAAGGTATTAACATTTAAAGATTAAAACATTTTAGTGGTTATAATTTAAGAGGAATTCAATAAGCTACTAATGAACTTTCAAACAAAAGTTGGCTATATATAGCCCATGATAAAATTATGACACATTATCATTGGGTACTTTTAAATCTTCTTTTATTATTTAGTTAATAAATAGATAACTTTAAATAATATGAAATAGATTACTTAATCAATTTTTTTTCTTTTGTCAGAACTGTTGACTATACCTCCTGGAAGTAATGAAAGTATACAATTTCAAAAAGATGGTGTGACCGTTCTCAAAAATGATACTAGTGGTGATGAAGAAAAAGATTTAAATAAAGAAGATATAGATAAATTAGTGAAAATAAACCTTGAAGAGGTAGTAGATAATAATATTCATTTAGTGGGTAAGAATTTTTTGGCTTTATACAAATAACACATTTTTTTATGTAATTCATCATTTCGGTCCATTAATGTTCACTACTCTAAGTTTGGTTTTCTTCATGTCATTTGCCATACTCTGTATACTTATGTATGTATGGTGATTGCAACAAGTTTGTAAAGCGAATAGCCGATTTTTTTTTGTTTTCTTTTTATTTGATGATTATAGAAACACAAAAGTCATTGAAATGTACATTAAATGTCCCTTAAATGTGTATAAATTCCTAACAATGATGATGCCAGGACATTTTTTTACACATTGCTTTCAGTACATAATAACCAACATTAAATTTGCCACTTACTATTAATACAACAGATCTTTGGAAAGATGATGAAGAAGCTGAACCAAAATCGACTAAAAATGTACAAAAATCAAAAAAAAATAAGGAGGACACTAACAATTCTGAGAGTGATAATTTTCTGGAAAATACAATAATTCAGCCACCTGTAGAACTGCCGGATATTCCAGTATTAAACATTACCAGTGCTAAAGGAAGAATGGCAGTTACATCAACTGAGTGGGCCGAGATGATTGATGTCACACTTCCTGTACCAGATTTCCGACAAAAAATAAGAGACATGGCACATTCATATCCCTTTGAATTGGATAATTTTCAAAAACAAGTAAGAAAAATAAGCTTAAATATTTATGAACATCTCTATTCATCATCCATTGCGGTCTTTCGCTGGAATACGCATCTTCCATATAAACATCTACATTGAGCTTTGGTAATAAATATCTATCTGTAACTGTACTGAATTTCGATTTTTTTTTTCTTTTCTTTGTAGGCTATCTTAAAACTTGAAGAAGGTCATCACGTATTTGTCGCTGCTCACACTTCTGCCGGGAAGACTGTTGTAGCAGAGTATGCTATCGCCATGTCCAGGAGAAATTGTACCAGGTGACTATAGTACATATATCAACCAACCTATGATTGGTATTGTTATTTTTGTCCATTTTTGATTGAGAGTTTTAGAATCTATTATAACTTATCTACCTCCAACGAAACCCTTCCATTTGTTTACCAAACACTGTTAGTAAGAAAGCAGTTAGCCATTGCACCACAGAGACTGATAAATTTCGATTTTAACACATAAGAATATTATAAAATTATTGCTTTATGAAAGAAGTAGGTATGTTTCTTAATTATACCTTTGTTGGCTAAAGAAGGAACTTTTTGTGGCAGGGCAATATACACATCACCAATCAAGGCTCTCTCGAACCAGAAATACAATGACTTCAATAAAATGTTTGGCGAAGTAGGTTTACTTACTGGCGACCTGCAAATCAACGCAACCGCATCCTGTTTAGTAATGACTACAGAAATTTTGCGCTCCATGTTGTATTGCGGCTCTGATGTCACCAGAGACCTTGAATTTGTTATATTCGACGAAGTGCATTATATTAATAATGCTGAGGTAAATAATTTTGTTAACTAGCCAAATTGGTACCTTCGGTATCTCAGGTATCGTTATTTTTAAATTGCGTCTTTATCAGCAAAACTTGTACGTTTGCTCCCGTCAAATAACAACGTACAAACATTACTGTTTAGTTAAAAGGGCGCTGTAAGTAGAGTAATTACCGGGGTTTGCATGAGGGCTAATTAAATATAAATAACACTTTAAGAATATTCCAATAGGGGCATGATGCAAAATAAATAAAGGAATAATAATAGGCATTAAATTGTAATTACTTTTTTCAGCGTGGTTATGTATGGGAAGAAGTACTAATATTGCTTCCGGCCCACGTGAGCATAGTGATGTTAAGTGCTACCGTACCCAATACCCTACAGTTCGCCGATTGGGTCGGACGGACTAAGAAGCGAAAAGTTTACGTAGTCTCCACACCAAAGAGACCTGTACCACTCTGTCATTATTTGTACACAGGTATTATTTTTATCATATAAATTTAATTAAAACCATATTATTTACCATTACAGAAATCATCGACTTTTTGAATTGTTTGTCACACACTAAAGGGAAAAAAGTTGATATATAATTTCTACTTATTATTGCATACAGAATATTTATCTGATCATGGAAGTTATACGACTGGCCGTATCTAAAAATCGCACTAGCGCTGTGTTAACATTTTTATATAAATAATGTTAACAAAGCCCAAAAAAATGTTCACTGTTGGACGGCAGAAACACAAACGGCGGTGCTAACTTACACCAGTAACCTTTACGTGAAGGCATACGCCTATCCATAACAATCTGAAGCTAGTTAGTATGATATACACAGCACCATAATGAATTTGCTGCCTCGAAACTTAAGATATCAAATCTCGTTACCAGGCCATTCCGCCGTAATTCCGAACAGCATGCTGGTTTCTCTGTATTAACGAATTATAAAAAAATGCTACAAATAAATTGATTATTTTAACAGGAACTGGTGGCAAATCGAAAAATGAAAGGTTCAGGATAGTAGATCAGGAAGGTAACTTTTTGTTAAGAGGATATAATGAGGCTGTTGCGGCGAAAAAGTCTAGAGAAAACGAATACAAGAAAAATTTCGGACCGAAAGGTTAGTGGTAATATCACTTCTAGTACTCTTTAAAATATCGATTTATTTAATTTAAAAAAGAGAGCGCAAGTAATTTCTAAAATTTGCTTTATTTTTTTGTTTTAAAAAAAATAAACAGCACTCGTGATTTCCTACGCAGGCTCCAGACTCTCGCTCATAAAGAGTCCTTTAGTTTATTAGACGGTAGTACGAGCTATACGTTTCAAAGATTGAGAAGAAGATTCGTGTTTGATACTCTCTGCTGGGGCTTTAGGTAAAGAAAAACATCGAAAGAAAACCGACACGCTCCAAAAAAAACAGCTTGCGACATGTAACATCTTCTATATTACTGATGATGATCTGTTATTAAATATCATAAAATATGTCGACAGGTACAAAGCAGTACATGAATCCTAAAGCAGAACAAACTATGTGGGTGGCCTTCATAGATCATCTAAGGCAGTCCGACAAGCTCCCCGTTGTCGCGTTCACGCTATCTCGCAATAGGTATTTTTTTCTTAATAATATCTTCCGCGTCTTTACTTTGAATTTTACAAAAAATAGGTGTTGTGTTTATCATCCTAACTAGTGTGCCTCGATAGTATGGGCAGGTAGTATCATTCTCCTTTAGGTCAAGATTACTGGTGGCAGGTCTCTGTTGTCTAGGTAGATACTACTGCAGCGCCTATTGCTTTTAACAAACAGAAGTGTGAAAACATTTTCTGAGTTCTGGTTTGAAATTACTGGAGTAACGAATTATAACATCTTGAGTCGCAAGGCCAATGTGTTGCAGTGTTTATTATCCCAAATCTGGGGCAAGCCAATCACTTACTAAACAAGTGAACATCTTTATAGTCTCATCGCTTTATTGAATGAAAATAATCGTCACCATGTGATGGCATCAATAGTTACTAGTTACATTCAGTTTCAAGAAGGCCTCATGGTGATGATGATTTAGTAATAGCTAAAAGAACTAATGAAAATTAACTGCATCCGTTGCGCAGTGGTTAAGCGCTTCCCCGTTAACACAGTGGTTCCTGGTTAGATTCCAATGTCACATGTTGTAGAACTTGGTAGATGGTATGATTTTTTCAAACGCGCCTACAAGCTACCACTCTTCATAAGGTAAATTTTCTCCCACAACAGCATCGCTATGATCTGGTTATCAACATGTAAGAGCGTGATTATGCAGGATGAGCCCGCTTCATTATCCACGCATTCTATGTTACTTAACATCGTACGTAATTAAGTTCAAGTGTAAACCTGTTGTAAACAGAAAAACAAAGGATAAAAAACACTTGAACAACCGTTTAACCTTTCGCGTAAAAAATTTAATTATGTACTCATTTTTTTTCGTTACAGGTGCGATCAAAACGCTGAAAATTTAATGTCGGTCGATCTCACAACAGCTAAAGAGAAGGGTCACATTCGTAACTTCTTTCAAAAGTGTTTACAGAGACTGAAGAAACCTGATAGAATATTGCCACAGGTAAAAAAGTAATAAAACTTGCTGTCAATTTAAATTAAATTGTCTGTATAATGTAGACGTCATTCCACCGCTGAACATAGACCAATCAATTTGCAGCTCAACCGATCCATTGCCACTAACAATTCTCTGCAATCTTCATCAATCAATCGATGCACCAATCAATCATCAATTCGATGCACATCGATATCGTACAGCATCTACTAAATGTCCTGTAGTTGTCAAATCGACAATAAAAAATGCAAATTATCTTGTTTTTCAATCTATGTTTGACGGTGAGCAATGGAAAAGTGAAATTGTATGAGTTTTCTTCACATAATAAATATTATGTACTACGGGTATCATTTGACCTCATTCTCACATGACGATAATTTTTCCTCACTTATTATAATTTTATTTATTTTTTTGTTAACAATTACTTGATTTATCTATAACAATGTATGTAAAATTGTTTCCTGCCTTTTCCAGGTCATAAGACTCCAAAGGGTACTTGAAAATGGGATTGGTGTTCATCATAGTGGTATATTGCCACTGCTAAAAGAAATTGTCGAAATGCTTTTTCAATCCGGCTTTGTAAGTAAAATTTTTATTGTCACAGAATTAAGCTTTGCGCATATTACCGTTATTTAATATGTTAAAACATTCGCGAATTCATACATGCGTATTTATCACTATATTTATTTAAATATATTATGTAATCAATAATTTTTAATTCTATTTGATGTAAACATGTCATGTCATACCTGCGACATGCAATACATATGATGATTTTACATTAAACGTTCAGGTAAAAATATTGTTCGCAACGGAGACGTTTGCGATGGGTGTCAACATGCCTGCACGGACGGTCGTTTTCGATGACATCACGAAGTTTGATGGGGTTCAGAGCCGTCACCTAATGCCTGCCGAATATATACAGATGGCGGGTCGCGCGGGGAGAAGAGGTTATATATAATAAACAATTTAATATGTTAATAAAAACTACTTTAGAAAAAGCAACAACTGATGACTCGAACATATTTCTCGAATCATCGCTAAACCACTTGATTGAATTATGTCATCATCTCAACCAGAGGACGTCCATAGCTGGGCACAGGGTACAGGCCTCTAGAATGTATTCAGCAAAACAGAGAGACTATTTGAATCGTTTTTGTTTTTGTTGTCTATTATTCTAGTGGAAGTTTTGTCAAGTTTGCGCTTTCCGGTGCGAGTTCCCCAACACCTATCTGTTCGTTGTATCTCATGTGAACAAAAATATGATTTAAAACAATGTATTTATCTGTATTCACAGGTCTGGACGATACCGGAACCGTTATAATACTTTGCAAAGAAGAAGTGCCTAATCAAATTAAATTAAAAGAAATGATGTTAGGGACCCCAGAAAAACTTTCGTCGCAGTTTCGTCTCACATACGCAATGATACTCAGCTTACTAAGGTCAGAGATTAATGATCAAATAATTTAATGATAAGTATATTTTCAAGCAATATTCTAATATTTAACACTACAAAGACTTTCATAAGCCTTTGTTGCTAGAGACAATCTATCAAAATTTAGTGTGTGCTAGTAGCAGTTATAGATTGGTCAATATTGATATATTCAAGGTAAGATCAAAGATACATACAAGGTAAGAGAAAAGATAAGATATCAAAGGTAAGATCACTTACCACCAAGTGAACACATGTCGTCACTTCGTCAAATAAAATAATAAAGTAATTTAAATAATAACATCGAAGATTAAGTTCATTGTTTGGTCTATATATTTTCTCTTCGTCGTTTTCGTTTTACAGAGCTGCTACTGTATCCGTAGAAGGCATGATGCAGCGCTCATTTCGAGAATTCCATCAGATTTGCCAAGCGGATAACAATAGGAAACAACTTCAATTGGCTGAAAAGGAGTACAGTGAGAAATGTAGCACTCCTTTACCTGCCCACCTGACGCCGCTTGCCAGTTTCTATGATACAGCTGTCGCTTACATGGATGTTTTGAACGATATCATGCCCATACTTCTTGGACAAGCGAAAGTTGTAAAGGAGTTAGTTCCTGGAAAAGTCCTTATTTTATCAGCCGGTGCTTACATCAATCAACTCGGAATTTATTTGAATAGTACAGGTGAGTTCTTACTCTCAACAAATCAAAATTTGATTACTATAATTTTTTTAAAAAGCCCTCTTTAGATTTTCACTGCTTGCACTAGACGTTCTGTCACAATGAGAAAGCCAAGGCCATTTATCCACCAAGCTGGCCAAGAGCAGTTTAGTGAAAGTAACAAGTCTACAAAAGCTATTTATAGAATATGTTAGTTTTTTTATGACGTTTTCATTCATCGGAAGCTCAAACTCTGTGGGGATCGAACCTGCAATTCGTGCAGACGTATATCACGTACGGCCACCATATAAACTACTATTATGCCTTCTTTTTTGTAATTATAACGCGTAAAATATAAATACCGCAATGTGGTGCACAGTTACATGTGCTACGTTGTTTCGGGTGGGCGTAAAACCATCGAGTAAACGTCCAGCTCATCATATCGCTTTATCGAATAAAAAAAAATTGCATGTGTTTATTTTCTTGGAAATTAGTAGGATAATATTCATCAACGAAGTCTGAAATAGTTGTAATGTAAATATTTTGCAGGACCCCGACAAACTCCGTATAAGTTGCTGGTGTTGAACACCGTCCAACAAGACCCTAACAAATACGACTTTGAGATTGACGAAAACTGGTTCAGGATGCTCAGTTTCTCAGCTATGTACGATGGCATAGGTAATGGAATTTAACTTTTTAGTACACTTTATAGCCTAAAGAAAAAAAATTTCAATGTATAAGCTGTCCCACGTATTAAATAGTAAATTTAATTTGAAATAACATCTAATGTCAACGTCCTGAATAATCAAAAATTTTACTTTATGTATTTATGCTTTGTATGTAGCCTGAAATATATATAGATCTTAAAATATATGCATAGTAGACGAACTTAACTTTAAAGTCTTTCAGCAAGTCTTGGTATCGACAGTTTCTTTTATAAAAATGTTGATGGTCGTGTTTAATTAATTTAAGTATTCAATAATCTACCACGTTTTGCGGGTTGGTGAAGGTCACATATTTATGATAGCTTCTTGGAACGTATCGGTTTTCCCACGATGTTCTCCTTAAGCAGAAATTCAAAATCAATCAGTAAGTAAAACTCGTGCTACCTCGAGACAAAGCGCATTCAACAGCCTTACAAACTAAGCAATCACTAGCACATATACATTATTTAACCATGTATTTAACTATTTATCTAACTATATACATTTTAACTTAGGTACTGAAGAGGGCACTTTAAACCACACGATACTTTGTATTGCTCCGAAGAATATAATTGCGGTTACTAAGATGACGTTAAAAATTGATCCCAGTCTCATCATTCAAGACTGGGATAAGAGGCAGATACCAAGGCAAGTTTAAATTAAAAAATTAACGTGGTTAAATTAATTACTAGATTTCTAATTATTGTACAGTTTTCCATGACCGGTTACCATATCGTCGGTCAACCGTGAGGAGGGTTTTTTAACACTACGTCTATTGCACCTTGCTGACTCGTCGGCCATCAGTCCTTCGAGCAATGTGTCCTGACCAATTCCACTTAAGTGCCAAAAAAGTTATATGACCGCGAATAAATAAAATTCATAGCTAAAAACTAATAATTAAATAAAACTTCCTGTCTACATTTTAACGTTGATTGCATAATATTATTGTTACATTAATTATTTACATATTGCCTACTCCATTACGGTTATATTTATGTTATGAATTGCAACAGCAAAACAATGAAACTTTTTAACATTTTAGGTTTAAGGACGCACCGGTAGGGTCAAGCTGCGCAAGCGCAGTACAAGAATTGTCGCGTTTATCACACGCAGTGCATACCGGTGCAACGGTATTAGAACGCATTAGTCTCACCCAGTCGCTCACTATCACCACCGGCGAAGTGTTGCAATCACTCGACAAGATGAACAAATACAAAGTAATAATATTATAATCATATTCGTTTCGCTACAATTTTAAGTGGATACTTTGGTGCTGATGAGTTTATCACATATTAAACATGTATTATTTTTCTTTTTGTACTTCCTGAACCTACGAAACAGACAGAACGGTCACGTGATGGTAAGTGATACATCTCTTCATAAAATTGTGACCCTTGTTAGTAGGATTACCACTGTGTTTTTTTTTGTAGTAAATCATATGGTATGGTTACAATTTGTATACCAAAGGCATTAAAAATATTATTAAATTGATTTTTGTTCTAGGCATTATTAGAATCACAGAAGAAATCAACAGATATTGCGAACTTCAAGTCGGAGTTCGCGATAGTGTATGAACGGAAACAAGCTGAAAGAAAGCGAGACAAGTATAAACGTCTCCTGTCATTCGAAAATCTTGCTCTCTATCCGGATTATCAGAGAAGGCTGCTGGTGCTTAAAGAGCTGAATTATATAGATGAACACGATAGTGTAATATTGAAAGGGAGGGTTGCCTGCGGTATGGGGACTAATGAATTGATAATATCCGAGTTAGTCTTTCGGAATGTATTCACCGATAAGAATCCGGCGGAAATAGCAGCACTTTTGAGCTGTTTCGTTTTCCAAGCGAAGACCAATGTCGATCAGCCGCTGACTGATAAATTAAAGGAAGGCGTGGAAGCCATTAAAGTGATCGATGAAGATTTGACAGCAATTGAGTCTAAGTATTTGGTATGTTTTTTATTCCACGAAGAATCTAGACAAGTAGAATAACCACCCGTTAAGGGATACGCTCGCCCATAACATTGTAACACTAGTTAGGAAATTTTAGAATACAAAACATTGAGCTTGTTATTTTGAGACTTTTTTTTTTTTTTTTTAATGCTACTAGGCGACGAGACGAGCAAGACGTTCACCTGATGGTAAGTGATACGCTTGCCCATGACAACATGGTGTTAGTTAAGATGACACACACTGCACCACATTGCGCTCGTCGCCTTGAGACATAAGGTGTTAAGTCTCGTTACCCCAGTAATTACACTAGCTACAGCGCAAATGATGTTAAATCTCATTACCTCAATTTTATTAGCTACAATGCACTTTAAACCGGTTTACAATAGTGCTTGTTTAGCGGTAAATAGAAGAGCTGCGGTGGTGAGCTCTGATGATACATATCCAGATGGTCTCCGACAAAAGATACCTACTACAAGTATTGTTCATGTTATTCACCTATTCATTCATGTGCTACAATCAATAGAATCCATAATTTAAGAACATTTGTTTTTACTATTAGGTTAGTCAGTTTGAAGGGCAGGCAGAAAGGCTGAACTTCGGCTTGATAAGAGTTGTTTATGAATGGGCCTTAGAGAAGCCATTTGCTGAAATTATGGACTTGACTGATGTTCAAGAAGGCATTATCGTGAGATGCATTCAACAATTACATGAGGTAAGAGACTCTATAACTGACAATTTTAGCATTAACTTTAGTATAAATAAATAACAATGTTAATGGCAAACTTAAAAACATGTAACATGATGTTTTGGCTGTAAATTTATCCTTGCTAAGAATTTTGTCTATTTTTTAGAAGGTAATAAAACTAAGTTTTAAGGAATGTATTTACACTTTTCTGTACAACAATACATGCAGGAAATTCTCTTGATAAGTGATATATACTCCTGTTACAATGTTATTCTGGCAAGGATTTTATCACCGTACCAAATAGTAATGTTTGCACACTGCGGTGGTAATAATACAAGTTTTACTATTGTATAACAGTAAAACGGGTGCAGCTACTGAAACAGTCTGAATACATAAAGACCTTTCTCACTTAGGGACCAAACATATCTCTGTAAATATTTAGCTGAGTCTTGAGATCAATGATGCTTTTTTGCCTATAATTGAACTAATCTCAAATACAATCATGGAAAAAAAAATGGAACTAGAAGTGTATTACACTTAGTATATGTTCTTTTCCCTATAAAAGAATTATGAAAATCGAAAAATCGTGTTAAAGTGCAACATAAAAAATGTGTTTTTAATAGAACATCACCTACCACCAGGTGAATGATCTGATCTTCTCATGGTTTGATTGAATAATAAACTATATTTTCATGTATAACCAGACCTGTTTTATTACAGTTATTAATCGATGTTAAGGATGCAGCCGTTGCTATCGGAGATCCGAAACTTCAAACCAAGATGATGGAAGCTTCAACCGCAATTAAAAGGGACATCGTCTTTGCTGCCAGTCTATATACTACAGCAAGGGAGAATGTTGCAACATAATAACATACAGCTATAATATTCATTTGTATATGAGGAAAAAGTACCATACAAAACATCGGTATTCGCAAAGCGTTGGTTTTGCTGTTTACCATACGCTAACTGATGCCTGTTTGACACCTATGTGTTATAAAACATATTTACATTCGGTTTAAATGAAAAAGTTAATTTAAGAAAGGAATTTAAAAAAAAATACAGCAACAAGAACAAAAATAATCAATCTCGTTTTTAACCTTTTTTTTCGAATGTACTTAAAGTTTAATTATGATTTTAAATGATAACCCTGGTGTCTCATAAAAACTGTCTACATTTTTTAACTCCAAAAATTACTTCGCTTATGTTTTTAATTCTTTTATTTACAAAACAGCCCATAACATATTATTATTACACACTAATCTTTGAAATAGAGAGTTTTTATATGAACAAATCATTTTAATTATTTGCCTAACAATATATAAAAAATTGTGTTAAGTTCCTTCAATTTAAGAAATATGTAAAATAAATAAACTTCTACCCGTGGTTTTTCGATTGACAAACTAAGTTGTAAGTAGTTACAACGGAAATCAACTGTGTACAGCACTTATAGGTAACAAACGGCTCGAGAGACATTTTGAAAAAACCTAATTTAAAAATATAATACTAGAGCGAGAGTGAGGCGGCAAAAATCTAATCCTTTGATGTTTGCAAAAAATATTATCACTACTTTTAATTACACTAAGTACTTTTAAACGCGGCCCTCGAACGTGTTTGCACGCTGAAGTTTGGCGCTCAACATGTCAAAGGTTGCCCATACCTGGTGTACATCATCATCATAAGGTGCCTTCTTCAAACTGAAGTTTGGCGGTCAGATCAATACAATTTGTACAGCATCAATTTTATATTATAATAAATAAAAATTTCAAAACTATAACAAGTTTTATTTCTAAACACATTACTTATATACAATATGTACTTGCGACCTTATCAACTTGTGGTAGGCCTCTACCGTTATTCTATTTTCTTTTGGAGTGCTATGTAGCTTGTGAAATTACTGTTGTAATGAAACAACACCCCTCTAGTGTCTCAAAACGACGTACGTAATGTGGAACAGTTTTTATCATCTAACTATCGGCACATTTTCATGAGCAGGCACACCTCTCATCATCAGCTAAATACCTTGCTCCCCTTGTCGGTATTTAAAAAAATACTTAATAAAGAACCTGGACCTAGAAAAAAAATGCTAATGTTATGAAAAAGATTAAATTGCAGCGCTTAGGTTCTTGTCCATTAAATAAATTTTTTTTGTGATAAATATCTTGCAATTAACAAATTTCTATAAAATATTTGTATGTTAATTCCTTATTCTCACTCCACAAATAACAAATACAAAATCTTGCTGTCAAAAATTAGTAGTTATTTTCGTGAAACATTTTGAGAAATCACTGACAAAAATATAAAAAAAATGTTTTTTATTTTAATACCTGCAACTATGTGTTAGTTATCGCTAAAGTGTACATAAATTATTTCGTGGGAAAATGACTGATGTGACATTGCAAATATAACTCTGAATTTCATTAAATGTCAGTTAAACATATTGTGAATTGGAACGTTTGCCTCTGCATTGGAATCGAATATCTTTTCTCGGTAAACCTACATGACTTGTGAAAATTCAGTATTTCGATATTGATTTAAATACAAGTACATACACGTAGTTCGCATTAATACAGTGTCTGAAAGTTCAAGGGCCACGGTTATGTGGCTATCATCGCGGCATATCTCTTTTGTATAAAATATTTTGCATCAGAATTAAACAAAATGATTCAGGACGACGAGTTTGAAGAGCTCGTAATGACTCCACAGCGTATCAGAAGTCTGGGGTTTAAGCCCCAAAAGGAGATCCTGACTAATCATCTCTTGCCATATGCTTCTGATTTGGATGGAGAATCCGCAACATTTTTAGAACAGGTGAAGACAAATCTGGCTAAGTCAGTAATGTTACGCGAGATGAAACCTAGTTGCGGGGTTTGGTCATCAAGACTTATGAAGTAAGTATAAAATTTCTTTGTTGATATGTGCTTAGTAAACATTTTGTGCTAATTGTGGGGGTTTTTTTTTTTTTGTTGCGAATGTGATATTTTAATTTCATCATTTTACAAGATGAAACCAAAATATTACATTCCTCGATTTTGTAATTAAATATTTAACACTGCCGCAATTTTGTATTTACCTATTTCAACCAAAATTCTATGACTTTTGTGTTTGAAGTTAAATAATAGCCAAAGCTGATGGTATTTCAAATTATTTGTATAATACAGATAATTTGTGCAATATAATGGAATCAAAAGATATACAAATAGATTACTTGTAACTTGATTAACTGATGATATCTATTTATGAAAATTATATTAGCACATGACGTCTTTATCATATTTTTGTTTTTAAATCACTAAAGGTTCAATGGGTATAGTATGTATCAAAGATATTTTGTTTATTGTCGGGATGGTGAGTGAGTCTTGAAAAGATACCCTGGTTTTAGAGGGAATTCTGGGTTATACTTTTCTTTCACTCTTTCCCCCCTACTAAACTCTTCTATTTGTTGAATTTTTCTCTGTGATCTTCTTCTGCTGCTGCTTGGCTGTGTTAAATACAGAACAACTTTAAATTTCAAAGTATTTGTCAGCATAATTATTTGATATGATGTGAGCTAGTTTATTTATCTAAATTTAGCAAAGTGAAATACATAAACCATTTGAGAATGTTGATCGTCATAACATTGGCCAGATTAGAATAAAAATTAGCTGTTTAATGTACAAGATCTTTTGATTACTACTTTGCTGCAGCGTTCCAACAGAATGTGTAGCTATACATACAACATATACATTATTCACAATTTAGTGACAGTTTTTTCTGTCGTTGTTGGGCAAGCCCTTTCTTTGCTTTGAATAAATAAATTAATTATGATTAAATAAAACATTAACATTTTACAAAATGTTCGATGTATTTACCGAACACAAGTATGTTTTATCTTTTTGAAGTGTAATTAATTTATGTTTATACCAAGATTTCATGTTAACCTTTGGCAGTATTTCTTAAGACAAAAATAACTGGCCATAGCCCAGAACTTCCTGTATTGAACACTTGACCTCAGTTGGATTATTATACATGAATTGCAATTTGCTACAATGCTTCTATTATGGATTTTATCCATTTTACTTATTAAAAAACATTCATGCTAATAATATAGCAATGTTAAAACAACTAATATAAAATCACTTAGGCTATACTATACTTATAAAATACATGAATTATTCAATAAAACCAGGAATTATTTGCATAGTAGTTCTGCCTTGCTTACTCAACAATAAACATTGATTTTTAAACATATTCCTAACTTAAATATTATATATATTAACATAGCTGTATGTAAATAAATTTGATGATTAATGTGAAATTTCTTTCATACATCATCTTAATTATGCAAAATATTCGTAAGATTGATATTGAACTTTTTTTCATTTCACATGTACATATTGTACAAGCAATATAACAAAAGATTTAAAAAGGGCTGTAACTCTAAATGTTTGGTCCATGTCACAAATTTTAGGTTTAATTCCCAAATAAGCAAAAATCTTTTCAATTTATTTAATTAAAAACTTAGAGTCATAATAATACCTTTTTTTAAATTAATTTCCTTATAATATAATTTTATCTAATAATATTACGCTTTGCGCTTGGCGAAATTGAAAATGTCTACAAATAATGATAATACATTAGACATTTTTAGAATTACTAAATATATTCAAATTATAAAAACATAACAAAATTGTTATTAGAAAAAATAACAAAATTTGTCAATATGCACAAGTTTTAAACAAACTGTAAATACATTACTTTCTTTACAGATATATAAGGATTTATGGACTCAAATTTGGAAAAGAAGATCACATTGCTCTCATAAAATTAGCATATGAACTTGTACTCATTCCAAATCTTGAACCGTGCAAAGTTCACAAGTTTGCTATAATGTTTCTAATGTTAATAAAGTAAGTTTATATTTTCATTTATATTTTATGTATAAAAATGCTGTTATAGTTATTGATAAGTATTTTTGGTCAATACATCCATTTACTTGCACTTCATTTATTATTAAAAAGCCACTTTAATCATCCAGAAACAAATTAAGTTGAAATGTTTTTAAAAATGTTTCGCTATTTCAGAAAACGGCATTTAGTTCGCCCTGACGAGCTGACATTACCATGGCGTCCACTTTATGAGATGGGGAAAAGAATGTTTGACAGAAGTGAAATAGCTTTGGGAATGTACCATTACCCTGGGTAATTTTTTTTATTCTACATAGCAACTGAACAAACAGGTCATTCACCTGATTGTATACACTAAGCTATATTACGCTCGCCACTTCGAGAGACTAAATATTAAGGCCTATTACCCCATTAACTTTTTTAGCTACAATGCCCTTCATACTGAAACACGGTAATGTTTGCACACTAATGTTTTAGCGACAGAAATAGGTGCTGCGGTGGTTCCTACCTAGACGGTATTTGACAACAGTGATCACCAAATTTTTTTCATCTTTATAACATGTATATTCTTGTGAAATAAATATATTCTTTATGAAAAAAAAAAGTTATCTATGTTGAATAGACATGAAGAAATAGTTTCATTTATTAACGCGTCAGTGTACTAAAAATGAGTACAAAAAAAAGTTCGCCACTGGTTGAGTACACTATCTCCGTGTTTAATGACATGACTCCTTTTAATTAATTTTGTGTACTTCGTTATGATTATTTATACGCTTATTTCTTTTGTTTTAGTTGTATATAGTCTAAATGCTCGTTGGATAGTGAATATATACATTCTCTTTAGAACGTTTGTGATTAATTAGATTTTTTTTATTATGAATTACCGAGCTATTCGCAAGGCTTGCTGTATAAACACTAACATTTCTGGCCAGATAGAATGCTTTTTAGTTGTCCACCAACATCCGGGCCCCCAGTTTGTTCGCCTTGAAGCTAGACGTAGGCAAACATGTTTTTAAAAAAATAATATGTTTATTCAGGCAATATCCTAAGAAACATGAAGTTGATTTACACGAAATGGTTCGCAAATTAATGTCTGGTCATGTGTTAGACGTCGCCCGTGGTCTATTTGGATTTGCAGGACAAGAAAGGGAATTTTCGACGTAATATTTAGTAACTTGATTTTATTACGGTGCTGTCATTTTCACATTCACTGTGCTAGTGGGATGTGGGTAGCAAATCATTATACCTCATAGGTATCAGCCTGGTGGAGGATGGGTTGTGTGGTGCATGGAAAAATTCATGTCATATTTACTCTTTTATTGTTTTATACAATTTTTTGCAGATCTCTTGAAGGATCCTACGTATCTTTGATTAATTGTGCAAAACCGTAAGTGTTTTAAATGTTTTCTACATTTTGTACTTTTCTTTTCTTTTCGCTAAACTGTATGTATGGTACAAATACCTTTTTGCAGCTATTTCGAGCTGAATGCTACCAAAGAGATATTAGAAGAGTTCCTACCACAGATCTTGCCTTGGTCATCCGACGGTCATTTGATTACACAATTGGCGTTATTTCTACCAGATTCGTTATCACCACAACAAGCGGAATACGGGCATAAACTGTGGTTCGACAAACTCATAGAGTTATGGGACACCTGCTATAATTCACAATGTGGCATACATGTCAGTAATTATTTTTTAATTACATATCACCCTTTATTTTGACTGCCGCATTACTAACACACAAAGCAAAATTGTTCGGCGCCCACATTGCGCCGGGCTTGCACGTAACTTAACTGTCTATACCAATGTTATACCTGCTCTCTACTAGATTAATGATGTAAATAAATCAGGTGCGTCAGGTGCTGTCAAAATTATATATCTGGTTCCCTGCTAAACAAGCTATATTTGACAGATAAATATTGTGTCTTTATAGACTCAATAGTTTTTATAAACTAGATCATTAATTCTAAAATCTTTACTTTATTATAACTGTTTTAGTAACTTCAAAAGTAAAACATTGTAATATCATTTTCAATATGTTCATTTTATTGATTACTTTAGTAATAGCACAATTAAATAAATACATTATAACTATACTAATACTAGTTCATAAATTACAGGATTTAATCATGTTATTTGCCTCTTTGGCTAAAAGAAACCCGGGTGCCGTTGACTGGACTCCTCATGTCCCCAAGATGTTCATGTTTATACTGCACTCTCTTAATTTACCAGTCAGCTACAAAGACATACAGTGCAGCAGAAATTATGCATTAGGTGATTTTTATTGATATTTACCATATGAAAATTAAGTTTATATAAAGTAGAGAAGGAATTACGAGAATTAAAGCACACAAACTTTTTTTTTACACAGTTTGCCTATGTAGATAGTTTTAGCTAAATAAGAACTGACATACCACATGCATGCTAAAGTTTAAACATAAATATAAAAGTTTTTTTATACAAAGAAAGGACCAGACAAACTAATTTTTTTATATTCTTGGAAGTGACCAAACGAGGGTGACATCCACCTGATCGTAAGTGATACGCCTGCTCATAAAAACGTAGTGTTAGTTAAGATGGTATACACTGCACCACATTGTGCTTGTCGCCTTGAGACAAAAGGTTGTATACCCAGTTACCCCAGTAATTTCAATAGCTACAAAGCCCTTTAAACCAAAACTCAGTAATGTTAGTACTGTTTGATGGCAGAAATATAAGCTGCGGTGGTACCTACAACCGGTGATATAACATATCTATAATAAGTGTAATGTTCAGTGAAACAATGTTGTATTAATTAGGTTTATTGTGCTAGGTAGCCAAGTACAAGATGGAATTGAGATTGTCATGCGTTATATTTTACTACCCACTTCCGTTATTTTATTATTCAAGAAAATATGGTTGTAGGGTACATTGATATACATAACAATAAGTAAAATAGTTATGGTTATAACATATTTTTTGTGTTAAGAATGTTATTCTCTAATTATAAAATTTTAGTATAATTTAACATGTCTTTTGTATGTATTCCAACGGCATTTTCTTAATATTTCTTTAATGTAACTATTACCAAACTTTAGACATGAAATATGTTGCTATGTGGATCGTCTGGAATATCAACCCGGACGGCGTTGTTCTTAAACACTTGCAAAGCTTTCTCGCTGGGATTGAAAGTTATTTACATAGCGCAAACGCAGGCCGCTGGTCCTTCAAGCTCAGAGACCTCTTGAAAAAATTAGCCAGGGAGTTTCTTAACAGGTAATTAAAAATAGTATTTTTTATTTATTGTATTTTATTTATTGTACACACAAAAAAGACAAAATTTAAGTACATAGGTAAGATAAAAGTACATAGGTGAGCTTAAGCCTAAAAGAGTTTTCTTCCGGCTTTTTATTATCTCTCGCTCTTATTTTTTGTTTAATAAACTTTTTTTTGTATTATCAACAGAACATAAGAGAAAAATTCAATAGATATAGTATAAATAAAAAGGCGAACATAATGCCGCAAGCCAATCTCTTCCAGCGAACTGTTCGGGTGGTTAAGAAAATAAAAAAATATCTGAATTAATAATAGAACAATAACATACATGAAAATAAATATTGTAAAATACTTAAAAACTATTTATATTCAATATACATACATTAATATGTTAGTGTATGTATAAGTACATATGTATAAAAGGAGAGGGAAACGAAAAAATTAGTAATTAATATTTTAATTCGTAAAAAAAAAATACTTCGCCATTTTAATCCTTTTTTTATTACAGAGTTCGCAAAGAGAGAGAAAATAAATCAAAGGAGAGCTGGGAAAACAAAACACCGGAAGGTTTTAAATTAAGAGACGAAGATATTACAGAATTTGTCAAGATGACTTTAGAGCCCACTTTTCAAGCAGTGTATAACCGGAATGGATCGCTGGACGTTTTAGTGGCATTACAAAACCTTGCCACTTTGAGACCGGCCATTGTTATACCACCTTTACTAGAAAGACTTAGAACTTCTCTTAGTTCTCTGACAGAACCCCATAGAGTCACCGCTGCCATGTCGGCAGTGGCTGCCGTCGCAAGACCGATGCTGAGAGGCGCCGATGTGGACTACCCTGAGGGACCCACCCACGTGGTTCCCTTCTTGCTGGCGGTTCTGCCGGGGCTCGATCCTAATGACATTAAAAAGACATTAGTGTCTTTAAATTCTATTCTGATCTTTAGTACTATGGTACCTTACATAGACTGTAGCTCCGCCCACGAGTACTGGCCAGACCTGACGGAAGAGGAACTCTTAGTTTGCGAGTCGACGGCTGAAATGGAAGACTTTGTACTCGTGTTCCTAGACCGTCTATTCATCATCATAGAATCTAGCACTATGGAACAGGTTCGTTTGGATACAAAAGAATGTGACGGTATGAAAAGTAAGACTGATGCAGCTATGGAGACGGCAATATGCTCTGCAGCCGCTAGCGTCATTATGCAATGCTCCCCAAAGATATTTAAGGAGGCGTTGAGAAAGTTCAAGTCGTTCGCAACGGATTCAACCTTTGAGACGAACGTTTCTGGTAGCATGGTCGGTGTGTTACTGCGCGTTTTCGCTCGCATAGATGCTGAATCTACATTGGCCGCTTTTCTCCCACAACTTTGCACTGAGCTGAGAGAACTTCTTTCAACCGATGAAAGTTTACATGATGAAAATCCATCACGCGACATTGTTTATCGGATTGTGCTTTTGTTGAACATAGTACAATGTGATGGGAAAGTGTTACTAAAGTACATGCCCGAGGTTATTCCAGTTCTCGACAGAATATTAAAAATCCACGCAAAGTATCCAGTGTCGCGCGCATGTGAAGTACTTAGCGGTATTTTGTATTCTTTGTCAAGTATTGAAATATTAGAGGCGCGAAGTTCGTCTAATGACTACGGCGAGGCACCCAGAAAGTGGTTACCAATCAGGGAATGGGGACGCGGTTGTTTGCTTAAAGATGCAAATCTGAAATGGCATATACCCAATGCGGAGGAGGCGGCATGTGCTCAGCTGTTGATGGATAAATATTTGATGCATGAAGTTCGAAGATTGCGACAGTGGGCGAGGGGAGAGAGACCGATGTGCCGCGATCGCAAACTGAGAAGTTTCTATATTATCAACGCTGCTTTATCTGCGAGCACTTTTCTTCCGCCCTGTGATGAAAAACCAGTGGTTCTGTAAGTTTGTAGACATTTTATAAAATGCGAATAGTGTTCACATACAAAATGTTATAGTAGACTATTTAACGGCATTTTTTTATGAGAACTGATAGTGGCAAGACTACAATAAAATAATTATTTAACTTATACCTTACAGAAATTTCAGAAAGGAAAATCATAAAATTTCATATAAAACTTTAAATCGAAAACTTTGTAAAAGAAGGTTATTTCTGTTCAATTTCCCTTTACTTTATCATAAATGTTTTTATTTCTCTTCAAAAATTATTTTATGTTTATTATAATATACTTATTTTTTCGACGTATATAGAAATAGAGTTGTTGGTTTGGTAAAGGGTGCTAAAAATTTGTTTTTAACACCCTACAAAATTCACATGACAAAAAGAAGGCATGATTATTTTCATCCAGGATTTATATGACAGGACACTGTCTCCATTCGTCGTTTTAGTAACTACGAGGGTGCTGGGGTCTGCCTTATGCAACTCATGTAACTATTAAATCAAACCATTGTCGCTGCTATTGTGATCCGAGCGGAGTTCCGGAGCCGAATTCTTTCCAAACGCTGAGGACGACCGCTCAAGGGGTTTTAGTGGGTATTAATACCTAAATAACTCTGAATTCCCCTACACGAAGGCAGGGTTATATGTATTTTCAAAGATTTGCCTCCCCCGATACTAAAAAAAGGGTATGTGAATATTTGTGTACCTAACAGTGATGTCGTAGATAACAAATCGATTTCTTATACGATTTATGGTGGGATGGTATTTTTGGTGGGAGTACATAATTATAATTAAAAGAAAATTTTGACGTTTGCGAGTTATCAGTTCCATGGCAATTTTAGTTTTTATAGATTTTGTTTATGTGTGGAATATTTTAATATTTAATTTCTTTTACGTATAGAGTGGAATCTCAAGTGCCAGCTACTAGCATGCCGTTCACGAACGGCGTCCGATTCACGGTGACGTTGGGTGGTGAGAACGTACGCGCCGTGCTCACTGATCTACTGCTGGAAGTGCAGGCAACCATGCTCGCAGCCAACACCGACGAAACCCGGGGACTGGAGATGCTCACACAGGTTCTTGCTTAAATTCCCAGAATAAAATTACGATGGATATTACATTTTCTTGGAAAGCCTATAGCATAAAGTTTACTGGTAGTAGGTCTCTGTTTTCAAAGACGGTCTAGATACCAACGCTACGCGTATTTCTGCCGCGAAATAGAGTGCATACATTACCGTGTTCCGATATGAAAGACGTTGAATCTAGATAAAGGTACTGAGATAACAAGACTCACGTCTTGAGATCTAGGCCACGATCGCAAAGTTGTATAATGTATATCATCCTAACTAGCGCCCCATGATACTAGGCGGATGCATGAGAAACCTCTTTGTAAAAACTGAGAAACTAAGAATACGGTATCTCCTGAGTCAAGTTTCACATTGACTTTGTTTTTCACAGATCCAATTTTTTCAGCCCTGTAGTCTCGGGCAAGTAAGAATAGGACTAAGGTAAGCTCTGCCTGTCGTAGAAGGCGACTAAAAGGGCCTTTGCGTTCGCGAGCCTTGAGCGTGGGGGCTTTTATAGCACGATAAGCAAGCCCTAGGACGACTGCAAATGCAACTTGAATTTGTATTTGCCGTAGTACACCGAGGGTACTAAGAAGGTCCTGGAGCTTCTCCGAGTTTCTTACCCCGGGGGTGTAAATAGGTACAAATCCCTTAATAACCCTGACTTAGAAGTTTGACCCAGGTTATCGTCAGAAGATTTCACCTCCAGCCAAAGATCCATTTCGTTATTGTGATGCATTAAAAAAGAAAGTGTTTGTTGTCTTTTCAGTTATGGGAACGGGTGGTTGTACTAAAGGCTGCGCGATCTATGATTGCTCTCGAGACGCGGCTACGTTCATTCGGAGCGCTGGAACGGGCGCTAGACGGGCGCGGCTCGCCCGGAGGGATATCCATGGGGACCAAGATACGCACACTGCTAGCTGACGCCGCTAAAATACAAGACGTCTCGCGTTTGGATTTCGTATGCGAAGCGGGTATCACGCCGGCCGCACTGAAAGCTCTGCATGCGCTGTACGATCTCGCAATTAACACTTACAGCTCGGTAAGGTTGTGCAGAAGTGCTTTTTCCTAATATTTTACTGTATTGCTAAAATAATATGTAAATGCCATATACAATAAAAAATATAGAAATAATGACAATCTTGATTTTGTTGATTAGTAACATTGATTTTCTAATTATTATTAAAATAACTATTTGTTTCTTATCTCATTTAAAGTCAAAGAACACTTATTCACGTAAATTGGTTTTTATTTTTATGCTCATAACCAAGTCAGCGCAGACTGCATCTCTGCTTAACACCGTGAGGGAGTGTGGTCTAGCACGTAACCGCATTAAAAAAAAATAGTATTTCTCATATTCCTATTGTAACTATTATATAGATATATCGAGCTACTTACAAATATTGTTTTAATGTCAATGTAGTTTAAAAATTGTGTCTTTCAGTTTCAGTGAGAAAGTTTAATTACTAATTTTAATTCATATTTTTCATGTACAACTTTTTTCATTTATTTAAATTTTTTGAAAAAATGTTTTGCTATTTATTAAGGCTGTATGTTTTAAAAAAGGATTTTAACCCGAAAATTCCAGGTCCACAAACCCTGAATCAGATATAGTTATAAAACTCTTTAATAAGATCAATTTCATTGAAAATATAAGTATTAAGTGTTAATCTCAAAGTTATTATTCTAATTGTTTTAGGTGCGGATGCTTGCTCAAATTCGTCTATACTGGATGCTGAATCACTACCCATATTCATACTGCTCACTGCTACCTAAAATTATAAGTTTACTGGAATCAGGGGGCGAGGGTGATGAATGGCACGCGAAACACAAAGGCGTACTCTTCATAATACTCGGCCCTAGGGCTGCTCCTCTCCTTGCCAAACAGGACTGGAATGTCGTTCGTGCCCTCTGGCTATCAGTTCTCAAGGCTCCTCTCAGTGAGAAACCTAGCATAATAAGGTGAGTATGTTATGGGTTTAATGCCTACGTGGCGCAACGGCTATTCGCACAACAATTAATTGAGGTCATTTCATGTCGAACGACGTCAAATATGGTTACGACTGTTCGTCCCGAATTCTCTGACTCCCATATGTTGACTATCGGAACCCAGTAATGCTGTTATGGTTAGCTGGGTTTGAAAGCTATACTTCAAACCATTTTTATAACCTGTACAACACTTCCGTCGTGTACTCCTCTGAAATGGAAATTTCGGGGGAACTATTACCATCCACAAATTAATTATAATCACAATCAAAATAAATTATACATAAGTGCGAACCTGAACAGATTTTTTTTTCTAGATTAGAGCAAGCGTTTGGCGAAGCCATTCACCGTGCATTCCCAACTGTAAACACTCGCCTTATTGTACCTCAGTCAACTGTCGAAGCAGCGGCAAGTATCCTCACCGAGAGTCAGCTTAATGAGCCAGAATTCGTGAATGCGTTCAACAATGCGGCGCAGGTGGAATTAGAATTGTCCGATAAAACGGAAGCAACGTATAAAGATTTTCTCGAAAAACTGGTTGATATAATATCTTCACCTAATGTGTAAGTTGGTGTGACTGGTTTGTCGCACGTTCGAATAATAAAATGTCGTAAGTGATTGTTTTGTTTAAGGTGTTATCGAATAGAAAAAAATATAATTCACTTTACAGCCCCTGGCGTCGGTTACAACTCGCAATGCAAATGCTGACGTCCTGTTCTTCAATACAAACGCCGTACCCACCCAAGGTAGTCCACTTTTTAGTGCACGCGCTGGTGCACGATGATGTGGTGGTGCGCCGTGCGGCCCAACGCCTCGTCGCTTTCTGCCTCAAGCAGCGGAAGAGGAAAATCATCAAAATAAGCGTCGACCCATACGATATCGCCGGTGTGCCTAAACCCGACGTTCATATACCGGGTATGAAAATGTTACTTTACCGCTTTTCTTAGTACCGGTGGCAGGGTAGTAGTTTAGCGGGATAGAATAAAATTCAGTGTGCAAACTTTACTGTTCCGCTTTGTAAAGTGCTACTGATAGTAAAATTGTTGGGGTTATTATACTTAAATAGCGCCTTTTAAATTAATGTGATGAGTGCTATGTAGTGATAAGTAAATATTCTACTAGTAAGTAAACAACTTATTTTTTAGTGCATAGTTAGTTTTAGATTAAAAAAGGTGCTTTTTGGTAGTCGATTTTTATTCACGTGTTTTGTCAAAGAATAATTATATTTTAACCTAATTCTGTAAATATGATCTCGTATGTAAGCATTTAATGTTTTATTATGAGACACTAAACATTGATAAGTCTCTGTTGCCAGAACCGTCTAACTACTACCATAGCTTCTTTTTCTGTCGGCGAACAGTAATGTGGGATCAATATTGTCCTAACCATATAATTGTTATGATCAGACGCAATGGCACTTACCACCAGATGAACTTCTTGTTCTTCATGTCACCTAGTTGATGAAAAAATATATATAATTCGAAAGCGGCCGAATTTCTACTCTTTACTATTGTTACTAATCGAGTGAGAAAATCAAACATGAATAAACTACGAACATTAATCACGAACTAACGACAATTTCGGACATTCGTTCTAATGATAGAATCAATCATTAGAACGAATGTCATGTTAATAAGTTTTATATAGGATACAGAAAAGATATCGAGTGGGCAATGTGGCAGAAAGACTATGCACCACAAACCGATGAGGACTGGGACAAGCCCTGGTTGAGAAACCCTAGTTACGGCTTTTACGCTTGGCCAAAAATGCTAAAGGTTAGTTATTTTATAAAAAAACAGGCTGGTGAATCGAAGCAAGTATAAAGTTACTTAATCCTATTTAAATAAAAAAATACTTCCTACTATCCATATACCCACTACCACATATATCACCTACAATGGCAAAAATTTTACCTGTCTCACATAGTCTGAAGCAACAATGAAACCCTGGGTACCAAGCATTTTCGCCCAGAATATACTGATTCTCATATGTTGACAGTCGCAACAGCAATGCAACCATGCCGGCAGATTTACAATATAAATTATTTTATTCCATAAATTTAATGTAATAAGCAAGTAACAAAAAAATACACATAGTGATGAAAAAACCGACTATTCCCAGGTTGCAGCGCCATCCCGAGAACAATACTGCTTCAACGAGCTGAAAGTGGAAGACATGGAGGAAGGCGAACGGCACTTATTCGAGTTCTTTCATGATGATGATAATGTGGACCGTCTGGTTGCTTTCCTCACCGTCGAAGAGAAGAGGGGAAAAGACAAATTTAACGGCCTGCGATTTATCATATTTAAGGTTGGCATTAAATACAAATTTGTAATTACATAATTTTCATAATGCAGATTTTTTTTAAGTTTTTTGATTTTATATTATTAAATTCGGTTTGGAAACTATTTCATATCATCGTATTACTTTTATATTGCAGCTATTGTTTACTCAATTCGGCGAGAGGATTGCAAACAAGCTGTTGGGGCATGCGAAGCGCTGTGCAAGCGACCCGCAGGAGGCCCCGCAGCGCCTGGCCGCTGAGATGGCATCCGCGGCCCTGTTGGCGCCGAGATACTGGCCGCGTGATCGTGCACTCGCCATGCAGCATACTGCACTTGACATCATCAAGGCGGGTGAGTGTAATCATAATTTTAGTGTTCGCAGTTAAAAAATTTAATGCTTCATACATAATTAGCAAAAAACAATAACAATAACCTTAAAGATATGAGCACTATCGACAACTGGAGGCAACTTAATCAGATTTTTCAAACTTTAAACAGCCAAGCAAGGGCATCCACACAAAAAAATTCAATTTATATGAGGAGCAGTAGCTAAGCCGTTGCTTTGTACACAGATTTCTCATTCGATTTTGGGGTCACATGTTGCGGAGTTGGCGGAAGGGTTTTTCAGGCCGCATATCAGGCTGGTAGCTTTGCCACCCCCATATTGTAAATCTACCGTCATAAAAGTATTATGTTGCAATTGTCAACATATGATAATCAAAGTATTCTGGGCGAGCACTCTTCACCATCTACGCCATATCGTCACATAACATGTTAAAGCTATGTAACATATAATAAAAAGACATATCTTTTAAGGTCTAACTGCAGTTACTACAGAAACAATAGAGGACTGGGGTACGGGCCTAGCTACTGGCGTAGATAAGCTAGATCCGCGCCGCAGCGGCGAGATACTCACCGCTCTGCTGGACTTCTGTGCCCCCGAGAACGCCGACGGCAGTACCGACGATCAGAAGGCCTCGTTCGTTGTATGCGCGCGTATGATCGCACTGCAGGTAACATTAAATGCCGTAGTTTTATACTTAAATACACTGGAATGTATTCAATAATACATTTAGTGCATTACTTCAGCACGAATTATTGACTATATAAAATCTGGTCGTCCGTTAGACAAAGCGTCCATAATCTAAGTAAACTTTTGTAAGATTTCTCGCTAGTGGTTGGTTTCTAACGCCAGATAAGTACCACCGCATAGCATATTTCTGCCGCCAAACAGTAGTGCGCAATTCTATTTAAAGTAATATTAAAATTTATCAGTAAAATTTTTCACCAAATAATAATTTTAACATTATGAATGGAAATACAATCTTTTTATAAATTTTTTGTGCATCCTCTTATGAAATGTGATAAACTCATTAAATTTTAAATACAAAAACAGGGTGCATTGGGAACACTTACTTGGCGAGGGGCCCCCCTGGCGGCGGAACTTTTGAAGAGACTAGAATCTACTAACTTCATTCAGCATCCCTATCAAAATGTGCGTGAAACAGTCGGCAGGTGAGGGCAAAAGCTTTTTATTCTATTTTCTCAATAACATAAGTTTAATGAATGAAAAAGTATTAGATGACGGAGAACATTTTCAGATATCCCTGAAAGCTTTTCGCAGCCATACCATAAAATTAGTTTAACTTGTAAATATTTTTAGGTATAGCAAAGTATGAACAAGCAAGTCTTCAATCAGTTATGATACTCACAAATATACATATTGTGCCATTATGATTACAGTAAAAAAAAAAACACTTTTTGTACGTAAATATCCATTAAATCCTTTTAGTATATGTTGCGATTTCTGTCATGGGTTTCTTATTGAAAAATTGAATTTGGGATATTGCAGTATGCTGATGACAATCTTCGATAAGGAGCTGGTGTTTCCTGGCGGGAACAGCGGGCCAGCGCCGCGGCTCGTAGACTTCCTTGAGTCCGTGCGTCCTCGCCTTGCAGCATTATATGATGAGCATGGTGATATTGGTAAGCTCATTTAAAACTACATGCACTTTGTACAATAGCACAACATTTGCATTGCCAGTCTTAGTCATCAAATAGTAATGTGCAACCATCACTGTATTCCTGTATTTGTAGGTTTGAAAAGCGATATGGCTGATAAAATTAATGGGTTAGAGGCTTAACATATAATGGTTATAATGCCACAATGCAACGAACAGAATGTTTATCATACTAAATATCATCACATTGTAACAGACAAACATATATATATCATTTACCACAATGTGAATATTCTACTCGTCTCGTCGCGTTTACCTCAAGTAAATAGCCAGAATTATAAATTATAAAAAAATCCTCAAAGAAGTAAATAACATACGAGAAACTAAAAATTAAAAGCAATTAGGTGTTGAGCTTCAAACGTGAAGTTGGTAACAATAATTTGTTTACGAGCCACAATGTCTACTAGCTACCAGAACATCATTGTTAAGGTCGTTATAGCTCAGTTTGTAATGAGTTGTCGCGGGTTCGGACCCCAGTGAGCCGAAGCTTCCAGTAAAGTAAAACATCGTAATCGTCAAGATACGAGATCCACAAACCCCCACTTAGCATAGTTTTTACATAGCCTTGTTACTCTCCTTGTGTACTTGGTAGTTTATTATTATTTATTTTATAATTTGTGATTAGTTGTGAAGAGCGTCGCAACAACTACAATGTCGTGCAGCACTCAAGCGAGCAACATTGAGACGTTGTCAGCGTGCGTACCTTTGTGTCCCGCACTTTCGCACGTGCACGTGGCAACTTCGCAACACGCCACGCAGCCGCACGAAGACGCCTCGCAGGTGAGCGTTTAGTAAGCGTTGAATAAAAATAAAGAAAACGGATATACTATTTTTTTTCCTCTCACTCAAGCTTATGTAACGAAGCATTGAAATCGGCAGGATTTTCATCTAAACCGTTAGTTAGAATTTTTACATAGCGTCTTATTATGTTTGTTGTCTAGAGATAATATGTCTTATGTCAATATGTCTCTGTAATCTTATTAAGTTCTTGGAATTTGTGTGCAGTCAGTAATTTTTGTTTTAATGGAAATAGTAAAACAGTTTCCAGTGATACAGTCACAATATGTATATGGTCTGTCCAATAAATTTATAACATATCTATATTTTTGTCAGTGGACTAATAAGAATTCTTATCACGTAGCCGTCGTCAAGCACCACCGGGCAGGGTGAAGGCGAAGCGGAGGAGGCGGAGAGCGAGAGTGCGCTTGACGAACGCCTCGGCAAGCAACTCGACAAGCAGCTCGAAGTGCAGCTGCAGGCGTCGCTGCGTCTAGCTGGCGACGCTGCGCCTTCGCCGCCGTTCGCGCCCAAAGACCACGCCAATGCAGTTAATTTACTAACAACTGGTAAGGAAAATAATTATTCGTCAGCAAATATAAAAAACAAATAGTTACAGAGAGAGTTACAAAACAAACAGATACAGTAATTCCAGTTGTTTTTCTCGCTCAATATTTCATAAGTATGTATATTGAAGAACAAGATATAAATACTGCTTTGTAACTAATACTTATTTTTTGATTACAATTGTGAATTACAGTGCTACGTGGCTGCATGGGGCTGGTCATTCGCGGCGCTCGCTGCCACGTGGACGCCCAATACAGCATTGCAGGAGTCGCCTGCGCAGCCGCCGCCAGGGGCCCTCTCCAGCCGCACGAGGAGCTGGGGCGTGCCGCCGGGGGGCTGCTCGCAGGGTTGGCGTGCGCGCCCCACCTGCCCGCATCTTTCGATACTGCGTTGATGTCACTGCACTCCCTGTCCACCGCCAGATCCTGGTGGGCTAGGCTTGCCTGTGTAGAACTAGCCCAAGCGTTGCTGTTTTATGGGCTGCCCATGCTCTGTGAGCGGGCGGACAGTTCGAACCAAGCAGAGCAGTTCGCACTTATGCTCATGAGAGATAAGAGATTGGAGGTATAAATATGACATTTTTATTTTATGCCTCAATAAACATTAATAACTCGCGTTCAATTTCACCACGTGATAAAAGACAATAAAGCCGTGAATGGTGAAGCTATACTTGCAAAGAATACACTGGCTCTCACATGTGGTCTTCTACAGCCAGAACACAGTGATGCGATTTTATGGAGACAGATTTACAATATATGTGTTTAAGCTAGACAGACAGGTTGGGAAAACCCCTCCTACCAACAATACTACACGTGGCCGCCAGAATTGAATTAAGACCTCAATATAACTGGATAAGTAGCTACGACAAGGCAGTTAATTTATAGAATATCTTGTCAGCACAAACTGCACTCAAAACTTGTAAAGGTCCACTAGCTCCACTACCTATAGACTTTTACATAGTCCAAAAATTTTACATTACACACGTATGATTGTTTTAGAGGACGTCAGCGGGGATGTGTAGTAGCATAAGGTTTACATTTACATAACACATACATTAAGAAAAATAGTACCTAATTGTTGTATATATTGAAACATTTTACACAGGTTAGACAAACAGCAGCCAAACTACTGACTGGTCTGATGCACTGCCGCGCACTGCCAGACGAGGAAGGCACGCTGCGTGCGCTGATACGCAGCTGTCACTCGCAGGAACTGGTCGAGAAGCATTGCGGGGTGCTTGGCCTCTGCGCTTACCTCGCCTCACGGCCTTACAGCCTGGCTCCTAAACTAGGCGAAATCTTGAACGAGTTGGCGCGGCACACCAGCGCCCCGGACCCCATACCTGCCACAATACGCTCGTCGCTGGCAGACTTCCGCCGGACGCACCAGGATGACTGGGCGAAACATCGCGAACAGTTGACTGAAGAAGAGCTAGATTTACTTTCCGATCTCACCTCGCCACCGTCTTACTGTGCATAGATATAAGTACGTCTAAGGTACACACTGTAAGTTAGTAACGAAATTTCGCGAAAAGGGAAACCTTAATTGATGTTGTCTGCTTTCTTGCGCTCTATTATATCCTTTCTGATAATTCAGGAAACACCTTCCCTGAAGCCTGAAACATGGTTTATACTAATATAATATAGATAATGTAGGCGTTTGTCGTAAATGAACTTTAAATAATCAAATTCTACTTTTACAATTATTTTGAACGCACAAAAGCGAAATTCTCTTACAATTTTAAAAATTAAATAAACAATACTTCAGTTACTATTACTTTATCGATGACAGTTTTGTTGCTGGAGATTGTCTAGATAAGTACCACGATCTCGTCGCTTCATCCAATAAAAAATTACAATATTGTAACAATTAATTAGCCAAAATGGTTGATGTTACCGATACAAGTGCAATGCGTTACCAGTTATCGCGCTGGTTGTAGTCCCAAGTGTTAGTGTCACGAGTTTTTGCTTAAATTACTTGTTTTGCTCAAATAATTAATTTAAAAAAAATGTCTTATTTTGTTAATAAGGCTACAAGGCTGTAAACAATCTTTATGCCTGGGGGTAGGAATAATTAGTACATGAGGAGTTTGACTTTCATAAAAATATTTCAAACTATTATACTAATTATATGTCTGTAGTTAGAACTGGTTTTCTGAAGCGATTGTCTTTGACTACATATATTTAGCATAATGTTCCAATTATCTGATTACATATATTTAAATCACCAAATAACTTTAATATGGTGGTGGCTCCATTGATGCGGTTTTACGGGTGATGTGTGATGTTATTTAAATATAATTTTAATTTTATGAAGACATATACAAAGGATTCTATTGTCATCATTGTCTACCGTTTAAGTTGAATGGCTGTAATAACTAAAACAATTTATTTTGTACTTCTTTTTTTAGTAAATTTTATTTTTGTTACGGTTTCCAATTCCTTTCATATGGAGCATATAATATATTGTAAAAATGTAAAAAATCTTGTGAACGATTTTTTAAGAACTCCTGAATAAAGATAATCATCATTGATACATATTTTTGTTTAAATTATTATGTAACAATTTACGAAATTACTCACTGCTGTGAACTTTTTAGTCATACTTGTATTTATTTTTAGTTGTACTTTAATAAAACACTATAAGCATTTATAGAAAAATATTATTAAAACACTTGAGGTTTAATACCATCATAGGTCATTTGAAATCTTAATAGTATAATTCTTACAAATTGCCAAACATAAACTAATCCATAGTAATATATGTAAGGTTAGCATTATATAACCTGTTGTAGTAATGTACACTTAAATGATAAAAAATAAAACTATGTAATCAAATAGTTAATTTATTTAGTGTATATTGGTGTACACAGCTTTTCCATAAAGAAAATATGAGTTTAATAAAAGTCCCTCAATAATTCATAAGTGATTAATTTTAAAACGGCCTTCCAAATTACATAATACAAAAATAGTAACATGATACCTTAGTTAAATTTAACTATTTATCTTCTATTGTCAATGTCTGAAAAGGAGTAACATTATAATCAACATTATGACCATAATAGTCATTAAGAATTTAAACTCTATTCTTTTTAATAAAGACACTACTATTTGAAACTAAGTCCTGCAAAACAGAAACGTCTAATTCTTGTGTGAGGTTTGAAGTAAGAAATAACAAAATGCTGAAACACTAGATTATATTTTATTTCATGTCTCAAAGTTCATTAAGTAACAAACATAAGACGTAAAACAGGATAGGCAAATAACTTATTAGTACAATAAATAAAACAAATGCTACATTTCTATTTATATTGTTAATTACATTTGCACAAAAAATTTACACATTATTTATTTACATATGTCTTCACTCACTTTTTCCATCGCAGGCTACTATTTTTACTTTGTCAACTTTGGCAACTTCTTGAACTTCCCTGAATTCTACATCATTCAACATAAATGTCCATACATTATCACAGAATCTGAAATTACAATTAAAATAAATTACATCTACATTGATGGAAATAGGGAATATAACTCCTTTGTCTCATTAAAATCAAATATGCTGACTTAAGGTGGTATATGTGTGATTTGTATCAATTTTGAAACATTTGCAACTTGCTATATGACTTCATAAGACATGATCTCAATCCCTACTGAAAATTAGAGAGAAAACAGATACATTTGAAGAAAAACAGATTTTAGACTTTTTATCTGCCATAATTCATTTGACCGATTGGGTGGATAAAGCAGTTAGCTCTCTCCTTGCTCCCAAGTCCCAGCAGCAGAAATAAAATCAGCCATTTTCTTTAAAGAAATGTTAACTCCACCAAAGCTTGTTTTATTTTAAATTGAAAATAAATGTCAGATTATATGATTTTACTCAATTCTCTTTTTATTTTTATACATGTGCCTACAATTTCTGAAAATAAAACAGTTTTGAAATATTACTCTGTGCTGTTGTAATATTGTAACAAGATGATAAACTGATGAAAAATTTTTATCATTCACCTGTAAGTATTTAATTTTCCTGCTTTGAATGTAAGTCTTGATTTTACCCTATTAGATAGTGCTTGATTGATAGACTTATCAAATTGTAATAAAACCTTAACTGCTAATGTTGGTGTTATTTGTCCATACTGAAAAAAATACATACTTTTTGTGTATATGTTTTAATGTTTTCTTACCAATTACTTCTTTATGCCTAATAGTTTCTCTTATAAAATTCTGCCAATGTTGTGTCTGATAACACAATACAATTTTATTTGTATTATTATTGACACTGAAAAACCTAATACATTTCTTACAATTCAAACGCCTGAATAAATGATGAAACTTTATTGGAATTTATTCATAATTTTATTAGCTTCAATGTTTTCTTTTTTTGCTACCTGCTAAATCCCGTCAACGTCGTTCTGTGACAGATTAGCAATAGTAAACAGAAAAGCGGTCAAACAAAAAATATTGCTTTTGGGATATAAATACGTGTTAACCGCCATGTAAATAAAATAAAGAAAAAAAGGCCTATTTTGATATTACATATAGACCCTTCATATTTATTTATTTCTATATAAATAAGAACTTACTTGTATTAGTTCATCAAGACTTTCTTGAAGAGTATTTCCAATTGTGGTATTTCTGTATAGTTGGTAGGACATAACTAAAAGTTAAATTAAATGTATTTTATAAAAGTAATGCTGTTCTACTGATATCAATGGAAACAAAATTTGCTATAGACGATAGCTTTCTTTATTCTCAAAATCTCAACCATTTCATTCGCAACCATTCAATGGTGCCATAGATTAAAAAAGGAGTTCAGACTAGAAATGGACATATTTACACAACCAGATATTTGCTTACAAGTACGCGGACCAGGTGCCAACGCAAAATAATTTCATGTATTTAATACTTTAAAATTAGGGTGATAATGTCATTTAATTTCCAAAAAAAAATATTGAAGTTTATTTTTCTGATAGTCAAAATAATGCCTTGCAATCGATGAATCTTTGTTAACTGTGGCAATTTATTAATACTTTTTTTGAAAAATCTATTGGACGAGAGACATCAAACTTTTAAGGCTTTTTGTACTACCTACTGGAGTTAAACTTTTTTCATGCTAAATAGTTGACCTAATTTTGGAAAAGTAATAGTCTACAGGCGCAAATTCCGACAAGTATAGCGCTGGCGATCTTTAAGTGGGACACCGATTTGTCAAGCTTTTTTAACTTGCCAATTTGGCGATAATGGATTAATAGAGTTTTGATATTAAAATCAAAACACTGCAAGTTCAGCTGCAGATTGAGTAGCATCAGCTGCTACAATCACCTTTAATTCGTTATTGTTTTTTGATATAGCCAGTACATACATTACATTTATAGGTAAAGACACAGAAATACAATTTTATTGGTAAAGACCAAATATTAAAAATTATTTTTTTCTATGTGGCACACTAATTATATATGTAAGAAAGGTCCATATTTTATGTGTCAGATATTGAGGAAAAATAATTGTAAGGTATAACGACTTTTTATAAGACTAAAATGAAAAAAGGGAGGGTATGACATAACATCGTTTCACTATAAAAGACAGATGACTGTACGGCTCACACAATCACCTCGGAACGCGCTTCCTCCCACAAGCACCGATTATCCGGATCAGGGTCAGCCAAACACTCACAACACCGCAGCCATCGCCGGCTCTCTCCACACATACACCACTTTCCGCACACGCCGCTTCCGCCGCCGGTTGCGTCGTCCGCCAGGCTCGTACACCGCGTACACTCGTCACACTCGAACTCCCGGGCGATTCTCACCACCCACGGTTCGCGCCACAGGCGATGGTGGTCAGAGGACAGGCCCGTACCCTCCTCCTCCGACCGCATAGCTTCCGCCAAAATCAGGCGCGTACCGTGCGCACTTAGGGCACCTTACTCTACATATCTGTGTATTTATTTACTATAGTTCCTCTTCTCATCCCGCTTATAAAACTGCCCTGCTCTTCAACCCTACTCCATACAATACTTCCTTACCTATCTCCTCTCCTCTTTATAGTATTTCCACGTACATATTTATGTATTTATTTATAACGTCAGCTCGCGGATTCCGGATCCGCGAGCCCAGGGTCCTATGTAGCCTTGTTGACGGTCTTAAATGTGACCCAAAGCAAGAACATCAATCATCAAAAAAAAAAAAACTCGCTCAATCTTGTTTGGGCAGTGTACGAAGTGTGAGCTCTGTGACTAGTGACGTGTGAATGTGAGAACTATGGCAGATTGTATTTACATTTGAATAGATGTTTCTAATATATGTAGTGTTGGCGACAGCGTTATAATACGTGGGTAGTTTAAGCTAAATTGTTAGTTATAATAAAAATATAGTTAGTCGGTAGTGGCAAAAGAAGGCGTTAGCCGAGGTCAGTCCGGTCACAGCGCCTAACTGCCGAACACACATTTTGTCTTATTGTATTACGCACTGTGAAACCTTATTGTCCTTTTTGTTCATCTGCGTAGAATAAAGTGTTCGACCATATTACGCGCGTGTTATTTTGCGTACCCGTAGTCTTCAGTGGTCCTTCGAGCCGGATGTTCTGCCGCATTCGGAGAGCGAAGCCTGAAACACCGCGTTTTGGTGATTTCCATCCACCAGCGGCCATTTACCAATTGTGGTGTAGACTTGTTCGGTCCGCTTGATATCACTATAGGACGTAGACATGAAAAGAGATATGGCGTACTTTTCACTTGTTTGACCGTACGAGCTATCCACATCGAACTAGTGAACTCTTTGTCTACGGACTCATTAATTATGGCATTGCGGAGGATGGCGGCGCGCAGAGGATGGCCAAAGCGCATTTTTTCAGACAATGGCACAAATCTTAGAGGCGCGAACACCGAGTTGAAAAGATCTGTGGAAAGCATAGATAAAGTCCATCTTCAAGAGGAAGCTTTGGTTTACCATACAGACTGGATTTTTATTCCTCCTTCTAGTCCGCATTGGGGTGGCGCTTGGGAGCGCCTTATACGTACGGTAAAAAATTCACTGCAAGTTATTCTAAAGGAACGCGCTCCTCGCGAAGAAGTCATTTCTACGCTACTAGCTGAAGTAGAAAATATAGTTAATAGCCGACCACTTTCTCATGTGTCTGTGGAACCGGGAAGCAGTGAGAGTCTCACACCGAACCATTTTTTGTTAGGTACTTCTTCGAATTTGCCTACTTTAGGAGTTTATAGTGACTCTGACATCCACCTGAGAAAGCAGTGGCGTATCGCACAAGGTCTGGCCGATAAATTTTGGGCACGATGGACTAAGGAATGTTTGCCTGAGCTGCTGCCAAGACCTAAATGGAACGAAGAGAAGAGACCTTTACAAGTAGGAGACTTAGTTTTTATAGCGAATCCAAATGAGCAGCGTGGTGTCTGGCAAAGAGGTGTGATTGAAAGAGTGTTTCCTGGAAAGGACAAAAGGATCAGGGTGGTCCAACTTAAAACTAAATTGGGTTCAATTTTGAGACCAGCAGCACGCGTCGCCCGGATACCCATAGGTTAAGAGTGTCGGGAACCGACACTGGGGTGGGGTATGTTGGCGACAGCGTTATAATACGTGGGTAGTTTAAGCTAAATTGTTAGTTATAATAAAAATATAGTTAGTCGGTAGTGGCAAAAGAAGGCGTTAGCCGAGGTCAGTCCGGTCACAGCGCCCAACTGCCGAACACATTTTGTATTTTTACGCACTGTGAAACCTTATTGTCCTTTTTGTTCATCTGGGTAGAATAAAGTGTTCGACCATATTACGCGCGTGTTATTTTGCGTACCCGTAGTCTTCATGTAGCTTGTATAGGGGTATGTCAGAAGTCGGCGTTGGATTACTAACAGCGGAACCAAATTTACCGGAGATTTTTGGAAGAATTGTAATATCACTTGATTGTTTCATAGTATAAATTTCATAAAACGAACGTAGATGTTACATATCCTAAGCTTAGAACATGTCGGTTTCCTGGCGATGGTTGGTTTTCTCAGAAGCCAGGGCTCAGAGTTCAAGCATATGCCTCCTCGTACCATGTAGTGCATAAGCCGCTCAACAAAGTGCATATTATGAAAAAGTTTTTATACACAATAATGCCCGCCGTAATAGTTAATTTGGCAGACGTTATAGTTTTAAGGTGGGTCACCTTTCAGACTTTGAAATCAATCTCATGATGTAGCCAGCGTCCTAGTGGGCAAGTTTGGTAAAATTATGCTTTATTTTTTACTCTTCGGAACGACGTCGTGCGGGACTTTTAACAGATCGTAAATAATACGCTCGTGTACAATTATATTTTGCTAGTTAAGATGTCTCATTACCCCAGTTTTTCACTAGCTATAACGCCTTCCAAACCGGAACAGTTGTTTGCGCAGTGATAGGTGCTCTCCATCTAAATGGTCTCGGACGGCATCTCATATCTTATTTTTGTTTTCGTCGTTTAGGTGTTTATTTCCTAAACTCATCGCGGTTTCTCACGCCGTTTTTTCTGTTGCGTATCTACACATAATGATCGCCTTGTAACTTTCCACTGGCGTTACCTGAGCGTGAGGACCACCGGACAACAGCGGCTCGGCGAGGTTTACAATATTTAGGTTCATTGTAGATATTAAAAAAATGTATTTAATGCCAGTCGAAAAGAAAGGACAGACGGTCGGACTATATTACATATTAGTAGTAGGGTAAACTGGCAGTGGACACACCTGGTGCGTTCCTGCATTGCATGTTAGTATTTTTTTACAATAAAAATGTCCGTTAGACCTAGAGGTCCAGAATCCAGGTAAATCTAATATATAAAATTCTCTTGTCACAATGTTCGTTCGCATACTCCTCCGAAACGGCTTAACCGATTCTGATGAAATTTTTTATGCATATTCAGTAGGTCTGAGAATCGGCTACTATCTATTTTTCAAACTCCTTAGTGATCAGGGTTGCCCACACCAAAAATATTTTTTTTATTTTTTTGGTATTTTTTTTCTATTTTATTTTTTTATTGTGTGGCATCAAAAAATACATACAACCCTAAATTTTCACTATATTATTCTATCACCAACCCCTGCTTTTTAATAGTCATTTTAGTACATTTTTGTCCCGCTCGATATTATCAATTATACATGGCCACGTATCAAATCGCGTGGCCATAAACTCAAAAAAAAAACTTCAATTATTATCACTTGGTAAGTGATCCCCTCCACGTGTGTACCGGTGTCACGTCTCACCAGTACACAGCACGGAGTAGGGATGACTACAAATTCTATTTCTCTCAAACATTATGCCCTCTGTCACTCCCTCTACATATAAATATGTTCTCAAGCAACTTTATTATTTATTTATTAATAACTAATATCATTGAATATAATTTATTATTAATCTATAACATAAGTATGTGTAGGTAAGCGCATCCCTCAACAACGCCTGGACCAATTTGGCCAATTCTTTTTTTAAATGTTCGTTGAAGTCCAAGCATGGCTTTTACGGCGACTAAAATTCGAATAATCGCCGGGAAGCCCCTAAAAACAGCGCTTTTTTTTTCCTGTACAAACGTTCTCTAACTAAAATGAAGAGTCAATTTGAACTTTATTGCTGTTTAATAAAGTTCATATTAAATTACAAGCTTTCACTGCTGTCTAAGCAATGTAGGTGCGTTCCTAACGCTAAAGAGTCAATTTGCACTTTATTGCAGCTGCACAAAGTTCAAATTCAATTATTCTATCAAAACAGTGTGCGTATGCGCGTTGGAGGATCTAACGCCGCGTGCCGAAATTAAAACGAATTAAATAATAACATAAATAGTAACAAAATGTAGGATAAGAGCTAAAGATCATTACTACTGACTTTCAATTAGGTCGGCTTCGCGGTATTATTTTTTTTGTTTCAGTTTCGGCGCGCGACATAAAATGCATTCGTTTTCACGACATTACATCAGTCGAGCACAAACCGCGTTACCGTCTAGCGGACCTGACAGACTTAATTCTGTCAAAAAGATTTAGAAAGTTGCAGTTATTTGTTCCTAAAAAAATAATAATAGTAAATATAATTTATGTACTGTAATTATAACTTTGGCCACTCTTCTGGAACCCACAAATATTTAAAGATTAGTTATTAGATGAACATATATAGAGCTGAACCCCACACACGGCCCTATTACCAGGGTGACGGTTCAGTCCAGATTTTTTTGCGCTGGCTATAAAATAGGTAAGAAAAAAAAACTGCCACATTCCAATTTTTTTGACAGAACGAAGTCTGTCGGGTCAGCTATTATTATATAGAATTTTAAACCATACTATGCGTTATAGAAATATTACTTAGAAACTTTACTTGCCTGGATGGAAATTTTCTTTCTTAATTCTCTGGCATTGAACCCGATAGTCAATGTATAATCCAATCAATATGATAAAAAAAAACCCACCAAGTAACAACTTATGTTTTTGTACAATTATAATTATTTGAATTCAATATTTCAGGCAAAAAATTAAAGGAAAAACATTGAGCGGGAATGTTTATTATATATAAAACTCCCGAGTACATTTGTCATAATTAATTTATTTACATCTTTATAAAAATTTACTACATTGAACGACTTACTTTCTTTCCAGTTTGTAATACCTAAACATTAAACAACTCAACAAATTTCATTTTTAGCGAATTAGACAATTTCATGAAAACTTTTTATTACATTTCTAATATTAAAAACATCTACGTTGTAATAGTAGTTTATTATTAACTCAATATTTGTAAGAACATAAAGAATCTTTAAATTAAATTTTAGAAACGCGTTAATATTACTGTATTAAGAAAAAATTAAAGAATAGCTTTGAGAATACATTATCGGTGTTGTTGCATTATCGGAAGCTTAATTATACAGATTTCACTACATCTTCTTGGAGGCTCTTCAGCTCTTTGAACGTCGGCTTCTTGGTCTTCGCTTTACGGCTTCGGGGTCTTCACTCTCCGGATTTTCGGTCTTCGCTCTTCGGTCTTCACTCTTCGGCTACTCGGTCTTCACTCTTCGTCTTCTCGGTTTTCACTCTTCGGCTTCTCGGTTTTCACTCTTCGGCTTCTCGGTTTTCACTCTTCGGCTTCTCAGTTTTCACTCTTATTTTCGTAATCTTCACTCTTCATCTTCTTTGTCGTCTTCGTCTTAATGTTTTTTGTCGTCGTTATCTTCCCAGCTTTTAGGTCGACTTTGTCTTCATTTTTCAATTTCTAAGTGCGATCTTCTTCAATCTTATATTTCACGGTCGTCGACGTCTTCACTCTTCATCTTCTCGGGATTCGTCGACTTCACTCTTCATCTTCTTTGTCGTCTTCGTCTTCATGTTTTTTGTCGTCGTTATCTTCACAGCTTCTAGGTTGTCATTGTCTTCATTTTTCAATTTCTTAGTACGATCTTCTTCAATCTTATATTTCACGGCCGTCATTATCACTTCATTTTTCAGCTTCGTGGTCGTCGACGTCTTCACTCTTCATCTTCTTGGTCGTTTTCTTCACTCTTCGTCTTCTTGGTCGTCGTGGTCTTTACTCTTCATCTTCTTGGTCGTGGCCGTCTTCACTCATCTTCTTGGTCGTCGTCGTCTTCACTCATCTTCTTGGTCGTCGTCTTCACTCTTCGTCTTCTTGGTCGTCGTCTTCACTCTTCATCTTCTTGGTCGTGGCAGTCTTAACTCATCTTCTTGGTCGTCGTCGTCTTCACTTTTCATCTTCTCGGGATTCGTCGACTTCACTCTTCATCTTCTTGGGATTCGTCGTCTTCACTCTTCATCTTCTCGGGATTCGTCGACTTCACTCTTCATCTTCTTGGTCGTGGCCGTCTTCACTCTTCATCTTCTTGGGATTCGTCGTCTTCACTATTCATCTTCTTGGTCGTCGTCTTCACTCTTCGTCTTCTTGGTCGTCGTCTTCACTCTTCGTCTTCTTGGTCGTCGTCTTCACTCTTCATCTTGGTCGTCGTCACTCTTCGTCTTCTTGGTCGTCGTCTTCACTCTTCGTCTTCTTGGTCGTCGTCTTCACTCTTCATCTTCTTGGTCGTCGTCTTCACTCTTCATCTTGGTCGTCGTCACTCTTCGTCTTCTTGGTCGTCGTCTTCACTCTTCGTCTTCTTGGTCGTCGTCTTCACTCTTCGTCTTCTTGGTCGTCGTCTTCACTCTTCGTCTTCTTGGTCATTGTCTTCACTCTTATCTTCTTGGCCGTTGTCTTCACTCTTCATCTTCTTGGTCGTCGTCTTCACTCTTCATCTTCTCGGGATTCGTCGACTTCACTGTTCGTCTTCTTGGTCGTTTTCTTCACTCTTCGTCTCTTGGTCGTCGTCACTCTTCGTCTTCTTGGTCGTCGTCTTCACTCTTCGTCTTCTTGGTCGTGGCAGTCTTAACTCATCTTCTTGGTCGTCGTCACTCTTCGTCTTCTTGTCGTCGTCTTCACTTTTCATCTTCTCGGGATTCGTCGACTTCACTCTTCATCTTCTTGGGATTCGTCGTCTTCACTCTTCATCTTCTTGGGATTCGTCGTCTTCCTCTTCATCTTCTTGGTCGTGGCCGTCTTCACTCTTCATCTTCTTGGTCGTCGTCGTCTTCACTCTTCATCTCTTGGTCGTCGTCTTCACTCTTCGTCTTCTTGGTCGTCGACTTCACTGTTCGTCTTCTTGGTCCGTCGTCTTCACTCTTCGTCTTCGTGGTCGTCGACGTCTTCACTCTTCGTCTTCTTGGTCGTCGTCTTCACTCTTCATCTGGTCGTCGTCTCACTCTTCATCTTGTCGTCGTCTTCACTTTTCATCTTCTCGGGATTCGTCGACTTCACTATTCGTCTTCTTGGTCGTGGCAGTCTTAACTCATCTTCTTGGTCTCGTCTTCACTCTTGTCTTCTTGGTCGTCGTCGTCTTCACTCTTCGTCTTCTTGTCGTCGTCTTCACTCTTCATCTTCATCTTCTTGGTCGTCGGTCTTCACTCTTCGTCTTCTTGTCGTCGTCTTCACTCTTCTCTTCTTGGTCGTCGGTCTTCACTCTTCATCTTGGTCGTCGTCCTTCACTCTTCGTCTTCTTGGTGTCGTCTTCACTCTTCTCTTCTTGGTCGTCATCTTCACTCTTCGTCTTCTTGGTCGTCGTCTTCACTCTTCGTCTCTTGGTCGTCGTGGTCTTTACTCTTCATCTTCTTGGTCGTGGCCGTCTTCACTCTTCGTCTTCTTGGTCGTCGTCGTCTTCACTTTTCATCTTCTCGGGATCGTCGACTTCACTATTCGTCTTCTTGGTCGTCGTCTTCACACTCTTCATCTTCTTGGATTCGTCGTCTTCACTCTTCATCTTCATCTTCTTGGGATTCGTCGTCTTCAACTCTTCATCTTCTTGGTCGTCGTCGTCTTCCACTCTTCATCTTCATCTTCTTGGTCTCGTCTTCACTCTTCAATCTTCATCTTCTTGGTCGTCCGTCTTCACTCTTCGTCTTCGTGGTCGTCGACGTCTTCACTCTTCGTCTTCTTGGTCCGTCGTCTTCACTCTCGTCTTCTTGGTGTCGTCTTCACTCTTCTTCTTCTTGGTCGTCGTCTTCACACTCTTCATCTTGGTCGTCGTCTCACTCTTCGTCTTCTTGGTCGTCGTCTTCATCTTCTTGGTCTTCGTCTTCACTCTTCATCTTCTTGGTCGTCGTCTTCACTCTTCACTCTTCATCTTCTTGGGATTCGTCGTCTTCACTCTTCATCTTCTTGGTCATTGTCTTCACTCTTATCTTCTTGGCCGTTGTCTTCACTCTTCATCTCCTCTGGATTCGTCGACTTCACTATTCGTCTTCTTGGTCGTCGTCTTAACTCTCCATCTTCTTGGTCGTCGTCTTCACTCTTCATCTTGGTCGTCGTCTTCACTCTTCATCTTCTTGGTCGTCGTCTTCACTCTTCATCTTGGTCGTCGTCACTCTTCGTCTTCTTGGTCGTCGTCTTCACTCTTCATCTTGGTCGTCGTCACTCTTCGTCTTCTTGGTCGTCGTCTTCACTCTTCATCTTCTTGGTCGTCGTCACTCTTCGTCTTCTTGGTCGTCGTCTTCACTCTTCATCTTCTTGGGATTCGTCGTCTTCACTCTTCATCTTCTTGGGATTCGTCGTCTTCACTCTTCATCTTCTTGGTCATTGTCTTCACTCTTATCTTCTTGGCATTCGTTGTCTTCACTCTTCATCTTCTTGGTCTTCGTCTTCATCTTGGTCGTCGTCTTCACTCTTCGTCTTCCTTGGTCGTCGTCTTCCACTCTTCATCTCCTCTGGATTCGTCGACTTCACTATTCGTCTTCTTGGTCGTCGTCTTAACTCTCCATCTTCTTGGTCGTCGTCTTCACTCTTCATCTTGGTCGTCGTCTTCACTCTTCATCTTGGTCGTCGTCTTCACTCTTCATCTTGGTCGTCGTCTTCACTCTTCATCTTCTCAGGATTCGTCGACTTCACTATTCGTCTTCTTGGTCGTCGTCTTAACTCTTCGTCTTCTTGGTCGTCGTCTTCACTCTTCGTCTTCTTGGTCGTTGTCTTCACTCTTCGTCTTCTTGGTCGTCGTCTTCACTCTTCATCTTCTTGGTCGTCGTCTTCACTATTCATCTTCTTGGTCTTCGTCTTCACTCTTCGTCTTCTTGGTCGTCGACTTCACTGTTCGTCTTCTTGGTCGTCGTCTTCACTCTTCATCTTCTTGGTCGTCGTCTTCACTCTTCATCTTCTTGGTCGTCGACTTCACTGTTCGTCTTCTTGGTCGTCGTCTTCACTCTTCGTCTTCTTGGTCGTCGTCTTCACTCTTCGTCTTCTTGGTCGTCATCTTCACTCTTCGTCTTCTTGGTCGTCGTCTTCACTCTTCGTCTTCTTGGTCGTCATCTTCACTCTTCGTCTTCTTGGTCGTCGTCTTCACTCTTCATCTTCTTGGTCTTCGTCTTCATCTTGGTCGTCGTCTTCTCTCTACGCTTACTAAGTTAAGTTCTATATATTGGTCGTCGTCTTCACTCTTCATCTTCTTGGTCTTCGTCTTCATCTTCTCTCTACGCTTACTAAGTTAAGTTCTATATATTGGTCGTCGTCTTCACTCCTGGCTTTCTGGTTATATTCAAGTTTTCTGCTTTAGTATAGCAGCTACTGATACATTATATTCTAATGTGTATGTTGTATATTCATTTCGATCTTTTTTAGCCCTTATTTTTGCAAATCATTTGTGTTTCACTTTAAATATTGTAAGCTACCTTTGAAGAACTCTGGTCTTCATAAACAATTTTCCTTCTGGGTTTATTGGTAGACAGCAATCATTTATTTTCAGTATATAAGATTCAACATGTGCTGATCAGAATAACCATTTTAGAGTTCCATAATTTATGCCACACATGGAAAGGAAGAAATGGGCAGTTTTTTTGATTAAATGGCCAAATCAAAATTGATTTGTTTCCGTTTAATAAAAATATCAATAATGAGTAATGAACAATCCAGGCAATTCAGCATTTTTTCTACTATTCTCTTATTTCCTTTGGCTCCCTCGCTTTGGCCTTGAACAGCATTTTGTACTATGTACTTGCCATAAGAACGCATATGTGGTATTCAATGTGTTTTATTGCTTTCATTTTGAGAAATCATTGAATTTTGACCTGAAAACAATTTGTTATACATCATATATCTATACAAAAAGTTCTAAGTAACTTTAAATTGTAAGTATAATGTATAAATTTTGTTTTAAAAGTAAATCGTGATATGTAAGTATGTTTATAAATTTCATTTTCCGGTTGTTTGTTATAAATAGCGGTTTTGGCAAAAATAATTGTTTCTTCTTCCAGGTTTCCTCTAGTTTTTTGTAATCTTTAGAACAATAAGGTTGTCAGTAGTCACGTTTATTACTGTCACTCCAATTGCCTTTTGCCTTATTTAAAATAAATACCTGTTGAAAAAAAATTAATACATCCTATGCATCGTTTACAAAATACATTTGATACAATTTATTAATCATACAACATTAAAAGTTTTAAAATAGAATCGAACAGTATAAGTAGTTAGTTACCTTCACTGCATCTGAAAAAAAATATTTAAGTATAACCCTTTTTTTTTTTTTTTTATTTACTCAATTTATTAAAACGGAAATAAGTTACCTCTTCACTTCTGAAAAGAATATTGTTAATGACTACCTTCTACATACATAATATTAAACACATTTACTTACATTACCTTACGATTTATAACAACATGCAGTTTTTTACTATATTAATAAATGTCATTACCTTTCTCTTCTTCTGAAAATAAAAAGGTGGCAAACGAGTAAACGGTTAAATACCTAACGGGACCAGATCTCTTTACTAAATATCATAAGTTAAAATTAAGAATGATTTATACTTACGAATATTACTTTTGCCATTTTAAAATTAAATTTTTGAGTGATGACCGGTTTTATTTACAAAATTTGGTAATTTTTCGCCAGTCCTCATTTCATTAACAATTTTATATGTTCGTACTATACAAGAAATGTAGCCTTTATATTATGTATACCTATAAAACTTAAATCATATAAAGATAAACTGAAAATAGATGTATTCGAATTTAACATACAATTACATATTAGTAAAATATAATTTGAGTACATTTTATCAAATAATTTTTACTAGTAATGTATAATCCTTTAATTTCTCAGGTGATTAAATGTATTATTTTTCAATAAGTTATTAAAAATAGCACACCTGTTAATAGAGATATCCTGGTTAGTGCGAGGCTTACGGCGGCAGCGGCGACGTGCTAGTTTGGATGTGAGATCTACGAGGTGCGGCGGTGGTGACCAGTTTTAGCTATGGATCTTTTACAAAGTAGGCAGCAATCTCAGCGAGCCCCGGACAGCGGCAACAGCAACGAGCCTGTTCCGTGAAAACTATAAAGGCAGCACGTCCGTTGCTGGATAGTGGCCATGTCATGACTTACGATGGCTGTGGTGAAAGAAGCGTTGATTTGTTCCTCGATAGCAGCGAAGGAGACGGCGTAGCCGGATTCCCGATGGGACCGACGGTGTTGGCGCGCCGGGACTTACGATGGCTGTGGTCAAAGAAGCGTCGATTTGTTCCTCGATAGCAGCAAAGGAGACGGCGTAGCCGGATTCACGATGGGACCGACGGTATTGGCGCGCCGGGACTTACGATGGCTGTAGTCAAATAAGCGTCGTTTTGTTCCTCGATAGCAGCGAAGGAGACAGCGTAGTCAGATTCTCGACAGGACCGACGGTGTTGGCGCGCCGGGACTTACGATGGCTGTGGTGAAAGCGGCAGCACCGGGTTCCACGAGGGCAGTAGTGGCTGGCCGGATGTCGCAATAGGAGGGTAACAGGGCGCCGCCGGGTTTCACGAAAAAAGCGGTAGCGATGGCGGGACCTAGGATGGCAGCAAAGGTGGCGGCTTTGCCGGGTGCTTCGATAGCAGCCATGACAGTTGCGCGCCGGGACCTGCGAAGGAAGTGGTGAGGGCAGCAACGGCGGCGGCACAGCCGGATGGTTCTATGATGGCAGCGACGTCGATGGGTTCCACGAAGGCAGCGACGGCGGCGGCATAGCGGGGTAGAAGCGAAGGCGTTGGTGAAAAGAAACTTACGAGGGAGCGTCGCTTTGTTCCACAATGGTTGAAGCAGCATACCAAATTTCGCGATAGGAGTAATAAAGATCGTGGCTGGACGCGTTTCACTATAGAAGCGACGGCTGTGGCGAAGAGATCTTCGATGGCAATGAAGAGAGAACCGTCGCGGGTTCCTCGTTGACAGTGAGACACCGCCGCGTTCCATGATGGCAGCGACATCACCATGTTCCACGACAAGAACGACGGCAATGGCGAGCCAGGACCTACAATAGGAGCAACGAAATTGGCAGGCCGAAACTTACGATGATCGTGGTAAAACTGGCGTCGCCAGGTTTCACAATGGCAGAGAAGGCAGCTGCGTCGCCAGGCCAAGTTTCACGACAGCCGGGACGATTCCGCCCCGAATGCCACACAGCGTAGCGGCGCTGCGCCCCGGTCGGTAAAAAGAGCACAGGTGCGACCGAGCCCCCGTCGGAATACTGCGAGCAGCGGCGACTGCGACTTCGTCGGAAGAGTACGAGCAGCGCCGACTGCGCCCCCGTCGGAAGAGTGCCAGCAGCGGTGACTGCGACCCCGTCGGAAGAGTGCGAGCAGCGCCGACTGCGCCCCCGTCGGAAGAGTGCAAGCAGCGGCGACTGCGACCCCGTCGGTAGAGTGCGTGCAGCGCTGACTTCGCCCCCGTCGCAAGAGTGCGAGCAGCGGCGACTGCGACCCCGTCGGAAGAGCGCCCAGCGGTGACTGCGCCCCGTCGGAAGAGTGCCCAGCGGTGACTGCGCCCCGTCGGAAGAGTGCGAGCAGCGGCGACTTCGCCCCGTCGGAAGAGTGCGAGCAGCGGCGACTGCGACCCCGTCGGAAGAGTGCGAGCAGCGGCGACTGCGACCCCGTCGGAAGAGTGCGAGCAGCGGCGACTGCGACCCCGTCGGAAGAGTGCGAGCAGCGGCGACTGCGACCCCGTCGGAAGAGTGCGAGCAGCGGCGACTGCGACCCCGTCGGTAGAGACGACCGCGCATCGGAGACTACGGCCCGGTTGGTAGAGTGCGCATCGGAGACTACGGCCCGGTTGGTAGAGTGCGCATCGGAGACTGCGCCATGGTCAGCACATCGAACAGCAACGATTGCGTCTCCGTCTGTAGAGAGAGCACAGCGGCGACCGTGCTCTTGTCTGTAGATTGCAAACAACGCCGACGTCGCCCCCGTCGGAAGAGTGCAAGCAGCGGCGACTGCGACCCGTCGGAAGAGCGCCCAGCGGTGACTGCCGCCCTGTCGTAAGAGCGCGCAGCGGTGACTGCGCCCCGTCGGAAGAGTGCAAGCAGCGGCGACTGCGACCCGTCGGAAGAGCGCCCAGCGGTGACTGCCGCCCTGTCGTAAGAGCGCGCAGCGGTGACTGCGCCCCGTCGGAAGAGCGCGCAGCGGTGACTGCGCCCCGTCGGAAGAGCGCACAGCGGCGACTGCGCCCCGGTTACTAGAGTGCGGGGAGCAGCGGCGACTGCGTCCCAGTCGGTAGTGACGAGCGCGCATCGGAGACTGCGTCCTGGTTGCTAGAGTGCGAGCAGCGGCGACTGCGACCCCAGTCGCTAGAGTGCGAGCAGCGCTGACTTCGCCCCCGTCGGAAGAGTGCGAGCAGCGGCGACTGCGACCCCGTCGGAAGAGTGCGAGCAGCGGCGACTGCGACCCCGTCGGTAGAGACGACCGCGCATCGGAGACTACGGCCCGGTTGGTAGAGTGCGCATCGGAGACTACGGCCCGGTTGGTAGAGTGCGCATCGGAGACTGCGCCATGGTCAGCACATCGAACAGCAACGATTGCGTCTCCGTCTGTAGAGAGAGCACAGCGGCGACCGTGCTCTTGTCTGTAGGTTGCAAACAACGCCGACGTCGCCCCCGTCGGAAGAGTGCAAGCAGCGGCGACTGCGACCCCGTCGGTAGTGACGAGCGCGCATCGGAGACTGCGTCCCCGTTGGTAGGTAGAGCGCGCATCGGCGACTGCGTCCCCGGCGGAAGAGCGCGCAGCGGTGACTGCGCCCCGTCGGACGAGCGCGCAGCGGTGACTGCGCCCCGTCGGAAGAGCGCGCAGCGGTGACTGCGCCCCGTCGGAAGAGCGCGCAGCGGTGACTGCGCCCCGTCGGAAGAGCGCGCAGCGGTGACTGCGCCCCGTCGGAAGAGCGCGCAGCGGTGACTGCGCCCCGTCGGTAGAGTGCGAGCAGCGCTGACTTCGCCCCCGTCGGAAGAGTGCGAGCAGCGGCGACTGCGACCCCGTCGGAAGAGTGCGAGCAGCGGCGACTGCGACCCCGTCGGAAGAGTGCGAGCAGCGGCGACTGCGAGCCCGTCGGAAGAGTGCGAGCAGCGGCGACTGCGACCCCCGTCGGAAGAGTGCGAGCAGCGGCGACTGCGCCCCCGTTGGTAGATCGCGCAACGGAGACTGCGCATCGGTCTGTAGAGCGCGCAGCGGCGACTGCGCTCTCATCGGTAGAGCGCGCAACGGAGACTGCATCACGGTCGGCAGATCGAATAGCAACGACTGCGTCTCCGTCTGTAGAGAGAGCATAGCGGCGACTGCGCTCCTGTCAGTAGATGAGGAGCCCAGCGGCGACTGGCGCCCCCGTCGGTAGAACGCGCAACGGAGACTGCGCTTCGGTCGGTAGACCGCGCAGCGGTGACTGCGCCCCGTCGGAAGAGCGCGCAGCGGTAACTGCGCCCCGTCGGAAGAGCGCGCAGCGGTGACTGCGCCCCGTCGGAAGAGCGCACAGCGGCGACAGCGCCCCGGTTGCTAGAGTGCGGTGAGCAGCGGCGACTGCGTCCCGGTCGGTAGAGTGCGAGCAACGGCGACTGCGTCCCGGTTGGTAGAGCGCAGAGCGGCGATTGGTAGAGTGCGCATCGGAGACTGCGCTTCGGTCGGTAGACCGCGCAGCTGCGCCTGCGTTGCTGCCGGTAGAGCGCGCAGCGGCGACTGCGTCTTCGTCGGTAGAGTGCGAGCAGCGCCGACTGCGCTCTCATCGGTAGAGCGCGCAACGTAGGCTGCACCTCGGGCGGTAGAGCGCACAGCGACAACTGCGTCTCCGTCTGTAGAGAGAGCACAGCGGCGACCGCGCTCTCGTCGGTAGACGCGCATCGGAAACCGCGCCACGGTCGGCAGATCGAACAGCGGCGACTGCGCTCTCGTCGGTAGAGCGCGCATCGGAGACTGCGCCACGGGCGGTAGAGCGCACAGCGACAACTGCGTCTCCGTCTGTAGAGAGCACAGCGGCGACCGCGCTCTCGTCGGTAGAGCGCGCATCGGAAACCGCGCCACGGTCGGCAGATCGAACAGCGGCGACTGCGCTCTCGTCGGCAGAGCGCGCATCGGCGACTACGCCCCCGCCGGTAGGCGAGGAGCGCAGCGGCCACTGGCGCCCCCGTCGGTAGAGCGCGCATCGGCAACTGCGCCCCCGCCGGTAGGCGAGGAGCGCAGCGGCCACTGGCGCCCCCGTCGGTAGAGCGCGCATCGGCGACTGCGCCCCCGCCGGTAGGCGAGGAGCGCAGCGGCCACTGGCGCCCCCGTCGGTAGAGCGCGCATCGGCGACTGCGCCCCCGTTGGTAGATCGCGCAACGGAGACTGCGCATCGGTCTGTAGAGCGCGCAACGGAGACTGCATCACGGTCGGCAGATCGAATAGCAACGACTGCGTCTCCGTCTGTAGAGAGAGCATAGCGGCGACTGCGCTCCTGTCAGTAGATGAGGAGCCCAGCGGCGACTGGCGCCCCCGTCGGTAGAACGCGCAACGGAGACTGCGCATCGGTCTGAAGAGCGCACAGCGGCGACTGGCGCCCCCGTCGGTAGAACGCGCAACGGAGACTGCGCATCGGTCTGTAGAGCGCGCAACGGAGACTGCGCATCGGTCTGTAGAGCGCGCAACGGAGACTGCATCACGGTCGGTAGGTGTGAGCAGCGGCGACTGCGCTCCTGTCAGTAGATGAGGAGCCCAGCGGCGACTGCGCCCCCGTCGGTTAGAGCGCGCATCGGCAACTGCGCTCCCGCCGGTAGGCGAGGAGCGCAGCGGCCACTGGCGCCCCCGTCGGTAGAGCGCGCATCGGCGACTGCGCCCCCGCCGGTAGGCGAGGAGCGCAGCGGCCACTGCGCCCCCGTTGGTAGATCGCGCAACGGAGACTGCGCATCGGTCTGTAGAGCGCGCAACGGAGACTGCATCACGGTCGGCAGATCGAATAGCAACGACTGCGTCTCCGTCTGTAGAGAGAGCATAGCGGCGACTGCGCTCCTGTCAGTAGATGAGGAGCCCAGCGGCGACTGGCGCCCCCGTCGGTAGAACGCGCAACGGAGACTGCGCATCGGTCTGAAGAGCGCACAGCGGCGACTGGCGCCCCCGTCGGTAGAACGCGCAACGGAGACTGCGCATCGGTCTGTAGAGCGCGCAAGGGAGACTGCATCACGGTCGGTAGGTGTGAGCAGCGGCGACTGCGCTTCCGTCGGTAGGCGAGGAGCGCAGCAGCGACTGCGCTCCCGTCGGTAGAGCGCGCATCGGCAACTGCGCCCCCGCCGGTAGGCGAGGAGCGCAGCGGCCACTGGCGCCCCCGTCGGTAGAGCGCGCATCGGCGACTGCGCCCCCGCCGGTAGGCGAGGAGCGCAGCGGCCACTGCGCCCCCGTTGGTAGATCGCGCAACGGAGACTGCGCATCGGTCTGTAGAGCGCGCAACGGAGACTGCATCACGGTCGGCAGATCGAATAGCAACGACTGCGTCTCCGTCTGTAGAGAGAGCATAGCGGCGACTGCGCTCCTGTCAGTAGATGAGGAGCCCAGCGGCGACTGGCGCCCCCGCCGGTAGGCGAGGAGCGCAGCGGCCACTGGCGCCCCCGTCGGTAGAACGCGCAACGGAGACTGCGCATCGGTCTGAAGAGCGCACAGCGGCGACTGGCGCCCCCGTCGGTAGAGCGCGCATCGGCGACTGCGCCCCCGTTGGTAGATCGCGCAACGGAGACTGCGCATCGGTCTGTAGAGCGCGCAAGGGAGACTGCATCACGGTCGGTAGGTGTGAGCAGCGGCGACTGCGCTCCGTCGGTAGAGCGCGCAAGGGAGACTGCATCACGGTCGGCAGATCGAATAGCAACGACTGCGTCTCCGTCTGTAGAGAGAGCATAGCGGCGACTGCGCTCCCGTCGGTAGAGCGTGCAACGGAGACTCAACCTCGGTCGGTAGATCGCACAGCGGCAACTGCGTGTCCGTCTGTAGAGAGAGCACAGCGGCGACCGCGCCCCGGTCGGTAGTGTGAGCAGCGGCGACTGCGCCTCCGTCGGTACAGCGTGCATCAGAGTCAACCTCAGTCGGTAGATCGCACAGCGGCGACTGCGCCGCAGCCGGTCAGTACAGAGCATGCAGCGGAGACAGAGTCTTCGTCTGTAGAAAGAGCACAGCGGCACCTGTGCCCTCATTGGTATAGCGCGCAGCGGAGACTGCGCCCCGTCCCTAGAAAGAGCACAGCGGAAGCTTCGCCCCGACACTAGAAAGAACACAGAGGTATCTGCGCGGCGATCATTATAAAGCGCAGTGGAAACTGAGTCCCGGTCGGTATAGTTCGCGTAACGGCGATTGCGTCTCGGTCGGTAGGTAGTGAACGCAGCAAACTCTGCACCCCGGTTGGTAATTTTCGATGGCACCAACAACGCACCGACAACGGTTGTTGTGAATGATGCAAGTGTGGCGCGATTATTTTAACGATGCCATTTTTCGAAAGTCCGCTTTAATGATGGCCGGTAACATGTCTAGTTCTGATGAAAGAAGCGACGCGCGTACATGATCACTGTCGTTATGACGCCACCAGCGATGTTTACATAGGCAATGGTGACCGCAACAGCGACGTCTGCATTTCCGGCCGAGACACCTGTGTTGGCCGAACTATAACGACATCAGCAGTGACTACAGGTGTAAAGCAGTATAGATGGCACGTGCGATGCCTGGAGAGGCATCTGTGACGACGGCAGCAGCACGATGCCGGCACAGGTCAGCTCGCAACTATTTTGCCGTAAGACTAAGCATATAATTTATATAGCAAAAGATTGTAGCGGATAGCTACTAAAACCATTCGATTGATCAAAAGGTGTATTCAACAAGACTGATTATAGATAGAACTAAATAACTGTATAGCATACAGACCTTTTCTTAACACGCAGGTCCGAAAAGTAGCGTTAACAATTATAACCAGACGAGCAGCGGTCTCGAAATTAAAAAAACTTAAAATGAGAAGTTTTTAAGATCGTCATCAATACCTTATACGAACATCGCAGTGATTCGATAACTCGCCAGGCGACTGTTTCAGATTGCGGTAGCCGTCGAAGGTATACCATCAGTCAAGATAGCACAGTGGCTCGGCGGCTGGACTCGTGATCCGCTTTTACGACGCGGAGCGCTTCTTACGCTGGGCTCGTCTGTATACAGAAATCGAGCTAAAACAACTTGACACGCATGTATTTTATCGCGATTTTGTTAAATACATAGACAAAACATGACCTGCGTTTGACTTTATTGTTAGATTTAGGTTATCTTGTGTAAAAAAATATATATTGTAGTTGTTACGTGAACACTCTTGATCGATAGATTTCTTTGTAGTTACTGTGCGTAGTAGTTGCAAATCAGTCTAGTCAGCAAAGTGAAATTAATAAAACGAAACGGCAGCATCGATGTAGCATCCCGGGCTAAGACTGAGCCGCGAAGGTGTTGGTAGTAAAAAAAAGCGTTCTGTTTTCTTGCAGTGTGCTCAATTGGGGACACGGCACAGTTATCCACGCAGCTGGTTTGACAATTTATGGCTTGCCTTCTCCCTTGTAAAACAAGCATACTTTAAACAGTTTACTAAACATCAGCCATCTGTTCTAATTCACACTGGAGTAACGTTTTCTCTTGTTGCTGCTTCAACATTTGATAAATTACTCACAACGAAACCAAACATTATGGAAATACCCGTCAATCGAAGTGCAGTTTTAAATTTTATGTCTCGTTGTTTAATGTTACTGGCGGCGCAGCATTGTTTTATACTGTATATATATTGTAGTGGTTACATTAATGTTAGTTATTTCAATTTCATCCTGGTGACTTATTATTATTTAATTTAACACGTAATTGATTTTCTCTATAAGCCATAGGTAATGAAGTTTGTTGTAACACCTGAAATTTAAGAATATGTTTTTCACGATTGTACTTTTGTATGTCGTCAAGAACCCAAAATTTTGAGATTTTAAATAATTTTGTGCATAGATCAATTTTGAAATTTAATAACTGTACCAAAGATCTCTCAATAAAATACATATGAAATTTTAATATTACATTACAGCATTAAATGTAAGACAAAAAAATATTTCATGTTTATGGGATCCCTAAAAAGAAAAATACAATCTTATCTTATATCTTATGTCAAACATCAAAATCCTCCTATCCATTGTGATCAACATGTAACATTTAATTAGTAGATTCTATTAGATACATACCAAACGGAACATTTAGATTTTAGTTCCATTTATTTGAAGGAGTGTTTAATAAGACAGCCAACTGTGTGAACCCAAACCAGCTAAACATACCAATGTTTATTTCCATAAAAAAATTAATAATCGTCTTCTAGACGGACGACTACATACATACGTTTTTCCATTGTAGAAAATGCCACTTGTAAAAAGTGTATTTACATTTTAACGCATGTTACAACGTACGGATAGTAAGCGTCCCATAGTTAGGATGTTCTATTTATTAACGATTTATTCGAAATTTTTTATGAAAAATTTTGTTAAGTTTTCTCTTTTTCCCGTAAAATCTTCGCGTAATAATTTAACTATAGTATCTGTTTATAAAAAGACAGATGTCGACCTGATAAAGAATAATTTCAATGTTTTGTCAATAAAATTGAAAAGTAAAAACTACTGAATTATTTATATTCAGCGTTCCCTTTACATTAAACGCCAAAGCTTATTTATATCGGTTATGTTTTCTGATTATATTCCTATAATTATTAAATATTTTTACCTGCAAGTACGTAGACGTTTTTCCATGTATTACAGAGGGATCAAATAGATAATGCAGTTTGTGGGCTATAAAATGGCCAAATACCTTATAAAATCCTTTCTATATGTTCATTAATTTCTTTACATTTAGATTGCTTAACGTCTTTTCTTTAAATAATGCAATCTAAGAAATTTCATTCGGATAATGACCACTATAACCATAATCACTATTGGATCATATTCCTCGAGACCCCGAAATTTCACAATGCTTTTTGTTTGAACTTACTACTGCATGCAATCTTTGTCAGATTTTGAAAATAAATACTTGAGTGTATGTATTTAATGGATCTTTAGTTTTAATTTGCTGTTTAACAGTTCCTAAAAGGAATAATGCGTCGAAACAACTGCACGATTCCAACGACTTTACAAACTTGAAGCGATTCAAAGCTTTTCTTTCGTTATTTACATGCGCTTACTGAATTTGCGTCTTATAGATGATATCAACACGGCCAGTGTAAGTTTTTGTACAGCATTTTAAACACACCTAAAATTAATAATTATTAAAAGCCGCACCTCGAATTTGTATGACCTCCGGCAGCAGCTAACCTCGATGCTTGTTCGACTATTTCAGCATTAGTTACATGCACAGTCTGGTTTCTGGGTTAAGGGTTAAGGCAGTTAATCGCCCAGTTTCATTATTCTGTCATAATTTCAATTATTTCATTCGAAGAATTCTTTACCGCCAGGTACGGAACATTGATGAAATGTAATTCTGCGTCAATAACCCTTCGTATTCAGATTTTGTAAGCTCGATACTGTTTTGATGTAAACAAGAAGTATTTGATGGAGTCCTGTGCAGAGACACGTATGATTATTCAATAACAAGGTAAAGGTTTTATGTATACCAAATACCTTCAGGAGCTAGTTCTTTTATAGGACAGTAGCGCCACACTCGTCGAGCATTTATAAAATTTACTATTTAATAAAAATTTGATTAAAATATTGCACAGCAGGCAAGTAAATTCTTCTAGTGATATAACTCACTATGATACGAAGTAGCATTAGCATGTCTCGCTTTAGGTTATCTCAAACCAAAATGTGAGACGCTAGGAGTAGCAGCAGTACGAAGGTAAATTGTTGACGTAGATACCTGCAATGATTGGTATAGGCAGATACGTTGCCACGTTAACAAAAGAATCATGGCAATTATCAATATTAACAAAGCAAAACAGACCTAATAAAAACAATTAGATCACCTATTAATAGCGTTTAGGTGTGATTTACCTGCCATACTATCTTTAGTTGACTTTCTTCTTTGATACTTTCCATAGCACATTTGTTAAAAAAAAAATGATTTTCTCATAGCAAGGAACACGTTATACACTTTACCAACATCTAAGATACTATTCGAAATTTATATGAAATATGCAATACCCATTAAGCACAGTTTAAGAAACTATCGCCCTATTTGATCACATACATATATACATTTCTTTTTAATTACTAAAATAAAATTAATGAGAGCCTGAAAAAAACGCTACCGGAAATCATGCATTCATAATTTCATTAAGGGTAAGGGTAACTAATTTAACACCATGTCATGCTGCTAGCTTTAAAGGTATTTATGTTGAAAAATAATATTTCAACTTTAAAAATTACTACAATTGCATTTGAAAGTAAAATATAGCGAATTGATTAATATGAAGCAAAAGATAAGCAAACTTTGTGAAATTTGTAAAATTACCATAAAAAAATTTAAATGAACTTCTTAAAAATCACTAGATATTCACCTAAATTTATTAACATGCTGAAACATTTCTATTAGGTGTATTCTCCATATTTTTTTCTTTGTAAAGTATAATCTGATAGGAATGTGTTAAATAATTTTCAACGTTTTTATAAAATCCGTCTAATTTTAATGGTGGTTCCCGTTTTTCATTTATCTATACAACCCACCACATCATTCTCTACATATTTTTTATTAACTTTTATCCAAAAATTTAAACTCCCTATCAATAACAATTTTTTTATTTATAATTTATATTTAGTGGAAAACCTGAAATTTAAAGATTTATCTTTTTAAGATTTTATTCTATCGGACGTGTATGTATATGCATTTTTAAAGTAAATGGTCAAACTTACCAAATTTTAATCCATTACCATAATTTTCGTTCTATCCTATTTAATAATTTAGTTCGAATAAATCAAGTAGTACTAGCACGGGATGATACAACTTATCTGTAAGGCGATAGTCCGTTATTTCAGGTGTAGTAGTGTCAGGCTACCTTCCTCGAGAAGGTTTAGCTTTGTTTCGCATAACAAAACATTCTTGGGCTTCTCAAGCCAAGGCGCCGAGAGCTGTGAACCGTATACATACAAATGAGTTCTCACATTTCTCGAAAGTTATGCATTATATTCATGAACCCAACATTACTTTTTTGTTACATACTTACAAATAAAATCAAATTCCATTTCAAGTATCTATGCATTTTGGTTTAAAAAATCTTACTATTATTACGGATGATACACGCAGGTCTCCGATAAGTCCCGGAAATTCATCAGCCCGCACAGTAAATATATAGCACGGTAAATACTGCATATGCTTAATTGAGGTTTGAATCGATTGATAAAATCATAAATAAACAAAAAATAATGCAAGACAAAAATTAAAATCATTCCTTATTTTAATACCGTAGATGTCGACTGCGTTGTACGTTTGCGCAATCCTGAAGGCGATGCCTTTCTCTATATGCTTCTTGAAGATCGATACAATAGTAAAAACCTGTATAAATTGAACGTTATTGCACAGACATTGCAATACAAACATATTCAGTATAAATTCATTGTTAGCCTTGGCTTGCCTTTGTGTGAATAACAATGACTCACCATAAACGCTGCGTCATATTAATTTCCACATCGAAGAAACAAATCGTTATCTTGCCGTTATACACATGAGCATACCTCCTCTCTCAGGCAATGGCACCGTGTGCAACGGAGACGCAGGTATTTTCTAAGTATCCAATCGCATTGCAGCTTGCTCGTACAGCAGCAGCCGTGTCAAATCATGGATCTGGGATTTAAGAATTAGCACACGGGGGCCTGTACACAGGCCTACGGAAATTGTTAAATGTTGAAATTGTGACGCAATCACCTAGCTTTACCTACTGGGCTGATAACCGGGACTCTGGTTCGAAAGCGCACGACGCAAAGCACGAGCCAGTTTCGAATGTCGCCGTGACACTGCAACGTCGGAAAGCAGCAGCTGTAGCTGTAGCTGTCTCCGTGGACAGCTCTCATACGCTTGTAACTCGGCTGCATCGCAACTGCACGTCTGTCTTCACGAGGAGATGGCGATGGCTCATGGAATAATACATGTTGGGTGAAATTACAAAAAAGAGTAAATAAAATTCAACAAGCAAAAATTTTTTAACAATCTTTTATTTTCATACTTAAACATATGTTACAATTTTATATTCAATATGAATAGATCAAATTCCAATTTACTATTTTTATAGGAAACTGAAATACATATTTACATTTGAATTAATAAATTAAACTAAATATAAATGCATGATACCGTTACAAACCCATATCGCAGTTAGCCGCGGCCACGCCCCAAGCGGCAACCAAGATGGCGGCTGTCGGATGCAGACCCACGCGAAACGCAATGGGACTGTAATTTAGAAAAACATCCTACATATATCACAGATACTAATACTGTACTTTACCTATTTTTTAGTTTAGGACTGGTTTGACATTGTCTAGTTCTTTGAAAAAACTATCTAAACCGCTGAGATCATTCTTCCATATATTATCGATTTTCTCTCGTTGCTGCTTTGCGACTTCCTCTTCCTTATTGCACAATCCAAGATCAGCTTGCATTTGTGCCCACCTTCTAGCACGTTCTCTTTGTTTCGTTATAAGTTCATTCTCTGCGCGTAACAAAGAATTACTCAAAACGGCGATTATTCTTAGATCACGCTTTCTCTTTGTCTTGGCGTTAATAGATTTACATTTAAATTTTCGAACCCAATTAGATAGGGATTCTGTTTTACTCTCACAAAAATCAACAACGGACTTTTCTGGTACGGCGTAGCCCATTTTTATAAAATAGGGCTTAAAATATTGTGGATGATACAATATTACACACCTGAATCCAAACAGGCGACTCACTTCCAGAACTAGGACACAACACAACACAATCACCCAACGCAACGACGCAATTGAAAATGGATGGGCGCTGACGTCATGCCCCCTTATATACCCCACGCGCAACTGCGCAGTTGGTTACTACAAAATGGCGGCGCTCCAAGAAATTCCATTTGGAAGCAAATGGCGGCCGAAGCTTCGACGATCAATATGATTTGTTCGGAAACAGGCTCTAACTGTATATCGTTCCTGATAATAAAATAATAATAATTAAAGAACGTGTGCACATTGTTTACTACTATTAATGTTACAAAAAAATGTTTTCGTTCCTTAAGCGAAATACAATTGCAATTGCATGGTATTCATAGCCTAAGGCTTCTATTTTAAAAACATTAACTTAATATTGTTAGACGGCTAAAATTAAAATTATACTTACATAAACAAAAAGGATTTATAGATTTAGAAAAACCATTTGACCGAGTCAATGGAAAAATACTGAATAAACACTTAAAAAATACAATGATGTAAGTATAATACATATTATTAAACAGAAAAATAACTTATTATTTAGCTATATTTTCTAGATTTTACAATTTTAGTTGTAGAATAGAAATAATAAAAACCTTGTTATTAAATAGTTGTATAACAATTCCGAACATGTGTCTTTTATCTCAAGGTTTTTTTTTAAGTTCATCTTTATCGACGAGGGACAGAATTGCGTGGCTTCATTTTATATTAACGTTATTTACATTATATAAAGTAAGGTTCGTATAAACGAAACTTCAAATTTCAATTCCAATTTGTTACATCGGTTTATTTTCAAATTATCACTTCATTATTATAATAACTTTCATAAATTAATAATATACTTATTGATTTATGTCGTAATTTCATCATATACTGTATTACTAGCCTTACATAACACTGATTCATTTCTTTCTAGGATTTAATATTTTTTAATGTTCATGTACTAATGACGGGAAAATTACAGAACCATCTCACAACTCTTTATTTTATAACTTTATTGTAGGTCGAATTTAACTTCATATTCAATTTATTGATATAAAATTATTTCATACCAAAACAAATATATAAAAATAGATCATTTCATACTACATATAAATAGAGTAGCTTTATCAAAAATACCTGCCAATTATATCTTAAATTATCCATGTTTGAGAGCAAGGAGTCTAAACTAGGTTCTTTCTCTTAATGTATAATATGTAACAATAGGGTGTCATCATGATCTGAACACTGCTGAACATATCAATCTTCTTCTTCTTCCCAATTGATGGCATGAGCACGGTTTGTGCGTGGGCCAATGTCATGTGTAGAGGTACGAAATAAAAGAATACAAATCCAATAAAAATTGTCTGCGTGGTCAATCGTTCGTGTTCTCCATATCAATCTACATAATCACGTAGGATGGTTGATTACTACTGTTATCTTATTGAATATGAATACAAAGGTTTTAATATGATCAAGTAGTTTAAAAGTGTTACAAAAACATATGTCATTTATTTTCATTATTAGTCATATTCTACAGTTTAATGAAATTTAGTGAACGTTATTATTATAAACACAGTTGAATCATTCTATTCTACGTAGAGGCCGATGAATCGTATATATAGAATTCGATGTTATCATCTTTTCTATTGTAAATTCTATTTCTATTAACAATATGAATCAAAATTCAACGATGGCTTGTAAAAATAAAATGGCGGACGGCAATGCGCCAGTCTGACGTCAACCCCTCCCAAGTCTCACGATGTAGAACATACAAAGGGCAATTGTACTGCGCAGCTGCGTCTAACGAATTTTATCTGCGTAACCGTTTTAATCACCTGTTCGTTCCAAGGCTTTTTTGTTATTTTATTTTTTATCGAAATATATGCTAACAGCTGACGATGAATTTCCTTTTTAAGGGTTTGTTATTTTTTTATTTCTCTAAGCGATAACTAGAGCGAGACGTTTAACTGATGATAAGCCTGCCCTATAACTGTATAGCACTATGTAGCCCTTCAAACCGAAACAGAATAAACAACACACTACTGTTTGGCGTCAGAAATAGGAGATGGGGTGGTATCTTTTTTTTTTATACTACTATGCGGCGAGACGAGTAAGACGTTCACCTGATGGTAAGTGATACGCTTGCCCATGACAACGTGGTGCTAGTTAAGATGGTACACACTGCATCACATTGCGGTCGTCGCCTTGAGACAAGGTGTTAAATCTCGTTACCCCAGTAAATACACTAGCTACAGCGCCCTTCAAACAACACAGTAATTTTTCCACACTACTATTTGGCGGTTAAAATAGGAGCTGCGGTGGTACCCATCCAGACGGTCTCCGGTAACAGAGACCTACCACCTGTAAACCTCGGTCTAGCTAAGTTTACCTAGTCGGTCTGCAGCAAATGAGTACAACTAATAGTATATTAACATTTTTCATTACTCGATAAGAAGCACAACACTGACACAACAAAAGTTAACTGTAACAAGGTTATAGGCAACAACAAAGAGGTAGTTCTCAGGTCGAAATTTATTTTCTGTATGTTTCGATAGGTTTTAATGTACAAAACAATATTTAACAAAATTGGTTTAACATTAATGTTTCTTTTTTGTGCTATGAAACATGGTTGTATTCTTTTCCATAATTTAATTCCGGAATTAGAAATAGATTTAAGAATAGAAATAGGTAAATTACACTATTTATTTATTTTCTTTGTTAATTTATTACACACCACAAAAGGACAAATATGTAATATATAAGTATAAATATAATGAAGGCAAAAACAGAGTTATTCAATTAGCAAAAAATTCTAATAAGTTTTAGCATTTCGCAAATACATTGCACAAAAAGACTGAAAAAAAAATGATGCTTTATGTAATCAATCTGTTTTATAATCAGTGTAATTAAACCAGCACAAGAAATGGTTGCTAAAAATAATAATTCATTGTCTAAATAAAAACTCTCACCCATGTCAGAGTTATTGCAATAGAAAAAATTAGTATCTTTTGATAGACAAGTCCGAGCTGAAAATATCTCATTTTAAAACCTGTTCGCAAAAAGTTGCGTCTTGTGACTCGAGTTATTTTAATCTATAAATTATTTTTGTCTTACGACATCTATATGCTAGGATATGGAATTTTTATTAAATAACAAAATAAGTGATATTTTGGAAAAGAAAATTTATTTAGGGAAATTTTATACAAATTTTTTTATTCATACAATATCTTTTTGTGACATTACAAAAATTCTTCATTTGAATGCTAAACAGTCCAAAACTACTCAATGTTTTAAATAATAACTGCACAAAAATCAACAAGTTAGTTGATAATATTAAAATTTCATAAGTTTATTACAAAGTATAATTAGTTTTATGATGCTTTAGTAAGTTAATGTTACAGTAATTATTGTGATTAGTTTCATGTGGACATAATAATAATTTTAAAGAGATGTATCTGTTTAAAATTATTGTTTAGAATAAATAAAAAAGTAAGTAATAGTTGTACTTAACAAATTTAAATAAAATAATTATGAACATAACTTCCTTTTACTTTATTTATTAATTTAGTTACACCTGTCCCTGTTGTCTGTAATTAAATCTTGCAAGTTAAATTTGATCCGCTTCTCATTTTACGATTGAGCTGAAATTTTGCATGCATGTATAAATCGGATGACAATGCAATATTATTATGACATAGAGCTGATCTGATGATGGAGCTGGGAGGTGGCCACAGGAACTCTGTATTTAACGACGCAACCCCGACGAGTACTTTGATACTATATGGTAACCAGAGTCTGATGATGAAGCTGGAAGGTGGCCATAGGAACTCCGTAATTAAGCGAAGCAGCTCCACCAATAATAAAAGCTTGTTTTTAAAAAAGGTTTTTTTTAATGTTTCTTCGAATGCTGAATAAATAACTGTATCCAGATTTATTTACATTGTATTGTTAGATCTTAGAATAACAATATCTAATTATCCAGTGTTGATGTCTATGTTGTTGCATGAGACATTATCATTTTCTGAAACAAACATAGTTATGTTTAATTTTACATTAAGTTTAACTCCCTTTGCGGTAACTTCTTGCTTAGTAACACATGACAGAGCCAGAATTTTCTACGCCAGCTTGCTTTAACTTCTTCAGTATCATTGTCATCTTATACCATTGTAGTATAAAAAAATAATATATTCAAGTCAGTCCAATAGAAAACAATAGCAAATTCATTATAAATACAATTCAATAATTCACAGAATTATTACAACCTATTTGTTGACTGATTAAAGCTTTAAATGATTGAAGGTCATTAGCAAATGGCAAAAAGGAGCCCATTAAAAACATGATCAATACTAAGCATTAGAAAGAGGCATTCCTTAATGGGTTCTGTGTAGTGTTTAAATAGTAATTGTCTAGTATAAATATAAGCAGAAAAAAACATAACAAACAGTTTGTGTTACTCTCAAGTTAGTCACTTCGTAAAATACTGAAAAAACTGCTCAGCCTAAACATATTTTAAGTATATTACGTACATGCAGTGGTGCAAATTATGATTTGTTGCTGACTGCGAGACCTCGCGTCTCCTTCTGAGAAAAGGCCTTAAGTAGCTATAAATTTCTAGTTTTGGCTATTTATTGACCACTCAAGCCAATATGCTGCTGGATGTCATGTCTATGATAGTTATCTACCTTGTTGTTCTCTGTTTTCCCGCAATGTAAATTGGATAAACTGTGTAATATTTTATTTCGGACATTGTTTTTAATAAGTATTGAATTGTGCTACTAAATAAAATGTTATGATCGATTTAATTATTTTCTTCCTTACGCCATTAGAAAAAGTTATACAATCTGGATTAAGGAATAGGATAAACGGCTCAAACAATTAAATGAACTGTTGTATAATTTAAAAAAATGCTATGGATAAGTATTTTTAAACGTATTTATATTGTTGTGTTTATTGCGCATGCGTTATAGGCTTTATGGTTTTTGAAACTATTAAAATTTTCTGTACTTACTTTAATCGGGTGTAACGCGTTGGTTACTTGTAATCCCACACTCCTCGCTAACACCATAGGTGTGATATCCAGGCTGTATAACCTATACAAAGCGTCTACTGCTAACTGTGTTGGTACGTTATGCCTCTGTCGGGAACTTTCATACTTCTGTAGCCAGCTATGATGTGCTAGAAAAAGATTAAAATGATTACAAATACATGAACTTATCACACTACATTTCATAAAAATTTTAAATTATGTAATATTTATTTATAGAAATTTACGACATTAGATGTAACCTAAAAACATTATTTATTTTTATAACTAATAAAGCATATTTTTTTTTCTGGATTTTTCCATTATTGTTATTACACATTTTTTTGATTCGATGAAGCGGCGAAATGGGCGAGATGTTCACTTTATTGTAAGTGATACGTTAACACATAACAATGCGGCGCAAGTTAAGATAATATACACAGCACCACACAGAACTCGTCGCCGTGAGATCTAATATCTCAGTAATTTCGAATAAATATTACCGTCAAGAGAAAATAAAATAAAATTGATTTTTCCCAATACGTTGAACTACAGTTTATGTGAGCGAGTTATATGTTAACTTACAAATATCTAGACCAGTGTACAATGCGTCTGCTAACAACTCAGTTAAGTCTTTAACATCACCAAACCCGAGGTTCACGCCCTGTCCGGCCAAAGGATGTACTCGGTGCGCAGCATCACTGAAGAAGAAAGCACAATCAAGTTATTTATATATATGCGCTATTTTTAAGTAATGTTAGAAATAATAGATTTTTTTATCTACAATGGAATAACACTTGACTTCAATTTTACATGGTAAAAAGTGACAATGAGGCCGTGGATGTTGAAGCGTGCTCACCCAGACTCCTATGTTGGCAGAGCAATGTTGTTATGGCGGAAGATATACCAGAGGCTGGTGAAATTTAACGTTAAAAATAAAACTTGAACTTTTAGAAGCACACCACACCCTGGTGTAGTATATCTTGAGCCATAACAACATTGCTCTGTGTATTTACAAATGTGTTTGTCTCTTTAGGATAGAAGATATAATTATCGTAGTTACAGCAGCCTTTCATATACTGCTTTATGTTGGTAATACTGCGATGATATTTAAATTAAATGTATACCGTAAGAGCAATCCACGTAGCAAAACTTACCCTATGAGGGCAACTCCTGGTGCGACGTAACGAGTGCTATGCCCGAACGCAAGCGGGAAGCCAGCGCGGGAGGACGGCACTATGGCGCGGACGGATGGCGGCAGGAGCCTCTCGGCTCCGTCGGGCAGACCCACACGTCTCAGCAGCGAACCCACCCAAGAGGTGCAAGCGTCCACGGCACCCCGCCGCGGATATTGCTTCCACTACATATTTAATTATGTTCATTAATCGTAATTTATTAAAGAGCTTTTATTTACAAGAACTTTTAAAATCCCATTGTCCTGTAGCGATAGCCCTTACTGGTGGCCTGTTGCTGTGGGTCGTTTAGGTTAGGACCGCCACTGTTCCTATTACTACAGCCAAATAGCAGTGTGAGAACTTTACAGTTATAGTATGTAGGGCACATTAAGAAAAAATACTGGGGGTAACGACATTTAACATCTTGTGTCACAAAGGCTTTAGCAAAATTTGCAGATTACCATCCTTACTAGCGACCCTAAGGCTTAAGGCCTGTCTCCTACCATGATGAACGCCTTATTCTTCTTGTTACTTCATGAAATACATGTACTCGTATGTGTTTGTGTTAACCTACTTTGACAGAGTAACCCTAATTTAATTGTTTATCAGTTGATTCTTTGTTGTTTTATTGACAGTACATAGGAACCGTAGTCATGAAACGGTCAAAGGTATACAATAAAACTTGATCTAGTGCGGTGCCATTTTGTTACCAAGTTACGATATACGAAATAATATAAAAACGTTCTCAAAGAAAAATTTACATGAAAACCGTTTGTTTATGTATATTTTATGATATTTTCAGCATTCAGTCAATAAAAAATTTATCATAATTTACCATAAAAATAAACGATAGACGCGTTCTGCTGCGCATAGACCTTAAAATTTATATATGACTTAAACACATGAATTTATACTATTTTATTATTTCGTATAGATATGAAATAACCTGATATTAATGAAGCTAGAGACTGTTAATGTACAGAATTTATGAAAATTTCAACCAACTTTGAACTTTCTGTTATTATCTTAAAATAATTTATCTCTTCTACGCGTTTATACGCCATTTATTTGTGCAGTGTTTATATGTTGTTATTTAACTAAAATCGTAGTAGCAGTATAAATTGAAATACTTTACCATTGCGTCATTAAGTGCGTCAACAAATCGTTCATCGGGCAATTTTAAGAGGTCTTTGGCATGTGAGAGAGTAGTCGACCAAACTAGAGAACTTCTCTTTGAATTCAGCGGTAGAAAAGCAATGGGTCCAGTGGGTAGGAATCGTTGCCATGCGGTTGTGTTCTGCGTCTCCTGCAATAGGAAAAAAAAGACTCAAAACACTGTATAGGTGGTAGGGCTCTGTTAAGACCTTCTAAGTAGACATCACTGCAGATCTTATTTACGCCGCTAACAGTACTGTGTGCAAAAAGTATATAAACATTACTGTTTTCAAGTACATAAGATAGAAGCTTCAATAGCTCTTATTGACAGCTTTTTTAAATAATGTTTCATTCTGTTCTAACACAACTTTTCATATTTCTGAACGTGCCTTTAACTTAAGTTTTTTACAGTGTTAGTGTTAAAATTTTTTATTATTCTGGTTTCCGAAATGCAAAATTGGTAAGAATATTACTTCATGAGCCACAGAGCACCATAACTTGTCAACCAAATCGTGATTTTAGAAGCTAATGAAGATATCATTATTTACCTCGGCCAAGTGTAAAGTCGCCACAACACCCATCTGATCGTAATTCCATGACAAATACTGTACGCCCATTGCTTTACGGACTGCAGAGTTCGCACCATCAGCGCCTATCTTAAAAAAAAAAATAAGTAGTTAAAAGTAAGTGGTACTGTTTTAAAAGCATACGATTTACACGCATTTGAAATCGTGTCGAAAACTTTACAGACTATTTATAAGTTCATAGATTGATCGTTCATAGGTTCTAGGTTCAAGAAAAATTATTTTTATGTGTATTATCTAAAATGAGCCCATTGTTTGGTGATTTTGGGAATTACAAAACTGGTGAAATATTCCCTATTCAAGATGAATTTTGGGATGTAAATAATAATGTAGTTTTTATCAAGCAAAAATCTGCTCACAAAATCTAGTTTTTATCGGTGTCAGTTAAATATAAAACCTCTACATATTGTTAGTATAAATAATGGGTAAGCATTTATATGAATTAAACAAAAATATCTAATTTTGGTTTAACAATTTTTTTATTTTTCTGAAATTTTATTAATGTCAATAAAATTATGCTACATATACATATTACAAAGTTTAATGTTAAAAAGATAGATTTAAGAAAACAACTAGAAACAAGAAAACAACATTTAAATTCCTTATCTAAAAATTATAATGTTGTAATAAAAAGGCAATTCTTAAAGAAATTTCAGAGAAACGCCGGCTGCACATCGCCGTACTAAAGTTTCTTAGAAAAAGCAATCCTGAGCTCCGTTTCTAATAATAGGAGTTATAATGAACAATGCGTGCATAAGGTAGAAATGAAGCGCAGCAGGTAGCTAAACTGTTGTTCATTGTTTAAAAATCCGCGAAACAAATTTTAAATGTTTTGTTTAAATTATTTAAACAACGTTTTCATTATTCTTTTAAGCTTTATATTTCCGTAAATGTAATAATTTATAGTAATGCGGATCAGAATCTAAAATAGAGGGTTTTCAAGAAATATTCCACCGTTAGTTCCATAAACAGTAAGCATTCTTCAAGGTAGGTAAATGATTAAAGCGTTTGTGTTCTTTTTCATTGCCTTTTTTTAACAAAAGTCTGCAAGATTTTGTTGTAAACCGGAGGAACGTGGAGCGGGGAAAGTAAGTATACGAATAATTCAGGGTTAAGCGATATGTAAATATTTTTAAAAATTAGAACCCTCCCGATGGAAGCCTTTATGACATTGTGAAAATTCTCGGGACATCCTACAAAACATTTCAGAACCCTTCTGCAGGTGTCACGAACCGAGCTCGATTTACCGCACTCGCTATTATTGGGAAAATATTAGACAACTCAGTTTTTATCGAGTTCCCTAGGTTCGAATATAAAGTTCGATGAAAGCTAACTCCGACCCAGCAAAACCGAGTACTCTGTTTGGTTACACAATTTAGACATTCTCGGCAGACATTCTCAGACTTATTCGGATATAGCAATAAAACTAATTATTATATAAATGACATCCTAAATTTGTAACACAAAATTTTCGTTGAAAACAAATTACTAAAATATGATAGGATCGCGGCCTGCTCTTCGTAAATCGCAGCTGCTTATTTATTATTACATTTGCAGTACGTGTAGAAGCAGGCTCCAGTGTTTCAGTGTTCCTCGATAATGTTACAGGCGTAAAGACGCCCGCGTTTTAGCGTTAACCGCAATACTGTGAATTAATTGTCATTTTGACATACATGTGTTGTTTTACAGAGTTATGTGTATAGTAATATAAGTTAACCTTTAATAATTCCAAAATATTGGTGCACACACATTTTTACATATATGTACTCAATTACATGTGAAAGGTCACAAAAATTATGTAAAGGACTACGCTGGACTAAAAATGTAATTTGAATTCAAAAAATGTTCATGAAAGTTTTGTCCAGAGTTTAAAATAAATTCTTGGTAAAATACACAGAGGTGGTTTAAGAGTATACGTTTCTTCAGATTCCTATACGTTTTGTTATTATTAAGATTCCTTTGGAAGCCGGCGGCTGAAACTATTTTTGTTTGATTGCTTTAATTTATAATAAGGTCATATTTACGCGTCTTCGCGGTTGTCGTAAATATTTTAAATTTATTGTTTGTGTTATTGAGGCTAGCAGGTATGTATTAAATAACAAAATGAATGAATTTGTGTAGGCTATAAATGTAATAAAGTAAGAATTATATGTAACCAGCGGTCAATATGTTGTTGTGCACATCAAAAGTAAGCACTGAAATATGTGATGTAAACAACGCAATGAATCAAAGTATGATTTACGGATAAAAGACGAAATTTTTTTTTTTTACTACCAACTCACTTATTAGTAAGGTACTCGATAAAAGGACACGATAAAAGATTAACAAAAAAAATAAAGACTGATTGAAAATAGTTTTTGTTTCAGTGTTTCAGAACGTCAACTAAATATAACATCTTAATGTGTATTGCGAAAGGAAACGAGTTTTATTTATTGGATGTGTTTTCGTAACTTGCATCAGTGATTTAATATATTTATGAAAGAAACTGATTCACGCTGAAAAAGTTTGAAGAAACGGTATGCTGCGCGAAATGGGTGTCGATGAACCAGAGGTAAGACTAAGCAATTAATAAAGATGAAATGATGCCTGTCGTAGTGACCATTTAACGTTAGTAAATTTTTTTTTTAGTGTTTGTAAACAATTCTAAATTTCTAAAATCGTCTAATATTATGTATTGGGTTTACCATCAAATTGAAGCTTTTATCTGTATAAATTATTTTCTTCATAGCAAAGGGCGTTGTATGAGCGAACTGAAGTTTTGTTAGTACAAACCTAATCTATTTTAGTGTTAAAGTCCTCGATCTGTACGAAACAATATTGCTTTCATTAATAATCGCCGTTTAATCTGCTTGTTTTGTTGAACACAAATCATTTGCTCTTTAATGCTTACTGGAAATTAAACCTTACAACGATTATATAAACTGATTAAAGAATAATTAAGACGTATATCGGTCTCCCTACAACGTAAGAGATGACGAAAAAAGTTTAATTTGAAAATTTCGACGACACCGGCGCATGTGAGAATATTTCTCAGTCTACAGTGAACCGTTTGGGTGCTCTTGAGTACTGTACTGTATTATACACGCGATGCCGTCTAAAACTATTACAAAAAACATCAAAAGGAAAAAGGTTCCCTTGATTTTTTTATAATGACGTGTAGCGTATATTGTGCAACGATTATGTGCGTTGTTTTGTGGTTGTGTATAAATCTCTACAATGGATTTTCAGCGAAAATTTTATTGTTGAGATTACTAATAGCAAGATATGAAAAATCGTGAAAGTGAATATCATAGAAAATTAATAATTTTTTTTTCTTAAATTGCTGACGTAAATACAAGAACAATCTAAAATAAGTATTTTTTGTTTACCATTACGCTGACTTTGAAATTTCTTTAATACAAGAAAAAAATAACATTTAAGTGCATTCCGAGAATGTAACTTTTATGTTGAAGTTGAGGGAAAAGTTTGATTTTAAGGAAATATCTAAGCATATTTAGCAAAAAAATATTTTTATTCATCTATGTAACAATAATGTAGAAGTCGCGGCTAGACTGTAATAAAGGAGGCAAACTCGATCGTAAGATTGAATTGAAAATAAGGTAATTTCAAAAGACAATGTAAATATGACAACCCACGAAATAATAGAGCTAAACATTTTAAATTGAATCGAATTTAAAAATAGTTTCAATCAAAGATGAGCGACGGCGCAGATGAAATTAATGGATATGCTCGTTCTACTTTATATTGGCAATAGATTTTAAAAAAAATCGAGTTCACGGAAAGAATCCATTACAGTAACATAAACACAAACAGTTCAGCGTAAACGGATAAAATATAATAGAATCAAAACAATCACGAAATATTTAGGACAAAGATAATAAATAAATTTGAGTTTAAAAAATATCTATGTCATCTTTCAGACTCTCTATTTATTTTAAACTAGAAAACAATAAAAATTTTACGTCCTTTAGTAAAAATGTAATGTGTTAGTACGTATGTATATATAAAAATATATTAACAGAAGTTAACAAAGCCTCCAATATGAACGTAGAAAAAAGGGAAGATGTTTGTTCTGTAGTTATATCGCGAGGGCAGCGTGCGATGGCGCCGAGCTATGAGCGAAGTGGCTGAAGATTCAGATGATGGTGACGCGGCTTACATTTCCAGTGACGAATCTGCACATGGCGTGGATCTAGCGGAGAGACTTCGCGTGAAACCCTCGAGGGACATATGGGAGTTGGGTAAGATTCTGTTCAAGTAAAATTTACTACAAGTAGATATCAAGACGCTTTCTTGTAAACAACAATAAACATGCTGTCATCCGCAATGTTAAGAATAAACCAAGAAAAACTTACATTTTGGGTGTAAATATATTACAATACAACAATCTAAAAGCATAACGTAAGTTTGTTATAAGTAAACGTTTGCACTTAATATAGTAACATCATTCTGTGGAACAATGCCTATAAGCTGCAATAATATTTTTGGTAAATCGGAACTATTCTTCATTAAGATTTGCAATTAGATAAACAGTTTTTCTCTCTACTATAAAAAAACATAGTTCAAATATTTGATGATACAAAGTTAGACGTTTTATTTTACAGAGGACATAAATTTCGATTTACGACAGCTACCACACTCAGAGGAATTATTAACAATATTGGATACGGGGCATTACGATGACGTTATTAACTTTATAATACAAACAGATGAAAAAGTTACAATGAAAACAACAGTTTTATGGGCATGCTGGTTGGGTAGAAGTTCACTGCTCTCGCGACTATTGAAGTTAGGCGCTGATCCTAACAGCAAGGATGCAGCTGGCAGGTAATTACCTAGTAGTAATGTAGTAAGATAAAAAAACTCCTATACTGTAAGCTTTCACATGAAATTTTAAATTTTAGAACATGCTTGCATTTAAGTTGTTTGGTTGCTAACGAAGAATGTGTAAAACTACTTTTGGATCATGGAGCCGATCCAAATAAATGGGATTTATTGATTGAAAAGAAAGCAACACCGTTACATTGTGCAGCCAGTGCCAAAAGCCTAAAGTGCGTTAAGGTAAACAATTTAATTTGCTCGCACATATTTATGTATGTATAATATAATGTACAATAAATGTGGTACATTTCCTTAGGTGTTGTTAAACCATGGTGCGGATGTTAACGCGGGCCTCAATGAGCGATCGCCGTTACATTATGCCGTGTTGAGCGATGCTCCGGAAGTCGTCAGTGCATTGTTAGAAGCGGGTGCCTGTCCTGATACTCCACAGGTGCGTCTGTTCCTTCTCTTACGTCAAAAGAGTGAGTTGAACGATAAACAGATATTATTAATAGATTTTCCGACGAACTGACACAGAATTTGAAATGTACAGACAAGGTAATGTCTTTAAGACAATTTTTGATAGATTCAATATGCAAATAACTTGTAATATCTAACTTGTGACGATATTGGATGGTATCATTGATTGATGATATATTACCATCAATGATGTCTATATATTTAGATTACTAAATATATTTTGCAAAAATTTGACTGAGCAAGAATCTCAAAAAACTAGAATAAATGTTTTAAAAATATTCGTTGAATTGGTATTCGTTTGAAATATCTGTAACAAACATTTCTTCCATCTTTCGACGCTTATATTACAAAAGGATGGTATAAATTGTGGGAATGATACGTCATAACATTTCAATCCCAGGTTTTTACTGAAACGCCTTTACACGTGGCTGCGTCGTTGGGGTCAGATTCGTGTATGAAGCTACTTTTAGACGCGGGAGCTGATGTAAGAGCGGCGTTAGGACCAGCAAGAACAACGGCTCTGCATTTAGCAGCTGTGGACGGTCATGCAGAATGTGCTAGGTTACTTCTAGATCATGGTGCGCACATTGATTGCCCTAACTCTAGAGGACAAACTTCTTTACACCTTGGTAATTACGAAATTGTATGTTTTACGTAGTCTAAATATTAACAACACATAAAAAGTGTGCATAACTCTCTTCACAGCATGCTGAGCAAATGAGGAATTTAGATGCTACATCTGCTGCTTTGAATTTTCGACGTGTCATCATAACAACATAATTTAATCATATTCATATAAGATAGCCGTTGAGTATACATGATTTACATATTTGTCCAACGATACATCAATTTTACTGATTGCAGCTGCTTTGGCTCAATCAATAGAAGTTGTGGAATTGCTTGTGGGCAGACGAGCAAACGTTCAAGCAAGAGACATAGATGGCAGAACGCCGCTGCATGGGTCGATTGTTAGAGGAGCACGCGCGTGTGATGTGACACGCATCTTACTATCTGTCGGAGCTGATCCCAACGCGCCGGACAGTTTTGGATATACGCCGTTACATATAGCGGCTTTAAACGAATTCTCAGCCTGCGTTTTATTACTATTAGGTAAGATGATTTATTAAAATAGATTAGGATTAGATTTAGGAAGCCGTGATAGCCTAGTGATTTGAACGCCCGACTTCCACTCTGGAGGGTTCGAATACGGCCTGCACCAATGAATTTTACAATTTATGTGCAGTTAGTATAAGACCAACTAATATCACCCGCTTTGACGGTGAAGGTAAACATTGTGAGGAAACCTGCATATCTATGTCATGACCATCTGTGGTCGGACTAGTATGTGAAGGGGAGAAGGCAATGGCAAACCACTCCGTTATAACTGACAAGTTAGTCGTCGTGTGTTTCATCACACATGATGAGCACGACCCTCAGTCATGAGGAAATACGACTTAGAAGAAGAAGAAGATTTATATTATTAGACACTTTTATCTTTTTGCATTGTAAGACTAAAATTATTGATGGTATGATGTACATTTAAATTTTGAGTAGTGAAAGTTTCTTGAAAATTGCATGTCGACGAAAATAGAATCTACTCCAAGCGTTTTAGCAAAATTCATAAACCATCCTTTAACTTTCCAGTCTGACGCGTTTTATGGTAACAATATGTGGCGATTGTTTACCTATGTTTAGACTAACTAATTTCACGTTTATTGATACTGACGTAGTTCGCAAGTGTTTATAGCTTAAATTGTACACGCCTTCCGCATTATTCTATTTCTACACTTTTTGTATATCCATGTATGCCTTGCTTACAAATTTAGGTCATCATTTTTTTAGGTTTTCTGGAATTAGCCAAACATGAATGTAATTTAACTTTACTTCCTCAGACTTTTAACGCTTTCCTTACAGTATTTATTGATACTGACATATACGTTTAATTCATAAAAATTATCTATACAATGTGAGCTTTTTTAAAATAATTTGTTTTAAGTACTTAAGGTAATTAATTACTTTTGTATTTCCTTATGAAATAGTATGTTTAACTAAATTCCCTCATTGAATGTTTATATCTCAGGGATATAAATATAATTTTTAACTAACGTTTAAGTGTTGTTTGAACTTAGACTATGGTGGGGACGTAACATTACGTACAAACGGTGGAGTGTCAGTGCTCTCGTTCATAGTACGTAGAGTGCCTGATGTGGTACCGCGATATCTCAGAAAGTTCGACGACATGGTGCATGTTAGTGAGCATGAGCTAGGCGACGTCGATTGCGAGTTTACCATCGACTTCAGACCACTAGTTCCATGCCTATCTCGCGGCGAGGCTGAACTGCTATTGGCGTTTATCGAGGCAAGTTATATCAACATTACGAAGTTTAAATAGTCTTTTTTTAATTTATTCTTCTTGAAAACGCGACAAAACGACATCATATACAGAAATGATATGCTCCTCTTTCCAGGTCGGACATAAAGACGTCCTAAAACATCCAGTTGCAGAAACATTTTTGTTTTTGAAATGGAGAAGAATTCGTAAATTCTTCGTGTTAAGTTTCGTCTATCACGCGCTGTTTATAACATTGTACAGTCTTTACATTTTACGTAAGTTTGCCAAGTACAAAGCACGTTAGTTAACGTTGAATAAACAAGCAACGCTCTCAATATTTCTTTAGTATTTGTTATACAAAAAATATATATTTACTCTTAATAATTGGTGTAAATGGCTTAATATGAATATAATTTCAAACGACTACATTAATGTCATATTGATGAACGTCACTATTTATGCTTTTCGGATTATGGATGAACTTTGTTTCTAAGCCATGGTATAATTTAATTGTAAAAGAAATGAGAATGTAAATAAAAAGTTTTTAATATAAACTGATGAAGGATGAAGATTGGAAATCGTATTTTGCAATATTCATATAAAATTTTTATATTTCAGAAATATTTCTTTGTGAGGATGTGACTTGTTCAGTACCTTCGTATCTCCGCCCGGTACAATATTTGATTTTACTACTCAACATTTGTTTCATGTGTAAAGAGTTATTTCAAGCTTGCTTAGATTACTCCGCGTATATCCGACAATGGGAGAACTGGCTGCAGATATTAATAATAATTGGAGTATTCTTATGTACAGTAAGTAACGTTATAATAATGATTACATTTTTAGTTGTGTTGTTTAGCCTTAATATAAGCTGTGTCTGATTGCCAGAAAAAATAGCTTTCGTGGTAGTGTAAACATGAATCCTTAAAGGCAACAAATAAAGGCTTAAAAGGTTAAATATAGGTTCTTACTTTATAAAATAATTTTAACGTTTCGTAAATATGGTATTAACATAGGGCTTCCCAAAAGTCAGTTCTTAAGGTTTGAGGAGCTCAGTATAAGGATCATGATCACAAGAAAATTTTTGTCACCTTAAAATGCTGTAGATAGAGTGACAGGGGAGTTCTTCTAAACAGTTTCCCATACGGCGAAGTTAACTTATAAACACTTAGAACACCTTGATAACACGGAAGATCTACTGTCTACGATGATGAATAATTAGGAATAAAATAACAGGTACCAACGTGGTATATGGAGGACGGGGTAGCAAAAAGCACATCAAATTGGCAACATGACGTGGCAGCTATAACGATTTTCTTCTGTTGGCTAGAGTTAATGATGATCATTGGCCGTTTCCCAACCTTTGGATTGTACGTACAGATGTTCACGACAGGTAATTCTTAATATTTACAAGAATTTTTTTTTTATGTAATCTAAAGTATTTTTTCTACTACTACTTAATTTACAATTAAAAGTTGATTTTGTATAATTTTGTACCAAATGCTTTTTTCAGTAATTGGATAAATATGACTAAAGGGATTTTAATAAACAGAATTTATGTATTTTGATATTTCTTTACAGTTACGGTAAATTTCGCAACGTTTCTTCTGGCATATAGCTGTTTGCTAATCGCGTTTGGTCTAGCATTTAGCGTGCTATTCAGTAACTACCCGGCGTTCCACCTACCCGCTGGTTTAGTGAAGACAGTAATGATGATGTCTGGTGAACTGGAGTACGAGGATATATTTTATAATAACGGCACCGATTCTCAAATACATTATCCATTTACAGCGCACGGAATGTTCTTGATATTTGTGTTACTCGTTACTGTCATTCTAACGAATTTACTTGTTGGATTGGCGGTTAGCGATATTCAGGTACAGTATATCTCTTAACGTAATGTTATTTTTTAATTTATAGCATCTTACGCAAAGTTAATGAAAAATACGAATAGTACAACTTTGCAATACAAAGAATGTGTTTTTTTTAGAACCACTTTATTATTATACCTGCTTTAAATTCATGTAATATAAGCAAGGTCTGTATCAAATAATTTTTGTAATCAGGCTTTACAAGAAAGTGCTGGCCTAGATCGATTAGTGCGCCAGACTCAACTAGTTGCACATCTGGAAAGTATGTTATTTAGTCCCCTACTCACTTGTGCACCGAGACAACTCCTCGCTGTATTACGATGGGGAGCGTTACTCACCGCTACACATATACGCACACTGAACATACGTCCTAACGACCCAAGGGAAAATCGAGTAAGTACTTCTTTATCATATGAAATAAGACTTTGCAACTGAGCTGATTTGATGTAACTAATACACAAATATATTAATATTTTTTTCTTTATTACAGATACCAAAAGAGTTAATATCGTCTATTTACAAAATGGTAGCTAGCCGAAACATTACAAAAAAAAGTATACGGAGAAACAACAACTATGAGTGTCGTATACGAAGATGTAAAGAAGACGAAGATATCGAAAGACAAGTTGTAAAGCGAAAAAGTAATTTGTATGATCAATTTTCGTTGGAAAACCAAGTGGAGCGACGGAAAAAAACGACTTCGGTAGAAAATAGAAACAGGCCAATATCCCTCACGGTCAGCGCCATACAAGAAATATGCATGGTCGATATAAAAACACAGTTAGCTGAACTGACAAAAAAAATTAATAAGTTAGTTGAAACTACAGAGTCCCGATGCAGCATAATTGAACATAAACTAGATAACAGATAAAGATCTGGACAAAATCCAGTACTTTTACTAAAAATTAAATTGGACTTTATAATAAAATTGTTAATATAATACATTCTCTGATGATGTATATTACCGTTAGTCATTTGACCAAGTGAAATAGCTTATTTGTTATTGGACTGGCAGACCTAGAGCTACTATTGTTTTCAAATATATGTAATATTGATTTTGCTTAATGTCTTTTGTTTATATTTACATTCATAAAACATATACTATCTTGTGTACCTTTCCACCACTTTAATCTGTTTTATATGAATTTACTATTTTTATATAAAAAAGTTTATGACCATTATGATAGTCTATTAGTTAAAAAGTATATATGATTAATATTAGGACCCCTTGACAGCAAAAATGACAAAAAAAATTTATAAACTTCGTGTGAATGTAAATATTCACCTTGAAATATAATTACAATAACCTTCATGAGTTTTAAATTAATATATTTGAAAGTACTAAAGTTGATTTATATGATTTTCTTCTAATCTTTGAGTAATAACAAAAAACGGTGATCACTATTACTAAACACAACAAAATTTAAACAGCTCCTTTGTTACCTAGTGGGCAGCAAAGGATCTGTGTAAATATCATGATTAAATTGATTAATTAGAACCAAAAGCATAATTATTATCAGTGCCTTTAACATTAAATTATGAGGATTTAGTAAAATACTACATTTACAAATAACACAAAGACAAATAAATATTTAATTTACAATATAATATAGTACCAAAAGTAGTAATAAATACAAAAGCAAATACCAAAAGTATGTAATATGACAAGTAAATTTTAATTAGTGCATATGTTTAAATATGCATAAAACTATGAGAAATTGCATTTTAACTTTTGAAACACATATTTATTTAAAATGCATGTTTCATATAGACTTGTAAATAAATGATTACTTACCAGTAACTGACATTTGTAGGTATCCCCATTACACATTTTAACTATGCTTTCCAATTTTTGATCATTGTTTTGCGGTAAAATATAGCCAGATATCTTTGCTCCATAAACAATATCAACATTTTTTACATTGGAATTTTTTAATTCTTTGTCAATTGCATGTAACAAAACATCATTTTCAACAATATAGGCAACATCATCATCTAGTATATCAGAACTGCTAAATGAGATTAAGGCATCAGAACAAGCATCCCAAACCTGAAAAATGGGGTAATACATCTAAGTAATAATTATTTGCAGAAATATATTACAGAAACTATTTAATATTGCACATATTACAATCATGATTAAGTATGTAAAATATATAGAAATATTTGTACAGACATATTACAAAATTTAAATATATTCATCATAAATATCTTAACAATTTCCTTATGGCCATACTTCAATTTTAAATGATGATAGGTAAAAATTGTACTAAAGGTGATAGTGTTTGGCCCAGAATATTCTGGCTCTCAAATGTATACCTACATCAATGATGTTATAGTATGGATTGACTATGTACGTACTTCACTGTTCCACCACTTTAAGTCCATTTATCAATGTGGCTCCAGAACAATACTAGGGAGTTTAATGACACCAGACACACCATTGTGGCAGTTACAGATATTCTACTTTCATTGTTGATTTTTTATATGACAATGCAATGAAAAGAGCAGGATGTTTACCTGGTGGTAACCCATTATAATGAGGCACTAGTAAGGATGATATTCACTGCTCTGTATTATGCTAGAAGTTAGGTTATTTTTCCTTACCTCAGTAATTATAGGACATTTTGAACTAGAACATAGCAATGTTTGCTCATTATTGATTCAAGTAAGAAATAGAAGCTGCCAATCTAGATAGACTCTAATAACAGAGCCCACTACCAGTAACGATATATACACATTACTAGTATTCTAATAACATTTGTTTTTTTTTCATCATTTAAAATCAACAAAATCATTTATACAAAAACAACTATATAATATTATATACTGGCTGTAGCTTATTATAATAACATAAAATGATGGAATACTTCAGACAGGTCTATAAAACATTTGAAAAATAATATTGGTATACTAACTATAATTACAAATTGCTTTAAGTTATGGGCAAAGAATAATTTACCTGCATGTATCTAACTGGCTGAAGACGCATTTTTTCTATATGGTCCCATACTTTTAAAGACTTCATCAATAATTTTGTGTTTTGATTTAGTGCCACTACTCTATTGCTATACTCTGATTTTAATTGAAATTTTTGGCTGGGACTGCCCTCTAGTAGTAACACCTTTATATTAGATAGCAAGCCCTTTTGCCCTAAAAGAAAAAATACTAATAATACATACATACATCAATACTTCGAAAGAATTATATAATTTTATTACAGTGTAATTACCCATAGCACATGCCAGTGCGCAACCGACCATTCCTCCGCCGGCAATAATAACATCATAACAGCCTTTTTCATAAGTATTATTTAATGAACTTAACTTTCTTAATGCAATAAGAGATTTAACATTTGTTTTCATATTGGTCGATGTATGGAACCAAAAATTAAGAATTTTATTTCTGTTTCGCCACATAATTGATAAAGATTTAAAACGTTTCCTGGGGTAGAAACTATACGTTCATAGGTAAAAAGTACAGTATTTAAAGAGACGGTACCAGTTGTGATTTGATACACGACGTTAAAGAAAAATTAAATTGTAATTTTTTCTTCAGTTTTTGTTTTTAACATTATTGTCATTTACTACTTGTCAATTAAGGATGAGATGTAGTACTAGTAACACGTATTTTTTTTCAAAGTACGTGCACCAGATTGCTAAATAAAAACTTTCGTGTATTTAATGATTTAAAATGTTTTGTACAATTTTATACAAAACACGGCCATCTGAGGAACATTTTCATCTATATTTTACACATTGCCTACTTGCTATTACGCCTATATTCTTTTGCCTCTAGAGGTAAAATGAGTAAAGTTTACTTCATTGAAAATCGAAATTATCAAAGAACAAATCCTGAGAACTTTTTTCGATTTGTTCGGTTAATTTTGCTGTTTAAGTTATTTAAATAAGGTAAAATTTTCCGATTTTATATGTCGTGTATTGAAAATACTTTAAGTAAATCACTGGTACCAGCACCAGTATTAAAACAATTACTACCAGGGCTCTGTGGTTTTGTTTCTCAAATAAGACATCTGTCGACTGTCAATGTCGTTTTTAGGCAATTATCAGGCAGATAGTTTGAGAATTTTTTTTTGTAAATGTTTTTGCGGCTCTGGATACGAGTCCTTTTGAGCCTGATAGTTTGAGAAATTAACGCAGAGCTGCCTGTTTCTAAATAAAAAAAAACTTTAAGATGTAATGATGGACTTAAGTATTTTATTAATTTGATCTGAAAAAAAAAAAGGTAAGAATAACAACGCCTACGCTCAATAAATATTATAACGGTTATTAAGTCGAACAGAAGTCAGTGTTAGTAAAGTAACAGTGTTATTAAAGTAAAAAATGAACTATGGAAGTAACCATAGAAACGGTATAGTCAACTGTTAAGTTTAATGAAATTGAATTAATATATAGTTTAAAATAATGTATTACAATTACAATGTGAATTCACAATGAGTTGTACTAGTGTTTTTACAAATTCTTGCGTAAGGATTCCAATAGATCCCATAAGTAAGATGCCGAAAACAGCATATGAAAGAACTAACAAAATATTAACAGAACAAAACTCGATCGATTCGACTACCTGCTCTATGTCTTCTGCACATGTGAATAGTGAAAAAGTCAAAGACTTTTATCAAAGCATACCCGACTACAATGAAATTAATCATTTATCGCCCACGGAGTTCTATTGTACGTTACAATCTTTAAGGGAAAAAAAGAAAGTTATATTAGGTATAACCGAGAATAGTTGTGATTCGTTTGATTTTAAAAAGCCACCTCAACTTGAAAAAGATCATATTTCTATAAAAGAAAGAGGGAGTATTCCTATTGGAAATTCGAATACTGATTTAAACATTAAAACTGACAAAGAACTAACAAAGCAAAAAGTAAGCAAGCAAAAAATATCAAATGACATAAATTTACTAGATACGACACTAACAAAAGATAAGATCCATAATAGTGATAAACAACCAGGTAGTTGTTTAAAAATAAAACAACCTAAAGATTTTGATACAAATCCTAAAGACTTTAATAAAGGGAGATCAAATACAATTCATTCAGCATGTTCAATTTCTTGGCACGATGACAAGTTAGAACATGATAAAAATGAAATAGACACAAAATTTAATAAGTTTTTTCAAATAAATAAAGCGGATTCATTTAATTCTAAGGAATTTCAAACACAGAGTATGCCGTCAAGTCCGCTGCGAAGTCGTAAAAATAAAAACTTCACTGTACCAAAGCCTTTTAAAATGACTAAAAGGTTGGCTTTTTTTTATTTTTAATCAATATGGCTTTAAATTGTTTATTACCCTTTGTTAGAAGCTTGTCAAGTTAATGGTGAAGTCAATCTTTATCATTCACCCGATTGTCACAAATTGCCTCGATGATGCTTATGTGAAATACGAGTACATATGCATGCGATAGTGTAATTTTTTTAATTCTATTTATAATAAAAGCAAGAATTAAGTATTCTGTACATAAACAAATACCTATAATAAGTAAGATCAGATGTAGATAAACCGGGAACGAGGTATTTATTTTATTATTGTTATATGATGTTAAAGATTGTTCTATGTACATAAATTGTAGCCGCTAAAGTTACAGGCTCTTATTAATCAAATAATAATAAAAAAAACTTTTTGTTTTCTTTGCAGAGATGACGAAGAACGGATCGTCAATGAGTTACGGATGTTACAAAGATCTTTCTCAGAAGATATGTTGAACCGAAAACTAGAGAGGAAACAATTTCGTGCTAAACCTGTTCCGATTGAATCAAGGATTCCTTTATACGACAAAATTCTTGAAGACCAGGCGATGAGGTTTTCGTAGTAAACATGATCTTAGTATTGTATGCTTCTGATTATTTTGTTTGTATTTTATTCACATAAATATTTGTTTTGCTAATTTGCGCTATTAGTAGGAAGTTTTGGTATATAAGATAAACATAACAATTGTGTTTTTGTTTTACTAAGTAGATGGTCAGATTAAGATGCTTATAATACAAATTGCGGGTTTTTATCGAAGGTTTAATCCTCACGTCCCTGCACTTTCACTGGTGGTATATTTTAGAAGAGGTTTTCTAAGCGTTTGTTCCGATTATTTTTGTTAGTGATATGAAAAATTAGTATAAGAAGGCGTATAAGTATTAATTAAATGAGCTATTATAACGTTTTATCTTACAAATATATTGTGGTAAACGTAGTATCAGGCCTGGTTTTGCATTTTATGGCCGGCCATGGGTAAGACTTATTTCTTAATATAAGCAGCGTGTTTTTTTAAATTAATTAGTCGTATTTTTATGCATCAATCTGTGGCCTAGGAGGTAATAATTTCATAGTTGGAACATAACTTCTATAAAAAATACACTAAAATTCTTTTTTTTTTACTGTTGTAGACGTGCCATAACAAAAATTAACAGTGAAGCAGAATTGCGAGCACAAATGAAACCATTTAGTTTCACTAAAAGAGAAGAGAAAGGACTATCAGGAATATGTGAGAGAGCGGTCCTAATTATTCCAAATATTAAGAAAAAAAAGCGTTTCAGAGCACGACCAGTTCCAAAAAACCTTTTTTCCAATTACTTTTATGATAAGATGAAAGAGGACGACTTTTTCAGGTAGTATAAAAAGTAAAGTAGATAAAGGCTTATATATAATCTATACAACTAAATGAAATTGGGGTTTCTTTTTGTAACATTAAAATAACCGCTTTTTTCTTAATGCATGTCGATGTATACACGATACATATATAAAAAGCACATTTTTTAAAATTTTTGCCTGTCCGTCTGCCTGTTCCGGCTAATCGCTGAAACGACTGGACTGAATTTGACGGGACTTCCATTGGCAGATAGCTGATGTAACAGGGAGAAACTCAGGTTACTTTTTTTTGGAAAAAATAATATAATGTCAGCAAAAATATTAAAACCTACGAAAAATTTAACAACATTCGGTACAAATAGGGAAGCTGTATACATGCATTACATTTCTAATATTTATTTAAATTATATTTCTTCTACTATTTAAACAATAAGCCATATTTATGTCGAAGTATTCGCACGTCGCACAGTGGTTCCAAAGTCAATTTTTGTGGACAAAGGGATCAAAGTTGATGCAGAGGTCTGATTTGAATGAAAAAAGGGACGGCATGACATAACATTGTTTCGCTATAAAAGACAGATGAATGTAAGTCTCGCCGCATTCGTGTTTGGGCAGTGTGCGAGGTGTGAGCTCTGTGACTGGTGACTAGTGAATGTGAGAGGTATGGCAAATTTAATTTGTATTCGAATAGACGGAATTAATATCTGTGCCATACTATAAAATTATTAAATAACTATGACCTTTAAAATGACGTATATTACATATTTATACGTACTTACATCACTTGTAATTTTAATTTAATTTTTAATTTTTTTTTTTTTTTCAAAACCTGGCACCTTGATGAGGTCACTTTCTTATCAAAATTTGTTAAGCTTCTAATATTATACCACCATAAAAATAATTATACCGAAAACGTCATTATCTTTCGGTATATAACAATATCTTCACATTCGCAACCCCATAAATCCGAAGGCGGCAGGTGACGGCAGCTGACTTAATTTTTTATATGTACAGGGCAACTTGGACTTACAGGATATATAATATACACCACTCCTTAACCAAATGATACCATGAGCAGAAAAAAAATAATATATGAATTCGTCCATACAATTTTTTTTTAATATTTATTTTCTCGTAAACTAGACGTTTTTCGAAAAAAAAGTGAATCAGTAAAAGACGTTTGTGGTGACGTCAGCTACCCAGGAAAAAAAAATCAGACCTCTGCATCAACTTTGATCCCTATGTCCACAAAAATTGACTTTGGAACCACTGTGCGTCGTGGCCGTGTCAGCCGCCACGCCGCCCTGTCGCTCGGTTAAAAAATTGACTTCCAGATATCATTCTTCTACTTTTTTTGTTTGGTTAGGTATATTTTATTTTTCTACTGTTCCGTTCTTCTTAATTCAAATTGTTCACTGTTTTCTAGCAGCAAGACCTTTTTACTTAGTTTTTTGATTTACTTTGAAATTGATAAATTTACAATAGTTATTAATTTAGTGTAGTACGTAGGTAGTAATATTTAAATTAGCGTTTTAGTTTTCTATTTGAGAAAGGTTGCGTCTCAATCTCAACAGGATAGGGTAAATTGTCTTAAAAATCGTAGATTACGGATGTCCGTGTGTAGGTCAAACGAGAGTAGTTCTGAGAGGAACGAACGATAACGGTCAGAGAGAACGCGTCCTTCATCGTTAAGGACTTAAGAAACTTTGAAATCATCATCAGCGCCTAGAAAATGATCGTGTACGACAGACACCGTATACTGCAAAGTCTAGAATCAGATGATTCAAGAATTCAAGATTCAATTTAAGACGGACGAAGTGGTTCATTACGAGACATGATTTTTAAAAAGTATATTTCTGCTTGGTTCAACACCTCCCAAACTAGAACTTAAGATTAGCGTGCCCATCATAGTACTCCGTAATTTAAACCCACCGAAACTTTGTAATGGTATTATGTTGCGAGTAATGCCATTGTAAATAAACGTTATAGAAGGTCGTATAATATCCGGATGCAGAAATGTTGAGACATTATTTATACCACTGACTCCAATACTACCGTCGAATTTTGCAATTTAAATTCAAAAACCTGCGATTTCCTTTCAATGTCAGATTTGCTATGACAATTTACAAGTCACAGCGGTAAACGTTTAGCAAAGCTGACATAGATTTAATGAGTTGCTTTACCCATGGGGACATGATACCTTTTGCCCATACGCGGCATGTACACCTGCAAGGAGTGCCGGTAGCGTTGTTGTTTTTGCCCAAGAAAATCTTACATAAAATATTGTATATAAAGACATTTTTCAATAAAACGAATACGAAAAACTAAATGGAAAAAATGTACAAATGCAAAACACCGATACAAAAAGTAGAAGGATTTAAAATTAGCAAAGGTATTTTTTGCGCGATATACAGAATTAATAAGTTTTCTTAAACTCTGCAAACTTTACAATGTTTTTTTTTATTAAATACCACGCGGACGAAGTCGTGGGTAACAGCTAGTTTGTAAAAAAAAATAAGACATTTTGAACTTAAGAAATTATAAAACTGCTGTTGATAAGTGTTTAGTTTGCGTTTAATTAATAGCTTCTTGTTACTAAAAATAGAAAGTTACGTTGCCGATATTTGTCGTTTTGTCTTACATCTGCATATCATATACAAATACTTAAAATTTTTCTTGTTTTCTTACAATTGAAAAGATTAACCGGGAAGAAAGCTATGTGGCATTATCATTAAGTTTTTGTTTTTTTATTTATATTGTGTTTGTTTGTTAATGTTTGCAAATAAAGTTTCAATGAATAAATATATTGTATACTCTGAATAAAATAGGTCTATCAACCGTCGTATAAGAGCAGAGGAAATGTTAAGAAGTGCTAACTATCCACGTAACATGGCGTGCCGTGACCGTAGCCGCTTGTCGACACCGGCGGCCCACAGTGATTTACCAACCGACCCATCTCCGGATGTTCCTTCAAATTCTTCCTCGGAGAGGTTAAAATGCTCCAGCCCTACTAAAGGATGTAAAAGTGCAAAGGATGATTTTATTACAACGACTCCACAACCATTCCGTTTTAAGACAGCGACTAGAGCAAAAGAAAAGGTGTGGAGAATTGTTTTTCTGATTATTTATGTACAAATTAATTCATTTTACCATTTAAAAATTTTCATAAAAGTTTTTTTTTCATAGATGCTAGATATAGTACAAAAAGTTTATCAAAGCAGTAAAAATACCGACAGTGTAAGCGATCGTCTCCTAAAATCTCCAGCATATTGTGCCTTAGAATTGAAAGCCGCTGCAACAGGAAGATCTAATTTAGCTGCTGTGTTGCGAGCCGAGTCAGTGAGGAGGAGGTTTGAGATGGAAGCTGCTAATCGTCAAGCACAGCAACAACGGCGGCTAGAGATACGACAAAGAGGACGACAGCTACGGTCCAAACCTGCTTGGCATCTTATTAAAAACAAGTAAAATATTGTGTAGTCATTTTAAGCACACGATATGGACACATCCATAGTCGGACACAAAACAAAAAGTTAAGAATCAAAGAAAAACTGACAAGAATTTGCTGATGTAATTTAATCTTTCGTTATTTTTCGATATAAAATATGGTATAAGATATACATGTACATCAATTGTTCGTGAAGTGTAGTAGTAGCTTTCACTGCCTCCCCACGGAGGTTCTGTTATGATATGTGAAAGTATAAGTATTCTGGCGAGCACGCTCAATCTCTTTGATATCATTGACACTTAACATCATTAGAAATTGAGCTCAATTGTTTGCCCATTATCATAATAAAATAATATTCTCATATAATTAATTGGCAAACGAGCTTTGAAAGGACTTTCTAACATTATTTATTGCAGGAAATGTTTAGAGAGGCTATATGATTTTTACAGTCATGAAGAGGATATCGCAATGCGTTTACAAACGCGTCGTGACGAGGAGAGAATGCGTCGTGAAGAATTTCTACACGAAATGGAGTTGATGTACGGGCGAGTTCAACAGCAGCCTTTACTGTTTGAAAGGTACTACGCGCCACGATCGTACTCTCCAGGAGACAGCCTCCGTTTATCGCCGAGAAAATGCACAGCTAAAAACAGTACGTCCCGAAGCAAGCGTTATTTAAAAATTACTACAACGAGTGAAGATTTTGATTGTAACTCACAAAGCTGTACGGATATAAAAGAAAAAGTTGATAAATTGATTGATTGAATTCCAATGACGCCATCGGTAGAAGCTGCGTGAAAACAGATTTGGCATTTTAATGTATTTCAATCGTCAAATGAAGCAGTAAAAATGGCAAAAAAGTCACAATTTCTGCTCCTAATATTGCACGTAGTAATTATTGTCTAATCTAATTACTTAAATCAAAAATACTTTTTTCAAAGTACATGCAATATGTTAGATATTATTAAATAAGTATAATGCGTGTTAATTAAAACATTATTTAACGAGAATAGTCTGGTTCTTGCATGTTGTCAGCAGGAATATAACAATGCTATTAAAACAGCAGGTTTACAATATGTGGGTGATAACAACCCAGGCGGGTTCAAAAAATACCCTACCATATAGCATTACTATTTGTGACTCATAACACTTCTTGAATCAGTTGTGTATTAGATGGTAAGCAGTAACAGTGCTTACTGATTAGATAAATTTCTAAGCCCTCTCTAACGTATGACTAGCGAAGTTTAAACTAAACAAACAATTGCGTTCAAAAAGTGTTAAAATTTTACCAAAAATATTCATTCTTTAATTTTTCGTAGTATAGTATACATAATAAAAAAAGATTATTGATTACGTCTCAAACATTACAATAATTGACGAATAAGTGTATATTTATTAAAACTCGGTTTTACGGATTTTATCGCGTTTATTATTTGATTGTTTATTCCCGACGTTTCGACCGTGGTCCGAGTGGACCGCGGTCCGACCGAGTGGTCACGGGAGGACCATGACTGCTGCAAAGCGGTCGAAACGTCGGGAATAAACAATCAAATAATAAACGCGATAAAATCCGTAAAACCGAGTTTTAATAAATGTGTAACATTCGCGGAAATATAAGAAATCATTAAATAAGTGTATATTTAGAGAGTATACATTTGTTCAAAGTAATCGCGGTAGATTATTCAATATATGCTTCCGGACACATCTATCGGCCCACCACCCAGTGTTTAAAGTTTCGACGGTGTCTAGCTAAAAATAAATGTTAGGTGGTGCAATAAGTTTCACCTATCATTTATTTTTAGATAGGCACCGTTAAAACTTTGAACACTAGGTGGGCCGATAGATGTGTCCGGGAGTGTATATGTACAGGAACAAAGGTGTTAAAATATTTTTAAATAAATTTCGAGGATTTATTTCAAAGGAATATCTATTCTTATGATAAATGTTGATTTGTTTAAATTATTTATTTGGTAGAACTATCACAAGACTTTGACATCCAATTACGTAGGACACTCATTTAAAAGTTCGTATGTATATAAATTTTAGTATTGTAATTTATATTTTAATTATTTATATAATTACACATATTTTAAATGGATGTTTTTTAGTTTCTTCACCTTTTAGTCCTTGCTAATTTACGTTTTGAGTTTTAAGTTTGCTTTCTGAGGAATCTTATTTCATTACTTGTTAACAATCTCCGTAATCCAATTTAAATAAGATACTATTCGTGTGTAGACTGAAGGGATGTCAGTAACACCGCACCTTTGTATTCCGAAACTTGTTATACCATAAAGATACCAATTTGTTTCAAAACGCTCTGTTATTTCCTTAATCAATGGGCCACCTGAGTCACCATTACAAGTGTCTTTACCTATCACCCCGCCAGCGCATATGATATTTTCAATATTAAATTTTTTAATCATCGGAAATTTCATTTCACAAGTTTCCATTGGAACTGTTGCTAATTCTACTTTTAATTTTGTTACCGATTCTGTACCTGCAAGAGAGATTATAGTTTTAAGAGACTATTATAAAAGAATAAAAATCATTGATCACGATGATTAAATACGTTTAAAATTGTCGTTTTGTGAAAAAGATCTAAAAAATTGTTGTTTTCTGATTTTTTTTTCTACTAAAGTAATAAAGCATGCAATCATACATCTTGGCCTACGCTGTGGCCTTTCTTGTAAAAATCAGCTGGACGGTACCAAACTCTAAAAGGCATCTTGTACTGCATTTCATAAATTGAACTTTTTTTTGCAAAAAATTGACGAGATTTCAAAAAATAATAATAGTCGGTAAGCGCAAAGTCCAGCGCAACTTTTGTAGCTTAAGGACCGTCTTTTGTATAGTAAGGGATCGCTCTTTGTCGTGAAGAAGCGGAGAAGATCAATGGACCAAAGCTGGTTGCATATGTGCGAGATTCTCCATCATGGTCTGCAGTTCTTTATAGTACACATTTACAGAGATGCCCATGCCATTTTGTAAAAAGTTGTGATGAATGTCACCGCCACCAGATCATCATATTTGTATGGGTAACTTTTCGTTTTAGCATTACTTTGATGCTAAACCAGGATCTAACTAATTTGGTAGGCGCCTTTAATTGTCGAACTGAATTCATTTTTCGTCAAAGCAGCGCAGGGCAGGTTCTGACTAATTTTATACAAAACTAACTAATTTTATTCAAACTTGCAAATTCACCCAAAGACGTTTTATTTTATATTTAATACGTAAATTATCAAATACGTTAGTTTTATATCTAAGCTTACTAAAAAGCAGATCAACAACAATTCTAATAGTGTGATAAGGTTCAGCACAGATTTACATGAAATGTAGTTAAATCAATTTACCTAATTCTGTAAGACCCCAACCTGCTGTTGAGAATATTGTTCCTGGAACGTAATCTTGAGCAGCTGTGTACTTCGTTGTTGGCAAACATATCGGCTTAATGAAATCTAAAAAACAAAAATGTCTATAATTTCTTGTTAATTAGTACGTTATAAAAACCTGTACCATTTTACCTGTGTAGTTAACAACTTGCTCTAGACGTAAAAGTGAAATATCTGCAGAGTGTTTTCTTGGATTATATTTCGGATGTATGATTGTTTGATTTATATTAATGTCTACAGGAGGATCGCTGCAGTAGCCTTCGTCGCAATCACGTTCTGTTTCACTGTCCCATTCTCCCAAGCGCACACTGACTCTGAATAACATATAAGTTATAAATAAATTATTGGATTTAAACGAAATGTTGGTAATCGGAAGCTATTTAATGGGAAAGTTATTACTAACAGCTTGTAATTGAGAGCACAGTGCGCAGCTGTTATCACAAAACGGTTTGATATCAATGACCCGCTGCACGTGTATCTTGGTTTTCCTGAAATGTGATTTATTATTATTTACTCATTATTTTTATTATTTTTATCATTTGGGGAGTAAGGGGAGAGCGGAAATAACATCTTTACCCGGCCCAACAGTCAACCTCACCTGCACGCGTCGGTGGTTCGTCATGAATAACCGATGGCGGCGCTCCCTGGGCGCCGCGGTGCTCCCTGCTAGACAACGGACGAGGCTCTGGCGACCGAACAATGGCGGTATAACCATATCACCAGTCAAACATCCGACCGCAGAGGCAACAGCGGCCTTGGGAGTTTAAATTACTTCTAAAACGTCTGGGGCAGAAGGCAACGGGAAACCACTGCTTCTATCTTTCCCAAGAGAGTCAGTATGAAAGGTCTAAGAACAGTAAGTAGTATGTCTGGCGACCCGGCTGACGCCCGGCGCCATCTCACCGGGAGGGATGGTGTGAAACGTGCTACCGGCCATGCGCTCATATCTCATCAGGCGCCGCATGGAAATTCAGTTACTGATGAAACTAACAATTACAAGTCGATTCGCCATCCCCATCGCATCGGAACGTGGAATGTCTGCGGCCTTAACCAACCCGGCAAATTACGAATCGTGGAAAACGAAATGCATAGAAAGAACATTCACCTGCTAGGGCTAAGCGAAATACACTGGAAAGGCACAGGCCACTTCACATCTGACCTCGGTAGTACTGTGTATTTCTCGGGCACCGAAGACGATAGTAGTAAGGGAGTGGCCTTCATCGTGCTACAGTCAATCAACAAATGCGTTGTAGGATATAACACAGTTAGCGAACGCATAATAACACTCAAAATCAACACCGTACCTTGCAAACTCAACATAGTGCAGGCATATGCCCCCACAACACAGTCAACTGAAGAAGAAATAGAGGGTTTTTACGGTATGCTGACTGCGACACTTATAGGCCTCCCAAAACGAGAAATAACCATCATCTTAGGGGATTTTAATGCCAAAGTTGGAGACACTAGAGACGATGATCACCTTCGGCGCATTGTGGGCAAGCACGGAATTGGAGAGCGCAATGATAGAGGCGAGCGCTTGTTACAATTCTGCTGCGAGGAGAATTTTACCATCACTAACACCTGCTTCAAACATCATGTCCGCAGACTTTATACCTGGACATCGCCTGGCAACAGGTGCAAAAATCAAATTGACTACATACTCGTAAGAACGCGATGGAGAAGCTCAGTGATGAACGCCACAACCTGTCCTGGCGCTGACTGCGGAACAGACCACCGGCTTCTTGTAGCTACAGTTCAAGTGCGGCTAAAGAAAATACAGAAACCCAAAAGAGCACAGAATATGCAGAACATAAACACCGATGGCTTTAAAGAAGGTTTATCAAAGAGAATGAGAGAATTTCCGCATGACATTTCAGACAGCGATAGCAAATGGGAATATTTCAAAAAGATGATAGAGGACACTGCAAGAGATAATAAGCTAAAGAAGCCTGTGATGAAAGATTTCATCACACAAGAGACAGCTCAAATTATCATCCTGAGACGCGAGCTTAACGCGCGAGCTTAACGCGAACCAAGATCAACAGCGGTATGCAGAAGTAAGTCGCCAAATTAAATCTCGCTGTCGGAACGACTATGATAAACATATAAATAAAATCTGTCTTGAATTAGAACACCACTCTCAGATAAATGAATCCAGATTTCTTTTTCAAAAAGTAAAGGAACTAACTGGAACGCGTAAACCTAGAACTTGGGTCATTGAAGATAAAGACGGGCGTCTACTAACAAATGTGGCTCAAGTGTTAGAAAGATGGAAGAACTACTGTGCAGAGTTGTATGACACAAGAGAGCCCAATAACGCTAATATTACATGGGTCACAGAAGAGCCTGATATCCTGCTATCAGAAATTGAGCATGCCATTAAAGCTCTTAAGTGCAAGAAATCACCGGGTAAAGATGCTATTACAGCCGAAATATTAAAAAACCTAGGTCAACGAGGCACAAAGGCTATTACCGAAATCTGTAACAACGTTTGGTGCACTGGTATTTGGCCAAAAGACTGGACAAAATCGGCATTTATACCTTTGCACAAAAAAGGCTCTTCAAAAGACTGTGGAAATTACAGAACTATAGCGTTAATATCTCATGCGAGTAAGATCCTCCTCCATGTAATAAATAGACGTCTTAATCACTTTTTACGCCGACAGATACCCGAAGAGCAGGCAGGTTTCGTGAAGGGCAGAGGAACACGGGAACAAATACTAAATGTACGCCAAATCATCGAGAAGAGCAGGGAGTTCAACACCCCCGTGGTCCTTTGCTTTATAGACTACACAAAAGCCTTTGACTGCGTGCAACGGGATAAACTGTGGAATGTGCTGCTCGAAATGGGAGTTCCTGAACACCTCGTTGGCTTAATTCAAAATCTATATACTGAGAACCGTTCTTGTATAAAGATAGGCACTGAATGCTCCAATATGTTCCGAACCAAAAGAGGAGTGAGACAAGGTTGCATTTTGTCTCCTGCACTTTTTAACATATATGGAGAGCACATAATGCGAAAGGTCACCGAGAAGTGGGAAAAGGGATTCCCTATAGGTGGAAAAAGATTATCGAACCTCCGGTATGCCGACGATACCATTCTTCTGGCAACATCAATGGAAGATATGAGTGAGCTTTTCCGAAGACTTGAGTTAGAGAGTAGCAACATCGGCCTCGTTGTGAACAGAGCGAAAACAAAGGTGATGATAGTGGATCGAGCCGGAAAATTAACTAATGCCGCCTGCAACATCCCTGGCATTCATATCGCCGACCGTTACGTCTACCTAGGTTCTCAAATCTCTAATGACGGAAAATGTGTTCTCGAAATCAAAAGGCGAATCGGAATGGCAAAAGATGCTATGAGCCGTTTAAACAACATCTGGAAGAAAAGTGGAATTAGTATAAACACCAAGACTAGACTCATACGTACTTTGGTATTCCCTATCTTCCTGTATGGAGTGGAAACGTGGACTATCCCAGCCAGAGAGAGACAAAGGATTGATGTATTCGAGATGTGGTGCTGGAGACGTATGCTAAGGATACCTTGGACTATGAAACGCACTAATGCATCAATCCTGACTCAACTACGTGTTAAGACTCGTTTGTCCACCATATGCCAACAACGCATTCTTTGGTATTTCGGCCACACAATGCGCAGAGGCGACGACAGTTTGGAGAAACTGATTGTGGTTGGTAACACCGAAGGCAAAAGATCGCGCGGTCGTTCACCAACAAGATGGACGGATCAAGTAAAGGACTCGTCGTCCTCTAAATTTTACACGGTGGTGAGAGATGCGCTGGACAGGAACCGGTGGAGGCAGATCGTCCGCTCAAGACGGCAACCCTGATGCTGACCACGATCCTCAAATATGAGGGAACGACTTCAGAGAGAGACTCATTATTTAGTTTGTATTTAACTGTTTAAGATAGATGAAAATTAATTCTAAGAAATAGGAATTTTAAATTATGCAAAGCAATCATATTCATAATTAAATTTTAACAGCAATGTATACAAAATAAATTTGATTACAGAAAGAGAGGCCACTTATGAAGATATAAATTCAGTTCTTATTTGCTGTTGCAGCTTAGTGATATAATGTGGAATTTACATTTAAGGGTACTTTTTACAACTAACCTTCATTTTTCTGAGTTTTGATCCGAGCAAGCCATGGAAATTCATCTATTGCGGCTAGATTACCTCCAAATATACGATCTGTGACGGATCCACTAATGCCGCAAATCTTTCTACTTGGTAAACCATCAGTCGTAACTGTATGAATTACATCATTACTTCTGGGTGTAGTGAAACGCGGAACAACGTTGTGTTGATTTATACTATCAGATGTTGTCGTTTTGACTCTGCTGGTCGCTGTCTCTGTGTCGTTATGAAACACTATTGGGCTATCTATAGGACAACATACCTGAAAAGGTTTGCTAATAATAAAAGGAATTATTTTATATTGCAGTACGTTTGATATCAATCACGTATAAAATTCTCATGTGGAAACCCGATTAGAATATCGGGCAATTCCGGTAGTTAAAAAAGCGACTAAGAGTGGACAGCTCTAATAAGAGGTGTTTTTCGTGCCATCACGCATGCCAAGCGGGGCATGTTCGGCAATGCCCACTTTGAAAAATCTATTTTCACCAGCGGATATTAGGTTGAAATGAAAAAAGGTTGTACACAAAAGTTTTGATACATCTTTTTGAAAGTAAATTATGATGATAAAATATTAAAAATGCAGAACATGTAAAACTTACTAACCAAAGCAAGTTAGTCTTTGTATTTTCTACAAACATTTTTTTTTCGAAGTTCATAGGCCGGATATATTTATATTATTATGTCGTTACCTTTGGACCTCTTGTATCAAATCCACAAAAATTGGTTCTTAAAGCTTCAGCGTCATTAACTTTTAACAAATCTATTGCTGAGATGCATTCAGTTATTAATAAGCATTTTTTGTTGTGCTCTTCACAGGCCATTACTTTTAGTGAATATATTGTATCTGAAATAATAAAAATATAAATAGATAATGTTCTAAAACGTATCATTACATAGAACACGTATCATTATATAGAATATTTGTACGAGTACAACAATAAGAAAATTCTTCTACATTTCTTAAAAAAATCAGTATCCTATTATATAAATTAATATAATTTTTTTCTAACAGCATATAGCCCTTTGGTTCCTAAAAATATGGACACAGTAAAAAAAATTGTTATAATGTTTCAAACTTATAAGTAATACGTTTTGTTTTTATTAATAAATTCGATGTTATCATATTTGTGTATTTTTATGTGAATTCTTATTTTATTTTTTATAGACGAGGCGACTAGACGACCAGTTCGTTCTCCTGATAGTAAGTGACACGCTTACACATAACAACGAGGCTCTAGGTATTATGGTTATATATTATGCGGTCGTTGCCTTGAGACATAAGATTTAACTCTAGTTACGTAATATAATGTAATACATTTTCTTTCGCTGAGGATCTCTGTCTTCATTTAAAATACCTAATAGACGTATACACGCTTCGTGCACTATGCACAATTACATAGTCATCTTAGTAATGATTTGCAGTATTGACTGTTTTGTGGGATCGTATGAACATATATCTCATATGTATTTCAGTATATACAAAAGTACTCTGTGCACATGAGTATTTATTTAACTGCGTTTGCCCTGTACCACGAAGATCACTGCTTCGATTCTAGGGCCACAGGTTGCGGGTGGTTGATTGGTGGCACTCGAGTTTTAAACTTGTCCAGATCACATCAACGCTGTGTTTCAGCAGTCGACATATGAGAGTCTGAGTATTCTGGTTCAGTACGTTTCTCATTTGTACATCCACAGCCTCATTGTAGTTGCAATAAAGTCAACATTCAAATTTGATTATACATTATTTGACTTTATTTTCGATCAAGTAACTTTTGGCTTTGTTTTAACATTGGATGTGAGGAAGCTAAAAGCGATTGTTTTGTATTACATGATTCATCATATTTTTAACACAGGAAATATTGAAATAGGAATATCAGTTACAACTCAATAACCTCTGGAACAAGTTGATAAGAACCGTTAATCTGTTAATCTGCTGTCCATCCGGATCTGTGCAAACAATATATAAATACCTTCAAAAATAAATAAAATTAATGTGTCCTTCTTTAATTAAAATAAAACCTTTTTATTCATATCCATGTTTTCACGAAACGTATACCTAAACCAATTTAAAAAAAATTGTATTTGTTTCTGATAATCTTCGTAATGGCTGCACAAATTTTGCCGGAACCTTAACAGGTAGATAGTTGAACGGTTTAAGAAATAACAGATAACTTTCATTTAAAAACTAATATGGGTTCCGCATAAAAAATAATATTACTATTCAGTTGAATCAGTTTTAGTGATAAGTCTTTGAATTCGTGCGCCTTATCACATATTACACAACAGTATTTAACTCATAATTAAAATAGGTTATTTAATTCTTTTCATTTGTCATGTGTTCTGCCCGTATATTATTATTATTATTATATATATATAATATTATTTATATTAAGTATAATATCCAAGCTAAGATTTGCTGGAAGAGAGCTCTTTTAGTGTTAAGCTCGCCTTTGTAAGTACATTTTAAGGTGTCCATGTTTTGTCATACATGTATACAAAGAAAATAATAAAAAAATAGTTTTTAGGTGTACAAATAAATGAGTCATTCTGTAAGTAAATTGCTGCACCGTATGATTAGTAAATCCATTCTATAGCAAGGTTCTCCAAAGAGTATGTATAGTACTGTAGCGTTTACCGACTTTATGTTGCGCTTTAACTATTAATTTAATCAGAAGATTTGTATAATATTCCATATTCCATGTTCATATAGGTTAAAGCTATTGTACGTTGTACGCATTAATTACATTTTGTCGAAATTTTCTATGTTACTTTATGTTCTCCAATCGCCCAATAAACCTTATAACAAGAAGATATTGTAAAATTTACTTATACTAAAGACAAACTCTAAGAGGAAAAACACTTTAAGTTGTAAAAACAATGTTGAAATATACTTATCAAAATATATGAATAATACTCACGGAAAGACCCAACCACAAGGACGACGAGATACGACCAGTTAATGATACACGGTTTCCACATGTTTAACATTTTGCACTTTATTGTTGTTAATATTTATTTAAATCATTTATTGTCAGTTCACTGCTAGCAGCCAGTGTTGTGAATGCGGAGATCCAATGGTAGTCAAGTAATGTGTCAATTATAACACAGAAGCGTTTATTATTTAAACACAAGCGTTGTCACTGTCTGTACGCAGTGCCGTCTGATACGACAGATTGCGCGTAAATTAAGATTTGAAGTGTGCTTCGCGAATGAATGTTTTGCCATCATTCGTTCAACAAATGGAAAACTTCAGTAGAACATTTGCAGTTATGTAAAAGTTAATAACTTTGAAAATTTCGTGTTATGTATATACTCGAAAATTATGTATTGGTAGAGAAATTGTTGTAGATGTACAGAAACTAATACATAAAGTATTATACAATTTAAACATGATGTGCCGTAAATCGATTTGATTAAAAGTGTAATGTGTATTTGAAGTAAAAACAAACGTTTTAACTATTAGTATGTAATATGCAGATCATTTTAGTTTAGATGCGGGTCATATAACATTCATCATACACAGACTCCCGTATTGACAATCCTAACATAAAAAAATATGTTAGGGTAAAGCAGATAACTTTAAAAAAGATAAGAATAATGGTTTATTAATTAAATTTAATAATTTAATCTGTTTTTTTATAAAACGTACTAAATAATGTGGTCTAATATCCATTTAAAGAAATATGGTACAGACGTATAAACGCCTGGCTTTTGAATGCCACAAACTGTTGGACCGAATGAAACCACACCAACGAGGAAGCTTTTTGGTCCTTCTGGTGTGTCAAAGATCTGTAACAGATATTGCACAGGTTATAACGTAACCCAAAAAAATACTCTAACACTGTTAAGCATTTAGTTAATATATTAATATGAGCCATCTATGTGATTTAATTTGTTCCTGCATTTGCTAATAGCTTAGTTGGTCTCAAAAGTAGTTTTGCATTAATGTTAACTTCTATTTCCGTCATTATCGACAAACTAAAGATGTGAGTACGTTTTCTTGAGCATTAGTCATTGATAATCGTTAACCTAATATTGCGGTTGAACGAGACATAAGCCATTCGAAGTCAACACTCATCATTTAGCAACTAATACGTATTATGTGACTAATTTAGACGCAGGGGGTTTGGTTTATCCCCGTTGTTCAGAATATTCGACTTATAAGCAATAAAAATGAAGGTAAATGAATAATAACAGCGAAGTTATATGTTGCACATTAATAATTCTATATACGCAAGCAATCGCGTAAAGACAGATATCCCAATTATTGTTTTAAACAAATTTGATCGTAATATTTTCAGACCCATTCTAGAACATAGATTGTGCATAGAAAATATAAATTATTTGATAAAAATCAACCGAGAATTTGATACTCAATGAAAATGATGGAACTTGGTCTCTGGACAGGGAGGTCAATCTGGACAATCCAGTTTACGGAGGTTCTACTGTACTTTTATTTCTACATCTAACTAGCACCACTTGTTTTGGAAAAACGTATTACTTACCATTAAGTGAACGCCATGCTCACCTCGTCGCCTCGGTATATAAACAAAATGCAAAATGAACAACAACGTTATTATAATAAATATCCTGTATCTGTGGTGCATTATTCATTTGGCATTCATTATTATGATAATGCCATGTGATGGTTAATGAGTTAGACCAACATTCATGCATGTAGTTATTAATTAAATTTAATAATTTAATCTGTTTTTTTATAAAACGTACTAAATAATGTGGTCTAATATCCATTTAAAGAAATATGGTACAGACGTATAAACGCCTGGCTTTTGAATGCCACAAACTGTTGGACCGAATGAAACCACACCAACGAGGAAGCTTTTTGGTCCTTCTGGTGTGTCAAAGATCTGTAACAGATATTGCACAGGTTATAACGTAACCCAAAAAAATACTCTAACACTGTTAAGCATTTAGTTAATATATTAATATGAGCCATCTATGTGATTTAATTTGTTCCTGCATTTGCTAATAGCTTAGTTGGTCTCAAAAGTAGTTTTGCATTAATGTTAACTTCTATTTCCGTCATTATCGACAAACTAAAGATGTGAGTACGTTTTCTTGAGCATTAGTCATTGATAATCGTTAACCTAATATTGCGGTTGAACGAGACATAAGCCATTCGAAGTCAACACTCATCATTTAGCAACTAATACGTATTATGTGACTAATTTAGACGCAGGGGGTTTGGTTTATCCCCGTTGTTCAGAATATTCGACTTATAAGCAATAAAAATGAAGGTAAATGAATAATAACAGCGAAGTTATATGTTGCACATTAATAATTCTATATACGCAAGCAATCGCGTAAAGACAGATATCCCAATTATTGTTTTAAACAAATTTGATCGTAATATTTTCAGACCCATTCTAGAACATAGATTGTGCATAGAAAATATAAATTATTTGATAAAAATCAACCGAGAATTTGATACTCAATGAAAATGATGGAACTTGGTCTCTGGACAGGGAGGTCAATCTGGACAATCCAGTTTACGGAGGTTCTACTGTACTTTTATTTCTACATCTAACTAGCACCACTTGTTTTGGAAAAACGTATTACTTACCATTAAGTAAACGCCATGCTCACCTCGTCGCCTCGGTATATAAACAAAATGCAAAATGAACAACAACGTTATTATAATAAATATCCTGTATCTGTGGTGCATTATTCATTTGGCATTCATTATTATGATAATGCCATGTGATGGTCAATGAGTTACACCAACTTTCATGCATGTAGTTATGATTAAAAAGTATATCGTTATTATTCGTAATCTTCTTTTTATACAATTTTAAACTAGTTTTATCGTAAATTAATACCTAGACAGCAAGGTTTTTTTATTTTTAATACTATCAATACAATTACTATAAAAATAGAAATTGGTTAGTTAATCACTTGTTCACCTTCATGAGCGGGCCGCCGGAGTCACCGCCACAGGTATCTTTATTGAGCTGTGAGCCCGCGCATATTTCAGATTTTTCCACTTTAAATCTTTTACCAAAGAAGTTACACGATTCTGGTGTTAACACAGGTAACTGTCAATAATAAAAACGGAAAAATTAAATAAAAAATATTACTGATTTTGGAAATAGATGATTAATTTTTTAGGTTAAACGGTAATCTTTCAATCCACTAAAACATTATAATTATTCATATGCTATAATTATAATTAATGATATAGTTACCGAAATAAACTGTAAGATGTTGGCCCTTTCATCTGTTGTCATGTTCATTTTTCCCCATCCTGCTACTGTGACCAATTCACCTACGCGAAGATCAGATAATTGCTCACGTTTTGGTAGACAAATCGGGGAAACATAATCTTAAAAAATAATTGTTTTAAAAATATTATGCATGAGAAAAATTATCTTTTATTATGTGCGTTGATACAACAGATAAATAAATTATCTACGTTTGGTTTTACTCAAGAAATATAGACATGAATTTCCACTTTTAAAGATTTTTTTTTTGTTTTCCATTAGCGACGGACGAAAAAGACCTTTTTCTGATAGTAAGTCATACGTTTACCCATAATAATGGCGCTAATTGGGATGTTGAACACTACACTATATTGTGGACGTCACTTTGGAACAAGTTGATAAGTCTCATTACCCCAGTAATTTCACTAAATGCAGCGCTCTTCAAACCGGAATATATGACGCCAGAAATCAGAGTTGCGATGGTACTAGGTCTGTCTCCGGCAAAGTCTCAACACCGGATTCTCTAATAATATTCAGACGTTTTTTTAAATGAAATAAATTCACCATTCAATTCAATAGGTGCATCAAGTTCAATCACGGAAATGTCATTATGAAAGGGCGGCGTGTTGAAATTTTGATGGCTGTGTATGTTCTTCACCCCTCTATCTTGCAGTGGAGGTGCACACACATTTAATTGGCAGTCAGGGTTCGAGCGTGTGTCGTACTCGCCCGCGCGTACTGCAACTCTGGCATACATAAAATTTAATATTCAAGAAACAATGTAAAACACTTACAATTTACACCTTAAGATAATTCTGTGACGTGCTAATATAAATGAACAAGTTGAATTTCTATTTTGTCATTTACATTAATAAAATGTAACAAGGTCTCTTATTAGACAAAACATAAACATATCAACTTCCAGATATTCCGTATTGGTATATAAAGATTGCTTTATGTGAAGGGCGAGTAAGAATATATCCCCTCTTTGCCCCTGCATGTCGTAAAAGACGTATAAGTAGGATCAAGTACAAAAAACAAGCCGCGGTTGCATTTGTGACCTATAGAAACAAGACCTATAAATCATACAGTTCTCGTCAACCTGTATGCCATGCGTGGTAATTACACTTTACATATTAACCAGTGTTTAACAATAGACATCAATAGGCTGAAACTATGATAAATAGATATTATAAAAGAAACTTTACAGTTGGTAACCGTTGTCGGCACTCTCTATGCAATGTGCTGCCGTCACAATATGCTTGTCAGTTACGAGCACTCCACCGCACATCCAGTCCAGTTCCTCATCACCTGGAACTATACATACACCTTCACAAATAAATCAAAAAATAGGTGTCCGTTTATATATTCCGAAATAGTAGCTGTTTTTTTAAGTTGTGTGAAAGGACTCAAAAACCAATTTGAAATATCTACATATGCCTGTGTGTTTGTTCATAAAGGTGTACTAACTGAAAGTAATAAACATGATGTACAGGTGGTATGGTTGGACAAAGCTAATAGGTAAATTTATTATAATATTAAAATATCAATCAGATAGCATGTCTGATGTTAAACCATGTTGATGCATTTATTTAGGGAACCTTATACGATGCATTTTTTATAAATTAAGTGGATGTTCAATTACAAAGCATGGACATTATGATTAATATAGAGTGAAAGAGATGTAACGACAAATTCCCTGTGTCTGAGATGGCTTATTTTGCGTAGTACTGATAAACATTTTTTTATTAAAAAACAATGTTGCACCTAATTAAACGGAGAAAAGTTAGCATGCCAAAAGTTGATACATTAGTTATCATGAAAAAGTCGTCCGATGGTAAACAATAAACATTCTGTTTAGAATTAGTTTTTAATTAATATACAAAAAAAAAACTAACTGCTGTATCCAAGGCGCACGATCCAGGGAAATTGTCCGAGTGCAGCATTCATACCCCCGATAATCCGGTCCGCCGCGCTGAAACCACATTCGTAGCTGTCCAATTTTGGCCACGCTTTGTGATTCATAACTTGGCGCCATGTGTCGTCTGCATTATCAAGAACAAGCTATAAACACTTCTCAATTTCATTAAAAAATCATTTTAACAGTAACTTAACAATAAAGATTAATTCAGTACAATAAGTCCATAAGTTATACTTAAATTCTGTTACCTCAGTCCTCCCGCTATAATGCCCTCGAAACAATAGTAATATATAATTAAAATAAACGCTATATAATCCATTATATTTAGTTTAGTAATTGGGTAATATTCGAGTGAATATAAGATATTTTCACATCTCTTTTGTCATTTATTAGGTATAATTTCGTTAGCTTACCTGATGTAGAATGGCTAATTAATATTACAATAATGAAGATGAAGTCCAACTGAATCATGTCGATATATTTGAATCCTAGCCACTGAGATTTTTGTCGTAGGGTTTGTAGCCACGTTACAGCCTAGGCTTATGCCTGGGAACGTACTCTCACAAGATTCATTCTTATGCGACTGTCGAACGTAGCGGTGATAAAGCGATTAGTTCCACACTGTTCCTTGCACTATTAAACGAAAAAGAGTTAACAACTAATGCAGTGTCGTGAAACAAATATAATAAAACAATAATTCCGTATATAATATTTTACGCATTCTCTTAACTTTCTTATTAGTTAGGCTTAAACATACATTTAAAATAAAATTCTCGTAGCTACCTGGGAGATTATTGATTTAACCTACCCATTATTAATAATTCGTCAGAGATGACAATCGAGTGATCTGCAATGTATAACATCTTTTTCCTTAATTTTTAGAAGACGTCTCGTTGGAAATTGGCCCATACAATAATTTTTTATATTGTATGAATTGTAAAAGGCTATAAGCATTTTTTTTAAAAGTTCTATCATTAAAGAAGAGGATGTGAAATAGAGTGCGAATGGCCATGCAATTGCTTGCATTTTAGATTGATTTGGAAAGTTTTAGGATTTTTGTTAATTTTACTGAGATAAAAGAAATTCTTAGTTAAATTTAATAGTTACGTATTGTAGTGTGTACTTGTATTGCAATAGAATTTTCATACAGCGGAACAATGTAATTACATTTCATTGTTTCACATCATTGGTTTTAAATAGTCATTAACATCAAACAAAGTGAATTTACAGGCTAATTAAAACGTAAATAGTTGTTACTTGTACTTATTACTTACCGTGCCTAAAAACGCATGCAACTTGTAACTTTTTTTACAGGAATTCATGTTGCATATTGATACACTTATTACTCCACTTATGGGCCATTTTGATATCGATCAGATATTAGGTAATTTTTTTTCACCGTACTCTTACTTATCAACCTTTTTAAATATTAAGCAAGTAAAAAATAGCGATATAATATAATAACAACATTAGAATATATTTACTCGATTTTATTAGATTCAGCTGTTCAAAGTAATTTGCAGCGGTTTCAAGGAGTTTGAATAAGATGAAAAAGTTCACGCGTATTAACGAACAAAGCTAATACGATCTTTTGTCAACTTTTGCTGCAATTTCGTAAAGAGTCTAATAAAAGAAAGACCAATTTCTAGTTTTTAAGGACTTTTGCGCGACATGCGCATGTCAGTCCTATCATATCCTTAATACTATATATATACATATATATATATATATATATATATACATTAAAAACTAATTTGCTACAACTATTTATATACTATGTTCTCCATGGAAATAAAAAAAGTCTTTGCTTCTTCGCTACAAGGACGTGATAGTATTCCATGGAATAGGCCAACATTGAAAAGAAACACCAATCTTAATTCTCTAAGGGTGAGTTTATGGCGGGTTCTGCTTTCCTCCTTCCACTTCGTTCTATCATGGATATCGTCTTCTAGAAGATCGCAGCTCTTCATGTCGCTCACGATAACACCTAATTGTCGCAGTTTCCTTCTTCTGCTTCTCCGTTTGTCAGGTGTGTTTAAACTAGGTGTGTACCTAGTTTGTATTCAGCAGATCAAATTTTAACATGCCGTACTACTGCAGGCAGCTTCTCTACAGCTTACAAGATACCGCGAATTAATCTTCATTAGTCAATTGTCACAAAACATTATTTTAATTAAATTTACAAATAATATGCAATTGAAAGCACCATCATCTTTACTACCTATTCTTGATGTTATAAGATATATGTTTTATGTTTGGTAGTGTTAAATTTTATTCTTTGTTTAATTAGAGCTGAAAAAAAAATGGTTTAGTCCCTAAGGATATTTGAATGAGACTCCCTAAAATTATTACATTTCTTTAACGAAAATTCTTAATAAAAATACATTAAAAATTTGTCTCCAGTATATAATCCCGAATCTATTCTTTTGACGGTTGTGCGGTATAATACCGTTAATCTCGCTGAATTGTTTCTAGAATGGAATATTTTCGGAAGGGTTTCGGTTCGGTGGCACCAAATAATGGATACATTTTTTTTTAAGCACCGTGCTTTGGTAAAACACTCTTACTATGTACGTTCCCGCGATTACAATGGATGAATATATACTTAGCTTATACGAACCGACGATTTCGTTGAAATTATCATTGTTATCACGAACACAATCAATTAAGGCAAGAAAAAGGTTTCTGCAGGACAGTAATCGTAGTTTGATTTTAAAGTTTATATTATAATTAGTTCTATTATTTAACTTCATAAACACATCTTACTTCTCTGTGAAGATTCTTATTCATTGGACGATTAGTAATAGTGTTAATAGTATTCTTTGTTTCTTATATAAAAGTTTAACATGTACATAGAAAAGGAAATGCCAGAGGCAGTAAGTGAATTATCAAAAAAATTGTATTAGTTCTTCTACACCCAAACCCAACTTAATTAAATTGGGTTTTTACTTTCCGAGACGTAAAAGCATACGGTTTTTTAAAGTCATTGACCAGTGTGTGACGCGTGTGTTAAACATAAATAAAACATTTTTTAAGAAACAAATACTTAATTCCATTTATAGGAAATATTCATCATGTCGTCGGAACAAACAGAATTAATGCGACGTTGTTAAATTTTTATAGACAAAGGAAAATAATTTGTAAACACATTGAGGAAAAATGTTGACGTTTACCTTATAATAAAGGCAAATGTATAAATGTTATAAGTACCTACTTTGATTACTCATCCTATATTTATGTTATTTATATCTGTGATATTAATTCTGAGTAATAAAATTGAAATTTAATGATTTCGTTTTATTAAAAACATGTCATGTTAAGATATAAGGTATTCCACAAACCAGTATCCGGGGATAGTCCCTTAAATAATAACTACTTCAAGCTATTTATACTCACCTGTAAAAATCCAACAACCATTTGGAAATCAGACGGAAAGGTGTCAGGATTTATGTATCAATTTTGAGTGTTTTTTCATAGAAAATTACGCTTTAGAACAAAGCAACTTAAAGTTCAAAATTGCCGTCACTTTATTATATACGTAAACGTATGGTAGACTGAGTTTGCTTTTTCTTGTTAAACTAGTATGATAATGACAGCGATCTCGACAAACTGCAGATGGTACGTCATTCAGTGAGCTGCCTCTTTCTCACAATATCCAGTTTCGTATAAATATTAATGTCATTTTGAAATCAAATACAATTCGAATAAACAAAATCAAGGCATGCCGCTTAGACAAAAGATCGGTTGTAAAGTAAAAATAAGTTGTGCTACCCGTGTCATCAAAACCAAAGTGTTACTTTATTTCGAGCCAAGATATCGTCGACAATTTGCAATAAACTAATTCGTGTTACGGTTGTACGGCGAATTTTAGTAAATAGAATTTTTTACTGTCTCATAATTCCTCTATATTAATTAGAATTAGTATAATTTAAACAAGTGACTTGGCAGGACTGTGATCTGGTATTACGAGTGAGACGATATTAAAAGAAAACAATGTGGAAGTGTTTACTATGTGTTATTGTGTTACGTTCATTGCTGTTTACATCAGTTCAATGTCGTGAGTACTTTATATTATTACACATAGCAAAGTATCTATTTTCTGAATTAAGAAAATATAAGTTTTATTTTAAACATATAAATAATGAAGCTATTTTTCCAACATACGTTTTTTCATAACAATATAAATTTATAAATGTTTTTGATCATCTGACGGTGACAAAACTGTTTGAAAGCCCTCAAAAAAGGTTATGAAATTAATTTTGTGACAATGCGGATATAATATCTGAAATTAATTTATGATAATTATTTGTGTAATAAATTAAAATATGTCTACCTTTAAAAGACAATTCCGTTTTAGTAAAATTTATTTTTAACTTTTAAGTTATTAACTTCATTTTCCTTATGTATATTATTTTTTAAAGAGGAGAGGATCAGAATAATATAGAATGATCGGCATTAAATATGGAAATATTAAACTAATATATATAAAATATATGTAATCAAAAAAAGTTCACTTACACTAATTAAATGTAATAAATATTGGCATCGCGAAAGGCATTTTTACTGCTGAAAATAGTCTCTTAAAGTTATTAAAAAGAATGTAGAAAATGTTTCCCGGCGAAATCAGACTAACAACTCCTTCAGCTTATAACGAAAATGTTCGTATTTCAGATATTTTATATATTTATCGCTATGTGTACCGGACGTAACATAGTACAAGCAGCTAAAAATACGTGAAGATTCGTGTAAATTTTTACGAATCACTCATAATAAGCAGATAAAGTAAATTTTCTTAACAATTTCTTATTAAAATGATGACGTCACTATGTGTTCATGTCTAATTATATAAAAATGGTGTGTCTGTTGCCGAATTAGGCTAGATAAAAATTTCGATGTTAGACATCGCTGGCTTACCTTTTATAATATACAGTGTGTTTAAATAATTATTGAGTTATTATCGCCTGCTTTTTTGGTTCGTCAATAATGTTTTCAGTTCTATTTGTAACATAGGTTTGTTCGATTTTACTATTCGCTAAATATCTGAAAGGTACATGAGTGTATATTACTGTGCAAATCTTAAATGTTATAACAAACAAACAAATAACAATCAACATTCATTTTATTTTAAACGTGTTTTTCAGCTTTCTTTTTTTCAATATCGAAACTTGTATTTTCCGGTTTTCATTAATAGATGAAATCAATTTGCGCAAGGTTTATGCTTCTCTTAATTTGGGGTGGAATAAACATAATAAAAATATGTATAATAATAAACTAGAGTAGTCTATGTTTTTAACAGTATTTTTTATTCATTATTTCAGAATACACAGGTGCCAGTTGTTCAATACAAAATGAAGTATCAGGGTTATGCGTTCCATTACAAGAATGTGCACCATTAATGAAAGAGATAAAGAGGAGTGGCAAGCCTATACCTCCGCGGTTGAGAAGGAAGTTACAATCTCTTACATGCGGCTTCGAACAGGATTTGCCTTTGGTATGTGTTGCTTCTCAAGGTAGCATCAGTATAGGCATAGATGCAGTAAAAAGTGTATACCTCTAGTTATAAAATTGAATCTCTCTTCTCTTTGCGAAACTATACCGTTACGCTCCTCAATATAAAGATAGAGATTTACAATTCATTTCTTTATTTTTTGCTCATTAAATATCGTTATGTCTATGAAAGCCATGATTACTTTGTACCTGGTAATTAGTGCCTAAGCAATAAGCTACTTTTACTTCCCCTAAACATTTATAAAAAAAGTCAATAGCTCTTGCAAACAGAACAAAGCAATAATATATGCAAACAACTGTTTTGCTGTTGAACCAAGGTTTTCGTTTTTAAATAAAAAAATGTTTTTGGATAGCAAGACAATGGCAGATCATCACATGAATATAACATTTTAATTGGCATCGGTATGAAAGACGAAGGGACGGAAAAGAAACATTTGTTGCATGTATTTTAAGCGACCACGTAACCAACATTTTTAATCCAGGTGTGCTGCAGCTCTTTAAACAACAAGAAGGATGATGATAACGGAAACGATGAGAATAACAATGGAATGAACAATAACTTCTTGAATGGCAGTCCCTCTGATGTACGAAACCATCAAAATATAAACTTGTTGCCAACACAGTGTGGTCCTATTGAAAACGACAGGATATTCGGTGGTAACAAGACACGACTCTTCGAGATGCCCTGGATGGTGCTGATTGCATACGACTCGGGTATGACTTAATCCAAATCTTTTCTCTAACTCAGCTCTTCATCAGTTAAGCTATTTAATTTTAATTGTAATGTTAAGGAATTACATAGAATGCAGATTAATCGAATATGCATTATTTCATTATTGATAGTAATTCCACTAATCACAAAAGCGATGTAGGAATGTTATGATGTCAGTTTAATTTTTTAAACACACAAATAACTATTAAATGGGGTATATACATTATAGAAATTTTTTAAATTTAATTTAACACGTTTTTAATACAAAATTAGGAAATGTAACTCCCCCCCGGGGAAGGAGTCCGCCGCCTCTACGCGGGGTCGTGCGATCAATGGCTCCCTACGGTGCGCCTGTATGGTCACATCGGCTGTCGGGCAGCCGGCGTTACAGAGCCAAGGTCAACAGCCTGCAGCGTAAGATAGCTATTCGTATCGCACGAGGATACCGAACGATATCCTTTGAGGCGGCCACTATCCTAGCTCGGTTTCCACCTTTAAACATTTTGGCAGAGATGGATGAGCGGGTTTATTATCCGTAACTGCCACGGTGAAACCGAGCCTCTGGATGCGGTAGAAGTGCGAAGGCAGGAGCACAGACGTGCTATAGAGGTTTGGCGCGAACAGCTTGCTGAGCCACAAAACTTGCGACAACGCATTGTCAGCGCGGTCTTGCCGAGTTTTGAAGCCTGGCTCCGAACGGGAGGAATGTCGCACGTCACCTTTAGGTTGACCCAGATACTCACCGGACACGGGTGCTTTAGCGAGTATCTGAACAGGATTGGATGCGAGCCGACAACGCAATGCCACCACTGTGGCGGTGACCGAGATTCCGCACAGCATACGCTTGCAGAATGCCCTGCGTGGGCATGCGAGCGTGAAATCTTGGTCAACAGGGTCGGGCAGGATTTATCCCCGCCAGCAATGGTTGCAGCTGCGGTGGCAAAAAAGAGTGCGTGGGCGGCGCTGGTCTCCTTCTGCGAAACCGTTATGGTCAAGAAGGAGGCCGCTGAGCGGAATCGGGAGAGAGCAGATCCCGCACGGAGACGAATACGTCGAGGTGGTGGTAACTGACGGTCCACCCCGTCAGCCCTGTAGTCCCGGGCTACCAAGAATAAGACTAAGGTAAACCCTGCCTGTCGTAGAAGGCGACTAAAAGGGTTCTCGGGTTTTACGGGTTCGCGGGCTTTAAAGGTGGGGCCCTTTATTGCTCACTAAGCGAGCCCGGGGTGGGCGACAAGCACGAAGTGGTCTCGTCATTGTCGCAACTAAGCGGTGATGTTCGAGAGGGTTCTGCCCTCTCAGGGACGTGCTTAGGCGAAGTGCACCGGTGCGTTCCGCAAGAGATCCCAGGGTCCCCTATAATGATGCTGAGTATGACCACCGAGGGGGTTTTAGTGGGTACAAATCCCACATAACCCTGTTTTCCCCCAAAAGCAGGGTATCTTTCGAAGATTTCCCCCCGACAAAAATAAAAAAACTCTAATTTTAGGTGTAGTAAATTACCAATATTTTATGGTAGGACATTTATTTCTCTTCTGACGTACATGTTTACACTTAAACCATTTTTATTATTTAGACATAGTATCATCGACGGACATATTTGTTACATTTCAGCACGAGGCACAAAGCTAAGTTGCGGAGGTACCCTCATTTCTGAGTGGTATGTATTGACCGCTGCGCACTGTGTTAGTTTCTTGGGACCCCGACTAAAACTTACGGGTGTTGTCCTTGGTGAATATGACGTGAGAAAGGATCCCGATTGCGAGAGAATAGAAGGAGAATTAAATTGCGCACCTAGTTCAAGGGTAAGTAGTCCTAGTACTTAGTTAAATTCCAGATAAGGTTTAAAGTTAGTCAATTGCGGTTATTGTTCTAAGTCGTATTTCTGCTGGTGCTGGTCATCATGTGTGATGAAACACACGATGACTTACTTGGCAGTTATAATGGAGTGGTTTGCCGTTGCCTTCTCCATTTCACATACCAGTCCGACCACGGATGGTCATGACGCAGATATTTAGGTTTCATCACGATGTTTTACTTCACCGTCAAAGCACGTGATATTAGTTGGTGTGATGTTATAGTCTTGTGAGCTTGAGCTAGGGAAAAAAAAAAAACAAAAATAAAAAAACTCTAATTTTAGGTGTAGTAAATTTATTTCTCTTCTGACGTACATGTTTACACTTAAACCATTTTTATTATTTAGACATAGTATCATCGACGGACATATTTGTTACATTTCAGCACGAGGCACAAAGCTAAGTTGCGGAGGTACCCTCATTTCTGAGTGGTATGTATTGACCGCTGCGCACTGTGTTAGTTTCTTGGGACCCCGACTAAAACTTACGGGTGTTGTCCTTGGTGAATATGACGTGAGAAAGGATCCCGATTGCGAGAGAATAGAAGGAGAATTAAATTGCGCACCTAGTTCAAGGGTAAGTAGTCCTAGTACTTAGTTAAATTCCAGATAAGGTTTAAAGTTAGTCAATTGCGGTTATTGTTCTAAGTCGTATTTCTGCTGGTGCTGGTCATCATGTGTGATGAAACACACGATGACTTACTTGGCAGTTATAATGGAGTGGTTTGCCGTTGCCTTCTCCATTTCACATACCAGTCCGACCACGGATGGTCATGACGCAGATATTTAGGTTTCCTCACGATGTTTTGCTTCACCGTCAAATCACGTGATATTAGTTGGTGTGATGTTATAGTCTTGTGAGCTTGAGCTAGGGAAAAAGATAGATGCTAGTGGCATCGCCTCTCTGATGAGTGTAGACGAAGGTCGCCGTATATTTATAAAATACTGCAAGCTGATAATATAAGATACAATAAACAAAAACAAAACACAAAGTTCAGTAATACAGAAAGTAAGAGGAAATTAAAATTGAAAGTAGATAGATGTAAGGTATAAAATAATAAGGACACAAAATTGTAAAGAAGACAAGTATTTGGGCAGAAAATTTAAATTAGAAATAAGAATTGTGAAAAAGTAGGGAAAGAATTTGAATAAATTCTAAAAAGAAAAAAAAAAAACAAAAAGAAAGACTCTGACCCGGATACGCCAGAGGATGCTGTATTAAAAACTGTAAAAAACTTCAGTAACATCAAATTAAGCCATAAACAATGCTTAATCGACGTAAGAGTTTATTTGTTGAAGTTTATTTTTATGTTACACACAAGATGTTTAAAGAGGATAACATTAAATAAATATGTACATAAAGACTTAAATTGGCTACCTGATTCGCGAGGCTATTGAAATTAAAAAACATCCTAATTTTAATAGAGAAGATGGTTGGGTAATACCACCTGCTTGGGATCCTATTATTAATAAAATTAAACCAAATCCCAAGCAATCCACTAGAAGACTTCAAGATACAGTGAGCTCTTTCTGCGTAGATCGGACCATTAATAATAATTAAAAAAGTTGTGGGTACCACGTGATAGCTGTCACATTTGGACGTCTGTCATCTTATTCCTCCCGTGACCATGACTGCTGCAAAGCGGTCGAAACGTCGGGACTAAACAAATTAAATAATAAACGCGATAAAATCCGTAAAATTGAGTTTTAATAAAAAAGATATTAAATAATTTTATCACTCTTTCAGAATGTGTCAATTGACATTGTGATACCACATCCAGGATATACACCACAAAACCTTGTCGATGATATAGCGTTAGTAAAATTATCCGAACGAGCGGATTTTACTTCAGGTAAACATATGCGGACATTTTTATATAATGTTATAAATTATAAACCTTAAAATCTTCTAGAGATTTAAAAAATTTAAATAAAATAATTAGAATTTAGTTTAAGTTTTGAAATCAAAATATTTTCTGATAACACTAAAATCTCGTTTCGTCATAGGATAATACTTTAACAGTTCTACGAAGGCGGCAGGTTTTACTGTGTATTTAATTAAAGAGCCGTAGCTAGAGAGATTACTACAGTAATGTGACGTAATTCTTATATCTCAAAGCGAGGAGCACAATGTGGTGAAGTGTATATGGTTGTAACTACCGCCATAATGCTATAGACGTATCACATACGGTGAATGTCTTGTTCCCGTCGTCCTTTACTTCCTCTCTTCTCTTATCTTTGGGTAAAACATCTTTCTCTATAAAAAAGTTTACATGTATGTACCATTTTCTAATTTCCAGACAGCATGAAGCCAATATGTTTGCCGGTTACACCGGAGCTTCAAAATGAATCGCTGGATGGTCTAATCGGCGTGGTTGCTGGTTGGGGGGCTACGGAGGACGGTGTTCAATCTTCAGTATTACTCAGCGTCGGTCTACCTATAATTAGTAGAGAAGAATGCGATGCTGCATATAATGGGTATTAGTATTGTCTTTTTGATGTGTATACCACACGTTTAAGCTTCGTTTTGCCTTAATACCATCAGATAAAAAGAATAATAAACACATTTAGATATATTTATTTATACGTAATTTTCGGGGACTATGTGTAGTATGTAGTATATTTTGTGATGTACAATATATATGTATTCATTATTTGTTTCCTTTTCATATTTTTCTCTCTTTCACGCCTACATCCAATTTTTAGTTCTTGCTTGGGTTGACTGGCAGAAAATGCCTTATGTCATTAAGCCGCCCTTTGTACCCTTAGCTTAAGTTGTTACGTAAAGAATAATTAATAAATAGCCGAACACCGGAACAGTTTTCTCAATCTGACCGCCAAACTTCAGTTTGAAGAAGGCACCTCATGATGGAGATATCACACATTATTAGGCATTAAAAAATAATATTTGGGGATTTGGGATGAAGAGCTCGTTCACCTAATAGTGGGTGATACACAGGCCAGAACATTTTGGGACTAGTTAGTAAGATAAAGCGTCGACCACACGCTTTTTGATGAAACATGTAAAATTTCGTTATTTCAGTAATTTCACTAGCTGCAACTCCCTTCAAACGGGAACACAGTAAAGTTTGCATATTACTTACTGTTTGGGAGCAGACATAGGTGTATTTATTATATTTATTACTACTTCTATTATAGGTAATACTGTAAATCTTCTATATAATAAAAAGGAATTGCTGTTCGTTAGTCTCGCTAAAACTCGAGAACGGCTGGACCGATTTGGCTAAATGTGGTCTTGAATTATTCGTGGAAGTCCAGGGAAGGTGTAAAAGGTGAGAAAATATGGAAAGAGTGCCCGGAATATGGTAAAAACAACAATTTCTTTTTTCCATTAAGGTGACCAGATTTTTAGATAGGCAAAGCGGGACAACTTTGAAGGAGTAATAATAACGTAATTTTTTTTAGTTCCAACATAAGTACAATTTATAAATATAAAAATGTATAATATTTTATTCCTTGACATATTTCTATCTAAATTTCTTTTAGGGTTAAGGTCATGACATACTTTTTGTCATTAACATAAAATATTAAGACTACGAGCACTTTAAGCTAAGTTTAAGAAAATTTATGTATTTATGAAATATACAAATAAATTACTTACGTTAGTTTTATATGGTAAGAAGCAGATTTGTAATATTTATTTGTTTAATTAGGTTGCTAGCACGCAGTACGAACACAAAGTGTATCATTTGAGAGACAAATACAATGTAACTGGGTAGCAAAAGCAACATGTTACGCAAAACAATGATTTTCATAAATAAAAAAATTAACTTAATTCTAAAAGTCGGGACTTTTGAAAAACGTCGCGTGACGCGGAATTAATTGTGAAAAAGCGGGTCGTCTGGTCATCTTAACCTTAGATACATAAAACGTCAAACATTTGAAGTTCGTTCTGTCATTTAGAAACCAAATACAATTTAAAAGAGTATTTTTGATTTAGACATTGACAACCAACAATTTCTGATGCAACTATAATATTTTAAGAGAAAAGGGAGTAACATGGCGGACGAATTGACCACGTAGACAATTTTTTAAGTATTTTTATTTTTTTGTTTTATACGTGTACACATGACATTGGCTCACGCAGAAACCGTGCTCATGCCATTAATTTGGAAGAAGAAGAATATTTTACTTTAGCGGGAATCTGGGCTTTAGGTGGAATTGTCTCGGTTCATTTTTATTTTTTTGTGCATAATGCGGTTGAATTGATAGATGATTGGTTATCATGCAGTAAATAAGTGTGTTCGTGTGCAGCGATTATAGAATCCAACCGGGAACACCGCTGTCCTGAGTTCAGATTGGTTCAAAATAGTAGTTAAGTGTTAACTTTACTTTCTTGATCTTTTGTGATAGTGACACTATTTACCGCTGAGTGCGCGAGAACTTTCCCTACTTTGATTATGTACAATTTATAATACCAAGAAGAAGACGTCCTGACTTAGGTCATCGAAGTCAATCAACGTGTGCATTTAAATATAAGAGAAAAAGCAAATTAATACCGGGCATTTGTTTTGATTACGAATTATTTTTTTCTGGTTAAGTTTTCACCACATTATTTACTAAAGTTGAAACAGCCTGGAATTATCAATAAGCTTTTTTGTTTATTGATTTTGAGGCAAAACGAAGTTTGCTGGGTCAGCTAGTAATCAATAAACACTTTGATTATATTACGTTATAAATAACTATATTACAGATGAATCCCTAATTTTTCCGATCGTTATTTTTAACATTTGTTTCTGATATGATCTTACAATTCCTATCTAGATATAGGCTGGGTCGTACTGATAACCACGTCTGGAAACGTGGACCAGTGTATACTCTAGTTTTCGGGAAATTAAGCTAAAAAACTAACGAGCACTTGGTTAAAAAGATATAAAATTAAATAGATTCTGTTGTTCACAGGTCTCCACGGATTCACGAGAAGCAATTGTGCGCAGGCGGCGTCCAGGACCGTGACTCTTGTGGCGGAGACTCTGGAGGTCCGCTCATGTATCCAGGGAGAACATCAGCCGGAGTACGGTAGGCTAATCTGCTTCAATAATATTTGAATAATTATTTAACATTAGAGATAGTTACACAGCACTACATTGTGTTCATCGTCTCGAGACATAAGATATTAAGACTCGTTACTCAAGTAGTTGTACTAGCTACAGCGCCCTTGTTGTACTATACCAAGACTGTCTCCGAATTTATGATAATCCATATATATGAAGATTTATTATTTCATTAGCTGACGAGGCGACAACGCTCCTTTTTCTTGACTATTAACCTATAACTTTTTATCATTGTTGACGATTTTTACTCATGACTAAAAATCCTATAAGAAAAATCGATGTTGCACGTGTAAATTGCATTGTGTGAAAAATAATACTTTTTTTAAAAAAAATATCGGCTATACATTTTAAACTGTACAAAATTTGCGGTTAAGTCATAAGTGAAGTTTTTTTTCAAAATTAATTATTTTTGCTGCAATTTTATCTGGACTTTTTCTTAACATTTTAATTTTGTTGTATTCCGTTCGCAGTTACGTTCAGCGCGGGATCGTGTCCTACGGCTCCAAGCGATGTGGTATCGGCGGTTTCCCCGGCGTCTACACCAACGTGGCGCACTACATGGACTGGATATTAGACAACATGCGTAGTTAAGTTGTGTTTCGCATCATGATTTGTAATGTGTAAGGGTGTTATAACGACTTTAGATAATATGTATATTTTGTAAATGACCTATGGATTTTTTTGTTTTAAAAAAAGTACGAAACTAGATCTCGCAGACATAGTCGTATCAGGATAAGTATATTAACAAAAACCCTTTCCCGACAAGTTACGCGATGAAACGCCTCGTTTGCTACCAGTAATTGAATGCTAGGGCTTTCCATTTATTTAAATATTATTTACGGTTTGCATTTACATCGATCAAATAAGTCATTCCGGTTTTATTAACAACCGTAATAAATCTCTACCTCTACATGGATTAGATCTAAATCACTAATATGGAGTGGACATCAGTTTACAAGTTTAAAGGTTTTTGACTGTATTAAAATGTTGTATAAAAGTTGTACATTTGCACTATTTTTATGTTGTGTACTTATTTTTTGAACGCATATATGTCGTTATTATTTCAATGTGCAAACTTCATAATAATATTATGTGCGAATATGTACACTAAGTTTTTCAATAGAATTTTCTGGCTACAATAGCAAACTACTGATGGCAAATTATTTGCATTTTATTGGTAGTCTCTACATTTACGTTATTTGCCATAAAAATAACAAAATAGTAACACAATTCTCGTTAACATTCCTACTATATTTTTGACTTGAGTTAAGAGATAGTTTACAGTTAGCAGTCTACGGGCAGACTTTTGAATCTAAAGTCGTAATATAAATTGATACAACAAGGTTATTGGCGTTATTAATAGATTGCATTCGTGTATTAACTTTGCAATAAGTCATGAGTCGAAATCTGTTAGCAGTGTCATACAGGTATACGAAAATATTTGGTGTTGTGGTGGTACAAACCGAGATAAAAAAAATAACGTTTTTTACGAAGGACCATGACATATTATATCGGGCTAGCACAGATTAAAACTGACTACTTTGTTTTATCTTTAACGTTTTTTGACAGAACTTTGTTTTGAACATCTTCGCGGTATCAACAATGCAAAATTTTGATGCTTTTCGCACTGCTTCATAAAAAGAATATAAAAATCCCAATACAAAGAATAGTCACCGTTAATGTGTTAAATCAATATAATATTTATTTATGCATACAGAGATTAACAAAAAATACAACATTAAAAAATGTTCTGTGCAAAGGTCGTACTTAATGCAATATGTTATTTATTCCAGTTGGCCTAATGGTGAAAAATATAATACTCATTAAAATAAATTTACAAACTAAGGTTATACCAAATAACTCTATTATAATTTATAGAAATTACTACATAGCAGTACATATTTACTTTGAACATATCGTTAATTATTTGCAAATGTGAACAGTACAGAGTGAGACGTACACGACCAGATTTTGAAACCACGTATTTTCCCCAGTAATCGTAAGCGCACATGCACGAGCATAACATTTGAAATGTTTATTAATAGTTCAAGGTCTTTTTATATTATTTAGAGAAATACGATCGTTTGTGGAAGATTTTTATTTATGTTACAAGTTGTCAATTTTTTATTACATTTATACTCTTTAACGTGAACATGGCATGTAATTTACACCAAACGAATTAAGTCTATATAAAATGAAGATCGATAATATCTAACTACAAGCTCCAAGGGGTATTTTCATTTTGTTCGGTTAATTTGGCTCTTTATTATTTATATTTTCCAGTTTTAGGACGCGAGTATTGTAGTAAAGTATTTTGGTTCCCGGTTTTTAGCTCTGGTATTTAAAAAAACGTATCAGGGCGCCCTTGGTGCTGAATTGCTAATACGACGCCTGCCTGCATACTACCCATGAACAGTGGCAATACATATAGTATTATATATATAATCGACAATTTTAGTAAAAAATTAACATAAGTTAAATAGTGGTTTTATATTACAAGGAATTTACAAACCGTCAAAAATATATCAAATTTCATAAAAAATATTGTATTGCATACATAAAAATGATGCATTGTGTTTAAACTTAGGTCACCTTTATAACATTAGTTTGTACAACCTTTTAAGTACTCCATTTTATATAGTTAAGACTGTTTCCCAGCTGCTAGTCTGTATTAATGATTTTAATGTGATAATAATGTTAATTGATTAAGCTAGTTTTGTATTACATGTTTGTACGTTTTATACTTAATGTAAAAAATAATATATAAAATCTTGTTCAAAAATATGTTTGTTTTTTTTTCACTCGTGTGCAATGTTCACTTTTTTGTAACAAATAAGTTGTTATGCGTTTAAAATGATACGTTAAAGTTAACGATATACTTTTATTGCTGTTTTGACTACATACAAAATATTAACAAAAAAATTTACTGGTAGTAGGTCTGTTGTTGTCTTGGAATATATCATCCATTTTTATCGCCATACCAAAGTGTTTTAATATTACCATGTTCCAGTTCTGAGGATACAGTAACTAGTAAAATTACCGAGGTAAGTAGACATGTCTAAGACCTACAATCACGATCTGGTACTGTGTAAGCGTTCTATCGTCAGATTATCATAAGCAGTCTTATATTCAGATAAACTTCCAGCTCTTCTCATCTTATTATTGAAAAAAGAATTGATTTAGAGAACACTAACATTAGTTGCAGGGTTTAACCCATGATGTCATTAAGCGTTATCATTTTGGGTATTTCTAGATTGGTGTATTTGTAACGTTTATTACTTATCTGTCGGAAACAGACATTTTCCTCATAATCTCGCAGCGTTTGTTTAAGTTATATAGAAAAAAGTTAAATAGCTGACAATATTTAAATTTGACGTTTTTGTCTTTATAGTATATATTTAATTTCAGTTTTTTTTTGCATTCAGAATAACTTCAAAAAGTTTCGTTTTTAGTCTCGATAATAATAACCAGAACATAAGATACTACATAGCTTTAAATACTTGTCATACACCATGACAATATAGTTTAAATCAAAATATACCTTATATGCACAATAATTTTTGCGATAAACATTTGTCGGTAATTAGTTTTAATTTTTTTTGGAAGGATTTTTAGCTCGGTAACGAGACCACAAGTTTTAAAAAATCTTTTGTTTTATATCTACTTAACATATTTTTTTCCTGCTCTTCCCTGATGGTTTTTTATCCTATTATTTACATCATTTAATACTAATGATATCTTATTATCTACCATTTCTAACAAAACAATTATTCATATACATATTCTTCTAAGTCGTCATCATGTGTAATGAAACACAACGCCTTTCTTGGCTGTTATAAAGAAGTGATTTGCCATTGCCTCCTCCATTTCACATACTAGTCCGACCGCGGATGGTCATGACATAGATATGCAGGTTTCCTCACGATGTTTTCCTTCACTGTCAAAGCACGTGATATTAGATGGTGTTATACGAATTGCACATAAATTGAAAAATTCATTGGTGCAGGCTGGATTCGAACCCGGTATCTCCGGAGAGCTAGGCGAGCGATCAAACCACTAGGCTATCACAGCTCCATTGTTTACTAAAGACATAATTCGCTTTCTAGACGCAGAGGTTCGGTTTAATAAAAAATAATTAAAAACTTTGTAAACAGGTTGGTTACGTTTCAAATCATTTTACAATCATATAACACGTTTCTTTATTTTTGTTTTATTGCATTGTATACATCGTAACAAATTCCAATGATTAAAATATTCAATAAAATCCTAACACATTTAATGGTAAGCTATTTTATTATAATACAAAATAAATAATATCAGTGAGTGTATTATATGTGGTTGAATAAATAGCTTTTTTTAGTGTCAAGAGAATGAAAACGTGTATTTAATTTTCTGTTTGGGTATTCAGTATTTCAAGGATATACTCCCCTTTTATAATTGAGATATATAATAATAAAAAATACTCATAAATGTATTTTTGTCTATTTATTGATAAGTACTTATCTACCGATTAATGTAATAGATAATTTTAAATATTATCTATAGTCCTATAGTGGTCTAGCAAGATGACATATTAGCCATCAAAAGCTTCACTTCTCTCTCTTTTAAAATGATTATTTAAAACCATGGGTGGTTCGGAGCGGCGGTGCATTCGGAACCAATTTGCGAGGTATCAGGAGCACGAGGATCGACAAATAATTGAAAGGTCCTCCTTACTTGATCGACAGAACCCAACACCTAGCAGTGACCCGTGCCAAAACGAAAGTTCCGGTGCTGCCACGCAACCGATGCCAAGAACACCGCCAACGAATCGCTGCTGCTCCAATGTTATTATTTAAAACTTGTATTACCTATTAGAACCCTATTATTGTAGGCAGAGCTTTTTATTAGTTAACCTTAAATAATTTTCGGAAGTAGGTACGTAGTAATCACTCCATAGAAGTTAAAATTTTGAAGTAATTTTATTATGAATATGTGTCTTATTAATATCGATAATATATGAGATAGATAGGGTGTCTCTTTAATCAAGTATTAGGAACGAAAAAAAATCTAGTCCCGGCGCTGTACCAGATATTTTTATCTTATTCCAGGATAATTAAACACTATTAGAATAATATTGGACATTGAAGAATTGTATTTCATAATAACTGATTTACCATTGCTGTAATGTCCGTGCGTACGTTTCACTTAGGTTGGTCAGTGTTCTGGTTGTTAGCTTTTTTTCTATATAATAGATCTGTATAACATTGTACTTACATGTAACAAGACAACATTCAATATAAAATGGATAAAGATGTTGTAAGGTAAAAATAACATATGCTAGTAATTCCCCAATTTAATTTTTTGTGGTTTTTATTAAATTAAATCTTTTGACGTGTTTTCCATCAGAGGAGGCTTTATAAAATGTGACCATGCAATCTCGCGACTAGTTTGGCAACTCGAAGAGGATCTATATTCCCCAAAGAAAATTATAATAATACCAGTTTTTTAAGTCTCAGATAGTTTGATATTTTTCAATTTGTATTATTCATATATGTTTAACTTACAAGGCTGTGGCAGGCTGGCTTTTCTAGTAACTTGCTTAACATCTTAGTCGTAGTTTTGTAAAAATTTAAAGTTTTCTTTTAACCCTCGAGAATTGTATCACAATCAAATTGATTGCTAAACGTAATAACAAAAAATAAAATTAACAGTTTTTAAAATTTAACACAATTTAGGAAAAATAAAAAACACTTCTTGCATTGCATAAACGTTTGCCTACACGAAGGTCTCCACTCCAATCCGGCTCTGGTATCAAATGCAGTAGAGTGTGGGTGGTGGTAGTGTTTATTTAAACCCGCTCCGTTAGCTGCGATATTTGTTCACCTAATCTAGTAAATCTGCCGCGATTACAGCATTGAAGTGTTTCGGCGTCAACGTATGAGAGCTAGCGAGTTTGCTACACCATATTCAACCTCATTGTCACTTACATCTTTTGAAAATGAGGTCAAATGTTAGAAAATATGTACTGATTTAAGAGGCGTTTTGTTTCAATAACAAAATTTTAACATAGTTGTAACTCTGCGCGCGGGGTAACAAGTCTTATAAAGTAGTAAACACGATATTAATTATAAAAACATTAATTTCTGTATTAAAAGTACAAACAAGATTTTGTTTCAGTTCTTTCGCCGAATTTATTGTTCGATCTACGTGTCCTTGAAAGTCGTCCAGTCCTTTTATGTTAAAATGTTTAGTGATCGACTTACATGGCAGTTATTTAAGAGTATGATTTTTTTCACACTTGGTTTGAAATTAATTAACGATATTACTAGACATATAGCGGCATGTGACGATTAACTTTGAACATATCCACTATACTAGTAACCAATTTTGTTATTGTTATATCCACATAGTCACTACTAAAATAAATTGGCCGCCAGATATCTTGTTTTATTAAATATACAAAATGAGTTTTTACAGAATCTAATTATGTGAGTATAATTTAAAAGGTTTTTTAATATTTTGCTACATTAATTAATTTCACGAGTTATGTTCCAGTTGATATACAATTCCAGCAATCTTTATCCATTGGTAATTTTTGTACGACAAGAGTTACATTCCTAGGCCAAATATCTTTTCTGGAAGTAAAATAGTTATTTATTAAAAATCAATTACAGTGAATTCCTCTCTAAGTGTTTAAATTTCTAGTAATTCAAGGTGACTTTCAGTATCTTATTTTATTTGCGCTCTGCCTCCATGCGTCTCACTAAATTTTTAACAGAAACTTATTAAATAGTCACTGATCTTCTAACACCAAGTGAAATTTTAATGCCATTTTCGGGATGTATGTATAGAGACAGTCTAAACAAATTTTTTTAGTCATTAAACATTTTATATGTTGCGGAAGTATATATAAAAGTTTAATTCAAAAATAATGTTATCAGTTAAAACGCATACTTATCACGTTTTTGTTATGTTTTGAGTATGATATTAAATGATAAATTTATTGATAAAACCTACATAAATCTCAAACATTCTTTGGTCCTACGAGGTATAGGTAACTGGAAGGTTCAAGCTTTATACCCGGCACCAAAAAACAATAACACTGTTTGCTTCGTGTATTCCGAACGATGATTTCGTGACCTCCAATTCCTGATGACTACCATCGAAGGGGTTTTAATCGGTAAAAATCATAGCCCTGACATCATTCCAGAAGGCAGTATATACAAATAAACATAAACATGTTCAATATTTGTATATGTATAGAAAGCATTTTAACTTTAGTTAATAAAGGACTTTCTATTGATCTCACGAGAATCCCCCGGGATTCACTCGCGAACACATTCAGTTGTGCTATAAGGAAAAAGCTAGTATAAAACTTTGTCAAGCAGATAACATAAAAAAGATAACAGAAAGCATAAAAGTGGAGATCGCTCGTCGTCTCTTCACATTTTTTTAACATGTTTGTGTTCTACTTCTCGTCTCATTATAGTTTATAAGTGAAGACGGTATTAAATTTATGATAACCTTTTGCACAAGATATTTTATTTATCTACTATCAGTGTGCGTGATGTCGTATTTCATATAACACAGCGAGTTATTTTATGAAAATTTGTGACATTTGCAATGGATTCAATATGCAAGACTATTGTTTTGAGCATTCTGTTTACGCTAGTAACAGCCGAAAGTAAGTACTAAATTGTATTAATAGTTTAATAACGTTGTACTTAGTTCTAGCAGTACAATGTTCCTCCTAACTTCTACGACCTTTCGTATTTTATTTACTTTTACATAACCTTTATGCAGATTTGAAAAGCAATAACATGGAATTTTGCCACCAATGTCACAAGGTTTAAGTTAATTCAAAATAATTTTTTAACGATTCATAGACCCTGTGAAATATTTTATAAACGTTTTTGTTCCGTTTGTTGTTTGGTAAACGTAAATGCAAGCTGGTTTATGACACATTCATTTAAAACACAAACTTAATTTAGCGTATAAATAATAATCACAACCTTTGAACTTCACCTTACTTAAGTTGAAATATGAAAAAATAAATCAATAATACACGCGCGTGCAACTGAATCGACTCAAGCCGTATATTGGTATAAAAAGTTGATTTTGCAGAAAATGGCTTGACCGTAGTCAAGCGCTAGTTTATATAGCTAAAAAGGGAACTTCTACCCGATGGTAGAGGCTTCGTAGCTTTTAATGGTAACGTGGACTAGTGTAGAAGTAGTCTATTCATTCTCTAAAAAATTCCACATCATAATTTGACGTCAACACTGACGCCGGCAAGGCATTCCAATCTATCGCCTTTCTCATTATACAAGACTAAGTGAAAAACTTTAGAGATAGCATTTAAAAGCTATTTAACGCGAGTCCTACGAAAGGTTTTCCTTATCATTATCTAATAATTGTATAAAATAATGTTTACACTTTTTATAATAGATATTTTTTTCTAAAATTACAGACCAATGTGGCGTAATCTCTAGCTGTGTTTGGATTAACGATTGTCCCGGATTGTACAATCTGTTCAAGACCAACCCTGGGACGTACTTATTAGACCTGATTCAACCGCTGCGCTGCAACCTCAGTAGTGTCAAGGTACACATTAAGTATCTAAGTACTCTTGATAAAGATATTTTGTTGTTTTGTAAACACAATAATTGATGTTAAGGGTGTAAACTGCCGGAAATGCAGCGGTGTCAATAATATTTTCTTGTAATGATAACTTAATGTATTTTTTTGCTTTTTGCTTGTTTTCTGTTCTGGAGTGTAAAACTATCAATAATTTAAAAAAAAACGAAACTTATATAAAAAAGAATAACATCATAAAATACTACAATCTAACAACAGAATAATAGTTTTCTCATAGATCTCTCTGCTGCCGAAGAGTACTAAACAAACATTAATGTGTTCCTAAAATTAGCGGTCGTGAATCTTTGTAGGTAGGTGAAACGTCAATGGACCTTCAATATTTTATATAATAGTGTTTTATTTTTCAGGTTTACGTATGCTGTCCGCCGGTTTTTAATGATACCAGGTTGATACTTCATCCGGGGCTAGCCCTTCTGCCAAATAACAGCGTGTGCGGTATCCAGAACAATGATCGGTTAGTTGGCGGATCCGCCACCGATCTCTATGAACATCCATGGCTAGTACTGCTGCGATATGATAAACGTAAGTTTACTTTTGAAAAAAATTGTTTAATTGTAATGTCGATTTTTTATTTATTCTGTTGATTGCAAGTACTAACCTTGATTACAGGAATTTATAAATTTAAAATTATAGAACTTCCCAAAATTTTCAGGAAACTGTATGCATAATCTATGGAAATATTATTAACTATTGAATATAAAAAGTTAACGTTAAGTCTATTTAATAGTAAACGAGGTCATCATTAAAAATCTATAGAATTATGATTACCTAATTGGGTTGGCCAATACTTTAGAATTCGATTCACAGTTTCGTTGAAATATAATTATTGTAATATAGATTTTGGAAGTTTTATGTTCAGCAATAGACGAAAAAAGTTGGAATAACGAGGATTTTTCAGTGATTCGGTCGTACTTGAAAAAAGTTACTTGTTCGAGTGCTTTACCATTCCTCTTATCTCGGGTGCCGCAAGAGGTAACAGAGGGATATGTCATTACGTTTGTCTACAAAAAGAACAAAAATAGGCAAATTGATTGATTAATCCAATGTTATTTATACCTCAATACAAGCGATTGGATTATTACCGTTTTCATTACATTATTATTATTTCTAATCTGCCAAGCGACGAAACGAGTGAAACGTTCACCTGATGGTAGGTGGCACGCTTGCCCATAACAACGCGCCGCTGGTCGAGATCGTATATACTCCACCACAGACACAAAGTGTTATGAGACATAAAGTGTTATTATTATAAAGCGGCACAAAAAGCAAGCACCTTGACGTTTTCTTTCATGGGGTTTATATGATAAGGCTTTATATGTACTGGGAACAATTTTGTATTTCATAAAGCATTATATATAAGTATATTAAAATCTGCTTCAAAAGGAAATGTTTTAATTTGATTGTTACATTTAATATCGGTTACAGCAAAAGGATGGGGTTTCTATTGCGCCGGAGTTTTAATATCGTCTAGATACGTTCTTACCGCCGCTCACTGCCTCAAAAGAAACGGTTTATCTACCGCTTGGAAATTGCAAGTATTTTTTTTTGTTCACTGTCCTTGTACCTTTGTACCTTCTGATGATTCTAAGCTCTGTGAATACTAATCTGATAATTCGGTGTATTCATAGTCAGTGATTTTGTAATACAAATATTTGAGATTAGCAGTACAAATGACGGCAAGTAATATGTCGCTTGCGGGGTGTTGGTACAACTCACATTATGCGCGTTTTCTTGAGATGCAATATATGTCTTCATATCCCAATAATTTCAGCACATATAGCTCCCAACAAACTAGCGCTTATACAATTAGTATACAGGCATGTTTGGATGTTTTGTTTAAATTAACTGAACTGGGTAACTGGCTGGTACTGGCTGGTAAACATCACCAGCATCTTTTGATCTTATTACTTAGATTGGAATAAAATTAATATAACAAAATCGTTAAGTATTTAACGCCAAAGTCGATATGATGCAGACAGCCCCATATGAAAGAAGTTTTTATTTTACCACTTTGTACATACATATAAACCAAAGACACAATGATTACGTGGAAATGGAATAGTACACACTTAACTCTCATTGAGTTATATGCCAGCTACCCTTAGTGAAAGTATAAGCTTAGAAACGTTCAAAATATTATTTCATTTAATTTATTACAAACCGAAGCTGAACAGTCTTCTTAACACAGTGTATTATAAATTTTGTCAAATATCCAGAAAATGCGTTGGGTCTTTTGATGGGTTTTTCCACATTGCATAACTTTAAATTATTGATTGGAAAAACCTACACATGGTAATATAAAAAATCTCATAACACAGTTCGGGAGCCCAACAGCAATTAGAAGGTTTTCCAAATGATCTATATTCATTGATCAAACAATACTGGCTATATATACATAAATTAAACTTATTAATTTCTTTAACAAAAAATTCTAACAGTCGCTAAATAAAATGTATTTTTTTTATATTACAAGATGTCCCTCATATAGAAGACAAAATATTCCCCATCGCGATTCTGCACTAGAGTTATCTTGAAGTAGGTGACAAGGAGAAAAAAACTGTACGAACAGGGTAGGGATTTTTTATCAGCGTACTGTGCTTGCCAAACTGCGTCCGAGAGAGGCAATTGTAGCAACTACGTTCCCCTCCAAGGCCTCTGTTCAGCAGTAAACATAAATAGGCTGAAATGAATGAATAGAGTTAATAAATTATGGCAGCAATATTGAGGTTTATTCTTTATAACATTGAACTGATAATCTGATTCAGGTTTTTTTAATTATTTACTTAATACTTCGATCCTTGTTTCAATACAAAAAAGTACTAAGGCTTATGTTATATTATACTTCATATCTAAAAAGGGTTTACTCTTTCTAACCGGAGTCTTATTACACAGCAATAAATACTAACAAACATGTTTTACCATATAGAAGCAAAGTACGGCTCGGAGAGTGGAATATTTCAAGTCCAAGGGATTGCATCCAGGATGACTGCAGCCCCTCGGTGAAAGACGTCGAAGTTGTTAAATTGATTCCTCACGAAAATTATAACCCTTCTGATGGCCATATACAACATGACATAGCGCTGTTGAAGCTCTCACATGATGTCGAGTTTACAGGTAATTGTAAATAGTTTTCATTTTCACAATTAACGTGGTTTTTTTTTTTTGTGATACTATGCGACGAGACGAGCAAGACGTTCTCCTGATGGTAAGTGATACGCTTGCCCATGACAACGTGGAGCTAGTTAAGATGGTACACACTGCATCACATTGCGCTCGTCGCCTTGAGACATAAGGTGTTAAGTCTCGTTACCCCAGTAATTACACTAGCTACAGCGCCCTTCAAACCGGAACACAGTTATGTTCGCACACTACTATTTGGCGGTTGAAAAAGGAGCTGCGGTGGTACCCATTCAGACGGTTTCCGGCAACAGAGACCTACCACCAGTTTTAAACTGGTTATTAATTTGTTTTAAATTATCAGTCGCATAAGGTTTACACATATCTAATAGCTACGTGTGGGAACTCATAGATGTCGGAATGCGGGTTTAGCTTAATGAGATCAACAGGATAGGAAGAAATATGATTTTTCCTGTTCTGTGTTGAATTATACACAGTTATTTATTTTTGTTTGAAATTCTGTAACCAAAAGTAAAGTTTTAAGAAAAAAATACATGATTGTTTTTTTTTTGCTTTTAAGCCATTATTACGAGTGTCAAAAGAAAGAGAAAGTTAAAATAAGTATAAAATAAGTATAAGTTAAAATAATTGTGTTTATTTACATTTTAGACTTCATAAAACCAATTTGTCTACCATTATCTGATGAACAGAAAACAAATTCATTCATCGGATATGATATGGAAGTGGCAGGATGGCGTAGAACAGAAAGTGGTAAGTACTTTTCAATTTAAATTGATGTATTAAATTTTTTTAGTACGTCATATGGATTCAATAATAAAAACATGTATACCAGAAAGATCGTACAGTTACCAAATTAATAATTTGTTAGTGTCCTAGTCTAAAAGTAAAATTTCTAAATGTTTTTAACCAAATAATCTCTAATGATGAATAACTTATCCCTTCGCTGTCCAAAGTGTAATAAAACAACAAAGTATATAACTTTGAAACACTCGTTCTTTTTGTTTGCAACGGAATATCAGTATTCTATTCAAAACTTCAAAAGAACTATTATATTTTAGTATTCCCTTCGCCAGATCACTATAATTAGTGTTCAACATTAAATTGATTGTTTTAGGAGCGGTAACGGATGTTAAGTTGAAAGTACGAGTACCGATTGTTAATAGAACCAGCTGTGGAAATGTTTACAAGAAAGCGGACCGAATGGTTACTGAGAGGCAATTGTGTGCTGGCGGAGAAAAAGGCAAAGATTTATGCAGAGGAAATTCAGGCCATCCTCTTATGAGTCAGACAGCAACAGCTCAGAATTGGTTTGTATTTGGAGTAATGTCTTATGGACCTTCATCCTGTCGAACCTCCAACTGGCCCGGAGTTTATACCAGAGTCGGCTATTACATTGACTGGATATTAAAAAATATTAGCAATTTAGAGTAGTTTGCACATATCAGTCAGTATTGACTAAATCAGTCAATACTATTTAAACAACTATGTTAAATAAGTAACGATTATTTCTGTCATAATAAATAAATTGTTTTTGTTATTTGGAAAAAGCATTTGTTTGATCACATTCAAAATATCTGCCTACACCCAAAACGCCAATAAGTATAAAATAAGTATAAAATAAGTATAAAATAAGTATAAAATAAGTATAAAATAAGTATAAAATAAGTATAAAATAAGTATAAAATAAGTATAAAATAAGTATAAAATAAGTATAAAATAAGTATAAAATAAGTATAAAATAAGTATAAAATAAGTATAAAATAAGTATAAAATAAGTATAAAATAAGTATAAAATAAGTATAAAATAAGTATAAAATAAGTATAAAATAAGTATAAAATAAGTATAAAATAAGTATAAAATAAGTATAAAATAAGTATAAAATAAGTATAAAATAAGTATAAAATAAGTATAAAATAAGTATAAAATAAGTATAAAATAAGTATAAAATAAGTATAAAATAAGTATAAAATAAGTATAAAATAAGTATAAAATAAGTATAAAATAAGTATAAAATAAGTATAAAATAAGTATAAAATAAGTATAAAATAAGTATAAAATAAGTATAAAATAAGTATAAAATAAGTATAAAATAAGTATAAAATAAGTATAAAATAAGTATAAAATAAGTATAAAATAAGTATAAAATAAGTATAAAATAAGTATAAAATAAGTATAAAATAAGTATAAAATAAGTATAAAATAAGTATAAAATAAGTATAAAATAAGTATAAAATAAGTATAAAATAAGTATAAAATAAGTATAAAATAAGTATAAAATAAGTATAAAATAAGTATAAAATAAGTATAAAATAAGTATAAAATAAGTATAAAATAAGTATAAAATAAGTATAAAATAAGTATAAAATAAGTATAAAATAAGTATAAAATAAGTATAAAATAAGTATAAAATAAGTATAAAATAAGTATAAAATAAGTATAAAATAAGTATAAAATAAGTATAAAATAAGTATAAAATAAGTATAAAATAAGTATAAAATAAGTATAAAATAAGTATAAAATAAGTATAAAATAAGTATAAAATAAGTATAAAATAAGTATAAAATAAGTATAAAATAAGTATAAAATAAGTATAAAATAAGTATAAAATAAGTATAAAATAAGTATAAAATAAGTATAAAATAAGTATAAAATAAGTATAAAATAAGTATAAAATAAGTATAAAATAAGTATAAAATAAGTATAAAATAAGTATAAAATAAGTATAAAATAAGTATAAAATAAGTATAAAATAAGTATAAAATAAGTATAAAATAAGTATAAAATAAGTATAAAATAAGTATAAAATAAGTATAAAATAAGTATAAAATAAGTATAAAATAAGTATAAAATAAGTATAAAATAAGTATAAAATAAGTATAAAATAAGTATAAAATAAGTATAAAATAAGTATAAAATAAGTATAAAATAAGTATAAAATAAGTATAAAATAAGTATAAAATAAGTATAAAATAAGTATAAAATAAGTATAAAATAAGTATAAGTTAAAATAATTGTGTTTATTTACATTTTAGACTTCATAAAACCAATTTGTCTACCATTATCTGATGAACAGAAAACAAATTCATTCATCGGATATGATATGGAAGTGGCAGGATGGCGTAGAACAGAAAGTGGTAAGTACTTTTCAATTTAAATTGATGTATTAAATTTTTTTAGTACGTCATATGGATTCAATAATAAAAACATGTATACCAGAAAGATCGTACAGTTACCAAATTAATAATTTGTTAGTGTCCTAGTCTAAAAGTAAAATTTCTAAATGTTTTTAACCAAATAATCTCTAATGATGAATAACTTATCCCTTCGCTGTCCAAAGTGTAATAAAACAACAAAGTATATAACTTTGAAACACTCGTTCTTTTTGTTTGCAACGGAATATCAGTATTCTATTCAAAACTTCAAAAGAACTATTATATTTTGGTATTCCCTTCGCCAGATCACTATAATTAGTGTTCAACATTAAATTGAATGTTTTAGGAGCGGTAACGGATGTTAAGTTGAAAGTACGAGTACCGATTGTTAATAGAACCAGCTGTGGAAATGTTTACAAGAAAGCGGACCGAATGGTTACTGAGAGGCAATTGTGTGCTGGCGGAGAAAAAGGCAAAGATTTATGCAGAGGAAAATTCAGGCCATCCTCTTATGAGTCAGACAGCAACAGCTCAGAATTGGTTTGTATTTGGAGTAATGTCTTATGGACCTTCATCCTGTCGAACCTCCAACTGGCCCGGAGTTTATACCAGAGTCGGCTATTACATTGACTGGATATTAAAAAATATTAGCAATTTAGAGTAGTTTGCACATATCAGTCAGTATTGACTAAATCAGTCAATACTATTTAAACAACTATGTTAAATAAGTAACGATTATTTCTGTCATAATAAATAAATTGTTTTTGTTATTTGGAAAAAGCATTTGTTTGATCACATTCAAAATATCTGCCTACACCCAAAACGGCCAATAATTATTAAAGTGGCGCGAAAAAAATATGTATTTCTCAATAAGTGCAATTGAAACCGTAACTAGCAAATAATTATTTATTAATTTATGTTTTATTATATTTTTTAACAAAGTAATTGTAATAAACATTGGTCGTACGGCATACAAGTACACATGATACCGCGCTATCGAATGTTTCAATGCTACATTACAGAGATATGGGAAAAGATACCCATCCTATTAAGCAAACGTAAAAATGTATTTTCATTATAAAATATTTAATTAAAATAACAATGCACATAAAATATCTATTTTCAGGTACATATCCCAATTTAATCTAAAACTCCAAGTGTTATGAGAAAAATTATGAACTTGCTACATATTGAAGTTTCATAAGTTTAAGAATATTCATCTAAACTATAATAAAAATGTGTAGGCCTGGTGACCTCAAATTGTCATAGTTTCATTAGTTTTAAATTTGTTTTAGCTGCTGTAGTTGTTAATATTCCCCATATACCATGGCAATAAATTGACTTTGAATTTGTGCTAAAACTTACTTAAACACAGTATAGCTTGTTGTAGAATGTAAAATAAATAGCATAAAATCTTTTACCAAAAATTATTAATAATACTCAATTTTATATAATAAAATGCATAATTTAAAAATGTTTACAATTTAAGATGCAGCTGTAATTTCAATAGATATATTGTCTTGAGAGGGTGAAGGAAATGCAATCTCATCATTATGTTGAGCCTCCTCTTCAATATTATCACTTGTTTCTTCACACTTTGCAAAATTCTTTTCATCATTACCAGCCAGGTCATTAACATCTCCATTAATGTGACTTTCCTTAGTAACAGCTTCTTGAAGTTTAATACTAAAGTCCAAATCTATATCTGTTATCTCTTTTACCAGCCTTTCTTTTTCTTCTATAGACCATGTTGGATACCATTCATTGAACAATTTTATCTGAAATTATTGCATTTGTTCAAATAAAAAAAAAATAACGATTTAACAAAGGCCAAGTTAAATGTAAGAATGATTCATGACTACAATCAATTATATATACATTCTTAGTATTTCATATTTACTCTTAAAAAATCTAATGTAACACAGTTATTGCTAATATCGGAAGGAGGCTGATTGTCTTATCAACAATGAGTAACGTGTGGTATGTTAATGACTAGTATTATTAACATTGCATAAAGAAAATACTTTTTTTAGTGTGTACTACTGCACAAATGATTATTATATTGTTTCATAATGTCAAAATAATTGATTTATGATGATTGGGCCCAATAACCATGTATTCCCATAATTTCACAACATTGTACAATTATTCTTTACATATACACACTATTATTACATTCATTATAAATAACATAAACTACACTTAACTGAAGCAAGCTTATTTTATCAAATTTAATTAAATTCATCACATTAGATGAATAGAATCTTAATATTTTCAACTTAAAAGTTCATGTTAATAAATTAATGGCTAATGTGAAAAACTTCATGTATAGGAAACAAATATGTTATAATAATTAATCTTCAGTTTTTAAGAATTGAGAATCCAAATGTAAAATCCTAAAGTATTCAATGTGTGGGGGTAATGCCACCTGTAACCTATACCATAATGATTTTGAAAAAATGTATGCTGTTAACTTTTAATATTAAATAGGACAAAGGTAACTTACACGACACTGAAATAAACTAACTGGTTTATCTTGGCATGAGAGATTTGTAATAGTAGTAGCAAGCTGATCAGCATTGTCACCATGTGCAGCTGCTAATACAGGAAGAAAATCTTCCCTCTGATATTCACTGAACTCTTGGAACCACTGCAGAATGTACTGAAGCTGTGCAGCCGAGGTCAATCCTGAAGAAGACATACTGCGTACAAAGGGCCTGTGTTTGCCTAAAAAAAATATTTATACACTTTACTACTAACTACAAGTATGAGAAAAATAATTATTATGTTTGTGTCAACTGTCACAAGCCGATAAACGACTTCTTATTTTTATTTATAAAAACAAGTAATTAAACTCACTTTCCGTAGATATAGGCAAATATACTACAGTCTCTATTAACACACTCATTGCAAAAAGTTTTTAATAATTGGTAATAGCGACACACAACTCTAGTGAAATCTACCAACAGACTAATGAGAGATCTAAGTGATCGTTTCTCGATACAATACGAACTTTCCATGACCGCCTCGACTATATCGCAAGGTTAAATAACAGACATAGTTTCACCTGTCTATGTTATATCATGCGCGGAATACTACTTTCTATTCGTTAAAATTTACATTTTAGTAATAGTTACAAGCCAAAATGCAAATTTATTACGTAAAACGTTTTATCATTATCTTACGTGTAAAATTCAATAAATTTCACTTACCGCTATTTAAGCTATTTGTCAGTACAAATAATTTTGTTTGATTGTTTTGAAAATTCTAAATAGCTTAAACTCTTTATAAAATATTTAATAACGTTTATTGACTGAAATATGCAGTATTTAACATGACCCTTACTATACATATACTGACTTTGACACAATAAATAACACACTTAAAAAAATATACATAAGTGCTGCCAGTTGAAAGTCATTAATTATTAAATTTAAAATAAGGTTCCTTTGATTTTTAACTAAAGTAAAAGTTACTTTATTTTGTCGTTTAAACAAAAAGGAGGAGGAGAGATAAAACGTATGAATGAATTATCATTTTATCATAATTATTTGTTCATTTATTAATAAATGCATACCTCCTAAAAACTTATAACCAATTAAAAAAAAACGTTATTTAAAATTAATAAATAGCTTAAAAAAATTGTGAATAAATAAAGCGTCAAACAAAGCGTCTTAATCGATTAATTTGTTAATTTGGTTAATGTTAATCAAAAGAAAAAGTCTACAGCCGTAGTTAACGTCGTGAAAATTACTAATAGCTTTTATCATCTAGCCATTAACAAAAATTATGACTATGTTAACGATAATCCGATTGTAAGTAATACGCTTGCCTATAACAACGTGGCGACAGTTAAGATGGTATATAATGCGCCACACTGCGCTCATCACCACGAGACACAAGGTGTTAACTCCCATTGTCCTGTTAGTATCAATAACATACAGTATCCTTCAAACCGAAACACAGTAATGTGGAAACATTGTAATTTTAAAATAGTTGAAATAGGAGCTGGGGTGGTCTACCTAGACGGTCTCTAGCAACAGAGCCATACCACCACAAAATGCACAAAAAATTGTTCGGTAGACACCATGAAAATTGTTGTCGACGTCATAATACAGCTAATTATGCACTTTAAAAATCAAAAATGCTTATTTTCAATTTGATCTATGTTGTGCTTAAGGCGCTACTAGAAAAAACAAAGAGATAACATTATTGACCTTTAAATGGAATGGAGATGTTAAATTATTCCTACTGATCTGTTTGTGTTAAGCCTTATTCATTTTGTACGTCTATGGGGGTAATAAAAATTGAGTCTTAAAATAAAACCTGTTTATTACAATAGTACTTTATTATGTAATATAAAATGCGTCTTAAAAATAGTTTGACAATGCAAAAACTTTGTACTTAAAATTTATATTTACATAGTTGTTATACTGCCTGTAATAATTATATCACAGTCACAAAAACATAAATATATTTTTAGATAAAAATAAAATACCGTTTTTAAACTTTATTTTGCCAATATTACTAGCTACTAACTAATCGATCAAATTAATAAATTTTATAGTTTACTTCGCGTATTAGTGCGGCTTCATAGGTAATCTGTTTAATAATAAACATTCCATCGTTTGTTCATGTTTTGTTACCGATTTTACTTAACACACGAAATAATCATAATTTAAAAAAAAATAAAATACGACTATGTAGTCTCAGCTGACTAGATAGTAGAAGTTGAAAACGAAGTAACTATTGTACATAATTTGTAATAGCTGCTCCGAAGTTATTAAACTTCATTGAATCTAGATACGATATTACCAAATGTGTATCTTTTTTAGTCGTATTTCCCCATGACTGAGGGTCGTGGCCATCATGTGTTGTGAAACACACGACGACTTACTTGGCAGTTATAATGGAGTGGTTTGCCATTGCCTTCTCCATTTCACATACTAGTCAGACCACGGATGGTCACGACATAGATATGCAGGTTTCCTCGCGATGTATGATATACCAAATATGTATACTTGTATTAATAAGTAATCATGAGAGTTATAACATTAGGAATTGCTTCTAACACAAAAAAATAAATAAACATTAAATTACCTTTTAAGTTACACTGTCATGTGTTTATGTTAACAATATAGTGTATTTAAAAAAAAATTAATAAGTACTAATATTTTTAATAACACGCATAATTTACAGAATGTTTAGTTATATAATCTCAATGCTTAATCTTAAAAAAGAAAAAATAATCCTTAACCCTCATGGCACATATGAAATTGGTAGTAAATGATGGTAACTATAAATTCAGATTATAGCTACTTATAAAAGTTGAAATAACGCTTTTGGGTTAAGATATGACGATAATTTTGAGTATGGAAATTGTAAACAACGCCGTTAATTAACAACCTTCTTAATACAATTTTAATAATGACGGCGAAAGGAAAAACTATATTTAATTTTTTTTAAAGAAAATATACAATAATTTATTAGTAGGCAACAAGGGTATTTCAATTTCCTATTTTTTAGCAATACTTATTTTATTTTTATTACTACTATTAATAGTCAAACTTAATGGACACACGTTATTTCTAAATTTACTTTTTTACTGTACTTAGAAACTACATATTTGTTATAATTATATTTACATTGTGTATAATTTAGATAAATACAATATTAAGTCACAAAAACTTATCACAATCTGTGTATCACAAATATTTCCTTGATATTATTCTGACACTAAGGCATGGAACATGAAGCTCACGGTTAAATGTGGATAAATATTATTTATAGTGATTAATAAATCTTCATTTTTAACTATTTCACTTATCGTGAGAATGGCCGTGGTCGTGAGAATGACCGTGGTCCTCTCCGTGCGAGTGGCTATGAGAGTGACCCGCTGTAAAAAAAAGGACATATTAAAGATCAATAATACTTAACTAATAATAAATTAAGATTTTCAAATAACAAATAATTTTGACAATTTAGTTTAATTTTTTTTTAAGAAGTATAAAAGTTAATATGAATCAAAATAACTTGAAATTCGGTAAAATGTATTGACGACTTTTGTAAAAAAAAGTTATTAAGAAAATTTAAAGCAGTCATAAGAATTACATTATGTTTATAGCAATATTTGAATTTGCTCAGTTAAAGATATTAGCTTTATTTATTTATTTATAAATTCAAAGTGTACCGGTCGACTTAACGCTTTTGGCATTATCTGCCAGCTTTACATGAGCATTACGTCGTCTATTAGCAGAATTGAAATAAATAGTTTTTAAAATGAACTTACTCAGTAACTGAAGACCGAACATGAGGCAGAATCCTACAACGGCAGCAAGATATTGAAGTATGCCAGTCCTGTCGCTCTTCCATATTTCAAAGAAGATGACGTACAGCAGAGTTCCTGATGCGAGCCCCTGCAGTATCACGGAATAAACACCAGCTGCTGTAGCACCTTGTCCACCGACCAATATGAGACCAATGCCAATACCCAGTGGTGACACAATGGCAAATGTTGTGATGTAAATCACAGAAAGCCAAGTCTTTGTGCGTGTGGCTATCAATTCCACACCAATACAAAATGCTATGACTAGTTTATGTGCTGACACTGCACCTAACATGTACCTATAAGAAAAAAATATATTTTTGTTTACCAGAGACATCTAGTACATTTAATCAAAAAAAAATTACAAACTGCAGAGTTTTTACTATGCGACGATAGATGGCAAACAGCTGAATTTATGACTTACCACACATGAGAGGTGCTAGATTCTAAACCGACAGCTAGACCCTCAAACAATTCATGAATGGATAGGGCCAACACAATTAGTAGACCGCGCAATGCAGAAGTGACGTCATCACCTTTAGCTATTGGCATGTGACTGTGATTATGATGAGCATGGCTAGGTTGATTTAATTCTGGATCCTGAAATTTTGTTATTTTAAATTAACAATGATTTATTCAAACTAAATTTTACGCTTTTAATAGCGTTAGTTTTGTTTATCAAATAAATACAGTAAAAAATAATTTTGAAAATGTGTCATATTTCCTAAGTAATCATTATGTGAACGATGATTTAAAACAATGTTATCGACAAAAAAAATATCTTCCAATCTTATTATAAATATTTCATATTTTTGAACATGGTTTAATATGTTTTTAAAATTAATTAAGTTTTTTTTTGACAGAAATCATCAATTTCAGGTTAATTGAACGCTAACACAAATAATACTAATTGTTTCATGGTGGTTTGAGACTATATAATTTTTTTATTTGTTAATGGCAATCCAGAAGTCAATGTACATTATAGTTCTTATAAAAGATACCGATCCTGTGACTAGTTATTATTACTTCGTTAAGAGCAGTAAACGTATTTAACTGACTCGATAAATAAAAAGTTTACCTTTGCAGTCTTTATCGAAACAGGGTCGATAAGGTCGGCAGTTGAGTTTGTGATGCTTTTCTCGCCGTTGCATTCACTTCCGTTGACCCGGCTCCTTCTCACACTGAGATTCCTCACTAGTGGAGCTGTTTGGCCATTCCTTCTCTCGCGATAATGGATATAAATATGTACCAGCTCTTCCACTAGGTACATGATGAAAAATCCACAGCACATCAGTAGGGGCGGCAGCGAAAAGTCGAATTCCCGCAGAACACCAGCATCTGGAAAATAAGAAATAGTTGAAGAAGAAAGAATTATTTTTTTTTAATTCCACAGGCTTTTTTTTTTTTTTATTTTTCTACTTTTCCCTGATATTATTATTCAGGGGTTTTTATCCTATTTACATAATTTGCTAGTAATAACATTTTATATATCATTACGAAAATCGTATTTACTTATCCTTATTCCTATTGTTAACTATTGTACATATATTTATACAGAATTTGAAAAATGTATCTCTAACTAACTTATTTTTTACTAACTCGCATAAACCTACTTTATCTATTTTGAGCCCTTTCTCTTGCTCGAATTCATGCCGCGAGTTCATATGGATAGGACACTCCGTTAGCAAATGAGGAACCGTTTCCTCCGTGGCGTTATCACATATGCACCATGGATTGTCCCGACACTTGAAGCGGTTCAAGTATTGGGAGAATCCGCCGTGGCCAGTAAATATCTGGGTTAAGTGACCAGTTGGCCGGATCTTTCTTATCAAGTTATACGCCTCAGTTGCGTCTGGGAAAAACAGTTTCGTGATGGACGCGGTTGTACCCTCGTTATATCGGGTGCTCCATCTCGCAACTGAGGCCTTTCGAAGTTGACACTTAACATACGACACTGGGCACTGGTCATAGTCTGGCTTCCTTCTGCTGTTAAGGGCAGCCAGCTTGGCCAGTTCATCCGCACGCTCGTTGCCAGGTATGCCCGCGTGGGCTTTGACCCTGAATAAGGATACATTCTTGCTCTGGTCAGAAGCCCTACGTAAATTTTCTCTAGCCACACCGCAAGAGGATGGAGCGAGTCATAATTTGTAACAGTATCTAGCGCGGCTCTAGAGTCACTGTACAAACCGTAGCTCTCTTCCGTCCTTCTCAAGACTAATTTGGTTGCCTCACATATGGCCAAGAGTTCCGCCTGATAGACTGTGCAGTACGCGGACAGATATAGCTCCCGGTTTTGGACCTCCCCTTCGCCTTTCCATATGGAAAGTGAGGCTCCAACCTTACCCTCAAGCTTACTGCCGTCGGTGTATATCTTAACCGCCTGCACATTGTGTTCGTCCACGGAGTTTTGGTCTACCAGACTTTTAAACTTGAGGTCCATATGTGAAGCAGGGTGAGGAGTATCTGCAAATACCGTCATTCGCTCCACCTCCTTATCGCCTAGCAGTGCCTGGGACATCCTCTCCGAGCCTCATACAGGTCGAACTGCTCCTGAATTTTAAGATCTAGGGGTAGTATTCCTGACAACAACAAGGCCGAGTGGAGAGAGACCGTGCGGTACGCTCTGCAGAGTTTTAGTGCAAAGCCTCTCTGCACGGTGTTGAGCTGCTTCTGAATACCCAGCTTTTTGACTGCTGGTGCCCATGCCGCAGCCGCGTATAACACTATCGGCTCGACCGCAGCTACGTATATAGACCGCACGATTTCAGGATCAAGACCCCAAGTGACCTTGGCTACCCGAGCGATTTGCCTATACAAGCCTAATGCCTTCTTACACTGATTCGCCACGTGACTATTAAATGTTAGGCTATCGTCCATGGTAAGCCCCAGAATCCTTACTTCCCTGGACATAGTAATGTAAGTCCCTCCCATATGTAGCCGTGGGGTGTCGTATTTGAGTTTTTTAGTCAGCACCATTGCACAGGTCTTGTACGGTGCGAACCGCAACTTATTTTGAACACCCCATTGCCTAACATATTCGAGAGAGGCATTGGCGCGTCCTTCTATCTCGTATGCCGTATTCCCGTCAAAAACAAGGGTGACGTCGTCCGCAAACGCTTGACAATAGTCACCTCTTGCAGTGAGTCCTACAAGTAACGGGGTTCAGAAGAAGGTTCCATAGAAGAGGACCGCTAATTGACCCCTGCACGCAACCTTTCGAGGTATTGCGCATGCATTCCTCCCCGGCAAATCTTACTGTAACCCTTCTGCAGCTCAGGTATCTAGTAGCCTATCTAGTAGGCTATCTAGTAGCCTTCTTATGTTTACGGGACACTTTTCCTCAGCCAATTTGACTTTGATTGCCGGCCACCAGGCGCTGTCGAAGGCCCCCTCTATATCCAGAGACACTAGGGTAATTATCTTTTTGAGCTTCAACTTACCCCTGATATGGTATACCAGTTTATAGAGGGCGTCTTCGGTCTCTTCTGGGGCATAAATCCAAACTGGCGAGTACTAATCCTCGGTATTATGTGCCATTTTATTCTCGCTACCGTCATCTTCTCCAGGATCTTCCCCAACACAGGCAGTAGACCTATTGGTCTGTACGCTTTGGGGTTCGTGAAATCATCCTTGCCTGGCTTCCTAAGCACCACTATTGTAGCTTGCTTCCAGATGTTCGGAAAGTGTGCAATCTGCAAACACTTGTTGTAAAAGGCAAGTAGAGAATCCGGATCCTGCTTTCCACAGGCTTACTTGTGGCGGCTTTAGACAAAATAATTTATAATCATACGTATAGATACTGTATACAGTTTTGTGATTAATGTAATTTATGCATTCAGTACAGAAAATAGTATAAGGAATTATTATTGTTTTATAATTTAATATAATTATGCATATATTTTATTCTTCATAAAACCGATGAATCGAGAAGGATGTTCGTGAAGCCTTGTGATTATTTATAAATACACCTCCCATATAACAAGTTATTGTTGGTAAAAATTTGGAATTATAAAATTTCATTGCACTTCCTTTTTTGCTCGCTCGTACTAATATTAATAAATTTTATTAGAATTTGTTGAGGAATTTTTATTTTATATTGCTGCCTAATACCGCAAATTTTTATAACATGAATTATTTGGTTAACTTCTGATTTCGAGTTTATTTTTTTAAGATTTTGTTTAAGTTTTACCCTTGACTGATATGGTTAATGTGTTAAGTTTGAACTATTAATGTATAGACTATAATTCCAGATATAAACGCTTCAGAAGTTATTAAAGTTGTACATTAAAACATAATTTTTGTAAAAAATGATAATGTTTCGTTTCTGTTACATTATTTGTCTACATTTATTACTTCACGTGTATCAATGTTGGTATATATCCATACGTAAAATAATATCTAAACGGTAATCAGTGTTACATTCCCCACATCTGTGAAAATGTAGAATTTACAATTATTATAGTTTTTGAAATCTCTTTGTGTTTTTATTTATTTAAGTATAGATTGGATCAGATTGTTTTCTAAAACGAACAAAATGGTGTAGAATCCGGATGACCTCGGACGAGGCCGGCTTTATTTCAACGGCATCACTTTCTATAGCAGCCCGTTTTATTTTTAGGTGTATTTATTTTACTAAAGTGTATCTTCACTCTTAGTTCTTTAACTTCATATATTATTTGCCATTATCTTATCTATTGGATTGTATCTTTATAATATTCTACGTATTTTTAATTTGTGGTTTCACTTAAATATGGTTTACTTTTTTTATTTTTTTATTATTACTATAAAAGAATAAATTATTACTATAAATAAAGAAATGTTTTGAAGGGATGAAAAACGTTACGATTCGGCAAAAAAAATTGAAAAGGAAACTTTATTTATAAATCTTAGACATATTAAATTAAATTGATTATAAGTTTTACATATATTTATATGGTTTTTCTTTATTTACATTTTCTTTTACTTGCCTTTATTTAGGATACATTGAAACGACTCAATCCTAAATAGTAAATATCAAAACAAGAGTATGTAAGATAGCGAAAATAAAATTATCTTTATTTAAATATATAAAAACATATATGCGTACAGTAATATATTTCTAGTTAAATATTTCGTAATCGTGCCATATATGGAAATGTTGTATGGCAACTCTAAATTAATGAAAAGTTTTTTTTATACCAATTTTAACCATAATAGTATACTAATATAGACAAATAGAAAGGCAGAAGTAAATGTATGCTTTTTATTTTTTTTATTCGATGAAGTAATGAGAGCTAGCCGTTCACGTGATGTTAAGTGACACGCATTTTTATAACAATGTGACGCTAGTTAGGATAATATACTGCTTAACATTGTGCCAGTCGCTTTGAGACATTAAGTCTTAAATCTCCTTACCACAGTAATTTCACAGCTACAACTACTATACAGCGCAAAATATGTATTTCGTAAGTGAAAGAAATGTCAACACTGGTAACTATTTAAACGTCATGTATAATTGGCATACCAAATTTTTGACAGACAGTAATTTGTATATGATCGTTCCTTTGTCTGTACATATACGTAACTAAATATTCTATAGCCATAATGGAATGAGTTGTGAATACGAAAGTTGCTAGTCGTAAGCGGATATAAATTATAAAGTGATTATTTTTAAGTTACTTAATGTAATTTTAATGTTATTATTTTGAACCCGGAGACTTAATACAAAGGTAGTTACCGCCGCAACACTTGTGTTTGCGGCCAAACCGTAGTGTTCACACATTACTGTGTTCCAGTTTGAAGGTCATTGTTGGTTATGAAATTACTTTGATAACGTGACTTACTTGTGTATCAAGGCAACGAGCATAATATAGTGTAGTGTATAATTTCTTAACTAGCAACACATTTTTATAAGTAGCAAATCACTTAATATACTAACTTTTTCCGATTTTCGCTATCGCATGTCATAAGGAAATGTATATAACTTGGTTCAATCGCAAAACATGTATTTCTTTTTATACTTGACGCTCATTTACTTCTTGGCCCTGATATACTCGTATAGATATGTATATTCAATGCCAACATTAAGCAACATCCGGTTTTACCGTCATAATAACTATTCGACGAGTTGTCTTAATTGTCATGTTTTTATTTATAACAAACTGAGCTTGACATTTCTTAATTTCTAATTTTTATTATTTTATTCATTGAAAATATTGGAAATTTTCACAACACATCACAAAGTACAACGAAAGCGTAACTAATTATACAGCGTCATTTTGTTTCTTCTGAAACTTGTAATATAACCTTACAATGTTAAATTACAAGTTACCTTTGATCTGTAAAACTGGACTTCTGACTCACTATTGAACATAAATACTATTACTATACATTTAGATCTTATTCCCAAAAATTTGTAAATGTTACTGCATGTAAGAAGTATAAACTACGTACGTAGAACGTTTGGACATCAAGTTGTACCTATAAAAACTTATTTCAAAAGCTGTATAAAACAAAAACAATACAGCAAAAATAACAAGAATTACTCACGAGTTATATCAGCTCGAATTATTTAACCTTGACATTTCCGTCTGTTCATCTGTACGCATACCGCTTGTGCATGCGTCTCAATTATTTATATATATATATATATATATATATATATATATATAAATAAATAGGTAACGACGTAACAGGCACCTTACGTAGTAAAAGCCTATATAATGGCGTCGTAACAAAAAAGTTGGAATTCCGGTCTTTGTTTTTGTTATCGTTCAATGCTTTAAAATAAAACACCATTAAAGAACAATAGTCCGCTTTACCTTCGAGACTACAACACCGTTCATCAGGTGGGACTGTAGTCAAGCACTGATCTATGTAATATGAAAAAGATGTATCGATGAAACCATTTTTATTTGAAAAAGGTAGATGTTCGTCTAAAGACGTCGTAGAATCGCAACATAAATAAATCAAACGTTGTGGGATAGTGTAATTAGTAAATTATCAAATACCTATTTGCTTATTTACTGTTAATAGTTCTCCAATTCCTGAACGATCAATGAACCCCTGTTTTCGACATAAAGCAATAGTGTTGCCAATATTATAATTAAAATATTTATATGTCTGTCCTGGTTCATGTTATAAAAAAATATTATTTTAAAAATGAAATTTAAAATGAAAATAAAATTATATGATTTCGTATAGCATACGGGAATAGCACTAAATGGTATTTTAGTTCATATCTGTAGTTAATGTTAGATCACCTGGTTCCTAGCCGTCCGATGTACATGGTAACCCTAATAAATTAAGTATCCAGTGCAACTCTAAAACCGTTTGCGTGAGAGTATTGCTTAACCTGAGCAGGCGCCTGGCCTTGAGACTTCGCATTAACACGTACAGACATGCCAACCGATACTTTACGGGTTTTCTGAGTGTAATTTGAAAATACATTAAAGGCTACGCGAATTCTTTTGTTTTTTCCCGTTATAGGATAAGCTATAAAGCATTGCTGAAATACTCTAGAAAATAAACTGTTCGTAGATATTGTTTTTACGAATTAGACTTCATTAAATTGTTACAAATTTTAACATCAAACAATGAATTCTTATATTTTGTAAACGTGTACAATTCTTAATCTTAATTGCCACCTTCATTATGAAAAACACGATTGACCCATTTCAATTGAACTAAATAAATGTATTTAAGATGTAGGCCTAAATAAGTAAGAGCTTATTATGTTGGAACTTATCCGATTATATTATTTACCGAAGGAATTTTAAAGCTATATAATAAATAATTTTAACCATGAAAACATATTTTAATTGTTAAAAGATAACACTCGTCACCTTCCCAGAATGCAGAAAATGAGTCGGAAATGTTATAGCGTGCAGTAATGATTTTATAGCGGCAGATTAACAGCATGATGGTAAATAACCTGCAACTATCTATGATACTAAAAATTCCTGCTATCTTTACTGCTCCACATGTGGCCCCGGAGTCGAACAGCACACTGCACTACATTGCGCTCGTCGCCTTGAGACATAAGGTGTTAAGTCTCGTTACCCCAGTTATTACACTAGCTACAGCGCCCTTCAAACCGGAACACAGTAATTTTTGCACACTACTATTTGGCGGTTGAAATAGGAGCTGCGGTGGTGGTACCCATCCAGACGGTCTCTGGCAACAGAGACCTACCACCTGGTAAATACCACCTGGTTATAAGTCAACAATTAGCCCGCTACACTACGGAGGCAGTTAATTTGAAATTCAAATTTATTTATTAAAATTAACTGAACCTTCTTTGAATACAAGGTAAAAGTTAAGGAGTTACACGTGTGCCGACACTGAATAATTATCTTTACAAACCCAAGTATTTCACATTTTGCTTCAATGAAAAATTCTTTTGTAATTGAAGGTAATCACTAACAGAATAAAATGAAAACGTAGCTCCAAATATAATACAAACATTGTTTTCATTATACCTTACATAGAATTATAGTTTTGAGGTTCTATTGTTCTTTTCGATACAAATTTTGAAAAAGAAAACTTCTTAACTCATTTGTTCAGGTGATTATTCAAATCTGATTTTTGTTAATTTAACTGTAAATGCGTACTTTTTAAAAAAATATATTTTATTGTACATTAAACCTCGTCAATAACACAATTAGTCAAAAGGCAATAAAGCTTTTAAACATAATTTATCTTTTTTTTTTTTATTCAATCGCCTAACTCCATTTTTAATTTGTTGTTTAAATGTTCAAGTGGTATCTACCACGGAATATTTAACTACAGATTTTCTGCTGATAAAATTTGGGATTCAGTTTATGCACTTTATTCTAAATAGATTACGTATTTACCAAGTGCCGTGTCGGTTACGTCGGGCCTTTCCTTAACAATTATTTCTTTGCAGAACATATAAATATTACAAAAAGGATTTATACGACATTTGAAATAGAATATGTTTTTATCATGTAACATTGCTTCTTGCGCGTGTATTTAATCAGTGACCTCTTTACAGCACAGAAGCGGGGACGAATTATTTTGATCAGTTTTCTTGTTAAGTATTTTAACTGTCTTTAAAGGTGATCTTGTTACAGTTGGTTTTTTGTTAAGCCTGTAGCATTTTTTTCGGGCTATAAATTTTAACACAGTAATTTCATAAAGATTACTGTGTTGTACTTGCACGCCTTTTTATATCTATTGTAAACATATTTGTTAGACGCTAAACATAATTTTATGTCAAAATAGTAAAATATCGTCCATTAATAACACCTTTTAGACTAAATATATTTATGCAAAACATATTGGTGTTTTACCACTAACAAAGTAACAAGTAAAGTACTAATAATATCTTTTAAATCTCTAAAGAACAAAAAAAATAAAGCTTCATATACTGCAATAGCAATATCAAAAATTACTGTAATGTCCAAATTAATGAAAGCTTATCTGAATTGTCTTTAAATAATTAGACGTTTTTCTAATATTTTATGAAATCTTTATATGCATAGGATTGGATTAAAAGAACTTCCAAAACTGATCCTAATTTTTGATTAATTGTGCTTTTGTTTAAACAAACTGATTAATGAATAAAAAATGCATGGCATTGTGTCCATTTACACGAACATGGTATGTAAGCTAACTTATACGTATTCATTGAACTATTTTTGAACAAAGAGCCCAAATCAATACATTGAGGTACCTATTAAAAATCGTATCTTTTGTTAAATTTTTGTATTGAATGTTCAAATTATTAAAGGCCAATCATCATGTTATTGTTTCATAAAATAGTACAATATTTTAGTTATGATATGAGAGAGAATCAAAAAAACTACTTTGAAAGTTTCATGTGCGATGAAAAGTTTTTCTTTTGCAAAACGGAAAACTAGAAATGAAAACAATGATGACCATACCATATGCTTCGCGTACAGAAATTATCACTCACAAAGCCCTGTACAAATTAATGCGAGTTAACGATGAAACACAGCGCTCATTTATCTAAGAGTACAAGTAATATTCCAATAAAAAGAATCACAAATGTCCGCACATATAGAGTAAAAGGAAATTTTCGTATTGCGCAACATAAAAAGACATCACATCATGTGCAGTAAGTGAGAGATAAATACGCTACGCATTAGTACTGCACTTCCCGAACGTCTACCCAGGTTCCACTGTTAAGATGTAAGATTAAATGTATATAGAAAGTACTTGCAGGAAATTGTTGCACTGCATTCGCGTTAGGTAATCCAAAGGTTGTGGTGCACTAATACTTTGAACATTATCACAAATTTTTGTATCACTAAAAGTCAAAATTAATGACAGCGAACTAAACAAATCCTACTTAATATTATTAAAATAAGTTATAGTAATTTTTTACATTACATATTGATAAAGGGTATCAAGTATATCGTAAAAATATTTCCAAAAGGTTGATTAGAAGAGAATGTCTTCTAGCATTATGTTTGGTGCAAATAAACCACAGATTCCATTCCAGTTCATTTTATAACTCATACCTCTAAAACATAATGCGGAAAAAAAATCATTAAATTGTGGACCTTTCTAACTAAACATTTCAAGGTTTTCAAGGAAATTATTAATTTATGAAAATTGTGCGTAACAAATTTAATCTTTCAAAGCCGCCGTGACTTCGTGTCAATAAAACACAGTTTTTGTTTTAATTTCTATCTGACTAGACATAATTTCAGTTATGTCGCCATGTTACCAGCCTTGGCTTTAGTTTCGCTGGAGAAAACGGAGTTTCTCTGGGAGTTCATGACTGTAACACAATAGTTCAAGTTAAGAAAAAAACCATTGCTAAATTTCCAAAACGCTTTTTATTCAATAAAAACCTCTTAACCTTTCTCAAATTAATTGAAACTACATTAAACAATTCACTTTTTTCCTCCTTTTAAGAAGTTCTTAAAATAACCTTTTCTATTTTAAAAATCTTAAAATTATACTTTAACTTGGCATTGAATAAATATATATGAAACGCTTCGGACGGCCAGTGCGTAACACCAAGTAACTACCAACAAATTAAAAGGTAACATTTACTTAGTTTCGATCTTATTAGTTGATGACCACATAACCTAATTTTTATTAAAAAGTTATAATAAACTGCTTTATTAATATATACCTTTGTGATTGAGAATGAAAACTAAACACATATGCGTCTGCCAGTATTGTAAAAAAATATTACTTATTCAATAAGTAAATACGAGAAACAAACAATTGTCGATAATTGTCGTAAATTTCACAATTAATGGGTGTGGGTATAAGGATCTCTGTCATACCTATAGTAATATTTATACATTTTCCAATACACGTTGCATTGTATATTTATACATCTTGAACAGAAATTATGTATTTATACCTTTTTAAATTATTTTCATATCGCTGTTATGCACAGTTTTTTGCTTCACAGAGCTTTTAAAAACGAACGTATTTCTTGTTTTTAATTTAAACACATTTTTATCTATTTTTTTTATATCGACACTGCTGTAAAGAAAGTACAGTTCTGTTAAATGTCCTAATATTTGTGTACGTGTGACATAAAAGTAGGTATAGCTCACGCCACGCATACCAATAGCTTTTCTGTGAATCATACCTTAGATTGAACGTTCACCAACACATCCTCAGTATACATAGCTAAAATTATTTTCAATATGTACGTTTGTAACGGTGTGTATTTAGTAAATAAAATATCGACAAATGTGACAGTTTAAAATTGTTATTGTGATTTTTAGATATTTTTTATGCCACAAAGTAACAAGAGGAACGAGGCATTAACCTGATAGTAAGTAATATACCCTTCAATAACTATGTGGCGCTAGTTCAGATACACTGCACCAAAAGGATGTTAAGTCTCGTTACTCCAGTAACTATACGAGCTACAACGCACTACACAGCTACAGTTTAGCGATAGTACTAAGAGCTGAGGTGCCTACCTAGATGGTCTCCGACAACAGAGACCCGAATGAACGTTTTACATTCCAAACATCCAACATTTTTATAAATTGAAATTCGCACACAGTTTGAAAGTATGTTTACGCTGCCAACTAGGACGCGCCGCAGGTGCCACGTAGAATATAAATAGAATAACAAAAATAGACGGAAGGCAGTTTAATTTTCTTCAATCTTGTAACACTGTGATATATTCACCAAACGATTGTCTGGAAACTCTGCTTACATTGAAAGGTAATTACGGTAATTACGCGTGGCATCATTTTTATACTAAAAGTGTTTTTTTTTACTCTGGCAGTGGAGGTGTTGCGGCTGCCAATAGTTAACTGTGATTACTTAATATTACGTGAGCTGCTTCTATTTTTGTATTATTGGAATATATTACTGCTTAAACTTATCACATTTACAGACTAAGATGATGTTAACTCTTAACTTTTTTAATTAAGAGAATCTTTCAAAAAAATTTTCGTTTTATTTATATTGCTGTTTTACTAAAAAAATACACTAATAGTATGAAAATGATGCCGCTAATAAGTAACATCGCAGTTTTATTTCCGTTTGCCGACCTCTATTTATGTCGACAAATATGTTAAGGGTAAACATTATTAAATATGATTAAGGTCTTGTGGTTTTGTACATTATGTACGCAAACAGTCTTTTTTTTTAACAAGTGAGATAGTTTTGACTAAAACAATGAAGTAGTTAATAAAAAAAAAATGATGTAGAAATCAACACATTCTGCTCGACTTTTTGAAACATAAAATGTCACGTTTACCTCTTACAGTAATTTATTAGCTGCAGCGGCTTTCAAACTGACAAAATAGTTTACAGACTACTGTTGCACTCCAGGGATCGGTAATAGAAATTTACAACTAGTACTACTACTACTACTAGTACTACTAAAAACGTCTTATTTTGAAACAAACAGCACTAGCTATTAGACATAACACGCGTTTATAACTTCAATAAACATTTATTATTAAGATAACATCTTACTGGATAATAAAACAATAAGTTAATAACATTAGATGAGCACAAAAATCATAATTACGGAACCTGTTCGCTTGTTAAAGCGTTTGTGTAACAATGTGTCCGTCATAATTTGCTCGTTTGTTTGTTACATGTATGTTTGCAGTCATAATTGCACATGTTATGTCTAGTAATATTTCTCCAGTTTTTGGTAATGATTGCCTATCACCAGTAAAACTTTAAATTCACATATTTTTAAGTGACAAAAAGATCTAACAAGGCACTGACGCACGTGTCAATACTATCTATTGAAACCGTGTTTCGTCTATCAATAGACGGCTGAACTTTTTAGCGAAAATTATAATTTAATATTATTGTTTTGTAATATTTATTTATATATGTGAAGAATTCAAAAGATACTAGATAGATCACCTGCATCGAGAATTTTGGGGTTATAGATGATGTACACAATTATAGGCGGTATGTGATGTATAAACTTCTAATGGCTTAAAATTGTATTTTAACTACTATATAGACTATAAAGATTTAAACCAGTACGTTTTAATCGCACCACCGTCCAAGTATTGTATAATTTTACTGTTTTTATTGGCTTAAAGTCCCTTTAAAAAAAAAGAACTTTTAAGTAGACCTTACATTAACTAAGCTCTTAAGAATACATTTACAGCGACCGCAGTGCTGCGGTGGCATATCCGGCTGGTGACTCAGATCCAGGTTCTGTTCTGAGAAATATTGCTTGTTTATATAATACTATAATATTTCTGTCTCTCAATATTCTAAACGTTTTCTAACACCAAACTTCCTTATCCCGGAGATATCTGGTACAATCATTCGTTTATGCCCAACATCGCATAAGCGTATATTTGTTTATTAAGGAATAATTAGAAACATATTAGAAGTAGGAATACGACTAAATAATTTGTACTATTGTGTAGTTTATATGATACAAGAATTAAAATAATATCATATTCTTTAATGAATATAGGAAAGCCCTTTGAATAATTTCTTTAAAAACCGTTACTTATAAAAAATTCAATAAGCTTTTTGAAACGTTACTTTACTATTACACTTCGATACAAAGCGACAATGAAACTGTATTAAACGATAAACCTTGATCAAACTATCAGAGTTGGTCGTAAGAAGTTCAGCAGCCGCGTGAATGTAAGTAAAAAAATGAGGTTTAACTCAAAGTAACACAACGCAATAAATGAGTATTCGTATCGCAATACAAACTACTGGATTTTTTATTAGCGCTATAATTAAATATTTGTTTTGGTGATTTATAAACAAGACTTTTATGTAATGTTTACAATGTTATTTAAAAGATGGAAACGTCTGCAAAGGAATTCCTTATTGGAACATAGTCTCTGTGTTTTGTTATGTATAAGATCACAAAAAAATATAAAATTCTTTGCAATAAGCTTATTGTAAACTATGTTTAATAATAAATTGATCGATATATTAAGTTATTGCACGAACCTAATTTAATATAAATTTACATTAATTAGAATATTTCTGTCAATATGTATATTTATTCTTTAAATCTCAAAAACCATTTATAGAAACTGTAAGCGACTATTATCATAATCACTGTCATCATCATCAGCGTATCAGAGTTGTAAAAATAGTCTTTTATATTATCACGGGCAATTTCTTAGCCACATAAAGGTTTATTAACATAGTCCGCAGACATAGATTGTCAAAAGTATTACAAAAAGTAATTATTAAATGTATTTCATGTACACTACGAAATAAATAAATATAAAATAGAAGCAACATTACCATTAGAAACGAACAATGTGCAAAATTTAAACTTGAACGTTACTAATAATAACTAAATAAGTAACCGGAAAATATCTGTAATGATATCCATTTTATCTGATATACACGTACGATAATTGAAAGATTATTGTAACATTATGAACAAAGTTCAACATCATTATGAGGACTTAATCGACATTACCTAGTCTAATCATCAATATTTGTGTTATTTACAGTTTCCTTAAAATCTTAAAAAGACTTTGATTGCTTCTAAAACTATGCGTTTACTGTTAATGTTATAAGCGATCAAACATCAAGTAAATACTTCGTGGATGATAATGTAGGAAAAGTACTTATTTCAACGTGAGATATAGTTAAAAAAAAACTTAAAGAGAGAATCGTAATGTAGATGATTAACTAGCGAAGCAAAAAAAGTGGAACGCTTGATGAAAAGAATAATATTAATTAATAAGTGATTTAGTCGTTAACGATGCAACACACAGCCGCTTCGGTTTGTGTTTTCCTTCATTGAATTGATAATAAGTTGATTGAGGATTACGTCCGGCGACTGGTAAACAGACATTACGTTATTGTCTGCAAAAATCTGTTGTGAACTTTCCACTACACTTTGACCTTTTAACCGAATAAAAATAGTAAAACTAGATAATTTAAAACCTTCTCTAGATTTAATATCACTAAATTTGTTAACAAAATTACCTTTTGTAAATAACAACATACATAAACAACCCACTTAATGTTGTCATTGCACAAGCTATATTTTACTATGAATGACAAGACAAAGACCAAATAACTAATACATACATAAACACAAAATTTCTTTCATATGAAATATGATTGCTATATTTTTTGTATAATCATCTTTATATATTGTACTTTTTATCTTGTACTTCAGCCACAATGCAATACAATAGATACCCTATTAGAATTGTACGTATTAATTGTTTTACACAGAATGGAACAAAGAACTTCTATCATTATCTGATATGACGTGAACCCTTCGATACCTAGGTAGACTTGTCTACGTAAATCACTATTGAACTCATTCTGTTCTCACATCTTTAAGAATTGTACAAAACACGTGATGTAAATTGATTGGATTCTCTAAATTTCTTTTTACGCTAGAATACTGCGAAGGTTTGAAACTTTCCCGATGAAGTCGTTACTTTACACCCGGTTATTTACTTGTTTCAATACAACTATAATAGTACAAAGCAATTTATAAGCAAAGTTATTAAATAAATCATATAACATAATTAAAAAATAAAATCTAATCATTGCACGCCCGATTTATACAAGCACGATTATATAAAAGTAATCAATGATATAACTGTATATTGTCGTAGCGTATACTTAGTTACACCATTTTTAACATATGTATAGCTTAGACCATAGTTCCCATTATGGAGAGTTTATCGGACGATCAGATGAACAAGTATGATGCATGTACATTAATATTGATAACTTTATCGCATCTAATAAATACAATGACTATGAACTTTCAAGCTCAAGTCATTATTTGCCCAGATTAAAAGTAAGTAGTTTAATTTACAATAAAATATTTAACTCTTTATAGAGTCTTATGTAAACTCGATATTAATAAGTGAAGGATAAAAGTATACCTACATTTCAAGCTGGCTTTATTTGCGTTCAAAGTGTTTTTCACATTTTGCAAATAAAGCCATATTAACGCTTACAACAATTGTCCAAACAAAGCGGCCAAATGGCTTAAACAGTATAAGAGGAAACGGCAAAAATATGTGATATGTAATATAATACATTAAATTTTCAGCCTTTGCTATATAGGTGTATGCTTAAATGTATTGTTTTGCCTAACCACATTATTACTAGCCCAGCTAGCTCATTTTATCGTCGCGAGTAGTGTTATTAACTTTTCTATAAAAAAAATAGAGTACAGAAAAAAATCTAGTTTGCACATTTTGGAGCACACACCATATCAAAGTTTTCATTATATTCCATTAATATTTATAAATACGAAATAACGAGTAGGCAAAAATTATAAAAATATTTAATTTATTGCGTCCACTATTAAGTAATTTAAATAAACGAGCAGCGTAAGAAAATAGTAATTTGTAAACCGTATAAAATGACCATGTCAAAAAAATCTATTTTTAATTCAGGTTTTTTTTTGAGCAATGCGTTAATGTTGTAAATTTTATTGATGTCTTTTACAACTTTATCGGAATCAGGGCTCGCGGATCCGTAGTCCACGAGCTAAGAATAAAGGACAGATGGAAGATAGTAGGGTAGATATAGAGATCGAATTATAAATATTATACGGTTTTTTATTAAATGTTATGAGTAAATACCAAAAAGGTGACCGATTCGCTGCGGAGGCCATCGGCACACATACCCAGTCTCAATTCACTCTTGCGTAACAGCCAATCTATTAGATAATGCCCTCAACGAAACCACTAGCACCCAAAACTATCCAACCTTTAACGTTGTTCATTACGTTTACACAAGTGCGCTCACTTTTCTTTGGAATCGGGAACTAAAAAGTTTTTAGTTCGATTTTAAAGCACAAAAAAGTTTTTTGCTCCTTGGCGGTTAATAGGTCCCTAGTTTTCCATGGTGTCAAGTGACAATGAAGCAGTGTTGACAAAGAGTATTTTAACTCTCATACGTCGACAGTCGCAACACGGAAATACTGTTATGGTGGTAGATTTACAATGTGAGGGTGTTATCTAATCAGATGAGTTCAAAGTCCTTCCTCGTACCAAAGTTCACAACATGTCGCCCCGGAATCAAACCGGGGACTTTCGTGTTACAAAGTATGTGATTAGCCTCGTGTTTTCACGTTGTTTCCTTGAAATAAAATAAGGAAGTTTTCAAAGTGTCCGGCTTTCAAAAACTGGTCGAAGCAAACGTTGATGGGAAATCCCTTGTTACCTTACAATATAGACGTTAAGAAAGCCGATGAGGCAAGATTGAGAAACTTTAAGATAACACATGATTAATAGTTATATTTATAGTTTTTATAAATGGTCTGTATGTGACTAATTGTCTACATTTGGTGTTTACTTAAATAACTTACAATGTAAACGCGTAATAAACATAACCTAGGTAGATAACAACAAAATATTTAATGGTAAGTTGACTTACACTTACATAAAATAATGTAGAAAATATCACATTGAAAATTATGAAGCAAATTTTTATAACCTACAAATAATTGGTTATTTTAATCCTCGTAACCATTATACAAATTTTTTATCAACCCAAAAATCGTGTTTTACGACTACAGTGAATAATAATCAAAGCGGAAAATGTACAGGTATTTATTAATGAAGAAGTTATTATTATTGTTATATAAGGTCCGGGTCGTTTATTCATCATAGTTAGTAACACGTATTGAAATAAAGTATAGAAATATATAATAATACAACGGTAACTAAATACCTGTTTCATATTTATATGCCACATTATACAATAGAGTAAATATCTGAAGCGTATTGATTACTATTTACCTAAGGATAAAACACAGCAAATACTGATCTATGACAACGCCGGTGTTATATTTAAGTGTTTATTAAAAACCGGTTGAAACATTACAGTGAATGTATGACTAGCAACAACAAAACTTTTAATTTAATATTTTAAAGCATATATTATTTTTTATTTATCGTTGGAAATAAAAAAATATGAGGAATAAAAAATATATGTACTCACTTTGTAAATACGAAACATTTTCATGAACTTCAGGGAGTAGATGTAGAAAAGTAGTAGATAGTAAAACGCCTCCTCCGAAAGACAGCAATGACATCACAATTCTGTTTTTCGACTTCAAATTCTCCGCCTCATCTGTAGAGATCCATCGGAAACGTTTTGCCAGGAAAAGAGGAGTTATACCACAAATCATTGAGGCACAGAAGAGAACCGCCATGGCGACTCCCTTAGCCAAAACAACTCCTTCTGTGTCATCTCCATGATCATGATCATGATCGTGTTTAGGTATAATATTTTCCATTTTAGGTTGTACTGAGAACACGGGAGATTTTGAAGTGGAGTGCGGTTGGTACGCAGTCCTTTTTATACTTTAGCTCGGTATCAGTAAGCTGCGCGTGCGCCGTGTCGGAGCGACGCGCGGATACTATGCTCGGTGCTCAAGCCCGCCAGTTCATTCCACTCCCGTAAAGCCTGAGTATACAACGCAATGAAGCCTTAAAATTTGCACGCGTTTTTTTCGCTCCAGTATTTTAAAGAACATTCCATTCATCAGAAAAGAGGTTTTAAATTTTTATTACTTTTTTTTATTACAAATAAATAACTAAAATTTAAACAGATAATTATATTTAATAAATAAAACTTTTATTGTTTGTAGTCAGGCTTAAATTTTCCTTATACTGTGAGGGAAGCCTTTATTGTTTTTGATATGTAAAATATCATATGGAAAACAATCGTACCGTATCGTATTGTTAAATTTAAAATTTTAACTTTTTATAATAATTCTTAGAGAATGTACTATCGCTCAAAATGGGCCAAGTAAGACAGAGTAACGTTATTTGTTATTCAGTTTTATTTATTTTCTGATCTTACACAAGTAAAAGTTACTTTTTCGTTATTTAACCATATTAATGGCCACTATTGTATGAACGGCTCCCCATAAATATTAGACGTCTTTTACAACGCGTCAAGATTAATGGGGTATTCTAACCCGTCCTCTACTATTCACTTGCTTCTCAAATTTTGATTTTAAGGAAATAATGTTATAATTATTTTTTAAACTAAGTGTCATTAAAAACTAATAGAAAACATTAAAAAATGTTTCTTGGTTAGTTCGTTCAACAATGTTGCGGACACTTCCGTTTAACATAAATATGTAGATCGTATCATGACAGATAATATTTGTTATAAACGAATATTTGATATTAGATTATATTTATTTGTACCCAGTTTGTTATAACCTAGGTAATGTAAATACAGGAAGAATTTATTAGGGTGTGTTTATTTACTGGGTTTAATATTTATTAAAATAAAGGATGTTTATGAAAACTTTCAGAAGTGTTAATAGATTATTCATAGTATTTACAGAAAGGATTACAACATCATATTGTACATAATATATGCAGTTATCTATCTTGGAGTGCTTTAATATCTATTAACCTTGTGCTCATGTCAATGAGCGCCGCTCGGTTCGTGGAAACAAAGCAAATGAATATATTTACAGTAAATCATGTTTCATGCTCCGAAGATTTCAGCAAAGATTTTGAAGCATAAGCATTAAAATAAAACACAAAAACATTTCAAACCAAATGTTCTTTGCATCTCTTATAATGTCTGAAAATTAGAAAATAAAATATGTATAGAATACATTTTATTACCAGCAAATATTGCTTATGGAAAAATATCGTTATTTTGTATAATATTTAATGTTCAAATATAAAAACAGTTGCGGTATTAAGAGAAAAACTTATTATTTTTTACATAACAATTTTTTTAGCTTTTGTTTCATAGAGTAAAACCGAGGGCATAATAAAAATAGTTTGTTTTCTTAAAGAAGGTTTATAGCAAATTAAGTGTCAGCCTACCTCATGCTATTGCACGAGAAAGGTTTAAGTTGTTTTACTTTGTAAAAAGTAACATGATGCATTACGTTTCTTTCAAAATTATGTAAGAGTTGTAAATGAAAGGTTTATAAAAAATATATATTTTTCGTTTTCCATTTTATTTGTCAATATTAATATTATTTACATAAATTACTATTACAAAAAGTATTGATGCTCTTCTTATTTATAAAAACTGATCTGGGCCATTAAAAAGCTGAATTTCTGTTTGTAATATTAAAACCTACTTCTACCTAATTCTTATTAATGTTTACATGACTGTTACACGAATTAAAAATTGTTTGTTTCTTTGTCAGTTTGTTCCGGGTTCTTTACGAAACGGCTGGACTCATTTTGTCTGGGCTTTCACTGTCATATGGCTGATGTAGACGTAACTTGGGCTACTTTTATGTAAAAGTTATTTGGCATGTACATAAAAATATATTGGAGTATATTGTAAGTCTCATCACAAATTTTTTAACCATTTCACCGATAGCTATAAAATTTTGTACGATTTTTTCATAATGAAAATTTATATTTATTTTGATTGGAAAACTGCTTTTTTCAACCATTAATATGATAACGGTTGGTATGTCCTAAATCTTTATTTTCAAATGTCCAGACATAGTTATAAATACTTACTTATGTAATACTTTAATGAAACACGTTGCGCTTTTTTGAATTTATATGCTCTTATCTTTATGACGGATAAACTAAGATTATTCTTGACGTCACTTCGATCTCTGTGGATTTTTTGTGCAACAATAAGGTGTGTGTATCATTACGTATGTTCTTATCTTTGGGTATTAGCAACAGAAGGGATCATTCTGTTCATCTACCCCGCCTTCACACGTAACTTGCGGAGGGAACCGATACAAGGCGTACTTAGCACTTGAGCAATGCACACTGTGATGCAACCTGTGGAATACTTGACACACATACTTCTTCAAAGCAAACATGCTATATAAAAATGCTTGCAAAATTATCAACATATCTTTGTTTCATTGCAATATTGTACATTTCTGTATGATAAATCAAATCGACGGAATCAATATGTATGAATATTTTTACTCTGTGTTCTCACGCCCTTGTGACTGGTTACAAGATCACCACGCAGCTTTATCCTCAGCGTGTTGTAAAAGGCGACTAAGAGGAAACAACTAAGAAAAAAACTTGATACCTTTCTTGTAGACTAAGTTACTCACTTGCTGTCTAACACCAATAAAATGCATTGCAGGGATGGCATTCACCCCATTGGAGTAGCTCTTCTCAGCAGTATGAGTATTATATGTATTACAATAAGTTGACATGATGAAAAATTCTTCTTTATCATCGGGTCATCTATAATTGATGACACAGAACACGGACCATGTCGATGTATGATCTTGTATGCTATACCATGCGACGAGTTTCTGATATCTAATGATATAATAATTGAAGCAAACGAAACGATTATACCTACATATGTACATAATTATAAAAATTTAATAGTCGTTCAGGCCTCTTTTGTTTATCACAATTAATACTTGCGAAATTTTACTTTATTACACGATAAACAAAGATTACGATAAGAATATGATGAATAGAACTTTTATTACAAAGGTTTTAATAAAAGGCCTTCGAAGATTAATATAAAGAAATGATTAAGCTACTAAATGTGTTTGTGTATTAATGTAAATTTGAGCAATTTATTTTCCGTGTTTTGATAGCTAAATGAATGATATAATGATAGATGATGACAAGAATATATTTGTACTATATATAGATTTCGTACTTAAAAACTACTATCAATTGTACCCTCGAGATCATCTTAGTATATTTCATAATAATAAATGTTAAAAAAATAGTACGAAGTATGCTTTTCGTTTTACTTATTTTATAAATAATAATATTAATATTAACGGCATATATTGTGGGAAAGAAAACAAAAATATAATTGGTTTCATCGAGCCCCAGAAGATAAATATGTAAGATTGTGTTATTGAACATGTCGCCCAAGAACAGGTTTCCAAGTTAAGTGCATCAAGTTTGCACGACGTTCGGGGAAATCCGAGATGGAGGTAAATGTTCATATTTTACCGTTTTTTGTCATTGACAAAAAAAATAACTGTTTTGGGTGATAGTTACCACTAGAATTATAGTTCTTAAAATATGTTCGTTCACCTTTTTAAGTTGTTTCATTATTATAAAAAAAACTTATGTTCTATGCATTTTTTCTTTTGAGAATTCACTGATGTCTTTTTTTAATTGAGCCATAGCTCGCTTTCCCTGTTGACTTTGACTCTAGAGTTCTACAAGGATAGGGTAAATGGGCCAGAGTAACTTAAGGAAAGTTCAAGCACGCTACAGTAAAGTGAAAGAATGCGATTTTTAACGCAGTCAAGTTCAAAATTTTGGTACGGCGTATATTAAATTTCTCCAAGTGGACGTAGAACATGGTTTCTTTTTGAGAAACTTTTACCTAAACGGAAGTTCCGTACATTAATAAAAGTTTAAAAATCACTTTTAATCTTGATGACTTGGATTAAAAAGTTTATTTCAACAGCATTTATAAATAAAAAGAAATTTTAAAACAAATGCCTGGGCTATTATGAAAAAATCATGTAATTATGAATAAATCCAGATTCACTTATCAGACACTTGTGAATTTATCATACACGCTTTAGTAATGTAAGTAAATAATAAAATAACAATGAGGTTTTTGAAAACTCATTGAAGAAATCGAGCAGGGTGTTACAGAGCATGACGGTAAAAACGAAGAACCTAAGAAACCAGTGCAATGATGAGGAATGTAAATCTTGTGTCTATTAGGAGAACGAGGTAATCATCACCGTTACCATCGTATCTAGAATCTATCGACAGAAACAAGAACAATATCAATTGAGCGAATAAATAGACTTTGGTGTAACAAATGCAAATATTTCAATAAAACCGCGTTTGTAAACAAGTTAACGATTATAGATTATAAATGATTCGCGATATTTTGCCGCATTTCAAATTTTAACTACTAGATATTTTATTTACGGTAACAGTTTTGTAACACATTCACTGGCTGCTTTCTTATAAAAATAGCTTTCAATGTCTTTTGTGAAAACTCTTACATATATGTACTTTATGTATAATATACACGGACTATCTTATGTAGTATAGGATATATTATATTTGGAACTTTCGGCACTCGGTTACTATTAATGTCATATAAAAAGATTTACTATAACTTACAGTTTTTGTACAATTGATGTTTTAATAAAAAAATAACCTTAGGTTTCATTTACATTGTTCGACAGTTTCCGGTTGCAATTTTGATACTGCCTTTATTATGCGAGTATGCGGCGTTATATAGTGTGATGACAATCATTTCAAAGGCTTTAAAGCAATTAAAAAGCGTTGGCACAGAGGCCGTAACAATTTATTTGATAAAGAACGGTAAAATTCCGTACGTTACGATGCGTAAATTCTGAATCTTTAATTCAATTAAATGTTTGCACTCAAAGATGATGGTGATCTGCAGGGTAAAACCGTATTATACCTGCATTATAACAACAAAGTGACATCACGTCACAATATGTTAAGAATGAAAAAAGAACCGGGTCCGGTGAATACAATTTGCAATCGTTAACATCTCATTGCTCATTCTCCTCACGTACTTTGTAATTAAGGCAGTGAATACATCGCCGCTAATACAATGCTTATGTTGTTCAGTAAGCCTGACTCTAATGCATTCCTACAAAGAAAGCATTGAACTCGTAAAATAGAACCTGTCTATGGTAAAGCGGAATGTCTTTAAACCAGACTTTAACGATTTCCATGTTAAACTTTAAACAAATAGAACGAGAGAATTGTTTAACAGGAGGTTATTGTTACAACTACAGAAAAAAGAATAAAAATGTTACAGACATCCGGTAGTACGTTATTACACATACCGAAAAAAAAAATTGCAATGTCGATCGAAGATGAGCAGATATTCACGTGATAGTAAGAGATACGCCATGTAATAGTACGGAGCCAATATCAATGTTCACACCTCGAAACTGTACTCGTCGACAAGAGATGTACTCTTAAGAGTTTATCGTTAACCCAGCCTCCTTGTAAATGTAATACATTACTGCTTGACGGTAAAAATAAGCGGTGACTTGAGTATATTAGGCATACGGCATACGGCATACGGCATATTAGGCGCAATATTATTAAATTAAACGTTTAATAACGAAAAATTTTTTTTTAACAACAATTAAAATCTAATCGGACGTGTTTGTTACCTTGATTTTCGCTTTAACAAAATGGATAATTGATGATGTCATTAAATTCGTTTATCGTATTAGATCATGTTTGATTATAAACCTAATAAATAACATTAATCACGTTATCGTATTTATTATAAATCACGGTTTAATCATTTTACCCAGCAAATGCATTAAACATTGTTCCAGAAATAAATTAATTTTCGTTGTATGTTCAACTTGCAGATAAGTGTGCCCCTGTGTTTCTAAAATCTTCTGAACACGGAAAACACACATAATACTTGACTAAAGGAGAAAGTAAATAGACAAAAGAAAAATAATATCGCTGCAAGCTTAATTACTGGGGTAACGAGAATTGACACCTTAAGTCTCAAAGCGACGAGCGCAATGTGGTGCAGTGTATACCATCTTTACTAGCGCCGCGTTGTTATGGGCAAGCGTATCATTACCATCAGGTGAACGTCTTGCTCGTCGCCTCATTAAATAAAAAATAACATAATGAAGTCATTAATGATTTTATATTATTTTTAACGTATAACTAAGTGCAGGATATATTGTCATTCTTCTTGTATCTAGCTACTTTCAAATTATTATTTAGGATCTGCTCTACTTGGATTGTAACAGTTATTGTGTTTCTCTGTATGTCTGGTAAATTTTCAGATTATAAATGTTTTTTTTTAATTTGTTATATACATCTGTGGTATTATATAATTGTTATATATTTATTCTTTGATGTCTGTTTTAGACATTATAAGACAAAAATATGAAAGTGAGTAATAATCTGTTATTGAATATATCTATTACAAATTCGTATTACGTGCATCCATTGTTGTTGTTTGCGACGTAGTAAACGACGTGCGACGCCAAAACAAAAGGAATTCCCTGCATTTTGACGTTGTGGGTTCATAGATATCTTTCCTGAAACGTGCTTGCATTACATGATGTAACTTCAATACGACGCAATTGTAGATTGGCCATTTGCAAACTCATTGTCGAATCGGCGACTCTCATGACAAAGTATAGCCTTGATTTTTTTAATTTTTGTTTATAATTGTGTGCGTTTTTATTATAGTATTGTTTACAAACTTCTGGCTATAACTGCATAGATTTGAGACTCCATCTGTAGATTGAATTGACGTTTATCACGAATTCAACTAAACGAAACTACGGCCATGTCTATCAAGTTAAAGGAAATAAATAACAACCGGTTTAATATAGATTTTTTATTCATTTTATTTTAAGATTTTAGCTCAATTTGGTTCTATGTTGATATTTATAAAATTACATCAAAAATATAGTAATTGTTAGGTAATTTATATACCCGCTTTTTTAATAATTTAAATTTTTTTCGTAAGTTACGTTAATTGTTTTTGTTACAAGACAGTTTTTTTGAAAATTATAAGATTTTTAATTTTTGTTAAACAGTTGCGCAAATTAAATCCTATTTTATTTTTTCAATCTTATAAATCTAAAAGTGTTTGAGGTAAAGAAAACGCCTTTTAACGCAATTTGATCTTCGCTAGCAACTCGTTCTGATTGCCAGGCATATTACTTACCAAATGAATGTCTTGTTGGTTTCTTTCATTAGTTGTATGAAAGTGTATAAAATTTCTTACACAAGAATTCTATGATCATATTGAGCCTTTCACCGGGGTATTTCCATAAGATGTAGGGATAATTTCACTGTTCGAGGCATTAAGCTGAACTTACCACTAGATGAACGCTTTAAGGAAAAATCATTAAAATAAAATAGTAAACTTTTATAAATTTAAAGGTATTATATACTAAAAATCAACACTATTTAATCTTTTCGCACTGACAGATCTGACATATCTCTATGATAGGGATTCGCTATCGTGTTGTTGCCATCAATTGTTATTAACGGATAACGAGCGGCGATAGCGACGTTAGCGGTAACGGCGGCTGTCGCATAGCGGCCGTTACCATCGGGCTTACATAACGATAACGCTTATCGCTCATCCATTATGTTCATATTTTTGTAAATGCGTACGTGACCGGGCAAAACCTTGTTGTATGATTGCGCTAGTCACCTGTAATACCTCTAACACGCTCCCAGTGAATGAACGTACATATCTAAGTCGTAGAGGTGATTTATATTAAGACATTTGTCATTTTGGACGTAAATGGTAGATAATTACCATTTTTTTTTTAAAGATTTTGTAAAAACTGTATATGATTTTGTATAAACTTTAGCCGTAAATATGCTAAGAATATACGGACAAAACGCTCATAATAGTTACGTATACTGTAAAGACTATCCTGTGCACACATAATTAATGCCTAACTAATAGAAATAATTTTAAATGTACATACAAAAAGTTAGCATTTTATTATTATGAAGTATGAAAATTCGAAAACATGCTCATTACAACTATTATAGATTTTCTACAAGTTTTGACAGTTCCAGATAACAATATGTCAAGTCTATTATTCCAATAAATGTACGTATTATAGATAAATCGCGAGCTTAGTAAAACACAAAATTTATAAATAAAATAAAGATACAGAGAAACGAGATAATCTTGCTTGACCTTAAGTAAAACTGAATATTTTGAAGTAATTCAGTTTACTATTTATTATTAACTTCATTTGCATAAGTTTTATACTTAAAAGCCTAGAGCGGATTTTTTTTATGGGCACGAAAGAGTTTGCTACTTGACATAGTGTGGTACCAACTTTTTTCTCCGCCTATTATCATCCACTTCTTTCACCCATTCGGCTATATTTCACTTAATTTAAGAACGTCTTGAATTCATCTCAAATTTGTAAGAAACACACCAATACGTCATTTAATCTTGTTTATTATCTAATCTAGTATATAAAATTCTCTTGTCACAATGTTCGTTCCCATACTCCTCCGAAACGGCTTTACCGATTCTTATGAAATTTTTTATGCATATTCAGTAGGTCTGAGAATCGGTTACTATCTATTTTTCAAACCCCTAAGTGATCAGGGTTGCCCACACCAAAAAAATATTTTTTATTTTTTGGGATTTTTTTTTCGATTTTATTTTATTATTGTGTGGCATCAAAAACTACATACAACCCTAAATTTTCACTTTTCTATCACCAACCCCTGCTTTTTAATAGACATTTTAATATTTTTGTCTCGCTCGATATCATCAATTGTACATGGCCACGTATCAAACCGCGTGGCTGTAAACTCCAAAAAAAAAAATATTATCACTTGGTAAGTGATCCCCTCTACGTGTGTACCGGTGTCACCTCTCACCAGTACACAGCACGGAGTGGGGATGACAACGAATTCTTTATCTCTCAAACATTATGCCTTTTGTCACTCCCTCTACATATAAATATATTCTCAAGCAACTTTATTATTTATTATTAATAATTAATGTCATTGAATATAATTTATTATTAATCTATAATACAAATATGTGTCGGTAAGCGCATCACTCTACAACGCCAGGACCAATTTGGCCAATTTGAGAAAAATTCGAATAATCGCCCCTAAAAACAGCGCTTTTCTTTTTCCTATACAAACGTTCTCTAACTAAAATGTAGGGTCAATTTGAACTTTATTGCTATTCCATAAAGTTCATATTAAATTACAAGCTTTCACTGCTGTCTAAGCAATGTAGGTGCGTTCGTAACGCTAAAGAGTAAATTTTAACTTTATTACAGCTGCTCAAAGTTCAAATTAGATCATTCTTTCAAAAGTGTGCGTATGCGCGTCGGAGGATCTAACGCCGCGTGCCGAAATTAAAACGAATGAAATAATAACATAAATAGTCACAAAATGTAAGAGCTAAAGATCATTACTGCTGATTTTCAATTAGGTCGGCTTCGCGGTATTATTTATTTTGTTTTAGTTTCTTTTTCACGACATCATATCAGTCCAGCACAAACCGCGTTACCGTCTGGCGGACCTAACAGACTTCATTCCGTCAAAAAGATTTGGAATGAGGCAGTTATTGGAAAATGGAAAAGGGAAAAGGGAAAAGGGAAAAGGGAAAAGGGAAAATGGAAAATGGAAAATGGAAAATGGAAAATGGAAAATGGAAAATGGAAAATGGAAAATGGAAAATGGAAAATGGAAAATGGAAAATGGAAAATGGAAAATGGAAAATGGAAAATGGAAAATGGAAAATGGAAAATGGAAAATGGAAAATGGAAAATGGAAAATGGAAAATGGAAAATGGAAAATGGAAAATGGAAAATGGAAAATGGAAAATGGAAAATGGAAAATGGAAAATGGAAAAGGGAAAATGGAAAATGGAAAATGGAAAATGGAAAATGGAAAATGGAAAATGGAAAATGGAAAATGGAAAATGGAAAATGGAAAATGGAAAATGGAAAATGGAAAATGGAAAATGGAAAATGGAAAAGGGAAAAGGGAAAAGGGAAAATGGAAAAGGGAAAAGGGAAAAGGGAAAAGGGAAAAGGGAAAAGGAAAAGGGAAAAGGGAAAAGGGAAAAGGGAAAAGGGAAAAGGGAAAAGGAAAAGGGAAAAGGGAAAAGGGAAAATGAAAATTTAAATCTGACATCTGAAATCTAGAAACCAGTAAACCAGTAAACCAGTAAACCAGTAACCAGTAAACAGTAAAACCAGTAAACCAGTAAACAGTAAAACCAGTAACCAGTAAACCAGTAAACCAGTAAACAGTAAAACCAGTAAACCAGTAAACAGTAAAACCAGTAAACCAGTAAACCAGTACCCAGTAAACCAGTAAACCAGTAAACCAGTAAACCAGTAAACCAGTAAACAGTAAAACCAGTAAACCAGTAAATCAGTAGACCAGTAAACCAGTAAACCAGTAAAACCAGTAAACAGTAAAACCAGTAAACCAGTAACCAGTAAACCAGTATACCAGTAAACCAGTAAACAGTTAAACCAGTAAACCAGTAAACCAGTATACCAGTAAACCAGTAAACAGTAAACCATAAACCAGTACACCAGTAAACCAGTACACCAGTACACCAGTAAACCAGTACACCAGTAAACCAGTTAAACCAGTAACCATTAAACCAGTAAACAGTAACCAGTAAACCAGTAAATCAGTAGACCAGTAAACCAGTACACCAGTAAACCAGTAACCATAAACCAGTAAACCGTAAACCAGTAAACCAGGTAAACCAGTAAACCAGTACACCAGTACACCAGTACACCATAAACCAGTAACCGTAAACCAGTAAACCAGTAAACCAGTAAACCAGTAAACCAGTAAACCAGAAACCAGTAAACCAGTAAATCAGTAGACCAGTAAACCAGTTAAACAGTAAAACCAGTTAAACCAGTAAACCAGTTAAACCAGTAAACCAGTATAAACCAGTAAACCAGTAAACCAGTAACCAGTAAAACCAGTAAACCGTAACCAGTAAACCAGTAAACCAGTAAACCAGTAAACAGTTAAACCAGTAAACCAGTTAAACCAGTAAACAGTAAAACCAGTAACCAGTAAACAGTAAAACAGTAAAACCAGTAAACAGTAAAACCAGTAAACCAGTAAACCAGTAAACCAGAAACCAGTAAACAGTAAAACCAGTAAACCAGTAAACCAGTAAACCAGTAAACCAAGTAAACCAGTAAACCAGTAACCAGTAAACCAGTAACCAGAAACAAACAAACAAAAGTTCATATTAAATAACAAGCTTTCACTGCTGTCTAAGCAATGTAGATGCGTTCGTAATGCTAAAGAGTCAATTTGCACTTTATTACAGCTGCACAACGTTCAAATTCAATTATTCTATCAAAATGGTGTGGGTATGCGCGTCGGAAGATCGCCGCGAGCCGAAATTAAAACGAATGAAATAATAACATAAATAGTCACAAAATGTAAGAGCTAAAGATCATTCTTACTGATTTTCAATTTGGTCGGCTTCGCGGTATTATTTCTTTTGTTATAGTTTCGGCACGCGACATAAAATGCATTCGTTTTCACGACATTACATCAGTCGAGCACAATCCGCGTTACCATCTGGCGGACTTGATAGACTACATTCTGTCAAAAAGATTTGGAATGTGACAGTTATTTGTTCCTTATAAAATAATAATAGTAAATATAATTTATGTACTATAATTATAACTTTGGCCACTCTTCTGGAACCCACTAATATTTAAATATTAGTTATTAGATGAACATATATAGAGCTGAACCCCACACACCGCCCTATCACCAGAGTGACGGTTCAGTCCAGATTTTTTTGCGCTGGCTATAAAATAGGTAAGAACAAAAAACTGCCACATTTCAATTTTTTTGACAGAACGAAGTCTGTCGGGTCAGCTAGTCTAGTATATAAAATTCTCTTGTCACAATGTTCGTTCACAAACTCCTCCGAAACGGCTTGACCGATTCTGATGAAATTTTTTATGCATATTCAGTAGGTCTGAGAATCGGCTACTATCTATTTTTCTAACCCCTAAGTGATCAGCGTTGCCACTCCAAAAAAAATTTTTTTTATTTTTTGGATATTTTTTTTCTATTTTATATTTTTATTATGTGGCATCAAAAAATACATACAACCCTTAATTTTCACTTTTCTATCACCAACTTCTGCTTTTTAATAGTAATTTTAACATGTTTTTGTCCCGCTCGATATCATCAATTATACATGGCCACGTATAAAATCGCGTGGCTATAAACTCAAAAAAAACTTCAATTATTATCACTTGGTAAGTCATCCCCTCCACGTGTGTACCGGTGTCACCTCTCACCAGTACACAGTACGGAGCGGGGATGACAACGAATTCTATTTCTCTCAAACATTATGCCTTCTGTCACTCCCTCTACATATAAATATATTCTCAAGCAACTTTGTGAAATTCGGGACTGTCTCGCCAAAAGCGAGCGTCTGGTCACTTTACCATGGATACATAAAACGTCAGATATTTGAAGTTCGTCCCGTCACTTAGAAACTAAATACAATTTAAAAGAATATTTTTGTTTTTGACATTTGACGTCAACCAACAATTTCTGACTGCAACTATAATATTTTACGAGAAAAGGCGGCCAAATTGACCACCACGCAGACAAGTTTTCAAGGATTTTTATTCTTTTATTTTATACGTCTACACATGACACTGGCTCACTCACAAACCGTGCTCATGTCATCAATTGGGAAGAAGAAGAATATTTTACGAACTTTAGCGGGAATCTGGGCGTAAAGGTCGCGTTGTCTCGGTTGGATTTTTATTTTTTTGTGCATAATGCAGTTCAATATTCAATGTGAGTGAAGTATCATGTAGTAAATTAGTGTGTTCGTGTGCAGCGATTGTAGAATTCAGGCAGGAACGCCACTGTCCTAAGTTCAGATTGGTTCAAAATTGTAGTTAAGTCTTAACTTTAGTTTGTTGATTAGTCTTTTGTGATGGTGACACTATTTACCGCTGAAAATTGAAAATGGAAAATTAAAATCTGTTATCTAAAATCCAGAAACTAGAAACCAGAAACCAGAAACCAGAAACCAGAAACCAGTTACCACAAAACCAGAAACCAGAACGCAGTAACCAGAAACCAGAAACAAACAAACAAAAGTTCATATTAAATTACAAGCTTTCACTGCTGTCTAAGCAATGTAGATGCGTTCGTAATGACGAATGAAATAATAACAAAAATAGTCACAAAATGTAAGAGCTAAAGATCCACCATACTGATTTTCAATTTGGTCGGCTTCGCGATATTATTTCTTTTGTTTTAGTTTCGGTGCACGACATAAAATGCATTCGTTTTCACGTCAATACATCAGTCAATCAGACTACATTCTGTCAAAAAGATTTGGAATGTGTCAGTTATTTGTTCCTAAAAAAAATATTATAGTAAATATAACTTATGTACTTTAATTATAACTTTGGCCACTCTTCTGGAACCTACTTATATTTAAATATTAGTTATTAGATGAATATATATAGTGCTGAACCCCACACACCGCCCATTGCCCATTGCCCATTGGGGTGTCAAGAATAAGCTCCGGTTCGCACCACACAAAACGAAGATGATGGTGCTGAGCCGGAAGCTGAAGTATGACACCCCAATATTGAAGATGGGGGGGGAGGCCATCGAGCGGGCCCGGGAGGTCCGGATACTCGGCCTCACAGTTGACGATAGGCTCACGTTCAACACGCATGTGCGGAACGTGAGCAACAAGGTCCAAGGACTCTATCGTCAACTGTGCAGGACCGCGAAAGTGTCGTGGGGGCTGAACTCCGAGGTGATCAGGACGATGTACCTGGCGGTGTTGGAGCCTATCGTGTTGTATGCGGCGAGTGCATGGGCGCCGGCGGCTAAAAAGCTGTCGGTCCGAAGGCAGCTCGGCGCGGTTCAGAGGGGTTTCGCGCAGAAGATCGCGCGAACCCACCGGACCGCGTCGTTGCATTCGGCCCTATTACTTGCCGGGCTGCTTCCGCTGGACCTCCGCGTCCAAGAAGCAGCCACCTTATTTGAGGTAAAGCGTGGATATTCCCGGCAAGTAATAGGAGACCGACAGCTGGAGGTACCGGCATGCTACAAGAGTCTACCACACCCGTCTGGTCAGGTTGGTGTGGAGTACTCCTGTCTGGGGGATAGTGCGGAGGAAGACCAGCTTGCCACCGCGGCTGCCGAAACTACCATCTTCACCGACGGCAGCCGCATTGATAACAAGGTGGGCGCGGCGTTCTGCGTTATGCGGGGCGCCGCGGAGGCGAAGACCAGGAAGCTCAAGCTGGGCGGATTCTGCACCGTCTTCCAGGCAGAGCTGCTGGCGTTAGCGGAAGCGACAGGGTACGCGGCCAGCGAGTCATCGCAGACCATCGCGATAATGAGTGACTCCAGGTCCGCCCTCGATATAGTCCGAAGACCTGACACCCTCCATCCCTTAGCGTTAAGAGTGAAAGAAAATATTATGAAAGCACGAGAGAAAGGGAAGGATGTTAGATTATATTGGGTGAAAGCGCACGCGGGGAGGGAGGGTAACGAAAGGGCGGACCAGCTGGCCAAGGATGCGGCCCTGAAGAGTAAAAGGAGACCGGAATATGAGGACTGTCCTATTTCCTTCGTCAAGCGTCAACTCCGTTTGGAGACGCTTGACGAATGGAATAGACGGTATAAGGAAGGGAAGACGGCTTCAACATCGCGGATATTTTTCCCGGACGCCGTGGCGGCCTACCGGATCCTGCGCCGTGTAGAGATGGACACGGTACTGGTCCAGATGTTCACGGGGCACGGGGGATTCTCCGAGTACCTACACAGGTTTAAACTCAAGGACAGTCCCTCGTGCCTCTGTGACCCGACGGAGGACCAGACCGTGCTCCATGTAGTGACCTGCTGTCCTTTATTTTGCAGAGAGCGCTTTGACTGCCAGATGGAGTTGGAGCAGGAGATTAGCGCGGGTATGATCGCCTCTCTGATGAGTGGAGACGCTAGTCGTCGCATATTCCTGCGATTCTGCAGGAATATTGTAACAAAGGTCATAGGATGGAACAAAACGCGAGATGCAGACGGAGCATGAGGAAAATAGAAATAATAAATAAATAAATACAACTGTGATATGATAATTGTAAGCTGGAATAGAAATAAGTAAAACAATCTGTGATAATGTGTAATATTAGGGTAGGAAAATTTTAAAATTGTAAGATTGTTTTGTTGTTTATTTTATTGTTAATTGTTAGTATGTAGTGATTTTAAATGTAATAAAAAGAAATAAAAAAGAAAATGAAAACACAAAAATGTAAACATAAATGTAAATGTAAACAGAAATGTAAGAAGCGATGACGGTGTCTTCACCCATGAGCGAGATGTATGTAAGAAGGAATGAAAATTAGAGGAATAAATGTTAGTAGAACGGTACGAAAGCGAGAACTGGTATGAAAGAACTAGGCCCTGACCCATTACACGCAGGGGGAATGTATAAAAAAAAAAAAAACCAGGGTGACGGTTCTGTTCAGGAGTTTTTTTGCCCTGGCTATAAAATAGACAGGAACAAAGAACATTCCAATTTTTTTTTTGACAGAACGAAGTCTGTCGGGTCAGCTAGTTTCTTTATTAACGTTTAATTGCTTTATCCTTGTTACAAAGGAAGGGTAGGAAATCATATTTAATGTTTCTTGACATTATCTACCAAACAATTTTTAGCGAAAGAGCAGATGAAAAAAGATTTTTAATTAAGGGAAAACCATAATAAATACATATGTATTTAATATAAGTTAGTGGATGTTATAAAAGACTAAGATCTAAGAGATACCTTTTCCTCTATTTACATAGCTTGGGCTGGGCATGGTTACCCCCACAACTAAGTTTGGGTGATCAGAAACTATTCACTTTTAACCTTGTAGACCTTTAAAGATTCCTAATAAGCTGTTAGTGCATCATAATTAATACAGAAAATCAATTACTTTAAACATGACGCAATAATACGTGCAAAATGTTCATCGTCATCTAAGCGATAAATTCTGACCAAACAATGCAGCGTTACAACTATTGTTTTTAAAAAATGTATCGCTTAGTTTTACTAGCAACAACACCTTTCAACAGGAACGCAGTGAGTAAAAGTTATTCTAATATTATTTAGCTACAAGAATTATAATTTTTTTTAAATATTCCTGTGCATAACATGCATCTAATAATTGCCAGCACAGCTTTCATAAAACCGGTATGCGTAAATTTTTACAAAATACTGAGAAGTGACAGTGATACCCCTTCGATTTTCATACAGAAGGCAAAACAAAATTAAAAACGAAAAATTATCAAAGAACCTAATAATTTTCTCCTATAAAATGGACCGACGATATGGTCAGGGTCGCGGAAAACCGCTGTAATTGGGCATCGCAAGACCGATTGGAGTGGAGACATTTGGGGAGGCCTATGACGATGATAGCAGAATCTGGATTAGCTGTTTCTTTGAAAAAAAAAAATACTTTTCTCAACTTTACGCCAACAATCTTTTTTAATTGGTTTTCTTTACGAGTGTGAGGTTAAGGAATCGCTGAATAAAAAATGTACAGGAGACCAAAACAAAATAAACAGTACCCTAACTTTCTAAACAAGTTTGAAACGAATAAATTTCATTACTTTTTTGTATAGAATAAGTTGACAAAAAGGTAAATATAAGGAAATATGTTCTTTGTTTTTGAGTACAATGAGTGGTAAAGCCGGTCATTTTAATCTTATCGTCTACTTACATTAAAGATACAAATTTATCGTTACTTTAACGTGCAACGGTTCGTTACGTATACCGTAACGCCGCAGATAACACATTCCGTTTATATACTTTTGTTATCAAGTCGTTGAAAACTGATATGGACAATCAATTTAGTTGCTGTTTTCATAACATTCATACATATATATCGCTAATATGATGGGCTATCAGTACTTATGATCAGTTTCAAGAATCTCAATAACACCTTACTTCCTTTTATGAGGACGGTATAACTCTATTTACTATGTTTATTTTATAGCTTCTTTGCTGTTTTATAGCGAATTTTCGGAACTTTCGTTTGATCTCTTAAGATATTACTCTTCTGTCATTATGCCTTTTTCGTGATTAAGACAATTTTAGTATTAAGATACGTGAATGTACATTAACCATGTATTAATTAGTATAATAAAATAGTAATTAAAACAATTACACGATAGTCAAAAACATCCCTCGAGTATAACTACCATTGCATTAATATTCTTAATCAACGCCTCTTAATAGCTTACTACTTACTTATTACTTTTTAATAGCAAGGCAACAAACATAAATCCGGAAAGGCTTATGGCGAATTGAATGTAAGTGAATACTTACATTATATTTGAATGACTGCCACACAAATATTAAAACAATAACGTGCTAAACATGTCTTTAAAAATGTGGAATTATGTAAATTTAGCGGCGGATAGATTGGGAGTACAAAATAAAAAATATTAGAATGGTCGTAGTAAAGAATTTGAGTAATTTTATTGAGGAATTCTATTACTATTTATACCAATAAACATTGACAATTTTCTCATCACGTTTACAAATTTTAACAATAATTTTAACCGGAAACAATAGCTCTATACAAGGAGTTTGTAGCTAATATAATGTGTTGTTACATATATTTATTAAGAAAGGATACATGAAGGTAAGGCAATAATAAGAAACCGAGTAAAACTAATCGATAGCCAAGTTAAGACAAATTTTATTTGAACGTATAAATAATAAAAAAAGTAATGTTTTAGAATCGTCTTAAATCATTAAAACTATGCGATATTATGACTACGTTTGGAACATTTAGAAAAACACTGTAGATAATATAAATTGCAATGAACGTCGAGTCCATATTTTCTCTTTATTTTCTTTATTATATTATAGATGGACAAATAATTATTTCAAATAAAAATACAGTCTACGTAATATTTTAATACAGTGCCATCTATACCTAACGCTTTGAATTAGTAAAGAAATAAATATGTTAAGTGTTTTAATCCGCCGATAGATAGCGATATCAGAGTATAGGTTAAAAAAATCTATTCAGTTTAAATATACACATACAACTTTTTAAATAAAATCATTTATTAGATGTGATAACAACACAATTGTAAATAATAAATTATACAGTTTAATTTTTTCCTTTTTCAATACGAAACCAAAATATAATACGCGCATGACATTCACAACAATAAGTAATGCGCATAGTCAAAACATTGCGCATTTCAACAGCTAACTTTACAGAGTCGATCGAACGGCTGCTTGTCAGCGTGAAAGTCTTTCATTCCTTCATAGTGATTCTGTATTTTGGTGCCTAGTGGGTGTGCTAACGGCGATCTTCGGCAGCTTTTGTTTCTCTAGGTGCTAAACACACAATTTCAGGTTAGTTTTTTAATTTAATATCAATCGTTTAACAAGTTCATCGGTAATTTGAATATTTTTATGGTTTCAAATTTGTGTTTTATCAATGTAAATTTGAAAGCAGAGGCTAACTTAAGCAGATGCACTTTTTGATGAGAATTCAACTAAAATGTTTCAAATAACCCATCCCCGCGGTGATGTCATGAAAATTTACTTACCGTTTATACATATGAGAATATATAATACATTAACCTCCCTATATATAAAATTTAAATGTTTAAAATAAGCAATGGCAAAAAGATCCTAAATTTCGGAAGACATCACTTACCCTGTGTGAACTATAAAGAATGTAATAACTAGTTTTGGTTAAAGATTAACAGAAGCAATCAATGGAGCTTATAATGACTATGAATGCAATGGTAAAGAAATAGCGGCAACTACTTTGCTGTAAGACAACAGGAATACAAAAAAATTCTTCTCTGGTATAAAACATTGTGTTTCATTCAACAACTTTTACTATTCAAAAAATTTAAATTTTAAGTAAAACTGCCATGGAAAATTTCTAATAATCATTGTTCATATAATAATATATCAATAAAATGTATGATTGATTGTATACACACATTAGTAATATGGCCTTATTAAAAAAAATATCTTGTAAAACCCGCAATATCTATGGTATCATATTTTTATTTACACCTGAAATATTTATGATTTACTGTGCACATGAATATTGTTTTGCTCCAGTGCTACATGCAATCAGCAGCTCAATTGACCACAAGACAAAATAATAAAATTTTATTCTTCCGTTAAATACATGGCATCCTATATGTCATATTAATTACTAACGGAGCATAATGCTTTAGTTAACTGATTTTTTTAAATGTATTTATTAAATGGTTATTACAAAAGAGTCCAATTAAATTCAATCAATAACACACTTATTGAGAACAGTTAAAGTAATATAACACATTCTTTATCAATAATTTCATTCATTGCACTAAACTAAACTGCCAAGAATTTTTCTTTAAATGGTGTCACTGGTGAGACTTGAGAGCCTTGCCAAAACTTGTCCAAAACAGTATATTATACATTACAATATGTTTGATCCAAGGCTATAAAATGATGTCAACTATCTCTGTAGACTTCAGTTTAGATAAAATGTAATAAATTTAGCTGAAAACAATTTTTTTAGAAATAACAGATTGGTTATCTTTCCTATTTGTATAGACAAATACATTGATGGATGAATTTAGTGAAAATTTTTGAAATAAAAACTTAAACTTTGTTCAAAAAATATATGAAAATTGTAACATAGACCATTACATATAAATAGTATTATATAAGTATATATATTACTTGTTAGTTGAACCTAGAACAGACAACAAACAGTATAGTCTTTGTGTATTCATTTTATTATAATTTTGGAACCTAAACAAACACCAGCAAGCAAAATTGATTATAGTTAATACAAATTATAATCTAATCAAAGTTTTTTTTTAAATGAAAGTCCCTGTATTTTTTTAATAAAAAATCTGTTTTTTTTTTAATTACAGATTCATAGCATAAATGTGTAGTAAACCATCACATGAATGTAATAAAAAGATGTTATATAAATTTTACACATTTGTATAGTTTAATTGTAATAATTTAAAAAAAAAAAGTATAGTAAAATTTCACAAATTATGATGACGAGAAATTTATTATTAGCCAGTAATGGCTATATTGGTATGGATGGAACTGCAAAAATATAACATATGTACAAAGCCAATTATATAAAAGGAATGAAAACATTCATAAATAATTTTAGTGGTCAAGAAATTTCATGAGGTAACGAAGAATTACTGCGTCAACCTAATTAAACTAGAATGTACTTATTTTAATACGAATTTGCTTAAACTTTTTCTACTCTCGTCAAATGTTAAGGTGTTGTTCAAAATCCATTTTGGAGTGTCCGCTGGAATTACACGAAATAATTCCTCTATCCTCGATTTACCACCGGACGACATGTCGCACGTCGAGTCACTATCCTTTACATGATAAACATCACAAATTTGCGAACAAAAAAATTTAAGTCCCCCTTTTTGGTAAGAACAGCAAATGACGTCGTGGGTGTAGTTAAGAAAAGAGTAAATAAGTTAATGCCGATAGACCACACCTTTTTAATAAAAAAAATGTAAATACAGAATTTCTTTATATTGTTACTTTATTTCTTAAAGATGGAAAGGGTAAGAAAAATAAATTATTTTTATATGTTAGGGTCTATAAATATAGTTTATTTTTGAGGTAATACTCTATAAAAACCTTCAAAGTAAAAAAAAATGACTTTGCTCTTTGACCTTCTTTGTTAGTCAGTTAAATGCAAATTGAAATATCTGTCTCATGTTAATCCTGAAGTTAATATTTAATAATGACGTAAAATAAGCTTCGAGTAGGAAATGTTTTTATGCTCATGACTCGTATCTTGATTATGCGTTGGTGAATGATTCATTCCTCGTTAAAACCTCGCTGATTATCATCGTGAATATTAACAACGTCATGATGTGCACGAGAGCAGCCAGTTGAATTTTATGGTTACTCAAAACTAAATAAAAACTCGTGGCTAGTAAATTTTAAAATGGATACATGTGGACTTAATAAATGTAATGGCCGACTATAATATAAATATCTAACATATATTCGAAAAGCAATTTATTCTGTTCATTATATAAGTTACGTTTCGGAATAACTTCTATGTTTTCTTTTATAACGTCAGCACTAGATTTTAATCATACGTTAAACCAATTAATGCCGTTTGAATACTATATAAGTAAGAATATAGACGAATTAATATTACAGTGATAGTAGTACTACGTTATAAATTAAATTAATATTTTTCGGATCCCACATACGTATGGGCTGTAGAAAAAATATGTTTGGTCATCAAAATCAACACACAAATGGTGGATAATTGTTATCAGTGATCCACCAGTTCCAACTTGTTCAGTGATAACTAGTGACTTAACTTCCTGTTATCCCTATATCCAGCAGTGAAATGTTACCGTTTTATAATATTATACAATAATTTAAATTCACTTGAATTTTGTTATATTCAAGTAATTATAATCTGGTAGTACAGCTTTACAAGGAAACGTAGTATTTATATAAACGCAAGGATTTATAAATAATTTTAACGATTGGTTTAATTTTAATAATTTAAACTCTGACCCATGTTAAAGAAGTATTAAAAAAATAATAAAATAATGATGTTCATCACCATACTTGTCGAAATTTTTCTAAAAATCACTTGTTGTATCTATAAGTACACTACTGCTTTGTTACATAAAAGAAAAATGGAAATACTACAGCACACCCTTTATAATTTCTTTGTACAAGAATAAGTAATTTTTGAAAATTTCGGGAATGACAACCAAACGTTTAAAAACAATCGTATCCAGATGAATGATCATAAATGAATGATACTAAGACTATAACAAGAATAATGAAAATAAACTAACAAGGTTCATAGCGGTATAAGGTTAGGAATAATTTAGGAAACCTGCCCCTTACGACAAGCTTGTGTACTCCATTACAAACTTTTAATTAAGTTTAACTTATACGGAGAAAGTCCAATGTTTATGCATATTGTTAGAATTATAAAATTTATATTATACTAGCTGACCCGACAGACTTCGTTCTGTCAAACAAAATTGGAATGTTCTTTGTTCCTGCCTATTTTATAGCCGGGGCAAAAAAATCTCCTGAACAGAACCGTCACCCTGGTTATGGGCGGTGTGCGGGGTTCAGCACTATATATATTTATCTAATAACTAATATTTAAATATTAGTGGGTTCCAGAAGAGTGGCCAAAGTTATAATTAAAGTACATAAGTTATATTTACTATAATAATTTTTTAGGAACAAATAACTGTCACATTCCAAATCTCTTTGACAGAAAGTAGTCTATCAGGTGCGCCAGATGGCAACGCGGTTTGTGCTCGACTGATGTATTGACGTGAAAACGAATGCATTTTATGTCGCGCGCCGAAACTAAAACAAAAGAAATAATATCGCGAAGCCGACCAAATTGAAAATGAGTATGGTGGATCTCTAGCTCTTACATTTTGTGACTATTTATGTTATTATTTCATTCGTTTTCATTTCGGCACGCGGCGTTAGATCCTCCGACGCGCATACGCACACTGTTTTGATAGAATAATTGAATTTGAACTTTGTGCAGCTGTAATAAAGTGCAGACTCTTTAGCGTTACGAACGCACCTACATTGCTTAGACAGCAGTGAAAGCTTGTAATTTAATATAAATTTTTTTTGTTTGTTTCTGGTTTCTGGTTATTGGTTTCTGGTTTCTGGTTTCTGGTTTCTAGTTTCTGGTTTCTGGTTTCTGGTTTCTGGTTTCTGGTTACTGGTTACTGGTTTCTGGTTTCTGGTTTCTAGTTTCTAGTTTCTGGTTTCTAGTTTCTGGTTTCTGGTTTCTGGTTTCTGGTTTCTGGTTTCTAGTTTCTGGTTTCTGGTTTCTAGTTTCTAGTTTCTGGTTTCTAGTTTCTGGTTTCTGTTTACTGGTTTCTGGTTTCTGGTTTCTGGTTTCTGGTTTCTGGTTGCTGGCTTCTGGTTTCTGGTTACTGGTTTTCCATTTTCCATTTTGCAATTCCCAATTCCCAATTCCAAATTCCCTATTCCCAATTCCAAATTCGAAATTCCCAATTCCCAATTCCCCATTCCCAGTTCCCAATTCCCATTCCCAATTCCCAATTCTCAATTCTCAATTCTCAATTCTCAATTCTCAATTCTCAATTCTCACTTCTCAATTCTCACTTCTCACTTCTCACTTCTCAATTCTCAATTTTCAATTCTCAATTTTCAATTTCCAGTTTACAGTTTTCAGATTTCAGTTTTCAATTTTCAATTTCCAGTTTACAGTTTTCAGATTTCAGTTAGTGTCACTATCACAAAAGATCAAAAAAGTAAAGTTAAGACTTAACTACTATTTTGAATCAATCTGAACTTAGGACAGTGGTGTTCCTGCTAGAATTCTACAATCGCTGCACACGAACACACTAATTTACTGCATGATACACTCACATTGAACATTCAACCGCATTATGCACAAAAAAATAAAAATGAACCTAGACAATGCGACCTTCACGCCCAGATTCCCGCTAAAGTTCGTAAAATATTTTTCTTCTTCCCAATTGATGGCATGAGCACGGTTTGTGCGTGGGCCAGTGTCACGTGTAGACGAATAAAATAAAAGAATAAAAATCCTTAAAATATTGTCTGCGTGGTCAATTCGTCCGCCATGTTCCTCCCTTTTCTCGTAAAATATTATAGTTGCAATCAGTAATTGTTGGTTGTCAATATCAAATGTCAAAATCAAAAATATTCTTTTAAATTGTATTTGGTGTCTAAATGACGGGACGAACTTCAAATATTTGACGTTTTATGTATTTAAAGTAAGGAGACCAGACATCTCGCTTTTAGCGGGTCAGTCCCGATTTTTTACAATTAGTCCCGCGTCACGCGACGTTTTTCAAAAGTCCCGACTTTTAGAATTAAGTTAAATTTTATATTTAAGAAAATCATTGTTTTGCGTAATGTTGCTTTTGCTACCCAGTTACAATGTATTTGTCTCTCAGATTATACACTTCGTGTTCTGCTTCTTGCCATAGAAAACTAAGGTATATTTCATAAATACATACATTTTCTTAAACTAAGCTTAAAATACTTGTAGTCTTAAAATTTTATATTAATGACAAAAAGTATGTCACCGACCTTACCCCTAAAAGAAATTTAGATAGAAATATGTCATGGAATGAAATATTATACATTTTTATATTTATAAATTGTACTTATGTTAAAACTAAAAAAAAATTACGATATTATTATTCCTTCAGAGTTGTCCCGCTTTGCCTATCTAAAAATCTGGTCACCTCAATGAAAAAGAGAAATTGTTGTTTTTACCATATTCCAGGAACTTTTTCCATATTTTCTCACCTTACTAACCTTCCCTGGACTTCCACGAATAATTCAAGACCACATTTAGCCAAATCGGTCCAGCCGTTCTCGAGTTTTAGCGAGACTAACGAACAGCAATTCATTTTTATTATATAGATATATAAGATGGCTAAGTAATAACTAAGTTATTATAATCTTGTAGAATATTATCTTTGTCTGTGAACAGAGGAGCTTTAGCTTACCTTGTCAGTGTTACTTCTTTCGCCGCTCGCTCAGTGTTGTTTAACGATATAAAATCTAGAAATACACTTGCTCATAACAATAACGCATTGGTAAGGATGTTTACCGATATCTCAGTTGTCGGAAGGAATTTGCGCTGCGATCGCACTTACGCTGATTTCCGGCAACATTTACCATCAGATATTTTTATGGAAACTTATGATTAGAAATAATTAAGCACGGTACATGAAATAAAAATGTTATGATAATTAATCTAAATACATCTTTAATTAGAAAAGGCGCTTTTATATTACATGCCTATGTTATCTGACCGCAAAACTTTAGCTTGACGAAGGCACTTCATGATGATGACATTATAATAAGAGAAATAAATTATCTCTGGAATTACTCATGTTGGGCAGTACTTCGGCTTACTAATTAGCATTTATGCATAACGGTACTCGTATCATGCGTCGAATCTGTTGCTAGTGGCGCATATCTAGATGTATCGACCTACATTCGTGATTTATGAATGTTATTTATACCTTTCGAATACCTATAGTATCGATTTTAATTAAAAACTGCAATGCAATATATACGACCGTGCTTTGGTGACAGAAAATTTGAAACGAAAGCCACTGACACGCATACGTTCAGTCATTCGTTTATTAACACCTCATTGTATTGTTGCCTTTATTTTTTTTTGCAAGCTTACAGACATGTTTCAAATTTACAACTGAACCGTAGATGTCAAAAAGGGTTTTTGTAGTTTTTGTGATTATCCTTCATAAACATTTCTATATAAATGTTGCTCGAAAATTTGTGTTCATTATATTTCTAAATTCAATTATCCTGTCTGCCCCTGCCTGGATCATGCGATTTATCTTTATTAATAATTCGACCAGAGATTCTACTACAAATTGGGATCTCAGAAATTAATTTCTTAGCGACCTTAACAAATAAGAGATGTTCGAAAGGAACCGAATTGGCAAAAGGGTTCGCAACTCTTCAAACGAGACAAAATTAAATAAACGTTTATTGACTTTGATTAATATTTTCATTATAATATCAAAGTCCGTCTTAACCAAATTTAATTAACCACAACGAAATTTTAAAATACCCGCGTCAATGATTGAGGTTTTGATGAATTAAGCTAAAACATACTAAATTTAGATCCTTTTACCAAACAAAATAAAACATGAACACAATTGGTCTAAAATTTAGAAATTACTTTGCCAGTCACAAACACATACATACTTTAAATTTATTTTATCCCTTCTTTTTGGTCAAATGCAACAATGTGACTCTGCTACGGGGGTTTGTATTTATATGGTTCTTAATAATAAGTACCCACTACAACATTTTTCCTATTTTCATTTTAGCTGCAATGAAAACTGCACCGTTGCTGCAACAAATTGACATTCCGAATTGACATCAGTTCTTTCGTTTGTGATACAAACCAACTGCGCCATTGTTAAAGTTTCCAACCTGGATTAAAAATATAAAAGCTTTTATATATAAAAATGAGTGAAGGCCAAAGAGCATAAGCCGTTTCTCTTTATGAGGATACTTGTGCTTAGAATAAAAAGAATGCCCTTTTCTTTTTACCAATGGAGAAAACCTTGCGTATGTTTTAACTTTGTAATTTATTTTCAACATATGTTTCTTATAACCTACTATGATAATTTTAAATTATATTTTATCTTCTATTGCTATTTTTTCTTTTAATATTCGACTGTTCAGCTATAGGACCAGACATCAATTTAGTCTACTTTTATAATTATATGATGGAAAGTTTCAAGAATAATATAGCTTAAAACATTTCTAATTCTTAATTACAGAAACGGTATTTTGGAATTATTTTACTAATTACAATATAATTATTTAAGTTTTCCATTATCACAGAGAGTTGTGCAGGTGTAGCGGTTAACCTGGCTATAGTACGGTTGTTTTTAGCCGCAGCCGGCAAATAAATGCGGTCAACAATTCGTAATTATACCAACTGCGGTGAGGGTGAATAAATAATTAATTCAACAAGAGAGCAAAGAGCTACAGCGGCTAATTGAGACACGAGTTGCGGACTCAAAGTTAATGTTCACATTGAATGAGCTAATAAGTTACGATTTCAAAGAACAACGTGAAAAAATGTTGTCATGTCACTAAACTACCTGAAAATAGAAATGGCGGTAAGAATGATTATTTTGCTAAGTGATTAGTGTTTAATGCTACGCTGTAGCCTATACTCTCAATAAATACTTGATTAAATTTGAGTTTACTGTTTGAAAGCGAAATTAAAATTAGGGCAACGAATTGTCTTAATAAAAGTGCTCGAAGCAAGACTAAATTTTATTATACTCGTATAAAAATAATAACCCCTGCAGTTGTTCGACATTTCGTTTCTAGTAAAGGACATTAGAGAGTTGTTTTATTAATGTATAACGGAAAAAAGATTATTATATGATATCACCTCTACTCAAGAAGCAGAACCGGACGAAAATCTTATTAGAATTCTTTTACTATTTTCTGTTATATGTGCTGTATATATAGTGCTTTTTCTTTTGTTCCGCCCGTTTTCCCTTCGCCCGAGTTTTTATTAATGCCCGCATTTTCTCCGCTGCATTCAGCACAGGTTACAATGACAGACGAGTGCTTTTGTTCTTTTTAATTACAATGTAGACTGAGAAATATTAATAATCCATGAAATATTAACATAAAAATCTAATTAAAAATTCCTGGTATATATATATAATAAGATTGCTAGGAAGAGTTTCAGAACAAAAGCAATTGGATTGAAATTTATAAAAATACAATAAATAATGCCAACATTAATGCAGAGTAACCTCTTATGCCAACCTTCAGGCGAACGTCTCGCTCGTCTCGTAAAATAAAAAAATAACTTCTTTTCATACTTTTTAGATTGTATTAGAAGATGCTTTACTGCGACATGTATGTGTCCGTAACCTGTAACCTAACCTTTCCTACCCTTGATTTTATACCATACACAATCCTTACGTAATAACTTTCGATAGTATATATTTATATTATACATATAAAAAAAATTCTAGGTCAGGTTGCACAACAGTTCGAAATGAATAGCAAAGTTAAATGGCAGCCAAAGAGATGCGGCACATCCGAACATAGAGAGACAATGCATCTACATGCTTCTTAACCAGTATAAGCTGATCTCTGTCCGTGATACTGGCCCGTATAACAACTTGTGTTCAGTATAAAACAAGTTAAAGTGGTGGTGGGGGGTGGGAGAAATGGGGAAGAGGGGCGGTGCGGTGCGCGCGTCTATTGATTTTCTCTGCGAGCCATCGCTAGACCAGCGCCGTCATGCTCTCCCTATCTCCGCAAATTGCGAATATTAGCACCCGCCGCTTAAGGGTTAAGATAAACGTACTTATCCCTTAAACCCATAATTCTAAACGATATAACTTAACGAATTATTAAACTAAACAAGTTAACGAACATTAAAATGGAATTTTATATAATATTTATTTTCACTATTTCACATTTAGATTTTTCCGCTAAATCTTAATTTTTATTTACGACCGTGTGTTTAATAACTTTAAGGTAATAAATTATATGTTGTAACGGATCTCTCATAGATCTTGTCAAGGGAGAAATCGTGGTTATATAGAATAGCAGATTTTTACTACTAATAAGCCCTTGAAAGTTATTCTTGAGTTCGAAGGGGTCACGACTACGAAAGGTGGAAATTCAAAACATTATTATCAAGTCTATTTCAGCGGCCTGCTCTGACCAGCCTTACACATAAGATGGCCATCCAGGTTTATCTTCGATTCATCAGAACCAGGCCACGGCTACTGCGTCTCGACGAAGCGAGAAGTAGTTCAAGGAAAGGCCATCCTTGATCCTTCACGTGATGTCTTTACTGTAGAAATTATTCTATGAAGGTCTTCTTCCTTATTCCTCAACTAATTCCAAATCATAAATCGGTGCTGTTTTCAAGACACCAACGTCTGTAGTTAACCATGAATCGATTAAAATTCAAAGGTCAGCAGCAATAGCATGCTATTGCATGTTCGAGTTACCTCTTGCACCGCCTAAACGAATTGAACCAGTTTAACCTCAGATCAACTATTACCATTAGAAACGAGTTCTGTTATTTTGAATATTTTTTTAAATCAGTATGTAAGTTCCTGTTTTATACTTTAAGTAATTTAAAACTGTTACGTATGTACCATCACTTTAACTGCGTCCGCTTTTTAACTAGCTCGTTAGGCTACGTCCGTTTTTTTAACCTAGTTTTAATTATAAGCTAACCCCTGACATCAAAGGCGTAGCAGCCTTTAATAATTTAATATTTTAGCTTTCAAATGGTTAAGTAATTAATATGCAACTAGAACGATATTAAATGGTTATTATAATGGATAGAAACTGCGCTGTTTGCTTAAAATATATTTTATTTATAACCAATGCCAAATGCCACCGCGACCTTTGTATACGATAAGGAAGCTTACATAAAAGCTTTTTCCAAGTTAAGATTTAAACTAGATATGGTAAAATTTATAGTCCCAACATTTTTTTTCTAACTAACGTTTAATATGTTTACTACTTTTGAATATAAATGATTATTTTACAATTTTTTTTACCAATACAATGATGTCATAAAATTTTCTAATTTTGATTTGGTAACAAGAAATCTATAAAATCATTTTGTGTATTTTAACTTTTAAGTAAAAAATTCTAGAGAGAAAGAAATCATTTATTTGCTGAATTTGAATATATTCAAAATCGTCTGCACTCTAGCAAATAGCTATAATAATGGCACTATAAAACGAATCGTTTATTGAACTTGATCCAAAACAGACAATAGTAATAACATTGATACTTCCAGATTTTCAGTTTGATGTCTATTAGACTACATTTTAGCGCCAGTTGAAAATAAGTCGATTTACACACAAAACATTATCTATTTTTTTAATAATGCTCCATTCAAAACGATTGAAAACATTTTATCGGGATTTGCAAATTTGTTAGAAAATTCTGTAAGAATGGAGAAAGTATAAAATCGTATGTCAGATATACTCTGTCATTACTTCTGTTGAGAGGTTGCTTTTGATTGATTATTTCGTTTTACTACCAAAGATTAAATCTAAGTATAACTTTAAGAGGGATCATACACTACAGTCTCTATTCTCATAAAACAAAAATTATTACGAATTGGCTGCTACAACTTTGCTGAAAATCTTAAATAATACAGGAGCACTGAACCTGTGTTTCTTATGTCATTGGCCTGAAAGTACATTATATTTTACGACGGGCTAAATTTTCAGCGTCTGCTCCGAACCGTAATCATTTTCTGCGACGAGGTTCACGTTTTATGTATTTAAAAGGTTTTCTTCTATTATTTTCAAGATAAGATGGTACACAATTTAATATTGTTATGTATAACTATAGATGTAGCCACATAAATAATTTCTTTTGTTATATCCTTTAAGGTAGTTTATATTTTTACATCAAATATTAATTAAATACAAATATTAATTTTTCAAGATAAATTTAAAACTACTTAATACAAATTAGGTGCGCTAATATTATATTTATTTGAATGTATAGGAGAAGCTAATATTCTGAAAATTTTATTGAATCGAGAAAAATCTCTTACTGTTTAATTTAATTTATTACTACTTTTTTGAAACGTATTGAGCAACTGATTCCTAGACCAGAGAGAAATTAATAAACGGGAAACGTATGTATCCAGAAACCCCAACAACAGATTCAACTGAAAAAGAAGATTCGAGTAAGATATCCTTATATAGTTTTCCTACAGCCTATATAATGTTGTATAATAAAAAATACTTACGATTGCTTTATACAATTTATATTTACCAGAACTTATTTTACGGCAACAAAGTTAAACAAATTACCCTGGCTGAAATTATACATGTAAAAAGTCCTGTCACGTAGTGCCAGGGTGAAGCGTGCCACCACCCCTTTGGTATATCAAGGCCACCTCCCACCGCCCTTGACGCCCCGGCTTACGTAACTCTTGTTTTAAATATACGCCCATAGACTTGAATAACGCGGTCTAGTCTCCAAATTAATTAAACCTAGTGTTTTTTTTTCCAAAGAATGCCCTTGACCGAATTCACCACAAGTGAAGTAGTATCCACTTGAATGCTACAAGTATTGAAAGAGTATTTATATTTTATAAAATACATGTTAGTTATACGTGGTATCATGTGATAGTAATAACTTTTTTTTGCAACAAAACATCGAAATTAGGAAGGCGTTCTTGTGATCGTTAACAGTTGTTAAAACATCGTAAAGGCAATAACAAATATTGTTAACTTCATCACAATGTTTAATAGCCACGGATCTACAAACTTGATGCCATTACTGTACACAATTCGTTTTCATTACTTTCAGTTCCTAGAAAAAAGGTCATAGATATTATCCCCCAAACAATATTCAATCTAACGAATGTAAAGATATTAGGATTTTGATTTGTTCGATTATGTTTTATCATGTTCATTTAGAAGTTATCTACTTGATCTGTTTTCATCAACATTTAATTATGAATAGATTATTTTTATTTATTTTAAAACTTATAAATATGGTAAAACAAAGCTTTATCAAGTCGTTATGAGTCATATACCAAACGCAAGTATCTGGAAGAAGTAAATGTAATTAACCGCAACAAACATCTACAGTTAAAGTAATTTTTAATTCAAATTAATCTAACTAGTCCGTTGCTCTCGAAAGTTCTAAATAATACACTTCTTGTTAGGAAACCGTTTATGAAAGATTTTCCAGATTAAAATTTTTCAATTGTAAACTGTAGCGCAAGTAAAGTTTCTCTACGGCAAAATGCTGAACTGCAGCTCCGTCTATTCATCGGGGGCCGCTTCCGTTCTACGTTAGTTTTTAACAAACGGGCCCCTGCTTTTTATATTACCGCGAAGTAACTTTAACATTTATATTATTATTTAACCCAATACTAACAAAAATTTATAAATAGTTGATAATCTTCTTCTCATGAAGCCACGAGATGAGCAACCTGTTCTTCTAATAGTTTATATTACCTGCTAAACACAATAAGGTTTGCTTACTACTTGTTTGGCAGAATTAGAGTGTGTTATGTTATTACTTAGACGGTACTCGAACATCAGATGCTTAAAACCGCTTACAATTAATCAACAAAGGAATTAAACCTAAGAACAAAATTGTTCAACGTTCAAACGTTGTCAAAAGCGGATACCGCTATACAAGCTAAAGAGTTATTACCTCCTCTATTTGTTTCAAGAGTTAATGAGTCGGAGAACCATTAGTTTTTTTTTATATTTACATAACCAACTGATGACAGCACGACGTGGTAGTCTAGTGGAGAACATCAGTTATGCGTAAAGTAATCGCTAAACTAAACTTCTTACTACTTTTAAGGTTTAAATTAATTTTACTGTGCGGAAAAATAACATCTTAAACAGGTTAATATATTTTTAATATGCAATAAACATTTCATTTTATATAAAAAAAATAATATCGGCTCGTTTATAAGTCTATTTCTGAGTGAAAGCTGCTTGTTTAACAAGTCACAAAAATTTATTACATATGTATATAAAAAATATTCATTTTATTAGGCATTAAAAGTCTAAATTGTTAATTTCAGGATGCCTTCAGCAGCGCCCGCAGAAAATGGCGTTCCTCGGAGCGAGCTGGAACAGCTCCAGATGCGCGCTGGACAGGTCACCGACGAGGTTAGTATGTTTTTATACACGATAAAAAAGAAATTGTCGTTTTTTCAGTCCACTTTCTAATAAATGAACAAGTGTCATAATGCAAATTATTTCTGGTAATTTCAGTCATTGGAGTCCACACGGCGCATGATGCAACTATGCGAGGAGGTAAGAATACATTTTAATACCATTTTCATCCTACCATTATGACATATCAACAATAAAATGATCATAACAAAAAACTTAGTTCTATTCTATTATTAAAAGAAAACGGGAAACTTAAAGTTTTTGGTTATAATCATTTAGATTATTAGCATTAAAAATTAAGAAATTAATGAAAGGAAAAAATATTTTGCAAGTTTTATCCATTGCCATGATTCTAGTAATATTGGATATAATAAAGATAGAGTTCATTTAATAATATATTCCTTAAAAAAAATATGAAATAACTTTCACGAAATTAGAAGATATGATAATCTTTATAAATTGATATGTGGATTGTATATTGTTTTGTGTATTATTAATCATAATTGAATTTTTAAAGCGTCCAACATAATGTATACTGGAGAGAGTCCCCATTGCTCATTATAAATCATATTTAAAATCGACACTTTGTGTGCGAATTAAATCAGTGAATTTAAGTTTCCATCATAGTTTTTAAGTATTTATGTTCAGTTGTTCCGTTGGTTATGTGATTATTTGTGATCTGTGAGAGAGGTGTTCTCGATGCGAGGGAGTGAGGGGTATAGCGGAAGTGTCCTGGATAGCCCCCAAACTCGGTTAGATATCCGACGCCCGTCCCTCGAACCCCTTAGGGCGCAGCCTCTGCTACTCCTGGCTGTTGTGTATCGATGTTGCTAATTACATATGTGGTGTTTTTATTTGTTTTTGTAGCTGTCCCCTTTCCAATGACCCGTTTTTTTTGTCCTTTTTGCCTTATTTATTGTATGTATTTATTGTATTACCATACGTGAATGGGTGTTGCATGATCCGTGCCTAAATGTTTCTGGATATGTTAGAGGTCTCTCTAGTCCTTTTGTGTTGTTTGTAGCCATGTAATTTTTGTTGTTGAGTGTCCCCAGACAGATAATCCACAGGCGTTGACAGTTAATACTTGCATATTTTAATTTTAGTACCAATCTCCGTAAGAACCATATAAAAAATATAAGTTAACTGTCAACTCCAAAGAAAACTTCGTCTCAATAAGTTGTTAATGTGTCCATAGCATGAAGCCCATTGCGATAGAGAACAAGTCCTACAAATAGATAAACGTACTTCTCAGATTTAGCAATTCCCATAGTGCATATTTATATGTCTTAACATGTTTGCTTTTCTTTCTTAACAGTGTTATTTCTTTCTGCTTGGGCTTGCTTTCTATATGAACCTTTGACCATGTCAAATTCTCTATTCTTTTAATTCGCCATTAAGGCTAATTCCACTTCTTAGAGCACTCTTTTTTCCTTTTCTTTGACGATAATTATCTCTTTATCTGAGACTATAAAATCTCTATTTAAATTAACATTCTGTACAATTATTTCTCTCTATTATTTCTCTACTTAAAAGTTTAACATTCTGACACAAAGTAACGTCTTTCTTCTAATGTCCATTCTTTCCTGTTTTAGTTTACTCTGTACAGTAGGTCTCTGTGTAGTGGCTGCTCTCTGTTGTTGATTGTAATATTTATGTTTTATGATTTTCATGCCTTCTCGAACATTCACAATACTATCAATAAGTGGGCGAGTACACACCTTGGACCTACCACTTGACTCCAACAGATATATCGAGCTACACCTGAATGCAACTCTCACACCAAATACATACCAATGATATTGTTTTTTCATTATTTACAGTCACATTATATTTTTATGATATGTTGACTTTTTTTTATTACAAGCCGACATTTATTTATTTTTTGGTTTATTTTATTTACTTGCAGTAAATTTTTATTGATTTTTTCATTTTATTTATCATTTATTTTAATTAACTATCATTAAACTTTAATAAATAAACTTTGTACTGTACAATGGATCAAATATACAATGTATTAAAACACAAAACAGAATCCGCCTAACTTCATAACACTTTCCAGATAACAAAAAGACATCTGCAATAACATTAGGACTCTCTATCCACCAGAAATATATGATATCAGTCTTGTCTTCTCGCGACACTAATGTAAGCCAATACTTGACTTTGTGACACGCATCAACTGACCGGTTGCGCTGCGCCTAGTGCGGTGTGCAGCGAGCGGTCATCACCCACCGTCCACTCACTCCACTTTACCCCTCACAACTAACATGCTCTGACTTTTTGTTTCTGCGGCTGGTCTAGAGCAAGGAGGCCGGCATTCGTACTCTGGTCGCTCTAGACGACCAGGGAGGTGAGTGATCTGCAAAATTTGCAACACTAAATTACTTACAATTTTATCTATTTAACCTTTTTTCGCTAATCTTGTTCGAGCGCCGTAGGGTTTTCAGCCGACCCGAAGACGGGCTCGTCAGCTTCGATGAGCTTAAGGGGGTAACGCATCAACTATTTATTAAAACTTACGCCACAATTAAACCAAATGCAAAGGTGCGGGCATCCTTTGAGCTTCAACTTAACCGATTAACGACGAACACACTGCTTGTCACGGAAAACCCACATCTTTGTATGCCTTATTTCTTATGTAGATGATATACACCACTTTGCACAATCTAACAGCGAGCGATATTCGTGTCCACGGCTGCCGGATCGACGAATGGACATTATACAAATACCGTGTATTATCCGATCGTACGATACTTTACATTGTGCATTTCAGATGTTCGTACTCGACTCTCGAAACTTACCTAATTCACATCAAACGTATTAAATGAAACGAGCGAAGTAAATTCGAAACGCTTCTCCTCAACGCACGACTCTGAACATCACACAGAATTATCATAAATCATATGAAACTGCGCACAGATAAAACTGAGTCTGGTTTTACTTGCAAGCTTCACTGCATGCATGTCGTTGTTGGTCGAGTAGTGTGTGTGTGTGTGTGTTAGCGCGGCGGGCAAACACGCGCAGGCTGGCACGCACGCACGCTGGCATGCACGCACGCTGGCATGCACGCTGGCACGCACGCACGCCGCATACCACGCCCGCGTCTCGCCGCGCCCCGCGCCCCGCGCACCGCGCCGCGCGCCCTCTCCGGCACCGCACCCCGCCACCCACACACCCCGATACTCTCTCCTGCGATATATTATTTTGATTTGTATTTTATGTATAGAGCGAGGACGCCGGGGGGCAAGCGCTTCATATGTTGAGTCACCAGGGCGGTAAGACTTACTGAACACTGGGTAGTCCAAACGTGAGAACGTCTGTGTTGAATGTGCAGTAAAATAATAATTCTTTGTTTTTTCTTTGACGTTTCTCTTGAATAACGACTTATCTCAGATCGATGTTGCGTGTGTTTCTATGTTTCGATGGGGATGACTTTTAACAACATAGTGTAAATAGATACGCCCGATGGCCGTTCGTTGCTAAATGTCGCAAAAGACTGTTACCTCTATCTTTTGCTGAAGATTTAATTTGTATGAGCTGCGCAATCTCTTTAGTTCTTCCGTTGAATTTTTATTGATCGGAACGCTTTTTATAGGTATGTTTATTTCTCTTTCCGAATCTACTGTTCTCTTCTCTTAATGATACTGCGGTACTGACATGAATGCGCGTTTACCGATTGTGTCTGTGGACGTTATAGAGTAAATGGTATACGCCTTCATCTCCATGGCTATTCGTACTTTCAATGTTAGCGCAGTAGGTCTGTACTGTTAGCTCGATGCGATGTGTGTCCGGCTGCGAGGCCGCCGCTCGCTCCTCCACACTACACGTTAGATGGTTCATTTCTCTTCTTCAACTAAAACGACTTTGCTGCATTCACCGTTCATTTAGGAATGGCTTTTATTGATACGCTCATTTGCTAAGTTGATGTTTTATTTCACGCCACCACGGGAGGAGTGGCCGTCGGCAGCGGCGGTCTCACACCCGTGTTCATTTCTTTTTATTTTCTCTTTAGTTGTCAGTATGAGTTTGTCGTGTGAGTTACGGGGCGGCGCGCGCGCGGTAACATCGCCCGCGGACCGCCGCCGTCGCTCAGCGCATTGTTTGGCGAGCTATAGTGACATCATTATTGTGTTGTAGAGTCACGAGGTGGGCATGAAAACCCTGGTCATGCTGGATGAACAGGGCGGTAAGCATCCAGTAGTATTATCTTACATCACCCATTATAGTAAGGCTTGTATCTGAAATGCCAGTTAAAAATTTAAATGAAATCATTGAATAGCGATGACTTTAACATTTGACGAATTGATAAATTATAACAGTTTATTTATGGATGATAAAATGAGGTAAACACCTGTTCACCATCGTAACAAAATGACTAGTGAGTAAACAGCACCGAACCTTCTCGTCGAGCCCGCGCGCGCGCCCGCGTCGCACGGGTTCCGATGACACCCTATCGATCATCTAAATAAATCCGACAGTATGAATTATTTTATTTAGTTTTTCACGCATCTAGCTATGCACGTCTACTTCTAATCTCGCTGTTGATTGCATGACTTTAGTATTTATAAAATTATTAATATCTCTATATGTTAGCCATTAATTACGAGTTCTAGTATTTTACCACTTAGTATCAGCACATACATCATACTTAAAGGTAATTTTTGATTATAGTTAAAATGCCAACCAGATCAAGTGTGAGACAAAAATTTATACAGACAATCTGACTACAGATTAAACAAGACGACACAAACCTGTCTTTAGTCGCTTGTAATTGAATAGAATCGCTTCGGTGTTTTGTAAGCATGGTTTTAGTTTACACAACAAAATCATATATACTTACAGAGATCTTGTCTTACACTTAATCCTGGTTATTGTCGAGAGCGTTGAGAATTTACGAGAAAAGTAATATAACTATTAAAAGAAAATAATTTAATACATAATGAAAAGTAAATTGATCGCGTATCATTCGAGTCAATATGGTTAGGTGCTTTACACATTCACATGGGAATATTACGAAGGATGGTCTTAAAACGATCATTTGTGTGTGTGTGTGGACAGAACAATTGGATAGGATCGAGGAGGGAATGGACCAAATCAATGCGGACATGCGGGAGGCCGAGAAGAATCTGTCCGGTATGGAAAAATGCTGCGGCATCTGCGTTTTGCCATGCAATAAGTACGTCTCACCTTGATATTTACATGGAAGTTACCCGAAAAAATACTAAAGGCTATTTAATAAATTATTGTTGAGGTCGCCTTTCATTTAATGTTGTATACTTTCGCTTTTTGTATTTCTTTAGTCACAATAAAAATAAACTTCGATTAGTGTTGTAGATATAAATTATACCAATACTGTACTCCATTTTTTATATTTTTGAAGTAAAATTAGTCAAGTAAATCAAGTCAAATTTACTCGATTATTATAAATTTATAACAATTTGGGTGCAGCACTCAAAATGGAACAAAACATTTGTTATTATTAATATAAATAATATTCGAAACTCAAAAAGGTTATATGAAGTATAATATTTCTTACACATTTTGTTCACTCTGGGCTGTCGTATTACTGATTTTCAGGGGAGCTTCGTTCAAGGAGGATGACGGGACATGGAAGGGAAATGACGACGGCAAGGTTGTGAACAACCAGCCGCAACGAGTGATGGACGAGCGAAACGGCATAGGTCCTCAGGCCGGGTACATAGGCAGGTCAGTGCGGGGTTAGCAGCAGTCTGCCTACCTAGGCGGACGATATGTGTGGTTTATTTCCAGAGCTACCTGCCAGGCGAATTATCTATTACATATTGTCAATCCACAACTATAATAACGTCGGTGAGAACACTTCACAATCATCGGCCCTGATGTCACTTAACATGTGAAATTGAGGACAAATATTGTTGTTTAAAAAAATATCATTATACGGTATAAATCGGATTTTGATCCAAATTACCATGAAGCAACTAAACGAATATTGCAAATGTACAGATCATTACAGTAACAATGTTATATTGTGACCTATATGATTTCTGTTAATATACTAATAGTTTCCTGGTAACTTTTAGACTCAGAACCGAACATATCTTAGAATAATAAAATATAAACAAAGAGGCTATATACTTCCAGAATAACAAATGATGCCCGAGAGGACGAGATGGAAGAGAATATGGGCCAAGTGAACACCATGATCGGAAACCTGCGCAACATGGCGCTTGACATGGGCTCCGAACTGGAGAACCAAAATCGCCAGATCGATCGCATCAATCGCAAGGTAATAAAACATAATTATATCAACATAGATATTAAGAAAAGAAAACCAAATTATATGTACAAAATTAAATTTAGAAAAAAGAGCACGTAATTGCGTAATCAAAACATTACCACGATTTACAGAAGACACATTTTTTTTTTTTTTTTTCAAAAAATATTGAACGTATTGACTAGAAACATAAGGAAACAAAGTTTCAATAGTAATTATTAACAGTTTTAGAATCAATCTTTCATATTTTATGGGTCCAACTTGAGTTCCAAATCGGACCCAAAAAAGTTATGGGTGATCAAAAAACCCGTCCGAATCAATATAATGTTGCAGCCGTTCAAAATATTTAATACATGTTTAATATGTGGGATGTAAATAAAACAAAAAATAAAAAAAAAATATAATACACGAAGTAATACATCTTATAGTTTTATACTTTAGTAGTACCCATACCGCATTTAATAAATAGACTTCGCACTCACGTGTTTTTTTTTTATTGAAAACTTTTCCGTAAATCTATTATAAATTTAGATAAAGCATTTAGCATTGATAGTTTATTTAAAGATTTGTATAATCTGTATATTTTAAATTTCCTTACGTGTTCTTTTACTAACAATCTTGTATTCATTTTTAATCAATAAAGATCGAGCATTAACTTTTTTAACTTGTCACTAACGATCGAATAATAAACCAAAAAGCTTATTAATAAATAATTCTGTTCATTAACATTTCAACTTTTGTAGAATAGTCTTGAAATGTAGTTGTATTGTGATTGTGTGTGTGTAGCATTTAATAAACAATGCATACATTATTCTCGCTTACTGTCATGTAGGTAGCTTAACACTGATGTATGGTAAAAACAAAAACCTTCACCTACCTGTTGTGTGTACCGAAAAATATGACGTTCTGCAATCTCCGATTTCCCTATTTCCAAATTATTTCACATCATTGTTACTACTTTTTACCAGTGGTAAGTCTCTATTGCCGGAGGTAACCTGTTTCTGTTGCTAAAGAATAGTGTGCAAATATTACTGTATTCCGGTTTGAAGTTATTAAGGAAATGAAATTTGTTAGGTTTCAAAAATATGCATCTTAACTAGCACCACATTGTTACGAGCGAGCATATCGTCATCAGGGCATGCTTATTTATCATTTCCTCGTTAAATAAAAAACAGTATTAGATCAATATAAATTCTTTATTTCGGTTCGACGGGGAGGATAAGTCAAGCTTTATACTATTTCACCGTCCACTAAAGTCAATAACATGGACCACCTTCAGTTCTATCCTTATTTCTTCTAAAGCAATAAACTGTCCCATTCGTCGCTTATAACCGTTCCAATTTTGTGACTCCAGTCGGATTCCATTGTCCTAATTGGCAATATTTCTATTAAAAACAATTACAAAAATAAAAAAAAAATACCGTTTGCCCCAATATGACGTACACGGAAATCAAAGATAGAGATTGCTGGACTATGTTTAAGATTTTTGTACAAATTACAAACATTAATATTAAGCTACTTTCATGAAAATATTTTAATAGAAATAATATTATTTGACAAATGTTTGCTGTAAGGTGGAACTTGTGTATGCAGTGAAGAAATCACTCTAGTGTATTTATTTTTTTCATGCGTCCTGTAGATTCCATCCTGTCGCTCTCAAAAAAATTTAAATCTCTTCAACCTATCGCTTTTCAAAACAACGAGAATTAGCTTAGTGGAATGAGTCACTAACCTGTCCTGTTCACTAGAAGCATGCTCTCTATTTCATTTCTCTTAGTATTCATAAATAGACGCGGTTGGCCAACTTCAATACATCGTACACGATTGTTCATAAAACTCATAAAACACTACCACCCTTAAAGACTAGATTTATAAATAAAGCTAGCTTACTCTAGGTTAGACCTGTAACAGACGAATCCAGTTAATCACATCCTTTTGATACCCGATATCCACATACATTTAAAATCTATAGAGAAATGGACATGATATCTTTTACTCCTCTAACACTGCAACCGTCTTTTCGGAGTTAATTTATCTTGTTGTTAACAACACAACTTTTTTTAACATTTTCTATGATACCGATTAACTAAAAAGTATTTGTTACTTTTGAATTATTTAATTATACTCGACAAGTTTTCTGTAAAGGTTGTGTTGTACATAAACTATAAGACGCAAACACTTTGTTATATATCTTAGGGCGAATCGAACGATGAAAGGATAAGGGTGGCGAATCAACGCGCGCACGAGCTCCTCAAGTAGACGACGTCACACACCGAGACACACAAACACACACACATACACTCCTTTACACACATACACGTCTCGTGGTCTCAAGTGCCGAGTGCAGAGATCACAAATTTAACATAACAATGTAATTTCAAAAGTCATTCACCAATCATTATATGTAATATTAAGCATCTGAATGGTAACTTAATATCCCCTCCTGAAGCTTAACCCATGCAGCTTAAATTGCATGTACGATTATAAAGTAGGGAATGTAATTTGTAATTAATCTCGTAACAATGTTTCTAACAGAGAATTCATCAAGTTCGTTAACACATGAAACATAGATTCACACAATCATTATCTGTTACTACCTAACTCATACTAACATTCCTTGAATTTTGTTGAACGTCTAACAAAATCTATTACTGGTGATTTATAACAATTGGTGTTGAGTACTATTGCTTAATTTGTTATTTAATAAGATCTATCCAAGACCTTACATCAATATTGTTGAGGAAATTTTAAAATGAAGTCCTGAGACGCTTGGTTTGCAACCCGATGAAAATTAAAGGCTTTTGTATAATTATTGCGAAATAATGGGATAAATAATAATATTATTAGTTCACTTCTGATGTTATAAAAATGTAAGCAAGGTTTTTAAGTATATTTTCGAGAGATTTTTGTCAGCATTGTTATATGGGTAAATAATAAAATATTACTCATTTATAAAATTGGGAATAGAACTGTCATATAAACCAATAGGTTTGCTAATACATATTTCTGTTAACCAACAAGAAGGAAGAGGTTATCAACTCCATGCGATTACCTTTTTGGTACATTTTTGCAAATTTTTATTAAGTTTTACTATATTGTGACAATTGAATACCTGTACATCAAAAAATTGCGTTGAAACAATTAAGTTACATATTCACTGGCTTGGATAGGTCTTGATGGAAAGTTTAACGTGTAATGTTTTTAAAATAAAAAGTACCAATTGGAGTAGCAAAGAAAGAAACGAATTCTGTACCTTAGGGTGAATCGAATGAGACGAGGATAACTTTGGCGAACCAGCGCGCCCACGAGCTGCTCAAGTAAACGAGGAAGGCGCTCGCAAGTACACAAACAGTACACACCTTCTCATTTATCTATATACATAGATTATCCTACTGATAAACAAATATAAAACAATTTGTTTAATATCTAAACATAGCTTTCAAGTTAAACTACTAGCTTAGGTCTCAGTGGTTTTAAAGAAAGAATATTTAAAACTACATTTCATATTTACTTTAAGGTATATTTGCCGAAACTGTATTATTTTATAAAACTTAAATTATTTTTTGAATACTAATTTACTTAGTTATTTTTTCGCTTCTTCTGATTTTGAACAAATCACAATATCTAAATAAAATCAATGTAATCTCTGCAGTCGGTAATCTCATAAGATTATCCATTACAATATTTCTTTTTAAATCAAACACTGCAACAGCTGTAAAGTTTATGACTATTAATACATAATTTGTTTTACCACATTCTACTGTATACAATTAACGGTTCACATGAACTTTAATTTTATTAATTCATCATAAAATATACGGGATTCTCATCAAAAAAGTTTAACAGTTTTTGATTGTTTATAAAGAGAAAATAGATACATTTCAAAGGTGCTCTTCTTATGCAGTAGATCCTGTTACATTATTCAATGAATATATTTCAAATATAACTTCTATTATTTTGCTAAAATGCATTTATTTCATTATAACGTAACTGTTATATCTAAAGAGAAACGTTCGCTATGTATGACATGTAAAATTTACTCACATTTGAATCCTCTGATAATTTCCGTACGTATTTTTTTTTTGTATAATTCGATGAAGGCGAATCGGTATGTGATAATATTTCGATATTAAGTAATTAAAATGGCACACAATGGTATGTAAGCCATCAAGACGTATTTATTTCGTTATACATACAACCTCATGTTAACTTGTAATAGAATAGCATTCGTATAAAAGTAATGTATTTAATTTTAACATAGCTGTTATACGATCACATGGTCATTAGCCATTTGCAATTATCTCCCTCAACTCCTTCGGGACTTTGAAGATGTAATCTATGAGTATTAGTTTTAAGTAGTGCCTTAGCATTTTCATTTATTTTATATTAGTTATAAATATTAATTTATAAAACCGAAGTTCTTGTCGGCTCTATGTTTTATAAAATATAATAAATCAAATTATTTATATGAGTTATTTTTTTTTTGTTTTTATTTATAGATTTCGTTACATTATTTTAAGTTTGTATGAAATGAAAAAGAATTTATATTCAATAGCAAAATTTTAATCAAGTATGTAATTAAAAAACTTGAGTTTAACAAACAACTGAATTAGATTGTTGTTTCTTGGAAACGTAATTTAACAACATCGGAAGTTAATTCAACTTTAGTAATAAATTGTGCTAAAGTTCTATTGGTTACAAAGAGTGAAACGCAAACGAATACCACGAGACATTCACAACACACAGACCTACTGACAAACACCACGTCGGCGGCAACTGTAAGTATTGTTTTTATAAAAAATCTTTTAATGATCTAAACTTCGCTTTGCACTCTTAAAGCAATCTGCACAAAAAATACTTGCTTTATATGTTGTAATTCTTATTACTATTGTTAAAAATTTCTGTCTAAACGAACTGGTGATGCAATTAATTGCAATCAAAGTATGTTTTTCCACAATTTCTATAAAGGTTTTCAAATAATAATGATTTTAATATATATTATATTGTATCAAAGTAAAAAGTTTTATGTGTTGGTAAGGTGTTTTTATTTACTATGTGCTAACACGACTAAAATTCGCATAATGTAAAGTGGCAATGAGGCCAAAGTTAGTGAAGTGTGCCCGTCTAAAATATTCTGACTCTAATATCAACATTTGTATCTTTCTCAAGAGACGGGTTTTAAATATTTTTAAAAATAATTTTAAACTGTAAGGTAACAATAATAATTATTATTATTAATCAAGTACATTATGTATAAACGAAATATTTATTTCTTTCATCACATTTTAACATGTAAATATTTAACACATCCAGAAGATGTAAATATAATATGTATGTATTATATACTTTTTTACATTTGTATATTTATTTAGAAGTATATTTTATTTATTAATATTCAAAATGAGATTATTCTTTTTTTTTTTTAATAATGCATATGTTTATAGGGCGAAAGCAATGAGACGCGTATTGCGGTTGCGAACCAGCGCGCGAACAAACTGCTCAAATCTTAAGAGGACGTCAGTTTATCATTCCGGTTTTATAAATATGACGTTAGCAAAACATTACACTATACCACAGATTTATTTGTATGAACTTAAGACTGTATTATTTAGTGTCCTTTGCCTTTTTATGTAATAACGGGTTCGAAAAATACTTACATAAATTAGTAATGACTAAAGAAAAAATTTATGTTAAAAATAAAATCATTACAACATTTTTGCACATACAGTTATTCGAGCACAATGTCGTGTAGTGTATATCATCCTAACTAGCGCCACATTGTTATAAGCAAATGTATCACTATCAGGTGAACATTATGCTCGTATTATAGCTTTGTGAATAAAAAAAACTTCCAAATGGTACAGTCTTAAATTTACTAATATAATTGTCACGATTGTATTATACTCTGTGCGGTACAAAATTATGCCGTAAAAATACAACGAGAAAAATAGTTATTTTGTAAATGTAAAAATATATAAAAAAAGTTTTAAAAAATATAATACGCAAAGATTTTTGCGATGTTATAATTTTAAAACTATGTACTTTAAATGTTTGGTTAACGTCATTTTGCATAAACCTTAAATCTGCTGTTGGGTAAGTTAGTGGAGTGGGCAGTGTAAAAAAAAATTAAATAAAAATGCATCTTCCTAAACATGTGGAAAAGTTTTTAAACACGTGATTGGTATTACATGTCTGTACAAATGTTTTGCGATTATTACAGTTTTGATAAAATACTTGTCAAATTTTACCACCTTTCATAGTGTTGCAAGAACAATACGCCACAAATTTCTTCTTCGTTGTAGCCTTTTGGCAAGTATATATCGCCCTTTCTGTATACTAACTGCAGAAATGATTACTGTAACAGTCACGCTGCACAATTTAGAGCAAATGATCATAATTTGATGAATTACGTTTGATATTAAGAAAAAAGTTATTCGTAACACCTCTTCTTGCTGCTGACGTTCCAGAAATGTATGGCTAGTGAAACCTAGATATTAACTTGTGCTTTTAAATTCAAATCTTTTTCAACAAGATCGTAAATTGTTCACATCAAAATTTTTAAATAACTACTAACGGCACAATCTAAATAGTTTAAATTTCGGCGTTAAAAAAAGCTCTTTGTTGTTAAATCACATTCCAAGATATCTTTTCTTGATATATATTAATTGCATTTAATATATGTTAATATTCCTTCCTTAAACGAGGACGGAAATCTCTATTATACATTATCATTATTTTTTATCTTTTGAGTTTATAATTCGCTTCGCTATTATAATGTGTATTGCATAATTCAAAAAGTTTTATTTTTTTAAGTAATGTGCCAAATTGTTTTAAATGAATCTAAGGGAAATTCTCACGTAAAAAATTATGCATATCGATTCTACGAGTTTTGAAATTCAATTGTATGTGAAACAATAAACAAGCAGTTTTTAATAATATCCTTATTATAATAAAATCTATATCATTCAAATATTAAATAGATGCAGTTAGGAGAGTACCAGTTAGCTCTGTAGTGAAAATTCTGAAATTATTATACCTGTTTATAAATTAACCAAATAGGTTTAAATTTATTAAATACTAATACAAGTGGTATAATCTAAAATGGTAAATTTTAAATAAAACATGCGTTTATCTGTATTTCAAAATTACTGCTTTCTTCATATAATATTATAAAGCCTTTTCTTCTAAACTGTTTTTCCCGTTTTTAGATTAAGAAAATGGTGCCTGAATCAACTTTATTAATTTATTGTTAATTTCATGTAATTAAAAATGATTATGTATTGAGAACCAAAACTTGTGTCCGACGTTAGTATATTTTTTGGTTTTTTATTCTTTAAATGAATCAGACCACAAACTTTATAGAAGCAAAACAAATTGTGTGAAAATTCGATGTTACTATTTATAATCTATTATATTAATACAAATTCAAACTTTGGTCGTTAAAACCGTAACGGAGAATAATCTATATAGTAACGTAATTAAATAACAGAATGCAATCGTTTATTAGATAGTTGAGCATTTAAATCTTTATTATTACTTAAAGTATATTGTTGTGAAGGTGACGAATAAAATGTACCGGCCTTAGGAATAATGGATATAGGAATGTTATAGGCGAAAATGGCTTAATGATTATATTCATGTACCAGCGATAGAGTTAAGTGTTTTTTCGGAATTCTCTCTATTTCTCTCAATCATATTAGTTAAGATTGTGCGTTGAGGCACACGAATACTGTACTAAGTAAAAATATTTTATTAAAAAAAACCCGTTTAATCTCTGTCACATAGAAGTTTTGTTGTAAAGCGTTATCTATTCAATAGAAGTGTGTAACCGCCTGCGCAATATCTACTTAATTATAATCAGCCTAACACGAGATATGAAAATAATAGAAAAAAAAAAAATTGAAATTGTATATTTTGTTTAAGAAGAAAATATCTTTACAGTTAGAATAAAATGGTAAATTTTAAATAAAACATGCGTTTATCTGTATTTCAAAATTACTGCTTTCTTCATATAATATTATAAAGCCTTTTCTTCTAAACTGTTTTTCCCGTTTTTAGATTAAGAAAATGGTGCCTGAATCAACTTTATTAATTTATTGTTAATTTCATGTAATTAAAAATGATTATGTATTGAGAACCAAAACTTGTGTCCGACGTTAGTATATTTTTTGGTTTTTTATTCTTTAAATGAATCAGACCACAAACTTTATAGAAGCAAAAACAAATTGTGTGAAAATTCGATGTTACTATTTATAATCTATTATATTAATACAAATTCAAACTTTGGTCGTTAAAACCGTAACGGAGAATAATCTATATAGTAACGTAATTAAATAACAGAATGCAATCGTTTATTAGATAGTTGAGCATTTAAATCTTTATTATTACTTAAAGTATATTGTTGTGAAGGTGACGAATAAAATGTACCGGCCTTAGGAATAATGGATATAGGAATGTTATAGGCGAAAATGGCTTAATGATTATATTCATGTACCAGCGATAGAGTTAAGTGTTTTTTCGGAATTCTCTCTATTTCTCTCAATCATATTAGTTAAGATTGTGCGTTGAGGCACACGAATACTGTACTAAGTAAAAATATTTTATTAAAAAAAACCCGTTTAATCTCTGTCACATAGAAGTTTTGTTGTAAAGCGTTATCTATTCAATAGAAGTGTGTAACCGCCTGCGCAATATCTACTTAATTATAATCAGCCTAACACGAGATATGAAAATAATAGAAAAAAAAAAATTGAAATTGTATATTTTGTTTAAGAAGAAAATATCTTTACAGTTAGAATAAAATGTTAATTTCTAATTAAATTATTTATTTGTTAATATATTCAAAAACGTGTTTCATTCACTCCCTTAATCTACCTTTTTAAGATTTTATTAAAAATTATCCTTTAGTAGAGACAAATACATTATAGCATACTAAACCGATGTCTTTGTTTTTGTAGTTAGATTATCATAGGCAGACTTTTGTAACTAGGTAAACTTCCTGCTCTTCCCGTCGTATTATTCAATAGTCATCTGGTTTAGAGAACACTAACGTTAGTTGCTTGGTTTAACCTATGAACTCATTAAGCGTAATCATTTTGGGTATTTCTAGATTGGTGTATTTGCAACGTTTATTACTTATCTGTCGAAAACAAAGATATTTTCCTCACAACCTCGCGGCGTTTTGCTTGTCATCGTTCCTGTTTACACTGCGGGATTTCAATCAATTGTTATACACACACACTCTGTAAGAATGGGCCCGGCTTTAATACCATCAGTGAAAAGAATAGCCGAAGACCGGAACAGTTTTCAAAATATGAAGAAGACACCTCATAATAATGATGAGTCATAAACGAGAAACATCTAAACTTTGTAAACATTGGCTATGTTTTGCATATTTTTTCTTGTTACAATCATATAACACTTTTTTTTTTCATTTTTGTTTTAATCAATTGTAAATGTTAAAAGAAACTCCAATGATAAATCAATCTATACAACTAAATAAAATTAGACTGTTTGTTTGTAACATTAAAATAACCTTTTTTTCTAAGAGCATTTCGATTTATACACGATACACAAACCATAACCACATTTTTTGAAATTATTGTCTGTCTGTTTGTTATTGCTAATCTCTGAACGGGGATTTGACGGGACTTTCACTGGCAAATAGCTGATGTAAAAGGGAGTACTTTTATTTTGAAAAATAATTAGAATCTCACGAAAAAATTTTAAACCATCCGAAAAATGTAACAATATTCGATTCAAATAGAGAAGCCGTATAAATTTTCTGTATTTCTTTAATTTATTTAAACTACAATTCTTCTATTTAAACAAACTATATACATATCTAAGTTATGTCCCCGAACGTACGCAGCGTGCACGTGTCGGCCGCCCCGCCCCTCCCTCGCCAAATCTCCAATAATTTTCGAAGCTAGGTACGTAGTAATCACTCACACCTTAGAAAGTTGATTAGTGGGATTTTGTTATGAAATGGTGTCTTATTAATATCGATAACATGTAAGGTGTATAGGTTGTTTCTTTACTCAAGTATTAGGAACGAAAGAAAATTCCCGGCGCCGTACCTGGTATTTTTGTATTTTTCCAGGATAATTAAACACTATTAGAATAATATTGGATAATGAAGTATTGAATTTCATAAAAACTGATTTAGCGTTGGTAGTAAGTATATCTGTAACAATTTTATGAACTGCACGTTTAGCGTAGGTTGGTCAGTGTTTTAGTTGTTAGCAATTTTCTATATAATAGTAACTAACATTGTACTTATATGTAACAAGACAACATTATTTATCAAAAAGTAGATAAAAAATATTTAGAAGGTTTATTTTAATTTTGTGGTTTTTATTTATTTAAATCCATTAACATGTTTTCTATCTGAGGAGGCATTCTAAATTGTTATTATGCAACCTCGCGACTTGTTTGCAACTAGAAGAGAATATAGAGAAATTTATAATAATACCAGTTTTTTCAAGTCTCAGATAGTTTGATATTTTTCAATTTGTACCATTGATATATGTTCAACGTACAAGACTGCGACTGGTAGGCTCTCTGTTTCTGGTTACTAAGTAAGTTTAACGTCTTGGTTGTAGTTTTGTAGAAATCAAAAGGATTACTTTTGACTTGAAAATTGTCTTAATCAAATTGATTCTAAAACATAATAAAGTGTGGGTGGTGTTAGCGTTCGTTTAAACCCGCTCGGTTAGCTGCGATATTTGTTAACCTAATTATATAAAAATGCCGCCAATTACAGATTTGCAGTGTTTCGACGTCAACGTAAGAGCTACAGTATGGGCGAGTTTGCTTCATCGTATTCAACCGCATTGTTACTTACATCATCTAAAAATTTGTTCATTTATTAGAAAAAATATTATTCTGATTTAAGAGGCGTTTTGTTTCAATAACAAATATTTTTACATAGTTATAACTCTGCGGGCGGGGTACCGGGTCTTATAAAGTAATAAACACAATATTAATCGATCAACCTGTCCTCAAAAGTCGTCCAGTCCTTTTATGGTAAAATATTGAGTGATCGACTTACGTGGCAGTAATTTAAGAATATGATTTTTTCACACTTGTTTGGAATTAATTGACGATATTGCTAGACATATGCGACACATGCGTGTGACGATGAACATTCCCACTGTACTAGTAACAAATTTTGTTTATTTTATGTCCACATAGTCACTACTAAAATAAGTTGACCGCCAGATTACCTTGTTTTATTAAATATACGAAATTAGTTTTTACATAATGTAATTATGTGAGTAAAATTTAAAAGGAGTTTTAATATCTTACTACATTAATAAACTTCACGAGTTATGTTTCAGTTGATATACAATTCCAGGAATCTTTATCCATTGGTAATTTTTGTACAAGAGTTACGTTCCTTAGCGTAATATCTTTTCTGGAAGTAAAATAGTTATTTATTAAAAATCAACTACAGTGGATTACTCTCCCAAGTGTTTAAATTTCTACTAATTCAAGGTGAGCTTCAGTTTGTTGTTTTATTTACGCTCCGCCCCCACGCGTCTCACTAAATTTTATTTAAAATAGTAGTTTTTATAAACTCAAGTGGAATTTCAATGCCATTTTTGGGATATATTTATAAAGACAGTCTAAACCAATTTTATATTCGTTAAGCTCCTATATGTTGTTAAAGTATAAAATAAATAAAAGTTTAATTCAAAAATAACTTTATTAGTTAAAACGCCTGGTTATCACGTATATGTTAAGTATGAAGTAAATGATAAATTTATTGATAAAACGTATATCAATTTCTAAAATTTTTTGGTTAACTGAAAGTTAATGGTGCAAGCTTGTACCTCTCGAATCCATGAGTACTGCCATCAAAGAGGTTTTAATCGGTAAAAATCTCTGCCCTGACATCATCTCAGAAGGCAGTATATAAAAATTAACATATATTGCGCATAATAATGTTAAATATTTGTATATGAAAACGTTTTAATTATAGTTAATAAAGGATTTTCTATTGATTTCGCGAGAATACCCCGGGATTCACTCGCGAACACACTCAATTGTGCTATAAGGAAAAAACTAGTATAAAACTTTGTCAAGATGACGAGTCGCGCAGCTCTTAGTGAACGAACAAAAGTGGAGATCGCTCGTCGTCTCTTCACATTTTTTTAGCATGTTTGTGTTCTATTTCTCGTCTCATTATCGTTTATAAGTGAAGACGGTATTAAATTTATGATAACCTTTTGCACAAGATATTTTACTTATCTACTATCAGTGTGCCTGATGTCGTATTTTATATAACACAGTGAGTTATTTTATGAACATTTGTGACATTTGCAATGGATTCAAGATGCAAAGCTATTGTCTTGAGCATTCTGTTTACGCTAGTAACAGCCGAAAGTAAGTACTAAATTCTATTAATAGTTTAGTACATTTGTACTTAGTTCCAGCAGTACAATGTTCCTCCTAACTTCTACGACCTTATATATTTTATTTACTTTTACATAACGTACCTTTATGCAGATTTGAAAAGCAATAATATGGTATTTTGCCACCAAAATCACAAGGTTTTAGTTAATTCAAAAGTATTTTTAACGATACGTAGACCCTGAGAAATGTTTTTTAGCGTTTTTGTTCTGTTTGTTGTTTGGTACACGTAAGTGCACGCTGGTTTATGGTACATTCGTTTTAAAACACAAACTTAATTTAGCATCTAAATAATAATCACATTCTTTAAAGTTATACCTTAGTTGAAATATGAAAAAATAAATCGATAATATATTTTGAGTTATTTGTAATACGAAATAAACTTTTTTAAAATGTTGAATAACCTGTATCCGTAACTTCCGTACCGTTGTACTTTTTGTACCAACGTTATGTTTTATTGACTGTAATAGTATAATAATAAGTTTTGATATATATTTAGTCTATATTATTTATTTATGCGCACAAATCAGTGTGAATGATTTGTGAAAAATATTTCGTCTAGCAGGAATGATGTTGGACAATTTTATAATGATAAAAATAATTATGAGAGTGTGATAACATGTTAAAGTTTAATATATGATAGACTAAATAATAACTAATATTACTAATGTCTACACGCGCGACTGTACTTAACCTACTCAGTAACTAAGAGCCGACCAATGACTTAATGGCATAAGGCAAACCAGTTCTCTGTTATTATAAAAGACGCACACTGGAGCTAACTTGTAGTTGAAAATTTCTTGCGCGCCTAGATAATAAACGGACGTTTATTATTATATTTGTTTTGGAGTATCTGCATGGTTACCATTGGTTTTACAAACCGTTGTTGGTTATTAAGTTATTTTCTCAACCTATCAATCGTCTTTAGCTCAGAAGTCATTAGCTGAGTCTATGCCTCTTGAGGATGCGCAGGTTCGATCGCCACTGAGCTTGACCTTCCAGTGAATGAAAACATTGTGGGGAAATCGACGTTTTCTAAGAACGTCAGCTTTAGTAGATATATGACATCTACCAATCCTCCACTTGGCCAGCTTGGTAAATTAATGATCTTTAGGTTTGACTTTTTCCCGAGCCCCAGTAGTGAGAACATTAAGTGAACTGTTTATATCCAATTACCTAATATTTATAGTTTGGTTTACCATCAGGTGAACGTTCGTCGCTGCGCCAATTATACTAAAAAGGAAGTAGAACAGATATTAATTTCTCTTAAATATTTACTTTTTTGACAATATAAACCAGCGTTTGACTACGGTAGAATACCTGATGGTAGAGGCTTTGTAGCTTTTGATGGTAATGTGCACTAGTGTAGAAGTAGTCTATTCATTCTCTTAAAAATTCCACATCATATCTTAACGTCATCACTGACGCCGGCAAGGTACTTCAATCTATCTTTCTCATTATACAAGACTAAGTGAAAAACTTTAGAGGTAGCAAGTGAAAGCTATTTCAAGCGAATCTTATAAAAGGTTTTCCTTATCATTATCTAACAATTGTATAAAATAATGTGTTTAAAACTTTTTAAATTAGATATTTTTTTCTAAAATTACAGACAAATGTAGCGTTAACAATAGCTGTGTTTGGATTAACGATTGTCCCGGATTGTACAATCTGTTCAAGACCAACCCTGCGACGTACTTATTAGACCTGCTTCAACCGCTGCGCTGCAACCTCAGTAGTGGCAAGGTACACATTAGGTATCTAAGTACTCTTGATAAAGATATTTTGTTGTTTTGTAAACACAATAATTGATGTTAAGGATGTAAAGTGTGCCGGAAAGGCAGCGGTGTCAATAATATTGTCTTATAATTATAACTTAAAGTCACTTTTTTGTTCTTTGCTTTTCCGTTCTAGAGTGTAAAACTAACTATCAATAGTTTAAAAAAAACTAAACTTATATCAAAAAAGAATAACATCATAATGTTAGCTTGGACCGGAGAACAGAGATTAAACTTATACTTAACATTAAATAGTCTTCAAAAATAAGATTGTAGCAGTAGTCGGCACGGCGGTTCGAGCGTAAGAGTAAGAGACCCCGCTTAACGACGAACGGCCATTTCATCTAATAATTATAGAGAGGGGCGCTTGGTGGCGCCGTCACGTGACCGTGCACCTGCGCAACGTAGTGTTGCCAATAATATAAAATACATAATTTATTATGTATTTTATACATAATTTATTATGTATTTTATACATAATTTTAATAAGTTATTTTACTAGTCTTTGTGAAAACGCTAACAATAAAATACTACAATGAAACAACAGAATAGTAGTTTTCTAATAGATCTCTCTGCTGCCGAAGAGTATTAAACAAACATTAATGTGTTCCTGTTTATAGAGCATAGCAGCCTGTTTTTGAAAAATAAATAGGATAAAAGTAATACTAAACGTCCGTTTGTAGCCGTATCAATTAATAAAAACTAAGTTTGCGATGTTCATGTATATCTCAATATTCAAAATTAGCAGTCGTGAATTTTCGTAGGTAGGTGAAACGTCAATGGACCTTCAATCTAATATATAAAATTCTCTTGTCACAATGTTCGTTCGCATACTCCTCCGAAACGGCTTGACCGATTCTGATGAAATATTTTTTGCATATTCAGTAGGTCTGAGAATCGGCTACTATCTATTTTTCAAACCCCTGAGTGATCAGGGTTGCCCACACCAAATTTTATTTTTATTTTTTTAGTATTTCTTTTCTTTTTTATTGTGTGGCATCAAAAAATACATACAATCCTAAATTTTCACTTTTCTATCACCAACCCCTGCTTTTTAATAGTCATTTTAATATGTTTTTGTCCCGCTCGATAACATCAATTATACATGGCCACGTATCAAACAGCGTGGCCATAAACACAAAAAAAAAAACTTCAATTATTATCACTTGGCGAGTTATCCCCTCCACGTGTCTACCGGTGTCACCTCTCACCAGTACACAGCACGGAGTGGGGATGACAACGAATTCTATTTCTCTCAAACAATAAGCCTTCTATCACTCCATCTATATATCAAATATATTCTGAAGCAACTTTATTATTTATTTATTATTAACTAATATTATTGAATATAATTTATTATTAATTTATAATAGAAAAATTAATCGCAAAATGTGTTGGTACGCGCATCACTCAACAACGCCTGGAACAATTTGGTCAATTCTTTTTTTAAATGTTCGTTGAAGTTGAAGGATGGTTTTTAAGGCGAGAAAAATTCTAATAATCGCCGGAAAACCTCTAAAATAGCGCTTTTCTTTTTCCTATACTAACGTTTTCTAACTAAAATGTAGAGTCAATTTGAACTTTATTACAGCTGCACAAAGTTCAAATTCAATCATATCTATCAAAACAGTGTGCGTATACGCGTTGGAGGATCTAATGCCGCGTGCCGAAACTAAAACGAATGAAATAATAACATAAATAGTCACAAAATGTAAGAGCTACAGATTATTAGTACTGGTTTTCAATTTGGTCGGCTTCGCGGTAATATTTCTTTTGTTTTATTTTCGGTGCGCGACATGAAACGCGTTAGTTTTCACGTCATCAAGCAATGCAAGCACAAACCGCATTACCATCTGGCGGACCTGGAAGACTTCGTTCTGTCAAAAAGATTTGGAATGTTCCAGTTATTTGTTCCTGAAAAATGATAATAGTAAATATAACTCTTCGGGAACCCGCTCATATTTAAATATTAGTTATTAGATAAATATATATGAGCTTAACCCCACACACTGCCCTATCACCAAGGTGACGGTTCTGTTCAGGAGATTTTTTGCCCCGGCTATAATATAGGTAGGAACAAAAAACTGCCACGTCACAAATTTTTTTGAAAGAACGAAGTCTGTCGGGTCAGCTAGTATTTTATAAAATAGTGTTTTGTTTTTCAGATTTACGTATGCTGTCCGCCGATTTTTAATGATACCAGTTTGATATTTAAACCGGGGCTAGCACTTCTGCCAAATAACAGCGTTTGCGGTATCTACCAGAATGATCGGATAGTTGGCGGATCTGCCACCGATCTCGATGAACATCCATGGCTAGTACTGCTGCGATATGATAAACGTAAGTTCACTTTTGAAAAAAATTGTTTAATTGTAATGTCGATTTTTTATTTATTCTGTTGATTGTAAGTACTAACCTTGATTACAGGAATTTGTAAATTAAAAATAAAAGAACTGCTCTTAATTGTTAGGAAATAGTATGCATAATCTGTGGACATAAATAATAACTTTTGAGTGTAAAAAGTAACATTAAATCTATTTAAGAGCAAACGAAGTCATCATTAAAAATCCATAGAATTATGATTAATTACTAGCCTGTGTTTTCCAATACTTTGAATCCGATTCAGTTTCGTTGAAATATAATAATTATAATATGGGTTTTGGAAGTCCTATGTTCAACAACAGACGACAATAAGTTGGAATGACGAGGATTTTTCAGTGATTCGGTTGTACTTGAAAAAAGTTACTTGTTCAAGTGCTTTACCATTCCTCTTATCTCGGGTGCCGCAAGAGGTAACAAGGGATATGTCATTACGTTTGTCTATAAAAAAAAAATAGGCAAATCGATTCCTCATAAATGTGCGATGTTTAATCCAATGTTATTTATACCTCAATACAAGCGATTGAATTATTACTGTATTCATTTCATTATTATTATTTTTATTCTGCCAAGCGACGAAACGAGTGAAACGTTCACCTGATGGTAAGTGACACGCTTGCCCATAACAACGCGGCGCTAGTTGAGATCGTATATACTCCACCACATGGGGTTTGTCGCTTTGAGACACAAAGTGTTATTTGTACTGGGAACAATTTTTTATTTCAAAAAGAAATGTTTAAATTTTATTGTTGCATTTAATATCGGTTACAGCAAACGGATGGGGTTTCTATTGCGCCGGAGTTTTAATAGCGTCTAGATATGTACTTACCGCCGCTCACTGTCTTAAAGGAAACGATTTACCTACTACTTGGAAATTGTAAGTATTTTTTTTTTACCGTAAGTATCTTCTGATGATTCTAAGCTCTGTGAATACTAATCTGAAATTTTTTAAAAAAAATTATAGTTTAATAACCAACAGAGTATTCATAGTCAGTGATTTTATAACACAAATATTTGAGATTAGCAGTACAAATGACGGCAAGTAATATGTCGCTTGTGGGGGGTTGGTACAACTCACATTATGCGCGTTTTCTTGAGATGCAGTATATGTCTTCATATCCCAGTAATTTCAGCACATATAGCTCCCAACATACTTCAGCGCTTATATAATTAGTACACAGGCATATTTGGATATTTTGCTTAAATTAACTGAACATCTTTGAATAGGTAAACATCAACAGCATCTTTTGATCTTATTACTTAGTTTTATTGGAATAAAATTAATATAATAAAATCGTTAAATATTTAACGCCAAAGTAGATATGATGCCGACAGCCCCATATGAAAGAATTTTTTATTTTACCCCTTTGTACATTCATATAAACCAAAGACACAATGATTACGAGGAAATGGTATAGTACACACTTAACTCTCATTGAGTTTTTTACCAGCTATCCTTAGTGAAAGTATAAGCTTAAAAACGTTCAAAATATTATATATGGTATTATTCATTTAATAAATTACAAACCAAAGCCAAAACACTATTCAGTCTTCTTAATACAGTGTATTATAAACTTTGTCAAGTATTCAGAAAATGCGTTGGGTCTTTTGATGGGTTTTTCCACATTGCATAACTCTAAATTATTGATTGGAAAAACCTACACATGGTAATATAAAAAAGCTCATAACACAGTTCGAGAGCCCAACAACAATCAGATGGTTTTCCAAATGATCTATATTCATCGATCAAACAATACTGGCTGTATATACATAAATTAAACTTAATAATTTCTTTAACAAAAAATTCTAACAGTCGTTAAATAAAATGTACTTTTTTTATATTATAAGATATCCCTCATAAAAAAGACAAAATATTCCCCATCGCGATTCTGCACTAGACTTATCTTGAAGTAGGTGACTAGGGGAAAAAAACTATAGAAACAGGGTAGGGATTTGTCCTCTTTACCAGCGTACTGTGCTTGCCAAACTACGTCTGAGAGAGGCAATTGTAGGAACTGCGTTCCCCTCCAAGGCCTTTGTTCAGCAGGAAACAAATAGGCTGAAATAAATGAGTAGAGTTAATAAATTATGGCAGCAATATTGAGGTTAATTCTTTATAACATTGAACTGATAATCTGGTTCAGGTTTTTTTTAATTATTTATTTAATTATTTACTTAATACTTCGATACATGTTTTAATACAAAAAAGTAATAATAGGGCTTACGTTATATTATACTTCATATCTAAAGAGGGTTTACTATTTCAAACCGAAGTGTTATTACACAGCAATAAATACTAACAAACATGTTTTTACCATATAGAAGCAAAGTACGGCTCGGAGAGTGGAATATTTCAAGTTCAAGCGATTGCGTCGAGCAGTACTGCAGCCCCTCGGTGAAAGACGTCGAAGTTGTTAAATTGATTCCTCACGAAAATTATAACCCTTCTGATGACCATCAACAACATGACATAGCGCTGTTGAAGCTGTCACATGATGTCGAGTTTACAGGTAATTGAAAATAGTTTTCATTTTCACAATTAGTGTGGTTATAAATTTGTTTTCAATTATCAATCGCATAAGGTTTACACATATCTATAATAGTAGCTACGTGCGGGAACTCATAGACGTCGGAATGCGGGTTTAGCTTCATGATATCAAAAGGAAAAGAAGAAATATAATTTTTCCTGTTCTGTGTTAAATTATACACAGTTATTAATTTTTCTTTGAAATTTTGTAACTAAAAGTAAAGTTTTAAGAACAAAATACATGATTGTTTTTTTTTTGCTTTTAAGCTATTGTTACGAGTGTCAAAAGAAAGAAAAAGTTTAAGAATTTTTATGTATGATTTTTTAATAAACAATACAAGAGTACAAACATAAATCGTATTAAAATGTTGCGTTTACGTTTTGATTTATGAATTAATTTTACCGATGTAAATATGTATAAAATAATTGTCTTTATTTACGTTTTAGACTTCATAAAACCAATTTGTCTACCATTATCAGATGAACAGCAAAAAAATTCATTCATCGGATATGACATGGAAGTGGCAGGATGGGGTAAAACAGAAACTAGTAAGTAGTTACTTTTCAATTTAACTTGATGTATTAAATTTTCTTTAGTACGTCATATATATACAATAATTAATAAAAACACCCGTATACCAGAAAGATCGTGCAGTTATCAAATTAATAATTTGTTAGTGTATGGCAACAACGGCATTATACCCCACTCTAAAAGTCTGAATGATTTTTACCAAATAATCTCTAATGACGAATAACTTTTCCTTTCGCTATCCAAAGTGTAACAAAACAACGAAGGATGTAACTTTAAAACACTCGTTCTTTTTGTTTGAAACGAAATATCAGTGTTCTATTCAAAACTTCAAAAGATCTTCGTACTCCCTTCGCCAAATCACTGCAATTAGTTGTGAACATTAAATGAAATTGAATGTTTTAGAAACGATGTCGGATATTAAGATGAAAGTACGAGTACCGGTTGTTGATAGAACCAGCTGTGGAAATGTTTATAAGAAAGCGGGCCGAGTAATTACTGAGAGGCAATTGTGTGCTGGCGGAGAAAAAGGCAAAGATTCATGCCGAGGTGATTCCGGCGGTCCTCTTATGGGTCAGACGACAACAGCACAGAACTGGTTTGTATTTGGAGTAGTATCTTACGGACCTTCACCCTGCGGAACCTCCAACTGGCCAGGAGTTTACACCAGAGTTGGCTATTACATCGACTGGATATTAAAAAATATTAGCAATTTAGACTAGTTTGCACATATTGAAATCAGAATTGACTGATGTAGTAACGATTATTTCTGTCGTAATAAATAAATTGTTTTTGTTATTCTGAAAAAAGCATTTTCTCTGATCACATTCAAAATATCTGCATCCACAAGTGTTCATAAATAAGTGCAATTGAAACCGTAATTAGAAAATAATTATTTGCTAATTTATGTTTTATTAAATTTTTTAACCGCGAACATTTCTTCGCGAAAATTATGTTATACCTGTTTTAAGTAAATATTTACCTATATGACAGACATAATTATTTTTTAAACGACAGCGAAGTTATATCTTTGTAATTTGTGCATGAGTATGTATATTCTTCTTACTAAATTAGTTGAACCCATCGGACATTAGTACTGCAGACTTACTAAAGTTGTTTTTGGATATAAAAATTAAAATAATTAAACCTGTATTTTCCCGCTACCAAATACATTATTTAATAATTTAACTTTTTTTATCATATTTTTATAATACTTCATTACTATATTGATTAAAACTTTAAAATGAAATATGTGTTCTGATTATTTCTATCTAAAACATCACATTAAACAGAACATTTTTTTAAAAGAACATCATTTTAATATCTACGTATAAAGTAAAAAAAAACCAAAAGGCGTTATTCCAAGCGGAATGTTATTTTGCTTCTAAGAAACGTACATGTGTTTACAAATCAAAAATTTTAAATTTAAGATCTACATTACAGAGATAAAGTTAGTAAAGTAAAAGTTACCCAACCTATTAAGAAAATGTAAAAGTGTATTTATTAAAAAATATTAAATTAAAATAACAATTCACAGATAACATATATTTTCAGATACAAATCCCAATTTAATTTAAAGCTACAAGTGATAAGGGAAAAATTATGAACTTGCTACATATTGAAATTTCATGAATTTAAGATAATTCACCTAAAAACATAAAAAAAACCGCATTGTGACCTCAAAACATCATAGTTTCATTAGTTTGACATAACTTAGTCACTGTATTTGTTAAGCTTCCCACATACAAATTGCGAATAAATTGCAAATTCAAACTATACGCTTATTCGTAAGCGAGGGCGTGTTGACGAGTAATGGATAGATTTATTACGGATTTCTATTGGTTTTTATACCAATTGTTGTTGACAATTTTCTGATTAACAAATTTGGCAATAATTTTATCTGAAAAGAATCGCTGCATACACAAAGTTTGTTTATAATTATTATATTACGATACAACAATGGCAATAAATTGACTTGGATTTATGTGCTAAAACATACAGAATATTAAATATACAGAGATATTGCCTGCTGTAGAGTATAAAATAAATACCTTAAAATCTTTTACTAATAATTGACAATACAATTTTATGTAAAAAAAATTAAGATGCAGCTGTTATTTCAATAGATATAGTCTTGAGAGGGCGAAAAAAAGGCATTCATATCAACAAACAATTATGTAGGCATTCCTAATACATATAATTTACGCACAGAAAATCTAACTCTGGTTTTAAAAAAACTTTTTTTTGTTAAACCTCACAGAAAATTTGGAAAACTATAATAAAAAAATTGACTTTCTGACTGTTTTTATAATACAAAGCTAGTGAAGCGGGTTCAAAAAGCTTTATCACAAACTGAACTACACATGATGCATCGGAATTGAATCAGGGACCTCGGGACCAGGGGAATATTAGCGTACTTATAGGATGATACACCCCTGCCATTTCAGACTAAGTACGTATTAGTACCTTGTCACCCGAGTGTGTATAATAAGGAAAGATATACAGAAAAATCTTTTTTTTTTCGGTAATAAAATAATTTAATATTATGTACATGTTTATTGGTTAAATCTTACAATATATTCTTAAAGAGAACTAATGGACATTACATTATACTTGAAGAGTTGTCATTTTTTTATTAAAAAAATACTGTTCAGGAAATCTTCAGGCAGCTGAAACAAAGTTATTTATTGTATTAATATACTTATAAATTAGTTAAAAGTTAGTTATCTTCTCTGTTAAGAGAATTGTAATATGAAACGTTATTTTAGTTGAACCTCCGAAGTGCAATGAATATATATCATATGAGAGTATCGCTATGTTCCGGCTATCAACACATGAAAGTTAGTTTTCTGGGCGAGCATTCAACCATTTACAACTATAACACAATTTCAAATTGAGTGTTAGCCAATTATTAACAAAACAATAAATATACAAAGCAAAAAAAGCTTTAGCTCTTGTTTGTTAGTCATTCAGGGTGAATATCCTTATATTTTAACTGGGAGAGACGAATAATTCTTTAATAAATTATTTAATATATACCAAGTTCAACGATGAGCTCCAAAATTACCATCAGGGCGAAACCACCGAGAGAGCACAAGAATTGGGACAGTCCGGTGCGGTCTTGACGCCATACTTCAAAGAACACCACGTATACCAGCGTACCACACGCCAGACCCTGAAACATGCAAGTAATATAATTTTAATTATCTCTTAAAAATATTGATTTGATCTTTTAATAACACAAAGAAACGATTATATTTCTTTAAATCATATCCTGATTGTCTTGAGAAATTAAATTAATTATCTTAAAATGTTCTCAATAAAACCACTTTAATAATCTCCATTAGCATACAATGAAACTAAACTAAAGAGGTTAATGGATTTCCAAAATATTGCTACGTAGCTACTGCTCTTATGCTAATATAGCTTTATCAATTGTGTAAGTGATAGTTATAACGCTGCTCTTATGCTCTTTGACGTCGTTATTTAAGATTGGCCTTCCAAGTCTAATAACTACTCGACCTTTTGTTACTATAATATTTAAAAAAATCATCAAATTGCCGTCAATACTATAATAACTTTTAAAAAAGTGAATATTTCGGAGAACGACGACGTCGAGACGGAAATCAACCACAAACATTACTTTTTTTAATAGATCAGCATGCCTGTATATTATAATAGGATTACTCGTACAAGTAGGTAAATTAATTAGAAAGAATAATAGAAATAACTTATTATTAATGCTTATTGAAATTACTGGTATACATTATGTGAATTGTAATGAAGTTTAAAAAACGTGATGTTTCTACCTTTCTAAAGTTTACTTCGGCAATAATTCTAAGGATTACATCATTCCTCATTGGAGTCATAATTGGTTATTAGGGTACCTGTAATATAACTGAAGCCATTCCAGCCTCCGTAGCGCCTGCACCACCAACAAGTAGGATGCCCACCCCGATTCCCAGCGCAGACACGAAAGAGAAAACAAAAATGTAGACCACGGACAGCCAGCGTCTCGTGCCCGCTGCCAACAGCTCTACTCCGATACAAAACGCGATGATATATTTATGGGCAGAGACTGCACCGAACATATACCTGTAAAGTTAATACAACTTATATACATAACAGTAGCACGTTATCTTTCCCTTAATATTTAAAATTCTAATGTGTTTTACACAAAAAACGTCTTAAAAGAAAAAACATCTTCGTGCATAAAACAGCTCCGTTGGCAATTAACAAGTCCTGCTAATTGGTGTAAACTTTTGTAAGTAATAAATATACAGATTTTATGTTTTCCATGCAGTAAGTTTCATAAATATAATTTAAGACTCGAAAATCTGCAGAACTGAATATAGATGTGATCCCGTAGACATGTAATTAAAGCTATATTGAAATATTTAGTTTATTCTAAAACAGTGGGCCTCATTTAAATAATAGTTTAGCAAACTCCTTGGATCAGGTCTGTTGTCGAAGTACAAATATAATTTAAATACATTCGTATGACATTTCATTTAATGTAACCCTCAATATTTTGCTGGCAGGGATTCCCATTGCCCGTCGTTCTAATTTCACGGCGGATACCGCTTTGATTAAGATTGGGAGCGCAGACGGAAGAAACTATGATCTGGATTATCCGCTTTAACTAGTGTTTCCATATTCACGATACATCGAAGGATTATAACGTTTTAATAGTATATAACCCGCTAAATCGGCTGATGATGAATAGTATATAATTAATTTTATATTTGAATAAGCGTTTTAGAGTAGAGGCATGTACAGAAACGTTTAAATGTGGGATATTGGAGAGTCATTAGATGAGTTAATCAAATTAGAGAACTAGTTTTTTTGTGTTTTGAAATGATCAGATAAGCAGTACGTTTATGGAATCCTTGGCCTTTATTTCATACGAAGTGAAAATTAGATTAAACTGGATGAATGATTCCCGCCTAGAAATTTCTAGCTTTTTGCTATTTTATAGACGAAACACAGCATAGGGTGAAAATACATAAATATAATGAAATTGTATGTTTCTTAAACTAAACTTTTTGCAATCGATATCTAGAGTACCAGAATAAAACAGTTTATCCATTTAAGTTACAGAAGGATGGCAGTCGTAATGTCAGCAGTAGTAGTCTAAATCACTACATGTAGATCAATGTGGGTGTGGGCCCACGAGGTCTGAGAAATACTAATAATAAAGAATGCAGACGATGGTACCTACGTCAGGAATGATCTCAATATCATAAAAATTCCTGTTAATAAATAGATTTCATTTTTGATGATAATGAAACAATTTATACCATTGTACAAATTACCGCTACCGGCCATGTAAAACCGAATATCGTATGTTTAATATAAATTTAAATACATTCGTATGACATTTCATTTAATGTAACCCTCAATATTTTGCTGGCAGGGATTCCCATTGCCCGTCGTTCTAATTTCACGGCGGATACCGCTTTGATTAAGATTGGGAGCGCAGACGGAAGAAACTATGATCTGGATTATCCGCTTTAACTAGTGTTTCCATATTCACGATACATCGAAGGATTATAACGTTTTAATAGTATATAACCCGCTAAATCGGCTGATGATGAATAGTATATAATTAATTTTATATTTGAATAAGCGTTTTAGAGTAGAGGCATGTACAGAAACGTTTAAATGTGGGATATTGGAGAGTCATTAGATGAGTTAATCAAATTAGAGAACTAGTTTTTTTGTGTTTTGAAATGATCAGATGAGCAGTACGTTTATGGAATCCTTGGCCTTTATTTCATACGAAGTGAAAATTAGATTAAACTGGATGAATGATTCCCGCCTAGAAATTTCTAGCTTTTTGCTATTTTATAGACGAAACACAGCATAGGGTGAAAATACATAAATATAATGAAATTGTATGTTTCTTAAACTAAACTTTTTGCAATCGATATCTAGAGTACCAGAATAAAACAGTTTATCCATTTAAGTTACAGAAGGATGGCAGTCGTAATGTCAGCAGTAGTAGTCTAAATCACTACATGTAGATCAATGTGGGTGTGGGCCCACGAGGTCTGAGAAATACTAATAATAAAGAATGCAGACGATGGTACCTACGTCAGGAATGATCTCAATATCATAAAAATTCCTGTTAATAAATAGATTTCATTTTTGATGATAATGAAACAATTTATACCATTGTACAAATTACCGCTACCGGCCATGTAAAACCGAATATCGTATGTTTAATATAAATTTAAATACATTCGTATGACATTTCATTTAATGTAACCCTCAATATTTTGCTGGCAGGGATTCCCATTGCCCGTCGTTCTAATTTCACGGCGGATACCGCTTTGATTAAGATTGGGAGCGCAGACGGAAGAAACTATGATCTGGATTATCCGCTTTAACTAGTGTTTCCATATTCACGATACATCGAAGGATTATAACGTTTTAATAGTATATAACCCGCTAAATCGGCTGATGATGAATAGTATATAATTAATTTTATATTTGAATAAGCGTTTTAGAGTAGAGGCATGTACAGAAACGTTTAAATGTGGGATATTGGAGAGTCATTAGATGAGTTAATCAAATTAGAGAACTAGTTTTTTTGTGTTTTGAAATGATCAGATGAGCAGTACGTTTATGGAATCCTTGGCCTTTATTTCATACGAAGTGAAAATTAGATTAAACTGGATGAATGATTCCCGCCTAGAAATTTCTAGCTTTTTGCTATTTTATAGACGAAACACAGCATAGGGTGAAAATACATAAATATAATGAAATTGTATGTTTCTTAAACTAAACTTTTTGCAATCGATATCTAGAGTACCAGAATAAAACAGTTTATCCATTTAAGTTACAGAAGGATGGCAGTCGTAATGTCAGCAGTAGTAGTCTAAATCACTACATGTAGATCAATGTGGGTGTGGGCCCACGAGGTCTGAGAAATACTAATAATAAAGAATGCAGACGATGGTACCTACGTCAGGAATGATCTCAATATCATAAAAATTCCTGTTAATAAATAGATTTCATTTTTGATGATAATGAAACAATTTATACCATTGTACAAATTACCGCTACCGGCCACGTAAAACCGAATATCGTATGTTTAATGCGAAAATTTTATTTTAAAGCGGCTACATTTTTTAAAAAAAGAAATATCCCACTTAGCAAGCCCTTGCGGAAACTGTGGATTTTTAAAAAATGTCTACCGTAGCAGTGATATTAGTTACTGCCCTCTTAAAAGCTCCATATTATCATTGATACTTCAAAATAAACTTTGATAATATAAAGATGAATGTAAAATATAAAAAAAAAATTGATTCACTCCTCCATACCACGCTATTACAATAAACATTTTATATATTCTCTGTTGATGTATAATCCTGTAATTGTTTGATCGACTGAAACAGTTCGTCTCTTACTGGCCTCGGGGGCCCGGAGTCCGTGGCCTAAATGTAAAGCCTTTGAATGACAAACATTAAAAAATCTTTTACAAGTTCAATATTTATCATTAAAGTGTTATTTCAATACTTATATCATTACCAGTATTATATACTATTACATCGTTTCGTTGAGTGATTATAAAAGTAATACTTTGTTCAAATAAATAAAAGCACTTAAATTATACAAACACACTTCTACTTCAAGTGAATTACTAGAAGCTGTCAAAGATAAAACGATACTTGGCGATAAAATGAAATTTTTAAATATTTTAATTTCGGCGTTTGTGTCAATTGATGTCGCTATTTTGTAAATTATTTATTGACTAAAATGCATCCTGTTATAGTAGTTTAAACGTGTCTTTATTGATAAACAATAAATGGTATACGAAATTTAGAAAGGAACAACAATGTCTAGAGAAAATTCACAGACCTTTAATATTTTTCTAACACCTATCTCTTGTTAAAAATAACCGATTTACTTGATAAATACACAATAGATTATATTATAAATTAATAAAATATAAAAAAATATTAATAAATAATTAACTTATAATATTTTAATCAATATTAAAACTTCAAGTAGACACTGCTTATCATAAGCCCCCGCATCGTGAGTTGGTAACTATCTTCGTCTCTTAGGTAATTTGTAATCGAAAGAGGTGCTTAATCTTTGACAGCTCTCATCTTGAACAGTTTGTCGGAGACGTGAGAGATGTACAACAGAGATTCGTTAATGTGAGTGGCAGATCAAGACACGATAAGAAAAGATAAAGTATACGTGACCACCAGCACAGCTTTCGTATTATCATTCGAAATATCTCTAAATATACATCATTCGTAAATAAAGACTTTTAACGTAACATATCGCATAAAGTTAAGCCTGACAACACCACGGATGAAATAAAGTTTAAAGCATAGCCCTAAAATTTTCCAAAAAACGTATTTCTGTTAGACAGCTGAATAAATTGATGAGATAAAAGGAATTGTTAAAGACCGGAGCAATTTTCAAAGTTTGACCGCCAAACTTCAGATGAAAGAAGGCAACACAGGATTACGATACCCTTAATTTTATTTAGCACCTGTTCAATCAATTTTGTTTCTTTGAGAATAATATAACAACAGAATTGGAAAAAACGATAAACTAATTGACAAAAATTTTGAAATTCCAATGAAGTTTGTGGCCCATATATTCTATTTTGGTACGATTTTATGATTTAATTCGTGTTACAGTTAACTAAGTAATCAATATTAAAAAAAAATAAGTTCATACCATACGTTTCTAGGTGATGACTCCAAACCAACAGCAAGACCTTCGAATAGCTCATGAATAGACAGAGCCAACACCACGAGCAGGCCTCGCAATGCAGAGACTATTGTATCATCAGAAGAGTTAATCGCGATATGGCTATGTCCATGATGTCTCCCCGCTTCCACCTCCTTGCTGATCGCGACCTTGTCCTCCGAGCTAGCAGCTTCATCAACACTCCGCCTGATGCTGAGTACTCTTGTGAAGCTTGTGTTAGCAGTTTTATTTTCCCGATTACTAATGTAGACATGGACCAATTCTTCCACCAAGTACATCATGAAGAACCCACCGCACATAATCAAGGCAGCCAGGTAAAGCGGAAAATCGGGTAGCTCGCCATTTTCTGGAAATATTTCGAAAATGTATCTATTATGCAAATTTGAGTGTGCTATCCTAGTTAACCGTGTTGCTATGAGTACAAGGAATACATATTGAATATTATTTTAATGACGTAAAATCTATAAATTAGTAATGCTACTTCAGTTCAACATCAAAATTAGCCGTTAGATATCCACTGGTGTACATAGGCCTTGCTCAAAGATCTCCAGAATGATTGGCTTTATGCTTCCTTCCAACAGCTTCTCCGCTCCTTATCTTTTCAAGCAAATAAAAAATTGTTTTAACTATACAACGGCACAGAGTTCTTTAGTAAAATCAAAAAAAGAGCTGCAAAATTCTTTTTTGTGTCTTACAACATTGTGGATAAATACAAATGGAATTAAATTACTCTGATTACATTGTCAGAGGGGTATGTTTATATCACACTATTTGTGCGTTTATGTTTAATACATTAAATTATAGGACAATTCAAATGTGAAAAAAGTAAGAGTTGAACTCTTAATGTAACTTCCATTTCTTAATATACATCCTATAAATTTACATTACTTATACAAATTATGCTTTATTTTTGTATCATGGATTGTGAAGAAAATTTAAACTTATTTTTAAAAGTCTACTGCACATTAAAACCATGATTGCTAAACCTATTATCAGACGTCTTATTCGATATCTATTAGGTATTAGGTATAGATTGGAGCTATGATATGTATTAATCAGTAGAAACAGCAATAATTTTTATAAGTATTAATAAATCCTATATTTTTATCTTGTCTTGTTTACCATATGTGAAATCGTTATTGTTATCGGATATTCGTGTCTGATATTATTAGTTCTTACAATGATCCCTTTTTTTATCGGACAATTTTAAAGAAAAACTTTTTCTACGATACTTTTATGCGAGTAGACGAGAATAGTGACGATGTTGTCCTTACGGAAGTGTACGTAAAAAAGAAACGTTTTATTAATATTAAAAGTAAATAAAGTGTTACAATTTATTATAAAGAAAATTATATTTTTATGTAATATTATTTTAAGTTAGCATTAAACTAATGAAATAAGATGCAAGTATATAATAATTAATGTCGGAAGGCCCTCCACAAGGTGGAACAACGACTTAGTGAAGGTCGCTTAGGAGACGAAGGCGTTTTTCACAGAAGTGGACGCCTATCAGCTAAAGATGATGATCTAAAAATTATCAATCTGAATCTGAAAATAAAATAATATCGATATGCCAAAAATAACAACAAAATAATATATAACCACTATAGAGCATGTAAAACAGAAAACATTTTTTTTATAAAAACTAACATAAAGACGTTGTTAATTTTATCTGGTTGTAAACAATTAACACAGTGGCGGGCTTATTTGATGCAAATATTAAAAGTCAATAAGATATGATAAAAGTAACAATACGGTATATATGAAAACATTAATCTCTTCACTATTATGATATAGTATGTAGTCTGAAAATTTCTTTTTCCAACCCAAGGCGTCAATTTTTTTAAATTTCACATTCTGTTACGAGTGAAAATGATGCCTTTCTTCTTGTATTTGTTCTTTAAAATATTTTTTTTTAAAGATTTAATTCACTTAAAAGACATGCAAATGCTTATTTGAAACATTGATAAAATATGCACACTTGATTTTGGGTGCCGCATGTAATATCGTAAGTATCACTACAATGTTTTAAATACACAGCATCAAAAGTAAGCTCTGCTAATCTTTCTGTGTCGTCGTATAAAAACAGGACATCTTGATCCTAAATGTAAAGATAAATAGGTTACTTTCTATTATATCTACTAAATAGGAAGAATAACGAAAACTTCTAACACTACAGATTTAGACTCAGACAGATTTTTAAGGAACACGGTCGCTCGAGTTCATTAATAGTAAGACAGATTCTTCAAGTTTTCTGTTATGATAACGCTAGAAGAAATAATTGAAGAAGGTAAATTAACTTCACCAATTAACTAATTACTACAAATGCTGATATTATTATAACTTTAATCTATCGTCTATATAGATCAGCGTAGATATCTATAAACGACTCAGTTTAAAATATTGGATAAATTCAGTTACAAAACTTTTGATAAAAATAATCCGTATTGCCTAATCAATTATTATTGCTAAATTGTAGACATTAATACATTTATCTCTTAACCTTTTGTTTAACAATATGGACATGTTTAACCACGTTGCATAACTGTCTGCACTGATTCAATAAGCCAAAATTGAGATGTTCGTACATTCCTTAAATTAAAACAGTAAGTTTTTATTATGTAATACTTTTTGGTACTTACAAGTATCATAAGTAGTTGAAATCATATTTTGCAATAATTTTATTGTTAGATTTTTTCAGTGCTGATCATAGTTCAAATACGCTTTAACAATAAACAATAGCTAACTTCTGCATGACACGCAAATGACACGTAACTTTTAAAAAATGACTACATAGTGCATAATCTCCATTCCCTTCCGTCAGCAAATAACATTTTTATGTACAATGTCTTCAATATTAAAAAAAATTCAATTTCACATGTTGTTAATTGACAAGGAGTTTAAACTCACTCGAAATTGACTGGCTACCGAACGTTAACAACTGCAAGTAATGAATAGCATGAGGACTGATTTACAATGTGATAGTAGTATGTAGCCAAACGAGTCTGAAAAAACTCCACCATTCAAACTTCACTACCACTAATGACAGTTTGATAGCTTTAAACTGAATATTGTTTCGGAAGTACAAAAGCTCATACTCGGTATAACAATTTAAATAAATTTTCTATCATCATATTGGTCATTACTGTTGATCACAACGCTCCATTGTTCTTTTTTCTAAAAGTTTTCAATGCGTAATAAATATTTGTTAAATATCTAACACGTCAATTTTAAGTTCATAAAAAATAATTACCTCGGCCAGATTTAACTTAATATATCGCAATGTTTAAATGGAATGTTGATTTTGTAACCAAATGGCAAACTACCTACTAACTAGTTTTAGTTGGCGAACAAAATTAGCGTTTCTCAGACTTTAAGTATGGTAATGAAGACGTCGGGGTTAGCTTAACTTGAATATTTGTACTTACCGACCTCGTCACTGTGTGAAGCTTATATATAGCGTATGTTAAATCCAACACTTCAATCAACTTAAGCAAAATAAATAGTTTTAAATATAACATACAGCATACTATAGAAAAAGTATGTGCCGACCACACAAGATCCTTAATATTTCGCTATCATCTCTGCATTCATACATTCTAAACATCGGATATACAATCCACAACAATTTTTACACGTTAAATAAAATGTCGGTATTTGTTTTATATTAAAATATCTATGAAACAGCTATATATATATATATACATAGCTGTTACAGCTTGAACAGCTATGTATATATATATATACATAGCTGTTCTATAGTTCTATATTCTATATAGAATTGCTTGTTTTTTCTCTTAGGTTTCGTTATATGTAACTTTGATCTCAATTTAAAATCAGATTAACCATAACCACTTTCAAAGGCTTTTTAAGCAAACTGCGTAGACATCGGTTTTCGTCAAACAGTGAATAATGAAGAATCAATCGGTCATCTAATTTCAATGATAAAGCAAACATATGATAAAATTAAACAATTCTAGATGTTACACCCAGGTAATGAAGACGATTAAATTTAAAGCTTTAAAAATTGTAGAACAAACATAAAAAAATGTTAAAGAAAAACTCACCTTGTAATAGTTTAATATTTTCGTCAACTTCTGGCAACAAATGCATAAAAGTCGTTGCGAACAAAACGCCTCCACCAAAGGATAATAGACCAACTACTAAGTTGTTAGAGGATCGAATGTTGGGACCGCTTGATTTTGTAAACCAGTTGTACTTCATAGAAATTAATATAGGTATGCAACCGACTAACATGGACACGCTAAAAAGGGTAACCATAGTTATAATCTTAGCTTGCAAAGCCTCTGTGCGGTCAGCGTTGTCCATCGCTGCGATATCCATGATTAGTTTGTTGCCGTTTATTTCTATTTATGGACGAGAGCAATAATAAAGTAGTCGTGCTTGTCCCGCGCGTTCACTCGAGTTCCTGTGTTAATGGAGACGTTTATATTGCGACGCAGAACACTCGACTGAGCCGCCATCGCCCCAGTCGCTGGTGCAGTAGCAGACTCTTGATAACGATTTCATTATTAATGATAAAAATGACAGCGGCTGTTTGCCAACCGTCGCGTCAATTAGGCATCACCGTCCCTACGTCTGGCAAGGAACAATTGCACGCGCTCTCTTACGCGACGTCAGACATTGTTCCAATGTGTACCTACATAACTATATTGTATTAGAATTGTTTGTCTGTCAGTTAACATAGTAAAGCTTTTGTTTATATTATTGTTTGTTAAGCAATAACACAAACCTCATGATGCGCCGGCGCATCAACTGCAAATAATAATATTGCAGTTGTATTCGAATAAACGCATATATATGTTTATTAAAATTATCATGTATTTTACATTACAATATGAGTTTTGTATCTATGGCAAATTCCACACAATATGAATTTATGTTAGCAATTTATAAGTATTTACTTACAAAACACAAAAATTTTTTTTTTAAAATCACTTGATGTTTCATTGACATGACAAAAAAAGTTATAATTTGATGTATTTATGAATTACAGTACACGATTACAAAAACCATATCTGGAAGGTTATGGTAAAGGCTGAGCGAAAATTACCGTAGACTCCAGATATTCTTTTTGCTGAACAGTAGTACCTATAAAACAATTAAGTTACTAACAATATGTAACAACTTGCTTAAAATTTGTAATTAATCTTCCTATCTGGCCAGATTTCAATCGATATCATAAATAAGAATCAAAGTGTACCGACATTGATGTACATCTTAGATAAGGTTACAAAGAAAACATTGCGAATATATTTTTCACACACATTTTTAGGTATTAAGAATATTTAAATACATTAATAATAGTGACGTTTTAAATATGTCATATCAGTCTGTTGATAAATTATTATCTACAGACAGGTATGGGTATAATCAAGGAAGTAGTAAGTACTACGTACAACTTATTACTTCCATGAGTATAATAGTAGACAGTAACCTACTACTTTATTTATTGGAGATGGATGTAGATGTCGCGAAGGCATGTGTTATAGGCATTTCTTAAAAATTCTTTCATAAAAAGTTTTTTCTATACCCCATACTAACCTGAATTCTTAAATATGCATTTAACTGAAACAATCTGGAGATTTTTATCTTGAAAAAACATATCAATAATATTGGATGATAGATTATTATCAATGTAAATTTAAAGAGCACGTTATTTATAACCCACAGTTGGATAAGATATTCTATATGAACTATATTTTTAATTCGTTAGCGCTTAACACTTCATTTCCAAAAACGTCTTACATTAACTTTTTTGTATACAAATTCGACTCGATTTCTTATTATAACTGTGAACTTTTCTTGTAATCCTATAAAAATGTTTTTTCAGCTATTTTGTTGCAAAAAGTATGTTTTTGTAATAAACAATTTGTTGCAATTACATTAGTTGCATAATTAGTAAATGCATAGTTACAGTTATGTATTGTTTAATTGGTATTATAGATATCAGTAATCAATTTCCGGCATTCGCGATTCCTAAAAGTTATTGTTCTATCTTAATACTTTTAAAAATGTATTCTCATAATATTATCAAGATAATAGTTTTTAAAGATTTATGTATGTTGTACTAAAATCCATTTTTAATTATTATTTGAAACAGCTGGACTTTGTCAAAGCTCCTTTTAGCACAGATTTGGTTTTTATAAAAATAAATTAAGTTCTGCATTAAACTCATAAAAATGAGAATAAAACGCATGTTGCGATCCTTATAATTTTCTTAGCCTCCAAAATATATCCCGGTTTATATAGCGGTAGATCCGCCGTTTTCAAGTAGAAGAATTAAAAAGAAAATATGTAGTTTACAGATGTATTCGCCATTTTATAAATTATTATGATTTTTCATTGCAAAATTAATTCTCAAAATAATCGCGAACTTGCTAATGCGTGTGTGAAGAGTTGTGCATCACTATGTTTTGTTTTTTAATTTAAACTGTCACTTTAACGATATTTACTTTGTTTTATTTAACTTAAGTTTTAAATCACAATAACTGTTACTAATATATTTTTTTGATGATTATATTTACGTATCAAAATTGTCGAAACATGGAAAATTTAATTTCAATACCTTATAGTTATTCTTTTTAAGCTATAAATATTGTTTAAAAAATGACAAAAATAAAAGAAAATAAGTGAGATGCGAAGAAAGCAAACAATCGTGTTAGTTTTGATATTATTAAGTTTAATACTATGGGTTTATAAAAGTTTCGATAGACAATTAACAAATAGAATCATTCCAATTACTAAATATAACTACATAAAGAATATAATTATTAAACCTAACACAACATGTAACGGTAAGCCGCGTGTACATAATTAAGCTTTTATTTTACTCCGTAACTATCGCATTTTTAACCCAATTATTTCTTTATTTTTAGCTCAAAAGTTTTTTGTAATTATCATCACATCATACGTGGGCCATGTGGAACTTAGAAGTGCCCACCGACGTGCAATGCCTATAGAACTTTTACAATCTATGAACGCTATCAGGCTATTTCTCTTGGCAAAAATACCTGAAAAAGAAAAGTGCGTATTGTTTCTATTACTATAACAACTTTACAGGATGAATGGAAGATAGTGTATGTTGTATAGTTTTAATATTTCATGGAATAATTAGGTATTGAATACACAATGTTTTTAAAATCACACTTATTGAATAATAATATGTAATTATAAGTAACATTTACAATTTAATTGATTGAATATTGAATGCTTATTAGTTATTTTCTGAATAAAATTTCTTCTTTGACAGTTTCATAGTTGTCATTGGCCAGCGCATTCTAAAAGAGATTCAAATAAAATATGCAAGTTAAATTTTACTGGTTTAACTGGTTTACTGGTTTACTGGTTTACTGGTTACTGGTTTACTGGTTACTGGTTTACTGGTTTACTGTTTACTGGTTTACTGTTTACTGGTTTAACTGGTTTACTGGTTTAACTGGTTTACTGGTTTACTGGTTACTGGTTTACTGTTTACTGGTTTACTGGTTTAACTGGTTTACTGGTTTACTGGTTTACTGGTTTAACTGGTTTACTGGTTTACTGGTTTACTGGTTTACTGGTTTACTGGTTTACTGTTTACTGGTTTAACTGGTTTACTGGTTACTGGTTTACTGTTTACTGGTTTAACTGGTTTACTGGTTTACTGGTTACTGGTTTACTGTTTACTGGTTTAACTGGTTTACTGTTTACTGGTTTAACTGGTTTACTGGTTTACTGGTTTACTGGTTTAACTGGTTTACTGGTTTACTGTTTACTGGTTTACTGGTTTACTGGTTTACTGGTTTACTGGTTTACTGGTTTAACTGGTTTACTGGTTACTGGTTTACTGGTTACTGGTTTACTGGTTTACTGTTTACTGGTTTAACTGGTTTACTGGTTACTGGTTTACTGTTTACTGGTTTAACTGGTTTACTGGTTTACTGTTTACTGGTTTAACTGGTTTACTGGTTTAACTGGTTTACTGGTTTACTGGTTTAACTGGTTTACTGGTTACTGGTTTACTGGTTTAACTGGTTTACTGGTTTACTGGTTTACTGTTTACTGGTTTAACTGGTTTACTGGTTTACTGGTTTAACTGGTTTACTGGTTTACTGGTTTACTGGTTTACTGGTTTACTGTTTACTGGTTTAACTGGTTTACTGGTTACTGGTTTACTGGTTACTGGTTTACTGTTTACTGGTTTAACTGGTTTACTGGTTTAACTGGTTTACTGGTTACTGGTTTACTGTTTACTGGTTTAACTGGTTTACTGTTTACTGGTTTAACTGGTTTACTGGTTACTGGTTTACTGTTTACTGGTTTAACTGGTTTACTGGTTTACTGGTTTAACTGGTTTACTGGTTACTGGTTTACTGTTTACTGGTTTAACTGGTTTACTGGTTTAACTGGTTTACTGGTTTACTGGTTACTGGTTTACTGGTTTACTGGTTTACTGTTTACTGGTTTACTGGTTTAACTGGTTTACTGGTTACTGGTTTACTGTTTACTGGTTTAACTGGTTTACTGGTTACTGGTTTACTGGTTTAACTGGTTTACTGGTTTACTGGTTACTGGTTTACTGTTTACTGGTTTAACTGGTTTACTGGTTACTGGTTTACTGGTTACTGGTTTACTGGTTACTGGTTTACTGGTTACTGGTTTACTGGTTACTGGTTTACTGTTTACTGGTTTACTGTTTACTGGTTTACTGGTTACTGGTTTACTGGTTTAACTGGTTTACTGGTTTAACTGGTTTACTGGTTACTGGTTTACTGTTTACTGGTTTAACTGGTTTACTGGTTACTGGTTTACTGGTTTACTGTTTACTGGTTTACTGTTTACTGGTTTACTGGTTTAACTGGTTTACTGGTTTACTGGTTTACTGGTTTACTGGTTTACTGTTTACTGGTTTACTGGTTACTGGTTTACTGGTTTACTGTTTACTGGTTTACTGGTTTAACTGGTTTACTGGTTTAACTGGTTTACTGGTTTACTGTTTACTGGTTTACTGGTTTAACTGGTTTACTGGTTACTGGTTTACTGGTTTACTGGTTTACTGGTTTACTGGTTTACTGTTTACTGGTTTAACTGGTTTACTGGTTTAACTGGTTTACTGGTTACTGGTTTACTGTTTACTGGTTTACTGGTTTAACTGGTTTACTGGTTTACTGGTTACTGGTTTACTGGTTACTGGTTTACTGGTTTACTGGTTTACTGGTTACTGGTTTACTGTTTACTGGTTTAACTGGTTTACTGGTTTACTGGTTTACTGGTTTACTGGTTACTGGTTTACTGGTTTAACTGGTTTACTGGTTTAACTGGTTTACTGGTTTAACTGGTTTACTGGTTTAACTGGTTTACTGGTTTACTGGTTTAACTGGTTTACTGGTTTACTGGTTTACTGGTTTACTGTTTACTGGTTTACTGTTTACTGGTTTAACTGGTTTACTGGTTTAACTGGTTTACTGGTTTACTGGTTACTGGTTTACTGGTTTACTGGTTTACTGGTTTACTGGTTTACTGTTTACTGGTTTAACTGGTTTACTGGTTTAACTGGTTTACTGGTTTACTGTTTACTGGTTTAACTGGTTTACTGTTTACTGGTTTACTGGTTTAACTGGTTTACTGGTTACTGGTTTACTGTTTACTGGTTTACTGGTTTAACTGGTTTACTGGTTTAACTGGTTTACTGGTTTAACTGGTTTACTGGTTACTGGTTTACTGGTTTACTGGTTTACTGGTTTACTGGTTTACTGGTTTACTGTTTACTGGTTTAACTGGTTTACTGGTTTACTGGTTTACTGGTTTACTGGTTACTGGTTTACTGTTTACTGGTTTACTGGTTTACTGGTTACTGGTTTACTGTTTACTGGTTTACTGGTTTACTGGTTTACTGGTTTACTGGTTACTGGTTTACTGGTTACTGGTTTACTGGTTACTGGTTTACTGGTTTACTGTTTACTGGTTTACTGGTTTACTGGTTTACTGGTTACTGGTTTACTGGTTACTGGTTTACTGTTTACTGGTTTACTGGTTTACTGTTTACTGGTTTACTGGTTTACTGTTTACTGGTTTACTGGTTTAACTGGTTTACTGGTTTAACTGGTTTACTGGTTTAACTGGTTTACTGGTTACTGGTTTACTGGTTTACTGGTTTACTGGTTTACTGGTTTACTGGTTTAACTGGTTTACTGGTTTAACTGGTTTACTGGTTTACTGGTTTACTGGTTACTGGTTTACTGGTTTACTGGTTTACTGGTTACTGGTTTACTGGTTACTGGTTTACTGTTTACTGGTTTACTGGTTTACTGGTTTACTGGTTACTGGTTTACTGGTTACTGGTTTACTGGTTACTGGTTTACTGGTTTACTGGTTTACTGGTTTACTGGTTTACTGTTTACTGGTTTACTGGTTACTGGTTTACTGGTTTACTGGTTACTGGTTTACTGGTTTACTGGTTTACTGTTTACTGGTTTACTGGTTTACTGGTTACTGGTTTACTGGTTTAACTGGTTTACTGGTTTACTGGTTTACTGGTTACTGGTTTACTGGTTACTGGTTTACTGGTTACTGGTTTACTGGTTTACTGGTTTACTGGTTTACTGGTTTACTGGTTTACTGGTTTACTGGTTTACTGGTTTACTGGTTTACTGGTTTCTAGATTTCAGATGTCAGATTTCAATTTTTCATTTTCCATTTTCCATTTTCCATTTTCCATTTTCCATTTTCCATTTTCCATTTTCCATTTTCCATTTTCCATTTTCCATTTTCCATTTTCCATTTTCCATTTTCCATTTTCCATTTTCCATTTTCCATTTTCCATTTTCCATTTTCCATTTTCCATTTTCCATTTTCCATTTTCCATTTTCCATTTTCCATTTTCCATTTTCCATTTTCCATTTTCCATTTTCCATTTTCCATTTTCCGTTTTCCATGTTCCATTTTCCAATAACTGCCTCATTCCAAATCTTTTTGACAGAATGTAGTCTATCAAGTCCGCCAGATGGTAACGCGGATTGTGCTCGACTGGTGTAATGTCGTGAAAAAGAACTAAAAACAAAATAAATAAATAATATCGCGAAGCCGACCTAATTGAAAATCAGCAGTAATGATCTTTAGATCTTACATTTTGTGACTATTTATGTTATTATTTCATTCGTTTTAATTTCGGCACGCGGCGTTAGATCCTCCGACGCGCATACGCACACTTTTGAAAGAATGATCTAATTTGAACTTTGAGCAGCTGTAATAAAGTTAAAATTGACTCTTTAGCGTTAGGAACACACCTACATTGCTTAGACAGCAGTGAAAGCTTGTAATTTAATATGAACTTTATGAAATAGCAATAAAGTTCAAATTGACCCTACATTTTAGTTAGAGAACGTTTGTATAGGAAAAAGAAAAGCGCTGTTTTTAGGGCCTTCCCGGCGACTATTCGAATTTTTCTCAAATTGGCCAAATTGGTCCTGGCGTTGTAGAGTGATGCGCTTACCGACACATATTTGTATTATAGATTAATAATAAATTATATTCAATGACATTAGTTATTAATAATAAATTATATTCAATGACATTAGTTATTAATAAATAAATAATAAGTTGCTTGAGAATATATTTATATGTAGAGGGAGTGACAAAGGGCATAATGTTTGGGAGATATAGAATTCGTTGTCATCCCCACTCCGTGCTGTGTACTGGTGAGAGGTGACACCGGTACACACGTGGAGGGGATCACTTACCAAGTGATAATATTTTTTTTTTGAGTTTACAGCCACGCGGTTTGATACGTGGCCATGTACAATTGATGATATCGAGCGAGACAAAAATATTAAAATGACTATTAAAAAGCAGGGGTTGGTGATAGAAAAGTGAAAATTTAGGGTTGTATGTAGTTTTTGATGCCACACAATAATAAAATAAAATAGAAAAAAAATTCCCAAAAAATAAAAAAAAAATTTTTGGTGTGGGCAACCCTGATCACTTAGAGGTTTGAAAAATAGATAGTAACCGATTCTCAGACCTCCTGAATATGCACAAAAAATTTCATAAGAATCGGTAAAGCCGTTTCGGAGGAGTATGGGAACGAACATTGTGACAAGAGAATTTATATATTAGATTGTGTCCTTATTAATATATCTTTCATGATAGTGTTTTCATTAATTTTACAGATCCATAACACAAGAGGCACTGTATGATGAGAGTATTATATTCGGTGATATTCTTCAAGGATCTTTTGAGGAAAGCTATAGAAATCTAACATACAAACATCTTATGGGCCTGCAATGGACATCAAGTTATTGTAGAAATGTTTCTTTCATATTAAAAGTGGATGATGACATTGTTTTCAATCTAAATAAAACATATGATTTATTGATGAAAATTAAAAGCAATACAAATATACTAATGGGTTACATGTTGAATAATACAACTCCTAGGCGAAGTAAACAAAACAAATGGTATGTTACCTCCGAAGAATATCCTGAAGGCATGTATCCACCATATCTATCAGGCTGGTACTACATTATAACTCCAGAATTAGCACATTCCATAACACAAGAAGCTCAGTACCACAATCTTTTCTGGATAGATGACATATTCATTACAGGTATTCTAACAAAAGCCTTAGGTATTAAATTAAGACAACTGCCTAAAGATTATTGGTTAGAATACTACGAGTTACTAGAATGCTGTATAAAAGATATGGTGACAAAATTAATACAATGTGATTATGTTGTTGGACCTAACGGAGGCAGGAATGATTTAATTATAGAATATAATGAAGCACTAGAACACTGCAAAAAAAACAACTGTTCAAGAAGAACTAACGAACAGATTTTAAATAAAATCTGCGTCAATGATAGGGAAAGAGCAATATTTGGCAGTGGCCAAGCTGTGATAAAACATATCAAATTATAGAGTAATTATAAAATTTACAACTTTTGCTTTTACAATTGTGTTAATTTTTTTTATTTACATGTAATGTCAACTTTTTTATTTGATTTTCTTTTAAACACGCATTTTTTAGTATTTGTCAATGATTTATTGTATTTAAAAACAACTGTCAATCTCTTATCTACAAAGTGGTTTATATTTAGTTATACAAACAATTAAACAGAATGTCTTCTGTTTTGTTACAAAGTTTAAGCTTGTGTTTCTGATCACAATTCTTCTTTATGCTTAATGGCTTTTCTTAAGATTTATTAGACTTTGCCAATTTTCTGTAAAGTGAGTGAACAGCAGAAATAAAATTTTTTGAACAAATTTCTAAGTTATTGGTGAATTCTGAAAGTATGCTGTTGACTTTCATCAGGTATGTTTTAAATTATTTTTGTAATGCCATTGGTAACACTTTCCTTAAGATAAGCAGATTTTAAATTATTTTTTCAAAGACGAATATTAAATTATACAAAAAAATAAAATTTATAATTTTTAATAAATGATTACTTCTTTAACTACTCCACATAAACTCAGTCACTGGTAGATTATAAATAAATAAATGATGCAAAAGAATAATTTCTACATAAGCAACCATAGTATACAATAGTTCCAAATTACCTCACGAAAGCCTTAATGGAGATCTGTTGCTAAATTAAAATTGATCTACAAAATATGGCACAATTAATTATACATTACGTCAACAAGAGATCTATTTATACTTTATCACTACCATATTGCTTCCATTTTAGTTTCTAAACATAAATTCGTTATACACCAATGTCATTGAGAAATGCTAAAAATAATGTATAATAAAGAATTATCTAAAAGAATTTTCTAAAACAATTGATTCAATTGATCGATTAACTACAACACAACTAAGTGCAAAACTTTTTTATATATAAACAATGAAATGTTCTGAGATATTTATTAATATCATTTGAGAGGTAGTAGAAAATGATTTTCTAAGACACATACAGCTAATAACATTACTATTATCATAATTCCATCCATTTGTTTGTAACAGAACTACCACTCACCACACAATCTTTAAATCCTTTCATAACATAATTAGATTGATACCAACTCATTGTATCGTTAGATTCTATTTCACCATAATCTTCAACATTGTTTCTATTGTCATTATTAGAAATGTTCAAATTATCTAATTTCTTGTTTATAACTTCATCGAAAATTGGAAAATCATTACAACATGTAAGATTATCCCTATTCTGTGTCCTAAAATCTATAATAACAACTTTAGTACTCCTTGATAATCTATAACCATTTATTAAGACAAAACTATCACTACAGATAGGCTCTTGCCTATTCATGTTTTTCTTTTTAATGAAAACAAACAAATTTGTTGGTGGTAAAGCGTTGAAAAACACTTTATTTAATAAATCTGATGTCACTAAAGTCCTGAAACAAGAAACATGAAAATTAAGTAAATATTACTAAATTAAGGTTATTCATAGCTTTGACTACGGAAAAAGATGTTAGAACATAGAACTCGTGAATTTCAAATTTAGTAAAATTTTGGAAATTAATTTTGAAATTAAATAAAGTATTATTTTAAAAAATATTACTACTTTACTTAGTATCCCAAAAATAACTTTTCGTTGCTTTAAAAAAAAATTATAAATTTTGCCTGTGAATTCTGGTTTCACTAAAAGTTCTTTTTTTTTGTAATAGTTGTTTTTTTTTTGTAAAATCAACTCTTGGGCAAAACTTTTAATCTAATTTATCATAACAGTAAATACTTTACTTAAAAACATTCATTTGAATTTTCTGATCCGAAGCTATACACTTGGAATGGCACTGTGGCTTATGACACAAGTTCGGTAGGAGAATCCTGTATACTTCTTTACAAGAAACTGGTGTGCCTCCAAGAGCAATACACACTTCCTCTGGAACAGTTGGTCCATTGATTTCTTTAAGCAAACTCTAAAAAATACAACACATATAAAATGTATGCATATACAAATAGCACAATCTATAGAAATTATGCAATATTTTATTATATTATACAACAAAAATCTTTATATATTACAAGAATGTCAGCATAGATTTTTCAAGAAACCAGGTATAATTATTCCTCTTCGTTTTATTTAACTTTGTGTTGACACAGTTCTCTGGGCTTTCTTGCTCAAGACCCGGAGCTATAAATGATGGCCAATGAACGTATCAGTTTTCTCACATCCTTTTTTTCACAGAAAGTTCTAGTTCAGAGAGAATTAAACCAATTTGTCGCATAGCAGTTTTGTAGCATTAGCAATTGACCTATCACCACGTTAAAAAGTAATACACTATTTACCTCAAAATATTCTGGACGAAATTATACCAAAATACCGTAAGAATAAATTCATATAGATAACTTTACGGATTATAAGAAATTAAACTTATTTACCATACCTTTGTTAGAAAATCTAAATTATCCAAAGCTGTAGAAGCTGTAACAAAATGTCTTTCTGATTGAAAGGTGTCTTTTTTTCCATAACTCATTTTTTTCTTATTCACGACCTGCTTAAGCCATTGATAAGTATATGGTATTTGCAGTCTTTGATAAGCTATAAATTTCAACAATTCTACTACTACGTGTCCACAAGAAATAGAAGTTAATTGATCTCCTATATCTAAACTTAACATAATCGGTGTGAGAAAACTAGTAGACATGTTTAATAAAGTTGGTTCGCGTAGATATAAATAATAGATAAAATAAAGTAAAAATAAAATAAAGTACAAATTATATCGGAACTTTTTCATTAATCATGTTCAAGTAGTTTTTAAATTGTCTAACCGTTTCTACCAAAGAGAACATGATATAGACAAAATAATACAGATTAAAGACAATTTCCATTTTCAATGCACCAGTTTTTCTGAGGTAAACACTGAAAGAAATATTTTTAGCATTGCTCAAAAGGAGTCGTATCCAGAGCCGTAAAAACATTTACAAAAAAAATGTTTTTAGCAAATGAGAAGATATTTCAAAAGGCTATACAAGACAAAAGCATAATCAATAAGTTAAGTCGTAGCTCATATCTATCAAAATTCTGCAAAAACTTCGATTTTGATATTTTATCTTATTTCAAAAAAAAATCCTAGAAACATATAAAATTAAAATTTTCTTACACTGGTAAACAATAATGACTAATAGCTAATAATGAAAGTGCGAATTTTTCCGTGTTAACTTAAAACAGCAAATGTTCTTAATTTGAATAATGACATTTTATTGTTAATGTTTAAGATTCTTTCCCTGTTCATGTGAATAGACATTATCTTGAAATTTATAACTAAATTTAAATTATTGCATGTACAGTTATGTTTCACTTACAAATTATTTCGAAGATAAATATTAAATGCTATAGATATAAATTAGCCCATCGTTTTTATGCAAAAGAAGTTAAATTTGGGTCTAGTGTCAGATCACTCTTGCTTAGTGGCGTTGATGTCCTTGCTGATGCAGTTGCTGTTACTATGGGTCCTAAAGGTCGAAGCGTCATCATTGAACAAAAGTTTGGTCCACCAAAAATCACTAAAGATGGAGTAACTGTGGCAAAAAGCATAGAATTAAAAAACAAATTTCAAAATGTTGGAGTAAAATTAGTTCAAAATGTCGCAAACAAAACTAATGACGAAGCTGGTGATGGCACGACGACAGCAACAATTTTGGCTCGAGCTATAGCTAAAGAAGGTTTTGAAAGCATATCAAAAGGTGCTAATCCTTTGGAAATTAGAAAAGGTATAACGTTAGCTGTTAACGTTGTAATTGAACAACTTAAAACGATTTCGAAATCAGTCCGTACTTCTGAAGAAATACAACAAGTTGCAACAATTTCTGCAAATGGTGAATTATCTATTGGAAAACTAATTGCAGAAGCTATAAGAAAAGTAGGAAAAGATGGCATTATAACAGTAAAACCAGGTAAAACATTAAATGATGATTTAGAAATAATAGAAGGAATGTCGTTTAAATGTGGTTATATCTCACCTTACTTTATTAATACTGCAAAAGGTCTTAAAGTAGAATACAATGATGCACTTATTCTTATATCCGAAAAAAAAATTTTCACTGCTCAAGAAATTATTCCTGCTTTAGAGATAGCGGAAACACATAAAAAACCCTTACTTATAATTGCTGAAGATTATGAAACCGAGCCCCTGTCTATCTTAGTACTAAATAAAATGAAAATTGGCTTACCTGTTGTTGCCGTAAAAGCTCCCGGTATAGGTCAACACAGAAAAAACCTCCTAGAAGATATGGCCACTATTACGGGAGGTGTAATTTTTGAAGACAATTCTAACTTAATTAGGCTAGAAGATTGCCAACTAGAAAGCCTTGGACAAGTTGGCGAAATAGTAGTTACAAAAGATTCCACACTTTTGCTCAGAGGAAAAGGAGAAAAAATGGAGATAGAACAACGTATTGAAGAACTCCGATCAGAACTTGAAAATACAAAAAGTGATTTTGAAAAAACTAGACTATTAGAACGTATCTCCATGTTGAATTCTGTAGTAGCAGTTTTGCTTGTGGGAGGTAAAAGTGAAGTAGAAATAAATGAAAAATCAGATCGAATTAACGATGCAGTAAATGCAACACGTGCTGCAATTGCTGAAGGGATAGTGCCAGGAGGTGGTGTAGCATTTTTAAGATGTATACCCTCATTAGATAAAATTAAACCTAAAAACAGTGATCAAGCCATCGGAATAGAAATTGTTAAGAAAGCTTTAAGTACTCCATGTAGTACGATTGCAAATAACGCAGGATGTGAGGGATCTGTAATAGTATCAAATACATTTAATTTGTATAATGATTATGGATATGATGCATTAAATAATGAATACGTTAATATGTTCGAAAGAGGTATAATAGATCCGACTAAAGTAATGAGGTGTGCGCTAAGAGATGCGAGTGGAATTGCGTCTTTACTTACAACTGCAGAAGCTGTAATTTGTGATTTTTCGAAGCAAAAACAAAAACCTTTTATAGATCGTAAACAACATTTACCATATCATGATTACTAAATTGTCTTTATTAAGCAGATATCTAATAAAAAATATTCACACTTATGTAATAACTGTTATTATGTATTGTTCTTGTTTGTTTTTGTTCGAGATCCTGGGTACTATCGGTGCACTTTATAATGAGAAGGCAACTATTTGAGAAATTACCGATTATCACTAAAATGTATAGTAAATAGTACCGTAGTAATACGTATTGCCAAATTGTGCTAACAAGTACGCTTAATGATATGTTCATACTTTTACACATTCTTTGTAACGCTTATGAGGGAAAGACACGCTTGAGTAGTGGTTAGAAAACTTTCCTAGTGATCAAAATACATTTATTTATATTTAAAAACTAATTAAGTAAATGGATACAACTAATTCAGCCCAGTTACTGCTTATTAAGTTTAAACATTTTATATAGTTCAGTCGTTTTTCTAATATTTTTTTCCTATTAAAAAAACGTTTTTGATATTGTTTCTGGAAAAATTATTGCGAACAAATCAGCTTTCTTTCATGAACGTGCTTTTTAAAAAACCTCTATGAAAAACATGTCAAAACTATTTGACATCATTGACAGTTAAATTGGCGGGCGGCTGTCCGTGATTGAAAGTTATAACCTGTTTAGATGAATACCCGAGGATTTACGATCCAAGTAAATAAAGACAATACACATAATTTTTATCATAAAGTTGAAAAAAGGAAAATAATATTAATGAAAGAAGAATACTTTGTACAAAAGGATAAGTTATATAAATTAAAAAATAACTTACTAGTGTTAGTTTAAGCATAATAGTTTTTGTTTTACAAAAATGATGACTGAACAAATTTTATATAATAACTCTACATATATAAAAGATAATGCCGAGGAAAACCTCATAAAAACGATGTCTCCTAGTAATTCATCAGAATATATGTCGGACGGTCTAAAAAAATACTTAAAAGACGTGGACTCTGAAAGCGAGTGTGACGAAACTGTTATAAGAACTAAGAGACGTATACAAACATTTTCTGAAACTAGTAGCGATGAGGAAGTGGTTAAAAAAAAACTTAATTCTGTTCAAAATGGTTACCGAAAAATATATGATCAAGAGGAAGATGAGAGTAGGCAGATTAAGCCGAGAAATCGAATAATTTTAAATAGTGATGATGAATTAGAAAAAGCTGCACATGCCACAGAGAAAAACGATTCACAACGGATTCAGAACAAGAAAAAAAAACTCAAGGAAAAATTCCTTACTTTAAAACTGCGGCAAGAAAAATGTTCAGCTATGGAAACGCATATTGAAGAAAAGAATTTTTTGTCAGACAATTCAGATGAAGAACATGATTCATGCAAAAAAATCAAACAGGTAGGATCATGATATTTTGATGAGTTACAATAACACTTATTTTTAACTTAATAACTGCAATGGGTTATCAGGTTTGTTTGCTATACTTTGCCTACATTAATACTAGACATTATGTATTCTAAGTAAAAAAAATATTGCATTTCCAGTCCAAATTCTGTTGAGTAATTTGAATATTTATAACTTATGAAATTAATGTTTTTCCAATAGAACCTTTAATATCCTGTTAAATTTTGTCTAAGATTTATTTTTGTGGTTACACAGTCACATCACAGGCTTGGTCTCTCCTTCGCCTGATTATTTTAACTTAATGATTATAAAGTTGTTTCATAAAAAAACATTTGCCACCAAGTATAGTTGAATAAAATAATAATAATTGAAATATCATTTAACCCAGCAACTATTTTTTTTTATAGTTAATTAAAGAAAAACAAACTACTAAACTATCAATAATTTGTGACCCTGAAACTTCGGAGGATGAGGATAATGAACCAAAGAAACAAAGGATGCCTATAATAAAAACTACAAAATTAATACCTCCTAAACCTGTGCGGGTTTGTAAAATTTATTTTTCTTTCAATTATGGTCTTATACAAAACAAGTCACTGAATAATAAAATTTAGAATGAGACCTTTTTATGATATTTGTATCTCTTAAAGTTTGAAATCTATTTCTTGCCACTATCTTTGTAATATTTATTTAGATGTAATTAATTAGTTAAAAATGTATAATAACTAATTGGTTGACAATTTACATTGACAGAGCAATGAATACTATCAGCATAGTTGGTCAATTAAAAAAAATGTGAAAATATTATCCTATTCATGATTTCAGTCTATTTATATCTACAGCTGAATGTTGGACTTAAAAAATAATAAAGTGTGTTATTTTTCTCTTGAATCATTTATTAAAAATTAATACTAAAGTGCTTATCTAATAAGTTTTTCATAAAATATATTAAATACAAGAATATCTTGGTGTTAATTTTAGATTTCGGCTAAACAAGCTATGGAAAACATGCAAAAGATAAAAAGTGAATCCAATCGTATGTTAAGAGAAAAAGAAGTCTTTCTCCCTTATCATAAACCAAAGGCTTTATCACTTAAAGATATAATGAGTCGACGAAAACCTGCTTTAGCACCTGATGGCAAGACTTTGTCTGTTAAAATGACAGCTGAACAATTACAAGAATATGCGTATGTATTTTTCTTATTTAACTTTATAAAATTTTATTTTTTCATTTAACCTAAATGGTCTAACACCAGACCCACTATGGTTCTGGTGTTAGACCGTTCCTTCCCTTCTTTTCTAAGAGTGTACTTAGCCATATTTGGTTTCATAGTGACATGACATGATTTTACATTAAAGATCATAGATATCCCATTGCCAAAGAAAAAATTATGCTATAAACTAAACTGCCTTATAATTAATAATAATACTAAACCAAGCTTTTCACCTTTTCAGGTTACATTTAGAACAAAGACAAAAAGAAATGATGGAATTGTGTAAAAGTGAGAGTGATGATAATTTAGAAACTGAAAAGGATGAAAATACTGAGAAAATTGAACCGGAAGATGTTGATAACCAAGAGGAAAATAGAACTACAGAGGTAGATAATAATACAGCTACACATGCAAGTGATTTAAATGTAATGAATATTTCAAATAATATTTCTAGTGAAAATGATAAATCATTTGATTGCACAATAAATGAAAATAATTCTGTAGTTTTCAATGATTCAAATAATGAATCTGTAAAGAAATCTAAGAATGTTCAGGATACAGAAAGTTTTTCTGAAGAAATGCTCAAGGATGAAAAAGGCCAAAATGATGGTGATATTTCTGTTATTAGTACAACTAACAAGGATGATAGCCAAATAATGGAATTACATTATGATTCTGAGAAACCTGATAATGTAAACATTAATGAGTTAACAAAAAATGAAATTGTTGATATCTCTAACTCCAGTACCATTGATAAACAAACATCGGTATTAAATGACATAGATGATATCAACAAACTTTTCTCAGAAAACGATATTAGTTTCGATGAAATAGATGTACTCATTAAACAATTTGATCAAAAAGGTATACAGTTTTTAAATATTTATATAGCAACTTTTTTAATATTTGTTTTTTCTTTTCTTCTAATCTAATTCCTTATCACAATTTCTGGTATTAAGTGCTTTGGCCCATGATCGTAATGCGTATTAGCATAGTATCACTTAAAATCTACTAAATGGGCAGTAAACCCTTTTAGTCGCCTTTTACGACAGGCAAGGCTTACCTTAGTCCTGTTTTTATTAGCCTTAGAATACAGAGCAGATGCAATGGTACCTACCCAGATGGTCTCTGATAACAGAGACCAGTCCCACCTTAGTATGAAATATCTGACATTATTTCGTTGGAACTCGATTTTCTTTGTTACTGTTTTTTTTTTTAACTTAGGTAAATATTTTTTTCCAGGAGACAGTGGTAATGGACATGAAAATTCAGTTAATATTAAGCCGAAATTAACAGGTGCTCCTGGAATGCTTATTGACTTAAACAATAGCACTATTATTGACAAAAAACTTTCTGGTGTTGAGTTATTGAAAGAGAGGTTTAAATATTTTTCCAAATTAAAATCAAAAGAAGATGAAAAAAATGATAGAGAGAAAAAGTAAGTATTTTTCTTGTTCTTTTCTATTTTATGTTTTATAAAACTTTTATAAAACTAGGTCATTATTATACTTTATTGCTTTTATTTACAAATTCGTTTACAAACTTCTCTTCCAGTATGTGTGTGAGAATTCCATATAATAATTTCTGTTATTGTACATGTCCACATCCAGCGGCTTCCTGCTGCCATGGATGTGGACAGCGCAAAAGCCGTTTGGAGTGGAGAACTTTGGGGGAGGCCTTTGTGCAGCAGTGGGCGTCTATAGGCCAATTATGATGATGATGATAATTGTACATGTCAATGTGTTTCATTACACATAATGACCACGACCCTCAGTCACAAGGAAATACGACTTAGAAGAAGAGAGACGTCAATACTGATCTGCTGTCTGTTACATAATACCTTTTTGCTAAAGAAATTTATCTATTTGTTTTGACTATTTCAGAAGTTCTCTTCAGATTCTGAATTAAAAATATATACAAGACCTAACTTTTTTTTTAAAAAATCTTTATGACAAATTCAAATATATTCCCATGACTAAAACCAATTTTGGTTAAAAGCACTTTATATTTTCGAATTTTAGACATGAGGAGAGCAGATTCGCTGTACTGTTAAATTTATTCACAATCTTGTTAAATCTTTAAATAAATATCGAAATATTTGTAATTTACAGATACAAACCAGGTGTACAACATTTAAAGTTGAAAAAGGAATTAGAAAAACAGATTGCAGAGCAGCGTTCTCTAGAATGGGCTAAGAGGCTTGAACAAGAAACACAACATCAGTTAGAATTAAAGGCTATTCAGGGTGATGCATCAGATACTGATGATGTTGAGAAAATGGAAGAGAAGTTACAGAAACTTGATGATGGTCATATAAGTAATGATGAAAGTGAAGATACTGCAGAAGAGGAAGAGATTTGTGAAGATGACTGTATAGTTGTAGATAAACCGAGGTCTAGAAACCGAATGATTGATGATGAAGCAGAGGAATCTGATATTGAAGATGATTTTCCTAAAGATCAACTAAACAACATAGATATAGAAAAATGTATTGAAAACAATGAAGATTTTGAAGCAGGTGATGAAGATTCCAGTGAAGATGAATCGTCTGAATCAGATGAAGAGATAAATAGTAATCCAAGAAAGGGCAGAATTTTAAAGGCATTTGAAGATTCTGATGATGAAAGTAATCTAAACGAAAATACTGAAAATAAGCATAGTAATAGTAATCTTGAAATATCTTTACACAGTGAACATATTGAAAATCATGTAAATATCAATGGAACACAAGGTAAGTAATTTGAATGTTTTGTACTGTTAATATAATTTAAGCTAATAAATGTACTCAAATCATGTTATGTATAATAACTGACTCTGTGGTGCAGTGGCTAAGTGTGTGCTTTGTAACTTGGAAGGTTCTGATTTGACTTGATTGTGGGCCTACATGTTGTGAACTAGGTTGGTGGTAGGGTTTCTTTGAATACATCTAGTTAGCTACTATTCCCAAAATTTATGTTAAACGTTATGTATATTTATAACCGTAAATCAATTATTTCAGATGAAGAATTGCAATTAGCACAAGTGCAAATTACTACAGAGGAAATAATGGTAACACAAGATCAAATTAATGGACTCAAGACAGGTGATGCTGATAACGGTGATGAATGTACAGACAAAGAGTTGGGCAGTCAAACATTTTCAATTAAGAACTCACAAAATGGTCTAAAATGTCTCAATAATTTAGTGCAGGAAGTAGGAAGCTTTGATGTATGTGCTACTTGTATAAATTCTAAACTATCTGTATAAATTCCATTTAATTAATGTTTATTTGTTTTATTTATATTATTTATTTAAATTTCAGAGTAATTTTAAAAGCCAAAACTTGTACATGGATTGTTCTCAAAATCTAGATTCACAGGATCCAAATTGTTTAACGGAGTCTCAAGAACTTGGGGCCGACGTGGCAGCACTTTGTACAGGGAAATTTTATGATAATCCGTTTGTTTCACAAACTGGAGATGGATCACAGTTGGAAGATAAAGATAGTTATAGTGAAGAGATTATGGTTAACCATGAAGGAAATAGTAAAAATACTGTACAAGAAGGTGTTAAAAATGAAGAGAAAATATTAACTTCTATTTTAGAAGAGTTGGACAATCCACAATTTGAGTCACCAAAGCAATATAAATATTTTGTTAGCGACAGTAATTGTAAAAATAAAGAAATTGTAAAAATTAATGCAAACATTGGAGCAAAAAAAAAATTTGCAATTAATTCAGATGATGAAATGGATGATGAAAATAGTGTTAAAAACAGTACGAAAAAAAACAAAAAGCGAAAGCAAGAAAAACGAGCACTGCAGTTTTCAGGTAATGTTCGGGGACACTTGCGCTGCTATAATAAATATACTTAGCTCCATCTAATGGAATGAAATACATTAAATATTTAAGTGAATATTTGTAATTGATATTGTTTAGTATCATAAATTTGGATGTTTATATTCAAAGTCATTTTCTATTCTAGATGATGAAGAAGATTTGGAAGGAGAGGATAAAGGAATGGAGACTTTTGAATCAGATATAGAAGAAGACAATGAAAGACTTGTGGAATATGACTCTGAAGAAAATGAGGTATTAAACATTGTCTACCATGCAGAATACTCTGGCTCTCATACATTGACAGCCACAACACAGCGGTGCTGTTATAGCGGCACATTTACAAAATGAGGGAGGCAACTAGCCACGCCAGCCAGTGTTCAAAAAAATCCCGTCTCTATTTCTCCTCACTAGTCATTAGTGGCTACAGAATCAAACTAGGGACCACCGTGTTACTAAGCTAGCTGTTAGTCGCTGCGCCACGGAGGTATTTGAAAAAACAATTATATATTTCGTAACGATTAAATTTTCAGGTTGAAGTACAACCGCTGAAGGTGAAAAAAAAGCGCGTAGCTGGAGATTTTCTTGAACAAGAAGCGGAACTGACTTCAGAGGACGAATGGATCGGTTCCGGCGATGAAGATGAGGCCGGTCTTGATCGCATGGAGAGAGAAGAAGGCGATGATGAAGTATTTCACGAAGGGAAACTCAGAAATGAGTTGGGCCAGATTCACATGTACGTAAATTATATTAATATTTTAATAATCATTAAAAATATTTATTAACAACAACTGAAATATGTAATTATATTCTTATGTATATATTGTAATAATATATATTATGATTGTATATGTGTATAACTATATACTGTAAAGTAATTTTTTATGTAAGTTTATATTCTTGTATTTATTACCTATGTTTTCTTCTAATCTAAATTGAGACTTCTGTCCAATAATCTTTACTTTAGTGTATACATTTCTTACTCATATTTATTTATTCTGACTTTCACATTACCCTACTATTTATTTATATTTTTTTTCTCTCCTGTCCTACAGGGTTGCCTGGTAGAGATCGCTCATAGCGATAACGCCGCCCTTGCCCACATATAGATCTTAAGCCTAGTTTTAGTAAATTTTCCTTATTTTGTTATGTGTGCAATAAAGAATTCATCTATCTATCTATCTGAAAATAAACCGCTGCATATTATTAAGATTAGTGATAATTTTAGCAAAGTAGCAGTAGATCTCTGCTGTTGAAAACCGCAACACCTGCGTATATTTCTCTAGGTAAATAGTAATATGCAAACAATACTGTTTTCCGGCTTACATGGCACTAAAGCTTGAAAAACTACTAGGAGAAATATTTAACATCTTGTGACTCAAGGCGACGCATTGTTACAGGGGCATAATTTATCATCTTCGTTTTTAAAGCGTATATTTATTGAATGAAACGATACAGAAAGTTACAATTAATCATTAAAATAATTATTGTTATGGAATAATGTTCTTAGTCTCTTCATTAATGGCACAGTGGTTGTAGTTATAAAATTCCGTTAGAAGTCGTAATATCGGTCATGGGAATCTAGTTGCAGTAATATCCCTTTTCTTTATTACCCAAGGCCATTGAGTTCTTCCACCCAAGTCCCTAAAACCAGGTGGGGAGACGTTTATGACGGCATTGATAAGGTTAAAGGAAGGATGTGTAAAATTTAATTTAATACATGTTTATTAAAATTATACTGAAATAACCACCGATACAAAACTGTGGCCACAAATTTACATAAACTTATTGATGAAAAACATTTAAGTGGATAATTTATTATATTTGAGAAAAGTCTATCCATTTGGAACCATTTTTTCTGTTTAATTAAATAAAAAAAATTGTAAATAAAATTTTAATATTTAAAAAAAATTTCATAACGTTCTACTATCGTAAAATAAATAATACCTTTATATACAGCAAACTAAATAACGTTACAGGAGGGATGTGCTTGATCAAGACAAAAGGGAAGTGAGACTGCTACAGGAACTGCTTTTTGAAGACGGCGATCTGGGTGATGGACACAGACAGCGCAAGTTTCGATGGAAAAATGCAGGTGGATTGCTTATAGTTTTTTTTTTCGATCAAACGATGAGACTAGCGGGTTATCCTGATGGTGAATAATTTAACACTAGTTGGGATAGTATTCGCTACATAGTGTTCGTCGTCTTGAGACAAATTTAAAAATTAAATTATACATAATACTTATGTAATAAATATTATTTATATTTTTAGACGACAATGATGATGGTGGAGCTGTATTAGATGAATTTGCTGAAACCCAAGAAGAGGAGTTCGAGTCTGAGGAACAATGGAGGAAGCAGCGCCACGAAAGGGAAGTGTTTTTAAGAAAAATGGTAAGTGACCTGTGTAAAATTATTTACTTCAATCATAGATATTATATTTTTTTGTTAAAATATTTTTGAATACCGGGTGTGGTGGTAATATTGTTAGCAGAAACCATCAAAGTAGATATCATTGCAGAGCCTATTTATTCCACCAGAATAGATTCCACACCAGAGACTTGTGTGCAAACATTACTGTCACAATTTATAGTGCATTTCATCTATTGTAATTACTAGGGTAACAAGACCTAGAATATAATGTCTCATAGCAATAAGTACAATTTATGTAGTGCACATCATCCTTAGCAGCACCACATACATGATCAACAATGTAAAGTAGCATAACAAATAGTTTTATTTTTCATTCTAGAAAGGGAATGATGATGAAGATATTAATAACTGCAGTATAAATAAAAGTTCTATTATAAAAGCAAATCTCTGCACAAGAACTATGACAAGCCTAATCTCGGAAGCAAATTCAAATACATGTGACAATATTCAAAAGAAGAATGTCGTAAATGATAAAAAAAATCATAAAGACATACCTAGTCCAAAAAAATCCTTTCCTGTGTTCCAGGTAAGAACTTATTGTTTAATGATGTGGTTATAATTAATCTCCAATCATTTGTTTGCATGATAGCAACTTAGATAACAACATTTTGACACATCATCATCATCAGCTGATAGATGTACACACCCTTTCCGTGTGCTCTTTCGGTTTTCTTGTGTCCTTTACCAGATTGTCAGACTACCATGTGGACAAACCAACACACAAACATTTGTAAAAACCATTCACATCGTATTATAAACTTACAATGAATTTTAAAATAATATAATACATCTTAAATTAAACTTCTAAAAGTAGTTGAACATTCATCATCATTATAACTTAATGATTTAGATCTCTGCTCCTCAAAAAATAGCTAACAATTGAGGATTAAATATTACTAACGACATTACTAATTATAAGATATTTAAAAAATTGTCTGTTAACCAGCACTAAAGGATGTGTTTCTGTTATTACATTATCGAAATTTTTATTTTAAGCATAATCACCATGGGTCTTTACTGTCCCGTGGTAAAAACGCACTTGCTCGATTAGCTGCAATCGTTACCCCTATAGCCGGCGATGGCGACAATACTACTAAAGTCTCCGCACCCACTAACAGAAGAAACTTTGTGTTTGCTGCTCTTTCACAAGATGACAACGAAGTAAAGGTTAATTCTTTAATAACATCAATTTAGGTTTTATTTTTTATGATTAACATCGTTTTTCTTTATAAAGAAATGTTTAAAACAATCATTATGATAACACAAACTATTTGGTTTGTTAATATTAAAAATAGATTTTATAGAGCAAAGGAAAGATTAGATTGCATCAAGTAAAACATTTTTATTCATCTTAATTATAACATATTCAACAATTATTACAGGTATCTAAAAGAAAGGCCGATACTGCAGCGCCATCGTCAGTACTAACGAAGAAAATGAAAACTGTTGAAAAACCTAAATATTTAAAAAGTAGCCTGTTTGACTATTTAGAAACTTAACATAATAATGTATTGTAATCTTTAATGTAACTGTAAATATAAATAATAATTACATTCGTAAAACTATCTCTTACCTTTTAAGAAAAAAAGATGACTACAATTTATATGAAAAAAAGTTGTAAGTACTAAAACCGTCATTAGAGAAAAAAATACCTATTTTTTTTAAGTATCACTAATAGTATAAATTTAGTATAGGTAATAAGAGCTGTATTTAATTTATAACTAGAAAAAATATATACATTCTTGTGATTTGTTGTTTAAATCATAATCTTGGTCAGCTGATTCACATCTGCTAAACACAGGTCGCCCCTTAGACCCATATACCGATCGGTACTGCTAAATCAGTCTCTAAATCAGACTTCAAATTTACTGATAAGAATGCATGAAAATTATATTGTCAATAATTATTTTTGTATCACACAAATTGCGCAAATAATGCCTATTAATTACAAAACTTCCCTGACCTATATTCTTTACCAGACGAACATCCTTATACTCCTTTTGTTAGCAAAAAACATCACATGATGCGCAAGGTTTATGAATAAATAAAATAATATGGATGCTGAAACAGGCTTTTATTGGGTAAAAAATGTTATAATCGCAGGTGTGTACTATATTCTTGTTCAGTTTTTTTTCTTTGTCATTATCTCTTGAAATTAAAATGTGCTTAATAATTTTTATAGTAATCAATAAAAATCTCATCAAATGAAACAAAACCTATCATAAATGTCAAAGCGGAAATAAAAAAGCATTATATAAGCCAAAACATTAGAAAAACAATATTTTTTGTCTTAAGTATTTCATTGTTTCTCTATATAATTGAGCCATATATTTAAATAAAATTGATTTATTTCCGACTAAATTAATACTATTTATCTCAATGAAATAGTAGTCTCAATGAATTATTATTAAACTAATTCAGAAACGGTTTAAGTTAGCCGATTTGTTTTCTATTTTATAATACACATCAAAAAAATGTTAATTTATTGTTATTTTTTTTTAATTATACTCGGCATGGCAATATTAGGGAGCACTCAGTATGTTGGGAGCATTGACAAAGATGTTCCCTTCCGTTTATTCGTCTCATTTCCACTTTAGGCGTGTAAGACTGTTGTCCTGCTTACACCTGTATCCGCACCCTCGCGTCCTTCAGTACGTCGTATTCTAGTGTCTCGTTCAATCAATGCATTTTTTCTGTGGTGTGGAGTAGTGTGGCGCAGACGAATTTCTAGTCAAATAAAATTAAAAATCTTTTCAAAGTACACCTAGAATAGGTTGTACAATTAAAAATGGCGAATGAACTGAAGGAAATTAATGATATCGTCAAAAAATGCAAAATATTGCTTTTGGACATCGAGGGCACAACAACATCAATCAGCTTTGTTAAGGTAGGTCGAAAGGCTGGCCGGCCGGTGTTTTCTTTCAGCATGTTATTTTAAATTACAATGAGTTTGTATTCAATGAATTTATAATTAATCTTTAACAATTGAAACACATAAATTGCCGAGGGGTATGTTGGGCATGTAAAATGGTCGCATTTTTAGATTCGCAACATGGAGGACGAAATCAAAATGGTACCCCTTTTCAGGGCGCTTTCGCAATCTGTTTTCTCAATCTTTGATAAACAATTCTAAACAATTGTAAAGAATATTTACTTCACCGAATGTACCATATGGTTTTCCAAATTTCATTTCATTTAAATCGATTATACAAATTTATTAATTACTTTTACCAACTTATTTATTGGTTTAATGCATTATTTATTAAAATAATGTTTGTTTTAAACGTAAATATCGTAAAACAATGTATGTGCTATATTACTCAATGCCGGTACAAACAGCTGTTTGAAGCAGCTGGCTGTTAAAAAAATGTGGAACATTTAACTGTCCTCTTTACAACAGTACTCATGTCATGTATAACCGTCTCTGTTACACCAGTGCCAAAATTATCAAAGGAAAGAGATGCATAACGTAGTATAGTGTTTCGTGCAATGCATTGATAATTTAAAGTTATGCCGGTGCTTGTAAGTTTGAACTGCGACGATTAACTTTTATTTTCTTTCGGAATTTTCTGCTACTTTGTTCATTTTGATGTTTTTATGTAGTAATAGTAGTATTGTTAGAATTTTACGCAATATTTATAATAATCGTCTTGAACTTGGGTGGATGTTTAGTTATTATTTGAGAATAAATAAAAAATATGAACTTCACATCCTTTCGTTTGTTGTCATTTAATGACTACTACAAACAGGCTTCGAACATTGTACATTTGTACTTTGAGATCTCGCTTCAAATTTATTAAGAATGAAAAGTATATTGTGTAAAAGGTAGCGGGTGTTAGGGTTTTTTTTAATCCGCCTGGCTAGATAGAACCCTCCTATTGTAAATCTACCTCCATAACATCATTGCTATTTTCTGAGGATCAAAATATAACAGCCTGATTATTCAAGGCTAACACGCTTCGCCATCCACTGAACAATTGTAGTCAAATCTTATCCAATGGAAAAAAAGAATTGCTTATGAATGCTGTTCTGTAGTTTTTCTAGGCATTTCTTCACGCGATCTCATACATTTTTATAAAGAAAATATGGTCAAAATATAAAGGCTTAGTACCGATGGTGATTATGCTCCATATCAGCGAGCAATTTACTCAGGTCTTTTCCGTGGGTAATGGAGAAAGTAGGGTACTATATGTTTATAATACTCTGGAAAGGGAATTACTTTGCAATGGATTAGGACGAGTGTAGAAAAAGAGGTGAAGGGAGGGAGAGAGCTTAGTCACTACACAAGCAGACGAGCTGCGATCAGATATTATTTTTGTTTAAGTATATATTTGTTAATTATATTTTTTAGATATAAAAGTTACCGTACATTCTTTTTGTTTATGAATTTTGTTGATACTAGCTGACACGCTATCGATTAAAGGAGGATCCATTATAACTAAAAACTTGAAATTTAAATGTTTGAAAACTAACGATTGATTTTGCACTTAATACTTTATGTTGAAATTGTATTTTTTAACAGTTTATGTCGTTACGGGTTTTTGTGTTTGAGATATATAATGTGTTCTCATTCGAGTTCAGATTATAATTATATTGAAGATCAAACATCCGGCTAACATTCCGGTATAACGTCTCCCCTTTTCATCCCGAGTACTGGCTACGGGGCCATTTATTATGGACCCCAAAATTATCCCGTTCGCCTTGTACATGTTTTGTTGTAGGGTGGGCTACAGTCTGATTATTTAAAGTTACACCTTAGCTTCTCTTGAATAAGGTTAAAATTTCATTGTGAATTTAATTATCTCGATACATGTTTCTCGTCGCGAATTATATATAATATTGTGTATGTTTTAAACATAACGTTTTTGCGAAATAATCTTATAATAAATTCTAGTGTATTCGGTTAAAGTAATTCAAATAAACATATTGTACACTAATAATAATAATAGATTGTTTATCAGAAAAGGCCAAGGCTATAACTGTTAAGACAATTATCATTGAATAGTAGAATTTGGGGCAATATAAACGAATGTCCAATAGATGGAACTACATAAATATTTGCTATATCTCTATTTGGATTTTAGACTTGAACCGAGTCAATATTTTTGTAAGATTTTTAAAGTAGCACGTTTAAAACTGACAAGAAATTAGAAACCGCCGATTTGGCAACAGATTGAATTTCAATGGAGATCAGAAGTAAATACTTCAACAGCTATTATTTAGATCTAAAACATGTACAAAAAGCTTTATTGTGTACTTCTGCAAATTACTTTGAGTAGTGTTCGATGTCGTTTACCTGCGCTCAAAGTTAAGCAGCAGTCTTTGTGTATACCCATAATTTAACGGCTTTTTCTTTATTCTAACATCCGTTCCTATTATGCAGTTAAAACTTTGAGGTATTGAGAAATTTGGACATTTTCGGAACAATGAATGTTAAGGAATCGGAAGACGCTTTACTTCGAAGTATACTTGGGTATTTTGTAATTAATATACCTGCTATTGTTATTTGTCCACAGTGTCACTTCAGAAGTTCTTTTATTGTATAAACTATTAACACTTATTAATACAGTAAAGTTGTTTTAAATATCTAAAATTAACAGTGGAGTTGTGTTGATTGTTTTTTGGTTGTGGGTTAATACTGGGCCGTTTGCTGTTCAGGCAGCGCTGATATAATTGGAGCATATATAGCATACGATACAATGCTCCTAGCCAGCCCTACCGGGGCCGGGTTAGGCAGGCAAACTATCCGGTTTGGATAGTCGCCGCCTGTCCCAGTTCGTTCACCTGCTGCCGACGTAGTTTCACCCGCCGTGTCTCGCCGCGCTGAAACGCTCAGTTTCCCTTCTCTGGACTTTGTTACTAGCCTAATGCATTACTTTATCAACGATGCGAGCTCTTCACGTCTTCATTACCACAGCTTTTTACTGTTTAGTTTGTTACATTAATCGATAAACAGGTAATTACTTTCTTTGGCAACAGAATAGCTATATACCACCGAGTCCTTATCTAAAACTGGTACAGTTGACGCTTGCATAAAATATATAAAGTAAACACTTTATAACACAATTCTTTGGTAGTCTATATATTTTAATGATGAACGCCATACAGATGTTATCAAATAATATTATTTACTGCTTTTTGTATATTTAACACATAGTTATAAGTACATTCGAAGAATTTATGTAATGATATTTTTAGAGCATTATTTAGCCACTGCATTGCGCTTGGTGAAGATTACCCTTTTCCCTTCCATTTGTTATATCAGTAGGATATTTTCCCTAACAGGAAATACAATCTTCCCCTAATTCATGCCAGAACCTCTAATGTTGACGGCTTTTGAATGTGATGTATTCGTGTTTAATTCAAGCAAAAATTTAGACACGGTAATTTATATCCTCTTGAAAAGATGAACAGTATATTAAAAGATATGTGTTAATCTCTCTCCTATCTACATGTCCCATTAGGTGGCATGGTTAGCTTTCTTTAATATTCTGCTCCACTTCACTCAGTCCTCAGCAAAAAATAGCTAAAAGCTTATATTTATAAACCATCCCAATAAGTTTTTATCACATCTGATTCGTAAGCCACCGTAAAATTTTTGCACTTCCGCTACTTTGTCTACTTAAGACTAAAGCAAGTCTTAAGTTACAGAGTAGTAAAGTGTGCACAGCGGAGGTGTCTTATAGTCGAAAGAGGCATTATATTTTATTTGTTTTATTTTTATAGAACTTATATTGGATGGGACATTATAAAAAGCAGAGTATAATTGCTTAATTAATTGTTATCTTCTACGAGTTTTTTCGGAATAATATAATAGCTAAATAGTTATTTTTGTTATTTTGGATGTTAGACATGGTTAGAATATATCCACTGTCACTTGATCCTTAGTCATGACGTAAAAGCTTTCCGAGTTGACTGGTATCATGAGCATACTGTTCTCGCCCACTCCTGTACTAAAAGTGTCGAGTATGGGAAAGTTTTTCGGAAGCTCTTTCTTTTTCTACGAGACGTTCACCTGATGGTAAGTGATGCGCTTGTTCATAACGTGGCGCTAGTTAAAATGGTATAATCAATGGTCCGTTTTATTCATTTATATTTAATCAATGTGGTACATTTCAATCGTTTCACTGCTATGTAGAGTTTACATTAAATTTGAGCGTGAGTTATGCAAAGACTTGTTTCTGCAAATAGGCAGATGTTGCACTGTGTTTCTTTTAATATGTTAGCGCTTAGTTTTAAGAATATTAGTTCAGGTTTTGTATACGAGACATTATCGTTGAGGTCGGTAAATGAGAAACTGTTACCTAATTTAATCAAGAAAATTCTGTTTAAACCTGGTTTAAACTGGCTATTAAGAGCAAGTTATTGTTTACTGCAAGTTCGCTTCAGGTGTATCAATAATTGGTCAACTTGGCATACGTCAAATGATAGCTTGCTTCAACAATTCATATTTTATTTTAAAATCGTGTTTATTATTATTTCTTAGATTCAAGTTATTTTTACACCTTTTATGTTTACGCGTACATAAACTACTTAAGGATATTGTTAAGTATTAGTAACTCTGTCCAGATGTAGATAAAGCGATCCCGTTGCTAACCGGTCGGAACCCGTTACCCCGATCATGGTTTCGCATCTCACTAACGTCTAATATTTTGTGAACCACAAAATATGTATAGGAAACTTCATTACTGTAATATGCTTCACGGATACGGTAATAAGCTTTTGTATGTAGCTTTCACGGTGTAGCGTATCCCAAATTCGTAAGATCATAGTAGTTCATTTAATGAGCTCACTTTGAGCAAAAACACAATGAGCTTACTTTTCATTCATCGCTTTGGTGAATATTTCAGTAATGAGTAATTATACAAGCTAATAACGTTATTTGATCATTACTGCATGGCAGTAGAAATATGCAGTGTTGTATTTTGTAGTGTTCAAATTTTTTTAATGATTTTAACAAATGAAATAGCGTATCAATTTTTGTATGCAAAAACCTTATTGTAAAAGGTAAAATCCTTTTGATTTTCAAAACATAAAAGGTGTAAAGGATAATCTGCAGTTTTGAGATATCCTAAATATATTCCACAGTTACATATTATCAATACTAAGTGTTCATAACTTTAGTTGACAACTACGTCTAAGAGTCACGTTGTTGGTGATGAAAAATAGTGTATTTATACAGCATATTTCTCTTTGTTACAGGATAAGTTATTTCCTTACGCGGAAGAGAATGTAAAGCAGTTTCTAGAAAGCCAATGGGAGAGTGAGGACGTTAAGGAGGTTGTAGTAGCGCTCAGAAAGTTGGCGCTAGAGGACAAGGAGAACAGCGTCGAAGGAGTTGTTGTTATACCCGACGAGGTGTGAATAACTTACTATTTTCTTTATAATGAAGAATTTTTTAGGGAACTTAGCAGCACAATTTTGTTAGTGTATAACTAAAAATGTTTGAGTGAAAAGTTTAAATACTACCGTGCTAATAGTAAGTCACAACAAAGAAGTACAAGCTTTCTTCACGAAAAATTTAATTTGGGTCTATTTTTTGGTGATCAGTCTATTAGTTTCCAAAATAGACGATCTCAAACAACTTATACCATATGTTTATAATACATTATTATTTACTAATTCATGAAAGCAGGCTAAATAACTGCTCTATCAACTAGCCTAGCTTTGAATGGGGGTCCTAAAACATAAACTCTTGTAGTAGTAAAACATTCGTATTGTTTTATTCTAGAACTATTTTAAATATAACGAAATACTTTAAAATAACTTGGAATACTTTTGTTATAAAATGAATATAATATAGTATATTTTTGTTTGAGTGTTTGGAAAACCGAAGGGCATCCCTGTCCTTTTCACTAATGCCAAACCTTATTTATATACAAAGCTAAAAGCAGTTATAGTGCCATAAGCCTTTCATACACCTAATTATTTTAAAGGATTTTTTTTATACATTTCTATAAATAATCTTTCAGAATGCTTCAAAAGAAGAGCAGATCGAGGGTCTGGTGAATAGTGTGAAGTGGCAAATGTCCGCAGATCGCAAAGTAGGACCGTTGAAGCAATTACAAGGGCTTATATGGAAGCAGGGCTATGATAACGGCGACATTAAGGGACAGTAAGTTTTTGCAACTACTTTTCACAGAAAATCTTTTCATCAATTGATGTAAAGACACGTCTATGTACGTCTGTAAACATTAATAGATATAAATACTAGGTATTTTAAGAGTACTTTGCTTTACCTTTAATAGTTATATTTTGACTATTACTTATTACACTATTTTGACATGGTAAATATTAGCATTGAGCCAAAAAAGCCGCAGATTTTTATAAAAATTTATTCTCTAATAATTCTGGTGTATATATACATAGTTAATGTAGTGGCTTTGTTAAAATATACATCCTTTATATTTCCATTTAAACCCTCTTGTTTGTGTTTAAATTAATGTTACAAAGTTCATGACATTCATTGTACCATATATTCATAATAACCACAATTTTTTTTAGTCATCAGTTTTATTGTTTTTTAATTTTAAAGATTATATTGGTAATGAAAATAAATGTATTAATTTCGTTTTTATCATTGTTGACGATTGGATAACGAAATTAATAATTTTCTTTACATGTTAAACCAAACTAATGATAACTATTATGTTTAACATTCTAGTGTGTACGACGATGTATTGGCGGCTCTTGAGTTGTGGAAGTCTATCGATGGTCAAAAGATTTATATTTACTCGTCGGGCTCAGTCCAGGCACAGAAGCTGCTATTTGGTCAATCACAGGCCGGAGACTTACTCCAGTTTATTGAAGGCCACTTCGACACTGCGGTTGGTGCTAAGCAGGATGCTGCCAGTTACAAAGCGATAGTTGGGAGCATTGGTTGCAAGCCTGATGAAATTCTGTTTCTCACAGATGTTGTTAAAGGTAAATTTATTTAATATTATTACTCAGAATAATAAAACTATGCTGAAATTTTTTACCTAAGCGCTTTTTACCCTTGTAACTAGAACACAGTAATGTTTGCACACTATTGTTTGGCGAAATAAAAAGGCTTCGTTATGGAAGAAGAAAAAGAAGAAGAGTCTCCGGCACCAGAAAAATACTTTTAGTAGAATTTATTAATCTACTTAAGAAGGAGACAACAAGAAAGTTCATTAAGTGATATATCTGCCTAACAAAGTGGTGATAGTCTGTGTTTACACATCACCACATTGCTTTTATCTTGAGACATAAGAAGTCTCGTTACCTCAGTAATTTCACAAGCTACATGGCGCTGTATACGAGTGAAGTATTTGTTGCATATTACGATTTGGTTGCCACATCTAAATTTTAAAATCAATGTTTTAATATCACAGAAGCGGAAGCTGCGCGTTCAGCGGGCCTGTATGCAGCGCTAGTGAGCCGCGAGGGCAACGCGCCTCTTCCTGAAGAGGCCACCGCCGCTTACGCAGTGTTGCACAGCTTGGCGCAACTGGCCGCCTCCAACAAGCGCAAGACCGACCCCCAGGTGCACCGCTAGCACGCATACACTTAACATATAAATCACACACACACACAAATACAAATTTAAACTACGTACAAAAGCACATAAAACGATGACACGAAACTTTTCAGATATTTTCTATTCATACACTTAAAACATTCGTCTACTCTTTATCACTATTAAAATCAGTTGTTAGAATAAAAATATTCAGAAGAAACTAAAATATTTTCTAGTAGTACTTAAATACTTCGCTTTATAATCTATGTAGTGCATGTAGTTAAAGGTGAATGGTTTCTAATCGCCAGGTTTATTTTATTTTAAGTCAAATCTGTGTATATAACAATTACAGTGTGTTTTGCAATGCTTTTATATACTTATCTACTAGTATTGATGTTACTTTTCTAATTACTCTTTCAAAATGTTCATGCATATATTTTAACATTTTTATATAATAAGTTAAAAAGGCACAATGCAATCATTTGTTGCAATTTTTTTTTATTCTGTGAATGAACACAAATAATAAAAAATGTTCATAATAATAATATAATTGAAAAGTATCGAAGGGTTATATTGCAATGTTATGAAGTTACTTTCAAGATATGAAATAGTCGTTTTATTGAAAATAACCACAAATATTTATTTTATGATCATTATCCACTTGAGTGTATATAAACGATAATTAAAATTGTTATTAGCAGCATATGTTACAAAGTGGTATTTATATGTAGTTATTTCATTGAAATAAAATATTTTTTTTTATTTGGCTTATTAATTTTGCATGCTTTAAATTTTTCTTCTTTATCTTTATTACTTGGAACAAGTATTCGAATATGATAATATCTCTAAGGAGGTATCTTAATAACGACTAATAAATCAGACATTTTTACATAGTCGTTTATATAAAATTTGTTTGAAATTTTAATTTAAAAGTCCTTCCTGTGCTGCCGTTTGTGGTATTAATGTGGGCTATAAACAAGATTGTAAAGTAAGTAGCATACAGTATTCTGAAAAAAATTGTATGAAAACGACAAAGCAACTCTCTTATGCGTTACGCCCTTTTGCGCCATGAAATTTGTGTGTTTTACATGAATACCGTTTGGCGTTAATATAAAATATTATTACTAATAAAGTTTTTTTTTAATTGTATTTATGACGGTTTATTTCAGGATGAACTCCCTGCAAAAGTTGCTAAAACTGATAATGAAGACGATGTCAAGACTTTATCAGAAGAACAAAAACCTGCATCAAAAGAAGACACAAATGTAATTGAGACAGTAGAAAAAATGGAAGTAGAAGAACAAACTTTATCCACAGAAGAAGTCAATGAACAGAATGAAGAGAAAAAGGAGGAAGAGTCTTCATCAAAAGTTTCAGAAACGGTTACTGAAGAAGTTACTGATTCTAAAAAATCTGTTGACGTTCCTATTGCTGATTTAGAACCTATTAATGAAGATAATTCTGAAAAGAGTAAAGAAAAATTGACAGAGAAAATGGATACTGACCATGCTGAAAAAGAAGAATCAGTATCAGAGTCAAAAAAAAATGATGAAAATAAAACAGAAAAAGAAAAATCTTCTAAGGAGCGAGCTCCTGTAGCTGAGGAAACACAACCTGTTGTTATTACTGAAATTGAAGAAGTAACCAACGAAAATGTTTTAGAAGATGAAGAAATGATAGATGATATTGAACCCGTAGTTGAAGAACCTGCTTCGGAAGATATGGAAGTATTACAAAGCGTTGGAGAAGTGCTAGAAAAAGAATGCGACGAGATTTTATCCAAAGTTCAGGATGTTACTAATCTGGACACAATACCTGTGAAACCATTACTTAATCCTATTGCAGAAGAAAATTTGGAAACTGAAAATTTAGACTCTAATGATATTGTTGATAGAATATTAGATACAGAACTAGAACTTGAAATGAAACAAAATGAAAATGTTGTATCTAATAAATCCACTGAAACACTAACAGAAGTGTCTGCAGTGACTGAGACTGTGGAAGAAAAAGAAACAGTTTGTAAAGAGGGCGCCCAGCAAGAGTCAGAAAATGTACCTAAGGAACTATCAGCAGAAAAAACTGATGAGATCAATAATGACACAAATACAGAGAATGGAGATGTTTCTGTAAGTAATATTAACACAGAAAGTAAAAAAAAGGACACCCATAAATCCGATTCTAAAACCACAGATGCAATTGTTCAAACATCAATTGGGCAAAAGGAACCCGAAAAAAGTCCAGACAGTGGAGAAAAAGTTTCAGCTGAATCAAAAGACACAGTTGAAGAAGTCAAACCTCGAACCCCCACAGTTGAAATTGAATCTACAGAGTCACAAGTTAATGGAAAAGCTACAAATGGTGGATCAGAGTCTGTTAGTTTGAATGGAGATGTTAGTAAAGATGAAGAACTCAGTTCTCGATTATCTGCAGAGAATGGTAAGCAGGAGGAAGTAAATGGCTCCAATGGTGATTCTGTTGATACAGAAAAGACCCAAGATGAAAAAAAAGTTGAAGCAGAGGTGTCTGATATCAAAGTTAAGACAATTCCGACAGAGGAGTCACACACTGATCCTATAGAACAACCTACGGAAGCATAAAACAATGTGGTGAGTTTTTAGTTAAGTATTACTTTCTCGTTAAGTAATTAGCTTATTTTTTGTTTACCCATATACATTTATAAGCAACCTGCGTTTGGCCAGTGTGGTTGGTAGATAGTCCCATTAGTTAGAACAACAAGAATGTTTGTTTTTCTAAATATTTACAAAATTACAATAATAATACATTTTGTTTGGTAATTGCCATTAAATTTTGTTCCCCTTCATAGATTTTTTAATTTTAATTATGAACATTGTTTTTTTTAAGCTTAATTTTATGTATGTAATACGCTTTATATTTTTATATAACAAACAAAGCTTGTAACGGAAACACAATGTTTTTGTTCTTAATGTTCTAACAACTACTAAGCCATTGGAGATTCTCTCACGAGGCTGTTTACATGATGATGGATGTCTCATGTTCTTTACAAATATCGGTTTACTTCACTGGACACTCGAACTCAGTGAGGTGAGTTGCTGCTCTTTGAGTTGTATATCATCTCACAAACTGCTTTAGGTGTGTTAACTCGATATTATTCGATTGCAGTGCAGGACGTGCAACTTGCGGGGTGTCGTAGCGTATTTGGCTCACATCAAAAGATTGACAAGACTGAGGTTGCTTCCACGCTAACATCCCTTCCTAGAATATATATACGTGTATTGAGATCCACTGTGTAGTGCGCGGTGATTGTTTCGTACATTGTTCACTCCTATGGAACATTTTATGGATATTCTGAGAGATCTGCTTTAAAAATTGCGCATTGAATAATAATTATCTAGTAAGTGTAATTGAATAAAGTAATGTCTAAGCTATGTTTAAAGTTGTATTAAATTTGAACTGCCCACCACCCGGTTTGTCAAATACAGTTTAAGTAATGCTAGGATCTATGGCCACTAAATTCGTTGTTATATAAAATAATTTTAAATATTAATAGAATTTGTAAAATCTTACCTTATTCTTTATTGCCCACATTTTGTAATTTTGTTTTTACGAGATGTCAAATCTCCTTACACTAGCTGCAGAGCCCTGGCAGTAGAAGTACACTGTGATCGGTGCTTGCCTGGACTGTCTCTGGCAACAGTCCTTATGAGAGAAGGCCATGAGTCCCAACAATAGGAAGCGGGCTGGCTGTGTTAGTGAGAAATGGGATAATAACAATGGAGTTTCTACAATCCATATCCCATCAACCTCCATCAGGATTATTGATGTAAATGACAAATCGGAGAGTGCGCAGAGTTTTTTTTAAAAAATTACCAGTATTTCTACCTATTAGCTTTATTTAAGTGTAGTCTAGACATTTCGTATTCTTTTATATTGTATCGTTTTATATCTTAGTATATAGGGACACGACATTTTGTACACGTATTTTTTTTATATTCAATTTTTAATATGACATTCCTTTAATGTGTTTAATATTAATAATGCGGTTTGGTTTAATAATTACTGATGCCAAATTTTTTAAGTATTGAAATTGCCCCAGTTTTATACCAATTCAAGCGACTGTCAAATATGATTAATTGAACAATGAGTGAAAAAATAAATGCGATTATCGCCTGTTATAACTCATGAACAGCCTACTGAATTTATAATATTATATAGATTAAATTAAATGTTAGTTGTAAGGCCATTTCTTATATGCGTTATCCGGAAGGTTTGACGCCATTAGCGTGTATGAGTATTGACAGGAGTGACAGTGTACAGCCTGTCACCACTTGTCGTATTTCTCTAACGTATCTTTAAGTTAACTCGTAAGTATTAACTGTAATGTGATTCTAACTGGCATATGTTACTGGTTTATCCAAATCTTCACTGCCAAATGGCTATAGTGTTTTCGTCTGTCGTCGCTATAGATTCTCGTTTTGTGTGATAATGTTATTACAAAAAGACTGCTATTAGTTATTGGTACATGGCTGTGTGTATTACTGTATGGGAGTGGAGGCAAAGCTTTAGTTGGTGTTTATTGGTTTGTACTGCTTTTTGAATAATAGATGGCCTACAAACTCTTAAATCTCTTAGTATTCATACGTAAATATTTTTTTTTAGTAATAAGTATTATTATTTTCTACATCTTCCAAGCAGCAAGCAACTATTCAGTGCTTTTAATTTTTTGATATATTTAATATGTACGGAATTAAAAATATTATAACAAATTAATGATTTGAGTCGAAAATTGTGAGAATAAAGGCTGACAGGTGTGATTCAATGGGAAATGTGATCTAATAATTTACAATGTTTCTTAGTATTATTTTATTGGGAATGCAAATGAATGGTACTACTTGTAATCTCCGATTTTATGTATAAGCTCTAAATTTATGTTCCTCTGTGTTTAGTTTTTAAGGTTGAATTACGCGAGTGTATCATAGCGACGTCAAACGAAAACTGAAAGCCCTCTGTCTAGACTGCATATTTTTTTAGTAAACATCCACATAAAGAATTTTCAAGTTAAAAGATTCTTTACGGATGAAACCGCGGTCAGCAGAGATATGCTTGACAATTCTATGAAATATCCAATCGCTAAGTTCCTTTTTCTGTGTTACACTTAATTTTCAAGTTTAATGTAAAATATTTTTTTTTATCATCTTTAGTGACGTTGAAATATAATGCTGTAGAATTTTTGAATGGTATTTCATTTATCTGTATTATTTACTTTAGACATAAAACCCATGTTTATATTACCAATAAATAATTTAAAAACGAAAAGGTTTATTCCTCATTTTAATGTAATATTAAATGGCTGTAAATATAATCACAAAAAAATTATGTATATTATTCAATTTAAGACAATTGAAAGTTTAAGGCTGCATACCTAGCCCCATGATAATTGTCTCCGAATATATTTAAATTTTATGTATAAATATTTATTTTACTATTATGATTTACGCTCTTGATGAAAATTAAAAAAGAAACAGGACAATAGCAAAACGATTCTAAATGACTGTCAGACTTCGAAATAATATAATTTTTTTTTACTTATTTAATTTTTTATAACGAATCTCAACACCAATAATAAAAAATTTAATAAGTTAAATAGTTATTTTCGGTTGTTTTTTAAATTTGTTAGTCGTATTAACTTTTAAGAGCGTTTTAAAATTATCCCGCGAGCTAGTTAACAATTACTACATGCGTAGAAGTTACAGCGACATCTTTTGTCCATTAGTAGAATCCTTCCAAACCATTTAACTTTCACGGCAAATTAAATCTGGTTGATTTGGCGATCTGAAGTGGAAAGAAATTCATAAACACTGAATATATATTAGCAGAAAAAGAACTGCCATAAAAAGAAGAAGTACAATATTATAAGAAGAATGTAATAAAAACATCTGAAGTGGATCTGGTAAATTATGCTTCATGTGAAAATTTCTTAGATTGTCAATATCATATTATATAGCAATATTATGACAAAGTTATCGTTATTGCCTGGGTTTGAACTTGTCGTTGTCTGACCATCGCAAATATGTGAATATTATCATGTTTCATATTCACCTATTAAACAAAAATCTATAACTACGTTTTTAAAAGCATATGTTACGTTATTTAGTCGATTCTTCATAGAAAAAAGTTTGTTTTATTTTTTCTACTAAATTGTTTTCTTACCATTTTGCAGTTACATTTTTATGACATTCAATGCACTTCATTTTACCCATATAAATTAAGTTAGGTGCGTAATCGGTGACTGACGCGTTAAATTAATATAAATGTATTGGTTAAAGATCGTAAGCATTGGCTGAAACAGACCAAAGTTTTCCCAGGCGATCCATTGTTACGCCTATACGCTTACTGAGCACGTTCAATGACATGAAAATTAAAAAAAATGTGAATTTTCGACCATAATCATGTTATAATGGTGTCGTTATCATTATTACTTAGAAACCTAACCGAGGACCAGATCGTAGTAGTTAGATAAACATATAGGATCTACAGTTCTGATAAGGGAAAAAAATCTGGCAAGTTATTATAAAATTGCAATATCTAAAGTTTTATCCGTTTCCGAAGCAGTGAAACAAATCTAAGATCCTTTTTTTTAATTTTCTACGATTTTTTTTATTGTTTGTCCAGTTTTTATAGTTATTTATTTTATTTATAAAATGTAAGTAGCTTTTATTATGAACTACGTTCTTTATAACGAGTATATGAAAACGTATCCATGATCCTGATTAATTTAGATTTTGTTAAACAGTAGTATTGGGAAGGTCATAAGCAGTGAAGCAAATTCGGCACGAACACATCGAGCCGGGCAAGGTGATGTGGAGGTTATGAATACAAAAGATATAGAAACTCAACATTGCGGTCGGGGAACGGAACGCAATGGGCGTGAACTGGCGCGCGCCGTCCGCGCTATTATTCTGATGCACCAAAACTCAATGGTTACTTATAAATATCTAATTATTCACATACTTTATAGATTTAATATTTTTATTTATCAGCAGTGGCGTAACACTTGACCTCAATTTTATATGGTGTTAACTAACAATGAGGCCGTAGATGGTAGAGATTTGACATTGACAACCGGAACAGCAGTGCTGTTTCGGCACCAGATTTACTACATGAGGGTAGAAAATAAAACTTATCTTTTTTAGTTAGTACCCTTATAAGTATTTTTAATTTATTATTAACGATTTTATTATCTGAAATTTTCAACACTTTCCAACAAATTATTTTTCTATACAGTTTTTTATTAATTGTTCTATGCACTGTTTTCCGTGATACAGATCAGAGTTTTTATTTAAACAATAAATGTAATTATAAATTATTTGCTTTGCTTTAATGTTGTCTTTTAACAATAATTTCTTATTCGTAATTAAAGAAAAACATTAATTATAAAAAAGGTCGTTATTGCTTTTTGAACATCACCTTTATAATAAAATACTATATGGGCTTATGTAAAGATTTTTTTTTTATACTTATTTTAATTTTCACTTTGTGCAATGTATTTAAAAAGAATCTTTATCTTTAAATTAATCCTAAGCTTATTGCTAATTATGTAATGCAATTTACTTATATCCTGCTTTTAAATTCAACTGTTTTTGTAATTACCTCTCACTTCTCTCACAAGGACTCGACTAATTAATGTATGATTATTTCTTACATACTTTTTATATCGATTTTTGATTAATCTAAAAATATTTAAAGTTATTAAGGTAATCTTAGCAAGAATTGTGAGTAAATTGTAAGGGCATGAGGTCTGCAAATATGCGATATTCTTCCGAGCGTCGACAATAAGTCCCGGAGGTGTGACGTCACAGATTCCTTTGCCCGCGCTCGCAGTGCCGGCCCGTGAATCATGCGATGGGCGATGTGTCACCGGTGCGAAGAACCGACGCCGACGCGCGCGTACTCCGCGCTGTGCGATCCACTAGCGTCGCGATATTGAAACGCTCTCACAATTTAACGTTTTTAACAACACAGTGACTAAGCGCTTGCCTTTTCACACAGTAGCCACCGCTTCGATTCCGGGGCTCATGTAAATTTGTTTGATGGTAATTCGTAACCACCGTCATATTATAAATTTCCCGCCATAACAGCGTCGCTGTACTTTGATTGTCAACAAATAAAGGTCAGAGTATTCTGAGGGAGCGCACTTATCCATCCACGACCTGATTGTCAGTATACATGTCGAAACGAGGTTAAGCTTTAGCCCATTGCTTATAAAAAAAGAATTCACTGCCATGAACCAAATTGATTTACGTTTACTGCAACTAAAAAGATGTTGTCATAAACTAAAGAGATAAAGAATTATAATAGTTTCACTAGTTTAGGTACCACCGCAGTTACTGGTGGTAGGTCTCTGTTGCCGGAGACCGTCTGGATGGGTACCACCGCAGCTCTTATTTCAACCGCCAAATAGTAGTGTGCGAACATTACTGTGTTCCGGTTTGAAGGGCGCTGTAGCTAGTGTAATTACTGGGGTCACGAGACTTAACACCTTATGTTTCAAGGCGACGAGCGCGATGTGGTGCAGTGTGTACCATCTTAACTAGCAGCACGTTGTCATGGGCAAGCGTATCACTTACCATCAGGTGAACGTCTTGCTCGTCTCGTCGCATAGTAGTATATAAAAAAAAATCCGGACAGTTAATAAGTTGTCTTTTCGACGCCTAGTGGTTTACTTCTGTGATGTATTTATTTGAGTTGTTTTGTTTTGAAATTGACATTAAATGTTAGTACATTGATTATAAAAAGTATAAAAATGTATAATCTAATTATCATTTCAGTCTATAATAGATATAATTCGTAACAGCTAGTTTATGTTTTTAACTTTATTTACTTTACGTTATATTAAATGTTATAATCACTGATTTATGTAATAGAAAAAATAAATAAGAATCAGTGAATAATTTAAGATTTTTCCTACATTGAAACGAACATTTATTGCAACTTATTTTTCTGTCAATAGATGTCTCTGTACCGGAGTATATTTTATTACAAAAAACAACATTTTAAAATCCTGATTAAAATACCTATATAAGGATCAGACTTTTTAAAAGTTGACATGTTAATTGTGTAAATTTTTAGCTAGTATAGTTTTCTTTTTAACAAATTGAGTTTATTGTCAAGTTTATTTCGGAAATGGTATGATTTAATGAAAGATATTAAATTCGGCTGTGTACCTTAAACTCTAATAAATACACTAAAAACAGGGCTCATAATAAGCCAATCTGTGTGTAGCAACCGGTAGCGATGTGGACTGTTCCGTGGTTTGTATTTTTATGTAACTGGTTACCCGCGGCACAGCATTGCGCCACGGCCGTCACACGCGCGCCCGGCTGCGCAGCGCTGAGCGAAGCGCGGTTCATGTAGCAAACACTTCTGATGAAAACTTGTCTTTATTTACGGAGCCGATACGGGTTGCAGATCAGGAAATCATGATTTTATATCGTACACATCGAATTATAGATTTGAAATTAACACCAATATAACTATATGTCATTTTTAAACGGGCCGTGAAAAAGGTTGAGACACCGAAATGGCGCAGAGTTTCCCTGCGTGCTGGAATCAGAAGTGAGGAGATCTATAGAAGAACTAAGGTCACCGACTTTGGTCGTGAGACACGGCAGATGGTGCAGTAAGATCCTCGAGTGGTGGTCGCGTCTCGGTCGAAGTAGAGCTGGAAGGCTCTTCACAAAGTAGACCGCAGATCTGGTAAAGATCGCTGCTAGGTGGGCCGAGACCAGGTGGAGATTGGAAGGAATCGTTGGATGCAGATCGATTGCACTGAAAATGGAGTATGCAAGCTTTCGATGAAAGATGAATAACGACAGGATAAAATTATATAATGAAAATTTTATTATCTGCAGCGCCATCTGGAAAACTGTAAAAATATATAATCTATATCAAGTGTGTAATATATCACGGTGTCAATGACTACATTACAATGTTTGAACAAGTTTTAATGGCGAGCGATGATCTTGACATATTGAATCAAAATTTATACATTGATTGAAATAAAAGGTTTTTAGTTATCAATAAAAAAACATCTGACCACTGATGGATAAAAGTAAAGAAGAACATGATGATATAAACTGTCAAATTCTTTAAATGTGTTTCATGTCAGACAAACATACGTGGTGAAGGAAGACATGTTAACAAGCTGGTCGCGAAGGTTGTACTCCAGTTGTTAGGTCATTTTTAAAGCCTTGGAGTTTAAAAATTTGGACACAGAGGAACGACTAGCCTTGCTCTTTACTCGTAGCAAAGGAGGTGCATTATTAAAGCGTAATATTCAGTTAATAAACGTCCATACTTTTTTTAGTTTTTTAGATTTAATACAGTTAATGTCACAACCGGACACTACAATGTAACAGTTTCAAAACAACTATGATATTAAAGTTCTGTGGCAATGTTTTATATCTAACTTTCAAAGCTTATTATGACCGTAAATCTTTTGACTACTAGCCGTTTACTTACGAGTTGTTAGATTTAAGGACAAAATTTTGAAATTCAAGTTTCGTAATATTTGTTATAAGAAAAATTGGTGTTTAGTGACAATTGGTAAAAAGTATAATTATTCCAAATTCTTAATAATATAAACAAATAATTTTTGGGCTGATGTTGTTGCAAGGCGTAGATAGTCAGTGGCCCTTAAGAGCTTAGGTCTCGCCCGGCGTACCGACGTACCCTTGGCGTCGACCCTCCGTCCTCTCGCCCTTGCATTCACCCTCTTTCTCAGGGTTGGCGTTCTGTTTACACATATATACGCATATATATATCTTGACGTTTTAAACTTTAACCGTATTTTAAAGGCTTGGTCGGATCTACGTAGTTAATTATCTAATAGGCTCTTGTAGGAAAAACACTCGAATTTACATAAATTGATAATACTAAGATCTAAGCTTCCACTTATAAAAAAGGAATATTAATAATTGCCCATCAATTTAGTTTCGATGTATACTTATTTATTTATTTATAAGGTCTCCAAAAAAGATAACACAGTACATAAATTACAACTTGCATAAAATAAAACAAAACATTATAGAAAACATTGTGCATCTTAAGTCTAAAGAGACACAGTATGCATTATTTATATATAGGTACCATAAAAAAACTTATAATTATCAAACAACATACAAGAATTCAATGACAAATCAAAAAATTTAATAAAAATTAAATTAAATCATATAACATAACTAAACACTGTTTATACAGAGAGAATACTTATAAAATTATTAATCAATGTTATATAGATATAAACTTATTATTCAAAATTATATACTTATAAACCTATTAATAAAAATTTCTATGACGGCGGTATTTTAATACTTTGGGCAGTTTAAATTTAACTTTCTTTAACATAAAGATGATTTTAAACAAAGGTGTTTAATAAATTTACTAAAAATCTTGGTTGTAATCCTTTCTGTAAAAACTGTTTGGGAAAACTTCTTTACACTTGGCAACCCTAGATCATCTAACAACGGTATAGAAATTACAAGTGTAGTGCAAATTGTTTTCAGGTACTAATGTTTTTACAATTTATAGTTCATAAACTTTTTTTTCTCTGACCTCGTTTCGGTTTTATGCAGCGGAGCAAGCTTGCAGGTTCGCTGACTACAGCTACTTCATATTAATGAATGAGTCTATTCGACCGGGGAGCGAAAACGCTCTCACAGAACACTAAGCACAGCTAAACATCGGGACTGTGTTTCGAATGGTAGTCAATTGCTCGGCACTGGAAACACATGTGCTAATAAGGCTGCGAAAACTGAAAAGAATCTCTACAGTTTCGTCTCTTCTCAAGCTAACTTTAAACGAATTAAATTAACGTCTGTTTTTATATTAAAATACTTCATTTATATAAAAGTTTATGCTTAAGCAGAAAAACTAATTTTCGTATTTTTGTGTCTTGCAGTCTATTTCGGGTAACCACCGAAATGTCTGGACCGATGTAGTCGAGACTTTCACCGGCATATAGCTTATAATATAAGACGTAACGTTTCTTAAGCTGCGTTGAAACTAATAGAAAAAACTATAATATATAATAATTGGTTTAAATTGTTTAACATCACTATTATATAAGAAATTTGTAGACTATAAAATTACGTTTTCATCAAAGAGAATATTTTCCTCTTACACCATTTGGTGCTCTGTATTGTTTTGTATATCGTTTAACCATTTTGGTTGATGGTACTTGTACTAAATATCAATATTCAGACATGCACAGATAAGTCGCAAGGCGACCAGCGCAATGTGGTGCAGTGTATACTACCTTAACTACTGCTACGTTGTTATGGGCAGACGTATCACTTACCGTCAGGTGAACTTCTCGCTCGTTTCGTCGCTCGTAGTATAAAAAAAACTAAAAAATAATAACTATCCGACACAGAGGACTTCTGCAGACAGTATTACAAAATAATAAAGCTAATTAATATTCTTCCAACACAGACTGAATCCGTAATACTGTAAAAAAAAGGTGATGTCGGTTAAAAACTAACGCGTCCGTTAATACAACACCCGCGAGCGATCTTAGAGAAACGTGAATATGTAAAATAGTAAGATCATTTCCTGTCTTGAAATAAATAAAAAAAAACCAAAAGTTTGGGCGTTATCGATGGACAAACGACGCCGTCCACCTTTCTCCAACTCTACTCTGTGGCAAAGCAACGGGTTCCGCGTATTCCCACAGCTTTCTAACTTTTTGTTTATTGACCCTATTCCACGTGTTGCGGCTGCATTTTCGGTTATTGTTGTACCGCACTTGGACACTAGAATATATAAATACAATTATTTTACAATATTTGTCGTTGCCTATTGTTACGAATGTGTGTATTTATTTATTTTAATATAATCTCGCTATCGAATTAGAATAAGATCTTAAAATGCCACCATAAAATTATTTTTAAAAAAATATTGCTGAAGTAATTTGCAACAGTTCTTTCAAAATCAATTCTTGATATTTTAGGATAATATTTTCAACGAGAACATTTTTTCTATTCCTGTTACATGTTATGTGCTATACGTATATAGGTGTATTTATGTGTGTAGTTAATTTTTAGGATTTCATTTTTTTCACAAAAATCATGTTTTTCTGTATTAAAAACTATAAGTATTTTTTGGTTATTTAAAACCTGATAAAACACAGTTTCTGCGAAGACGAGCAATTATCGAGCCGACCGCTTGCTGGTAAATCAGTGCGCATGATAATTCGCGGCGTTATATAAATTTTTGACACCGGATTAGTGGGATCTCGAAGATCAGGCTTTGGGCCGCCCCGTACCAAGTGGACGTAGCGCGTGGTGGTACACTCGTGCGCTCATACTGTGTCTCGCTAAACGGTCGCTAAAGTTTTTAATCCGGGTTTCATAGTACGGGTGTAGCTGTTTTTCTGATGCGATCACAAACCGGTTGACCATCGGCGTAATGACGAGCGCCGCTCCACCGACTGGGAGTCGGTATCGGTGAATGTCGAATTACTACCTACTTTGCATTGGTAAGAATAGCGTTATAAGAGAAAAAAAAAATGCCTGCCTTTATCCAGTAAGTCACATACCAACGTTGCAAAATTAAATTAAACTTTTAAAAATTCTTACAATATCCTCCAATCTGTTTAATTACAAAAACATTATAAGGTGTTTCCAATGCTTTAATTATTGTTGAAACACGATTAAATTTTCTGGGACTCTTGAAGTATTTATTGCTTTTTTTATTCGAAGAAATTATTATCCGTAGTTGGAAAATTATCTCGGATCTCAGTTATAAAGAATTCGCACATTTTTTCTATCCTCGACGAGTTGTTATTTTGCGTTTAAGTATATATTTACCTCCGTATTCTGACGCACTCATTGTATAAGAATAGGATACTAAGGCATTTAGTTATTTCGAATTTACAGTCTTACGCAATTCGATTTAGCCTCTAAAAATTTGAATAAATAATAATGATGTGAGAGAAGTCTGAAGATTTACATGTCGCTGTTATATTATACCACCGCTCCCGAAATCGACCACCAGTCAAATTCGGTGGCAATATTCACCTAAAGTATCTAACCTTGCTACTTTGTAATATAACCTCTACAGTTAGAACAGTTAGTCATTCGAGGAAAATCAATGTACAGTCCCGTCCCCCGATACACGAGTCGTTTTAGATAATAAAATATTTCAAAATATAACTTAAACTATTAATGTTTTTGTAAATTTCATTAATATGTGGTTTTTATCATCTGTAATCTCAGTTTGAAACAAATTAACGTCTGTACAAAATGTGGTTTTTGGTTCCATACTCACTTTTCTAGAATTTTTTTGAACAAGTGAAATGTAATGATGAATTACTAAAAGAAGGTTTATGTTTCTAATAAACGATACTACAAAAATTAAAAAGTCCTTAATCGATTGTTTAGAATTCGATCTATAGATTTTATGCTAGAAATTAGAATCAAATCCGCGTGTATATTTATATAAAAGTATTTATTATCCGCTGGTCGCAATCTCCATTGCTGGATGGATGAACCACCGCAGTGTTTGTTTACCGTAAAATGGTAATAATTATAACATTACTACTATATAGTATTTAGCTAATCTAATTACTGTGCTAATGACACTAATCATCAGGTGAACGTTTAGCTCGTCCCTTCGCTTTAACTGAAAAAATTAATCAAAATTGGTTTGGTATTTTGCATTTTATTTTCTATGTTGTTGATGTAATTTTTTTTGTTTTACTTAAACTAAAACAATTGTTAAACAATTGTTAGCATTAAAGTTTATATTTTCAGTACCTACTTACAGTTAATATTTACGTAGTTATAAATTATTATTAAAGCAGATGATTTTTTGTCGTCTGTGTGATCATATTTTCTTTTATGTATGGTTATTTGTATATGGTTTCGCCTTATTATTTAATCTAGACTAAATGATCATTATAATCAGGTTGTAATATATACTATCTGTTATAGGCTACAAATATTTTTACTGTATTCTATAGAAAAATAGTTAAAGCTTACTTTGTCGTGCGAGAACTGCGTTTGTTTATATTCGGTTGAATTCAGGTGCTATTAACCTTTCCTGCTTCTGCAGCTTCCACGAACTCTGAGAACGCGGATCCGGAATAAGCGAACTGATATGCAAAAACTAATGAAACGATGTCGTTGCGGTTCCGTTCATTCAAAATTGGTTCATAATCAAATTCAACTAGAAAGCGATTATATCCTGTACTATTGTGAACAGAAGCTGATGAAATAACATTAATGTTTCCATTACTGGTACTCATCTATTTCTCACAAGGGAAAAAATTGTTTCTTTCAAAATGGCGCTGCTTAGGACGATATACATTGAGCACCACTTGTACACCACATTGCGCTCGCCGCCTTGTTTTCTGGTTGCGGTGGTAGCTGCATAGATATCTCTCAAAACGGAGACCTACCACCAGTAAAGATCATTTATCTATCTCACAATCCAAGTGCAAGTTGGCGGATGCCATATAATCGTCACAAGACTTTTAGTAACTCCGTTTAAACAAATCTTCTCAGGACTCCTCGCAGTTTTTTTTTGGTTTTGTAAATTATAATAACATCATCATCACCATCATTTCAACCGATGGACGTCTACTGCTGGACATAGGTCTCTTGTAATGAATTCCACAAAATACGGTCTTATGCTGTTTGAATCCAGTGACTTTATAATAAGAACAATTTATGAATGGTGATATAACAAAACTGAAGTGAAAATTAAAATGATGACCTCTGTATTTTTTTCAGTAATTTCGAACAGTCTGAAACAAAGAGGAGTAGAGAGTGTGACGGGCATTCAATGCGACCTCGGGCGGCGCGGACCGCACGGGGAAATCCAGCGCTTCGTAATGAACTATCACTGCCGACTTCATCTGTATAGCGTCAGCGATGTTTTTTTTATACGATAAAGCGCCGAGACGTATAGGACTTTCATCCGGCATGAGATACGTCTGACCATATCAATGAGGCACTAGCAAGGATGTTTACACCGCACCAAATGTGGTGCAGACGCAAACGCGTTCATCGTCTTCAGACCTTTGTTGTTAAGTTCCATATGCGATGCATACAATAATGAAGTGGTAGTAAAGATGTTTCCACTCACACCCTCTCATGTAAGGGAAGTATACTATTAATGTACGTTCATATATGAACATATATCCAACTTAACTAAATATATAAATAAATATATAAATATATATTTGGTTAATTATGTTTCCATTCTAAAATGTAAGTAAGAGATTTTTGTAAATAGTAAAATTTAGAAAAACATATCTGACTATAAATACCTAGCTTTTTACTGATCAAGTGCGTTATCATCATTTAAAAAAAATCTTGTTATTTTATTTTTAATAGAGATGATTTTTAAAGGGAGGAGGTTTTCTTAATATCGCATTATTAATAAAATTTTATTAAATACTATTAGAAAATTGCATTATACAGTGAGCTCATTCTCCGTAGATCGGAACGAAATGTAATAATCATTAAAAACTGAAGGTACTCTGTGATAACCTATGACATTAGTATATCTGTCAAATCAGTCCTCCCGTGACAATGGGTGCTGTAGAGCACTTAAAACGTCAGGCAATAATTAATTAATATAAACGCGATGTAGTTCGTAATGCTTAGTTTTAATTAATGTGTAATATTCGCGAAAATATAAGAAATCATGATGCATTTTTCAATAACTACATTAGCCACCGCGCCCTTTAAACTTAAACAGTAATGTTTACTACTACTCTTCGAGGTTAGAAATAACAAATGATCCATGAAGATACAAACGCGCTGGCCTAATTAAGAGAAATGCAAAAAGGCTTTTACTTCGTTCTCGCGTGTCACCGTTACATTACCGCTAATAACATAGGTAAGTCTAGAGGTTAAGTACTAAAATTAATTAAAAAAACACCAACTTTTCATATAAACCTATACCATGTTCAAATCTACTGTCACCTGTGAGATATTTGCGAATGTAGATCTTATTAATTCATTTCGATTCATAATTGGCATCGCATTTTTAGGTATACTGTCGAAAAATAGTTATCTCAGGATATAGAAGAGATCTTGCTGTTCGCAAAAGTTTGTTGTTAATTTGCTTAGCAATACTAGATTTGATTATTATGTTTTGCATGGTAAAAATACTAGACATTACTTCGAACGATATGAATATATTTTACGAACGCTGTTAGACCTACTATGCAACTAGAAACAGGTTGAGGCGACAACCTCCACCGGAAGGTCCGCGCTCTCACGGTATATCAGTGTAAAATATCTGCATAACGGTGCCGAATTTCCTATGGCAACGACTAGTGACTCATTTAATTTTATAAATTTAATTTAGAGCAATTCTTATTAATGTTGATCTTATAGTTTACCTGGTGATTGCGGCTGTTATATTCTATAGCCATTTGATGATGGATATATGGTATCGTTGAATACCAACGCCATTTGACAAATCGGATTGATTTTTGTAATCGGCGATGAGCTAACACTAGACCATTTTAAATCATGTTAAATGATAACGAGACCGAAGACGGTGAAGTGTAATCGTCCAAAATACTCTGTCTCTCATTTGCTGATAGCCGGAACAGAAGAGCAGCGCAAAAAGTTGGATAAAATCAATAGCTTATTTCATATTTACAGAGAACGAATTTTCAGTATACAGATTTACTTTGTTAATGTCCGGTTTGTTTTTATGTTGATGGACGTTGCATTGACTTTACTGTTTCGTGAGAGCTATTTAAAAAAACAAAAGAGTTTCTTTCATTTACAACAAAGTATTGACGTGAGCTGAACTTTGTAGCTGACCATCGTCTAATAAAAAATCTCTAGGTTCGAGTATATCTATAAAAATTAGATGTTGAAGATGTTTCACTTCACTATAACAACAGTTTCATTACTCATGTCCTAATAATCGGAATATAGTAATGTCTCAACCTACATTTCTTTTGCTGAGATATTTATTCATAAAGTATACGTAGTCTCTCATTTTTACTGAATAAGTTTATTTATAATTATCATGATCAGGAGTGTGACGCCTACTGTTGAGTACAGGCGCCCGCAAGTATTTCTATATCGATGACATACTGCGCTAAATGAGTCCTGTGAAGTTATGCTACTTTATAATTATTTCTTAGTCGAAATTAGTACTCCGTTGTTTATTAACGCGCTTTAAAAAAAGGTAGCGAACAGCGTCAATAGGTATTATGAAACGGCGCTGTTGGATCTATGGGAACCGGGGCGTAATCCATTTCCAAAGTAATGCGGAGAGCTAGAACTGGAGCACTGTTCGTTACTGAAAGCGAAAATATTATCGAGATTATGCTACAGCGGACAAATAAGTCTTTTTTTTTCAAATCAGCGATGCGTTCCGAAATGAGACAACGACGAAAAATTATAGATAATAAAGCGGATTGTTCTGTTGACAATCTGCATGGGACGAATCGTAGTTACTTTTGATTTCGGAGCTTTGTTCTCTCTGTGACGCTGAAGAACTCTTCGTTGATTTCGAGCACGGATAACGTTTCATTAGGATACGTTACTGTGGAATAACGGAGGCAGGAGCACTCTTCGGAACAGTAAAGCTATTCCGTATTTCGAAGAAACCATTTGAAAGTTAACAATGATTTCAAATTTAGCAATTTGTGGTTAGCAACCATTTATTTGAATTTTAAATTCGAATTAAATACTTAATGTAACTCAGAAGTATTAACTACACGGCGTAGAAAATTATATTGTAATTTTGTATTCTTTAAAGGGAATTTACGGCCATTTACTGAGGGCTGTTGAAAAAATCAGCACACTATCAGTCCCTTGGGCGTTGTGATGGGCAGAAGGAGGCTAAATAAATTTCCTTTTTGGGGTCACAAAAGGATATAATAGCTTGCTGTTTAACTTAAAAAGAAGAATATACTAGATTTTTTTTATAAGCAGGCATTTATTATAAACATTGAAGATATTTAGATCGAGATTGTTAAGATGCTACAATTTATTATCAAAATTGTTACTATTACTATAAATGAAAGTATATGTATAGAAGAAAGAAAATAACGACTTTTGTATTTTTAATGTTTAGATGTACTTTTATACATTTTAGTTAATATTAATGCCGTTACGTATTTTTAATGTTAGATGAATTTTCGATGAGTTCTATGTGTGGTAAATATTCTTTGCTCGGAAAGTTATAAATTTTGCACTTTGTAGATCAAAATACTTAACAAATGATGATAATGTGGCAAAAGTGATTGTGTATTAAATATAAAAGCCAAAAATGTGATAAGTGATTATTTAGTTTTCAAAAAAAACTTCTTTCAATGTGTCTCTTTTAGAATATGTCATGCGCATACTTTACGATAGGTGAGTGCACTCATTCCATATGAGAACGGGAAGTGATAGCGTCGATATTTTAAAATATCAGGCTCAGTTTATTAAACCTGTCGATTTAACGGTTACAAGTACGTATTTGTGATGCAGGGATTTCGACGAATGTTTATGACCAAGAGGAAGTTGGTTGTCTAAAAGCTCAAATTCTTGGTAACGACGCAGTTTTCTGACATCTGCAAAGAGGATGCGATCCCATGGATGATCCCGGTAAGCAAAATTTCCGCTAAACTTGCTTCTTGTAGGAGTTTAAAGAAATTGTTTTGAAAAAAGTAGTTGAACAACCCCAATTCTTTAAGATGATGATATCACACTAAGTATCAAATAAAGATTACAATGATAAATACGTTTAATTTACTTATTTTAGTTTCTTATATTTACGTTCTATTAATATGAATGTAAAATAAGTAATAAAAAGAGCGGGAAATCTCCCCATCCGCCGCCATCTTATGCCGCGACACTGCGTTCCATTGTGCGCAGAGCGCGTTCGACAAACTCGCCACGTGCAGCGCACATCTGTCGGACGGGTGACACACGCACCCTCTGTAGCACATTTCACAGCCCGGGGCAAGCGGCGCACGTTCACTATACGAGTTTTTTTTATTTAACTTCACTACACTTTGATAAACGGAAGGATTCTAAGATTTAAAAACAAATTATGGATATAATGTGTCACTGGAAGCATTGCTGGAGACGGTTTAAACACTGCACTTGTTTGTACTCGACGGGCGTTGTAGCTAATGAAATAGTTTTAATGCAATGCTTTGTTCGAATAAAAACAATGTCTCTTCAAAGTTGTACCTTCTATAAAGTACTGGTACTCACTCATATGAATAAAAATAATATTTTGTCCGAGATATCGGAGAGATATTTCTACATGTTGGCAAAATGTAGTAAAATCGAAGTCCATATTATTTAAATTATGTAAGGTATTACAGCTGAGTAATGGTTTAAGTTTTAACCAGATTCGTGGTTGCGCCTAAAATAACACAAGTTTTAACCTGTCATTTGACTATGCCTTAGCATCAGCAACGCTAAGAGCTCGGTTGGAAATAACGGGATTTTTAGGAATATCCTTAACTACTTTAAAATTTTTAAACAACGATAGATACAAGTACATACATAGAATAATTGCTAAATACTACAGTTCGAAATTGTGTAAAGCATGCAATGATATCGGGAATGTTATATTAACATTTTTAATTTTGTGAACGTAACGAAAGCGTTTAATAAAACCGATATTTAGTGCGGCGCTCGCAGCGCATGCGCGGGGCGAGGGTCGCCCTCCGTCCTCCCCTTCCCATTACGCACTCTATTTAGGGGCTGTTTCAAAGAACAACTCCGGCCTATCTATTTTGGGCTGAACATTGAATTTTGTCATAGACAATGTTATTGGATTCTATACGTTATCTTCTTAGTTGTTAATAGAATAAAATTGTTACTGTATAAATTTTCATAATCAATAATTCTGAAGATTTTATTTTGTTTCAAAAATAATTTGAAATCCAGGCCTTTCAAACGTAGGTGATATGTCCAATTTAATTACTGGTCTATATTTACAGATAATAATAAACTAAAATAATTATTATTTAAAAAAAATAGAAAATGATGAACCCTTTTTTTAACAGAAATTATTAATGTAGGCATCGTAAACTTCCCAAGTTAACATCGTTGGTTTTTTAAAGACACAATAGAAATAGAAAGACACTGTGATCTATCTATTTAACCAAAACCGAAATTATCAAAATCTGTTTACTCATTTAAGCAACGGTTATTCATCTGCCTTGTACCACGGACGTCTCTGGTTCGATTCCATTTGTTTTTACACACGATAGATTCGATTCGAATCCGGGGCCATAGATGGAGTTAAAAGGTGATAAAGTTTTTTGTATTTGCCTAGATAGCTAATACGATATTGTTAATTTACCGCCATAACATCTATGCTGTTTCAATGGTTATAAAAAAAGTCAAAATAATCTGGACACATTTCACCAATTTGAAGTTTACTGAAAATAACTAATAAGTATTCTTTCTTTATTAGAGCTAAGCACACACTCATACCAGGATACACTTAAGTACCGGAAGTTCTGCAGCTATTTAACTGTCTCCACTGTTTTGTATCCTCGCGTTAAAATACAACACCTCTTACTTTTGGGTCAGCGCTTGAGGAAGAAACTAAAGAGTATTTTTATGAAGCACATAAGTATCAAATCGATAGGAATAACGAGGTTGGGAAAATAAATGGAAATGGGAAAAACGAGTGCGGTGGAGCCGGTGATGCTTTATCCCGGGCCGGGCGGCGGCGTCATCGATCCGGACCTAGGCAACTACCTACCGGGCTAATTTCAGACCTTACTATATACTATTTACCTTTCCGTACTTATTTATTTAATTGAGCCCTTCAGAAATACGTTGTTATTTAAAGATTACATGCATGAGATCTGTTGAATCTGGAACTGATAGATCTAATTCCTAACTTTATAAATGTTTTAAAATTTTAAAATTTGAATTTTACTAACTGAACAAACTAAAAGATCTCTGTTTCCCAATATTGACTTAAAGCGAATGCTCTGATAATTCTGGTCTTTCTACTCGTAATTTACGTGTTTTTAAAAGAAAAACCTTAAAAATGTTTAAACAATATTCGTTAATGTTTGTTTTGGGAAATCTAGGTTCAGTGTTTTGAATTTTGTATTTATATTAAAAGGATAATATGAAAATAAAGGGAAATATTTACTCGGTTTTACATTAAATGTATAACAATACACCGGAGTATTGTGTTTACCGAACGTTATTTGTGTATCATTGTCATAGTACACATAACCTTCGCCACTCGATTCGCTGCGGAATTAATATGTCAACATATCATATACTCGCTTAATTTTTTTTATTATTTACCGTTTAGTCAGCAGTAAAAGCTCATTTGAGTGGTTTATAAGGGACAAATATACTTTTCATTTATTCAGTAAATAATCGCGTGGTAGATGGAGCATTCAATTGATTGCTTGATGGAACCTTTAATTGATACCCGCCTTGTCGCGGCGGAGGGGCTCAGTAACCTATCCTCCATTCCATGAGTTGCTTTGCCGAGGAGTGTGCGTGGCACCATTTTCCTGCTAACAGTGGTGGAGTCTCGGAAGGAGAAGCATTGCGTCCTCTTTGCCTTCCGCGACAAAACTTGTTTTGTATCACTGACGCCATGGGAAGCATTTTCGAGGACATCAGATGCTCTACTGAACATAACAAGCTGAATTGTAAGAGTCACTGTATCTTGCGGCGCTAGAAGTGGTCACCTGTTGTCAATTGACTAAAATTTAACCTTTTTATTGTAACCTGCAATAGACATAATATTACTTAAAAATTGTGTTTGGTAACATAACAGGAGATGTTTAATTAATAGCTTTGATGTCTAAACCGTGCAGTAAACCAACCTTAAGTTTTCAGTAATAAATATAAGTAAAAAAAAAAACTATAATTTTAATAATTCTAAAATTCAGGCATTACTTGCAAATAATATGTGAAATATTTATGTAAATATCTGTGGCCAAAACTTGCCCACAATGTACCTTGCTAATGTCATTGTTTTTATGCAAATGGCCTTAGTTTTTGGTATTATTCATAATTTTTTTTTCTTTTGCAGTTTTACTTCTGTGTTAATAATCTTTTTAACAAATTGTCACTAAATGAATATGAACTAATAACCACTCATAGGGTACTAATACTAATTTGATTACAGGAATTTTAATATAAAACAAAACAACTTTTTAAAACTTTTAGAAATGGTTTTTTACTTTTACCGCCGGATTTGATAAAAATAACACTTTCAAAACGAATAAAAAAATATTTTTTGGAAACTGTCACCAGCTTCAACTTTACTACACACTCCAGCAGTAAACAAAGCACCATAGAAGTAAGTATAGCGCCCAGTACAAAATATACTGGAAAGCCCCTTATATAATTCACCAAAATTATATACATAGTAAAGTATATATAAAAAAATATTTTCTTAATACACTCAGTATATTTTTTTAACGCTATGTAGTTTTCGCACCATTTGACTAGATGGCGCTTATATTAAAAATTATTGTGTAAATAATTGCAGTTTTTGTATAGTGACACTTTTATTTTGAAATATCTAAATTTTTTTAAGGTAAGGAAAAATATTTAAATAAATGGGAAATATTATAGAAATTTAATTTCCCGTACATCAAATCTTTTTGGCACATAAATTGTATTTTAAATTTGTGAAGTAATATTTCTAAAGTTTTGTCATTGAAATAAAAGTGCAATTATTAAGTTATAGGAAGAATTTTAGCGTGGTTATCGCAAAGAGATTTTAATTTACATCAAATAACAATCAGTGTTATATTATTGAATTTGTAAATCTAGAACTTCTTTTATTCTTTCAATGATGGTGCGGCAGGTCCTCTGTCGACTTCCCACATAGTACGTCAACACAAAAAACATTTTATTATTGTATGTTTCCATCATTCACGTCGTCATTTACAACTGAACATATGCCACATTGTATTGTATACATTTATTATATTTTGATAATATCCAAATTATGAACATGTTTCAAACAAGAAAATTCGTTAAAAACAACTAGGGAATATAAAATATCCGTATGCATCGTATCAATGATGAAGTAAGTCCTGGCAAGATGGACAATACCATCAGAACGTGTTTAATCTTCATTGTTTCAGCCTCTTCATGTTACAGCAAAGTGCCTGTTTTATCATTATTTCAGTTCTCAGTCTCTATTACCAATACAGACCATTTTTTTTTAAAAAATACAGATGATAAATCAAATATATTTACTGGATTTAAAGTGTGTTATCATCAATAACTTTAAGTTCTTATAATAACTGACTGAATTTTAATATCCGTTAATGAAATAATTCTATCCAATTAATTAAATGTCCGTTTGTGACTCGTAAGTAGAAGCTTCGAATGAAAAAACAAATATATTCACGGCGACTATTACAAGGGAAGAAAGAAGAAGCAGGGGTGTTTTAGCGAAAAAAGCGTGTAGTAAAAACGTAATTTCTTTTTGTTGGTATTTAAACAGAATTACATTCAACTTTGGATTCGGTTGGAACTAAAAGAAGAAATTAAAAAGATTATAAAAATTTTGTGTGTTGTTCTTTTTAGTATCTTCTACCTGTGAATAGTGGTCACAGATAAAAAACAACAAAACGTATATCAGCTTGTTGCTAGTATATCACTATATTTACATCACATTCCTCTTCTTTTCAGAGGTTGAAAGAACGAAATCATTTGCAGAGATGACTCTTAAAAAACTTCTATAGAAATTCTGTTTACTTCAATTGTAGAAGCACCCCCAAATAACTATTTTTATAACGCCTTAAAAACTTTGTATGATCATGGACCTTCAGAAAACTTTTTAGTCTCTTAACCCTTTGTACTATTATAACATTTTAACAACAACAATGTTCTTAAAGCTTCGCTGATAATCGTTTCTAGAGACTTAAATTATTGATCTTGTGTTATTTATATTTGTATAAATTAGAGAAAGACTTAGCGCAAGGTCATCAATTGAGGTACTTAGTTATGAATTTAGTTAGTATCAGTCTTACGAGTCATTTGATTACAGCCTGTTTGTTTCTGAAATAAATGAGAAACGATTATTTGTTTTTCATTAAGGGGTAATTATAGATAGAAACATTACCACGGTGCATGGAACCGTTCCCAGCGCCGCCATTGCACGTGGCGGGAACTAAAAGCGTACTTTTATTTTTATCTCCGCTGGATGTTCGTCCTCATTTCCCCGCTGCTAATTTAATAACGGCTTTTCCGCGTTTAATTCATGATTTTCAATGAACACCGTACAAGGACTAATAATATTAAGATAATACTTACTTAAAACAAAACTATACACGTATAGTGCGTGTTGTTATAATAGTCCTGTCGGGGTATAATAATTCCATTTCTGGTTCTATTTTTTGTTTCAATAATTTATTAATTCCGCAGAAAAGTTTACATTGATATGTTCTAACATTCTGTTGTGGGATCTTTAACGGTCCTAAGTTTTATTTCCGTAGGTTTTTGTTGTTGAATTCTACATTGTATTACCATGGAATCTTATCTTTAAAGATATAAACGCGTTAAAAGCGGATAAACGGTTACAGATTTTTCACAGAACTTTTGGTATGATTTTTATAAGAAATAACGTTTTTTTCTTATTAGTAATGTGATATAGTCTTCATACTTCTTTATATCCTAAAAATAAAATAAATATGTATGGCAAAATATTATTTATTCATTCATTCTTTCTAGAAGTGATGATCCTGTGAAACTCCAATGTCGAAAAAAGCCTACATCATGAACGAACAAGATCGATTAATTCTTTACCTGGTGACAATCTAGACCAGTTCTCCCGCATCAGCATTGTGATAACATTTCTAGGTAATAAGAGTTTGGGATAAACCCAATGAAGTGGTACGTAAACATTCTTAATTGCACCTTATTATTATGTGCTGGCGTATCATACACCAGCAGGTGAAAATCCTGATCCCCTCATCGCTTAAATGTTACTTTAGGACAGTCGTAGCGTTGTTTGGTTATAGTTAACTTATATAGATTTAGATATTTAAACAGTGATAAATCGTTGTCAACTAGTTTCTGAATTTATATTACTTAAATTTTATTTTATTAGTGAGGAGGACTTGCTGCAATCGTCTATTATTTAAAAATAATGTAAAATGTCGATTGCTTGAAACAGTTAACGGATCCGCAGCGCGCCCGCAGCGACCACTTTATGACGGTGAAATAGTTGCAATCAAATTAAAAACAAAACTGAAGTAAAAGTCTCTCTCCCGTTGTTGGTGTTAAAGAGTTGAAAAGTGAGAAATCTGGTTGTGGTCGGAATAAAGAGACGTGTTAGTATAACTATTTTCAAAGAGCATTTACTTTCAACGTCAAGGTGAAGCTTTGTAATCGCTTACATTACGGACATGATGCAGAGTAACATTTAACTTAATTATAATTCATATCGAAGGGAAAAATTAAAATTATTCGTTGTTTTTAGCCTACATAAAATTAAAAAATAATAATAAAGAAGTAAATGAAAATTCATTCATAAAATCAAATCCGCCTAGCTACCACCCCATTATTATAAATCTCCATTCATAACAGTATTACTGAGTTCCGGCGACCAATAAATGACAGCCAGAGTATTCTTCACTGTCTTTAAAATTATGGTCATTTATTAGTAAGTAAACAGCCCTCTTAATGCTCGCATTACTGGAACTCGGGCCTACTCTCACAAAGAGAGAGTCAAGGTTATTTATCCACTGCGCTAGCCAAGTGCGGATTGGTGAATGTCGCATCTCGAATGTCGTCCATGAAAGCTGTTGTTCTTGGAACGTATCGGTTTCCTCGCGATGTTATCCTTCCCTACGAGCTGAAGCTCCGAGAGGATCGAGCCTCGCCTCTTCGAGACACAAAGCGAGTACGGCCATTTGACAAACTGAAATATCAGTGTTTCCTGTGCCATCATGACTTTATTGTTACTTAACATCATTTACAATTACTTGATAAGAAATAAGGAATTTGTTTTAAATTTTCAACCGAAACGAATCATTATAAAAAAATAATAATAGCATATTAAAAATAGCTAGTATTTATGAAAAGAACTTTGTGAATGACGTACTAAAACCACGCAGTACAAAATTGTGACTGTTGAGAGTGTTAAGGTCAAATATAACGAAGGTAGGTCAAGTGCAGCGAAATAGCGCACGGATTCAGCCTTATATCGACTTGAGTGTATCTATTATGCAGTTCATCGCAAATCTCTATGACTTCGATGCTAATCGAAACATTTAACATCACTTTAAATTAAGTGTAACGTTTAATCATATTTCTAAACATAAAGCGCAGAATGCAGTATTATAAAAGTGACAACCGAATCTTCGTACATATGACTTTTATATCAAGAGCAAATGACTAAAATCATAATTTTCGACGATGCGAGGAAGAAAATGAGGATAGTTGATTAAAGAATGACAGTAGCTTAACATCCCTTAAGAATTTCGGTTACAGAAAGCTCACTCTAGTCAATTTGAGTTTTAAAAAACTTTACGGAGCAAAAGATACCATTTCTGATATTGCACGAATGTTTAAATTGCAGTAAAGTATTGCAAATATTTATTAGTACGAAGCATTTATATGATTCAGTATTATAGTGCTGTAAGAATTTATGCCAGTGGCATGCACACTAGTTAAGAACGAGTACATTTGACAGCGGTCTATCTGAAGGCATGTGGAATTTATCCTCAATAATGTCATCAAAGATTAGATTTAAGTCATCGACGGATGTGCTATATATTAATAAATTAAGAATCATAAATAAATTATAGAATAGAAGCAGCTGCTTTTTTCCGAGTAACAAGGCTAGCAGCCTTGTAAAACGGAAATCCCTGGTTCGATTTGGGGCCACTTGTGTTTTAAAACCCGCTGCGCTATCTACACATTTAAATGTAAAACCAAGGTAATAACAGTATCGCTGTGTTTCGCCTGTCAACATTTAAGAACCAGAACTGGGCAAACATCATTCACCATTTCCTGATTCATTATCATTTAGTATTAAGTAAAATTTAAAACGCCTCTTGAAAATTTGCTTTAGGAGTCGATTTAAAGATAATACCAATTATTGATATATGAAGCATGGAATATTCTAAAGCATAGTGGTGTATATTGCGAATATTTGCAATCCAGTAAAGGGATGGTCACGCCGCTGGTGGGGACGGCCTTGAACTCAGCTCGCACCTGTCCTCGTATCCTGGAGGCAGGCCGGCGGCATCTAATCGCTGTCGCACATTGTTCTACAGGTGCTCGTTATAATTGTTACTTAAGCATTACAGTTGCTACACGCCTCAGTGTGTGTAGTCAACTAAATCACATAATACTACAGACAAAGGTCGGTGTAATAAGCTTAAGTACAAAGTGAATGTTTAAAAGCTTTTTTTAAATAACAATCAATATATTTAACGTACTAGCTGCTAGAATTATATCTACGAAATCGTATAAGAAATGGGAAGATCCGTGGAATTAGGTTCACTGAAAGAAAGAAGTGTTAGCCTTAAGTTAAAACGATTATCAACGGATTTTTGTTTAACGGAGCATACATAAAAAACTTTATTTTTTAAAAATAATTATCAACTGAAATATGTTAAGTATACTATTTACATCATTTCCTGTATGTACGCTTTATTGGAAAATCGCGAATTAAAACGAAAATGAAAAAGTACAAACGAATGCCGGATGAAATCAGGATGTTTATGTATTCCTAACGATTTCATATTATAAGATTCCTTTATGATATTCATTGCTCAATAAATCTGATTGTAATTGACTTATGTTTGTAAATTAATAGATCAACAACAACACAAATGAGCGCCTTTGATTGAACATTCTATAAACAAGCACAAACTATACCGAGGTAAAACTTGCAAGGCTTTCCTTGTTTTCAGTGTTTCCAGAGTTTCTGTAAGACAGCTATCACGCCGCTGTGGAAGTCCTAATAGGCATTAAAAGACCCACTGAAAACCGGGGAGAGTTTAATAAAATGGCGTCCGAAAATAATTATTAAAATGGGCTACCGGAAGTCACCTCCGGAACTTGTGCAAGCGTTACGATGTTCCAATTTAAATGCCATTGGAGCTTGTAAAACAGCGATTTCTAAACATTATACACACACTAACGTCACTCAAAAACAATCTTATCTTCTCCGCTTTGAAAAAATTTGTAAACTTTTTGTATAGTTATTTCTTTTTTGCAAATATAAAGAAGCTCATATGACAGTAGGGAGAATATATTAAAAATTAAATTGATTGCGACTTATGATCAGATAGATTTTAGTATAAGTATTATGAAATTCACTGGAACAAACAAGGCGCGCTGCAGACCGCACAGCGTAATGAGGGCTGCAGCCTGCCCTACTTCTGCACAGGGTTGCCAGGTCAATGTGAAAAAATAGAGGACGTCGTGGCACGAGTGACTGTTGCTGAAGATAAATAAATTCGCATTTCGATGCAGCAGTTTTAAATAAAACGTCTCAATTGACGTTCACATTTAAAAAACGTTATAAAAAAATAACCATAACATAATTTTTCAAAAACATAAAAGAGATGTAGATTAAAGTGTCTTTATTACATTTATAGTAAAACAGTTGAGTTGTTTAAGAACATTCCAAAGCATAGTCTTCATATTTTTGTTGGCTACTGCCACCTGCTTGGGATCCCATTATTACTAAAATACAAACAATTACCAACCATACCACTATAAGATTTCTAGCCACAGTGAGCTCATTCTGCGTAGATCGGACTGTAAATAATAATTAAAGAGCTGTAGGTACTCCATGATGTCTGTGACGTCAGGACGTAAAACACTCACAACGTCAGAGCAAATGATTATATGAACGCAATAAATTCCATAAAAGTGCATATATTGGCATAAAAATTATAATCCAACACTACCTCAATTCTAGAAGCATTTTAATTTTTAAAAGTATTTGTTTTGTTAATGGTTATCAGCAATTTTATACAACTGATATCACCTCACACTGAAATAAAGATGTGGAAGAACAAAGGTCAAAGACGTAGCTTAAAACAAGTAGATTAATAACTTGAAGCTAAAATAAAACGTTACGGATTAGACTTAATAGTACAAAGGTGTCTATGAGTCAGAAAAACCCCGGCATCGGAACCGCGTATTGATAAATGAATCAGATGGACAACAACCTGGAATTGCTGGGTGCAAGTGACAGCGACATGGAAATGTATCCTATTACCAGTAGATAGAAATAAGGCTAAGACAGAGAGCAGTTTACAATATTTAAGAACAGAGCTTCCTTAGGAAGACGTCTTCGGGCAAAAGATGCCGTTATAGCTCTGATTATTCTAGCGATGCAAATGTTAAGAGCAGTGGTGAATACACACAAAAACGATGTCGTTCGTTCATCTTCACAAAAATATAACGGAACACAGAATCGTTGCGTCCGTCCGATGATGGACAAATAATTTATCACTGTGTATATATCATTACAAATAAAGTGGCCTTAATTAACAAAACGAAAATGATTAACGGGTTACACAACTTGAAACTAGAAAAAATGGTAAATGACAAGCTTACAATTTCTTTCTCTCTTCCTCTAGCAGCTCGCGGACTTCGGATTTGTGTGCTCTGTAAATGATCAGCAGCTAAAATTAGATAATAGACCTCTCTAGTGATGTGTGATAATGGTGCTAAATTTTTGATCTATTTTATGTACTGCTATTTTATGTATTTGATCTACTGCCGGACATAGGTTTACCTCAAAGATGCTATACTGATCGGTGCTGCGCTACCCGCATCCATCATCTTCCCGCGACCTTCATAACATCATCGGTGGAACTTATATTAGTAGTATTAATGCAATAGACAAATAATTCTTCGACTCCTGTGAAATAAAAAATTAAACAAAAACATTTCACAGCCCTGTTCTTATTATACTCGCAAGTCCGGAAGTCAAGTATCGCACTAGTAATATTTTGGCGGGAATGACCAAGTAACAATTTTACCAAATTTGTATTATACCTGCCCGTAACAATGAAGTGCTAGTAAGTTAGTATGTTTGCACGACACCGCATTGCGTTCGGCTCTTATTAACAGAAATCAAGTCTCGTTACTTTAGTGATTTCACCAGGTACAGTGCCTGGAAACCGAAACACATTTAAGCTTCAACACTGTCGCTGGTGGCAGAAGTTACCGCTGCGATGGTATGTGGTAATACAGAGCAACACATTTTTTTTTTGTAATAACACAAGACAGTATTCTAGTATACACGATGAGGATGAAAGAAAATGGCAGATACAAAACTCAATAGGATAAAAGAAGAGAGGAGACTGCGGAAAGCGCATGCGCGATTGCCATTTATCTGGTCTAATTTAACGTCTCTTATGCCGTCTTTTTCTCTCATATCGGATGGATTCTATTACTTTGGAGTCCAACAGTATCAAAATTGTTACCGTGCACTGTGTTCTTAAAGTAGACATAAAAAAATTCCACTCGCACGTTTGTCAGGATTGAATTCTTATTACAATAACTTACGGTCCAAATTGGTATGAAAGCAACTGCCTCTATAGATATAGTTTATCGTTAGCGCGGAGCCGGGTGACATGGATGACGTCACGCAACTCGGCGCCACCTCGTGTATAGAGGCGATAGTCACAGAACTTGGTATACTCTTTGTATCAATTTAACAAGTCCTACATTTATCCAATGTATAAAATGTACCTTTGTTACTCTTTTTGTTAATAAATTTTAAAAATATTAATCTATAATAAAAGTTATTTGTAGATGGTGGAAGTGGAAGGTGGAAGGACAAAGTTTTAAAATTCTTCCGCAACAGAAGCATTATACGAAACATATGTGCGAATACAGAATAAAAAAAAATCTTGAAATTTCGTTAAGGCACTTCTGCTGCTTTACCGGTAATCTACTTATATATCGTGGTCGTAACAAGAAAAATATTATTTTATGTAACTTTACATAACACGCTATAAAAGTAAAGTGTAGGTGACACAAAGTCCAAGCGAAGGAAATTGGAAGCGTTAATGTACGAAAAGCGAAAGGAAACGCGACATCTATGAGCGCCGCCACAAACTTCAGCGAGCTGAAATGCGTTTACGATGTTTATTATCGGCAGCGGTAATGGTACTACAAATTTAGTTCTTGCCCTACAAAAAGCGTTTCTCCTTTCATAATAATAAGAATACGTCGAGTCGGTCGGTTGGCGCGCTCGTTCGGTCGCCGCGTGCGGACGTGGCGCGGCGCGTCTGTGTGCGCGCGCGGGCAGCGGTGTGCGCGACTCCGCCCCCGCACGCCGCGCTCCCCCGCGCGCGCCCCCGCCGCCGCCGAGCGTCTACGTAGCTTTCTGTTCGCTTATATAACGACATATATACACGGTAAATAATATACACTGTGAATAGCGAGCTATGTGCTGCCACCTAGCGGCGCGCTCCGCACCGCGACACAGAGTACACTTATTATAAAGGATTTTTTTATGCCGCACAAATCTGAATAATTAAGGATCTTCAAATTTAATACACTACGGTAGTTTCAATTGTGCGAAATTGCGTTTTTTTTTCATAACACCGTTCATAATAATTAGAAATTCAATAAAAATTAACGAGCCGTAGCTGGCGATAAATCTAAGAATTTATTTTGTTATTTTAATAGACCTTGTAATCATTTATAACTTAATAAATCATTTTTCATAGTTTACTTATGTTTGGTTTAATTTTTGTTTAAATTATTGGATACGTGTGCGATTTATACATTGATGAGATCCATAAAATTAAACAAAACAGTTGTTTTCTAAACTTATAACCAATTAAAAAGGATATGCTTTACTGAAGTTTTGTGCGAAGTTAACTTCAGTAAATTTTAATGAGTTTTTCTAACAAGTCTAAAATTTACCGTGAATTTTTTTTTAAATAATTTTATTTGCATTTAAATTGTAATTTGTATTTAATGTAGATTTTATTGTTGCATCCAATAGAAATGTTGCAGTAGAGAAAATTTAAATTGGTGTGCAACTTTTTCGAAATAAAATGTGTTGAATATGGTTGTTGGAAACGGTAAAACCGCTGATGATTTTTACTCTGTGGCACCAGAGGCGACTGTCAGGCGCTTCGGCGAGCGGCGCGGGTATTCTTTCGTCGCGATTACGGGCAGAGTTGGCTCGCTTGACTCAGCTCGACTGGCGCGACTCGCTCGACTCGCTCGACTCATTCGACTCGCTCGACTCGCCTCTCGAGCCGGCTAGAGCGGACGAGCGCCGGGCCCGCACCAACGGGGAAATTTCACAAGCATCCGACCATGACGTCGACCTACCCGCGCCGCGCACAGCGACATGTATTCTTTGCAATGCGCGCGGCCTTTCGTTTTTGAACGTAACGTAACGAGGCGGCCATTTTGAAATTTATTTCTCGTTCTACCAAATGAGCAGGACATCACCTGATGATAAATTATGCTCCTTGCGTTGATATACAAGATGTCTCTTCACACAAGTTATACGACACTACCGTTTAGCGATAGAAATAGGCGCAACGGTCGTATCTACTTAAATGTCTGCGACAACTAAGGTCTATCATTTAAATTATTATTGGAACGTCGGTTAAATTTTTATTTGTTTGTAAAACTACTAGAAATTTAACTTCATCTATAAATATATTTTTTGGTTTTAATTCAATTAGATGGTAACCAAAATTAAATAAAAGTTCAAATACTTCTTAAATACGCCTTTTTAGTAGATATTTACTATTAGTAGATTGTTGTGAAGGAATATGCTGCGGGCTCTACGTACATTTCGTATTTTGTACCGGTGCCTGTCTAACTTTCATATAGGGCGCACAATGTATCGTACGATATTAACACAGCAACTGAACATCATAGCGGTGAGGTTGTACGCCATATGTTCTGGCAACATCCCTGCGAGCTGTGTTACTACCATTCGCGGTAGATTTATTCAAATATATACATTGCTGCTCGCTGACAGAGGCGATAATCGCGTGAACGATTATTTTAAAAAGTTGTGTTCGTCTGTAGCTCGCGCGTCGCATGTCAATGACTCAAGCAACGGCGGGGCACTGCGCAATGAACATGAAACGGAAAAAAATCTGAATTCAACGATCGCCAGTAACATGTGGTGTAGTGAGAGTTGTTTTGCAGTTGGTTTTTCATAGTTTGAATCGGCCGGAAAATGTGCCATTACTATCCACCACACTCGACAACAAAAAAAACACAAAAAATTGGAAATTTTCAGCAAAACTAAATAAAAACATAAGATTATCGGTCATCGTTCATAAAACTGAAATTAATCCTAAAATGTTTTATTAATTTTTGTTTTTGTTTTTTAATATAATTATATATATTAATTATGAGATCAAAGACTCACTCTCTATACAATCTTATGCATTATATGTTTGATATTATTCCCTTAATTTTAACGTAATGCCAAACTGTTAAAAATATACCGAATTAATAACGCACAGATGATATAAAGCAATCATATACAATAATTAGCATCGATTCATTCGGAACGTTATAATTCCGAGTTTATTAAAACTTAACTATTCATTACGCTATTCAAAAACCTTTCATCAATGTGTCTGCTACAGTAACTGTCTGATGGAAGTTAAAGAAGAAGTACGTTCATGATGTCAGACATCAATAACGCCACCACTGCCATGACCTCAAGACCCTCGCGTGGTCACTCGGTGCGCTAGCCATGGACTTGTTTCGCGATTGGCACAACCTGTGACGTTCCGAAACGCGAAGCGACGCGGAAGTGTACGATAATAGACTTTATGTCGCGAACGTAACGGTCCATTTTGTTTCGTTATCACCGCGCCCGGTGATAACGCGCGAACGCTTCCAAGTATACTCGAAAGATAACTGGAACCGTTCGGAAACGAGTTCGCGGCGATCCGTCTACTAACGAGAACGCACATAACCCGTATCGAGTAATATCATAAGTATTCTGCACAAATTGATTACAATCAAATAAATAAATAACGCTCTTAGTGTTCCCACTGCTGGGACTCGGGGTCTTCTGTAGGAGAGAGTCAGCTGCGGATCCGCGGGTGTCACATAAGCTGTTTATAGACATATCGATTTCCTTACGATGTTTTCCCTCATCGACGTCTCAAGCTCAGTGGGTATGGACGCGCCTCCCGCGCACGTCGCAGCCGTGCTTCAAAACAGATCAATGACAATCAAAACAGAACTTGCACGAGACGCGAACGTTCCGCTAGAAGTAGCGAAGGTTATCCCCATTCATGAAAAGGAGGCGTTATTTCAAAATGCCTATTTTGGAATTTCAGGAGCGAAATCAACTTCATAACAATTAACGATACGACCCCCGCCTCTAAATTCCTCGCCCCGAGCGTGCCCGCTATACGTGGCGATACGACGCCTTCGCATAGATAGAATAGAGAGCGGTTTCGGAACGCACCCGTACACGGGGCGGCGCTGTGTGCGCGCCGTGTGCGCTGTGTGCGCGCGGTGTGCGCTGTGTGCGCGCTGTGTGCCGCTCCGTACACACCCACACAGCGCCGCCGCCGGTGAGCGCTGTTCACCGCACTCTGTGAGCGCAAACAACCATCTATAAGGCCACGCTATAGCCGACAGAGGGACGCCGCGCGCCCCAAGCCGACCGCCATCTCACATATTCTTTTACTCCTATCACTATTCATACGTGTATTTGTTTACAGCTGCATGATTACAAGGGCCTTCAACTTACATTAATTATAATAAATAACATTTTATTTAATTCTACTACGGTTTTCAAAATTTTTTTAGAAATAATTATTTATATAGTTTAATAAAAACATAAATTTTTACCAGGTGGTAGGTCTCTGTTGCCGGAGACCGTCTGGGTGGGTACCACCGCAGCTCCTATTTCAACCGCCAAATAGAAGTGTGCAAACATTACTGTGTTCCGGTTTGAAGGGCGCTGTAGCTAGTGTAATTACTGGGATAACGAGACTTAACACCTTATGTCTCAACGCAACGAGCGCAATGTGGTGCAGTGTGTACCATCTTAACTAGCACCGCGTTGTCATGGGCAAGCGTATCACTTACCATCAGGTGAATGTCTTGCTCGTCTCGTCGCATAGTACCATAAAAAAAAAATTGCGTTGTACAAGTTGTTTTAATTTTTTTACGTACGTATATGTATATGATATTTATAAAATCACCTGAATTTCTAGTATAAAAGGCGAATTATTAACAAGTATTCTCTGCAAGTCAACCTTAGGAGACAGGAGACATTAAAGGTAAGAAGTAAGAAAACTAAATAAAGTTAAGAGAATATTGTTTACTATATGTCATCCTGAATGTCTGTTTTTTACACATAGAGAAGTTCAAGGTCAAGGTATTGTAGGATGTTTTAAGAGAGGTTTTAATTTTATGGATGATCTGATAATTTATGGTAGACATTACCAAACAAACAACCAAATAATTTATATTAATAAAAAGTGAAAAAAATTAAAAAACCTTTTATTGTTATAAAGTTTGTGTAAATAAGTAATTTGTTAAATAAAGTTTTAAATAATTTTTTTATTTTAATCACATATTGTATACAATGTTTTACCAAGGTTCATGCGAACACTAATAATACTTATGCGCCCACTTATGTTCTGAACTGATACCTTTTGAATTACAATTTATTCATATTGTAAATTTTAATTTTATCTGATAATCAATGTAAACTTCAAAAGTGTTGAAAGAAATAAATAGTAATTAACATGATTAAAGTATCATTTTAAAATACAACGAAAAGAAAATGATTATTTCTGAATACTTGTGCCAAAAAAAATTATATTAAATAGTATTGGTTTGTGTTCTTTGTAATTTTAATCAAATCAAATTAGGTTAAGAAAGTTAAAAAAATATTAATATAGTGTACAAAAGAGTAATGTGTTGCAAGTTCTGGTTCAAGTCAATGTTTGGTGTTAAATAATTGCTGCGGTGATTTTGTATGATTAATTTGTTGTTTAGTAAATTGATATAGTTGTCTTTATATTCGGCAACAAAAAATTTATTTTTATTCATTCATGAAACGAGAGACTAACCCCATATAGCTTCAAGGAAAGCTTCTCATGTACTTTACATTTTACCAAACAAATCATTTACATAACTCTTTCTATCACTTTAAAAAATCCATTTTAATGTTCCCATACAAACTAAATAGAGAAACGGTGAGCCGGCTTAAGGCGCGACGCGGCCAGTATATTTCCGACATAATACCGCTGCGTCGAGCGATTACTACTATATATTCTATATACATTTAATAGCTATACAGGCGCGCATAGAACTGCCCGTACTTATGTGAGCGCTGCGGAGCGCGCCCCGGCGCTGCGCAGCTCCGAGCCGTCTAGCGATACGAACATCTGAAGCGCTTCGAGCGAGTGCTGTCTCGGCGCCCGGCTTATTATTATCGTAGATTGGCGTCGGCGCAACTACACGGCGTTAGAAGGACGTTCCGTTTTAAATATCAGGTTTTATTATTATGAAGAGCGGCGCAGCGGAGTGCGGACGGCGGACGGTGCGGCGGACGGTGGACGGCGACGGCGGACGGCGGACGGTTGCGTGCGATAACATTTGACATTCGTAATTAGTCGAGCGCGGCGCGAGCCCGGCTCCGCGGACATTCCGCCGGAGTCCGCGGGGCCGGACAAAGAGGTCGCGTTGCGTCAGCCGCGGCGGCGGGCGGCGGGCGGCGGGGCGACACGCGCGCGGCTACCGCCCGCCGCCCGCCGCCCGCCGCCCGCCGCCCGCCGCCCGCCGCCAGCCGCCAGCCGCCAGCCGCCAGCCGCCAGCCGCGCCGACACCACGCGCCCGCATTTCGCATACACCCGAATCTACACCTACCTGTACCCACCCAGCCTTGAGCAACCTTTTCGTCCGCGCTCACTCCAAACACACTCTTTCCTCACCATTTCATACAATGATTACATACGCGAATATTACACATTTAATTAAACGAAATTTTACGAATTTATCGCAATTTAATTACTCATTAGCCCAACTTTTCAAATGCATTACAGCCATGACCACGTGAGGACTCAGGTGAGAGATAGACGGCACAGATGCTATCTAATTAAAAAGTTCTTAATATTACTTAAAATTAGTAACGAAACGACAATTGATTTGCTGGGTTCTCTTCATCTGTAAAGTGTGTTGACTAAATCCAAAATACCCGACTGCCCGCTTAATGAGTCCAAAAATCAGGCGAGCGTAAACACCGCTGCTGGAATTGATGCTTTATTTTCTTGTGTGTAAGGTCGTTGTCGTCCGTTGGGGTCGTATACGGGCAAAGTCAAAGAGGCGAGAGATAAAAACGTTGGAGGAAAACATGGAGTGCGCGATAGCGTCTCGCGCCCGCGCCGAATCGCGCAATTATAATGGAAATGATTTGTATCCAGTCCTGCAGATCACTCGCGGACGTACCACTGGACGAACCTGCATATTTATTTACTACTTTCTTACAACACACAGTTGCCGATTGATTTAATTAATTGTAGCAAGAGTTTAAACTTTAGTATACGTTTCTTGTATCTAAAGTTATCTTATATTTAAAGATTTTTTTTTGGTACCTACAATGGGCTAAAACCTGTGCTTAATTTCCGAAGGTGAAGGTTTCGGAATGTGACAGCGTGCTCGTCAAGAAAACTCTGTTTTTCATCGGTTTTTATTCGGAAAATAGTAGCAAGCCTGGTACGAAAAAACTCCTCTTCCTACCTCCAACTCCACAACTTGTAACACGGGAATCGAACCGAGGATCCGTGTTACAAGGTTAATCGCTGCGCCATGGAGGCAGTTAAAAAGATAGCCTGCCTTCAGAGTAATGAACTAAATGTTTACTGTGGACTTTCCAATTACTTTTGGCAATCTCAAAACTACTCAAACTAAAACGAAAAGTTATTTTAAAAAAATCAACTAGCTGGTTGTTTTGCTGGCTAATTAAAAAGGAGGTCGCCTGTGATACAAATGATGATCAAAAATTAATATTTTTCATCACCATTTTTACATGTCATTTAGTATATTAGTTCTCTTTGTATTCAAACAATGTTTATTTACGTACTCGTACCTATGAAAACTTGCCTCTCGGACCTTGCATTAGGCGAGTTTGTATTATTTTTATTTTCTTACCGATTGCATTTATAATGATTTTCATGTACGTTTTAAAACTGGAATTATTTGTTCGGAAATATGAATACATACATAATTTTTGCTAATTATACAAAATTAGCAAAAAAATTGTAAAAACTTATTAATTATTTTAATCTTGTTAATTGTCTAATTCTACGCATTCGTACGCAGTTTGTGTGTATTTAGATGCCAAAACTTTTAAGTGGACTGCAAAAGACACCAACGCTACCTGAGTCGTGAATTTTAAGTGACACCGCGGTTATTTTTAACTCGCAAACGCTAAGAAATAAGAATCAAATTCGCGCGAATTAATTCCCGGAAGTTTCTCTCAGTTGTAGACTTGCTTGCTGGTTGTTATTATTATTTTTAATAAATTAATAGTTTTACACAAACAAACAAACAGTCCGGTTAATATTCTTGATGCTGGTACTTGGGTAGTTGGATAGTATAGATCATTTGAACATCAATGGCCAGGTGAGGGTTGGTGGAATTTTAATCGATTTATATACATGAGTTTAATTTTAGCTTTTGTCTCGTTATATACATTACCGGAAACAAACTATATTTATCCATCAGGTTGTTGTCTGAAAATTAGCATAACTAAATATAACAAATAGATGTATTATTATTGTCAAAAACATGATAATTGTATATATTTGGTATTGTATATACATATTAGTTCCTGCACTTGCTCCATATTTTTTAATTACTTTGCAAATCAAACATTTAATTTGTATTTTTTTTGACAATTGTCTAACTTGAACTTAAATTCACATGATATTAAGTGAAAACGAGGCCGTAGATCATGATACGACGTACTCGACGTAAATACTCTGGCTCCTCATGTATAGACAACTGGATCTGAGTTTTATGTTCAATATGATGAAAGTAGCCATCCAGGCCAGTACAGCCACGCAGGCTGGAGACAGTGGTTAAAGAATGAATAGCGTTTGCTAAAACCCTGCCAGATTTGGAAATCGTTAAAAATTGAAACTGGAGAAAATAACCTTGAACAGCTGCACTCATAGATACACAGTGTTACTGGGGTCTTCTCTAGTTAAAGAGTCAAGGCTATAAACCACAAAGCTGGACAAGTGCGAGTTGGCGGATGACACATGTCTTCTAACGCGGTTCTAGGAACATGTTCGTTACCTCACGATGTTCTCCATATCAGAAGTTCGAGCTTAATTGAGCTAGAACCCACGCACTTTATTGTCGTGAAACTATTACTGCTTTTTAGATTCGCACACACTTTTTAACAGCTCAATAGAAAGCTGGTTATATTAATAAACTATATACTAACAGAAATATAATTAACATGTAATACCTCAGATCTATACCTTACTACACTATTGTTCAATACTTAGCATACTTAACTGAGGATATAGCTCGATAAAGAACTTGATGAAGATGAACACTTTATCACATGAACACGGAGTTTCAAGTGATCAGTGAATGAAACATATATCTTTATAATTATATATGTTTTTGATGCGTTCAATGAACTCAAGGTTTGTGGACATTTAAAAACAAACTAAATGATAATTGGTTTATATTACTATTTGAATTCATTAATAACTTACTATATAATGTCCAAAGTAATAAATATTAAATAATAATGTATGTATATGAGGTCACAATTAAAATTGATAATAACTGTTTCTTTTCTATTAACCTTTTTTAGCATACAGTCACAAAAAATTTAAATTAAGAAGAGCTCTTATTTATTTTCAAATATTTTTAGTAATAATCTATATTTTCAATGATATTCTATATTATAATAAACAAATAATGTTCCTATTATTAAGACTAGGACCTTCTCTCAAGTGAGTATTTATTTGTGTAAAGTTGTTATATTAGGTCAACAAGACGACTAGATTATAGTTAACAGTTCCGTACCTGTACCTTCATAGTCATGATTTCAGATGTTTTTATTAGCTACAGTGCCTTTCCAAACAGAACAATAGGCTAGTAGACCCACTAAACTATTGTATATTTATAGAATATTTCTTTATAAGGCAGAGACAAGACGAGTGAAACTTCTCAGCTCTTCCTCATGAAATGTAGGCTTCAATCTCGTTACCCGTTTTGATAATTATCAAAATTAAAGGTAACATTTGGTGATAGATTATTTTCTTTGAATCAATAGTTCGTTATAATATATTAGTGCGCCCTATAAGAATATTAAATATATTTGAACTCAAAAGACCTTACAAAAAGAGGTTGATTCTAAATCTATCGACGTGAATGCTAGTTAGCCATATCTTTCTATCACAAAATAAAGACTTGCTGGCAAGTATTACACATTATTATGATTAAAATATAGCACAGTATAAGCGGGAATATAGAAACGGTAAAATTTATGTAAAAAAATCAATCTCTGTGATAGCACCTGCTAGAAGACGAGGAGTTGAAACTAATGTACTTACAGGACTTTAAGTATCTGCAAAAAATACACTAAAGTTCAGAAGTGTCAATTGTATCCATAAAATGTTAGTTTTGTGTGAAGAACATACCTTTTGCTTCTGGTGCTGAAGAAAACCTGTTATACTTGGTCAAAAAATGTAGTTCCTAAAAGAAAAGTGTAACTTATTTAAGTTAAGGTAAAAGTCTTGATCAAGTTATTGTTAGCTGACTAGTGCTCGTTTCCTCAAACGATTGTGCCAAATTTGTAACTTGGTAATCCATCTCTTTCCTGTATTTAATTAATTTACCCGAAAACGTTTTGCTTGCGTTTATTTTGAAAAATCTGTCTTTTGCTAGCAATTTGTTGCGATAAAAATCGATAGAGTCATCGTTTAACATTTCTGATCATTAAATAGTCAATATTATCTCATAGGCTCCAAAAGTATGCAGATGATAGATATTTCAGGGATTTTCAAAACTTAACTAAATTTCCACAGAACCGCCGGAACGTTCTAGAAGGTGTGAATATGTTCAGACTGTATTTGCTGGTAAATACATAATTGTATAGACTTGAAAAACACACGTTAGGTTCGAAGGCGGGCATTAACCTCGCGGAGTTTCGCCTGTTGCTGTTGACTCCGCACAAAAGAACCTTTCAGGCTTTGTGCGTCACCTTATTACTCGTGGTTTTTTTTTGGACACTCCAATAACTTTTGAAGGGTTCGAAAATTTTCAACATCAAATCTTGCCGCTAATTGAACCCGTGGTGATCATATATTTTTTTAATGCTCAGCAATGGACGACAATAGGCTAAAAAGATGATTAGACTATTGATTTTAGTAAAAATTATTCAGTGGCAATATCTAATGTTCTTATGAAATCAACTGCATGTAATAGATTCATAGTGCTGTAAGAGTTAATACAAACAGTGGAACCTATTAGATGCCTCTGCCGCTAATCTGTTGTAAACCGGTGGCAAAGAAACTGTAGTAAAAACGGTTTACTACAATTACATTGTGAATGTTGACATGTTCTCACTGACGTCAAGTCGGTCGATGTTTCGTCGTTCATTCGGATGATGCTGTCTTATTGATGATGTTTGCAGCTTCATCTGACTCAGGTCTGGATATGAATCTAGAATCTACGAGCCATTTAAGTATTTGATTTTTTGGATTCATCTCCCTGGTTAGTTTTAAATTTCACACCCATGTCTCTTTGATTTCAACGGTGGACATGGACTTTGCACGCCTAATTCCGTTACGACGTTTCAACAGACGGAGAGCTTGGCCGCTTTTCAACTTTAATATCTGTTCTTCCTAACGCTTTCTCTCTGACTGTCTTGTTAGTTCTTTGCATATAATTGTTAATTCATCCATTATTTACGGTGTCAAATTTTTGTTTAATTTTAAAATTATAATCATTTAACGTAACTGAAGTTACACCACTTGAATACTCATATATTATCTGTAACTGTTTGATTCATAATACCTGTGTCTGTATACTTCTATAAGAATATTATTCGTTCAATATATACTGCCAAAATTTTTTTTTGAGTTTCTACTACTTACACTTATCTATGGTGTTAGTCAAAAACTACCAATAATGAAAAAAAAAAATATAGGAAATATTAACTTTTAGTAATTTAAAGAGTAAGGTAGAGTAGGGAATATATGAAGAAAAGTAGAAACGATTCTTATTAAATCGTTAAGAGAATTGTTAATACCTCTGTCAAAGGGGGGTTATAATAATTAATACAAATCCCTTAATTCCAATGCTAGTAAATTAATCCTAATCAATAATAATCATTATTTTTAAAGGTAACAAGAGAACAAATATTTTACCTGGTAGCAAGGTTTCCCTGCGGCGCCGATCCGCTGTGGTTAGTAACCATTATGGGCTGAAAATAGAATTTCACAAATCGAAAACTACAGTACATTAGCTTTCAGCAAATTGTCAGTAGCCATTTTATAACACACCGCACAAAAAGGAGGCTGTTACAAAGTATCGGAACTTGTTAACAGTAAACTGAAACATTACGTATATTATACTAATTTAAATACATTAAAAAGAAATCTTTTCATCACGTTTTAAATTTATCAATATCAGTTCATGGACTCCCACTGCTGGAGATAAGTCAACCTAAAGATATCAATACAGATCGTTTTAAATTATTAGTGTTAATACAGTACGTAATAAAAGGAAATTCTCTTAATGCAGTGGAGTGAAGCTAGTCGACAACCATGAACCTTCATTACTCCATGAGCTCATAGTGATGAGACGAAGCGCGATACAAAGTATTTATATACAAATACATGATCATTTGTAAATACCTTGTTTTTGATATTACCTTTATGTTACTTCCACTATATTTTTTATTACAAATTTATTTGGTGTTTCTCTGTGTGATCGAATCAATTGGAGCGAAGAGATCCGTAGAAGAACATGATGATGCTGATCGATGTTCGAAGGTCCGACGGCCGATGGGGCAGAAAGATCTTCAAGTGGGGACCACGAATTGGCAAGCGCAACATGAGACGATTGTCCTGTTGAAGATCGGAATTGGCATTAGACTGGTCTCGCCAGAAGTCGATTAGAGAGACCTAGGTTCAGCAATGGACTAGGATAAGCGGAAATGATAACGAGGAAGTTAAATTAAATCCTTCTTAATTTTTTTTAATTAAGGTACTTTAGTTGACGAAGCGTTTATTTATAGGAATTGTTGAAAGTTGATTCACTGAAACTGGATCGGCGTCGAACTAATTCTTATTGAGTAAAGAAAACACGGAATTACCTTAAAGGTCATCAAGTAGTTGGGGATTTCGTTGATTAAAAATGTGAAATAAGAACCACCTAGTACACGTGTGCCTCTGACGAGGTACCTGAAGCTTGCTAACAAAATAAACGATATGATAGATGCTTCACTTTTTATGGAAAGGAATAAATGCTGTGAATAAATTAAAACATTTGCTAACTATTACGAATAAAATATATGCTTTTTCTTATTTTTTTCTATAACTCAACCAATTACAGAATCATATTAATATAAACTTACTTTATTATAACTTTCTTTAGTTTATTTCTGTAGTTATTAACAGCATACTGTACACCGGTGTTGCGTGACTGGCGCAGCGTCAACTCTTTAACAAACAAAGTCAGGTGAGAAGCCGACACAAGTTTATGAAACTACGATTCCAATAACAAGCGATTACATCAAGATGATTGAAAAAAGTCAGTTACTTGTAAACTTTTTACGGAATGATGATTGCGTGATTAAACTTAGTTAATTGATGATAAAAAAACATCAACGAGTCCTTTAGAACCAACAAATTCAATCCAAGAAAACACTGTTGTTTACTTATTTAGATCCGTACAGCGGTAACTTTTCAAAAATGCTTTAAAAGCTAAATCTCCCGAGGAAACTAGCAAGTCCAAATGGCATAAAAAATTTAATCCACTAAAAGGAATCCTTGCGAACATCGGTCCATATTTTCTCTGAAAAGAAAGTCTTTGCCCAGCAGAACACATTTATATAAGTTACAAAAACAAGTTTGTGTATGATTATAAAAATAGTCAATCAGCAGAATTATTATAAATAATTAAAAGTTAAAACTAATCAAATAATCTACTACAATCAGAAGCTAAAAATGAGAAACCAACACACAATTTATCACAATATTGATCGAGAAAATCTAAAAAAGAAAAACTGTAATTCAAGTATAATGTAAGTAAAAAAAAGATACGGCAAACAAGAAAAAAGAGATTTATTTCAATACAGATTATATAAATTGTAACGACAGATGTCGCAAGGACACCGTGCACCACCACCGCTAACGATTCCAACGCTGGCGATATTTTTAATGACACTTTACCTGCTCTCGAATCCACTACTTCCGCTTACACAGATCTAACAAATGAACCTGAAGTGAAACCCCTGACAGACCTTCAAAAATTCCTATCGATATGAAAAAGGACCAACTATATTTTTACAAAACAGTATGTGTAAGTTTTAGATATACGTTATATTGCGTAACCACGAAATGTCTATGTTTTCAACATATATAAATTACAGAGTTTTTTCGAGTTGTGCTTATTAACAAACCAGTCGAGCGAGTTTCTTCTTGAATTTTAAGTCCTGTGATGTTTGATCTGTGAACAGGGTTATGCTCTATTATTGATTAGTTTTATAAAACTGTTTGAATCTCCTTATACATGCCTGAACAATCTTATTACTTTCTATATTTAACTGAATTATGTTATAAATTTTTAACTGTAGTGTTTTTTAATCGACAATGGCTTAACTCTTGATCCCAATTTCAACACATTAAGAGACGATGAGGCCGAAGTTGGCGAAGATCACACGCCTAAAATACTCTGAAGCTCATATATTGACAACCGGAACACAGTAATGCTGAGTGGAGATTTATACTATTAGCATGGTACTTAATCATTAGCCAAACTCGTCATCATGAGGCTCCGAAACTGAACTACGGACCTCCATGAAGCAAGCGGTTAGTCAATACGCCACAGAGGCTGTCTAATTATGTTTATAATTTAGATCCGTACAGCGGTAACTTTTCAAAAATGCTTTAAAAGCTAAATCTCCCGAGGAAACTAGCAAGTCCAAATGGCATAAAAAATTTAATCCACTAAAAGGAATCCTTGCGAACATCGGTCCATATTTTCTCTGAAAAGAAAGTCTTTGCCCAGCAGAACACATTTATATAAGTTACAAAAACAAGTTTGTGTATGATTATAAAAATAGTCAATCAGCAGAATTATTATATATAATTAAAAGTTAAAACTAATCAAATAATCTACTACAATCAGAAGCTAAAAATGAGAAACCAACACACAATTTATCACAATATTGATCGAGAAAATCTAAAAAAGAAAAACTGTAATTCAAGTATAATGTAAGTAAAAAAAAAGATACGGCAAACAAGAAAAAAGAGATTTATTTCAATACAGGTTATATAAATTGTAACGACAGATGTCGCAAGGACACCGTGCACCACCACCGCTAACGATTCCAACGCTGGCGATATTTTTAATGACACTTTACCTGCTCTCGAATCCACTACTTCCGCTTACACAGATCTAACAAATGAACCTGAAGTGAAACCCGTGACAGACCTTCAAAAATTCCTATCGATATGAAAAAGGACCAACTATTATATATTTTTACAAAACAGTATCTGTAAGTTTTAGATATACGTTATATTGCGTAACCACGAAATGTCTATGTTTTCAACATATATAAATTACAGAGTTTTTTCGAGTTGTGCTTATTAACGAACCAGTCGAGCGAGTTTCTTCTTGAATTTTAAGTCCTGTGATGTTTGATCTGTGAACAGGGTTATGCTCTATTATTGATTAGTTTTATAAAACTGTTTGAATCTCCTTATACATGCCTGAACAATCTTATTACTTTCTATATTTAACTGAATTATGTTATAAATTTTTAACTGTAGTGTTTTTTAATCGACAATGGCTTAACTCTTGATCCCAATTTCAACACATTAAGAGACGATGAGGCCGAAGTTGGCGAAGATCACACGCCTAAAATACTCTGAAGCTCATATATTGACAACCGGAACACAGTAATGCTGAGTGGAGATTTATACTATTAGCATGGTACTTAATCATTAGCCAAACTCGTCATCATTAGGCTCCGAAACTGAACTACGGACCTCCATGAAGCAAGCGGTTAGTCAATACGCCACAGAGGCTGTCTAATTATGTTTATATTTATATAGCGAAACAGTTGCTGGGAAGTCTAAGAAATATTTTATTAATATAGTTAGTAAAAATCACGAATTACGACATCTTTGTAACTTTTTTTAACTATAATGAAACTAAAGTGATAAATTTGTATATAAATTACTCAAAGAAAATTTTAATAATCACTGAATACTTTTTTTTATGTAGTATTGGTTAAATTTAATCAAATAATAATTTTTCTGTCTTCTTCCTGTGTGGCAATAGATGGCAATATGGACTACAACTTTTAGATAACACAAAATCGAAACAAGTTTAAACAAGTCTTGATAAGCACTAAATGTTCGAGCGAACATTTGAAAGTGTAAAACTAAGGTGCTTATGCGATACAATTTTTATTCAAATATTAAGTAATGCCAAAATTATATACGTGTTTGATAATTTCTTAAAAACTTAAATGTTTTTGCAGATTAATAAGGGAATATCTTTAGAAAGATTTTCAAAATATTCTTCTTGTACACCTTCGATTAGTGTAACCAGTACAAAAAGTGAGTTATAAAAAAGGTTTCGTTTTTTTTTCTATTGGATAATACCGCCACAGCGCATAGTTTAACAAACAAATCTTTTATCACTAAATGATAAGAAAGAAGCGGCCCATAGACGCAAGATGGCGTTGCTCCGTTGCCCTAAGGCTTAACATGAATATCTCGTTTCCAATAATTGTCGCCATTTCAGTTACTCTCGCCACTCTATAAATAGTTAATGCTACTAACTCATAACCATGTTTTGATCTACGAAAATGCTTCTAATAATTATATCAAGGGTCTAACTTTACTTATTATCTTATATAATTAAAAACTGATCTAGAATAATGTCAGCATTTAAAGTTCAAAGTCGCACTCAGTATTTTGCTAATAATATCACAGTAATTCAAATCAATTTTTTGATTGTAGTTAAAAAACATTTTTAAATCGATTTCTTATATTTGAACACTTTATATTCATGTAATTGTGATGGTGATAGCCGAAACACTGCAATGTTGTAATGGCCGCAAATTTGCAATATAAAGGGAATAGTTACCCATGGGGCTTCGTAAAACACTTACCACCAACTAAACTCGGCAGCATGTGACAAGATTCGAACCAGGGACCCCCGTGTTATAGGCAAGCGGTTAGTCACTGCGCCGCGGACGCAGTAAATATCAATAACATGTTATTAACACAAAACGGTTAGGTTTGGATGAGCAATAAATATTAGTTAAGATAAACATGCAAAAATAATTATTTGGCTTTGATTACACGAACGAACGGCCTACTTTGTCACATGTCGATGTAAAATGACACTGAATGCGGAGTCAGCTTTTCGTTGGGTTAACGCGTAGTGCAGAGCGCGCGAAACAGCGCCGCCGGTGCGCCCGAGTCGAGCACATGCCGCCGACACATGCCTGCCTTACTGCACCTTGTGCATAAAATATTTTTTGCATCGGCCACGACCAAACGTAATGGCCGCATTTCTATTGTTCTTTATGTTTTATCATAGTTTAAAAATTTACAGATATTTTTTAAATTTCGAATTATACAATTTCGCGGGCATTCGACTTCGTTACGGCTTTAGTATTGTTTTTTTTTATACTACTATGCGGCAAGACGAGCGAGACGTTCACCTGATGGTAAGTGATACGCTTGCCCATGATAACGTGGTGCTAGTTAAGATGGCACACACTGCACCACATTGCGCTCGCCTTGAGACATAAGGTGTTAAGTCTCGTTACCCCAGTAATTACACTAGCTACAGCGCCCTTCAAACCGGAACACAGTAATGTTCGCACACTACTATTTGGCGGTTGAAATAGGAGCTGCGGTGGTACCCACCCAGACGGTCTCCGGCAACAGAGACCTACCACCAGTCAGTAATTACACGTTTCTAGTACGTTAATGATACAAAATGAAAACTTTAAACAATCTCATCAGAATTATTATATTTATTTTAATATTAATGGTGAACACTTGATCTTGATTACAAGTGGTTATTGATGAAGCTGTTATGGCGACAGATTTACAATAAAGTCTAGCCAAGCGGGTTCGAAAAAACCTTACTGCTAACCAAAATTGAAAATTTCAAAACTTTGTCTTCTCTAAATCGATGCATAAAGTCGAAAACATAAGCTTAAAAGGCTTAAAAGGCAATAAATATTGTCTTACACATATATCTGAATTGACAATTGTTATACAGAACACATTGCAGGTGGTAAAACTTAATTCATCATTTTAGAATTATACTAAATGCATTTGAAAATTTGTATGTACCACTGAAAAATTTCCGAAATACTGATTTTTATAATCTTTTAAAGTTTTTACACATATTGTTAAAATAGTGCGGCATGCGTTAACAAATACTTTGCAGCGATAGTTTACGACGCCATCTCTTGATTGTAAGTGAAAATGATTCTGTTGCATAATAGTACACGTATCAAGTAACGGTACCTTAACAATAAAGTTCTTACATATACATTTATAGATTCAAATAATAGTATTGTTTGTAATTGATCTTTTGATACATGCATATAAAAATATCTTAAGTTTACTGAAGTTATGATGTAAGTTAGATATTAGTTAAGACACAACAAGAGGTTTGTTAGAATATGAAAATTAAAAAAATTGTATTACCTCACCGATTTATCAATTGATACACAAAATAATGAATCCATTATATTCGTTACTGTGTACCTAATATAAGGTCCAGGACTTTAATGTAAAATTTACTTCAATGTTCATATTCTGCAGTTTCAAATATTACTTTATTCCAGTATGTACATAAGTTTAAGTTTGTCGCAATGAAGCACAGCACAGTCCTGACGACCCTGAGCGGTTACATGAAAGAAGAGAACTTATCGTCGAAATAATCATATCGCAGGATAAGATATTATAACAATACTTAACTTTACATTATAACTTGAATCTGCAATATTAACACCTATTGTTGCAGCTTATCACGAATTTTAAGTCCACAGATTCAAGGTGAATTTAAGTACACAAAAAAATATTAAATTAATACATAATATTGGTAATATTCATATGTTAAATTAACAAGAATTAACAAGACTTACTGCTCGTAATGCTCAGCTGTAAAGGACTAAAAATCTTTAACTTTACTTATAGATAGCAAGTATTTCTTCATTGTGTATGTATGTACAAACATTACTAACATCCGATTAAAACAAGCTGATGATAAGACTAACGAAACGTACTTATCGTGTCTCATATCATACGCGTCTAATTGATATTTATATCATCAGTGTCAGGTGAATAAAAATCATCTCATGTTCATGTATAAAAAATATATTTACCAAACTTTTACCGGTTTTTATGTGAGGTGTATACATAAAGCATCACTTTTTGATTTTAATTACAGCCGTTTTACTTATCGTAACGCTCTACAACAGAATATTGTATAGCAACAATGCGTATTGCTAATTCGTATTGTACTCTATAGTACAGAACAGCATGTTTTTTTTTTTCTATTTTAATACTAGGTACTCAAGCTGTATTACTTTATTAGAATTATTTTAAGAGACTAAATTGAATGCGGTACTCCGATAGGCAAGAAAAAGTAGCTGTAACTGAGAAGTAACTTATAGATTTTACAAAAGTTTTAAAAATCTCAAGAAGTTCGCTAAAATTTTTAAATACTGACTCTATGGTGTATCGGCTATCCACTTGTAACATAGAAGTCCCTAGTTCGATAGTTACAAGCAGCAGAGTTTGGATGGTGGCAGGTGTTATCGAAGTCTTATGGCTAACTACCACCTTAATTGTATTGTATAAGAGGCAGAGTGTTCTGTGCGAGCACGCTTTATCACTTTCGCGATCGTTGTCACTTAACATCAAGTGAAAAAGAGATCATGTAATAACCCGTTGTACAAAAAATATATATAAATGTTAAATTGTCTCGTCATGTTAAATTCAATAACGGCTTTTTTACTTGTGAAATTATATATGGTTGAAAAGAGCGGTTGTTGAAAAGTGGGTTTTGAATCTGGCAATCGCTAGAGGATTATAATATTGGCTTTAGGTCAAATTTATTAATTGATACGCAGTATTTCAGAATATACGGTTCATCAAATCATTGTTATCAACGTAACAGGGTAAGGTTCTATGTTAGTTTATTTTATTTTTTTATACTACTTTGCGACGAGACGAGCAAGACGTTCCCCTGATGGTAAGTGATACGCTTGCCCATGACAACGTGGTGCTAGTTAAGATGGTACACACTGCACCACATTGCGCTCGTCGCCTTGAGACATAAGGTGTTAAGTCTCGTTACCCCAGTAATTACACTCTGTTTATTTATTCAATATATATTAATTTTATTTATTCAATATATATTTAAACAACTACATATCAGCGTGTTTAAATAAGGTACAATTCCAATAAAAATAATCGAAAGAATTTTTTCTTTAAGCAAACGCGCACTCGTACCAATCGAATGCGCTTCGTCATGCCGATAACTGAAGTAACATTCGTATGGATAAGCAACATTCAGTAATTCTTCCTGTATAATTGGAAATCACCCGGAATTTTCATTGACAATACTTTAAACTCTTTGTTATTTAGAGCGATACATTCGAAATTACCGCCATCGAATTTTTCCGACTTTCTTGGTATCGGGCTATAGTATCGATCCGCGCACGCCTCATTGCTGCAGCGCCACGCAGCAACTGGAACTCGCGGCGAGTTGTACGGGGAATGTACTGCGACTCAAACTAGCTTCGTTAGGATTTGATTTACAAGACACGTTTAACACGGTAAGGGCGTAGTCGGTACCACCGAGTAGCGCACTCTCGCGAGAGATGTTAGAACAGATAATGTTGAAAGACGCGAAAGCAATTTATCGCTTATGTGTGTATACATTGCCGCTTTAGACGCACTATTTTAGCAGTACTCTAACGAACCCGGCAATGGTTGCCGCAACTTGGGTGTGTTGTTTACAGACGCAGCACAGCTGGTGTACAGAAGGCCGGCTCGGAGCTAGCGCGGCCTCGCGGCTCTCTTTGCGCCGCAACGTAAATCGTTGAAATCAAAACTTTCACGCTACGGAGCGCTACGAAGTTTTACAGCTACAAACTTCCTGCTACGAACCGGCCGTTGCGCCCCGCACTTGAAACTTTGTTTTGAAAGCTTTTTTATTGTGTCACTTTCTGTTATCAGTTGCGAGAAGTTTGATCTGGTAAGCAAATTGCGACATGCTTCTAATAATAATTTTCGTTTGCGACAGACCGCCAATTTTAAATGTGATAAGTTTGTTACGATTATAGCATTGGTTACATAATTGATGTCGTTAAGAGTATTACCAAAAGTTAGAAATAATTTATATCATTAAATCTCCTAATACTAGACATAATTGTTTTACTTAATATTTTTTGGTAAGCTGTGTATTGTTAGGTAGCATAAAACGGCTTGGAATTGTTATCCGATGGGTATTTTAAAAAAGCGGATGCGTGGCGCTTGAGTACTATTGGTAATATAACTAAAAGCATATATAACTATTTTTATGTAGTATTCATAGAAATGAAAGTACACTTAAACTAACTTAAATATTTGTAAGATTAACTATCAGATTATTTATTAATTATCAGATTATACCTAAACTAAATGCTGAATTATTTTTTTAAATTAATTAACTTTATAGTATTTGAAATGTGGCTTAATTACTGGTAATGTAGGTATCGATACGTCGAAGTTATCGAAACCTCACTACGCAGGCAGCGGAGTCGGTTCGGTTTTGTTGTTCGTGGAAACGAGTCGCAGGTGGGCGCTGCGGCCGAGCCGAGCCGAGCCGAGCCAAGCGCAGCCGAGCCGAGCCGAATGCAGCCGAGCGCCGCCGGAAGCGCGCGAGCGGGCCCGGCTGAGCGGGCTCCGGGGACGAACGTCGTATCCGCCTCGCGGTCCACCATTCGCCAGTCTGCGCTCGGCCACCGCTCAGTTCGTATGTGACAGTGACGCCGTGCTGTGACACATTTGACAGTTGTTGATCGTGATCGTGTTATGTTTTCGTATCGGAACTATGGTGTATCCCCATGAAGATGTGGAGTGATTTTCAGGTGAGTGTTATATATGTATAACAAATAAAACCGTGAGTGATCTGCGAAAGCCCAAAGTTTTAATTTGGCTTAAGAAAATATTTTAACAAAATAAATAATTTCGTTTTTTTTCTATCGTTCTGGTATTCAGCTTTCGTAGATCGACTCTTATTTAAAAATCGTGCACTTTATGTTTTTAAATTATTTTTTTTTTATAATTACGTTTCTTAATAAAGTTAAAATTCTTTGTTTAACTCTTAGACATTGCTTTTACGTTGTCATTATAAAATTTCATTGGCGTTTATACCGCATATAAATTGGCAGTATTCAGTTTATTATAATTTTTTTTCGTCAAGTTTATTTTCACTGCATTTTTTTCAATATTTCTGTGAAGTATATTCTGGAAAGTTTTGTTTTTTACCCGTAAAGAATTGTCTATTTATAAAAATGTACACTTACCTGTACATCATTAACTATATCCGATTTTTAGGGTTTAGGAATGATGTTATACTTTTAAAGGTTTTGTGTTCATTATTATTTTAAAGGATTTACGTAAAACAGATATCATCGATTTTTCGGGCTCGAAAAAAAAAGTTTGTTACTTTTCCGCTAAGTGCGCGCCTTTTTTCGAATTTGACATATCCACACTTCCGGCGACCTGTCAAACGTCATGTGATAGATAGAAAGGGCGCGTTTCGAGTTTTAAATCAAAGCGCTGTAGTCGCCTCGATAACTGCGTCGCTCGAGGCGAGCGAGAACTAACAGAAATAAGTGCGCGGCTTCTCGCTCGCGCGCGTAGCGTCGTCTCGTTCGCGCGGCGAGTGTTTTTGTGTCGGAGCGGGTTTTTTGTGCGCGGCGCGAGGCTGCCGGCGCCGTTCGCTCGGCCCGCCGCACATTAATTATCGCCGAGTTGGCTCCGGCGCGAACGCACTATACTTTCTATGTTACTACGTTATTCTCTTGCTTAGAATTCGGCAGTAATTTTACGCGGTACACCCGCATTTACTTCTTCTGCCTTAGCTATGTTAGATAAAAGTTTTATGGGCTTACCAAAAAACTATTTCCTAGTTTAGGTTAATTAACAAATAAGACTTTTGTCGTAATATTAACTTCGACTTAGTTGATGGCAGGATTTTACAGACCTGGTAGGGTAGCCATAACTCACTTATGGTGAATCTGCCGCTACAACAGCATCGCTGTAATAAGAGAACCAGGATATTCTGGGCGAGCACGCTTTACTATCCACGGCATTATCACTCCACATCACTAAACAAAATTTTACGAATTTTGCCTCGTTTTTTTAAGCTCATCATAAAGCTGTAGGTTATCTGTAATGACTATGATATTCAGAATATTTGTCACATTAGTTCTCCCGTTACCATTAAGTGCCGTAAAGCCGTAAAATTGTGTTTTAATAAATATGTAATATTCGCGTACATATAAGAAATTTTATTTGCCATAAGAAAAGGCTGGGACCTATTTAATGTAACAGGCGCGTCGCTATAGCAACGACCGCGTAGCTTTTACCAAAACTTACCGTATATTATAAGTTTCATCACAGCTTCTATTAAACTAAGCATAGAACTTTTTTAATAATAATCATTTGTTTATACTAAATTTTTCTTATCTGATGAGACAAAGGCGTAAGCTTGAAAATTATTTCACTATCAGAAATACATTTATCGGAGCGATAGCCGTCGATAAGTCTGCTAAAAGTATATTTTGTGTTGAAGGTTTAAAAAGTTTCATTAACAATGTTGACGTGTTAACTAAAATCCGCGTCCTTGTACAGCTCCTTCATTTCCTTATTTTTAGATAGTCATTTTCATTTAACTTTAAGTAAATGTAACTCGGTTGAATTTCCTACATATTTCGAATTCGCAATGACTCTCATATTACTCTGTGTCTCATCTGACTATATATTTATTTTATCCTTCTTTGTTTCGTCTCTTGTAACAGAGAATGTATAGGATATAGACAAAATTATCGTTATTATAGAATAGTACGCTATATATAACACACAAATCGAGTAAGTGTTTAGTTGAAGTTTTATGCGATACACTAGTCGCGATGTTTTGCTCGAATCATATGTTCCGTGCAAATATTTACATCATAAACAAGCATCCTAAAACAAGCCACGTGCTACCGTTAGGCCTCAGCGTAGCGACGCTGGGACTGGGGTGGGGTGGGGGCAGTGGGTGGGGGTTGAAGGGTGCAATGCCGAGGAATGCGACTTGTTGCAGTCACGTGCATCCGTCAGCCGGGACGCCGGGACCTTATGCACGCTTACGAGACACTTACCAACAAACATTATTACTCACATATAGTTTAAAGTTAACCACGAGTCGTTAAAAAATTAAAGCTTTTATTAAAGTAACAAAGAGTTTAATGACAATCATAAGCATTGCTGTCAGCATATGAAATCCAGAATATTTTTCGCGTTCGCCAATCATGGTCTTACTGTCACTTAAAATCATGTGAAATTAACGTCAGATGTTAGTCCATTGTAGTTACAAAAATTAAATCGGAGGCGGTGTTTAATTACACTTAACACCGTTTAAAGCCGTGTTAGCTCAATTTGTATGATCGTACATCCTATAAGGATAAAAAAGACGTGGGTTCGATTCCCACTGAGCTTGAGCTTCTGGAGAAGGAAAACGTCGTAAGCAACTTTTTCCAAGTACAAGACAGATAGGTGATTAAGTCTCGAGTCTTTCCTTGTGAGAGAAGGCCGCGATTCCCAGTTGTGGGAATCGGGGCCATTAAGGGAGCCGTTTGTATGTTTGTACAAGACCCGTTAACAATTGAGCACGTGCGTTATATGTTTGTAAACAAAAAGGTAAGGTATGCGCGGCGGGAGGCGGGGTGTACGTCACCGAAGGCACGCATCATAATCATTTATGCTAACGAAGCTAATTATGTAAAGCGCGGGCATGTTTTGACATAAGTTTACGAGCAATTACGATGTATTGTGCGACCCGGCGAACTTGAAAGACATCAAAATAATATAGGGCATCGACATGAACCGTGAATGGCGGCAGCCGGCACCTGTTTAGAAAAAAATGCGACGCTCCAAGCGTCAGGTGTACCGAATTCAATGCGGCCGATTATATTTTTATTGCCGTCATATTGAGTTACCGCTGTTGTTTGTTTACGTTTTTTTACCCTCTTCTCTCGAGTTCTCGCTTGTTTCTACTTCACGGTAGCGATTTCACTAAATGCTCATCTTAATTTTTTATACGAAAACCCCGGTTAGATTTCGCTGGTTACATATTTTAGTTAGAGGTCACCCGGCCACTTATTGCCAATCTGCTGATATAACAGCATTACTGCGTTCAGGCGTTCAACGTATGTGATCCGGTATTCTAAGCGAATTTTGCGTAAATTTTTTCAGCTTTACTGCAGTTACACGTAGTCATAGAGTAGCAGATAATCTGGGAAGTCAAGTAGAGTTTTCCCCGTAATGCCAATGCCGTCCCGCGACCCAATTACGTCCCGCAATAAAACAAAATATGTGCCGTTGAACCCGGGGCCGGGCCGTCGATGGCTGCGTAAACACTGCAACTGGGTAAACGCGCCGAGACGGCCCGACGCCGATAATTTATGTAAATTCACGTCATTGTATAAGAGTGATGCTTTTTTATGGCCGCTCTCTTATTTTGACGGTCAAGTTCGCGACGGTGCGAAAGTTTGACAAGTATTATCGTTTTATTATTGCCTTGAGGTCATAAGCCGACAGGAGCCGATTTGTTTATGGAATTTCTCTTGATATACGGTGTTTCATCATTCGTATTAATTAATATATTACTTGCTATTACAAACAGTAAATATTTATTTTAGTTTTTATTCGACGATACGAATAACACGATTATTTGATACCTGCCCATAACAAGAGGCTATTGTTAAGAGGATAAACCGTTCGACACGTAGTACTCATTGCCGTGAAATAAAAAGTTGTCTAATTACCACAGTAATTTCAGTAGCTTTAATACCGTTCTAACTGGAACAGAGTAATGTTTGCACACTTGTTTTGTAACAATAGTAGGCGCTGAGATATTACCTAGACGGCCTCCAGCTAATGAATCAAAATTAAAAAAAGGTTAACAACACTAATATTTAGAGACAGACATAAATGTAATAGGTAAACAGACGGATACATTTTGAACTAAATCTAATTCAACACATTTACCTACATATAAAACGTAAACATTACACGTTTGTTTGTAAATCGTATTTTACTACAGACGGCCGGCGTCAAATCTCGTTTAGGTATAATTATAAACGATAATAACATTATTAATACCCCGCTACAAATCTATTTCGTAGGTAGTGACTATTAATCATTTATGAATGAATGTTATTATTATACGGCAACCGGTCAACGATATCGGAATGGAGTAAACGTCATTTTATAATCATAAGCTCATAAATAAACAAGGTGACGTATGAGCGAGCTGAGCGATCGCTCGGAAGCGGTTTGAGGCCGGAACCGACGCCACGTGCTCTCCCACGGCGGACTTATTTATATTTGTTTATTTTTAGTCTACAGTGAGTTAACATTTGACCTCAATTTCACATGGTGGTAATTTACAATGCAATAGATGGTAAAGCGTAATCGCCTAAAATACTCTCGCTCTCATACGTTGACAGTCTGTTGTGGCGGAAGATTTATGGTATGAATGCGGTGGTTCGCAAAGAATATACCACCAAGTAAACTCCTTAAATATTGACCTCCGAATCGAACTGGGAACTTCCACGTTATAATTGCACCTATGAAGCAGTTGAACGTTAACTTGTGCAAATGATGTAACAATGTTTTGACATTCAACAACGGCGACACATTTAGCGCGGGGCTGAGCATTAAGTGGACCAATGAACTTGGGCCGTTTGCTGCGTACTGTTACGCAACGCGCCGATTCAGCGAGATTAATGCACGCGGATTTATAGCACGCGATACATTTCAATTTACGTTCAGTTTCATTCACGTGTCGCGATAGTGACGAAGTGATCGTTCCGCTCGTTTGTTTGCTTGCGGCCGTCACGCCGCGCCGTCGCGCCGCACTTCGATTGCTTACAAATCGTCACTAAATGACCGCATGTATACGCCTCTGGCAACATTACAATACGACAATTGTCTCTTACACCAGCGAAGCAATCTCCGCATCCTCCATTCCGAAATGCCGATGTAAGACCGCAGCGCGCGCGGGCCGGCGCGGCGAGACGTGTCTTACTATTAACTACAACTTTGGGCTCAAGACGGAGGGGTGAAGGGAGTACGTCTTCACCCATTGACGGTTGAAGCGCTCCGCGACACTTTCACTGCTCCGTTATTGCAGTCACTACGCGCCTACCGTGCAGCGGGAGCCGGGGGTGGCACACCCCAATGCATTCACCCCCAGACGCGCCACCCCGTGCAGGGCTCGCGGAATACACGGCAGCGGGCATCACAAATTAAAGATATCTTCACTTCTCTTTTATCATTATTTTATATTTATACATTTTGCGTTGTGATAAAACTTATGAACGATTTGTTTATAATACGTCTAACTGATATTTGTTTGCAATAAAATAAATCGATTCACACTTGAACTTGTCAACAACGGGGCACGTGGGACGCGAAACGACTAATTCACTTGCAAGGATAACGACCGCCGCGACTTTGTTACGCAATGACATAACTGACAGCGGCGGCGGGCCTCGCGATAAAGATAATCAAACGTTAGCCACACGTCAGCAATCAATCTATTAACGATCGTATCTCGCGTCTAGACGGCGGGGCAGTCGTTAAAGTGGGACAATGTTAGTGAGGGCTCGTATTTGCGTAGACACGTGTGCCGCGGTACGGCGGGCCCAGTGACAAGTGCTCGTGACGGAAGTTTGTAAACATCGCCGGCCTTGCTCCCGGACGCGGGCTGCAGCCGCACCGCCGCCGCACCGCCGCGCTAGTCACGCACCGATATCGATACACTTTCCCGATCCCGGCTGTCGATGAATGAACTAATGCACGCTCTAACGTAGGGCTGTCACCCTCACCATATTCCACATTTCGATATACATTGTGTTCATGCCCTAAATTTAACACGTTTATTGCCACGACACTTTCAATGATTGCGATCTATGAAGCCAATTTCATTTATATGTTTGTGTTATATGTCTTAAGACATTTTCTATTCATTTAGGTAAGTTTAAACGTTTTCTCATCCCAAAAATCAATTATACATATATACACTGTTATTCTAAAACAGTCGATGTTAAAGTGTAAAAAACGTTTGAAATTTTATTAACATTATTTAGCTCATATAAAACATTCAAAAAGATTCCTGCTATATTCATAAAATCGTTGTTTTAGTAATTGAATCGAGGTATCGATATTATGTATTAAATAATTACATCAATGGATGCACTATGAGGAGCGTGCATATTTAACGCGACTACGTAATAGTGACGTAAGTGAGCGGTAATTAGAACTGTATTTAGGAGTGGTGGGTAGCGGGTAGCGGGTAGCGGGCGGGCGGTGGGCGGTGAACGAGAAGCGGCGAGTGCCCGCGACTATCGGCTGATTGATGGGCGATAGATAGTGGGTCGACATTGAACCCGTCCCGGCGGCGCGGCGGCGCTGCAGCCCGCTGTAAACGTATATCTGCGGACTTCCGCCGGTGACGTCGCGCCCGTGACGTATCCCTCCCTCTGACGTAGCCGCTACGTAACCGCGCTCTTTTTGTTTACGCTATAAAACTGTATTTACATTGTTATTGCATTGTTGCGCGCCGCGACTTATCTTTTATTGCTTCACGGCTCGTTTTGCGTTCGAGTCCCGCTCGTCCGTGGCCAGCTCGCAACAACTATCATTTGTTTTGTTCGAGCTGGTTTACTACAACTGTGTTACTGTTGTCGAGTAGTAAACGGACTCTACACAATTAACTAATTCGTTATCACTTATACTGTGCAGGATTTAGAAATTGTCGCGTTTGCATTCGAAAAATGCTTTTATTGGACTATATTAGTAATATAACTTTGTACATATCAATAATTACAAAATTGTATTTGATAGTTACCTTACCGTTTACATTTGTTCCTTACCGCTTGTTAACAAAGCCGTGATAGCCTAGTGGTTTGAACGCCGGCCTTCACCAATGAATTTTTCAATTTATGTCCAGTTAGCATAATACACCACCTAATATCACGTGCTTAGACGGCGAAGGAAAACATCGTGAGGAAACCTGCATATCTATGTCGTGACCATCCGTACTCGTACTAGTATGTGAAATGGAGAAGGCAATGGCAAACCACTCCATTATAACTGCCAAGTAAGTCGTCGTGTTTTTCACGACACATGATGACCACGACCCTCAGTCATGAGGAAATACGACTAAGAAAAAGAAGTATTTGATAATTTTCAAAGTTTCAAGTTTCAATTGTAAAACAATAAACAATTCTCAATATCGTAAAAGAACTTCGCCTCTGACCTGGTGTAGAATATTCTTGTTAGTCATTTAGGTGGAAAGCTCCTGGGACTAATCTTCTAAGTGCGTAGCATTGAGGGGCGCGGAGGGGGGGGGGACGAGGAGATACGTAGACGGGCAGGAGGGGGGTGGGTTCATTAAAAATTCATTCTTATTTGGAAGCAAGCCGCCGCGACGTAATCAGCCGCACAGGGGGCTCGGGTGTAGTACGTTTTAGCTAATCATTTAGTATTGCTCTTTTATTTTACGATGTATAGTAGTTTATGTACACTACTAGTGGTAGATCTCTGCTATAGACCGCGTAGGTTTAACACCGAGAAGTATAGTGAAAATTCTGCGTTTCAATTTGAAAAGGTCTTCTATTAGAGAAATTACTGGAGTAATTTGTTTTGAAATCTTATAACGTAAACAACTTAAGCGGTTTTTATATATTGGGTTTGAAAGCTATTCTCTATCATCAACCTGTTTTTGAGAGCCAGTCTCCTAACCCTAACTGTCACTTATTATCATGTGATGATGTGATCGTAGAGGACCGGTGAAAAGGTGATGGTGCCCTGTCTAAACAAGAGGTTTTCCTTAATACGATAATTATAGTAATGTAGTGAGCGGGTGTACGCTCCGACATGTTGCCGACGGCGGCAGGAGGTGCCTCCATCCTCACCCCAGCCCCTCCACCTCCTCCTCATCTCCCTTACCGCTTGTTCAATCAACTCGTCTCTAACTCGAATCTACAAAGTTTTGTTTTCTGTATTATTCAAACTCAACTTGCGTAAAAGTTAAAATTTAACAGTATTATCAGATCGTTGCGTTTAACTAGCGCACGTTAAAACTTATTACAGTGTTATGTAAAATGTGAGAATTTTCGAGTCTGAAAATTCGTAGTAGTGGTGCAACGTCGACAGTCCCCCCTTCGGTCCCCCACAACCCCATCCCACCTTAATCTCCTTTAGTACCCCTTGCGAGGTCGTGACGTCACCACTTACAGGTTTTTGGCAATGAACAGAAATGACAGAGCATTTTCAAGTTATACATTCACAATGCATTCATGAAAAATTAAAAAGTGAATTCATTAATAAATATTTTATCAACCATAGACAAGCAAACCTACATATCTTTCCTTTCTCTTATTTTAATCACCTGGTTAAAATAACACAAATTAATATTTGTGGTAGTAGACGGGTGGTGACAGAAGTTTCATGGAAGTGTAACCTGAAATTCGCTTAACGCCTTTAGCTATGTCATCCCAGATTCGAACGCGTGCGTTTAGATATTAAAACTATATTAAGTGAAATATTTTTAAGCACTCATTAACCGGTACCAGAAGAACTCCTTTTTAAAAATAACGTAAAAATTATGGTTGAAACTAAGAATATTAGTGGCGTGGATGATATTCTTAAAGTAGCTTAACTACGTACCTACAAATGGGAGTTCAATGTTTTAAATGTTGTTTAAAAGCAAATCGATAATTAGCTTGTAAAATCGTTAGTTTCAAATCAACAGATAAAAAACCGTTTCATTGAATCGCCTCCACAGATTCAGTGTATCTATTTTTGTTACTTTTTGACTTGACGTAACTTTTTTGTTCGTAGTTATCAGTAAAGGACATGTTGGCATACACGACGGCACGCTTTCGATCAGCTGATCGCCCTTTCATCTCTCACTTTGTGTAATTAATCGGCCGCCACGGGCAATCTCATCACGGGGTAGTGATGTGCTACCCGTTTACATATTATCGATAGCCATTTCAAATTTCACACATATAAATCGTAAATGAGATGTCGCGTTACACAATTTTGGATGCCTATTTTGCGGCAGAAGTAGGAGCTGCAGTGGATTACCTAGATGTCTTTAGAAAAATACCTACTATTAGTCACGTTTTTACATAGAAATGCAGTAATCTGTCATTTGTTATATTTACGATTAAAACACTCGTTACACGTTATTGTTTCTTGTGTAAATGATTTCTGTTAAACGTTTTATATCTTTATGGATATAATTGTTCGCCGTCACTGAAAGCATTTTAAAATTTTTTGTAATACAAATTAAAAATAGCAGTACTCTTTTTGTATGTTTATAATGTACACAATTTCCAATTTAATATCGCTGTCTAATTACATTTGTTTTATAAAAAAAAATATTAATTCGGTGAAAAAGAATTGCTTTCGCTGAAACTATATTCGTTACATTAAAATTATGGGATGATTTAAAAATTTGTACGGAGGAATTCGTATTTCTTAAAAAAAAATCTTAGCATAACATCGATTTGTATTCTTGAATCGATTTTACACATCGACATTTCATATGAATTAAGCAAGCGGTACATATCTATGCGGCTTATCACTTCTTGACTTTGGATGTTTGTAACTGTGCCATTGAATCGAGCTTGGTTTCATCTCATTCAACCCATCATTCTTACTGCAAATGTCTTCACATGGTTATAGACCCCAAAAAAACGAAAATAGCTTAAAAATCAACAAATTGTTGAAACGCGAATTCACACACAAAAAATCTTTCTAATGTTATGACTTATTCACAACCGCGTGTCAATCGCTTTATGACACAATGAGCTACTGTTAATAACGAACTCTTTTTCAAACGACCTTATGAGGTCTCCAGCTGTTTATGCCGTTATGTCATGCAAACGCCGCAAACAATAGCGATTTCTTAACCATCCGTAACAATCGCAAAAGCAATGTCTATTGTCCTCAAGAACAACTAGCAGGTGCCTTCGATGTGGAATCTTATTGAGCACTGTCGGTAATGCTCGAACTGTGGCCCGCATACTGTAATAATCCGCCCGTATACCAATTGCGTAGAGATTGCTCACCATCTACATGCCTTTACCCCTCACAATTTTAACGTTCTTAACTGTGACGATTGTTAAGATATGACCGCGACATCTATACTATGTTACGATGAAAACTACACTTCTTTTGTTCTCATCACTCAACACAAAAATAGCATTAGAATTTTAATAAAATTAAATCAATACCAAGCATACTAAAACATCAAGACACAGCACATTTTGCATAGACTGTAAACAATAATTAAAAAGCCGAATGTACAGGACATTGTATCTTTAGTACTTTCATGTCAAAACGTACTGCAAGACAATAGAAATGTTGGTGTTATAAATAAGATAAAATCTGTAAAATATAGTTTTATTATATGAAGACTACTATATGTGGAGAAATAAAAAAGATGGCGAGTTGCGTTCGCGCCGAACAATTTTTCCGTTGGGCAACTGAACGTGTCGGGAGAGGCCGCGGCGTATCAGGCCGTTTCTCATGCCGCGGTGTTGCAACCGGCCGTGTAGTAAGACTGGCAGTGGAGTGCAGCGGCTTCCAAACTTTACGCACTGGCGCCCTCAAAAGTATAAGCCCTGCCCTTTTTGGTATATTTACGAACAATTTGTAAACAATTTCGTTTTAATTAACTAACGCTTCATGGAATTTGCGCGTATGTAAGTTTCGGCGTCGCTTTGGAAACCACTGGTGTAGTTCATTGCGGCGAATGGTGCGCGCTGCGGCCGCTGCCCGCGCTGTCGCGTGCGTCGTGTGTGTGCGCGTGACGTCACCGCGCCACTTTCTCCATACTTTCGTCGCGGCGGCGCGCTAAAAAACTCGAGCCCGATTAGACGTCGACTGTTAATTTAAACGCCACGGAGCCGCCGCCGCCGGGCGCCGTCGCGCGAGACGTATCACTGTTTTTACGCTTGCGCGTGCGCTTTGCGGCATGCCAGCCATTAATTGTGTATTTTAAAGGATAGCACGTTATATGTCTATCAAAGATACACACTACACACACGATGTCTGAAAAAAAAACATTTTTCCAAATTTACCGCACCGATAGTCACAGTTAAAGTTGTAAGAATAGTGAAAAATTGTCATGTTGAATTTATTGTCTGGTTCACCAGTCGTTCGTCTAGCAACGGCTCGCTTCAGCGTCTGACCGTTAATAGATCAAGCAAACAGCCCGCACCACGCTCCTACGCCGTTCAAATATAAAATCCTCCACTTGATTGCGTAGTATAAACTTAAAATAAAAGCTTTAATTCCTGCCGAAACATCGAACAAGTAAAATCCATTTGTTGCTATCGCGCGCCTGTCTAATTAAGCTCTGTCATAGACTCTTCGAAGGCTCTATTACAAGCCGCCTCCAAACTTAGAGCGGTCTATAGCACATTTTCAATCTGCGCTATGGTTAACACAAACTCAGTTTTATACTGCAGACATAAGGTCGATATTCAGTAGGTGGGGTGTGGCAACTCGCTCAGTGTGACAATTACGACGATGCGGCCCGCCCTCGCGCCGCCGCAATCGATAGGCCTAGGGCGGAGTGCGGGGAGAAGCGCAGGGGGAGAGGGGAGAAGGAGGAGGGGAGCGGCGAGAGAGGAGAGGAGAGGGGGAGAGCGGTCATTACTTATGCAAAGCGGCAGTGGCAGCGGCCGTGGTCGCTCGAACCGCTCATTACCGCCGCTGCAGATGCCCACCACCAATATTGACCTTACTCTATCGATTGTATCACACGTAATAACAATTTTTATGACATTTAAAAATTTCGGTACTAATCTAGCGGATTTTACTGTCTTATCAAAAAGTAGTGGCAGTAAGTTTATCTATCGGGGGTCTAATACAATGCCGGGCCGACTCCTAATCTGCGAGTTGGTAATGGTATAACGCTCGTTCTCATGTTGGGGGACGTCCTTTGTACTCTCCCTCGGGCGCGCCCTGCGCTGTACCGCAGGGGCCGCGGCGCCGTTATACGTTGTAGCGTAGCTGTTGCAAGCATAGCGCGTTTAGTTTTAAAATTGACAAACATTTTTCAACTTAGTCTTACAACTTATTAAAAAAAGCTAAGTACACTCGAAAAAATATCAGCGATGCTTTAAATATTTTAATATTTTTAGAACAAATTTATCTAAATTAAATATAACGGCGGAGATGAGAAAAAACGTTAAGTTTTAAAAACGCAAACGGAAAAACGAAACACGAGATTTGAATTGACACAAATTCAACTGGAAACAGTGGTGGAAAAAAAAAAGAGAGAACCGCACCACCGCTCGGGAAATTTATCAACGTAAACCTAATGAAATGCAATGAAAAGGGAATCCGAGCTGAAAAGTGTATAAGTAGAATTTTTATTTTGTTTTCGCGTCTCCGTCGCCCGCTCAAGTTGGACTGTTAAAAAGCGTCACGATAAGTTTGCGCGCGAAAATTCATTCCCGCGCTTTATAACGCGGGCCTCACCGCGGGCTGAGGGGCGGGAGAGGGGGGAGGGGAGGAGGGTTTGTACATAACGCCCCTCCCACACTCCCGTGTATATAACCAGGGCTGCTGCCGATGTTGATCTTTTTTGTTAATTGCAGCCACGGCAAATTTAATTGAAAGTTCTCGTTATAATCTCTACGCTGTTGACATACTTGTGCGCCTTTTATATGTACTTTGTGTAATAAAAGATCACATTTCTCTCGCGGTTAGAACTGCTGCTTATATAGCTTCACGAGGTGACATCTACAAGATAAACTAGTAGCCTGTTCCAGCTTGTAACTACTTTACAGATCAACTTTGTCAAGCTAAAACATAGATAATTCAATCAGACATTAACTAAACAAATAATTTTACAGAAGTCAAAAAGGAAGTTTAAATTAAAATAGCTTACAGGACCTCTACTTTTGTTTTGAGATTACGAATGTGTCCGGATAAACCATTAAGTATCGAATGGTGACCTTTCTCTATACAATTTAATTTTTTCTATGACGCAAAGGAAGCGGTGATCTAAAACTCGAGTATCACAAAACTTTTTGAATTGATTTGTAATTTAGTTATCATTTGTCTAAAACTGAAATATCTGTTAAAAACTTTACTGATGTCTTAATAAATTAATATATAATTTATTGGAGCGTAAGTTTGTGACAACCCTAGCGTTCTCGGTACATAGCTTGGGAGCAGCGGGGTCGTGAAATTCAGTTGTGAATGCGCTCCCAGCGAATACACGTCGCCACTTGCTCGCTCCTTTTCAGTTCCAACTTTACGACGTTTACTTTGTAAACTATGAAAAAAAATACAAACGACGAGTATGAAAATGTCTTTACATTAACAGATCCAACTTCTTCAAGATCTTTGAAATGGATAAATACAGAAATTGTATTTATGCGTTTGCAGACGAAATTTAGTTTAGGTATATGATATTTTTAAGATCGAAGATGATGAAGCATGATCGCTCAAAATACTATTATAAAGAATAAAACAGTAAAAATATATTGTACTGTCTAAATTCCACATGTTACTTTAGCACCGGAATCGAACCTGTTATTAGTTAACGGCTTAACCGCCGCGCCACGGGAGCGGAATGATGTAACAAAAATTTATGTGCAGCGGCGACCTGCTAATTTAACGATGGAGGTTAACAAACTGTTATTAAATATTTGCCTTTATCAATGTTTGTTTACGTAATTACTAGCAACTAATTAGTCATCGCAATGTTTGCAAACGCGTTTTGTTTTTAATACGAAATCTACATCCGATTGTTTTGAATTATTTTTTATCTCTCACCATAAACGATCGGTATACCATCATTGTTATATACGATATAATATATACATGTCGTGAATTTTAAAATCATTTTCCGGTTTAATGATGACTTTGATTACAAAAAAATATTTTAATTACTTTAAAGTCAATGTGTATGAAAATGAAACGGTTTTAAATTATTCGCTGTTAAATATTTATATCGATTAAAATTGCTAAAATCGATTAGACGTTATGTACTATTTATAAAAGTAAGCCGTCACGGTAATAGTGTGACAGAAGTAATGATGTAAGTGGAGTAAACTTTATAACTTCATAAAAACTGTGATATACTTAAGGTGTGAATAGATAGTTGAATATATTATAGTGTTAAATGCTTGTAAGTGATTTATAAATATACTGAAACGCAGTTCGGCGGTATGTAGCAAGAGCGCGGTATCGTCGCTTATCACCGCCGCACGTTATCACACTTCAAGGTGACGGTCCGATGTAACACAGCCGATTGCCGGCGCTGATATGCCGGCAATTATGAACATATGAATTACACAATTAACTGCCATGTGATTGCGGTTATGTAGCCACGATGCGGTAAAGGCTTTACCGGTTTAATAATCAGCTGAGATTCGAATCTCTGTGATAATGTTAATCTTACATCTATACGGTCAACGATGTGTTTGTAACTTTATTCACTCGACGCTCGCCAAAATATATTTAACGTTGCATTCTTAAGAATGATATAATAAATATATATTTTAAATTTGTATTAATTAAATAGCACATTGTAATTGAGTAAGTATAACATACAAAAATGTTAAGGTACTTCCCTCAAAAGTTTAGGGAATAAAGTGCGCGGAAAGTTGTAGAGTTTGCGCGGGAAACGGCGCGGCAATTATGTATAATATCGGCGGAGGCCACGTGGTCGCTTGACGTTAACAAAGTTTTCCGATGCGGAGAAACTTTGTGACATGTGAGCGGTAGATACTAACAATATGTGCGGCCCTGCGCGACCCTGCGCGGCCCTGCGCGCCCCTCGCGCCCGGCCGCCGTGACTCAGCGGCGCCCTCGCGCGACGTCGCCCCGTCTGCCCCCATACAAAATTTATACCCACCCTCTTCCCAAGAATATTATTATTCCCTACTTGCGCAGAAACGACCTTAGCGCTCATGTAATACGAGCCATACTCCCTTAGCGGGCGCACTAAGACAAAGAATCTTTAGATATTTTAGCGAAAACAAACCATAAGTCCAGGGGGATACGGTTAGTTATTAATGAGCAGAGGCGACTCACGTGCTGCGACACGCAGCCGTGACGTCACGGGGTTCGTAGGCCGTTCGAAGTATCCTGGCTACGCTGAAAATGTACGAATATATTAATATATTCCACGATATTTATTTAATGATTATCTACGCGAGTGTAAATTTTCAGTTGTATTTTAGTAGTGCTGGTATGAGGACGCTAAATTTGAATACCTTCACTACGAATCTAACAGAAGTCATTGTGGAAATAGAGTTTCTCGTTTTTTGGAGACGAAATGTTCCACCGTGCCGTAAAGCAAACCGCAAACAGCGGCAGCGGAGTGGTGCGGCGGGGACAAGAGCGACGCTCCTCTGAGCTCTCTCCCTTAATTCCCTGACTGGCACGATGTTTCGCGTCTCGAGAGCGTGTGCTCTCTCATCTCCTTAATTCGTCCTTCGCCGCAGCCCCCTTAATTCTCCCCTCCAGCGCTGCAGGGTGGGTGCTCGCTCTCTTGTTAAGCGGAGTTCGCCTCCCTTATTTATGCCCGGAGGAGGCGGGCGGGGCGGCGTGGGGGGGAGCTCTATCGACGTTCCCGTACGCCCTATCCATGTGCTGGTGAATTAAGAGCGAGTCGGCTTTCATTTTGCTTTAAAGCTTGTACGCTCGTGTGCTCGCCTTTCAGCAGCGAGATTTTATGCGCTCTAATATACCATTCTATACTCTAAACCTAAGCGCATAGGGTATAATCAACTTCGTTAGGACGTCGCCCGCCCTCACTGTTTTATAACTTGGGCGAGGAGGTAGGGTTTTTGCGAGTGGAAGGACTTTTTTGACGTAGGTTTTTTTTTGTTTTATTCAGTTAGGATACGCTAAGATAACGATGTCTCACAGCGAGTTGGAAACTCTCCGTGAGGTAACACATTCGGCGAGAAACTCTGCAGTTATTGTTATTTATGAAAGACTTTAAAGAACTTTTGTCATATTTTTAACAGTACTACATAGTTCAATAATAGCAATAGTTACTGAAATGAATTTTAATTGTGTGTTATATTTAAATGCTTTTTATTTATATTGTTTGTTTTCAAATTAGAAAAGTAATTTCTTAAGACTCATAGTAAGAGCGTTGGGTTGAGGGTGGTTGGATCTACGCACAGCGTCTTTAGAGAAAGTGAAATTCAGCCCAAGTTCGGAGAAATACAACGGCGCCTCCCCCGCCGCCCTCTGCCACCCCGTTCGCCCTCAGGTCGTGTACCAGCCGGGGGGTGGCAGTCGCCGAACCCGGCTTACAACAATTAAGTTTATTCGCTCGCAAGTTTTCTATTTCGTTTTACAAAAGTAACAACTTCTCTCACTTACACTACTTTAAATTCCAATCCGTTTGCGATACACATCCCGCGATCAAATGGCACAAGCTAGAATTGTTTTCGGAGCAAGAGATCTAGTTATTAGAATGGATGGCTTTTTTTTTAAGTCTCGTGTATCACAGGTGAAAATTCAGGAGCGAGTGGTCTGTGACGGTTGAACGACCTTTGTGAAGGTGTCGCTTTCGGGCAGGTTATTTAGCGTTGGTGAGGGGAGTGAGGGTGGGTGGGGGGGAGCAGCGCGTGAGCGGTGGAAGGTGGTGTCTGCGCAGCCCCGGCCGTCGCCCGGCAACGCAACTGGGTCACTCCGGGCCGCCACCGCCACCGCCACCGCCGCGCCCCCCACCAATTATGTACACGCTCGTTACCGGACACGCGTTTTTCAATCACATCCATATTTAATTGGACATCGCGGACCTGAAAATATATCTGAACCGCCATGTTTTACTGGAACTCTATTTAAATTGCGCGATCTCTATGACACTCAACCTTACGATTCTTGTGCGCTCTCGTTTACCATTCGTTTTGAATATTATCCATCTCAATAATTAAATGGCAATATTTTAAATGTAATTAGTTTTACGTATGTTACTTGACTGTATCTTTACATAATATAGACAGTGAGAAGAGAGTAGGGGGTCCGGCGTAGCGTCTCGCGGAAGTTCTTACAAGCGGAACGGCTCCCTAACTTGTTGCATGATGCACCGAGGGCCGAGCGTAGGGCGCGGGGTGCGCCGGAGGGGGACGGCGGGGGAGTGCGGCGGGGTGGGGAGGGGCGGGAGGGAGAGGAGGCTCTTCTCAATGGGCGAGATGTCGCGGTCGACCGCGATGCGAGTATGGAGATCCCGTCATTGATAAGCGTGACCTCGCCCTTATCACCCACGTCTAACGCCCCCGGGATTCCCACAACAATGTGTTAACGTCTCCAAGATGCTTAAGAATACATACGTTTTATGTTATAGATAGTTATAAGTTAAGTTAGATTTCTTACTACAAATTCTTATACGTTTTAGTTGCGTTAAAGTTTACGACTTTTTTTTTTTAGAATCGCATCGATGAACTAATTACGACACTATATATAAGAAATCAATATCATTATATTATAGAAAAAAGTTCCGATATGTTAAAATGAAAAAATTATAACTAAAGTATGCTGTACTTACAGCGATAGAAATAGTTATCTACAAATTACATGAATTACTGGACTATGTGAAATGCTAGTTGCTTTTGTGTGTAACTACAGCTTGTTTCTCCAATTATTAGTAATTAATATTAGGTAGTGTTATAAAATTGTTTAAATCGCTTCAGTAATCATATTCTGTCGTTTGACAGTTAACACCGCCTGTTCACTATACCATTTACTATGTAAGTTGAACATGTGACGTTAAACTTGACACAGTAGTGCCGGAAGCACCGTGTAATTAAATACAGTAACAGCGACCGAAACGGAGAGCGGCAAATTAAAATACGCACGCGGCAACCGGCGCGCGTAGTCACTTAATTTGGCAAGGACGGCCAAGCGCATGGCAAGTGCAACCTTGACATTGGCCATCGCCCTAATGTCGCCGCGAACCTCGCAACTCGAACACAACCATCTCCGCAACAATAGTAGTGGAGCGGTGAATGGACACATTAGCGAGCGGCGCGGGCGGCGCGGGCGGAGCGGGCGGAGTCATTACGCGGCCCCCATTAATCAGTGCAACAATCGGCCGATATCTCGCTATTTACAAACGCGGGAGCACGTGTTCGACGCTCGTACTACGGCGGAGTGTATTGACCCATTTAGATAGCTCGACCTTCGCGCGGCCATTGTGAGCGAAAAACATAAAAATAAGTTTTATTGCCTGTCGTTATGCGCACCGCCGCTCGTCGCGCCCGTCCCGCTCGTCCCGCTCGTCCCGCTCGTCTCGCCCGACAGCTGATCGCGACGTGACATTTTTATTTGATCCGCTCTCTTCCGGGGAATCTCGGTACGTGCCGGTGACGTCATCATCTGGGCGCACGCCCGCGGGCTCCTGATTTATTATCTCGAGAGCGCACGCCGCACTCCCGCGGATTCACCTGATTTATGTTCAAAGTGTAGCCAATGTCAGTGTTAAACGGCGCAACCGCCTTGAACCGGCCCGCGACACTTTGACACCTGCCGCTCGCATTACAACGTACCTCCTGCCTTACAATATTATACATATATTCTAAGCAAACATTCTTTGAATTTCATTCAACTAACTAGTGTTGGTACACAAAGTTAAAACCGCCTTAATTTGATGAACATATTGGTCGACATATTTAAATGCTCACCGGCTTTTACACTACCATGCAAATACAATCAAAAGAACCATCTCGTAAAGTCTCGCTGAGAATTATTCTTTGAAAAACCAAGTAATTTTGAGTGTTGCATGTTACTGATAGAATCAAACGCGTGACTTAATGAACATAATTATGTTTGTACATAAAAATTGGAAGCTATAATGTTAAGTATTCGAACCCGTAACTTTTGTAGATTAGTCTCTCTGCTGAAGCTATTAAGTGAGTATGGTTAAAGACGAGATGTGGCAAGAATCGGAGAGCAGGCGTGCGCCGCCGACATTCCTGCCTTGTCATTCAGGCGGGGGGCGCGCGCGGTGTTCGGGGAAGCGAGTGCGTCATCTCGTCCTAACAAAAACTACAATTTTCCCTTTCATTGCATCGATGCAAGTCGCGCTCATCAGAATAAATGCACGGGGCCGCGTTCCCGCGCGTGCCCGTGCGCATTGTAAACGACGCTTTTCGGGAATTCCCTTCGCCTTTTTATGCGGGAACGCATTCCTGAGGGATTCCTTTTGTTTACTACGGAACGCCGCACTCGACGGCCTTTTGTTTGCCCGTCACCTTCGGATTATTTAACTTTTAGATGGTTTTGCATAACTGTCTAGCTTAACGCTTTTTTATGATACTTGATTCATGCCTTTGTTTGCATTTCTTTAAGGCGTTCGACCGGTTCATGCATGATATCCTTCTAGTTCTGTGTTATGGTTAGTTCTGAATCCTTTACTACTGACGTCCGTTACTACATTATATAAACTCACGAAAATGATTTGTATTAACGTAAACTGGGGACTGTTGGAGGTATTTATTCTAAATTCTTTGTAAAATTACCTTATTTAAGGTAGATACCATTATTTCTTCTGTTTTCTTTATGTAATGTAAATATTTTATAATATACTCTCAGCGGTGTGAATAATTGTTAGTGATCGTTACCCTTTTTTGATAGCATTGTGAAAATAGTTATTATTAAGCGGTTCATTACAAAAACGTTCGATATGAATTTCGGCCGGTGAAACGTATCACACAACTCGGTAGCCGGGCGTGAAATAAAAAGCTCTCGTCAGAAGCTGCGCGGCGTGGTGTGGTGTGGTGTGGTGCGGTGTGGCGCGGCGCGGGCGACCGAACAGGATGTGGGACTGGTCCGCGCACACAGCGCCCGCCGCGTGTGCACGCACACGCACACGCGCGCGCACGGCCTCGCCGCTCGCCGCTCGCCGCTCACGGAAATGTGCGTGCCAACGGGTCGCCGGGGTTACCATATCGCCCGCACCTATGCAGGACAAACCCACTACCGTTTTGTCCCGCACCACTCATTACGCAGTAACTAACTTTTACTGGTGGTAGGTCTTTGTTGCCAGAGACTTTGGAAGTGTTGGGAGTTGCCGTCTGGATGGGTACCACCGCAGCTCCTATTTCAAACGCCAAATAGTAGTGTGCAAACATTACTGTGTTCCGGTTTGAAGGGCGCTGTAGCTAGTGTACCGAGACTTAACACCTTATGTCTCAAGGCGACTAGCGCAATGTGGTGCAGTGTATACCATCTTAACTAGCACCACGTTATCATGGGCAAGCGTATCAATTACCATCACGAGAACGTCTTGCTCGTCTCGTCGCATAGTAGTATAAAAAAAAAGACTAAGCGCTTGCCTTGTAACACTGAAACCTCCAATCCTCTAATTCGATTCCTATGCTATATACGGCAAGTATATATATAATAGGTGGTAAAGTTATTCCAAACTCGCCTGCCTGGCTCGCACCATCATATTGTAAATCTATTATTACCGTTTCTTTTTCAATGTACGAGACGCAGAATTTTGTAGACAAATTTTATCAACCGCAACCTCATTGTCATTTAACTTAATGTTAAATTGTCATAATCACAACGTGTAGAATAATTATTACAATATTGACCACCTGCATAAATTAATTAATGATAAATACACCACCACTCAATCTATTGCACTGTTTAATATTTAAAAAAAAAAACATAATTTTTTTTAGTCTATTTAAGATCATGGGTTCGTCATCAAAATTTGGGTCATGTAATACAGGGAATTTTAAATTTGCTCTGAATACAATTATAAAATGAACGGACTATCCTCCAATGACAAGCATTCATGGCAAATTGTTCGCTGCCTTGGCGCTTGCTTCGCGAACACAATCCAACGTCCGAATTCAATCGCCGACTTTTTACTTTATAACTTAGCACAACTTAAAAACAATTTTATACTTATACGATTATATAGATCATATCCGACTTCATTACACTTGACTTAAAACAACGAATTAAATTATGTATTACATATCAAATAACCATAATTAAAAGTAAAAAAATATCCGAACAGTCGCCATATGTCGTTCACTTTATATTTGGTGTGAATAAATGAGAGAGATAAAAAATAGGTAAGTAATGCGGTACGGAGGCGAGTATCGGCACTAGACTGATCTCTAATCTTGAACTATGAACAGTTAAAGTGAACAGGTCCGCGGTACACCCTTCGGTATGAATGAAATTACCGAGCACCGATCACGTGCTCTATTGTGCTGAAAGGCGCGTTAATGGTTAATCGGTCATTCAATCGGCGCCTCTCGAATTCGTTATAGCGGATTAACGACACCTCTTCACGGTCTCGTTATGAATGAACGACAAAAAATACTATGTAGATCGTATCGTAGTAACATTTTTTTCACACACGCGTCTCTATTTACGACAAAAAAAAAAATCAACAGGTATTGTTTTATAATCGAACGTATCGATGTTTGAATAGTATTGCGAGTACGCCTACGTGAACACGAACGTATCTCTGCTTTATGAAGTGGATACGCGAACAACTTTATTTAATTCGGAACGTAAATACCAAGAGTCAAGATCGTTACAAAGAGTCAGGTGCTGCTTGTCTACAGAACTTTTCCATCGAAACATTCCATGTTTATAACTATTGTCGCGAGAAACTGAAAATTGTCACATTTCTTATACATAATTATTTTTTTTTTATTAAATAATACTTCGTTATATGTATTTACTTCTACAGCGACAGCGTGTTTCTTCGTTCTCTCTAGTAGTATAATGCAGAGCTGCACCCCACGCTATCTACCCCGTTTTATAGTTGGCTATAACAGAACGTTTCGGCGTTGAGCGTAGGTAGCTGTAGCGTTAGATAGAAGCTACGCGATGTTATTATACCAGGCAGCTGTGTGAGTGCACGTGCAACGAGCAAGAACACAGCCGCGTCGCCCCTCGCCTTTGCCTTACCCCGCCCCGCCCCGCCCGCCTCACCGCTGCCTCACCCCTCCCCCGCCCCCCCGGTGACCCGGCGCCGCGCTCCGTTCGCTGCTCGACAACGACACGGCTTAGCGTTGTGAGGCAATGCCGCGTCGCCATCTATTCGCTTCTCACAATGCCATAGAAAGTCTCCGTTCGACTCGAACTTTTCCTACCTTCCTCGAACGTTGCACCGCTACGTCGACCCGCCGAACGAGACTTCGTAGGCGACGTAGTTGAATTCTTTACGATTGTCATTTGGTATAAGTGGAAACTTCTAGTGAGGTACGGTTATAAAATGCCGCATAGGTATCCGACGCTGGCGATAAAATAAACGTCGGACGTTTCCAAGTTTCGAGCGGAGAGAACGAGCGACGCGCTGCGCATCAGAAAAAGAACTTTACGACAAGATTAGAAAGAGCGAGCGGGACGGCAACGTCGCGCGGCCACGTTCCAAGTGGCGGTGCGGCAACGCCGCGCGGCAACGTCATTTACTAAATTTATTTTCATGAGCGCCAGCGCTGGCGACACCGCTACGTACGGACGGACGGACGGCCGGCGCGCCGCGTGACGGCGACAGAACCTCGTGGAGTCGTCTATTTCTGCATGTTGGGTGTTGGGTCGGGTATAATTTAAGTTTGAAACGCTAACAGGGCCGGCGAATAGCGTTGTTAGCGCACAGTAACGGCGGCAAGTTTTCCTCAGCGCGATAAAGGGTGACGCAAAGTGATTATTCGCAGCGCTGCGATGAGTGGCACGCTGAGTCAACGCGCCGGCGGCGGAGCTCGTTGCATGCGCTCGCTGCTTTGCTGCACGTACCCACCTCAATTCTTGTTGCGTTGCGTTTCATTTTATGCAGTGCTTCGGAATATATTTTACTATAATAATTAAATATTATAACAATTCATCAACTCTTCTAAAAATTTTATTAAGTTAATAATAAAAATAATTTCTCGCTGGTTACATTGAATAACGAGTTACCTATACTATAATAAGGCACTGAGTTCTGTGAAGACGCGTGTCCCGCCTAATTGTCGCGGCAGGTGCAGAGGCATCTGCCGACGTGTGGACTCCGCAAAGCTATTTTTTACCACGCGACATCAAAATTATACACGACGCCCGATCGGGTTGTGGAATATTCGTTTCATAAAGAACTAAGCAGGCAATGTACAGGCAAGTCTCGGGAGTGTTATAGACAGATGGAATGGTAAAGCCAGCGGGTATTTCTGAACTCGATACGTCTGTCATTTCATTAGTGCGGTATCCGTAGGTAATGCGCAGCTGGTATCATGATAGGGGGTACCTTGTTTTTCAAGTTTGAAAAGATAACGAATATATACATACCTTAGCTTACTGACACAGACTGAATTGTTTTGTATAAAATATATAATATGAAATAGTTTAGTTAAATCTATTATGAATTTCAATTGCATGTTTATGCCATTAAAAAAAAGTGTTAAAATTGGTTAGTTTTTTTTTAAAACAAATTTAATGAATACGTGTTCGTCTGAAAATTACACATTAGTCCTAAGATATAAAATAGGCGACTAAAAAGTCTAACGCAAGCCTGATTTGAGTTTCTTTCCTTCATTTGTAAGTTAACATTTTCCTTGTACCGATAACTATGCATATAATTTAATAATACATTTCTTTCCACGCATATCATTACTTTCATCAGGCTAATGGTGTAGATGCAGTGTATAACGAATGTGGCGTAATGTTTCCATTATATATCGGAATGCCGCATTGGCTCAATTTCAATCTTACTAAACATGCGTTTTTGTAATACTAATGTCATATATAATCAAATTAATGAACTATACGCATGTTTTAATTTAAATACCACATTATATTTATGTAAGCTATGTTACATATTCATATAACAAATATTTTTAGAGCATAGTTTTTTTTATTTATGGTATTCGGTAACATTTGGATAAATTAATTTGTAAATATTTACTTGTGGTGATACTGTCAACTGCGACTTGAAAAAAGGTTCACTATTCATAAACAATAAATTTCAGTTGACACCCACTTATCAACCTTTTGACAAGTTAATAAATTTTAAAAATGTACTTATCGTTTAAGTGGCCACACCGCAACATAATCAGTGCTTTGTTTCGTATATTGTAGACACAGCGGAAAAGAAATTGACCGAGGTGTACAGGTAAAAAAAAATATTGTAGTTTACGTTAGTCCCATAATCTATTACTATGGCACCGCTCTACAAACTTTAACTTTGCTGCACCTAAAAGACCGACGGTCTTTTGTATTCAAAAAGTTTTTCGGGTGAAGAATGCCGTAGGTACCTTCGGATGGGTCGGTAAATCCCACAGTCGCATTGCGGAGCACGGAACCCTCTACCTGGCCCGGGATCCCTACAGGGGTTGCTCGGCGGGAACATATTGTGTCCAAAAAAAGCGCGAAGGGTCGGGGACTGTAACAAAAGCGGATGGAATTGGGTTCAGGTACCTTCCAGTTAGACTGTTATAAATTGAAACCAGAGTTTCATTTTTGTCGTTTCTGATGTACTTCATTAGTGTAGTTACATATGGCTATTTAAAACCTTACTTTAATGTTTTATAAAATATGAATTACTATTATTGTAATCGAAACCGATGCTGTGATATGATAGCGCAGTTTGTAATATAGTCACAAAATGACTCGGGTTTGATTCCGACAGAGCTTGAGCTTCATGTGATGGAAAGCAGAGCGAGGAAACTAACATGTTCTGTGAATAACAGCAGAAGTCAGTTATAGTAATGAGAATATTAAAAGGGTATCATTATTTATTAAAGATAATTAATGTTTAAAAATATTAAGAGTTTTTAAATCAAAAAATAAGTTATTAATCCAAAGGAATAGGGCAACGGTTAAAGCAGGAATGCAGAGCGAGAAAGCGTATTAAAACAGCGCTTGGAGTTTGTGCGGTGTTGCGCGCGGTGCCTTACGGTACTCGCGTGGCGCGCCGCGTGTGGGTCGCTCTTGGACCCCGCTCTTACGATTCACATTTCTCCGAACGTATACGACATATATAATTTAGTTTATGATAAATTCACACATCTATATCGCCTTTTTTTCTTTATAATAAAGAAATTGGCTTGTAGTGCTTCAAGGATTATCTGCTGCATATTCCTAAGTACTCCGAGCTTGAGCATAACCGTACCTTCTATATACAAGTAATGATTATAAATTAAATTTTAAGTATGTAAAATACTGTTTCGACATGTAGAGTTATCTACACACGTATGTTTATAGACGTATATAGACGTCCCAGAATAAAGTTTTGTAAATAAATTGAAATTGCCCTCTGATGTGGTGTTGATGACTGATTTTTCTTAAATATAAAATAATTATATAATGACGATCAAATGACTAGTACTGCCATCTATTGTCATTAAAATAAAATACGCATTGAGTTGTAAATTTTACCAATTGCACATCAGAATTATAGTAATGTTGGAAAGAACCGGGACGTAGTCTTTCCTGTTACTAGTACTTCACAATAGGTGAAGTATGTGTTGTTTATGATAATGTCATTTGTATGTTTAATAACGTGTTACGTGTGGTGATTGCAGGGCTCTGGCGGGGGGTGCGGCGGCAAGCGGCGCGCCGGGTCCCCGTGCGAGGGCGGAGGCAAGGCCGCGCGCTGGGAGGACTCCATCGCAAGGCTAGAGGCGGTGGCCGCCGGCGCGGGCGGCGCGGAGTGCTGGCGCGAGGAGGACGAGAGACGCGCGTGCCGACGGCGCTGGTGCGGCGGCTGGTGCGGCGCGCACGACACCATACGCGCGGAGAACGGCAAGTCCTACCTGGAGCTTGGCGGCGCGGCTGCGCGCGCCTGCTGCGACGGCCGCGCGGCCGGCCGCTGCGCGTCGCGGCGCTGTTACCGCGAGCGGCGCCTCAAGATGATGAACCTTTGCGCGCTCAAGCTGGCGCGCTTCCGGCAGACGGCGGACCCATCGCTGCGGCGCTCCGTGCTCGTGTGCAACACCCTGCGCGGCATCGAGCGCGAGATGGAGCGGGAGAGCGCGGAGGAGGCGCCCCTGGAGTGCGCGGGGAACACCCGGTGCGAGCTGCTGAGCTCCCGCGACCCCGCGGCCGGGCGCGCCACGCCGTTCCCCGCGCCGCCGCAGCCCGACCGCGACTCCGGCTACGGGGACGAGGAGCGCGCCATCGACTGGGGCTCCGTGCTCAGCCTGTCGTCGCGCTCCGCGCTCGACCCGCCCGAGGACGCGTGGCCCGACGACTGGGGCTGGGGCGAGGACAGCTTCGTGCGGCTGCTGGTGCCCACGAGTTAGTGCACGGCGCGCGGGCCCGCGCCCGCGCCCCTCTGAGCGCCTGTGATACGCCGCCGGCCCGCGGCGCCAGCTGACGCGGCATCTAGTCGGAGCGGCCGCTCGCCAATTAGTATTACGTTAATCAGGGAAGGTGCTAGCTTCGGACGTGACGCAGGACCTAGACGCGAGCCGAGTTATTTTTGATAGTTTTATTTCCTTTAAGTGAACTCCGAACTGAGACTAAGTGATGCTAACGGACGTTATTCAATTGCGAAAGCTCGGGTGTTTGAGAAGTTTTTTTTGTTGAAATTATTGTGTAATTAATTAGATGAAATGCTATATTTATTACGTTGAAAGGGAAAAGTGATAATTTGAAATTATTTCTGTCTTGATATTTTCAATTGTACATTTCTTGACGAGGAGCGTGACTTCGAATGGGTTATGTTAAGTTTTCTTAACTGCGGAAGTGTGACCTTTTTGTGCTGTTGGTGTACCTCCGAGATTTATATTTACTGTCCCCTCGCTTTTTTTTATTCGTCTTAATAATTTTCTAATACATTCGTAAAAAGGTCTCACCTCCTGCGAATCAGTTCTTCTTCATAAATATATGTGTGGACATGTGCCGATGAGTTTGTAAAGCGCGTGAACGTTGCGCCGAGGCACTAGCTGCGAAAGCGGTGCCTCGCGGTTCGTGTGGCTCGTGTTGAGCAGGTGTGAACAAATTGTAATTAATAGATACCTAAGCGAGTACTTATACTTACCGAAGTGCTTTCATTAGTTCCGCATCCAACACTCGTGTCACCAATATTGGATGTCAATTATTCCGCCTTACCGATCGAAGCTGTTGCCGCGAGCGGCGGTGTCGCCCCGTGCACCGGAGCCCCTGTAACGGTACTTTAAGTACGACTTGAACTTAAATCGGATTTGAAGTCATCGGTTGCCTACTGACAATTACTATTTATAAAAAAAGAGGTAATATTGAAGTCTTGCAACTTTATTTCCATTACTATGTTAGGAGTTCCTATTATTTAATTGAAATATTATTAAACGTAAACATTATTCGTCGGTGGGGCAACCGGTCCGGCGAAAATAATTCTCCCGTAAAAATTTAGCGTCTAAAACAGGATTTGAAAAATTAGTTAATTGATGTCATCGTAAGCACAAACGTCTCCTGCGCAACGAAGTGCTAGCTGCATGTGCACATGCATGTGTTTCAACTCGGTACATCCTCATCAGTGCGCAGGGGTTGTGGGCAGCCCGCGTGAAATGGGATGTCACGAATGGACATTGTATTTTGCGGTCAGAGTTAAACGGTTTCCATCTTGTCATTGAATTAGCGTGCTTGTTGGATATTTATTTTATAAATGAGCGAGCACAGTGACCGTCACCGTCGCCCGCGTGGAGCAGACGAGCGCATGGACCAAACATTCCTACATAGCACGATTTGATAAAGCAAAGTACAAATTTCAAAGTAATATTGCATTAGTGCTTCGGCGCATGTTTGTCCACCGTTGTCAATTAATCAAATATTTGAATTGTGATTCGGTAGCTAATGAGAGAAAACTATGTTCTTAAATTTAGTGTACATATTATATATACGGAGTTGGGCATTATGGCGCGGCGATCGCGGCCGTTGTAAATAAATTATGTAAAGTAATAATTTTATTAGTGTCGATATATCGGTGTGACGCGGCGGGCGAGCGGGCCGCTCAGCTCGCTCAGCCCGCTCAGCCCGCTCAGCCCGCTCAGCTCGGGAGCGAGCTTTGTTGTACGATACAACCTTTATTCTGTCCAATACACACGAAACAAGTACAGATATACAAGTTACATATTATAAATGCATTTTATCGATAAGTCACAAAAACATTCTCGCCGGTACTCTCCGAGATCGTTTAGTTTACAAACGTTGAGTTCTGAACTCACGCACTGGAATTATAAATGTTCAGTTGTCTCGGTTCTAACAGCGATTCCGCATACGTACCTACCCCTTTTTATTAATTTTGCGTTAAACATGTCCGTATGGTTGGTTGTGATGGTTTACTTAAGTAAGTTAGTGAATTAATGAATAAAGTGGTCTGTCTACTATACGTACATTTATCTATAATGTATCGCACATTTGTACTAACACTTCTAGAACATAACTGTGTCATATCTCTGTCGCATTGCTACGCGCTTACTTTTAACGTACTTAAGAAATTCAGTCTGTAAGTATTTTTTCATTGTCAAATAAGATTTTTCTAAATTTTCTCATCCGCTGTACAAATGCGACAGAGATATCACTTTCGAATGCTTGCAAACTGTACAAACTACGATTGAAAACCTCTCGGTAGACTTGTTTTGGCCTCTCGTCCTGTCATTTCCACGAAACTGGCCGTATTGTACAAAAGTTGTCTTTTAGAACAAATGATTGTGCTCACTGAATAAGTCTCAATTTTAATGTTTTGCTGGATGCACGTCGCGCTAATTGTGCGATTGTTTTTGATGGTGAGCTCCGCTGGGGGCGTTTTGGTAAAGCTTTCTGTTCCTTGACTGGTTTGTGTGAGTGGACGCCGCGTCGGGTCGAGGAGTCGGCCGCCGCACTGGAGTTGTGACCGCAGCAATAATTGTTGAGACAACCCTTGTCGCATCCGTCTGCTCTATTCTGCGAGCGCTTCAAAGAAGCGTTCGCAATTTCACCATACGTAACTTTTAAAATGCCTAATTGTAATTAATTCCTTTAGCCTTTTTTCATTGCCATTGGTTACCAAAAATGACAGGATTTTATTAAAACATTCTTGTATATTCTAGGAAGAAATACTCTCGTTAGAAAATTGTGAAACCAATTTTGAATAAACTTTAATGTTTGCACATCGAATTGTTAAACGTTCCTCATGTTAGAATTTTATTCAAAATTGTTTCTATGATTGTCTAATGCAAGATTATATTGTAATATATTATTGTTTAAGATGTGTCGAAAATAACAAGAACAGGAATAATTTTGTGAAACAATGGCACAAAGGATGAACATAAATATTATATATATTATAGAAACAGAAATGTGGCTATAAGAGCAATTTTTATAATAAATATTTACTGTTGAAGAATCTCAGACTTTTATTTTTATTTTACACCCGTTACCAATGAAAGTTCCTCCCTAACCTCACAGGGTAAATTAAAATTTATTCTCTAATGACGCTCAGTAGATGAGATCAGTTGGCACTCTGAAGTAAATGGCAAGTAACATTCGGACCTCGTTAAATAACTTTACCGCAAACAGATTATTAGGAAATTTAGAAACTTTAGCAGTTTTTCTAAACCATAAGAATTCCATTAATCAAATTATATTTTTTGTTAATTTAGTATGTTTTTTACAAAAGAACTAACTTCAAGTTAACAAAATTAAAAATTTATTTTCGTTACTTCTAGACTGCAGACAAGGTTGCTATAAATAAATAAATAGAAACGAAACATTTCTAGAACAACTGGCTTCTTTGGTTATATTTAAAAATGGCACAACCTAACTTCGGTTTAAGAACGTACGGCTATAAAGCAAAGTTCTTACACGGTGCTGGTAGCGGGTAAACCGTGGAGAGTTCGCTTGTGCTTCCACATATCACCCGATCGTCTGAAAATCATCAAATACATCAACATTATACGTAAAAATTATTAAATTTTCATTATGGCACTTGTGACGTTAAAAAAAAAGATTATTATTATAAACTTAATAACTACATAACTCTCGGATACCCCCCACACACGAATCAAATACTTAGGTGTATAATCGAATTGAGAACTACCTTAAGACTCCATATAAAAAAAATCATATTACTTTAACCTTCATTCTAGATATTAGTACATTAATAATAACAGAACTTACACAATTAGTAACGAAAAGGTATTTTTTAGTAAAGATAATCTAGCGAATACGGCTCACGTGATGGTATGTGATCACCGTCACCCATCGACAGTCGCAACACCTGGGGAGTCACAGACACTTAAAACGAACAATTTACCAGAACTGTTCTTACTTTCATTGCCTGATACCTTTATATTAAATAGATAACTTTAACCTCTTTGAATTACAATTACAGTATTTTTAGTTTTCGGATGAATATGATTATTATGTCGGTGACATTTGTACTGTCAAAATCGATGAAAAACTTTGAATAAAGCTCTTGAACAGTATCGTGTAGGTAGGTTTAAAGGTAGGTAGTGAAGGTGTATTGCCTGAAGGCCGTGCCGCATACGTCACACTTGTGAGGCTTCTCCCCGCTGTGAATGAGGGTGTGCACGGTGCGGGCGTAGGGCCGCCGGAACGCGGCGCCGCAGATCTCGCACCGGTACGGCCTGCAACGGTAACACACACCATCAAGCGCAAAGCACCACGCTCTTGCTGAAACACCTCCATTTTATCCTTATATACAAAAAAATCCCTTTTAAAATCCTTAGTACAAAATGACAGGACCCGAAGTTTCCTTCTAGTGACTTCATTTAGGAAATTGTCTTCCACAGCAATACATTATTTTATCATGAATCTATCTGTCTGTTTTTGTAATAATTACGATTGTACACGGAAATTATTTTGTAAAGAAAATATGTATTGACACACCCAAAAGTAAATATAAATATATGCAATTAATAATTGTGTAATTACATTCGCTTATATATCATAGAATTTAAGGGAGGTACAAAATAATGTTCAGGCTACATTAATATCATGATAACGTTAGTCTATTACCTTTTCTCGCGGAAACCATTCAACTAATTTCGATTGGTTATAAGGTAGATGAGAGAATAATGAAAGATAGGGTATTTTTGCAGAAATAATAAAATTTGAAGAGGCAGTTTAGGAAAGAATGTCTTTGCCTCTTTGACCAATAGGATGAATACTCTTTGAAATCCACGCGAACGATTTAATCGTCGCAGACAATAAATGATTATTTTTACTGTTATAAAATTATAAACTTTTAAATGTGTTTTGTGATAGAGTAAAACAGGTATTTTTTTTACTTATTGAATTATAAACATAAAGGTTATACGTCTGTGTAGTTTGGTACTTAGAAAATATACGAAACACCCTCACAGTTTCTTGTTTTTACTAAAACAACAAAACTAATTAAAATATGTTATGTTATGTATACTTATATGTATATTGGTATATCAATATTTAAATTGAAATTATAAACAAAAAGGTTATACGCCTGTGCAGTTCGGTACTTAGAAAATATACGAAACACCCTCACAGTTTCTTGTTCTTACTAAAACAACAAAACTAATTAAAATATGTTATGTTATGTATACTTATATGTATGTTGGTATATCAATATTTAAATTGAAATTATAAATTTCCAGTGTTAATATTTATATCAACAGAAGATATTTTTTTTCATTTGTTTCTGTGATATTTATAAAAAAATTGAATTCAAGACTAGACTAGTACCGACAGAGTGCTTTAATTTTGAATTCATGCTGTGCCGTGTGTAATGATGTATAGTTGTAAATTGTTGATTTAGAAATTTGCCGAAAGATACTAGATCTGCGGTCAAATTAATAGACATAATTTAGATGCATGAAAGTATATTTCTTTTTAGTGGAAGGTGTACGCATTTCGACAGTAACGCCGTCGGGTGTTTCATAACGCGTCCACAGTGGGTCGTAAACTGCTGGAACCGGTCACCGGCTAGAAGAGAGCGGCCGCTGGGTACGTAAGAATGTTATTCCGCAACCTGTCCTCTCCTCGCTGCCACATTGTAGTTCACCGCCACTTGGGATAAGGAAACGTTGTGTGATCAATATTATTAGAATTATTACCTTCATGCAACTGTCACAACTATTCCCGGTAATATCTGTTACTTGACAAAAATTATATTTGTGTATTATTTGACCGTTTTTTGACATAAACTTATCCTAATCATTACTATAAACAATTGAACCACAAAAAGATTTTCTGTTTTAGGTTATAATTTTTGGTTAAATTGTAAATCCATATTTTATAGCAAAAATCAATACAACTATTCCAAATACTAACCGAACCATGTGAAATTATTAGTATTATATAAAAAATTACTTCAAATTTATTTTTAATTTGTTGAAATATATTCTAATTGTAACATTTACCAAATTTTTGAAATTCTGTTATGTCAATGAAAAGAAAAAAATCGCCAACCCTTCGGTACTAAGATTTTGTTTGCTAGAGAAGTAAAGTTGGGTAAGAGTATTTTGAATAGCCAAAGAGAACGACAGACATTTTAATGTCCAAAAAATTCTTGTTTACTGGAAAAAATAATAGTTCAAGCTTATGAATACCAGGGCCAACTCTGCCAGAACGATTCGATCGAAAACTGGAACAGTCCGGGAAAACCAGAGGCGATTGCTCGCCCCTAATTAATACTCCGCGTATAAGCATCGGAATAACCAATAAAAAGGCACACGATTAAAGAATTTCACTGAAGCCCACATTTTTTTAAACTCGATACGAATTAGGTTAAACTTTTTAAACGTGTGGAAATTACTGAAAAATATTTTGCCAATATTTTTTAAACAGGATAATACTTTATCACAGTTATAAAATGGACTTTTAGAATCTCTTTTAGTTTTATATGATTAATTTTTTTATTATTACCTTTCTAACGATAATTATTGAAATGTTGTCAAATATACAAATAAATTTAACCTCCATTCTTCTGTATGTTTAAAAGGTAAAATAAGCAGTATATTATATTTATGCTATTGCCCTTTAGAAAGTTTATTAAATGGTATAGAATACAAGCACCTTTCATGCAGTTACTTTATATTAGCAATAGATACTATTTATTCCGACCGGAATATCATAGTTATAAAAAGTCATACAGAACTTTCATGATAATCTCGCAATGATATTATAATACAGAGGAACCCTTTAACATTTTTACGCTAACTTATAATTTTATAACTCAAAGTTTTCTAGTTTTAACGAGGAATCAACTTATTAATGATGTCACAAAACAGTATTTACCGAATCCTTTTTGTATAAAACGTAAATAGTTCTAAATTAAGTAACAAATGCATAGACAATGAATTTTCTTTGTGAAATAGCAAATTTACTATACGACCGAGTAATATTTAATATTCGAAGTATATAAAGTAAAAGTAAAAATGTTTATTAAATATGTCCGTTTATAAAAAAATCTAGTAAATGATTTTATCTTAACTTGAAACTGCATCCGACAAAGTAATTTAAACAATTAATTAAAAAACAAAAACCACGATCTGAAACACAGGTGCCGTTTATGTCTTATACGGTAAGGAAGAAAAAAACATATCTATAAATAGATAATGTTAAAAGGTTCCCGCTCCGGCACCTTTACGCGACCAGTTTCATTTAAACGTACTGGTGACGCCATCTATGGACTAACATCGGAGATTGCAATCGGAATTTGAAGTTTAAGAAGGTTTATTATAAATGTTAAAATCAATAAAAGTTAGAGACATAAACTAAAAATAATGATATTAAATAATTATTACCTTTGGTATTGCGTCAAAATCAATATTATTGTTTAAACTACGACATGAAGAGATCAAGTCTTTGTCAATTTTTTTTGAAAAATCTGTATTTTTCCATCGTCGGTCTATATTTTTCTAAGTTTTATGTAGTAGTAAAAATCAATAAATAGTGTAGTTAGAGATATTCTAAAAGTTTTTCGTATTTTGCATAAAAGCATTGTTTATAGTTCCTTGTTTACAATAACAAAGATTACAATTAACAAATTATAACCGAGTTTTCAATTATGGTTAACAATTTTTATCAAGATGTTTTTTAAAACTTGGATACGTAAATTTTGAACTGAGTATTTATAAAGTTATATCCTTCGATTGGGTCAATAAGATTTTATTTGTAAATGTTTCTCACACTGGCATTCGGTGCCTTTTCTCACAAGTAGCGAATTTAGGTCTATCATCCTCCATGCTGGCAAAGTGCGGATTAGTGAATGTCACATAACTATCGAAGCTGTTGTATTTGGAACATATTGTTTTTTTCAAAATGTTTTTTATACCGAAAGCTCAAGCTCACTGGGGATCGAACCTACGCTTCATGACGTATTAGTCGTTCGTGCGCTCTACAATGTGAGCCATTGCGGCTTGTTTTTAATGAATACTGTAGTATTACGAATACATTCTGTTGCTAGACGAGCCAATGATTATGCAGATGGTGCCAAGCGCTTGAAAACATTGCGTAATGTAATGAAACGTAAACAAACAGACGCCGTACTTCTCGGATAACGTGGGTTTGAAACGGAGAATACAATGGTTTCAGTGCTGTGAACTCGGAAATAATACACCAGTGGATAGACATGACCGAGCTTCCTAAGAGGCGATGAACATAAGCGTTTAATTATACAATACAATAACCATTATATAACATAATAATTACAGTTAATAATGAGTATTAAAAACGAGTAAATATCTGTTATACTGTCTACAGATAACCTGTTAGGTATTCTACATCCGCGTGAGGCTATACCTTAAATAGCTAGACCTCATCGTTTATTTCCAAACCAATGTGCCATTTTATTAAGTCATCATTTTTAATATGATTTAAAGAAATTAGATCAGGACAAATTTATAGTCAAAACATAGACTTCTTACCTACCTTCTGTCTTAAGAACTATTACTAGTATTTGTATATGTATGTTAGTGTGGGGTAGCGTCTCAATGTTTTGTTAGTACTCGTAGTTCCATATTGCTACAGTGGTTAAGTCCCAGATACGTTTACTTACCAAAGTATCATCATATATTTTTAAACGATATGCGCAATTCGGTGTTGTGTAAACATCCTAACCAGCGTCGAAATTTACAACATGCCGTACGTTCTGTTCGGCTCGACGAACAGAAGTAGAAGATTGTGTTCGCGTATTGGTTTGCGCGTGGTGCGAAGTAGTGGTTTAATAATACAGTGTAGTTAGTTGATGTAGACTGGGTGGGGTGGGGTGGGGTGGGGTTGGGTGGAAGGTAACCTTTGGTCTGTGTGAATGCGTGCGTGCTCACGCAAGCGTGCGGCCGCCGTGAACGTCTTGGGGCAGGCGGCGCAGGCGAAGGGCCGCTCCCCGGTGTGCGTGCGCCGGTGGTCGTCGCGCTCCACCTGCCGGCGACGTTTCACGTGTAAGCAAACGGAAAAAACTACGCGGGGAACAACCTGCAGCGGCGCCAGGGTCGCCACAATAATAACCAATAGACAATAACCACTTTTAACCAACATTAAACTTAATCTATAGTATTTATAATACACAGTTTTTTTTCTGCGAGTGGAGCAACACGTTCACCTGATGGTAACATAATAACAAGACGTTAGTTAAGATAGTTCACACTGCACCACATTGTGCTCGTCGCCTTGGGACATAAGTTGTTAAGTCTCGATACCTCATTAATTTTACTAGCTTACAGCACACTTCTAACCGGAACACAGTAATGTTTGCACACTACTGTTTAACGGTTGAAAAAGGAGCTGCGGCGTTACCTGACGGACGTTTACAGAATAAGCATGCTTTTGCCCTATTTAAGTTTAATAGACCGAATGCCAATGAAAACTGTCATATATAAAATATGTATTAAAATCCGAGCTAAATTTAAATAGTATCACACGAATGTTTTAATATTTATTTGTTTACAGTTTTATATACTAGTTTATGTAACTCATGCGTATCGTAGTATATCTTCTGCGGTCAATTAAACAAAAAACCTTATATTTCTAATGACACAAACATTTCATAAGTTTTGCGATTATGTTAATGGATGCTTCAAACAATAGTGCAATGAACTTTGAACTCTGAATCTTAAGCTATAACCTATTAAACTAATAGCCGTTCATTTAAAGCCTATCATCATATATTTCTAAAGTAAATTTAGATGTTATATGCCATTATGAATTACTGATAGTTAAAGTCTGGTTACTATTTTTCACACAACTCATGTGTTGGGTCGGTCACACGAAAGTCCGAATTACTGCTTGGAGTGTAGTCACAGTACATGTACATTCGCGCGTCAATTATCGACATAATTATACATTCTAATGAAGTATTTATTTCAATTTTTTACGATATGGTAGCTACACCACAACAAAGTGAATGGAGCTAAGTACAGCTCCTGCTCATCATAGACGTCTGCTGCAAATAGACCTCACCTGAAAATGGGATTGTATAATATTGATGTTCTCTCCAGTGTTTCGTTCAACCAGTAAAATGATCTGAGACGTTTTTTATTAATAATTTTGTTGATGAATTATTAAAAATTTATCTCTCTATAATGGCAGGTCCATAGATTTAAATGTATATTGGGGATACACAAACCTAGTAGTTTTTTTTATTTTTTTTTTATTTTGGATAGACTAGTGCTTGACTACGATCCCACCTGATGGTAAGCGGCGATGTAATCTAGGTGGTAAAGCGCACTAGTCTAGAAGAAGCCTATTCACTCTTTTCTTGAAGACCCCCACATCATACCTGGACGGAAACACTGACGCCGGCAGACTGTTCCACTCCCTCGCTGTACGCATTATGAAGGACGAAGCGAAACGCTTAGTCCTAATGCGCGGGAGATCGATAACGAAGGGATGAATGCCTGCGGTGTGTCTGTACGTCCGATGATAAAAGGGCGAAGGCGGTATTAGATCATGCAGTTCTTGAGCACACTCTCCAAAGTGCATTCGATAGAACACCGAGAGACTAGCTACTCTACGACGGTGACCCAAGCTATCGAGTTTTGCATCCAGAAGCTCTTGGTCACCGACTATTCTCATAGCACGCCTCTCTACCGAGTCCAGGACTGCCAGTTGGTAATTGGCAGCACCTGCCCAGATATGGCAGCAGTACTCCACACACGATCGGACCTGGGCTTTATACAGAGTCAGAAGCTGTCCCGGTGTAAAGTACCGCCGCAAAACCTAGTAGTTCTGTAATCACACTTATTCATCACTATCATATTAAAGACAGCTTAACGTTATGTCACTAAATTAAAAACAGTAGTAATATCATTCAATTGTCTCAAAATCTGGTGGTTTTGTAACAAAGCGATTACCATTAGAAGTTTTTTCACGGAATAAGGCCGAATAAGGATTGTATCAATCTTTCTTTTAATAAGAATTTTCTTTGATTACCAAAAATGTATAGTTTTTCTCTCTCTAGTTAATTACTAACTAATATGTAAAAGAAAAGACTGCCTAAGCAGAGAGTTTTGTCCCTGGACTGTTTTTTGCAACAAATGATAGTTAGCAGTGGCTTATTAGAGGAGGTGCTAATCACCGGTGCCGCCGCATTCGAGCCAACTGAATGCAGAATAGAAATAAAGAAAGGCTAGCTGCTACTCTCAACGTAACTAGCTGCAAAGTTATTGTACAATTGCAAATAAACCGGGAAATTTTACTGGTTTTTCTGTCATTATAGCTTTTACATATTGCAAATACAATTATTTGTGTCGAACTATGAAAAAATTATCGCGTAAAAATCAAACAAGTAATAAGCATGATTTGTTACTGTTGGTGATTCCAGAATACCATCTTTAGATATTTTATCATATTCTTATATGTAAGAGTTTCCTCAAGACGGTCTTTCGGTCTAATTACAAATCTAAACTATCCAGTTATAAGTCAAATTAATTCGAAATCGGTCCAGTTGTTTAAAGAGATGTGTGCAGTAGTTACCTTGACTTTAAACGCTTTGGGACAGAGATCGCAGGGATAGGGACGTTCCCCGGTGTGCATCCTCATGTGGATGGCCAGGTGACCGGATTGGTTGAACCGCCGCCCGCACACGCGGCATGGGTAGCCCTGTGGGTGGTGTAAATATTAATTAAAATTTATTTCTTGTGTTATATATAAAAATAACGATAGCCCAGTTTAGGGCGCGATTTAACTTAAGGCTATACGACTTGAAATTGCAAGTTCCTTACTAAGCTTAAATTCAGGAAAAAGGTACTGTTGTTCACTGTACATAGAACTTCATATAGCGGTGAGTACGGTTAATACCCTGCGTATTTCTAATACCCTCCGTATTTGCCGTGCTCGCCACGGTTGGTCTACAGGTCGTTAATTGTAGTATACTGGTAACGATCATAGGATAAGCTTCTGCCCTTTTGTCAAATTATAAAACTGTGATAAAGAAATTACCGGTCTAGATACTCTGTGCATTTTCTTATGCGTGTGAAGCGCGCACATACTTCCCAGCACCTTGTCGCATTCTTCGCACACATACGCCATTAACGGAGCCCCTGGAGGTCTGTCTTCTCCACGCTTATGACGGTACAGTTCCCTAAAACATGTTAATCAAAATGTAATCGTTACGTGGTAAGCACTAATTAGCGGTTTTTTTTAATAATGGCTTAGTTATTCTACACGTTTATTTTAACGCTACCTAAAAATATCTTTAACTTTCTTTCCGGCCGCGTCATCAAAACCACGAAGAGAAAGTCGTGCAAAAGCTAGTTCACAAAAAGAGTAGGCGAGCATCCGACTAATACACTGCGTATAATAATAGTCAATTAAATGTATATCTGTATAGTTTACGCAAGTTAGATATAGATTTAACTTTTCAATGTTTACTACAAATATAAAAATATAACAAGTGTATACGTTTGTAACACCTGTTTCTCTCATCGAGCAATGGTGTGCAAACTTTACAATATTCCGTTACAAAAGGCGCTATGGTCAACAAACATTACACAGCTGATGTGTACAATTTTAAATAATTAGCAGAACAATATAAAACACACATTTTGTTTTTATACATTTGACATCTCATTGTTATAAGTTAGTCTTACTAACCATCAGGGATATTACTAAAATCGAAACAAATAATTTAAATTTAAGTGTCTGTTTTTTAAATCTAAAACAACAAGTTTTCAATGATCGTATGAATGTTCGTGAATTACTGAACATCCATTATACAATAAATATGCAGAAATAATATAAAAATACTCTGACAGCAGACCTTATGCCTATCAGTCAATAGTAGACTAAAGATTTACCTGGCTGTAGCAAAGAGTTGATTACAGGAGCCACAGTTCCACATCTTATTAGTGTTGGAGTTGGAGTACGCGCGTCGAACTTGTCTGGTCTTCAACGGTCTTTGAACCACAATGCTGCCGCTAGAAGACTCTTCGTTCAGATGTATATTAACATCATTGCTATTACTGCTATCTAGTAGTTCTGATATTACAGACGACGATATTTCTGCATTTATTGGGCCCTGAGAAAATAAATTTGTTATTATAACATTGTCAAAAGAAAGCGACGATAACTTTTGCCTTTAGCTCGGACAATTAACGTAGTAGAGATTATGGTAGTAAGCGATAGAAATACCGCGATATAAACAATAGTAAAGAGGTTCACCGAAGGATTTTAGATCGTTCTAAATGTGGTGTTGTAAAAACATCCTAACCAGCACCAACGATGTTATAATCAGGCGAGTCACCGTCTGTCAAAAGTTCGGTTCGTACGTTTTGTCCGTAGTATAAAAATGTTTTTGAAATTTTACATGGTGCTACAACCATTTGTAAGATGATATTGCTAAGATCTATTATATTATATATCGCCCTACCTGTAGGTGTGCGTAATTTTCTCGATTTTCTAAAGAACATACAAGCCGATGCCGGTCTAAAGCCTCTCCGTCAGCGAACAAATAGCTGCAGTAATCGCAGACGTACATAGTGCTCAATCTTCTTCCCGATACATTGACTTTTCCATTCTGGTCAGTACAGCATAATTGTTCTGTTCGATATAAACATCCTACATTAAGATGTTTTGTAAGATGTTATTAATTGCATGTTAATGTTTTTGAAAGTTGTAATTGAGACAGTATAATATTAATATAGCTATGTTAATGTGCTTTCGTTTATACACCTCTATAACATTGTACCTGTTTGTTTCTGTATATTTGTCCTGCATGGCCAAATAAACCATTTTATCTATCTATCTATCTATCTATTTTGTTTTGTTATATTTTAAGATTTACCCTTACCGTTAGGTACGGCCTCAAGTGCTGTGGATAGCACCCTTTCGCAGAGCCGGCACACTAACCACTCTGCTTCAAAATTTTGGTTGACGCTACTCGCTTCTAAGAGATATTACGTAGTTATTAACATAATTTTTATTCTAAACATTCCATCTCTTCTTGTATTAAGTTCCGCCTTTAGACATAAATGTAACAACTACATATTTTGAGCAGCAAATAAGGTTATAGTATTTGCTATCACAAGTCCTTTCGAAGATACTTTTCATTATGACCCATACATAACGACTTGAAAACGATATATTAGGATGGCGGGGGCTTTGGCCGGCCCCCAGCTGCAGCCGGCTCACTATGTAGCATCGGTCTCCACAACCTTTTGAGGATCCTGCCTATAGAGTTTTATACCACGCCTTGCCCACGGTGGTAAGAATAATTAGAGTATAAATATGAGACTAGAAAATTACTAAAGATATAACTATTTTGTAGGATAATCCATTTGTAAACAAAGTTTGGATTATGCTACAAATTCATAAGTTTTCCGGTAGCAGTTAATAAATTTAACAGCTACAAAGTAGTTACAAAAATAAAGCAATGGCAAGATATTCTGTCGCTTTACACACCAACATATTCATCCTTTTCGCGATTATTTGGCAAAATACTTTGATTTCTTTCTTCATAATTGACTGAAGCATGCAAAGATATAGTATGATCAAGCAGATCGGATTCTGTTGTAAATATTTCATGGCATACAGCACATGAATGAAGAGCTAATAAGTCTGGTCCGGTTTCTATATCCTGAAAAGTGGATGATTTATGAATGTAAAAGTAAAAGGGTCTGAATGAAACAATTTGTATTAATTGAAACAGTTAAAACCTTATCTTTTTCAGCCGACATTTGAAGAGGTAATAAAAATTGATTAACAATATTATCATCTAATAACGTTGTCTCAAGATTAAACATGTCTTGTTGAACTACATAAAATCCGGCATTAGGATCTACATTCTCTGTGCCGATATCCGCGAAAGATGCGTTCTCAATGTTAAAGTATCGTCCGGAGTTATTTGAATGGAGCGATAATTGATTCTCAACATTAGAAACGACCTGGTCTATCACATCGGCAGGTTCGCCGACATTCGTCACCGAGTTGTTAGTGATGTCATTACTAAAAAGATCATCCGGATCGTAATTATCTCGCAAAGATTCTGATAGCTCTTTGTACGGAAAGTCGGGGGGGTCAAACATCATTTTAATATCTGAAACAAATTATTGAATCTAAATGATTTACTATAACAAAAAGAAAAAACTAATACTACGTTCATAAGATCCAAACCATTAGGTTAATTTTGAAAAAATAAAAAAATCTTTAAAAGTTAAAACAAATGTAATGTTCAATATGTATATACAACTGGCAATGATATAAAACTCCAAAAAAAAAAAAATTGTTATCAATGTGTTTATGACTTTTGACATTGACGTGTTTTAGTTTGTTGATTGTTTGGTTGTGGGAATAACTCAAATTTATTTTAAATTCAAACTTTTATTTTTATAAGAATGAAAGTAGACGCGGTGACATCCACCGAAAAGCCTAAAATACCATTGCCGACATTATCACAAATAAATGCGGACCGGATTACACAGGTGCGTTAAAAAAGTGGGGTTAAGCGGTAAATTGCTTAATAATTCTTAATACAGCTTAAATATTACTTAACATTTAAATAATGTTATCACAACAAATTACTTTTATGATTATCCACATATTTAATATCCAATCTCAAAAAACATTATCAGTTTTTAGTTTGTACAAAAAAAAAATTAAGGTTGCAGTAACAATAACATTTTTTTAAAAACTGATAACTTAGCACTTTTATAATTTCTAGTATTTTACAGATATTTTTTAGCTCTTTTTTTAAACTTATTTAATTTTTGAAAATGTGTCATTATTAAATTTTTCATTTTAACATATTAAATAAAAATTAGGTTATTAAAAATTAAAGTTTAATAATATTCGTCTCCTAAGCATGTCATGGTTTAATAAAACATTATATATCATTAAGAACTCTCAACAAAAAAATCAGTTAGAAAGGTCTCACATCTACAAACTTAAAATATAAGGAATGTTTGCAATTGTAGTTGCATCTCTTTAGTTTTTTTATTTAATTATTGAGAATTTAATAAATATTTATTCTATTTTTTTTTAATTTTAAGGGTAATGTTATGTTTAAATCTCTATTTTTTATTATTAACACATACATAAATGACCATGAAGATCTGATTGTGCGAGAAAGCACAAAGTACTGGAAGTGGGAACAGTAGGAGTGCTGTTCTAATTTGTAATTCTACATTAACATATTAATCAATTATGAGATTTTCTTATGATGTTGTGCTGTATACTCAGTAGAGCCTTGGAAAGGAAAAAAATGTTTTTCACAATTTACTTATTGTAGCACTGTCTACAACTCTAGTACTTCTGTGGTGAGAAGAGATGGATGAACCCAATTATTGGGAAAATGTGATATAATTTGGTCATTTAGATTAACTGTATGTGTACATGGTAGATATTCTTTAAAATCAGGCCATCTCAGAGAGAGAACTATATACTTTTGTCATACTTTCGACATTAAAATACATCTTGTAATGATTTAACCTATACTACATAAAAAATATTCATGACTTCCGTCTTTATAAAATAGTATAATTATTACATAATACATGTAAAACTTGTTTTGCACAAAGTTACATTGGCAAAAATTTTTGTCTTTTAAATTTGTGTTAAATCAATATGTTTAAAAAATATGTGTTTAAAGGGACTTCAGTTAAAAGGGAATTAGTGCAAAATTTTTGTATTAATTAAAAAAAATAGGTGTAGTCTGTACAAAATAAAAAATTTAAGTAATTTTTGAGTAGCCTACTGGTATTTATACAAAAGCAGGTGCTTTGAAAAATCTATGTAACACTGTTCATTGAATTGACTAAGAAATCAACATGGTTACTGCCCTCCCTGTCCACAGCTTGCATATCAATACTGGTCACCGCAAACAAAGGACAATCACTTACCTTATGATGCTTCAATTGTGGAATCTATTTACCAGACTGAAATACATGGATCCTAGTAAGTATTTTTTCTTATGTTGTATTTTGTTACTAAAACACACTCACTTTCAATATTTCAAAGCCTAACTGATTTAAAACATAAGAATAGCTTTAAGGTCAACGACCTAATGGATCAAGTTTATTGACCTTTTTATTTTTTAAAAATGTGCCAGTGGTGACAAAAAGTATATGCATTGTAATTTTCAATATTATACTGTATTAAAATATTTTTTTGGATTTTGTTTATTTTATATTTTTTTAAGGAATGTGTAAATGTTAGTATTTATTTTATTATAAATTTTACAAAAGCTTTTTTTTTAGAATTGTGTTACATTGAAAGAACTATTACCATTCTGATATAGGTTTATTATAATGTGTAAGTGAAATAAACGTTTTTTCAGCTTTTCTATACGTCGGATCATGATGCTGGAGTTTTCACAATACTTGGAAAACTACCTATGGCCCCATTATCGAAGTGGAGAAGCCACTCATGCACACATGATGTCAATTGTTGTTATGACGAATGAGAAGTTTCGTGAGAGAGTACCAGCTTGGCAGGTTTGTAAATGTGTTCTTGTGGATACACATATAAAAGAAATTGATTGGAAAAATACATGTACAATATACATAAACAATGTGGTGTTTTGTGTATCATCCTGATTAGCACTACGTTTTTATGGGCAGGCGTACCATTTACCATCAAGTTATATGCTTACTAATTATTATAGTATATTTATTTGTTTTTATAGTATTACATGAAGTGACAGGACAAGTAAAACATACATTGGTGGTATGAAATATATCTACTCGTAACAATGTGGCGATAGTTAGGATTATATACATTGCATCATATTGTGTTTAATGTCATGGGAAAAAAAATGTTAAGTAATGTTACCTTAATAACGTACTAATTATAACACTCATCAAACTGGAGCACAGTAATAATAACACTAGAATGTTTAACAGTAGAAGTAAGCGCTGCCTAACCTACACTGTCTTCGGCTTCAGAGACTTGCCACCTGTAAATTTACAGGTGGCTACTCAATTGAGTAGATGCTGAAAAAGAACTATGATTAAACTAAATTTGTGAGAGTTAGAAGCCATGCTTTATTATTAATAGTTCAGGTGTCATAAGGTTTACGCTTAAACTCAATAATTTTAGGCATTTTTGAAAAACCCGGAGCATTTCCCCTCGTTCTTTGAGCAAGTGCTCCGCGCCAGCGTTGATGACAATCACACGAGCCGCAACATGCGAGAACAAACGGCGCTACTTCTGTTTCTTAATCATTGCTTTGGAAGTATGGAGGTTCAGCTGTGTAGAGATCAAGTCAAACGCCTCGTTTCGCTCAGCATGTGGATTAGTTTACAAGAAGGTGAGTTATACAAATATAATAAAAAAAAACAACTACTCATAAACTAGAAAGTGTTATCTGACCACAGACTCATAGTTTGAAAAAACTTATTATTTAATTTCGGTTCAAAATCCTTGCTGCTTTTATTGCCCTTTGACTAAGCTCTTGCTTATTAATACGAAAGTCCTTGGTTCGATTTTAGGGCTACATGTTGTGGAATTTGAATGGTGGCAAGGTTTTTTTCAACCGGCTTTGCTAGCCTACCACCCCATATTGTATATCTATTGCCGTAATAGCTGTCAGCCGTTTAGCCACTATGGTACAGAGACATTAAAATATTCAGTATGATCAAAATAAAGTTATATTACAGGAAGAAGGAATCAAGAATTTAAACTAGTTCCTAAATGGAAGAAATATTGGAGGGCAATACAGAAGAAGGATAAGCCAGAGTTATTGGAAAAACTGAATTGGGAGAGACATTACCTACAGCGGTTAATGATTAAATTCATGCAGATCTTGGACACCATTCCAGAAACTGATGACGTGGATCCGAATGTTGTACGGTAAGATGCCAATAACAATTACTAAAGCAAATAATAAAAGTAGGTAGAATTGACAACCTTGGGGATAAGGGTTGCGCCCTTTTTAAGGCACTTGTAGTACCCAGGTCCTGGAGGTATTTTAAGAATAATTGCCCTAGAGGCATAGTAACTAGTTGCTTGCCTAATAACATGGAAGTACTAGTTAAATCCGGGGCCAAATGTAGTGGAGTTTGCTTTTAGTGTCTAGCTACCACACATATTGAGAATCTGCTGTATGCTGCCATAATAGCATTATCTTGTTCTGGCTGTCGACATTTGGCAGCCAGAGTAGTTTGGGAAAGCACGCTTTGCCCTCTATTGCCTTATTTTAAAGAACACCAAATGAAATTAAGGTCAATTGTTAGCCTACTATAGTACTGTATATACAAAACAATAAACTGTTCGGATTTGTTTTTAATATTCATTTGAAGATTAGTTTATAATCTTTCTTCTAAATAGCACTTCGCTTGGAGTTTAGGTGGTAATTTTAATAAATGGCGTTTTTTACACATATTATTAAAATAAATAGTCTTTTATTCACGAGCTTTAAAAGTGGACGGACGATCAATATGACACCACTTCGTATTCGTCGTGGTATCACGGAAGGAGACCGCTGAGACGGTTTTAGTAGACTTACTTGAGAATGATTTAAATACAAAATTTGTTACTGTATCATATATTTTACACATTATCGTCAATTTAAAGTGTAATATTTCAAACTAATCCTTGACTTCCAAATAATTTCTTTTAACAAATATTCATGCAAAAGTAAAACGGGGGTCACCGAATCTAGTTTTTTTAAAAATTGTTTTTTAATTATGCTCTGAATTAGGTACTGCGAGCGATTTCTGGAGCTGATGATAGACCTCGAGGCGTTGCTGCCAACGCGACGTTTCTTTAACACGGTGATGGATGACTGCCACTTGGTTGTTCGTTGTCAGCTATCAGCTTTAACGAAGAGGCCTGAGGGACAGCTGTTTACACAGGTAAGTGGAGAATATTACTGTATTGTTACCAATATTAACTATTGCAGAGTAACAGAACTGCTAGGTATTAACTATCACCACATTATTCGGGTATTGTGTATTACTCATTACGAATGATTATCTTCTTCGTCACGTAGCTTCATCGAATAAAAAAATTGTTAGTTTAGATATACGTAAAAAAATTAAAGATTATTAACCACTCTTAAAGATTTTAATAATAATAAGCTAAGAGTATATTTGTTGAATGCGATAAAGTAGTCCATAACTTAATCGCAGCGAGGATGACAGTATATAGTAGAAGAATAGTTAAAATTTATAAGTAAATAAAAACACGGTTATGGTATGTATGTATAATTAGATTTTATTTTATTAAAATTAATTTAAAATTCTATAAGATTCAATTTTCTTACATGACTCAAATGCAAAAATCGTATTTTTATCACTATACTTGTATAATTGTTAAACAGATTCGAAAATAAAAAAAATTGTAAAAGATATAAAAATTAAATATTTGTTAGTGCCAGAGAGCAGTGCGATATCATTTGATGTGACAATAAAGTGCCAAACCGCGTAAGGCCAGCGCGGTGTATTAATAGCTTTGACTCTCCTTGTGAGAGAAGGGTCGGGTCCCAGCAGTGGGAACATTAAAAGGGCGATTTATTTATTTAAATATAATAGTTAACAGCTGCCTTTTAACTGAATTGCATAGGACGGATAGAGTAATTCATTGTTCAGATCAGTGCATTACAGTCTTCAATATAATACTGTAAATGTTAGTACATAATTCCTACGGGATACCAATAGATTGAAACAAAATGGTTTCACGTAACATTACTTATAAATGACGATAATAACTCTAAAATTTTGGTCCAAATAACATTAGTTTAAACTCTTATTAAAAATTAAGTATCTTTTATGAGCAAATTTAAAAAGAAATATCACAAAATTAATAAGATTCATAATTCTTTATGAAAACTAATGTTTGGATTATGTATACAAACTACTGTAATTTTTTTATCACCTGATGGTAAGTGATATGCATGTCCAATGTGGTTCTATTTAAGATCATATACATTAAACCACATGCTCATAGGCCTGGTATCCAAAAGGTGAAATCACATTACCACAATAATTTAATTAGCTGTAGAAACGAGCGCTGCGCCACCCTGTTTCATGATTTAATGAAAATCGGCCTCTTTTTTTAATAGCCTGAATTTAATATTTCAGACTATTGCTTTAAAGAGTAAGATAATTTTGCTATGTCTATGTCATTAATTTATTATAGTAAATGTATAATAGTACATAACGTCTAAGCCACTTTATAAGGCACATAATAATCTTTGCTCAGTGCTTCGACATATATTTATAGTCTATGTGTAAATCGCTGTAAACTACTCTAAATAACTATTGTTTTGTATGTGCTGGAATAATTTGCTCTAAAATATTCAATACTTTAGGTACTGTTGTTTTCAAAACGAAATTCTTCATTACTAATATGTACCTCCGTTCATATGGGTCATTTCATCCCCCCACTCCCCGGTAGGTACTGGTTCAGAGTAGAAACAGCTCTTCCGCAATAGAAAGGTCACATGCGACTGACGTAAAACGCATACATAGAACACTAAGAAACCTTGAAGTAAATTAACAATAATATGTGCGTAAATCAATCCATCAAACTTTAACCACGACAGAAGTAGGAATAGCCAAGCCGTAGTCATTATTATAAATAGTTGAACGAATAAATTGAAACTGAAACAAAACATTATTGTTAAAGAAATGTTGGAGAACATCTAAGTAGGTAACACTGCAGCGCCTATTTCTGCCGCCCAACAGCAGTGTGCGAACGTTACTACGTTACGATTTCAAGGGCGCTGTAGCTAGTGAAATTACTGAGGTAACTAGACAATATCTTAGGTCTCAAAGCAACGAGCACCACATGGTGCAGAGTTCGTCAACTTAATATTATTATGGGCGGGCGAAACACTTACATCATGTGAACAAATTGCTTGCCTTGTCGCTTTGTCAAATAAAAAACAACTTACCATCCTTTGAGTTTATAGTGTATTCTTCCATAAATATTTATTCTCTTTATAACTTTCAATGTGGTAATATAAAAGAATATATTAAAGAGAATTGTGAATGCAACTGGTGTGAAAAATATTGCTATACCCAGCCATCCTGAAATAAGAGAAGTTGTTATTTAAACACATTGTTATCTTATTTCAAATGCAAAAACTTTGGGCTGATAAAGAATACTGTAGCTCTCATTGTTGACAGGTAGAACAACAGGTCATGCTGTTATGTCGGCAGATTTACAATATGAGTGAAGTAGCTAAGTGGGTGCGAAAAATATTTCCATAAAAAAAATATACATATTTCTCATACCAATAGTTTCCTGTTCCATATCATCGACCAAAATAGAGGATGAGAATTGAGTTCGCATCTTTCTGTAAGGATTTGTTCCAGTATCAAGCAGGAAATGTGCACTTATTGCCATAGCTGCCATTATTATTACACATGACCACACAACACTGGAGTAGTAGCAATATTTGCGGACATCTGTCACTCTGAGAAAAACATTCCGCGACCTGAAATGAGAACAAAGCATATTATTAATTATAAATTTTCCATCCTCAGTGATAAAATGTCTGTGGATGGTGACGAGTCGTTAGCTAGCTGGACAGATTCATAAAAACCTTACCACCATTCAAACATAAAATGAATCATGAATCTCCATGTTATTGGCAAGCATTGCCCCACAGGGACCGTTAAATCTTTCAATTTATTTATTAAGATTACGAAAATGTTTTCTTAGTCTTGTATTGTGTAATAATAACCACATATTCATTTTATCTACCAAAAAAATTGATTTAAAAAAATATTTAGTATTGCACTTACTTGAACGTTTTCCAAATGTAAAATCCAAAACTGTTTAACCAAAAGAATGCACCAAGTAAGCTTAAATATAAAATTATATCTGAAAACAATTAAATATTCAAATTAATATTCAAAAACATTTGTAGGATTATCTAACATGATAGCACAGGGACAATAATCTTTACTTACCTGTCACCATGAAACTGACGTGATTACTGTATTCTGTAAATATTCGGACTAAATCAGCTGCTTGACTGACAATCAAGCACACGTTGATGCTCGTTATAATATTACCAGCGAGATCTCGCAAAGTAGGCAATACGAAATAAATAATGGCTGTTAATAAGAAAAACACCATAGAGATCGCATGAAATAGTGGATTTAAAACCTTTTGCATGAGAAAGTTAGTATCTTTCCAATTAATTTTCACTTCAGGTACACATACTAATGCATATTCTCCTGTTAGATTTGTGCTTGTCATATAGATCTGCAACATAATATGTTAACGCTATAGGTTATCCAAAAAGAAGTAAGGCAAATACTTTAAATTTTTTCCAGTAACATTATTTCTTTCATGACATTTTTTTAGTCAGTATTTCGTCATCATCATCATCAGCCAAGTGATATCCACTGCTGGTCATAGACCAAATAAGTATAAATTATCCTAATTTATTACAGGATACCTCAATTCGAAAGATGTGACAGAAATCTAGAGAAACATTGATTAGGTTGATGATGAATAAATATGATAACCATCCATATTTTTTTTTATAAATAGATCATATTAGTTATACTACTACATAAGAGAACTTACTTTATCCATGCAATATTTATTTTGTTCATGAATATACGAAGATGGTTCTTTAACCTCCGGTATAACTATTGGTCCATGTATAGAGTATGTGTTAGATGAAGATTCATCTTTTATGCTGTCAGTACTATGTTCATGATGAATGAGGTGTCTAAGTCTACCATCTACTAGCAAATTCAACCTGTAATTAATTTTATATCATAATACCTAAGTTTTGTAAAAACATTATTGATGGAGATGACAGAAAAAGTTTTGAGTTAATTATTAATCATGCAATAAATTTTTTATCACAATGGTTTGTAGTAATACATTTTTATAAAAATAATTAAACATAAACGACTTTTTAAAACTGGACCATTATGTTAAAATTTGTGTGGCTATTTATGAAATAATAAAGTATATAAACATTGATTTAACTCTATAAATATGTATAGATTCCTATTGAGGCCTGTCTGCTGTACTATGTATTCAATGTAATTATATTAAAGTCAACATACTCATCTTCCGATTTCCCAAAGTAGAATATAGGCCTTTGTTGTGTTGTAGCACAGTCAGGTACACCATTTACAAATTTAAAGTATTTTAGCACAGCATCTTTACCATCTTCGGTTTTAAATTGAGGCACCCATGCACCTAGAATAATAACCAAACATTAAATAATATCAGAATTTTTCAGACAGATATGTATATGGTTTGTAATCTCAAATAATTCAAATGTACAAAATTGATCTTAACTTTTATTGTAGTTACATTGGCTGGCATAATATGAAATAGTTGGAAGAACTAAAATAGCTTTTTAATAAGTTAAAACATTAAGAAAAATTTGCATTATTAGTTTATATTATGTAATTTTTTATGCTGTTTGGTACACTGTTATTTACTTTAACAGTTCATTTAAACCATTGCATATGTAGAAAGTGGAAAGTGTTATATTCCCTAAACTCGAAGCAATTGGATCATACTATTGATTCTTTGGTGTTCTTTCAAAGGATGGGTAGTATTTCTATGTCAATCAGTAGGTAATATAATTTTTGAGCTAATGAGACCTGTTTCAAATCAACATGTAGAAGGATTTCATTTATTTAAATAATTTTAAATAAAATACTAACAAATCCTCAGAAATATACATCACAAGACGTTACAATTATTCACAAAACACATGTGTCGTTAGAATATTTGGCAGTATTATGCAATTTTGCCTATTTATTACATACTTACTTTGATTATATTTTTCAAGCAGGCGGCAGACGGAGTCCACCATAAATTCGTTAGATTCGCAACATTTATTAATAACAACAGAATTTTGTTGTTCAGATAAATCATTTAAATCTGTATCACCGACAGTCGCGTTCACTGATTGTAAAATATGCCCAATACATATTATTGCTATTAATACAATTACGGTGTACATTATATCACAAACAGTGTGATTGTATTACAGGCTTTTAAAATATGAATTACTTGCGCAGTCTTAACCTACAGGACTAACACATATTGATTTTTTGAATATCGTTTCCTATAGCACCGTATATTACTTAGTTTTAGTTTGAAATATTATTAATCTAAACATGCGAACTCTACGCTCGTAACCAAATGACAGTTAAGTTAAATCTTTTTTTTAAAATACAATGATGACAAACGTGGTATACCATAGAGCCTCTATGTTTACCTATATACTTTTTAGTTTATGTAGATTTAATATATATTTTTGTTTGCATTTTATTTTATTATTTTCTTTAAAAAATGTTTATTAGCTATTTTCGGGACTAATTACCTTAAGTTCCTTTAGTTTTGCTAATGATTATCACTTGATTATGAATAATACTTTTTTATTTCACATACTTTAACGTTCTCCCAGCACGATTAATATGCTTTTCAAACCACTCATTTAAATATCTCTTTAATTAAAACAAATTATCATGCTACAATTTATTCTAAAAATAATTTGTAAATTATGCGGTGTTTTAACTTTTTGAATTTAAATATTATAAAGGTAGAAATTTTACATTTCGGAAGTCCAACGCAGACAAGGGTTAAAGATTTTATTTATATTTTATTGAACACGTGAAATAATGAAACAGTGGTAATTATAAATCTTTAATTATAACATTAATATCATGCACTACAAGTTTAACAAATATAGGAACGTAAATTAAATAAAGCAGTCTTAATCTCCTAAAGTATTTACATCTGTAAATTCTAGAGATTATTTGACGTAACTTTTTAGTAATTAACTTTACATATATTAAATATATTCTAACAAATTTAATTAATTTTACAAAAGTATGGCACGTTTTATTATATTCAGAGTACAGCAGATAGGTTTAAAAAAAATGTGGAGTAAAGCTTACAGAGAACTACATAACAAGTTAAATCTAAATCTATTCTATATTTGGCTGGAAGTACATAACATATATTATTTAACCGGGATACTTTTGTTTACATACAAACGTCCAGTTTTATTTAATTATATAGATTTTTTTTAAAAACTTGTAAAATAATCACAGAGATTCTTCTGGTCATGTAGTTAGTATGAGTATTTAAAAATAACTTACATCATTATAATAAAAAAAAATCGAGAATCTGGTTTACCTTTGATAAAATAGTTTTTTGTTTTTAATCGCGTGACATAAAGTTCACTATAGTTAACATTACAAAGTGACAAGATAATTATATTATTGTAACTGTGAACATAATTTTTATCGTGTGTTAAAATATAATAATGTTCATCTTAAACTAATTACATAAATTGACGTAAAATAATTAAATCCAAGTTTATGTATTGATAGCGATATTTGTTAGTTCAGTCTAACCTCCACTGTATCATCGGCTAATATTTGTTGATCGTCTGTGTCGTCGTGGGGACTTAGTTTTTCGGCCAACCGACCTGTTATTGGCAGACAAAAGTTCTCACTGGCCAGCCCTTGCATCGCACGTCTTCTCAGAACGACTAGAATGAGGAATATAACAACTCCTTGGAGGCAGTTAAATATGTCCATTATTTTCCTGAAAAAGTAATGCTTTTTAACTTTTATCCTACGGTTGTATTATTCTTTTATTCAAAATAGAAAGTACTTTTTTATTACTTTGTTTCGACATTTTTGCTCGTATAAATATAAATATATATTTACCAAATAATATGAGCCTGCCCATGAGCGAAACTAGCGATCTCGAATATCCAGGAAATGCCCATAACCAAGAACAGCTTTAGTGAAACAAGGAATCTGTAATACAATAGAGTGAAAATATGAACTAGTAAAATTTTTAGTTTGTATCATAACGAATCTCTACTTCGTATTAAGTGAATCGAGGACGGTAAATAAAACAGTGTAATTTACCATGATAATTTGAAACTACTCACTTGTGCTTTAGTATATTTAATTTGCCGACTTCATACTTCCTTGTATGCTGCATCCACAGATTGTATGATGATATAACAAATAGGACGACGTTAGCCGCAATGAGCGCAGCAATCGGGCCGTAGAAGAATATCCATGTTTCAGTGCGTGCTGCAATTAAATTTTTTTAAATTTTATTTTTTTCCTTCGTCCATTACATTATTTAGTTTTATTGATTACAAATAAGGTAATCAAAATTATATAAATATAGTATAAACAATGATTAATAAAACTTTGAAACGCTCACCCCGGAACCAGCAACTGTTCTCACCAATGCCTGGTTTCCAGTGCTCCCCTTCAGCGAAATTTGTAATTAAAGAGACTACGAGGAATAGAAGTGTGCAACCCCATGCGTAACAGCTGTACCAAAAATATTGTTTTCTTTCCGTCTTTTTCAAGTAGGCCGCGTCTCTGTAGCCATTGAAAATATGAACTTATTTCACAAATTCCTTAAAAATCTCCAGATTTGGATTATTAAATATATATCTTGTGCAAATAATTATGTGAAATGTTTTTAGTAGGCTGCATTGTTTAAATCATGACTAGTCAATACATTTACATAAATTTTACGGTAAAGTCCTTAAGCCCATAACAAGTGTATTAAACATTGTTAATAAACTTCATAAAGTAAATTAATGTTAATTAAAATTTTTACTTGACTTTAATTTTGCTTTTCTTAACAAACAAGATAAATATTAGCCGGTCATCGTCAGATGTCCTTTAAAAAAATATTAAAATCTGCTATTATATTATATTATATAACTTTTGTGTTGTTTAAAAGTTAATAAAATAACTTACTGAACACTGCGATACATGTTAATGCTGATGACATTCATCCAAAAGAAGGTAGCCATCATCCAGAAATACACCAGGAAACCTTAGATATAAATTGATATTTTATAATATTGTCTTTAAATCCTAAAATATAAATGTTAAAATTGCTGTTTATCAATGAATTACCAGTGACAGTGCATATTTCTCCAGCGAAATGTGGACTGAGCTGTAGCACTCCTAAAGAAAGGAATCCTAGGGCCATGCTGATGCACATGCACATATAGCACAAGCCTTGTAGGTCCCTGAAATATTATAATTATAATTACACACAAATCATAGCAAACCATGTCTTCTGAAAAGGTAAACAAACAGATTTTTGTGTGATTCTACTAATGAAAATATTAAAGCATTTTAAAATTCTAAATTTCTCACAGCTCTCCGTTTCATAAAGCTGTGAAAGACAGAAAATCTTAATAGCTTTGAATTTCTGTCGAATACGTACTCTAAATTAAATACTAATTACAAATATCTGGAAAACGATTGTTTGAGATCCGTATGTATATACGAATATAAAACAGATTTAATGTTTATACTGACCTCATTTGCGGTAGATACATGTACACGGCGAAGGTGGCCACCAGGAAGAAAACGGAAATGAGCGTCAGAATTCCTCCAGTTTCGATCTCGTTTGTTTTTCCCTGGTCATCGAAGCAAACTATTGCGACAGGCAGCTTTCCTGAACTAGGGTCACTTATGTTACGATCCATTTCACCAATACAATATCTGAAATTTTATTAACATTTAAATTTGACCAAAAAGTGTATTTTTGAGACAGAATCAAAACTCATAAATATATAGAATTAGATGAGTTAAAAAATAAAACGAAAGCATATCTACATTTTATGAATGTAGATGTGAAACAATATCATTGAGAAGCTGTTGTAATAATAAACAAATATTAACTGGTTAGGATCTTCAACGAATATGAATCCAGGAGAGTCTTGTGTGGATATTTTATCACCCATGATTATGATGTCCCTGAGGACCATACGCCCAACGGAACAATTGAGGCTAATTTTCTCTGTGCCGCAGAATCCTCGTGGTCTTATGGTCTCGTTGTTTGGACAGCATGTCCGCGCTGACAAAGCTGCGCCGACACCAAGCAACAGCAATAATATTGACTTCTGAAAATGCGAAAAATTCATACTTCAAAAATGATTGCCATTAGGTAAAGTCACCTCTTATATGAACCAATGTGTGTGATCTTGATTTTATGAAACCTACTACCTCCTTTGTGCGTCATATTAATATATATACAAGGGTACGTGTCAATAGGCACGTAAGTGTTACTGCGCCCTTAAACTTAGTACACAGGTTTGCACTATTCATTTTGGACCTAGGTGATCTACACCAGTACAGTCATGATCTAAAAATCTTGAAATATTTTTTTTGTAATGGTAGAAGAAACCGTGATAGCTCTCGTCTCGTCTCGTCGAGGCAATCGTAAGTCTTGAAGAGGCGCGAGTTCGACATCACTGAACCTTAGCTGCCCGTGAAGAAACCGACTTATTGTGGACATGGCCAGTGCGGTGGATAAATGGTCTTGATTCTCGCCTTGTGAGAAAAGGCCTCGAGTTCCAGTTATGCGAACTTTAAGAGTTGTTTACGCTGATAAATTGCTACCTTCTGTTTACTATTCAGGTCCAAATTCTTGACCTATCAGTCCTTTTAATAACTGCATTTTTTATTAGATCACTCTCCCAAAGATCCAGTTGACTTGTAATTTTAATATTATTATAATTGGGTACTCCTTTTTGCCACATTTAATTGTCTATAAAAGAATTAAATCAAAAATTGTAGGCGGTGACTATGTATGTAGGAAAAGCTTATTTGACTGTGTTAAAAGTTTTCTATATTGCTTTAGTTAATATATCAATACATGGTAATGATTAACTAAAGTATTGATCATATTAGTTGTTCAAAAGTTTAACATCTGTACTGTATTACAAATAAATGTCGTGGTATAGTTCTACTGCATCTAAAGCGTCTATTTATTATGAATGCAAAAACCGCTTTAAGCTAATTTATGGTGATTAAATTACGCATCTACGAGGACATTCGACGGTGACAATGACCTTATACGTAATTGGTGTGAAACAAAATTATCCTCCTTACATATCATTACAGAGCGTTGATTGTCCGGTGACCCATTTCCATGCTCTACTAATATGACCTGCATGATCCGCAACATATGAATGATTCAATTAATATATTCGCTTATTAATAACCTCTTCCTTACTATTGTAGTCATACGAGCAAATTCTGGATATATAACATATCAGCTATTTCTAAAGTTTTCTTTTGGATACAAAACAATTTCTTATGTTTACGCGAATATTACTGATTCAATCGTACTAAAATTTTTATCGCGTTTATTCATTTTAATATTACTTAGATGTTTTGAGTGTTTTGCATCACCCAAGGTCACGGTAGGGCCGAGTCATCAGGGACTTGTATATGATATATATAAGACACCCAGGACCTATATAGATACCTAGAGCCTTTTAATTACATTGTTTACTATCCGATCTACGCAGAATGAGCTCACCGTATCTTGAGGTTTTAGTGGTATGGTTGGTTTTTACTTAATGCCTACAACGTTCGGAATCTCATTATTAATTTGCCTGGTTACGAACTGCAATTTTTTAATCCTTCCGCTGCGGCGAAATCCAAAGAGTAATGGCGAACTCTTTTTATATAATTATTTATATCACGTAACACCGCAAGCAAGACAGACAAACAGATCCCTTAATTTTAAATAAGTTCTTACTTTTGTTTTTATTACGCTAAGACATAAAATGTAGGCTCGTAAGTTTTACTTTACGTTATTACTTTGGTAGATACAGAAACATAAAAACAATACTATAATGTTTGACCGAGGAATCAGTGATACTAATTAAGACAGTTTCTGCTTCCCAGTTTTCCCCGAGAAAGATTTAATAAGATCTAATCAAAGTTTACTTAAGATTTCTGTTTTAACTTTAAAAAAGTTATGCTCCGAATTATTATTTCTTTTGCATATTATTAAATAGGTTTGGATAATTTTAGCAGCAATTGAAATTGTGTCGTCGCGTCTGTACGGCGTACACATCACATGTGTTTACGAACGCGTAATGCATTATCTAAAGCGTTTGTCTAAATTACATAGTTACATATATACATGATGTTTGTGATGTACGCATTATACCAGATAAATGTTGAAACAAGCTCCTATACAACTGACAAACGAGAAATTCGTTAGAAGTTGCGATTGCTTTCGAACTAATTATCTTAACTTCTAAACTTTTAGTATACGTCACAGATAAGGGTATTATGATTATTCCGAAATACAAATATTGTATTGATATTTAAGTAAAGAAATTGTTATATTTCCATTAATCAATACCACACTAAAGACATTTTAACGCTATTTAGTGCTTACAGGTCTAGGAATAAACACGGTCTGTTTTTGATCTTTCTAGACTTTTGCTGCAAATAGAATCTACAAAAAATACCGCCAAAATTTACAAAACTTATATTATGATTTATACACGTTGAGATCAAATACGAAAAATATAAACTCTTCATAATCATTAGTTTTTGTATATATTATAAGTAAATTTTTTATTACGTGCTCATTAAGTCGATTGTTAAAAGTTTATATTTGAACGTTCACTGTTATATTTCAAGTACCAATTGAACGATACACTTGAGCAATAAACAGATAACCGTTATCTAATGGTAAAGAGATATTGTTAATGTATTTATTGATTTTGGAGGTCTGATCTCAAAAACTGCTTTGACAATATTTAAATTGTATGTTGGTTAAGTTGCGGAATGCTGAACTAGATCATCAAAACTTTAATGTCATAAAGAATTATTAATATAAGAGTAGTACTGAAAACATATTTTAAGTATAATAAATACTCTTAAGTAGTTGTCTTTTTGTTAGCGCTTCGTGAAGGTTAAACATCATCATATGCAGAATCTAGTGGTCCAATAATTGTTATTGATGTAATCTAAACAGTTGATTATCTATGTATATGGTGACGTGTTCTAATATTATCATATCTGATTCAATCTTACCAGAAATACTGATGACGGTTTGATTACTAGTTAGTATCGATAGTAATGTTATTGTTGCAAAACAATTTCTAAATAATTTTTCTTTATCGAACAGTTTACGGCGTAACCATCATGAGATTAAATTGTAGTTTTCTTACTAATATAAAAGTACATTTCATAGAAATACCAGGTCTTTGGTGATCTTGAATGTTGGGTCTGCTAGTATACTTCGGATCCGACCCAATATCCATGATGTTTAAACTCCAATCGGTCACAAAATTTATCTTCCTTCTCATAACTTGATTTTTTTACTATAATTATGTTATAACAATTACAGATCTTACTCACTTATAATGTTAGCTAATAGATAAATATATTTAAAATGAATATTTTTTCTTTTATCGCATTAGAATAGAGAGTCGTCATTAGATAATATCGGTGACAAAATTTAGAATGTTCTTTGGTAGTCGATAAATATGATCTACCGACCTCTTATCACATATATGCTGTTTATGTTACAATACTTATCAGCAGGACACGGCATGTGGCTATTTTAACCAGTCTCTATATTTCGACTAGGATCCATAGTTATTTCATTTAGAAGCAATGATAATAATTTAAAGAGAGTAGAGTGTTTTTTAAAATCAATTTTGTTTATTCAATATAGGAATATACATTTAAGAAATAAACGTTTTCTTCAGAGCCAAACTATTACAAAATTGTCTAACCTATAACTAGATAATCAACACTTTTTTTTACACAAAATTAACATTTTCATCAAAAGAATAATATGATTTGATTATTGTTTCTATAATCTGATCTTTAATGGGTTCCCAATTCTAAGATACACTGAACCCCAAAATGTCGAATACTCATTTTATTTCTTCTGTTTCCAACGTCTATGTTGCTATTTAGCGTACATGTTAAGTTTATTTTATATAATATATGAACAGATTTAATATCCTTAGTGTTTAATATTGCAATAATAGTACTTCCTATTAAATTCGCAATTTTAACACATACCTGCCAACTTGTGTTGCAATTGTACTGCGATCGAATTTCATTACCTCTATTTCATATTCAGATTTATGTAACATGCATTATTTATAACACGCATACTTTACAGTAGCTGGATGAGGGTCTAAACATTTTAGATATTTATAAAAGGCAATTAGTGCCAAGACTTTTTGGGTACTTGCACTTACTATTCTGTCGGTTTAAGTCTTATAGTAGAATAACGTGTGTGTTACGAATCTCAATGTGATGAGAATTGTTGTGTTGTGTATATCATCTTAACTAGCGACACATTGTTATAGGTCGTCCGCGTTAAAAAAAATAATGCATAGACTTTATAGTTCCTGGAAAAATTAATGTATATATTTAGTAGCTCTTTTTCGTTTTTCGGTGATACATATTATAAAATAAGATACAAACTAGTTGTTATAAAGTTTAAATTATATTGTGATTATAGAATACATAAAAGTTAATGCATTTGTGATATAATTACTTAGAATTAAATAATATGTAATAATTATATAGTTTCGTTAAGCTAAGGTTTAACTTATCGCATTGTGGTAAATAGTAATATATTCTCATTTATATTGTGAAGCAATCGTCCGGTCTACAGGTTTGTGAACCGGTAAGGTAGCAGCCAGCAGAAGGGATCCTGTTTTGGGCTTGCTAACACAGCCACCTTCATTCGACGTAATTCACATTCTTATCAAAATGTTTGTTTGCAATTAAAGATATATATATATTTTAAACTGCAAAATCCAGGACAAAAAGTTTCCTTTCACTATACGTCTTTAAAAGAGGTAAATTTCCAAGGTTTTCAGTTCGTTGGCACAGCAATGAATGTGTCCAAAACAACTTTTTGTTTGTACTGTGACGTATGGTACGAGATACTCGGAATGTCCATTTATATATCTTTGGATCCAACCATGACATTGTTTACTTGTGATTAATTTGTTTTGGGCAAAATAACCGTGTCTTCATTTGCCTCGTTTAATTACCAAATTTTTTTGAAAGTCTTAAAATTGTAAGTACTGCTTGTTTAGGTATTTCAATCTATTTGCGGTGGAAAACTTCCTAAATACACATCATCATGAGGTTATTTATAAAGTTCAACTACTTAATTGATTTTTCGTTCTAATAACACACCAACTAAAATGAATATTTAGATGCATACGTTTTGGAAATTACTTAATAAGGCATATATCGCATTATTTATCACAGGAATGGTTGCTAAGCTTTAATATAATAACTAAAAATGTACGTAAATACTTTTTGGTTTATAACAAATACAAAATATTTATATATAAAGAAGACATGAACTTTAGTTTCTATACTCTTGTAGCTTAAACCACAGTGATAAGTTTCGTAGCTTGTGTTAATGTAATGCTAAATTTTAAATACATTTAAAAATATGTATGGTATTCACTACAAAAGAAAATAACGGACCTGAATTAATTTAATTTGACAGAAAACAAGATAAGTATTAAATTAGTTTATAGTAAATATCTTTAAAAGACTTAGTTTTTATAACTAAGTTTAAATAACATATTTGTTTCGAATCTTCCGTCTCTGATTGTTACATTTACGCAATAACGTAATCATGTATGTTGTATAACAAACATATAGTATTTACACAATTTAAATGTCGTTTATACAGTACCAACACACTTGTAGTATTTGAACAATTTAATTGCCGTGTATATAGTCTAACAAACGTACAGTATTTATTCAAATACGTTCTGACAAAACAATTTCGTTTCTTACTGCAATATTTGACATACAAAGTGGATTATATTTTAAAGATTACTTTATTATTAAATTTAACAACGTTGAACGATTTTACAATAACGTTTATAACCTTTCCGATAGTGATGTGGCCGACGTTTAAAAATCACCGACAAACAGATTTCCGTCTGTCGATATTAGGGTCTGGCCTACCTTATCATATCGTATATAACGTTTGATAAAATATAGGAAATTCAATGTACTATGTTACTCAGAAAAAGATCGTAATGATAAATACCCAATAAAGTAGTTTTTTTTAACTTCTTTTCCTATCTTAATACAATGTGTGATAAGAGAGAGACGTTCACCTGATGGTAAGTGATACGCTTGCCCATAATAACGTCTAGTTAAGATGGTACACACTGCACCACATTGCGCTCGTCGCCTTGAGACATAAGGTGTTAAGTCTCGTTACCCCAGTAATTTCACTAGCTTACAGCGCTCTTCAAACCGGAACACATGTATGCAGAGCTGCATTGGTATTTACCTACATATATAAATATTATTAAAGTTTCAAAGTAATATTCCTCTAATCATTTTTTAAAATATTTCCCTGCCGAAGTCTAATTGTATGTGTGGGTGGTCTTCGGTGCGTTTACAGTAATTTTTTCAACTAATAACAAACAGTTAAAGCGTTAATGCAATTTGCCAAGTCATTATTTTAAGCTCGTCGCCCAATAATCCAAATTTAGCGAACGTACCACGTAGCTGCAGTGTTCCTTTTTGTGTTGCACTTTGAGTGATGTTTAAAATTAGAGCTTTAAGGGGCACAGCATATGTTCATTGGAAAGTAAATTATCATTTTCTTTTAAAATCATTTGCGCCGTAGTATATATTTATGTGAATTTGTAACACAGACGATCTCTAGATAAAGTAGATCTTTTACTGGAGATCGTTTGTATATATTGACTCACAACAGCTGTGTCTACCGCCAAAAAGAAATGTGCAAACATTACTGTGTTGAAAGGACTGCCTAGATAGTAAAATTACTGAGCAAACCAGACGTAATATCCTGAGCATCAAGGCGACGGGAACAATATGATGTGCAGTGTTTTGGCATCATGATTCCTATCCTCATCTATCACTAAACCTTTTTCACTTTCTATAATAAAAAAAAAACTATCAAAATTGTCGAGATTGGTTATAAATTTATTATAATATAATTAATTGATTAGTAGTAGTGGTGTAGTAAGATTTATCATCTAATAATTTCCAATAACGTATCTCAACAACTGAACATTTACTGTTAGCAAAAATGGAGCCGGTACATGTAATAATACAGTAATCTCATTACAAAAATTGATCGGTTTCCATTTTATGGTCATGTGGCATAAGATAAGTGGGCCGTATTATTATTGTCATTTAATCAATCGTGAGTGCAATGAACATTTATCACATGTACAAAACGGTTCATGCGTAGTTTACAGCTTCGGGACCTCGGTTGCTATAATCAAGTAATACTAGCCTACTACAAGCAACTAATGCCAGCTATTTATTCTTTATTTTATGAAGCGGTGATATGAGCAGGATGTTCACCTGGTGATATGTGAGAGGCCTACTTATAAGATTGTGATGCTGGTTAGGATATTGGATTAAACCATTAAATTCGCCGCTTTAGGACACAAGATGTTAACTCTTCAGCGTCCTTCAAATCGGAACAAAGTAATATTTCCATACTACTATTACGTAAAAATAGGCGCTGTGATTATTTTCTAATGTCATCAATGCATTGATATTTCTATTGAACTTATAATCAGACGGGTGAAACTAAGTAACTAAAGCATTATTATTATCGCAATAGTAACAACTGAGAAATAACATTTCAGTTCGCTCATTCGCACATATCTTAACAATCATGTTGTTTATGAATGATATGTATTAAAATTATTATACTTGTAACCATATTTATTAGTTTTTTGAATAAGGCGCATAATTAACAGAGCTATTTATTTATGTTAACGCATGAAATAAAAAAGCAAGTAACTTAAATTCACTTAAGATCGTTAATGACTTGCGATGAAACAGTTAAACAACATATTGAACAACAGCTAAGTAAATAATAAAATTTAATAAGCAATGTATGTATAGTTGTTGATATACAATATTTTTCACATTTTTGTAAAGTAGGGTAGATTTCACAAGAGACAAAAATTACTAGTAACTAGAATGAATCTCTGGTGGTGAAGGTCTGGGTATTACCGCTGGGCTTGTTTTTTTGTTTAATACAGTGCAAATTGTTGAGGTTTGAAGATCGTTGTAATAAGTGAAATTACTGGGGTAACGAGACATAACATCGCGTGTTTCAAAGCCATGATCATCATAATGAGTTGTGTGTATCATTCCAATATACGTATCACTTATCATCAGGTGAACGTCCTACTCGCGTCAACGCTTCGTAGAGTAGAAAAAAAGAAATTATATATAGTTTCTAGTAATGTTTTAAACTTGGTTTAAATTTGTGGTAAATTAAAAAGATTACTTAATTTTTCTTGGTTTTTTGAATTTTCATTATATAAATTTTAAATTATTTTCATTCTAAATATTCTCATAAAATATTTTGCAGGGTAACTTTAAAACTTGATATCGTGATACCAAATAAAGTTATAAAATAATCTTTTGAAGCGGAAATTATCGATTAGTAAATAAAAATGTAGGAAAAATTACTATTCTGTTAGTCCTAACCGAATCCACTTACCTTCATTTTATTTATTTTTCCACACTCGCAGCGCACAATCGGTCGCGTCGGTTCACATTAACGAACTGCACTGTAACTCCGCTTGGAATCGATTAATTATCAATGTTTTTTAAATATTTCAAAAATCGATTGTTGAATCGAGATAATCGAAACCGTAGTATGGAAAGCGTGAGGTACCGCTATTCGTATTAATATATAATTAATAAAGTTTTACTAATCGAGTATTGTGTATGATAATGTTTTACTATAATTTTTTTAAATAGCCATTCTGGTCGTTATTGCTCATGAATATTACTTTTTTAAATTATTTCTAATCATTTAATAACAATATTTTTTAATCGATAATATTGTCTGATAATGTTAAATCATTTTACCGGCTGGAAGGACATGAAGTCTGTGGGTTAAAAGAAAGTTTTTATACTGATGCGTATATATATTTTTTTTTATTTATCGTCTATGGTCCTGCATGTTTCAACAGAGTAGTCATATTTGGATGAATCTTTTATGTTACAAAAAGGAATTCTTCGAAATTTGTAACGAAATACTCTGTGTTCGTTAATTTATATTAAAACCGCGCTTTTTATGATTCTTTTGTTGTTCGGAAGAGAAGTTGGCGTAAAATCAAAAAATATCCTAAAGCGTGTGAAAATAGTGAGAGGTAGATTTAAGTTTAAATAACTGTTGAATCTTTAATTTTTTTTCATTTCGTTGATCTAGTTGTACAAAAGATTTAGTGAACGTACTATTATATATTATAATACAAGTTTTAAAATTATAATTTATTGTTTTAGTTATAAATTATATTAGTTAGAAAACTTGAGAGAACAATAGATATCATTACTTGAAATGATTAAGCAGTATTCGTACATTTTTTAATGAAATATGAGATAGTATTAAATATAAAACGTACTTGCTAGGGTTCAATTATCGCAGACATATACAAATTGTTATCTGCTCTGCTATTCGTACGCAAGATACATTACTGTTTATTTGCGTTACTTTCCCAAGTCTGTTTAAATAAGAACTTCGCCATCTAGTAGCAGACCCAAGAACAAAATGTTTCAACATTATTAAAAGTGGTTTAGTTAAACTATTTTATTTGATTATTAAACCAGGAATAAGTATGATTGAAAAGCTGAATATTCTGTGTTAAACTGATTTTATTACACGAAAAATCATCAAAACCCATTTTTATTTAATTTCGTAAGATGCAATTTAGTGTCTCTTACCCTCAAAAGATGTCGCTAACTAGTCTTTTGCACAAAAGTGGCGGCTGAATGCGAATTTAAAATATTTAGTAATTAATATATTAAAGACCCTCTTAAAATATAGTGCGATTTTAAAAAAAAATTAAAACCTCTCATAACGGTATACTAAAAATATGAATTCCCGTTGGCATATAACGGTATTCTTAAACTACAGCCTCATGAAGTCATGAATCATTTTGTCAACATTTTTATGAAAAGACATTTCATCAATCATAACGTTATTTTCGGTGCACTATTTTATGGTCTTTTGGTATATTACATTTTTTTGTGTACAATATTTAATAATTCGTACAGGTTACATTAACTCTCAAAATGTTTATTTACGACGTACATTATAACCATTACATATTTAAATTAGTCCATTATTAATGGCTTTGTATTTAACGTTGATTTTTCTTATTACGGCACTATGTAAAACTAACAGAGGTTATTCATTTAACCATACGTTATTTAAATATCTATTTTAATAATTAGGTTACTTAAATTTAGTTTTTAGTATTATTAATACATTTATACAATATAAATACTTACTAAGTCATCTAAAACATGAATTAACTTTATTTTTGGTTTTTGCGTTATGAGTTTTGTGCTCCGTAATTTTTTTTTAAATCAGGCAAAGGCAAATACTGCTAATTTTTTAATAATAAAAAAAAAACGAAAGGGTCAATTAATAAATGCTTTATAATAATTCTTCAAATATTTCTTGAGGTTGAAATTAATTCCAAATGCAAACACAATTTGGAAAGTAGTTATTTATTTAAGACATATTTTTTACATAATACTTATAATGATAGTTTGCTTAAAGACATTCACGTTGAATGGTGTCTTAGTATTTGGTATTAGTAGATTGTATGTGTAGTGTTCTTATAATTATTTATAGCAATTAGTGATTATGTTAAAACAATTTAAAAATGTCTCAAGTATTTTCATTCCGTAATCGGAATGAATGTATTTGAAAATATGCTGAACGATCAATAATTTCGATGGTTTGTTAACGAGAAATCTAGAGAATTTTTTACGCGTTCTCCTTTTCTCTATGCGAGATCGTATTTTAAACATCATGTTTATGACGGTGTCGAAACTACAAAATTAATTTCGTTTACAAGCCGATCTCACAAATGCGATTTTAGAGAAATATTTATAAAGTCACAGTTAATAAACCATATCTTTTAAAAATAATTGTTTTGAACTAAATCCATATTTGGTTAGTATACAATAAAATGTACGCCTTATTCATCGATAAGTCAACATCATAACTATAATTTCTATAGTATTTGTACGTTTATTCTTTTGTTGTTTACGCTAATTCTGGCATTTGATATCCTCTTCATTCGACTTAGTCTGAATGTCAGTGTTTTCATCCCCGTCTGTAGTGCATTTAGTTGACAGTGATCTTCTCGTCCAAGGGCACGTCGATGGTATGTTGCATGGCGTTATCTTCATCATCATCGCCAACGGCAAGGATCTTTTCAATGCGATCGGACATGCAGTCTAGCATGCCCCTCTTATACATCGCTTTAATCACTCGCCGTCGGAACACAACCAGCACCAAAAATATAAGAGGCCCTTGCAATATATTCACGAAGTCCATTATAACCCTTAAATGTGAAAAATATATTAGCGTAAGTTTACGTTTTAAATCAATACATTCCACGTCACATGTCCTTCGAAACAATTTATACTACTTTTGGTGTATTATACGATGAATATCATTTAACTAAGGTTTCGATACTGACCGGAACTAAGCCGACTAGTGTGTTGCTTATATTATATACAATTTTTACATGTATCGGTAGAGTATAGTTATTATTGAACATATGAATTTGTTCTTTCAAAAAAATATGCAAAGTCGGTTATGTAATTTATAATAAACCCATTATGCATGTGTTTTTACATACTGAACATGTAAGTATTTGTTTGTTATCTTAGAATTGAATATAGTAATGTGACATTTAGGTTTTTTATTAATTTACTTTAAAGGACTGATGAATTTTTGTTACTCAAGGCGATTAAAGGAATAACCTTGCTTTGGGAGACATTTCATTATTTTAAATACATCGTAATTCAAAGCCTTGAAATTATGACGGAATCTTAAATTAGTATATACTAGACTTTGCTGCGTTTTGCTATTTATAGGCCACACACCCAGGAAAGATAACGGTAGCGATAACTCTTATCTTAACGGCCGCTGACATCGACTTATTGTGTTATGTGTTAGCCTTTAACTTAGAAATTATAAATACACTATAAAACACAACTTAGCCGTAAGGTTTTTATTATTCCTTCTCATTGATTAAAATGATAATCTCAATCAATAAACAGCCAATGCTGAACATAGGTATATTGTACATTTTTATACAAAATTACATAAATACAAAGCGGGGACAGCTAAATCTGTTAGTGCATTGAATACATGGTGCATGACTAGAACTGGCATGGGTTCGAACCCCACTGAACTTTAGTTTCCGATCAATGTAAACATTATTTGGAAACCGGCATATTCCAAGAACAACAGCTTTTGGGGACATAAGACATCCGCCGCATGGGGAGTCAGCCAGCGGTGTTATGTTACAAGTAATACATAAAAAAACTATTTATTTAACTTTGTCGAAAGTCTGAATATTATATTGTGTACAGTCGTATTCGTATTATTTATACTAAATACAAACCATATAATACTTTTATCCATCACTGAACTTATCATTTCGAAGATCCACGGTACTCCCATTATAATGAACAGCCTGATGGTCATTAAGAACCTGTAACATGTTGTTATTAAAAAATCTATTATTCATAGTTTCAAATAGGTTCTAAGAAAACGGTATTTTTGAATTTTAAAATGGAAACTAAAATGGCACAAGTTTAAAAATCTCATGTCGTACTGGAATAAAAATTTGCATTTTCAACATGTTAATAAACTCAATACATGTGCTGGCGAACAATACAAGTCTAAAACAGCTGTACGTTTGTTATTTCATTGTTTTGTTCAAAGAGGCAGTTTGCCTTAGTGAATCGATTTGAAAATCTGTTTCATTTGTAGTATTTATTTTTATATTACTGCAAAAGCTAAATATCTCTATAAATTTTTAAATCATCAGATCATGATAATATATTATCTGTATTTGCTAACATTATTCTCTTATATAGTTAAACACGAGATTAGCATTTAAAAATTAAATATTAATTAATTACATATTAACTATAAATATTTTGCGACATTTTCGATCTTCACGGTCGAAGTTATATAGTGGAAACATATAATAAATACAATGATGATGAACAGGGTGCGGTGAACACTGAACCGAAATACGATGCAGAGATATGATGTAATACATTGACAAGGAACTGTCTACATCGATACATAGTTTCTTTCAGTTAATTTCCGCATTCTCTACTTTTATTTACATTGCATTTATGTATTGAATTAATACTTAAAATGTTCTTGGTGTTTTTGAGAAAGAAAATTCAAACTTACTTATATTTTAGCGCTTTAATGTGAGTGGATGCGAAATTATGACGCCATAGTAGAATCGATGTGTAAATGAATATGCAAATATTGGCCGTGATAAGTATCGACATCACACTGTACATGTAGTACCACTGCTGTTTTTTATCTGAAACCAAATACGAGTGTTCGATGAAGTTTTAGAATTCCACAGCTTATGTATTGTATATGATATTAACTTTTGTTACTTACCAAAAAACCAGCAATGGTTCAATCCAATTCCAGGTTTCTGATGATTTCCAGGGGAAAAATTAACAATAGCCATGACTATAGTAATCAAAGCGGCGCTTCCCCATGCGTACAATGCATACCATTTGAATTCTTTCCAACCATAGTCTACTAGCAAAGGCCGCCTGCAATAAAAAGTAAAGTAAAGTCGACTTATTTTTACCATTAAATTATTCAATGCTGCTAAAAATTAACCTCATACTGCGAAGTATCTGTATTGATATTGCATTGGTCCAGAAGAAACTTGTAATTAAGAAGAAATAAGTCAGGAAACCTGAAAATAAGTTTAAAAATTATTTATCTTCCCTTAAGGGTTTTTAGTACACAATAGATATTCTAATACATACCTCGGGCAGCGCAGAGATTCATATCAGAGTATTCACTGATGAGATTCATGATGGCCAAACAGAGAAGGCCCAGTGCTAGAGAGGTGCAGAAGTTTATGATGCTCTTTCCGTTCAGATCTCTGTAATCAAAATGGTGAACGAATTTTGTGTAATCCAAACTTTAAATAACAGGGTTAGTTACTTTGAAGCTAAGTGTGGTAGAAATTTGCGATTGGCGATTCAAAGGTGCGAGAGGTTTGATTCCCATTGAACACTCGCTTCGGAAACACGATATTTACTTTATGAAAATCGATATCATCTGCATAAACTAGCATGGTGGATTGTGATCTTGACTTTCTTATGAGAACAGCCCCGGAGTCCCCACCGGAATAAAGTAAAATTTGCTGTTACGTCTGAAGTTAAAAATATATTAAGCAGTAAAAGGTTTCTCACCTCACTTCGGGTAGCATCGTGTAGATGACAGTAGTGATCGTGAGGAAGATAACAGATACTATCATACAGTAAGCCATTACGCTGTTGTCAACTATGGAATCATCTTCATCTGCGCAAATCACCGCCGCTGAACGTGTATTGACCAGAGCAGATGCATTGATTCTTTTAGTAAAGTTTCCAATGCAAAACCTAGAAAAGGAAATAGAAATATTTAAATAAATATTTATGTAATGTTATCAAATCGTACCTTCGATGATCTATTTGGACATGGGTTTGAATTTCTGGACTTTCGAAGGTTGTTTTCTGTTCCTACTAATTGTAATATAAATATTATTTAAACTTTAGTGTATATAATATCATTCATTGAAATATAACTCAACTGCACTAATGTAGAAATTTTCAAAGAATTTCATATTGCAAAAGTGTAAAGCAAATAATTTGATTTTTTTATCATTACGTAAACAGTTATTTAAATATACGTTTACCCGCTAATGAATAAGAGAGTTAGAGGAAAATAAATATATTTTTGTAACATACCAAATGTGACTAATCTAAATTTATTTCCTCTATATTTGTAAAAATCAGAAAAGTACAGAAATTCAATTAATGGATTAATCTTAATTAAAAAATATATATATAGGTTATAATTAAATTGAGATCATACAATTCAGGATTCACTTGGATTTCATAGTCGAAAATTTCTAAGTTCAAATGACCGAATTTGTTCACAGTGAACTTGTACACGTGTTCGGAAAAGAGTTCACTTTTTGAGCAATTGAGATTTAGAGAAGTGTTTGCATCCGATATAGGGCTCCGGCAATAATAACCATTTTGTCCTTTTATAATAAGTTGACCCGGTTCACAGCAGGGACCATGTGCCACCGTATTTATTGTAAGAAAAGTAAATAATAAGATAACTAAACTATACATTTTTCTTAATGCTTTAGTAACTATTTGCGATATTTATTTAAGGTATGAACACAAATCGATACAATATTTACAAAATGCACACGCGTTAATACGGAACTGTTACGCACAACTGCTAAGTTTAATTTCAACTAATTTTATCCTGGTGACTAGCGTTTTAAATGAAATGTTGTCAGCTTCATTTTCATATTGTCAAATTTTGCTTTTGTTGATTTAATTTAATTAATCTATTAATTTATTCACATAAGTACGACGGAGACTGGTGAGCGGGTCTGAAAACTATTCGCGTCTGCTTTTTCGCACACATTTCCATTTTTTTTTGCTGTGATTTTTTTGTATTTAATTTGAAATTTCGTATTATTGTGTTTATATAAATAAATTACATATTATTATTTAATTTTCATGTAATTCATTTCTAAAACTTTTTTTTATACTGAAAATTAGTATGTATTTAAGTTAATCTTCATTACAGAAATTCCCAAAGATCGATTATATATATGAAGTTGTAAATATAAAGACTACGTAAGGGACATTTTATATGTTTGTTTATATATTTGTGCCTGTATAAGCGCGAGTGGGTCAGTGTCCCCGAGAGCTCGCTTCGATTTTCATCGTACACAAGGCCTGAACCCGTTGCTAGTGCCATTGATGCTGATTAATTTAGCGGCGCTTTCTTAACTTTTATATTTATTTGCTCGATGATGAAGGTAAACGTATTCAAATCCAGGGGACAGTATTAAATTTTAATATACCTCAGTCCATAAGTCAGCACAAATACGATACTTTGACTTGAAAATTAAGAATTATCGAGAATATTATTCTTAAAAATAATTACAACAATTCACTTGTAATTAAAATATGGAGAATATAAAATATCACGTGTAAATAAAGACGGTGGTTACAAATAAAACAAACCCTAAAATATTAATTTTGAATTATTGGGTATTGGACGCGGGCACGGATAGCTAGTAATTAAATAGTAGATTAAAAAATTTAGACAACAGTCAAGTTTCACACTTATACTAAAGCACTATTATTAGATATTTTTTTAATAAATCATTAATTACAAATTCGGGCAGTAGACAAAATAAGTTTTACTACTGTCGAAGGCAACGTTTAAATATTTGCAGTTTGTCACAATATTATAAAATCTTACCCACAAGTAAATAGTTAAGTATATTTTAACGCATCAGCATGTCTTTTTTTTTAATGTTGGGTCATCCCATGTCTATCACATTCTCTAGATTTTTTTTAGTGTGGACGTTTAATGCAGAAATTTTAAAGTTTACAAAAATTGTAACAAATTTCTCGAAATACCTTGTACTGTAGCAGGAAAGGCCAAGATATTATTATAACTAATAATAAATAAATAAAAAAAACCTTGTGGCTAGTGTGTCTATAGATAGTTGTAGCATTGCCCAATATGTGTGTGTGAGTAATCTCAATCTAATAAGATAAAAACATCTCGACTTATTATAATAAAAATGGTAAGTGAATCAGCACAACTTTTTGAGGTGAAGAATAACGTGAAAGTGAAAAAAAAACTTACGTTTCAGGCTCCAATTCAATTTCGTTATTGGGCATAGTGATAACTAAGTAGTCCGCATCGTTCACCGTGAATTTGAACGTTTCATCGTAACTTAACAGTGTACTAGTATTGCATTTAACTGTGATTGAAACACTAGTCCCCGATTCAGGGTCCCAACACATGTTAGTCTTGTTCTTACCCTTATGGATATATTGTCCCGGTTTGCAACATAATGTATCTTCGTATTTTGCATACACAACACTTAAAACAGTCACAGAAATCGCAAATAATATTAAGTTTTTCATTTTGAAATCTTTTTATATGTTGATCATTATTTAATAAGTTTAGTTATAGAAATAGAAAATATAAAGTAAGTCGTATGTGCACGCGCACGCGCGCGCCTTCGCTTCGACTAAAACTACAACTTTTCCAGATACAGACTACACGTAAACTTTCAGTGTTGTCAGTTCATGTTTAAAATACCCATGCCCGCCTTTTTAGTGATTTTTCTTATACTCCCGTGCATTTTTATAACTGTAGACGTATGTTCTTTGTCTAATATACATTAATAAATCTTTTTATTAGTCAAATACCTACCATCGGTTTCTCTTGTTAATATTGTGAGACTAAACATTTCTAAGCAGTAAAAATTTGGAATCATAACTTTAATGATTGCATTAATTGAAGTAAAACTTCTTTATCGGGGTTGGAAAATAATTTAGTGTAATATTTTTACGTTACGCGTCACATTTTTGCGTTACGCGCCATCTTTTTCTTATCCCTACCACGCGTGATTCGAAGTATACTTTCTCCAGCGGAGTAGGGATTGGTAAATGTCTCCAATGTATTTTGCGGCCCGTTTTGAGTAGTTACATTTTTGAAATCCAGGTGGCGATTGCCATCCAACCTACCACTATACTTGACCGTTTTTCTATTGCACGCTTATTTATTCCCAACGCTCTATAGTGACGTGATAAATATAATATATATATATATATATATATATATATATATATATGTTATATTGAAGTGCTCAGCAAAATCAAAGGGTTTATTTTAATTCTAATTCCAGTGAATTTCTAAAAAAGTAAGTAATTACATCTCTTTTTCTAATACTTAAGTGTAATTATGGTATTTATTTTTCAAGTTTTAAAAGCCTTTTATTAAACTTTATCTAATTTAACTTTATTTAACCAATTTCTGTAAAGTTGCAAATAGTAAATTATTTTTTGAAAAATAACGTCATAAAGAAGTTTCACTTCTTACGAGTGTACGCTAGTACACGCACACATTTTTTTTTATTTTATAACTTACAATGAACATACATAATAAACTTTAATATCCGAAAAAAACTTTTTGAATGTTTATAATCATATAACCACATTTCATTGGATTATTACATTATAAAATGGCCAGACATACTGCCACTAAACCTCTGTACTGTATTTAAACAGATTGTACATTATTGCGAATAATAAAATATTTACAGGCTGTGACCTACAAAGTTTTAAAAATTTATTAAGTATCGCACTATACGGGATAAACATTTTTATTTATGAATATTTACCTAAAATTTGTTAAAATAAAATACGTTGGCAACACTGAGAAAACCAAATCTATGGAAGTAGTAAGATATTGCCAATAATTGTTGCATATTCCTTGAATGGTTGATCGTCATCATGGTGGTCTTGATAGTCTGTTAAAATGTTTTCGCAGTTTTCTAGATACAATTGAAAATAATATAACAACTTAATTAGAACAAATATGTTGATTTAATAGTCTTAATATTAAGATATATATCGATGATCGTTTTGTATTATAAACAAATTTAAATAATACGATCATGTAAAATTTTATGATTTTTATATGTTCATAAATGAGAATTTACGTTTATTTTAATATGAAACTATAATATGCAGACACGGTTGTGTTTCTGTCTGTCGATGTTTCTTTGTAGGATCCTTAGATATAAGCTGTTCTTAGCTCGGGACCCATAGGAAGTCGTGCGTTGTGTTCAATATTGTACATAATCTTTTTCTGGCTATTGAATTTTAACATAACTTCATGTATTAAATACAATTTGACACATGTTTTCTCTGGTTTACTTAAAATTTTATTATAAAAACTATTTATATTGATGTTCGTATCTAAGTTTAACAAATCATTACGCCGACGCCTTTGCATGTTATTTTATACTTGGTGTTACTAAAGTTAAAAATTATTGCAAATGCTTTGTAAACGACTGTTGTATATTTCGGTATAGAAAAATTGTTATTACAAGGTCATTTGTTCATTTACAATCGTTTTTGTCCCCAGCTTTTGCAGATGCTGAAGTTCTATGCCCGTTTTGAGATCAGCGACGAAACCGGCGATCCGATGACGGATCGGGACATGACCCTGCAGCATTACTCGAGAATTACGTCACTGCAGGTGAACTTATACGTTTGATACTTGTTCCCAAGGGTCGACAACTTATGGCCTTGGTCACCGATCACTATTTAACGATTTCAATGGATCCACGTTTGCATTGAAAATAATTGGTGCGTCTGAATATTTCTTTAATCTTATCGTACTTGGTTTATACAAATATGTGGTTAGTACGAAAGCCTTTCGCATGATTTTATGTGAATAAGGCCGTAAACATGTTTACGGTCCACATGTAGATAACAGTTCTCGTAAGTTACGGGTGCCGAAACGGCAGGAGTATCCAAGGGTGCTCCCATTTAAAAAAATACCTTTTTAATGTCTTTTGCTTTTTGTACATAAATAATATTACTTTCTATGTAAAATGAAAAATTAAAACTTCAACCTCATTTTTGAGGGTCATCCGAAACGATTATAGCTCTCTATGATTAATCACTTTTCACAAAATAAATTTATAATTTTATTAAATAGCATTTTTCTTAAAATTTTGATAATTATTTCATAGAAAGCGGCGTTTTCAAAATTTCCCGATCTTCGTCTGTTCTCACTGGCGAATGTCGCTAGTGTGGATACAAGGGAATCACTACAGAAACATTTCGGTAATCTGAGGTGAGAAAAAAAAAAACTAATTAATCAAAATGAATTTCCATTAAGCTTTACATAACTTTGACTTTTTTTTAATTTTTACTTCGCTTCTTTCCATAAAACTTTAAATATTAAATCATTCATCTGGAACTACTACACAAACACATAATAATAATTTACTTTTCTTAATAATGTTATTATCGAACTTCCTATAACTTTTATGGTTCCGGAAACTGCTAAAAAAAAACAAAATTAAATTTTGATTAACCCATCATGACTCTTTTTTCACACAATGCAACTTTATATTATATATATTTTAAGAATGTATGCACAGACACATAAGTCCTATTAATTCTTAAGAATCTGCTATCTAAATGAATTATCGTTTTGTTAGTGACAAAGCATTACGAGCAATCGCTACGTACCTGAACCTCGTACCTTCGGAAGGCAAAGAAGATGAAGCCGCCTGGCATCGCTTGGATAAAGAGTTTCTAAAAGAACTGTTGGTGAGTTGAGCATTGTACCTTTTGGCATTATTAGTAATGTACCAGATTTTACAAAATAATTCGCACGTACCAATGCATACTTTTTCATATTATTAGAATTAACGTAATTTTCACGACTAACAGCCGCGGTCTCGGGTTCGAATCCTAAAATCTCATATTATTATATTAAGTGGAGAGTAACAGATAATGTAAAATGATGGCTTTTTTACTTAATATTCTTTAAAAATATATATATTATCATTACCAGATCTCACGGCATGAACGACGCATATCGCAACTAGAAGAGCTGAACTCGATGCCTTTGTATCCTACTGAAGACGTTGTCTGGGATGAGAATGTGGTCCCGACGGAAATCTACAGTGGGGAGAATTGTCTTGCCTTGCCTAAACTGAATCTGCAGTTCCTCACATTACACGATTATTTACTTAGGAACTTTAACCTGTTCCGGCTTGAGAGTACATGTAAGTAAATAGCCGTATACCATATTTTGTGTTGCTTAAAAATATAAAGGGAATAAAATAACTTGAATAAGTCAGTACGGTGTTCGAAAAAATTTGCGTTACAGTCTTCTTGCAATAACGAAAGTCGTTGTGCAGTTTACTCATAAACAAATGTTTACAGAAGTCATTCTTTATTAAATTTTCTTAGCTATCTACATGTGAATTACTACACAAAGAGCAAACTTTTTTATATTTACACTTACACTCGGTGAATATTTGTGCTGGCTTAAAAGTGTCTAGTTTGTATGTGTTACAAATGAATTGGTGGAAATGAAACGCATACCGCTGACGAAAAGTAAAGAAAGACAGATTAAAAAACGGCGCCGGAGAATTGTACTTATCTTATGTAAACTTAGGTCATCTAGGAAGCAAGTTAGCGGAAATATGACAAAATGTGGCGTCACTGCAACCAACCGCTGGGTGTGTTGGGTCACATTTATGTTTGTACGTTACTCATTGCAATTGATGTCTATCATTAATGCGATAAAGCGACTCTAATTGTAAAACTGTTGTAGGAATCATTTATTATGCAGCCATGCGATTATGACTATTGCGAATAGATAACTACCATTTTGCTTATTGTATTCATGAAATCATTCATATAACATTAGATTAATAACTGATATAAGAAAAAAGATGAGACGAACAGGGGTTTTACCTGGTAGTACACGCTTGTGATAATAATGTGGCGCTAGTTATGAACAGCAAACTCGTCTGTTGCTTTCGCTGCTGATGATATCCCTTATAAGATTTCCCCAGAAGAAGTGATATATTCTTGTTTAATTTCTGATATTTAAACTTTGCTTCAGATGAAATAAGGCAAGACGTCGAGGATGCCGTTTATCGATTGGCACCATGGTAAGATCATTTTATTGTTTTATTTACAGCATAATGTTTTAGTTTAGCTGGATGTACATAGTTTTTACAAGGGCACTCACTATTTGATCAACGACAAACATATTTTTATTTCAAACATAATTTACTTAAAAAAGTGGGTTTTCTATTCACATGCCCGAAATCGGCAAAGCTTAATTTGACGTCGTCAACGTTTCGTAATGTTGTGAAATATCATAGATAGATATATAGATAGAAACACTTTATTGCACACAAAATAATATTAAAATTAACAAAAGACAGCTTTTTCGTAGAAACAAGCTTGCAATTCAAGTATTGCCTCCTTATCGGCGTTTTAGTATTACTAAATAAGTCATACAATGAACCTATTAAAGTGTCGCAGTATAAGTTGCCGGCCTCGACGGTTGCTGGTTTGATCCCAGCTATTTGAAATCTCATATTCAATTGAATGACCTCATTCTTTAACAATTCGATTGTTAAATATAGAACAATTAATATGCAGAAAAATCGTCGTGTATCGAGTATGTCGAAAAGGAAACTCATTACTGTAGTTGGATAAAAATGTTTAACTTGTCTACCGAAATACGTTACTGACACACTAAATCGATTTATAAAAAGATCGCCATGAGTAATTTAACAGAAGGAACCAATTATTAATGTGATTGTAGTCATGTTGTTTAATGTATCCGTGTACTGACCCAGTTCTAATATTCTTGATTGTTCTACTGTCTATTGGCTAGCATATATCTGACCTTAGTGATATCTGATCTAAGTGTGTGACGAATTTATGTCATAGAATATCAGTTAAAATTTTGTGTAATTCTTGTCAAAACTTATAAAGCAATGCTTTATAGTAATTTTTCTATACGTTTTCAATTATACTACATTTATAACTAAGTCATTTATATTTACAATACATATCGCGTAAACATATCACAATGTTTACATTGTTTTATTATAATTAAATTAAACTCTCACAGTTTGCTTAGTTTTAAAAACTATATAATCAATTTAATACTGAGTTTCACCCAACAAAGACCAAAAGTTAAATATTAAACTTTTGATCTCAACTTGTGGTATTTATAAATCTTATATTAAAAGAAGATACCGAGAATTGCTCATGACTTAAGTGGAACTCGCCTAATAAGGAGTTTCCAGAAGCCCACAATGATTTTGTTGAAATTAATTGAATCAATTCGTTGGATCCGCCGTTTTTTTTTCGTACTCATGATTTTATTTACGATTCTAATATCTATGATTAGATGTTAACAGTGTTTTTTACTCGTAGCGCAACATAAAACTTTTCTGCTGGTGTGATATTATCACTATCAACGGCTTCAAATAACACGCTCTAATTTATGTCTTAAAATGAACATAAAGATTTTGTCGTCATTCGAGGTTATGATAATTATGAACATATGGTTTCAGAGTTAAAAATATATGTATCCTGTTAAATGGGACACTCCAATTTAAATATAATGAGTTGATTATTCAATTAGATTATTAAATTATCAATTTTTTTAACCATGTAAAGTTTCCAACTGAATAACGTATTTGAAAATGTGTGATGCATATTTTTTTTTTAGATCGCTATAAATCTTATTTGGAAATTTGTGTACAATAGGCGCGCAGAAGATGGAGGCGTGTACTTTGGCGGGTGGGCGCGAATGGCACATCCGATTCAAAGCTTCGCAGTAGTAGAAGTAGCGAAGCCTAACATCGGCGAGAAAGCACCTTCGCGGGTCCGGGCCGACGTCACAGTCACCCTGAGTGTGAGGAACGAAATAAAGCAGGAGTGGGAAAACCTTAGAAAACACGATGTCTGCTTCTTGGTCACAGTGAGACCAACTCAAGGCATAGGTATATAACAGTATACATAAATACAACACTTGTGATACTGAATTAGATGTGGTCTTACTGTATCACTAATTCTTTGGCCAATCTTTTAGTACACTTTATTCATAATCAATGTTTTCAAATTTAGTTTACTTTAAACTTGAAATAGGTAATATAATACTTACTTCTATTCGACCAACAAATAGATTATCATTTCCTACAATTTAAACAATACTCATATATACCAATTATCCATATTGTAATATTATATTATTTTTAATTGTATTTTAGGAACGAAGTATGATTATCGAAAAAGTATGGTAGACCAAGCGGGCATTGTATACGTTAGAGGTTGTGAAGTTGAAGGTATGCTTGACGCATCTGGGAGGGTCATTGAAGAGGGACCGGATCCAAAGCCCGAAATGGACGGTGATTCTAGAACATTCCGCCTGTTGCTCGACCCTAATCAATACAGATTGGACTTGGATCGTGCCAGCAAAGGAAAAGAGGTAACTAATTGTGCGCAGTTTATACCTTTTATGTAATAAAAATTCTTTTCGCCGCTCCAAAACCAATCTAGTTAATCAAATATCAAACAATGTAACGGTTTGCTTAGTTTCAAATAACCTATATTATTGAAATGTATAAAGTTTATCTAAGAGGTAATACGTGCAACTTATCACATATTACAAAAATCTTAAATTCACTGTAACTTATTCAGTGTCATGTGACACCATCGCTATCTGCACATCCTCATGACTCACCATTTACCTCAAATAAGTATACAACTGGAGCATAGCTTTGCAATGCTTCATACTTAAAGAATGGGGATACCCAGTAACTAATTATTATTTCCGTTAAACTGACCCCATGAATAACAACAACGCACCTCATCATTGTTCTACGAAAATGCGGATGCTGATTGATCTTAATAGCTCGTCTTTGTGTATTCCGACACGGCGCACCTTAGCATAGTTGGTTATTGTTAGTGGTCTCTTACGCATATGAATAAACTTTAAATTGTTTTGGCCAGTAACCATGTATGGGCTTTTATTTGAATTCTACATCTAATTGTTATAACAATAACTAAACTATCAATAAAAGTACAAATGTCTTAGTTTGTTTAAACTTACTATCCGACTGTGAATTCGAACCATTTCTCAACCCAGGCATAAATCTTAGTTGTAATTACTGATGGTAGGTCTCTGTTGCTGAAGACCGTCTAGATGGGGGGTACCACGTGTAGTGAAATTATATTGGTAAGGAGACAACATCGCTTCTATAAAGGCGACGAGCATAATTTGATGCATTATATATCATTAAAGGAATTGTCCCTAGGCATTAAGTCCGCCCATTGTAACGTTTTGGCGTATACAATAAAGTATTTAAATAAATAAATAAAACATCATGACCACCGTAGTTATTGGAGAATGTATCATTTAATATAAAACAAAATATTTATTAATTTATTGTGATTATAACCTTTTAGTTAAAGTACCTATCATACGAATAAGTGTATATTATATGTAATTATAATAAAAACATGTACAATACAAAAAAAATACAATCTTCTCTTCAAACGACAGGACGTATACGAAACGTTCAACATAGTGATGCGCCGGAAGCCGAAGGAGAATAACTTTAAGGCGGTGCTGGAGACGATCCGCGAGCTGATGAATACCGAGTGTGTGGTACCCGAGTGGCTTCACGACATCGTACTGGGCTATGGCGACCCAGGACAAGCGCATTACACCAGGTAAGCAGGAATGATACTGTTTAACACCAATGCCGCTAACATTTCTTAACATATTCTTATAGTTCTCAAATTGTTTCTAAATACTGATCAGTCTTCTCATACGAATGTTGATAAGTTAAAATTTTAAATTAATGATAAGGCATACTCAATATAATAAATGTAACACTTTGTTCAATATTAATACAGGATGTCCAATGAAATTCCAACTCTGGACTTCAACGACACATTCCTCGATATGGACCACCTTCGGAACAGTTTCCCCGGCCACGAGATTAAAGTGCAAGTTGACAATCCGCAGAAACTTGTCAGACCGTTCAAGTGCGTATAATTTAATATCTATTTTATAAAACTAGCCGATTGATATCCACCGTTGAATATATCCATTTCTTTTTTATTTATTTATTCACTTTCCCCTGACATCAGAATGAATATATTCTTCTAGCCGTCTCCCCCCAGCTTTAGTGTGGTCTATACGATGCCAGCTGCATCCACTGATTCCTTTCCGAAAAAGACCGGCTGTAGCTAAATTGCAAAGGTTATCGTTTATACTATCCATCGTTTTTCAAATTTTTCATTCGAGAAGGAAAAATAATATTTAAGGTTTAGTTTGTTTTTTACAATGAACGTTTATTTTTTATGATTCTTAAAATTAACTTTAATCCTACTATTGAACAGAAAAAAATATTTTATTAACGAATCGAAAACATCTAATAACTGTAAATAGAATTTCAATGTTCCAGACGCGCCAGATGCCGACCGCATGATACCGCTATCATAAAAAAATAAACTGCGTAGTTGAAGTTTCCTCGCGAAGGAGTTTTAAAAATATATTAATAGTGTTATGGCGTGACGTGAAGGTCGCGAGAAACCAATCGGCGTAGTCTTTTGGGACAGGCTTATGTCCAGCAATCGACGTCAATCTGCTGATGATGACGACGACAAAATTATAAATACATTGAAACAATTTAGCCTATCAATATCTTGTTTCCGACACTGAATCTTGCATTGTAACATTCTTTTTGTTTTAACGCACACAACAACTGCTTTAATGATTTTATCCTTTGCGCTTAAACCGGGAAAAGTCATGTAAGATAGTAAGAAGTTGTAAGGTTGTATTAAAAGGGAAAGTAAATAAAACATTTTACTGAGGAAACATGGTTGTTAAAGGTAAAAGGCCTTAATTATCACACTAATTTGATGTCTTACCTTTTCCGTTAGGGGAATGTGTATAAAAAACCTCTGGCAAAAGTCATAGAGGCTGCTAACTAACGACTGTGGTTGATTTTCGGCTAGGACAAAAATAAAGCTATCATTTATGATATGTGCACTTTGTTACAAAATATTAACAATGATTTCCATAACTACCAGGGTTACTTTCGAGAATGTCCTGCGTAAACAGAAGTTGGGGGAGAACGCGATGGATGAAGATGAGCCACGGAAGGTCATAATAGTGGAGCCTCACGTGCAGCCCAAGCGAGGACCGTACCTGTACAATGAACCCAAAAAGTATGTTGAGTTTGTTTGTCTCTAAAAAATACTTAGCCTCATATATTCATCAACTGTTTTTATACACCAATATTAAAACCGTAGCAATTACATATTGATATCAAGCAGTTGAAACTTTAAGCATGCGCAGCAAATACTGTGATTACATTCGAAATTGAAGTTAAGTGTTAGCATATAGTAAGTAGGTTAAAAGATAAGTAAATAGCATTAGTCAAAGCAACAACAAATTAGCAGTAGGTCTTTGTTATGTGAGACCGTCTAGGTAGGTGTTCCGGTTTGAAGTTAACTTAAGTTTAATGTTCGTGGATAATGAGACTTAACATCTCGTGTCTTATGCCATCGAGAATAATACGGTGTATTATTCATCATCTTAACACCATATCTTAGATAACGTTCTGCTCGTTTTGTTAAATAAAAAAATCTTGCAATCCGTTATCGTTCCGAGAAGGCATTCGTATAAAGATTTTGTTTTGATTTAAATATTAAAAGTTTTATATAATTTTATCTAAATATAAATTCCCCAACTTTGATCTTTAAATAGTTAATAAGATTACTTGTTTAACAAAGCACCTATTTAAGTAGAAAGATTTTATCTAACTTTATCCGAATTCAGTTTAAGGTCAAAACTGAACGGTGCAAAAGAAAAACATGACGTAATTGTGTAATAAGGTCACTGAATTTATTCATTGTTTAAATGAAGACTATGAAGTACTTTCAATATATTTTTGAAATTTAGTTTCAAATCCGTGTTTTTTTTTTTGTATTTTGGTTTGACTTTCACTACTGCGTTAACGATATACAACAATTTCACATTTATGTAGGTTTATATATAATTATGTGTGTATATATATATATTACCTTAATTTCCTAGTGACCATAAATGTTGTTTCGTTGAATATAACAAATATATATTGTTATTCTTGAAGACAATTTTAAAATCACACAAATTGTAACACGAGAAGTTTGAGTATGAACATAATAATTTATAGTCTAACAAGTACGGCACTCCATTATTATGCAATGTAATGATGTCATTTACTATACGAAATCATTGATTCGTTGTTAGCTAATCCACCTAAAATAATTTACTATGTAATCATTGTGCTTGGTTTCTATGCCAAAAAAATGTTGGATTATAATATACTATTATTTATTTAACAGAAACAACATACTCTTCACCCCGACGCAAGTTGAAGCAATCCGTTCTGGTATGCAGCCGGGTCTGACGCTGGTTGTGGGTCCTCCGGGGACAGGTACTTAATTGTAACGAAATATAAATATTAAACACATAAGAGCAACATCAAAAATCTTGATACAGAAAAAAAAAAGTGTATTCAATCCGGTTGGTCTCTGTTGTTGGACACCGTCCGTGTAGGTACCAATGCAGCGCCTATTTATGTCGTGAAACAGTGTGCAAATATTGCTGTGTTCCGGTTTGAAGGACGTAACTAGTGAAATTACTGTGGTAACGAGACTTAACATATTATGGCTTTAAAGCGAACATCACAATGAGGTGCTGTGTATATAACACCATAATTAGCCCGTCATCGCTACGGGTAGACACTTCCCATACCATCAGGTGAACGTCTTATTCGTTTATTTAAGAATATAATATTATGAATTGTTATAAATATAAAAATAAAGAAATGCTAATGTATACAATGTTCTAGGTAAAACCGACGTTGCAGTGCAAATAATATCAAACCTTTATCACAACTTCCCGTGGCAGCGTACTCTGGTGGTAACACACAGTAACCAAGCTCTCAATCAGCTGTTCGAAAAGGTCGCCGAGCTCGATGTAGATGAAAGACATCTACTACGTCTGGGTCACGGCGAGGAAGCGCTGCAAACCGACAAGGATTTCTCTAGGTAAATAAATAACAAACATCCTTTATTATGAACTTGTAAATAAATTGTTTAATTAGAAAAAACATTACTGTATAGAAAACACTTCAATTTTACTTGTCAAGTTAGTGAAACCATGGAGTAAGAATTAGTTAAACAAACGCAATAAAATACCTGAAAGGGTTTTTTTTTTATTTATTATTAATTTTGGGATTTTTGCTCCGAAGGAGCATATCAATCCCATCGCACCCTTTATATCTTAAGACTATATCAACATTCTAAACTACAGACTAAATCACGTAAGAGCTAATATCATTCAGATTCGCCAAGGACATCTGGTCTTTGGCGAATTTGGATGTTGGGTCTGCCAGCGCGGTTTGCACCACGCCAACATCCCTGATGTTAATCCTGTGAAAATGGGTTTTATGTCTTGGCATGTTTGATGACAGTATAGAGGATACGTACTTATACTTGTGATCAATTCAGATACGGGCGTGTAAATTACGTTTTGGCGAAGCGGCTTGAACTCCTGGAGTTGGCGGCAAAGCTCCAAAGAGCACTGCGGGCGGGCGGCGAGGCAGGCGCCACCTGCGAACTTGCTCACCACTTCTACGTGTACCATGTGCGACCGCGGTGGGAAGAGTTTCTATTACTCTGCTCTCAAGACAAGGTAATACCATTTATATGCAGTAAAACTTGTCTATAAGCAGTTTACTTAATGTTCCCACGGCTGGGACTGATAAAGAGAGAGCCAAGCCGATTTATCCACCTCGCAGACCAAGTGCAGGTTGGTAGATGTCAAGTGTTCACGAAAGCTAGAATATGTTTCACGACGTCTTCCTTCACCGAAAACTGGAGGTAAGTTGGAGAATCGAACTAAATATTCAGAGCAAGCACGCATCACCACCTGCAACATTGTTACTTACCACAATGAGAAATTGAGTGAGCCTGTTATAAACCATTAGTAAATTCCGTACGGGTCGAGCTAAATAAAACCGTTTAAAAATAACTCTGACATCAAAAATGTTAACATTTTTATTTTTTTTCTAATACCCATTTTGTTGGCTGCTTGCCTAATTTGTCATTATACTCATTGAAAATATTCTCGGAACATAATTTTCATTTACATTCGTCCGGTGTAGAGCGTAATTTATCCGCAATGCTTGGTTTCTGGAAGCGAAGCTACAGTAGAAAAACAAACAATTCCAAACGTATGACCTCATGTGCTGGTCCAGTTTTATCCCAACCTAACAGATTGATTTCAAACAAAGCTAACCTTCGCTCAAGTGTTTGTGTACAACGTTCGTAATGCGCAGAATTTGCAAAAATGTAATGCGCACTAGTTATAAAGCCACTTAAAACAACACACACATCTATCTGTCTGCGGCATGTTATTATAGCTTTATATTTTGGAAGTGACTTCCGAGAAACAAAAACTTTATATATTAACTAAAATACTTTAGCACCATCACAAAGAACCTTATATTTAGGTAATATATATTTTTGCAACGTACCTTTTAAACATAATTATTATAATAACCATTTTAATGTTCCCACTGTTGGGATGTCTTCTCTCACATGGACAGTCTACTAAAGCTGTTGTTCTTAATACATGTCGATTTCCTCACGATGGTTTCATGCACCAGAAGCTCATGCTCAATGGGAGAATAGAAACTGTGGCTTTTTGTGATTTATTGCGTGTAAAAATCACAGCATAGGTGATATGAGTAGAAATAAAAAATAATATGATTTAATTTGTAAAGTACAAGAGTATGTCATTATGTGTGCTGTATGTTGTTAAATCTACTTAAATCGGATAAAAGTGGAACAGTGGAATGTCACATTAGATATTTTTCCGACCGTAAACAATTAAATCTCATTTTTTCCTCATCTCTCAACTTTTTTTATTAAATTAAAGTAGTACACGACCACGATCCTTCCTTGTGCTAATACCTATACATTCTTTTCTTTAAAACAAACTAAAACCTGTAGACAATCGACTGAATTATTTTGCATGTTCATTTTCCATGCTTCTATGTTTATTTCATAACGTTTTGCTTATAGACGAAATCAGTTGAAACTATCAACAAAGAGTTCCCATTCCATGAATTCTTCGAAGATGCTCCTAAACCACTGTTCCCGGGTAAAAGTTACGACGATGATATGGAGATCGCGCGAAGTTGTTTCAGGTGAGATTTGATCATGTTGTTTTTATTAGAAAATTTAATATGTAAATAATGTAACTGAATTTATTTTGTAGGTACATAGATCACATATTCGAGGAGCTGGAGGAGTTCCGCGCGTTTGAACTCTTGAGGTCTGGTTTGGATCGATCCAAGTACCTATTGGTGAAGGAAGCTAAAATTATCGCGATGACCTGCACCCACGCGGCGCTAAAACGCTCCGAATTAGTACAAATAGGTTAGTCATTGATCAGCGTAAGTTGTTACAAATGTTAACCACTGGAAAGTTTAAATACATTTTTAAATCGCGACTTTATAAAAAATCATTTATTCTTTTTCTGCCAACTTAGCTTTGGACAGACGCTTGGTGTATCTCACCATGCATTAAATATAGTTCTTTATTTAGACGATGGATCATGTGCGGTTAGAAAATAGTTTCACAACTAGTTTTTCTCATCCACTACGCTGCTCGAAGTATTGGCGCCACGTATAAACCCATCAGTTCAGCGTCGCAGAGTTTAATATATACATAAAGTCATTAATATTTATAGCATTCATTCAATAATTGTCGTATCTGTACGTGCGCATGTGCGGTTCCATATACGGAGCCATTTACTTATATGTCACTTATTGATAGCCTTAATCAATTAAACATGATAAATTGTGTTATCGTTTCACGTCAACACCGAATTATACTCTACAGACGATAGATATTTATACTTGTATATGTATTATATAACTATATTTCTAGAAATTAATTGTACAATATGAAATATTACTTTTTAACTTATGTATATTAATATTTTAATACTTCATCTTCATGGGCTGTAATGAAGTTCATACGATAAAATTATTTTGCAAGCTCATATACTCATTCTAATGTTCAGATGTGCAGAAGCTGTGTAGGAAAAATTACAACAAAGACATTCTTCTTTCTTTTTTTTCGTCTAGCTAGTCCACCACCACCAAAAACGACGGAATGATTTAATATTTTCCTTATAACACAGGTTTTAAATACGACAATATCCTGATGGAAGAATCGGCTCAGATCCTAGAAATAGAAACATTCATTCCTTTGCTATTGCAAAACCCACAAGACGGACGGTCCCGGCTCAAACGCTGGATAATGATCGGCGACCACCACCAGTTGCCTCCGGTTGTGAAAAATATGGCCTTCCAGAAGTTCTGCAACATGGAACAGAGTCTCTTCACTAGAATGGTCAGATTAGGGGTGCCTTATGTAGAACTGGACGCGCAGGGACGAGCTAGACCTAGGTAAGAATAAATAAATTTTATTTAAATGTTGCAGCGATGTTGAATACAAATAAATTCTTTTGTATCTTCTTTTCATACATTATAACGATAAAATTACTTTGTTGTGAAATTATAATATAACAAAGGACAAGCTGGTGTCCTACAAACGGCTGTCACACTAGTGTACTTTTATTTATTTTATGTGGATTTTTTATTGATTTTCATGAAAATTGGTGAAAGATTGTATCGTGACTGTGAACTACAACAAAGAGAATCGACGGAGGATCGAATCAGTACGGAATAATAAGACATTATTCCTCTAATATTTTGCGTTTCTATCGAAACTTGCCATATAACATCGTAGGTTATATGTCTGCTGTAATATATTTCTTCATGTTTATTTAACTAACGTTATATATTACACGTGAACTACCGTTATTTTCTGAGAACAAATACTTTCGACAATATGTGTGCGTTTGGCTAGCGTAGTGTATCAGTGGCCTTGGCTTCTCCTTGTGAGAGAAACCCCCACATTCCGGTAATAGAATCGTTAAGAGGACTATAAAAAATTAAACTGCTGGCGAGTAATGGATTGAATTCGCATTTTGCTAGGAAATACGGTCAGATTAAAAAATAACACAACTGTAGTTAGAAATAATCTCGCGGAGCCAAAACTTTCCAGTGATCGAAATAGTTTCGTTTATTATTCTAAAAAGTTTTCGTTGCAAAGGATTATCCGATAGTTGGCGAGGTTTATTCAGCAATAGGCTTTTGTCCGCAGAAGATGATTATGATTCGTTTTTACGACATTTTTACTTAAATTGCTTTTATATTCCATTCATGTATGAATACAAAAACAAATTAAATTACGAAACTGTTACCGAATAAGGTGCGCATGTATTAATATACATACGCACCTTTCCGCAACACTGCCAAGTGGACGTACTTATTCTAAAAATAAACTGTTTTTTTTATTTTAAACCGGTATAACACTGTGTTAAGTTACGAGGGTGTGGTGAAGGCAGGAATTTTGTTTAATAAATTTCCATATGATAAAATGTTTGGAGAGGAGTGTATTGCAAAACTTAAAGATTTTCTCAAATATTTTTTATTATCTACGTTACCCGAAAAGATTTTTTTTATTTGCAATTACTGTAAACAAAAAAAATGATTACACAATTTAACAAAACGTTCTTGATATAGTAAGTGCGCGTCCCAATAACAAAGGAGGTCCTTAGGACGTTTACACTGCATTCATAGCGCTCGTCGCCTTAACATATACGTTGTTAAGTCTTGTCTCCCAGCAAATACACGTACTACAGCGTCTGTCAAACCCATATAAAGTAATCTTTTAATACTACCCTATAGCGTGAGGTACAGGAGCTCAAGTAGTGTAGTCATCCAGGCGATATATAATAAGAGAGACTTTATTTCCTAACTTACCTAATTTTCTTATTAACACTTTAGTAACAATTTTGTATAGGCAGGAATCCCTTATGAGAGACTTACTATAATTAATATTGTACTATATCACTGCAGCATCTGCAACCTTTACCGTTGGCGGTACCACGCGCTGGGCGACCTGGGCCATGTACTGCGGTTGCCGGAGTACCGCGCTGCCAATGCGGGCTTACTCTACGACTTTCAACTCATCGACGTCGCAGATTTCAACGGCGCCGGAGAGACAGAGCCCAGTCCATACTTCTATCAGGTACGAATTCCTGTATACCTTCTTCATCATCAATACCACCACCAAAACCTCTATCATCATCATCATTTTATAACGCTTTTTTTATTAATACATATCTTTAAATAATAAATAGTTTGTTATAATATTTAGTTCTCGTCTACGATAAAGTCATTTATTTTTACAAATACAACACAAATTGTGTTTTGGAACAGAACCTTGCGGAGGCGGAGTACGTGGTGGCGGTGTTTATGTACATGCGGCTGGTGGGGTGGCCCGCCGAGCGCATCTCCATACTGACCACGTACAACGGACAGAAGCACCTCATCCGCGACGTCGTCGACAAGCGCTGCGCGGGAAACCCACTCATAGGCAGACCGCATAAGGTTTGATTTTGTAAACAGATGTTAATGCAGTTTTATTGTTCAGTTTTTTTTGGTACACTTTTCCACAAGTACAAACAACAAAAAATATTCACTAATATGAATATTTATATGTTTTGAGATGCTTGAAGTTTAGAAATACACTTTAAATGATGATGTCTGCAATACAAATTATACTGAATCGCTGACAATATATTTTTTAATCTCCTTAGGCTAACGTTCGACCGTGTTGTGACCGCTTACATATATGACAATGAGACCGGATCGTGAAGTGTGTTGACTCTAAATATTCTGACTCTCATAAGTTGGTACTCGAAACACCGCAATATTGTTATAACGTCAAATTTACAATACAGGGTGGTTAGCCAGCCAGAAAACCTCGAAAAAACCCTACCACTAAACTCGACACGATGTGGCTTTCAAGGAGTAAGCGTTTATTTCAAGGAGTTGCAAGCAAATGACGACTTTCACAGGTGACCACAGTGGACAAGTACCAGGGGCAGCAGAACGACGTGGCGCTAGTGTCGCTTGTGCGCACGCGAGCGGTCGGGCACGTGCGCGATCTGCGCCGACTCGTGGTCGCGGCGTCGCGTGCACGCCTCGGCCTCTACGTGTTCGCTCGGGCTGACCTTTTCCGCAACTGCTACGAGCTGCAGCCGACTTTCAACCAGGTGCTTAACATTAATATGCTATTATACTCCAATTTCCTGTGGTTTTATTGATATTTTTTTAACAAAATTAACGATTTAAACAATTTTTTAAGGTTTTTGTCGTAAATTGTACTTGTGCTATTTATTGTCAAAAAATTCAACTAGCAACGTGTGTAACACATGACGGCCAATAAAATTTTTAGTAAACATATGTTTAAGAATATTCGACAATATATTCCCACGACTTAGCGGTTCAGGTCAACGGCTAAACAGATTTTGATGAGATTTTGTGCATTTGTATGTAAGTAATGCGAGGGCATTACTTCGAGGGAAGGCGCATGGTTACAATACAGGCTTACCTAGTGTGTGGTTAAGGAAATGTTAAGTTTTGTGTAAATCCACTTCGTTAATTTATTTTTGCTGTAAAATTACTAACAGTTTTTTTGATGTTATATGTTTATTGAACATTTTCGCAGTTGTCAGAGCACCCACTGCAGCTGGAGCTGGTTGTGGGCGAGCGTTACCCGGCGCAGCGCGGGGCCGCGGCGGTTGTGCCCCGGGAGCGCGTACTCACCGTGCGCGACATGCCGCACATGGCGCGTTACGTGTACGACATGTACATGGACATCGTGCGGACAGGCCATGCAGGCATACAAGTAAGTATCGAGCTGGTTTTTTGGCAAGGGCTAATACGAGTACATATTTGGCTTTTTATTGATATATTCTACACTACGCAGTGCTGATCACCCCAGTAATTTCACTACTCATTGAATTATTACAAAGTTCTTCTAACACAGTAATATTTGCGCATTACTATTTGGTGGAAAAATGAGGTGCTGCGGTGGTACTTACTTAGACGGTTTCCAGTAACAGAGATCTACCACCAGTAAAGTAGTATATTACTTTGACTCACATGTATGACTACTAGAAGATAGTTACGCATGTGCGGCGGTAGGTTGGTAATAATGGCACCCTACCGCCATTCAAACACCACTTATGAGGCTCCCGGAATGGAACTAAAAATTTCCGTTCCACAAGGCGTGCGTTTTAGTTGCAGCTTCACGAATTATTAGAAGTGACTTAATATCTGTGTATCTCAACTTTCAAACAAATTTAATAATGTTTATGTATAACACATATCGTATGTATTAGTATCAGGAGGGTTGGGTCGCGCCAGGCAGCGGGACAGCGGCACAACCCCGCGAACCCGGCCAGCTGCTCGCTGCGCACCCTGGCGCCGGCAGCGACGACGAGGACGGTGCTGCACCCACCGACGCCGAGGCCGCGCCCACTTTCACACCCATCGACATCGTCAACGAGATCGACGAGGCGCCCGACAAATAGATATAAGTGAATTTTTATAATGTAAAAGTACCCTGTAATAATCTTTTTTAGTGTTACACCCATTAATTTTTTTTAAAATGGTTCGTGGTAGGTAATTCGAAATCCGATACTCCTCTCTGTGCTTGTGCTCAATGTTACCGTTTTAACCACCATCATTAACTTTGAATGTTCAACTTACCTTACTTAAGAAAAAGCTGTAGAGGTTTACATCTTTGCTGTTTTAAAAATAAATTAAAACAAAACTACATCATACAATTTATTTCATGACTGAAGAATTTTTTTTTTTAATTTATGTTTAATAAATAATAAACTTCCCACTTGATATGGTTGGCTCTGCTGGAACTCTAAGGCTTTCTTTCATAAAAAGAGAGTCAAGTCTTTTTATCCACAATACGGTTGGTTTGGCGTATATCGGTTGTTCACAGCTGTTTACGAAATATGTTTTTCTTTCAATGTTTACTTTCACCGGAAGAGCATTTTCAGTAAAAACCAACTAGTATCTCTTCAAGTCATTTAGCACGTAACTTCGCCATTGTTATAAACTGAGCTATTACTGCTAATAATAAAATAAGTGAACAAATTGATTATGCAGTACAGACGGTCTCTTAGCTAAAAGTGTATTTCGATTAAAATTGCATTTTTAAAATAAACATTTATTGGTCCCAATAAGTAACAAATTTAAACGCAATATATACTTGACATTTAAAAAAAACGTTCAAATTCATATATAAAGATCTTTCAAATTACACATGAAAATAACAGGTTGTGATATAAAATGAAATTATGAACTAAAAAAAATGGCTTGCGGCCGGTAAAGAACAGTTTCCGCGGTACTTAAAACAGACCCTCGATTTCCATAGTCTTGGTGTTCAGGTCTATGTCGTAGATGCTGGGTCTTGTGGGCAGACCGGGCATCTTGCTGATCTCGCCGCACATGGGGACTACAAACCCGGCACCGACCGAAACAAAGATGCTGTTGACGCGCAAAGTGAAGCCAGTGGGCGCGCCCTTTATAGCCGGGTCAGCGGTCAGCGAGTTCGAGGTTTTGGCCATGCAGATGGGAAGCTTATCATAGCCCTGTTAACAAAGTACTTATTTATAATTATCGCAATAAAATAAACAGCAATCTCAAAGTTTCTGCTACTGTGCCTGACTGGGGCTTTTTTTTTACATGGAGAGAATAAAGGTCATTTATTCACCACGCTGACAAAGTACAGCTTGTAACACTTGACCTCAATTTCACATGGAGTTAAATGACAATGAAACCGTAGATGGTTGAGACAGCTAATCTTTCGTCCGCAATACTGTTATGGTGGCAGAAGTAAAATATGTGAGTGGTAGCGAGCCAAGCGGGTTAAAAAAAAACCTTATCACCAACCAGATTTCACAAAATGTAGCCCCGGAATTGAATTAGGGACAGCAGTGTACACATACACAGTAACACGGCTGTCCCGATATATAGTGTATGATATATAATAATATACCCATGTTAATGCAGCACACATACAAAACGAGGCCAATATACACATAACGACTTTTGAGTAGTACAACAATGGTCGTCAATAGATGGCAGTGGTGGTAATATATTATTTAATTTGGACGAGTGATTTTTTATATATATTATATTAACCAGTGCTTGGTTCCAAAAGCTACTTTTCTACTAAACTATAGGATATTAAGAAACTAACCATCTCCGTAAATGTTTTAATCTTCTCGAGCACTTCGTCGGTGTACTCTATGTTCCCGGCACCGTACATCTCGCGCGCGATCAAGTGGACCTTGTCCTGTATGGAGAGTCCGAGCGGGTACAGGTAGTCGAAGCTGGAGTTCGAGTTGCAGGCGTCTATGACTGCGTCGGCGAGGTCCACGGCGCCGGCGCCTCCCTTGGCCCAGTGCTCACAGATTACGGCTCTGAACGCACCATTCTCCTCGGCGAACTTTTTCACCTGGTTCAATTCTGCTTGTGTGTCGTTACTGATGCAAAAATAAACGAAATTAGCAACTTCTTTATATTCGTAATTTAAAAAAGTATCAGAAAAAACAAACATTGAGAATGTTGTAAACTAACCCATGACGATTAACTGCCACAACGACGGGAACGCCGAACTTATTTCCGTTGCTAATGTGCTTGCCCAAGTTGCATAAGCCTTTGCTAAGCAGCTCCAAATTCTCCTGTAACGCATTATACAACATATACAACATTATATTTATTTATTCAGGCACAAAGGTAATCTATTATAAATAAAAACAGCATGAACAGACGAACGCTATTATAAAATTTCTTTCAATGTGCCGATACTTGAAAATATTTTAATGGCAAATATTTGATGCATATGGGTGCACATAGTTTTCAAACATATTATGATAATGTACAAAATAAAGATTGCTTAACAAAAGTTTTATATATATATAAACTAAAAACAATACTTTCACAAAATTCATCATAATAACCACAAGTTCGATAAAGTCGACATAGAAAGTTGTAAGATTGTTAGTTTTTAAAGTGTGTATTGTAAAGAAAATCGCAAAATGATTTTTTCAACGAAACTCGCCAAGACTTTTTTCTAGTCAAGGCAAGTCTTAATAAATAAATAATACGATTTGGTCATTTAATGGCAATTAATGTGCGATTTTCGCTGTCGGTAACCGTTCAGATACGCAATAATACCGCAGTGCGTCGCTAATTTGGTGTTTACCTGTACGTAAACATCGTGCAGCGGCTGGCCGGGGCTGACCGCGGGCCCGCCGCCGTGCATCTTGAGCGCGCGCACCGTGCTCACGATGACCGCGCAGTGCGGCACGTCGCCGCTAGCGCGACACTTTATATCGAAGAACTTCTCCATACCTGCACAGTGTCACGTTAGCAAATGTCCTTGTGACAGCCGTGCTCTCTCTGAGCTGCTTGTACATTACAACCTCCTTACATCTTCCCTCTTAAATTAACATAACCCTTACTAATAATACCACCTTAATAATTATATCATAAGAGCACCCTTACATACTTTAACAATGTATAAATTCCTATAGTTATTATTTACAATTGCTACTCCCTTTCTCCCTTAGGAAAAAAAGAGTTGTTGAACAAAATAAACTAAATTAAATTAAATTCTAACAAATTATTCTATCCCTTAGACCCTGCCTTATCTGCTCGTGCTATAGGCCCACCTATCTGGCGGTCTCACTGTCCTGCCAAACCGCGTAACATAATAATTATTATTATTAGTAGTGGGAGCCGCTGTGTTACTTGTATTTGCCGTACATTGAATATCATCGTAATAATCGACACTATATTGGGGAGGATCACGTCGCTGTGGTGAATCTTTAATAATATGACGTCTATTTCTTATAATGACATTTCCATTTACTAGTCTCACTTCATATGAGCGATTTTCTAATATACCTATAACAGTGCCTGATAACCATTTTCTTTTGTTAACATCTAGCAGGATCTTTACCTTTTGTCCAATCTTTAGTTCTTGTAAGTTTCTCGCATGTTGATCATAATAGTACTTTTGCTTGTTTTGTCTTACAATTAACTTTTTATGAACACTGTTCTGTATTTTAGGTTTTAAATTATAATCCGACTTCGGTACAATGCTTCTGAGTTTCCTACTTTGTAACAGCTCTGCCGGTGCTGCCAGACCCTTTTCTAGAGGGGTATTCAAGTACTCCAACAATGCCAGCCGATAATCAACCGCGTCCTCTTTACTTTTCTTTATAATATTTTTCACCGTTTGTATCGTTCGTTCGATTTGTCCGTTTGACTGTGGGTATCTTGGCGACGACGTTATATGCTTAAAATTCCATTCAGAAGCGAACTCTCGAAACTGCGTTGACGAGAACTGCGGCCCACAATCAGACATTAATACATTAGGAATGCCCTGACGGCTAAAAACATTTTTTAAAATATTTATTATGCTACCTGAACTCGTGCATTGTAACTTCGCTATTTCAAAAAATTTGCTGTAGTAATCGACCAATAGTAAATACTCTTCTCCTTTTAATTGAAACAGGTCTACGCCTAACTTTGCCCATGGCCGCTCGGGAATTTCGTGCGGCTGCATCTCTTCTTTCTGATTACCCTTCCGGTACATAAGACATATGCCACAATTAGAGATCAAGTTTGTCAAATCATTATTTATTCCGGGCCAGAATATTGTTTCTCTAGCTCGCAATTGACACTTTTCTAGTCCCACATGACCAATATGTATTTTTTTTAATAATTCCTTTCTTACAACCTTCGGCACTACTATCCTTTGGTTCTTCCATACTAGACCGTATGCCACTACTAAATCCTCTTTATAATTCCAGTAGGGTTTTGCTAGGTCTAAGACTTCCTGTTTGTTTGCGGGCCATCCCCTTCTTATGTATTTTTTTACTATTGTCAGCTCATCATCTTCTTCCGTACACTTTTGCAACTTAACAAATTGTGCGTCGGTGAGACAGGTGGTCGCGCTCATCGCCGCATCCCTCTCGATCGCGCACACCTCGTCGTGCTGCGCGCCGACGTCCCCCGCGCGCTCGCCGCACCCCGCCGCCGCCGCCGGCTCGTACGCCCGCGACAGCGCGTCCGCTATGAACAGATGTTTACCTGGCTTATATATTAATTTGAACGTATAACGCTGTAGCCTCAGTAGCATCGTTGCAAGCGCGACGGAGCGTCCGCTATTGGCTTCTCTAATATGCTTATTAGAGGTTTGTGATCTGTCTCAACTACAATATCTGTTCTGCCGTATATGTAGGCGTGAAACCTCTCACAGGCAAAAACACAGGCATACAGTTCCTTCTCTATTTGAGCGTATCGCTGTTCCGCTTTTGACAACGCCCTAGATGCATAACACACCGGCTTTCCGTTTTGCATGAGGCATGCGCCCAGGCCGCTCTTACTAGCATCAACGGATATGGTAATAGGTGAACTTAACTCATAATATTGTAACACCGGCGGTTTTGCCAAGGATTCCTTTATGACTTCCAAACATTGATCATGTTGATTATTCCAATGCCATTCTGTTTCCTTTTTTAATAACTCTCTTAACAGAACAGTTTTTTTTTTTTTTTTTCCGACAAATTTGGAATAAACGAACCCACATAGGTGATAAGTCCCAATAACCGCTCCACGTCCTTTTTATTTTCTGGTTTAGGCATATTTTTTATGGCCGAAATGCGACTGTCATCCGGACATAGTCCATTTCTTGTTATCTTGTGTCCTAAGTATTTGATTTCCTGCAAACAAAAGTGGCACTTCATTTTGTTTAATTTTAAGTTGATTTTCCTGCACCTTTCTAGCACTAATTTCAATCTTTCATCATGTTCTTCTTTCGTCCTGCCATATACTAACAGATCATCTATGTACATACACACACCTTCTATGTCATCAAAATTTTCGAATATTCTTTTATGAAACACCTCGGGTGCCGAACAAATACCAAATGGCAACCTTAAAAACTTGTAGCGTCCGAATGGTGTATTGAATGTTGTCAACTCACTTGTATCATCCAGGGCCACCTGCCAAAATCCTGACGCTGCGTCCAAAGTGCTGAAAAATTTAGCGCCTGAAAGTTTCGAGACTATTTCATCAAGAGTAGGTAACCTGAAGTATTCTCTTTTTATAGCCCTATTTAGTTCCTTAGGATCTAAGCAGATGCGTAAATCACCATTAGGTTTTTTAACTATTGTAATACTGCTGACCCAGTCTGATGATCCCTCTACTTTCGCAATGATACCTTGCTTTTCCATTTCTTCTAACTTCATCTTTACTTTGTCTTTTATAGCAAACGGTAACTTTCTAGGCGCATGAACAGATGGCAATATGTTTTTATTGGTTTTTATGGTATACTTACCTGGTAGACATCCTATACCTTGAAACACGTCCTCATATTGCTCTAAAAAATTTGGTATTTCCTTGTCCTGTACTGACATCACACGTCTCACCATGTCTAATTCCCCACATGCAAATCTGCCTAGAATAGGCATAGAATTTACCTCCGCAATTTTAAATTCTAATACATAAATTTTGTTTTTATAACATACCTTTAAATAAATTTTCCCTACTACTTTAATTGCTGTACCAGAGTAACCGCTTAACCTTGTTTGCGTTTTCAATAAGTCCTGAACCGATAAATCTAGTCTAGCCAAGTAACACAACGGTAGTATATTTACATCTGCCCCTGTGTCTAACTTAAAGGTAACGAGCTTATTGTTGACAACTAAGTTGACATTCCATTCGTTGTTATTTTTAACAGTACGGACCTGCTCATCTGACTCCTCTACATGATACACGCTAGCGCCGCACACGCGTGCAAAATGGTTCATTTTTGTACAACGAAGACAATATTTACCAAGTGCAGGGCACTCAAACTTTTTATGCACTCTTCCACAACGTCCACATTTCTTAACACCGAAAAGGGAAGTTGGATACTGCCAATCTTGTCTTCCACGCGACGGTGCACATTGCCCTCCTCCACCGCGTCTCGCTGCCGTTCCGCCTGCTTGCCTCTCTCGCGTACGCCTGCCTGTTCGTAGATCGCTCTCTTCATACTGCTCCTTCTGTGCTGTATTTTCCTGATGACATCGACATTTACCTCTTCTTGCTTTTCCCTCATGGTAAACGCTGGTTTATATTGCTGTGTGACGTATTCTGCATTCGCCCTGGAAGCAATCGCCACACTGCATATTTCTCTCGCTTTATTAAGAGTAAGGTCGTCCTCGCGCAGTAACCGTTCACGAATAGACTCATTGTTTATGCCACAAACTATGCGATCTTTAATTAGGCTGTCCTTTAGTTCTCCAAATTCGCATGTTTGGGAGAGCTTCCGCAAATCCAGGATATACTGTTCTACGCTCTCGCTTTTCTTTTGTCTTCGCGTGAAAAATTTGTGCCGTTCGACAGTGACGTTAATTTTAATTTTAAAATGTTCATCTAATAGTTTTAGAACAGACTCCACAGACGTGCATCTCAAAAAATTTTCTTCATTTTGGTTTAATAAATCTTGACATTGCTCACCCAAGACGTGCAGTAATATGTTGATTTGAACACTTACTTCTTTGTGAATTATCTCACAGGCCTTCGCATAAATGACGTAATTATTCCGCCATTTTGTCCATTTTGCACTTACGTTTTTATATTCATTCCCCTCAAAATAAAAAGGCTTTGGGGGTAGTAAAACTCCTTCCATTTTACCACTAACCGATATATGTTAAATCTTTTATAAAAACTTCGTTAAACTTTCCATTTCTTACAAAATCCTACCGGCTGCGCCATGTCACGTTAGCAAATGTCCTTGTGACAGCCGTGCTCTCTCTGAGCTGCTTGTACATAACAACCTCCTTACACACAGTACAAAAAACAGACCATCAAGCCCATACTATTCGTCGTTTCTGAAGGATCGGCTAACGTCCCCAATACATATAGCAAATGACGTAAGTAGCTTGCCGGCGACTGTATTGCCTTGTTCATAAAGAATATGCTAATTTTGAATCGATGACTAGAACACCTTACTTAACAAAACCTCGTCTACCCATGATCAGCTGACAGACGTCCACTGCGGGATATAGATTACCAACTGACGGCTACCAATGTACTACCACCACTTACCTACACACAATTATAAACAATCTATACTAAATAACACCGGATACTAATACGGTTAGGATGTATCTTAAAGAGCTGGTAAGCTTCAGACAATCCAAATGTTTTTTTTTATTAAAGTTACGAGATATTATTGAAGATTGTATCACCTTTATAAAAAAACAAAAAACTTATTATATACAGATAAATATCTGGACTGAACCTTTGGCTGCCCTCAAGGCTAAAAATCATTAAGAATCTCACCAATATCAGAACCAAAACCGGCCTCGGTGGCAACGAAACCATTCTCGCGCGCAAGTTTCATGGCGATCTTGTCGGCGATGATGGAGGAGCAGCCGTGTGCGATGTTGGCGAAGGGCCCGGTGTGCACTAACACTGGTGTGCCCTCCAGCGTTTGCATCAGCGTCGGCTCCAGCGCATCGCGCAATAGCACCATCAGTGCACCAGTTACGCCCTGGCACGATAAGAAATAGATAAAAAATAATCTTTAGCTAAAATATGCCCATCGCCGGGCATTTGCTGGTTTACATTACATATGATCTCTTTCAGAGGTCGACAAAGTAAAAAGTAAATTACCAAGTCATCTGCGGTAACAGAGTTGCCGCTTGTGTCAAGTGCAACTACCATGTTAGCCAGTCTCTCCTTGATGTCGTCAAAATCTTTGCCCAGAGCCAAGATTGCCATGATTTCAGACGCAACGGAAATGTCAAATGACGTTTCACGTGTGAAGCCCTTTTCAGTCGGCGATTGTCCGATGGTAATCTTTCGCAGATATCTGTCGTTCAAATCCACAACTAAAAAAACAAATAATCCAATATTAGCAGTAATATCTTTAGGTTGGATTTCATGTCTGTTATGCAGTTTAACAAACTCAAGGATTTTCTAATGTTTAAACTCATTTTTTGAAAAGCGAACATTCTACTTCGTTATTACCTCTGTTCCACATAATTTTATTCGTGTCGATGTTAAGTCTGGCAAACTTTGTTCTCTCCTCATCAGTTAAGGAATCTGGGTTGGTCTTGTTAATGCCCAACCTCTTCAGCCTCCTCAGTTGAACGGCGGAGAACTTTCTCACGCCTTTGATCTTTGGCACCAGACGGTCGTAGAGGGGCCCGTCCTTCTGCGTCAGCTCGTGGAAGATTCTTGCGTCCATTTGAGCCGCAAGTAAGTTGTTTGCAGCGGTAACAGCGTGGATATCACCTGTCAGGTGCAGATTGAAGTCTTCCATGGGTATAACCTAAAAAGTTTAATACACGAATGATTTTTAATGTACAACGTTTTAATGTATTTTATTATATTATTTTTTTTTTTCAATAAGGATTAGCAAGTAATGAAAATGATAAAAAATATCCCAACGCTGCTTAATATCGAAATCCAAAAAAGTGCTGCGAGCCAAAAATGTCGGAGTGCTATTCCTTTTATGTATGTTATTGTTTAACGAACCTGTGAATAGCCTCCTCCTGCTGCTCCTCCCTTGACTCCGAATGTGGGACCCTGGCTGGGCTGACGCATGCACGCGAAGGCGTTGCGGCCGCGGTGTGCGCTCAGCGCCTGCACGAGGCCCAAGAGTGTGGTACTCTTGCCCTCGCCCAGCGGCGTCGGAGTAATACTATTGTAATCAATAATTTACCAAAATATTACAATACAGTTCGTAAGGCAGAGTTCTGTGGTAGCCGATACGCCTGCCCATAACAATAGAACGCTTGTAAGGACAATTGGACTATATTTTCTAAAAAATGCCACCTCTTGTTACTAAACTTCGTCGCCTTCAATGTTGGTACACGTACTATAATAAAGTATGCAGCCGTAGACTCACCCGGCAACGACGATGTACTTCCCGCCACGCTGTTCTTGCAGACGGTTCAGTACCGACAGCGAGATCTTGGCCTTCGTGCTGCCGTACTGCGACACCTCGCTCGGGTACAGGCCAATCTCTTCCGCTAACTTAGCGATGTGTTTGGGCTTCTGAGACCGAGCGATGACAATATCACTGGAAGAAATATTATTTAGAGATATCTTGTCCGACCAATCTAAATATCGGTTCTTCATGCATTAGTTCATATACACATAGACTATTCCGCATTCACTGCATTCATTGCATGTTTCTATATGTTTATAAAATATAAGAGCTAAACCAGTCTCTAATCGAACTGTAGCTATTGTTCTAGACGTTATGTAATTACAACAAATCCTTTAATGCGAAAGTTTAGGGTTACTAATACTAGTTTTTAATAATAATTATAATGGCGGATAGTATCACTTATAGCAAGGCTTTTAGATACGTTTTTCATGGAAAAAATGTATTTGTTGTTTTTGCTTAATCTATTTCAAAACAAAGGAGCCATGATAGCCTAGTGGTTTGAACGCCGGCCTTCCAATGCGAAGGTACCGGGTTCGAATCCGGCTTGCACCAATGAATTTTTCAATTTATGTGCAGTTAGCATGAAACACCAACTAATATCACGTGCTTTGACGGTGAAGGAAAACATTGTGATGAAACCTGCATATCTATGTGATGACCATCCGTGGTCGGACTAGTATGTGAAATGGAGAAGGCAATGGTAAACCACTCCATTATAACTGCCAAGTAAGTCGTCGTGTGTTTCACGACACATGATGACCACGACCCTCAGTCATGAGGAAATACGACTAAGAAGAAGATTTCAAAAGTATAATATGTAAAAATAGTAGGGCGTACGAACCTCGGAGGCGGCGAGAGCGGGTTCAGGCGAAGCGCCTGCAGCGGCCAGGCGGGCTGCAGCAGCCGCTCGAGCTGGCGGCGCGCGGCGAGCACCGTGTTGCGCATGAGCATGGCCACGGTGAGCGGGCCCACGCCGCCGGGCACCGGCGTCACGTGCGACGCGACCTGCACCACCTCCTCGTAAGCCACGTCGCCCACCAGGCGCTGCTTACTCACTTTCGTTGGATCTGTACAAGATTATCAGCAAGATCTATAATAGCAATAAAACAAAGGAAATTATCTGTTCAAATTATTTACAAGCCTTCGAAAATATTACTTTGTACCAGGTGGTAGGTCTCTGTTGCCGGAGACCGTCTGAGTGAGTACCACCGCAGCTCCTATTTCAACCGCCAAACAGTAGTGTGCAAACATTACTGTGTTCCGGTTTGAAGGGTGCTGCAGCTAGTGTAATTACTGGGGTAACGAGACTTAACACCTTATGTAAGGCGACGAGCGCAATGTGGTGCAGTGTGTCCCATCTTAACTAGCGCCACGATGACATGGGCAAGCTTATCACTTACCATCAGGTGAACCCCTTGCTCGTCTCGTCGCATAGTGGTAAAAAAATAAAATAGAAGAATACAATCATAAATTTTAAACGCGGATACAACCATTATCTTTGTTACCTATACGTAATTTCCCAATCTGATCGCCGAAATTAAATTTGAAAAAGGCACCTTTCGATGACTTCATAATTATTATTTAACTCGGAGGTTTTGTAAAAATGACAGACAAGAGGGGTGCTAAAAATATAATTCTAATAATTACTCACCATTTAATTAACGTAACATTGATACTTTATATTAGAAACAAAAGTCTAACATCCACAGATTTGTTAAGAATTAATTGTGAAAATGCATTTAAAGCATCATTATTAACACTAAACTGATTTTAACGTTCAAAGTTATACGAAACCCAACCCATACGAACAATCTAATCATATTTCCAAGAACCATAAAATTAAAGTTTTCACGAGCATTTGATTCTACTATTAAAACACCTTGTACACACGGGTTCTTGTATTGTGAAAAGGAAACGTCGAAGCCATTCGAGTTGTGTATATACGTGAGCTTAGTCTTGATATTTACATTTTCAGTATAAACACGCACATTCATTGCACTCATTTCTTGGAGTTTTCAAACAATTGTACAGTGAGTAGTGTATCTATACTACTTCAAAATATATATAAAGAGCACTCCGAAAACTTCGTTATATCTCTTATATACAGTTTCATGAAAGAGATTATAATGAAAATGTAAATCTCAAATATATTCTTAATGTATTATATCAATTATATATTTTTAAATATTTTACTAGACGTGCGGCATGAATAAGTCTTAAGAATATCTCTAAAATACCTGCGATAGGATTAATTCCACAATCGATAACAATCGCGCCGGGTTTGATCCATGAACCGCGTACCATCTCCGGTTTGCCGATAGCTACCACCAAGATGTCAGCAGTCTTTGTCTAAAACGGAAATAGGAATTCAGTCTTTTATATCATCGTCATCATCAACATCTTCAGGCTACCGTGAAACACAGGCCTCGTTTTTTTTGTTTAGGTTGTCTTATTAACCACTCAACATTAAATTAAGAGACGAACAGATCGTTTCTTATATCGTTGTAACCTTCGAACTGTATCACAGTAATTGACTCACGATTTCGCTCAAATTCTTAGTCTTGGAGTGACAGACGGTGACGGTAGCGTGCTCCCACTTGAGCAGTTCAGCGACCGGCGTACCGACGATACGGCTGCGGCCGAGCACCACAGCATTCTTCCCGGCGATGGTGACGCCGGTGCGCTTGATCAGCTCCACGCAGCCGGCTGGCGTGCAGGGTACGAATCCGGAGAAATCGCCGATAGCAACGCGGCCCTCGTTCTCTGTATTCAAACTGTTAATGCCACTTGTTAAATATACAAAAAGACAAGCCTATACATATTTTTATCGCAAAGATTTCTCTTTTGTATCATTATTAACAATTAGGAATTTAACCCGATTTTGCATTTTCATGGAAATAATTCTATTAGATAAGCAAAGACAGTAGGGATAGAATAATAAAGCAAATTACGTATAATACATTTTTATATATACTCGTACCCATCAACATCCTTCTTTGAGGACACGGCGTCAGTGATGAGGTGCGAATCAATATCGTGTTTAGAGTCAAGTGGCATCTGCACAATTATACCGTGCACTTCAGGCGATTCATTCAGGCTGGTCAATTTTTCCAAGAGCTGCAATATTAATTAGTTAGCAAACCAAACTCTTTTCATACGAAAAACAAACTTGTAGCAAGAAATCTCAACATCAACTATCGTCGAAATTGGATCACGTTAACGAGGGAACGATCAGGACGTTCACCTGATGGTAAATAATTTACACCCATAACAATGCGGCATTAGTTAGGATGACCACGTTGTGTTAGCCGGTTCCTGGGGTAACGTGACATTTGAAATTGTCACGCTAACCCAGGAATTTCACTAGCTACAACGTTCTCCAGCAGCAGAAATAGGATATGCGGTAGTAATTTTCTAAACGGTCTCCGGCCACAGAGTCTTACCTAATACAGAGTTATTATTACAGACTAAATAAAGAGATTGACTACATAACGAATATATATATACTAGCTATATATATACTGACTAAATAACGAATACAGAGTAAATACAGAGTTATGCATGGTCACACATAAAAAACATCAAAGGTTCTAGTGGAATTGAGAGCACCTGTTAATCGGCAATTGGTACTTGCCACAAGTAATAAGGCACATGTTGGATGTGATAAAGATTAATTATATAATTATCATTACACATTTCAACAGACGTCATTAACTGATTCAGTAAACAAAATAATAATTAAACTATTGTTGCATCATGTTGGGACTTTGCGAGTTCAAAGACATATGACGTAAATTAGATAAAATATTTGTAATGCCAAAACAGTGGACTTATTACATAAACTAAGTTTAAATTAAACATCTATTGTAATTTATTGAAAAACATTTTTCTCAATTTGATTAATTGAGTTTGATTTACGAGAATTAATAAATACTTTAAACCTAACTTGGTTTAAAATTTATCTTGATAAAAGAAAATATGTTTTCTTTCCAAACGTTACATCATTTTTATTTTGAGTGGTAGAAGACTAACGTAACTATTTATTTAGGCAGAGAATTGTCATATAATAATAGTCTGTATTATTAGTGCTTATATTATTTTCTGCAACTGTTTTTATTCACCACCCTAAAGGTTCACTGAATGCCATGGCCTTCTGTCCAACATTTCGTTTGTTTAAGTATGTTGTGAGATTTGTATTGTAAAAACTTAAAAAATTGTTTAACTTGCGGTCGACTTTATTCGCTGTATTACTTTCGCAATTTTCTTACAAACAATTTAAAAAAATCCATATGATTTTGAAACTATAATCTAAGTATCATTTATATAGTCAGACAAGATCGTATGTGTATTACTTTTAATGTATATTAAAACGTATCCACGTCTCACCTCTGTCTGCGTACAGTCTCTGGGTAGACGGATGTGCTCGGCTGCGATGCCGATGCTCTCGGCGGACTTCAGCTTCATCCGGATGTAGACGTTGGAGTCCTCGCGACCGCCGACCTGCACAATTGCAAGCCGTGGCTGGAAGGATGCCGACTTGGCTCGCAGCTCCGAAACCTGCTGACGCAGCTCATCTTCGATAGCCCTACATAACAGAGAGCAATGTAATAAATCGGCTAAAGAGATATAACTTAATTTTTTATCTCGCTTACATCGTTATAAATATAAATAAACTGAAATATATGACGAAATTAATATAAGAACATAAAAAATATTTATCACTAGCACTGAAATATATATTTAAAATGTTTGTATTATAGTTGAAAGGTATTACAAAAAAATTCGTACCGAGCAATAACGGTGCCCGAAATCACTTTTGCCACCATCCCTGCAGAACAGACTTGTCTTCTTGCTATCAACGCAAGAACTCCAGAATAAATAAAGACAAGATATGATCCAGTGCGCACGACCCCAGATAACCCTCGACCGATTATATAACTACATAAAAACAAGGAATGACTTGCAATAATATACAACAAAACAATATCAGTACATTTTAAAACATATTTTTGTAAAGATAATCACCGAAACTTCGTTAGAACGTTTAAATGTTATGATAAATCACCAAAACTTCTCTTATACCCTCACCTACCACTGTATTTCCCCACTGCCGAGGTTGACTGGGAGAGAATGCCCTAAGGCATTAAGTCCGCCTTTTTGTACATTATTTATTTATGTGTGCAAACAAAGTTTTAAATGAATGATGATCGCGATTTTTTTTTGTATACTGCTTCCTTCGATTTCATGCCCCAGATGTTTCGCTTGCGGCTTGCCTGACAAATCAAAGAGGAGCATGAGAAGTAAAAAAAGCTTTTGTCGAATATAAAAAGTACAACACGTTGCAAATCTATTTGCTTATTGATCATGACCCAAATTTACCAAAGATACGGCATTTAGTGGCTTTTACAAAGTTTCATTTCAGACCATAATAAAAATTATAAAAGACATATATGAAAGGAAGATTACTTTATTTCCGCAGATTATATATCGTTCGTCCATCGGTTTACATGATGATGATGCATTGTTAGTTGTATAATGTTCTATTTGTGTCCATATAACAAGCAAATTTGCTAAATTAGATAATTTTCTAGAACTCAACAAAAAAACGATAGCGTGCAAACAAAACATTTTAAAAAACAAAACTTGGTAATAACATAATTGTAGATATGTGCAGACATATTCGTTTTTTGCAGAGAAACTACTAAAACTAACATGGTGTCTAAACATTATGTATTCATTAAATTAAATTACTGTTTTGACAAGTAACATAAATATGAAAATAGTTCTTACCTCTTACCTTTTACATTTTACACAATAAGCATCCACAATATTCGAACAGTAACGCCGAAATATGTTAAACATTATTCACTAGAATATTATTTTTCGTTCTTTTATACTCTCATGATTACTGAGAAACACTAAATTATAAAAAGATAAGCGTCGTAGAACGGGGTTACAACTCTTACGAGTCCTCATGAGTTATGTCCAGGCCGAAAACAATAACGATAAGTAAACAATTTATTCGGAACCAACTGGAACAGATAATTTGTGCCTCGGATGGTTAAAATATAATCTTTAAGTGGTTCAGAAACTGACTTTATAAAACAATTTAAGTTACGAAAGGTAGTGCAATATTTACCTAAAAAATACCACTTTCAACGGTTCTTACTTAAATTAGAAATAATAACTCTTTTTCAGTAAGAATCTTTCAGGTAACTAAACCATATATTGTTATCAAAACTTTCGTCTACGGACGGACTATATCACGGACGTTTATTGATTATATACGATTTACATTTTGGATTTGCAAATTTGGATTTTAATATTCCTAATGATGAGTTACAGATCTCTCCCAAGATGGAAATCATGGCCTTTATCTTTATCAATAATACAAACCAAAAACGAATTAGACGATCTCTCAAACTTTTGAAGACTAAAAAAATTATTACTCTACAAGTTGGCCGATCACTTAATAATTAATGCACGCTTGAATATAAGTGTGGAGTTAAAACGTTTACACTGCACTACATTGTGCTCGTCGCCTTCTAAGCTTTGTTACCCTAGCATTTTCATGGTGGCAGGTTCAAATCGGAACACATACAATTATTGGTCTACAAAAAAGATCAACCTCAAGTAGAAAATAAATAAATCACTATAATTGTAACAGAAACTTTCGTCGCGTGAAGATATTTTTGGAATATGACTTCGGAATTTTTCATAACTATCGTCATTGTTGTGGACTATCGCTAAAACCATCACGTAAACTGCCTGCTTGTCTCATCGCTAAGATGAATAAAAGAAATAGGTAAATGGTTTAGTATAACTTGACCAACTCATAAAATAAAGAGTTGTTCACGATACCAGCTGTTTAAAATAATATAACTACAACAATGGCAAACCTAATGAAGGCATAGAAAAGGTTCAACTAATTTGAAGATCTCGGTTTAAAATAAATTTAAAGCTGTAGTTGATACAGTGTTATTTCATATAATCAAAATAGATGAAGACTTGAATAATTATAAATTAAATTAATGAATAGTAAATAGATGCAGATTAATGCATATCGCGAAATACGTCGGAAACGTTTTGTTAAAAAAAGTATACACTAATGTTACTATCCATGTGATAGAATCAAAAAACATATATTTGTAAATAAATCTGAAATATCGCAGGTGTAGTGTAGTACTTGTTGGTTAAATTAACAAGTTGATTGTATATATTAAGTTAGACCAGCTAACGTTACTTACTTAGGATAAAATTAGATAATACACTTACTGCAGTACGCTGTCAGTGCCTTGTTGTGAATTCCACATTTTGTCGCTGAATACTGAACTAGTTAAAAATTTTCAAAACATATTATACAGCACGCGCCGTGACTTTGACCATGAGTCGCCGATGGCTTACTAACGATCAGAAATTGACACCGAAGTCGCTTGTTTGTCGACCCAAAGTGGTCAGGCAACTTACTAAATCTATTTAAGTAAAGTCATTGTTAAATAGTTCGTCGATAAAATAAAAAAAAATAACATGAACGATGTTTTGTTAACCTCCTGTCTGCTATATCACTGTCACCTACACGATAATTATATAACAGTCAATAAAATGCTTCATCATTCCGTTAAAAGAAGTCGACGTTATCCGATGTTAAGAAGTAATTATATTTAGAAAAGGTCTTAAGTAACAATGAATATGGAACACAGGTAACAAAAAAAAACTTACCTGTTAAAAGTAGTTCGGTTTTTTTTACGGAACGTATTTCTTTTAAATGATTAGATGGACCTTGAACGTGTTACAATGAATATATTGATTGTGCTAAATTATAACAAGTAAAAGTGCTTGTTAAGTAAGTAAAGTCTCGTTATTACGAGAACCGCATAGATTTCTTGATTTTCAACTTTGGCGATTATTAGAAATTTTTGAATAGAGTTCCGTCCGTTTACAAAATACTGTTGACGGTCACAAGGATACGTCGAGGACTGAACGGTATCAATTTGTTCAATTGTGTGATCCTCGTGTTGTAACTTTAGCGGAAAAGATGTTGAAAGGAATATGAAATATTCTGGTAGTGAGTCATTAGAAACATTCTTAACAACCGCATCCTCAGCCAATGTCGCATTTTTAACAACCATCAGCTTTGCATCAGTTTTAATAATTTGACGTGGTTACCCTGATGTCAAATTTCACGTAGCTTCGAGTTTTAGTGTTTTTTATCGACCTTTGTGAACAAAGCCCTGCCGATATTTGTTATACAGAAACCTTGAGTCCTGTTATTCCCTTGGAAAAAAAAAGACTGAGTTTTTGATAAATTTATATTGAAATAAAGTAAACTTACTACTTAATGAAATTGAAAACCACGTTGAGTATAATTTAATTTTCACTTAAATCAATTCTATTACTATTATAATTTTACATCCCTTTCATAAGCTTGTAAATATTTTGAAGTTCCAAATAGATTTTTGACTCTTAAAAAAAGGATATTTAGTAAAAATAGTAAAACAATACCGTTGTATAATTTTTTTAATTAACTGAATAAACGTCATGTGAACATGTTTACAATAATCTAATCAATATTTAATAACATACTCTAGTGACTAAGGAAAATATAAACACAGTTTTTATTTTTTTAAACTAACAAGCAGGCATACGAATGATTCAGCGCATAGTAACCAAGCAAAAAGAAACATCATGTACAGTTATCAGCTGTGTTGCTAATGTTATGTATTGCGAAAAATGCTGAACAATATTATTTGGCAAGATGTCTTAAATAAGGAAAAATTCCAGTAACACCTCCGGTAAATAAAGTTTGCGTAATATGAATATAAATTTGAAAATTAGACAAGTGTCCACAAACACAAAATTTGTATAAGAAACTATATTTATTTATGTAAATGCATCGTCATCGAGTTCGCACACCCACGAATACATGCATACGCAAATCGTCGGAAGTACGCATTAATAAAATTAAATATTTATGTATTTTCTTAGTCAAATTAGATTTTATGAAGTCTTGTATGTTAGGTATGGAAGAGCCGGACAATCTAACGGATGCTCTTAAGTGTTTAAGAGCATGTTCCAACAACTCAAGACTTGTATAACTTTAGGCAAATCAATTTTTTCGATTTTGTTCAATCTAGTTATTTTAATAATGTTGTAAAGTAATTATTTTTCTACTGGGTTAAAGACGGGATAGGTTTAAAATAACATACCACTACAAGGATTATGGTATGAGATTTAGTTGCCTATTAAATATTGTTTATATCAAAAACAAATCTCATAAAAAATAAACACGTAATTTATTGACAATATTCACGTAATACACAAAATATGTACATAGAAAAAAATATGTTATTTAGTGGTAAACTATTCTTTACTTATTTTAATTGTTAAAGTAAGGAAAGATAGCTTCTTAAAATGTTTCAAGATGCCAACGGAAAAAAAATCACTTAAGACACTAATCTCTTTTATAGATCAAACAAAAATGGCCACATTCGAATGGTCGGTACCAGAACAATAATAGTGAAAAAAAAGTTTGTCAAATAAAGATACAAATTATTTTTATTTTTGTCTAAACTAAATCTTAATCATTATAGATCCCTAAAGTAAATCAATCAGTCAGTCTTTTGAGACTATACAAATGAACATTTGTTATAGAATATTATAATAATTCTCTTTTTTATAAAAGAGATAAGAGTTTTACTTATTCATCTTTAAAATTCGGTAATTGTATATTGAAACATAACAATGTATGATATTATCAATGCTGATAGTGACACTTCACATAGCTGAATCTATAAACAAATACAGATTGAAAAAAATAAACACGTAATTTATTGACAATATTCACGTAATACACAAAATATGTACATAGAAAAAAATATGTTATTTAGTGGTAAACTATTCTTTACTTATTTTAATTGTTAAAGTAAGGAAAGATAGCTTCTTAAAATGTTTCAAGATGCCAACGGAAAAAAAATCACTTAAGACACTAATCTCTTTTATAGATCAAACAAAAATGGCCACATTCGAATGGTCGGTACCAGAACAATAATAGTGAAAAAAAAGTTTGTCAAATAAAGATACAAATTATTTTTATTTTTGTCTAAACTAAATCTTAATCATTATAGATCCCTAAAGTAAATCAATCAGTCAGTCTTTTGAGACTATACAAATGAACATTTGTTATAGAATATTATAATAATTCTCTTTTTTATAAAAGAGATAAGAGTTTTACTTATTCATCTTTAAAATTCGGTAATTGTATATTGAAACATAACAATGTATGATATTATCAATGCTGATAGTGACACTTCACATAGCTGAATCTATAAACAAATACAGATTGAAAAAAATTAACACGCTTATTACTATAATGGAAGTATGATGTCTACTTTTGTTACCGACTTCGAGTTTAACAAATCAACATGAAAAACACGAATAAACAATCGAATGCTGTAACAATAAAGTATGTAACATCATTAGTATTTTTAAGTAATGGTGACTCATTAACAAAACATTCTTCTTAACATAGTTTTTAATGTTTCTGTACAAATTTTTTCGAATTTCCTGTCTTTAGGCCGAAACGCGGAAGTGTATGATTTTACGTACTCTATATCATTACAGTGTATAACAAAATAACAGTTTCACCGTTAACAGCGAATAGAGTATCTAAACTGAAGGATATACTTAAATTTATTGTAAAAAAATTCAGAGAAAAGGGATTTCAAAGTAAATGATTTTTTAAAATGTCGCTAATACTTTTTCTCCTTGTCTCTGCGATGTTCTTAATAAATCTGTTACAATTTTGTAAATAGTTATTTTTATTAGGAAGTTTGACATTGTACGTTATAACAAATATCACTCGACAGCTCGTTTTAAGACTGCACACTCTTCAGGTCCTCCTCTTTCTCCATATGCGCGTTAGAATATAAGTGTATGCGCATAACGTGAGTGGGCATAGGCGCCGTGTTGCACAGCTTGCAAGTAAGTTCCTGGCTCGAAGGCATCGCTGTCCTGTATTAAACGTTCGTATAAAAACACCAATATTAATTAAATCCATGATTTTTAACCACCGTAAAAGGTACAAACACGTTCATACAGAAAAACCAAAACAGCAATTCATTTAGGAATTCTCTGCCAAACTACATCATGGGGGATAAAAATAATAAATGATAAGTGAAAAATTAAATTATGTATTTTTAAGTTAATATACTATTTGATTGATATCCACCAATGAAAATTATCGGCATTATTCTTTATTTGATGAAGTAATGAGACGCGCAAAATATTCAGCTGATGGTAAGTGATACATCTGCCTATAGTAACACTGCACCAGTTAGGATGAGATACACTTCACCACATGGTACTCGCCGCCTTGAGACATAAGATATCAAGTCTCGTTACCCCGGTAATTTTCCTACCTACAGCAGACTTTGAACCGCAACACAGTAATGTTTTCTCACTACTATTTGGAGTGCCGGGCGATAAAAAGTAGAGTGCTAGTAAACAAACTGCCGATAGTGTATCTCTTGCGACTAGTAAAAGTTCTTCACTGGATGATAATTCGATGGATAACTTGAGAGTGTTACCTGGCGACAAGCTGCCGCAGTTCCTGATTGCTCAGATGCAGCGAGAGCAGGTGATCGCGGGACGGCGCGTGCAGTTCGTACGGCGTGTGAAGCGGGAACACCACCGCGCGCTCCACCATGCCTGGCGCGCTAATCTCCAGCAAATCACTCTCGTCCACCGAGCGCCACTCCCAAGCGTTCGCGACGCATTGCGACGCGCGGTGTTTGCGCCGTTTCAGCAGCAACCTGACCAAACACACGTGCACAATTCGGTTAAAAGCATTTTACAACAATACACTCTTTATTCAGGTTGTCATCTCTAATCTAGTTAAAATTTTTAGTGATTTCCCTTTCTGTGTTTAACTAGTTACAAAAAATTCAAATGTAATAAAAAACCGCATTTACTTCAAGAGATCCTCGCGTATAATTTTTGGCACTTTTGGATGAAATTTTTCGTCGACCGTCGGTGTGTCCTGGCCCTCGCCACAATACATCATATAGTCCATGAGGTGCCTGATGTGGTTGATCTATGAACAATGTCAAACAATGTACGAGTATTAAAAGGACTTATATGTCGAGTATAAAAAGACAACTTTATAAAGAAAACATTCTAATTTTACAGATTTTTTTCAAAACTAAATACTATTTAATAAGCTATCACTAAAAATTATTTAATAAGCTATTCGATAAACTCATCGATCTGCGTGTTACAGTTTAGTGACCCCTGATTTAAAATGATAATTTTAATATGATTTTAATAAAACCCGACTATCTACAAACAAAAAAATTGCTGCTTACCAAGCCAATATCATCTACGTCTAGATCAGCGTCGATGTTGACGAGGATATCGTGCTCCGGAAAATGCGGAGCGCCGTCGTCGGTACTGCCCAGCCCGCAGAGAGTGTTGACGTACCGAGTGCCGCCAGAGTTACGACGCAATTCAGCACTACGCGCAACACAAAGTAATTAACTACAGAGCACTATGTATACTAAATAGCAGCACATTGTTACGTGCAGGCATTACGTTGCTTCGTCGATTAAAAAAAAAATAAAAACTGCTTTTATGAACATAAGGCGTTAACGAACCCACCATTGACTAATGTTTGAATTATTGAATCATTGAATTTAGTATATATATAATATGAATAATTAGGTGTTTTATTTGTAAGACTTTTAACTATTATAAACAAAAAAGTAAAAACTTGATTAGTTTATAGATAAATGTCGGTCACTTACAACGGACAGAAGAGAAGAGCTATAATGGCCGGAAGTCCTGGTATGTTGGGGAGGTACGTTGTATGGCGCAGCGTCAATGAGCTACCAACCTCATTCTGGCCAACAATCGCCGCCACAAGCAACCTGCAATATGTACATAATCTGTGTATCATGTATATATAAATGAGAGAAAAACCATAAAACGTCGTGTGGTTTAAAATAAAAAGGAGATTAAATTCCGGCAACTTGTAAAAGTAAATATTTTTTGAACAGTAAATAAAAATTTTCATAGTTTTACGAAATTAAATAATAATATGATAATTTTATTTGAACACAGCTTTCGTTCAATAAATTTATTAGTCGTCTCTGCTTATCTATGTCTTTTCGAAGGAATGGCATAACCTTTCTATAGCCTTCAGTTTCAGAAAAATTTTCTTCACTTCATCTAGTTCTCCCATAAAAAATCTGTAATTTTACTTTGCTGGTTTTTACTAAATCATTGTAAATGTTTTGGTATGGACCAAGACTGTTTCACAGATCTCATATTACATATGAACAAATAAGGCTAACAAAACAATGTATATGTAAATTACCTTTCATACATTTCCTGTGGTTCGGTGTCAAGTAATACAGAGTTAACAGAGTTCCACTCGATATTAACTTGCTTCTCACGACCCCCATACATTAAGCTGTGTACGACTGTTTCCAAAGGACTGTAAAAATAAAAAAAGCAATGTTTTCAAATCTAAAATGGTCTAATACGTCCCACCGCCGCGTATCAAATCGCGCGGCTTTAAACGCCCAAAAAAAAAAAAAAAAAAAATACGTCCCACCAAGTTACACGACAATGACGCCGAAGATGGTGAGGAGTACCCAATCAACCTTATCACCATTCATATTCTTGTTACATGTGGTTCCGAATTGAACCGGGGTTCTCTGTGTCACAAGATGAGTATTTAACCGCTGCGCCACAGAGGCAGTTAGCGTCATAACAGCAACGCAGTGTTCCAGCTGTTATAAATAAAAGGTAGTTTTCTGAACGAGAACACTTCCGCCATCTTTTGTCACATGTTACCTAACACTATGTGAAATTGTCCAAAAATGTTACTATACAAAATATTTTTATTATTTGCTCAACATAAAAAATATTGGTGCAATATTCAAAAAAAAATATTTATTACTAAATGATAGAAGTTATAAATGTGAAAAATTATAACGCAACCTGAACGGTCCCTTCAGGCACACGTCTGAGTCGCACTCCTTGTAGTTTAGCGGTTCAATTTCCCTCATTTGATAGTAAGCCGCTTCAGTTTGTTCCCTGTTGTAGGCGCGTTTCTGAGCCATATTTAAGTTGTTTTCCATCTGCCTGAGATCATGGTTTAACTGAAATTATCATAGCAAGTACATATATCGATTATCAGTAGTAATAAACAAGTCTTCTTATAGTTCCCAAGATCGGGACATGGGCATTCTTACAGAAGGAGGGTCAAAGTTATGTTCTCGGCGCTTCATAGTTTTAAAAAATATTTATGCAATTAATCAATAAATGACAATATCTTTTTATTACCTTAGACTCGTAACTTTCCTCACAAGCAATCGCTAGTCCATTCGTCAAAAGCTCTTTATTAACATTAATTATTCCACCATCCGCCAGCAGATCTATCGCTACAACGCCTTTCACCACTGAATAAACCTGTTTAAAATAATATTAATAAACATGTTTAAATACTTATGTGAAACTATTACTTGGAAATTATATAATACAAAAAATATCTTTACTAGAAAGCTCCATTATTATGTTGTAAACATCCCCAGTTTGCAATTGAAGATGTCCAGCTCCTCGTCCTTGGTGAGAACAGAAAAGTAGTGGAACAACTTGCCCACGGCGGTGTTCCCGTGCTGAGAAGGGACTTCAAGGAAAGAGTGAATAAGCTAGTGCTTTTTACCACCGAAAACCACATCACCAATAAACTAGGTGGGATGTTGTACAAGCACTAATAACATGAAAAAAAATTAAGAATAAAAATAAAAATCTTTCCACACTATACCTTGCCGAGCAGTCGCCCACGGAAGACGTACGAGTTGAACAGCTGCACGGCGGCGGGGCTCCAGTCCGCGTGGTCATGCAGCAGCGGCGCGGGCGCAACGCCGGCCAACGTGCAGCGCATGGCGAGCGGCGGCGTTTGCATGCACACGCCTGAAGGTAGCTCACGCAAGCTCGATACGCACATACGGCCGTAACTGCCGTAGTCGATGTACAGCACCTGATGGGTAATTAAATGTTAGGCCGAACAAGCCTCCACGTCCCAGTGATTTTGTGCTTAGACACTTGGATTGATAATAAGGTCAAATGTTGTAGTTTTGTAGGTGGTAATTTACACGAACCCGAATTATACCTCCCTCATGCTGTAAATCTGGGTAAGCACGCTTAACCATCCATGACCTAATTGCACTTAACACCATGTGAAACTGAGGTTCAGTTGTAGCCCATTATAGGTACAAAAAATAATTCTCCACTAAAATACATAAGTAAAACTCTTTAAATAACTTCTATATTATAATTGATTAAGCTATTTCGAAGCTAAGCAACATGCAACGCCACGGATGCAGGTTATTCTCAACAAACCAGTTTTTATAATTAGTTGGCTTTGCAAAAACTCACCTCCACCATGTCCCTAGGAAGTACGTTGAGTATTCGAGCGCGGTAGAAAGCAGTAGTGTTCGCGACGAGGTAAGGCGCAGCGCACAGGTCTTGGGGCCGCTCGCCGGATGTGCACGCAAGCAGCGTTCCTCGATTCAGTGCCGTTTGAATCTGATGCAACTCGGTCGCGGTCGATTCGTCGTCGTACTGCACCCAGAACTTGCTCAACGATACAAACTGTCAACAAATTTTTTATAAAAAAAGAAATTATAAATTAAAATTCTATTAAATATTCCCATAACTTTGTGTATATTGTAAAAAGCGACGAAGGGATAAAGTTGGAACGACAACTAGCAGTGTGACTTAATGAGAGATATTTTAACTACCAACCTGCACCACTTGCTGAATCTGGTGCTGTCATCAAGAACACCATTTCAAAAGAGGATTGACATCAGGCACGTGAACGGTCGCGTAACACACATGGCGAAACTATATTTACAACATAGCACGAATGACATAGATCTCACATGAAGTGGGAAAGGGGCAGAGAGATGAAAAATACAAGCTTGTCTTCAGTGGTTTTCAAAGACAACATTTTGGTCATAAACATAAACAAGGTAATGTAAAGAAAAAAACAAAGTTATTATAAAAATTACTTGCGATATCTTGAGAGGGAAGTAGGTATCGTCAATATCCGGCAGCCGTGGTACCATCTTCTTAATGGCGATGTCCATATGGTTTAATTGCAACGTAGCGGCCAGTTCGTTTGCTTTATCTATCCTGTATCAACATTGTACGGGTTAATTTTTTACCTACAAAAGGATTGCGAAGTGTGCTCGTCCAGAATATTCTGACTCACATATAATACAACAACACAACGTAGTAACACAAAGTAGTCATTAATATTCTTTTATTCTACAAGAAGACGTGACGTGCAGACAGGATGTCCATAAAATATTGTGGCGCTAATTGTGATGTTAAACAACGCACTACATACGGAATTGTCGTACCCTAGCAATTTCACTAGCAACAGTATCGATTAAATCCGAACACAGTGATTTCCTGTTAAAAAATAAAAAAGTTCTATTATAGATCCTTTTAATGATACTCTTAATTACATTTTATTATAAATATAAAACCGTGATAGTACAATTTGTAGCGCAGTCGCTGTATGTATCAAAGAGGCGCGTGCTCAATCGAGCTTGAGCTTCCGGTGGACGAAAAAATTTTACGAAAACCAACAAGTTATAAAACATAAACATGTATTGTAAAATCACCCAACCAGCACTGATAATTGATAATACTTACGGTAAAAGTGGAATTCGGAAGTCCATTCTAAGTTGCCGCGCCTTTACTGCTTTGTATACAGGTAACACAACTTGACCAGGTATGGTAGGATCCTGCAAATTTTATAAAATCACAAGTATTATCAATGATTTCTCCGTGTTATAAAGTAGATAGATGATACAATATTTTGTTAGTATTCATACAACAGCCTAAATTGTTTGAATTCGTGTTAACTTTATTACTAGGGAAATGTATTTTCTTACGTTATATGTATTAAGAAAATCCTTGACCTAAACTTCATGGCGATAAGTCACAGAAGGGTCGTGGATGGTGAAGCGTGCTAGACTTTTTTTTTATTTTACATAGACTAGTGCTTGACTACGATCCCACCTGATGAAATAGATGGCTAGAATAAATGCTGACTTGATTGACAACCTAGCTTAGACGGCAGAAGGTGGTAGGTAACTAGCCAGGAGGGATCGAAAACTACGTCTTACTAGGCAAGAGGTTAGGCACTGCACAACAGAGTTCGTTATGTTAGTTTTCGGTTTATTTCTGCCACAGCTTAACAACAGATATTATTGTTACATTCTTATCTCACAACTCAAAAGTGACAAGCGCAATTTTGTGTTGTACATTAGGTGGATCTCCTGTTCGTCTAGTTGTACTTTTGTATAAATTACTAGTTGTTATTAGATGCATTACCTCAGCATAGTTTTTGAAAACAGTTGAAATAAATATTTTTTTTTAAATAAAAAATATGTATGAAATACTTACTCCTCTCTTTTCATTGTCTTGTTTTGATTCATTCCCATCAGAGAAAGTGAGGTATACTTTCCTAAAAACAAGGTAAAGTTGAGATAATGAAATACTGAATGTTTAAATAAAAGAATTTGGTAATATAAGTAATGAAAACATAATCAATTGACTGATAAGAATGAAAGACGTACAACGGGAAACATATGTTTAACTCACGTGCTGTTTGTGTCGTATGTAACCCTTAACTCATCGGTTAATACACGGCGTACGACATTCCGTATAGTTGTGACGTAAGGGGCCACGGGCTGTTGCGGAGGCAAGCCGCGAAAGTACACCGTGCGTCGCGGATCCAATCCACCAAGGGTCCGCACCGCTTCTCGTTCGCGATCTTCATCCGTTGACGTTTGTATGAAATATTGCGGGTAGAATGCGCCTGCCAGAATAATCTATAAAGCGAACGAAGAAACTAAGCCATTTAAATAGCAATGCGATTTGTCTATACAACAGTTGTCCTCGAGGGCTAAAAACAGCCTCAGTTTTTTTTATATGATAAAGCGATGAGGCGATCGAAACGTTCACCTGGTGGTAAGCGATACGCCTGCCTATAACACCGAGACGTAAGATGTGAAAGCTCGTTACCTCAGTAAATTCACAAACTATAACGCTCTTTAAACAGTAACGGTTACACTACAGTTACATGGCAGAAACATATGTGTGAAATTAACGACAAGTGATAGACCTTTATACATCAAAATATCTTGCAATTTGCTCTTCTCACTGAGAGACAAAATGGTACCTTGGTATTTCTACATTTCAATAGTAAAAAAATTTACATGAACACCTCAACTTTAAAATAAATGTAAAAAAAAACATTTGCATATTAACTTTACAATAATACTGCAAGAAACATGATCTATATTAATTAAACTTCATACACGAATTACATTACAGTAAGACTTATTAAAAAAATATTTAAACTAATACAAAAGCAGTCATACTTTCAGCACAAGATTGATCTCATGCTTGGCCCACGGTGAAGCTCCCGCCTTGGGATCTAGGCCCTCGCATGAGAGTCGCCTCTTCAGCTCGCGCACCAAGTCGTCCAGTTCACGCAAGGCGCGGACTTGCACGTAAAAACGACGAGCCCACTGGCCCTCGCTGCCATGTTGCTTGAAGTAATTCAACTGACGCAAGTGGTTCCACACCTAATTATACAAATATTTTGTTTTGAATGTTAGTGCTTAAAGCCAACTCAGTATATATGTAGAATGATAATAATTTCTTACATTCACATGAATGTTACTCATTTAATGAAACCAAATTTTATAGGTTTTGCTGCATTTATTAGACTATTTATCACCCAGGCTCAACCTCATAACAAAGTGGCGCTACTTGGAATAATATACAATGTACTATATTATGCTTATTGCCGTATGTGTTTGTTAAGCGCCAATGTTAACACTCATTACCAGTAACTTAACTGGCCACAGTGAACTACAAATTGAAACATTTATGTTTACACACACAAATTGAAACATTTATGTTTACACACCACTGTTAGTCATCTAAAATAATATGCGCTGCAGTTTTTATCTACCTAGACTGTCTTCATCAACAATAACTTACCACCAGTAACAGGGGTTCACCTAATGTCTTACAAAATATACATTTGTATTGGTTCAGCTAACAATAATATATAAAATAATACAAACAACATACATCACTATGTCAATAAACCACTTCAATGTATTTTAAATTCTTTGTGTACCTTGTAGACATTAAGAAAGGCAATGCTGTCACTAGTTGATCCATCTGCCCATGTAAGCTTCGAATTATAAGCATTCAACTGTTCGCGAAATGGACTACTGAACACATTCTTCACAGTCATGGCCGCCGCTATAGGAAACAAAACATTTTTATAACCGACGAAGCAAAATTTTTAGCTGATATAGTTTCACAGTGTGTGATGGACGAGTAGCCTCGGTGAAGTTACAAGATTCGAAATGAATTAATTCGACAGACAACCGAAGTCGTCGATGTAGTTCTCGGAATCTGTAAACTCTAGTCGCAGCTGGCCTATCACAACTGTCGTGAATGTGACATCGTGAGAATAGGTGTGTGGCGTCCACATAAAAACGACCGGAAGGGAGCGAATATAAAAAGCTGACGATCGCATTTGTTGGAAGGCATTGGGGAAGGATACTATCAGGCAGTGGATGAATAATAACTGTTGATTCAAACTGTTTTGAGAATACTGGTTGTAGTTCTCTGTTACCGGAAATCGCCTGGGTAGGTTTTACTATGGTGGTATAGTAATAAGATAATATCAACTACTTACCCATAATTATGCTTTCATCAAAGCATCCGTAAATATATCCAAGCATGATAAGCCTGGAAACTCTAACATCTAAAGGAAGCTTCGCCATGACTCGTCCTAAGTAGGTGATCTCACCGTCGGAAGCTCTCCACTCACCCATCTGCGTCCTTTTCAAAGCACCTACCTTAAAATCAAGAAATAAAAAGAATTTTAAGGGTCATCAAATTTTAAAATTCATTTTCATAGTTTATATTAAGTTATAGGCAGAGTGTGTGTTGATCTTTAGTGGAGGCCTATGTCAATGGACATTTAATGAATGATGATACTGATTAATCTTTTTACCTATATCACAAAGTAGATATTATACAGAGACACTACTTAGTACAAGAAAATGGTTTCTCTCTTAAACTGTCTATTGTTTTTTCCTAATATGGTTTATTGTTTAAATGGAATAAATATGGTTTAAACAAATAAAAGAAATATAGAAAATGTACAGTAATACAGCTTCCCTATTTTAATTGAATATTGTTACATTATTCGTAGGTTTTAATATTTTTACAGTTAGATAAACGCGTCCTTCATCGTTTAGGACTCAAGAAACTTTCGAATCTAAAGATCACCGTCTACAAAATAGTCGCATACGATACGCTTTCCCGCGAAGTCTAGAATTTGATTCATAAAGTATAAACTTTTCATTAAAATTAGCCTAGGAGAGCTAAGAAGTTATTGCAAACTCTGCGAACTGCAAAATAATTTTCTGTTTAATACCACACGGACAAAGTCGCGGGTAACAGCTAGTTAAGATGAATAAACGAGCCCAAACGCTCACCGACTGAGCCTAGACGAGTAGCATTTGCATTATGTCTCTGTCTTATTCACGTCGTTAGAAGAGAATAGCATGTTTCTCTCAAATATTATTTATGGTGTTTCTTATCTTCAAATTAAGGAGTTGAATTAAGGTTGATGTGATGTTGTGTTTATAAAATATGCTAATCTTTATTTTCAACTCAATATTTCTGCTTAATTCAGCTAATTCACATTTTATAATTTACAAATGTTCATGGTAGCTTGTATGGGATGGTACCCCATGCGTATATAGAGTCTTAGAAAAAATTATGCATCAGAATACTTAAAAAAGAATCTCAGGACTGTATATTACCTAATAAAACTATACTTTTTAATTGGCAAGGCGCCTCAATTTTGCATGATGTAAATTGGCAAAAGAGACAGAACCATATGTACATTAACAACTGGACCATAGCAACTAGATAGGTAGGCGGATTCAAAGAAACTCGACCCCCATACAGTAACGTAATGTTAAAAATTTTAGATTGCTTTAAAGTAAGAAAGTTTCTCGTCTGCAGTGGACATCCAACAAGAAAAGCGTGGACAATTTCCAAGTTGCGAAAAAGATTTTAATCATATGTTTTTGACAAATCAACAAAAAACAGTTTCTCATTTATTTAAAATATTACGTACCTCTTTTAGCACTAGAATGGTTCTATGTATATTCGACATGTCCGGTGGATCCATGGCCAAAGCGAGTATTTCGTTGGGTGGTCCCATTTCTAGCATTTTAGCAAGCAACACCAACCTCTCAAGTGGACAGCGTCTGATCTCGGGCGGACATTCCTCTGGTAGGTTTTCCTATAGAAGTTTATTGAATAAAAAAAATTAAAACACCAGTCCCATCACCATCCAAGAGTTTAAAAAAATTTAATGATTGTAACCCGGCATAATCATTATTTTTCTAAGAAATAGGAAATGGATTCAGAAAATTTTACGACGACATAAAGAGCGACATACGCGCATAAAATATGCGTATCACCAGATAGTTACGACACACCACATAGTGTTCGTAGTTTATGAGAAACGATACAAGTCACGTTACGCCGGTAATTTCATTGGGTATTCCAGACTACTGTTTAGCGACATAAATAGATGTTGCAATGGTACCTAACTAAATAGTCACCAGCAACAATAACCAATTGACTTACGTAAAATTTTTCAGTCACGAGGCGGTAGACCCGTCCGTCTCTCACACGGCCGGCCCGTCCCGCTCGCTGATCGCAATTCGTCTTCGACGCCCAGGAGAGTTGCAGAGAAGTGAAATTAGTGTTCTCATCCGCAACAAGAACTTTCATCAGACAGTAATCAACCACTGTAAGAAAGTTTATCTGTCAGTGCATATCTCCACAGGCAGTAGTATGCATACTTTACTGTGTTCTAATTGTAATGGTGCTGTAGAAAGTGAAATTTCTGGGTTTTCATTAGCCACAGCAGCATTAACACTCTACAACAATTAAATTACCAATGACTTGCATAACTAATATAAATACATTTCCTATTACTCGAACATACTCATTCACATACATAAATAAAACGTTTTATTTATCTATTCAAATATCATTCTATTTTAAAAGTTGGTTTATATATTGAAGTTTAAACATTTTGAAAGATTTAACAATGCAAAGGAGATGATAGGTTATTTAAATTAATACATCTCTTACATGTCATCTGTATCTCACTTTCGTCATTTTAATTCGATGTGTATTATTAAGTAGCAGCTTATGTCCCGATGCGATGAGCGCACTATATGTTTTTTTATCTATTATCGGCTAACACTTGTTCTCAATTTTACAGTGTTAAGTGACAAAAAGCCTGTAGAATACTCTGACTCTCATATGTTGACTGGTGGAACATAGTAATGTTGCTATGGCAGCTGATTTACAATGCGGAAGTAGTAACAAGCCAGACGGGTTCGAAAAACCCTACCTCTTTTTACCTATTACTAACCTCGTTAATTAACCAAAAAACATTTTTTTTAAATAAGGAAAAAGTGACTACAGGGAAACTTAGATATCTCTTAGCACAACCTAATTAGACCAGTAAATAGGAATTTTAGTAATCACCTAAAACTCATATAAACAGCTTTTGTAATTAATAAATAAACAAATGGAATCTTTAGTTATTACTGTTAAAGGTATTAAGAATAAAGTTGTATTTACCATATTTAATATCTGGTACAGTGATGGAACTCTCGGCAATATTTGTAGCAAGTATGATCTTCCGGTGTCCAACCGGTGCACGTTGGAACACGCGTACTTGTTCGTCGGCAGTGATAGTCGAGTGCAATGGCAGCACCCACCAGTTGTACTTGCCACATTCTTCATCCGCTATTTTCACTCTAGAAAAATAATATTTTCGTAGCAAATAGAGAAAAAGGATGGTGAAAGGCATATGCGAAAACACATTATTACTTGTAACTATTAAAGGAAAATATCTCAACGTTATTTAAGAAGAAGAAAATAAAACCCTAAAGTAGTAAAATGGTCGGATTTACTTCAGAAAACAGAGGACAACAACATGTGAATATCTTTAAATGAGGCCCTGCCAAAAGACAAGAGGCAGAATAGATTATAAAACTATGGATATAATATTTATATATGTAAAAATAGATTGCCTGAACAAGGACTATAAATAAATAAAAATATAATATACACAGTTTTCTTTTCTCTAAATATGATGTACCTTACCTTAATGCAACATCAGACAAACAATTATACAAGTCTTCAATTTCATTTATACCAGGTAAAAATATCAATACAGAAGATAAATCAGTGTTGGAACGATCTGTATAATTTTCTTCATTTCTATCAATCAGCTCAAATGCATTTATAAGCTTAATGACCAAGTGATGCATTTCAGGTGCTATACCTGGAACATCATCTTTGGGCATGGACTTTTGGAGTATCTGAAATGTCCAATTAACTGTAAAGTAATGTATCTAATCATATAGTAGTAACATTGGCCTCACACATGGAACTCCACAAAGTATACTTAAATGTTATCATTCTCTATTTGTTTACTAATAAAACTACTACAAGTGAAAGGTTACATCAATGAGACAAGTAGAGCTGTCACCGCATACACTGTGCTCTTTCTTTTAGATACAAGCTGTAATATCTGATTACTCAAGTAATTTCACTTGTTACAACACTATTCATACTGGAACAAAGAAATGTATAACTACCATTTTTTGACGAAAAACAGATACTGTAGTGATATTTACCTAATGGCCCCAAGTAAAAGAAACGTACCATCAGTAAAATTAAATAATTTACCTGCAAAAGACCTATTACAAAAAGAAATAAACAATAAGAATACTTACAGATCCAAATTTATTCAAGTGATCCAAATAAAAGATCTTCACAGTAAAGAATGGGTCTTTTTTTACAACATTAACATATGAGCACATATGCAAACCCTTTGGGGTTGGTATCATAAAGTAATCAACAAAAGCTTTCCTGTTGAATGTCGCTGACATGAGTATTACTTTGACATGAGGTGATACTGTGTATAAGAATTTTTTGACAATAAGCAAAAGAAAATCCATTTCCTGCCCACGCTCATGAACCTCGTCCAGTATAATATGTGTATATTCATTCATATTCTTCGCGGTAACTGGAAGAATTTATAAAATATTTTTTTTATAATACAGTTATGAGCATTCAATAACAATGTGATGCTATTTAGAATTTGTCCACTGAAGAGTGGAGATAGAACACAGACTGGACAGAAGAGACCAGCTGACAAAATAACAATAATTATCATTAACTTAATCAAAATATCTTGTCTGTATGTCTATTAACATTAAACACATTTCATTTGTTGCTTTGAGACACAAGATGATAAGTCTACTTAAATTTCTGGGACTATCTGTCCAGTTACAGGGCTATTCAAACTGGAACACAGAATTGTGTACTTGGCTTTTTGGTGGCAGAAACGGAGCTGCAGTGATAGGTGGGTAGTACCAAGATAAGTTGTCAATTCTGTTCAATTACCTAGTTTTTGCAGCAACAAACCAGTTGTAACATAGCTAATGCGAGTGTCAGTTGTCACATGAGACTCCAGTGCCACCTAAAGAAGAATAATATGTTATAATTTTTACTACTTTTAATAGTTAAAACTATTTCTATTCATTTAATGGATCATATCCATAACACTGTAATTAGCATACCCAGTAACTGTAATATGAAATATTTTTACAGCAAAATATACATATTTGATAACAATAGGCCACAATATCTATAACAGATGCAGTCGAAGAAAACATTGTGAAGAAAAGCAGGTTTAAACAGCTTTTGTGAACATCTTACCAACCTACACTTGGCCAAAATGGAAGAAAAATGTCCTTCACTTTCTTAAGTAAGTTCCAGCAGTACGAACAATAAGACAGTTATTAATTCCTAAGTGTCTTAAGACAAAATAAGGCATAGCAAAAAAATGGTCAAAAGTTTTGAAGAATAATTATTCAGTAAATAAAAATGTATTAAAAATTTATTTTTTTCTGTTAATACCTTTATTTTTTAACCATTAAAAAAGATAGAAACTGATCTGTAGTGGGTTTAATACAAGTAGTTTTTGTTATAAGAGAAAATAATATTACCTGGTAGCCAACAATGCCTCCAATGTTCCAACCTCTTTCCTGAGCTACTCTTTTAGCAATAGATATAGCCGCTATTCTCCTTGGCTGTGTAACCACAATTTTGCAATGCCTACGATTCTTGTATGAATCATCGAGAATCCACTGTGGTACTTGTGTTGTTTTACCACATCCTGTTGGCCCCTCAATAATTACTACTGGAAACCCAGAGACACGATCCAAAATCTACAAAAAATAAATAATGGTAAAGGAAAATAAAATTGATTATTTAATACACCATTGAAGTATTTTCATAGTATCATCATAGTCACTGCATAACAGAATTATATAAATTTGTTATACTTTTATTGATGTACTAAAATTTTGTATGCAGTCATTCAAAATAGATTTCCGTCATGTAAATAATTAAATTTATCATATGATTCACTTATTGAAGGATTAACTTGATCTTGTGTAATGAATAACATTTTACCTGTTGTCTATAGTCATTAATGGGTAAAGTATGAGTATTTTCCTTTCTCTGAAATGAGTACTTGCTATACACTTCATTCATTGCTTCCTCTGTGAGTTCTTCATTATTTGGCATATCAGATATCGACAATTGCTCTAAAGAATCAAGTCCTCCAGGAATACTTCTAATACTCTTGTTATTTTCATATTCGACTACATTCTGGAATTATAAAATGTTGAAGATTAATAATTGTATGTCACTAGAAAAGCCAAATATAACATTGTACTATGGCTAGTAAAATTGTTTTGTTACAGAGACATAAAATATACATATAATCATATGATTTCAAAAAGCAAAGTCCACAGTGAAAATAAGGCACGACTAACAATCAAGAGAACATACTGCTTGTCTCATCACTTAATGTATGCCATTCTTGGCATGATCATGGAAGTTCCCATAATATTACAAACTTCTTTATTTAAAAATTTTATTGTTTCACCCAAAATTTAGTTACTAAAGATGAAATAAAATCATATGGGCACTCTTTATCACCTAAGCTAGAGAGTGGGATGATGCAGTAGTAGGTGAGGTAAAAATTTTTTACAAGAATCCTTTTAAATACTTCTTTTTTAAATTGGTATTGTTTTATATTACTGTGTGTATTTTACAAAAAAGGAAAAGATCATACACAGAAGTGTTAGAATCTTTATTATTGTCATGATCCAAAATAATCTATACTTTGTTAATTTCTAGAAATTTTATTGTTTCCAGTTTTTATTAAAGTTTATGCATCTCTTATATATTTTGCTTAATTTAATATTTTCATTATTTCGTCTGACTGTAAGTATTTGTTAGATTAACTGAATGTTGTAAATATATTTAAATATTTACATATTCTTATAAACATATAATCTCACCTTAAGATACATATCAGTTTCTTTTTCTTTGATTGTACGCGAATAGTCAGTGCCAGTTACAAGCACAGACCGGCGATGGTCCTCAGGTCTGTTTAATTGATTAATCTTATCATCCTTAGTTATTCGATGACCGCCAGTGATTGAGCCCCTAAGTTTCATTACTTGAGAACTTGATGGAAAAGGATTATTGAGAAAATTACGTAGTTCATCCATTTTTAAATATTTGAAAAGTACAATTGAAACTTTGTTGCTGGTCTGTACGAACAAATTAGTTAAATAAAATAATCGTTTCTCTCTAGCACCCGCAAATATCTGATTGTTGTCACAGAGTACTTTTGTATATATTTTTTTATTATTAGTTATTTACTGAGATTGTTGATTGTTGTATAAGCCGTGCGCGATAAGTTGACACTTGTCTGGAATGCAACCCTCCACCCGCTTCCCCTGTGACTTCATCTCAAATTCCCGAATTGTACTGTAGGCAACGCCATTTTTTTAACATCTTAATTTTCCCACATAGCGCGCAACTGCGACGCGCTCCGATTTCCTAATCTTATTTGTTACTGTTTCGTTAATAGTTATTAGAGTTACTGGTATATTTTATTGTTATATTTTTTTATTAAGTTACTGTTATAATGTAGGGTAAAACTTTACGTAGTTTTTTTTAAGCTTTTATGCGTCGAGACGAGCAAGACGTTCACCTGATGGTAAGTGATACGCTTGCCCATGACAACGTGGTGCTAGTTAAGATGGTACACACTGCACCATATCGCGCTCGTCGCCTTGAGACATAAGGTGTTAGTCTCGTTCCCCCAGTAATTACGTAGTCGAGAGAGAAATGTTGTATAAAAAAATATTTGACTCAGCACGCTTTTAAAACCTCAAGTATAATAAATATAAAGCGGCGTTGTTCCGAACACAACACTCGCAACATTAAAAACAATAGTAGAAACGTCGCGGGTGGAAACTGAAAATTTTTTTGTCCACAGTACAACGGCCATATACGTCACCGGCCCCAGGTCTCAACTTATTGCGAACGGGTAATATCGTTCATTTGAAGTATTCCATACAGCCAATGTAAAACTAATAAAACCTGCTACTTAGCCCATGTTACGCATACCTGTTATTGAATAATCTGGCAAGTTTGAAAATAATTTTGCCTATTTAAGAATTATTTAATTAAACACTATATATATCGTTTATATTATTTAATATATAAGAATTTACGCATAAATTATTTTAATAATAAATTAAAATTTCTGTAATTTCGACAGGATTTTGCTCTACTTTAAAAATTAGCGTAGTTAAGATTTTATTACAAAATATGAGCAGAAAAAGGGTGTGCTTATAAAAATTTCCTTCCACCAAATACCGAATAAAAAGCTAAAAAGTGTGCTGTTTTATTGTCCGAGGAGGTAAACCATATATTCTAATTAAAAGCTTTAGTTTAGTTACGGAATTTATGTTTTTGAATAATTGTTGATCATAAATAATTGTTGTTTTATAAATCTCATACTTTTATTAATAATAATCTGACTTAAATTATCAAACCTAGACTGAAAATTAACATTTCAATAAATTTTTTAAAACTTAATTTTTACGGGTTTTATTGCGTTTTTTGCACGGGACCGCAGTTATTGGCTCATGGGTACGGGAGCTCCTGTGGCCATGGCTGCTGTAAAGCGGTCGAAACGTTGAGTTTAAATCAATATTTTAAATAAACGCGATGAAATCTGTAAATTCAGTTTTATTAAATATGTAACATTCGGGGAAGTATAAGAAATCATTATTCCAATCTATATCAAAGTTAATAACATCCTCAATTGAATATATGGATAACGGAGTAAAGGACTATGAAACAGTGGAAAAATGAAACAAAATTTATCTTAGTTTATGTAATTTTTACCATATTTGGCATAACAAAAATATTCAGATCCTTTTAAGAATAACTGACGACATCATATTTTGTTTTACTCTGCTGATATACTACCATACAAACATTATTCGGGTCAACCAATATTTTATGCAAAATAATCCAACTTTAAGTCTCGTCAAATAATGTATAATATAAGATAATGTTAATGCTCGGCTGCCGAATATGATGTGTTAATTGCAGGAGTGTGGACATAGATTTCGTGCAGGGTGTGGATACCGTACCTTAAATCTTTGTACTTATGTATCTATACTTACAAATAAAGTTACCAATTTCAATTCAATATAGTAAGCAATCAAGCGCTAGTTTACATTTTATAAAGTTCTGTACCTATTGAGCGAATTATGAGATTATTATTTAGATAAGTTCAGGTAGCCAGGGTATGCAGTGCTTATTTGCCTGTATGGAGTGCAAGCCACTAGTGAATTTAGAATATCAATCTCAATTGTGTGTAGCATTCTTTGGGGAAGTCCTTTCAAGCCGTAGCATGGAAAGGCTACTTATACTAATCCACTAAAAATTCAAGAGTAATTTTTGAAACAACTTAAGAATGGGAGAAATAAATCATTAGCGGTTTTTAATCATCAATCATGTTTTATGATTTACCTTGATGATGATAAAACATGTTCTGCTTTATGATTTAAGCTAACAGGTTATATGATAGCAAAGTTAAATGTTGCTCTTTGGTTCAAAAAAAATATTTCTTCCTGACTAGTTTGACTACCACAAATTTTAAACACTTTCCGTCAATTATTCTTTTCTTTAAGATATGTTTCATATTAGATAGTAGATATTTCTAATCAAATGATGATCCGTATCTGTAACTTATTTTATATACATATAACCTTTTTACTATTTTAATAAATAAATGGGCGATAAAATGTATTATTAAACTTATAATTTACATTAATTACGATGACATAAGTAAATGTTAACCATAACACATATTATATTAAATTTTATTCTTGTGAATAGACCACTTAAACATGTTTCTAATAATTTGTTAATATTATTCCTGATGTATTGTTAATAATTACCATTTCCCTGAATATTCATAAATTGATATTTTCTCTTAAAAATGTTAAAACCCTATTCAACAACAAATTACAAATACAACTTTTTTTAGTCATGACAGAAAACTCATAAAAAGACTTGGAGAATATTTTAATCATCTAGTATTTTTATAGTTTTCATCTTGGGAGGTTAGTAGTTATTTATATTTCACTATGTTATCATTATAATTTTATATGTGTTAAGTCTTAAATGTAATCAGAAGAAGAACCCATTGCTAATTTTTTAATGATAATGAAATTTAATTATAAAATTATCATCTTATTGATTAAATATGGAAAAGCAAAAGAATCCAACACTAATTGATCATGCTTGACATTGTCTAGACAATTACGTAAAGTTTAATTTACCTGTTAGGAGTCGCAAAGAACTCTTACAATATCATAATAAAAAATTTAAATATCCAAACAATATACATGATTTTAACTTTTATGCTATAATTTAGTTGAAATATGCATCTGTTACTTACACCAGATGGTTGGTCTGCCTTTTGGAGAGGTTTTCCTACACTATGTCCAAATCAGTGTGGAGATCTACATTCAACAGTGGACGTCTAGAGTGTTATGATGATAGTTGTGTATTTGTGACAATCTTAATACCAAAAAAAAACCTTACAATCTAGAAATATTTAGACATTAAGGACCACAACACAATATAGATTAATTATCGAAATAAAGTAAATATGAATAAATACCCTAAGTAACATATTATCGAAACATATTAAGATAAAATACTATAATAGATAAGTAATATTAGTGAAGCCATCTCTTTATTCCACCTTTCCCGAAATCACAGACAACAAATTCTATCTACATTTCTAGTCAACTTAAGATTACTACAATACAGTTATGCACACAAGCAATCAAATACTGAAACGTCATTTAAATTGTTAGGATTTTAATACTGTAGACTAAAGAAATTTTAATTTTTAGCGACAACGCCTAAAAAACGCCTGGTCTCATACCATGGATGGTGAGGCCTTTTTTTTTGTTATAGCGGCAGATTTACTATATGACGGTTGTGGCTAGCCAGAATGTTTCAAAACTTACCATTGAAGACTAAATCTGACTAATTTATAACAGTATACATGGATCTAATAATTTGAAGAAAGTGGTTGAAGATTTGTCCACTTGTTTGCACTTCTAGGAACCTGTCACTAGGCCTGATGTTAATGAAATTTATAGATACTTAAGACTATACCAGACACGTGGTGAAGAGTAATAAGTTAGTACTGCCTTTAAGTTGAATGTGCAGAAGCATTTTCTAAGCAAAAAAAAAGACCTTATTGACAGTTCAGTATTTGATGTTCAACATTAATACAAAATTATACATATGTACAAAGAAAATTTAACTTAAAAATGATGACACAAAATAGTTTAACAAAAGATACCAAAGCAATATTCTTCATGTTTCATAATTTACTTTAAAATTGTGTTACAAAAAACAGTAGTTTTTATAAGTCTTTAAACACACAAACAGAAATAAAACATAGCATATTAGGATATCTTCACAAGTCACAATAAACATATGGATGATTTGACAAGTTCATTTGGAGTTAGTTCTCTTTAGAAGGCTGTATGGACCAACCTAAGATGCGACGGTCGAAGCCGCAGCTGAAGAAATTAATGTTTGATATCTCCTCTGCCCACGCTACGGATGTAACCATACGGCGATGACCCTGCAATAACCTTTTATTAGGATACCCATTGTCACTATTACATACAGATGAAAATCTTTGACATGAGTTAACATCGACAAGAGGAGCAGGACATTCATCTGATAGCTTGTGATAATATTTAAAATGCACTACATTGTAATTGTCGTCTTGTAACGTAAGATGACGTGACCGCCAAACTGCAGTATGAAGAAGGCACTTCATAATGATGAACGTAGAATGAGGTCTTACTCCAGTAATTTCCCTAGCCATAAAGCCTACTAATTGAAACACAGTTTGAAGGATTTGAAGTTTGGCGGTAGAAATAGACGCTGCGGTGATACAAACCGTGTAGTGCGGTGGAGCACCCTCAACAACAGATTACAGACGATTTAAATGTTACCAACTACATTTGCAAATGAGATATTTTGTTAGATTACCTGTCGACTAGATCTCGGCAGCCTGGCAAGTCGTTGACCCTGCAGGTCGAACAGGCGCACCTGGCGATTGTCGTGTGGGATCGCGATTAGCCCGCCGCTGCTGACACCAACCCGGTTCACCGACGAGTCAGACCTGATCGTCGCGAGAGCTGAACGCATGTTACGTACATCCCACACCTGAAATAAAATTTAACATGTGAAATATTATTAAAATATACTTTAACATCTGGAAACTAGCATATAGCTGTTGTTAAAAGTATAACATAGGCACTTTTATACTATATATGTACCAACAAAAAGAGAACCATAAAAATTTGTATATTTTCTTAGAGGATGCTAATGGCGCTCTCTATATTAACATGTATGCGGCTCAATATTCATAATGATATTTTTTTTCATTAATACTGTAAATCATAGTTTTATATAATAAATACAAACCTTAACAGATCTGTCATCAGAGCCCGAAACCACTTTGTCCTCACGAGTAAATACAGCAGATGTAACACTTCTGTAACAATTGCAGACAAAGATTTCTATTTAAATACAGTTCCAAAATCTGTACATATTTATAAATTTTTTTTTAATTATTTTGTTATTCAAATCAAAGTCAAAGTCAAAATTTTTATTCAAAATGGGAACAATAGTTCACTTATTGAACGTCAAAATCTACCACCCATTCGCAAAACAAATGCCACGGACCTGAGAAGAATGGGCAAGAAACTCAGCGGGCTATATATATATAAATACTAGCTGACCCGACAGACTTCGTTCTGTCAAAAAAAATTGGAATGTTCTTTGTTCCTGCCTGTTTTATATCCGGTGCAAAAAAATCTCCTGAACAGAACCGTCACCCTGGTTATGGGCGGTGTGTGGGGTTCAGCACTATATATATTCGTCTAATAACTAATATTTAAATATTAGTGGGTTCCAGAAGAGTGGCCAAAGTTATAATTAAAGTACATAAGTTATATTTACTATAATATTTTTTTAAGAAACAAATAACTGTCACATTCCAAATCTTTTTGACAGAATGTAGTCTGTCAGGTCCGCCAGATGTAACGCGGTTTGTGCTCGACTGATGTATTGACGTGAAAACTAATGCATTTTATGTCGCGCGCCGAAACTAAAACAAAAATAATATCGCGAAGCCGACCAAATTGAAAATCAGTATGGTGGATCTTTTTACAGACATTATAATATTTATATACGTCTATTTACTTATATATTATAATTGATTATACGGAGTTCGTTCCTACAAAATAAAATTTAATTAATTTTATAGCGTCAACAACACGTGGTAATTATGCTGTTAAAATGTAGCTTATATGACACGTTCGTAGATTTACCATAGCAGCGCCATCTATTGATTACTTACTCAACCCAGACGAAAGGTATCGACATCTGTTAGAATCATTTGGAGTTAACAGATAATTGTGACTGTCAAATAATAACAGACAAATTATTAGCAATAAATTAAAATTGCGACTATAATTTGAGATTTAAACTATCCTATCTCTCAAGTTGGATCGAACTGCACATGGTGTGCGAATTTTATTATAATCGGTTAAGTGGTTTAGGAGTCCATTGAGGACAAACATTGTGACACGAGATTTATATATATTAAGATGTGTTTAGATGAACAAATCATTCATTAGTTAGGATAATAACAGTACATAGCATTGTGCTCTTTTTCTGTTAAAACAAATTACATCATGTGAAATAGTATTGAAAACTTAATGTGTAACCATTCTCTTAATGTTTTTTGCTTAACATTCCACCCAATTCTGTTTTTTACATGATTTTGATTTAACATGGCCCAGAAAAAAGAAAGGATTCCATTGTTAACATAATTTCATTAGATTTAGCATAATTAAAATGCGAGTTTATTGTAATTTTAAAGAAAAATGTTTTTATTAATGGTAATCTTTTAGAAATTTAGTAAGAGAATTCATATTTCTAATTAATTTTCATAGCAATTTAAGTGCAAATTTTTGTTAAGTGTCCCTTTTTTTTCTGTGTACTTCATGTCTTTTTTTAGATGTTTTAACAGAATTAGGTGTATACATTTTATTTCAAAAAAAAAAAATTACATACTCAGTGTGTCCTTGAAAAACAGATACTGAGTGTATTGGTTCACGGAAATCCCACAAACGGAAAGTAGTGTCTCTTGAAGCAGTGACCACCAGCCGCGAGCTGTGGTGTGCTGATGCATGTGTTAACTCATGGTCATGACCTGGAACAATGGTTCATACAATTAAAAAATAAATTTATAACAAATAACTCTTAATATTAATTAGTCTACATTATGCAAAAAGGTAATTTTTTTTATGTTATTAATTAAAACTCCATCAAATTGTTATAGCAAAATATTCAAACAAGTTCAATGAAAAAGAAAAAATAAGTTTTAGGGTAACTAAGTGTGTTCAATTGTCTGATTAAATACAGTTGCAAAATCTGTTAATGGTAGCACTTTGCCTCTTAAGTTTTTTTTTTATAACTAACCTTTGTTTACTAACAAAGTCTTTCTTGTGCAAAACGGTGAAGATTTTGAAAGTGTAAACATATTTGTTAAAAAACTATATAAATGTTAAGAAAGTTGCAACAAATCTTGTATACTTGCCTATATATACTAAATCTAACTGAAAACTTGATTCTGCTAAGTTGGAACTAACAGTCTAGTGTTATTTTATCTTTGAGGTGTTATTGTAACAGTTCATTTGTGTAGAGGTACTTAAGTATTTGCGAAAAACTTTTTTCTTTTACCTGTGAGTATTTGCAAGCAGTCCCCAGTTTCAACATCATATAAATTAGCTGTTCTATCCCATGAAGCAGTGATTACATGATCACCACCAGTCAGCCAATCAGCCGCCACAACAACACCAATGTGGCCACTTAGTTCAGTGAGAGGAGTTCTTAGTACCTCTGGACGATCACCACCTTCTCCAAGGCTTTCCTCGGCTCCACCTTCAAGTTCCTCTTCTGATGACTGACCCCTCTATTACACAAAAAAAAAGTCATAAAGAGGAGAAACATTTCCAATATTCAATTTTTGTTTTAAATTACTCTAGCCAAGTAGTTTAATATACCTGCCAGTCAAATCAGTATTTTCATTTACTTTTAATGACTACATAGATTTATTTAAAATCTTGATTAAAACTCTTAAAAATTGGGTTACAAAAGGTGGATTTAATGCCTGTGGGCATTCTCTACCAGTCAACCCAGGATGTGGAGAAATGTAGTGGTAGGTTAGGTATATAAACGAAATTTAATATAAAAAAAATTTATTATATCTTGTCAAAGTATTTAAGTTTTGTACTAACTAAAATCTATTCCATAATAAAAACAAACATACTGGTAGATCCCAATTAACAGCAGCTTGCCACACATGTGCAGTGTTATCACCACTGCTGGTTAAAGCAATGTCTCTTGTTGGGTGAAAGCGGATTGAATTAACTGATCCTGTATGCCCAGTATATTGCAACAAACACTTGCCCCACTCTACACTCCACACACAAGCTGTATGATCTGAAAATAATATCATTTTTAAATTGATAAAGAATAAGTTGTATTTTTATACTGTTAAAACTACTATTAGCTGTTAGGGAAAGCTCTGCTATTGCAAGTTTCCATAAGAAAAGTGAAAAAAAAAAAAAACTCGTGTTATTTTATCTTTGAGGTGTTATTGTAACAGTTCATTTGTGTAGAGGTACTTAAGTATTTGCGAAAAACTTTTTTCTTTTACCTGTGAGTATTTGCAAGCAGTCCCCAGTTTCAACATCATATAAATTAGCTGTTCTATCCCATGAAGCAGTGATTACATGATCACCACCAGTCAGCCAATCAGCCGCCACAACAACACCAATGTGGCCACTTAGTTCAGTGAGAGGAGTTCTTAGTACCTCTGGACGATCACCACCTTCTCCAAGGCTTTCCTCGGCTCCACCTTCAAGTTCCTCTTCTGATGACTGACCCCTCTATTACACAAAAAAAAAGTCATAAAGAGGAGAAACATTTCCAATATTCAATTTTTGTTTTAAATTACTCTAGCCAAGTAGTTTAATATACCTGCCAGTCAAATCAGTATTTTCATTTACTTTTAATGACTACATAGATTTATTTAAAATCTTGATTAAAACTCTTAAAAATTGGGTTACAAAAGGTGGACTTAATGCCTGTGGGCATTCTCTACCAGTCAACCCAGGATGTGGAGAAATGTAGTGGTAGGTTAGGTATATAAACGAAATTTAATATAAAAAAATTTATTATATCTTGTCAAAGTATTTAAGTTTGTACTAACTAAAATCTATTCCATAATAAAAACAAACATACTGGTAGATCCCAATTAACAGCAGCTTGCCACACATGTGCAGTGTTATCACCACTGCTGGTTAAAGCAATGTCTCTTGTTGGGTGAAAGCGGATTGAATTAACTGATCCTGTATGCCCAGTATATTGCAACAAACACTTGCCCCACTCTACACTCCACACACAAGCTGTATGATCTGAAAATAATCATTTTTAAATTGATAAAGAATAAGTTGTATTTGTATACTGTTAAAACTACTATTAGCTGTTAGGGAAAGTTCTGCTATTGCAAGTTTCCATAAGAAAAGTGAAAAAAAAAAAACAAAATGTTTATAACTTTTTCTAAAAAAAAAAAATATTCAAAATTAACATTTTTTTTTTATTTTTACCATTCCGATAGCTATTTTAACACAATAGAAAAAAAGTGAAGGCATATTGGAGGCAGTGTTCTTTCACTGCCATTTAGATACCTCTCAGTTTTTATATTTCTATATATATCAAGAAAATTAAATTAAATTAACACAAAAGTTTATCAAAGTTTAATTACTAAAGTTTTACCTGCTGAAGCAGTACCAATAAGTGCTTGGCCTGGTCTAGCTGAGGATACATCCCAAATACCATCTTTATGACCTGTGAATTCTCTCACTAGTTGGCAATTATAGGTGGGTGCCTTAAAACTAGACACAATCTTACTTGTCTGAACACGAAGTTTGTGGCTAGCTTTTACTTTTTGAGAGTTGCTTTGGGACACTAAAAATAAAAAAAGTATTAATAAATAGGCCAACTTCTGCAAATAGATGTTAAAGAAAAAAAAAAGAAAATCTTAGAAAAATATGATTGTACAGAAATGTATTCACAAAACACAACAAACATACAATAGAATGATTGTGTTTAAAAAAACAATATTTGTTAAGACTAATATTTTAAAACTTAAACTTACATTTTACTTTAGAATTCTTCCCAGTTGTTTCAAATTCAATAAAATCTTGATTCGGTTTATCGCCTACATAGCTCTCTCTTTCGAGTTTTTCACTGAGAATGTCTATTTTCTCTTGCACTGTAATTGACATATTGTGTTTAAAAATAACATTAACATAAGGTAAAATTGTGATACATACATGGTATTACTTACGATTTATATTTTCCGTGTAAAGCATGTCAAACTCTTTTTCTATTTGAGAAAATAGATCATGTAAACGAGACCTAAGTGCTGGTGGTAAAGACATTTCAGAATCTTCCATTTTAATATAATTTTGTAATCCATCAGATCCTTCCGTGAGCGCTTGAAGTCTTCGTTTACTAGATTTCATGGTCGAAGACCGATACTAAGTACAGGAAAATTAGCCAACTATCACATTACATTGCACATGAGTATGTAGATGGACACAAATATTCAATTTCATCTAATGTTAAATTTTTCCTCGTATCTTCAGAAATATGTACCGTTATATTGTTGGTCAATTTAAAGAACTTTTAAATTAACAATATTTTGTCGAAACGACAAGTAGAATATTCAGAAAAAACAATAGTGGAAATTGGTTAAAAACGAAATACTGTACTAAAAATATTGCTAAGAGTTCTGACGTAAAAAAAATTATAGTTGGTACTTCTGTTTGTGCACAGATAAAACACGACATAATCTATAAAGTAAACATAATATTATCACAGATGAAAAAAGAGAAAACACTGACACAAATAAACAAACAAATCAATAATTTAATATCTTCATTTACTCCTGTTAAAGATCGGCAATGTTTTAACTCTTTCTCTAATTCCGTAGCGACTTTAACAAAAATGGATAAACCTTAAATAGCAATTTGCGGTTTTTAAAATGCATAATAAGCTGCATATTGGCGTCGACAGCAATTGATAAGTATTTTCTTTTGTCTTTATATCTGCGAATTGTTGTGCTTATGTGCTAAAACTGGAAGAAGGTGGTGAATTGCAGTGCGCCTTTTTACGGCTTCAAAATATAAGAAAACATGCGATATTAGTTTCCACCGAACAGTTTTTTGCGCGTTTTGTTCTATATCTTAGTGATAGAATTTTGTTTAAAAATTTAAAAGCAACTCGTAATTGTCACGTCGTAAACTACAGCTGTAGATTTTTCTTTTGTTTAGCACTATAGAATTTACTAATTTATCTTTAATTTTATTTTTATGACCATAATGCTTTCATTTATTTGTCATGAGTTTTTAATATGAGTATTATAATAACAATAATAATAGAGTAGTATAATGAGTTTTATCAATAAATAAATACAGTAATTTTATAGTAAACTTAAAGTTACTATATTTATTATATAAAAAATGCATTTTGTTTTTATAATTAATTTATTTGTTACAAGAAGTATATAAATATTAACATTCCTGGTTCTCACAAATAATACAAAGGTCGTTGTAATCTGGACAAAAGTAAATTCTCTATGAACTTTGTGAAATAAAAACATGGCCGGTGAACTAAACATCAAGTCTGCCAACGCTTAAGTGTTATAGGTATAAATTTAAAAAAATGTCGTTTTCGGATTTATACGCCAAATATAATTGTACTTATTGCCAAGAAGAAATAAATGGACTTCGAGTAAGATGTGCTGAATGTATCGACTTTGATATTTGTTTGCAGGTAATTTAGCAACGCTGCCATTTTTGTTTATACTTTTGGCGCGAGATTTGAAATAAAGTGAAAACTTCTTTACAGTGTTTCTCCCTTGGTGCAGAAATTGGACAGCATAAAAATGATCACTCTTATCAGTTTATGGTAAGTTTTGCATGTTTTTGTAACTACAATAATTTAATTACATGTAGTAACACGGGATATTAACAGAATTTAGTTATTTTACATATTGTACACTATAAAACGTTTAAAGTACAATAAAAATGTAAAAATATTTTTTTTTTTATTCTTCTAGGATTCCGGTGCTTTCGGTATATTTTTGGGACGAAATAGTTGGTCCGCCAATGAAGAAGTTAGACTATTAGATGCAATAGAACAATTTGGTTTTGGGAATTGGGAAGACATTGCTAAACACATAGAGACACGGTCACCAGAAGGTAATAAAATATGTAATCCATTCACAACATTCATTGTACAATGAAATGTATTTAAAGAACATAATATTGTATACCATTAAATTTTAGAGGCAAAAGATGAGTACATTACTAGATATTTGGAAGGAAGTATTGGTCGTGCAACATGGGGTAATGTGGAAAGTACAAGTAGACCTTCTTTGCATTGTGCTGATAGAGATGATGGACCTTTGGGACCAAGTGCTGTTTCTCGACTGCCTCCCCTTGCAGTCACATCTGATGAAGCTCTGCAATTGGGTTATACTTCAAATAGAGATGACTTTGAAAGGGTAAAATCATTTGATTTTCTTTAGATATTCTTTGAAATATTAGTTTAAATAACTACATTATGATTCTGTATTATTTTTATTGCACTTGTGATATATACAGTGGTAGCTTTTAAAATTAAAGTACAAACTTTAATTTTAAACATCATAAAAAATTGTGAACTAAGTTTTAACAATGGAATGCTAGTAAAGCATAATAGAAGCACTATCATTGAGTTTGCTTTTGCTTACTTAAAGTGGGTCAGACATTTAATGTTAAATAACATTGCTATTTCAACAGAGTTTTATGTCACATCTGTTAGGTTTAAAATTAAAATTAAACATTGTTGTTTTACACAGTCATAATTAAATTAAAATGTATTGTATGTTAACTATTTAGTTGTGTGGAGAGATTATGAGGAATGATTGCATTTTAGGAGCATGATCATGAAGCAGAGCAATTAATTTCTACATTATCATTAAATCCAGACGATGATGAACTTGATGTTGGTAAGTTGTTTAAAAATTTAGCACACTTCAAAATTAAAAGTTTGGCTATTGCCAAACTTTGCTATAGAGTTGATTATAAAATATTTAATTTTTTTTTTAGCTCTTAAGTTATCACAGGTAGATATATACACCCGCCGTTTAAGGGAACGAACAAGAAGAAAAAGGCTGGTGAGGGACTACCAACTAGTGTCAGTATTTTTCAATAATCAAAGAAATAAACAAAGAACTCTTGGAAAACTTGCCAAAGAGAAAAAGTAAGTTTAATTTGAATATTTGTTTATTACCTAAAAACTATATTGTTGTTGTGTTTTTATATTTTCATTATGTTGTCTGTTTCATTGTTGCATTCATTACTTTAATTTTGATAATGTTATGTATTATTTTTTTTTATTTCACAATGGTACTTAATGAGCAGGATGTTTTCCTGGTGGTAAGAGTTATGCCCGCCAATACCAATAGGACTTTAGTCTTAACACCATAGTTTAAATACTAAAGGAATTTTAATAACAACAGTAATTGTACACTATTGTTTGGCAGAACAAAATGCTGCTGCAGTGGTATCTACCCAGATGGTCTGTGGCAACATAGACATCACACATGACAACATTAATTTTTGTAATAGTATTGTGGAATAATTGTTATTAAATTGAACTATTAAAATGTAATAATTTCAGAGAATTCGTAGAGCGGCTTCGGTGGACTGCTCAGTTCTACGGGCGTTCGGAACAAAGCGGAGTCGTAGCGGGATTGTGGCGCGAGAGAGAGCTACGTGTTCGCCTCGCTGAACTGCATCGATACAGGCTGGCGGGCGTAACGCGGCTTGAAGAGTGCGCTCACTACGAGCAGCATGCTGCTCACAGAAAGCATCCAAATTCCAACAACCACCACCTAGACGTGAGTCCTGGAGTAACATTGTTATTGTATATTTAATTCTTTTCAACTTTTAATTTCATGTGACAAATTAGCAATTACATGCGTCCCGACTTCACCACTCAAAAGTTATTAAAAAAATATTAGAAATTGTCTTACTTCTTACTGCTTGTTTTTCATTAATTGTACAATTATTATTCTGCATGCTGTGTGTTTATATCTTGCAAGATTAGCATGTGGATGTGTAGTTTTGGGTTTGATCCCGTATAACGATTGTTTTCGCCAGGGCAGCAGTGGGTGCCTGGACAGCAATCAGACAAAAGACCTAACACAGACCAACACACTGCAACAAAAAAAAAAGTGAGATTCATTATTAATATATTACTTACCATACATTTATACATGAACTGCAGCAACACCATCATCTTGTTTTACTGCCTCCATGTGTCAGTGACATTGTAATACGGAGTTCTCTGGTTCGATTCCCGAGGCTCATGTAGTATAGTATGGGTTTGGTTGAAGGAAAATTTATTTGAACTCCCTGCCACATTCAAGTGTTATACTTCCGCCATAGTAAGATTGCTGTGTTCCAGCTGTCAAAGTATCTCTATGTCTGTATCATATAATCTGTGCAAGCAAAGTTCAGGATCCACAGTCCCATTATTATTTAATACCATGTGAAATTTGAAGTCAAGTGTAGATAAATAAATTTGTTGCAATTTTTGTTTTAGGCCACTTTCATACCAAAAAAGATAATGTTTTGTGGTATGTGAAAAATAGCATTATGAAAATAATAAATTTTTTTTCGTTTACTTAGAGACGGCGAAAACGTCTCAAATTCCACCAGCCCAAAGTGCATACGGGACGGAAGTACCGCATGTGGTTGCTCCAGAAAGAACTTATGCAACAGCAGCAACGGCGTCTGCTCGACGCAGCTTCTGAACAATAATGAGATGCAGGTATACACAACAATATATTAACGTTATATTTTTCTAAGTACATTTATAGACCTTCGTTGTTTTGTTATTCGGTGAAGTAACGAATCAGGCAGGACGTCTTCTGATAGTAAATGATACTTCCTAATAATATTAAGGTATGTCTTGTTATCCCAATAACGAGATTTATGTGTATCTTAGGCTCGAGAGATTAAAAAAACATTAATTCATATTTTTTTAAACAGAATGTTGAGCTGAGCTACGAGAATAATATGGTGCTGTGTATATCATCCTAACTAGCGCCCCGTTATGAGCAGGCGTAATATGTTACCATCGGTTGAACGTCTCTTCGCTTGATCGAGTAATAATAATAAAAGTAAATATAGTGTTTGTTTGTTGCAGTTGTGTAGTGCACTGAGTTTGGCACCAGCTCAGTACGTCACCCTCAAGGGGGTGCTCCTGCGTCGGCCGCCGAGCGCTGACAGCGATGTGGACGTGGCGGTGCGGCAGTATCTGCAAGCGGCCGGCTGGCTTCACAACTAGTATATAACCTAGCACCCGCCGTACGAAGAGCACGCCGTTCGGCTGGTGCAAGTTTGCTGGGGATTTGCCAAGGCAATGTGTCGAGGTATACTGTGAGTGCTCATAATCTCATTGCATATGCAATTGATATATAGTCTTTTCTAGTAATATCAATTCAATGTGAGAGTATAATCTGTGAGTTTCGACTTGGCCAACTAAAGCAGGCTGTTTATATGTATATAAAAACAGCCCAGTCAATGTTCATACTGATTAAACTAGTGCCAGTTTTTAATCAGGAAAAGTTATGGCTTCCAGCGCTGGCCAGGTGCGGGTTGGCAGATGTCACATGTTCATGATAGCTGTTAGATTTTGAAACATGTCAGTTAACCGTACGTTGTTTTTAGACTGTCGAGCTCAGGCTCAATAATCCATAGTATTAATAAAAAAGCACGGACAGGGGATAAGTAATTATATAATATTTTATACATGAAATGATAATTCCAAAAATAAGTGAATAGGTTATTACTAGGCTAGTGCATTTTAGCACTAGTACATCGCCTTTTAATATCAGGTGAGATCAAGTTCACTGACCTAGTTATATAAAAATGAAAAATGTATAAAATAATGTGATTCATGTATGTTATTAATCCACCATTGCTGATAGCACTATTATCAATTAACTATTTTAATAATTTAAGTAGTAAATATGTAGAAAGAATTATTATTAGCCACATTAAAAAAAAACGCGCGAATTATGAATCTGGCAATAATTGTATACTTTTGTAATTGAAGATACAATGGTAGCTAAGTTCATCGTCATTAGATGTTAGACGTCCTCTGATGGACATAGGCCCTCTCCAAAGTTCTACACTGATCAGTGTGCTGCCCGCATCCAGCAATTTTCTATTGTGCAGTTGAATTGAAATAATAAATGGTTATTAAATTAATTTCTACAAAAATATTATCAACAAATACTTACTTTAGATTTCAAAGGTTGAAAATATTTTATTCCAACAATTATTAAATGGATTTTTATTTATGATTATTGCTGCCATTGAACATTTACTGTTTGTCTATAAATATATCTTTCATCACTCATGACATTGGTCATTAGACGAATTATTAAAGTAATTTTCTACAACAAAATTTAAAGATTTTTCAGTGTAGTTAGATACCATATATCAGACCAAAGACAAAAGAATAATATATGGTCAAACAGTAACTTATATATGGTCTGTCATAAATGTAAATAAGTAACATGAACACAATGGAAGTTATAACATTATTACATTTACTATTTCCTTTAAATTTTGTTAAAAATCTATATCCATTGCATTTTTCACTTGTAGTGGGGAAGGCGATCTTAACTACTATTTCTGCAGTCAAATAGTGGTGTGCAAACATTACTGTTTTCTGGTTTGACGGGTTCTATGAAATTGGGGTAACAAGACATTTTGTATCCCAAAGCAACGAGCACAATGTGGTGTAAGTAATATCATAATCATAATTACCACTTTACCATCAAATGACATCATCTATAAAACAAAAAAAATAAGCTAAGTACATATAAAATTAAAGCAACTCATTTAAAGTATTTTACACAAATACTGCAACTACTGGGTCTTAGGTAGAGATGTATATATCATATTTGTAAATATAGACTAAATGTAATTTTAATAATTATTATTGTTATTCAATAGTGAAATAAAAAGCAATAAGTTGAATTAATTGCAGCACATCTAATATTTATCTGATATTATAAATGGTTTTATTTGTAAGTAAAAAAATACCAAAAAAAATTAGATGTGCAAAAAATGTCATTGAGAGAATGTAACCTCAATATATTTTAATTAAACATTGACATATAGCTTATTTAAAAATAGCCTTCATTTCATGTGAGAGCAGGCTTCGTTTCCCAGCAGTGGGAAGAGTAAGAGGGCTTTTTTATATATGGTTTATTATTTATTTTCTATTGTAATGTAATATAATGTTCAGTGAAAAAATAATTTTTGTAAAGGGGAATTCCGGTAAAAATTATCAGCTCTCTTATACAGCATCAGATATAGATGTGTCTTCAGCTTACTTCACAACATCCAATGTCTTGGGTTTGTCCACAAGCTCTATACCAAGTCCCATTTTTCTGGTAATAACAAATATATCATAAAAAAGCGTAACTAGATTTTTTTCAAGTTATCTTGGAAAAGATGTGCTCTGTCTATAATTTCAATGTCTGTTAAATTTTATACAACAGATAGTTCAAGTAATATTTTTTTTTACTTGTCATAACTTGGACTTTAAACTTTAGTTATCTTTGACAAGTTATTAAATAACTAACTTTGTATCAAACATTGTTTCTACAGAAAATAAATAGCCTTCTCATTGTTCCTACTACTGAGGTTTAGGGTTTTTGACAAAGGGAGGGGAAAAGCTGCCAAGTGCGAGATGGAGGAAGTCACATATCTGAAGCATATTGAGAGCATATATGTTTCATGAAAATTTTAGGAAAATATTGGTGTCCTCATAATGTTTTCTATTAGTGGAAACTGAAGCTTGGTGAGGATGGAACTTGTGTCTCTTCGAGATGTACCACACATACAATCTCTTCAGTAATTGAGCTATTATGGCTTTATTTATGTTATTTAAACGAAAAACTGCCTTTATAATTCCATGTTGTATTGTTTAATATGTCAGTGAATGTTTTAGAAGTCATTTCATGTTATGTAACAAAGTTAATTCGTTTAAAGCATAGAAACAGAATGGACAAGCTATGTTCAAACTTTGTTCTTTAATTCTGTGATATTCATGAGTATACTTAGAAAAAACCTGTTTGAGTATATATAATCATATCCATCAAAATTTTAAATTAAATGCACATTTATCATCATCATTGCTTCAGCCTATTGCTGTCCACTGCTGAAAACTGCATATTGTATCTTGTGTGGTATTACTAAGTCTGAAAAATAACTACTTTAGTTTAATATTTATATAGTGTTATAGTTTTCAGGTCAGTTTGTCCGTCTTGTACTGCAATATAAATCGATATATGAGAAACGTATCTTGTAGTTTAATGAAATTGACAATTTTACCAATTTGTTAATAACGGCTGTGGTGTAGTCAGTAATGGGTATTTGTATATTATTAGTTTGCGGCAATAATTATGGACAGCAATAAAACGTAATTGGTAATATCTGCTTAAATACTATATGTAATTTCAAAATCACCATCAGCTGATAGATCAAAGAACTTCCTTGTTAGTAGATTGCGATCTTCATCAGATCCTCTGTCTTCAAACACTTTATATATTAACTGATAATGATGAATTATTATTTCCAATTGAAATTGTTATTAATTTTTGTGTTGTGTGTGTCGTTAGCAATTTATTACACTGTGTATATACATTATTAAAATAATTCTAACCAACAATACTTATTTATACATTTGTATGATCTCTTTATTTTTAATTATATTTTCAATTGACAAATGTAAGGCTCAAATAGGACGAAATGATAGATTTGCTGTCCTTATTGACACGTAGGTCCCTGGTTCGGTTTCGGTGGAACATGGTGTTAGGTTTTCTTGGCTAGAGCTTACCACTTATGTTGTAAATGTGTGAAAGAGTATTTTCGGTGAGCACGCTTCATTAAATTTATAATCACTTAATACCGAGTGTTTACTTTTATTTAAATTTAAACTGTTTTTGGAAGTAAAACGTACTGAATACTTATCATCATCCGATAGGTTCGCCGATATTATTATATGTGTAATTAGTTTAATTTTGTGTAGTATTATAATTGTTTGATTAATGCGGAGAACAATATTGATGTGCATTTGAATAATGATTATATTTAAGCACAAACGGAAATTACTGCATTCACGAAAGTACAATGTTCACTTGTAATATTTATTACATTTAGTGTGCGAATATTTTTCAAGTGATTAAATGGGAATAAATGTATTTAAAAAAGTACATGATGTATGTCTGTTTTATAAAATTTTATTATTTAGGTTTATTTGTGTTTGGCTTGGGCATATCTTCCATGCTCGCTGGAGGTGGTCTCACGTGAAACCATGGATGTCTTAACGCCTGCAATATAAATGATATTAATTATTATTATTTTAGTAAATTGTGGCCTTATTAATATAGATGTGGTTTGGATATAAATATCAATATAATAAATAAACTTTTAAAAACCATTTTAATATAGATCAATGTTGTATTATAATGTATGTGGTGTTAACTCGGTTACCTACCTCTTTGGCAGATATTCTTTTATTAGCGTCATAAAGTATGAAAGATTTTATGAGGTCAGAAGCTTCGGGTTCGACTCCTGGAAGAAGATTCGACCACGGAGTTGGCGAGGATTCGGGAAATGTAATTTTGTGATAATCCGGTAGCTCCGAATGTCCTGGCCATGTGTCCTCTGTCGGCGTTCCGAGATGCTGAAGAACTATTGCTAATTGTTCAATATCCGATTCACCCTTAAAACAGTATTCCATATAAATTAACAGGTCGTAAAACATACGAATAAAAGCTAAACTAGTAAAATGTAAAACATGCTGCTGATTTATATGAAGTAGTTCGCTGTTCCAGGAATGATGTGTACTTTAAGTTTATTGCCAAACTATCGAAAAGGTCAAAAGCCAAGCTTTATACCATATCCGTCATTTTAAGAGTAGAACTTATAATTTACCGCGAAAAGTGGTTGTTTCGTAATCATCTCCGCTATTATGCAGCCGACAGACCATAGATCAACTTTTTCACTGTAAAACCTCGCACCGTACAGGAGTTCAGGAGCGCGATACCACCTGGAAGAAAAAAGCAAGATAATACTTTTGAACTGAAAAGATAAAGGTAAAATATACAGTTAATTTCAAAGTTGCTTTAATTACAATTAACGTTTTCTGGATTCAGGTTGTCGGCCAAAATAAGAGTAGACCAGATATTTTTTTTTATACTACTAAGCGACGAGACGAGCAAGACGTTCACCTGATGGTAAGTGATACGCTTGCCCATGACAACGTGGTGCTAGTTAAGATGGTACACACTGCACCACTTTGCGCTCGTCGCCGCAGACATAAGATGTTAAGTCTCGTTACCCCAGTAATTACACTAGCTACAGCGCCCTTCAGACCGGAACACAGTAATGTTTGCACACTACTATATGGCGGTTGAAATAGGAGCTGCGGTGGTACCCACCCAGACGGTCTCCGACAACAGAGACCTATCACCTGGTAAATTTGATGGTACGTTATAAATATGTATGCACAAAACAAAATGGTGCCAATTATGATGTTTCCTTTGAATCTGGAGCCATGATATAACATTTTAAGTCATTATCGAGTAAAAGAAAACGAAAAAATATTTTTTTGGACAATGTATTTTAGAAAAGAGTTCACCTTGTAGCTACTTGATGCGAGTATGGCCTACCACCATCCGGCCAGTAGAGGCGGGCTAGACCAAGGTCGGCAATCTTAAGGATACCTTCGTAGTTGATTAGTAAATTTGCTGGTTTTAAATCCTGAAGAGTAAGTAAACAAATAATAACATTTACAACGAGTACTGCTAAAAATCGTTCAAAGGTTTGTAAAAGATACTTTCATTTATACATATTGTGTACTAGACTAGTTGGTTCTAATCTTTAAATAATAAAAGGTATAAAGAGTTATTTACTATCACATGTAGTCAAAAAGTATTACCCGATGCATAACGTAATGTGCATGCATGTATCGCGTCCCCTTTAGTAACATTTGTGCATACGTCTTAACTCTAGATATAGTTAGCTCCTGTTGATTGTGGTGCAGCATTTCCCACAAACCCGAGCTCATGTACTCCAACACTAGTACCAAGCTCATGCCTCGTGGGAACATATCGTACAATTTTATGATCTGTAACAGTAAAAATGGTTAAGGTTATTTGTTATCAATATAAAAACTCAAAAATCGGTAAGTTTTACTGCTTGATATAGATCTTCTCATCGATCGGTCATTCTCTGCTCGTGTACATTAAATTGCTGCACCTCCGTCAATCATGACATGAGGAGAAATGACTTCGCTCTAAGTAATTTGACTAAAAACTATTTTTCACGTAGAAGTTTGTAATTAATGCATTCGTCGAAGTACACAAAAGAAAGTGCAAGTAATATATACCCAATATTCTCGTATAGTACGGATCTATTAATACCAGCCCCTTTAAATTTCTTTCTGTGCATATGTGCTGTAACGAGATAGAGAAGTCTCGTAACAGTCGCTATCATCAGAAAGCAGTATTGCTAAACGTATGTATTTCTGGTTTATTAAGGAGTTGATAAAAATTGTACTAACATATTTACATCGCAGCAGCTGCAGAGCTTTAATTTCTCGCATAACATTTATAGGAATACCATCTTCGAGGTTTTTTATTAAAATCTTCTTCAAGGCCACCTCGCGTCCTGTAGGTAGATGACGTGCTTTAAATACTAAACCATGAGCACCTTCCCCTATACGACCTTCAACTGAGTAATTAGTTACGTCCCTGTCCATATCAAGACCTAAATTAATATTTTAAAATCTTCGTATATCGTGTACACACAAAATGACACCACTTATGTCGTGAACTTGTTGCTATTGGTTACGAACAATTTACATGTTTCGAATGAAACTTTGTGGGTTTTAAGGTAGATGGAAAATACAAGCGTACATAATAATAAATATTTTTTAATATATGGTCTTAACGTAAAAACTTTTACGTTGTAAAATCACAAAATACGAAAAGAGTCTCCCAACAGTGTATCAAAATGATTGTCTAAGCTCAATCGAGGAATAATATACTAAACTAATTTTAATATGACGCTTGGTTAGTTTAAAGAGATCAAAAGATCCTGGACTGGAATACATGTGTCCTTGGGACTAAGTACAGGGTAGGACGGTCTGCACCATGAGCCAATGACCATTTAAAGTTCGCATTAAATCGTTGAATGCACGTGATCTTTGGTTACGCGATTGGTGGACCTACGTTTGCAGTGGACATCAAAATGATGATGATTAAAAAAAAAACAATATCTTTATAGCCATTATAGAGTCAGTTTTTAATACTTAATTATAATATAACTACATGCTACTCTTAAATAAATAAAACACGCAATTGTTTCATGACAATGCTTCCACACAAATACTAAAACTTAAATGTATTCGTAATTATATAGATCACTATTTTGGTTTAGAATAAAAGTATTAGAAATGGTACAAGCAAGTACTATTACAAAAAGGTTTCATTATAACAAGTAAATATTTATTATGCTTCAATGCTTTTGCTTTGTTTCAACTCTTTGTTACGTAAATAATTTTATAGACTATTTGTTCAGTTGTCTACAAAATTCAAAATAAGTGTATGTATGGGTAGATGGAAAGACATTTCTTTGTGAACGCTGCTAAGTGAGGTCACGTTGTGTGTTAACTTAGAGTTTGTGTAAGCATGTTAAGAACGGTGCTCGTGTTGATTTTATTTAATATCTACAAAACTGTAAAATGTGCAACTATACTAGCGTTGTTTTCTTCCTTATCATTTCCGGATCATTTTGTGTACAGAGGCTACATTTCACTTCTTGCGCAGAAAGGACATTCTGTGATAGTAATGACACCTTATCCAGGCCATTTCCAATATCCAGAATCAGAGAAGATTGTTGAAATAAATGTCGGACCAGAATCCGCACCTTTGTGGGAGGAGTTTAAGATGTTGATGACAAACGTGGACGATTACTATCCGCGTTTAAAACTTATTAACGAGCTTTCTATCAAAATAGCCATAGCACAGCTCATGTCCAAACAAATGACTTCGTTATTTATGAACCCAAATGTGAAATTTGATTTGGTGATAACGGAAGCCGATATGCCAATATTGTATGCGGTTGCAGAAAAGTACGACGCGCCGCATATATCAATAACTGCCTCGAGTGGAAAAATCCATCAATATGAGGCTAAAGGCAACCCGATCCATCCTATTTTATATCCGGACGTTAATACAATTTATTATAAGAACTTATCAAGCTGGCAGAAGCTTGTAGAATACAACCGTCATTATCAAATTAAACATGAATATTACAATTACTTTCTGCCGTTGTGTGAAGTTGCTGCTAAAAAGATTCTTGGGTTAAAAAGAAGCCTTTTAGAAGTGGAATATAACATTGATTTGCTCTTAATTGCTGGAAATCCAGTCGTTATTGGAAATAGACCAACAGTTCCAGCTACTATTTATACAGATTGCTTGCATATAAAACCTGGGCTACCTTTGATTACGGTAAAAATCATCTATTTGGTTAATTCTAATTTGTACAAAAGGATGATGTTATTGCATAATTTTATTTTTTCAGGACCTACAATTGCTTTTGGACTCTTCTGCTAATGGTGTAGTTTACTTCAGCTTAGGATCTTTGCAAGAGTCAGAACAATTAGACCAGAAAATCTTAGAGGTCTTGGTGGAAACTTTTAAAGAGCTGCCGTACACCGTGTTATGGAAGATAGGGAACACGGATCTCTTAAATAAACCCGATAACGTAATAACAGAAGTGTGGTTTCCCCAACAAGAAATCTTGGGTAAAATTAGTTTTTAATTTCATTGTTTCCGGCTTTTATACTGTAAATTTTTTACAGAAACGGTTTTTAAAAGATGGACAGTATTCATTATTTCAGAAAACGTTGCAATTTATTAATTTCTATATTGCTGAATAAATTTTGTCATTTACTAATTTTAAGTTGCTTATATTGAAATAAAATGATTAACTGACCACATTGTGGGGTTCTACTAGATGTATAGAATAATAAAATAATCATAAATTTTTGCTAAAGTACTATATCTCTTTGTTTACTTTTCAGCTCATCCAAACGTTAAAGCATTTATTACTCATGGTGGGCCGCGTTCATTAGAAGAAGCAATTTTTTATGAAGTACCTATCATAGGTTTTCCAGTATTAAAATCTAAACGAGTATTCATAAACGAAGTGATCCAATATGGAGCAGGAGAAATTGTAGATCCATATTATTTAGACAAAGAAATGCTAAAGGCGACAATTAAGTCTGTTGCCGGGAACGAAAAGTATGACGCTTTATTAGTTATTTTTATTAGAGTAAAGGTTAAGAAAAAACCATTACATTTAATTACAACTAAAAGTTACTTGTAGTAACCGTAATATATTTTAAGTTTGTACTTTTATTAAAAAACAAAGATGAAAAAATTAAGTCCTCGTTTTGGAGGGGAGTAAAAAAATTTTTTAGTAGTGTTTTATAACTTGTTAACTTTTCGCAACGCTGAAGTTTTGAAGTCTAAGCTTTAAGTTGTATAACTCCTTTACAGGTACAAAAACGCTATGTCAAAATTGAAAAACACAGCACAAGATCCATTTCTATCAGGACCTGATAATGCTGTATGGTGGACAGAATATGTTTTGCATAATAATGGTGCCCGCAATCTTCGGTCACCTGCTGCGGGCGTATCCTTCTTTAAATATTACCAACTAGACATTATTGTTTTCTTAATAACTATTCTTACTTTTAGTATTTTGATCACGTATATTATTATTCGTTATGTATCAAGATATTTACGCAGGCGCTTTCTTCAGAGAGCGATAGTTGGAGGAAAATTTAAAGCGTTGTAACCTTTTTCGAATAAACTATTCTTTATTTACTATGTAAGTTTATTGTTTTTAAATACATTTTTAATAAAATTGATTTTTATTTGACCTCAACAAAAACAAAAAAACTAAATTTTTTTTTTATTTGTTTGTGGTTTTTATATGCGATTGCTATTAAAATATTATTTGGTTTAAAATTCAGATAATTTATCGATTAGCGTTTGCAAACTTGTGTATTTATATAAGTAGTAATTTTTTTTTGTCCTAAAACCTAACAACCTTTAGACAAATGTCAGAGTGACAACAAATGACATCGTATTGTCATTATTGGCGGTGTAATAATGTTTATTTTGAATGTTTAGTAAATAAAATGTGTTGAAATTATTCTAAAGTAGGCCTTGTAAGTCAATATAATTTATAAATAAATATGTCGGTGGTAAAAACTTGCCCCGGCTTGTATTGCGGGCGCACAGAGCTGGAAGATGGCACTTGGAGTGAATGTAGCGCCTGCCCGCGGGGATATCGTACAAATTCTACCAGTTATTGTACACCATGTACTGATGAGCCTTCTCTTTATGATTGGCAGTATTTAGGTTTTATGGTACTTTTACCATTGGTATTGCATTGGTTCTTCATCGATATGGTAGCTATTGGCAAAAGGTAATCCCTAATCTTTAATTAAATATGAATTAAACTATTTCTTTACATAGTTTTTAACACACTTGATGTTAAATACCAGCAGATGTTTCTTTATTGAGATATTTAACTCTAGAAACCAACCTCTGGTGAACAGTTTTGCTTTCGCAATTTTACTTTGATTTATACAATCATTGTTTGTATCTAAAATGCTGCTGTATGTACAATATAAGTAATAGATTTAAATGGTGATGTTTCAGTAAAACGGGCATTATTGCACAGCATATATGTGCATTCACAGAAGTTGTATCAGGTACTTTGGCTGCATTGCTTGTCCTGCCCCCAACTGGTTCAATAGCTTTATACATATGCAAACCTAAAGCACTTTCAGATTGGTATACACTCCTTCATAATCCACAACCTGATTATAAAGAAACATTGCATTGTACTCAAGAAGCTGTGTATCCTTTGTAAGTACAGATTTAACTGATAGTGATCACTTAACATGATTTTTTCTGCAATAATTATATACAAAGCTTACTTTGTTATACTAAGATCCTTCAATAAATAGTGAGAATGAGATAGAAATTCTTAATAACCAAAAAGGTAATTATTGGCTGATGTAGTTGCATCATTAAATGAATTACAAAAACAGGAATTATTTAAATATTTCAAAGTTTATATAGATTTGTACACAAATGCTTAGTGATGCAAAAGTATTTGCATTATTTGAACTCAAACCAAGTAGATGCTAATTCTATGATGATGATGCAGTAGTCTCTGTTAATCACCAATTTTCAGGTGTTCCAAATAGAGTTTTTTAAGAGAGGAATTTTAAGCCTTGGGAAAAAATAATCCAATTGTATTATGCTAAAGGCAGCAATATCATAAAATTAAAAAAATATATTGACAGTTAGCGGCAACATACTCATTCTAACTACTTATTGAACTCCTCTCATATGGTTAGCAATATGTATACCTAGTTTTATTTAATTATATTGTGTGTTTTCTAGATTGATGATGATGATGGCAGGTTAAATTATCTAATATTAGTGCAGCTAAAAATCTGAATCACTGTGATTGTACCATCACCACCAGTACATGTTTTTACAAAAAAGTCATTATATGTCTTTAGATAGAGTAATAAAGTTGTATTTGAATCAAATTGATACCCTGGCAACTAAAAACCGATTATTTTTCAGGTATACCATAATTCTACTTATTTATGCATTCAGTTTGTTGATGACAATTGTATTGAGGCCATGGATTTTAACCTGGCATACTCCAAACCCTGGCAAGAAGGCTATTTATTGTGCATTATATTTTTACCCAATACTTGTTCTCATACATACAGTGGCAGCTGGTTTAATATGTAAGTTCATTTTGTTTAAGATGAGAGGTTACTGATTTAATGAGGGAAGTGAAAGCACTGGTGCATCTGTTAACATGGGAAATAACATCAAGGATATATAATTGATAAAAAATATGTAGTTGATATTTTTTATATACATTTAATTTAAACTATTTTGAGAAAGGCCTATGTCTCTCAGTGGATGTTTGTTGAGTAATAAAGACTTAACTGAGACTTGTCACTGAATTTCCCTTAACTTTATGTACAAAATCATTCTTAAAAAAATCTGTGACAGTCATTCCAAAAGACATAATGACCTCTTAGTAAATCTAGTCTTGGATTACAACTAAATATTAATATTACAAAGATTTGGAGATCTTTGGTGGTAGTAGTAGTCATAGTTCAGCTATGGAGATCTTTTGCCTGATGACAATGAATAGTTATATGATATATTTAAACAGCAGTATACATTTTCAGATTGTTCCTTCCCGTATATAGTGATCATAATATCAATGATGACATCAGCATCACATTTTTCAATCAAGATCAATCAATCAGCTCCAGCTCTGTTAATGTCATCAATATCTAACACTCGGAATCTGGTTATTTTACTCGGGCATTGGGTAATACACGCCTATGGAATACTGTCTCTCATTGGTTTTAAAGAGTTATGGTATTTATCTTTAGTCCCAGCCCCAGCGTTATTTTATATCCTTACTGCACAGTTCACTGATCCGATGAAGTTGCACAACGATTGACAAATGCAGTGTCAGAATGTTAAGCCAGTTTTAAATTGATACTGTCATTGTTGTCTTTGATTTCAGATTTGTGAGATGTACATGTAAATATAGTTTTGTACTTAAATCGTTTTATATAACTTATTAAAATAAATTATGTGTTAGTATTTTAATTTTGTTTTGTTCTGTGCTTGTATCATTTGTAAATATCGCTCTATTTCTGTGAAATAAATCTTTTAGATACTTTTTCTTACATTTTCAATTAATAAATAATTATCTAAATAAATTTACAATGTTATTCAATACTTATTTTTTAGTTCTTCTATTTTATATCATCTCAACCGATAGACAAAGGTCTAATGTTGTTTTTTCTCCTTTGTTAATTACCAAACGAAATAGAATTTTCACATGTATAATATTAATTACCGGTTTTTATGATAAAATTACTGTGTCAGGTGCACGAAATTCACCGCCGTGATCTGGAACCGGCAGACTGTTCTAGACGACTGAGATGAACTTTCTCAATAACGAGTTAAAAAAAGGCTACTGTTTGTTCTAATTTATTAATGAAAGCTGTGAAAACACTAATAAATTTAAAATGCAGAATAATTTCGTTTTAACCGTCTTTAGTAAAACACTGTTGAATAGCGCAGGCAGAGTACTTATGGAGCTTTTAGAAAGAATAAATATTTTCGGTAGTATTTTTTACGGGCAACGGTCTGCGGGCGTTTTTATTTTACAGCACACCACGCCTGCGATAAATGCGTCGGGGTCGGGTTCATTGGACTTGCTGTGACTGTGGAGTACCCCTTTCCACTTCCACATCCACTTCTAGCCGGGCAGGCGAACGCCACTGGGTTAGTTCGAGAAATTTATTCGTTTTGCTAATTAATACCACATTCATCAGTTACTTTTATTACATATGACTATTATGAAGTTATTATAATGGTCAAAATAATGTAATTTTAAGTCAATGAATTTAAGTTCATAATTTCTGACCATTGGAGTCGACTGCTAAGATGTTGTAACTTTAACGATGGCGCGAATATTAAGTTTATACCTCACTTGTCCTGTGATTCTATTAAAAAAAAAAAGCACGGTTCTTCTATTCGAAAGTTATCAGCTCGTTTATACTTAAATCTTCTAACAGAATATTTTATGTAAACTTTGGTTCCACATTGTGTCGGGAAATATTTTCAGAGAATGTGAAATTATTACATAACGTTAAAATCTAAATTAGGGTGGTTACGGTGATTTGAACTTTTAATCCCAAATTACTTTACTATTATACATGTATATACAATTTATTTAGGTTTTCAAATACAATATCTTTTGTTATAGTGTATTCTTTTAGTTCCTCAAGCATGTTGTGATAAACTCTACCTTATATGCAATACCATTTATAATATATGTACACAATACCGCTTTTATGTATATAGCGTAAACATGTTAAGTGTATATATTACGGTACCTTTTGAACCGTCGATAAATAGGTACTAAAAAAAACAAACTGACAACAGCGGTAGTTGCGCAGTTTTCATATTTTTTTCTACCTACGAGAGTAGTTACAAAAAATTCTAAATACAAAAACCACTTTGTAAAAAAAATAGTAATCGTTTGAGGGACCCAACATCTAAAGACATCAAAGTTTGACGAATATAAATAACAATTGTATTCCACTTATTATAATTTTCTAATTTTAGGTAGTATATTTATTGTTAGTCAAAATTCTAATGGTAATAAAAAGGTATGGATTTGTTATGGGTCATATCCCACAAAAACTACTACCTTTAAAAAAAACACGAGTTGGATTGAGCCTTCGCGACTCTTCAGTTAAAAGTAAATAAAGCATTGAGATCGAGTTAATGTTACGTGTTACTTGAGCGCGGTGGAAATATTGTGTCGTAATTAAATTGCATGAAGCTACTTTATGGAGTAGATGGGATGTTAGATAGAAGGCTTACAAGGTACGTGACTTTGAAAGATGAGTTTTTAAATTAATATCCTTCGCACGGCTCAACGCCGCCAAGTTCCTACGGCGACGAGATTTAATTCCGGACTCAATAGCATGTTGAGACAATATATACCTTACGTGTAAAATAGATGTATATCTATGCACATGGTTTCCTTTATTTTGGCTTATGGGTTCCTTTTTCGCGAATCCTGAGTCGGTTAAAGGTGTAAAAATGTGAATAACACTAAAAGATTTGTCTAATTTATTTTAAAGAGAAAGTCCCGTCGTATTTTCTGGAGCCGTTTCGTTAGTTCTATGCAAACATTCAGGTATTAAGTTAAAAAAAGCTGTTATTTTGGTATTATAAATAAGAACTAAATTTATTTATATATTGATATAAATGTTTATACCAAAATTATACATCAAGAGGATACTGAGTCGCAAAATTACAGAAGCGGAAAATATTCAAATCTCTATGGAAAAGCCCTGGCCTCCTGAGAGGAAATGAAATCGCGGAGTGTATTGCTGAAATGTATATCGTGTTAGTGGAATATCCAGCCTCCGATACACAATTTTCGCTGTTTATTTTATTGAAAATACGAATATATGTATTTGCTATGATTTTTTTAATACGAAGAAAAATGTTTTTCAGGCAAAGATATTTATGTTGCAAGTTTAATTGCATTCAGTGACGTAAAGCTTATGTTATTGAACAATTCGGGATTTGATTCGTTAAACAGAGTATAGGAATCAAAAACATATAAGTCATTCATAGTTGGAAAAAAACGATGACAAATTAATACTTAATATTTCTGGCCTGATTTTAAGTCTGTTCATTTAAGGGAAAAAGTAGTTTTATGTTTTCATTGATACGAAAGATTGACGACCGATGGGGTGGCAAGGTCCTCGAGTAACATCAGTGGTAGTGTTGGCAGGCTACCCAGGAGGTGGATAATCTGGTGAATAACGCGGGAAAACGATGAAAGATCGAGACCTTCGAGGGAGATCGTCTTACCGTGGATAATGTATGTATATTTTTATATAAATTTTGATTATCTGCCATAAAATAATGGATAGTATACAAGCACAGTCATCGCACCTTTATAAAACACTCCCTCAGACAATATACATGTATCACTGAACATCACTGCGGTTCCCCGTACCTGACTTTGACAAATGAGCTTTATAATTACCTTCGCTTGGCTGGGTGCGTGTATTTCTTTTTAGACATATAGTATTGATCAGTTGTATGTTTTAAGTTTTTATATCTTATAGTGTTGCTTTTTACGAACTTTTTGAGATTTTAGTAAACAGTTAACATGTGTAAGAATTAAAGATTTGTCTTTTCTTATTCAACTAGTTGCATTTAGCTTTTAATTATAACCGTCATTATCACAAAACTGTATATGTAATTTAATAATTCCATTGAAATAAAAACTAATAACTATTTGTGAATACACGCGTGTATGTAAATTTATAAATTGTTATAATAGTCTACATTTTAAAATAAACCGGAGTATATTTGCCTTTGTCAGTTTTAATATTTTCTGTGTAACACTTGACATGTAGGACGTGGTAAGGGTACAAGCTTTTGTTAACTGACGAGCTGAAAAGTCTACGTGAATAGAATTCTAATTCATAAAAAAATATACCTATGTGACGAATTTGTTGTAGAAGTATTGTACTAGAATATTTAAAAAGACTTCTGTGAAAGAGGTCGAACGCAAACGACTAATGTTCGTTGAACATTGACGTAGCATAAAATCATCTTCGCTATTGACAATGTGTCTAAATTAGAAAAATAATTTTTTTTTTTAAATTTTTGTAAAAAATGTGCAAATATATTATATTGTAATACTAAAATATCGCCATTATCATCCCATAGACGTCTAATGCTGGACATGAAGCTTTCCAAAAAATTTCCACTCCGAACGTCTTGCGTAAAGTATCAAGCAATACAGTCTACAAAACTGTTACGTTTTTTTTTTTAATTTAGTATTGTCTAAGCATTTTCACTATCAAAAATTAAACATTATAAATGAATATTATAATGTAACAGCGAAGTAAAGTATATCATTATAAAGGTAAAATATATAAGGCAAAAATATTCGAGTCTTTTGGGCAAGATGGTACAGTTCCTTGGCAGAGTGATGCGTGCCAAGTTAAATATAGGATTAAAAGCTTTTTTTTGATAAACATTTTATGCTAAGAAACAATAAAACTTATTATTTTTTTACTTATTATTAGATGCTTTGTAACGTTTGTGTTCTGTAACGCAAAGCTCAACCTATAGTTTTGAGGTAGTATGGTAATGGAAACTTTAGCTAACATCGTCATATTGTTATACGCGTATTATGGAACATATATTATTATTTTAGCCTATAGTTATCCATTGAACATATGCTCCGCCATTCCGGATGAATTGCTTTATCTTCCGCACTTAGCAGGAGTACACTCGGTAAGTGTATCAGTACATACCTACAAAGATAGTTCATGTCCATATAAAATATTGTAGTTGTCGCAAAATACGTAGCTTAAACCCTGTCTTACGGTGCTCTCGGGGGAAATAAAGATGCTGAAACCGTTTGTAAGATGGAGGAAACGTGTCTTGGACAGATATTTCATTTAGGTCTCCTTTCAACTTATCGCGGCAGTACTGCAACGTGTAAAACTAATATGTACAATATTTGAAACAAAAAAAAACATAGGTTAAGGAGCTTAAGCTAAGAATTTCGTACACATTTTGAAGAGAGACCTTTCATTTATTTTTTTTATTTTACATCATCTTTAAAAGCAAAATGTACTCACTTGTCAATAAACTATTCACTACAAAGACCCCGTATGGGATACGTGTTGGATTATCCGTCTTTCCTACAACTCTGTCGATTCCTGAAAGGCGTCTAAGTGGAAATAATTCCAGGAAAAGAGAAGCAGCTATTCTTGCGACCTTTACCAAAATGCTGCGCTCTCGAAAAACATTAAAACTTTAGTCGATTTATACAGTTATTCATTGGACATTTAGAAATAATAAAATTTTTTAAACATGTTTTACGATGGTACTTGTCAAGATTTACATGTATTTTTTTTATGATCGCCTGTAAAGAATGTAGCGTATACGTTTTATAGGCAAAAAGCCGTGCGCGTAAAACAGAAGTACTTTTGGTAGGTCGGGAGTACGTCTCTCGAGAATATTACAGTTTTTTTTATCAAACACATAGTTTCGGAACAGAGATCCAATATATAAAATTCTCTTGTCACAATATTCGTTTGCATACTCCTCCGAAACGGCTTGACCGATTCTGATGAAATTTTTTATGCATATTCAGTAGGTCTGAGAATCGGCTACTATCTATTTTTCAAACCCCTAAGTGATCAGGGTTGACCACTCCAAAAGAATTTTTTTTGTTTTTTGGATATATTTTTTCTATTTTATATTTTTATTATGTGGCATCAAAAAATACATACAACCCTAAATTTTCAATTTTCTATCAACAACTCCTGCTTTTTAATAGTCATTTTAATATGTTTTTGTCCCGCTCGATATCATCAATTATACATGGCCACGTATCGCGTGGCCATAAACTCAAAAAAAAACTTCAATTATGATCACTTGGTAAGTGATCCCCTCCACGTGTGTACCGGTGTCACCTCTCACCAGTACACAGCACGGAGTGGGGATGACAACGAATTCTATTTCTCTCAAACATTATGCCCTCTCTCACTCTATCTACATACAAATATATTCTCAAGCAACTTTATTATTTATTTATTAATAACTAATATTATGGAATTTAGTTTATTTTTAATCTATCTATATATATAAAAATTAATGGCTGTTCGTTAGTCTCGCTAAAACTCGAGAACAGCTGGACCCATTGGGCTAAATGTGGTCTTGAATTATTCGTGGAAGTCCAGGGAAGGTTTAAAAGGTGAAAATATGGAAAAAGTGCCCGGAATATGGTAAAAACAACAATTTCACTTTTCCATTAAGGTGACCAGATTTTTAGATGGGCAAAGCGGGACAGCTCTGAAGGAGTAATAATATCGTAATAATTTTTTACTTTTAACATAAGTACAATTTATAAATTTATAAAAATGTATAATATTTTATTCCTTGACTTACTTTTTATTTGAGTGAATTTGTTTCAGTAGATTTTTGTCATTTTTAAAATATTGTAAAAATCTCCACAAAAATTTGTCAAATTAGTTTGATTGTCTTGAAATATTTGCAAAATTTTATTCGTATATTTCTTTGAAGGTTAAGGTCGGTGACATACTTTTCGTCATCAATATAAAATATAAAGACTACAAGTATTTTAAGCTTAGTTTAAGAAGATTTATGTATTTATGAAATATTCCTTAATTTTCTATGGCAAGAAGCAGAACACGAAGTGTATAATCTGAGAGACAAATACATTGTAACTGGGTAGCAAAAGCAACGTGTTACGCAAAACAATGGTTTTCATAAACATAAAATTTAACTTAATTCTAAAAGTCGGGACTTTTGAAAAACGTCGCGTGACGCGGGACTAATTGAGAAAAATCGGGACTGTCTCGCCAAAAGCGAGCGTCTGGTCACTTTACCTTGGATACATAAAACGTCAAATATTTGAAGTTCGTCCCGTCATTTAGAAACCAAATACAATTTAAAAGAATATTTTTGTTTTTGACATTTGACATTGACAACCAATAATTTCTGATTGCAACTATAATATTTTACGCGAAAAGGCGGCCAAATTGACCACCACGCAGACAATTTTTTAAGGATTTTTATTCTTTTATTTTATACGTTTACACATGACACTGGCTCACTCACAAACCGTGTTCATGCCATCAATTGGGAAGAAGAAGAATATTTTACGAACTTTAGCGGGAATCTGGGCGTAAAGGTCGCGTTGTCTCGGTTGGATTTTTATTTTTTTGTGCATAATGCAGTTGAATGTTCAATGTGAGTGTAGTATCATGCAGTAAATTAGTGTTCGTGTGCCAGCGATTGTAAAATTCAGGCAGGAACACCACTGTCCTAAGTACAGATTGGTTCAAAATTGTAGTAAAGTCTTAACTTTACATTGTTGATCTTTTGTGACACTATTTACGGCTGAAAATTGAAAATGGAAAATGGAAAATGAAAATGGAAAATGGAAAATGGAAAATGGAAAATGGAAAATGGAAAATGGAAAATGAAAATGGAAAATGGAAAATGGAAAATGGAAAATGGAAAATGGAAAATGAAAAATGAAAAATGAAAAATGGAAAATGGAAAATGGAAAATGAAAATGGAAAATGGAAAATGGAAAATGGAAAATTGAAATCTGACATCTGACATCTGAAATCAAGAAAACCAGAAACCAGAAACAGAAACCAGAAACCAGAAACCAGAAACAGAAACCAGAAACCAGAAACCAGGAAACCAGAAACCAGAAACCAGAAAACCAGAAACCAGAAACCAGAAACCAGAAACCAGAAACCAGAAACCAGAAACCAGAAACCAGAAACCAGAAACCAGAAACCAGAAACCAGAAACCAGAAACCAGAAACCAGAAACCAGAAACCAGAAACCAGAAACCAGAAACCAGAAACCAGAAACTCGAAACTCGAAACTCGAAACTCGAAACCAGAAACCAGAAACCAGTAACCAGTAACCAGTAACCAGTAACCAGAAACCAGGAACCAGACACCAGAAACAAACAAACAAAAGTTCATATTAAATTACAAGCTTTCACTGCTGTCTAAGCAATGTAGGTGCTTTCGTAAAGCTAAAGAGCTAATTTGCACTTTATTACAGCTACACAAAGTTCAAATTGAACTATTCTATCAAAACAGTGTGCGTATGCGCGTCGGAGGATCTAACGCCGCGTGCCGAAATTAAAACGAATGAAATAATAACATAAATAGTCACAAAATGTAAGAGCTAAAGATCCACCATACTGATTTTCAATTTGGTCGGCTTCGCGATATTATTTCTTTTGTTTTAGTTTCGGCGCGCGACATAAAATGCATTCGTTTTCACGTCAATACATCAGTCGAGCACAAACCGCGTTACCATCTGGCGGACCTGACAGACTACATTCTGTCAAAAAGATTTGGAATGTGACAGTTATTTGTTCCTAAAAAAATAATATAGTAAATATAACTTATGTACTTTAATTATAACATTGGCCACTCTTCTGGAACCCACTAATATTTAAATATTAGTTATTAGATGAATGTATGTGCTGAAAGTGCTGAACCCCACACACCGCCTATAACCAGGGTGACGGTTCTGTTCAGCAGATTTTTTGGCCCCGGCTATAAAATAGGCAGGAACAAAGAACATTCCAATTTTTTTTGACAGAAAGAAGTCTGACGGGTCAGCTAGTAAATATATAAATTTAGAGGATAGATAATTTATTCCAAATAAAATTAGGCACAAAAAAGTCTTTGATTAACTCTCATTTCCTTTTATTTATTACATTTCTACAATATTTCATCATATATTTTGACCCAGAGATTTGTAAACTTGTTATGTGAGAGATGTGGCTCCTAGCCCAAGCATTTAATTTTTTTAGAAACAGTTAATTGTACTAGTTTTATTGTGTATTTTGTTATGACCGATTTTTTTGTAGTAATTATTTATCTTTAAATCTTCTCTCTTTTAAATTTACTTTGATCTTTAACACAATGTTCTTATGTTAAAGTTTCTTTCTTGTAGGCAAGATATGTAAATATTATTTCATAGTAGATCATATTTAACATTTTAGAAGAAAAATAGGATGTGATTTATTTTGCTTCTGTTAATTTCTCTTGAAACTTTGACCTATTTACACCAGTGCAATTTGTGAGCATTAATTTTTTTTTGTATACTTTTTACCGTGTCTCTGATGTATCAAAGAAATGTATAAAAATATTCCTGCATCTCACGACCTAACCAAAGTGTCACCGCATAAAGTAGGGGACCAGAATATTAGGTGAGCATGAAAATGTAAACATTTTGTGTAAAATACGCCGTGTACACTCCGAGTGAATTTTTTTCGTTGTTGTTATTTTCCACCTAGGATGGTTGGTATAAATATCTTTGTATGCGATCGTAAAATACAGTAAGTACGTACATTTTTATGATCAAACCATACCTTACCTTAAAGCTATGTATGAAACAAGCAGTAAGAATTGAACGTTGGTAATGACTTTGATTAATGTTGATTTTTTTTAAGAAAACATTTTGAAATTGTAAAAAGTATCAAGCTATTTTGTTTGTGTGATTGGCTTATATTACAATGTGATGCATCCTTTATTTAATCAACATCATTATTATTGATCTTTTCTACTTAGACTACTCCTTTGTTTAACATTAGTTGGGTACTTGGTCAAGTACTGGTCTGCATTAAATTACAAAAAAAAAAGTGTACTAATCAGCGAAATCTGAGTTTTTTTTATAAATAAATTATACGAAAAATATTGTTTAACACACATTAGCAAGATTAGGCTGCAACTGTAATCCATCCGTGTGGGAGAAGGGATAGAATATTCTCTCTGCTACTCTATTTTCGTCGTAATATTATATAATAGGTGAGTAATGAAATAATAATTCGTAAGAAAGGGCACCGGCACTTTTTGTTGTCGTAATCAGCATACTGCCTTCGCCAAATCGTATGCCAAGCGACAAGAGTAGAAGCAAGACATGACCCGAAAATTCAGTGACAGCAAGGATGGATTTACTAAGCAACTTTATTTTAGGAAATAATTTTATTCACCTTTCATAAGAAGCTAAAGTAAAAGACATTGTCGGTTGGCAGTGAAGCCAGGTAATCAGATGTTCGACGTTGACGTTCATTTTCAATTTGAAACTCAATTTTCTTCAGTGACTACGAATAAATCCATCTATGTTATCAGGTTCCATATTACAACAAAACGTTATAAATAAATAATCATTTCTGTGTTAGAATATTAATCAGCTTCGAATTTTGAAAAGATAAATAATAAAAGTATTTTATTTCTCATTTTCTTAGTGTTGGTCCTGTCTTATGACGGAATCTACTTTTCTGCTTCCACATCCTGAAGATCTTCCTGTAAATCTTCATAAATAAAAGTATTTACACTAACAAAACATTAATTTCTTATTTTTTTTTATCATTATTGTATAGAAAAAATTTTAGTGGGAAATTTGGACATGAAATATTAAAAGTACAATTTCCAAGCTTGCACGATCGTCGAAAGTTAAAGCAAAATTGTTTACACAACTGAATTTGTTGCTTAATAATAGTTGTCTTACCACGCGTCCAAGTTTCATAATTGTTTCTTGAGGAACTACCTTTTCTTATTACTTATAAGTATTATTATTAATGATAAATGTTCAATCAACGTGTTATTCTCTTGTCATGCATATTTTTAATTAAACGGAGTATTATTTACATATTTTACAGCTTTCAAGTTTTTAACATATTCAAAAGGTATAATGAAGTCCAAGAGGTGATCGTAGATTCCACTTAGAAGTACTCTTAAATTACAAATTACTAACAAACTGATTAATAATAGTAGAGATCTAAGTCTAGCAAAAAAAAAAACAGTAAATAGGTTATAATATAAGTTAGGCGGTTGTATCCATTTATTATTTATATTATAAATATGCAAAGCACTTCTTGTGATCGTAACGTGGGCGGTAGCTGAAAAATCAATGTTTCTCTTGTAATAGGCGAAAAATTTATTAAGCTACAAAATTTTGAGCTATTGCAGCACACACTACTTTTATGATTGTGTAAGTAAAATATCTGTCATTAACTTGATAACTGTACTAGCTACAGCGTTATTCATAAAAAGGTATGAGTGTATATTATGTTTTTTAAGCATTACCTTAAATGCTGACTTATGTTCTGTGTCGGTATTCAGTTAAACGATAAAATAGTTGTATTTTCAAAATAACATATTTTGTCTGTCCGTTGCGATGCACGGAATTTTAGTGCAAAGTATTCTGTGCGAGGCAAACGTAAAACTCGTATCCCGTTTATCTTTGTGTCGGCAATTGTGATTAAAAATCTACTGCTCCCAAATTTTAAGCCGGAATATTAATGACGCTTTGATGGAAACGAAATATGCTAGAATTATAACCATATACAACATATTATTGATATAAACTTATTTAGATAGACCGATTAGAGTCATGGTAAGATGACCATCTTACCCATGACTTAGACTTAGAGTCATGGGTAAGATGACCATCTTAGCGATGACTCTTGGAAACCTTAAGTAGAAATCCTTTTTATAGCAATCATTGATATTAGTAATAATTAAATAATTTAAGAATATCATTTTTAACTCGAAATTTTGTAATGAAAATTTATAAATTTGGTTGAGAACATGAGTCAGTCTCTAAGTTCTGTATGACGTTACCAATTAGCTCGTAGATGGTGAAGAATTTGTCTAAAATACCGTGGCTTTAATATGTTGAAAACTAGAAGACAGTAACGCGCTTTTGTTTTTATAATATGTAGGTGGTAGCTAGACAGGAGGACATGTACTCCGTGTTCTAAAACAAGCGGTTTTCCACTGCGCCAATGAGGCAGTTCAACGTTCGCGGTTGTTTATGTAAAATTTGGTTTGTTTACCAATGTTTTATTATTGTTTTTCTAATTAATATATTTTAAATAATTTGAAGAGTTGACATTTAATAATTTCAATGAATAATATATTATAAGACAGTATAAAATTAACAAAGAACAAACGCTGCATGCGACCGCCATTTTTTATCTGGAATAAGCATAGTTTCAATTAGTTTTAATGGTTAAACAATATGTTAAAATAAAGTTTCTCATATTGTTTAAACTCGGCTAATAAAGTGCTAGTAATAGCATTGAAGTACAAGCTCTTAATAAGCAGCATCAATCATTTTGTGAACCTATGATTCAAAAATTTATTGAATGGTGCTAGTACTTACGTGACTCGTCATCGAATTTGAATGTAGCTTTTCCCAGTCTGCAAGTATAAACGTATATAACACATCAATACCAATTGCTCATTGAACTTTACAATTAGTTGATAATAGTGAGATATAAAGTTATAACCGAGAGATATCGAAAAATGTTTGAACATCATTTTTATGAAAGGGATTTCACAGTTTGATAAACAGTTTGGAGTCTCGCCAAGGTACCGTATGCTTGGTTATTTTCATTCATTTATGTACCTTACCTCAAAGTAGTGACGAAAAAAATATATGATGCTACTAGTGTTTGTATTAACGTTTTCAATTTAAGTGTGTGATAATGAAATAATTAGTTAGGTAAGAACTTGAGTATGTACTAAATAGCTGCGCTACTATATTGAGCTCATTTGAAGTATCTATCTTTTGAGAATCCTACGTCGCGAGTCAACCGGTTCTTTTTAGCTTCACCATGGTTAACTAGGCCACGGCTATCATCCCACAGCCACGAAATGAGGGACCAGTTCCGTAAGGGTGTTAAAGTTTAAGTAAACGTTTACATTGCAGTACATTGTGACGTACTAACTTAAGTCTTGTGAACTCGATCATTACGATGGCTACAGCATCTTTTACATCGGAACACAACTATGTTTACAAAATACTGTTTGGCAGTAGAAATAGGAAGTGTTATGCCTATCTGGAGAGTCTTAGATAACTAAAAGAACATGTATATTTATAAGTAAACATGTTCTTTGTATAATATGTTACATATACATATAAATAAATATAAGTAAAATAGTGGCTTCACGCTTATGTTATGCTTTTATTGTACTTCATTGAATTTAAAATATTTAACATTTATATCCGAAACGTTTCCGACTAGTTTAAATGAATTTAACAGTGGCTGGTCTGAATGAATAACGCAATAATACTGACACAAATATTCAAAATGAAATTTATTCATTTGAATGGAACTAAACGTACGGAGAACGGCATCATTTTCTTATTTAACCTCTTATTAACTTAGATTTATTTCTGATACGTTACAGGCGTATATTTAATTATTTTTATGTGTTTATCCGCGTTGTGGAAATAACGCATGTACGCAGTGTCTCAGGTAATGAAAGTCGGTGCTGCGTATGTATTTGCGAAAAGAGAATAGCCTTTCATTTTGCAGAGTATTTCGGCCATATTTGTTCTCTAAAAGACTGAATAGTTTCGCTGTGAGGGCAACATACGGATATTTGGATGCGATTCGCCCAAAGTGCTGGCGCAATCAACTAGCCCGCCATTGTTAAAGGTTTTTCGTTGCCGAATGTTTGCTTTGTAATGAGCATGTACGGTATGTCCCTTGGCTGTACTGTGATTAACAGAACCTCTACCTCCACTCGTATACCAATTATCGACGTCATACCGTTGTTGAGTAACACAAAAAAATCCTACAGCAATACTAAATTTAGTCCTCTTTTTATTACAGAATGTTTCTGTAATATGCATTTCCATTATTGATGCTGTTTGTATGTGAATATGTTGATTACTGCTAGAAAATTTAATCCTACATGTAATTACAATTTTATTTGTGAATCATATAATATCATCACTTAATACTTAAAATTGCAATTAACAATTTAATTACTATCGGCGGCGATGCGGCTTAATGTAATGCAGTGAATGTTCAAAATGGCTGCTAAACGAACATTTTGCGTGCACGAGTTTAAACGCTGCAGAAATAAATTTGGCCGAAAGAGTAGTATACGTGAAGTAAGGTAAGTCTCTGTTGTCTGAGATCATTTACATCCACCATCACAGCTTCGATATTTGCTACCACGCAATTGTTTGTATGAATTATTTTGTCCCAGCTTAAAGAGCCTGGTAATTTCACAAGCCGTGAACTTACTGGGGTAATGAGAATTTATAACGTCTGTTAGAATGTTGTATAAGTATCCTAATTAGCAGTATATTGTTATGGTTAGGGGTCTTATCATCAGAACGTCGTGTATAAAATGTACCTGATTTCTACTTCTATTTAAATAAAATTGGGAACATCTCGTAACAAAAATGATTAAATAATTGCATGGAAATATCGTACTTTTACATTGTCCTAAATAAATAGGAATTTAACGATGAATTGCACTACATATGACGCTTTTTATTTATTTGGTTTTAAATAACTTTGCAGTGAATGCCCAGTATCACTTCCTTGGCGGTCCTCCAAACATAGTTTCACACTTATGTCTGAAATAAATGTAAGTTTACTTGATTTTTTACACTCATTCTGTGTGTGCAATAATAAAATACCGAATTCAATGTAGATCTCATTATCATAGTTAATTTAGTTTTTCTATTTTTATTTCTCTTTGTATCCTCTATTTAATTTTACTTCCGATCTCACTACTTGTGTAGCTTCCGTAGGTGCATTATATAATAATTACGTAGAACATAATAATGTAATGTGTTTTGATTACCATAATGTTTTTTTAAAATGAAAAAAGCCTCATTAACAAAAAAAATCGCACAACTAGATCTTCAAATTAAAGTTTCTGGGCAGAAAATGAATATGCTCATATTGTATTATAATTAATTGTAGATAGAGATATGTATGTTATAAATTAGTAACTGCTGTGTCTATTAATTGGTTACAGTAATGTCGGAGGATTAAGTCATAGCTAGAAAATTCTCGAGTTTTGAAAAAGTGATGAAAATATAAAATTTATGTATATATAAAATGTAGTATGGTGAAAAGTAATGAGAAAAGAGCTTATTCTTTAATGTCTCTTACGTTACTTAACAGTAACAATGTAAGTATTACTTTGCTTGTAGCTTTACATACTTTTAGTGAACTAATTAAAATAGCGTTTTTAATTTACTCTCTTGTCATAAACTTACTTGTGTTACAGCGGTTAGTATTGAAGTAGATTTTTATTTATTAAGAAGATTTAATCAAACTCTGTTCGGATTAAACTCCACAAAGTTCTACAGAAAACTGTTGAAAGCTCGTGAGAGCTTATATGATACGTGGCTCTGAGAAATAAGATTTTAAATTAGTAACTTCACTTGGCTCTATTTTAACGTTAAAGAAACATTGCTTAATTTTAGGCTCAAATAATATTAGAATATTTTTAATGGCAAACAATATTCCATGCTAAGCATTTATGTTAATAATAATTCTAGTAGTACAAGGACTATCTAAGATTTCTTGATACCCCCGTTTTATTTGGCTTAATAGGTCCTACTCATATTCCTCTTTTCGCATTGATAGTTATCAATTGGGCTATAATATCATATTCTTTCTTTCATATATCGTACTTGATTAATGAACTCGCTGTTTATTTAATTACATAGTCTAATATTAGTTTTAGTTATTGTAATATTAATATTAGATCTAATTTTGTATATATTTTGTATTTTCTTACCCATTTATTTAATACATTGTATTTGCTTAGTTTTTTAATTATTTTTATGTAATAGGAAAGTTGTAAAGCAGTAATTTAAAGTTTTACATTATTTTTAATAACCTTAAAACATGCAGCGACTTGTCTTCACGCACGAGAGAGATGATGCTGTCAATGCTTGTCTATTCTCTCCCAAATGAGGGATAGTCGGTGATTACGTGCACGACGAAAAAGATGAGGAAAGTTTTACGTAGACCGTGGTGGTAAACAAATCAAAATATGTTTTTGGTTGGAACGCAACGAACGCTTTGGGCGTACGCAATCTGTGAATAATTTCAGGCTGCGGTCCGAAACGCGCGAACACTAACGATGCGCCGGCCTTTGTCTGCCTTCTACCTGAAAATTAAAGCGGCATGGCTTTGCGAATATTTTTAACGTTTTCACCAAACTATGTTCGGTATATATTTTTTTAAACTTTTAAAATTTCAAATATAAAAATCATTAGAGCGCGCCAATGATCAACTAAATCTAAAGTATTTACAATGGATATCGAAACTCAATAATTACTCTATCGAATATTAACTGAAGCGATTTTTGTGTGTTTAATAACCCAACATATTAGTTGTATTACTAAATCGTTATTATAATGTTAACCTTTTGATAAATATTGTATTTAAACGAGTATTTTTGTACGTTTCGCAATCTTTGTATGTTTATTGCTTTCTTCTATATATAATACAGGAACCGTTTAGCATTTTAACAGTTAAATACTTCAATACGGTTATATTTCGCAGGAAATAAAAAATTGCGGCTTAATTGCAGGCGCGTTTCAATGAGGCCCCTTTAATTTGTTCTCACTGTATTTATCGCCGCTGCAATTCCAATGATGGCAGCAATATTTTGCAGTAAGCTCCGTGTTTTATTTTAAGACTGGAAAATTTTCAAGCATATCTTTATTCGTATTAAATTCTATGTAGTACATAGTATACAGGGTTTTCACAATATGTAACAGAGCAAATATTTTAAATATAATACTATCATATATGTATTGTAAGATATCGAATAACTAAGTGGGAAATATTAAATGATTAGTTTTGGCATAAAGTTTTAAATATCACTAACTCGTTTAACAATAAAAGAAATACTTTTATTCAAATGCAAATGATAGCTTTCAGGAACGGATATTTTTTGATCAAATTGGACAGCCAACGGAGCTTAGTTTCCTTCATTTCCTGTGTAGCCGAATGTAATATGCTATAGAAAATCTGCAAGATTTTGTAAAGCCCTCTTATTTACGGAGCCATATCCTTTAGACTTATATTGCGTTTTGTTTCTTTAAATATTATTATGGATAGTCTTATATTTAAAAATAAAATCCTATTATTGTAATCTTTCTTTATCATTTATATATCTTTTTTTTTATTTTAATATGAGGTTTAACTTGTTGTCAATATTGCAGTCCAAAAACAACGAAGTTTGTTGATCATTAAAACAAAAACTTACTGAAACAACAGGAAAAATTCGTAGATTTTATACAATTATTCAGTAATTAAAAATGTTTATTCATAAATGCACTTCATTATCATTAAATGGCATATTTTTCATGTGATCATATCACTTTATTTATATGAGTGTGCGTATCACTTACCCCGTAATAAACGCTATGAAGGAATGTATTTGTATTAGTCAGAGCAATTTCCTTGCCTTGTACAAAATAATGAAAGCAATAGAAAAACAATCGTACACCAAGTTATAGAAATAATACGGCCGTTTATTCCCTAATTGCTTGCGTATAGTTTCTGGGCACCACGTACACTTTGTGTTATTTCCGCTAATCAATAAACTTCGTCTCTACGTTGTAAGAATGTGTTGAATTACGCTTCATATAGCAAACTCATATATTTTTATAAGATTCTTCGTGAACCGGCAAAAGGTGGAGTAAGCAACTGTATTGTATTTACGAGCGTGTATTTATTTCAACTCTGTAACCTGAAAATAGATTGTTATTATATACTAAATTGAATTGCATTGGTGTAACAATATTGTAGTGTAATATTACCAAATTATAATAAAGTTGGTAAAAGAAAATCGTCTCTATGAATAAATACGTATTAAGATGTTTTCATTTCATGATTTACAAGTACACACACTCGTAGACAGATACGCTGCGTATGAAAGGCAAATGTATATTGACAGTTGGAATATAACAATGTCGGTTAACCAGCTCCAATAAAATCTACCACCATCCAAATTGTCATCCTCCTAAAGAGTAAACTTGTATTAAAAATTACAATTAGTAACTCCATTGTAATCAGACCGGAGAATTGAAGCTGGGTATTTGTATCATGTTTTGCTATCTCAACCGATCTTGAGCTGATTGAGTTTAGTGGTTCCATGCGAAACCTTTTTTAATTCCTCATAATATTTCTTGTAAACGCTACAAATTGTGTACATGTTTTACACAAATTTATAGTAAAATTTGATTTTGGTAATAAATATTTATTGGTAGTATGTGTACATAAGTTAAATGATAACCGGTTGTAATCATGATCTGGCCAGCGAACTAGTCAATTGGCGTACGCCCAAATTATAATTACTCGGAGCAAATGAAACCGCGCTGTGTTGATCCTTTATTATATGTCCTATGTGATGTAACACTTGTTTTTCACTGGCTCTCTATATATTTAAATAAACATATGTTGATAGATGCTTAGTACACACCAAACATCATGAAAAACTTATTGTCCGAAAGATCGACGACTTTTCATAATTCTGTTTTGATAACTCTAAATCTTAGTGAAAATTGAAAATTACATTATATTGAATATTCAGGATGAAATAATAATAACAAAAAAAAAACACAAATTCGAAACTAAGAGAAAACGATGCAAAAACGTCTAGCATTATATGTCTGCTTGTAAAAACCGCGTCTGACCGAATCATGAAGATGATATGTGTCAGAAATGCTTACACTACACATATCAACCCCTCATTATTCATGCCTGAAATCGCATTTAATGGGCATCGTAAATTTCATATTAAAGTTATTATAAAAAAGCATTTTTTAAAGTAATTTCATCTTGTATTTCCAACGGTGAGTATAGTTATTTGTAAAGGGTTATTAAAATAGTTTAAAAAGTCATAACACGGTTAAGTTTATTCGCTCACAAAGCTCCAATTTGAACCAACAGGCATTACCGGCATTCATGAAATTGCGCACTTTTTCAGTGAATAAATAAAAGCGGAGTTAATTGCGGCCAAGACTGGAGTGCCTTTTAACTCCAATTCAATCATTTGGCAATCGTCGCTGTTTTGCATCCTTTCAATATATTAAACCAGGAAATCTAGGGAAAAAATTATTTTACTTTTAACAACTGTAAACATGCATCTTTTGTTATACACCAAATCGCTGTCGATGTGATTAGTAAACCACGAGAGACAGGCGAAATGATATTGGTAAGGTCATATTCAATTTAACCATGTATTATGTATTTTTTCATACAAAAACTGTTTTCAAATATTATTGCATAATACTTATAATGAGTTTGGTGAAAGAAAAGCACGGTTTTGATAAAGTTTGCTCCTCCAATGTTTGGTACCGAACTTTTGCAAACATAACTGAACTAGTACAGAATGCTTTCCCCGTATTTGCTGAACACTACAAAAGAAAATTGAGTTCGTCTGTAAATAAATCGACTAGTTCCAACTAAATCTAAGTAAATATACATATAATTTATAGAAATACCTTTGTATTTTAGTAGTAAACCGAACAAACGTCTTCACAGTATATTTGTTTAATTTTCATATATATTTGTGTAAATGGAAGGTTAGAACATATCAGTTATCATCATACAATTTGATTGGGCAGTACAGAATTCTTAATGATACATCGTCATCTCATAGTAAGGATATTATCTAAATAATAGTTTGTGTACAATAGAGTCGACATAACCTCCAAAAATAAAAGCTCTAAAATAAATGAGAATAAAAAAAACATAAGTGACCTTTGATTGAAATCAATTTAGAAGTTTTCATTGAATATTGCCTGCAATAACCATTGATTTAAGGAAGTAAATATATATGATAAGATATGAAATATGTTGGGGCTGCTCGGCAGAGTATTAAGCCCTAACTTGTGCCCATCATATATCAAGATCTGACATGACTATATCTCGTACAAAACAAGAATGGTGAAAAACCTTGCAGGTTGCACTCTGACTCACAGTAACATGGTTTCATTATTCGGTCAGATTAAAGCGGCAAGTAATGAAGCACATTAACGGACTATTTTCAAGTATATAATGACAGGACGATAATTACCGGCACTTTTCTGCGTAATTCACACATAAATGTTTCACTTTATTAATGACGAATCATCATTTTCATTTTATTGAAATGGATGACGGACCATGGGTTTTAATTCTAAAGTAATACTTTTCACACAACATTATACCCTAGAAAAACAGAAAGTTAAATAAGGTAAGTATCGTGTAGCAACTAGCGCTAAAGAGCAGCGAACATAAATCGTGTAATAGTGTAGTGTCATGGTGAAAGATTAATAAAAGGTTGACATGAATTAAGGGAAGACTAGAGTTTATAAGACCAGTTACTAAAAAGTAAGTGTATATAATAATATGTGTGTATTATAAAAAATATGTACTAACTGTGATAAATTCTTAGAATCCAGCAGTAATGTCGGGTCATTACGTTGTCCAATTAACGCGCGGTACAAAATGGACGCGGCGCCGGGCGATTATTTATAATTACGTAGTAAAGAAATTGAAGTGAAGAACAGAAGTTTCAGTTCGTCTGATTTCAGTCCTGTATGTTCGAATCCTGTTTGGTTTGAAGTAAAAGGTTTTAAAGCGTTTTTGCACGGCAAGGCGACGAAGAGCAGGTAGATCATACGCTCCTCATTAGTTTCATTTATTATTATTACGAGGCAAACAAACATGTATACATAACTATTTTGTGAATATTTGTTTGTATACCTTATCCTTTATATCTATGTTCATATTTATATATTAATTACTATAGTAAAAGTGTACGGTTACACTTCTGCTAGAGCTTTATGCGATTAGAGTTCGATTAATATTTACAAAATTGTTAAAGATTGATTACAATTACAAAAAGCTTTACTTACTGTTGTGAATTGCAGCAATAATGAACAGTAACATTGTTATTTCTCTGTACAGAATATAATAAAAAGCGTGTGCCTTTTATCCGTTCCGGTTATGGTTCACATATTGAATATATTCGAGCAGTTTTCTTATTTCCCATGCGAGCACCTAGACACGGATAGGGCGACGTACGCTATGAAAACTTCAATATACGTACGTCTTAACGTAACCCCAGACTATCGGCTAAAAGGTGTATTTCGTACGTACTACATGTTCATTTCACTAGTATCTTACGTAATACTTTTATCAAAGAGAGAAGCTTTTGCGTCTTCAAAAGAATAAAAGGTATTACAGTAAGTATTATAACAGATCATGTACATATAAACTACTAAACAAATATTTAAATTATTAATCCTAAGTTATTTCATATGAGTAGGATTTCAAATAACATGTTTACCTGATGGTAAACGAAATACCTTCCAAACCTTCCTTTAAAGATTTTTAAGTTATTTCAATATCCACAATATTCATACGGTAACAATAAGTAATGTCCACACTACTGTTTAGCGACAAAAACAGAATCAGTGTAAGTAATTTTGATTATTATTGTAATAAAATCCCAATTTATTTGCTAAAGATACAGAATCAGGACATCAATCCCTCCAGTCCTCTCATGATCACGGCTGCTGCAAAGTACTCGAAATAAACATTTCACTGTCTGACCGCAAAATAACGCGCGTTAATTTCGCTATAATAAAGTGAGAATATAAAAAAGAGGCTTCATAAATTACTTTTTAAGCGAGTGCAGGCAGAATTTTATTTCCAGTGAATTTGGATAAGTAGGCTTATGAATTGGATTTAAATTTTAAACATGGACTTACAAGTCACGCAAACGATGTATTAATATTTAATCTTGACATATTAATAGTTCTTATCGATAGATTAGATTATGTTTAACACGATGGATATATATTTATTAGAGGAATTTCACAAGTAAAATACATCCGTGTGAATGATATTCCTTTTTCAACAATATATTTTGCGTTTCCATTTCCCTTTAGAAAACCGAATCCTTGTCCTGAAGGCACTTGAATATTTTTGCCGCCGCAATTTTAAGCATCGCTGAACATACTTCTGTCTGGATTACCTTTGATAGTTTGTTGATGGTATTTGACGATAGCTATGTGTACGTAATTGGATACATACCACACGCTGGATATATTTGTATAGCTTATACGAATAAACTCTCTCTTAAATTTTATATTAAATGTAAGAGTAAAGTTTAAATTCAATTGTAGGTAATGAATTGTAAAATTACCATTATTAATAGAGTAATATTATATTACTTAACCTATGTATTTTTAAATATTTTAAAGATTTTTAAGTTATTTTAATATCCACAATATTCATACGGTAACAATAAGTAATGTCCACACTACTGTTTAGCGACAAAAACAGAATCAGTGTAAGTAATTTTGATTATTATTGTAATAAAATCCCAATTTATTTGCTAAAGATACAGAATCAGAACATCAATCCCTCCAGTCCTCTCATGATCATGGCTGCTGCAAAGTACTCGAAATAAACATTTCACTGTCTGACCGCAAAATAATGCGCGTTAATTTCGCTATAATGTAGTAAGAATATAAAAAAGAGGCTTCATAAATTACTTTTTAAGCGAGTGCAGGCAGAATTTTATTTCCAGTGAATTTGGATAAGTAGGCTTATGAATTGGATTTAAATTTTAAACATGGACTTAAAGTCACGCAAAGGATGTATTAATATTTAATCTTGACACACTAATAGTTCTTATCGATAGATTAGATTATGTTTAACAAGATGGATAAATATTTATTAAAGGAATTTCACAAGTAAAATATATCCGTGCGAATGATATTCCTTTTTCAACAATATATTTTGCGTTTCCATTTCCCTTTAGAAAACCGAATCCTTGTCCTGAAGGCACTTGAATATTTTTGCCGCCGCAATTTTAAGCATCGCTGAACATACTTCTGTCTGGATTACCTTTGATAGTTTGTTGATGGTATTTGACGATAGCTATGTGTACGTAATTGGATACATACCACTCGCTGGATATATTTGTATAGCTTATACGAATAAACTCTCTCTTAAATTTTATATTAAATGTAAGAGTAAAGTTTAAATTCAATTGTAGGTAATGAATTGTAAAATTACCATTATTAATAGAGTAATATTATATTACTTAACCTATGTATTATTAAATATTTTAGCATTTAGTACCGACTATTATTGATCTAACAACTTCTGTCACAACTTTATTAGCCACAACGCTATCTGTTCCCTCTTCTAGTGTAGTAATAATTAGATATCAAAAGAGACTTTGTTTATTTCTTATTGTCTGTATTTTACCGTCTTTATACTATAATCAATAGTATTAACAGTCGTAAGTTGTTTGCTATCCATTGACCTTGACAAGACCTTGTTAACGTGTGCTTTTATCGTTCTTTCTAAAGGAGTGGCTCATACATTTCTTGATTGGAAACCTAGTGTTAATATCAATTATAATAGATAAAATCTACATGTTGTTTTTTTTGTCATTTTTATAACTATAAAGTTTTAAATGGAAAATGTTTGTTGTAACAAATTTTAATATCATGTTTTAAATAACACGTTGATTAAATTATACGAGTGTGAATTCGCGGGGCATAGATAGTATATATAAAAATATTTAATTATAAAATATAACACAAATATCAATTCAGAAAATTCTATTGCGTCATCTAAAGCTTTAGAAAGTAGTATTAGATTCTGTGATGTAGGTAAAAGAGTACACTCTTAGTCTCTCTCTAAGTAACGAAGAAGTAAATGTATAAAAGTATTTTTTTCTATAAGAATATTTAACACAAATATTAATTAAAGAACTGCAGGATGTCGGTATTATGAAATACTTAAGCGTTAAAGGAGTCGGCAAGTTCTGGTTTGCTTTTTGCTTTGCTTAAATAAAGTCTCAAAAGCGGACTAAGAGGCTGTAATTTACTGCGTTGCCTTTCAGAAGATTTTATTTAAAGATTTCTTTTTTGTAACTGAACCAAGTTATTACGATTTTCGAGATGGACCGCAGCGCAGACAGCGCTCGAGATTTTTAGGATTTAATTAAACTTCTAGTTTATTAATATCTAGTGATAAAATATCTGAATGTATATCAAACAAAGAAACTTAAGGATTGGTGACTGGATCTAAGTCATGTTAAAATCATTAACCATGGACCAAGGGTTCAAAAGGATAACGTGAACTGGCGTTCTGGTGAAAATCAGCAGGCAACGGACTGATTGCATTGAAAAAGATAAGTAAAGTTCCTAATGGTTTTTTTATATAGCTGTGGTGGCAATCAGGCATACCTTCTGCCTTATGTTATGTACCCCAGCCTACAGACGATTGTAGTACCATGCATCTCGCCGACCCTCTGATAATGATGATACACAAATTTGTAGATTAGATTTAGGCAAAACACTACAAACATACACTAGTTTGCTAAACCATAAATAAATTTAGTTAATAAATATAGTAAATAACTCCATTAGTGCAGAGCAGTAAATGTAAATTGAAAAATAAATTGATTTTCGTTGACAGACCCCGGCGCTGAACGGAGTCTGCGCTTCTTATCGGGTTATTTAATGGATTTGCGCGCAATAAAACTTCAAATTTAATCACTTACTTTCCGCATGAAAAATATGTAGTCGTATAAGTAATACAGATATTATATCACAGATTTTTATGATACAAAATATTATATATTTAATATGGTTAATAAGTAATGTTCAACATTCGCATCACAGCCGTTTACCGCTTCCAAGCCGAAGGTCTATGTTTCGATACCACATAAGTGGTATTGACAGTGGTAGTTTAACGAACCTGTCTGTTTAGAAACCATCATCATATTATCGATTTCCTGTCAGCTCAGTTGTGTTCCGGTTGATATACTTCTATAAAAAAATGGTAAAGAACATGTGTGTAGTTTACATTTCATACTGCATGGGAATGTAGACAGTGAATTTATAGGAAACATTAAAGAAAATATTATTCGTAAAAAAAATACTGTAAAATCTTTACCATAGTAGAAAACATTTCTTCACTATAAACTAAGAAACATTCGATTTGAAAGTGACGGTGTTAAGAAAACTTTTCAACACTGTATTGTACTCGCCCACTAACTAGCTCTATTATGCGTTGTCGGTTATGTTGAAAGGATATACTTGGAAGTTTCTGGAACGAAGTTGTTGTGTCAGTTTAAAATTGCCATAGCTCTTGGCTATTTATTTTAATTAGAACATATGACGACGTTCTTTTAACTTAATATGATTTAAATCATAAGTAAATATTCATGAGTAAGTATTTTCTTATACCTGCGTTATGAACCTTACCGGAATTTTGTTTATTATTATTTATATTGTTGTTGTTATAATTATTTGTATGCGAAAAAGAGTAAACTATGTAATTTACTATATAATATAATGTAAGATTAACATCTTAATCGGTTCAGCCGTTTTGTAGTTAATCTGATATATAGAGATAGAAAAAATCATATTAATTAATTTAATAGTTAAATTTGTTATTACGTTCTAACCAGCAGACATTTAAATTGTATTTGTTTATATAAATGTATATATTAAATATTGTATGAAAAATGTTTCTATGATTTTATATACAGTTGCGTTTCACAATATTTACCGTGCAGTTTAACTAACAGGTTTTCGAAATCAAGCGTTCCGTTCCAACGAAAAATCTCATTCAGCGCACAACATCCTTGATTCGAGAGTCTATCAGCGCCGCAGCAATTTATTTTTCACTTCATATTTACTTTTGTTAATCTGTGCACTATCCGAAGTTCCCCATAATCTAAATGAATAAAAAAATTGTACAGCCGACCAATTATTTTCTTTTATTCCATAAGCGGAAAGTTTACCTTATGTAAGATGGCATAATGGTATCCATGGCACGACATATTGTTTCACATATTTTTGTATTTAATACGTTTATAAATCTGAATTAAATTTTTTATTATTTAAAATACTTCCATAGACATAAAATACTTATGTAAATGTTTCATGAAGACAATGGCTATGCTAGAAAAAACTCATCTCACTTGTTCTCCGAGCTTTCACGATCTCCTGAAGGATCTTGATTACGGACAGTGTGTGAAGTTTTTCTTCGCGTAATCATTGTGAATTTCTTTTGTTTGCTGAAATTTTTATGGAGTTTAATCCAAGAATACTGTTTCTTTACTTAGTGATTTGTTTAAATATTTATTACACTAACATTAGTCATGATGTATGCTATTTACTTACATATTAAGCTATACATCAATTATGTTTGTATTCAAATAATCTAGTGGCGAAAGTTTTTAATTGGGTGGTACGACTTTGCAAACACGATGGCAACGTTATGTTGTCAATATACAATATAACTGAAGTAGTAAATTACTAAACTCTATTATCGCAAACGTGAATGTAACAGTTTTTTGTTGCGTAAAATTCAGTGAAAAGAATATGCGCGATCTGATGGACGGGTTATTGCCTTATTCAGAGCCTGCGAGCGATGAGTTTATAAATGGATTCTATTCACGCGCTGCCACGTCTCGGCTGACGGTAATAAGATATAGTATTGGATTACAGGTAAGAACATATATTATTTAGATGTCCTTGTATTAATAGATATTCTAACATGTTCTTCATAATATTTTGCAAAGCTAAGCAAAGCATACACTTATTGGTTAGAGTCAACATTAATAAAAATGTAACGGATGATGATAGCGATTTTTCGATTCTACCTAAAAAAAATCTGTGTAAATTGAGGAAAAGTATAAGATGAAATAAAGTTAGAGCTGTGTAGATAAAAATAAATTTAACTCGAGGTTAACTTCTGTATTTCTCAATCCACGACACGTAAATCGCTTTATTTGCGAACCTTCGTTATTCACGACCCAACAAATCAGTATGCTCATGGAGTAATTTCCGAGTTTTCTAGTATTGAAAAAAAGGGGAATTACATCAAAGCCATTGTTTAATATATAAAAAAGAAATTCCTGATATGTTTCGTAATTAACTTTAGAAGCAGCGTTACTTTTACAATACATCTTTTTCATGTCATGTCTTAAAAGAAATAAGTCTAGGTAACATCCATATGAGTTTAACAGCTCAAAAGTAGTTACTAAAATTTACGTAAAGGTATATTTTATTATATATCGTTCAAATGTTTAGTTTATGGTTATTCAAACTCTATATTTTTAAGTAACAGCGCTGTAACAGAGAAAAGTATAATCCGAATAATAACAAAATGCATAGTTTAAGATATATCTTTAGAAAGTTAATTTTGATGAAATGTGTTTTTTTTCTAAACAACTATGCGAAAAATTAAGTTGAATGTTTACTTTATTGTAAGTGATATGCATGCCCATAACATTGTAGTGCTGGTTAAGATGTTTCTATATCACCACAAAGCGTTCGTCGCATTGAGACATGAAACGTCAACTCTCGTTACCCCAGTAATTACAGCCGCGGAACTCAAACCGGAACACAGTAATGTTTGCACTTCTGTTCGACTTCAGAAATAAGCGCTGCAGCGCTCTTCTATAATATGATTCTGTTTATTACAAAACATGAACGTAACGAGCCAAACTACTCATGAAACTCAAGCATGAAACCACTTTTGAAAATTGAAGGTATAAATTAAGAAATGCGATCGTAAATTGTAAAATTTTTCACACTTAATTTTTAGTTTAACGTCTCCAATGCTATTGGTGAAGTTTTCAGATAAACTTTATACAAAGTTGCTTCGTCGAGAAGGTTAAAGTTTGAAAGGTTTTTTCAAGGTTTTTGTTTTAGAACAATTGTTTCCGGTATTTGATTTCCAATGTAGTATTAAAAAAAAATTAAAAAAATCATAAGATTATAAAAAATACTCTAAGAGAGGTTAAATAAAAAAAAAATTAAAAAATCGATCAACGTGCTAAAATTTTGTTTAACTAAACTTATACAGCGATGGATATATGTCTTTTATTATATAATCCAAACAATTGCTACAATTATAATACAATAAACATTTTTGATCTGTCACTTTTAGAACTGTATTAGTGTTGGGATAAAATTAATGATTCATACATTAGTTTTCCATTTTATGTACTGATGAGTATAAAAATAAGAAAAAAGTTAGTAGTAAAGTGCTAAGTCGGCATATATTATTTGTGATAGGATATTAGTTACACCTATGTCTAGAATAAACGTCTGATATAATAACATGTTACAGATTTTTCTTGACTTAAGTTTTAACAACGTTTCTAACCCAGATCAGTAAAAAATATTATTCGTTAATAATAATTTTACTCTCGTGTTAATATTTTTGTAGAAGTTTGTTTTAAATAATAGTTTATAATTTTAGTTTGTCTTTTTGAAATTTAGCAAATATTGTACAACAAGAACGAAGCAAAAAAAAAAAATTCGGCAGTATAATAGTCCAAACGGGCAACGGTTCTATGGAAGTTTATTGCTGCTATATATTGCTGAAGTTCATAAAGTCCGTCCCATTATTCCGCACCACAACGGATCCATCCATTCAGTGCACTATCAGGCACATTCACTGAAATTGTTTTTCATATAGCGACGTCGTTTGTACAACAAAAAACGTTGTTAGCACTTTAAGTGTAATTTTTGGTAATGTTCTTTATACATTTTAAACGAGAAGCAACAAAACCAGTAAAACTATTATCTGTTGTAATAGTGATGATTGTTACAGTTTTAATAAGAAAGCTCTTAAAGAATCATCTCAATCACATGCTATCCTCTAAATATATGCAATTAATATTCTTTCTATACCAATATATATAATAATATTGTATAACTAAATACAGTTTATAATAATAGTGCTTTTTCTTAGTTATTTAGTACGTAGCGTAAATTAAAAAAAAATGGGTGAAGTGCTGCTGAAAATTTCACTCGTTCTAAATTTTTCACGTGAGTATTGCAGAAACTGTGGATCTACCTACATGTACGGCGCGCCCAATTAAGCGAATAGATTCCGTGGCGCTGCAACCTGCGCCGTCGGTAGACTGTTTATTGCCCGACAAAAAAAAAGGTAGAGAAAAATCGATGCCAACTGCTCGCGAAATACACTTGCACAGTGTTAACACTTACCTAATGTAAAAAATTATCGCATTTCTTTAGTTTTTAAGTTTAACTATCTACATGAATATTTTTCTTCTCTGTTAGTAAAGACAAGGGCAAAGTTCTCATTATGACAAATATATTTTTTGGTGGACCAGACAAACTTTTTAAAGAAGGATCCAGTTTTGTTTATATTGATATTCTTCTAAACAGTATAATTTCTATTGAATAAAACTACATTTTACGGATGATCACAATATAACTAACCATAATAGAATCGTCGGGTAATGAATGTTTAAAATAATTTCTTAAGAATTAAAAAAATCATAAGATTATAAAAAATACTCTAAGAGAGGTTAAATAAAAAAAAAATCTGCAAATTTCTATAGAAACTGTAATTTTTTATTTATTTTGTTAAATTCGATTTTCTGTTGAAAAATTCTTCATTATGTGTATATTCCATGATGATATTTTAAACTCCTTCATCAGGTATTGGATATTTCGTAAAGCTCCACTTTACGCTCATTGCCTTGAAACATAAGCTTTGCGTCTTATAATTTCACCGACGGAAATAACCGGAAATAATACGTACTCAAGAGTTTACTAGAAGTATTCTTAGACGCTCTCCGTCAAAAGTTGCTTAACATCAGTGAATTTTAAATAGATGAAAAACGTTTGTTTTTAATTGCAATTCTTTTTTGTGTTTTGTGTCTATTCTACTAATACATAAAGTTATTAATGGGTCAGTATAATCACGTTTCCTCAATTTCACACAAGATACAGCAAGTGGTCAATAATGAAATATTAATAGAATTTTATTGATATAAAGCGTATTTCTAATTGAAAGCTGGAATTGTTGTATTTGTCCTGAACATAATTGTTTTCCGTTTATATGTAGGAGTTGATAAAATATATTAATTACATATAACATATTTAATAATATATTTTAATGCAAAAATGTGTTATACAATTCTTTGACTGAAGCTTAATAAGGGTTGGTACAGAACCGTATAAATTTATTCACAGTCGCAAAATTGAATTCTCAGGTGGCCCTTGCGACAGCTCAGCTGGCCAGTTTAGTTTGACCTGCTTCATTTCCTGTTTCACTTCGCAAATGTTAGTACAAAAGTAAGGCAAGGGAAATAAAGACAGTTTTTATTCGCTGGTTTTTAACACGCCTTAGATTTTTATTCACAATCGTCCTAACTGGTGACGCGTCTCTACCTTTGTTATTTAAATAGGCCACAAGTTCAATTATTTCAAACAAGATTACCATTCTTTCACTAAGATGACTTATTATCACAGAGTTAAAGTGCTCTAACATTTGTGTAAAAATTCTACACTAAAATACTGCTGGTATCTTCTTCTAAGTCGTATTTCCTCATGACTGAGGGTCGTGGTCATCATGTGTGATGAAACACACGACGACTTACTTGGCAGTTATAATGGAGTGGTTTGCCATTGCCTTCTCCATTTCACATACTAGTCCGACCACGGATGTTCATGATATAGATATGCAGGTTTCCTCACGATAGTTTCCCTCACCGACAAAGCACGTGATATTAGTTGGTGTTATACTAATTGCACATAAATTAAAAAAATCATTGGTGTAGGCCGGATTCGAACTCAGTACCTCCGGAGTGGAAGGCGGGCGTTCAAACCACTAGGCAATTCAGTTAGCTACCGTTGCAGCGTCTTTTTCTATAAAAAAGCGATAGCATGCAAATGTTTCAGTTTGAAAAGAACTATGACTAGTGAAATTACTAGGATGACGATAACAGCATATTGTTAAAATGTTTGAATTACCGTTAATTTAATTTGGAGTTGTCTAACATAACTAATATTTCGCTTCGGTATCACGAATGAGAAGAGATTATATTTTCGTTATAGTTATTACACAATGAATAGCCTTTTTTACACTTTGATTTGTTTTTAAGTAATTTAAAAACAATAAATATGTTTGACTGTGCTACACAAATATGTAACTCAAAGATAAACGAAATATATCGTATTAACAACCTTGCCTTAAATTATGTTTAGGTTTATATTATTTCATTAAACTTACAAATAATATGTGTAAATTATTTGAGGCACTAATATTATTAATTTAATAAGAATCGATAAATGAATATAGTTTTTGAAATGATTGGTGGGTATAAAAGCGGCCATATTTAGCCGCGAGTGGGGAATAGTGCGGCGGACAATGCTGAATACAATTGTTCTGTGATTGTATTGTTAAAAAGAAGACCAATAAGTGATAATATGTCTGAATTAAGGTGAATTGTCAATATCTGTTTTGTGAAATATAAAAAGGTACTCATAAAATCTGGGGTCTTAGAACTTGGTTCACATAGTTAACATCCAGTTTAAATTATATTTAGTTTAGCGGATTTGATTTATTTACCAATTTGTTTTTCTCTGAACAGTGCACCCGCAAGTTCGCTCCTCAGCAGTATAGCCGATCGGTTTTAAATTTTTATTTTGCACTATTTCGCCAAATAATCCGATCCGGCTTGGGATCCGCTTTGATCCGGAGCACCATTGCCGCGTACCAATATATTTTTCAATTTAACCCTCACCTATGTTTAATGCTGATATCCATTTTTTTTTCATTTAAAAATTCTGCTTTGATTCTGTGTATTAATCAGTATTATCGTTTACCACAAAATTGTACATGAATAAGTTCCCAAACAGTTCGTATTCATCTTTGTGTAGATATAAAACTCGCATCACATTATGCTTCAAAAGATTTTTTTTGTGTTTGTATTTACTTTAAATTTATTGTGTGAGGTACTCTTGTAAGGTATCAATCTATGTTGATACTATTAAATACCAATTTACTACTATGAACTTGCAATTGACAAAAATATACTACAGACTACATTTACTTGGTAGTACATTTTGTTATTTATTTATATATATTGCAATGCATTGATCGTTTTTTGTTTCTTTATATTTATGTAAATATCCTTGCTACATACTTTACGTACCTTTATTTAAGTTATAATGAACAACTGTCTATTATAACGATCAATGCTGAATTTAACAATAGCTCGGCGTAAACATGTGTTTATTTAAAGAGATCTGGACTTATGAGGCAATATTGCCAGAATACTTCTAGTTTTAAATAAAATAAAATTTTAATGCTGAATAAATCACTGACTAAATCGAGCTCCCGGAACACTTTCCATAAATAGGCATTAGTGAAGATCCCGGAAGCCGCTAGAGCTTCTTCCGTTATTTTTTTTTTGCAACTTCGAAATCTACCCATTTAATATATCCTAAGTATTTTAACCGTTCGCAAAATAACGAAATATTTTTTATTGTAAAGAAAGTTATCTCCATAATAAAGTTTTTGTCTTAAGCACAAAGGAAACGATAAGCGTAACAAAGACTCGCCGTCAAAATTATGTGACTAGACTCAAATAAGTTTTTAAACGTAAATACTTAAGGGTTTTTGAAAGTAAAATGAATGGTTTTGTCTTTAAAATATGTACTGGAACTTTATACGGGAAAAACAAACAAAATAAAATTGTCAAAAATGGCTGGGAATGGAACAACGCCAGATCAGTAATCATGTTTGACCTAGACAGTTTGGCTTGCAACGTTTCCAATACTTTGCGGCGTACATGTGTTTAAATAATGTCAACGATATTTAAGCCAAGTCGCATTACAATTTTTAGTTTTTTTTAACCTCTCTGACTTAAGAGCAATACTACAAGTTTGGAAAATTTGTCATTTATTATCAAGGGGAAATATTGCTCTCTGTGCAAAAGTTAAAAATCTATACTTTGTTGTCAACTGGGTTCTGTGGCTCTTGCTCCCATGCTAGGCATACCAGGCATAAGAAGCAGAATACTGATCCTTTGATAATGGAATCAGTTCATCGCTTCACCTCCTTTTTAACTGATGGAAACGGAAACATCTGTGCCTGAAATTATCAGGGTAAGTCTGTTGCTATTGTTATCTTTGCATCTACATGCCGTTTTGAATATTTTCCGACAAAACAACTAAGGAAAATGTACTATCAGTATTATATAGCAGTTAAGATTATATACTACAATACATTATATACGTCGATGTGTTTTCTTATAAGTTTTTATGTTCGTAAATTGGAAACATCGTGCTGTTATTTTTAATTAAAAATCGATATTTGCTTATAAACACTTTTATTGTTGTGCACCTTTTGATATTGAACTGTACATGGTTATAAATTTATATTACAGTATCTTAATATAATTTGTATAGGATTTTCCCGATGTTTACATAAATATTAACCCGTTTTATCTCCCGCATTTGTTTAATCTTTTTAGGATTTATGATCGAGAAAAATATGAGGTTAGTGATTTCGTATTGGCACATGAATTTATTGAAGTATAAATTTAAAATGAGTTCCTTTTAAAGTATATGAAATCGACGAACGAGTGAAATTGGGGAAATACATTTATCGCAATGGTATAAAAAACAATTTACTGCAACACGAGGAAGTCTTAGAAAAACATTTAAAGCTCCGACAAGTCAACAAACCCCCCTCACTGCAGTGCGACGGCTGGAGAGATCGCAGTTTACTTTTAATTTACACTAGTCTCGGGGGCGATGTTTGTCTTAGCTTCACAAAAGTGCAGTAAATACAACTAAACGACGTATATTCGATTGCAACGTCCAATTTATACTTAGAGACAACTTTATAGTTTGCAATTAAAATTGGCTTTTTATACTAAGGTACATAAATATTGTTTTGTAATATTATGTTCTTTCAATGATTGGCCTCGCACTGTAAAATTATTGTGCTTTCTTCTTTTATCACCTTTTTTAGGTTATAGTACTGTGGTGAAAGAAAAAATGGAAATTTATACACTAAATTATAATTCTCCAGTTTATTATTACTGAAATAAACTTGTGCAGTATACCATTGTAATTTTGATACAAAAGTAAAGAGGCTATAAATTTCTATTAGCTAACTCAAGCTGTTACAAACACAATACTCGTAATTCATCATTTGTTTAAATTTAATAAAAGTAGGTCATGCTTTTTCATAATCTTGTATGAATAATAAGAAACTTAATATTAATGTATCATTTAACAGTATTATTTTATAATTAGGAAAAAAATTTGTTGATGTGATCTTTATTTCATTTTTAAAATCACAACGGTGTCGTTGTTTTTAAAAATGATGTTGTTGATGATGTTAAAAATTGATGAAACGAAAGAGCGCCAGTAAAAAACACGAACTTGTTCATAAACAGGTGTAACCTGTAAGAGATTGAGATCAGTTACAAATATCTTTAAAGTATAATTCAACAAAGTATAAAGTTTCACGTCAACTGCGTGCGACTCTCGCACTTATATTATCCCATATTGGAATTTTCTGCTTCGTAGTTTCTGTTCTCTTCCGTGCAATAAAATATAATTAACTACATTGATATAGAAGTAGAAATATCAATATATGTGCTTAAAATTTATTTACTCTACTAGGATAGTGAAATAGTTCATACGATGACGTGTTCTTATTAAACAACAAAGCTTATAGTAAAACAGGAAATAACTAACACTAAATTTTTCTCATTTTTCACAACTGAACTTTCATGCCGTTTTTACTTAGAGGCATAGGGCTTGTTACCCCTAAAAATCACTAGTTGCAAAGTCTTTTCGATATAATGGCCGTTATATTTTACAATATAGCTTTGCGATTGGAAATGTTTCTGCGTTTGTAACCTACTTAAACCGTCTCTGGCAAAAGAAATAGAGTTGGAGAAGTGATTAGTTGTAATGTTATTTATCCTGTGATATATTGTTCATCGACTGTATTTTATGTACAGAATAAATATAACAGCCACATACATTAAATATTACATGTAATATTACACAAATCACAAATGATTCAATGGCTATAGAAGCTGCAATTCCACGGTGTGATTGAAAATGTTCTGACGCGGAAGTAAGGGTACAGTATACACGATGCGAGAGCTCTACTCGCGATCTGGTTATTTGCTGAAATAGTGTGCAATAAAATCGGAAAACCGATCGACCAGTCGGCGTTGGGAAATAAAAATGCAAAATGAATTTCTATCGAATTTGCGGCACTCTATCAGCATCGGCTTACGTGTCAAGTGTAACTAGATATACATATAAAAAATCGTATACAATTTTATCTGACCCATATTTTAGTGAAGAGCAATTTACAGAAACTTTCCAATTCTACCATCAACTTAGAATAAGAATACCAAAATAACTTAACTATTCTTAAACGCTATGCTCCAATATGGGTTTAGTTCTGTTTCATAGATTCGTTGACTGATTGTGCTTATATCGTGTGTTATAATCTTCTCATTACTTCTCTGCCCTCGTATAAGGCAACTAAATAACTTCAGGCAAATGGTAGCAGCTTAATCAGTTACTATTACTAATATACTGCGCTAGAAAATTAAATACTTACCTTCTGATATATTTATTAGTTTGACACGTCAGCGATGACATAAAATAATATTAAGCATAGTACAGATGAAGACATTGGTCAGTTTGTAGCCACTATTGTAGATGTGCACAGCATTCACACTTGTCTACGCAAATTTAAATACGATATCGAGTGAAAATAATTCTGGTGTTCAGCTGTGAATTCAATAGACAGAAAAAATTATTAAATACCCAAAAATACTGACATGCCAATAATTTCTTAAAAATTAATGAATATGTAGTGGAATATTCATTGGTGATAGTTCCGTTTAAGTACCATTAATTTCTGCTAGGAAGCAATAGCGAAAAAATATTACGGCGTGCAGCGGGGTTATTACTTATCTTGCAATGTATAGTGATAGCGATAATTCTACGTTTGCTATTAAGATATTCATTCGCATTTTGTATCGACGGTACACTTATACAAGGCAACTAAAAGAAATCACCTATTACTATAAACTATTATATTGGAATCCCAAATTGAATCACCAAATTGTGGCGGCGCCTATTTGGCGGATGTCATCTTCTCGACTAGACCAATAAAATTCTAAATGTTTAAATAAACAATCAGTTTTTCATTTAGAACTAAAATGAGAGCCAAACAACATCGGATGATTTCTTTTGGCTCACCTTGGTAGTAACCAAGTTGCGATTTTCGAAACAATCACTTATTAAAAAGTTTTATTTTCTTTTAAATCGCGGTCGCGATATGGCGCAAAGTTTTTAATAAAATTTGATTCTTATTTTTATTTATTTGGTTAAAAATCTTAACAATTACATGTTTTCTTCATAATAATTCAATAGCCAAAAATGTAACATTGAAACAAGACAATTTAACATAACCTACAATGTATATTTTATTCAAGCGGGTTTAGAGCAGAGAAAAAAGTAACGTAGACGCCATTTGTAGAGCCGTATATACGCAGAAAGATTTTCTCTCACTATTGGATTATTCGCTGAAATAGTGCGCAGTGAAATTCGAAAAACGATCGCTCGCTGGCTTCAGGAGAAATAAATGTGGAAATGCTTTTGAGAGCTACACAAGCACTCGCAGTGCGGCGAGCGGTTTTGTGACTTTAAAGTTGTGTCTATTGAAACATAAGTGACTCAGTAATAAAATAAGTACACGCTTAATACATAACGTATAAAATTTTATAGTCGGCGGCAAGCGATAACTTGGAGTTACGGCTATTTACAGGTTCTAGTGATGTCGAAGCTGTATATTAGACAGCATGACTGTTTGCCTCGCTATATATAAAAAAAGCTTTATTATGCTCAATGATTTGCGTAATTATAAATATTTTTCTACAACGAATTGAAGAGACAAGCAAGATTATCACTATATGTATAACAACGAGGAGATATTAAGGATGTTTATAAAGCATCGCACTGCGCTTGTCACCTTAAAATGTAAGATTTTAACTTTAGTTACCCAAGTAATTTTATTAGTTCAACGCTCTTCAAACACACCCCGTAATGTTACAGACATCATAAATACCCAGATGTTATCTAATTAGACAGTTTTCGGCAAGCTCCGTCTTTGGTAATATTATATATTTTTCATTTAATTGTCAATCTTGTCTTTATCGAAAGTTCACAAAGTAACTCTTCGTGAGAACTGACTAGAAACTCAGAGGGAGGTCTCTTTCTAATCAAATTTTCGTTTGAAATCTTCTGTTTCCAAATTAACCTTCTTTAAAATAACCAGGGGTTTTATTCGAAAGCAGAAGAGTTTTGTAATTTTTCAGTATTCAAGTAGGGTGAAAGTAATTCAATTCACAAATATTTTACCAATAACATATTAGTATTTATAATAAATCGAGCAACATGGTAGCTTGATGGTAAGTATACCCTGTACTTCCGCTATTGAAGTAGGATTTTAACGCTATTTCAAGAGCGTTGTTCATACGGGAACTCTGTAACGTGAGCATATTAATTTGTGGTAGAAATAGGAAATGCTGTATTATGGACGGCTTCCGCAAGAAGAGACGTTGAGACAACCGGTAATTGATATTGCTATGTATCTTACAGTATCTGAATGATACTTATATTTTAACATCGTTATATATATTATGAGTAAATTAATGTTCATTTTTTATAGCTTAAATATTACAAAGTGTTAAATTTCCCAAATTAATTCAACTCATTTGTGTAGTCATCTTCTTGTTGTTGATAATTTTAGTAGCCAGTTTCTGAAATTTAAACCTGCGACATATAAAGTTAATAAAATGTCATTTATAAAGAAAATTTATTAATGTGTTAAGAGTTGCAATGATGTTATTAATAATGTGGGATAGAAAATACGTATTGGCTTTTTTTCAAACCTCGTTAAAGTAAGTTTCTAAAGTTCGATGAGATAATCATCACTCGGGGCTTTACGGAGTCGACGGGTAAGTTTATAAAGTTATAAGTTTTTTCTTACAATTTTGTTTTTCCATGTCATTTTAGGTAAACCGAACTAAAAATTAACAGAGATTATTTTCTTACAAGTAAAATACTTTAAGTACTTACATTAATCTTGTGTCTGTTTGTAATATCAAAATTTTGAGGTGAATTTTCATTTTTAATTTTAAAATGTCGTAAAAACAGTGACCAATTTGTTTGAACAGTTACAAAAATGTTTCAACATAATTTTGTTAACGTTTCGTTATATTAACATGTTTGTTTTACTTCAGTTTCGCTTATTTTCATTTTATAATAATTTCCTGCTCATGTCTTCATATATAATTCATAGTATTTTTCTAAAAATGTGACAGAGCAGGTTGATTATAATGACTAATCTATGCTGTTGATTATCGTGTAAAAGTTATGAATTATTTTCATTAATATTTTACTTTAATTATTTTCTTTACTTTATTTACAATATAGTTTCCACATTTATGTTTCTCAACATTTGTTAAAGGAAGCTTGGTATGGGGTAATACTGTTTTTTTATCAAATCAAGGAGCAAGAGTTGACGGTCTGAAGTAAACAGAGATGAGCAGAATTTCAAATGATTTAAAATGACTGAAAGCCTATTATACCGGCATATTAAATCCAAACAAAATCCAATGAAAAGGTGGCTGACGAAAAATATGTCAAGCGCTCTACTCCAGAGTACATTTTTGGCGAATAACTGCAGTGGGTAACATTTCATAAATTCGTCTGCAACTAGGTCGAGTCCATAGTGATTGTGCTTTCCATTGTTTATGTTAACGGGCGATTAGTGAAAATAAAATATTATTTATTTAAGAATTTTCCAATTCCTCCAACCCGCTCTCTGTCAGTTATGACCCTATTTTCCCCTTGTTGAAAGAATGGATACATGGCCCTGCCGTGGGAATAGACTATTTATACTTAAACTGAACTATGTGATGTGACCTCTGTTATATTATTAATCTATAGTTACAATTTTCGGGAACTATTTAATATCGTTTTATTCGCTTCTATTTTTGACTATTTCTAATGTATTTGCAAGAAGTTATTACATTAATGATTTTTTTTAAATTACGCTTTAGACGTTATTAAAGCTGACTCCATGCCTTTTTTCTGAGAAATAAATAGTATTATTATACGCTGTATGACTTTAATTGTTAAAAAGTACAAAAATGGCTCTCTTCTCTCTCTCGTAACGATTATTTTTAAGCGTCTGCGACTGGCATCTGAAATGAGCTTTTTATTCAAATGAACGTCATAACGTCTCAGTAGTGTTCGCACTTACTTTCTGGTAAAAATAATATTTCACATTAATACCGCCTAATTGGCGAAAAATCATACGAATTATTATACTTTTGTTTAAAAAAAAATCGTCGTATTTCAATTGCGATGCCTTCAACTAACAAATAATCAGAGATTCATATCTATTAAATACGGCTTAGTTTCGTAAATTATTTTGCAATATGATAATAATAATACTTTAATACAGTTTTGTTTCAGTTTTGTCACGAATTTTGTTTATTAAGTTTGGGTTGATATCAAAGAAACCAGAGATTAAGAAACACAAACTCCTTATTTTTAGGTCTAATGGAATACTTTAGACATATTTCATCATTGTACAGTTCTAGTTTATTGATAATTAAAAATAAATGTAACGTAATCGTCTTTGTACCAAATTATAAGTTTTTCCATTAAGTGACGAGACGAATCTTTTGTATCTCCAATAGCTTAAACATAACCTTAATTTTACATGATTTTAACAACGTGGCCGTAGATAGTGCTCTGTCAAAATATTTTAATCCACATGTTTTGACAACTGCAATAGAACAATACTTTGCGATATGGGAGTAGAAGATAGCTAGTCGGGTCAGAAAAAATCTTTTATCTACATAACTAGGACCTATGATGTCCCAGTAGACCCTAGATTATTAGTTTTCGTTGTTCATTCTCTTCTTTTATACCTGATCAGAACATAATTGGATTATTGTCAAATCAAAAAAATTATGTTAAATAAAAAAAAAATCTCGCTTTTCTATAACTTATAACATTTAGAAATAATAATTTTGCTATTATAATGATAAAAAAATGATTGTGTATTTAATTAATATTCGTTTATTTTATATTTAATTAAATGGGTAACTGCGATGTAATAAGTATTGACGAGCAGGAGAGTCGGCTGGCGGTGACATGAAAAACCTTTTGTACGGCCGGATTTTCGAAGCAAAAAAAATCAATCGTACATGTCACTTGATCAAATGTGATCAAAAGCTGGATTAATTGCTTCACAGCGACGAGAGAACTGGGTCAGTTTAATTATGACGTCTACTCGAAACCGTGCTTCTTGGTGTGGTCGACGAGGTACTTATAAATCATCGCAGCTTCAGTAGTATAACTGCCCATCGCTATTTTACCAGGGTCAGGTTTTTTTGCTTGAAACTAAAAAGGCAGCCTGCATTAAAAAAAATTAGATGAAATTACAAGGAACGTTGTTTTAGTCTCTATCACCTGATTGCACCAACGTAAAAGAGACTAATGTGCCGATTTAATTACACTGTGAGGCTTGTGGCTTTTTAACCGGAAAAGCCATGTGGTTACTCTTCCTGGATAAAATGAAGTACAGGGAAAAAGCAAAAAAGAAAAATTACACTGAAAATCGAATTCATGATCTTTGTGTACAAAGCATAAATAGATGCTAACATCTAGGCCATGCCCGCACATTCTGATGTTATAAGGTAATAGAGACCTGCATAATAAGACGATACACGCGGCTTCTTTCATGAGTTGCTCTAAAAAAAAACATTTGTTTTTTTTTAAATGGGTCACCATAATACCCAAGTTAGGACATTTATACCACATCCGTTTTTCTAAGAGAATTTATAGCTTCTCGCTATCTCAGTAACGTACATAACATACAGCTATTTAAATATACATATATTACTTATTGTAGTTTATGTATCAGTTTGTATATACGAGTACGTTCTTCATGAATGTTGTCTAACCAAAATTTAAATAATATTTTTTTATTTAGCATATTTAAAAAAGTTAAACTTATATTTATGATATATTTTAAAGTTTTTCTTGCTATTTATATAATATATGTAAACATGATTTTACAAAAATTTATTCTGTTTTTGTTGTACTACAGATATGATAGGTCAGTCAGTTGTAGCGTGTCGTAGCGCTACATCGTAGAGTTTCGCTACGAGCCTTATTCTGCTACGGAATCATTTTAAAACTCCTCTCGCTTTCCTTACCTTTGAGAGGAAACAAAAACAAGTTCGAATATTTCCTCTTTTAAACTTATTAAATAATACATAGTGACGCACATATCAAAATGAAAGTTATTGTGTTGAATTAATGCCAAAAAAAAAGTTAGACAGTTTCAGTTAAAGATTTTGCCGTATCTTATCGTTGTCCAGAGAGACTATTTGTATGTGGTCATGATTTTTTTTTAATACTACTATCCGACGAGACGAGCAAGACGTTCACCTGATGGTAAGTGATACGCTTGCCCATTACAACGTGGTGCTAGTTAAGATGGTACACACTGCACCACATTGCGCTCGTCGCCTTGAGACATAAGGTGTTAAGTCTCGTTACCCCAGGAATTACACTAGCTACAGCGCCCTACAAACCGGAACACAGTAATGTTTGCACACTACTATTTGTCGGTTGAAATAGGAGCTGCGGTGGTACCCATCCAGACGGTCTCCGGCAATGGAGACCTACCACCTGGTAAATTATACTTAATCTTGAGAGACTAATGAAGAAGAGAAAAAGAATTCAGCGTATACTCGTATAACCATTAACCATCCGTATCGTATAACCATTATATTTTACCAGGTAGTAGGTCTCTTTTGCCAGAGACCGTCTGGGTGGGTACCACCGCAGCTCCTATTTCAACCGACAAATAGTAGTGTGCAAACATTACTGTGTTCCGGTTTGAAGGGCGCTGTAGATAGTGTAATTACTGGGCTAACGAGACTTAACACCTTATGTCTCCGGCGACGAGCGCAATGTGGTGCAGTGTGTACCATCTTAACTAGCACCACGTTGTCATGGGCAAGCGTATCACTTACCATCAGGTGAACGTCTTGCTCGTCTCGTCGCTTAGTAGTATAAAAAAAATAATAATATAAAACTTAACGTTCTTTATCAAATTTCGAATACGCCGTCGATGCTTGGAATAGATATTATAATATAACCCTATTCTTGCGGCTCACATTACTGTGTTCCAGTTGTAATGTGCTGTAGCTAGTGAAATTACTACTACATTTTTTATTTTATTTAGAAAAGCACGCCGGTAGCATATGCATTAAATAGTTTAAGTAATACGTTATAAGTAAGTATAGATTCTGATGCACATGCATATTGAAAGTGTACAAGCATTCACGATAATATAAAATTATGACAGATTGTTAATAATAACGGAGACTTTACAGCAATTTACAATTAATAAAGATATTATAATGATAGTTAACATTTTTATTTATATGGCGACGAACAGAATGCGGTGTAGTGTATATCATCTTAATTAGCCCTATAATAAGTTAAGCTTCTTCCTCGATTTGTGGCTTTGTTGTGTTATTAAATCATTAAGAAGACTGTTCCAATTTTTGCACACTGATGTTAGTTTGTTTGTTTTTCATTTGACGGCGTAAATGATTTTCTAATGTAAACACAACGTCAACTGTTTAGACAATTTGACATGTTACGTTATTAATAACAAACAGCGGTAGAGTTAGTCTTCTTAATGAAATATCCGCAAGCAGAGATAATATTTGTTTGAAAGCCACAGTTTGACAGCGGTGATGTTAACTGCTTCTGTGGCATAGTGATTAATTTGCTTAGCAACGCGGAGGTCCAGGTTCGATTTCGGTTCCAACTGTTATCAATTATGTTTCGTAGAAGAGTTTTTATAACCCACTTGGCATACATATGTCTCGATTACACCATTGCTTACGTCAGGCTATGAACATATGACCAAAATCAGACTGAACGAAAATGCTACACCAAGTTTTATCACTTAATTGTATATAAAAATTAGATCAAGTGTTTATCAAATTAAAGATAAAAAGGTGTAATAAATAAAATATGAGAAAAAAGTATATCTCGGATTATAAATCTCTTCATTTCAATTTGTTAAAAAGCGGGTTCAGGGGTTCACGAACTGTTTAATTTAAATATTCAGGTCCAAAACAAAAATCTGTAACTTTAATGCCCTTAGTGAGTGACGATACGCGTAATGAGTATTTTTTTAATTTGAATCATCTTAAAATTTTAACGTAAGTCCAGTAATTTTTAAAGTTAATGACCACTAAAATTTAAATGAGCAGTGTTCATTAATGATAAAATCTTCATAGCTCTCGCATAGCTATGGCCGCAACTCCTCTGGTAATGAAGCTGTTCATTGGTGATGGTGATCAACTGCGATAACATAAGCCTTCTCGTTGACTTGACTTTCCTATATAAATACATGCACTATTTACTTTAGTATTCTTTTTCAGCATTTGCAATTCGTCAACATCTATAATGTAGATTTATTATAAGTGATCAGTAAAAAATCTCTAAAAGTTCTGATGGTTTTATAAGATTCATATAAGTTAAGATCAAAGAGAAAAAAATTGATCTCAATTTTCCGGCCCATCAGGAAGTTTTCCTTTCCACCTTTTAGCTAATGGACTTTTGAAAGACACTTCCCTGAAAGTATTCAACGTATTACGTGGATATTGTCTTTGGCTTTTAAAGTTTTTCGTAAAAGTTTTTATTACTTCATCTTGGAAGTACGGAGTTGGTATACACTTTAGAGATGGGTACATCGATATCATTTATGAAGCTATTAAATATCGTGTCGGTAATCGATTCTCGGCAGACAGTACGAGGGCATCGATGGAACGAGTGTTATAAATAATGATAGATGAGAAGTCGATTTTCTCCGCTATTTCACTCGCTCGCTCTCGTTCACCTCGTTCCCCGCAAATGTTACAAACTTAAAATGTGACCCGCCATTTTTCAAATGTAATCGCTTTTACAATAGCTGCACCAGTTACTTTAAACCGCTTATCTTTACAACATTAAATTATTCCACTTTACACTTTGGAGACGTACGTAACAGTTGAGTATACTTCATAACTCTTATAGTGCTCTTTTATTGAGCTAGTGATAATTTGTTTTTAAAGGCATCGAGCGCAATGATAATAATCCAAAGTAATTTTACATTGGTATGGGCAGGGGGTTCCATACGTTTTTATTTCGTAAGTAATGTACTTACGGGCAAAATTGACCACTGTTAAACGTAGAGTTCCCATCCAATACTATTTGTAATTTATCAATCTCATGGAGGCGAGGATATTGAAATTGATAAAAGTTTCCGCACAAATCAAATATAATTCACCGAAAATATGAAACTCATAAATCGAAAGGAAATATTTCACGGTCCAAAATTCAGAGCGTTGCGTTCAGTATAGACCGAATAGTAGAAAGGAAAGGTATAAAAGCCTTCACCCTTTTCTAAAAACACGTAAATAGAAGCGGCGAGCGTTCGTTGCGTATGGTTCAAATGGCGGCCATGCACCCACACACGTGCCCCCGCTGCCCGCGTTTCACATACGGCGAATAAACGATGTGAAATGGGAAAAAAGTTAAATATGTATGAGTGCGGGTAAATATATAAATCGGTATATAAAAGCGTTTATATAAAATAGGTAAGAGAGCGAGCCGTTCCCTCCGCGAGGCTCAGTCGCTCGCGGTCCTCGCAGCATCACTCCCGCATCCCTCGGAGCGCGCTCCACGACCTCTCGCCCCAAATACTTTAACACGAGTTCCTTCTCCCGAAACAGTGCCGCTGTAATTCGATGAACTGAGAGAAACTTTTAAAGTTTGATTGATGAGGTTGTGCTTATGTGATGAGACGAGAACTTTTTTCATAATTTCGGACTTTGAAACTTGATAAAACTTGGTAAGGAAATTAGTATGATTTATAAGATTTTACGATTTATAAATAAATTACTTTTACTTTCTTTTAGAATTTATTTAAAATCATCAGTTATTTGTATTGTCAAATTAAATTCAGTTATTATTGTTATCTAGATACAAATCGTTAAGTGAAGCTTTTTCGAATAAATTTTGAATATTTATATACAATCAATAGTCAAATAATGTGTTTGTAGTGTATATCAAATATATTGTCTTCCTCTACATGCGTCCATTTTCATCTAACAGTTTAAATTATTCTTGTGTCCACAAATAAACGACATGCCCGTAGTAGCGCTGATTCTTCAAATAAGTTTCAGAGAAAGCAGGTTATGCATGAATTTATAATAAGTTACTTAAATAAGTTAAATCTGTTGTAGTTTTGTCTTAAAAATAATAATCAAATCTTCTTACTGTTTAAAAGGCGTTATGAAATGACTCTTAACTACAAGGTACTGTATAAAAGTTTTAATTAGTGCTTTAATGTAGAACATATAACTTCCCAAGTGAACGTCCTATTCGTTATAAAAATACTACATACTGATGTTAAAATTAGTATGAATAAAAAAGAAATGGAATACTTCTTATAATATATTAAAACAAAAATATTATAAAATAACATTTAAATAATTACTAATACTTTAAACTTTTTTAAAGTAGTTGTTTATATGTAAGATAGACCGTTGCCCAGAATTTGAAAATACTTAACAAGATTCTTATATTTCATACTACGGATTGTTGTTTGAAGTTCAAAAAAAATTGTTTAAATTCATTTGAACTTGTGTACATGCATATAAATTAATTACGTTTCTTTTGATTGCTTCAATTCGTAAAAGAAAAAGCTTAAAACTTTCTATGCTCTTTATACGAATCCTTTCAAAAGTTATACTGTTTTTTTGGCTGATATTTAACCTCGGTAAAATTATACAGAGAGAGAGCGCAGACCCGTCAAAGTACAGTATGCTTTTATAATCACCTTTGCATTTCGCCTACATAATACAACTTTGCTTTGTACAAAGCGATCATAATTTTTACTTAGTTGACTGCTATGTTTACTATTTAAAATACTTATAAAAACTGGATAAATATGGTTTCCAATGTAAATACACCCGTATTGCATATTTTTAGGCAATATTTGATGAACTTTAAATGTTTGATTACAATAACTATAAAAGTTCTGATATTGTATGAAATTTTGTAAAAAAAAAGGACAGCATTCACTTGTAATTATTATAATGCAATAGAATATAAAAATAACAGTAGTGTAAAGTTATACTCCATTACATTCACATTTAAATGAGACAAAACTTAAGAACTTGTAATTTACCGTTTTATTTTAAAACAGAAAACTATAACAATATGTTATGTGTAAAGTTATGCTTTTTATGTACTATGTCGGCTTAGTGTGATCATATTCCTTTTGTTTCTATAAGCCGACTTATTCATTCTTTAGATACATATTTTTTTAAATTAACAAAATTCTTGCACAATATCGTCCTATTAATCCAAAAAATATGTTAATGTATTCAATAAAGTAAAGGAAATCGCCGGTCAATTGGTTTTAACGAACTCTATTCAATAAGTAGCGACAAACTTTCAGAAATATCGGCGGGATCCAAATTGGATTCTATTTCGGTATCGAATTGTGTAATTCTTCTTGACTCGAATATCAAATGTAAGTTTTCCCCCAAATGAAATTTTCTTCAGTTTTCGAATTCGTTTTGTTGGAAAATATCTTCATATTTTGTAGGAAAACAGGTTAGATGTACCATAAATAAAACATTTCATAGTAAATTTGCATTGTTACAATACAAACGGAAAAGAATATTATTCCTTAAATAATTTTCAATAATCAATTAAAAGAAAATTTAATCATTTTTTGTCTTCAGCAAAAAAAATTTAAAAAATTAATTAAAAAAAGTCTAAAAGTATTTATGTAACGTTTTTATTCGCAAAGTATGTAAATATAATTTTTTACATAGTAAGTACATTATTTGTTATAATAATGTTACATCTTTTTATTTTCAGATAAATGACAATGTGGACGACATTTTTTGCAATAACAATGGGTAAGTACTCGAAATTTAATATTATATCAATATTCTGTCACATATACATATATGTCGATATAAAAACCGATAATAAAATGTTCCTTATCCTGTCAATTTTTGTTTACGACCCTAACACATAATAGTTAAACAGAAAACGTAAAACAATTTGTTATTAAATTTATTATTGTAGAAGGAAGCTAAAGGCAATATTCCAGATGATTTCGTAAGTTTTTGATAGTGGAGACGAAAACCAAAGTACCATATTAAGAGGAAGACATTAGGAAAGAATATAACTATCGGACTTTAGTGAAAGATAGTTTTGATGAATTTACCAAATATTTTTCGCTTACTTTTGTTGTCATTGCGAAAACATCTATGTTTAACGTAACTCTTCTTGATCGTAGTTGTTTTTTGTTACACATTTTGTTAATGTGTGATGTAGGTACTCGTTTCCCTCCATCGTATCAAACGGCTGCTCCATCAGATAATGCATCCCGGTTGGAGAGTCTCCATGTTTGCGCGAACACGTACGGCATAATCATATATCTTCCACAAATGACAGCAACACGCCTTTCTTCCGTTACTTGTCATGGTTTAACTATTCTTGGAGAGAAAGCGAAATAATATACGGAGCATATACTTAATACTTGAATGTTTTACTTTACTTACTGTTACAACGAATATATTTTAACAAAACGGCAAAACAATATTCTTTGGATCGTAACCTTGTTATGTGTTATTTAACATTACGAAGAGTTTACTCGTAAATAAAAAGGGAACGACGCGATTCGAGTGAGTTTGATCTCTTAAAGAGCTTTAAGTTTCACTGAACGAAAATATCGTGAGGAAACCGACTTATTCCAAGGACAACAGCTTTCGAGAGCTTCCGACACACAGAAACCTTTACATAGACAACCTGGTGAATTATAGTCTTGATTGTCTACTTATAAAAGAAAATTCCGCAAGTAAGCTTTTTCTTTAAGTAACATTTATAAAGCTTTTACTGTTATATAGATATTGTAAATCACATTCGCAATTCTTATGAATACTTTGACAATCTTCCTAGAGGTTAATCAATCTAAAGTAATATCTTCAACATCTATATAGTAATATCTATAACAGTTGTTTGATTATTATTGTATACCATTTTTTAACTGATCCGGAGGTTTAGTTTAAAATAATAGTTCCCGGACAAAAGCAGCTACTATTTTTGTAAGTTGTGCCAGTACGGTGAAATCCTGCTAGATATGTTTTAATGATGAAAATAATGAAACGTTAGTCAACTTAACTGAATTGTTTTTAAGTAAATTCAAAATATAATCCTTTAAAATACGTTTATCTGAGGCAAATGTATAAAATGAAAATACAGTGAAAGATTTTATATGTTGAATATATTAAAAGGGAACACTAGTAATAGAAAAAATGAAATAATCGTTCAATTGTTCGCCAAAGGCGACGTTGAACGCGTCACCTCAGCTTCCAGTCGTATGGGCTAATTGTTTGCTGTCTACCTAGACGATTGAAAATAAAAAACTAGAAGAGGTAAAAACTCATTTTTATCACAGGTACATCTAGATATTTCCATTTTAATAAATACCAAATAGATTTTTTTACAATAGACGTAATGTGAGATTATTTTGTTAAACACTAAATAGAGTTTCACGTACTCGTGTATTCACTTAAGGACATTACTTTATGTTTAGAATTTTAGACCTAAAACTAGTAATATAAATACTTGTGTATTCAAACCTTTTATTTTTAATAGATATTTGTCCAGATTTTGTTGTTGAGTACTCAACAATATCACTTCTGGTTTATTCCGCGGACACTTTAAAGTTTCTGTCCCTGAAGCTGACAATGATATTGACCAGTTTAACTGTTTCATTGCTATTAATATTCTATAGATTATTATAACATAATTATTTGCTGCTTCAAGATTATTATTTGAAACTTTAAAAATTGTTTAATAAATACATTACTATCGATGTTATTGTTAAGCGAAAAAGCGAAGATCGCAGATATATTACACAAAAAGTTTTCTCCTGATATTTGTCCCGTCAAAATAAAGGGGTCGTTGTTTGTTATCTGTGTTGTATAACAAACGCGGCAGTAGTATTGTCGCACTTAACTTAGTGTTAATATATTTTATAAAGATCACATCTTTGTTTATCATCAGGTAATACTGTATTCAAGCATTATATAAAAATTAAATAATAATTGAGTTTGAAGTAACCATTAGTTACCACACAAATATATTGGTATTGTTTATATAGACTATAATTTTGTAAAAAACCTTTTGTTGATTAATTTGCACATAACTTCATGATTTTCTACAAAAAAATATGGTGAATTTGTAAATGTCACCAAAAAAACATACAATTGCGTAAATGTCCCTTCCAGCTATACGAACTTAATAATGTTAAATGGGAGTTGAGTAAACCTTACGGCAAAGGTTCAACGCTTTGTAGGATTCAATCAACGCCTCTCACTGGGGACCTGGGGATCAAATGATATAAAGAGAATACAACAATACAAATGCTAAGTCGCTTAATTAAGAATTACAGACTCGTTGCTCTAATTAAAACGAAATACACCAGCGTGCTCTAATTGTTTGTTTTCATTTTGTATTATTAATAATTATTAATGACGGATACCCCACCAAGTTTAATGAATAGTAAATACTCTTTGTTCAATATTTATTTAACAATCCCTAACTGAATATTGATTAAAAACCTTATACTGGATGATTTGTATGTTTGATTGAGTTTTACTAATACTTATTACCTTTTTAACAGAGACTAGATTTTTTTTTTGATCGTTACTGCAACAGCACCGATTTCTTGTACCAAGCAGAAGAGTGCAAACAATTTATGAGTCCATTTGAATGGACGCTGCATCTAAGGAAACGAAACTAAACATTTAATGTATGAAGTAGTCTCTGTGACCGGAGACTGTCTAGGTACCACCGGAGCTCCTATTTATTCCACCAAATAGTATTGTGCGAACATTACTGTGTTCCGATTTAAAGGGTGCTGTAAGTTAGTGAAATTACTGGGGTAGCGAGACAACACCTTACGTCTCTAGGGCACGAACGCAATGTGGTGCAGTGTATACCATCTTTACGAACGCCGCATTGTTGTGGGCAAGCGTATCACTTACCATCAGGTGATGTCTCGCTCGTCTTGTTGCCACCTATAGTAAAAAAAGGAGTCCTATGAAATATGATACTGAGTAAACATCCTAACCAAGAACTAGTTGGGATTCTTACTAATTACTGTATTCTTTGCTATGGGTAGACGAAATGCTTTCATTGGATTCGTACTTTTAATTTCTTTTGAAAGCTTAAATATTTTATAAACATAGTCTTTTACTTATTTTTGAATCATAGTAACTACTGTATTAATTGGTGTACAATTGTGATACGATTCGGTGATTGACCCATAACCCGTCGACATTATTGTGCGACGGACTCAAGAGTGAACTCTTAGGGTCAACTTAATCAATTTTATTAAGAGTAGAGTTTCAAAAGGCTTCTTTAGTTGCGAATTCATTAACTTCAATGTTAAATGGGGTTCAGAACGATTATTAACAAAATTTCAGCAACTTATGCTTTTGGCATTTCATTAAACATTGAAGATTACTAATTGATTAAACGTCTTACATCGAGCACTTATGAAGTAATGGCATTGAAATTCGTTCCGAATAAATATTAAAATAAATTATTTGCGAATAACGAAGTTGCCTCAATATAATACAATTTATTAATAAAATATTGAGAACTGTATTATTATTTGTATTAATTTCACTTAGAGTAAAATTATTGTGTTAATTGTTCATTGCAACTTCTAAGTTGCGTACAAAAACATTACACACGAACCTTTATAAGAATTGTCTTAAAACGGCGTGTTGTTGTATAAAGACGTTAAATTATCTGCAAATTGCAATGTATTGTAGTAATACTATAAAAATTCTGTAAATACCATCGCAAGCCTACTTCTTACTATTAAACTTTCAGCAATATATGATTAAGATTTTAACACCTTTGCTATTAATAAATATTTCGAGTATAATAATTTTTTATTTTACGACGAAATCACAATAAATGTTACACATACGAGTACAAGTAATTTTAACTAAACACAAACACCCTTGGCACGCGTATCGCTTTTCATTAGGTGGACGACCTGTTTTTTTGCTTGTCGCTTTGTAGTAAAGAGGAAAATAATAGTAACATTCTAAGGTAGTGATGGTGGATATTACCTTTAAGCGAAACTTCTTTGTTGATTTCACGCGATAAAGTCACAAATTACATTTGGGGCTCCATGACAAATGGCGCTGCCGGCGTGCACGCGCCTTTCCCGCGAAAATGCGCCGCCATTATTTGTTCATTTGTTTTGCGCTTCGCATCCCGCCAGCTGCTTCCGGTGGCGGGCACGAAATAACGACTAGACGAGTGCAGCCATTACACGTTTCAAAAGCCATTTAACTAATTTGCTATTTTTCCCCTCCCACAATAACGAGCTACGTTATCCGCTACATTTTCTAAAAAAGAGTTAAAAGAAAAAAATATTGCGAATTTTCGTTTGTATCTTTGTTCATATATACTCCCGGACACATCTATCGGCCCACAACACCCAGTGTTTAAAGTTTCGACGGTGTCTAGTTAAAAATAAATGTTAGGTGGAGCAATAAGTTTTTATGAAGTTTTGAAGCAGATTTATAGATCAACCCCTATGTATGTTTTTTTTTTATTTTTTTGTAATTTCGTATTGATTTGGCCAACGGAAATGTTACAACTTGGGCGACAATTTCAGGCAGAGTATCCATATTTTTTGGTCAAAACTGGCTCTAAGCTTAGATTTGCCTTTTTATAGAACCAATAATCGGAAACATCAAAAAAAAATCCAACTTGTGCGAAATAAAAAAAGTTTTCTCCATTCCTGGGTCGATGAAAACAATGAACAGACTCGAATTTTCGTTTTTTTTTTCATAATCCTGAATTCGAAATTAAAAAAAAAAACATACATAAAGGTTGACCAAAAAATCAGCTTTGAAACTGCATTTAAACTTATTGCTCCACCTAACATTTATTTTTAGCTAGGCACCGTTAAAACTTTAAACACTAGGCGGGCCGATAGATGTGTCCGGTAGTGTATAACATGTACTACCAAAGCGAATTTCTATCATACTCTAACTATGAACTAATAAACTGAACAATAACAATAGAAATATCCGATATGAAGGAAAATCTCCATGTATATTCTCTTAAAATTAGTTTTTACCAACAGAGTCTTCATTCTACTTTATTTATTATATTAAATAAATACACACAAGTTCCCCAAACAAGAGGGGACAGAATTTAGATAACATTGTCTCTAATTAAATACTAAAACGTTAATTAAAGAGAAAAAATCAAAATGCTAATCCATGAAGTGCTTAATGTTACTTTCAGATTCTCCCCGTAGGCGCCGTTTACTCGTCTATCCTGTTTCAAGTTTACAGAATGATGAAGCCCGCTCTTCCCCTAATGGAAAGATAATAACTGTTTAATATAAACAAAACAATAAATGTTTGGTATAAATAATAAGGGCCCCATTGTTCCCGCTAACTTAAACATGATAATTAATTTATGCATTGCTATTGTTACTACACTGCCCCTAATCAACGTTTGAAATGTCCCCTGTTATGAATTAATTCAATTCTTCCATTTAGCTAGTTTAACATAAAGATATTTAATACAGCTTTGTTTGTTTGTTCAGCTGAAATACAACGAAAGAGGTATTATTAAAAGAGTATATCTTAAAGAGTAAATAATATATTTTTGGTAGAGAGTAAATAGATGTCTGAAGTCCATTTCGACAAAATTATGTCTTGGCAATAGATCTCCCAACTCTTAACGCGAGAGAACTTAAAGCCTTCTTACGTACAACCTAAGATAGGTAGGGGATACTTAGATATACCCCGACAAGACTGGAACAGCTGTCTTGAGATGAAAAAAAATTGCTTCTGTTACCAGCTAAGTTCACATCGTCAACACCAAATGAAAGTTACCAGGTAGTAGATGAAAATTAATAAGTTGTTTAGTTTGTGGCAACATATGCACTGATCTATAGCCATTCCGTAGATACAGTAGCTAGGGATATTAAAATATTGTTATAGTTAACTTATTTTTACATGTATTTATAACCAATAAACTGTAATGAGAAATAGTAAATTTTTCTATCTATATAAAATAACAGATATTTAATGACGTATCTATTTAGTAATTATAAGTTCTCGTTCAAAGTGAAGTTACAGCGCTATTCAAAACAGAATATTACTCTTTCCAAGTAAATATTAGTTGCACTACCTTTCAGACTAAAATTGATAATGTTAGAACACCATTGCTAAGTAATAGAAGATATTGCGATAATATCTGTCTAAACTACCTCCTCACTTGCTACCAGTAAAAATACGTATGTTGAATATAAAGTAGAACACTGTGTTGAAATTTTGCGGGTAATTTCGTAACTCCGTAAGATCTAGTCTCGCCTTATTAATGAGCGGTAAATGGTTTTTATAGTCTCGGTAATGATTTCGCCAAATGTCTTCATCGGCCTTTATTATGAAAATAAATGTGAGTAAACGACACTGTCTGAAATCATTACGTTCTACTCGATCTCCTAAGTCGTTTGTGGAAATGAAATTTTCTGTAAAAAGTAATTATAGACTTGGGTTCTAATTGTAAAAAATAGTTAATTTTATTCCAATTGTAAAATCGTTTCAAAGTGTCAAAATGTAAAAAATCTTAACAATTTTCGGTACACATCTAAAGTGTGTATAGTATACCATCCGGTGCTACTAAAGATTCTCACCTTCACATCACCACGGCCGTATCTCACCGGTAAGTAGGTAATTCAATAACGGTGAAGCGTTACATCGCGCACCGTATCGCTCGCCGCAGAATTTGCGTGGCAAAAATGATTACTATACATTTCGCTTAGTGTAACACAAATGAAATTTACCCTCGCGCGAAATGTGTTACTCCGGGAGAATCCAATTTGTACTTGCAATAAAAGAATAGCTTGCAAGTGGAGAGCTCACGCAAATACTCGCTTAAACACTACAACTTTACGTCATTACAGTGATAAAGTGTTCACTTGGGGAGCCGAGTTCGAATGTACCACTGCTGCTTAAGTTACTAATTAAAACCTGTCATGTACACGTGTAATACAAGAGACAAAGTAATTCCATGTTAAGTTAATTTAATAAAGAAATAGTTGAATTATGTTTAGTAGTATAACATAAACCAATTCTTAATAACGGTATCGCCTGTAGTCTAGGTGGTAAAGTGGTTTAGTCTAGAAGAAGCTTGTTCTCCCTTCACTTAACGACTCATGTAAAACCTGGACGAAATCACAAACACCAGCAAGCTATTTCAGTCCTGTCCGCATCATAAGGGATAAAGCGAAATGAATTTTTTTGAAACGCCAAATCATATATTTTATGAGAATAGTCACCGATATGCATTCGATAGAATACCGGGAGAGTAGGTACCTTACGCTGGTGACTTAGGCTATCTAACTTGTAACTTAACAGCGACTAGCTATTTACATATAAATGGTCTTTACAGTCACAAACTTTATCGAGGTTTTTCAGGAGACGAGCATTTTTTTTTGTTATCTTATTTTACAATCATCGATGAAGTCGCAATGGACTCATCACAGAGTCATAAGCTTTACATAAATGTTCCACTGTAGCTATAAACGCAAATATATCTTATGAATTCATTTACAATTATCATAATCGGAGCAGATATAGAAAATATTATATTTATAAATCATTAAAACGCAGTAATTTCTATCAAATTATTATAACTGTTTGAATGTTTTAGTGCGAGGATCACGAAATAATGTTTGCGCAAGATTATAATAGAGTCATGAATAAAGTATTATTGAAATAACAATGACCGCATAACGCTGCCTTTGTAACCGTTTTAACAAGATCCTTGTTAAACAGGAAACTTTCTGTTTATAGAGAATTATGTATTAAGCTCAATATTGAATTTAACTTTTGTGTAGTTGAAAATTTGATCCAGAACATCATATTTAAGCGTATTATTTACCATTTTTTTTATTTAACCAGATTAGTGCTTAATAACGATCCCATCTGGTGTAAAAAGGAGATGTAATATGTGATGGTAAAGCGCATTAACTTAGTCTTTCCTTGAAGACTTCCTCGTTATAATCAGAAGGAAGCACCTGCCGGCAAGTAGTTCCGGCACTTTTTATTGTGCAATATATACCACAAACATAATTTTTGACAGTGACATCTAGTTTAGAAAACATAAAACGTTTTTATTTCGGTACAGTTTTTTGCTTAGATATTCATTAGTTTCTTAAATATAATTTTGATTCTTTCGTAGCACGGTTTTGAGAAATAAATATTCAATTAATGTTTTATGAAAGTTATTACAAAATACTACAATGACAGAAGATCAAAAGAGGGGATACCATTCAAATAATCAACAATAGATGGTGTTATTAGTTTTCTAATAAATTTCCATTTAAGCACTATGTAATATTTTCTTTCGTTTATAACATTATTAATAGTTCTGAAAGAACATATTATTTAATGATATTAATGCTTCATTTAATAAAAAAGAAAGACTTGTATGAAACATTTGTGCCAGTCCATAGCACATCTCAAAAGTGTCAGTACTGTACACTGTATGAATAAAAGATACCTTCTGAGCACCTCGTCGAGCTTGGGAACGTTATTTTTTCATATCTAAATGAGCGGCGGGGGCAGGTGGGGGAATTGAGAGCAAAAATTCCAAATTATTATTCTACGTCCCTTCCCAGCTGTAAGCACATTACCTGCCGAAAACCTTCGACCTTTATTCATTTGAAATTGTAACTTCGCTGAAAGGTCCCCATACATTATTGATGTGCGGAATGAAAACTTCTTATATTACTTGGTACATTGGACTTGGATGAGTTAGGCCTTTGATAAAAAAATATTTATCTTCCGAGATTGTTTGATGAGCTGATTCTGGTTTTGTTTGCGGTCTCGGCGGGTGTTTGTTATGACCGGTTTTTAGTCTTTCAGAATTCCAATTCAAACATTCATTCAAACACACAATGACTTTTATTCAGGTATTATTCATTCTTCTATAAAATGTTGTCTCGTATCTTTAGATAATTTTAATAATTTAAAATTTATGGCGTACCATCATGTGGTTGTTTATCACGTCATGATAAACGAACTTTATTTATTATATTATTATTATCTAGTAAATCTTGAGGTTAAACAGTAGTCAGTAAACTTTACTGCGTTCCGATATTACACGGTTGTCACATTTTGGTATTATATAGACATGTTAGTGTTATAGACTCCACTTCAGAAGATATAATCATAGGACACATTAGATTCAAAAGGAAATATAAACTATTTCTACTTTAGATAATTTTTGGACTAAATAAACAATAAACAATGTTGATATAAAATTTTATGTAAATTAAAATGTAAAAGATTTGTTACATTTCATTTTTCATCATGTTAATCATATAAAGTGTTACAAAGAACAGCCATCAAATTACTTTTACAGTACGTATTCACTACTTTCTTTTTTTAAAAAAAAACCTGCCTTAATAGTAATGGAAAACACGGAGAAAAAAATATTCAATGCGGACGGCATTAGAAAAACACAATGGGTCCTGCTTTGCACTCGTTCACAATGAGAATAGTTTTCTTTCCTGTTTACGTTCCCATTAAGAGCCGTTAAGATTTACATGGTCGCCGTTTCCGTACTGAGCATTCAAAATCGTAAACATTATACTGATCGATGTATATTACCTAAACTAAACAAATAAAATCGTTTTCACCCGACATTGCGAAACGTAACGTCGGAAAGGGAATAATCGGATGCCTCTTCTTTCAGTCGGCATGTAAACAGATGACCACGGGTTCAAAAGTCTCGTTACCGCGGGGCGAGGGGATGGAAACAAAAGATGCTCGTTTCCTTCGCTGCTCCAAAGCAGAGGTCGCCGGTGGGTCGGCGGGGGTACGGCCGGGGGCCGAGCGGGGAGCGGATCGCGGCCCTACAATGGAGCCATTGTTTGTGCCCGGTGACAGGAAAAACTCCGACCTCCGTGTTTCTGTGAATTTTTTATTTCTTTCTTTCCATTCTTTCTGCACGTTTTTCACTACCAGCCCCCTTTGACTGCGACGGGTAGAAATCAAACTCGGTTGTTGATACAAAATCATATTTATAGTATCATATTTAAACAGAACTTTGGTAATGTAAAACTAAATAATATTTAGCAGCCCACATTTTCATCAATTCCATATATATATATAAGTTGTTAAATATCTACGCTACGAAAGTTATTTGTAATGTTTGAGGGAGTCCGTGATTCGTAGCTGGCGGCAATGAAATACAGCGGCTAAGCCAGCGGACGATTGTATATCCGGCGGAAGAACTCGGTAACCCCCCCCCCACCTCCACACACCCACCGCCTGACCCTTTCCGGACCCACGTCGCCTCACGATTCCTTATTTACCCGTTTTTCCTTATCAAACCGTACCATTCGCAACGCATTACCGGAATCCTGTTGCTGAAATTGAGTACGTCTGATACTGAGTATAAACACGTGATTAGGGTTTTTGTTTCGTGCGGAATATTCCGTTTTCAATTTTCTAAATCAGCGAACTGAGTTGATTACTGTCCCAGTTTGGGTCCCTGTGATCTATTAGCAGCGAAAATCAAGTGGCCACCGTACAATCGTTAATTAATTAAACGATTTTATTAACGTTATATAAAGAGAAAGTATTTATAAATAGTAACAAGGTCATTAAATGGCTTCGTTGTTTTTGTTCTGAAGGGAGCAGTAGTTTATAAAGGCTACAAAGTTTATGTAGGTACTAGCACATTTCATTTGAGCAGCGTATGAATGTGTTTACTTAGTGCAAAGTAATAATTTGGGAGCTTAGTTCCTCCGATGCTCAAAGCAATCAGAGAGAGAGAGAGTTTTCTGTTCTAAAAAAATTCAAGCTAGCCAACTGCATTGCTTTAGTAATTTGCATGTTAAAAGTGTAAATTACACAGTCATGACGCCGGGACGCGAACTCGGAGACTGATTTAAAATCAGCACACCACCTGACTCCTGGCTCTTGACCTCCTCAACCTCGTTTCCTCAGTATGTGCAAGGCAGGCCTCACACCTAAAATTTATGTGACGTTTCTGAAAGAATTTTCAAAATAAAAAAAAATACACTTTAATTTTTAATTTAAGTTCTAAGTTTAAATGCAACATAACCTCCAATCTTTTGTACCGAAAATCTAAGAACGTGAAAGCCTTTACTTATTGCAATGTTCAGCCTATTTGTTCTCTTATTATTTTGGAACTAAAGAAATATACCTGATGATCCTTTTCTGTATTCTATGAATAGTCTTTTTTATAATTTTAATTTCTACTAATTTAGGGGACGGGTCAGAATATTCTTCTACACTTACGGATTGTCATCTTCTTGTTCTTCTAAGTCGTATTTCCCCATGACTGAGGGTCGTGGTCATCATGTGAAAATGAAATAGGCGACTTTTTCGGCTGTTATAATGGAGTGATGAACAAGGTAATTAAAAATGGAGCAAATTCAAGAAAAATCCAAACAAAACTATTTGAGTTCTTCAAGAGGCTTATGTTTGGTGGCAGAACTGATGACAGTGATAATGTATTGTCTCAATAAATACTTTTATAAGATAAATTCATGGTAAATTAACGTTTCCCAAATGTTACCTGCAGCTTAAAAACTATATGCAACGTGCAGAGGCTTTGGGACAAGTAACATTGTCTCCTCGTGGGCCCGCCGTAAAATATTTAAAGCGGAATAAGCGCTGAACAATTTCAATTTACCTTGCAGAAATGGCATACCTACGCGCCGTGTAGGCATACACGTAGCGAGGACAAAAATGCACCACTTGGGGTTACGTCCTCCCCAGTTGTTTTCAGTTCGTGTAGCGGTGTAGTGACACCGTTTGCAGCACTTTACTCTGAGCGGGGAACACTTAAAACTCAGTTATTATACTACGGACGCTCTGAAAGGCTCGTTATTTTAATGCAATTTACAAATGATCCGCTTAATGGAATCAAAGTTGAGTTTCTTTAAATATTCACCGATTATTTTACTATTGATTTATAAAGAGGTTATTATCCCTGACATTTTTTGTTATACTTCTTTTATAAAAAACATCGAAATTTCCGTTTTGTATGAGTAAGTTTGCTTCAAGTTTAATTTCAATTTGTAACATATTAAAACGTTTAATTATAATGATCAAAACACATGTATACATAAACTAACTTGAAATCGAGCGTAAAGTTTTCAATCATGTTTCAGTATTACGTTTCAGATTCTATTTCCGTTGTTAAATTACTAAAACTTTTTAAAAACTGTAAAGGAATTGTAGCTTTGCTTATAAAATATCGATATACTTATATAGCTAACCTATAAATAACTGTATCATAGTTTTAAAAATATTAAACAAATAAAGTTTATATTTTAGAAAATAAATATCAAAAATCCCTAATTTATCATAGGCAGTTACACCACATATATATTTATATTAGATATGTTATATTATATATACATATTTATATTTCAAGTGTCGAAGTCAGGGGAATATTTAAGCTGCTTCACAGCAACAATTACATTTACATAATATTTTTTCCCATTTAAATGCTGAATTTAAACATACAGAAATGGTTCTTTTTATGTATATATATTTGCAATAGTGACGCATAATCCAGTTCCCGCCGTGTGAGGATTTTGAGCTAAGCTAAATTGGGTCAATTTACCAACGCTTGTGTCTCATTTACTTGACGATTATAAAATCCAACGGTTAACTGCTAGTTTATATAAAGTGTTAAGATTTATAGAGAATGTTTACGTTTTTTATTTACGTGAATTTATGATTAAGTTGGAGGATGAATATTGCGTTTGTTTGATAGTAAGTGAAACGGCTCTTTATGGGAACTGTATGACGTTAACACAGCATCACGTTACTCTTGCACTTTGTTACCATATCTCAGTAATTAGCTACAGCACTGATCCAACTAGAATATAATTTACACAGAACTGCTTGGTGATAGAGAGATGCTGCAATGGTAGTAGTAACTATAAGTTTATTTTAATGAAATCCGATCGAACATGCTTAAACAGTCTAAAACGAATGTATAAATAAATCTTTTTCTCAATCGTTACAGTCTAGACAGATTAGTTATAGTCATCAATTATTGTACTTGCAGTTTCCCGTTTACAGACGACTCCGTTTCTTTGTAACTGAGGAAAAATTCTTACTATTGATCTAATGTAAAATTCAGAGACACAGCAGACAGCTGACGCTACTCGGCCATTGTGTATATATTTTATCTCAATATAACTGAATCTTTATTGCGATCGGCTGTATAGTGTTGAAGTTAATATGCTACAGCACCATCTGTTGGCAAGTTATAACAATAGAAATAACTTTGTTATAACTTGCCGACAGGCGCTATAGTGTATTAACTTCGATGCTGTCTTTACATACTTTTTAAGTTCGAATATCCTTTCATGTCCGCAATTTTCATGTATAACAATTGAATGAAAAACAGTATTGAAATAGATATCAATTAAGAAAAATTACAGTCTTCAATACTTTCTGTTAAATGTTTTATTTATCTTAAAAACTTTCGATGATTCCTCGTTTCTAATTACAGCTTCTCTCAGATGATATGCTATAGCGCTTTCTAGTGAACGAAGCGAATAAAAAAAGTCTTAAAAGTTATATAAGGAAATAAAATATATTTGTATGAAGCATACGTTTACAGTTTCAAATACTACTGATATTATTAACTGGATTTATAGCATACAAACAAAAACAGCCTTTTCGTTTCGCTATCGGAACCTTCTTTCCCGAGAAGTGTGTCAAGCTCATTTATCCACCACGCCTGCTAAGTGTGGGTTGGTGGATACAGCGACAACAGGATGTGTTTAAACACGAATAATTCAGAGGTTTTCGAGTACAAAGTCAATACAAATATCAACATCGCAAACAATCAATCAAATCACAAGGAATTACTGATGCCAGACTAGAGAAAGGTATAGTGAGAGATCCATCTCTTACTATTTGAGATAGAATGTATAAGGATATTAAATGAAATATCGAAATGTTTACCGCGTTTGTAATTTACATTAATTTAAAAGTGTTTTTTATCTAAAATTATAAACGATATACGTACTAAGCATAACGTAAGTCGCAATTTCCACGCTTAACACATTGCAAATATTTCAACTAAAGTTTTAAAGGTTCAATGGTTACAAAATCATAATATTCAAAGCAGAATCCCGATTTCAAGATTAAGTGAAGCACCGCTTGTTATTCTCCTCTCAATTGGCATTCTTGGCGACATTTTGCCAATTATTAAAGCTACGAACGCAAACACAGAAGTTATCTGCAGCTGGGAAGGAATTTATTAATAGCTTTTAATTGTAAGTAAATTATCATATCTAATTATTACACCATGAAAGTTTATAAATAACACACTATTTGCTTTGACTATTTAGATTTCTGGTTTACTTATCCTGTACTTCGTTTTATACTAAGAGCATCCATGTGGCTCTTCCGGTTTAAAAGGTACAAGCGTTACGGTATATTAAGTCAGCGCAGACTAAAAAGTACGTATTAAAAATACTTTAGTTAAAATACGTATGTAAGTAGTCGAAACGTATTTCTTTAGTAATTTTCATTAAATGTCAAATAAACATCCATTAGTACATACAATCGCCAGTAATTTTGTGTTACTCCTGTCCGCTATACAACTAAAGTCACTTTCACACATGAGTAAGAAATATGTTGAGGAGGCACCGCATCCCGAGCAGACTGTATATCCGCCGGATATAACACCCTTCTCCCAACATGTGGCTCGCACCGTTGACTACCCTCCCCCCTTTCTCTCCCCACTCCGATTTCCAATGGATTTCGCCGTTCGTTTTTTCGCTCGTTGTCCCCACTCATGCGGAATACGTCGCATACATATAATACATACACACAGGTATACAATTTTTTTTAAATGGTAACGGTATTACAAATCTTTAGTACGTTTTGATAAAAATGTGTAGTATTTCTTTATATACGTTCCCTTCTTTTCTGTTCCTCCCCCGGACACTAAAGAAATGTATCTCTGTTTTTGGACATTTAATATTAGCTCATTATCGATATAAAAAATATAGATTTTTTTGTTATTTCTATATTATCATTTAGTATCTTTGTATGTTTTATAGACATCAAGTCACCCTTATACCCACTATTTTAGTAGGCATATAAGAATAAATAAATACAATCAAAACAAATGTTGAATTACTTATATTTTATTCGGAAATAAGTTCAGAGTAAACTGACGTCACCGGAGAGCGGAAATCGATTTCTGATATTCGTCTATTATTATATGAAAAGTAGAAAACGACATTCTCGTATGTTTACCAAGGACTCGTCGAGATTTGTGTAGGAGTGCCACAACGTATAAAAGAGCGACGTGCGAGGGAAGAAAGAATATGTATGTGTATGGCGACATTTCTTTTTACTTTTATGTTTGCCTTTATTCTAAATATCAAAGCTGTGAATGTGTTTGGTATACGTTAATATTTCTATTTCTTTACTAGCAAATTTCTGTATTTTCTGCTTGTATTTTCAGCTTGCTTAAAACATATAGTTTTTATCTAGACTATATAAAAGCACATTTAAAAATGTACATTATGTAAAGTTCGTGTAAAAATCAGCGACATGAGTACTATTCTATACATTTTAATTAGATTAATGTAATTAATTGTACTCGTCCAGTTGATTAGTGAGTGCCGGGGTCCGAAACAAGGCGGACCAAATTAATAGGCGTCACAATTTATTGGTTTTCGGACGGACGCACCGTACCCTGATTGTATTTAGTAGAGGACTCTTGACGTATACGTATGCGAATATACTGAAGTCCAAATGAACTTTCAAACAGGTTATAGGTAAATACCTATAACCTAAATTAATGTTTGTTCTAGAGAAGTTGATAGTTAGACAAAAATATAAAAAGGATACAAAGAATAAATAAGACATAATAAAGCAAGACTACGCATAATATAAATTTATTACTTGTTTTTTGTAATTAATGATAAGAACTTATCCTGTTAAAGACAAGATCCTCAAAAATTAAATACGCTTATATAATAATATAAGCACTATGAAATAAATAAGTTCATAATGCTTATATTCTATCCATAGATACAATGAAGGTAAAGATGGTGAATCGTCTCCATTATCCTGACTCTCAAAAGTGGACGGCCGCAATACCTACGCTGTTATATATTGCTAGTTCTAATAGTTTCCCAAAATGAGGATGACAGATAGCCAAAAAAACTCTCCCGTCATTCTTCGACTTCTTAAATACCATTGTGTTACAAAGCAAAATAATAGATAGTATTTGTACTGTTTTAATTTAACTTCCCAATAAATTATTCATTATAATCGTTGTAGAATAAGAATGTAATGTAGACAGATTTTGCATAAAAAGCATGAATTCCGAACAAAGTAATTCCTTTGTTCTATAATTAGAAAGTTGTCTTAAAGAAATAAGGTTTTATTTCGTGTTCTTAGTTGCCTTTGTACTGGATATTTTCGAATCCAATACGGATTTATTACGAGCCATGCGGAGAACCGATGAGCTCGAAAAGAAATTCCCCTACGTAATGAACTGTGCGACTGTTTCTCTATTTTTACGAATGTCTGCATCCTGCTTTGAGTTGTACGTGCACTGTATATGTATCAATAAATGAAAAAGTTTCTATGTAATATATCAAATATGTCGCCTATTTGTCACTTAACGTATTAACAAATTGAGTGATTATAGATTGTGTAAATATTCATAGTTTCATTTGTAGTGTACAGTAGTAATGGTTGCAAGATAAAGTTATATGTTTTGCATATAGATTCTTAGAAATATTTTCTTCTTTGTACATAATAAATATACATATTAAAATTTATTGTTGTGTGTAAATATGATGCATGTGTGAAGCGAGGAATATGCACATACATAAACCGGAAGCAATTTAGGCTTGTTTGATGAACCGCTCTCTGTTCCGTATATCCGGACCGTACATTTAATGTCGGATTTAGGCATTAAGTTAGACTAGATCTGGAAACGTAGACCTGGAAATTAAAACGAGCAAACTTTGGGCGTGTGTTTGAAAATTATATATAACCTTCTACGTAACGTCTTTACTCCAAGATTTAATATACTATATTGTCGGTAGCTCAAAAATCAAATCCAAAATAATTATTTAAATTTGAACAGAATAAGAATTAGCCGATAGAAATCTGGTTAATTTCTTTATACTCTATTTCTTAATAACGTTATAAATTATAACTTTAACAAATTAAACTCAATAATACTCATATATGATATTTCAGCCGCAAACTGATTCTCGTTGTGTGATCTACCGACGTAACTTATACTTCATATCTGCTAGACAAAGACCTCACCGGCTGCTAGGGATAGACCTTCCCTTATGTCTTTTGCAAGTTACGGTCCTCGGAGTATTCATCTACCCCTATATGTTCGTAAGTTCTTTAATAAGAACACACAACTTGTTACAAATGAACCGATTTATATAATCTTAAAGCTGATTATAAAACAACCGTAAAGGAGAGAAAGTAGAAAAGAGATAAGAGATAAAGTAGAAGATCGATTTTGCACCGTACAATTATTTGTGTAAAAAGTATTATTTTTATACACAAACAGTTTGATGAGGGTCGACGTTACAAAAAAAATGTACAGATTATCTTACCTTCAAGAGAATTGTTTTTCAGTTAACCTGGGAACGAGGGAAACCGCATTGATTATAATATTTATATATTTGTTATTAGTTGTACTCCATAATATTAGGTGACAATATTCCGACTTAATCCCTGGGCGGCAGTTAATACCAAGTGTAGTAAGAATATTGTCATTAGTACAAAAAAAATAGGAAATCCACTAAAATAATTACTTTCGACATGTGTAATAATTATTATAATATTATGTTACTGATCAATGTAATGGAAATTAAATATTCTGCCCTTTCATTTCGTGGAGCTTATATATATAATACGTATATTCGTGGTTAGATTATACCCAATGTCACGGTGTCTTCAGCGGGTTATGAAGGAACAAATCCAAGAAAAGGGTTATAGCTTTTATGTGACCTTTACCAACATATTTCGCTTGCCGGCCCCCATGCCCTGAAAATTGGAGAGGCTCATGTTTCGTAATGAACAACAGAGCTAAAATGAAAATGAACGAATGACCATTCGTGTTTGCTATTAGGCGACACAAGATATATTTATACGACATATTAATTCAATAAGAATTTAGTTCAAGTATGTATTGTATTAATGCTAACCTCATATAGTGAGATCCTTCAGTTAATACCAGTTTATATACAATGAGTGTAGGAATAAATGTAGATGCTTTGTCTCCAAGTCCGTCGCAATCCACGAGTGATACGAACGTAAGAACTTTCGGATTCCACGTCAAGTTTTTGAAACACGGAAAACGTTTTATTGTTTTAAATGTATTCTATTTTGTTAGTCACAATTTTAAAATATTCCAACTTTCATATATAATGCTAACAGCTGAAACAAAGCATTTTTGACAAGAGGAAATATTTTAATATTCTTTTTAATTTTAACTCAACTCATTCGTTACTTGCAACACAGCAAAATGACAACAGTCGACCAAGTACTGATGTAAAACATAAAAAAAAAACGCTCGGCGAACTCGAACGAAAAAAAGAGGAATTGTGTTAGTTTCAATTTGCTAGTGCAAAAAGTCTACACAGTGTGCTGGGCATGTAGTTAAAAAGGATGCACACACGGGCGTGTAACTCGAGGTTCTCATCTCATGCCCACGTCAATAATTGGAGCGGTTGTTCATGTGTTTTTTGTTTCTGCAGCGGTGCTCTCGGCGGGGCGGCATTGTTCCCGGGTGGGGGCGCCACCCGCGACCGACCGGCCGCTGCCCGCCCCCACCTCTCAGCTCCACGTAAAACGGTTCGTATTTTTCATTGTTGCTTTAAAGCCTTATAGGTTTTGCTTTATTTATGCCCTTTATACCTCTCCGTGGAAGATAAATGCCCGGAAGGCGATGTTCTGTTTTTGTCGCCGCGTAATGGTTTCGCTAACTGAAAAGTTTGTCGTTATTTTCATTACGCATATCTCAAACTGTTGTTTGACTAATCTGAATCATGTTTGATAACAATAACCAAACTTTTAAGATTTTTTGTAAAAAATTCTATACATTATTATATATCCTAATTTATAGAATGTTTTATATAATAATTGCCCGGAAATACAAATTGCAAATCATTTTGGATTTCTCCACTGATACGACGTGCAACAAAGAAAGATATATTAAATACAAATATAAATAACAATTGAGAAAGAAAATATGATATTGACTCTCTTCATGTAATCATAAAATAACTTTGTTTTTGTTGTCAACAAATTTGGAAGTTACAATTTATAAATTACGAAGACTACAAACGTTTTTGAAAATAGTCGACGATTCTAAGTTATTTATAAAAAAAAAAGTATATTACTGAAATTACAAAAAAATACTTACGTATTGAATGAGATTTGTTTTATTTGTATAAATGTTTTACAATCAACATTAAATAATTATAATATTCCTTTTAAAGCTTTATGCAGTAAAATATAAATTTATTTTTGCTAGCTGAACCGCGCAGACGTTGGCTTAACACAGTTTATTTATTTTATCCTTTGATAACTGAAAACGTATGAAATTTCTAGAATCGTTTTGGAGTTAAATTTGTTACCGCCATCTAGTGTACATATTTTCTTGTTCAAATTTATTTACAAATAAATTCTAATTACCTATTGTATGAACGGTGTGGAATTTTATACATAGCAGCGTAATTGGTTTGCAAGTAACTTATTAATTAAACTTTAACTTCAAACCTGTTTTAATGGTACAAATGGCGGAGTTAATTCTAAGAATCATAATTTACCCATCAACCCTTAAGGATAATGATAATTTGGGGGCAGGTATTCGGGAAAGATAATTAAAACGCAAAAGCATGTGTTTGTGATATAAATACTACAATTTACATATATAAATACATATGTATGTTAATACAGTGTATGACGAAATATTTAGAAAAATTGAATTACCAATAAAAAATAATTCATGTCTATATTTTCAATAATCATTTTTTTTTATATTACATGTATATTTCTTAGCGTTAATGTTATTAAAAGCGGTGTACTTACAATTGACAAGCATGTATGTAAAGTATTTGGTATAACATTGGTATAGAGTAATTTATATTGTCAAATGAATAATACCGCAATCGCAAATCAACGCTCGTGTAAAATTACCAAAGGTCAGTATTAAATCCATTCGGATAAAACGATCCGATTTATAGATGCTTAAATTAATTTTTCAGTTAACGCGAAAAGATGATTCAGTTTCAATGTAATCGGAAAGCGTTTCCAGATAAATACGTTAATATAGACTGCGTATTGATAAACCCGCGTCGGAGGCCCAACGGTGCTCCGCTATAGATTCAACATAACAAACGTTGTATAAACACAGCTGCACTTCGCTATGTAAACTGCAGCGAGCTATTGCTGCAAATTTCATTTGTGTTTGCGAACCTTATATTTGGCACTTTTATATTTATTGCTTGTATAAAACAAGCACAACTCCGCAGGCGTCCTTTACACAAAATGGTTGATTTGTATGTTATAATAATAGTTATAAAGATTTATTGAAAAAAAGTTAAAAGTGTTATAGACAAATCTATTTTTTATCATATATATGATATTAGATAATCTTTTTTGTCTACAATGGGCTAATACTTGACCCCAATCCCACATGAGTGAGAATCAGACCACGGATTGTGAAGTGTTCGCGCCCAGAATACTCTCATATTTTGAGAACACAGCAATGCTGTCATGGAAGAAGATTTATATTATGTGGATGGCAACAAATCAGGCGGGTTCGAAAAACAGCCTACCAACAACCAAATTCCACAACGTGTAACCTCCAAATCGAACAAGAGACCTCTGTGTTAGCGAATAACGACTGCGCCACAGGGGAAGTCGATTAGAGAGTTAGTTGGTAACATATTTAATAATTGAAATTAAGGATCAATTTCACTTGACAGTGAAATTGATCCTTAATTTCAATCATAACGTAAAAGTTGAATAATAGATTAGTATTCAATATTTGCAATAGGAAATGTTTGATAACGACAGTTGCGTATGCAGTAATGTATTTGATGTTGTGCAAATTTGATTGTTGCATATTTTGTATTGGACGTTACAATTTCGTAATAATTGGTCAACGTGCGTGTGGCATGTTATAAATTAAACGTCGTTTGCAATTTTCAATAAAACACTAATAATTATTTGTAGCAAGAACAATTAAAAACATGGCAGGAATATAAATATATCCGGATCAGATTTGTGAGATTATTATGTAACGTGTGAATTACTAACGATATGTATTATTTGCTGTTAGATAACCTTTAAACTTGTTTTATGTTTCATTGAAAATATTCGATAGTTTTATGTTAGTATCACTGCGAAAAGTATTAATTATATTAAGTCGACTACTAAATGATGATTTGCCTAATTTGATTTATGCTCCGTCGACAATTACACGTTCATGAGCTGTTATCGACCTCACTATTAAATGAAATTCGACATCCAGCAGTTATACTGATAAACGTTCATCCGGATCGTGTGTTGTATTTGTATTTATTTAAAACTGTATAATGTTGCGTTCACAGCTGGTAGAGTTAAATAAATGTGCGCCGGTGTCTGTGTTGTGATAAATTGGTTCAAGTTAGCGATCACACGCCCCAGTCCATCTATCATCGCCGTTCGACACAAAGGCTTCAAATATCTTTACTGTACATTTTTGCCGTCTCTTGGGAGCTAACGTTCACGCTTCCCACATACAGGCGAAAAAAAACACGCGAAAATATACTTTACAAATTTAGCATCTGTTTTTAATGGATGTGGCGTTGCCAGTTCATCGTTAAAAAGCATTTTTGAATTATCTATTTATTAGTAATAATGACTGGCTTAGGTGATATTGTAATCTAAGTTACGAACATATACACGAAACTTTCAATCGGACAAAATTATAACTGAATCTTCATTTAATATGCGCGGTACATTATTTGCGTATAGGTAAATTAGAGCACGAATTCATTGAAAAAAGTATATCGTTTGTTGAATATGCAAATTGAAAATGCTCATGTGTGTCATCGATCATTTCTTTGTTCGACATACACATTGACAAAATAATAAAGCTTACAAGTGACATTGTGATGTCGAAATGGGGAAACTGTTTCAAGTATGATATAAAAGTAGGCTTCGCGATATTCGAGTCAAGTGTGAGACGTAACCACCTAACAAGCGTGTTTATTTTTTATTCTATCGTACACAGTAATGGGGGACCTTGTAGAATATCTATAAAGTTAACTGATCAGCTCAGAATCGTCGAACTTATCAGTGGGCCACAATCGAAATGATGATCATGACGCATTTGATTAAACAACAGCGTCTAAGAAAAAAGATGCAAAAAGTGAAAGCAGAAGAAGAAACTTAAAAATTATTCCGCGTTGTTTTACAAAGGTTCAGTATTCTTCAGGTCCACGATATTATTTCATATATTTTTTACGTGAATACGCTACATTGTTTTATATTATAAAACAAAAGTAACAAAATACAACTACACGAAGCGGAAATGGAATAAATTTTCTACGTTGCATTTTATTTCCACCTCTCTACAAAATCGTGCCTATTTTTCTCAGTGCCTATCAAAATTTTACGTATAATGTAATTGACGCTGAAACCTACACCCCTACCCGATACATAAAAGGTTTGCCAAAGTGTTCAGGCAACAATGTGTCTTTATGGGCAGGGTGGTTACTTACATCGAGGAGTTAGGAGGTGCTCAAGTGTGGTTTGCTGAAAGCGTGTCACTCAGTTTACATTGTCTGAGGCCGGAGCATTGTTTAAAGTGTACTTGTGATTTTTTTGTTCTTAATAACGCGTACTCGTGCCTTTTATTCATCGATTAGATAAAAGATATCACGTTTATCTTCTAAAGATAGGATGAGATGGTGTAACATCGCAAGGATAAAAGTAATGAATAGAGTTGGTGAAGACTCTCAGACATGAGGAACACTACGTAAGGAGAATGAGACTTTTAATTGTAAAAAATAAATAGAATTAACTGTTTAATCACTTAAATCTTAAAAATGGTACTCTTACATACTTTATTAATGATTGCAAAATGCTAATATATATTATTAAACATTTATAATGAAAAAGTTTTAGACAATATATTGAAATATCTAGTAGGACAAAAATTACTGAAATTTTTCATAACAGCGTCGCAATGTTATTGCAAGACTTGCAAGCAGATAAATGGGAGTTAAATCTAAAATAGGACTTTTACAAGAGAAAGCATATATCACTGTGTAAATAAGTGTATATTTTTACTTTGCATCCATATAACTAATGTACAAAGGAAATTTATTCAACCTTTTTTGTTACAGGTGTAGTTCGTTGTGGTACGATGATAAAGCCTTCGGCCAAGAAATCTCAAACGACATTGGTAAGTATAATTTATCTTTGTCTATTCAAAACATGCCTAACAGGGTAGATGTTTTGAAATGGGATCAATATCCATTCTCCTCTTTCGTACACTTCATTACTGAAATGTCTATGTTTTTAAATGCCTATACTAATGCGTCATCCAGGTGCTTTAATACCGTTCTGTCTTCTGTATGTCTCAGAACAGTCGGAATATTAAGTCCTAATAGGTTTTTTTCATAACAAGCAGTTTATCCAGATTTTCTAATAGTTTCCAGTCAATATCGCTAAAGTAACTGAGGACTCGTTTGTAGTGGATAATTAGGTAACGAGTTTTAAAGATAATTTGCACTGTATTAGTAACATGAATTAGAGTTACGGTTTTACAAAAAGCATTTTATCTTGGTGTATAAAATTCAAAATGAAATTTAGCACATTTTCGTATCTCTATTGTAACAATGTTTTAATTTAACCATAAAATGAAACAAAAGTCCAAAATGTGTGGAACGAGCATTAAGTTAAACGCATTTACGTTGTAAATTAAAACCAGTCGTCAGGCACCGAATAATTGTTGAAATTATAAGAGAGTGGTGCGTTAAAATTAAAGGGTAGGGTTTAATGTGGGGTGGAAAATCCCCACGTTAATTTTTCGCCGTTAGACTGTCTGCTGCACCACACCGAAGTATCCACTCGGCGTGCACCAAATTACAAAACAATGCGAAAATTAAAGGATGTATATCGCATTATATACGGTGTAAATTGGAGTCGGATTATTTGTCAAACACTTGTTCCGGATCCGCTTCGATTCAATTTGTCCCAAATTTAATTGCAATCGAAACGGTTGAGTGACGTAAAATCCGTTCATAGCGATTACGCCTCATGACAGCCACGGCTATGACACGAGGTTTTGATTTGATTAAATTTTTTTTGATACTTTATTGATCATGAACCTTTACTTATCTGGTCTATTTAATAAGATAGGAATATTCGTATGATTCAAATGTGTATTGTTTTATTAATTTTATTAGTAAACAATTGCGCATCAATCAATATTTTTATTACTGTTACTTTATCTGTAAGTAAGTGATTTTTTTAAAAACTCTGGATAATCAAATGCTTGATAAGCGACGCCTTGGCTAACGAGAATATAATGTAAAACTAATCAAAGAGATTTGCATAGGTTTAAATAGTAGATAGTTTTGCGTGTACATTCCTTAAATAAAGCTGAAACTATGTCGTACTCTATCTGTCTGTCGTATCTATGTTTTTTGGTGGATTGTATTAGAAGAACTACAGATTTATTTAACTTTTATTTAAATATTATAAATTACTTTTTAGTCGTTAAAAATTAGATTGTATTGAGATGAGAAAGGTTTTAAATGTGTGCATATTACTTATAACAACAATTATTACGTAATGGTAAAAATTGTACACTGTATAGATTGGGGTCCCAATTTTCTGTCTTATAATTACATGAGCTATTTAGTATTAAGTTATATAGATTCATTTGATAACCAAACATTATGTAACACATCAGATATCTTTTATTTTTATTTGTGATCATTAGTTATTTTGTGATTACACATATAAAATAAACGACGTAAAAGTTCCTACTTTTCAAAGCATCCTTTGAAGATTGCTTAACTTTTCTATTCATTATCCCGTCGGTGTTTTTTTCTTATAAAGGCGTAAAGTACTCGAGCAGTAAGTGCTTTTTAAATTGACAAAAGATTCATCAGGATTTAATGAACATTAACAATCTCGTTAAAAACCCTTTGGATTGTTGCACTGTGTTTGTTAATGTAACTTAATATTTACAAACTTTCTTCTTCGTAGTTAATCTTAAACACTTTTAATTCTGTAATCATCACAAACTTATTATATTTCTTCAAGTATAATCTGTGCTTATAAAATTTGAGAATATAATTTCTAATATTCCAAAGTATTTAATCTCAGAACAATTAGTGCTTTTTACCAATTTTATGAATAATAATATTTTTCTACGTTCAGCACAATAAAAATTTGTTGGAAATCTTTGAATTTAACCTCAAAATCTTAACTGAGTTTGGAAACTATATTTTCCCTCTCGTATACTCCTATAGAAGATCATTCTGATACAATGTGTGTAAGAAAATATTTTTACGGTATACTCTTTTCAGGTGTTAGGAAAATACATCCGGTTTGTATATGCGCACGGCGGTCGAGGGGAGGCGATGAAAATATCCCCAGGTAACTATTCTTTGTTGAAGTAATTTTGTGGCAAAATACTTTTTCCCTCGCAGATTCTGTTTGCACAATATATCACAATGAGTTGTAACAGTACATAATTTTTAAATACTCACTTAAACTTTTCTTATTTACAGCCCAAGTTCGGCCATTAAACTCAACAAAGTTGTTGGAGCAACACAAAATATGAGTGAGTATCGTAGCTCCGCGGTTTGTACTGAAAAATTTTGATGGTGTTAAAGTTAATTGAAAATTGCACCGCAATGATATTTGATCATAAGAATTATAATATTTTCAAGGAGTAATATTCAACGTGTTATGTTCCAACCTAAATTGTTGGGATATGTAGCTAAAAAGGTATAAACACTATATACAGTAAGAGTACCGATTTCAATGTTATATGATATTTGCTTTTACTTTTTATTTGATAGTGTGATTAAATCTGAGTTAGCAATAAATTATTCAACAAACATGAAACCTTCACATATTCAACAATAAAGGATTACGAAACAATGAGGCGCTCGTAAAAACAAACGTCTAAATCACAATTTATTTTTCGTACACAAAACGACACAAAAAAAAAAACCTTAGAAGTAATTTGTTTAATGTGCGCTAGAACAAATAACGGGTGTTGCTCCATACGTTAGGGGAAAATAACAGTCTCCCATTTATCCGGTGGAAAAATACGACAAATTACCGGTCTAATTCCTTCCATTAGGCGGTAATGCCGGTTAATAAAACATTGTGTTTGTCTGCCATCAAACACAATGGCCAGCTCGGAGCGGGCCCGCGCAATTTCACTCCACTTTGTCTCCGATACCTCCGCGGCTGAAGACAAAATGGCGGACGGGAACTGAGACGGTTGTTATTATTCAACTGTTTCATGTGATAACAAATCTTCACTTCAGACAAAATAGGTAGCAGATGATATTCTACTGTGTCTTTGTGCAAATGTATATCGAAATTATTTTTTTTAGTAATACACTTCGTCAATATAAAATATTTCTGTCTTGTTTATAATTACAATTGTCGATCAGAGCAAAGGATTACGTGGTAGTAAATCATCATCAATCGCATAGTCGTTATTAGGGTTTAATATACTATTTTGTAATTTTGAATGAAAACCTAAATCAATACAAACATTTTCTTTTATGATTTGATAAACGATTTCGTTGCTACTAACAACGAGTCCATTATTTTACAGTTGATGTCTAGAACAATATTTGCATGGTACAATATAAACAATTTGCTTACATCAGTATTCCACGCACAAGAATACGAACCTTTCATTCCTGTCCCGTTTATGAGTTTCTACTGCTGTCAAAGGGGAACATATTGCTCTCTCGAGCTCGTATTTGAGGAACAAGAGTGTAATTCCCGCAGGTTTTGTCTTGCGGGCAACACGCGCTGCAGAATGGAAAAGACGCCCGCATTCAAAGCTTTTCCGCTGCATTTTTAAAAATTTCACGTACACGCTGCCCCCGGTTGGGGACACGAAAAAGTTTTATTCCGCGTTACATTTCAAATATTTATTAAATTAAATGACGAAAAAAATTTTAAGTCATTCATTACAATTTACTGGAAACGATAATTTAACAAAAAAACAACCTTCGTTAAATGAAAACTTATTATCTTCATCAACTCCTTGCTCTATTCTCACCTTGCATTAAACAAAAATAAAAAAAAAACCAATAAAACGTACTTTAACTTACTATGCAGTAAACCCTTCTCAACAAAGAAGATTTAGAAAAAAAAACTATAGATAGTAAAGCGTGCTCTCCCATAATACTCTCACTCTTAAATTGACAGTAGAAACACAGCAATGCTATAGTGGCTGAAGACTTACTATATGAGTGTGGTAGCTATTTACGTGGGTTCGAAAATAACCATACCACCAACCAAACATGTAGCTTCTCAACCAAACAAGGGACTTCTGTATTATAGCTTTACCATTGCGCAACGGAAGCAGTTAAATTGACGATCTTATATACGTCACCATGTTTAGCCAATCATTTAATATCATCACTGATTTTTTAACGTATTAACTATTTACATTGTTTTCATGCACGTAGGACATTCAAATAGCTAAGAAAAGTTCGTGTGGAGTGCCAACTATTCTGATCACGTGGTACTAGTTCAACTGATTTCGCCCGAGGCGTTTGCTGGGACTACCGTTTCCCGACGATTAACTTTAATTTTACCCCCAAGGCTATATCAATATAGAGACTATTCTCCATGTAATAAATAGAGAGAATTCTTTCGGTATTTTTTATTATCTGCAATATAAATACTATTTTAACTTTGCTTAAAAGTAATTTTTGTAAGTTTTGAGGAGCCTAGTAATCATATCTTAAGCAGTATGTGAAGTTGGGTAAATATCCTTACTAGCTTCTAGCTGTTATTATCAGGAATATCGCTTACCTTCCAGTCTCTTCTATCGTTGCTTAAAATTGAATCTTATTTGAACCAATGTTATATTATCCTGTCAGTGTATATTTATTTTATAATATATAAATTTGAAAATAGATGGTAAGTGAAAATGTGCTAATATTTATGATATCCGATTGTCATAAATATTAGCACATATTCACAACTGGTGTTAAACTTGATAAGCGTCTGCTCCATCTGGTGGTAACATAAAAATCTTTTAAGGCTTTCTTTTTAGGCTTAATAGGAGACAAGTCGGTTTTAAAGTTTAGTAGTCTCGTATAGACATTAAAATATGTATTTTGTAATAAACTTATAATAATATCACAATATTATTGATAAGGTATATATTATATTAAAATCTAAGACAAAATAATCTAAAGTTTGTAGTGATTTTCAAAGAATGTAATTAATTTTAAAACAATTTAAAGAATATTTGTTGTTGGTACTTTACATATCATTGCGTTTTCAACATGATTTTTATTGTAGTTAAGAACGTGTAGCCAGGATGTGACGTAATAAAACCAGATATTTTATTTTCTTTGTAACATAACGGTAAATAAAAAAGTGCGCATTAAATAATACATAAAGTGACTTGTTTTGAACAAGCAGCCGTTTCTAACGTTAGTGTGCGCTCACGAACAGAGCAAGCACAAAGTCAGTCGGGTTCGGTTCCCCGTGCTTTGAGGGGCCCGAGACATTGCGATTCATTCCCGCATTTAAAAAGGAACACTGTAATTTTACAGGCCTTTGTCTACACCCAGAGCGGGGAAGCTCGCAGCGAGATATGCGCATTCAGACATCTTTTATTTATACTTTTAAATGCTACGTTTAAACTGCAACTGTATGCGTGAATAGACGATAAAACTGCGATAGCACGTAGATAGTTTTTGTTTTGAAAATATATCACGCCGTTGTCGAATTAATGTCGGTTGGACGAAGCGTTTTTCGAGGCGCAAGTTTTTATTTCAGTACTGAAAATTGTTTAAATAACGCACGGCCTTATTCGTATGGAGCGTGAGTGGGTCACTGCACTGTTGGAAAGTTCACAGTATTGATTTTATTGCGCGCGCCCGAAAATATAAATGCTATCTACCCCTAACTAAAGTGGTGCCTGATTTCATTCTGGCGCTATAAATTCACCGCCCTTTATTGAATAACTGCGTGATAACGTGTTTGTATTTTAAATATCAATGAACGCGATGTTCTGTTTACCTATTTAAGTATTCATAGAAGCCCGTGCAAGGTCAGTGTCAAGACGCTCATTTCGTTTAAAAGCGGGTTACGCTATAATCTTAAGTTAACATAAATCACTTAAAAAGTTAGAAATTTTAATTTTGTTAACTATTTTTATAAATATTTGTTTATAAGCGAATTTTTCTTTAAGAGAATAAAATCAACTAATACATTGGTTAGTTGTAAATCGACTCTTAAAATTGTATTAAAAAAGTGTTCCTTAATCGTTGATAATATTAAATAAATGATTTGTTTTTTATAAAATAGTAAGAAATTATAACTTTAGTATGGTAAATAACTCGGCGTGACATTTTTTTATTCAACTTCCCGCTTTTTAGGTCTCGTCGTTGGAAAGTCGGGGCAGAGGAGGATCCCTTTGAAAAACATTCGAATGGAAAAGTTTTTGCTGCGGAACGGATGGTAAGTTAAAAATTCTTTTTATTTTTATTTTACTTAAGTCTTGTGTTTTCAGCAGCGGGACGTTTCACTTGCTCTCGCTAAAGTATTCTTTTCACTCACGCAATATGTTTACTTATTTCTTACTTTACAGTATTTATAGATTCTTTATAACTTACAACCATAGTTAAGAATAGTTTTAGGTAGTACAATACGCATGTTATTAATAATGTTCATTAAAAAAAAATCTAAGCTCCTTTCAACGAATCGAGATCGCTATGAAAATAATAACTAAAGAACATTGTATACTATCAATACACAATCAAAACTTACACAAAAGGTAAATTGTACCAATTTATACGGCATATAGATAGTGTATAAGTGTTAATAGAAATAGATACTCTATATGTTTGATCGTAGGTTACAATATTCGTTGTGTTGTATCAAGGACACTCCCGCCCTCGTTTCGCAATTACCTCAGACGCTCGTCGCCGTTGGGACGACGACCCCAACTCGACTTTGACCCACTTCTTACTTTAATTTCGCGTTTCACCCCGTAGACAACATTGCGTACAGTCGTAACTACTGGCTGCGGGACGCACCTGTTGTGTACTGAATAACCTTCTACACTGCTAAACTCTTTATAAACACACTTTAAATTGTCAAATGAATCCTGCCCGTGAATTCATAACGCACCTTACTAAGAAAAACTGACAAAGAATTTCTTCAAAATGTTGTCTTCTTTCGAAGATCTCGATCGTTAAGTCTCTTAAAAGTGAAAGGGTTTTCTTTTCAATTGATGTGCGTAATCTTTCTAAAAAGTTGTTTTCATGTTTTTTATGTTTTCATTAATTTGTATGTTTTTATATTTTTATTGTTAATAAAAAACTGTAATTACTAATTTAAAAATAACTGCTGTGCTCTACCTTTTTGAATTTTAAGTGCCATCCACTGTGAGGATGTAGGGTGAAAAAATTCTGTAGAATTATCTGAGCATGCGAAGCACTCTGTGTAACAAAGGAAGTACTTGGGTAGCTTATGCGATGACAGAAATGTATTTTAAAAATTTAATTTTTAAAAGTTTCGGAGTTAGTTAGTTTCGAGGATTCAGTCCTTGTGATCTGGCTCTCCATCTTGCCAAAGACTATACATTTTTCAAGATTGTCGTGGGGCTTGTGAATGATGTTACTGGAGTAATTGAAAATTCTGTTAAGGCAAACGAAATCCCTTTGATCCTCAAAAGTCTATCAAGTTTGATGACATAATCGAAAAGTTGTCTTTTTATAAAACATCGACGTTTCGAAAAAAAATTAAAGTTATTCAATAACCTATTTAAATAAGTTTGTAAGTTCAAGTCGCTTCCTTCTATGATATATAACTTAACTAGCTACATACTTGAGCATCGTTCAACTAAGAGTATAAATATTTACATTTTCTTTACTTTTAGTTCAACTACAAATTTTTATTTTCGTTCTAATATTTTTCATCCATTAACTACGATGCGAAACGTTGGCAAAGGGTTAAATAAACGTTACTTGCTCAAAGGAAAGCGGTTGTTTTTTTAAACTATATCAAGTATTCGTACGTTATTTCATGTTTTGATTCAATATTAAATTTATAAATTATACTTTCTGCATTTCATTGAAGTCAGATTTTTCGTTTTGTAATTCATGTATTCATCATCAATATTTTGTTTATAAATGTATTATTGTAGGTATTTTTGTATTACGTTGTCTCTTAATTTTTTGACACATCAGGATGCCATTCATATTAGACCTCAATACTATCTAACTACAACTCCTTCAGACTGAATACAGTAATCATTGCAAACTACTGTTTGGTGGTAGATGGAACTGTTGCTAGGTGGTGGAACATAACCAGACGATCTCTGGCACCGGTCTAATACAAAAATTATTACTAAGCTGTTGTCCATTGCTGGGAGTCGGCATTCTCTCACAAGTATACAGATAAGGTGAATTATCCGCCATGCTGACCAAATGCATGTAGGCGAATGTCAAAGGTTCCACGAAAGCTGTTTTTCGTGGAACATGTCGATTTCCTCGTGATGTTATTCTTCACCGGAAACTCTAAGCTTATCGAGAATACAATCAATCACAAACTGGGATATCACGGCTTTTACGCAGCAGAATCCTGAGACCAGTTGAATTTGTTTCAAAGTACAATTACAAATATCGCTGTCGCATCGGTAAGGAAGTTAGAACGTATTTTTAAGATTTTAAGATCTCGTCATTGCAATATCGTCACCTCAGATTCATGAGGCCGTGGAGAAAGTTTTCTCACTCGGCCTTCGCTCGGGTCTACGAGTACGTCTCCCGTCTCCAAGTTCGGCATGTTTAAGTGTTGGAGCAGCGAACTTTTCGCATTAACAAATAGCTTACGTCGGTAATTTCACTTAAGCTGAGACTGTTTTATTCAAAACACACTTTCGCTAAGTGAACAAATTTGTAGCTTTAACTAATTTTTACTCAACGTTTCGAGTGCTTTACAAACCTCATGGTCACGAGTGGCCTGAGCTGATATATGACCTGTTATCACGGAATACCTACAGTAGTATAAACGGTATATGTGCTTACGGTTTTATTAAATAGTTTGAAGTAAAATGAAAATTATTAACACAGAAAATAAATAAGTAGTACGCAGATAAGCTTTGAGGGATTATCGTACAACACCGACGAAGACATTCTTACGGCCTTTAGGAACCAAAATGGAGATGTTTACCGAGGTATAGATCAGGACAAGGCCAAAATAGAAGTACGGTACAGGAGGAAAGCACGAAACCATCACTGCGCACATGTGGCCCTTAGAGTGTCATCACAAGTGTACCGCAATCTTATGGAAAAGGGGCATGTATACATCGACATGCAGCGTATTAAGGTAGAGGACCAAACACCGCTTATCCAGTGCTCAACTTGCTTGGGATATGGACATGGACGCAAATTCTGCAAGGAGACTGTATCGAAATGCAGTCACTGCGGTGGCCCTCATCTAAAGAAAGATTGTGGAGGCTGGATGGCAGGAGAGGTTCCCAAATGCTGCAACTGTAATGCGGCGAAACTCGGACAAATGGATTCATAACGCATTTAGCGCTGAGTGTGCAGTGCGCAGAAAGTGGGAGGCATTAGCCAGAGCCAAGATAGCGTATTGTTGATACGGTTGATAACGGCTCACGGATACCCACTGGAGGATATGTAATCGCCCAGGCTAACCTGCAAAGAAAGTAGTTAGCAACGGAAGAGCTAATGATAGAGTCAGCCAACAGAAACATCGTCCTAGCACTGGTCCAGGAACCCTATGTGGGTGGAATAAGGAAAATGAAGAATTACCGAGGCGCGAGAATCTTCCAGAGCACTGGTGTAGAAGACGGGACAGTGAAGGCAGCAATTGTTGTATTTAATGATGACATTGACGTCCTCCAGTGCCCCAATCTCTCTGATAATAACATCGTTGTTATAAAAATCCGAACCAGTGCTTGGGAAATCGCTGTAGTGTCATTTTACTTTGAGCCGGACAAACCCATAGGACCATACCTGGACCGGCTAAAAGACATCTGCGGTAAAATGGGAAGTACGAGACTACTGATAGGAGGCGATTGTAATGCCAAGAGTACTTGGTGGGGAAGCACTAATGAAGACACCAGGGGTGTTGAGATGTCCGGAGCCTTGGAAGAGTCTGGGCTCCAGGTATTAAACACAGGCGATACACCCACGTACGACACTGTGAGGGTAATAGGGTGATCACAAGCCACATAGACATAACGGCATGTACTGACGACCTTGTGGGATTAATAGCAGACTGGACCGTAGACCGATCGGTTACGAGCTCAGATCACAACACCATTCTCTTCCAGCTTAACTTAATAAGGAGTAAGGGTTTTAGAATAGAGAGAACAACTCGGCTTTACAACACCAAAAAAGCTGACTGGGCGCTCTTCGCTAAGGAGTTGACCAACAACAAAGCCGCATACAACATCTGCGCAGCGACAATAAATGAAGTTAACCACAAGGAGCAGTAGAAAAAATTGCGCGAGATTATACGGAGGCTATAACCCAAGCATGCATAGCAAGTATGCCTACAAAGAGAAGGTCTGAGACCGTAAAAGTCCCATGGTGGAACAAAGAGCTCGAACAAAAGAAAAAGAAAATGGTTACTTTTAGGAGAAGGATCCGAAATGCTGCCCCACATAGACGAGCTATGGTCGTCGAAGAATACCTGGAGAAGAAAGCAGATTATGAAGGTCATGCCAAAAAAGCCCGTATAGCAAGTTGGAAAGAGTTTTGTGAAAGACAGGACAGAGAAGGATTGTGGGAAGGAATATACAGGGTTATCAACCGGACCACCAGGAGAGAAGAAGATATGACCCTGAAAACCAATGATGGAAAACACCTGAACCCTAAAGAATCGGCAATCTTACTAGCCGAGACATTTTACCCCGAGGACCTAGCTGAAACAGACAACACAGACCATAGTCGAGTTAGAGAAGCGGCAGAGACAGTAAACGAGCTGGTCCCTAGTGAAATTCATGATCCACCGTTCACCTCATTGGAGTTGAAAACCGCAGCGGAAAGTTTCAATCCCAAAAAGGCTCCGGGAGCGGATGGTTTTACGGCAGATATCTGTAGCAGAGTAATACTCCAGGATCCGGATTCTCTACTTGCCTTTTACAACAAGTGTTTGCAGATTGCACACTTTCCGAACATCTGGAAGCAAGCCACAATAGTGGTGCTTAGGAAGCCAGGCAAGGATGATTACACGAACCCCAAAGCGTACAGACCAATAGGTCTACTGCCAGTGTTGGGGAAGATCCTGGAGAAGATGACGGTAGCGAGAATAAAATGGCACATAATACCGAGGATTAGTACTCGCCAGTTCGGATTTATGCCCCAGAAGAGCACCGAAGACGCCCTCTATAAACTGGTACACCATATCAGGGGTAAGTTGAAGCTCAAAAAGATAATTACCCTAGTGTCTCTGGATATAGAGGGGGCCTTCAACAGCGCCTGGTGGCCGGCAATCAAAGTCAAATTGGCTGAGGAAAAGTGCCCCGTAAACATAAGAAGGCTACTAGATAGCTACCTGAGCTGCAGAAGGGTTACAGTAAGATTTGCCGGGGAGGAATGCATGCGCAATACCTCGAAAGGTTGCGTGCAGGGGTCAATTAGTGGTCCTCTTCTATGGAATCTTCTTCTGAACCCGTTACTTGTAGGACTCACTGCAAGAGGTGACTATTGTCAAGCGTTTGCGGACGACGTCACCCTTGTTTTTGACGGGGATACGGCACACGAGATAGAAGGACGAGCCAATGCCTCTCTCGAATATGTTAGGCAATGGGGTGTTCAAAATAAGTTGCGGTTCGCACCGCACAAGACCTGTGCAATGGTGCTGACTAAAAAAACTCAAATACGACACCCCACGGCTGCATATGGGAGGGACTTACATTCATGTCCAGGGAAGTAAGGATTCTGGGGCTTACCATTGACGATCGCCTAACATTTAATAGTCACGTGGCGAATCAGTGTAAGAAGGCATTAGGCTTGTATAGGCAAATCGCTGCGGGTAGCCAAGGTCAAGGGGGGAGGGAGCAAAGGACTACGAGGTGATCCCCGGTCTATATACGTAGCTGCGGTCGAGCCAATAGTGTTATACGCGGCAGCGGCATGGGCACCAGCAGTCAAAAAGCTGGGTATTCAGAAGCAGCTCAACACCGTGCAGAGAGGCTTTGCACTAAAACTCTGCAGAGCGTACCGCACGGTCTCTCTCCACTCGGCCTTGTTGTTGTCAGGAATACTACCCCTAGATCTTAAAATTCAGGAGCAGTTCGACCTGTATGAGGCTCGGAGAGGATTGTCCCAGGCACTGCTAGGCGATAAGGAGGTGGAGCGAATGACGGTATTTGCAGATACTCCTCACCCTGCTTCACATATGGACCTCAAGTTTACAAGTCTGGTAGACCAAAACTCCGTGGACGAACACAATGTGCAGGCGGTTAAGATATACACCGACGGCAGCAAGCTTGAGGGTAAGGTTGGAGCCTCACTTTCCATATGGAAAGGCGAAGGGGAGGTCCAAAACCGGAAGCTATATCTGTCCGCGTACTGCACAGTCTATCAGGCGGAACTCTTGGCCATATGTGAGGCAACCAAATTAGTCTTGAGAAGGACGGAAGAGAGCTACGGTTTGTACAGTGACTCTAGAGCTGCGCTAGATACTGTTACAAATTATGGCTCGCTCCATCCTCTTGCGGTGTTGGCTAGAGAAAATTTACGTAGGGCCTCTGACCAGAGCAAGAATGTATCCTTATTCTGGGTCAAAGCCCACGCGGGCATATCTGGGAACGAGCGTGCGGATGAACTGGCCAAGCTGGCTGCCCTTAACAGCAGAAGGAAGCCAGACTATGACCAGTGCCCAGTGTCGTATGTTAAGTGTCTACTTCGAAAGGCCTCAGTTGCGAGATGGAGCACCCGATATAACGAGGGTACAACCGCGTCCATCACGAAACTGTTTTTCCCAGACGCAACTGAGGCGTATAACTTGATAAGAAAGATCCGGCCAACTGGTCACTAACCCAGATATTTACTGGTCACGGCGGATTCTCCCAATACTTGAACCGTTTCAAGTGTCGGGACAATCCATGGTGCATATGTGATAACGCCACGGAGGAAACGGTTCCTCATTTGCTAACGGAGTGTCCTATCCATATGAACTCGCGGCATGAATTCGAGCAAGAGAAAGGGCTGAAAATAGATAAAGTAGGTTTATGCGAGTTAGTAAAAAATAAGTTAGTAAGAGATAAATTTTTTAAATTCTGTATAAATATATGTACAGTAGTTAACAATAGGAATAAGGATAAGTAAATACGATTTTCGTAATGATATTTAAAATATTATTACTAGTAAATTATGTGAATAGGATAAAAAGCCCCTGAATAATAATATCAGGGAAAAGAAGGAAAAATAAAAAAAAAAAAAAAAAAAAAAAAAAGCTTTGAGGGAAAGAAATTCTTTAAGATATCTTTCATTAAAAATTGTGTATTTAAAATGGTTAACGGTTAATTTTTTAAACGACACCTATTTTGCTTTAGATTCATCTTACGTATTCATTATTAAAAATTACCGTTCCCTTTTCACATTGCGTATGTATTTCTTTTAATAGTATTTTTAATCAACCCATTTCCCTATTCATTCCGAAGGTACGAATGATTTCATGAGTAGCCCACTATGAAAGAACTTTCAAGAATGCGGTATTATAAAAACTAGGTTTTGCTCGCGAACGGTGTGCGGCGTATTGAAAATTGTGAAACTATATGGAATTTTCACGAAACTTTTAAAGCCATGTTATAAAAGCTCAACTTTTAATAAGTCAAGCAACGTTATTGCAAACGTTAGTGAGATACTTCGTGGAGCTGCGGCCCACTGTGTGGAGGTATTATGAAAAGTTAACTGGACTTCAACGCGAACTATATTCTGAATACGACTGAGGAATCTATAAAGTATTGTAAAAGTTGACTGTTAAATACAAAACCAATATGAAATGCTGACTGATATAGTTTTACAACAAATGCTATTTCATTTATTTTCTGTATAAATATTAATCAATTGAATATTAACATAACCTAAGTTAAATAAAAAAAAAATTGTCTAACGACGTCAATGTTATAATCAAAAACTTCTTTTTACTTACTAAATTTCGTTTTGACAAACCAAACATTTTCTTAATGATATATTATGCGTTTTAGTGATAACATTTCTGTCGGATAATTAAAAAACAGAAAACTCCGATCGTTTTATTTGTTCTTTTACTCTTAGAAGTTAAATACCAAAATATGAGGTAAAAATAGTTGTTTGACTTGACTATTGATAACCAAACTAAGTTTGCACTAATAGTCATTAATTTAAGTACATGAAATAGAATATATAAACACGTTTGATAATATGTTTTTTGGTCGTACATTGATAATATATACATGAAAAGGTTTTCAAGTTGAAGGTATTCTCGAGTAGAATAATAGAAGTTTGTTATTTCGGTCCCCGGCGGGATGTAATTGGTAGCCCTTATCCCGGAGCACCTCCTGCGGTTAGCGATGCTGTACATCAAAACAAATGTTTCAAATTACGCCGCCTTATTTTTAACAAGGAACAATTTGTTTCTCGCCCGTTTGTGTTCAGGCGCTCCGAAATCGCTATTGTCGCTTCGTATTTAATGTAATTTTCTTTGACAGGTCGTACGAATGCTTCCTGTTTCGCGCTGATGATTCCAATTGTGCTGTTCATGCTGATAAAGGTAAGTATTGAGTATTATATTTTAATACTTATGGTTACATTTATAGTGATTACTTTTCGCGTAACGGCAATGAGCTGATCATCTCAATGGTACAAATGACCAACGTTAAAATAGACGTTTTATAGAACGCCGGACGTATTTAGGTAATTTATAGCTTAAGACGCTATCTAATAAAATGGAGCAACGATCTGGTTTATGTAGCTAAGTGGTGTTTCGCGTAAACACCATTAGCTTTCAGCAGTGTCTAATAACACGATGTGACCAAATATTTGTTTAAAATCACTGCTGCTCTAAATTTTACTGTTATAAAAAGATTCGCAAACATTATGTGATACATTTTCTGCTTAACAGTAGTACTACGTTCCTGGACTCTGATTTTTTCATTGAAAATAGACTTAGGTTAGTCATCCAAGTGCCATGGGAGCAAGACAGAAGAAATTTACTTTCTGCACCAGATCTGATCTCATTCTATTCGTATTCTTTGTAGCTTTGTAACGGCAAAGCGTAAAAATTGCCATCAAGAAAAAATGCCCTACTCACTTCGTCAAATTATATTAGATATTAAAAAAAAATTACCTTTAGATTATTTAATGTGATATAGTTTCTATTATTTTCCCATTTCATGAACGTCTTGAGACGTTAAAAAATAATGATGTTATAAATAACATAGTTATTATATAGGTGGCAATACAACCCTTTTTGTAGACGGTAATAAACGTTTGCTTTAAAAGGTTTCCGCGCAAGAGCCGTAAAAACTGTAAAAAGGCCAACAAATTTGCAGTCTGAAAAGTAGCTTGAGGTTCATAGCGGAATGGATTATAAACATAAAGACGTAGTTTAGTTATTTCCGCGTGAATATTGTGTAAAAGAAAAACCCGTTTTATTATTTTCATGTTAAAGAACGAAGGACGAGTTCGTTCATCTTTTTGACAATTTTCTGTAACGTATAAATATTAATAAGGATTATGAGAAATAAAAAGAGCTTGTACCTAACCATGTATATGGGCCTTTAGATAATTTTAAATATAAACTAAGTACAATAACCCAATGGTTTTTTCTCAGGGTTTAGTTCGCTATTTAATTAATATGATACATATTTTAGAACTAGGACTTATACACTTGACTAACTATTTACTTAAACATATTTATTATGCGAATAATGTTATTATAAAGCAACAAATTTCTATGCGTACAAATATATTAGGTACGGAGAAAATGTGAAAGTACGTGAAGAAATATAAATTTACGGTTCACAAAAATTCAATAGAGAGTTATTTTCATCCCAGCGGAATACTACACAGACGGGGCCATTACGACCGACAATTTAACGAACATATGTTATCTACTCCATGTAACATATAACCTTTCCACCTGCGTATATTAATATTGTATGTATTTGTGCGTAAGATATTAGTATATCTACGCGCAAATGGCTAAAATGGGTTTCTTCTTGCCCACGGTGGAACAAATATATTGCGATTTGCTCCTTCATTTTCTCGCAAGGTATTTTATTGCTTTGGGGTCGCTCATAAATTCCGTACTCACTCAGAGAGAAAAATAAAGCCTCCGCTTCTGCTTCCAGCAAATTGTTGCGAGAAATTTCTTATTAGTCTCTCTTAACGCAAAGGTTCGGTTTGTGCACATGGTCATTTACTATGAATATTCTAATACATTGTCTTATTGGATCTGTAACTGCTTAAGTACCGTCACACTTCAACTTAGCTACCGTTTGTAGAAAGGAAAATGAAAAAGTTGCTTACGACTTGGCCACGGCGACTAATTGAATTAAATTAATCTTTTGGCGAGCGCAGTATGCTGGTAACGGTCACAGGAAAAGCTGACAGAAACATTAAAAAGTAAAATTGACATCTTTCGTATACTTTCCACAGAGATTTTATATTGTAACTGAAAACTCCATTAATAATATCTATTTTAAGTGAAGTGAATTATTATTTACAAACTAAATATTTCTTGACTAAAATATATATCTTCTTGTTCTCGAAACAAGTTCTTGTATCGAAGTTGTTAAAGTTTAAAACAGGGGCAATCAATTGGCATCGGATCTTTGATACGGCAGAGCTTTAATAAACTTTTCAGAGCAATCTGAAATTCTAATTAAAGCAGCCGTATTCTGACCCCGGCGTGGATATCGTACCGCTGATAGAAAAAACCTTTAATCAAAGCCGTCAATAGTGGTTGAAAAAATTCAGAGATAGAAATTGGAATCTTCTGTATCAACTTGCCGGGGAAGTTGTTACGTCTGCGTCTCATTATCTCCTCGTCGCTTATTGAAGAACTTCGCTTACTTTTGTAATAATATCTTTACATTGAAATTGATTTCTATTACTTCATAAAGTGACGGAACTTCAAAAGTAGGTAATCTCTGGTTCGATTCTGGGGTCATAATTTAACGGAGTTTGGAAGTGGTAAGGTTACTTCGAACCCGCGTGGCTAACTACCTCTACCATGTTGTAAATTTGTTGCCATAAATATGATAATAAACTGTTAGAACATTTTTGAAAGAAAATAAGGGCAATTGTTGTAACAACTTTATAAATTACTCGAATTGATTTTCAATCAACGTTATTAGTGCTTCCTAAAATTATAAAGTTCATTTTAAGGAGAAACCGAAGAGTTTCATAATTGCTTAACAAGATGGCGCCAACGTTTTATGAACAACCCAAATGCCCTTTGCTCGTAAAGAAATAATAAATTCTTTAGGATTATAGATTATGGTTTTTTGACAGCCCGACATATTTTTCGATTCTACAACTTCATATTTTTTTAAATTTTAATATGAAACTATTCTTTAATTGTCACCCGTTTTTATTTTTATTATCTAGGGGAATCTTCGAATGATATCCTGATTTTATAGGAAAACAGAAATATGTTATTGCTATCCACAAAAATCCTCTCATTGGTCAATCTCAGAGCGCTGCGAGATGCAAAAACCCATATTGTTTATAGATATGTAAAAATATAAACCTTTTAATGCCAACGATGCCGCTTTACAGATAACTGTGCAACTATTGATTTCGGTATACATATTGGATTATATGGCAAATAGAATAAAGGCCATATCTTAAATAAGTAGTGCAAACCTTTTTTCTTCGTCAAATCTCAATTGTAATAAATGAAAAACCACATTCATGCGCAGCCGCTATAAAAAAGGAAGTGAAGGACGGGACGATATAAAAAAGTCGTTTGACCAAAACTCAAACAATAAAAGCATCCTTTTAACGTTCATATTAAATTTATTGAAAACGGTTTTTACGAACAATAAATCTAGAGTAAGAAAATGTATTAGCAACGGACTTGGCTCAATGTTGTGTCGATTACATTGGGGTCAACTGTACTGTAGCATATGCTGAATCGATAAATTTAAATGGTACCCGAACTTTAGTGATCTCGTATTGGAAACGAGTTAACAATACTTTAACTTTCGAAAAGCGATTAAGAGGATACAACGGAATAAAAAGATCAGTATTGTATACTTGTAGTAAGTATGATGTTGCAGTGATCATCGGAGTCGATTAAAAATATAATCGGAGTTATTCAAAATCGATCAAAATAAATCGATACAATCGGTTTACGCGAACGTTTTGTTCAGTTATGTAAGCCTGGTGTACAGTGACCTGAAAACATTGAGGATTGACTGCGGAATTTTTTATGCACAGTCAGACGCCCGGCATAGTAATGTGTTCGTACGGATCTGAATAGCTAAAGGAACGTTGCAGATGTTGGGGCGAACGGTTGTTTAACAATGCCTCGCTGCTTGCAAGATTTATATGCCGCTTTAAATCTTCTTCGGTTTTATTTTGATTTATAAACGTAGCACAATGTCTATTAATTATAATATGGGTGTATATTTGTAACATCAAAGAGTTACCACAATTAAAAGATGAATGTAATATATATATGAAACAAAAAACTTGTTTCAATGTTTGTGTGACTACATCCTTTTTTGTACATAATTGATATTGCTTTTTGTTCGTCTCATTCCTGATACAGTCCAGTCTCGTATATGTTAGTAAATTAATTATCTAAGTAATTTCACTGTCTTCAGTGGCCGGAGCATGTTTATGTTTACTATCCTACATCAGAACTGTATGATCGCATAAGAATTTCTCTTGCAAAAAGCTGAAATTTTTTAAACATGACTAAGATGGTAAAATAGCATATTACTGGCTTGATGTTTTGTGATCACAACTTTTGAGCGCCAGTAGCTTCAGAAATATTGCATTTGTTGCTGATCCTGAAATCGTTATCACGTTGTTCGGAGAACTTTATATTGCATATGTGTAAATAGTATATTTGTTCAGTTTATTTAAAATAATACAAGCCAATGGACAAATTCTGGGACGCATTTGATGGTCAGCTTATTGAATGCGAATTTTTCGAGACCATTACAGAGCAAGCTAGAACAGTTACTTCACCAAAAGGAAACTTTCCAAATTGGAATAGTTCACCGGATATTTCCCGCTTTGGCATCCATCTTTGTGGAGGTCCGCACCGCCTCGCCCGGAGCAAACGAACGAGACATATTTTTTTTTTCTTTGTCTAACATTAAATCCTTTTTAAAGAGTCTACTGTTTGCAAATTTTACAAAATATTAGTAAACACAAAAACCTAAACTCGTCTCGAAATAATTTATTTCTTGAAGAAATCTAAACGCTTGTTTATAATATCTTCGGTGACAGAAATAAAAATAAATATCACATTTTAGGCTCTTCATCAAAGTTTACAAGATTACCGGCATCTTACAGATTTGCAAGAATCTTAAAGATCGTCAAGTAAACTATTAAAAGAAATGGTTAATACTGCAGCACAACCTATTTCTTTCGCCAAGCAGGAATAAGTAGTAATTACTATGTTTTGATTAGAAAGATGTTGTAGCAAATTGTTTTAGTATAAAGACGAACAGTATTTACTTTTTGTGTAAGTAGTATTATTGATCGTGTTTTATTTTACAGTTGTGGTCATGTGTGCTAAACCTACATATTTTTGTTAACATGGCACATACAAAGGTTACGTTGATATCAGCAGTTCTCGCTTAGCTCCGTTATTTATGGTGGATCCTACGATTTAGAGCTACATAAATTTTAAAGCATCGCGAATTGTAAAAACGGGTAGCCTTACTATTTTAAATTCCGGATACAAAATTTAACCGCATTATTAAAAGACGAAGTGAAGATTTAGCGTTTACATTTATAAAGGAGTTTTATGCTATTCGTTTTGGTAACTTAACAGAGGAATTGTTAAGTGATGTTATTTCCCTTTTGCGTTTTACAATTTCAGTTACGTGGTGCTCATTAGTGAGGGAAGGCGGCTTCCGGCCGCACAAGCGAAAGCGTTTAAAGCGGTCTCCGGGTGAGAAGGTTTTCTTTCTTTGATTTATTTAAGTAAGATTTATTTTTCTTTCCCTAGCATACCTGTTCTTTGTTCAGATACGCGACCTGAATTAGTTTATACTTTCATCGAGCAAGCTGTACAGCCTGGCGCTCAGGTTGCCCTAAAATGTTCTGCAGTAGGAGAACCGCCGCCTAGGTTCCGATGGACACTAGACGGTCAACCTGTACCACCGCATCACGGGTACGTCAATATAAAAAAATATTTTTAGAAGAACATGAATTAAATTAAAATAAAAGAAACCCAAGGTCTCTTATTCAGTTGTGTTGATATATTTATTAACTTATTACATTAAGTTACATGTATTTTATAGTTTTTTTTTTATACTTTTATGCGACGCGACGAGCAAGACGTTCACCTGATGGTAAGTGATACGCTTGCCCATGACAACGTGGTGCTAGTTGAAATGGTACACACTGCACCACATTGCGCTCGTCGCCTAGAGACATAAGGTGTTAAGTCTCGTTACCCCAGTAATAACACTAGCTACAGCGCCCTTCAACCCGGAACACAGTAATGTTTGCACACCACTATTTGGCGGTTGAAATAGGAGCTGCGGTGATACCCATCCAGACGGTCTCCGGCAACAGAGACCTACCACCAGTAAATATGCGTTTAATCAAAACATGTTAATTATTTAATAAAATTCTATAAAGTTTCTTGTATGAAGTTCTTCGTTACAAGGCTTAAATATTTTTTATGTTTACCAGTGCGATAATAACGGAAGGCCATGAAAATGGACCGACGGGTATAGGGTCCAGTAACAACTACATCCTGTCCACGTTGTCACTGAGCAGTGCCAGGGTTGAACACGGAGGTCGGTACGAGTGCCGAGCCACCAATCCCCATGGCTCTGTGGCTCATGCTGCTCGCCTAAACGTTTATGGTAAAGGTTAACAATTTTATAAGTCCCAAACCTTCTGTGTCATATTGACATATAGCTAAAATATTAAAGTATTGAAATATTGAAATTGATACAAAAGAACTATATTACAGTTAAGCTCGCGTTTAAACATATATTATTAATTTAAACTTTCATTGTATACTTTTTACTGTGTACATAAAGAATTAATGAAATATTAAATAACACATTCAATTATTAAAAAGATAATGATTTTTTGTACGGTATATGTTGTTTTTTACATATTTATTTTGTGGATTATCTACCCCGCTGTTTTCTATTAAAAAAGGAGAAATTATTTATGCAGGCCCTCCGTATATACGCGCCATGAATCCCGTAAAGGCTGTTGCGGGTTCGGAAATTACTATCTGGTGTCCTTATTACGGATTCCCAATAGAGTGAGTATAAAATTACTATATCTATTTTATTGGAATATCATAAATGGTCTACCTCTACGTTTTCTCACCATATGGTAACTAAAATACTAAGAACTTATGCTTTGAACTAGACTATAAAATGTTTCATTTAAACAATTAGGTTTAAGATGAAAAAATAAATATAATTGTTGAAAAATTAAACTAAACGGGACTTTAAATATTAAATTTCAAAAAATTTAACAATATAACATGTATCGGTATACGCTTAAACCGATATCAATTCTTTTTCATGGTGGTATGAATAAATATGGACCTCTTTTTGCCTTGAAAATAAAACTTGAAAGGGTGTGTAAAAAAGGTTATCATGTAAAAGGTTTTATGAGAAATCATTTCTAGATCTTGTGATATAAGGATTTAGTACGTTTATACTATTCATTTACTCACAAATATAAATCCTTCATTTATTAAGGCATTGGAAAATGTACGTTTTTTAGTTCAGTAAAGTGGGAGGGTGGTGCCGGTGCAGATCCTAGATATCACCAAGTTGACGGTCAACTAACTATAACAAATGTGGATCGGAATAGAGATAGAGGTGGTTGGATATGTTCAGTTTTGACACCAGGAGGTGAATTAGCCAGACGGGAGGTACGTTTCCTTAAAATAAATAATACACTTATTAAAGGAACAGTAGCCGCAGTAACATTTGCGTATGTGCAAATTGTAAGTAAAGCAATAAACAATAATGTTATTATACAAATAATTAAATTCTGTGCTGATAATTTGTGAAATGACTTTGTTTCATGTCTAGGTGCAAGTAGCAGTTGTTTCGCCGCCTGTTCTATCACCTATAGTGTTTCCACCTGGCTTGAGATCAGGCGACCGGTCCCAGTTGACTTGCACCGTGACGTCAGGCGATATGCCAGTTTATTTTTCATGGCTGAAAGATCAGATGCCAATATCGAGTGTGCTGCAGGTATAAAACACTTTTAACTCAAGATGTATACTTTTTTCAGAATCTTATATTGATTCCTCTTGGTTTTTACTGGTTTTAGGTGGACGAGCGTGGGGCAGAATTTTACAGTATGCTTCTATTCAAAAGCTTAACAGCAGCACACAGTGGAATCTACACATGCGTTGTCACTAACACCGCCGGTAAAGCCAATACTTCGGCTGAATTGGCAATCAAAGGTAAAATAACTTAAGTTCAGTTGTCACCAGCGTTATAATAATTTTCATACATAAAACAGCGAAAATTAAGAAAAGAACTCACTTATTTCTTTTTGAATTGTAACTGTAACTACAGTATCTGTTACATCCAGTAAGTTGTATTGAGGAGTTACTATCACGTGAATAACGTGTTCAATATTAACTTCTCTCTTTAGTACTATCTTCACATAAAAAATGTAAATACTCGGATGTTCCTGCTAATGATAAATCTTCTTTTATTACAACAGTTCCCCCGTACTGGCAAATTGAACCATCGGATGTTGCTGTTTTACTTAACGGTTCCCTTACTATCAGTTGTGAGGCACGAGGTCATCCCACGCCGGCAATGTATTGGACTAAATTTTCTGGTAAATAGCTTACGTTTATAATTAAATAAAGAACTATTTTTTTTTGTATGTCAGTGAGCTAATATTACTGTTTTCTGTTTATAAGGTAGTACAGAAACTACGCTTGGGGGCGTATCTGATCCGGTTGTCCTTAATAATGGTTCGTTAAGATTAGAATCAGCCCGTGCTGAACATTCAGGCCGATATCGTTGTAGAGCTGATAATGGAGTAGCACCGCCATTATCGAAAACCCTTACAATACATGTTAACGGTGAGTATTAAAAGCTTTTATTAAAGATGTATGTTAAACTAAAATTTTAAAGATTATAATGAATCACTGTTTAAATTTTGCAATAGAACCTGCACGATTCGAAACACCTTCAGTTAATGTAACAGCTAAACTTGGAGACACTGTACGACTAGCTTGTGTCGCACGCGGTGACAATCCACTCTCTATAACATGGAGCAGTTCCGGCCGTGCGCTTCCGAATTCTGATTACAGGTACAAACATTTATCATATAATAAGGTATTATAAAAACAGTGAAACGTTTTTAAAATTATGATTGCAATTAAATATTTTAGAATGAGTATTTCAGAAACACGAAGCGCTGAAGGTTTGAGAAGTGAATTGGTTTTGGAAAGAGCGGACAGAAGAGATTCTGGTGTATACCGATGTCAGGCGTCAAATCCTTACGGGCGGTCCGATCACTTCGTGCACCTCGGCGTTCAAGGTAAAATCTGGACACTAATTGTGAATTTTTATTTAATGCTTTGATTAATTGATGTTCTACTTCTTATAGAACCGCCTGAGCCCCCAGCGAATTTTCGTGTGTTAGAAACCACATCGCGTTCAGTACGCTTACAATGGCGTCGACCGTATGACGGTAATTCGCCAGTTCTAGGTTACGTAGTGCAGTATCGTAAACATGATTCTACCAATCCCGATTCTTGGAGAGATGCCGATACTCACAACGTATCAGTGTCAGCACATTCACTTGATACGTACACCGAGTGAGTATCATTCTAAAGAAATTAGTAGAAATTATTGTTTGAAAAATCTTTATATTCTTCGATCTTGACACTTTCAGTGTTGAAGGCGCAACAATATCTGGTTTGGAACCAGCAACTCCTTATTTAGTACGAGCTAGAACTGTTACAGCACAATTTGCTTCAACTCATACGAGGGCGCTACTTGCTTTAACTTTACATGAGCCTCCTTCTCGAGCACCGTTGAGTCTTCGAGCTTCAGCTCCTCGACCTGCCACTGTTGAGTTGGCGTGGCAGGTATTAAACACTTAATTATAAGTACTTACATCTCATAAATTTTGCAATTCAATTAAATAAATACACGTTTGCATCAACATTTAAAAGCTCTTCTCAGGGTTCAAGTCAGCAAATTTTAGTATAATAAATATAACTGATTTAAAAAAAAAATAATAAAAATGATTACTAACCAGGTGGTAGGTCTCTGTTGCCGGAGACCGTCTGGGTGGGTACCACCGCAGCTCCTATTTCAACCGCCAAATAGTAGTGTGCAAACATTACTGTGTTCCGGTTCCGGCGCTGTAGCTAGTATAATTACTGGGGTAAGGAGACTTAACACCTTATGTCTCAGGGGACGAGCGCAATGTGGTGCAGTGTGTACCATCTTAACTAGCGCCGCGTTGTCATGGGCAAGCGTATCACTTACCAACAGGTGAACGTCTTGCTCGTCTCGTCGCTTAGTAGTATAAAAAAAAAATACTATAAATAATTTCTATCTAGATACTAAACAATTTTGACACAGTTTATCAATCTTTATAGCACTCCCAAAAGCTTAATTTTTTAGGTATCCTAACATGTTCCTCATCAAACGTTTCTTATACTGTATTTAAAAGACATTTAAGATCATTTTTATGGATCATACTGTAAATTATTACAATTCTCCAAGTTTCCAAACAAGTGAAGGAATTATGGATTTTATTTTTTGTTATTATTGTTTTTAACCAATATTATCTTACAGGCTCCTCCCACGTCGGCTTGGAATGGTGAATTACTTGGCTACACGGTGTGGTGGTGGCCGTCTGCTGATGGCTCAATGTCGGGCGGCGCTAATGTTGGCATGGAGTTTGCAACGGTTCGGGGTCAAATTAATAAGTACACTATCGAAGGTCTGGAACACTATACGAGGTAACTATGAGTTTGTGTGGAATTATATTGGATCATACTCCTTGCCGTTTCCACTACAGGTGGAGTCATCACAACTTGGTATCTACTTTCATTATTCATAATGTTGTAAAGAGCATAGGCATGAGCTCCACGAATTATTTTGTTGGTGGAACAGCCATCTTCGGTTATGAAGTATAGGTTACCAACAATATCTTGCTCGATAAAACACTGCTAACCATTCTGACACCTTATCTAATAGTGTAGATAGTAGCCTTTGACGATATTCATAGAACAAAAGACTAAAGTACAGCGCTGCCGATGTCACATGACCACCCCTTTTGAAAATGCGGTTTATGTATTTAATGTATGATAATTTTATAGCAATGAGTTCTATTTTAATAAATTTCCTCAGGTATTCAATCAGCGTCAGAGCATTCAATAGTGCGGGGGCAGGTCCTGCCACAGCGTCAGTAAATACTTTAACACAAGAAAGTGGTAAGTCTATAGGTAGTAGATGTTTATTGCTAGACATCGTCTAAATATTTACTTATCAAGCAGTAGAATGAAAACATTATGGTCTTCCGAGACAGGGAGCTACTAATATTAATACAGTAGCGACACTTGCCAATTTATGTTTCTAAAATATTAGCGTTATGGTGTTGTGTCAATATCCTAACTAGTACTGTATAAAAATAAAAAAGTCACAAAATTAAAAACAAACTGCCTTTAAAATATGTTTTTAATACATTCAATGTGACAATTATCACGATTTTAAACAGTACTGATAAATCATTATGTGGAGAAAGTTTCGATTTAATAGGCTCTATAATTAGTGAAATTACAAAACCAATGAGTAATTGAAAACGTAGTGTTGTGTGTTTTTTGTACTGTGGAATGTTCAGAGAAGAGCGTAATTGGAAAGCTTTTGTTTACCATCCATCAGTATTTTCAGTTAACAGTCAATGAATTACCTCAAATAATGAATTGTTTTTTCGTTAGCTCCCTTTGATTTCCATCAGTTATCCCAATTGAGCTTTACGTTTGCTTTTTGTGTACGGTACTATTTTGGACTTTGAACTGTTACGCGTTTCAAAATTTCTACTGGTGCTAATTACATAGTTAAATCCATAATAGGTAAGTCAAGTTAATTATTTCGGAACAGAGCTATTACTAAATTTTTGATACTACCAACGGATAAAAATCATCTACTTGATCACACCGTAAAAACTTTCGTTATTTTATATAAAAAATACTATTTTCTTAAAAACGGCATCAGAATCGATAAATAACAATATTATATTTAAAGTTCCTACGGAAGGACCGCGAGCTGTCAGGTGTCGCGCAGTGTCGCCACAAAGCTTGAAGGTGGAGTGGTCACCGCCACCAGCGCATGCGCATCATGGAGCTCTTCTTGGATATAAGTTACTGTATCGTCCTGAACATAGTGAGTATCATGAGATTATAGTGAAAAACGGTCTCGTTGTAGATACTACTAGTATTACTATTAGTATTTACTGCTTGTTCTAAATTTGTGTCAAAGCTATAACTTTATGGGAAATGATATAAACTTCAGATACTTACTAAGTAGTTAGGTAAACTACAGTTATAACACGATTCAATTGTTTAATTTCAACCAAACAACAGTAACTTGCTAGTAAGTTTTCTGTTTAAAACTCGAATCATCAGAAAATAACCTCGAAAGAATCTCCGGGGAAGAATTTTTCAGTCTTAATTTAAAGGCGATACAATTTGTTTGATAGCTATTCAATGACAACAGTGGAATAAAATCTGGCCTTAACACAATATTAAATCAATACACAGAATAGTTGTTGCAAAAACTAAGTTGAATTAATTTTAAGTACAAGCTAAGCTGAGTGATGGCAGTTGTTTGTCGGCAGCGGCTGATTGGCTGGAATGGGAGGTACGCGCGGGAGGTGGGCAGAATAGTGTAGAGGGAGCAGAAGTGAAACGTGTAGCTGGCGTTGAAACACTTTTACTTGCTCTAAGACCACACATGAACTACACAATACAGGCCTTAGCGTATACAGCAGCCGGCGATGGTGTTCCTGCTCATCCCATACACTGTACAACACATCAAGATGGTAAGCCTAACCTTACTGCTCTAAAACAATATTTTACATAATGAGCTGGTCTGTAACTAAGGATTCTATATCAGCAAATAGTTATGGTGGTAAAACATACATTTTAATTTTTATAGTACCCGGGCCTCCAGCTGCTGTTAAAGCAGTAGCGACGTCTGTATCATCTTTAGCGGTTAGTTGGTTACCGCCAAGTCGAACCAATGGACCAATATTATACTACACAGTATTTTACCGAGAACTTGGCAGGTAACTAAAGATTCTACTTTTATTTAGTCGACATTGATTATCATTCATTAAAACGATTTACAATTACTTTGTAGAGAAAGACCACCTCAAACTACTACAGTCCAAGCGGAAGATGTAGAATCTTCAGTCGGTTTAGGTGGATCTACTGAATTGAGATCTCTGTCCGAAGGAGCTACTTATGAGGCTTGGGTTGCAGCTCATTCAGTAGCAGGTGAAGGGGAACCATCAGCGCCTCAGCCGGCAACGACAACATCCAGAGGTGAGTAAGCAAAAACGATTAGATTAACTATGCTACAAAAATTTATAAGAAAATCTTAAAAGCTATTATAATTTTTTGTAGCAACGGTAAGGCTGCTATCGTTTGGTGTATGGGCTCGAGTGAAATGTGGTCACTCCTTAAGGCTGGCATGCGCTTGGCGTGGTGAGCCAGCGCCGCGTGCGCGTTGGCTGCGCGGCGACAGGCCTGTGACCCACGACCCACGCACTCATCTGACACCACACGGTCACTTAACAATACACGGTAAGAGGCATAAATAATTGTTTAATTATTAACCTTATTTTCAGTGTTTGATCCAAAATGATGTGTCATATGTATGGAGTAACGAGATTTAACATTTTGTGTCTCAAAGCGACGGGCACAATGTACCGTTTTTTATATTACACTTACAAGCGCCATATTTCGTTTCTCAAGTTATTTTGAGAAAATATAATTATTTTCTTCAATGTATAAGTAAGCTCGATTTCGGATAGAAGTAGATGCATCGACCAGTGGAAACTACACCTGCGCTGCTCGCAACGCGTTCGGATCTGAAGAAGTAACATACCGCGTGGAGTGCGCCTCCCCGCCGACCGCGCCCACTCTCACCTTGGACCACGCTGCACATAAAGAAGCAAAACTTACCTGGCGAACCACCCATCATCCTGCTGCTCCACCGCATGGTAAAATGTTATTCAGATTTTCGTTCTAATAATTTGTTTTAGTCTAATGAATGAAGTTTAATGATAAGCAATGTGATAGAAATATTAGTTTATGTTTCATGGAAGCTACGAGACGGGCACGACATTCACCTGATGGTATTAAGTGATTCTTCACACTGCTCATAATACTGGTGTATACACAAAACCATATTGTTCTAGTCGCCTTGATATATAAAACCCCTTCACACTGGAACTCAGTAAAGTCTGTACATTTTTAATTTGACACCAGATATGTAGTGAGAAATGAAGGATAAATTCTAAATTAATTACTAACAATAGATTTAGATGCAAGATTATTAAACTTAGTCTCGTTTTCTGTAAAGGTTTTACCATTTGGTGGGTTCGTGTCAGGGATGATGTTGGTGACGGAATAGAACCAATGAACGCACGGGGTGAAGAAGAAAGGAGACAGGAAGCCGGCGGAGAAGCATCTAGCGTCATCCTCAGGGCACTATCATGTGGGGCAACATATTCTGTGAGAGCAATTGCCCATTCGAGAGCCGGCCCATCACCATCTTCTGCCCCGCTATTAGTACGAACGAAACCTCCAGGTAACAACAAGAAGCCTTAAAAAAATCTGTTGCTTCTCCTATTTTATTCTCTTTACTTGCTTGGATCTCTTGTAATAATTTCCTTTACATGTAAGTTACGTTTAATATAAAAAATTGCTAACATTTTTAGTTTTAGTGTGGGAAGGAGGGGGAGATGTAGAAGAGAACAGTGAACATGGTGCTGAAGCGGCAGTTTGGAGCAACAGCAGTTCTTTAGCGGTTGACGCAAGGCGGGCAGTTAGATGTGGTGCTCGACTCGTGCGTTTACAGTGGCGAAGAGCTGATGCGGCCACCAACGCGATCTGGAGAGATGCAGACTTAACGTCGTTACACCATCACCGCGAAGTAAGTCAACGAATGGATTTATCGACTAAAAGTATATTGCTTTATCATACTTCCTGTTGTCGGTTAATAAAATATGTCTTTATTTGTGTAATATTAATACCAGGTCGTGATCAATGGTTTGGCGACGGGAGCGTGGTACGCACTTCGCATGTGGACGGCCACGGAGTCCGCGCGACATCAAGCAATCATTTACGCTGCGACCACCACACACTCTGGTGGTAAGTCATAATACTACAGATACAATCGTGGTATTTAATTACAAGAAAATTTTTATGTGATTTATACATGCAAACTTCTTGTTTAAGTGAGGTTAACAATAAAACTTACAGCAATTATATTTTTTATAAAAAAATTTCAAGTGTTCAGACTTTTAGTACTGCGGCATCTATATATATTTTATTCGTATTATTATTTGTAGTCTTTGTTAAATGTATATTTCACATAACATTTTGTAAATAAAGTTATTGAAACAAAATATTCATAGACTTTAATCATCGATTTGTTTATAGGTAATGATACGTGCTTTGATTTAGACTTCATATTAGAAATAATTATTTTCTTACCTTAGTTTTAAAGATTAATACATTAAGTCTTATATATTATAACATTGAATATATTCGTGTGTTTTACGTTACATCCAAAGTCATTATTCTGATTACAAAACTAATTATGTCACTTCTGTCGTATATAATAATGAAACAAATGGGCTCTACTCAACAAACTTGATGTATAATTATAACAATGTTAGCAGCTTTTAATCAATTACTTAGCGCTCTCCTATCTTTTATCTTACTTAAAAGTTGTCGTCTTACCTGAAATGATATTATCGACACGTACGCTCTTTCTTATACCATTTATTAGATTTTTAAAAACTTATTAGGACCTTTAATTAATGTTACAGTTCGACGTTCTTATAAATCATAAGGGCATGTAATCTATTTCCTATTTTCTTTTAGTACATAGCAAAAAAAATATGTTTTTACATTAGAGAGGCTACGCAGACCAGTTGCATTTCAATCGGAAGGGTCTGCACCATCAGCTGGTAGTACAGGGGACACAGATCGAGTGCTGGGGGCTGTTTCGCTGGCTTTTGCTGCACTTGCAGCGCTCGCAGTCGCAGCTCTACTTCTTGTCTTGTTGGCTAAGCGAAGGTACGATTAAAGTTCTATCTTATTCAAGTCTATGTAATTGTTTCTTAATTCTTCGTTGTACCCAAAAAGATATTGTAACATGCTCTACCAGGAACCATAAGTGCACGTGAACATTGTAAAAAAAAATACTACATTTGAGTTTTTATAATTTTATCAATGTACATTTTTCTACGCCTCAGGTTGGCTAGCAAAGAATCTTAGAGTCGGCATTATGTTAACCTGTGATTTTTTTCTATATAATGATGTAAAATAAGAAATGAATTATAAACTGTTGTTATTTAGTACTCTGTGGCCTTGTGGAGGGGTAGTGGACGAAGAAACGCGTCGATGCAGTCATTCGGTCGCGAGCACAGACAAGTCCGTTTGCCCGGAGCAGCAGAACATTCGCAACTGTCAACACGATTACAAACATGACAAGCTGTCGCCAGCTTCCGGTGAGACATGTAACCTTCCTCATCTGTTAGGTAACAAATATAAATTGATTTTAATACGCACAATACATACAAATATTCGTAAACTTATCAAATATATATTTATTGTTCCTAATATATGACACCATAACGATTTTAGTAAGTGACGTTAGGTTCATCAGCTGTTGATCATCAAGCGACTAAACCGTTTTATTGCATCCCTAAATACATTCGCTAAGTCAACTTCTAAAAAATAGTAAGAATCAAAATTTCTGGAGCATTTTGAGAATTTCCCACTGCCTCGTGGCGCAATGGTTAACCGCTTGCCTTGTAACACGGAGGACCCTTGTTCGGTTCCGGGGATACATATTATATGGTTAGGTTTGAGGTCGTTCCGAACCCGCTTAGCTACCTCACATTGTTAACCTATCTCCATTGATGTGTTCTGTTTGTCAACATGTGAAACCAGGCCTCGTTTCGTAACACAAAATGAGATTATGATCAAGTGCTAAGCTATAGTAGATAAAAAAGTCCAAGATACAACAGATTTACGCATACGTTTACGCAGAAGGAATTGAGGCGTTTCTTTAAGACACTTGAATGGAGTTATTATTTTTAGACGTATACGAAATAAGTCCGTACGCGACTTTCGCTGTGGGAGGTGAAGCGACCGCTGCGACCCTGGATCACACGCTCCAGTTCCGGACCTTCGGGCACCGCGATAACGACGCGCCACCCCACAGGCCCTGCAGGAAGCATCCGCAGAGGCACCGAGATCGGGAAGGTTTGTACTTCCTCCTAATTATTATAGATATTTAAAAAAAGGTGCGTTTTTTAATTTTCTTTCACAGAAGTTTTATATTGTGGTTTCTTATTTGGTTAATATAATAAACTTGTATAATTAACTATTGAAAATATTCATTATTATAAATCTTATATGAAGCTGCTGGCTGTGTTTATATCCTAGATCCTCACTTAGCTTTCGGTGAAGGAATACGTCGTAAAGAAACTAAAACGTTCCAATGACTATGTTAAGGAAGTTTCGTTTCCAATTTACGTTCAATGATATGATGTTTTTTCATTAAATAAAGACGTTTTCTAAAAGTAGAAAAACGTTTTGAAAATCGTTAATGGTGTCGGAAGTTTTACGACTTACTAGTAACTTATGTTTTTTGTTTGTATCCGATAAGTATATTCCATTAAGTGAATCTTTTCCGGAGTAATTTTAAAAGTTTTTCACGCAGTAGAGAAACATCATTCGGAGTGCGAACTGCAGCAGCTCAGCAGGTACGAGAAGGTGCGGCCGCGACACTGCGCCGGCACCTCTTACTGCGTACCACTATCACATCACGGTGAGAACATTCTAAACACTCCAACATGATACCACCTTCAAGAACTTCAATATTAAGATAATCTAGCAATGCTGAACTTTAACTAGTGCATCAATCAGACAACTACAATGGCGTAGTGACCATCTTACTATCACTTATAAGTATAACTTACTATCAGACGACCGTCTTCATCGTTTCGCCGCTTTATGAAATAAATAATTACTTTGTAATGAAACTGGCTAATATTTCCTCTTTAAATTGACCAAAGAAACCTTTTTTCTTATGCAACTAAGCTATTAGTACATTCATCTCGTCGCTTCACCATCTGGTAGTGAAAGCCGATACTTAAACTTTTTACCGTATGAAGCTGAAGTTAATATTCGATATTTCTGTAATAACACAAGGTATTGTGCCCTATTAATATTATTGCTACAAATAAACGAAGGATATTCTTTGATATAAACAAAACGATACAGATACGAGGAACTAAGAAGTAGACCAAGACGACTATTCAATATTAAAAATTCCGTTTAGTATCTAAAATAGATTTTAATTAAACCAAATTAATTCTAATTTATGTGACTCAAAACTTAATACTGAATTAAATATTTCAAAATTGATGAATCTCTTAAAGTTAATAGCGATCTTAAATTGCGGTGTTGATTAATGAATGAATGTAAATTGAACTTCAAATCAACGTAACCTGTACTAAAGTTGCGATGATTTGCATTTTAATTTTACATATACAAAACCTAATGATCATTAAAATGTATTCATATTCATGTTAAACATATCATGTAGAAATGATTTTTTTATTTATATCTACTTCGCCTTTTTAATTAGAAAAATGTCAAGTAGGCCACTTATGAATATAAGTAACCGAGTAATGTTTCGATAGTAACACTACATTAAAATGTGTACTACTATCTAGGTAGATACTACAGCGCTTATTTCTGCTGCTAAACGTAGTGTGCAAATATTACTGTGTAAGGGAGTGAATTTACTGTACGTCCAGTCAGGATGTACTTGTCTAGCACCATATTGTTATGTGCAGACGTTATCATTTACCATGGATGACGTCCTTCTTGTTTGGTACTTCGTGGAAACAAACATTCATCACATATTGGTACATAGAATAAAATACTCAAATTAATACTTAATACGCTCCTACAATTTTCGTAGTTCGAACTTCTCAAACAAAGTTATTGTCATTTAACATACTCAGGCGGCGGCGGAGGCAGTGCAGGTGGTGGAGGCAGCGGGGGTGCTTTCTCCGAGGTCTACGCCGGGGACTCCAGCGTCGAATCGGGCCCTGGGTCGTTGTCACCGCGTACCCACCACGAGCACAGCTAGCGCTACGGCAAGCGTTCAAACAGGACGTAAACAATACACTATAGATAACCATGAATTTGAACGGACATGTTAGACAATCGCATATTCATAACTGACAATTTATCTTCTCATTACATTCATGTTATGTAACTTCTTTTACAATTTAATATTCCTCATAATTTTATTTATATCATGTACTAAGGGCAAGCGATCTATGCATGTGTTAACAGATTATGAACGCGACCATATCTTCCTACAGAACGATCTCTAGAGTAATGAATCGTTTTATAACGTCTTAAAAATCTATACATATGCAGTACGGTAAGTTTGTTCTTAACTAGAAGCTTCTTCTCTGTTGACGATCTCGTTTTAATCACACCCGCGAACACATATAAAAGCTCGTAAGAGATAATACCGACTGTTTGTTATCTAATTGCAGCAAAAGCGTTTTACTGCTGCATTAAATTTTATGTTTGCTCAAGTAAAACTTAAGACTTCGTAAGGAATGTCTTTACTGACTAAAAACTACACACACTGCCAAAATGAACTATTACAAATATCTAAGGAATTTTTTACTAAGTTTATATTATACTTTTTACTCTTCCGTCAGCTACATTTAAAGCTATATATTAATTAAAAGAATCATTAAGTTACTCTTTAAAAACATATGTGTTAGGTAGCAAAAGAATGAGATCATTGAACGAAATATGCTAGCCGTTAAAGTATTTTTAAATTACACAATCATAGTAGTATGAATGACCGAAAATTCAATGATATTACATCATACATAACGTATGTAACTTATCATCAAAAATATTGGATAAAAATAGACAAAATAAGAATGTTACCCACAGACTATTAAACACAACGGATCTGGATCTAAATAAACAGATAATCATTAGCAAATCAATATTTAAATTGTAGTATAACTTAAACTAAGATTTAACTATGCTCGACTGCCATTTTGCAATAATAGAATAGTTGTTTTTCTACACCGTACTAAATATCCGTAATAATATTTCACATTGTTTATATCTCTAACCTATCGCCGTGTTGTGTACCAAATTTTTCACTTCGTATTATTATATTGTGTATTAGATTAGTTTTAAAACTAGCAATTAATAGATACCTGTTCACTATACACGTGAAAATAAGGTATTAATGTTATTCTGATGTTTTCCGGGATTTTATAGCTTCCTTAGGAGACATGTAAATATTTTTTAGCCCGACTGACATAATCTACTTATATAAGAGCTTATACATGTAAATAATTCTGTAGATACTGTGTCAAAGCTGTAGTCAATTTCATCAAATGTTTTATGACAATATAATTGTATCTTGTAAATATTATACGGTTCTATGTGAGAGTTTGTTTATTGTAATATATAATTCATCGGGAAATCGTGTTTTATTTCGAATTATAACTATGCAGCATCCTGTTTCCACATCTTGGTTGGAGTGGACAATGAAATTAAAATAGAGAATAAATCGTTCTACTAATGATTGTATACTTTACATGCAAATCAATTCCAAAAAATATAAAAAAAACTGGTAGACAAGACAAAGAACAAGACATGAGAAGAAACTGTGGAAGAATAGTTGGATCTATACTATTCATATATGAAAAATTTGGTATCAGAACTGAACATCTGAATGAAACAACGAAATATAATGTTATTTATTGTCTTTATTCATAAATATTTGCTATTAATTCTTCCAATTCTAAATGAAAATTAGAAACTAGTTAAGAGTTATGAGCACAACGCGCAAACCTTATCCGCAATTAGACATGAGAACTTTCATATTATTAAAAGCGTGTATGTTAATATAACTGCGAAAATATACGCATGCTTTTAGAATTACTTGTCTTTTCTTTTTCTAGAATTCATCAATCATAATGTCCGACGTTATCCCTAGAACCGCATAACGAACTATTCTTTTCGAAATATAAATCACTTGACATCCATATTTATAGTAACCAAACTTCGTAGGATTTAAGGTATATAGACTTATGTAAATGTTTATAGGACTTATTAGCAATATCTAGCGATGAAGAAATATGTATAAAACGATTTGCCGTTGCATAAAAGTAACAAAAAGAACGACATAAAAAGAATAGCCGGGAGTTAAGCATTCAAACAGCACTAGACCGTATTTTGAGGAATACATTACAAGACACCTATGTCCAGTAGTGGACATCCATCAGTTTAAATGATGATGAATTAAATATAACAAAATGTATAATTATTACCATAGCTCCAAGAGATTAAAACTGTGAATCCAATACTAATAAATACACAAACTCAGCTGAAAGCCATACAAACAAAGCAAAGTATCCGGGTCGCCTTTTAGGTCAACCGCTGGATCTAGCAGAGCGCAGTCGTCTTTCATCTATGTCAATGACGGATATTCCACTGTCTCTTTGAATTCAGAGTATTGACTACTGATTGGTATCTTGACTTAAACAACGTTTGATCCATCATCTCCAATAGAAGATTCGTATTAACCAAACTGTTATTAAATTTTACTCATACTAATATGTTACACGATTTTTTTTAATTCGTACAAGAAATACGTAATACATTCTCTTAAAAATTATTCAAGATTCTCGTAATTTCATTTTGGAGTAAGTAATATCATACATTAGACTTGGCTCAAGAAATAACTTAATAATTTCAGTCGAGATAATCCGGCTTACCATGAATAATGCTTTTTCTTACTTTAATGTCGTAAAAATGTAACACCGAATTATTTGAATCTGCTTAGAATATTAAAGTATTTAAAGCTACAAATAAAATTATACATCAAGTACTTATTTTATGAATGATAACACTTATTTCTTTTTCGCACATAATACTGTTCAATTCTATAAAATTGTTTAGATTTAATAAATGATAATTTCTGTTATTCTTTGTAGAAATTTCTGTATCTTTGTGTTTTGTTATCATTTTACAAGGTTTTTTTGATTGAAACTGCGGTCAGTCTTGCTCTTTCTTAGTAATGCCTATGTTCATCAATGATGGACTAAAATTTTGATACCCAATCGAATCTATAACTTAATAAGCTTGTCGGTTAGACTGATCTCTAAAATACCGCTATTACCATAGAGAAGCAATAACCTTCTTAATTAAACATTTAAAAAAATTCACTATTAATAGAAAATGAAAAAGAAAATGTAACTCGTGAATTTGAATTACATTTACTTCCAGGTATAATAAAAATTTTATCCTATCCAAAGATTCCATGACAAAAATTCAATCTCCGAAATTCCTGAAGGTACGAATTCCGATAAAAGAAATCGTTAGAACGTGGCCTTTGAGCAAAGGGTCGATGGCAATGTCTTATTGATACTGACTTGTGCTACACGATTTATAAAATGTTGCAAAACAAATTAACGAGAATATAGTAATAAGCAACAAAGTTGTTTTGTATAGAAATATAATAGTAATTTAAAGTATATGAGAGAAGAGAGGAACGCTTCTAAATAGTACTGTGTTGAATGCACATAATGTAGTGAAATTTAATCTAATATAATGCATATAGCAGAGCCAAGGTGAGAAGTATGATTATTGAGCCACATCGTGATCAAACATTCACACATCATGTTAACACTAAGTTATGAAATTGTTTATCGAGGTTGGTGTTAATAAATATAAACTACTTAACAATATAGATAACTACATATATTAGTACAAAATACTATATCTTTAAGATCGCAGAAAAACAACATTGGTTTAAACAAAATGCTCTGAACAATTTATATGGTTTTATGCAGTATTATTTAACTCAGTTAAACATATTTATTTTCGAAAAATACAATCTTAAGTTATGGATTGTGAACTCATTACTTTTCTTTGTTAACCAAGTTAATTTTTTCGTTACTGGGTCAAGAAAAATCGTTATTGTCTTCATCTCAACCGAGGAAGTTTTAGTGCTGGACATAAGTCTCTTATTATAGATAGCAATAGTACATAATAAATGAATAACATTAGGAACATCAAAATGGTTAACGTGACCTTAATAACGACCAACACTGTATATTACATGACGTCCTTACACTACGAGCTCTGGCGACCAAGACCTTTTTGCTATTTCCGAGCACCCGCCTTTTATAGTCGATTGCAGGAGCTCCGCTTTTTCTAAGTACCCTTCTTATAACCGATCGCAGGGCGACCGCTATTTGTAAGTACTTGCCTTATGTAGACTCCTTACAATATACTAACAGTATGATGTACATTATGAAGCGGTGACAGCTCAGATTAAATACAAAACTTGGAGGGCTTGGAGGGCAATATTGCTTACAGATCAAGAACTTTATTGGAACAGAAAAGCCGTGTCCTCAACAAAAATATGAACTATTTATATGTTTGGGCACAAATATATATATATTATATATATTTTTGCTTAGTAATTATTTCGTTCTTATTTACTTGTTATCAGTACTATACTAAATATTTTTTTTGGGATTACCAATTGTGAAAATGTTTTAGTTGGCAGTCAATTTCCGGCAAATTCCATTACGATGGATTCCTGGGGCGCAGGTTTGTGAATGAATACCGCCCGTCATTCGAAATGGATATTATTGTGACGATCAAATTGATTGGATTCTGGTAAATGCATAATTTATCTATTCTCCCATAGTTCTGTTAATCAAAATAAAGTCTGGTCTTTTCTCCTTCAATTGCTAAATAACCTAAGCTTTTGCATTTCTATTAAGTGACAGTGATGTTCTTTATCTAACATTGGCACTCCCAAAAACGACATATTTACGGCTTTACGGAATGTTATATGTGGTGGCAAGCAGTGTGATTGTTACAGTTAAAAGGAAAGCTGTTGATCTTCTCTTTGAATTCTCTCCTTCATTCTTGCCTACACCTACTACTTACTACAATACGCCGAGAGAAGACCGGCGATGAAAATTCTAACCCGCCCGCCCTCCTCGCGGGTTAATTTGAACAATATTTCTTGCCCATTCTTATATACAGGTATAACCTACGGGAAAAACTCAAACCACCAAAAACGTCATTCTGAATGCCAACTGCAATTCCCTTTACGTCTTTCGTATTCGGTCACTGGAACAAAAGAACTTGAGAGTAATCGCAATTCACGAGCTCCCAGACACTCGACGCCATTCCATTCAGCTATAAAGCACCGCTGCACTTTTTTGTTCACTCTTCTTTCCTTCTTTTTTTAAACAACTGTGTTTTGTGCACCGTAAATTGAATGCGAGCTCCTTAAATATATTTCAAGTTACTTTTTCATTTTCATAAAATCGCACAATTACAGGATTGTGGTAAGATATTGAAGCTTCCGCTTTATATTCTTTTCAAGAAAAAATGTTTTGTTTTTCTTTTTTCGATATTTTTTAAAAGATCGTTGACATCTAAAACAAAAAAAATCAGTTGGATATATACGCATGACTATTTTATCTGTAGTCCTTTTTTTTTTATTTTTACGGTTTTTGTTATTTATAAAAGTTTTTTTTATTACGTGTTTTATAGTATGAATAAGCTTATGTATAACTAAGTTTCTGTCAAAGTCGATTTGTATTTTGAGGAAATTTAAATTACATTGTTTTTGCGTGGTTTTTATTCCCCAATGATAAAAAGTGATAAAAAAGAAGTAAAAAAACTATACTTGACGCTTATAAATGTATTAAGCAAAAATCAATACTTATTTTACATCCACAAGTAAATGAAAAATAAGTTCTTATATTGCTGTGCTTATTTTTATTTCGGCTAGAAAAGTTTGAGAGGTACCGAGCATAAACTCGATAAAAAATTCTTCTTTTTGTAAATGGAATATTTCATTACCCGTGCAGGCAGTGGTCAAAGAAGGGGAGGGAGTGGAGTCAAACACCCCCGTGCACCGGGAGTCCATTTTACTAAATCCCCCAACGCAAGCGCGAAAATGAACGCCGCTGTACACGCTTGTTTAAAAAAAGTAGAAAAAAATCCGGAACAGAACTCCTGGCACGAATCGAAAATTAATTATAGTTCTGAATGAAGCTTTATACTTTTTTTGGGGAGTTTTTCTATTGCGATAGTGGACTTTTCACTCGCTGTTGTTGCAGCAGGCTTTGTTATTGCTCGAGCTAAGCATCTGCACCCAAGATTGGTTATTAATAACGAAGCGTTAAATTTCCATGAACATCTTCCTTTTTACGTTTTACGCGGGGGAAATACCTTCTATACAGGTTACTGGTTGCAACGTTCTTGAACAGACTAAAATCTCCTTGTTCATCATGTTTATTGTTCGTCGCTTTATGCAATGGGTGTGTATAAAATATGGGAACTTTCTCGCACACCTCTTCGACCTCGATAGCGCTAGCCTAAAGTGACCACCCCAGCCCAGCCCTGTACCACCACCCCAATAATGCGGAAACCAGTTTGAGACGTAAATTTAAACCCTAATAACCAGAAACCAAAACCAGAATCTAGAAACCAGAAACCAAAACCAGAATCTAGAAACCAGAAACCAGAATCTAGAAACCAGAATCTAGAAACTAGAATCTAGAAACCAGAATCTAGAAAGCAGAAAGCAGAAACTAGAAAACCAGAAACCAAAATCTAGAAACCAGAAACCAGAATCTAGAAACCAGATCTAGAAACCAGAACTAGAAAACCAGAATCTAGAACCAGAATCTAGAAACCAGAATCTAGAAACCAAAATCTAGAAACCAGAATCTAGTAACCAGAATCTAGATACCAGAAACCAAAATCTAGAAACCAGAAACCAGAAACCAGAATCTAGAAACCAGAAACCAAAATCTAGAAACCAGAAACCAGAAACCAGAATCTAGAACCAGAAACCAAAATCTAGAAACCAGAAACCAGAATCTAGAAACCAGAAACCAAAATCTAGAAACCAGAAACCAGAACCAGAAACCAAAATCTAGAACCAGAATCTAGAAACAGAATCTAGAAACCAGAATCTAGAACCAGAATCTAGAAACCAGAATCTAGTCACCAGAATCTAGAAACCAGAACCAGAATCTAGAAACGAGAAACCAGAAACAAGAATCTAGAAACCAGAACCAAAAATCTAGAAACCAGAAACCAGAAACAGAATCTAGAACCAGAAACCAAAATCTAGAAACAGAAACCAGAATCTAGAAACGAGAAACCAGAAACCAGAAACCAGAAACCAGAAACAGAATCTAGAAACAGAATCTAGAAACCAGAAACCAAAATCTAGAAACCAGAAACAGAATCTAGAAACCAGAAACAAAATCTAGAAACCAGAACCAGAATCTATAAACCAGAAACCAGAATCTAGAAACCAGAATCTAGAAACTAGAATCTAGAAACTAGAATCTGGAAACCAGAAACCAGAATCAAGAAACCTGAATCTAGAAACCAGAAACCAGAATCTAGAAACCAGAAACCAAAAAACAGTAACCAAAAACCAGAACAAAAAAACTATCTATCTATCTATCTCCAAGCTTTCACTGCTGTCTAAGCAATGTAGGTGCGTTCGTAACACTAAAGAGTCAATTTGCACTTTATTACAGCTGCACAAAGTCAAATTCAATTATTCTATCAAAACAATGTGCGTATGCGCGTCGGAGGATCTAACGCCGCGTGCCGAAATTAAAACGAATGAAATAATAACATAAATAGTCACAAAATGTAAGAGCTAAAGATCCACCATACTGATTTTCAATTTGGTCGGCTTCGCGATATTATTTCTTTTGTTTTAGTTTCGGCGCGCGACATAAAATGCATTCGTTTTCACGTCAATACATCAGTCGAGCACAAACCGCGTTACCATCTGGCGGACCTGACAGACTACATTCTGTCAAAAAGATTTGGAATGTGACAGTTATTTGTTTCTAAAAAATTATTATAGTAAATATAACTTATGTGCTTTAATTATAACTTTGGCCACTCTTCTGGAACCCACTAATATTTTAATATTAGTTATTAGATGAATATATATAGTGCTGAACCCCACACACCGCCCATAACCAGGGTGACGGTTCTGTTCAGGAGATTTTTTTGCCCCGGCTATAAAATAGGCAGGAACAAAGAACATTCCAAGTTTTTTGACAGAACGAAGTCTGTCGGGTCAGCTAGTATTTTATATAATCAAGCTCCTGGATTGGTTAGCTTATTATCGGTTAACATTGTCGATTGTGAGCTATTTCTTGAAACAAGTAAAACACGAGTAAGGAATTTAAGTTAAATCGATATAATATCACTAACATTTAAAATTAATTAAAAAACATCTGTTCTTCAATGCTTATTAATTTTACTTACTGTACTGGAACAGTATAAAATCTAAAAGCGTTCTAAATGGATCACCAAAATACATAATAATTTATTATTAAACCTCAAAAAAAAGCAGTTTTCAAGAGATTGGTTAAAAATTAATATTTGTACTCGAATGGTTAAATAATTATGAATACACGTATAAGTTTTTTTTTGTTATATTTATATTATTGGGTGTATATATATTTATTAATTATTATGAGTTTTTATTATATATTGTACTTACTGTGAATTTTTGTATTAATTATTATTTTTCTCTTTGCCTACTACAACTTCTCCCCACTTGTTAGGTAGACTGGCATGGAATGCCCATAGGCATTAAGTCCACCTTTTGTCACCTAATTTTAGGTATATTCATTTATCAATTTTATTTAGTCTTAAGATTTCAAATAAAATAAATAAATTGGCAATATTTGATTTTTTGCGAAACATAATACATCTAATTAAAATGACAAAAGAAAGCATTTTATTCATATTTTTTTTATTAAAAATCTGAAGCGATCATACTATTGATTGAAAAATCAGTGACAATATTCGAGCACAAGAATCGTATACTGTTTTACATTTATTTGAAAAGCCCTCCACAGATATAAATTATCCTCAGCCAGTTACTCCATCTTTTGGAAGTTGTGGAAACTACGTCCTACCAAACGAACGGTAAAAGGTGAAGGTTGAAATTATTACGTCAATAAAATTTTATCAGTTTATGTTTAATAAAGTTGTGTAATACCTATGTGGTTGCATTTATAACTTCGTAAAAAATATTTTTGAAGCTCTTCGGCCACCATATATCTTCTCTCTTCTAAGTGGTATTTCCTCATTACTGAGGGTTGTGGTCATCATGTGTTAATGAAACACACAACAAATTTCTTGGCAGTAACAATAGAGTGGTTTGCCATTGCCTTCTCCATTTCACATACTAGTGCGAGCACGTATAGTCATGACATAGATGTGTAGGTTTCCACACGATGTTTTCCTTCAGCGTCATAACACGTGATATTAATTGGTGTTATACCAACTGATGATAAATCAAAAAAAAAAACTTTGGTGTAGGCCGGATTCGAACCCGGTACCTTCGGAGTTGAAGGCCGGCGTTCAAACCACTAGGCTACCACGGATTGAACATATATTTTAAATCATATTATCAATTAAACTTTAAAAATTGTCGACTTTTTTTTGAACTTCAGATTTTTGGTAAAAAAAAAGGTAAAGTCGAGGAAGCACGAGGAACAGAATTTTACTCACTTAAGTCGCATAAAACAAGAAAAAGTAACGAAAATAAATAAAGAGTAGAAATTCAAAAACCATGTAAGCCATAAAATAAATTTATTTCAATAAATATCTCAAAACGAATGTCTAACAATTTCGCCCTACTTGTCGAAATGTGTCTACAACAAATGTTGTTAAAGCTCGCGTGTAAATAAGCGTCGAGTGCATTCTATTGTGGCAGCGATGCGTTGTCATCGTGTTCCGGTAAACTGACTACCTGCAATAGCCCTCGCCCTGGAGGAATAGACGAAAAGCTTCCGCTATCTTACTCGGTTGCTCCTCCAGCACCATACCACAATCAGAAATACTAAGCCAAGAAGTCTTGGCAGGATCCAGGCGGCCATTGAACGTCACCGTATCTTCCACATGCGGGGACAGAGCGCCGGTTACGTTAAGAATAGGGACTTTGATCGTACTATTTTCCCTGGTTATTCCCAAGTCGCTGCGACGTAAAAATGCATCAATAAACATCGCCAGATTAACCGGATTAACTTGGGAGAAACACTCTTTATAAACGTGGGCCAGGTCATGGTTGCGGTCCTCGGTGCTTCGACCGAAATGATGCCACATTAGGTAATCCACGGCACTCTGAGTCATGCCACTTGAGCGAAGCTGTCTGGTGTTAATTTTCTGATAGAGCCACTCGGTCCATCCAGCTTGAGTTGATGTACAATTAATAAGAATTAGAGCGTTAACTTTCTGAGGACTGGCAACCGCGTATCGAGCGAGAATGTTTGCACCTGCTCCAACACCAAAACCAATGAACGATCGTATGCCAAAATGACCCAGTACAAAATCAATTTGCGAAGCCAATGCATCCATACTAGGATAGGTGTAATCTTCAGGCAGCGAATGGGCCCCTTCCTCTTGGCCCGGAGCGTTAACATGGTAAATACAAAATCTCTCCAGCACCGGCCTTGTTTCAACGAAATTGAAGAACGCCTGAAAATTGGCGGCATAGTTTAGTCCAAGGTCATGGTAAGTGATTATAGCGGGCTTGTTGCGGTCCCCGCGGACGGCTACCAGGATGTCGCCACGCGAAGTTCTCACCCTCTCCTCTACGCATGCGCCGTCGCTTTGTAATCGTCTGTCCGATGGACTATGCAACTGGACGCTTTTTAAATCATCTTCCAGATTATCAGAAGACACCATATTGAGTAATGCAATGTTTTCTTGTATTGTCGTTGGCATTTTTATAGCCGAAGTTAATATTTGACTTCTTTTAAATCCTTTAACTGACCTTATTTATATCCTACCGTTCAATGTACGATGTTTACTTCTTTTTCACAGTCGAAATACGATTGAAGCTTCAACAGTTAATTAGCACTAGTCGTCGTGTATTTATCGCTGTCACTTACATTCGTTAACATAATTTCCAGTCTTTAAGCTCGATGTTTAGTCACTGTTAACTTGTTTTAAATGTCACAAACTAAATACAATTTTAGTGAGTAAGGTACGCGAGATTCTTTAGTGGTAATATTAAAGGAATGGTCAATAATGTCTTGACCGAGCAGACGCGTACCCCAGCTGGGCGATGATTCGGCACTGCTCGGCTGTTTCCGGCGGCGCCGCACCTCGCCCGCACGAACTTCGTTACGCGGGAGCCACCGCACATGCGTGCTCCTACTAGACTGCAAGTCGATTTTAGTTTCCTTGACATTAGCTTATTACGTCATTTGCCATGCGAAACAAAATGTAAGAAAGGAAACGGAATAGTTATGCAATAAACCGACAAAAGAATGTACGCCGTAACAGTTTTAATTAAAATAACAAGGAAAGAATAAAATATATACCCACTACATAAATATCTCTTGGAAAGACAATCAGATTATTTGAAGCAAGAAAAATAATTGTTGTAATTACGGAGACAGAAAAATATTTATTATTGATATGTTTATATAAGTCCCGCATAATCTTATGAATACATTTGGTAAAACAAAATATGACTTACTTTTTTCTTATTATATCTTAAAACCGTTAGTTTGCGATGTTTCACCAACAAAGACAAAGCTGTCCGGAATACACATTCCATTTTTAAATCGTCGCTGTCAAAATCTTTCGCGCGTTAAAAATAAAACAACAGTTTTTTCTATATTAAAGAGACATTAATTTTTTAAATGTATTAATTGGGTACATTGTAAATTATAAGCAATTGAAATGCATTGCTAACTCATAAAAACTTAAATATTGATCGACATAAGTTTCAAATATAGTAATATACATTATATGTTCATAGGTACTATTATTATAGTTTTAGGATGATTAAGATATTATCTGGATATGATAACCATTTCTTGTAAAACCATACACATTTCCAAGTAGACTAAATTGATGCTAGCATATACTAACTAGGACAGTAATTTTTTTTTGTAATGGGTGGGGGGAATCTTCGATAAGATACCGTGTTTTTTTTTAGGTCTTCGGAGGGCTGTCGGGGTTATGTGAAGATTTTTTACTAACTAAAACCCTCTCGGTGGTCATTTCCAGCGTATCGAGACGTCACGGAATCTCCATTCAGAACACAACCGCGTTGACAGTGACCTCAGATGCCATTCAGATGTCTATTCTCCTTTTAAATACTTTTAAGTTAAATTTAAACGTTTACTTGTTACATGTATTCTTTACGTTAATTAATATGAAAGTTTACACGATATAAACACAATTTTTATTTGTATTCTTATCAATGTGAAAGGCAAGTTTTTAAATTTACGAGAAACTATTTCACTTTCTTTTAGTGCCAACAATAATAACAAAATTTAAATAAATACCAAACATACTGTATAATATCAAATGCATTAGCATAACGACATCTATCGGAACCGTTAGGAATGTTTATAAATATGAGTAGTGAACTATCTTTCCGGATATATCATTCAGATGTTTCCTCTATGATAAAACAACATTTGATTCACAGTATGTTGTGACTTTTAATACGTAGTATAGCTTACCAATGTATAAATATTTAGGTCAGTTTTAGCCATTTGGCATCGTAGCTTTTAAAAGCTTGACTCTATCGAGAGTGTTTTTTGTTGAATGGAAATATCCATTCAACCTTAAAGGCAAAGTTCTACATTTTCCTTTACTTCAAGACAGAGTTGTGTTTATTCTCTTAATCATTATAATATCTAGGCTCTTTAGCATAATTCCAGGATTCTCTGCATTTGCGACATATCTTCAACGTCTAGAACTCTTCACTTCATAATATTTGAAAAGCTAGAAGAGGTTCTACTTAATTAAAAATATTATTTATGCTTTACTTTTCGTGTTTATTTTAATAAGATCTCACTCCTGTTAAATTTTGTGGTAGTTTCTGTTAATGTCGGCTTAAAATTAAAATTTTATATGCGTAAAACTATTTATGCTATACGACTAAAATTCCAACTTCATAAAATGTTTGCAATATAGTTTCATAATTGCTTCTTAAATAACTTTTTACGGTTGGAATGTATGTCAAGTGAGGGTAAAGCACAGTTTTCACTTTTTATTTCACAAAGCAAAAATAAAAACCGACGAGTAGTGTTAAAATGAAAGCTCACAACGAAACTTGGTACGAGTGCTTGTTAGTGGAACAGCGAGCGCAGTGTATTACTACAAAACATTCTTATTGTCTATGGTACCCGTATTGAGCGGAGTATACAACATTTCTTCACAAAACAAACAGTTCTGGTAACTAACTAGTTTACTTAAAACAATAACATACATGCTTTACAAGAGAAAATATGATGTTCAATAGTGATTTTATTAATGCAACGATTGCGTCTTCATCTATATATATTTAAATATTTTCAATCAATACTTAGAGCTTTTTCTTTTTTTGTGATTATGCTATTTAGCCGATTTCAAAACACTCCCAATGCATTAATAATATAATGCAAAGATTTATCCGAGAAACCTGTTACTGTTTTGTATTAAATTATAAGAAAATAATGCCTAAAAATTGTTTTTGTTTACGTTATTAAATTTGAATGATGGTAGGAATTATTGCATTCGCCTGACTAGCTACCAACCTGAAGTTATAAATAGCAGCGGTACTAAGTTCTACTTGTCTGTACTTTTTTTTTTTTTTTATACTGGTATGCGACGAGACGAGCAAGACGTTCACCTGATGGTAAGTGATACGCTTGCCCATGACAACGTGGTGCTAGTTAAGATGGTATACACTGCACCACATTGCGCTCGTCGCTTGAGACATAAGGTGTTAAGTCTCGTTACCCCAGTAATTACACTAGCTACAGCGCCCTTCAAACCGGAACACAGTAATGTTTGCACACTACTATTTGGCGGTTGAAATAGGAGCTGCGGTGGTACCCACCCAGACGGTCTCCGGCAACAGAGACCTACCACCTTGTCGGCTATAGTAATTTGGGCGACCATGCTTTATTTTATTTGACCTGGATGTTACTTAATATCATTAGAGAGGTCAAACGTTAGTTTTTTTTTCGGTTAAAATAATAGACAGAATAAGTGTTAGTCCTCTTGCACTTATAGGACGTTTTTCTTTCGTTCGTTACTTTACTCTACGAAGTGTTAGTAAATGTGACGTCATAATTTAAAGTGGTTGCCGAATATCTAAAAAAACTTTTAGCTAGATAAATAACTACGGAGTTGGCATTGAAATTTTATATATGAAAAACGTAATCGAATAGTATTTATAGTTGGATATGATAAACCGCCAACGCTCGTAGTTTGTAGCAATAGATTTTGCGTTTGTATCTCGATATTGGTATCGGAAGGGGTCGACGTCGCCTCCCTTAACGAACTGTGTCTCGAAGGAAACAAGTGCTTCATTGATTTGTTCCACGCTTATTTACACCCACATGACCTATTTCTTTTTCCGTACTAAATTAGATTGCACAGTCTATAACATAAATACAGATTATACACAGAAAGTAAATATATTTAACTTTACGAATCTCTGTTCACACTATATATGTGAAAATAGTATTTGTAAGCGTCGCGATAATTTATTATATATTTTATAATTAAGCGTAGGTACTTTATGTCCTGCGTACAAGCACACGGAGCCATTGTCCGTTCGGTTCACATACTTCACATAGTTAATAATATTTTTGTATGTGTTCGTCGCTGCTCATAGGACCTTTTACTAAAGTAGAAGACATACTAACGCCACATCTCTTTCTACCAACGAACAGTAACTAATCAAAAGACTTTTAGTTTAAAGGCGGCTACGACCAGTCTAATGAAATGATCCTATAAAAATTAAGACAAGCTCGATGCTTTGCAAAATTGATTCAGTTCTTTATTCACTGCTGAATATAGGCGCTTTTGTTTTTGAATTCAGTCACTTTTAATCCAAATGTGCGATCACAATAAAGACTTGGAACAACTTATTCAATCCGCTGAGCATATAAAATTCTCTTACTTATTACAGTTTTTGAGGTAACTAAGCATAAAATAAATTTGCCTCCAATAACGGAAACGGGGCCCTGAATGTGTTCATTAAGCAACGCGCAGGCAAGTCACGCGCCTGAATCAATCGGCCGTCCAATTTACTTTGTGAACTATGTATTCAGTATTTTTCTTTTTATTCATTCTTCAGCTTTTATTAAAACAGTTTATATTTTTACGTATTTCACAAAATGCCTATATGTACCTTTTTGTCCGCGCTTTCCAAAACTGCTAACTACTAGACATATCACTAGCTGACCCGACAGACTTCGTGCTGTCAAAAAAAATTGGAATGTTCCTTGTTCCTGCCTATTTTATAGCCGGGGCAAAAAAATCTCCTGAACAGAACCGTCACCCTGGTTATGGGCGGTGTGTGGGGTTCAGTACTATATATATTCATCTAATAACTAATATTTAAATATTAATGGGTTCCAGAAGAGTGGCCAAAGTTATAATTAAAGTACATAAGTTATATTTACTATAATAGTTTTTTTAGGAACAAATAACTGTCACATTCCAAATCTTTTTGACAGAATGTAGTCTGTCAGGTCCGCCAGATGGTAACGCGGTTTGTGCTCGACTGATGTATTGACGTGAAAACGAATGCATTTTATGTCGCGCGCCGAAACTAAAATAAAAGAAATAATATCGCGAAGCCGACCTAATTGAAAATCAGTATGGTGGATCTTTAGCTCTTACATTTAGTGACTATTTATGTTATTATTTCATTCGTTTTAATTTCGGCACGCGGCGTTAGATCCTCCGACGCGCATACGCACACTGTTTTGATAGAATAATTGAATTTGAACTTTGTGCAGCTGTAATAAAGTGCAAATTGACTCTTTAGCGTTACGAACGCACCAACATTGCTTAGACAGCAGTGAAAGCTTGTGATTTAATATGAACTTTTGTTTATTTGTTTCTGGTGTCTGGTTTCTGGTTTCTGGTTACTGATTTCTGGTTACTGGTTTCTGGGTACTGGGTTCTGGTTTCTGGTTTCTGGTTCTGGTTACTGGTTTTCTGGTTTCTGGTTACTGTTACTGGTTACTGGTTACTGGTTTCTGTTTCTGGTTTCTGGTTTCTGGTTTCTGGTTACTGGTTACTGGTTTCCGGTTTCTGGTTTCTGGTTACTGTTTCTGGTTTCTGGTTTCTGGTTTCTGGTTTCTGGTTTCTGGTTTCTGGTTTCTGGTACCGGGTTTCTGGTTACTGGTTTCTAGTTTCTGGTTCCTGGTTTCTAGTTTCTGGTTTCTGGTTTCTGGTTTCTAGTTTCTGGTTTCTGGTTTCTGGTTTCTGGTTACTGGTTACTGGTTACTGTTACTGGTTACTGTTACTGGTTACTGGTTACTGGTTCCTGGTTTCTGGTTTCTGGTTTCTGGTTTCTGGTTTCTGGTTTCTGGTTTCTGGTTCTGGTTTCTGGTTTCTGGTTTCTGGTTTCTGGTTTCTGGTTTCTGTTTCTGGTTTCTGGTTTCTGGTTTCTGGTTACTGTTACTGGTTACTGGTTCTGGTTACTGGTTCTGGTTTCTGGTTTCTGGTTTCTGGTTTCTGTTTCTGGTTACTGGTTCCTGGTTTCTGGTTACTGGTTTTCTGGTTCCTGGTTTCTGGTTTCTGGTTTCTGGTTACTGGTTTTCTGGTTACTGGTTTTCTGGTTACTGGTTACTGGTTCCTGGTTTCTGGTTTATGGTTTCTGGTTTATGGTTTCTGGTTTCTGGTTTCTGGTTACTGGTTACTGGTTCCTGGTTTCTGGTTACTGGTTCTGGTTTCTGGTTTCTGGTTTCTGGTTACTGGTTTTCTGGTTAATGGTTACTGGTTACTGGTTACTGGTTCTGGTTTCTGTTTCTTGTTCTTGTTTCTGTTTCTTGTTTCTTGTTTATTGTTTCTTGTTCTTGTTTCTTGGTTCTTGTTTCTTGTTTCTGGTTTCTGGTTTATGGTTTCTGGTTTATGGTTTCTGGTTTCTTGTTTCTTGTTTCTTGTTTATTGTTTATTGTTTCTTGTTTCTTGTTTATTGTTTCTTGTTATTGTTTCTTGTTCTTGTTTCTTGTTTCTTGTTTCTTGTTCTTGTTTCTTGTTTCTTGTTCTTGTTTCTTGTTTCTTGTTTCTTGTTTTTGTTTCTTGTTTCTTGTTTCTTGTTCTTGTTCTTGTTTCTGTTTCTGTTTCTTGTTTCTTGTTTTCTTGTTTCTGTTTCTTGTTTTTAGATTTCAGATGTCAGATGTCAGATGTCAGATTTCAGTTTTCAATTTTCCATTTTCAATTTTCAATTTACGGTTTGCAGTTTCCCGATTTCAGTTTTCAATTTTCAATTTCCAGTTTACTGTTTACAGTTTACAGATTTCAGTTTTTAATTTTCAATTTTCAGCGGTAAATAGTGTCACTATCACAAAAGATCAACAAAGTAAAGTTAAGACTTAACTACAATTTTGAACCAATCTGAACTTAGGACAGCGGTGTTCCTGCTTGGATTCTACAATCGCTGCACACGAACACACTAATTTACTGCATGATACACTCACATTGAACATTCGACTGCATTATGCACGAAAAAAATTAAAATTCAACCGAGACAACGCGACCTTTACGTCCAGATTCCCGCTAAAGTTCGTAAAATATTCTTCTTCTTCCCAATCGATGGCATGAGCACGGTTTGTGAGTGAGCCAGTGTCATGTGTAGACGCATAAAATAAAAGAATAAAAATCCTTCAAAAATTGTCTGCGTGGTGGTCAATTTGGCCGCTTTTTCTCGTAAAATATTATAGTTGCAATCAGAAATTGTTGGTTGTCAATGCAAATGTCAAAAACAAAAATATTCTTTTAAATTGTGTTTGGTTTCTAAATGACGGGACGAACTTCAAACATCTGACGTTTTATGTATCCAAGGTAAAGTGACCAGACGTCCGCTTTTGGCGAGACCGTCCCGATTTTTCATAATTAGTCCCGCGTCACGCGACGTTTTTCAAAAGTGCCGACTTTTAGAATTAAGTTAAATTTTATATTTATGAAAACCATTGTTTTGCGTAACACGTTGCTTTTGCTACCCAGTTACAATGTATTTGTCTCTCAGATTATACACTTCGTGTTCTGTTTCTTGCTATAGAAAATTAAGGAATATTTCATAAATTCATAAATCTTCTTAAACTAAGCTTAAAATACTTGTAGTCTTTATATTTTATATTGATGACCAAAAGTATATCGCCGACCTTAACCTCGAAAGAAATATACGAATAAAATTATGCAAATATTTCAAGTCAATCAAACTAATTTGACAAATTCTTGTGGTAATATTTACAATATTTTAAAAATGACAAAAATCTACTGAAACAAATTCACTCAAATAAAAAATAAGTCAAGGAATAAAATATTGTAAATTTTTTTATATTCATAAATTGTACTTATGTTAAAATAAAAATTATTTTTTTTAAAAAAAAAAAAACTCCTTCAGAGCTAAAACGCTTGCCCATCTAAAACTCTGGTCACCTTAATGGAAAAGTGAAATTGTTGTTTTTACCATATTCCGGGTACTTTTCCCATATTTTCTCTCCTTTTAAACCTTCCCTGGACTTCCACGAATTTTAATTTAGCCAAATCCGTCCAGCCGTTCTCGAGTTTTAGCGAGACTAACGAACAGCAATTCATTTTTATAAATATATAGATAAATTAATATAAATTAATTTCAATAATATTAGTTATTAATAAATAAATAATAAAGTTGCTTGAGAATATATTTATATGTAGAGGGAGTGTAGTATATAGAAGGCATAATGTTTGAAAGAAATAGAATTCGTTGTCATCCCCACTCCGTGCTGTGTACTGGTGAAAGGTGACACCGGTACACACGTGGAGGGGATCACTTACCAAGTGATAATTTTTTTTTTTGGAGTTTACAGCCACGCGGTTTGATACGTTTTTTTTTTTTTTTTTATTTTTTTTTGTTCTGGCTGGGGAAATGCCTTACGCATACCCCGGGCAACGGGCCCGGCGGTTATGTGGGACTGAGGTGTTACTTACCCACTAAAACCCCAGCGCTTCCGGCCTAGTCGACAAAGTAATGTTCGAGGGTCACGGGATAACCATCACGGGATATCCCCTCATGTTGGGCAGGAGTCGGCTCAGAGACCGGCCGCTCGAATGAGCTTCGAGCCCAGTTGCCGAATGTGCTCGTCAAATCTCCACCGACCGTCGAGGACGAGTCCCAGGTACTTCATGGAGGTACCGATGGCGATGGCAGTTCCTCCGACCCTCTACTCTGCGCCCGGCGGGGAGGGGCCTTCCGAGCACAGTGGAAGCATAGTGCCTCACACTTGCTCAGCGCCACCTCCAAACCAGACGCCGAATGCGGGCGACGACCTGCGCTACGCCCGCGGTTGCCAGCGCGCGCGCCTCCCTGAAGGTGCGTCCGCGCGCCGTCACCAAAGTGTCGTCGGCGTAGCAGGTCAGTTCGACCCCGTCGAGATTCACGCCTTGCAGCACGGAGTCGTATCCGATGTTCCACAGGAGCGGCCCGAGGACCGATCCCTGCGGAACACCGCACGTCACCTTGTTCCGGCACCAATCGTCACGTGTCGGGTACCTCACGTGCCTGTTCGAGAGGTAAGTCCCGATCAGACGTCTATGTAGACCGGACCTCGAAGTGCACCAGCGCGCGGTGATCGTTCTCCACGGGAGGGTGTTGAAGGCGTTGGCGATATCGAGTGACACCGCCAGCACCACCTCACCGTGAGACGCCGCGTCCTCCGCTATGGCCCTCACTCGAGCTATGGCGTCGATCGTCGACTTGCCCGTACGAAATCCGAACTGAGTCTCGCTCAGGTCCGGACCCGTCTCCTCCAAGTGTCGAACGAGGCGAGCTGCGATGATACGCTCGAAGAGCTTGCTCACCTCGTCCAACAGCACTATCGGCCGATATGCAGATGGTGAATCGGCCGGTTTCCCGCTCTTCTTGAGCAGGACCAGTTTCCCGTCTTCCACAAGCTCGGGAAATGGCCCCGCTTCAGGCATGCCGTGAAGAGGTCCTGCGTCCAGGACTCTAGGGGACCCATAGCGAGGGCCCACGCACGTCGGGGTATTAAAACCCGTCGGGTCCGGGAGCGGTGTCTTTGGCGCGCATCCTCCTGATGGCCGCCAAAAGTTCCCCTCCACTGACACCCGTTACGTCGTCGGCGTCGAAGGAGTCTTCGACGGCTCGCGGCTCCTCCGCGTCGTCGTCGTCGTCCTTCCGCGGGAAAAGGGCGCAGACCGTTCGGTCGAGCAGCTCCGGCTGGAGGCTGCGAGTCAACGGGGGTCTCCAGGGGCGCAGCGCCTGCCGCACCCTTTTGTACGGCTTCCCAAAAGGGTCGTCGTCCAGAGACTCCAGCATTTCCTCAACAGCTGCCTTCTTGGCCGCAGAGATCGCGAGCGCGAACTCCCGTACTACGGCTCTGTGCGCCGCCTTAAGCCGCTCTTCCTCGGCACGCGGTTTGATACGTGGCCATGTATAATTGATGATATCGAGCGAGACAAAAATATTAAAATGACTATTAAAAAGCAGGGGTTGGTGATAGAACAGTGAAAATTTAGGGTTTTATGTATTTTTTGATGCCACACAATAATAAAACAAAATCGAAAAAAAATCCCAAAAAATAAAAAAAAATTTTTTGGAGTGGGCAACCCTCATCACTTAGGGGTTTGAAAAATAGATAGTAACCGATTCTCAGACCTACTGTATATGCATAAAAAATTTCATAAGAATCGGTAAAGCCCTTTCGGAGGAGTATGCGAACGAACATTGTGACAAGAGAATTTTATATATTAGATGTAAGTTATAATGTTTTTTGTTTCAAATCTTTTCATAGATAAAAAGGGCGAGAATTTGAGACAAATATTACCGTCAAAGCTTAGTGTTACATATTTGTAATGATTAATATAACAGAGATTAGATTACAAAAATGTATTTACACACTAATCTGTAGTATAATGCTTTTGTACATATGCTTTTACTTTAAAATTACATCACCACAGACAGTTAATGAAGAAATGTAGTATAAGAATGACGAAGATTTTGTTAACGTTGTAAACACAACAATTTATAAGACAAAAAACTTTAATTCTGTCTTCGAAGCTGGTACAGCAACAATGAAACTTAAAAACCTGTCTTTCAACTTTAAGTTACTGCGAAAAACGAAATTGCAATAGTAATAGTAGAATAATACTGAGTAACTTCTTTTTTTTTACTTTGACATCCGAAACAACAGAAGCTCATGAACTGAATTGTCGATTAAATCATACAAGTTCAATTTACGATAAACGCGAGCATTACAGAGGTATACAAAAACGGTATCAGTTACGGATACATCAAAAATTTTAATTTTGCACGAATTATAATTTATAGAATGAAATATGACCTACAAACTTCTACAAGAATTTTCCATTTTTACGCAATTTCGGTTTATACGTAATATTGTTTTAATTTTGACGAAACATAACATAAACAAGTTTCTTTCTAAATAAAATATTTAATAAGTTAGTTATTTTTTTCAGTACTTAGTAATAGTTTATAACTCGGTAATAGACAGATGACGATAAAGTAGACAACCTGAATACACAGGCAATAAAGTACTTGGCATCAGCACAACTGGCAAATGGCGAAAAGGAAGACCGAAGTTGCGATGGCTGAGTGTGGTTACAAAAGATAGGAAAAGCTGCGATCAAGAAAGCGCGGCCCGAAAAAGATCGAAGTGGAATGCGAGAAGTAGAAAAGAAAAGACCCTGTCAAAAGACGAGACAAATGCTAAGGAGAAGAAGATGAATAGACTATGACGCCTTTCTGCGGAAAAAAAATGAGCAGTAAAACACTTCAAGTTAAAAGAAAAACTAACAGGAGAAATGCAAAATATACGATTTATAAGTTATTAAAAAACCAAAGCTATTGTGGATAACCATGATTGCGAAATATATTTGCTCTAATGTCAAAATATCCCAGGCGTTCATACCTACGTTTACCTTAGTTAATGTATTTCGATTGATATTCAAAACACAAGTTGGAGCTTATGAAGAAATAGAATTTCAAAAATTGCGTTCGCCTTTCCCTGCGTGACCAGCGTCGGCAAATTCATCAACCACATTGTTGTTTTTTAAGTTATGAACATTAAACCAATTATTCTTTCGTAAAACAGTGAAATGTTATAAGTCTGCCAAAGAACTTTAATGTACGAGAATTTCTATATAGAAATATTAATAAGAAATAAAAACAATAGCTATAACAATATTTTGAATTCTTTTAACTTATGTGTAATAGATAAAGATTTTTGAATTGGATCCAATTCCATCGACTTGAAATAAATAAACAAAATTTTTGGCATGTATAACCTATAATGGTTCACGGTATTCACCATTTTATATTTTTGTCTAAGTGCGCAATGCTAAAATGTCCTCCAACACAAGTCCGAGATCTTCGTCAACAGTACACGAACTGCGGCGAAATTTATTTAGCTTTTGCTCTTATGATAGATGAATATAGGTCTAGCGATGAAAATGAAATACGAAACAAATCAGGTGAATACGTTTATTACTTATTAGAAATCGTAAAAAAAGTGGACTTATAATTAAAAACACATGCACGAAAATTAAAACTTATAATCAGTAAAGAGACAGTCCTTAAAATGTCTGTGTGAAAGTTCTTACAAAAAATTCTACTAAATTATCACCTAATCAAGTGACAAATCAAATAGAAATCAGCGTAATATTACACTATTTCTAAGTACATGAAATATCACAACTTTATCACTTTTTCGCCTTCTTCACAATCCTCAGTCGTCGTAAAGGCCTTGGTGATGGTCGATCTGCAACAATTCAGGTCAAGGATATTAATTTAATATTGGTTTATCTTTATTATATTATTATTCGGCAAACCGTCATGGTTTACGTAGATTATTGTCTCAAACGCAATTATAAAAGAAAAGTATACATACGAAGTTTTTAGTTAAACCAAGACGACCAGATGTCACTGGGTTCAATATCCAAATCAAATTCTGACGGTAGCTTAAATTCAGAACTAAATAGAATATCCTGATCTTCTTGGGTTTGTTCGTTATTGCTGCTTGTTGACGGTTCCTGCTGAAAATGAAATCAAATGTTTAATAAACGAAAGAAACCTTTATTTAAAATTCAAGGCGGCTTTATAATAAACACCATCATCCAATTGATCATAGGGTGTCTGAGTTCCATTCACTTGTTGATAAGCGAAGATAAAGAGCGCAATAGTCTAGAAGAAGCCTAAGAACTGGGTATAAGTTACTATACATTTATTAAAGTTGTGTTACCATCATGAAATTATCAAAAATTTCATAAATTTATTATACATATAACAGATTATACATAGAATAAAAACTTCTATATAAAATATAGATAAATAAATAAAATAAAACATATTTACTTCTAAGCTATTTTCGTGTTTACGTTTAATTCCACGTTTTTCCTTTTTATCTGTCTTATTTCCACGGGTAGACTTTTTGACATTTTTCTTTTCCTTTTTCGCTACATAACGCTCCAGATCTTGTACTAAAAATACATTAGGCAGATATTGTAATAAGCAAAATGAAAATTAATCTAGGTACAATGAAACCAAGATATTTACTATTGGAGAGTTATTATGTGCCCTACAGGTTATTATTGAGAGTTATGATGTAACCCACAATCAATAATTTATTACTTAAATAATAATAGTCTGACCGCAATATATGTCAATTAGTTGCAATGCAATATTTACAAAAAGACAATTTACTAAGAATAGATTACATACTCTCTCTAGACAAATCTTCGTTTCTCTCACGTAAAGCCTGTATAGTCGATGGTGGATTCTTCGAACCTTTGCGTATGAGCTTCAGGGCCGTGTTCAATAGATTCGAGACCGACATCTGCAAAATAGACTCAGGTTAGACTAAAGCAACATATAAAACCCTCCTGTGGACAGATTGTTGATAGAAATAAAAACAGAATGATAAATTACATAAATTTCTTATGTTATATAAAATAATAGTACGAGTTTATAATATAACCAAAGAGAGAGTACAACGAATACTTTTCAGATTGATTAGGCAATAAAAAGTAAACTCAGCTGCTTTTAGATTTTTTATTTTAAAGACTACTCAATTTTAAATTCAAAATGTGTGTGCGTCGTGTGACTAACACGAATTAAATAAAAGTTTTAAAATACTTTATATCTCTGCTAGCTATAATATGTAGTATAACAAAAGTATTAAAAACTCTGTTTAAACAAAATAGAAAATACTTACAGATTGATCAACTCCGACTGCTTCTGCTAGTACAGATGTCGCTTCAGCTATCTCCATACGTCTTTCTCTTTCATATTGAGCATTACGAGCTTTTTTTTGTTCCTATAAAAAGAATAATTAAATGTAATGATTATTGAGAAAAACTAACCTGCAAAAACAAACATTCTGTTTTATATTGTAACAAGACATTATAATTGTTATGAACTCCTTGCACCAGCTATTCGTATCATTTTAAATTATTGTCATAATGGTCAACATGATAATTCCGAAACAAAATTAGTCTATACTGCGTCATAGCTAACTAGTAATCCCTTATAATTCAACAATAACCTATCCGCTAAAATATCTTAAGTAAAATAAAATTAAAACCTGTACCAATCATTATGATCATCGGATAGACATCAACGACAAATGTAATTAAAACCTATTTCAAAGATTGCAATCCATAAGAAATATTTAGTTAAATGCATAAGAAACTTCTTCAAATTTGAACTGAAGTTTAAATCATGGAAAGTTATTACGTAATACATGGAAACCAATTTGTTTAAAACAAATTAAAAAATATAGTTCATCAAGGTATTGTTTTATGACAATGTGAAGGTAACGCAGATGACATATCCTGTACCATTAACATAACCTTTATTAAAAAAATTGAGGATTCTGTAATACTGACCGTGTTCAGCGGTTGGCGACGTTTTCCAGCCGGTCTACCCCGTTTTCTAATTACTCCATTACTAGTAAGACAGTCCTGCAAAGAATGAAATGTCTTTATAGTTACCACTTCAATTAATACCAAATTTCAATTTGCTTAGAAACTTTGTAATGGGATAAAAGACAAGAACGACAAAGATATTACTTGTTAATGATCATGAGTACTGATTTAACGAAGAAGCAAATTAAAGTAGGATTTTTACCTTTTTGGTAGAAATATCCGAATTGAATCATTGATAACTAAGTAGTTACAGCACAAGAAATAAGTCGAAACACTTACCATATTTTCCAGTACGAAAGCTACCACTGAGAGCACATCAACCAAAACAATCACGATTGAAAATGACTCTGTGTCTAATGACCCATTACTTAAATAGTTTGCATCCCCTCTATGTAGAACAATAAAAAAAAACAGAGATTGCAGGATTTTCGTTAATAATATAAAGACAACTAATCCTCTTTGCGCGCCGGTGAGAACAATTGGTTGTAAAAAAATACTTTCAAGTTGTTTACATGTTTTGAAGCATATTTATTTATTATTAAAAATACCGATAACTACTTAAAGTAATCAATGCGTTACATCTCATTAAATAAAAAATAAATATTTACATTTAGTCCAAATGCGGTGATAGGTCACATTGTAAGTGCGATGGATATCGCTGTATAATTTGAAAAAGCTAGGATTATATTCACACTGAACTCGAGTTTCTATGAACGAGGAAATAGTAAAATAATCAACATATTTAAACACCAATAGTATTCGAATACTTTGAAAGGCCTTGATTATCTGATGAAAGATGGCCCTGTGGTTTGAGAACACGATATGGTTCCTATGATTTAAAATTATTTGTCCCTTATTTGACCTTTCTTTAATATAGAACTAGAATATCTTCAACACTACTGTAATAATGGTGAGTCATGAACGGAGAGACCAAGAGCAAACTCGTCGATAAAGTTAACAGAATACCTTTTGCGGGTTAGTTACGGTAATTATGCTAATTAGAGAAACAACAACAGTGGACATCAATCCGCAGAAATGGTCAAATAATAGATAGAGAATTAGTTTGTGATATGCAAAAGTAATGCACTTAAAAAATCTATTCATTATATTAAAAATTAGATCGCATTTACTAGATTAAACATTGTTTAAAGTTTCATATTAACATCTGTAGTATAGTAAATAAAAGAGTGGTTAATATAATACAGAAAAATCTAAAAATGTATATGTATGTTAGAACAAAACTGAAAAATGTTATCCTATTATTTTACTATAGGTATCAGATACTATTTATTACTCCAATATTATTTAAATTTCCTGTAAGAAAGTACTTAGTGAAAATAATTCTTTTACGACTGCAATTAGACTATTGTAAAAAAAGTTCGCGAAAGCTGCTCAAATTCACAATAGGTGTAAGTGCAACCTTTTGTTTCATCGGTAAAACGGACTCAAAGGAGATTATTACTAACAAACTTACGATTTACTTCTTAGAATCGCTATTACTACTCAACTCTTTGAAGTATTTAGAACATTTGGCACGATAATTCCTTGTAACTTTACTGTGCACCAAGATTAGGTTTATATTTAATTCTTATAATACGTTTTTAAATTTTTTGCAACTTAGACTATAAGATTAGTCAGTAGTTAAAATTATGTTTTTTTATTTTTTAATGAATTTACTATCAAGTAGATGTACATAATAATTATGTACATCAGGTTTATATTTATTTTCTATAAAATGTATTGGTATGTAATGAGAACAACGACGTTATTTAAGAAATTTTCATTATAACTTTTTCTTGAATATGCGACTGCTATCTAAAATCAACGCTACTCAGTATAAAGCAAGACGGAGACAGTGCAGCGTAAGTTTATGAAGCTAATGCATTATCTACCGTTGTATATCAAATGCTCTTATATAATATCTGTCACATCAAGTTTGATTGCAACGATCAAACATGCCAAATTTGCTTTCATATTCTATACGGAGCGCAAACAGTGTGAGACACTTGCAGACGGCATTTGCTCGCGATGCGTCAAACGAACGCATGCAAGCGCGCGCCAACTAGCGTCGCGCTGCGCAGACCGATGGCACAGCACAATGATTACTTTAACGATTTAAATAATTCCTACTAGGATTCGCGTCGTTTAGCAAAATGCATCTTTTATGTAACCCATTAGGCCCTATATAAAGTTTTTATGTGGATACTCAGCAGTAGTTTCACATATCTTTTTTTTTATACTATCATGCGTCGAGACGAGCAAGACGTTCTCCCGATGGTAAGTGATACGCTTGCCCATGACAACGTGGTGCCTGTTAAGATGGTACACACTGCACCACATTGCGCTCGTCGCCTTAAGACACAATGTTTGCGCACCACTATTTGCCGGTTGAAATAGGAGCTGCGGTGGTACCCATCCAGACGGTCTCCGGCAATAGAGACCTACCACCAGTGAATATATATATAAATAAAATAAAGTATGTATTTCATAATAAATGTATTTATTTATGTATGTGTATATTGGTCTATATATGTGGGTATATATCGGTATACATACATATTATATTATTAGTATATACAATAGTAAACATTTTTAGTATTACAATAGTAAAAAATGAAGGTTAGTCATTTTTTCTATTAAATTAAGCATATATACCCCATCTACCTCTGCATCTCCCCACTTTGGTTGACTGGTAAACAATGCCCACAGGCATTAAGTCCGTCATTTGTAACCAAATTTTAGGTGGGTCAATAGAGAAATTAAATAAATATACATAAATCATAAAATCAATCATTCTTTTTGTGTAGGTTATAGTATAGGTATGTTTAAATGAGTTACTATCCGATTTAGTTACTTTAGTTCTATTGCTAGTAGTGTTATTAAATTAATATTTTGTACGCCATTAATGTAGCTGTTTGTTGAACCATGATAAAGAGAAAAAGAATATTTATTATGTTTATTGATAGTCATACTTATCACTAGATAAATTTTTATGTGTAATATAAGGATGATATTTTATTAAAACATCCTTAATAGTCGATGTAGTTGTTTCATATAGTTCCATCTTCGGTAGACAATAGGGATATCTTAGTTAAAGTTAATCTTTCAAAACACTTCGATAACGCTCTTTATATCTATAAAATAAAACAACTTATTTAAAAGAATTTTCGATAATTATTATTACGGACTTATTCAGATTGGAGGAGGTTTGCTTGGTAATGATACTACTTTCCATAAAAAAGTGACGACGGTTAGGATACTTATAATAATGTATCTATAAATAATACGTCTAGTGCCATTAATCTATTTATGCAATAATATTAGTAAATATATTATTTTGCAGTATCCATGCATTTGCAATATTAATTTATTTTTGTAAAAGAATGAATTCCAGGATATTGATACATACCTTATCGGACAGAATTTTCGCGCCAAACTTGATCTTTTGAAGTATAAGGAACTTTAAAAACTTAACTGAAAATTAAAAACTAAAATTCAAGAATACACTCTGTCCAACGGCGTCGCTTTGACAACACGAGTTTTACAAAACAATAATGATTATTGCACAAAGACAAAACGTAATTAAAAATACTAAAGCTATAAAGTACAATACCAAGCCTATTGTGTAAATATAAATATTTCTCAATGAACAAATCAATCCAAAATGAAAAACTAAGTTGTGATGATTATGGTAAAAGTGAACCAAACCAAAAAAATATTTACTTTCGTTGCACAGATAATTATTTTGGTTTTGAAGTGCCCGTATTGATTCTATGGGAATTGCGTTGTCATTTTGTATTAGTAGATCTCTTGTGGCAGTCAACATTGATCCTAACGAGGCCTGCAACAGTAAAATATACTTATGTACGTTGAACTTATTCATTTAGAATTGTCTGCAAAGCAATTTCGAAGGCCACATAATTAGTGAAGCTAATGGATGATGAAAGATGTTGCCAAGGATTTGTGAATTGATCTCTAAGGAGGTAACTTAAACCCACTACCCAATCCGTATCGAAATCCGAAAAATGAAACCGGAAATCATATCAGAGTCCCCTGAGTTACAGAGCAAGTTAAAATTGTTTTCATTCTGACATACCGTTAAGACATCTAAGTGATCTTCTTCAGCTAAAAGATACACGTTCAACAATTTTTCCACTTTAGACAATATTCTGCGTTCTTTCATTTGCTCCTGTGGTTAAAAAAATTAAACCATTCTGATGACGTCATTACTATATACAATAATTTTCTAAAATTATTCTGACAAAGATCAGGCAAAATAATCTATAAAAGGTAATAAATGAATAATATTAAATGTGTATGAGAAGTAGTACTCTTTAATTAAACATATAACTGTATAAGTATTAAAGAAAGATGTAGAATGAATAGTCGCGGATAGATCAATCATTCTGTAGTTAAAGCAAATTTATTTTTTACCAGTAAATATTAAGGAACTGCTGTATGAAGCCTAAGTTACTTTATGTATTCCATTTTAAACATCATGGAATAATAAATCAGAACAGTGTTTACCTTCATAATTGTCTTACGGCTTTTACCAGGCGGCCTCCCTCGTTTTCTTCCTGTAGCATTGTGTAACACTTGCTTCTGCATTAAGAATACAATAAAAAAATCAACCATAACCTAAACGCGCTAAATTGAACAATTAATAACAAACATCTTACTGTATTATTCATAACAAATATTCGTATAATAAGAACTCCTTGACGAATCTTACTTTGACAACTAACTAACGATAAAACGTATATACCCTGTTTTCAATTAATATTCAACGGTATTGTATATACCCTCCTCTATCTGACAAATAAAATGAAAAAGTATTGACTAGTTACAATTATCTGAAATAAAAAAATATCCTATAAGTATATATATAAGATCAATTCAAGGCAGGAAAATAAGGCAATGAACGGCTATTACTGTCAATATAAAGATATGCATACATTAAATAGTGTAAAGCACCATGTAATATATTTTATATATAATATATAAATGTCTGTTTTATACAAACACAGTGCATATTAAAATATTTGATTATTTCTGAAGCAAAGTTAAAAATTATTAATGTAACATTCAAATAACATCTATCAATTTTAAAGAAAAAAATATTTTTCGAATTACATGTTAAATATTTAATTATACAAATTCTGAAATATAAATATGAATAATAGAGAATACGTAAAAAACGATTTCTGGCAACAATTTTGAATTTGTATGAAAAGTGAAAAAAAAGCTGAAAGCTTTTGTGTTTCGCCACTAGTTAAATGAACAGACTAACGATAATTATATTGTTATTATAATACTAATGAAAATAGTGTTCATTTTATGATCGTAAACATACAAACTTTAACAAGATTATGCATTATTTTCACTGCGGAAGCGCATGTTCTCTGTATTTAGCGAGTGTAAGTTTTTGTACCTGCCGCATCTTCACATTGTTGCAAATGGAGGCCAAATATACATGAATAAAGAGACATCTACCGATTAAAGTTGATAAATAATCTCCTATATTTTAAGTGTCTTTATATTTCATATTACTGTTTAAATTATTATATGATCAAAGATTGAGACAAGTAACAAAAATATAGTGATCTCATTCTGCGTAGATAGGACTGTAATTTAAAAAAAAAGGGCTACTATTATCTCGCTCCTTCCGTAACCATGACTTCGAAACGACAGGGTAATAAATAATTAAATAAACACAATAAATCGATACATTTATTTTCATTAATTAGTAATTAATTAAGTATTAGACCAACAAATTTTTTTAAACTATCTATAAGCTAATAAATTGCGACAACAGTTTAGATGTTTTTTTTTTTATCTTTATTAATTTTGGGACTTTATTAAAATCATGCCAGTCCCATCATACCATAACATAATTACACACATTCATATACATTACAATCATACAAATTTCTATATACTTTTAAGAATAAACATGAACAGCGCTCTGGCCCTCTCCGAACAGTTTAGATGTGTGAGCGCCGTAGAACCCATACTGCGCTGGTGACCTTTATACGTATTCTCTTTTTACATATCAGCATATAATATCAACAATACTAAGCCGCAAGATCTATGTTGTCTTACTGAAAGGTTATTTTACTTAAATATTTAGTTATATTGTATATTATATCTTGTTCTGCATCCTAAGAAAATATCCCGTGGGCATTGAAAAAGGACGGGAAGAGGGGGATCGATCTATCCAACAACTAAACATAATTTGACATAGAAAAAATAGAAAGATAATATTATGTACATACAATACATAGACAAGTATTTAAATACACGATCAATGAAAGCTTTTGCTAAATATACATAAATAACAATAATAAATCAATTGAAATTATAAAAACAGTAATTGATATTAAGTAGAAAGTAAAAGTTGAGTTTTTCATTTTTATCAGAAAAGTATAAGGATTCTATGAATATTATCTTAATAACGTCGTTAGTCCTAATGTCTCATTACTTAATTAAGCTTTAAAACTTCTATAAAATTATTTTCACCAGATGTTTGTATTCATTAAATTTATGGATAATTAGCAAATTAGTGTATTTATCTCTGTAAATTTATGGTCAAAATATCATTAGGGCCCGGGTTCCTCGTATTGAATGGATTATACAATCGCGGTAATAAAAGCATTATTCTATCATCTTTACTTTTAAGCCGCCCACTGCTTAATGCGCTGTTAGTGGTAAACACGCATTACTATTATTGTTCTCAGAAATTGTTAAAGATTTTTCCATTGTTAATTCAAAGCTTTCTGTTAAGAATCTTTTAAGTTTTATGAATGCCTTAACTTACTTAAATCTCTCTAATAGCCTTTAAAATAAAAGATTTCCCGCGTTTTGAATTTATGATACCTGAAACTTATTTTTAACTTCTTGATTAAATTTTTAAGAAATGTTTTTTTATATTTGTGTGATATTGTTACAATTTTGTGGCAGGATCTTATTTTATAGTTATAAGAACCTCAATCAGACGTATTATCAGATTAAATACTCGCTGAAAAACACACGATAATTCTTTTTAGCAAAGTGATTCACAGATCCATTAAATTTTAGGATATTTCTTTACAACATAGCTCTATATACATAGATAGGTTATAGGTTCGATGGATTATGTACTTCTTGTGTAAAAATGAACTGGTTTTTGTAGAACAATATTAACACCTGACAATAATTTCAAAAAGAGTAATATGCTTTTAACTAGTGTACATCTTTTACAACATATTCCGAAAATAATTAAGTAAAACCACCTGCCACTGTATTGTTTGCGAGTTGCATAAAAACGTTATGAGCGGCTTTTCTGAAAATGAAATAGAACAAAAGTCTAATTACTGCTGTTGTAAAGTACAATGAATACCGGGAATCTGCACCATAATAATGCTAGAATCATACTCTTAAAGAAACATATTATTTACCTCAGTTATAAAGTTAGGATATTATTTTTAATATTTATTTCTTGAACTTAAACCTATGTTATGAACACAATTTGATATTTACACTGTGAATTATATTTGAGTCCTGAACTAAAGCGAGTTTCTTTTGAAATTACATTTATCAGATTTTCAAAAAGTTTTAACAACAAAGATAAATTTGAAACATTTGGAGAAAACTAATTCATTAAATAACGTTAACAAACATTTGTATCGATTACAATTGGGAAGTTTGATATAATTTGAAAAAATACATATTTAGGTACGAGGTGCGTCGAATGGCGGCGCTATTTACTCTCAATTTACATAATACTTACCCAAAAATTAAAACAATTTATCGAACTCATACAAATTTTATTGATATCTATTTCTTTATTAAAAAATATTACAAATATTAATTTATGAACTGTGTCTTGTAATACTAGAAATAACTGAAACAAAAACACTTCTATTTTAACTTTTTAATTTCTCTCAAATGAAAAAGAGATTTAATTATAACAAAAATGTATTTAAGCAAATTGATGATATCCTTCTTTACTTAATATTATTTAATTGAATACCCCAAGAAGTATTAGAAATCACACAATAATAACTTATAAGTGTAATATTGTTCCGTTACGTTTGAAAAATCAACCCTGTGTTGTCAACTTAAATTTTAATATAATATATATAAAAAAATTCTTTAAATTAGTACATATAAAAAAAACTATTTTGTAATGTACTTTACCGATCATTAACCATTTCGATAATTTGTGGAGGGGATACAAAGGACGTCGAGCAGGCTATATAAGGAAGGGTTGGGAGTTTCTAACTCAGTTACAAGTTTCTGTTCGATCCGTAAGTCACAGTGCTAGCTATCATGCCGTGTGTGGTAAGTCATAGTAATGATTTAGTACTCCTAATATTTTGTATAGATGATTGTCGAATTTTTGTTTATAATTTGTTTAATTTTCCTTTTATATTTTTTTCACACAAAAATTATTAAAGGTAGGTTTTTTAATTGTAATTCTCATTCCCTACATTATTTTTTCGATAGCCCTAAATTATTTTCCTTTTATTTCAGCAAAAAGCTTTACAAAGTTCGCCGTCAAAGAAGCGTCGTGATCCTTCCGGTAGACGTCGCAAGTCAATTCAGAAGATAAATATAGTAGGTTCAATTAATTTATATTTACCTAAATAAACTTTTCGATTTCGCTACGGTTGTGTGTTCACATAATCTTGTTATAAAAACAGTAAATCGAGACTATAATTTACATATTATACATACTTTCCACACATAGCCGTATTATAGTCTCTTTACAGCGCTTATTATTATGGTTAGATAGTTCTTTTTGTTGGATTTTCGTTAACTTTATCACATATTAATATTAGGTTTTTTATAGGAACAAAAAAGAAGACGGGCGATGTTGATTAAAGGACAGCATATAGACGTTCTATTGGTAAGTACTACTTATCATTTTCTGCTAACGGGTCTCTTCAAATACTAAAACTTTAATTTTACTGTTTATATCATGAAAATAATATTCCTAAATTTTGCAGCTGTCTATAAAGACTATGTTAACGGTCACGCGGGATCTGATACAAAACAACGATGTAATACCCATTGAATCGATACAAGCTCTTAAAGAACAAAACGAGATTTTAAGCAAAAGAAGTTAGTATTGTTCAATTTCTATTTATTATATACTTTTATAAATTACTTCACTTTAACCGACAAAACTATAATCTATTGGTACAAATGCCCTATGGCTAGACCAAAAAAGTACATTGTTTTTACTATACATTTGTTTTTGCAGTGAAGGATTTGGACCGGTCCATTTTTCGGAAATTCAAGCGTTGAAAGAAAATCGAAAAGAACCTTGCAAGAAATTGGACAAGACAGTAAGTTTTTACGTTTAAAATCATATTATATAAAACTTATGTGATATGTAAATATATTATTACAAATAAAAGTTTCTTTAAATACGTCGATGTTTATTATTTTAATATTCCCTTGAACAAAAATTTAAATGGCGGATTTATTCAAGTAACACCATAATCAATTTTTTTTTAACTTCAACTAGATTCTTGTAAACAGATAAATCGTAAAAACTAGATAAATGCCCTCCTATTTGTGAGGATTTCACGATTTTTGGTCATTTAAATTTAATAAAATAAAAACACGCTTTAATACTTTTAATTTATTCATTTAGTCTTCTTAAACAAGACGTTGAAATAATTACAACCATAACACTGTAATGCAATAAAATTAATATATACAAAACTGGTGTGAAGCTGGACATATTTAATGGTAATTAGTTTTTGCTAGTTGTATTATACAATATTGATGGACAAACCAATTAAGTCGCTTTTAAAATATTATAAAAGGAAACGTCAAGTCATAAATCCTATACATTTTCATATCGAAACAAATTTCAATGTTAGATTACCAAAAATGATTAATCACAAAAATACGTAAGGTTTTTTTTAAATGAAGATTGTATAATTGTGCTACATGCTTACGGAATAGTTCAAATGTACTTTATAATAACTGTTGTTGGCATTTGGAAACAAACCGCACGGTGCAGTTGTCGATGAGGCCGGAATCCGTCTAGATATGTAAAAGGGTGCATTTTACGTATCAAGGCGACGATCACATTACGGTGGTGTCATACCAACTAGCATTAAGTTATTATGGCCAAGCATCCGCTTACTATTAAGTGAAAGTCCCGCTCATCTAAATAAAGGACAAAAATGTGTCACGTGAACAACTATCAAGTATTTGTTGTTTAGCATTTCTTTTAGTTAGGATCACATTGTCGCCTTCCAAGAATATAGTTTTTTTTATTCGACTAGACAAGCGCGACGTTCTTCTAATGGTAAGTGACACGTCAGGTTATTAATGCGGCACTAGTTAGTATGATATACACTAAACCCATGTGCTTGTTTCAAGACATGTAATGCTAAGTCTCATAACAATTATGTTGCTATCGTTAAAATAAATATACATTATTCAAGAAGACTAAACATTAATCACTAAACGTTAAATCTAATATTCTTAGTTTATTAAAAAATAAGAAAGAATCAAATTCTTTTAGTCCACTTAAAACGAATTTATTTGATAGAGCGAAACAACCCTAAAAGTGTTCCTACTTGAAGTAATGTCAGTGAAAAATATTTACAAGTCAACTTAACTATAACATTGAAAGTTATTATGTCTTCATGTCAAAATATTACTTGCAAAAATTAAAATAATACAGCTTGCTAAAAGTAAAAAGCAAAGGAAACTTGCTAACTCAAATCTTAATTCAGCAAATGAAATTAGATTATAGTTTAAAGTAATTTTTTTTACTTGGCAACACTAAACAATATTGCCATAGATGCAGTAATTGTTTTATTTCTATTAACAGTTTATGTTAAAGTCCAACTTAAACTTAATTAATTCACACTATTGCCATATACTAACGCGACATTACACATTAACCCCATTAATTTTTAATTTCTTCACACGTCGCGTTGTACCTTCACCGTCAGAGCTGTCAGTGTCATGCGAACTACCCTCAGATTTTATACCCAGTGCGAGTTCATGGGCTTCCATGTAGTTGCCAGTAGCACGGACCTTTTCTAATGCTTTAACTGTAACAATCATAAATATTTTATTAATCAATGAACTAAATTTTTTTTTAATAGGATGATAACCAATGATTTCTATTTTACATGTTAAGTTATGATGAATCTGATCAATTGTAATACTAATAATTTCAGTATTTTAGTTTTAATACATTTAAGGAGCACTCATTATACAACTACATGGTTTGCCAGAAGACAGTTTTCAATACAATCATTTTCAAATCTTAACTTATATACACTAAACACAGTAAATACACATTGACAGTATGTAGTAATATTTTTGTTTTAATAAATTAATATATTCAGATAAGCAACAAGTATCAAGTTTACCTGTATGAAATGTTTATAATTAAATTTTGATAATATAATAATTTAAGTATGTAAGTTGTTGAAAAGATCATCGGCCTAACTCAATCCATTGCTAAACATAAGTCTTTCCAGAGGAACATGACTAAGTCTGTCAAACACCATTTCAAAAAAAAATATTATTGTCTTGTGACTATTTATAGTTGGTTGTGAATTTACCTGCCAAAATTCACATTTATGAACAATCCAGTGGTTTTCATATCTAACTAATTTGGGTTAAAAACAAGATAAAATTATATCTATAAATAATTAAAACTCACTCTGGTTTTCAAGCAAAATGTTTTGCCGTTTTAGGTCATCAATGTCTTGTTGATGTGAATTATTTTTCCGTCTCATGAACTGTATGTATTCTGCTGCCTTTTTTAAAATTTGCGCTCTGCTAGCCTGAAGAAGTAAGAATCAAATAAAATCATCTATAAAGTCACAGAGAATATATTATACCTCACTAAGTACATTGAACTGTAATTTTTTATCAAATAGATTATAATTGGATATGGGTTTACCTGCTGACCGTAAGATTCTCACCATCACCTGTATTATTTACCTGACAAATCTAAGGCTGTAATTTCACTATTTGTTTGCAGATACAACATTCTTAATCACCATTACAATATCTATGGGAACCAATTGCAGGGAAAACAAAATTTCTGGTAACAAGATTTTTAACATTATAGATCTTTTAAAAAATTTAACATCTTTATTATGCATGCTGGTTTACCGAACTTTTAGTAATCAAACCACAGAGTTTTATAATACCTTTTGTCACATATTTTTGTGTTATTCTTGCAAAGTCCTTCACTACAAGAGCAATGAGAGTGCCACTCTTACCCGCTTAAACCTCACAATATGTGGTCGTACATGTTGTGCAGATAGTATGTGTTGTAAGACACAAGGTGCAAGGTCTATCCCAACTGAGCTTGAGCTTACAATGAAACAAAATATTGTGAGGTAACAGACACAATTTAAGAACTACAGCTTTCATTACATAGCCATCATTGGTGATAAATGGTTCTATAGGTTGAGTTCTGCAGGGACTATGTAAAAAATGAACATAATTGTCATAAAAATAGAACTAAATTATTAAAAAAGGTTAGAAATTGAATGAGACATTACATTACATACCACTTTCTCCCCCTGCAAGGCAGGAACAGAATCTCTTAAGGATGTGAAACTATCTTTTATGTGGTCTCTTCGTTTACGTTCTAATGCATTATGATGTGCCCTTTTCTCAGCCTGAAAATAAGTTTTTTCAAAAACTGGTAACCATAATAAAAGAAATTTACAGAAATACTAGGATTTTCGGGAAATTTTTCTTTCTGACTTGAAAAAATTGTGAAAATGACATATACCTGAGAATAGTACCCACTTCCACCGAGGCTATTCCGCATATGAGTTCGGGAATCCGAATCATTCTCGGCCTGCAACGTAAATATTAAGCTAAAATCATTCGAAAGCCTACACGAAGGGTATCAATAGTCGAATTGTTAGAATAAAACACGGACATCACTCTCTATATCAATGTCCCGATCGTCGTCACTTATCATCTTCTTAATTACTAAAAGCAAATTAAATTTTTGCACTAAACTTATATATACATATGAGTGGAATGTTTATTTAGAATATTAAAATAACACGAGAAACTTTTTAACAAAAGAATAGAACGCGTGACAACATTTGACAATTAAAATACTTCAATAAAATATATAACATTAAGTGATCGGACGAATGAAACAAAAGTATCTTTTCCATAAGATTAGAAAGAGAAACATGAGGTATGACGTAAATTATAAAAACAGAGTTCTCGTGCGTTTGGAAAACGCTAAAACGCTTCCTAAATACAAATAATAATTTAAAATGGTATTTTTTTCTGTGAATTCCGATAGTTTACTTAATTTATTAAATCAAATTTTTTTATTTATATTAAAATCAAGACTAAAATTACAAAATAATTTAAAAAAAATTTAGTTGCTGAAAATTTAAGACTTACTTAAAATTCTACTATGAAAATGTAAAGATTTTCACTTCGAAAATTTAAAGTTAAATAAAATGTATTTCAATTTAAAAAATTTGTTAGAATTTATTAAAACCTTTATTTAAATCTCACCAATTTTTTTTTGATGCTATAAACTCATGAATATAAGCTTTTTCTTGTAGTATACATTAATATTACTTTACGTTTTGCTATAATTTTAGGAGGATATTTGGCTGTATGTAGACAGTCCTTTTTTTCCTATTAAAGAAGAAACCTAAAAGCTTAAGACCATTGTGTTTGCCGCCAATATAATAAGACAATCAAAATTTTGTAAAATTTATGATAGTAAAGTTCTTTAAGTCAGCACATCGTACTTACTTGATAAAACCGCAACAATGAAAAAAACACCAGAATCATCTTCATTTAAACCAATCGATGTCAATGATCAAAACTTTTTTAATAATTGTCATAGTGAAATAGATATAAATTTAGCGAAAATTAAAAAAAATGTTGCAGTGGCTTGTAATTTACGGAGTAAGAAGAGTATTCATTTTTTGTTTCTCAGCAAATTGGTAAATATCGCTGTAAATGTTATCATTTTATTGATAAAATGTTTACTTTCGTAAATGTTGAAGTTGTTGCCGCTGAAATGAAAATAGAAACTGCAGCACTGTACCACGCAGTGTTACGCTTTGAAATAGAAAAATATAAACAAGTTTATGCAGAAAAATGTACCGACGCTCGAGGGCAATGACAACCGAATCAACTTATGATTATTTGTCAAAGGAATATGCGATATTACCTGAACCAGTTATGTTATTATTAAATTTAAACACGTTACAAACTAATTAAAGCATACAAACTTTATTAATTACAATAATTTATCAAAGGCTTGTTGTAAATCTAAAGTATAAATAATATACATGGATGTATTATTTATTAGTATAAAAACAAAAAATGTGTTCCAGTTTGATCGATCTAATGTCTTACCAGTGGTCAACATTTAAATTTTTTTTCAAAAAGAAGACCATGCCGTAATCGTACGATCCTATCGACTATTCACAACAATCTGTATGTCATATGCTTATATAAAAAAATTAATGAGAATCATAAACTTCTGAACCGAAACTATTTACAATATTTGCGTTAAATCCATTCGTTATAGTAATTACAGTATGAATAATTTTTGAATTATTTCGCTTTAAATACTGATAATACCGGAACTGGCACCATTTCCTATATAAACCAGTGTAAAAATAAGAGTTTCAGTAAAATCGATTGAAAAAATGAAGTTTGTAGTCGGCACGATTTTTTTGTTTTTCTTCGTCACCCACGCTTTAACTTCTGAATATGTTTACGAATTTGGTACGTATTTTATTATATTTAGATATTAAAATTGATCTAAGTAATACACCATCCTTTGCTCAAAATGCAGGTAACTTTTCTGTCTCCAATTTTAATCAATCTTAGTATATTTTTGTACTTATTTATGACCAACATCGTTTTTTTTTAAATATGGTTTAGTTTTATTTAATATCAGCAGTAAGATACTGGTAATGAATTTACTTAGTACGAAACTTAGATTCTTTGTGTTTCGTACAACTCAAAAAAAATGTTGCAATCCAGGTTTTGAAGACTAAGATTAAATGGATATTTATATTATAACGAAACTTATATCTTATATCTCAAGGCGACGAGCGCAATATGGTGTCCATTCAAAAACCTTTTGAAATTAAGAAACTATGATATTTTGATTTTGTACAAAATATTATAGTTTCTTTATTTTTATAATCGGTCTTACAAACTAAGTTACCTAAAACACCTATTAAATTTATTTCTTTTGTGTATCAAAAGAAATAAATTTAAATTGTGTTCGAAGTTAGTCATTTTTAACATTATTTCGTAAAAAATGAATTATAATGTAGCAAGTAACAAATAAATAGGCAAATTAGTTTTACTTGCAAATGTATACGTTATAATTTATAGAAATAAATATGTTTTGTTTTAATTATTGTGATATTTTTAGGCGTCGATGTAGGCAATGTTGTTTATGTGAAAGATGGCTATATATCCTTATTTCAACATACAACTAAAGTTGATATACCTGTAAGTATCTTTATTATAAACATGTAATACATTTAAGTTTTCAAGTTTTGGACGCTCTGCTAATTTGTACAAATAATCCACCAAACTAAAAGCCTTGAAATTCTAGCAGACAATCGAGACCGGCAAGGATATAATCAGAATTTTTTTTTGCAGAAAACTCGATTACAAATTAGAGCCAAAGTTGCTTTATATAGGAGTGATCACAATTTTGCTTGATTTTTAGCAATAGATCATAACACCTTCTAATTAATTACATTTTAAGAATTTAACCTAAATCCAGGGATAATCTATTTAACAAAAATACTATAAAATAAAGAAGTTACGTTTTGGCCGATTATTTGTATTGGTATTTTATGTAGTATTTATCATTAATCGTGTTTTAAATTAATCGAGATATCCTATATTTTTTCAGGCTATCGACAGTACTACTATAACGTACATTAAAGTAACAGTTGAAGCTGTAACACCACCAAAAGTTAACTATGATAGTGACACCCGAAAAATAAATATCACATATAGTTGGTCACAGATCTCAGACTCGACCTACCACATTTTAGTTAAGGGTATCACAGATTAAATACAAATGAAACATTTATCGTGATTTTGTAAAGATTTAAAATAAATGATATTGAACGTACAAAATATTTTTATTCATGACTAGTTAAACCCGATAGACTGTACTGCCGTGCCAATGTATATTTATTTTATGTTATTCGTTATTATCATATAATTAGTGCTAGATGATACCTCACGTGTTTTTCATAATCTTTAACAATATTACTTGCATCATAATTTTATAACTATTTTTTTTTGCGCGGAACTAAAATTTTCGTCCTGTGTTGTCTTTTAACTTCATGTATCTTTCAGCGGAAAACCAGTTAAAATCACTACGAACATACGGAAAAACATTTTTAAGATTATCTTTTTGGTACAGGTATTGTAAATATTAATCATAGTTATTTCGATATGTTGTATAGACACTTAAATTTTATTTGTTCGTATTTATAAGGCGCATAAAACTTCTTAACAAAGTGTATTTGTATAATTTATAGTAACTTTATCTAAAGTGTTAATTGTAATTCCAAAACTTTTTAGTTAAAATTTATTAGATTTCTTCTGATTGATTTTCGGTGATCTGCTATTAGCGACAAACATAACAATTTAAACTATATACGTAGAAAATCGATCTCGACCACATAAATCGATTTTCAATTTTTTCTCTTCATTAATAAAAATATGTAAGTGTTTTATTTTATTAAAAATTGATAATATACACTGCATGATATTGTACCTCTCACCTAGTTACAACGCCTTTCTCACCGGTACTCAGCAACGCTTGCACACTACTATTTGGAGGCAAAAGTAGCTCCTGCGGTTGCCTACCCACGAGTAGACTGAATACGACAGTTTACAGGTAGTAGGTCTCTGTAGCAAGTTTTATTATATTATTGAATTAAAATTTTATAAATTTATTAATAGCTAAAGTAAATTTTACTTGTAGTTAATACTATTAAACAAAGTTGTAGTGTTACTATCGATTTCGTAAAGTTAAACCCAAGTTCCTAAACAAAAATTGAATAAATAATATACGTTTGAATTTCATGTGAACATCATCAGGATAATCGAAAGGGATTAAATTATTACTGGTGGTAGGATTCTGTTGCCAGAGACTACCGCCGCACCTATTTCACCCGCCAAACAGTAGTGAGCAAACATTACTGTATTATACTACATATACTACCTTCAGTTTGAAGAAGGCACCTTATGATAATGAGATATACTATCTTAGCTAGTGGCACATCGCTATGAGCAGGCGTATCACTTACCATCAGATAATCACTATGCACGTCTCGTTACCACGAAGAATAAAAAAAAAGTACACCAGAGGTTTGTTTTAATTAACTTCTCATACGCTTATAATCGAGATTCTTATCTGAGAAATTGCTACCGTTATTTGCTTTCATATCTGTTCACAATCAATTGGTTACATCTCTGTATGCTTTCGATTGTAACAAGATGAGGCCGTTTCTTCTGTTAATATTTCTATCCACCGTCAACATCGTATATTCACGTCATAACCCCTTCAAGGGATATTACAATTATACGTTTGGTACGTTTTCAAGTGTTTTTGTTCAAAGTTTATTATTTGTTCAATATATTATTAAACGTAATCCGCTAATACACGATTGGCCAGAGTAGTCAGTTGACACTCCTTGTGAGCGACGGTCCAGAGTACCAGGAATGAGAGCATTCAGAAGGCTTTTTTTATACACCAATAATTAGTAGTTGTCATTGTCCGCAGGCGTTAGTAGTTAAATAATTAATTTACAACTTCTTGTTACTAATAATCGGTGTCATAAATCTCTAACTAAATATCACCACAACATATCCGATCAGTTAACAAAACAGACATATAATATTTATTCCATTATCCTATTGAAATATTTAAAACTTTTATCTGTGGTCAGTAAACATAAATATATATCATTTCTAGAAACCTACAAATTAAAAAGATCATCTGAAAAAAAAAGCTACAAGCAAACATACTATTCTATATATTTACGTATTATTTCATACATTATTTGAATAACCACATGAAAAACACAGCAAAAGTCGCTAAACTCTCAAGTATTCTTAATTATCAGTAAATGTGTGGAAACATAATTTATGTATGTAAACAAATATTATAGGTCAACGCATAGACGGAGACGTGCTATCATATAACTTAACAGACTATATACCTATTTTTCATCCCATACATCAAGTAAAACTTTACGTAAGTACAATTTGTTCGTAAATATTTTCCCTTTCTTCCCATAACTTCTATTATTTATCAACAGACCCTTTTATGAGTTTTAGATGCTTAAAACACCAATCCGCATTATAAAACCGGACCCAATTTAAAAGTAAATAAACTTTTAGTGGACTTATGTTTACGTTTGGGGTGTTCAGATGTGAAAGAAGACGTTGCTACATGTCCATGTTGATATGGTAAAAGTATCTATAGAAATGCGATAAAAAGTAATAAAAATGTGTGATGGTCTTGCATGCTTCATTATAAATTCTAAACGGTGAAGACAAAGAATTTTATCGGACTTAAGGAAAATTTTAGAAAAATCGCAAGTCTGTTTAAGTCCCTAAATTATTGTGTAATCTTTTTACTATTTTACTGTAAGGATAACGTTTAATAATTTCAGCCGCAAAGAAACGACGTCGAAAATAATTTTACGTATGTAACAGTTGAATTCAAAAATAAATTTACGGCAATATTTGTCAACTACGACCCTTCGCAGCTTCTGGTGACGTTTCGATGGAAGTATCCGTTTATTCGTATTCCCTTTGAAATCACGGGTTACTCGTTGCCCAAACTATTACGCCACTCGACTTTAATGGCTTTACGAAACTTAATAAACAGTTTGAACTATTCATGTTTTTATTTTGTTTCATGTTGCTATTAACCCGATGATCCTCTAATATTATTTTCCCTCGATATGACTACACAGAACACAACAGGAATTATAACTGATTCCTGTGTCACCTTACTAAATAATATAAATGATAAAGTTGAAATGTTCGTTTAAATAAAACAAGCAAATAAATTATAAAATATTTCACTATTGACGTCTAACAATAGTTACGTCGTCAATTGTAAAAATAAATCAAAATAAAGTGAATTTACAATTTATGATTGTCCGAAAATTAATTGTTGGTCACTGATGAATATTGGGCGGTTAATGGATGGATTAATCACGGGAACGCATGTTGATATCGTCGTGTCGCTCTCGATCAGTGTCGCGGTGGTCTCCAGACACCCGTACGCCGGCAGACGGACCAGCCTCGTCGTGTTCGCGCTTACTTCCGGGATATGGTGCTGATGGAGCAGACTGTACTAATCGTCCCATTAAACTCGCGCTTTTATCTTTTCTCGGACGTGTCCACTCATGAGCCAGCACGCGATCTAAAGTTAATCGCAAAGTGATATCGGGCTCTAGAATATGACGAACAATTGATTTCGCTGCTGCGGACACAGTGTCCCGAATCCTTAAACGAAACACCCAGTTTCGCGACATCTGATCTTTTAATAATTTACGCAAGTTTGAATCATCAAAAGGCATTGACGCATTAAGCATAATAAAAAGAATGATACCGAGAGACCACACATCTGCCAACTTTGGATTATATGGGGTACCGCTTACTACTTCTGGAGCTGCGTAAGCTGCAGATCCGCAATAGGTCTGACTGAGTACTCGCCTGTTATCACCATCAGTGCAGATTCTTGCGAAGCCAAAATCTGCTAACTTAACGTTGAAACGCCTGGAAAGTAATATATTTTCGCATTTTAAATCACGGTGGGCAATATTTTTACCGTGCAAGTAGTGCAGTCCACTAGCCATCTGCCTAAACCAAAGTTTAGCTTGGTTTTCAGGTACTACTCCATTCCGTTTTATAAAATCAAGTAAGTCACCATTATCAGCGTATCTCATAAAAATAAATACTCTCGGCCCTCTCTGTAAAATGCTGTGTACTTGAATAATATGTGGGTTCTCGATCTTAGTAAGAATATCAAGTTCACGAGGAAAAAACTTCTCTAAAAAATCACGAGGCGCTTTTTCTTTGTCAAAAATTTTGCACGCAAGGTGCATACGCTTAGGGCTGGACGCATCACAGTATTCCGCCAGATGTACAGTGGCATAAGATCCTTGTCCTATTTTTTTGCCTATGAGATAACCTCGTTGTTCCAAGGCATTGACCTCGGAGGTGCGAGGGCTGAGGCGCTCAGCCATTGAGGTCTATAAGCTTTATCCTAACCCGGTTAGGATACATTGGACATCTCACTATTCACGATATACCCAATAGTTTCAGTGACTCTCCTGTCAAATTGTGTAATATACGTTTGCTTTAAATTGCCACTTAACTCTCATTAAAGAGAGTAAATAAATAAAATAAATCGTTAATAGCACGCACAAGATTTTGTCAAAATATTACATCACAAAGAATTTGGATATAAAAAACGCTTTCACTAGTATGATATCTTCCAAAAAGACGTAATTGTTACATTTATGATTTTTTCTTTTGTTTCTAAAATCAAAACTGCTCTTTCAAACTTGCCTGCTTTAAGTTTTTGTAAAAATAGGTCTTCCTTGGCAAAGATACTGTGTAAAATATTAATTTCAGAAGACTAATAAATATGTGCCTATTGTTGATTCGGAAATACAGAATATGCTGTAATGTTTGAAAAATAAAATTGTTGCTCTAGCCAACTGCGCTTCACTATTCTCTATAATTTACGCAATTTTACAATGATGAATTGTTACTTACCAAATACAATCTTTCAAAAGATATTTTATAAATAAAAGAATTTTCTTTAACAATAAATTGCTCACAATACGTTATTAAAAAAAAGTAAGTGTTAACACTGCTAATGTTTTTGAAAAAACGAAACGCTGTATTTTAAGTATGTTTTACTTTGACATTGACAATGGCATATTTGTAAGTATCCAATAAAGTGATAATTACAAAAATCAACATAACAATAAGTAGGGCGTTTTACGCCAATAAGTTTGCTTTATATTACACTTTCTAATTGAATGATTCAAAAATGATGAACCAATATTTAAAGGAATTGGAACAAGTAAGTTATAAAATTTTACAATATATTTCATTAATTGTAAAATTTTACAATATATTCAATAATTGCTAGTGACATTTTCTGGTCGATCCTGACTACCTTAGCACCAATTTCTGCAATTGACCAGTAGAATGAACGCGTTATGATTTCCAGATTATGCTATTAATTTTAAGGGCTAATGAGATGTAGCCCCAAAGTTACAAGGCGATGCGTGCATTCGCTCTGTAACTCTTACCTACTGCTCTGTTTTAACATTATCTCTTAACACCAACTTAAAGATTTACATCACTTGTCACTTTAATTGTTTCTTCTTCTTATCGTGCCTCCCTGACTAGTGTAGCTTGGCGGTCAGTTCACCATATTTCATATGTTATTTAAAAAAGGTAATTAAAAACATTGAATATAAAAAAAATTCTAGGATCCATTTGACCCAGATGAGTTTGTAGAAAGAATGGTGCGAAGGAGCATGCAAGAATCTCAACTTAAAGATGATCAGTTTGATCCAGAGATGATCCATGATATTTTTACTCAAGCAATCCAAGATTTAAAGGTAAAAATTGTGTTCACTTTAAATTTAGAAAGCTAAACTGTCTATACTTGTTTACTTGTATATAAAGAATTATGATTATTAGTACTACTTGCTGAACTACATCCTTCTGATTGTATTATCAGTATTGCTGTTAATAAGTGTAAATTATTGCATAGCATTTTAAGAAAATATTTTTGATGTTCATTGTAAGAGTAGTTATCAAAGTATTAAAATAACAATTAAGATAATTTTTTCTAGGTTCTTCAAGAAAGACAAGAAAGGAAATGTTCTAGACTTGAGCAAGCTGTTCAAGAGGAAGAAAAATTGTATGGTGCTAAACTAGCAGAGATCATGGATCAGCATTTGGTAAGTTCAATCAAATTCTGTTTTTTTAATAAAACTATTGTTTAGTTTTCAAACTAATATAATTATTATGGAAGAGAGATCATATCAAAACATTTTAACATATTTAAAAATACATTATGAAAATTATTTTATAAAATAGGTTAAAAATATATATATATACATTTTTTAATATTGTCTTTATCAATAATTATAGTTTAAAAATGGTATGCAACCAATGAATAACAGTGATAATAAATATTTTACAATTGTAGTGTTTTGCAATATAATGTAAGACTTTTTTTACCATGAATATAGTTATTGTTATATATCTATCTGGATGTCGCAATTATTTCTCTAATTCATTTGATTTATTATGCTTGTACCTGATAATTACTGTGAATGAATGAAAAGTTGATCAACAAAATGTTTGTAAATTGTTTTCTAATAATTTAGAGAACTTGTAAGTGATATAATAATATCTGAAATTAAAATAATAACACACTTCATATTTCAACAGAAGAATTATGCCTTAGGAATATTACTTTTCTAGATAATATAATTATCAGTAACTTCACATATTAAAAAAGTGTTAATATTAGCAGATGTCTGTTTGCTATAAATGTAATGTCAATGACAAATGATATCTATATCAGCAAAAATTTTTGTTTACAGCACTGTGTGAATGTATTCAGTTCATTAGATGAGCGAATGTCTCGATGTGGAGGCAAAGCCTTAGAGGTTGGTGAGAAACTGGGTGCAGCAAGGGCTCCAAGAGCAAGATCTGCAGCAGCTCGGGATCTGCTTTCACATCTGGCTAATTTCCTCAGCCCTGGTCCAGTTCTTACGGACCTTTTTAATGATCCTAATAAAGTGGGTACATCATCAATGTTCTCTTTAAACAAATTGTATGAATAGAAAATTGTTTTTGATGAACAAAATTATGTTTCCATCTATAAATATTGTTATAGCTTAATGAAGCAGCTGATGTTATACAGAAATTGTACACAATTGCTCAAGAATTACCCCCAGATAAATTTGAAGTGGCAAAAAAGAAGATTGAAGCTAAATATGATGAAATTGAACGTAATCTAATTGAGGAGTTTGTTAAGGCCCAGAATCAAGGTAACCTGGCTAAGATGAAAACCATTGCTAACATTATGACGAATTTCAAGGGTTATTCACAATGTGTGGATGCTTATATTGAGACTAGTCAAATGGTATGTAGGTTTTTCTTAAATTTTTTACACAAATCGTAATAATAGATTTTCCCTTAATTGATATCAACTTTTACATTATTACTTATTTGCTACTTATTTTTTACATTATTACTTATTTACTTTTTTATTACTTATTATTTATTACTTATTTACTTACTTATTATACTACATAGTCAATTTTTATATTTTGCAATAAATATTTTTTTCCTAATCCTCTTAAAGGGAATACCGAAAATTAGGAACTTACGAACCAAATATAAAATTATGAAGAATTCATGAAATTCATTTTAATTTAAGAGAAGTTCTGAGTTTTCTTAGGTACTAATAATAATAAGTTTAATGAGAAACACCAATTTTTTACATATTAATTTTACAGAACACATTGCTGGGTAAAGACATATTCTCCGCTGTCCTGCCATTATGTAAAAAAAACTATACAATCATAAGCAACGTGTTCCCAAACCCCGAACAAGTGATGAGCAAGTTTGTCTTAAACATTTTTCATTTGAAATTGCAAAAGTATATACAGACAAAGTTGGCAGACAAAAATGACATCGAGAAATATTTGAAGAACCTTTATGATATGTACACAAGGTAATTAATTCCTTTATACAAAACATTCTTTTTATTAGGAATAAAAGATACCCAATTTGCTGATCAACTTTTTTTCATCAAAGATAGAATAACATTTGACCTCAATTTCACATGACGTTAAGCAGTAATTATGAAGTTTTATACCTCTCATGGCAATCAAAACACAACAATGCTGTTGTAGTGGATATGACCAAGATGGGACTTAGCAAGATGCATTTGAAATTGTCCTACCACCATCCAAACTCTTCAATCTGTGGCCCCAGAATCGCCTCCTTATAAATAGTTAAATGCTACACTACAAATGCACTTACATGTTTTACAATTGTGTTATGGTTAGATTTTAATAAATAGATATTATTTTTTTTTTGGATATTTATAAATGTTTTAATTTTTTGTAGCACACAGAAAGTATGCGACGATTTGGTATCGGCGGGTCTGGTGTCAGCAGATGGCAATATTTCGACGGGTGAGCTAAGGCGGGAGGCGCTCGTCAACGGCGCACTGGCGGGCGCGAACGACGGCTACGCTGCTTTAGAGACGCGAAGACTGAGAGCAGTTCTGTCTAACGCGCTCAATGCCTATTATAACGAGAAACAACATGTTAAAAAACAGATTCAAGGTGGAGGGTGAGTAACTATTTCCATGATACATTGACTAACCCGCTTATCTAATAACACAAACAATCCCAATCCGATTCAGGGGCTATATGTTGTGTATTTCGATTTGTGGTGCATTTTTCGAAGCCGTCTGTTTCAAAACCGACCTTTTTTTAGTAAATTTGCTGCCGTGGCAGCATTGCTTCATTCCGGCTATTAAAATGTGAGAGCCAAAATATTTTGGACGAGAATACTTCATCATCCACAACATCATTATCACTTAATCCTTGTGAAATTGTGGACAAGTGTTTAGCCTATTATCGGTAAAAAAAAACTTTTGCAGTAATGTAGGCAAGTAATTATTAATAATTGCCAAATGTTCTATAATATTATCCATTCTATTTCAGGTTTCAAGAGCTTCGTCGCGACCTGCAGGCTGTGATAGGTACTCGGGCAAATATCAATATAGCTCAGATAGAGAACTATGGTGGGGAAACTTTTCTCAGTGAACAACTTGTTCAGAAGATGGTGAAAGACTCCAAGATGTCCTTCTTGAGATGTAAGACAGTAAGTGTTAATGTTACTTTTCGATACAATTTTCTGTTCATAATAGTTCCATGTAACACCTAAAGATAGTTGTTATAAATTTATCGCATGAAAAATTGTTCTGTCTTCTCAATTTTAAAGCCGACGCGAATTGAATATAGTTAAATTTGTACTAAATAAATTTTTCATTCTTGCCATAATAAAAAAGGTATTACCGAAAAATCGAGTTTGTACATTTTCAATTAAATTTAGTTTACAAGAATTACATTTTTGTCTGTCTTCAATATTTTTATTTATTTTAAGGGTGCCGTACATAGTACAGAGGGCAATATAGTAATAGTAGGAAAAGTTTGTGAAATAGTTTGTAACAATTATTATTTATTTCTAGTTGTGTACCAGCAATGAATTACCAGGCACAGCCGTCGGTCTACTTGATGTGCTATTACAGCACCTATTAATTGAGCACGTTGATTACGCATTGGACCTCGGGCTTCAATCCATACCCATCGCCGAAAACAAGTCTCCCCCGCAGGTAAATTTATTATTTCCTTTTATCCTAAAATTCAAATTATGTAATATATATATATACTTTATGTACATTTTTTAATAATGATTTTACATCCAAACATAAATTTTTGAATGTCTAATAAGTATTAGAGAAACTAGCTCTACCTACAACGCACGTTACCGTTATAGCTAGTGAAATTATAAAGGTAATGAATTTTAACATTTTACTTCCCAAGGCGTTGCCTTGTGCAATGTATTTATTCTTAACTAGCGGCACATTGTTATGGTTCACTTATTAAGTGAAGATTCCGCTGGTCTCGCGGCTTTTTATAAGTTTCAAGTAAATGTAGTCAGGAAAAAATTGCTTTTTTTTTTTCAGATTTACTTTTTCGAGATAGTTAATCAGACCAACAAGATAGTAAAGATGTTTGGGGAGCATTTCCAAGAGTCGGTGTTACCATGTATGAGGTATGTGTTGTGATAATAAAATGAAATAATTGGATTACGTTAATGATGAGAATGAAAGAAATATTAAATAGTAATTTAGTTTAATACTTATCAACTTTTTTTTAATAATTAATGACCAATTGCATATACTAATATATATACAAAACTGCACCTGTGCCGCAGCTAGCAACCTGCAGCCAACAATACAGTGGTCGCAATTTGCCTTCTAGAGCATCAGAGTTAGTAGTGGAGTTGGGAAAATGATAAGTTATTCTAACAGCTTGGTTAATTACCATCGACATATTGTCAATTTAATTTAATGGTAAGTTGTCTCTGTTGCCAAAGATCAATCTATAATAGATAGATTTCACTGGAGCTCCTATTTTTGTAGCCAATTCTTCGTCTTGAAGGCCCCGTAGAAAATAGATATATGAGTCGCAGTATTTAGAACTGGTACAATTCGTCATCTTCAACCAGTTGTCCTGTAAGTATGTGTGAAATTGAGGTCAATTATTCGCTTAGAGTAAATAAAGAACATATTTTAGTTCCACATCAAAACAAAGTGAGTGCGTGCAAAAGAAGAATGGTATGATGGAGCAATTGGAAAACAAGTTGGACGCAGGTTTGGAGAGGTCCATTGCAGCTGTAGTGGGCTGGGTGAAGTTACACCTGCAGACTGAGCAGAGGAAGACTGACTTTAAGCCTGAAGGCGACATCGATACCATCGCGTCACCTGTAAGATTTACATTGAATGCACTATAATGTCTAACACGTCGCCGTTACCTTTAGAAATAAAACAGCTCCCTTATTATTTACACTGCTGAGACACGGGGCTTCCTCTCACGAGGAGAAAGTCGAGGCCATTTATCCACCACGCTATCCAAGTGCGGTTTGCTGGATGTTACATATCTACGAAAATTGTTTTTGGAGTTGCTAAAATCTTTTCCTCCACCGAAAGCTCAAGCTCCACGAGGATTGACGGTCTCGAAAACTGGACTATAACAGCTTCAATATGACATGGCATTTCATCACATTATCATACCGCGGCAGTCTTTTGTCCGTCGAGAATGAATTAACAATATTCTCATATCGGCGGGGAAATGAACCAACGACCTCCATGGCAAACCTTTGCTCCACCCACGTGCTTACTTATACTGAATTGTTTACTTAGGCGTGTCTAGGCGTGGTGTCGTACCTGAACACAGTTATGGACAAAATCTACGCAAATCTCGAAGGCGACAACCTGCACGCAGTGGCCTTGGAGTTGGCGGTGCGTCTCCACCGAGTTATATACGAACATCTGCAAAATTTCCAATTTAATTCTGCAGGTAAGAAACATGTATTTAGATATAATCCTTGCAGTTTCTTTATGTTTATATACTTATGTGTAGAACTTTTTGATCCTTATAAAAAGGCGACTAAAGTTATAAAAGTTAAACGTGTTTTGGAGTTATGTTTTTTGGTAAGCCAATTTATTTCGTCACCTAAAAAACTGCCGGTCCAAGTTGTGACGTCGTATTAGTCTATAGTTTCTTGTGCTTTAAATGAGGATACCTTCACAGGTGCGATGATAGCGATCTGTGACGTGAAGGAGTACCGCTCGGTGGCATGTGGGCGTGGCGCTCGCACGGCGCCTGCGCCCGCGCACGCTCTGTTCGACGCACTACACGCTCTCTGCAACCTGCTGCTGGTGAAGCCCGAAAACCTACATCAGGTCTGCGAAGGCGAGACTCTGGTACGTACCATTGTGTATTTAAGTGTTTGTATAACTGTTGAGACGTCATTACAGAGAATAGATGAAGAAGCATTGGATGAAGTGATTAGAATCGTTTTGTTTGTGGTTCAAGTTACTACTTATCTATTTACTTGTTATACAGCGTCCTCCCGTCGAGAACATAGTAAAGCGCTTGACGTCAAAGAATTTACTGTTAAGTACATGTTATAATATATTCTTCCTACTTTGCCAACCTTGGATGAGATTTTTTTTTTAAAAAAAGAAGTAGTTTCTGCATGAAGAAATAAATCTGGAAATATAAATTTTCCTCACATCTACTTAGCTTTAAAACTGAATGACAATAGAACGTATAAGTAAAAAAAAAAACTATACCTAGATCAATATTTTCGGGTTTAAAATTAAATCTAGCGGTTATTAAATAATTGTGAAGTTCTCTGATCTGGGATCTTATTGCGAGAGTCGTGATATCGTACATAAAACGAATTTTTTCGCTGAAGATCTAAAACATCTCTATTAACACGAATCATATTTATTATATATAAATAAATATTTGTTCTACAGGCCGAACTGGATCAGTCGATTCTACACAACTTCATACAGTTGCGCGCCGACTACAAAACACATAAATTATCCAGCTTCCTCAAAGGACTCTCGTAACATATCGATGACAATAAATCTTTATTTATCTTTACACAATATATCTTTATTGTTTATGTAAATAAGATTAAATTATAATAAATCGTAGAGGACAGCTGTTTGTTTTATTTTTATTGGAATCAACAATTGTATTCAAGTTGATAGTATTATTGTATTGTAATATGAATGCTTGTATCATGCACATTACACAGTGGAAAGTATAATGTTCTTGAAAAATTCGCATGATGTTAGTGACGCCGTGGTGGTGAAGTGTGCTCATCTATGGTACTGGCTCTTATATACTTTTTTATTCTACCAAGCCACCAGACGAGCGAGACATTCACCTGATGGTAAGTGATACGCTTGCCCATGACAACGCGGCGCTAGTTAAGATGATATACACTACACCACGTTGCGCTCGTCGCCTTGACACATGTGGTGTTAAGTCTCATGATCCCAGTAATTTCACTAGCTTACAACGCCCTTTAAACCGGAACAATAATTTTTGCACACAACTGTTTTGGCGGCTGAAATAAGAGCTGCGGTGGTAGCTACCTAGACAGTCTCCGGCAACAGAGACCTACTACCTGTCATATGTGGACAGCCAGAACACAGTGATTGTTTTTTCTCTTTCATGTTCTGCATGACTAAAGTCTGTGCTTGTCCTGAAATGCATTTACTGACGTGCTAGTTAAAAGTATCAATTTGTGATTATAGTTAGATAGATATGGAGTTAGTTATATTATAGGTAAACATTTAAAAAAAACAGCGGCACTTAAGGGCAATGAAGCCTTGTATATCCTTGTTCCAGATCTGTTCTTGTATTACGTCGCAGATTATTATTCGGCTTCGGAGGATAGGTTGAGATAAACACTCCGTTTCCTCCGCAGCATCACTCTGCCGAAACGGCAATGCTAAACTGCTTATTGGTGTAGGAAATGTTAAAACCTTGTTAAAACCTAGACACAGCTTATTCACTTCATTGTTGTAGACATTAATACCTATATAAAGACAATTGTAAACAAACTTTTAGTTACAATGATCGTTTCTTACACCTTGGTCAAAGAGGAACTACTAATTCTCGTCATGAAGACCGAAGGCTACAAGCAGACTTTTAAGTTTTTAATAAAGTAAAACTTAGTTCTTATGTGTAAATATTAACAACCTACAAAATTACTGAAAAGACTCTCGAGGCGGTTTACGTTTTAGGTACAACTGTTTCTGTAACTAAATGTTATTATTCAACCGTAACGTTGTTTTAGTCTTGAGGGTGGCGTAGTTAGTGAAATTACCTATGTAATTGGACATATACACAAGTCCCAAGATATTTTTCGAAGACTGGATTAAAATGTGGCAGGGACCGTTGATTTTCCGATTTTTGCTGTTGCTTTCTGCGCATAAACGCCACGGAAAGTACCTGTGATGAATCGCTGAAAGAGATCCGTCAACCGAGTGTTATCATTGTTAATGCGAATAGGGCATAGTACCGCGCAGCTCAAAGTAAGTTCATATAGGGTCGAACCTCGTGAAGGCCGCTCAAGTTTCTCCCAAGGCAGAAGAGTATGCAGCGCATCCTGCACTAAAAAATGTCCCAACGCACCTAACACATCGTGATTCTGTACAAACATCCGGACTAATGCGACTTCTTTAAAAGCAGGGCATTTTACTTACAACCAAGTGAAACCTTATACTCGCCTCCTCACCTTCTGTTAAAAAAAAAGATATATCGCTCAAAAGATCGGTCATTTTATGTCACTTTCACAAAGTCAAATGTTTTTCGGTCACTTACATAAATATTTAAATACTTTGGAGGCAATCATACAAGACATTTTATATACACGGAGGGCCAAAAGAACTCATCCGATGTTGTTTGGCTCTTATTTTTTTCTAAATGACCGATATCATTTGGCCAATATCATCTTCTCGACTAGACTAATAAATTTCTAAAGGATGAAAACACAGAATCAAAGTTTTTCATTTAAAAAAAAATATATAAAAAAGGCATAAATCAACATAAACATATCTATATTTTCAAAAAGATATCTTTCACCCGAAAATTACTATCAATAAAAAAATTATTTATTGATGTAATTATATTGAATATAATTATAAAGGTTTGTGTTATTCATCCAAGCCGACGTTTTAGTTTATTTATATACAAATGATAACATAAATGTTATACAACGAAATAAAATAAAGATTGTTTATGTTTTTATAGTCTGTGATCTTGTTTTATTACGTTCGATTTATAAAGAGATGTTATATGAAATGAAATTGCGCGTTTACGGCGAATTCGTTGTGTATAACAGTTTCATAAGTGGTTTGTGTCGCTATCTTTCAATATCATAACATATTAAAGCTCGCATTCTTATCAGTGGTATCTATACGAGTTCGTTTCACTACGTCCATTCATAAGTCGCCCCCACCACCGGCGCTGTTTGAATGAACGCCGGTGTGTGGGTGCGACGCGGGCGCAGGCAGCGGCGCACGTCCAACTTCAGTGTCGATCGCGCCGGCCGGCAGTGTAGCTCCCGCGCCGTCTACACCGTGCCCGAAACAGTGTTATGCAAAAAAGTTCTGTGTAACCAACTCGGCTATCTCCGTAACCGTGCTGTGCCCCTATCGCTAATCTGGATAATATCATTAAAATCGAGAGGTAAGCTCGCCCGTTTCAATGTTTATTTTCATATGAACTCCCGACGCCTACGCTCGGAGCTATGTCGCGATTTGTAAGCGACGAATTTACATGTTATAAGTTCATTCATTGGACGTTAATGCTTATTTATAACATTATCGGCGTACGTGTGATATGAATGGACGATTAAAGGTTTTGTAATGCGCTGTTCGAGGCGGCGGTTGATTCACGGGTTCGTGTTGAAGTCTTTAGTCGGCCGTTTGGGTGCGTTATCTAGGTGAGCCCGACTGCGTCCGTTCCATTTCGAGTGGTGTTTTTATCCCGGCTCTACCTGAGCGATGATAGGAAGCGATCGTCTCGCCGCCGACCTCGCACCTCAACTCGCGACTGCGTAGAAAACAAACCGCACCTTTCAAATGAAAATTTCATCAATCTCGTCGCCGTCCCAATTTCGCGCAGAGTTCTGTTATTGCACCGTGAACCTTTAATGGGAAAGTAACGATAAGACAAAGCAATAAATCCATAACTTTACGATTGTGTTTACCATTCGTAGTATAAACAAAAGTAGAGACTCCGTGCGTAAAATGTAACAATTGTCGATAGGAGAACAAAGCGTCCGATGTTAAAAGTGACGTAATTAAAAAGTTACCTATTTCGTTGATAAAGGTACTTTGCATTAAGCTGTCTCTTAAGCAAAAATTAATTACAGTTTTTAAAATGTTATTGAAATATACTAAAATCATCTGACTAAATATTTATGCGGAATAAACTGATTCATTGTTCTTCGAAACAATATGAATATCTCCTACATTATATCAGTAGTTTTATCGCTAAATACATAATTTATCTATGAATGGTTATTGATGTTATAACTTTTAATTTTTTTTTAGCTTATTAAGTCACGTAAAATATAACTGTCCCATATAAAGCGGGCACAAACCTGAATAAAAAATGATGAATATAAATTTTGTGATGTGAATGTTTTATGCACGCTCAAGAGCTTCCCAACGCAAACTCCGTTGTTTTATATCTTTATAGCACTCAAACATATCCCCAAAATGTAATGTAACTCGAATAGAATACAGATACTACTGCAATAACGAGATAACTAGGTCTTCGCTACTCCTTTTGAAGTGATGGTCAGATTAATAAGCCATAAACTACGCTTCTATTAATTGAAAGGGTATATAAACCAATAAAAAATAACTTCATTTTGCACTTACCACCATTTTACCTACATTTATTTAAAGTTAAGTGATTGTGACCAAAGGTAATGAAGGATGCACTACCTGAATCTCCGGAGTATTTAGGTAGTGAACTAATACTTTGATATCGGCAGCACAAACAAAGCTATATCATCAGATCCACAATATGATGTAGGTTCAACAAAACCTTTTCGAGACCAGAAACTCCATGGTTCATTACGGAAGATATTAAATGAAAAATCGTAGAAAATCAAAATTGAATACATATAAATGATAGTGTTAGTTTTGTTTTTTATGGTCTACACATTTTTTAACATTAGACTAATATCCCTCCTGATGATAAGCAGTGATGTAGTCTTTGATGGTAAAGGACACTCGTCTATAAAGAAGCCTATTCATATTTCTAGACTGTAATATTTTATATATGTATGTATATCTAATTGTTTACGCCTTGATTCTTTCATGTTTTTGATTTATCTGACGTTATCTTACGTGATACCACTATTTCAATATCACAATAGTTTTATTAAAAAGAATGACATAACGTTACATATATTTCATAATTTTATGAACTGGTACAGTGTTAAAATGCTCCATGTGCTCCCTAGATCGATTCCGAGGTCACACGGAATTTTGATGATGGAAGCAATAAGTATAATTAGATAACAATAAATTATACATAATTTCTTAAACAACTTGCGAAGATCGATTTATAGCCCTCGTTATATGTATTTGTAATAAAAAAAACATAAGCGTCAACCTGTCTACGAAACTGCAATAAAATGCAAATATACGACTACTGATCCACCAATGATATACAAATGATAAGAAAATTTTTATCTGATAAAGAGATAAAATGTATATGTCATCCAGCTCTAATTAAATATAATTATACCTTTTAACATTAAGCATTGAGATCACCTGATTGTAGCCTTCACACACTATCCTACACTAATCAGGACTTTCTTCTAGGTTCTATCCACTAAAACCTATGCAAGTCCACGTAGTGTAGTGTTTGTAGTGAACCTTAGCCCTCTCGCTATGCTACGTCAAATACGAGACTAGTTCGTATATAGCCTCCACTACAGGCTCACTGGGTCACGGGCACAGGGCCTAGTAATTCCACTAGCTAAAGCACTATTTAAGTATGTTATAATGTAAAAATGTAATGGACAATTTTCGTACAATTATAGAACACGTTAATTATCATCCAGTAGTAACTTGCTTATAAAATGTACTTTTAACAATACTAGCGAAAAAAATATGTCATAAATTAGTTATTATACATGATCTATATGTAATATAACTACGCGGAACTCCAAAGTTCACACAATACTGTGAGGGAACGAAAATAACAACTTGTCTAGGTACAAACCATTACAGCTTTACTTTTGTTCCCAACAGTATACAAACATTACTGTATTCCAGTTAGCTAGCTTTGTTGGTGAAATTACTGACATATCTCAAGACATTGAACGAAATTTTGCTGCAGTGTAAACATCTTAACGCAATATTTTTAATACAAAAAGTAATCACAACATTAATACAAGTTTCCTATATTTCATTTAATGAAACGAAATTCTTTTAAAAAATATACGTAGAGGTATTTCTATAAAAGTGAATTCCTTACACAATCTTATACATTGCCGTGTAAGTTATTACTTATTTGTAAAAAAACGAGTCTATGTTGCGTTTTTCAATAACTATTCTTGGTTAAGTTAGTTCTGTGCACATTTTTGTTAGTTTTTTAGTTAATTATTATTAAGGTATATGATTTATTTTAACCGGCTACGCTTTTGCAACCCAAATACTTCAGACAACAGATTTGCAGTATTTTGTAATACCTTTGTAAGTTAGGCATTAGGAAAAATCTATTTTTATTAACAGAGTAGCTTTGGTTCCAAAGACATGTATCGTATAACACTCTATACAAACAGTTCCTAATTTGCCATGAACTAGGATTCTGGTTTGTGGTTGTTTCCCTTTACTGAGAAGTTACGCTCAGTGAGAATTGAACCCGCGCTTCCTAGTACCATGTATGATTATTTCCCGTACTCGCCAAGCTTGTCATGCGGATTGTCGAGCTCAGTATAAAGGGTATAGGTTATAGGGAAAGTTTACTGCCTTTTCTCTATAATTATTTACCAGGTGGTAGGTCTCTGTTGCCGGAGACCGTCTGGGTGGGTACCACCGCAGCTCCTATTTCAACCGCCAAATAGTAGTGTGCAAACATTACTGTGTTCCGGTCTGAAGGGCGCTGTTGCTAGTGTAATTACTGGGGTAACGAGACTTAACATCTTATGTCTCCGGCGACGAGCGCAATGTGGTGCAGTGTGTGTACCATCTTAACTAGCACCACGTTGTCGTGGGCAAGCGTATCACTTACCATCAGGTGAACGTCTTGCTCGTCTCGTCGCTTAGTAATATAAAAAAAAAAAAAAAAATATTCATTCCTTTATTGCCTATATTAACTATTTTACACACTGACTAGGACTACGCAAACAACTGTTGGTATTCTTGGATAGATAATATTATACATTGTAAATGAATCGACGAAATTAATTCAGGAGTGACTAAGATGTAACTATCCAGCCCTCACTTGAATATAAAATCTTTCCCGAACGTCTGTATGAATAATTTTGTTTTTTCAATATATTTTTATTAAATTAAAATATGTTTGTTTTTATATTACGAATATAACGTTCATAAGATGTTAAAAATGTGGCGCTAGTTAGTATGATAACCACAGCACCGCATAGTGCTCGTCGCCTTAAGCACAATATGTTCAGTCTTGTCACTCTAGTAATTTCACTAACTACTGCAGCAGAAACAGAAACTACGGTGGTAGCTACCTAATCAGCCGATAGACGCCCACTGATAGACATAGCCTTCTCCCAAAGATCTTTCCAATCGGTCCTAAACATTTATTGCTTACTTATTCCAAAAAGGGAAATGGTCTGTATGTTTGTCTTTTTTGAACCGATTTTGACAGAAAGTTCACTATAATATAGGCATTGTTGTAAACCGCAACAAAAGCTACTTTTATAAAAAAAAAATAATTTTGTGATGCTTTATCTCCAAAATTATTAGACTAAGAACCTTAAAACTTGACATTGTTAACAGATAATGTAAAAATACATTGTCATGACTACGTCGATATCGTAACAAAAATGCGATTGTAACGATTAGATGTCTCAGCGGAGTAATCGGTTTACATTGCGCGTCGTTCGGAACCAGAGTAGTCAGCAATGATGCTCTGACAATGACTAATATTTGAGTACATTGCAATATTTGTATAGTGCAGACTCGCAGCACATGATTATTAAAGTTAATATGCTTTATTCTCTATTTTCTTGTCTTAAAGAGCATAAACATTATTTTAAAGCAAATTATGAACGTTTTACTCTTTGCTACAAGTGTGAAAAATTATCCATGCGGCGAAAGGTCTTTTAGATATAGACATATATTTATTAGGCAACACACACTCAACGTATAAGTAAAATCATAATAGGTAGAACATTTTGCTGAATACTACATGTATATATTACAAGATAAAATCTGTACAGAAATCACTTGCGTAACATGTTGAAGTTATTTAAAACGACATAACACCGACAAGCGTACTCTTACAGTCGATCATTCGGATTGAAAAAAAGACTAAAAAAAAAATACAATCGAGTGCAAAAAATTATGATAATAATAGTACAATTATAGACATGGACATAAATATTATACAATTGTAAAGATCAGCATAATAGTGGGCAACACTGACGCCTTGCGAAATGTTGCCGAGGTCTTCGCATAACAATTTCTATTATACAATATATCTGTTATGGAAAAATCACCAATGTTCCGCAATGCGCCATTATCATTTTATCAGACACTAAAAGCCTTATCTGTGTGCCCAAGGTTACAGGCGTACGACGCTTCACGATATACAAATTAAATTCTCTTATGTTGTTCAGGTTAATACTTGCTAGACTGAAGGCCCAAACATAGCTAAAAATGTATTAGTCTTGTTTTATTTATCTCAAATCTACTGTTAAAAAAATTTACAACCCACTACTGAGACTGTTAACATTTCTCCACAGAGAAACAGCGAGGCTATTTACTGGACATGTTTTAGTTATGCATAATATGGATGCGATTTTTTTTAAATGTCTTGAAAAAATTTAAACCATCCATACACGACATTGTTAATCCTAAAAGCAAAAAAAATATTTTAAATTTTATAAATGAGCGCTAGCACGCAACATTAATTTAAAAACCGTATGTTGATAATTTTCCCATAGCCCTCGGCCGCATCTTTTTATTACATGTAGCGTTTAAAAAAAAAAATGTCGATCAACATGTGACGAGCGCTGGGTGCTCTATCGGATATCGACGGGGATGAGCGGGGTGCGGCGGGGGAGGACACCTGCAAAGGTTTTGCCTGTGTTTACGTTTTGTTGTGTGCGTTTTACCCGTGCACGTACACATATGAGATATAATCAGCAAACATTATACAGTTAACAAGATCCCGATGTATTTCTTTCTATTTTGTAACGATTAGAGGAATTAGAAGCAAACATATATTATTGTCTGTTTAGTCTATGGAACTATATTACACAAATTTAACCCTGAGTAGTATGACACTGAAAAAGAAATTGAGATATAATTAACAAATTAAAAAGGAAAATGTATTTACCCATTCCCTTTGTTATCGGTTAAACATATTAAATATAACTATAACGTTATTTACTCAACATTAATATTTTCAGCTTCATCCAGCAAACATTAAATAAGCGATGTTGAGAATAATTTAGAAACAGTTACTTACATTGCAATTTTTTTATAATTTAGTACGTATAAAAATTGGTATCATTTACATAATATTATAGTAAAACGACTTTTACAATTATTTGGAAATCCAGCTTATGAACATTTTACGTATACATATAACTGGTTGTCGATTGTGTAGGTTAGGCTATGACCTAATTTATTTTTGTAAACTATTTGATGAGCAGTTATAAAACATTTTCAAAGAGATGGCAACACTTGACAGTCCCTGTCCCGCTTCGCAGTGATACAATGTTTCCGTGTGTGGGTGGAGGCCCGAGGCGTGTTGCCAGCCGGTGTGTGTGCAGGGTGCAGTACACCTTGCAACAACGGGATCCTGTCCCGAGCAGGTAGAGAAGTCGCACGCTGACATGATTTGGGACGGATCTCGACGGCGAATATGGTTTTTGAATACACATCGCCATAAACGGATGAACTGGAATGAAAACGGCCGCACAGTTGCTTCTAAGAAACATTAACGTGTTTCGCTGAATATATAAACGGGCATCTAATACATCTTAACACGTGCCCGTAAATCGTTTATTTAATATCTGGTCTACCGTATAATTCGACTTGAGGTGTCTGCGGGAAATGGATAGTGTTAAAAAAGGGAACTAACTTGTTTACTACTTTAAGTTTAACACTTTCTAATGCATTTCCTTTATTAAATCAATCAAAATTTTTATTTTTCTTCAAAAAAAGAGTTAACATAAGCATTAACCATTTTTTCAATAAAAAAAAGTTTAAAACTGTTTTTAAATCAATCTATAACATAAAATTGACAAATTTCAGTTAAAATACCTTACCTGTATCTTACCGTTTTAATAATAAAGTAAACGTATCCGCAAATATTACTTAATTTACATATAAAAACTATTAGGTATTTTTGATTACCAATTTGAATCTATTACTGCATTATTTCTTTTGTTCGTGTTCATGTTTTGTATATAACTGCATCATTGTTTACATATTTTTGTATCATATTATATTTATGTCCACGTTAATACTTGTGTAATACTTTTCTTTTCTCAACACCGAAAGTTTGTCGTGAGATTGCTTTATAGAATTATGTACGAGCTACTGCAAAAAAGTTGAAGTAAATAAATCATCTCACCAAAAACAGACTTGTAAGTCATAATAGTTTCAATGAAACCTATATAATAAACATGGTTTATATAAAGTAAAACTCTCTCATCGCGTATGCCGAACGTCACATTTCGCTCCATACGTAGCTGGCACAGAAACAATTCAGTCCACGTACTAAATATAGTACAAAATAAAACGAATGTCGCTTGCCCTTCATCCAGACCGAATCATATACATTAATATTGAACCTAACGTTATAATTAATAACGTCTATTTTGATTTGTAACCGCCGGGACAAGCAATTGGTCGCCGCAGTCGCCGGCGTTGGAGCACCAGAGTTTTAATTATGAATTAATTAATAACGATCAACAACACAAACTTGCCTAATAGTCGTATTAGTTTTATTCGCAGTTACGACACTATGTAGTTAAATTTCACTATTACCATTTATGAATAGGTGAGACAAACTCATTTTTGTCGCTAGCGAAATCAGGACCAAAATCCTTAAATACTTCAAATAAAGGAAACAGGAGCTGTGAACTTCTTTTCAAAAGAGAGAAATAAACTATTGTGTAATAACGAATTTGTATTATAAATATTATATTAAATGTTATTCGGAAAATTTTTAGACAGGATCGCTTATAAGCTAATGCTTAACATTTATATTTTTCATAATCCATTATAAAATTTGGCTTAAAGCGTCTCTACTCTTTTATTATTAATGATCAAATAAAGGCATGTATTTCAACATAATATAAATAATTTACTTGCATAGGTGATAAACCACTCGTCTATTATAAATATGTAATAGTAGTATTTTTTTATTATACAGCAATTCTAAATTAAAAATTAAACCATACCATATTCCTGTAAACGTAATCTTTTCTAGAACCGCTAGGAAAAGACGAATAAACCGTAAGAGAAAAAGAGATAACGTACTAAATAATTAGAAGATGAAGCATTTGATAAAAATAGCAAAAGCACAAATAAAAAGGAACACGAGGGTAAACTTTATCGTAATATTCAGTTACGTAGTTTTCGATACTTAATAACTCATCGAACCGTAGATTTAAGTCACAATGACCTATTTCCTTATATATAGTTAGGTACTAAGTTAAATCACTTATCATTTGGTTGTAAAGCTGTGTGTCAATGTATGTTTATGAAGCGTATAATTACAAAAACATATTGCTCGTCGAGACGCAACTCTGTCCATATGTCGAGCCGTTAAGTTCGATGACTGCGATAAAGTAATAAATATACTCAATCCATGCACCGCATACTATCTACATGTCCGCAACGATAGGTATGTGATGACTGCAATACAATTATTAACCGACGACAAAGACGAGATTCCCTATTCGATGTTTTTTAAATACATTTACAAATAAGCTTTAAGAGAATTGTGTAAAAGTAAAACTCCAAAGAATATAAATGTCAAATATTTTAGATGATCGTGTGTAAACATAAATATTGGGTTTAGAAGTCATAAACGAAAACATAAATCGTTGCTAAATATTATTCTATCTTTTACCTTTTGCACCCAATATTTTTCTTCTTTCAATCTACATGAACATGCTTAATAAAATTGCTCAACGGCCCCATAATGATCCAATAGTCTCCATCAATAGAAGTCCATGTAAGACAATGAAATAAAAAATAGGCACTGTATTTTTTTTAAAAAAAACTTGTGTGCGCTGGATTTCCATAAAAATGTTTTTCTTTAACACAAAATGGCAATGAATTTTAAACGATACAGTATTGTTTGCAAATTTTAAACAAAATACGTTAAAAAAAGGATCATAAAAGGGAATTGAATTTGTTTTGTAGCACGATTCAATTGTGATTTTGCGAAACTTTAGCAGGGGATATATAATATTTAGGATCACGGTGGTTAAACGAACATGCATAAAATATAATTATCATCTAAGAACTTATTGATGAATGCTAATAAATATGGGTCCTAACTATTGGCAGCGATAGTCGTTCTTGATTAGTAAAAGTCTCAGGAAGAGCAGCTGCTTTTTTCCTGGAGTTCTTTATAGTCTTCTTTTATCACACACCAAGGTGGTAGGAGCAAACAAAAATCTGAATAGTTTTAAATGGTAGAATGATTATACTTTACTGTTGAAAATACAATAAATCATTGACCAATCGAAGTTAACCATTCAGAGAAATAATTTTGTACCTTAGGTTTGTTTATACACTCGTGGGTGTCAGCACAGGCCAAGGTTCGACGTCGCTATAGAAATATCCAAGTCATATTTGCGAGTAGGCGCTGACAATGAACAAGGGACAGATAACGCGTAAATGATTGCACTCTACTCACAATTATGTAGACACAATTTGAAAATGTTAAAGGTGATTATTTATTTTATACTTTTGACTTATTTAAAACATTTCGTTATATTTTGAAATGAGAAGAATTAAAAAAATGGTTAAGCGTTTAGCAAGTTAAAACTGAACTACTGCTATCATAATAATAACAACTTACGTGTATATTAATAATGACGATTTGATGGTAAAGGTAAAGAAATTCTAACCTTCAATATGTGCAACAAATAATAGTAATACTTGTCCTAGTAATTTTCCACCTCACAGTCGTATTTATGATTTCAAAAAAGGTTTGTAGGCACCATACAGAATTTAAATTCAAAGTATGCCATCCCATGATATGATCCTGTGATATCACATTTGAAGAGTCACGGCACGCAATACATTAAAGATTGTTTTGATAAACGACAAAGTGTTAAAACACTATCAACACACCACATCCGAAGGGACTGGCGACGTATCTCCGATTATTTATCTTTCACCAATGTATCAAGCTCCGGGTTAAAATAGAATGATAATATCGTACTCTATTGAATATAATGATGAATACATTTTGTTACAATCTACAAAATTATTAGTTCAATGTATCCATTTTTTAACAGTACCACTGTATTATTTATTACATTGAGTTAATACACAAAACGAATAACTTATTTCCCGTTTATGAGAAATTTTAACAGAATATCCAATAAACGTCAATTTTTTACAAGGAAATTGTTTTTCTTATAATTAAAAACACTTTTATTGAAATTAGTATAAACAAATCAAATTTTTTTTAAGCTCTAGGTTTGTAACGAAGCTTTGCTGTGTTCCGGTCTCGATATGTGATAGTACTAGAAAACATTTTGAAAATCATTTTCTTTAATCAAATATAAGTAAGTGAAAGAGTATACCAAGTTCCGTTTCTCACATTAGTCATAGAGTTATGAGCTGGTGTCGGGTGTGATGCCGGGGTGCGGCTGCTGGTGCGGGGAGGGGAGGTGTCTATATATAGAACGCGTGCAACAGGTGGCCGACTATGCACCCCTCCGCGGCCAACACCCACGCAGTAGGAGCTCTGCTTTATTGACCATATAAACATACTTTATAAACCGTACAGGATATACACTTGCAAATATTAAAATTTTGAACTAGGTATATAATTATAACTTATACTTAAATATAACACATTCAATGTGGTGTTGTATTGAACTTGAATTGTTGGTGGTGAATTGTGTGTTTTACTGGTGGTAGGTCTCTGTTGCCGGAGACCATCTGGGTGGGTACCACCGCAGCTCCTATTTCAACCGCCAAATAGTAGTGTGCAAACATTACTGTGTTCCGGTTTGAAGGGCGCTGTAGCTAGTGTAATTACTGGGGTAACGAGACTCAACACCTTATGTTTCAAAGCGACGAGCGCAATGTGGTGCAGTGTATACCATCTTAACTAGCTCCACGTTGTCATGGGCAAGCGTATCACTTACTATCAGGTGAACGTCTTGCTCGTCTCGTCGCATAGTAGTATAAAAAAAAATGTAAACTAACCCAGTATTCAGCTACTCTTTTCAGCATAATCTTGTCCTTTATATCATCTCCGCCAAATAGGTATATTTTCTTGAACAATTGTTAGTCGTAACGGTATGCTTTACACAGCTTAAATTTGAATTGTTACAAGGTATGTTTTCTTTTCACATATGTTATAATTGCTAGTACAATAGTTTATAGATGCATGTTGTATTTTGTTACATTATGATTTTTGTATTTGCAAGTATTTTGTCAAAGTATTGATGTATACAAACATTGGCAAAACTAATAAAAATATAAAAAAAAATAATCAAACCCAAGCCTGGAGCAAGTTTTCCTAGAATTCTGCTTTTAACATTGGAAACTCATAATTCTATTTGCAGTTGTCCGAAAATTGTAAACTTTCTTTGCATTAGAGACGTCATCAGTATACGTTTGCGAAATTAATGAAGAACAAATAAAGACCGTATTAGATTTCTCAATCTGACTGTCAAAATTCAGTTTAAAGATGCTCTCACATTATCACTATTTTAAGACACATTGAGTTCATTCTTCGTAAATCGGACGACAAGATATCTTACACTACAGTACTCCCCGTGCTCACTGGTGCAGGGAATCTAATAGAAACAGGGTAATAATAAATCAAATAATATATAATAATATTAAAATACTCATAGCAACGTTATCAGATCTATAAATAGAACTACTTTTGATATAAAACACTCTTGATATAGTTTTACACGAGTTTACTTTTATTATTGTTTCACGTAATCTTGTAAAGCTAATAATTATATCATATCATATTCATTACTTTAAATAGTTATTTCTATTTTATTATAGCTTTTCTCGCGTTTACTAGAATGTGCAAATATTAATAAATAATCCTTTTAATATATCCACAGCAGGGAATCAGTGCTTTTTCTATTTTTTTATTTGAAAAATTGACTATTCTCCTGAGGTTTATAAATCATATATGAATATCCCTTGCTACGGTAATTTTATAACTATGCGTTTAGTATAGTACAGATAACAAAATATCGTGGGCTAAACCTGTTTTATATTAATTTGCTATTTGTCAATCGGAGTGAAAGGCAATGTTTTGGAGCAATGGTCGCTTTTTGCGTTATAACATTTTTTTAATGGTCTCAGAGAAGTTTTGGCTCATAAGTACAACAGAAATAGAAAGTTCTTCAAAAAGATTTCTTTATAAAATTATGTAGCTGTTTGTTCAGATAATGCTTGTATGTTGTATGATTTATGCGAATTGTATTTAAGTCGAGGTGGGTTATGTTAGAAAAAATTACACATATTCCCAAAAGGTAGTTATGAGAAAAGCAACAAACAACTTAATATTTCGAAGCGTTGAACATCTCAAACAGTCAACAATCTCAAATAGATCCGAATGCTTGTTATATCCTTAAGAGTATTTTCTTTAATAAATCATCGTTCCGATGAAATCTTTCTTCAGATATTTACAACACCGTCCAGCGTTAATTTTAAAACAAACATTTCTATAACAGTTATTTATGTGACTATTTCTAGTGTAGCGTCGGATATCCGTCCATGTCGTCGATTGATACGCGATTAACCGTAGCATCTCCACTTTGGAGGCGGAAAAGGATGTTACGGACCCATTTATTTTTATACTATTGTAAATGATCTTTTTTCGGAAAATTAATGATTTAGTTTTTTTCCTATGAAAAAGCATTTCACGCCGTTTTGAGATAATGGCCTACGATAAAACATTCATAATGTTGACATTAACATTTTTTATTTCGTTTTATTTTTTTATTTAAAAAATTAAAGATTTTCTTATTACGTGAAATTGATTATTAATATAAGAATTGTGAAAACTAGTCATAATCTTATACATGTTATATAACGGCTGTTAAGTCAAAATCCTATTCTGTGTAAAAAGAAAAGGTAGCTAAAAATAGTTCGTTAGCCTCACATTGTGTCTAATAGAGACATTGTTATTAACACTTAGCGGTGTGTATGTATGTATATTAATACAATGATTTGATTTATTATTAAAACAATGGAATAGTAACGTACGATGGATCCCACAGGTATACTATTTACAACAATGTTTGCAACGGGTGCGATATCAGATCGCGAATACTTAACCGCGCTTCTAAGAGCTGGAAATACTTAACTTGAGTTACTGGGTTACTTTTCTCGGAAGCGTAGCGGGCGTCTGGTAGGGGACGAATCGTTTGAATTCATACGAACATTCTCGGACGACCAACAAAAGGAACTTCATTCATTAAGCTTTGTGCTTTCGCTATACTGAAAGATCTATTATTGAAGCAGCTCTTAATAACCTGCCATTCGCATTTTATGCTTTCAAATTGTCATTATAACCGTGATTTTGGTTATAGAATAGTGATTTAAAAATCTGATTGTTTCTATAAATTTCACAAATATTTGAAAAGAAATATAATCAAAAAATTAGTAAAGGACTACTTGGACAAAAAACGGTTTTTGAAGAGTTTGTTAAATGATAAATCTCTAATAATTGTTTATAAAACATTTTGCGTTTTTTATACATGTTTAAGTTACACGGTTTTTTTTTTATTTTATTGGTTTATTGTTATATTCACTAAGTTACGTAATATCAATAAACGAGAATAAGTTTTTGTGTGTAAATTCAAACTTTAACAACAAAATTAGTGCATTAATTAGCATTTTGAAATGGTAACCCGCCAATCATTCATCCGTTGAGCAGAGGTTAATTGAACTGAAAATAAATCGAAGTGAAATCCTATACAACCATCAGTCACAATTTGCCACGCGCGATCTGTTGGCTGGATGTCGCTGCTGTGACCCTGAACGCATCTAATTTTAACCCGACTGCAGCCCTTCTACATGCCCATAGACAATGAGCGGAGCGTTGTTTGGACTTTAATTACGTCGGGTGCGAGCAATGACTCCCATTATACATTATTTCCATACACAAAAAATTAAACGTACAGTTCTACAATTAATTGAAATCTAAATACATAAATTAAGAATATCTCATTAATACTTATAAAATTTAATTTTTATTTAAATGCTTTTAAGGTTAGAAACTTGTAATCTGTGGTAATGAAAATTTGTTAAACAGAATAGTTTAGTCAGCTTAATTACTAAACTTTTAAACTAACTCGACACAAAATGTCATAATAAAAACATAGACAGTATTTTTAATTCTTTTATTATAACATTTCTGACAAAGTAAAACAAATTTCGGCACAAATTCATTAAACATTTCACCATACAACTGTTTCAATGACCACCTTTTTTCTTCATTGCTTTCTCTTCGGCGGTGACAAATCCTATCTGGTCTTCAGGATTGTGAGGCCAGATGGATGGCTTCTTAACTAGATCCAAAGCATCTTGAGGATACAAGTCATGAAACATCTCCATTGTCATATCCTCAAATTTAGGCAGAGCCCGTATTCTTTTTAATTCTTTATCAGCCCTGGTTGTAATACAGAGTTTTTTGCTTTAAAAATTACATAGAAATATTAAGTTACTAAAGATATGCGCAAAATACTACATCTTAACTGGCGCCGCGTTATTGACGGCTGATAACTTGTCGCTAGTAAGCTTTCTGTTCCTCTCCTTGCTTCAACTAAAGCTGCTAAAAAACTTAGAATGATCACTTACCACAAAGTAGGTTGGACCATATTTGTTATTCCAATAGGATATTAAATTCCTATGCCCAAAAGAACGGAGATGGTACTCTTTGGTAACTATGGTCTTTTATCTCGGCAGTAATTCGACAGCGAACTACTATTATAAATAACAAAGTATATTACGTTGCAATATTTTGATTTTGTTCCTCGCAAAATTGTTTAATTTCCGGTTCAAGTTGCTTCCACTGTTGATCTATCTTAGAAGTCAAAGTATCTGACGGATATGGTACTTTGTAACCCTCAAAATCGGATTTAAACTGATCCACGAGACTGGGCACCGGAATTAGTTTCTTATATGCCTCCCAATCGATTTTCGGCATCTCGGCGGGGTTGACCATAACGCTGTTGGATTCAAAATAATTTCGATGGTACACGGTGGTAGTTAAACGAAAATAGGAAATACATCAATAAATTTTAGAATATTTAAACTGAAAAATAAGAAATTTGTAGTTTTGTTTAAATAACAGCTTTGTTTTTCAAATATATAAAAAAACTTTTAGTATAATATGCACAAAATATTTTATGATAAATTTTACAAAACCTATTTACTTAAAATACTATTTCTTTCGAGTCAAACTCACCGCTGTAAATAGGCATCGGATTTTGCTTTAAATGCCATGTAATTTGTCTTCTGCTCTGGTGGAACTCTTTTTTGTAACTCCTGCCAATTGATTGTCGGTTTTGTGAACCTCTTCGCCATTATTCAACGTGCACAAAATATTAATACGGCGAGTAATTTCTAATCCAAATATGTGTCACATACTGACAATGGATTATGTTTTCTTTCTTTCTATTTTATACTTATGCTTACAGATTATAATTTTAATATCTATTATTCTTTAAGGTCCCACAACTGTAAAATCGTTTTATGCGTAAATCTAATGAAACTGTACAAATTATATTTCGATGTATTACCAAAAAGATTAGCTTATATTTTTCACGTTACACTAAACTTGATGGAAATATTTTATTTCTCTTTACTGTGTCTAATATGCAATAGAATATTGACAGCTTTCTGACAATTTTACTACAATGTGAAATTTGTTAAAACTCTTGTAATAACTATCACTTGACAAACAGTCTAGTTAACACAGGATCTTCTAACTACTAATGTTATAGCGAAGCTAGAAGTAAAAAATAAGGGCCATTCTGATTAGCTATATTATATGTATTCTCAATATTCAAAAATGTTCCGGGAATTATCGGCACCATTTTTCAATGCTTTCACTGACCAATTGGGGTATAAGTAAGTCAATTAACTAACATGCAAGGCAGACGACATCGGGCCGGCATGCGAAGTTGCGTGCCTAAGGTCGGGAACCTTATGGTTAACACATTATCTATGTTAACGCTCGATTAAATATAACTCTTGTTACAACGTGCAGCGGATCAACAGGGCACCGTTTCCAAAGTAGCTCGGGGCAAAGGCAAATGAAACGGTGAACGTTCGGACGCCGTTTGGAAACTTTCGACTCCCGAAGCGATTTATTTAAATAATTTTAATTATTTCACAAAAATCTCTATAGATTGCAGACCGATAAGAAGCGACCGATGTCTTTTATTCAAACGTATAAGATAAATCGGACAGAATCGGTAACGACTACGAATGTCATGAACAAGTGTGTAATTCATTATAAAAAAGATTTTTCTTAGAATCTTATGTCATATTTATTTACTACCTAAACAAGTATTGTATTAGAATTTAAAAATTAATACACTAATTCATATACAGCAAATATTTTATAGGAAACAATTATGTTGTGGTATTACTTCATAACGTACTGTATTTTAATCTATATATTGCGATTGTTTAATACTTATATAGCATATTATTGTATCCTGTCCGTGTGTTCAGAAATAGTACACTATTATTTATACAAAATTAACCAGAAAAACCATTTTGATACAAAACTCGGAACCAACAAATTGTCATTAACGTGTATCTTCGAAAGTCGTATTTCAGAATCACCCCTCCTTTAGTACAAATGAGCGACAAATCACCACACCGTTTCAATTACAAGACAATAACCTTCATGGTGTCAGTATCCTGGCCGTTTCCGCCGGATATTAGGCGCAACGACAAGCCGGCATCGAAGTTCTAACGTGCCGAATTCTGACGACATATTTACCGAATCACCCAATCCTTTTACTTTGATGCGTTACTTTATGCGATTTTGTCTTCTATTGCGGAGGACGAAGGTTTACTTTGGTGATGCATGCAGGTACGGAGAGCAGTTGTACACGTGGCTAGAGGGTACACTTCCGGATCAACTCATAGGAAAGTGTTAACTAATTTCGATTGCTTTGATGGGATTCGTCTGTTCTAGGAAATGTAATGAAGGATTTTAAAATAATCGCCTTTACTTATGTCGATTTGATTTTAACAAATAAGACAGCGTTTTATCGCAGCTACGCTTTAGATTATTTTTGTTTTTATTACGATATACACACTGTAGAATCATTATTTCACTAATTAATCATAAAGCAAAGAAAAATGTGCCGCAAAAAACGTAATTTCTTTCGGCACATTGACTATCTCTAAAACATGATATAACATAGTACGATGATAACGAACAAGATAATCCCACAAGTTATCACACCTATGAGGATATTGATTATTAAAATTAACTGAAACATTGTAGTATTATTTTTTAACAATTTATATTTCGTTTTCAGTCCCAGCACCATGAAGCTGGAGTGGACGGAGAGCGAATCCGACTTCGGTCTGGAGGAAGCAGCTTTTTATGAGGGACCGACTCCTCTAGCGGGGCCCATGCGAAAGAAAGTGTCTTTCAGTTTGAGACTTGACTTGGTAAGTACTTAACAGGCTTTATATTAATTCTGTACTTCTTCTTCTTAAAGTGCCTCTTCATTACTGGAGGTTGGCCGTTAGTTCTGCGAATGTCTGCCTATATTGAGCCACACGGTACAGTTGCTCTGTACAATTCTGTACTAGATAAGTTTAAAAACTTACCTAGAACTTTGATCTAGAACCTTCAGAAGAATTTCCTCTGCCTTACTTTATATTAAACAGTTTAACACAATAAGAGACAATATTTAATATTTTAACCGCAAGAGCTCAAAAATTTATAAGTTTAACAGAGATCATCTTTTACATACTCGTTTATACAAATCGAAACAAGTACAAAGTTGTAATTTCAAATTCCTGTCTTTAGAAATTCCATGTTTTAATAGTGAATGGTAATTGCAGTACATGTATAAAGAGAACCGGATATCCGATAGTCTCGTGAAAAGTGGTAGGATCCATTTATGTACCGGTTTACTAAAGGCACAGGTTAAGACGTCAGGGGGAAACTTGCTAAACCTCATGGCGAACATTTTAACAGGAAATTGTTAGAAATTATTGCTTCAATGTATAGAAACGGACATGTAAACATGTTACAGAACTTTTATTTTTATTAAACTAATTTAAACCTTTATAAATATGGAACGCATAATGTAAGTTCAGTGACATTAGCTTAAATAAAAAATAACTTAGTGCAAAGCTCATTACAGAATTGAACTGTCTCCTCGAAACGGTACGGCAGATTCTTATTTACACTTAGTAATTTTGGAGCTAAAGTAGAAGCTAGCAAAATAAATATTGCAAAAGATATGATGTGTATTCAATTAATTTTAAGAAAATACGTTAAAAAACGAAATAACCACAAAATATTTCGTTTCATTTACAGAAATTAAGTGTATGATTATTAATATGCTATAACTGGAAATTTCTGTTCTTCGAAATCATTTACGTTCATTTACTCGCCGCTAGATGACGCTGCAGCATGCCAGTTCCTATATAGCTCAACCAATTTCCATGACAGTAATTGGTGTTTACTGAACACCCATTTATAGATGTGCAGGGATATAATAAATATACACTTGGGGAACGTTTTCAAGTTATGGGCTAGTATTAACGTAAATTTTGATTACTGGTTAAGCCCACTGACAATTTTTCTTGGCGCGTAATTGCACCTGAGATACTGGCTCAACGCTAGGATTCCTGTAAACTCATTCTATTGAAAAAATGTCTGCTCGCATGCAGTAGTCAAGTTCTGGTCGGTTAGGGCGGGACAAGTCGCCGGATGTGGCGCGTCGACGCGGCCCAACGGACCGTGATCACTTTGTCTCCGCTCCTGTCCTCCATTTTTATAAAGTTATGGAACAAAGGACTCTATAACTTAACAAACTCTCACTCCGTGTGTTAATATTAAAAATTCCTTTGTTTAAAATGAACAAATTTTACTGGTTGTATTTCTCTGTTGCCAGAAATCATCTTGTTCTAGTTTGTAGAGTGCCGTAACTAGTGCAATTACTAAGGTGTTGAGACTTAAAAATATATATCTCAAGGCGTCGAGCACAATGTTGTGCAGTGTATATCATCTAAACTATGTACACTACAATATGATGTTCATCGTACTAAACTCCTGGTCGTCTCGCTGCTTCGCTGGTGAACAAGACAATAAATACTAAAGTTAAGCCAAACTTTAATTATTTTTTTTTTTTACCAAAGGAATGTATTGAATTCTGAAATCTTTAATGATCCCGTAGTAACCTTTATAATCTATTGTAAGAAGTACGCAGTTTATTAACCGCAACTGTTTACTAAAAAATTTAATGAAGTGGTTCATTCGGAAACCATCTTCACGGATACGTTTACAATCAATCATCGCGAGCCCAAAGGAGTACAGAAAAAGCTGAAGTTCCTATTTCAAAGTCGATTTTGGTTTTTTTTCTAAATTCTTTTATTTTTAAACTTGCCAGTGACAGTGACGTTAAGCTTCACTAATGAGTTTCGACATTAGCTTACTGCGAGAAAAAAGTATTGAGACTTCTTTACGAATGGGTTGCTGTACATTGTTTTCTCATTAGAAATTAAAACAAAAAAAGTAGTGGCGTAGACGTTGTCGCTAAGCCAAACCTGTTACATTCCAGATATTAATAGTGACTACTTTATCAAAACTTTTTACATGATACATTAATAAACAGCTGTCTAACAACTGACGTTGGGTTTATCATTAAATCATTACAGTACTATGTCATTAATAATGAACAGGGGTTAAATAAAGAGGCCGTCGACAGTTATGACGTTTACACCTAACTTGGTTCGGTAGTGTCATCATAAAGTATAACTTGACGTGATTTACGCTGCAAGATGGCGATGTGAAGCGACAGTTAGTAGTAAATACAAAAAAAATAATGGTACTTTTCATGACATTTTTTTATAAATACCATTCATAACAACGTGTATACCCAATATCAGATAATATGTAGTAGTCTACAAAGATAATACTTATAAGTCACTTCACAAAATTTAAAAATAGATGTTTTCCTTATTTTGTCTATGTTAGTCAAGCTGTTCATTTACTTTGAAAAGTATAACTATAATTATTTTTTTAAAACTTTTTCTTTGTGCAGTTTTATGTTCGTGATAAATCTATCGCGAGTATCCAGTTTTCTTGAAGTCCAATCAATATTTTTAACAAATTCAATCAGTGTATATACGAGAGCGAAAAGAGGGTAATGCTTACTTCCACATATTTTTTATAAGTATATATTGTAAATGTTCATAAGCCGAATCTAACTTACCGCTGTTTTTTGATCAATATTGTAAACGAATAATCTAGTCTGATGACCTAGTATGTATATACATGGTATGAACCTAGTATGGATAGTAAAACAAAAAATAACAAATAATTTACGATGAAGCACACTTGTTCACCAACAATAAATACATTTATTTTTATCGTACGCGAAATAATAATGTAGAAATTAGAAGAGGCATCTAAGCGTATCTCATTAGGGCCCCACCATACGATATCCGGTCCCCAATTAAAGGGATAGTTACGTCCGCTCCGAAGAATATGACAAATTTGTTGTGATTTTTCTTTCGTATATTTTCATTAGATTAATAATGCTCAAGGTATTTCTGTAATACATGTTAATATTGTTAAAAACAGAACAATGAGATAAATTTCGATACAATGGAAGGCGAAGAGTTAGTAATCAAAAATAGATTAAAAATATCCTATTATTAGATAAAATTATTCTTGGCATGAAGTATTTTTAACCACCAAGTTTTATGTGCTGTTTGTAACTGCTTACTTTTCTTCATCATCTGAAAATTAAAATAAATAAATTCTTAATGATTACTGTCCTAATAAGAATATTTGTTAAAGATATTAATCAACAAATGAATTCAGAAATACGAATGTTTGTAATACTTATGTACAACACATATCATTTATACACATAATGACTATACTAATGACCGGATTTTCCTTTAACTGCTTGATAGAAGAATTTTGCATTAAAAAATAACCTAACCGATTCATTTTTACATAAAGTTTTGCAACCTATCAATGAAATATTGGTATAGTTAAGAAACCGAATAGAAATTAAATTTTGTATACAATATATAATACTAGATTAAATTAGAAGTCAAAGAAGTTAGAAGTTATCACCGATTTTATTAGTCGAATAAGTTGTTACATACTTTTGCGGCGATCAGTTGTTTCAGAGCCGTTTTGACTTTCATTATTTCTGTAACATATGCATAATAGTAGTGACCCGCAGCTAAATCGAATTATATATTGAATGTGTGCAATGTTTGTGCTAATTTAAAGCAAAACCTGCGTAAATTCATTTCGTATTAGTCTGCTTAAGTTTAACAGAACAATTTAACAGCGCCCAAACTTGTTATACAGTTTTGATGTTTTGTAAACATGTAAACGTTCACTAGGCAACACGACGTAACGTTAAACAAAGGTTTTGCGCTAATAATCCAATCCAAAAAATACTTCGTTGAACTCATGTGGAAATGTCAACTTTTTTACACTCGTGAGTTGCTTAGCATTAAAAGAGTTAACAATTTTTTAATATGGATTAAGATCCAAATCAAAATTTAATTATCATTTTTTGTCCTGTGTTGTAATGTAATAGTTATTTCTAACTAGTATTTTATTCGCTGTTTCGTTTCCTTGCACTTGGTATGTTGTAGAGTATATAGTATATCATCAACCTTTTTAAGTACTTCTTGGAGTTGTTAAGATTTTCTGTCATTATCGTGTTTTATGAGTCAAGTGCACTATCTAGAGCCAATGATATTGTTATTGTTGGATTTACAATGGTAAGCTCTCAAAAAATTATTTAGTCGATATATGAGAGTATAAAACTTTTCTTTCCAATAACCGCAACTCTTTTTAGAACGCAGACGCCGAAATCGGTCAAATGACTAGAAGCATTAAACATGATCTGAAAATAGATCTGAAACTCACTTTTTTATCGGACGTAAAAAACTGCCTATCGGGTGCTCTATGTATAAAGTTTGAGTTTTACTCACAACTTTGTTTCCAATAGTTATGGTATTTATATATTAAACAAAGATTTCATTATTGCTTACATACGAAATATGTTTGTTAGACCATTTTTTAACTTCCCCACCGCGTTTATAATTCAAAAGAGCTTAGAATCCACGTTGGTCCCCTAATATATAACGTAATGGATTATAACAGTCTAATAATTCTTCTCTGTGCTTAAAACGGCTTTATGTGTCTGACACGTGAGCGACAAGTTTGTAAAGTCAAAGGCATCCGTAACTATTGAAAGACAAATTTACAATTAACATTAATAATATTATAGATAAATATCTGATTTTTCGTGCAAATACTACATTATTTTAACCAAACATTATTATAAATTATTTGTAGTAATAAAACTTACAGTTTAAGAAAATTTTAACCTTGCCGTAAATGATGTTTAAAGGTAAATTCTTGCTTGCCATTTTAACATCTTAGGCAGATTTTTTCTTATCTACAAAGGAGTTTAATTTCAATTTTACATTTTGTGACAATGAGGACGTGCTCATCCAGAATACACTAGTCCTCATATGTTGGAACACAGCAATTCTGTTATGGAATTAGGTTTAGAGGCAGTTAAACTAATTAAGTACATTTTAATCTGACTAGTAGAGAATCGCCTTACAAAAAAAAATATTCTTTAAACAGTTTTTTAGTAATTAATTAAACCAATGACAGAGTTTCGACCGGAAGATCTGTGTAAATACCTGCACGATAGATTTCGGTGATAAATGACGATCCAGATGGTATATGCTGGACAGCAGGACATGGAATAACAAATGATTCGTCAATCTTTAACGTTTAAATGTAAGTGAATTGGGTTCGCGCCCCCTGATTACCATGCGCAAAGGACATTATGTCCTGCAGAGGGCGACAGGACCCTTCACGAGTGAACGGAAATATCTTCTCTGTTTACGGCTCAACTACACCGCCCCTGTCTTTATTAAGATATTTACATTCCCTATATATTTTTCTAGGCTTACGACAAACGTCTTACAAAGAAAGCTTGAGATTTGCGGACATCGGATTAACATGATATGGATTATGGATTCCCAGGGTCGATTCCGGATTTCAGTTTTACTGGTAGACAGCATATATTAAGGCCGGGCTTGAATACCATCAGTTGAGATGAGTAACTGAATACCGGGACAGTTTTTAACGTGACCGTCAAATTTCAGTTTGCAGAATGACGATGATGATCTATTCGTCAGTTACTTTCCAAATGTTGTTAATAATTAGTATTAGATAAGAGAGCAGGTTTCGTTTATTCAAATCCAGGCAAAGTGATTTTACTGCTTTTAGTATATATTATCAACTTTTTAGATAAAATTCGATGGTCATGTAGTAGTGTGGTTACGTTTGTTTGTTCCGGCTTAGAGATCGCTGTATCTAGTGAAACTACTGTGATTACCTCCTAACTAACCATCTTGCTTATTGTCGACAATTTAACAATAATCAATGCTGGATATATCCAATACAACATTAAGTGCGATTTACTATGTGTATTTGGTATTCTGTTCCAGAATATATTTTTTTAATTTAACTGACAACAAATTATACAGAAACGCATTTCATATCTTCGGTTGCTGAATGTATTTAAAAAAATATACTATGTTATAGTAGTTTCGAGTATTTATTATATCTTTATAATAAAACGAAATATTGACTGTATTAAAATATAACAATCTCGTCGTCTAACATCACAATGGATTTATTGAAGTACGCGACGGTCCCTGATTGACCCGAGGGGTCCGCACTGATTCAATTTTGACGTTTTTATTGGCTAACATTGATATACTTCGTAAATAAATGCTGTATTATAGATGAACTTGATATATTTCGTTAGAAGTCAATTGGATAGTGTTATGTTAATTGCACTTGTCACTGACGCTTACTGTAACAGGAAAAGGTTTACTAAGAAGAAAGTCCTGTAAGAAAATATATAGCTTAAACTAATTTGATACATTATCTAGTTTTGGTTAAAAACCCATGTTATCAAATTACTTATTGAAATCGAAAGTTATATTCAAGAACAATTGAGAGCTTGTTCCAGAAGATCTAGTTTGCTATTTTTAGTTTAATTGACGAACGTTTAACCTAACGGTAAGCAATGATGTCTTTGATAGTAAAGCGCTCAAGTCTAAGAGAATCTTATTCACTATTCTCTTAAAGACTCATGTTTGAAAGAACTCCTAAATCAATGATCTGTAAATTCGAAGTAAAGTTTCTTTGACATTAATGCATAGATAGAAATTGTATTGTTATCATCATCATCAGTTGGTAGACGTCTACTGGTAGATAGAAGTGAACAATAATTTAATCCTTTTTTTCGTTTTATCCATTTAACATTTGAAAGAAAACTACATAGCAATTATGTATTTAGTTTCAACAGAACCTTTACGTATTCAGAATGAAACCGCTTTAGCATACATTACCATCTGCTATTTGTTTAACGTCTTCAAATCTATTGCTGTTCTGCGAAATGTATCTAATGTTAGATTTATCGGAGTTTTCAATGTTTTAAAACGTATTGTTTCGTCTCTCGCTGAGTGCTTTTAAAGCGCGGCATGTTCGCCCGGTAAACGGAAGTAGCCGCACTGTGAATAGAATATTGACTTGCCACTGATTCCAATGGGATTTGAATTTAGGTATAACTTAACACACGTACTGTTGAAAAATATGATTCCTGTAACGTACGATGGCTTATGATAATTACATGTAAATTATCGTTATAAGACTTACCGACTTTGGAACTGTCGTCCAAAATTAACACCTCGTAGCTTTAATAGTTTTTATTATTTTCACAATTTTAATTATGGGACTAGAAAAGTAAGTGCCTTATATAATAAATGTGTATTTTAGTAAGAAAATACAATCTTTCCCTGAATTAGAGTAACAAAAACTTAAAGGCTCAAAGTTATCATGTCTCAATGCTCTGCTCTATGATTTTCCCAAAAAAACATTGTTATATACATATAGTTTTGAGTATAAATTAATGAAGACAATCTTTATCGCTGATTTTATAAACTCGTACCACTATCCAGATTTGGTATCATGTGTTACTTGCGTCACAATTGGAATTTTGTTAAATGATGGTCGCCAACCTTTACAGAAAATGTGGCAAGAGTTCTTTGTGTTTCTTCAAACTTTTTCGTATGTTTTTGTTATATATAATGCAATTCTAATGAAGTATATGTTTAACCTGTCACAATTACATAGAGTTCACTTAAGTATATACTTTCTTTTAACATTGCAGTGCGATGAAGGAGGCGGCGCCCCTAAAAGTATCAAGAGTGAACCCCCTGAGGCGGAGGAGCCGCGTGCGATGCAGAAAGTACCTTCGCTCTCCGATCTTTCTGACCCGGAAGCCTCCTTAGGTGAGTACTTAATTGTTTCTATCAGTGATCCTTTATTTTGTTAGTTAAGAACATTTAAATTAACTATTATTATTATATTAATCAATAAAAGAAACGATAACATTATTACGTTTTCTATGTAATAAAGTGTACATTGCGTAATATTTTATTCGCGAAACTCTAAATAAAAATTAACCATCGTACATTTAATATTTAATTCTTATAGTATCTACGACATTATAATTATTTTACAAAACTCGTACATGTGTGAAACATTGCGTTGAACAAAGTCTAGCGCCAATTCCTTTCCTGCAATCACACATCGGCCAACTCGAAGGTGGCCGATGATGGACCCAATCATAGCATTTAGCCTCATAGAACTCCCGAGGTGTAATCAATTTGATAAGGAAGCCTCCAGTTGACTAGACATCAAGCAAATCCTGTCAACGCCAAATCATAAGCTTTTCGTTATACCTATTGCGAAACCATTAAACATTCCTTCCGAAAATGGATAAATTTCTTGGAATTTATAACGAACGTACAACATACTCGTATATAACTAGAGAAACAAATAGTTTGAATACATTATTTATGTAATAACTTTAGAACCTGTAAATATATTTATCGATATCATATCCTTGCAAAATAACTAGCTACCCCATTTATTGTTTTGTGAAATAAGTAACTATCTAACACTAATTTCCAAAACTAAAGGGAAACCTAGCAATGAATAAAATTCATTAAATCTTTCATTTCAAAAACATGATTTGGTCGGATTTTTCACAACAAACAAGAATTTGTGCATCTATTCAATTGTTTCTTAAATTCTAATGAACGAAGAATGTGTAATACTTAAGTAAACTCGTCTCTATTTGCCGTACTATCTGGCTCCATTATTTCACCTTCGTCGGATCCGATAGTCAGGACACCCGATATAGAGCGAATGATTAGCAAATAGAAGAACAAATAGGATAATACGACGCATCCTTGTTACTGGCACTGGCTGCACTTTCAGGCAACCGTACCGTCATTTATATGACCGAATGATAATAAATACAATTCAAACTCTATTATTTAAAAACAAACGTGAAATGATTAATGACTGAATAACATTCTCCTGAATTCTTTATGAAATTCTTGAAACTAGAGGTTCTAAATTGTTGCTAGCAATTATTACAGCTTGCGTCCGCTTTCACCTACTGATAATAAGGTGTACGAATGATTTCCGGTAACTAATTATTTTATTCCACATCAAAGGTTAATGTTCGGGCAGACGTGTTAAAGTTTGTCAGTCTCCGGGGTGGGCCGGGCTATACGGGCCCATTGTTTCATATGTCTTTGTTTATGTACATATTATAACGTGGGAACAACGGGTATTATGTATTTACTTACCACTTAAACATCTTATGATTACATTTCTTTATCTCCTCAAAAACCACACACAACACGAGTCACGAATACAATTATAAATTATAACATGAAGTAATCCTTTAACTTACAATGAATATTATAATTATTAACAAACAGCTAGCAGGCATTTCAATTTCAACGTTTCTATATATTTAATATAAAATGTGATTAATTAATCGCAACATCTAATTTACGATTAATGGTTATTATGTACAATAAAGTAGATATGATTATCGGAAACTATAACCATCAAATAATTAATAATTGATAACAAAACAAATATTATTGTGATAAGACCGTATGTTCAGAAACTGAATATCCAATATTGCGATATAAAAGTTGCAGCGTTAGCAATGACTCAAAAAATATTATCTAATTAAAACGTTTTCTTTCAAGTTCGTGGTTTGTGTAAATGATAACTTGATTGTTGCAAATTAATTTGTTCATATTTAAAGCGATGCAAAATCAAAAGGTGAATGAAATTTAAATACGAATGCATAAGTGAATAGTGAATGCAACATGGCCGCACTCTGTGCGAATTAATCTGGAAGCGGTGAGCTGCACTCTGTAATTACGAAGAGTCGTGTAACTTATTAGCTGGATTTATTAGTTAAGCACGGCATGCATGTCCATTTTATATCACAAATAAATTAGCCGGATATTCAATGCTTTGTTATTCCAGAAGAATAAAAACTAATATGTAGACTTAGAGTTTATTGTTAAATCGAATCGAAAACGTTTTTGTTTTATTGACAGCGTATTGCTTTATATAAAAAAACGAAATGTGGTGCTGTGTCTTGACTAACAAACATTTTATTAAGTAGGCTTATCACTTATCGACAGATAAAACTGTTGTTTTTTTTATAAAGGACAACTATATTAGAGAGAAAGTTTTGCTTTTGCGAGTAAACAACTTTTATCATCATGATAATGTCAGTACACAGTTGAACATACATCTTCCCAACAATTATATATTTTAAATTACTTACATATATTTACAAGTTTTTGAAGTATAGGTTTTAAATAACGTTATTTAGATTTTTTTAAATCATACACACATTACATACACAACAAAAGAATAATATAAAATGTATAGTATCATTATCATATGAATGCGAACGGGAGCAGCGTGAGCAATTTGTTGGGCTCTATCTCGCGCCAACCCGTGACTCATTCTGTACACATGAGATTTAAAATAGTCTGTTGTCAAAGATGTGTATAATTTAATAGATATGCTGTTTCAAAAACTGTTTACGGCTTTTATATAATTGTAGTATTACTTATATAATTATAAACTTGGTTTCTGTACTTTAATAATTAAGTCATTAAGTTTTTTAAACCCACTGACTTGTTATGTCCTTAATTAAAATAAATACTCTTCGCAATAGAATCAAAATTTTAATTCTTTGTTAATAGTGAAAGAGTATCCTGCTGTCATCATTCAAATATATATTTTAGCCTTGTTCACCATTATTTATTTATTGGTTATTTCACCACATAACTAAAAAAAAACATGTAAGTTTTATGAAAATATGATGTGACCAATGTAGAGATTTAAATCTTTGTTCAACGTACATATGAGCGCATTGATATGCTTCACGCAATAAAGTTTGAGTATCGTTTTTATGCAGCGTTGATATTAAAATTAATAAACAAAATGGCTCCTGTCCTTGGCTGCCATTCTCATATTTTATAGTATCAGCAAATTTTATTACACAATAAGAATTACGAACAGTTTTCTTCATAATCTCTTTACTTCTGAAAAACATGCAAACACTAAGAAAATGTTTTTAATTTTTAGGTACTAACCTTTATCACATATAAATGAAGCATTTAAATAAATTTAATTTCTAATGTATATTTATTTTCTGATGTCATAGTTAACTATAACAATTTTTATAACTTTTACCACCAGCGCATAAACTCGTGTTTAATGATTTTGTACAGGCTATTTTATGTCGACAAATGTTTACGCTAGATGTCGTTGCTCAATTTTATGACGTAATATATGAAAACCACATTTTTTTACGTTATGAAGAAGCGAGTTACATTTTACTATATGTTTTGTTTACAAAGCGACATGACATGACGAGCAGAACATGCATCTTTTGGTAAATGAAACGACTATTCATAACTATGTCGTACTAGTAAATATGTTAGCACACAGATGTATTGCGGCAGAAGTAGTTGATATTCTCATCTATACAACAATCTGTTTTAAGGAAGAAACGTATATTGGAAGCCTTTTAAGTATGTGACATCACAAGGCAGTAATAATAAAAAAATTCCAGCGCTGTCCCCGCATACGATACCTCAGAGGATGTTGCGGTGTCCACTTCCCCCGTGTGTTGATCGGACCACGGGATGTTGCAGAAACTACGCTTCAAACATTTTGTGTATATTTTCAGTCCGATTCTAGTGATGTTACAACAATGTTCTGTAAACATTTATAACTTAATGCCGTGTTTGTAAACATTTCAATGCAATATGTTAAAATTTTGCGCAATCGCATACATAGCGCTAAAGTAACAATTGTGTTCAAAAGGAATATAATAGCTATGTAATATTTAAAGCCGAAAGACGGAAACTTATACTTATAACGGTACATATTATATATTTTAATTGTACCTTTATCATGTGTGTCCTTTTTATAATAACCTTTATTTTGGGGGTAAATTTTGCTGCTGTTTATATATGGAAAATAAAATTTATCTTCAACGTTTCCCGCTGTTGTAATAGGAAAGTGTAATGTTAGTTCATAATGAGCTTCTATGGGTAATTTTCACATTCTTTTTTACCAATAAATAAACTTTAGATCAGTTATATTAGTTTGACATATCTGTTAGCAATATAATATTTAGAGCGTACCTAATAATGCATATATAAAGATTTCATTATAACGAATAGGATCAGTAAGAAAATATGAATAATCTTCATGCCATACAAAATATTAAATAGCTTATGTTTCCGATTAATTTAACTTGTAAACGGTTCCCCGTACAACCTGATCAGTATCTTAGTAATATTATCTGTGCTGGCGTGTCAAGAGCAGTTTCTTACGCTTGACGAAGTGGAAAGCAAGTTTCGTATGTCTCCTGAATTAATCGATTATTTTGAACTTTGTTTAAATATTTTTAAAACACAGTTTAGACACTAAAGTGCGTTTTTTTTTACTCTGAATTGACAAAACATGTTGACAGCGCTTGGGACATGATGGAAAGTTTAAAATTAAAGTTTTTTCACGTTATAAAAGAAATTGATTAAGGTGGCGGGAAACTGCTGGACGCGTGCACTGGAGCACCGAGCGGAATGAAGAACTTTAGGGAATGTCTACATCCGGCTGTGGACGTCTATCGGCTAGAATAATCTAACTGCTGGAATGTATAAATCCAGAAATCTTCCAAAAACACAAAATCCATTAAAGTTGGTTTTTAAAATTCTTCTTTAACGGTTCATGGTCATTCATCTACCTCCCTGGCCAAGTGCGGATTGGTTGATGTTGGAGATAAGACTCAAACTTATAATATTTACAATAACAAACATAACGATTATTTAATTTATTGCAAATAAAAAAAATCTGCATTTAATTCCGATTCCAAAATAAAATGCCAGTTTTAGTATAACAGAAATCATCGAAAGCGAACATACTGAAGCACTTTATTCCAATGAAAGATTTTATTAACATCATACCTACGCGAAAACAAAGCTGCGAAGCTATTTCTGCGTTAGCAAGCTCATGTGTTGACACAAGAGAATTCTCATGAACGGCCCAACATGTTGACTCAAATAAACACGTGTGGCAACACTGGCGCGGTGTTAACGCCCGACGCACACCGAGGGCTTCATTCATAGAGCTGCTTGAATGGAGCCCGAAAGCTCCGCGCTCGTTATGCTCGCCTGGTACCGCGGCCGGATCGGTCGGCGGACATGTTGCCCGATCCGCGCAATCTATTCCGCTGACCGTTCCGTTTGCCCAATGGACGCGATAACGCTCCACGAACGCTTACTTTAAAATAACCTCTAATTGCAGCTTTAGTCTGTTAATGTCAGCGCATATTGCAACTGCGTGTTAGATATTGAGTAAAAATAATTGTGATTACCAACATTTTGTTAGTAAAATAGTAGATATATTGACTTTTTTAAAAGACTAAAATGAAAAAAGGGAGGGTATGGCATAACATCCTTTCACTGTAAAAGACAGATAGGCTGTAAGTTTCGCAACATTCGTGTTTGGACAGTGTACGAAGTGAGAGCTGAGTGACTGGTGACGTGTGAATGTGAGAGGTATGGCAGATTTAATTTTTATTTGAATTGATGTTTCTAACATTCTGTAATCGTGGTAGGTCTCTGGTACCCTTGCAATTACTATTTATGCCGTAGTAATAAGCAAACATTACTCCAGGTTTCGAAGGACATTATAGCTATTAAGGAACGTTGCCAGAATTTACATATTGAGTAGAAAAGCGACGAGTACAATATAACACCAGCGACATGTTGTTACGAGCGTATCACTCACCATCAGGTTCTGCTTGTTTCGACGATTCAAATAATAAAAAAGATAGTTCCTGTTGGTCGTGTTTTAATCACATATTTTTAATATTTTAAAATATATTTCTTCAAATAGTACATAAAAACAATAAAAACAAATTAATGTTGTGAAGTTTCTATTAAAATAACGCAGAAGTGTCTATTTTGAAGCTAAGTTATTAAAAATTCGTGTAAAACGTGGGCGGTGTGAAATATTGAATGAGCTTCAACGAGTTTTTTTAATACCTTAATCAATGTGATTGATTCAAGACTTCTCTCTTCTGGAAGTATATAATAAAAACATAATTAATTTTATTTCTAACATATATTAATGTTGAATATAAAATCATTGGAAATAACGCACATTTACTTTTCTAAGTGGAGGGTCCGTTAAAATATATTGCAGATTCTTTCAAACGTATTAACGTTAAAAGTTTCCTCAAAAGTAATTTTTTCTAATGTAAAACGATGTATCATATTTTTTTTACTCAAGACGAACAGGAATAACAATGCGGCGCTGGTTAAGATGATGTACACACCACCACATTGTGCTAGGTAACCTTGAGATATAAGATGTTAAATATCTTCACAAGTTGTCACTAGGTACATCGTCATTTAAACCGGAACTCAGTATATTTGCACACTACTGCTTGATAGAAGAAATAGATTTAAAATTCATAAACATTATTCATAAAAAAATCACGCGTACGTCATTTGTTAATTTCTGAATATAAATTATTTATAATTGTTTACAATATGCAAAATGCGACGCCATCTTTACAAAGTACGTTGTAGTGGCGTCACCAAGGCTAATAAACCCATCACAGGTAATAGAAATATTGATTTGCTATATTAAAACAGGTGATGAGTTGATAAGGTCCCGTTGTTGCGGTATATCGACTTTATAAAATTAAATGTGATTTAAGATTCTTTAATGCTTTTAATTTGCGTATAAATATTTTTTTTCATGAGAGTAGTTTCTATTAGAATAAGTGTATGGCAATGGCCGCCATGTCTATGGGGCGCTAATTATAAATGAATATAAGATTACATAAAGAAAAATAATTAACATTGGTTCAAAAAAGACTACAGGGATTAAAAGGCTTGTTGTAAGTTGAAAATCCTGTCACCGAACTGGTTATTCTTTATAACTCCAGTGAATGAAATAGAACCTGTTTAAAATTGATCTTTTTGCAACTGGAACATCTCATTTTACTTCCAAATTTAACGATCAATGAAATGTCGATGACATGTTACAAGAAGTAGTTGTATGTGTGTGTAATATTGTATAATAAAAAACATCCGTTTTACATTAATCTAGTAATGATGTTATTCTTTTTTTTTATTCTACGAAGCGACGTGACGAGCAAAACGTTCACCTGATGGTAAGTGATACGCTTGCCCATAACAATGTGGTGGTGGTTAGGATGATGTACACTGCACTACATTGCGCCCGTCGCCTTGAGACATAAGAGGTTAAGTCTCGTTACTCCGTTAATTTAATAACTTACAAGCTAGCTTAACTTTAGCTAATGTTAACTTCATCTTCAATCATTAAAAAACTTTAAATGAGTTGACCGCAAGATCCTTTTCTGGAAGCTTAGTAAGAACGTTCTTTTAGAAAACATCCGATCTGATTTCATCTAAAATTGCCGCTTGATTTGGTTTAAATTTACCTTCATATCTCGTTTCAAATGTAACGAATCTTCTTACACGTGTAAAAATTGTATAAAAACTTTATTGAACATCAAAACAACTATCTACTTACAAGACAATTTACACTTTGATATTTGTCATTTACATACATCGATTTCAAAATAAATGTATGTAATAAAGCGTTAAACTCCAGCTGTAGGGAATTTATAAACTCGAATTTGAATATGTTTAAAGCCTACCAACAGGTAAATATTTTTTATAAAGTGTGGTTTTCATTAATTTGACAATAATTTAATGGCGTTGAACCGATGTTTGTTATTCGCGCTGCGTCTTAGGTAGCGGTCCCGCATCTAAATGGATTCTTCGTCACCTCTGCTTGCCGGCATCGCACTTTGCATACAAATAGCACCTCCGACGCCATACTATTATACTTGTACACGTACAAAAATCATATTTTATACACTTGTCACTGCATCCATCCCTTTTTAGCGGATACTTTAATAGTTACCAGTAATCGTAGAGTAGGACAGAGTCTAAACAAACGTTATTTTTATTACAGTATTTTGTGCATTATTTGCGTTTTCCGTAGCGAGAAAAACCATCTTATCGTTAATTATAAAAAGTTTACTGCAAAATTGATCAAAAACACTCCTTTTATCTCCAGTGAATTGTTTATAAATAAGGAAGGATAAATGTATACGGAGTGAACTTTCTTTGTGAAATAGCACACATTTTGCATAGTCTAGCACCCGCGTGTCCATTAAATTCGTGCGTTAATTTTAAAGTTCGAGCCCTAAATATGATTTATTATTGCCATAAATCTGCTGCTGACTCGTTATGTTAGTCAAAAGACGTTTGAGAGCCTGCCAACTCGCAATGGCAAATGACTACTCGCACTCTCTGCAACCATTTTATGCTTACTTACTAAAGTTCAATCATATACGAGTATAATTTGACAACTTTAATTATAACCAACCTTATTCCACAATGAAAAATTTACTTTGTATTCGTAAGTTTAGATTTATTCTGTAAATTAATTCACAACAGAGTTTACAATTTGCTGTTTTTTAAAATGAAAAAATATAGTTCAATTATTAGTAATTCAAACGTAAAAAAAATATGTTAACCTCAGTAGAACAACTTCAGCATTATAATAATTTGTCACAAAGTAGTAAAAGTTCAACAAATTGCTCTGATATGCTACAAAACATGTGTACACACATATACACAACAATAATCTCCAATTGTATAACATTATGCGCAGGCGCAGATGTTTGTGGCGCCATCTATTAAAATCTTTTGTACTTTGTCAGAACAGCCTCTACGCCAGTCACAACATAACGCGATAGATGGCGCAGCAAGAAGTGTGCTAAGTTTCTGAGAGATGGCGCTACACTGTTATTATTTTATTTGATCATTTTAAATTACTTTTACTCTATGAAAACTTATTTAATAAATAAATAGTAGTTATAATTAAGAAGTTTTTAAAAATTCTGTTAATGACAAAAAACCTTACAATGTTTTTGGCCTATTGACATAAACGACCACCAAGGAACAGTACTGATAATAGTCGATCTTCGGTTATGGATGCACATCCAGTCTGGATTATTAACAATTTAATATTTATAAATAAGTATAACAAAAAACAGCAAAGCTTTTTTTTTGACATGTAGATATTTAATTATATAAGCATCTACAGGTATCGGAGAGTACAAAAACATATATTCTAATATGCCAATTAAGATTCAATAAAATTAACAGCTAAAAAATAGACAGTAGAACAGACTAACAACCATGTCCGGCGGTGGTGTGGATGTGACGTCACGGGGTGGGGCGGCGGCGGTGGAGGCGGCGAGGCGTGGGAACCGCGCGGCAGGTGCGCACCGGCCACTGATCCTGAACCAGCACACCTATGCAACCTACGAACGCACACATGAACTAAACGTCCGTTATTGAGAAAGTTCCGCTTTTCCAACAGCCTCTTGTTAATAATTATCTACACTAGTATCAAGTGCTACGTGTTAGTGACAATTCGCGGAAGTCTATGTTATATATAAGCTAATATACTATTTGAGCTTTCGGGAACACTTAGCTTATAAGTTACGAAATAAAAGTATACTACATACTTTTATTATAATAATAGTTGACTTAAATATGAGTGTATAATGAGTTTATTAAATAATTTCATGCAAAAATGCTATGCAAAGTGAAATAAAAAAGCCTTCTGGAAAATACAGCAGTAAAATGTAATGAAGTTTGTTCACAACGCCGCAAGCAGTAAATTAATTAACCATGGCAAACAAACTTACAATTAAGCAACTTTTAAAAACCTTAGGACCAGTAAGTGAGTTACTGTATACGGGGCCGGGATTCAATAAAACAGGCCACAAAAATTAGATTCGTCCGAGGGAGTGCGGGGAGGCACTTTTTGCCCTTTGATGTTGCTTAATGAAGTTCACCTCTTTCTCGTCGAGAGGGTACGCTTCGTTGAAAAGTTCGATGTAATATCCCAGCCGAGTAAATGGCCTCTAATAGACCTTTTATTGTGGTCACTGTGAGACAATTTATGAATTAACTGCTGCAGCCGAGCAATATTTTTATTTTAATGATGCATACACTTTACTTTCAACAAAGCGTTCTCGTTCATCTGCATCAATTGTTAGGTTGAGAAATACCCGTAGCGCTTCGAGCACTTTTCTCCGAGTTTCTGGTCTACCGTAGATTTACAAGCGTATAATTTATAATCAGCGCTAAAACTGCTTTACTTGTAAGTAATAGGTAAGTAATAATTCCACTCTTAATGTAGACAGTGTCAGTGAAGCAATTTGGAGCAGCAAATAGCCGGAGGCGTGTCGAGGGGCGTTCATTCCGTCGTACTAAATCTAAAGTTCCACATCTATCTTTTACAATTTAACCCATTCTTAATGAATTGGTACATGAAAATTTTTGAAAACAAACTATTTCAAAAGATTTTTTTTTAAATCTAGATTATCATCACGTTACATTATAAATAATCTCTTCTTTCTTGGAAATCAGACTGCTGATATATTTTTTTACTTAAAAAATGTTACAACGTAACATATATCCAGATTTAATATAAATATTGGTGATATATTATATTAAAATTTAAAATGCACTTAGTATATTAGAACATCTGCTAACAATAACAATAATTACTACATTTTGGATCTTTGTTTCATATGTATTATACATTGTATACTTCGTTATGTTTAATTTTAACTGGTAACACAAGGTAATTAAAATAGATGTTTGAATATCGGCCATTCTATTTTATGGATTTTTTTTTATATAAATTGTATAATGCTATTAAAATCGATCGTTTTATTAGATAATATATCTTGGCTTTAATTTTCCTGCAACGGAAGCGTTTGGCAGGATGTATATATTGCGCTAAAGTTTATACGTTTTAATAATTTATTAAAACGGTAGGTATTATACGTAATGTTTAAAAAATTTATGTATTTCATTTATATTTTAGTAAGATAGAGAATTATTTCATCATCCTCATCTACAAACTTGAATTAACAATTAGACATAGGTCACTTGATTCAACTATCAATGCAGACGATCTTAGGCAACACGAATCCTGATTAACGAGGTTTGATCCTACAATAATATTAGACCACGTTGCACTCAGCCCCTTAAATTATAAAAAGTCTCGTTACCCTGTTAATTTAACTAGCTACACCATTCTTCAAAACTGAACAAAGATAAACGATTATTATTACCGATACATATACCGTTTCCAAAAACAAAGACCACCAGTAAAAGTTTATATGACTAAATATTACTACTAAATGAATCATACATGTTTACACAATTGTGGTCTTTAATAATATAATTAAACCTTTTTTAATACCTCTGCGCCGAGACCCAAGTAGAATATACCATCTAAAAATTATTAATTGTTGGTACGGCAAGTGTTAAACTCTATGCTACAGTTAATTTCCCACCGATGAGTCCAGCGGCTTTAACGAAGTGTAATTGCGTTTTTTTTTGTGTTTATATGGACTTTACATAATTTCCTTTTAAAGTAATCGTTAGCGCAGAAAACATAAAGGATTGTGCAATTATAGATTACTTTTCTATTCTTATATCCATTAATATAACTATGTGGAAATAACAGATATGAAATAGCATCGTAATGGAAAAAATCTGTATTTAAAGAGAATAGCATTGATTAATGTTTAGAATTGAAAAGTTCTAGTTAAAAGCAATAAGTATGTTGATATTGTGTGTAGCTAAATGAACTCTGTATCTGTTAATTATTTCAACCTGTTGATGTCTACTGCTGGTTATAAATCACCCTAAATTTAAGTGTTGCTTTCTCGCCACGTACGAATATCATACATATAACCTAATTGAGAGTTGTGATAAATGGAATTATTGAATTCTCATAGAAAGTTAATACATTTTTGCAATAAACTTTAACTTTTTTTCATTCAACACTCCGCGATGAATCGTGTCAAACGGATGTTCATGTTTTGTAAAACACAAAGACAGGAACTCCACTACTCGAAGAATTCGGCGTAAATAGAAAGACAACCGACAATGATGTATTCAAGATTCGCTACGATTTTACAATAATACATTGTTAAGGGAGACTTGTATTTGGCAAATTGGATTTTATTTTTAATATGCTTTGAGCGATTAAAATTAATGGATCCTTTTTAACATCAATCAGATTGACATAAGAATGCCGTGTATAATAATTAAAAGAACATTTTGCTTGTAGTAATTATCTCATTGAGGTCATCTAAGCGGTACCACTGCGACGCTTATTTCGACCATCAAACAGTTTATAAATCCAACTGCTTCAGTTATTTCCGGTACCTCACAAAAAATAGTTTCAACAATTAGTCAATTATGAGTAAATAAAGTAGTTAAGACGTTAAGATATTCTTTCTCAGTGATATTTATAATTAATTTAACTTTTTTATACAGATACCTAATAATCAAAAACATTTTTTTTTATATTTATTCAGCCTACTTTCAATCCTGACTGCACCAAGAGAATGCCGCGGTATCAATCTTTACAATTAAATTCTTTATAACTTAGTTTTATGGTTTACAATGAAGCATAATTAAAAAATATATATATTTGAAATGAAACATCAGTGTTGTAAATGTCCAGAAAAATTATATGTATTATCCAATTACTTTTAAATTTCATTATCACTTTGTAATTTATAATGATCACAATAACTCTTATAACTATTTCATACATTAACTTGGAAACAACGGAAATTACATTTATTATCTTTCATATCAAACAATTCAATTCGGTAACGGCTTTAAACAAACTGCGGTTTAATTGTCCATGAAATGTAAGCCAATACGCCATTTTTATCCATTAAATACATCTACGGCTGTATACATGCATATCTATATAATCAATTTAATTAAAGCCATTCATTCTGAATAAACGTTGGCAAAAATACGGTAGCCATTTTACACGAGCATAACTCGCGGATCGCGTGCGCGCCGCCACTTCACGGTGCTGATGACAAAAATTATCCCTTACCGGCCAGTTCGAAGAACTTTGCCTCCTTTTTAACTTTAGAAAAAAAAACTTAAATCTGTCATTAGTTGGCCATTTTTTATCTGTGACCGAATTTTGTGCCGTATTTTTGTTTCGGATTGTAATGTGTATGGATATTATTACGAAATTATATATTTTTTCTTTCTTACTAACATATTGCGTATTCTTCAAATTTAATTTACAAAGCATTTAGTAAACTACCGACTTGCTTGATTTTATATACAATAATGTTTGCATTGCTGTATGACGGCAAAATAGAAAAATTAACGATTTATCAAAGATCAAAGAAAACTATAATAAGCAAATATAAGAAACACAAACTGAAATAAAAATACTGTTTTTTTTTTATCATCTATGATATAAAAATAAATGCACTATTCTTAAGTTGTATTGTCTCTGACTACCATCTACGGTTTAAACATAATGAGTTACTCTTACAATATTAATTCAATAATTTAATGAATCTGCTGAGAAATGTGGTCCGATTCTCACAAGCAGTAAGGCATCGGTCACCACGCAAATTAGCGAAAACTTTGCATATTGTATAAATATATAATTATGCAAAATGTGGTATATGCGTCAGCTCCTGATGAAGGATGAGTAACATTTCTATTTTGAACACCTAACGGGTCTATTAAAGATGTTGAAAACACGATTGCCATTTTGATTTTATTTGCAATGAATATAAATTAATGTATAAGATTAAATTTCAAGTATAAATTTTATTTGTTTTAGCAAGCCACTGTTTATAATATAAGCAAAAGTTATTTTTAGGTTTAGTGTAAATTTTTAATTCTAGTAAAAAGTTAAGTTCCAAGCAAAAAAATTTTTTTTGTTCTTTAGAATAAACTGTTTCAAGCAGATAAAGTTTAAAACACATTTTTACATATTTATTGTTTATATAACCACATAAAACGTATTTTTCGTTTCCGAATAAAAGGTTTAGACATGTTTTTTTGCTCTGTGAACATCTGGCAAAAGATAAAATCGCACCGAAGCCAAATCTCACGAGCGATTAATAAATCTCGTTTATTGTCAAGTGAGCATTTATTTTCTGGGATTGCTAAATTGTCTTTAATTAATTCTAATTGAGAGTCCTTTTCAAGTTGTTTGCGAGGAGCGTTTATTGCAAACGCCCGCATCGATACATTGTAGTGTAGTGAAGACCCACATGCCTGTGCACTTTTAATTTCACTCGAAAACCGAAACGTCCATTAAATAAATAATTGGATTCTGTGAATGAACAATACCTTCAAAAATCTAAACGTTCGTGAATAACTTTAACACCATATCCTGTTTACATTCAGAAAACGTTTAGAACCAAATGGTTACATTTCCTCACGTACAAATTTCATTACGAGAACTACGAACGAATTTAGCTTACGATAACGCAGTGTAGATTTACTTCCAATGAAAATTACCCGTGGAAGTTTCAGGAGCGCGGGGCACATTGTTTTTTCGACTGTTTGTGGTTCCTACCATCATAATACTTTGCTACCGTTGCCCGTGGTATAGTATTTCATTAGCTAGAAATCCGGCGAGTGTTTTTCCGGGCTTCCCGGCGCATCCACAATGGCGCCTCTTCCGGTCAGGTTCGCGCCGAAACAGAAATAAACTGACCCAGTTGCGCGGGCGCACGTCCGGACCGCTCGCGCTACTGCTGCTTTCTGCATTTCCGGACGGCTTGTCATATTTCATAGTTTATGATTTTAGTAATAATTTCTGTCAAATAAAAACAAGTTGAGGCATTCATTTATCAATTCCATAATTTTGTTTAATGTGCGACATATATAGTAAATTCATACAGGAAGCGCAATAAATAACGCATATCCGTACCACGATACTAAAAACTTCAACAAAAACTTATAAATAAAAAAAATTTAATTGATAACAATGTTGTACGTTAGTAAAACTTCTCGTTTAAACTTTGATTAAACTGTATTGTAATTTTCTGATTCGTTAAAACATTTTCAAAAGTTATGAGGTCTACAACATATTATTTCTGGAAACCAATGAAATCTGATATAGCACGAGTTATTCGTATCGTGTTATAACGAAACTGCGTCCAGGAAACACAGTGACGTATGTAAATTACTAAAATCAGTACAATAATAGATTTGTTACACTTTATAAAAATTTTGTAAAACAATCCTGGACCTAGCTTACTTTACTAGTAGAATTCTGACCCAAAATAATAAAATCATATTTTGTACAAAGGCTTAAGCTGACTGAACAATGAACTTTACTACTAACGCTTCACTTTCTTTAAACTTACTTTACAAGTACGCCGCTGATCTTAAACAACCCGTGAACATATTTAACAACGAGTATAAATATTAAATGTACATTTGTATTATATTTACGAGAATTAAGTGTCTTCTGAGTGAGTCACAGCAGCGGTATATAAACTTACACAACCGTAGTTTTTGGAGCGGAAAGGGGCATGAGGTGTGTTGCCACACTCTGACCTTGTCGTCGCATTGAAGTATATGCAACTCTATACCATTTGAGTAGAGTCTTGTATCACTGAATTTATCGTGACTTATTCCTTCGAACGCAGGAAATCAGCCGGGTAATTATTTCGCTATACGTCTATGCAAATGCACTTCAGTATTTATAGCCACTGTCTGTAAATATAAATGTGTATTAATATATTATTATAATGAACGTTGAATATCAAATATTAATAACAATTTACAGTTAAATGAACAGATTGTGTTATGTTAAACAACAAATACTAAGTTTGTTTAAATTTATTTATTTATTTTATAAATTTATTGTACACGCTAAAACTATACAACGAGCGGAGTTATCCCTGGGGATAATCTCCACCAGCCAACCCCGGGAGAATGTTTAGAACTGGAAAGGCGGGTGCTAATCCTGGTTTATATTATTGTACAAATACACATATGTACTTACATATTATATGCTACATATATACGCAAGAATTTCGATTAATAGCTACCTCAAATCAGACGTACCAGGTGGTAGGTCTCTGTTGCCGGAGATCGTCTGGATGGGTACCACCGCAGCTCCTATTTCAACCGCCAAATAGTAGTGTGCTAACATTACTGTGTTCCGGTTTGAAGGGCGCTGTAGCTAGTGTAATTACTGGGGTAACAAGACTTAACACCTTATGTCTCAAAGCGACGAGCGCGATGTGGTGCAGTGTGTACCATCTTAACTAGCACTGCGTTGTCATGGGCAGGCGTATCACTTACCATCAGGTGAACGTCTTGCTCGTCTCGTCGCAAAGTAGTATAAAAAAAATATAAATAGCTTATTGTATTTATTTTCATTAGACATCATATAACAATGCGCAATGTATTGTAGAATGGTTTCGCATTCGGTTGCGCCGCGCGCGGAGCTCGGGGCGCGGGCGTCTAGACGCTCGGCCGCGCCGGAAGTTGTTGTTACAAAATTAATGCGGCTCTAATTAAATAACGAGCTCCCGCTGCCGACCGCCGTTCCGTCCTTACTGTCAAAATAGAACTTCTGTATCAACAGTGGGACAGTGTGACAGTGTGAACAGCACCAGCGCGTCAACGTATCCAAACACCCGCCCGCTGATACATTTTTCTCATTATACCTCTGTCGCTTATTTCCGTTCTTTTGAGTCTTAACAATGTTTGTATATCATTAATGAAAGTATTACTTAAATGAGAAACATGATACGTATACAAAATATTGAAAATTACTACAATATTATAAAACAATACAATACGAAAATATCGTAATGATGAACTTAGCCATCTTTCATTTGCATCCGATGAAATAGAAATTTTATTTATTTTAAAACATATTGTAATTGAAAAATAAATATTTTTGGTCTTGTCTAAAGCTCGTAGCTTCAGAATTTTAGGTGTGCTGTCTGATAAAGTTACGGGAAGTGTGTAAAAAATCTATATTTATCAACAACAAAGACCATTATTGTCACTTGTTAGAACAAAAATTGGTCTCGCACGAGATAAGGTCGCGGCGCGTTTGTCGGCGAAGATCAAAGGGCGGGCACGCGACATTCGGAGAACGAGAGGTCCGCGGTTCGAGTCCCCGGACTAATCGGGAACCGATACGTTATGTTGCGCTAACATTCTTAGAATATAAACTAAAAACAAACATCCTCTTATGTTATTGCGCAAAAAACCAAAAAAATACATCACGATTATCGCGTAAGTTATTGTGCTTGAAGCGTTTATATTTACATCGATATGATATTAAATATGATAAAAAGATAAATAGATATATTTACTTGTAAATTCAATAAGTGGTAAGGTTATAAAAACTAATGGTTACTGAATAACAAACAGTTTAAATTATTCTTCGCTTTTCAACGAAGAACAGCCATGTAGCTTACAATTACTTGAAGGCATCCAACGGGATAATAATTTATTAAGTTCTGAGCAAGCGTAATGAGGTAAGTTACTTCAACTCGCGCATTCATTGCGTGCCGTAAAGGTTCCATAATGCGCACAGCACATGAATACAAATTACTTAAAACTACATACATTAATCTTGAAGTTGATATTGCAATTTAAATGTATCATCTGTTTTAAAAGACGAAAACACTTAGGTTATTTACTTATATAATATACGTGTTATTTACGCAAAATGTTTGATGATACAGAGATGCTTATTATATAAAGAGTTCCCATTGCTGGGATTGGGACCTTTTCCCACAAGGAGAAAGTCAAGAATATATACGCTGGCCTAGTGCCGTTTGATAGTTGTCGTGTCCACGAAAACTGTTAGAACTTGTCGATTCCCTTACAATGTTTTCCTTCACCGGAAACTCATACTCAGTGGGGATCGAATCTGTGCCCATGCGAGAAGTAAAACTCGTTCTATTGCGTTACAAACTGAGCTATCAGAGCATCAATACAGTGAGTCATACACGGATGAAAATTAAATGAAAATATAAGCAAATTTATTTTAATTGGACAAGTCTTGTTCCTTTATAAAGTTGACTCATTAATTCCTTAAAGGCTACACAAACACTCAATAATAATATTTTTTATTATAATTACAACACTTTTGTAAAATTAAAGAAAATCGAAAAAAACTGTAGGTCATCTTGCTCTTTAACTCAAATTCACAAACAAATAAGCCTTGCGTCTTATTAACCGGGTCTCTATTACCATAGAAGATTAGAATTTGCCGGAATGGCGCATGCTCAGAAATTTTTCTTTTTAACCTTTTCCCTCCTTCCCACAGTGCTAACTTTGACCTTTCATATCTCCTTAACTAGAAGACCTATAGGCTTTCTATTGCGAATATCTGATCTCCTCATCCTGTACTTTGCTTTATCCTAAAAGAGTAGTTCTTTCGGTTTAAAAGTTACAAGCGTTTCCGAGTATTTAAGTAAGCGCGTTATTCTCTTTAACGCTGATACAATTAGGTAATAGAGACTAAAACTATCCTATGATTCATGACACTTGAAGTTATAAGTTGATTGTTGGCTAAAAAAGCTTGTGGTTAAAATGGTTATTATATTTCGCGTTTTCGTCAAGTGAAAAGTTTACTGAACATATTAAAAATTGAGATTGAGAAAAAGCGAAAAAAAAATTGCAAAGAACAAAAACCTTTTCTTAAAATATTTCTATAGTTTTTGAAAGCAATGTACATAAGTATGTATATTTGAACCGGCGAACCCAATGCAGTTACAGATTATCTAAAGGTAAAGACTTGTGCCTTGACTAGGTTGGATAGGTCTCTCGAAGTCTTAACGACGGAAAAACCAGTTGGGATCGTTCGTAAAGCGCCGCTATTTGAATAAGCATAATGTTTAAACTTACCATTTAACTTTGTACTGTAGAATGTTACTTTAAAGTAACTTGGTACTGGGTGGCAGGTGTTCCGTGGCCAGGCCTCCTCCCACAGATCATTGATCCGACTGTTATTTACGCAAAATGTTTGATGATACAGAGATGCTTATTATATAAAGAGTTCCCATTGCTGGGATTGGGACCTTTTCCCACAAGGAGAAAGTCAAGAATATATACGCTGGCCTAGTGCCGTTTGATAGTTGTCGTGTCCACGAAAACTGTTAGAACTTGTCAATTCCCTTACAATGTTTTCCTTCACCGGAAACTCATAGTCAGTGGGGATCGAATCTGTGCCCATGCGAGAAGTAAAACTCGTTCTATTGCGTTACAAACTGAGCTATCAGAGCATCAATACAGTGAGTCATACACGGATGAAAATTAAATGAAAATATAAGCAAATTTATTTTAATTGGACAAGTCTTGTTCCTTTATAAAGTTGACTCATTAATTCCTTAAAGGCTACACAAACACTCAATAATAATATTTTTTATTATAATTACAACACTTTTGTAAAATTAAAGAAAATCGAAAAAAACTGTAGGTCATCTTGCTCTATAACTCAAATAAGTTAAATTCACAAACAAATAAGCCTTGCGTCTTATTAACCGGGTCTCTATTACCATAGAAGATTAGAATTTGCCGGAATGGCGCATGCTCAGAAATTTTTCTTTTTAACCTTTTCCCTCCTTCCCACAGTGCTAACTTTGACCTTTCATATCTCCTTAACTAGATGACCTATAGGCTTTCTATTGCGAATATCTGATCTCCTCATCCTGTACTTTGCTTTATCCTAAAAGAGTAGTTCTTTCGGTTTAAAAGTTACAAGCGTTTCCGGGTATTTAAGTAAGCGCGTTATTCTCTTTAACGCTGATGCAATTAGGTAATAGAGACTAAAACTATCCTATGATTCATGACACTTGAAGTTATAAGTTGATTGTTGGCTAAAAAAGCTTGTGGTTAAAATGGTTATTATATTTCGTGTTTTCGTCAAGTGAAAAGTTTACTGAACATATTAAAAATTGAGATTGAGAAAAAGCGAAAAAAAAATTGCAAAGAACAAAAACCTTTTCTTAAAATATTTCTATAGTTTTTGAAAGCAATGTACATAAGTATGTATATTTGAACCGGCGAACCCAATGCAGTTACAGATTATCTAAAGGTAAAGACTTGTGCCTTGACTAGGTTGGATAGGTCTCTCGAAGTCTTAACGACGGAAAAACCAGTTGGGATCGTTCGTAAAGCGCCGCTATTTGAATAAGCATAATGTTTAAACTTACCATTTAACTTTGTACTGTAGAATGTTACTTTAAAGTAACTTGGTACTGGGTGGCAGGTGTTCCGTGGCCAGGCCTCCTCCCACAGATCATTGATCCGACTGAGATTTACGCGTCCCCGGCTCAATACACTTCGGGCTACAGGTGCTCGGGGTAAAAACATTTATAGCGGCTTTACTGATGTACAATTGCAGGCCAGGCGAGGACTTTTATAAGATATCCACCTGCCAATAATACGACGCTATAGTTGGGATGTTTACACAGCAACATAATGTTCGCATCGTCTGACACTAACTCAAAGGCTTCATGTGATATCAGAGCTTCAGTGTTAAAACCTATCACACACTATTAAGCAATATCCTTTTAACTTTATAGTTCATTCCTTTATAGTGTCAGTTTGCAGAGTGAACGTTGAATAGTTTTCTTTCTTATTCAATCCATTAATTGTCATTACCCCACAGTAATATCACTAGTTACAATAAATATTTTCACTATTATTTAGAAGATAGTTATTGGATAAGAATGTCTCTGTATAAGTTGTATATTTTCTTCCGAGGAAAAATTAAATATTATTAATCCAAAATAGCGAAGGTAACCAACCAGTCAAATGGACTATCTGGTGAAGATAGAGGGGAATGTTTGGAAGTAAGAGACATCAGACTGAGGTCAATGTTTCAACAATGATCAAAGTCAGAAATGATGACGATCATAACAGTTGTTTAATTTATCTTAAGCTCGATTAGCTTCACAAAAAACGCAACCTACTCGATTACCACTCAATATAAATCGATTACTCGCATTGAAACTTTCTAAAATCGTTTTATTGTATCGTTATCGGCTACCGTTGTTAATATTACGCTTCACGAATGAACCCGATAATTAAAACGTGAACAAATCTCTAATGGCCATTGCTAAAGGCAGTGACTGAGCTTTTGTTATTTTTATTTGTTCCATATATATTGTAAATATATATAAAATCTCTTATGCTTATATATACATTCAAAATCATCTTAATTTATGATATGATTATCACACATATAATAATTAAACTCCGCAAAGAATCCTATTACTTTATATATACTTATTTATATTCTCATTTCTTTCTACAATAGACGTAACTAATTTTCCTTTAAAAGCAATAACACAGCACGTTAAAGAAAAATTATTGAAAATTTATATAAAAACTCTATGATGGAAATATGGTAAACAAAGGTCATATAAGAAATATTAATATAATCTACATACTTTTGCAATTGAGATCTATCTGATGATAATAGTACACTAAGACATCATCGTTTTCTCTTAATGTTCTCAGATTATCGAAAAAAAGAACCGATATGACTTGAGACGAGTGTAGCAAAAAAATCTGATTGACACTCGATACAAATGAGTTTTTATATCTTTCATGACGAACATGAAAATCCTGTCGAATAGTTAACTTATAAGTTAAATATAATACACATAGCTGTTTAACACTTATAGCTTACTTATACTTATACGAACTGCGCATACTTTTAATTAGTTTAATTGTAATAAAATTACAAATACTAACTTATACAGTATTAAAAACCAATGTCGTTATAGAATAATTTTCATAGTTAATACATAAAAATGTCTGAATTAACTAAAACATTATAAAAAATCTTTGAGCATAGTTAGTTGCTTGAACAGAAATACATTGATATATAGATTCCGGATATCAATCGTTCAGCATCTAATCTCCACACGAATTACAAAACCGCCTCCATTTCTATTAGTTTTCAAAGCGTTTTTAATATATAAAGTATAGTCTCGTTATATTCTGATATCGCACGAGCAAAGGGTGTCGGGAGGACGTTATTCATCACCCCGCCACCGTAATGCACTCAAAATTTATTTGCGTTTTACTTCAACACACGTCGTGTGACTACTCTAAATATCAACATTAAATCTTCTTTAAACGTTCCACTGCTCTTTTTTACTTTACGACTAACCGCTTTGTGTCGCGTTTAGACGAAAATAGATTAACTAGATGCCTTAACGGATATCACTGGCTGTTACAATATATATAAAATGTTATAAAAAGCTAATATCCGACCTCGTACTGTATACATGTACTGATACAGTATTTTTTATGTCTATAAATAATTAAATCTTGATCTTATTCATAACAAATTGGCGATAGTTGGTAAAGCTTCCTCGCCTAATATACTCTGTTTCTCATAATAATACTGCAATGACTTTATAGCGGAATTGATAATGTAAGGTCCAGCATCGAAAAAATCATACGACTTTCTAAACTCTGTCTCTGAATCGAAGTAGAGACCTCTGTGTAATACGGCAAGCTGTTACCAGTTCGGAGGCAGTGAAACGATTAGCTCCGAGAAGGTTTAGCTGTAAAGAACTAAAGAAACTCTGAAATAGTTATTCAGGTAATCAATATGTTATTTCAATCTGCACAAGGTCCTCAAATCTTTGTGTCGTGAATAATTAACTAAGTAAACTAAATATAACGTACTTCTGGACTGTCGCCTTATGACATTTAACAAGGTTTTATTAAAAATTAAACCACAAGCGAACACGGCCGGAAATCCTTTGCTCTTGAATACCTAATTAAGTCCTTTTTTTAACTTATTGTCAATCATGTATTTCATTACTTCGAATAATACACATTTTTTTGCTCTCGTCGCATTAAAGGAGCGTAGAGAACTTTCGTGGTAAACCTTAAGTATTTTGATTGCGTTACACAAAAAAGGAGGTCATCACTTGGCCGTATGGTCGGACAGTTGATATATTTCGTATATTACTTAACGAGTGCATAAGGTAACGGTAACACGAAATTCATTCGCTGCGTAACAGACACAGGCACAGACAAGTGTTTTTCAAAGTTTAACACACATTCGTACCACTATGAATGAGAAGCCAACGGCCATTAATCGTAGGGTTATCAACATAACAATTAATATTCAATATAACTTATTAATTAATCTTTTAAACGCCATATAAAATTTGTGTGACTCTATTACACTTAAAAACTACATTTTTGCTTGCAACAATCCATAATCTTCCCCACATTATAATTTGTTAGAAGTGAACTCTGTTGGAGTTAAACTCGCATTCGTACTTATACTTTAAGATCATTACTTCATACATTTTAAGTTAAAGAACTTAATATACCGCAGTATATAAAGATGGATATAATGTTAAAGATAATAAAATATACTTTACGACCCAGTGTTAATAGATTTGATATGTTCATTAAAACATTTCGACATTATTTTTAGAAAACGCAATTTCTATAAAACCATGATCTTTTCCTCATAAACTGAAAGCTTTAAGGCAAACTTTAAAAAGTAATCGGAGTGTACGAGTATATAGAATGATATAATAGTTACTGCATGTTGTTGATTGGCGTTATAAATATAAGCAAAATTGTAAGGTGAAAGTGTAAAATGAAATAACATCGAATTCGAATAATTACAGCCCTATAAACAAAGCAAGGTGAATTACTATGTATGTGGGCGTGATTCCCACGGTGTGCGAAACGGATTGGCAGCGGAGATAAATCGAGACTTACCGCTCAGTTGAATTAGTATCCCGGTGACAGTTTCCTGCGGCCCCACCACTCGATTTCTCATTTCCATAGCTTTAATGATCGATAGACACCAAAAAATAAACAATCAGACAATATTGAAAAACGTATGCACATAATTTCATAAAAAATCGATTTCTGTTTGTGAATTATAAACAAATAAATAAACTATATGTTTGATAATTTCATTGGTAGTCGTAAAGGAGGTAAACATAAAATGTCGTAACATTAAGCCAATAGAAATATTTAAATAATTAATTACAAAGTTTCTTGATTGCCCACGCCGAGTTCCGTTCACCGGAATCCACAAATTTATTATTGATTTCTAACTTGAATTATTAAATTTTCGGTAATTAAGACAATCTGTCAACAAAAAAATATTAACAAACGTACTAACAACAAGTCATTTAAAGTGTTATGCAACATCCGTTCACATGCAGACTTTTAAAGTCATCACTTAAGACCTCATGATTCCTTCTTAAGTCACTAAAAGTCATATGGTCTTGTAAATGAGTTTTCAATTTATTTCTCGTATCAGTGCAAGTGATGAAGAGTGAGATACGATTAATACAAAATTTGTTCAGATTCGTTATTTCGTGTCTGAAAACATTGGGTGGAAGAAAAACAAGAATACATTGAATTTTAATGATAATGTTAATCTCACGCTTTCATTACTCGGAAGGATCAATATCCTTATCAGATTGTGCTCGTTAAGTCCCACGCTGCCGAATGCGGAGCTTTCGCTACCGCCTTCAAGCATTTTTTCAACTGATTATTTTTAATCTCATCGCCTTTCGGTTTTTTGTATAAATATTCATAAGTTACATCATCATCTCTCTCATCTAATTTTTTTCAAAATACCGTATATGTTTATCGATTATCTTTTTTTCGGAGATTTAAACAATTCACAAACGAACCTCTAAAAATTATGTATGGGTTAGAAACATATAAGAACATTGCATTAAGCAATTATAAAATGATATAATTTTTAGTTATAATGGTTGTTACAGACGTAGGAAATGTTGTATGTATAGAAATTTACAATGTTTGTTGTTTGCGCCGTCTTAATTAATCCGTAACGGTTGTAACTTTTAAACCGGAGGAACTATATGGATAACACCTTCAGGATATAATGAAGTATTGGATAAGGAGACAAGAAATCCGAAATGAAAAGTTGTTCGCTTTTCCGGTTAAAGAGATATGAAAGGTCAAAGTTATCACTGTGGAAGGGAGAAAAGCAAATAAGAAGTTTCACTGAAAATCGGACTCATGATTTTTGTGTCCAAAGCATAAACATTAGATATCCGGCACATTCTAAGGTTATAAGGTAATAGTCTCGTCTTTCCGACTTGCTTTTTTTATACTCTCCCAAATAGCATGATCTTTATAACATTCTTTGTTCGGATAGGGACTGTTTTTATTTTTTAATAGTAACTCACTGGTACTACAATTTCATATCCTGAGAAGATGGCGGTGATGCGTTGCTGTGTAAATATTCTGACCATCGGCAGGTGAATGTCCCGCTCATCACGTCTGTACGTTGCATAAAAAAAAGATTAATTGCTCTGAGCGAATCATTCGCGAGTTGTGTCGGTTTTAAATTATACATCGCGCTTCCCCCGTATCTTGATTAATTAACCGACCGATAAATATGTCCTACATACAAATCATTCAATTCCACACTAACACAGCGCCTACATACACACAAACACACAACGTACAACGCGCGCCCGTCGGTAACGCGCTCACTCATATGAAGTTGAAGAGACTTCTTTTTTATTTTCAATTATCTTACGAAAGGTTCTTTATCTCTTACTACTTGATTTTTTTCTGTGTAACACTTAAAATAACCCGTGGCGACATCTCATTAAGCGTGTCAGCGGAGCTTTGAAAAATGTCTCATTTAACCCCAACAGTCCTTTAATAGCTGGTGAAGGGTTAACAGACATAAATAACTAAACGCGGAAGTCAACCGCGCGCTCCTCAACTCGACTTTTTAATAGTTTTAATTAGGAAATAGTTTAATTTTTGTTCATATTATTGCTTTCAGTCGACGTCCAGAGTTGACGAGTTGTAACAAATTGCCGTGGGACTTGATTTTTTTTTTATGTATTTAATTGACTACAAATTATTACTTTGAGACCAGTAGGCCTTTATCTTACGTTCAATCGGACCGTACTCTTTGGTTTCTTGTTAATATAAAAAAGTGTTTTGATTAACTATTAACAGTATAGTATAGGATAAAAAATTTATAATTTAGTTTTTATTAGTACAAAGACATTTTTTTTCAACTTAGACTTGAAAAGTATGAAACTTTAAAAATATGCATTGTTTTCTATTAAAAAACATGACAGCGAAAGAGATATATTTACCAGATAAAGGAACTCCCATCAACACTTATATGTATATAATATACAAACAAACCTCATCCCATTGATACAAACCGAGGGTAGTCACACAAGGTCATATGTAACTGCATCCCCGCACCCCTTTATAAACCTGTATATTTAAATAACAACAGATAAATATTTAATATACTTAAAGAGCACAACGGGTAATATGACGCGTACAACTGAAGCAATCACGCAAAACTTCTATTATGATGAGCAATTGATACACCAAGGATTCCCGTTGGGGACCGGATGACCACGCCTCTTCATCCGGCTAGGAGACAGTTACTCGTTTATTTTTTCAGATGAAACTCAAGGGGTTGAATATTTGTAGTACTCATGTAATTATACACAGCTTTACAGTTATATAATAGCGACCTTCCTAACATACGTCCGATATAAGAGCGTGTGAAAAAAAAATGAACTTGGCGTCATCCGTTGAAAAATAAAATATTTATGTCGCATTGTGCAACACCACAAATTGCATTATGACCATCGTGAGAAAATTCTTATGCCGTATATTATTCAAAATTCGGAGACCAATATAATGTAGAAATTGTTTATAATACTATATTTTTAATTAAATATTCAAGCAGTCTAATAATTTTTAAGTGATTTATAGCTTTTATGTTTATACACCTAACTCATTCCATCTCTGAATTACTCAAGGTAGACTAAATGATAATGCTGAAGGTCATCATTTACTCATACTTTTCAACATAAATATATATAATCAGCCTTCCTTATATTACCCTACTGCTGGGACTCGGAGCGTTCCCGCATAAAGAGAAAGTCAAAGCCACGCCACGTGATTTACGATATTAATTAAATCTAACTTGGTGAATATAATAAATAAATATTCATGTAGAAGCTACCTTTTTTAGAAGGCTCTATGAGTCGCTGCTTTTAACAATACTTCTGAGCTGTAACATACAGACGCTTTAATCTAATAATAACCGTTGTTAGTGAAATTACATGCTCTAATAGTTTACAGGTTCTATCTAAAAAATTACTAGCGCCATGTCTAGCTTTTAAATCAAATCCGTGTAATAAAATACTTTTGATCTCATGTGTTAACATCTAGAACAGCAACGAATGTTATGGCGGAAGATTTGTTGACTTATGCTTTACTACTTACGGAAGTTGAAGTTCATTCTCTCTTCTTAAAAAAACACTACTTGCAACCACAACTATCAAACTACCCAAGCAAATATCAAAGCGAACATTACTTTTAAAAAGATCATATAAAGCTTTACCATTTTCATCGCATTGAACACTAAATGAGAGTATAATTCAATCGTACAATTCAAATGTTAGTCTGAAAAAAATAATAGTAGTTTGTGCTTTTGTCCCTTTCTCTTACCGATATCGTAAGCTGTGACGCCTAGGAGGAGATATCAGTTACACAATTAATTAAACTAATTAAAATATAATATAAACAAATCAATGTTAACTAAACGTGGAATCGTCATTCATGAAATATTAATTCGGGCCCGTTGATATCTCTGACGAATTAATTTCCCAAGAGTCGTTGCTCGGGCGATGCGGTCGTTTTATATCTTCAAGGAAAGCGGCGCAACGCTTAATTCGAGGCATAAACATCGTCGGCCGTGTGCTTCTGAACTGGATTCACATTAGAACGGTCAAACCGGTCCCCGGTTCATTCACTAACGGACCAGAGCGCCAACCTCTAGCCGGGGTTGCCAGGTGTCCGATACGCGCTCACACTGTCCACTATTTTACACATACATTTCTACTTTATAGATTTACATAGTGCTAGAGCTTATTAAACCACGAAATGGAAATTAAGATTTAATAAATATGTCATTAATTTAACACTTGCGTTCTCTCTTTCTTACACTATGTCTACATTTTTTATATATTTTTTAACATCCTAATCAAGAATTATGTTATAAGTCTTTAAATAAGTATACTTTGTGGCTCAGGTTAAATAAATAAATACGCAGCCCACTTAATATTCCCACTTCTGGGACTCGGAGAATTCTCACACAAGCAGAGAGTCAAGCCCATTTATCTACCAATCAGATACATGTCCATCAAAGCTGCCATTCTTGGAGCATGTCAGTTTACTCATGATATTTTACTTCATTGAAGGTTCAAATTCAATGAGAACCGTAGAAAAATATTCCCCCTTACGTAATATAACAGAAACTCTGTGGTTTAAATTAAGCTCGCCAATACACAACAGTTATTTTTATATTTTTAACGTACAAGATTTTTTTTAAATATGTATAATAACCTGGCAACCCTGTCAGTAACTAGACACGAAGAAAAAGTTATGCCTCATTGACCATCATTACTCTCCGTGCACCGAGTAATCTTATGTGGTTATAAAAAACTAACTCAATATGCACGGCCATTCTTAGTTTAATTTAAAACGTATGAAAAGTAGACTAAAAATTATGGGTTAGTCAATAACATTAACTTTTTTTTTGTTTTATGTGTACTAAACAGCATATATGGATATATGGTAAATATATTGAAAATTTTTAGTTAGATTTCTAGCTGTAATAATACTTGATAATTACCTATTATCTGTATGTGTTAAACAAAAATACACCAGAACAGGTGAAAGAAATGGTATTTCAACGCCTCTGTCATTTCACCTTATTTTAATGCTATTTCTGAACGCATCCCAGTTTTATTTCGCGCCAAAATAAAAACAAAGATGGAGGTGGAGCGTCGTGAAAAATCACCTCGCGCTTTATGATTGATCATTTCTTGAAACTGTGAACGCTGATGTCGCAAACTGTTCTGAAGACGTATTGCGTTGATTTGCTGAAATTATTGAAATATAGTATATTTAAAGAGCTTTTGTGTGAGGACATCTTACAGATTACTATCTTACATAAAGCATGAATGACATTTAATTATTACATAAGAACACATTATGTATTTAAATCCGTTTTTTGTCTATCAGCATTTATCTATTTATTAATAGATATGTAAATAGCTATCCATTTATATGTATACTCTAACAAAATAACATCACAACCATAATTGTTTGTTTTAATTATGATTTTGCATTTATTCGGCTCTTTTGATAAGTTTCGGATCTTAAGACATGTTGGCTATTAAATTAAAAACAGTCAAGAATCAATAGTGCCGCCTAATTTGACATGTTTATGTTTATCTAACAAGACTTTAATTTTAAAGAATCGTTATGAGGCTGTAATTAAATTAACAATGTAAATATTCACCGGCAGTGATACCGGTTCTCTTAATTTTATAACTAGGGCAACACTTGTAATTATACGCATATCATTACTGTATATTTTGTTATTTGGTGATGTGTAAAATAGTGTTATATGTGTTACTGAAAGGATCGGATAATTTTGTGAATATAAATATTTTTTAAGTTTCTCCTAAAAAACAGGAATCTTTTAGTTTTCATTGTTTTTATAACAGCTCAAACGAAGCGTATGGGAAGCATTTATTCAATTTAATCTTTTTTTATATCGTCAACGGATAAGTAGTCAGCATTACTTAAATGGCTAGCCATCTTCCTTGTATTGTAAATCTACTGCTATTCTATTTTAAACGGCTGCACCATCTTGTACCGATTGTTACTTTAAACCTGTAGACTAAGTGTTAACCTTTTGTAGGTAAAAGAAGTCTTTTCTAGAATATAGAACATACTATCTTTGCGATTCATGAATATTAATGGAATACGACCGAAAATGTAGAGCAAACCGATTGTTGCTATAAGTATGTAAAATACATACCTTGTTAACGTATTGCTTCGCAAAAGACAAGATAAAAAATGCGCAATAAATATTTAAGAATTTCCCTTGTGAAAAGTAAAATGCAAATTTTCAGAAGTTTTAATACTTTAACTAGTTACGTTGTCCTAACAAATATGATGTTAGAAGGAATGCTTGGAACTGTGGAGTGAGTAAATATTATATTTTCTAATGACCATATGAAGTTTCTACTCCCTGCAGGCCATGTAACGCGATATAATAATCGAAGCTGGCTTCGCCTGCTCACCATATCGAGTGACGACAAATCGCTCGTGCATAATCGTAAATACGCTTTTTATACAGACCCATTGAAGGGACAATCCAGCTATATCCGGTTTGGCATTGTGAGCCCGGTTGGAACAAAAAAAAAACTCATTATGTCAGAAGTAAGGCAACAGGTAATTTTAGGCGCATTCGCTTCGAAATAAAGGCCGAATTCGCGAATCAAACAGGTATTGCATTTCTAAGGTAGAATTTGTAAAAAAAACGACCCTTTGTGAGCACAGACAGTGTGGCACCGAAACCTTTTTGTTAATGCGAATGCTCTCGATGCTCAAAGGAACATCGATTGCTTCTGAGAAATTCGGATGCCACGTCCGACGTATTCCGTATTCGTTACATAAAAGCCAATTGACGGTTTGTCCGGTTAGTAACAGGGTACTTGTAGTTTAAATTTATTACCCACACAATTTCTAGTTTAAATCCCATAACCAAGGTCAAATTATGGAAACAGCGGCTGTTGGTAATAAGACCTTGAATTCGTGTAAGCGCTAACGGAGGTTTAAATTGTTGCAAATAAGCATTTTAATCCTGTTTACATTGTATTAGTTATTTTAAACTTTAGTGTACAATATTTTTCTATGTACTCGCCGAACGGATAAGCAATTCATAAAAATATACATTTCTGTTTTATAAATGATTAAACTAGAACTCTATTGGCATTGCTCAGTAACAATTTTGTACAAGTATAGAAGAGTTATTTTAAAATTTAGCGTGTTACTAAATCCTTAAAAAGTAATGTCGCCGGAGTTGTTCTATTATTGTACAAAAAAGTCCTCAAACCTTCCACCGCGTTTATAGGAATCCCATAAAAAGAACTCCGCATTTAGACACAAGTGTTATTACGGTTCCAGTGGGGCTATGCGTAGCTGATACCTTAATAGATATTCATGTTATAAGTGGAAATGCGACACCGTCGAGTTTTTCCACCGGGGCCCAACTAGCGTATCAACGCCGTATAAGCATTCGATAGTAGCCGCCGGAGCGCGGAGACTCCATTCACTCCATTAGTAGATGTTGGCACCTCACCGGCCACGACGCATCCCATTCACGACAAGCGAGTAAATCAACCGACAACCTTCGAGCCTTTTTCGTACTCACCGGGGATTCCTATGCAAACGGAAATCAACTTTCAGACGCACATGGAATAACCACTTTCGTCTGAACGCTTTCGCACATACAACTTTTTTCTACGGCTATTTTCGTATGAACGCGCGAGAGTTTTGTAACGTAGTTAGTTTCAGAACTTACACACAAAACTGAACGGTATTCCATTGTGTTAAGATCAAAATTACTCTATCCTTATCTTTAAGTTGAGACGTTTCATTTTTATGGATGTTATTTTATGAATGAAGCACAGCGTCGTGAGCGGAAGCGACGCCGGCCGTAGTGCGGCTTTCCCGCGACGGGCAGTTTCATTAATAATTAAAACTCGCCAACAGGCGGAATGACCGGACGCGGAGATGATTTCTATGTCGCTTTCGGACGCGGCCGCAGTATCTGGTCCTGCTGCTTTTCGAATATTTAGTCAGCTTTAAAATCTATAACAACAATATTGACATTAGAAAATTTAGAAGCTACTTGATGTGACTAGCAACAAACATATTTATGATCGCTTTCTTTATATAACTCATAATTAAATTAAATTTCCTTTATGCTTTCATAAAATAAAAAGGGAATAAAGCTATACTGTTTAATGCGTAGTCATTTTCACTACATCAAAGTGCAAGACGGTAAAAGTATAACATCGTACAAAAAAGTTCCATTCCAAATCAACTCCATAATAGTCATTATGATACAGTAGCCTAGTGTCCAACTCATTTCACCCCAAATGATGGCGTAATGACGGTAGGAAAACACAAAATAAAAATACGTCCGCTCATTACGCAATACTTTGTGGAAGTGGAATGGTACTGGAACGAGCGGGAGAGCGTTATACACCGAGCTGAATGTTAGACTGTTCAGTTAGAGCGAGAGAGTGAAGTATGACAAAGCTACGAATAAAACGAGATAGATAAGGTAGCTAGATACGCGCGTCCGGCGGCGGCTTCCTGTCGTGTACAGTGCGGTGTCCTACAAGCGGCTATTATCGATGCTGTTATACACTACAACTCTTGTGAGAGTTAAACTAGAAAACATTTAGAAACACAATCGATGTGGTCTTGTAAATCATTAAAAAGCAGGCCACAAAAATAAGATTAATATTAAGTAAACATTTTTAAACCATTTATTTATTTATAAGGTGTATTTACAGTGTACAATGGTAATAGAGAAAAAGATATATATCTTATGACTAACTAATTCTAGCATACACACAAAATTCAAAATAAAATACGCATTAAATCAAAACGAGAAACTGAAAAAATTAAAAGAAAATAACAATTCCAAAAATAAAAATTATCAATTATAACATAAAACAAACAATCTTTAAAATAAGGAAAAAAATATCTATAAAATAATCTATAATAATGTAAATTCCAGGACCTTTTTTTTAAATTTAGTAAACATCTAAATGATATAACTAAAACTAAGAGATATAAAATATGAAACAGCAATGCTTATAGCGGTAAATTTAAAATTTAAAGATCGTAGCCGGGGTCCGAAAAATATTTAACTACCAAAACCAGATCAACAAAGATTTCGTACAAATAACGCAATAGAGATATATTTATTCAAATATGCCATATGATCTGTTGCATATAATGCGTTTGAGACTAAGAGTAATAATAACACTGATCATTATCTCACAATACCGATCTAAGCTCATTTCCGTCGATAATGTACTGTTATAAAAAGTATGAACAAATTCATTCAAATGTAGGTTAGTTCATGTATGAGAAATACTCACACAGCAACAAAGTAATAGCAGGCGTATAAGTGAGTCACGTACATGCAAAGGCAATATTCATATTAAATTCGGCCGGTTCCGAATGGAAGTAGCCACGAATACATGCAATGAACAAAATGTCGGACTTTCATTAATAAAACAACCACTCTGACCTTTATATGGAATGATTTCTACATTTTATCTTAGATAAAACACATACTCTGGCTTCTGATACAACCTACCAAAAGGTGTAAGAGATAAGGATCCCGTAAAAAGCGATCGACTAATTGAATCGGACAAATTAGGGTGTTTCACATCTGCGCCGGAGCCGATTCCACTTCCGTTGCCCACATCTCCTTACGTTTAATTGACTCCTTTTTGTCGTCATCTCCGCACTAATCCGATTATCTTGAAACCTACGCTCCTTAACACGTGTCTGAATAAAGTCTAGAAAGAAATATAAAATTACACTATCAATCTAAATTATCACATAAAACTGATTAGTGAGATGAACAGGCAATGAGTTAGTGACATATTCAAAGGCCGATCTGAAATGATAATTATATAACAAATAATGTAATAAAAACAATTAATAATCAATCTCTATATTACTAATTATATTAAGAGCCATGATAGCCTAGTGGTTTGAACGCCGGCCTTCCACTGCGAAGGTACCGGGTTCGAATCCAGCCTGCACCAATGAATTTTTCAATTAATGTGCAGTTAGTATAAAACACCAACTAAATACCACGTACTTTGACGGTGAAGGAAAACATCGTGAGGAAACCTGCATATCTGTCATGACCATCAGTGGTCAGACTAGTATGTGAAATGGAGAAAGCAATGGCAAACCACTGCATTATAACTGTCGAGTAAGTCGTCGTGTGTTTCAATAAAAACATGATGACCACGACCCTCAGTCATGAGGAAATACGACTTAGAAGAAGAAGATATTAGTAATGTAATCAATAAAAAACTTTAGACACATTTTCATTGTTTGCCCACCTGCGTATGTATTTAAGAAAAAAAACCAAGGCAAACGTCAAATCAAAAACACGGTGGCACGGAATGGCGCTATGTAAATGAGTACCACCGCAGTTGATGTTTGTTAGTGAAACGAAAACATCTTCATAATTGAATTCCCCGTCCCTAGTGGAACGGCGGGAGCTTCCTGCGCCCACGCCCGCTAATTGTGGTGCTCTTTTTGTTTAGTTGTCCACTCGCCTTAACTCGATTACAGCAATCAGAGCCTCGCCCTTTGCCCTCGGCGGCGACGCGACGCCCCGGCGTCTGATCCCACTACTCATTACTCTATACATCTACACTTTGTTACCTCACAAACAATTACATACAAACAATTACCATACACACATTTATATGCGTATTTTAATGTAAATACAAAAAGAACAATGATAGAATTAAACGAAATACAAACTACCAAATATCGAATAAACTAACATCTAAAATGACACTAATTAAAATTAATAAAGTATTAATAATTATTTAAAGTCAGGCTCACTCTTCGTATTGAAATAATGTTTATGATATTAGGTTAAGGTTTATGTCCTCCAAATGTACTCAGGCTTACATCAAACAACGTTGTTTACTCTAAAAAACCTACCATCCATTTACGAATAGAACCACTAAAAACTGAGCGTCGAGTGGCTAACACAATGTTTGTTCACATTTCTACTCAATTAAATGCTTCGTTTCATTCATGCTTAATTATTACTATTACACTGCTGTAGAAATATGAGCTTTATTGTCTACATGAATAAAATCTAGTTCGGTTTGAAGCGACAACATGTTATAATACATTGTCGCTTCAAGACACTCATTTATGAATGAACTCACAGATCGAGCGACTTCCGGCTAACTGTTGAGATAGTACGACACTCTTCCTGGTTCCTGCTATGGTATCTTTAATTACGTGCTAGCATAAACAGACCGGTACACAAAATTGAAGTTTAGAAATTTCAATCCTATTCTTTTTATGTTAAAGCGCATAATAAAAGGTAAGATCAATCGATCAGAGTCCATTTCAGCTTTATCGAGATCGTACTAAATATGAATAAAGATATTCTAAAGCGATCAAGTGATTCTAATGACCGTCGCACAGTGAACTGTATGCTAATGTGATAAGGTGTTCAATGGATTGAGGTGATCTCCGGCGCTGGCGACCACGTCCTCCAGGCCGTGTTTTTTCCCTGTCTCCTTCCCGGCGTTTCACCGTTACGCAATATATCGTAAATAATTAGCGGAAGGCGATATTCTCGTGTCTTATGGAGATGTTGAATTTCTGGTTTTCCACCGGGCGCTTCCTGCCATCCGGCTAACAGTTTCTACCTTCGATGTAGTAATCTTCTTTATACGTCCGCTGCTCTATCGGAAGGTCTAATGTTACATTCACTGGACAGCCGACCGGTCCCCGGTTATGAATGTTTACATAATTTCAAAATGTTAAATCTTTATTCTGTAAAAGATTTATTTTAGGAGCTTATAATTGTAACATAGAAATAAAGTAATTTGATTCCTTAAAATTGTACAAATGTATTCAAAAGTAAAAATTTCTTTAAAAGCATACATGATTTTTCTAAAGAAATTTGATAAGACGTTGAACTATGTTTTGTGCTTAAATGTTAAATGAGAAAATTTCTCGTATGTTTTTCGAATGTAATCGATAAAAAAGGCGTTCAAATGATCTCAACACATAACTTCGCACCGAGACACTTGCCGTTGACATGCGGCGAAAAAATATTACGGGTGGAACTGCATTCAGTACGGATGCCTTCAGTAGCTGGTAACTCAGAGATTTTATTGCAGGCCGATGCGCGGCCTCACGTCCAAACTTTTTGCTCACGCTAAATGCGCATATATCTTTCACGAAATTGCGTAATTTAGCCAAGCTCGGCTCTTTAAACGTTATAAAATGCAATTTTTTATGCACTCACCACTTGCGCGATCAGGTCAGAGATAATTTGTCGAAGCGGAAACAATTATATCAATATCCTTCCAAATGACGGTTGCTAATTATATGTAACAAGGTTAGTTTGAAGATTTTTGTTATCTCACCCAGTTCTTGATTTTTTTCTCACGGGACTAAAAAAATTGGTAGCTCTAATAATATATTCATTGAGCACAAACACGTATTCTAGTTTACAAAAACTGACTCTCATCTATAATTGTTTATGGACGAACAACGACAAAGATAATGTCTTGAGCGACGAATTTTTTAAAGTCGATTTTGATTAATTAAAAAACCTATTCGGACATTTTGATAAAACTATTTCATATATCATTTCCAACAAGAAAAGATAAATGAAAAGATTATAACTCTTGTTAATTTTGATTATTCAAGAGGGATATAGTCTGTGAGAGGAAGTTAAATAATGCTTCAACAACAATCTGTAATGACTGTCGAGATAACGTTTAATAATATATGAGAATCTTAACATAACGAGTATGTACCGTTCATTCATAAGTATCGGAAGCTCCGTGAACCGGAAATTTGTCTTTGGCGACAAAAAAAGTCGCGTAGTCGTCTTTTGAAACCGGTCAATCGGCGTGTTGGCTGTGACGTATAGCAGTTCATTCACTGATCGAGTGGTAGGTGGTACTGCTTGAGCGGGTTGTGTAGTGAAATGATCGGTGTCCCCAATACCAATTCCCACGGTGGCGCTTGCGGCGGACGTTCGGCAAAATCATAATTAATGTTACAACACCACACTACCGGTTCAATTTGACCCCCTCGCGAAGCTCAGAGTAAAAGCAGAGATATTTAAATAATATTTTACACCACAATTGTCGTTATCTTGATGTACTTCATCAAGAATGTCGGTTTCGGTTTTAATTGAATTTGAACTGTTTATTCTCGTGTATCTACTTTTTACAATCAATTAGCTCAACAACACTCTTAAGCGGAAGTTTAAACAATTAAAATTTCTTAAAGTGTTTAACAGTAGTTAAATTCTAATTTTACATCAAATTTATTCTATGTCTCGGATTAGTTTTGTAAATTATTCCCATGGCACATTTTCTGATTGTGACAGGAGATTTTTTCCAATAAATATCACCAGGATATACGAATTCCTAGATAATCTATAAAACTAGACTTTTATATTTGTTATAAGCTTTAACCTTTATAGTAGTAGATTTCTGTTGCTGGAGACCGTCTAGGTAGTACCATCGTTCCTATTTCTACCGACAAACACTAGTTTGCAAACATTACTGTGTACCAGTTTGAAAGATGAAGTTATTGAAATTACTAAATTAACTATTATATCTGAAGGCTAATAGCATGATGTCGTATATAATTCTAACAAGCGCCAGTTTATTTCATCTACTAGATGTAAAAGCAATCACAGCTAATAAGAAACTTTAGTAAAGTACCCACAAAACAAATCGCTGACTCATATATCTTGATATTATTGTAATTTATTTCATACAGATATGGTACCATTAATTGCCGTGGACATCCATGTCTCCTTGATCTGATTAAATTCAAATATTATGCGCGTCTATGCATGAACAGACGACGGCGGCGATGCTATCAAGAGGAGACAGAAGATATTATCGCATACCCTCCAACATAACTCCACTCGACTCCATCTTTGTATGTGAATGAATGCAGTTAAATTATTCTGTTTATCTTCTTCTTCTTGCCGTGTCTCTTCATGCATTTGGCTGTAACTTCAAAAATAATCAGCCTTTTGCGAAAGGTGAATAAGTTTGGTTATCGGTTTGCTGTTGTATGTTACTTAACCATAATTTCTCCCGTCTGCCAAGTCTTCTTTTTCCTTCTATCTTAACCATCATAACCAGCTGCAGGAGGAAATAGACATGATAAAATAAAATGAACGTCTTTTAATTTTTAACCAGTCAATACGTCGTTTAAATTAAGATACATTAATTAAGTTAGATCAAAGATTTATGTTAATTGATATTTAAACCGCGTATCTTATACGCCTAGCCCGGAATATTACACAAGAGATCTTCAAAGAAGGTTTTATATATTTTTCAAACTAATTAAATATATCATTTGATAATTTTCGAGTTATCTTGTACAGTTACCATAAGCTTATCGGACATTAAGGTGAAATATTGACCGTAAGGGATTGTATTTCTTTCAAAATGTCTTTCTTGTCTGACCCGTGCTGTAATTTTTATCAAATATAAATATTTAAGTAGGCCTAAAGCGATCGCGGTGACGTTATTGGTCATTCTTACGTATGGTAAAAAAAAATATGTTTTGAACGAAAAAAAATAGTGTTATAGAATTATTTATAGCATCAATCCATTGTGATGTACATCATTACGATATTCAAGTAACTAAAGTAAGTATTTTTCTATACAAATTTTTTCACACTGACAAATTAATACAGCTTATATGTTATCGCCTTTTGGTTATTAGGGTTTTAGATAAACCGTATTTTAATACTTATTCATCGAGTTCCTAGTAATGAATTAACTACAAAACGACCATGCATTGCGTAAAAATGTTTTCCATTGTTATTGCTATCTGTTATCGCAAACGGCTATTAATGGTGGTATTAATGGTAGATAACATTGTGAGGTGATTTCTCGCGGAGACAATGTGAACTCGAAGTACAGGCGCGAGTGGAACTTGTCAACATTGAATCATCGGTTCACTTGGCCTTTATTTGTGGGGCATGTGGATATGTCATGTCAGCTCCGCAAACATTGCCTTGAACGATGCCCAGAGGACGCAATCATATATGTCTTGTTACATTGCGGAGAAAGCTTTAGTTTGTCCTTTTTTATTTATTATCGCTCTGTTGATGGAGACTCTAAGTAATACCATTGCATTAACTATTTCTATCACTAAACATTAGTGTGGCGATATTACTATATACGGTTCAATATATGTACTCAAGATTCTATCTAAAAGCGACATGCATGTTGTGGTGTGTAACTTTCCATGAATTAACATTGTCAACTTAATTGCTTAAAAATCTATGGTTAAAGATGAACCAGAACTTGCTTAAAGGTTTTCTCAACTCTTGTACAATATGTTTAAAGAAAAACATGCGTTGAATACCGATCATTTCAAGTGTCCAGTCGTGAGGTCGGAGCTCGTTTCTCCTCCGACTGCGGTATTGAATGAGCGTATCATTCACGTCGGAGCTTAATGAACCGAGCTGCTTACGACATCGTAATCCAGTGCATCGCATTGCAGTGTGGAGGTCCATGATATATGAATCGCGCTCGTACTACTTCAATTATACAACTGGAAGGAACATCACAAACTACTCGAATAACTAACAGCTCCAAAATCTATCTTTCGTCCCTTCGTATTAAAAACTTTCGGGTCGAAAGAGATATACATTAAAATGAGAACCTCTTGGTTGTCGACGGTTAATAAATAAGTTCTTTTCCAACCACCAATAACCTTATGTATCATTTGAGAATTCATCTATATTGGATTTTTGCTGTAAACTATATCCGGGTACAAACGAAAAGTCCAAATAGATTAATTAGTAGGGCAGATTTTAACTATGACTGTACTATTGATAAAATATCTTTAGAAAAGCTTATAGTAAACTACGTTCTTAAGTTGTGTAAAACTGTCTAATAACCTGTCACAAAAGTTAACCATAATTGAAATCAAGTTATATTTATACATAGATTGTATATCCAGGCATGCTATTTGTAATCAAGAGAAAATAATATTATTAAATTTTAAATAAATACTGGAACGGATTGAATATCAATTCATAGTTAGAAATTCACATAAGTTACACAAAACTAATGGTTCTATTGTTACACTCCATTCTTTCTCGGTATTGCAAACTTACTATTATCCCTTGTCTCAGCGTTTACTAAGAAAAGGGGTACTAGACAGAAATGACGTAATCCTTTACGTACAAAAATGGTTATTCAAAGAGATGGCCTTAGCTTACTGATAAGCGATACATGATGTACCTGTCGTAAAGGCTTTAAAATTATGATTCTTTCACACACTTTTAACACTGGTTTATGTTAAAAAAATGTATTTGCTGTTTTATATTATATGAATATTTGCTTGAAGAAGTCGATAGTGAAGATGATAAGTTATCTGAACTGTTTCTCTGTTACAGAACATATTGTAAATTTAGCGTTTCTAATCAACTTCACAAAATGTAAATGATGTAAAGGTTATTACAAACACCACAGTTCTCTTAATCACACAGACACCAAAAAATCTTCAAAATTTGATGTATTGACTGTAAAAATTAAGACTTTAAACATTTACAAAAATCTCGATAAAAAAGTTGATTTATTGATACAAGAAATACTCGGGACAAGTTCCAGAGTTCTTTTTTCAATGATTCACTATAAACACATGCGTTTATAATGTAATGCGTTTAAAACAAGCGAGTTGTGTGTGTTGTGCTGTCTGTCCATTGTTCCCGAGCGGTGCGTTCAAATTGCCCGTGTAAAAGTTCACAAATAAAACTGCCGGGACGAGTTTCGTTGACTAAAGTCATATTGACTCTATCGAAAGCAAGTTCAAACAAACCGATCAGAGGGTCTTCGTGTTTACAACTTGTATATTTTGAAAAGTAAATAGCTCCATTGCAACAACTTCCAAGAACTATGGGAGGACACATTTTGTATCTTTGCATGACAGCATTTAAAATTACTCATTTGCCAAACGTAAAAAATATATATCGTTACAAATATTAAACCGTAAAATTTTATTTATATTTTTTATTTAGAGTAATAATGCAATTTTTTTACATAAACGTTTTTCACTATATCCGCCATGAATTATGCAATTGTTTCTAATATTCTAACATAACCTCAAACACTGTGATAGTATTATGGATTGCAAATCGCTGTTTTATTGGCATGAATGAAATGTTTCGACATGCTAATTTGAATATTTGAAATGGCTGACCCGCGACAGGCCGCCCGCGATTGAGCAAATAAATCCTCGATCCAGCCTGTCGTTTTCTCACGCTCGGCCGCCGAACGCGATATTCACTTAGGATCATTACACGCGGACCTGTCTGATCACGTGTACCATCGCCAATTTAACAACGAGCTCCGATTTCGTTGTTTGCGTCCCGCTGGCCCTCTGGTTTCTTAAAGTGGTGCAAAGGACGCGGGGGGTTCTCGCAAGGGTGGTGGCCGCGCCCCGCAAAGGCGTCGGCGGCGATTGTCGCGCTGCAGCCGCGCGGTGACGCCGCGACATCGCTGCGGCTTCCGTTCCCGCGAGCGACCTCGTGGGAACCGCTCCACGCCGTATTTAAATTCGACCCTCATTAAACTGGTTTCGTTTAAAATTCGCTGCCTCCTTTCGTCGCCTTTTACTCAACTTTTTATAGTTCCGTTCGACATTTTACTGTTTGTGATTCCTTTGAGTCTAGACTGCGAATTGAATGACGGCGTGCCTTACGTTTGTGAAGCGCAGAATGGCATTGCATTGGCTTTATGTGGAAAGACGTTTCGTACTAATCGGGGCTTCATCAAATCTGCACACTTAATTATTAGTAGTATAGAATAGGCAAGAACATAATACAAACACTCAAAATATTTTGTTACGCTATGATAAAACTTTATTTATTCAATTAAAACATTATTAAGGAAAACCTGTTAGTGACTCTAACATAGTGTTTTCAAACCTATTTTAAATATATTCTAGCTTATGTTACGAACCACGTCTACAAAGTTCTCTCCCTGCGATATCAAAGTTTCAAAATACATCGAGACAGAATTAATTCGATACAAGCGTCGAGATATTAATTGATTTAAATCAACCGGTTCGCTATCACTGCCTGGTTTCCACAAAATAAACGAATTGGTGAGCCATTAAAGTTTTTTTTAATTAACTCACTCATATTTATGGCGGCGTGTAATTTTTCTCATTACATTAGAAATCCTCCACGAATAATATAATCTTCAGACTTACCATTATTTTTTATCTCCATAATTAATAGCGCATTCTAGTGTCATAAATAAATAGGTTTGACGTATAATTTTATGAATTGAATCAATTTTCGTGTTTTAGATCCATTTTTGTTAATGCGCCGCCGAGTAATTGAATTACTGAGTTCATAAAGCATGGAATAAACTCAACAAACCAGAGTGGATTGAATTAATACAGATTAAACATTTAAAATTGGTCTCGCTACCAGACTTTTAATAAATTAAACTACGCGGTAGAGTTTAATGCGTGGAAAAGACTTAAACGCTCTTTCCACGTTACCGTGTAACTTAGTTACTGGAAATAGTAGTCTAAATGTGAACCACTTGATCATTGACTATACTCCAGAACTTACTAAACTCTTCACTTATTTCGTTATTTAATTTTTCCTCATCCTTCTTTAAATGTTTTCACACAATAAAACTAAGAACTGACTAATGATATTGATAAGGATACTAAAAAAGTATTATGTACAGTTAAGGGTACAGCTATCTAAAATATTTGCTTGGTATTTGATAAAGTGGTAAAATCTAAACTTTGATCTTCGGTCTGTAAGATCTTACACCGGATTAGTAATAATTTCGGACACTATAGCGGAAGATCATCCAGGTAGATACCACCATGCTTTCTTCTGCCACAAAGAAACTAGCATTAGTTTATTCCGATATTAATGGCGCTGCAATTATAAAGGAATTATATTTAATACATTGCACTTAAAGATAACCAGCGCTTGTATTGTGTAAACATTCTAACTGGCGCCTCATTTAGCAAATCTTTAAAACACACACATAATGTAATCTTTAAAAACTTTCAAGTTATTCTTGCTCATTAATATTTTTTTGTTGAAATTAAATTGATGAGAAAAAAATATCTTTTACTATTATTACCCTGTTAACAATGTCAATCTCAATATTCAAGGGTTATTTTACCTCTAAACGCTCTTCACTTCCCCACGGTGTAAACTTACACCGGATGACGAGTAACCCTGTATCAAATCTAAAAATTTACAAATGCTTTAACTATCCTCATCTTTATTGTAAAAGCTTTAAGCAGCATTTTTCTTTATACATACTTCTAACATCAACTAAGCTAATATTATAAAAAACATTGTTGCAACCCATTTGAAGTTAAGTTCTATTACTTATACTTTAAAGCTTCTTTTGGAACGGAACAATTTACGGTAGTATACCGGAAGGACTCATTGTATAGGCTTTCGCTACCTGGTGATAATGTTCTTTGTAAGATGTCATTAACAATCATATTCAAAGTTTGACCATAGATTTTTGACGCATTCCTCAACTGACCATATCGCCCATTGATAAAAGTTAATACGGGCACGTTAAATATCTTTTCTAGAACTCAACTACAATATGTTAAGTAAATATCTATATGCTTTGTTTATTCAATAACCTTATTGTTAGCAATTAAAACGCCCAATACTTGTAAACGGAATAAACATATATTTCACTGCGTACGTTTAATAACGAGACTTCAAAATTAGCGTCCACTCAAATTTATATTTATATCAACCATTTTTCATGCGCAATGAGCTGCGCATACGCAAATGCACTCCATTAATAAATTACAAACACACACATGGTTCGCTTTACGTCACCGCGTGTGTTACGGCCGCTGTGTATGTTTGCACTTCCTCCGTGTGTATGTGTACGTGCGAGAGGGTGCAAGGGAGGAGTACCGGGTGAGGGAGGGAAGGGAGGACACTTCCCGCATAGCACCTGGCGCGGAGGCTCCATCGTTCGACGGAATCTCATTGATTTGTGTAAGATTCAGCTGACTCGCGCTGGTTTACTCTTTGCTTATTGTATATTCTCTCTAACATCCATTCCAGTTTCTCGATGCCTTTAAATTGTACAAGGGTAACTTAAACCGCGGATAGAGAACGCACAGCCTAGAATACTTATACGGTTAATGTTTATTCTAAACGTGTAATTTTAGGAAAACAGTGAAACAATGTTGTGTTGAAACTATCGGGGTATTCAGGCATCGGCGACAATGGCGGCCACATCCTCTGTTTGTCTTAGCGAAAGTCGATTGTTGCGTTGCTCTTCATTTGTTTAAACAAAAACTTTTGAAAGCACGTCGCGATGTTGGGCAAACGTCGCTTCGTAATTCACGTTATACCTGACCGCATATATTGATCGCTGAAATCGGAACAGATTTCAAAAAATCAGATTTGCCTACATAATACAAAAACATATCGTCAGTTAAATGGAAAAGTGACATATTTCAAACTATTTTGAAATTAAGTTTAATATTAAAAATGATAAATTTTTAAAATTGTGACCTGTAGAAGAGAGACTGAAATTTTTTAAATTTTTTTAGTTATGTCACCTTTCTTTTAAACCGACGATATATTCATACCAGTTTTGAATTATTTTAAATTGATTTTGCTATTTATACATAGAGTCATAGAAAGGCGGTTTAAGAGCAAATCTTAACTTTGAATATATGAACCTCATGTTACATTAAAACACTAAGATTTTAAATAAAAACACCACACGGTTAGTTATGCTTTCCTCTAAATTAATTCTACCGCCAATTTTTATATTCGATGCTTATTAAACCGCTATCAATAACACGTCTAAACTCACTTTCATCTGTAACACATTCATAATTTACGATCACAATTACTTAAAGCTCGTTCAAATTGAAATCATCAAATGCGAAAATTTTAATTTGGGATTAATTTTAAGTGATGTAACCTCTTTCAACACGCGCCAAATTGCTGGCTGTAAAGAAAATGATTAAAAAAAAAAGATGTTCGTCGATACTGAGCTTCCGGCTGCTAGTGTGTGACAAAGGCCCGTGCACGTGCTATCGGGCCAGTGCTCGCTAAACATTGACACGGGCCGTTTGTCGCCGCGCCCTAAGACGTGTACCGCGAACAATGCAACCCTGCCCTACGCACTCCGCCATTACGCGTGTGACCACACCCTGAACACGAGTCTAATTCGGATTAGTTCATAAAAAACATCTTGAGGTCAGACAGAATTTTATCGATTTTCACTTTACAAGCGGCAGCACGTAACTACCTAGCACAATCTAGCAACAATCCCTTATATTCTTAAGTCGGGTTGTCTATTCCGGCTGAGCCCTACTGATTATGTTTCCTAATATATTGTATTACTGGTGGTAGGTTTCTGTTGTCGGAGACCGTCTGGATGGGTACAACCGCAGCTCCTATTTCAACCGCCAAATAGTGGTGTGCAAACATTACTGTGTTCCGGTTTGAAGGGCGCTGTAGCTAGTGTTATTACTGGGGTCACGAGACTTAATACCTTATGTCTCAACGCGACGAGCGCAATGTGGTGCAGTGTGTACCATCTTAACTAGCGCCACGTTGTCATGAGCAAGCGTATCACTTCCCATCAGGTGAACGTCTTGCTCGTCTATTCGCATAGTAGTATAAAAAAAAATTTTTGCATTTCTCATGATGTGACTAAAATCTACCAACTTTGGTAGTCTTGTAACAAACTCCAGTTATTAATCAACTCCATTTAGTACATTCGTTTTAATACGAAGAAGTCTTTAGCATGCAACATTAAATCCATATTTCGAAATCGTCTTCTTTTTCATGTTTATACAACATTCGGGTTTACTATATCAATGCTTTATTGGCTTTCGTGAATATTTTTAAAAAGATGAAGAGAAACGCTGTTTTTAAGTTCAAAATACGCGATTTATTTTTTCCAAAAATGATTTTCAATTTATCTTTAGTTTAATATATTTTATCTGTTTTGTGCTATAACAGTTATACTTCTAACTGAATTTACGTAATTACTTTCGAAATTTATAATCAATATTTATATATCAATAGACATACACAAAACCTCCATAAAATGCGGATGTATTGAGAACGTAATATTTTATGGGCAAGGGCAACCAAACCGAATAGCAGATCTATGAATGAAAATGGACGGTTATCCTTTGTGTTGACACAAAAACTGAAAGCCCATAGAAATACTCCGGACTGCCATCCGCGGAACGCAATATTTACTACGCCGCCTCCCGTCCCTTTCACTTCCTTTACGGCGACAAGGTGCGCGAGCGAGGTGCACTTATGCAACATCCGTCTACTAGAGTGAGACGGCGCATTCATTCATAACCGAGTCCGCCATCCGGTCTGCGTTCTGATCGTTCAATTCATCTCCTTCTAACACGCAGTATCCTCCCGAGTGCGAGCAGGTGGCACCGGATGCGAGGCGCGGCTGCGGAAGCTCCACGAAAAAACGCCGCACTCTTCATCCTAGCCAAAATCCGGGAATTATTTATGGTACATTCGCGAGGTGCATCGAGATCGCAAGTGTGGTCACCGGCCCGTTTAATCGGAGGACAATTGCAATTGGTGATTTTCGTAAGCTCTCTGGGAGTGAGACGGTGGAGCTTCGCCCCTCCGCCGGCCCATTGAGCGCGTAGTCGCGCACGGACCGCTGCAGCGCACGGGCGCCCTCGCCGCCTCCTCTCCACGTGCCCAGTGTCACATGACCGACCTCCACGAGCGCCCGCGATCTCTCCTCGCGCAGTGCATTAACGGTTGTGATATTAAGACGAATAATCTGGTGTTCCTTTAGTGAGTGATGCTGAAAACCTGCGAGAGTTCCAGCTGGACGCACTAACAATGCCCCAAATTACGTTAAATGGGTAATTGCTTCACGTCATTGAATAATGGATGCTCATGTACCTATTACATTATATCTGTCCCAACACGCGTAGGCTGCCGGTGAATTTTGCACATGATTCCAGTCTTCTCTTTGTTTGATGCCGTTTCATTTAAATATTCAAATTCAAGTATGCGTTTTCTGTCTTCATGAGATGCATACGGAATTGCTCTATATAATATCGCATTGACAGTCCTATACGTCTTTGTTTACGTCCTTCGATAGCAATCGATTATAGGTAGAGACAGCCAACCTAGTATTTATTAAAAAGCTTTTAGGTTCTACGTAAGTTATCAAACAATTAACGAGTTACTTTTGTATGCGTTATATTGCAACTGATTACAATGCGTGATTATTATTTTTTCTTTGCTCTAATTAAATGTTCATAAATGATTTTATGCGATGTTTAGTTTATTTCGAATTGTTTAGGAATAATAACTACAATAGAAAACATTTTTTTTTCCCCAATGGATTTTAAAAGCGTAAAGCATTTGAGCCGGTGTCGCCGACAGGTATACGTTATCAGCTCGGCTCTCGCCAACGAGCGTGGGAATGAAAAAAGCGCGTTAAACAATAGCAAATAGATAAGAACATCGTCAGACCCCGTTTAGGGTACCTACCTTTAAGCAATTGAGCTTGGGTTTTTACATTGCGAGTTTAAGGCCTGTAATTGTTATTTACCAAAGAATATATCACTAATTTGTTACATACAAACGTTAATAATTTTTTTTCCTGTGAAACATATTTGAGCAAGTAACTATTACTTAAGTTTTGTAACAATTACCTAACAAGTAGATAATAGTTATTAAAATGATTCTAATCTTTATTTAAAAGCAATTTTTCGGTTTTGTTAATTTAACTTTTGTGAATTTTATAGGCGGCGTAGGAGGTGGGATTAAACGTTGCTTAAAATAACAACCAAAATTGTCCCAAGGCAAGTGTACCGGGACGGGACCCTCGCTCGACGGATACAGGTGTTGCCTGTTTATTTTGGTCGCCATCTTGCAAACCCTTGTGTTTAACTTTGGATTGCTTTTATAAAATTTTACATTCATTTATATCGCCGTAAACAAAACATTTACTTTGAATTAAAATATAAACACTGGACTACGTCGCGTGACGGACACTAGTCGTACATTTTCCTTAACTTATTAGAATAAGAGTCCATGTTTTTTTTGTTTCGTCTATTTTAACTTTGCACATAGACATCGAAATTCTAGTATCTATAGAGACAAGACTGTAAGTCACCTCTTAGTTACACAAACTTTATCCTGAATGTTACAGCTATGACATTTAATCGCAATTTAAAGCTTTTGAACTAAACAGCAAACCTTGTAATAGTTTGATATTCTTATTAATATGACAAAATATAATAAAACTACTTCACTATTGACAAAAAAAACTGCTGCTTTTATTTCCGCTGGGCAAAGGCTAGTGTGCAAAGACTGTTGTATTCCGGCTTAAAGGGTGGTAGATAATGAAATTATTGTGGTAATAAGACTTAACATCCTATGTTCCAAAGTGACAAACACAATGTGGTGCGTCCTTAAAATCGTGGTGAACGTCCTGCTCGTTTAGTCGTTTGTTAAAGTAAAAAAATATTTTACCGCCAAAAGCATTAAACCTAATCGTAAATCACTCACTTAGTAAGTGTCGAAACAATTTATTGAAGTAATTAATGTTTTTAATTGGTCAAAAGCCTGGCATTCATGTAAACCAAAAAAAAAAAATAGAATGTTTAAATTTAAATTTCGACTGCCGAATCAAACGCGACGCAAAATGTCAAATTTTCGCAGCCAGCGAACCGTGCCCGCCGCTGACTCACCTCTCCCAACAAAGACACGTCGCGCTGAACATTTGACATGTAAATTCGATTCTGTATTTAATATTCATGAAATTCATATATAACAATTCAATAGTTTTTTCAATAGTTTGTTCAATTCTAAACAGATTTTTTTTTATGATGAAGCTTAATTGATATATTTCAACGCTATTACTCTTACCTATTTAAAAAAAAACAGGAAATTAAAACTCAAACAGACTAATCGTACCAAATAATTCCATATTAAGAATATTAATAAATGCCATGTAAATTAGGGCATTTATTAAAAATTCGGACGAATAAATCTTTTCGATAAGTCCTTAAAAGGAGTATTACCAAAACGAAATACGTAATATATTTTATTTTATATTATTTTCTATTAATTCATTTTTATAAATAGTTAATTAATAAAATTTACGACTTTAGGTGATTAATATTTAGCACACCGTTTTAACACGTTCTTAATAGCTACTAATGCTTGTGACAGTTCCGGTTAAACTCTGGAGGCGATGAAGTGGCCGAGCTGTAAGAAAAACAAAGTATTTATATACGTATAATAATTGTAACGGATATAACTGTCATCAGATAAGAAAATAGTTAACAGATATTTCATGTACTATGTATTTTCATAACGTTTAAAAATTTGATAAAACAACACTTGGAAGATAATTTTAAAGTTTTCACTGTATTATCTTCTATATCTTGTTTTGTACATATCTTTGTTTCTTTTTATGATATTTTCATGGTAAATATTGAGGAAAAATAATTGTGATTACAAACATTTTGTTAGTTAAATAGTAATTGTATTGACTTTTTAATAGACTAAAATGTAAAAAGGAAGGGTATGACATGACATCGTTTCGCTATGGCAGATTAAAATTATATTTGAATAGATGTTTCTGATATTCATTATAACAATAACGTTATGCCTGCACACCGCAAATCAAATTAAATGAAGGGATCGCTTTGTTCTCAAACTGAAGTGTTATATAAAATGACAGCGACACTGAACTTAACCTTACCCGCTAAATTAACATACAAAAGTACTGAAAACGTATTCATTTGAATGTCTAATTGCGTTCATTATTATTCTGATATTTTTTTATCCTGACAAAGAGTCTGGGACGTATTCGCTTTTAATTGCTGCCCGAGTTTAATTGTATCAAAATTCCATTGTTCCGTGATGGCAATTCAGGAACTGAGCCGTCGAGATTGTGCGGAGAACGGCGTTCTTATTCGTGTATTAGTTTATCAGAAGATGTGAAATATTTAGCGGTGCGGTCGTAAACGTCGGTGGCGGCGTGAAGCCACCGAGGCGGGTGCTACCCCGCCCACATCTCGAAATAAACATTGGTAACTGAAAGCGGGGCCGTGAAACGAACAGGGTTTTCCGCGCGATGATTTTTCTCGCGGCGGCGCGGCGCGCATGCGCGTAGGCGTTGGGAGGCGTTCGCCAATCGCCGGCAGGCCCGCCCCGCGCTTCGATCAGCCCGAGTGTGGCACGCCTTATTGCAACCGTCTCCAGCATCACAAAACACCTACCGGGACCCTACACGGATACACTCCCGAACGCACCAAACTCATCCCGACCGACATAGGTAACCACACTACTCACATTGCTACTTCTTTATTACTGCAAAGGTCACACCAGACCGATTCGACAGCATGACATAACAAACACAGCTTCCGGACTAACATGAAACGCCATTTTGGTTTTACATCGATCAGCAATTAGTAATCATAAAATATTTTATTGAATGATACATATTAGTACCGCGAAGTATAAAATCGCGAATTATAGCAATCGCAAATGTATAGGATTCCGAGTCAAATAAGTATCAGACGAGGCACTAACGTTTGCATATTTAACATTTTATCAGCACATTAATTGCAATCACAAGATTATGTTGGTGTGGTAATCTTTACACTCATTAATATGTTGATTTCACTCGCGGTATGAAAAAATGGGGACACAGCTAGCTATCCATATACCTTAATAAGTGCACACATACTGGACCACAGAACGCGGTTTTTCTAACTCGAGCCTATTTAGATTTCAACCAGAAAAAGCGTTATCGTTTAATACTTTACTTTTCTCATTCCCTTTTGATTTCGTTATTACTCGCTCACACTACTACGTACAAAGCAATAATATCGTATTTCTATAGGACCAGTTACCATGCGAATCTATTTTAGGTGCGCACAATTCATTAACAGTTAAACTATATACTGCATTTATATAACAGCTAATTGAATCAGTACGCTTTAGTTTGATTACATATTTTTATAAATCTTAATAAATGATTTCTAAATAAATCTGATATGATTATTGTATACTGTTATAAGCTGTATTTGTTAACTGTTACTGTATAGATCGGAGATAACTCCGTCTGTCAGAAGCACAATGAGATGAATGATACATTTGACACAGATCAGGGAGCAGAGGACGCGTCACTCCAGACCATAACGTTTTAATTGACCGGCCTGAGGTCAAATCGCTTGCGGCTGTCCGACTCACTCCTACGATTACAGCGTCACAATCCAAACTGTAACTTTTGTTCAACTGTTTCATTCTATTTACTGTAAATCCGCGAAATTTTTGCGCAAATTGCGATAAATTTTTACTGGTAGGTCTATTGCCGGAGACCGTACCTGGCAAAAAGTAGTATGGAATTACTGTGTTTTACTTTGAAGGGTGCTGTTAGCTAGTGAAATTACCGGGGTAACGGCAATGGTGCAGTGTATACCATTTTAATCACCGCCACGTTGTTATGGGCAATCGTATCACTCACCATCAGGTGAACGCTTTACTTATCTCGTCGAATAGTAGAATAAAAAAAATTAAAACCCTCAATATAATGTTTACCGTTAACAATGTTAACAGATCGGCATAACAACAATTTGCGTAAACGCTACGCCGCTTACGTCCAAACTGCACAATCTAACACATTGTTAACTAACAACAACACGCCCAATTGTTTAACATGCATTGTTCACACATTTTTTTAACCGCGTCACTGGCGTTTCGGTGAAGACCCCATTGTGGTGATGTTTGTTGATTCGCTGTGAAAACCGTTCAAAATCTCACGAACGCAGCCAAAACATTCGCCGCGTGAAACAAACGTGTTTTCGAACTGAACAATCCGTCCAAAAGGTTATATCTGCATAACTGCGTTTAGAATCGCTTTCCCTATTTAAAGTTTACTTGATTTTCCTGACCGGCTTAATCAGCTATGACATTCTTATTCCGACTGTAGTCATATGAGAGTATACTAGACTCTTCACCATCACATCCTCATAATAACTCAACACTATGAAAATGAGATCAATTATTAGCACATACGTTAAATAAAATTAAATTTAAACCTAAATTACGAAACTAATCAGTCTGGTCTCCTTTTGTAATATCTTAAACCCTCGACGAACCAAATGACTGTCCAAATTTTATGCGGGTGTCCACTTTCCTATTAAGAGGGGTCGAAGATGAAACGAATTAGTGTGGACCCCAGTTGATCCCGCGCAATAATTGACCTCCAACGCCTAGTATTTGCCGTCGAGATTCCGCCGCCGGCTCCAATTCATTTGAAACGATCTTAATTGTTCACGAGAACGTTTCATCCATTTCTAACGACTGGGAAATATTGAAGAGTTTCTTTCACCAACGAATTATTATATATATAAAATTATACTAAAAAATACATTTTATAACATGTATTTATACCAAAAAACATTTACATGAAGTTATCTTTCCTTAAGCATTTAATTTCTTATTTAAACTTTTTTTGTTTGTATTTATCATATACCATTACAAAACTGTAGAAGGGAATCAAACTGCAATAGATCTACAATGTAGGAAAACCGGATGTTACAATATAAATGTAATGAAATGATGATTTATTGATACAGGGAAAAAAATGGGTCGAATTCAACATGAACTGTGTGATTTGAAAGATGGGTCGACGAATTGGACAATCGAGTTAGTTGACACGGGAGCAATATCCGCCGATCGTAACACGGTTAAGCTTATTTTAAATATATGGTTACGGATTGAAACAGAATGAAATAATTTAACATGGTTATAAACTAACTATAATGAATCCACTTTAAAAGCTTAAGGCAATTGGTTAAAAAACTAGGTTCGAGTAAAAAATATAAATGATAATGAAGGTCTATAACAAAAACAAAATTAGATCTACATGTATATTTCGTTTTCATTTTATCAAAGTGTTTTTATCAAACCCAAAATTAAAGATGGGTGGTGATAATAATAAATATTTTATACTACAGTCAGATTTTAAAACAATATTAATATTTTTATATATAATATATAATTTTTTGTTGAAACATACATCATGTAAATGATCTGTTATAATAAATTTTGTATTCGTTATCAAGTCGATGGTGGGCCAGCATTATTCAGCCATTGTCCTCCAATATTGGACAACTAGGCTTATTGAATGCAGACTGACGAACACAAAGGACACACAACATTTACAGAGAATCCTCTAGACTTTCGTAGCATCAAGATATTTTATATTATTTAATTCTTTTTACCTTTGTATAAATCTCTTCCGTGTGGGAAACTTGTATATCGTTCGCTATTGTTTCCTCACCGTGTAGTAAAAGGTCGTTAATTAGGTAATAATTCCAGGGTAAGCAGCTACCTCCGTGACCGTTACCAGCATAGCGCACCCCCAACCCGCATGCCAAGCGTGGCTAATATTCTGCCAAATATTACTGTTCAGCGGTGGATATCAATAAGCTGAAATAATGAATGATGAAATTTTTAGTATAGTTGTTTGCTTGTAAATTTTAATATTGATATAATTTTGTTTAGTCAAGTTTTTATCCATATTTTAACGCAGCATTTTCCTATAAGTTGTACAAGTATCAATAAATATTAATATTTTAAAGTATTCCTTATAGAATATGAACGTTGTTGAGTTATTGTAATATTTTGGAGTGTGTGAGCCACGAGTCTCCCAAATTTGATTTATATTGAGGACAATTTGTAGCCCCCATCGCCGCTAAGTAAATTAGATTGAGCTTGTATTACGGGTCATGTGCGAGTAATAACTATTGTTTTATACTTCGAAATGAATTCATGCAACTAAAATCATATTCTAAGTAAAACTTTAACATACTAATATTAAATCTTTACATTTAAATGTAGAAAGGATATGCGCTTTCATTGTTCTTTGTAAAATAGAATACGGAGAAAATGTATACACTAATCCCTTCTAAGAACAATCACAATAGTCGTGTGAAAAGATAAAAAAATTCACTTTTAAACATTCATTTGACTGGTTAACAAAAATTATATCCTGCTGCTTAATAAACTTTACCAGCTAATCAGTACGACCCTTCCCCTTTAGTGGTTATTAAAAAGAAATGAAGATGTTGACTGGTACTTAACCCTTGATCCCTAACAAGGGCCTCCCTACAATCTTATCAATTTGTTGCATTTATTGAAATGTTGTTACGCTTTTTAAACAATTAATGTTATGTGAGAGAGATACATTGTTATATTTTAACCCTTTATAACGTTTTTTATGATATGGATAATTGATATTAAAAGGTTATTATTTTGTGGTCACGCTAAAGATCTCTTGGAAAGGTAGAGAACATAATGTTCTTAAAGTCATTTTACTACTTATAATCTCTTAATATAGAACATGTTACATTTCCACTTAACAAAGCGGTATTAAAGAAAAGAGATCTTGTAATTGCAAAGTAATGAAAGAAAAGAGCACACCCGGTATCAGTGAACTATTTCAAATAGAAAGTCTCTTAAAACGTTAACTTTGTTGTAAAATACTTTTAAACAAACTGCAAGTTAATTATGCATACGTGGAGTCGCAGTTTAAGTGCACAGCCGCAGCCGCGGGGCTGTAACTACCTTTAATTGTTAGCGAAGTGCAACAAGTGAACTCTCGTAACTCCTTACTTAGATGTACTGGCGGAGTTCCAAAGGGCTGCATTGTCACAATACTATCACTATCACATATATTTTCAATTAAATTACGACAGTATCTGCAAATTAGTAATCGAAAACAAAACCAAAGAATTCGTGACGTTTCATTCTGTTTCATAATATACACAATTTAAATCATAGATTATCTACAAACTTAGTAAATTTGTTGAGATTAGCTAAAAGTAGTTACGACAGATTTCAATAAATCCAGAAATTTCGTATAGCTGACTAAAAAATTTTAGTACAAAAAAATTACTTACTTTTTATTCGCTATTTTAAGTTCAAACCTTTAATTAAATATTCGCGATATAACAGCATGAACTATTTGTTTATACTTTTAGTTTCCTGTTAACGGGGAAGTAAGAATGTTATTAAAATAACAAATCACCCCCCAAGTTAACGATGACTTCATTTAGATCGCCATGTTGATGTTTGAACAGTTTATTTTCCACGTACCCCTCTTAAAAAAGTTAGACATTTCGTTGCAACACAGAACGTAAGTTAGCGAAATTGCCGGTCACGGTGTAGCGGTTACTGTGGGAACATCCCCGAGTGGTATGGTGAGTGGGGGTGGTGGTGCAGAGGGGTGTGGGTGGCGGGAAACGGCGGTGAGTGGGGTGGCGAACCGGAAACGCCTGTGCCGGATCGTTCCGCGCACCTGTGAGAATGTTTGCTATTCGAATAATGTTCCATTTGGGCGCGACGCGACGCCGAATGGAGAGCACCGGCGCCTCGTAACGGCGCGTTTACTTATCACCGAATTACTCTTACGACAATACCGGTTCCGTTCGGCTGTTTATCGAAGGACGAACTACACTCGCCGAAAAACGAGTGTAGCGATTCGGGCGTTACTCATTTACATATCTACTTGTGTCTCGATGCAGGTGTCGGCTCGTGCAGCGCGCAATGAACGGTTACCGTGACAAATGAACCTATTAACTGTGACGCACTAATAACTTTCAGCAAAATGAAAAACAGTGAAGAGTGTTTAGACTGATTATCGGACAAAAACTAAAAATTGTGTGATATTTATCTTTATTCTAAAATATAATTAGTGATTTGTGTAAAATACAGATTATATTAGATATATAGAGAAACTGTAACTTGTACATATAACAGTGCTCGAAGACATTATATCGAAATCGAAAATTCGTGTGAACCTGATCACGGGTTACATATCGGACTTTAAGGCCCGCAGCGGATCTTCGTCGAGGCGACGCTGGCAGTCGCAGGCATGGGAATCAAAGTCATGATGAAAGCTTTCAATAAGCCAAAAGGTAAGTCACATAACCTCTCACATCTTTCCTAGAAGTACATTAAAGAATTACTAACATCTTAGTTCACTTCACTTGTCAATATATAGTTTAAAATATATTAGATTATTTATTCCGACTAAAGTTTGTGAAAACGATTCCGTAGTCTATGTTCCGTCATTCATGAGCAACCTTCGCGGCGCAGGCGCAGGTGCCTTTTGCTGCTATCAAATTCGCAACAGCACTTGTCGGTTGTGAAAAACGGCACATATCATCCTCCAGGTGACGCAACACTCTCGGTTTCGCGTGCACTTGCCCCAAATGTGAACGCGCCGTGACGTTGGAAAAATATGAAAACGTTGGTCTTCTGATGCGTATCATTTGTTCGGAGACGTTACGCGAAGTGCCTCATTTACACCGCGCTTCCACTGCATCTGTACACATGTGACAATTAAACTGCAATACGTATCATTAGACCCTGGACTACATACATATTGTATTATTCTTTTAACTATAGGTATTAAACAAAAGTTACGTGAAATGTTGTCAGTCTCATGAGGTGTGACCTCTGGACGGTAGCGTGTAACTGTTGAGATTAAGACAATTTAGTTTTTGTCTATCCAGCGTCAAATTGCCCACCTAATAGCAACGGACGCGCTATTAAAACTTTTAAAACGGACGAGTCTATTCGCGTCCACCTGTTTTGTAACCTCGCGTGTCCGATGCGAACCTTAGGGCGAACGGTTCGGTTGTGCAACGGCGGTTATTGCCGTAATTATGACTTACTCCTCGCGCTGCTCTGATGATCTTGAAAGTGAAGACCTTGCGCACGCTAATAACCAAAGCGGTGTAATTATTTCGCCAGCTTTGTTTATATACAACCATAGCTCACAGGCAGAGCATATGCGAGTTTGATGATGATGATAATTTTAATGAGTCTACAAATGGTGACAGAATATAAAAAAAAATCCTTTTTCTCTCATTAATTGCGGCTGTACCTAGTTATTATTATATTTCATCTGATACACAAAGTTATTTCTTTTTAGTTTGTTTTTGTTGTTTTCAGCGCGTCTTCTATATCAACATATTTAGGCTTGTCTACAAACAAACATGATGTAGATCAAATATGCTAATTAATATTATCTGTACATTTACGATCTATATTGTCAAGTAATATCTGAAAAACTGATGAGCTATACTGTTGAATTAGATTTTGAGTGTTCTCGTATAGGGGGCAATGAAGTGAGAATTCGTGGATGTAACAAAGCAGCCAGCGGTACTAGATCAGGCAGCTAATAACGCAGCGCAGCAGCAGAGCGGGGGCGTCCATTCACGCCGCTGATTGGCCCATCCGGTGCGCGCTCAATGAGATGATGCGCCCGCGCCGCCTATGTCATTGAGCAAAGGTCCCTCGCCTACGTTCGTGGCCGGCTACAGATTTATACAAGATTAATGCACGTCCATTGTGCTGCGGCTGAAGTTGATAGATGACAACTATACGATCTCTTCACTTGTCACCAAGTCACCTGGACTAAAAACATATCACACAAAAAATTTTAAACAATTAGACGATTCTATTCTGCTTGATGCGGGCAGCGCAGAACTGATCCATGTGGAGATCTTTGAAGAAGGCATACGTCCAGCAATGGACGTCTATCAGCTAATAATGAGACAATTCCAAATATTAACGCAAAACGTTTTGTAAATGGCGTACAATGGCACCTAATTAAATATTATTTACTAGTGATGTCTTTATTGCCGGAGACCGTCTAAGTAGATGCCGCAGCTGGTATTTCAGCTATCAAGCAGTAGTGTGCAAACATTACTATATTCCAGTTTGAAATGCGTTATTGCTAATGAAATTACTGGGGGATTTACTTTTTTCTATCTTTTGTCTCAATGCGGCCGAGTACATTGTGTGTATATCATTTTAACTAGCGCCACGTTGTTATAGGTAAGCTTATCATCAGGTGAAAGTCATGCTTGTATAATTGCCTCCTTGAATAAGAAAAACAGTGAGAACTGAATACAGATAATTAAGACTTCGTGAGGACCAAGATGTTTTAAACTTTACCTTTATCCAGAATTTTTGTTCCTAATTTTACGATACGAAACAGAAATGATTCTTATTCCCTCATACGAAATAAACCATTTGTGATACGCAAAGTTTTTAAAATGGAAGTCATGTTTCATTTAATTAAATGCTTTTGTGAAGTCATGGGCGTCAGGAGGTAAAAAACCGTTTGAAACAACACTTACCGCATTATGACAACACCCTTCGGTACGCTTGAATGAGTGTCGGGGTGATACGGGTATCTAAATGGTCATTTTTTTTACATATAGCCTCTAATCTACTTCAGCTATCGTGAGAAAATACTAAAAAAATTAAAACAACAATATGTGTTGACTGCATATACTAAAACTTATCGCACTTCCAAATTAGTTCTATAAGCTGACAAGTACTACATGACGCTGTGACTACATGCTTCTGGTTCGATCCCGGAACAACATGCTGAAATACATCTATGGTTTTATTATCACTTAACACCGCGTGATATTTACGTCTTATAAGCCCATTGCAGATAAAAAATATCAAAACACAATTTGATGTTTAATGTTAACAGACCATTATTTCTTTCTTCTTCTTCTTAACGTGCCTCCCCAACTAGCAGAGGTTGGCGGTCAGTTCATCATATTTATTCATTTATATATTTCATATTTATTTTATTTATTCTCTGGCGACCGACAAATGGCGGTATAACCATACACCCTACTGGGCAACCAGTGGGACGAGGCTACAGCGACCTTGAAGTCTAATAACTTCTTAAAAGTCTGGTGCAGAAGGTAACGGGAAACCACTGCATAATTTTATTACCTAGTCGTCAGTTTAACATTATTTCTTATATGTAGGTAAAAATAAGCTGTTAGAATATGTGTTTTATACACCACAGATGTTCGTATTCATCAGTTATCAAGTGTTAGTAATAAAATTATCAGTTTTCATAGTAATTATCGTTGGGTGCGGAGGGCGATTTGAATGCGAGGCGACGCATGCGCTGTAGACGTCACGCGACGTCCCAAGTTCATGCGGCGAACAATGGCGGTGGTAAAAATGGCGCGAGCTTTTGTTCCCGCTCGCTATTGTAACACACGGCCGGTGTCAGAGGTAAATACACTCAGGGTGTAACAATTTGAAAGAAAGAAAGAGGAAAAAGTATACATTCGGCGCTATTAATTTATAATATACACTATATCTTATTACGACTATATCCTGCTGCAAAGACTACATCGCTGATTATCAACGTGAGCCGCCGTTGTCTATGTTACGTTAAGACGTTATTAAACCGAAGCTATTTTAAACCAAAATGCAAAATCAATCAAAATTATATTTTATTAATTTTATGGTTTCCTCTTGAACACATTACGCACACAAAAGTATTAACATATATTATTAAGAATTATAGAGCTGGCAAAACTTAATAAAGTCTCTGTACAACTCGTTTTACTCTCGATTCTGCAAAATAACCAACGAGTTGTACAGAGACTTTATTAAGTTTTGCCAGCTCTACTATTGTTACAATTACTAATAAGGTAAAGTTTAAATTTTTATATATATAAGTTCCCGATAGTTTGTCTCATAAAGCACATAGACAATTTTTAGTATTCAATACATCCGCAACTAGTTAAAAAATGTAATAAACATTAAATCCCGTTTATAAATACACTTGTAAATATTTATTACTAAGATTTTACTAACCGGTTGAATTATTTGAAACCTTCATTGGTGGTAAATCCCTGTTATCGCAAAGTCCATTTCTCGGCTAAACACTAGTAAGTAAACATTTCTGTTTTAAGGATGCCATTGCTGGTTTGATGAATCTTAAAATCTCATGTCTTTAAACTAGTAGCGTATCTATAAAAAATCTAACTGGAACAAGATTGTTATGATCACTCGTATTACGTACAGCTCGTCTCGTCGTTATATATGAAACTAACAACGGACAATAACAAACTCGCACTTGGCCGTGCAGGCGGCGGCGCAACAAGTGTCGAGTCGGCTTTAACGTTCCCTCTATACGACCCTTGTTTGCCACCTGTTGCCCATTGCGGAACCGCTGAGCATTTACATAAAGTGTACACGCATGCGAACCCCACAGCGAAGCGAAGCCATTACATTAAAATCATTCACATAACTATTCTCAATGTTGTTTCGGAACTTACGTTAACTTATATTTAATCTACTCTTTGATTTATGTAAATTTTGTATAACAGAAAAAGCAAATTATGTTGTTGAAATCATTTCGTGGTTTACAACACTCTCTTCAAAAAAAAAGCAAATAAGACCACAGACAATAGTCCGAGGAAAAAGCATATACATACTAATAAAAAAATCGTTTAAATATTTTTTAGTTGTTACTAAATATTTTGAAGAGAGTGATACAGAGAAATTCATTTTTATTAATTTTAGAGCGCCTACAATTGAAAATAGACGGAAATAATATTTATTAGTAAACGGCTATAAGCTGATGTAGCAATAGACAAGCCACATAACGCGATGATCGTACGACAGATTGTCAGTTAAAAAAGGTTTAATTTATAGTTCTAACTTATAAAATGGGCTGTTAAGCAAATCCAAGATAGCTTAAAGAATTTGAATTCTAACAAAACCAAAAGTAAATGGCAATATAAAAGTTTGTAGCCCTCTCAAGGCTGTCCAGAGTCCAGGTTTTATAGATAGTGCGAATTGACAGTGCGCATCTCCGTCCATTGTGCCGTTATCCACGCCATTCATGATTCGACGTACTGGTGACACCGTTTTGTATTTGGTCAATCATTTAAAAAAAGGGTCCCCGCAAATCTAAATAACCTTCAAGTAATATAGAACATTTTATAAGTTAAAAAGATTAAGAAATAAAATATATTGTAAATTGGAACATTCTTATGTATAATAACGTTAATTAAACGATTTAGAGTTTACAATGTTGAAGTTGTTGATATGTTTTATAAACGAACATAGGACAGCATTTCATTTATTACTCTTATAGACAGTTCGTGTAGCTATGTCGTTGTGCTCGCCTTCGTATCATGAGACAATGTTACGGTTAATAAAACGATAGCATCGTCTAAAATAAAACTAAATTTGATAGATCAGCGAATGTGATAATATATCGTGGTACCGAAACAGATCAGCGGGACGGTCCTCGTCGGAAACGATGCGACAATTAAACCGAAATCACTCCGCTCTGATTACTTTAATTGCGGAAACGGAAATCTTACAAATTTTGTTGTTTTTGTTTCATCTCGGTAAATGTCGATATGTAATCGAATGTCGCATCGAATTCAATGACGGAAACAGTGACATACAACGTACTACATTGTACTAGCAGGAAATATTAAACTATGTCCGACCTTTCACTAAAACTCATTCAAGATATACTTAAACTATTTTTAAATGCAACGCTTCAGAAGTTCACCCGTCCACGTTCATACTCCGTCCTCTAACAATGTGGTGCTACTTCAGATATATATACAGCCGACACGGCGCTCGTTTCCTTGAGACATTGGAGGTTGTCTTGTTACCATAGTAATATCACTGGCTACAGCACATTTTAAACCGAAACACATTTATAACATAACCACGCCGCTGCCTTTTTTGACTTACCCTAATGGTAAATATGTCGTCATCCAAAACTTACAAATGCGTTTATATTGTTGCATCACCATCTGCTAATGTTATCGCTTATCAAAAATTTAAGTCAGCTATTATAAGAAAATTAAATGAAATACTTAATAGATAGAGATTTGAAAAATTAGTTAATTATAAAAATATGTTGTATATTTATTTATTGAAGTAATTCTACATTCCTTTATAAAAGCACCACTTGATATGCAGCCATGATGTATTAACTTGACGACCACTATAAGTAACTTTAAATGGGCATAAAAAAATAATAACTTAATGAAAACAGAATTACATGCAAAGGAAATCATTTATTACATTTTCTAGTGATTTTTGTTCTTAAGGAACACATCAACTCCATCGTGTATTTTAAGAACTTGTGGCCAAAAATTATACTGTTTTAAACTATAAAAATAATAAATGTAATACCATAGTCATCGAAAATAGACAAAGACGTTAGGTTTATAGTGAAATTGGTTGTTTAGTGCATTTTCGATCAAACCAACATCAATTATCATTAAATTAACGTCGACTTAATCAAGACGTCGACCCATTTTTGATTTAGTAATTGATTTTATTCAGATTGTATTATATCTGTATTGTGTTAACAAATTATAGCTTTACAGAATCTTTTCTACTATTTGTAAAGACTGCTGAATTCATATGTGGCCTTTTCCAAAATAATTATAGAGAAACATAACCATCGTTACAATAACGATGTAATAAATATCACCATGATGTATAAAACGCTTTATAGCAAAAATAAAAACGTCAAAATTTTGCCATAAGTTGATAGTCGAAACAGCGATGCTGTGGCGATAGATTTACAATACAAAGGTAGTCAGCTAGGGCTTGATAAAACCCTATCACTAATCATACCGGACACGAAAAAGGTATCTCCGTGTTATTAGACAAACGGTTACCTACTACGGTATACTAATATTAAAAAAGAAACATACTTAAACAATAATGAGCGCAACGGATACTCTCGCGATGCACCGTATTGCCAACGAGGTGCATTGTTATTATCTGGCTCATGTCTTATTGAAGTGGAATTATCACTGGCCGTAAGCTGCGAACAGTAATCATGATTCAAGTGCACCTGCGCGGGATGCTGCGAGTAAATCACAACGCATCGATCCAACGCAATTAATCTCTAGACACCGCTGTGAAATCACCAGACACCTGATTCAGCTATACCTACATACCAATACATTGTGTTATTTCGCAATAAATAACGCTAATCACAAATTTACAAAACTTTAAATTATTTAACGATTCCTATTTGAAATTTAGTGACGTAAATCAAATCGATTTTTTTCTGAATCGATTTTACGTTTAATAATTTATACATGTACTATATTGTTAATTATCTTTTATTTTATTTGTGAAAAATGCCAACGAAAGTAACAATATTACAAACATAAACTGCTTTTAACTTGGATAACAGGCAACCACAACATGCTCTAAATTAAATTAAAAAAAAAGAACTTTATAACGTTAATTATTAAAACTGTGTCTAGTTAAAATTTTAACAATATTCTGTTTTATCTGTGGCACCAACAGTATCTAGCTAGCAATAAAAAAATTTACAAGTTGTATTGCAATTCTTGATGTAAGATAAATATGTGGATATTTAATAAATGTTTAAAACAGAATGTGATATTGTGATATAGTTATTAGTATCTCCGGACAATGGTTGATATTAAAATGATATCAGAGCAAGGTTCAGCTAGATCTGAGGTGTTCGGAGCGCGGGGCAGCGACCGTGGGAGAGGAGCACAAATCTCCGCATCTCAGAACTGGTCGGCAGGTGTGCAAGCCGCGCGCACAAGCACAAAACGCCCACTCACACACACAACACAAACCTGTAGCACTTATGAATGAATCCTGCACGCATACACTCACACACAAGTGCACAATCTCACTTGTTTATCTCTGATTTATTTTAGTCAAAGCCATCGCGCCACTAAAAGAAATCAGCTATTAATTTGTACTCAGTCGATCTGTAAATATACATAGCTGATAAACATATTAATCCAGAAGATAAAGATCTCGTAAGAGGATGTCTCTTGATTAGATGGACTGGACTTCCGAATTATGACGCCGTCGGCGACATGCATTCAGAAAATTCCTACAGTTTTAAGTATTAATTTTATAAACTTGTATTTTAGTAGGATTACATCGAAATATTTTTAGGATATGTGGTTTTATGAACGCTGGTTAAGTAAAACTTATCACGGCTGAACCGATTTAGATTGTAAATCCGTGTCAAAATTATTACTCCCTTTTTCGTTTCATTGTTGAGAGATTTTTGTTACTTTATGGTTTTTTAAACATTTGTTTTATTGTTACAGACATCCCATCGCAGGTGCCGCCGCTCACGCCCGGTACCAACAAGAAGATGGCCGAGGCGCTGAAGGCCACCTTCGCCTCCTGGGAGAAGGAGCAACTGCGCCTCGGCGTACCTAAAGGTTAGTTACCAAGACGACTTTTTAGGTAATGCCGACACAATGCTGATCTTTGTTGCCGAGCTACAGTGTGAAACTTTACTGTCTAGTAGTAGCTGGTTATGTACTAACATAACGAGACTAACTATTAATACTATACCATTTTAATCAACAATAGTATTAAACTCAGTTTTATATTAGGTGAAGTGTCAATGAGGTCACAGACGGAGAAGTTATCACAGAATACTCGCCAATTTGTTCACAGACGAAAAAGTATTATGTTATGAAAGCAGAGTATATAGATAGCTAGTTAGGTGGGTCCAAAAATACTTACTATCAGTTAAACAACAACCTTCGCCTAATAATAGAAATAATAATTAGATTCGTGGGTATTATCCGATACCTTGTCTTTCGCTGTTGGTTTGCTCTTCTTCGCGCCCGCATTGAAATTGATATTTACAAATAGCAGTTTGTTTTAAACAAACGTCGTAAAAACGTTTACGCCTATACAGCAATCATTTTCATCTTAATTTTAACAATTGAATTAAACGTACCGCCTCACGAAAGGCGTAATAAAACACGGTAATTTTAATTACCATTAAAACTTACCACTACAATCGGTTGTATTTTGCCATAGTGTAATAGCGGGGCTATTATGAACTAAAATTATAGCTTCATCTTAATTTTCCATCTCGTCGGCACTAAGAAAGAATTTTACGGGTACATTGTGGAATAGTTTTACTCTTGTGTAAATGGTGTTCCATTACAATTCGTCCGTCTGTTCGGCGTTAGGATTTTACGATGAGGAAGAAAACGCACTAAAATACCATGAACGTAATTACGTCTTCGGGGACGGCGATCTGAACTGAAAAATAAACATTCGCGAATGTCCGTCGTAAAAAAATCTTTACTTTTCTCTTTTCTTTTTTGTACAACCGATACCGAATTATAATAACTGTTATAAAGGTTCTTACTAATCGATATTATGAATAAATTGTTAAGAAAAAATTTTAATCTAGGAAAAAGTGTATTCTGTTCGAAAATTTATCAAAGTAGCCGCGGATATCCGGCCAAAATTTCTATTAATGGTTAAACATTGTGCATTACGTTATGAAGCAATAGTTTGTCTGCAATTACTTACGCATTAATGTTTAAAAAAATTGAGATAGATAACCGTTGAAAATAGTTATGGTAAGTTTTATAAACATTTATACAAAAACACACACAGGATTAACATTTTTTTTTATCAAATACCTGAAAAAACGCAAACGCAATTTTTTGTAACAATAATTAAAAAAAACTTTTTTCTAATTGGTGAAACAGAAAAGTCACGATAAGTATAAGTCGCATCAAGCCATTTATTTATTGTATAAAAAGTTTTTAGTCATAATTACGCCATATTTTATTTTAAACATGCAAAACATTTTGTCAGCGACGATGGCGCTATGACGTTACCATTTTACTGTTTTAAAATCCCAAGCGAAATTAAAAAAAAAAGATATCAAAGCTGAAAAACCACTCATCGGTGTGTTCTGCGTTGTCGAAGCAAAAACCGTGATAGACGTATAATGCGAGTGAACATTTACATATGGTAATGCGGTGGATGGGGCGGCCGCACACCTCCGCCTTTGTTGGTGGCAACCGGCGCCTGCCATCAATTATTTTATGCAACAAGCATTCAATGTAACTTTTATAACGCCACATGATATGTTTTAATTTTCTTTTTACTTACCAAAATAACGTTTTAATCAGTGGCCTATAAAACAAAGTTCACTTACATAATAAACACATTTTAACTTTAATTCGATTAATCTAGAACTCAACGTCACATGGTGTTAAGTGATAATAAGACCGAAAGATACATGGAATTTTTTCGGAATGAAACATTCATGATGGTCTTCAGTTCTTTCGGGTGGGTTCCGGGGTCGAAACACCCTGGTGTAATTAGAACGCAACTTTACATTAAAGTATACGCTAATGCAGTAAGCCTCGGACAGGTGGCGGGTTCGATGCCCGTGATCGACGGAAGTGCGTGCGTCTGCGGCGCGTCTATTCGCGCTTCCGGTAAGCATGCGCATCTAACAAGCGTGCAGGATATGGCGCTAGTAAATCATTTACCTATGTTTTACTATTTTAACTCTATTGACTGAACATTTTACTACTCCAACGGTTGCATTTGCAACAACTGCTAACACTTACAACTTCATTAAATAATTAAATCATTATTTATTAATATTTAAAATGTTGATTATAGCTTCAAGTTAATGTCGGTTATGAAATACAAAATAACCCGACTTTTTTACTATACAATATATAAATGATAAAATCAACAACTTTTTAACTCGCAACAGATAATACCCTTGATGGTAAATGACACGTTGACGATAATAGCCAGTATCAATTAAAATTTGCTAATTTAAAACATATATAACAATGTTAATATTCTATTTGTTTATAAAACTATGCTTAATAGTTTAGGTTGTTTACTAAATAGTTTTATGAAATTGTCAGTAATATGTATATTTGGACGCATATAACAAATATTAGTATAAAATAAATGTATAAATTGGCTGGATTCAAACGCAATGCGTGGTCTCTTATATAACAATTATGTATATCTGTTAAGCTACAGAGACATAAAACGCGATAGCTTTACTTCAGGTTCCAATCAAGATTAGCATTAAAACTGTGAATCGAAAGCATTTCAGCGGTTTAGTGTTTTTTAAGGGTTTTTTAGTTATATTAAACAGCATTGAATTAAGATTAACTCGCTTTACTTCAATGTTCACTAAAATTATCGCCAGTTAAAACAAAATATAATCCCTATTTATATAACTTTAAAAATCCTCTGCATTACCTTTGTAAATATAATCTTTACAAATCTATTCATAACATTTCAATCTTAAAAACTGTTCTTTAAACTTCAGTTTGAAAAATGCAACTCATGATTAAACTATTCGAATTTAATTAAACTTTCATTTCAGAATTGATTTTCAAGTGTTGGGAAAGTTGTCTGAATGTAAAATACAACCACGAATTAATTTATAAAACAATAGTAGCACAGTGTCCTTATTAAAGAGTGTGGTATAAGAAAGTATATTCCCTTATCGATGTTTTCTCGTTTATAAACCAAGTTAAATTGGACCTGTGGAAAGTTTGAGTCCAAGTCAACACCAGCCGCCTGTCGCCGATGTTAACTTATTATCATAGAAACTGTATTAGCAATGAAGCCATCGATCTTTGTTCGATTGGTAAAGACAAATTAAAAAGCTTTATCACCAGTTTTCATTGGGTACTGTTGTATTTAAATTTAAACCAAATATTACAATTTTTATCACCTCTTTAGCAGATAATTAAAATATAGAGTATACAACGTTTCCGAATCCGCTAGTTTGAATCCGATGAAACTGTAAAATTTTTCAATACACATAAACATCATCAATTAAAAATAATCTGCGTGATTCTGAAAGTATTTATTTTTTTAAACGTTTACTTTATAAAATAGCTGTTTATTTATTTGTAGGAAAATTCTATAAATGGCGTTTACGCTAATTCAAAATTATTTCATATCGAAAAAAATTTACTTTCGAGGATATGTGGAAGTTGATCGCTAAGTAAATGTTCGTGTAGACGTCACTTGTGCTTACATGTAACACTTAATCTCCGGTAACGGAACATTTACGGCGGCAAATTAAATGCAGCGAGTCGATATAATATCAAGAAGTTATCACATAACCAGGGCGTATCCCTGTCGCACTCATCCTTCGGCGTAATCTAATCTAATTGAAGAATTACTCGAGTAATTTTATAATATTCCCACACGAGATGCAGTGTGTCACGTTGAGATGAATCTCTGTCATGTTTCAACTGCATCTTTAGCAAAAGATTTTTCTACCTAGCTACTATCCTCACATTGTAAATCTGCCACCATAACAACTTTTTTGTACAGGCTGTGATATGCATATAACATATTAAATCCAATGTATTCCGAGGAACACGCTTCACTTTTTTCTTTGGCCTCATTGTCACTTAACACCATGTTCAATTGAGGTCAAATGGTAGATACAGAATGTACGACTGTCACATGGCTTTTTAGATTTTGTTTATTTTCAAATCAGAGTTAGCTCATTCCGAACACTTTAGACTTTTCGATCAGATAAAGAGATACTTAACCTGTTATATTACTATTGTTCAATGTATGAAAGCACATAGCTTTTTATAGAGGTCCAATTTTGGCGATGATACTTTTGTTCAAAAGCACACACTTGCTTATACGATTAATTTAATAAAAATAAAAAAAAACAATCTTGTCTATGGAGAAGCGGGATAAATTATTAATCTGCCAATGTCTGCTTAAAGATGGAAAAACAGACAAAAATAATACAGATTTTGAAAATCGTAATAATTTCAGTTGAAAAGCTTCTCGTTCAGTTTCTATATTAAATTTTCAGCGACATTTTTATTCAATTTATAAGAACGTACTTCAATATAAAAATTTGCATATTTAAATGCAAACTTTTCTGTTTATGTTAATGATACAAGTATAAGGTATGTTGCAAGGCAGCAGTATTAAAAAAAAGCCTAGATACATCATGGATTGAATATATAAATGTTAATGAGTGACATTATACTAAACCATAGACCACATCAAACGAACAGATCAATAATTCATTGTCCGTATTTAACTATACCACTGGTATTCGCAAACACACAGAATGACAATCCTTTTATACAATCTTCTAAGTAACTATTGAATAATACTTACTTTAAACATTGCACTTACTTGAGAAAAAAAGATATCTAAATAGTTCTGTGTACATTTTCTCATACCTTTATTTTCCCTATAAAAGCAATTTTGTCTACTATTAAGAAGTTAACACATGTGCTCGTCGTTTTATTTTCTTTTTACATATCTACAATTCCTATTTTATACTTTAACCATGTACTCAGAGATTCTAATGTTTACTTAATTATTTAAACCAAATGAATTAGTAAATTAAAACTACACTTCGATAAACATCAATCTGTATTTTATATTGCACTGTTCTTTAACACTACTAAAATAAAATAAACAAAAGGAACACATTGAAGCGAAGGAACCAAAAAGAAAAAAAGTGAAGAAACGATAAAGAAGATGTGATCGTATACAACATGAATCACATGAACAGAACATGTGTACCGTCGATTACAAAATATTCAAGTGAAATAAACTATGGTAATTCACAATTCAGCCCGTTTCACCTTGTCTATCTGTTTGTAGAGATCTCTGATCGAACATAAAATGGACCCTCACAGTTGTTCACGGTGACGGCGAGACAACTCCGTGGGACAAGAGCGTGTTATCTCGGAATCGGTTGTTAATGAAATTGGTCTATTACCATACGATAGAGTCAGAGCGGACCCTACGTACGCGCGTACACTTGTACCTCGATAACATTATACCATCTCATTAATGCACGCCGCACTAAAACCGATACCACGGTCCCACTTTAATTACCACATCGTTAAATCTCCGATTGTGAACATATATATTAAAAAAACAACTATCGAAATATATTTTGAAGAAGAACATATAATTGAGTCTCTTCTCTACATTTAACTGTATAAAATATAGATTACCATTGTAAATTAATGTAATGGTAAGTTTATTCTTCTTAAGTCGTATTCCTCATGTTTGAAGGCCGTAGCCCACATTCATCTATTACCAATAAGATGATCATCATCATCATGAAGTTCGTTCTTCAAACTGAATTTTTTTACACCGGTTTATAACCAAATAAACAAAACGCACGTCAGTTGTATGTTCATTCAGCGGGTTAAAGTTCTAAGCAACATAAATCTTGTGTAATTGAAAAAGTGACGCTTTTAAGAGAAATACAAAAAAATTCTAAACCGACAAATTCGTTTAAACTATAAATAATGATAATAATTATAAAATTAATAGATTATTTTTATAACTTTTACATTACCATGAGCAGTTTGCTTAAGAAATTTATGTTACATATAATAATTTTCGACTTCACAAAGTGAAATGCTTTATTACAAGAATATAGATTAAAAATCAATCGGATGAAGATAAAAAAGCGGGAGCTAAAAGTTTTATGCCACCGTTTACTCTGCTACTGTTACGCCGCAACGTTTCCGTAGATATTGACGACACGTCATTTTACTTTAAACCAGTCTGCCCTAATCAATTAATTCTTAATTTTTTAACATACCAAATACATATAAATAAAAGTATTTACTCATTTACTAAACATATTCCTGACACATTGTATTTTAGTTATCAGAATATATATTTAACGAACAACTGAGATACAATAAATTTTATTTAAATATACACATTCTGGTAATATCTAAAATTTTAACTAGCGTTAAATTTTTATGTGCAAGTGTTTTATTTATCATTGGGTAATATCTGAAATTTATAATAATTTGGAAGTTAGCACACTAAAGTTATTCATTGTATAATGTTTTAAAGCCACAGACTCCGGATTTGCAGGCCCAGTATCCACTGAGATGTATTAGTTAGTCAAACGACTACTTAAAACCATCACAGATTAGATTAAATTGTTTAAGAAATCAAATCATGATGAGATCACAAAAAGAAAGAACAGAAGAGACAATGTTATTTGAATTTTTCATTCAAAATATCATCTTACTTATATACTGCATTTGGTATTTCATTTAATCGTAGGTTAGTACAATTATTATTATAGATCATATATTTAAGAAATGTTTTAATTTACTATGTACACAAGTAATAAGCAACATTAGCTCGAAACATGATTGCATCTGTCTTGTACTCCTCAGCCAAAAACCACTGGAACCGTTACATCCAATCACGCGATACAAAATAACAAGTTCCGACTGAACGAAACAATTACGTCAATTAGAAAATTTAGTTATTATTCGTCTTACTTACGAGATTATTTAGTCTGAAAACATGTAATAAACTGTTTTTTATGATATGAATCAATTTCAACATTATACTTGCTTAACTTGTTAATGTTATATATTGGTAAAAAAGAGAAAAAATTAGCACTAAGTCACTTTTTAATATTGTACAGTTAAATTAAACAACTATACTATTTCAAATATCTATATCGATTTAAATTAAACTTTTAAACACTAATAAACATAAACAATTCCTTCGCAGGATAACCTATAATAGTTTGATGACAGTATTTTAAAAACAACATGTACAACTATAAAACTAAATATCAGTCGACCCCTCTTTTAACCTGCTTTAAAGGTATGTTTTATTAAAAAAAACAATTTATAGAAATTATAAGTTTTGCTGTAACTATAATTAACTTTGTGATAGTAAACAGTTATCTAAAATAATAAAATTACTTGCTACGTATTTGAAGATTTCCGTCTCGTATTGGAGGACGACATCGCCGCGCATAAAAAAAGCGACAGTTACCATGGTCTGTATAATTTTATAGTTAACCGACAAGTAGGAGGTATTTAACTTAACGATAACAACCTAAACAGTGTTAACCAGAAAATAAGACAGATTGATTTATAAAAAAAATGTAAAATCTTGTGACTAATACAACCAGCCAAGCATTGGTAAGGGTAGATTACATAATAAATAAGAAAAACATAAAATTTATTAAAACATAAAGTTATATATGTAATAATAATACACAAACTATATATCCAAAAACTTCTATAAATTAAATAAAATCACCATTGCTTTATAGAAGTTAATATTGTTTTTACCGCTATCTTGTTTTTTTAATGAAAAAGTTTTTACATGACTTCTAACTCCTTTCATAGTTTCTCTTTGTAATCTAATAGACATTAAATCATACTAATCATAATGTATAGTTATTTGTTTGTAAACGTGTGTATGGGCACAGTGCGCCGGGCCACGCGCCATCGGGCCCCGCAGACATTGCCCGGCGTGTCCCGAAGCCGGCCGCCACTGAAAGCTGTAATTAAACTAATTATTTATTATTAACTCCGCTTTAGTCGGCTTTTTCGCTCCGGAAAAAACTTAAGTTACGATCCCGAATGCAATTTGTAGCAGCCTACAACAACTACAGCGCGGGTGTATATCGATTAACTTTTTCTCGAAAGCACCAACACATTATAATATTTTGAAGAGTAAGATATATTTTAATTTGACCAAAACATTGTTTTTTTTTTATACTACTTAGCGACGAGACGAGCGCGACGTTCACCTGATGGTAAGTGATACGCTTGCCCATGACAACGCGGTGCTAGTTAAGATGGTACACACTGCACCACATTGCGTTCGTCGCCTGGAGACATAAGGTGTAGTCTCGTTACCCCAGTAATTACTACAGCAAAATCTAAAAAATGTCTGTATTATAACATTTATTTAACTATTTAGCACAGATGGTCACGGTAAAACTTATATTATGTGTAATATATGCGTTATTCTAATAAAATCATTAATCAAAATGTACTCTACGAGTTATATATTTACTGTAAATCAGCCGCCATGACAGCGTTGATGTGTTCCGGCTGTCAATATGGCAACTAGAGTATCCTGGCCGACGTGTTTCACAATCCACGGTACCACTAACTCACTGTAGAATAAAAAAATAAGTATTATGAAATTTTACTAAAATTTTGAAATCTACCGATTATTACACGTCACTAAACTTTCCATTTCTTCATTCACATTAAAATTATTATCAAAGCTGTTATAATTTATTAAATGTTTGTTCTTACAGAACATCCCGAATAGTGTCGGTAGAATTGTTTAATCAATCGGGATCGGTAAAAGACTCGAGCGATGGAGCTTCCTTAGCGGATACGGAAGAGAAATAAACAATATTTCCGATACATTTTTAAACCGTACACTGTATTAGCTACTGCTTTTATTAGATTTTATTGATTTTTTGCTAGATTCGAACATAAAATATTAAAATGATTATCTCGTCGAATTTTTAAAATTGATCGTGAAACTTAAGAAAATTTCGCCTTCTTTCTTCTGTAATTTTTTCGTTTATAATGCTTTAGATTATTAATAACGTACTGCCCACTTAATATTCCCACTGTTGGTATGGAGTCCTAAATAACGGATAAAGTAATTACAAATTGACATACATTGTTATATTTACTTCTTTTTATCAGAGCAAAAAGAGAAATTTTGCTTATGTGTATATTGACTTACCATGATGAATTTCTGTAAAAGCTTGCCATTAAATAGGTTTTACAAAAACATAAAAGTAGGTAAAATCAAAAAAATTGTTAATTTCAGTGAAAGCTTTGATGTAATTTCGTTGATTCCTTTTTATTAATAAGAAGTATATCTAAAAGTCTGTTCAGTAAGTATTATAAAAAAATCTAACTATTAGTGTAAAATAGAAAAGATAGATTATTGTACATTAATATTTAACCAAACGAAAAGTATTAAGTTCGGGTGAAATCATAAGTTGCGTTCGTTTCAACAGAAGTCCATGCATGCACGCGTAAATACTTCTTCGTCGGAGCTTTATAAACGGGATATTGAAGAAAAACAATCAAAGCGTCCGACACAATTCCGAAGCGAGCACAGTACTCACAATTAGAAATCACTTATCGAGTTCATTCGTAGGGAGGTACGCGCATTCGGCTCCAAGGTCGGAGAGCTTCCGTTCGGCGTGAGGCAAGTTCCGGTGTTGGGAAACATCGGGCTAATTGTTCACATTGCCTCACTCCAGCGTTTTATTGCATACAAGGATTCGATTCCTCTTTGAAATTAGGGATGAAAGTTTTAAACGTTAATGTGTTTGTGTGCCAATGGATTGTTTGGGTAACATCGGGGGATGACATGAAAATTTGACGTTTGATCTTTCGTATTCAACAACTACATTGCTGCGTATATCTACTCGATATTAATACTGTATTTGGTATTGATAACATTATAGATTTCTTTTAACATTTGTTACTAGTAAATAAAACAGTTGTTCTCGCTAATACTAGCACAGTCGTAGGACTTCTCACAAGGAGAGGGTCTAGGCTATTTATTCATCACGCTGGTAAAGTTCGAGCTAGTGGATGTTATATATTCATGAAAGTTGTTTATAGAACATGTCGGTTACCTCACGACGTTTTTCATCACCTAAAGATCAAGCTCAGTGGAAATCAAACTCTTTTTTTTTTCATCAAGAGCAGTGATGAAATATATTGATGTTGAATTTTGTCAATACAGATCCACGTCAATGGAGCGAGGCTGCGGTGGCCGCGTGGCTGCGATGGGCCGCCCGGGAGTTCTCACTGGAAGGTGTAGCTCTGCAGCAGTTCGCACGCGCCCAGGGCAAGGACATATGCGCCATGGGACGCGACGAATTCGTAGCGAGGGCACCCGCTTTCATGGGAGACATACTGTGGGAGCACCTCGAAATACTACAGAAAGGTAAGCCAATAATTTCATAGGAAAAGTATTATTTATCAAGTAATCCTAAATTTCATAGTAAATATAAATTTCGAAAGAAGACCACCCAAAAGGTGGAGAGACGCCATTTGTCAACAAGCGGGTAAAGAATGGATACCGATTACAAAGGATCGACATGAGTGGAAAAATGGATAGGAAGCCTGTGTTCGAAGATGGACACAGTAGTGCTGTTATAGTTATAGATACATAGACAAATTTTATTGGCGCTTTAATAGAAGCTGATTATTACAAACAATTTTTTGTAATATTTCATAATAACAGTCTACAAAAGTAGTAAATGTATTAAAAGTAACAAACTATCCATAAACTTATTGTTGGTTATAAACAATTAACTCTTTAGCCATTTCGCCTAGCTGTAATGCAGTCGCTTTTAAAGACTTAATAGTTCTCTATATCACCGATAATTACAGTTAAGTACATTTTTTTAACTGAAACCTTTTATTTCTTCTCACATTTTTAACGAATAAGTACTTCACAGATGTGGAAAAAGAGCGTTCACTGCTCGCTAACGTGCCGCCGAACATGTACGAGAGCAACGTGTGCCTGCCGGAGCTCTCCGACTACATCCCGCCGCCAGCTCACCACTACAACAACAACAACACAGGTATGTAACGAAATAGCAAAGAAGCAACAAAATTATCATCAAAGCATCCTTTATTTTATGTACCTTACGAACATCATTAGAGCTCCATTAATAACAACGGGAATCATTGCTTTTATCAAAAAGGATCAACAGAAATTTTTTCTTCAACACTTTCGGATAAGAGCGGTAAGTCCACATTTCAAATTTATGTTTGATTTAATTTCGCCAAAGAATTAATAATATATATACATATCCCGACGTATCAGAAAACAACTTTGATATAAATTTAAGGTAAATATTATAAGGCATAACAACAGCAATAGGAATTGTAACGAAAATATTTATTTATAGAATATAATATAAATTCTTGAAACATAATTGTCTCCTTATAAGTACAAAGTTTCTTTATAGCTTGCGAGGCCGCTTTCTCTTCTTCTATAATGAATGATCACAACCTCGTTAGCCTATTAAATATACTAAAGTCTTATACATACATTTTATAATAGAGTAATAGATCATTAAATATATTTCAGCGAAACCGGAAACATGTTTATTGTCCCTAATTCTCGAATTAGGAGCGAACCAAATTAAATGGGATAATGTCGATTTGTACATGCAGGAACAAGACAAACTGTTAACCGTACTTAAGACCAATAAAATTTCTCCTTTCAACAACAGTATCGTTTGCTTGCTTTTATTATGATCTTATTACATTGAAAAACATACAAATTATTACTCGTACATACGCTTCATTATTAATATACTTTTTAGTATGACAATAGTTTCCTAATCTCTCCGAATCTTGATTCAGAAATTTATTTATTAATGAAAGAAAACTTTAACCTCTAACAAGTTTTATATATTTTAAAATAAAACTAATCAAAAATTTTAATAAATCAATGAAAATTTTGATAAACTCAGAAAACCACTTTGTAACAACTTTCTTATTCAACGACCCGGAAGAAAACATTTTAATTTTCAACTTACCGATCTAAATCGTCATTGCGGAAATAGAAAAAAAGAAAAGTTGTATATAATTAGGAAATACATGGAAAAATGTAAACGAGCCTAGGCCCTAACAGACGAAGAGAAACGAAAAAAAAAATAATCCCTGATGCATAATCTGTGAGCTGTCGCTATCAACTCATAAAGATAAGCGAGTCGTCGGCTTATCTTCAGAGCGGTAAAGCCAGTCTCATTAAACTACTAGTCATGATAACCCAACAATTACGTTCCAGTTTATTACGAGACAATTAATGCTATCGATGCTATAAAAGTAAAGTTTGCTGTTGTCGCCCATGACATCCGATATCCTACCCGAAACGTAGTACACGAATGTATCGTTCACAATCGAGTAATAACTATATCAGATAAAATAGCGACGGCACGGGCCACCGTGGTGTTGCATCGATTAATCTCCCGACAGAGCTTCTGCATTAAGATTTAATTACACCATATCATTATCGATACATCGCGAGCTGTAATATCGATAAATTTCTAAAAGCATTGTGAGTTAAAGTACTTTTTAAAGAGCATGTTACGCCCAAATAATCGTCGGCAAACGGAATTTAAAGTACCATTGGACTCTGTAACTTCGTTAGCATGTATCGTAATGTGGGCTATATAATACTGAATTTTTTTATTGCCTATTTGAGATAAGATTCGGACTCGTGGCATATTAAATGCGTTTGTTTCTCATAAGGATGGAAACTTTAACGGTAATTCAAACCAATAGTTTTCTCATTTTTTCATTTGAATGTAAATGAATTGATAGTTAAATAAATGTAGATGAGGCAAGGTATTAACACTATTAAACAATAGGAATACATTACTATTATAGAAGTGAGAATTTTTTAAAGAACTCTTTATAAATAAAGTCGACAATCGTTTACTAGTCAACAAATAACTGTATATTTTGTATACACTCTTTAGAGTTAAATTTCAAATGACGTACGATGAACGTAATACGATCTTCTCATTCTCTCTACAGTGTTAACTTAATTCATTATGTAAAGTATGCGACATTTTGGTATTAAAAACAGATGTTTAAATTTAAAACGTTAAAAAAGCTCGTAAGACGCACAAACGACTTCATGATTTGTTACAGAGGCCGCAGTGCAACTAGAAGTAGATAATAATGAATCAAACTTTACAATCGGAGGGTGGCTGCACAATATCACGTGTAAAAGCTCATTTCCATTAGATATAAAGCGTGTTTATTGCGTTGTAAATCATAGCCGAGAAATGTTTTGACCGTAACCTGAACGTTGCTACTGAAATAATAAATAACTGGCAGAGACAACGTGCCTCTTGCAGGTCGTTAGCGCGGGTGGTCCCGTGGACATCTCAACGACTAATTTACACCTCCCATCCATGTTCCTCGTCCATCCTCCTGATGTATGTTATCGATGACAAATTCTTATTAATATTCTAATTTCATCGTTAAATGATTGGCCTGCCGTATATGCGACTAATGCATCTTAAACAAATATACAAAACAAAATACGTTACACGTTTTAATCTCATCTGTAATTTTTTAAAGTAAAAAAAATCTCTTTAATATGTCTATTATTTCATTGTAGTATAGTTTGAAAACTCTTGAAGTTATAATTGTTTTTAGTAAAAAAATTGTAAAAAATACCTGTTAATGAAACCTATTATTTTTGTCTGCTATACGTGGACTTGTATTTATTATAAAATACAAAAATGTAACCCCAGTTTAAATAACTATATCGATACGTAAATCTTCTTAAATTTCATTAACTAAATACTTTAGCTTCTACGTTTTCTTTTTAATTTGGTTTATAAGTTATGTATTTAGTTCGTAAGTCGAGTAGCGAATCATACAAACCGTCTACACACAAGTTTTCCACTTGGGCGAGCGCGGCTGGCGCAAGCGTGCGACCTTGGCGCCATTTTTCCGCTCTCTTTCAGCGCATCGGAGATTCGCCATCGGTGTCTTGTACCCGTGCCACAATTTGAATCGCGACACCTGGCATATTACTCTAAAATGTCGCAACATATTACATTAAACACATACATCTCCTTCAACATCAACACAAATCAGTCCTTTGCCTCCCGTTCCATACCTGCTCTATTTCGCCGAAATATTGAATGGGACTTCACTAAATATTCTTAATCATTGGTGCGTATAAAATTATATTTTTTATCCGATCTGATTATAACATGGTATATAAAAAAAAAATAATTCACATGATCTTTAAGATCTGTATGAATTTATGAGATCTATATAAAGATTCGTGTAGAAATGTTATAATTGGTGAATATGCATAAAACGTAAACAGTAACATGTTAACTTAGTGTGAATGCGAGCCCCTACCAACTGCCCTCACACTCGGCTGGGCTGCGTAGGAGCGTGCCATTCAACAGTCAGTCTTCAGGCACAATCACGTTGTGCTTGGCTTCTAACTTTAGCTTAAGACTAAAACTTTCCCGTAAAAAAAAAATATTCGATTCAAAAGCTGTTCTACAGGCGTTAGCGATCTGTTTAATTATATTTAAATATAAATTCTATAAATAGATTTTCAATCTTTAAATTCGAGTGATGTCTAACAACCGAGACTAAGTGTAGTGGTGTGTGTGTGAACAATGGGAGACCTGGATTCTGGTTAAAATATGTTTTTACACCCGAGCTCGCGCTCCAGGGACTCCACTGAGCTGGACCCACTTATCGTATGGAGAGGTAAGTGATCGTAACTTTGTATTATAGTTTAAAAGTATTTCTTATTTCAACCGCCGGAAAATAGATCCAAAAATATTTTAGGGTTTCTATAATTCAATTTCGTTCTATATAAATAAAAACTGCAATAAGTTAGTTACGGAACGTTTTGATATAAACAAATTTCAATCAATAATTTAGTTAAGCTTTGGGGTATAACATAATGATGATCATTTTGTTTAAAATTTATTTAGGCTGTATAGATAAATTGGAGAGATCTGTTAGTTCAAACTTCCTCTAAATGCTTGGCTATGCTTCTAATTAAGTTAATGTAACAGACAAGTTTACGTCGGCAAGTGTTTAAAGTATCATGCAAACAATTAAGGCTAGCGCTCCATCAACTTTCAGCGGGCAGCGCATTGTAAATTTTCCCGTCCTCGGGCCAACTCGGCCGTTACCAACGAATGCAACTGGGCCGAACGCTTGGAGGTTAACGCACAGAACACACGGCGTATTCAACATTTTGCAATTACTCATATTAATAAGGCGTATACACACTGCATTGGTGCAATTCGGAGGCATCCGCGCTGTCGCAAGGCGTTCGTTCGCGCGGCGCATCCTCGTTGCGCAGTCGCCCACTAATCGCCGGACGTTCGGCTCGGAACAACTTTGCGAAATTACAATACAACCGACTACCAGTTTCATGGTCAAAACGCGCCTATCATTTGAGGACATCACTCGTCATGCTATAAGAAGTTTCATTTGTGTAAAAGCCGTTAATATTTCATTTTATGAAGCGACAAAATGAGCACGACGTCTGTAATATACTTATTATATATATCACTGGTGGCAGGTCTCTGTTGTCAATGACCGTCTAGGAACCCCTGCAGCTCTTATTTCTGTAGTGTGCAAACACTACTGTGTCCCAGTTTGAAGAGCGCTGTATGCTAGTGAAATTACTGGGGTATCGATATTTAACACCTTATGTCTCGAGGCGGCGAGCGCAATGTGGTGCAGTGTATACCATCTTAACTAGCGCCGCGTTGTTATGGACAAGCGTATCACTTATGCTTCGTCGAATAAAGAAAAATTGCGTGGCGCTAGTTAGAATTATTTACACTGCACCACATTGCGCTGATCGATTTGACACACTAGCTATTAACTCTCGTTACCTCAGTAATGTCTCCTACCAAGACGGTCTTCAGCAACAAAGACCATACCGTTTGTAAAAATATTTAATAATATCTGACGCATTTAAAACTATATACCGTAACATTTTCACAAAAGGAAAAGCATCGCAATTCATCACATAATTATGTCCATAATTCGTCGTTGTGCTATAAGAAAATACTAGTAAATGTATGTGTATGTCTGACATAAAAAACAAGTTTCATTAAAAATGGTAATCCCTAAGCGTCCGCCGATAAAGACAGAAATATCCAGAGGACGTTAATGAGCAGGTAATGAATTGCAACGCGTCGTTAAAGCTTTATACATATCATATGTAAATCACGGCAACGGGGGCCATCCTTATTAGCGAACGTTTACGAGCAACGCTGGCAGGTCGCTGGCAGGTGGCTGACGTGGCACCAATCATAATAATTTATTTCCATTTAGTGGTACGGCACCTTTAATCAGAAGCGATAAACTCGGCGACGCTCGATATCCTGCCCTACAGTGATTTACTAACAAGCCGAGAAGCCCCGCCCTATCGCAGGGTACATATCCTAACAACGTAATGTATGCAATTGGACGGCTTTTTATCTGCCATGTAAATAGCGCGGCAAAAAATGCGAGCCTCAACTTAACGAGCTTAACTTAACACTTAACGAGGCACACGCCAAACGGAGAAATCAATGCCGTACAGCTGTGAAGTGTTGTCAGGGAAAATATCGAGCTTTCTAAGATATCGATGAAAAGATAGGTGTCGTTTCGAGCGGCCACTTCCGGCGGCCATTGTGCTTCAACCGGGGAGCTTCCGCTGCAACCCGATATACACTCCTGCGCACGTGCGGCAACCTTTTCGAATTTCAAATTATAAAATTCGGAACAAAGGATGTAGGATAGGAAATCAATTAAGCTAATAATATTGTAATAGAGAAACTCAATGGTTATGCACTACGCTGTATCTGCCTAGCTTTATAAATATCATTTCAAAGATTCGGTGGAAGTGTTTGGTGTCTCAAATAAAAAGAAAATTCATTGTCTTTTCAAAGAGAGCACAGACCGACTGAATAACTACTTACAATTTTTTTTTCTTTATTGTCGATATTACATATTGATAAACATGACATAAGAACAATGGAACCACTGCACCGTTGTCGACAAACATCGAAAAATACATAATACGCACTTAAAGAAAGCAGGTAAGTAAAGGAATAGAACTCGAGTGTTTCGCGAACGAAAAGAGCAAAGGGCGCTTCGTCGTATGCGTTTACAATATGAACACACACCCGACAGCGAGGGGCCCTTGTCCTTCAATAAACCCTTAACAAGGACTCGCGAGGGGAGCCCGGTGAGGCTATACAATCAGTTTTCTTCATTCACCTACTTCAGGTGGCCTTGATTCGAATCCTGGAATCTGATTCGATTGTCGTCGATCCGATATTAACTGAGGGGAAGGGTCAGACACTCACAAAGGACTTTAATATTCAAATTAGATTTTATCGCCGCCGATTTATATTCGTTCAATTTAATGAAAGTATCGATACAGAATAAGGAATTTAGTAGGTATTTTTATATAATATCCGCTTACTTCTAAACAGTTAATAGTATAACACCTAATATGGATAAGCAGGAAAGCTTTTTTTTCTTATTTCACAACTAAATATTTATTAAATAGTTATATACAAAATAGCATTTTCCGTTCTACAATTTTATTAAATTATACACCCTTATCAATAGTTGCATTAATGACTATTATATCATGGCGTTTTATCATATTTATTTAATTATGAATGGAATATATCATCACGGATTCGTCCTACACTTGGTTTATATTTATTTGTTGCAACCGGATGGTTTAGTCCATTCATGGAACTTAGAATGCAACATTACAGATAATGCTTTATCGCTGACACAGTAAACTAATTATTGTTCAATTTAATTGTATAGTAGATAGATACAGATAGAGTACAGATCCCATAAAAAATATTATTAATTAAAGTACTTTGTATCAAATCAATATCAAACGAAAATTTGTTTAACTTTTTTTCAATTTCAACTTTTTACGAACATTACCCAAATTACAAGATCACACAAATAGGTAACATGAGAATATTATCAGAAATAACTCAATAAGCACATTAAAAAGGCTTTTTTTTATTGTAATTCAAGTAGAGAAGAGAACAGTGCGTGCAGGTGTGTATACACCTTGTTTGTCTGACTGAGAACATCACCAGCACCGTGCGAATATCCGTGAGATGAATTTTTCGCGTACACGGCAAGTTTTAATAATCCACGTGAATTCGCACAATGGATATCGTATTACTGTTAAAGGATTCCCCAAGGTAGAGGTGCCGACAAAGACCGCCGGCGGCACCTCTGTAATGCCGAATTCAATTAATTGCCTTATTTGCAGTACTCCCTACGCTCATTGTAAGAATCCCCCGCAAAAACAAATATTTGAGGGGGCCTTCATTACCCGTTATTAGGTGGTAAGTTTTAATCGTTCCCTGATTTCGTTTGAGCGCCCGAACGGAGACACGACAGTATTTAATTTGTTTAAAAGATGAAAAACATTCACAACTTGGTACTGTACCAACAAATATACGTCACTCATTACATAGCGATGTAATCAAAGAATACATTCGTTTTAATTTAGTTTTAGTATAATGTAAATACAAAAATGTTACGGAATATTCAAAACAACAGATTATATATAATTTGTATTGATCAATATAAATAAAACAGAAAACATTCAAGATTTATCAGAAGATATCTATTTATCATAAAAACAATATTAAGGTATTTTATAATCATTACTATTGATGTAGTTTGATTAAATAATTACGAAAAATTACTCTTTATTAAAACTCTCCTCATTACAAGTTGAAGCAGGGGATATCTATCGTGCCGAAACACGTGGCCAAGATATTCAACCTTTCGCCTTTTAACGGTCTGCAATACTATTCTGGCAAAGTAGAAGGAAAAAGACGTGTTGGACGCCGAAAAAAATCCTGGCTACGGAACATAAGGGAGTGGACTGGTATCACCAACGTGGAGCAACTGTTCCGGGTGGCACAAAATAGACAGAAATTCGCAGAACTGACGGCCAACCTCCAGTAATGGAGACGCACTTTAAGAAGAAGAAGAAAACTCTCCTCAAAGTTCTATTAGTAAAAAATGTTAAAAAAAAACAAACTTGAAGTCAAATATTATTGTTAAATATTAATAACGTTTGTTAAAAATACTGATAAGAGTGATCTAAAATAAACATTAGTTACTTAGAAATGACTGTTAATGAACTGAAAAAAATTCAAGAGCTATTTAAATATTGTTCCAATATAAATATGTCCCCAATATGTTATCGGAGGCAGTAGGGTGGAAGGCGCGGGCAGGGGCGGACGCAGTGGGCGCAGATTGTCCTTCGCAACGGTGGCCCTGAGATATCGCTGTCACAACAATGTCGCCCGCAGGCACAAGTCACTCATTCGAATATGTTCGTCCTTTATCGACCTTTTTATTTCAGTTTGCATTCCATTAAAATTCACAATAACACCGAAGATAAAATACGTTTCTGCTATCGTAATGGCGCCCGCTATTACCACAGATTTTTTATTTTCAAACTGACATAAATAATAATTTTTAAACAACAAAAAAATTTATAACATTTGATTAATATAAAATAAAAAATAAATTATAAATGATGAAATTTAATTTTAAAATAATAGCCTTAATGAATGAATCCGCAAAATTATCAATGACAGTAATCCAATCTCCACCAAAGCGCAAGAAGAATATGTCACAATCATAATGTTCTCAGAAATCGTTCCAAATTTAAACGTGGATAAATGTCGTATCTCGCGCCATCCCGCCACATGACGGAGGCCGAGAGGAATAAATTATTAGTACCGGAAGTGACGTCCCGAACGCGCTCAATTTAAAACAGAGCACTCGGGAGCGCTGCGTCAATACCGCCCCACAGTGTAAAAAAACATAATTGCGGCTTCGTATACCATAGACGCATCAAATTTGCTTTTAAATGTCACTTTTATTCAATATTAACACAAAAAAAACAATCATCGCGACAGACAACGCCATACGTTTTCCCTAAATCGCAGGAAACGAAATATGTTAACCTTAAGCCCGGGCTAATAGAGAATATTAAATTGAATTTCAAATCAGTATTCAATCGATTCCGTATAATCTAACGGGCCGGATGTTTCGAGCTTTTTTAATTAGTGCAAAGGTTTGAATGTTTAGAAAAAAACCTTTTACGCCGTCAACTCAGTAACGGGCTGTCGATACTGTTTTACATACACATATCTTACACATGTATGTAGATCTAGCATTATTACAACTAACAAATTAAAAAAACAAAATCCTTATAATATTATATATGTAGTAATGATCATTCACAACTCTATTTATTTATTTATAAGGTATCCAAAAAAGATTACACAATACATAAATTACAACTTACTTAAAATAAAACAAGACTTTAGTTAACTTTAGTTATACATACAAAATTTAATTTTGTACAATGAATAAACTTTAGTGTACGAAGGGCAACACCGCACTGATAAAAATTTAATACATTTCAATAAAATTTAACATAACGATAAACAAAATGTGTTAAAAATTAATAAAACATTATTTCTGATGTGTCACCTAGTGGAAAACAACGGTGTAGATATATTTGTGTCCTAATTTTTTTTATTGGTCGGTACGTTCACAGCTCTACTTCAAATAACAAAGTCTTTGGCAAAGCAGAGAAAATTATCAATGACATTGAAGATATTAACTAGTAATGAGATACATTATCAGCATTAATTATTCTTTATTGTATACAACGAATGCTTTAAGCTTTTTCTCATGTACTCTTGTCTCACTGGATAAAAGAGCCTCTTTAAAATACAAAAAAAATTCTGGATCACGCCTTCTTATATCTACAACATATAAATGATTCAAAATTAAAAGATATTATGCTGGACCTGTTAAAAATCTAGTTTTAAATGTGTTTTGGATAAATTATTTTATACATTTGTTAGCAACCCCCGGTTCGACAGCTCTGAATGTAGTGATCGCCTCTGTACAGAGTTATGGACTGTTTTTTAGTTTTTATCTAAAAAAGATTGTTTATCTGGCACTTCCGTCGCCTGCCGCGCCCGATACGCTCACTAGCTCTTTATTGTTTACACTTAATGTTATTCAAAGCAGGGAATTCCTCGGTAAATTGTATTTTTAAATTTAAACGCCGCCGCTGCCATGACGAGTGGCTTACTCTGTGAATATCGATCGGCTGTCGGGTATTTCAATATTACTTTGCCTTTTTGCGATCGACATTACGCGAATGCCATACGTAATTCACCTCTTTTCTTTGCCGCCTCGTTCGGTTTCTATCAGAAGAAAATGGACGTAGGCTGTAAAATACATACAAGAACTCCATTTTCTATTACCGATGTAGAGATTGAAAATAATCATAGATACATAGATACTGAATAGACTTTTAAAACTGAACATAAATCTTGAATAATAATATTGTTAGAATTCATGTTTTTAAATGTAGTCATATAAAATCTTTCGATTTCCCTGTGCCTTTTTGTCGTCATCTCGGGAGATTGTTCCACCGGAGACAATATCCCGCTCGTGTTTATTTCCGTGGCCCATTTATACAAATATGGAAAAGTAATTTCCCGAGCCATTTCCCCCACGCCGCGGCGTACCTTGTTGCTAATTACATTTCGCTGCGCTCAGTCGTGTTTCTGTAAAGAACTCGTAGTATTTTGTTAAAGAATTGATGCGGTATTGTAATGTTTGCTTTTACTATATAATAAAGTAAAAAAGTACGCCAAAATATCTTAAGAACTTCACCGAAACAACCTCATTCCATTAACCAATTAGCAAGAAGGGTAGATATATTTATGTAATGATGCGGGCATTCTGTCTTAATACTTAGCGTTATTAATCTATTTCAAGCATTTGTCGAGGACATAATAGTATTTTGTTATTCACATTTAAACAAGTCGAAGCGATGAGAAACCTAAAAATATTCGAAGGCATATTATTAAATAAAATGGATTAAGCAATTAATTTTTTTTTTAAATAAAATTCGAGTCATCAATCCTATTGCGTATGTACCGCGGTAACTTGGCAGTAAAAAAAACAATTCGGATCTTCCGACATCGAAATCACTTCCTCCGGCAGACAATGGTCCTCTGTATCCGGCTGCACACGTGCTCAGGTGTCTATTATCCCCCGGGACCTTATCGTCCCCCTCTGTCTTTTGTATCATCGGGTCCACCCCTCGTAACTTGACCCGGTTTTGGCCAAGTACCGCCCCTCAAAATTCTACCCGCCCCACTGAATCAAATTCGCGACTTGGCCCGCTAGATTCTGAGATATAATCACATCTGTCTTTTCTTGCCTGTATGTTCTAATATCTATTGTAAACAACATAAAACTAACACAATGCATACATACGAATCGAAAGGTAAATATAATCTTTATATCAACTTACTTCTCTTGTGATAGTAGAAATTTCCATTTTTCACTGAACAATATTTAAGACTATACAACATAGTTTTCTTTTATTTATTAGAACTTACCGGCTATTTGCGTAACCATTACTCCAGTAATCAATATTATTTCATTTATTCAAACCTTCTGTTCTATGGTTGCTCCTCATTAAATTTTACGAACATAGGTAGACAAATTGAGTCGGACATAAAAGGCATTTAAATTCAAGCGGTTTCCAAGAGTCGTACGCGACGTTCAAACAATGCTTGCCAACGTCAAGGTCGCATCGCGTCACATCACATCTCATAATCATTATACGTAATTACGATTTACCTCGTCACCGGCATGGGAATTAGCGGAACAATTCGCCCGTTCAAAATTGTTATTGTTTCTTTTTTCATTAGGTTCTTATGACGCCTTAAGTTGCCAGTATAGCACAGATAATAAACGATTAAAAGAGGTAAATAAAAATAGGTTTTTAAAATAAAGGTCCTATACAATCTATTAATTATAATTTAAATATTTTTAACATTACATTTTATTAACTTATTTTTAACACACTAATATATAACCTCTTTTTGAGTTAAGTTTTTCAGAAGTAAAACGGTTCGTTACCACATAGGTATTTAAAAACCTCAACTTAGAGTGAAAAGCTGTATGTAACGATATCAATATGAACAATACCAAAACTTTATTCATGTATTAACAATTAATAAGTGTGATCTGTGAATTTTAAAAGTAATAGGCAGGAGGAAAAAACGCAACTGTCTAGAAGACATCGTTCACTGCTTATCACTGTAGATTTATTGACTAGAGTTCTTAAATACTCACTTGCATTAATTAAAAAGGTGCCTGTGCTAATTTTTATCATAGAGAGGTATCGAAAAAAATCTACGGTCGTGCAACAGTTGGTCGCGGCAGCAGGTGGCGCGACAGGTCGTCACGACCGCCGCTCGTATTGCTCCGGGTCGATTCGGCGACGCTCGGGCCGCGTCGGAGCAGTCGCTCGGCGCTCAGCGCGGCCGCCCTCTCGTCCCGCCCGAACACAAAAGTGCCGGAAAGCTCAGCTCAGTCGGCAATAAGACGCACTGTAGGGCAGCGGTACGTCGCTGCCGAAAGCGTTTTAATAACGATCGTATCTTCGTAAACAATTTAATCGACATTATTTTATTTAAAAAAAACAAATATTATTTTTAAATTTTATTAACAATTTTTATAATTTCCGTACAACATTGAAATATTCGAGGATAATTTAAAATCAGTGCGAAACTGTGATGCTGTAGTGAAAACGGATACTCAGAGAAAAGCAGCTATGCTTCTTGTGGAGGCGCCTGGCGAGGCTGCCGTGCCACCGTGCGCGACGCCGCTGCACCTTCCCATGGCGACTTTAACGAAACTTAACTTCACGGACTACAGTTCTAAAGTGACCAAGCAGTACGCGGAAAGTGGTGCAGAGCAGAGAGACAGCAGTAGGCAATGTTACGATAACGCGTTGAGTGCGAGATTGAACTATGAACAATCAGTGTGTGGTGTTGGAAAACTGAATTACAGCGAACACAGCAGACTCTCCTTCGAACCAACTTTAGATAGCATCAACACTGATCAATCCTTCATACTACATGCAGGTTAGATATTTCTTTAAAAAGCCTTCCGTTTTTTTAAATATTTTTATCAAATTTATTTATGAACCAAAGACGGCATCGTCTTTGGTTGGTATGATGAGATATTTTATTGCATTTAAAATTACAGAATAATTATTATTTTATTACAAATTAAAAATTATGTTAATATTATAATTATGTAAAGGTATTTTTCCTCGTCTGTTTAAATAACATACAAAAGAAGCAATATGTGTTTTCTTATCGCGTAACTATGGTGAGGTTCGGAATATTATTTCAGGAAAACGGCAAGTTAATTAACGGAGTTGTTTTGTTTTCTTATCTTTAATACTGACTGGGCCTGCAATCCTTAAAGTAACAAATAATACAACTCCATTACATGAACATAAATTCTTTTTAAATGGCTTTATAACGATGAGAAAGTAACATTTAGTAAATTTGTTCTATCTAATCCTTATCGCGTTATTCAACAAATCAATATTCAAGGATTTCAAAGAATTAATTGTATATAATTTAATGAAGAATATGATTGTACGTACTAATATATAAGTACGCCATCTATAATTAAAAATTATAATCAGTAGTAAGCAAAATATTTATTTGGACTATATTATGATTTGCGTGTCATCCCTTGGAATTAAAAAATTAAAATGTTTTCATTGACAACCGAAGCTAACGGGCGGAAGTACTTTCGCCGCCGCCATGTTGGATCCGGCGCTGGCGCACCTCGGACTTCCGCCGCGTGCCGCGCATAAAAAGCTCCGCAGAAACGTCACAAAACCACCATTTGCATACACGGATACGTGAAAATAATTTGAACGTCGCATCTACATTCTGTTATAGGTGTTGTTGAATGGCGTAGCTTTTGTAACACGATTAATAACGCGTTCACGTAATATTCTGTTCAGCCATTATGAATAACGTATTTATAATTTCAAACTTTTATGCTATAGATTTAAACTCATCAATAACATAATGAATTACAATATTTTATTCAGTTTACTAATAAAATATTCTTATTTTTTATTATTATTTCTGTATAAAAAAGGATAACAACTATTCGAACATTTTACCGAATAACGATTGTCTGTATATAAACGAAAAAATTATTAGATACTTCTTCAATCTTAACAGTTTATAATAATTGTAGAAATAATAAAACAATTAATTACGTCAATTTGTTATTATTAGGATAAAAATAGTGAAATAATAAATGGATATCGCGTATTGTCTCGTTTGAATATTCATGCAACTCGTTCAGATATGATCGGTGTTAGGCCACGTCCGAGCGCACTGTAAGCCTGATAATATACTAGGGAGTAACAAATAGTCATTCTCTTTAGTATTATTTAGCGATTGTTTTGTTAATTAATACTTCACTGGTGGTAGATCTCTCTAGGTACGTACCACCGCAGCTCCTATTTCAGCCGGCAAACAGTAGTGTGCAAACATTACTGTGTTCCGGTTTGAAGAGCGCTGTAAAGTAGTGTAATTACTGGGGTAGCGAGACTTAACCCCTTATGTCTCAAGGCGACGAGCGCAATGTGGTGCAATGTGTACCATCTTAACTAACGCCGCGTTGTTGTGGGCAAGCGTATCACTTACCATGAGGTGACGGCTCGCTCGTTTCGTCGCCTCGTAGTATAAAAAAACTACTTATTATTTATTTATTAGTACAGTGAATTAAGCTTTAACCAAGAAAATTAACATGTAAGTATTATTATATCTAAATACGACGAACGCAATAAGGTGTAGCATTATTCTTACCGTCGCTATGTTATGGACAAGCGTATCACTCACCATCAGGTGAACGTCTTAGTCTCATCGCTTCGTAAAATAAATAGAAGTGAATTGCAATCGATATTATGCAGTAGTGTGATATAGTCTTTGGATTTGGTAGCGGACGGTCACAAATGGTAACCAATAAGAGGTAACGGTGCAGGTCGCTCACCTTTTGTTAATCGCTTCCTTCCTTTTACAGATCGACGAAAATCTCATTCTCATTCTATAAAGACGTGACCGTAATGCGGTATTTCCCGCAACTAATTTATAGGTTATTTTAAACTTTCCTTATAAAGAACTCGCGGGTTTAAGATCAAAGTTAACTGCCTCCGTAGCGCAGTGGCTAGTTCCAAGATATTTTTTGGTAATTGTTTATAAGCAGACCAATCCCATGTTTTATTGTAATATTACATAACTTATTTAAAGTATGTCAGAAAAATATTTGTTGTAGTTCAAAGAAAACGTATTTCCAGAACGTTTTGCTCTCGTTTTGTTTGCGTTACATTTTGTACAGTTTTAATTTTCGCTTTCATATCTCAGCCGAATTACTTTATATTTTTAAACTGTAACATCACTATGGGGTTATTTATAATATTGCAAGTGTTTAAAGTGTACAAAACCGGTATAAATATATTTATACTTGTTTTTATAAATTCGCTATTAACATTTAAGTAATGAATAAACATGTCCCGGACGTTTATCTCGCGAATTCTTTATGCGCCGTCATTATTGTCAATACTGAACTGAATAACCTTTCGAAAAACCCTCGCATCAGCCGGCTAGAGTTATTATAAACATTCTAATAAATTTACCACGTCCAATATGATCATTAGGACGTTCTAACTCACGAAAGGAGTCAACATTAGGCACCTGTCTAAAGCGACGTCCATACGCACCTGTTCCGCAGATGATTCGCCGTATACGTTTCAAATGAACAACGCGACATCCTCAGAAAACCTATTTCTATCGGAAGTTAAAGTGTAAGTACCGGTTAAGTGGATAAATATCAAATTGCTAGAAACGTACAATGGCATAAGTCACAATGTAAAAAGAAAACATTCCGAACAGTTGCAGAATAAGTCCTGTGAAAAAATTCTTTATCGGATAACCTTCCGCAATCAGGAAAACAGAAAAGTTATACTAGACTCGTCCGATTAAAATTCCCTGGTGTCCTTCTAAGATACAGTCTAAGTCATTCAAGCTGAAACAATGCTATTATGTACTCTTAAATCTTTTTATCATTTCTCATCTGGTAATACGAACAATGATTACAGTAAACAAATGATTTTCGATATCTCCTATAGATTTAATCACTATTTACCTGTGACACGTAAAACTAAATTAAAATTCAATTAAAACTATGTAACAAAATAAAAATGTACATAAAAGAAAATATTGATTTAGAAGTTCTTCGGCAAAAGACACTTCTCCCTTCAATATAAAAAATAATGAAATTCCAAAATATCATCATGCCCTAAGAACTTTGCTGTACAGCTCTTTATTTCATTAAAATATTGAATACAAGAACATCTTTGTTACAACACATTGAAGTTCCATTTTAAAAGTTAATTGAGGAAAACACAATGTTTCATAATCATTACACGCAGTACTTTGATGTACCATTAAAGTAACCTTAATTAGTATAAATATATTTATAACTTGTCCTCTAGTACCAATGCTTTATGGGTCTGAAAACAACATAAAATATTTGTGAATTGTTTAGAATATTTATTGGTATTTATTCATTCAATTATATTTTGCTCGTACAATAACGATAAAGACAACAATTCTGAATATACTTTTAATAATTTTATAAGACTCGTAGATAATAAATAATCTAATATCTATATTCAAAGCGTGCAATGCATATTTCGACGTCATTGTCTCGTCGCCGATGACGTCACAGCCGCCGTCCATTCATATAACGAAATGGCCATTTCCGGCCGTCGCGCGACCATCATACTTTTTAATCGCCTTCACATCAGCACTAATCCAATGTAATATTTTTCTATGAATTGAATAAATAATACTCGCGCAGACGTTTCAAATGCACAATTTATAAGTTTCTTTAAACTCAAAGGAAATACAGAAATATTAATAAGCGTATAATTCGAATCCAACATTCCACTTTTCGTTATCTATGCTTTACGAATAAGTTATTATTGTCTAATATCGCTGAATATCAAGATTAGACTAGACGAATCACATATCTATTATAATACATATCTCAAAGACATGCCGTGAAGCAGAGAAGAATGAAAAGGTTTCTTCTAGACTAGCGCGCTTCACTGTCAAAGCGGCAATGTACGCTTACCATCAGGAGGGATTAGTTAAGCGTTGGTCTGTATGTAATTAAAAAAAAAAGTTATTTAACTACAGTAATAGCTAAAGAATGATGCATTTTCACGGCAAATTTAGAAATTCATTTTAAACTTTAAAACAGTATTTTGTCTATTTATAATAAGAGTAGAGTCAATGCGACATCCTAAAATAATTGATTTATTTTCCTCCGTATAATCCTGTGACGTAAAGCGCATCACGTAGGTCCATTGATGGGCCCGCGCCGCTTCCGGTACGGCGGTGCCCGTAGCGCCACTACATCCTGTCGGGTAAACGTCTGCCACTCGCAGCCATTATATCACCTTACGACCGTTCATAACTCACGGATTAAACTTCATCTTAATTCTATACAATTTTCTAATTAACTTTACGAGATATTATGTTATCGCCTGTTATATAGGAATGCAGTTAATTGGCGATAAGTTGACCTAAAATCCAATATATGATAGGTAACTACTCTTTTACTCGTTTATGTTATTTGAATCTTTTATTCTGAAAAGCTATGTAGCCTCATTGGAAAAACGAAAATACTGTGTGAAATAAATAATATAGTAAATAGGCAATCGATGATATTGAAAAATGGCGTATTACTTTCGTACAAATATAAAAAGGTTAGACTTAAAAATATTTTACTTAGGCTTTTTTTTTTCGAGGGGGAAATCTTCGTAAAGACACCCTGTCTTCTGAGGGGAAGACAGGGTTATGTGGAGATTTTTATCCACTAAAACCCCCTCGGTGGTCGTCTTCAACGCTTGGAGAGGTGACAGGAACTCCGTTCAAAACACTACTGACACCTTACTTAGGCTTTATCTTAACCTATCAATTGCAAATTGGTCGTAACTTTTCGCATAAATTTCTTTATTAACAATTTTCATCGCCAATTTATTGTATATCTAAAGCAATAAGTGGACATATAACGTATAAATTTCGAAAAATTGTATTGGAACATTAAATAATGCTACTCTTGACACGGCTTCCTCTGCGGCGCGAGGGTCAGGGTGTACGCGTCAGGTCGCGGCCGCGAGGCGTTTTTTGTAACGAACGGCGCGTGCGCAGGTGGCCGCGCACCTGCCGCGCGCCTAGCGCCGATAGACACGGCATACACCACCAAGTGACATTTTTTTTAAACAATCAACAATGATAATACTAGTCAAAGATAACACCGCACTCGGATCCAATCAAACTACACTAAACTTATGCATTTTCTTAAATTTTAGTTTAATAAAAAAAATACTGTGTTATACTATATAATTGTCTATTTTCTTTATTTAAATGTTTATATTTATATATAGTGTAAAGTAATATGTGAGTTTATGTTCTTGTATGTATTCCTTATGTTTACTTCTAATTTAAATAGACGCTTCCGTCCAGTAATTTTATGTTTAGTGTATACAGCTCTTGCTCTTATTTATTCATTCTTGATTTTCTTGTTGCCCTGCATTTTTTTCTCTCCTGCCCTACAGGGTTGCCTGGAAGAGATTGCTTAAAGCGATAAGACCACCCTTGCCTGCATTTACATTTTAAACTTAGTTCTAGTCAATTGTCTCTAATGCGAGCAATAAAGTATTTATCTATTTATATTTTATTAAGACAGACATAAGTCCTTAAATAAACTTTGCTTTAATTAAAAAATATTCTTATTGGTTAATACAATAATTAACATTATTGCAAGAACAAATTTTTTTGCATATAATACAGACACCGGTACAGCGCTGTCTAACGCTTCAGCGTCTGTTGTCTACCGGGTCTGGACTCTAGAAAATGTAACGCTCGATCGGGTACTGCTTAGTCTTTATTGATCAGTGATTGGATGCATAAGAAACACTACATATTTTTATCTAAACATTTTCTGTGTAAATGTCGATACTTTTTTAGCCTATTTTATAATTTAAATACTCAATCATTCGATATCAAAGTAGTAGTAATTTCAGTATTCACTTTTTCGTGTTACTTTTAGTGTGCTGCACTTAAAACATTTTTTTTTAATAATCCAACTATAATTATTAATGAAATACTAATAAGTATCGACAAAACCGTTTTAATTACCCCGTAAAGGCGACATATTTTATAAACTGTAGATATTTTTTTATCTACAGCTTTATATTTGACCGGATGTCATCGGTGGCCGTAAATTATTTCCATAAAACTTAACTTCGGTCATTTCTGTGTTGTGTCGGTGTTAGTTGAGCGGGTGGAAGTGTGTAAAAAAGTTGTGTGTAATTATTCCCTCCGTACGATCTTTTTATTGGTAATAAATATCGAATCTGGTGTCAGATGATTTCGCCGCGCAGTAGAAAAAACGAATTACAACTCTTTATTTTTAAACAAAGTTGAGGTCATACCCGGTAATAACTTTTATTCGGATAGATGTTTATATAATTGTGTAATGTCTAATGCTAAAATTGTAAATGTAAATGTCTAATGTTAAATACAGATTATTTATGTATTTTATTCCTTTTACTTCAAATAACTTAACCTAACTTTTTGATACAATGAAATCAGCGGTATCTAAATTAAATAAAATGCATTAAGATCTGATGATTTTTTTTCCGAAAAGCATTAAAAATTACTGGCCCGTGTTTAAATTAATATCATTTACAGATTTGATCTGTCGTTTTTCACGTGACATCCTTTTCATTAATGCGTAGCAGCTGCTTGTAGATTAAATACATAAAAAAACAATGAAAAACAAGTTCATTATGCACCGAAGGAAACAATCTATAACATAAATTAGATTATTTATTTCAGCGAATAAACGTGAAATAAATTTTTGACATCATTTAGAAATTAAAAATAATAATTGGGCATGATAGAAGGCGTCTGCATGACAAAGCACGGTGTCTCTTGGACGTTAATATATTTAACATTTCCTGTCGAAAGATGCTCCAATTTTCAATTTGATTTAAACACGCATCGATGACAGCGATTTCCTCTTATTTAATACGTAGACGTCACTTTCCCACGATTCGTTGTTATATTTATAAAGTTTTTCATACTTATGCAACAATGCCTTACCGACTATCGCTAAAAACTTACATTTGTAAAATATGTATTTTTTTCTTAATGTTATTTATATACATTGTATACTATACACACTACAATAGATAAAAATATATCATTAATTGATATAAAATTTGTAATGTTTACAAATAAATTATAATTATGTAATTGGTTTAGCTATTTATATATTTAATTATACAAAGTGGCAACATTGTGTGTGGCGCGCGCGCTCGGCGTCGTGCTGTCGTCGAGGGGCTCACCTGCAGCCGCCGTCGCTTCTAATTTTATAAAAATCATATTTCGACTTCCGCTCCCGAATTGGAATTGGCGCGTTCTGCGGTAGACTCATTCGGCGAGCATTTAAATACGTAACAATTACAAAAAGTGACAGACGGATCCCTCTATAAAATAACGAAGTTAAACTCCCTGCTATTTTTCTTCTGCCGCCAAACAACAGTATGCAAATGTTACTTTGTTCCAGTACGGAGGGCGTTGTGGCTAGTAAAATTACTGACGCAACAAGTCTGCATTTCCCAAAGCGACGAGCTCAATTTGAATCGCTGTATATCCTCATTATAAGCTTCACATTCTTATAGGAGAGGCGCTTACTATCAAATAAATATCCCGCTCGTCTAATCAATCAAATGAAATAAAATGAACCATAACTTTACAAACCTTCAAAAGTTTGCGCGTATGAATTAATAAATTAATTCAATAATATTTATTAATATAAGCTACAAATTTTATTCCTGTTTATGTTAGACATTTATAACTATGAATACAAAAAAATTAAACGCTTTTATTAAAAACCATATAATGAAACTGAAAGTTTGATACTATATGAATATTCTATTAAGCTCACTATGTTAATAACGCGCGGCCGTTACGAAGACACCATATGGCAAGCTTAGCGCGTGCTTATTAAAAAAAAAAGTTAAACCGAGAGGAACATTTCGCGGGTCTCGAATTTCACCGAAAAGAAGTAAAAAAGTGCGACGGAATCGAGTCGCAGCTGCCGCGAGGGCTAGAGTTACTGTCACATGTGGCCGATTGGACTTAGTGCACATAACTAGCTCAAATTCATAAAAACCAATATTCACATAGATTAATAGTTCATAGAGGATAAGTACATCAATAACTCACAACTTAATTAATCACCATAATTTTATAAGATTTACAAGACAGACTTTTATCTGTGCATCGATTTCGAATTTAAATTCATACGATTACGATTCATCGTGAGCATGATGTAAAGGACAACTTTTTTGTTTTTGTAAAGTACTAAAGTATGTAGAAAGTACGAAGTAATCATTTTTAACATTCATCAAATAAACATTTTTTAGTAGAAAATTAAAACGACGCAGAATATATAACATATACACAATTTTGAGACATAAATTAGTGTTTTACATTTACCTGCTATTTAAAAAACATTTTTTGTGTGATATTTACTCATATTTTTTACTTTATAATATACACACTTCATAGATGAATTCCTCGACTTTTATGTTATTCAATTAAAAACATAGGTATTAAAATGTAATCATGTTATTAACAGAAAATCATTTATTATTAAAGGCTTTACTTTAATATTAACATCAATATGAACATGGTAGCCGATAACAGGATTATTAAAGTCAATTCGCAACGTGTCGATTTGAGAGTAATCTTATGGTGTTTTTCTTTGTGACAGTCTTCACAATTATGCATCGGTACATTTTGATATAATATATATATAAATAAATAAATACTCTTTATTGCACACAAAGTAAAGTAATGAACAGACAAATTTATGAAATGACAATGTACAATGGGCGGCCTTATTGCTTTAAAGCAATGTCTTCCAGACAACCCACTGGAAAATAGGACATAAATAGTAAGAGAAAAAGAGAAGACAGTGCATTAGATAAATAAAAACATTTGAGAATAGGCAACAGCAAGAGGAAGATGCAGGTTAGATTAAGAAGTAGTTAAGTTAGTAGTTAGTATAAGAAATAGTTTAAGAAGAAAGTATATTGTGCTTGGAGGTTTGAAGATTGTGATCGCATCATGCCTGGTGTGTCGGGAGTGTTCCGCGCCAATGGTCGGTCGACCTTTCGACCCGGCGCGCGAGGCGTGGCCGCGCCCGATTGGCGCGCCCCGCCCGCTCGCCCGCGCGCACGCCCCCCGCCACCTCGCCGCTGCTCCAAGAGACCTGCATCTCGCTGCTCTGTGCCTCACGCGATACTAACATCTCGACGATTACGTGTCTATAACAAAAATATACTTAAAATTTACAAGGAACGTAGAAAGCCAACATTCATATGGAAATTAACAGCTGCTGTTACATATATACGCAAACAGTTCAAATTAACCGTTCCGATATTTAGTTGGTAACATTAAAAAATTATTATATTTTCTTATGTAAGGATAACGAAGTTAACATTAGAACTACTGACTGGTCAAAATGACCGGTTACATCAATTTGTGGACAAGATTATCTACTTAAATTTCATTGCATATTTAAGTATGCTGCATATCACTTTTTATTAGTTAAAGCGCGTTGTAAACGTAAGATAAAAATGCGCCATTTATGGTTTGCTATGTCGGCAAAACATATATTGCAGATATATTAAAATTAAAGGAACTGACTCTGACTGTAAAATAAAACTAAAATGTTAAAAATAACTTTTTGAATACGGTATGTACAAAAGCTGTTCACTAAAAAGTAATTTTAACTATCCCGTCAACAAAGAAAGTAAACGAGAGAATATTCTTCGTAGTAAGTTGTGCGTGCATGCCAAGTAAGAGTGTTCGACGGGATGACTTACACCGGGTCCTGGGGTCAGATCCCGCAGGAGCTTTTTATGTGATTTCGAACGTTCTCAACGAGATTTATCGTTTTTATTTTGACGTCCGATGGGGGCTGTAATTAGCTGCTCCTGCTTCATTAAAATACTTCTATTTGTCTGCTTGACAACTTACAGTGATTTGTTTACACGCCTTTGTTCTTTCTTAGTCGCGCCCCATTATATTTTCACGTTCACAAAATAGTCTCTCATTTAATTTACAAATCCTCTGTCTTTGTGTATTTTATAACAAATAACGTATATTTGAAAGAAAACTCCGTATAAAACAAACATAAATCGATATTTAATGAATGAACAATTTGATAAAATCATATTTCGTTTCGAATCATAAATCGATTCAAGGGAATGAAGTCAGCTAATACTTGTTACTCCTTAATAAAAATATGTAAAAATATAATATTTCACCTAAAAGCAATGTAATGAATCAGCAAAATAGTTATTTTAAAAAACGTTACAGGACATAACATTTTTTTATTTGCCAAAAAACAGTCTATCAACTCATTCGCATGTACGAGAAATGACCTCCGGACAACAACAGTACCCTTGAACTCGTGTAACACGCAACCGCTCTTAATTTGATAGCTACTTGCGGTGAATCACTTAAGCTACATAAAACGTAGCGGTAAATGTCCCTGTATAACACTACTTCTTATTATACTGTATTTTGTACCTAGTACAAATTTGTATACCTTTATTTCTAGAAATAATCATATCTGATGTTAATAACGTTTCTCCCGTAAAGTATGATTAAAGTAATTTATTTGATCATTGTTTTCGTACGCAGTATCATAATAATAATAATTATCACATGTACAAAGGCGAACATGACTCTAACGTTCTTTTTACAATTTATAAAAAAAATGGCTAGAAATTTAAATATGATTTTTTCTTTAACAAATAATTCACTTGATCAATCAACACCAACTACCGATTTATGCGTTTGAAAATTTCGTGTTCAGTTATCTACCACAAGAATGAGTTACTGATGCAGAGTCTAATAAAAATTGATATACACTCCCGGACACATCTATCGGCCCACCTAGTGTTTAAAAGTTTTAACGGTGCCTAGCTTAAAATAAATGTTAGGTGGAGCAATAAGTTTTAATGCAGTTTTAACGCTGATTTTTTGGTCAACCTTTATGTATGTTTTTTTTTAATTTTGAATTCAGGATTATGAAAAAAAAACGAAAATTCGAGTCTGTTCATTGTTTTCGACGACCCAGGAATGGAGAAAACTTTTTTATTTCGCACAAGTTGGATTCTTTTTTTTGATGTTTCCGATTATTAGTTCCATAAAAAGGCAAATCTAAACTAAAAGCCAGTTTTGACCAAAAAATATGGATACTCTGCCTGAAATTGTCGCCCAAGCTGTAAAACTTCTGCCGGCCAAATCAATTCGAAATTACAAAAAAAATGAAAAAAAACATACATAAAGGTTGACCAAAAAATCTGCTTAAAAACTGCATTAAAACTTATTGCTCCACCTAACATTTATTTTAAGCTAGGCACCGTTAAAACTTTGGCCGATAGATGTGTCCGGGAATATATATATATTTATGATTATTTTATTTCATAATTGATGTTAAATAATATATAAGGTATATACATGGATAGCACAATAAATAAGCGCAGTGTATGGGAACACGTTAGGCAGTGGTCGACGGGTAACCGCAGCGAATCTAATTGACACGGGTCGTTTACCGGGTGACAATCGGACCTACCAGCGCCGTTCAATATGGTTTTGTATACTATTCACAATGCTGCAAACTATTATATATTAAAGTCAGACGTTATTCATCTACATTTACAGTTTATTTATTTCTTCTTATTATTATTTAACAGCTGCACCGCCTCTTTCGCACATATTAATATAACCTCTACTGTACTTATTGTAAGATCTCTGCCTGAATTGATTAATAAGGAAGGATAATTGCCATAAAGCGTTTAACTCACAATCAACATATTCTACGTATTTTCGTTAAACAAACAATGGAGATGAGAAATTAAGCTGTCATATTTAAAATAATTATTAACATCTTGAATTTTCATGGACTTCTTTCTTTGATATATTATCTTATAAAATATTTCAAAGCCTTGTAGACACCGTACATTTATTTCTAAAGACTGTCATTCTTTCCGTCAATAAATACTAACCGCTGTTAGTATTTTATTTATTCATAAATCTGACGGCGAGAGAATAGTGAGTATACTTCTCACCACTTACAACTTCGTCGCTTACCATCTAATCGATTTCTATTCAAGCGCTTGTCTATAAAAGTTAATAAATCATAAATTGTGTGTGTGCTTGATATGGAGCTAACAGTCAATGAAATGGCCAAACAATCGTGCGACTGATGACCCCAAAGTGCATGCACTCGCAACCATACATATGTAGGTACATCGTCCCCGTCCATTACTCTATTGTTAAATTGTCCAATCGCACCAATAGCTGCAACTTACCATTACCAATATCACATACAATTACTTATAAACGATAACAGGATAACTCGCTGTTATATATATTGTAGACTTTTACTTAAATATTAAAACTAAATTCTTGCTCCTGCTACAATTTTCAAACGGAGTAAAATCAAATATTTTTTAGCAAATCCATTTAATTTTTAGAGTACAAAAACTTTTCTTACCAAATGCAAAACAATAATAAACACACAAACATAACGAAAAAAACTTTAGTTATAATTAATTATTAATACTTATAAAAGTTAACAAATACTTGAAACTTAATTAAAAGGAGCGTTATCAAAGATAACTGCAAAAGGATATTGCCCTGCCGACGAAATGAAAGGAGCATATTATATGCATTTTAAATACCCCGAAAACCAGTCGATTAGACAAATAATTGATAACGGATGTAACTCAACACCTTTTGTTAACTTAACGCTTTAATTTATTGTGAAAAGATAAGCTTTATTTAAAAAGAAACCTTTTCAGGGACAATTAGCCGCGTTCCAAAAGCTAATTGGGAGACGATGGTTCCCCCGAGCAGTTACGATAACTCTATCATTTGAAAGTGTATGCAATAAAAAATATTAAAACATCCTCCATTACAGTGTAAGATTATTATGGAAAAAAAAACATTTTCAAACCGTTGAAATCATTACTTAAAATCATTATATTTCATTTTGTCGCAATGAACATAAAATTCTCTATTAAAGCCCAAAGATATATTTTTAAATATGTAGATTTTACAACAAAAAATACTAAATATAATGGAATGTATATACTTGTTTACAATTATAGTCATATCTTTACTTCAGTAATTAAGTGAACGTTGTTCTTTGTTTGCCTCATTGCTAATTGTTGTATTTACTATGCAAAGGCAAGCCACCTCGTTTTATGTACAATCACACATATTATCAACTTCTGTTATTAAAATGGAGAGTACCAGCAAACTGGTTTTTACATTTTATCATTGACTTTCCTTTAAATATCTTTGTTTTTTTTTATACTACTATGCGACGAGATGAGCAAGACGTTCACCTGATGGTAAGTGATACGCATGCCCATGACAACGCGGTGCTAGTTAAGATGGTACACACTGCACCACATTGCGCTCTCCGCCTTGAGACATAAGGTGTTAAGTCTCGTTACCCCAGTAATTACACTAGCTACAGCGCCCTTGAAACCGGAACACAGTAATGTTTGCACACTACTATTTGGCGGTTGAAATAAGAGCTGCGGTGGTACCCATCCAGACGGTCTCCGGCAACAGAGACCTACCACCAGTAAAGTGTGTTTGTTAAAAAGATCTGGCCTTCCGAGTGTTATCTATAAAAAGTCTTATCGATATTATATTTTTTTTTTAATTTTGGAAGTATTTTGATAATTTATTTTTAAAATTATAGTCAGTCAGTCCGCCTGTGACTGAACAGCTGCAAAGCGGACGAAACCACAGGGTTAGTAATAAAGAAATAAACGCCATAAAATTTAGTTAAATTACATTAAAAAATATTAGTTGTTTTCATAGTTTTAAATCTCAAAACTATTTCGTAGCCAGTTTGCAATTTGTGAAGTTGTAAATGAATAGTGGTGAGCTGGGAGGTATGTGTAGCGCTTGCGGCGGGCCGCGGGTCCGGCTCAGAACAAAGGGCGCGCCGTGAACCGCGACCGTCGCGCCTCGCTACCCGGGCCCCGTGCGCAGGCGCACACGCGCGCTCTGCTCCGCCCGCGAACTCGCTTTTTAAATATTAAAATTCGAATTTCAAACCAACCGATTTGGACTACGCAAAAAGTAGAGAGCTGGAACATCGAAATATTTTTTTATTATCTCTGAAAGGAAATTAGGCCAACATATTGCGCATTTAGAAATATTTGATTATATATCAAATTATTAACCGAAACAATTACAACAATATAATAAAGGCTTCTGCGTATTTTTAGTAGATGTTGCTGTAGCTGCCAACAAAACACAAATAACAATCCTGACCAGTTGACTCCGCAATAATGATTTTATATTATACAATTTTCAGTAGTATTACATATTTGAGTACTATACTTGTAACTAACAAAAATCCCTTTAAAATTTGAATATTACAAAACGACTAAAATGATTACCGCACCTGCTAATAAAGATGCGTATATCCGACGGCGGATGCCGGTTGCAAATTGCACAATTTATGTATTAAGTAATTAATAATAAAAAATTCTCATTTAGAGAAGAATAATTTAAGTTACTATTGAATTAATTAAAATTTAACGGGGAGGCCGCATTCCGATTTTGATCTCGAATTTCACTTATACTTATAATACAAATTACAAATAGCAAGTGTACGGTTTGCGTGACAAGTTCGTCATGTTTTTTATTAATTAATGTAATTCAATTGTCATTACAGGTGGCTACACAACCGGGGGTCCGCGCGAAGCGGGCACGTACTACCCCGAGGCGAGTAGCGCCAGTTCAGCGCCTGGCGCCTCGCCTCTCGAGGAATACTATCCGCCCGAGTACCCGCCCGGAGCGCCCGCAGCGCCCTCCGCGCCGCCGCAGCCCTACCTCGACGACTACTACCACCACGCGCACGCGCACGCGCAACCGCTGCTCACGCACGAGCACAAATACCAGCCGCACACATACACCAAGCCTTACCCAAGAAGTGAGTATCATTCATACCAATTATATTACTTTTTATATTAAGAGAAACAAGAACCAAGGAAAGACTTTCACCTAAGGGTAAAAAAGATGTTTTTACAACATACCATTGCAGATACTTGCCTTAAGACCTAGAATATTGTTTAGCTACAATGTTCAAACCGGAACGCAGTAATATTTGCGCTCTTTTATTAACAGGAGAGTTAAACGCTGTCACGATACAATTAGTTCGGCGGTAAAGTTGATAAAAAAGAATAACTAAAGAAGGAATGATGGATGAATCAGTCAATCATGGTCCTTTACATAACATAAACTTATATATTTTAATACATTATCATCTCTTAAATAAACATATATTTAGTACGCCCCTGTCCTATATTCAAAACAATAATAAAACGAGTAACGGTAGGTCGTTAGAAGAGATCACAAAATGATAACGACAACAAAGAGTTTTCTTGAATCGCATGTAACTAATGAATATATTCAGTTTCAAGATGGACGGTCATTAACAGACTCCACTCTTTCATCTCGTTATTAAATCAGCGTATCATGTTTCTCGAACATGTCACAGCAATGCACTAATTTGTCGTGATTATTGTGCTTTTGCAGCCTTACTGTCGTATATTTTCATTTATAACACAAATCTTCACTTCGGTAAGAAAATAAAAGTAAACTTTTCGTTATTTAAATTTTACACTCGTTTTATAAAAATTATTATAACTTACGTCAGAACATCTTGGTCTGTCTATAAATAACCTTCTCGTTCTTTATTTACATGTTCGCCTTTTTATAAATCTTAATTTTCACATGTCTTTATTTTGTGATCATTTTGTACTTCAATTATTAAACAAAATTATAAAAAAGCACAAGTTAAATTCCAAGTCTGTCAATTGGGAAACTAAAATGGCGGCCGCGCGTTTGCGAATTTTTGATTAATTTAAAGTAAATGACACTAAGCTGGGGCCAATCTAATACGAATAATTTGACATACGTAGTTTCTCTTAAGTGTAAATCTAGGCAAAATTTATGTTACCAGGTTTTATAGTTTTTAAAATTATTGAGATTAGTTTTTTGAAACGGACTGCCTTAAAATTTATTTATACGAATATATAACGATATTAGATTTGATCTACGTAAGATTTTTTGTTCTCTCTCTTTGTTACTTGCGAACTGGATGATTCTCTAGACTTTACATCAATTATGTCTGTTCAGCCAATTGTCAACATCCGGTATCTACATTAACAGACATTCCTTTAGTTGTTCCCTTCCGCAAATGTATTCAGGTTACAATCCGAATTTACTACACATTATTTATTTTATACTATGATGTAATGAACGATGAGTTTGTATAGAAATCGTTTGTAGGTTTTCAAATATTTTATTTAAATAATAACGGTGTGCGCAGGCGCTGGTGGGCGGTACGGCGGCGAGGTGTACGGCGAGGGCTACGCGTCGGAGTACAGCGGCGCCTGCGAATGGGGCGAGTGGCCCGCCGAGCAGCACGCGCTTATCCCACAAGACAAGCTGCCATACCCTGCAACCGGGCCCTGCTTCACCGGTGAGAACGACCACACTTCTTCTTCTTAGTAGTATTTCCTCATGACTGAGGGTCGTGGTCATGTGTCGTGAAACACACAGCGACTTACTTGGCAGTTATAATGGAGTGGTTTGCCATTGCCTTCTCCATTTCACATACTAGTCCGACCACGGATGGTCACGACGTAGATATACAGGTTTCTTCACGATGCTTTCCTTCACCGTCAAAGCACGTGATATTAGATGGTGTTTTATGCTAACTGCACATAAATATTATAGAAAAATTCATTGGTGCAGACCGGATTCAAACCCGGTACCTTCGCATTGGGAGGCCGGCGTTCACACCACTAGGCTATCACGGCTCAACGACCACACTACGTCTTACCAATTCAGGGGAAGGAACACTCTGATAACATGTTTAATTATGACATTTTTCTATCTTAAAATTCTACTGTAGAAATACCCATATAGCATACGACATGAGATTCCAATAGATCTGTTTTATACTTTAACATCATTTCAACTTTTAAGTTTTATTTGGTTAAACATTCCTATTATTAATAAATTTATGTAACTTTAAAGAAACTCTCATTACTATTATTAAAAACATATAAATAAGTTTTAGGTTACATTGTTCAGTGATTTCATGAAATAGAAATGTATATAACAATCAGCGGTACATAGTAAAGCGAGCGTTGGTTACTGTATAGGTTCAGGGCCGATCCAATTGTGGCAGTTTCTGCTGGAGCTGCTGACCGACAAGAGCTGTCAAGGGTTCATCTCCTGGACCGGTGACGGCTGGGAGTTCAAGCTCACCGATCCTGATGAGGTAATTATTATCATATGATTAATTTATTTAATGATTTCTCACATTCATTAAATTATTTACAGTCGATTTTTTTGCGATTAATACGTAATTTATTTGATTTTTATGAAATAAAAATAATCTCAATTATCTCATTAAACTTTGGTTAATTAATGGAACGTTGATTAACATTATTTTAGACTTGATTTAGATAAGTTACTATTAGTTTGCATTTCGATAAGTTTTAATCAGAGAACACTTTCGAAATTGAAAAGATACGTAACATGAGATACACTTACTTGAGTTTTATTATCAATCCTCGATACTAAAGCAAACATTCACCCGTTTTAGGTAGTAACATAAATGAGAACAGTAATTGCCCGTTATCCAATGATAAAACTCGGATTTTGACTTTTATCTATTCCAGAATATTTTAAAGCCCGTGATAATATGCTGATGAGGCGAACGAATGGCGACCTAATCTCGATTCTGACCTTTCGCATCGATTTCTTTATAAGTTATTTAAATCGACTTTTGTATTTCAACATAATAACAACCTGCGTTTAAAATAAAAGTTTAAAGAATTTGTTTAAATTTCCTAATGACAATATTATAACCATTTTAAATATAATAATAGGTATTGAGAGAATTATGCAATGAATAAAAAGTTTTACATGTATGAATATTAAGCAAAGCGTGATTAGATGTTAGATTCCATGGTAAGCTAGGTAAATTATTCTTAGATAGTTGTTATTTATCAATGTTTTATTAATAACACAGGTGGCTCGACGTTGGGGCATCCGTAAGAACAAGCCGAAGATGAACTACGAGAAGCTGTCACGCGGGCTCCGTTACTATTATGACAAGAATATCATTCACAAGACGGCCGGCAAGCGTTACGTGTACCGTTTCGTATGCGACCTGCAGAGCCTGCTCGGGTTGGTTTCTTTCTATATCTAAAACGGGCTAATATTAGACAAAACAGACAAAACAAACAATTTTTAAACGATGTTAAATGATAATGCCAAAGATAACAAAGCGCGCTTACCCAGAATAAAATTTCTCTCATAATTTTTTTAACTAAATTCCGCAATGGTATTATATCACAATACAATATATTTAAAGCTACTAAAATTTTGTCAATTTTATGTACTGTACTTTTTCGGTACGAATAAAATACTTAATCTCGAATTGATAGTTAGATTGGGACCTAAGTTTAACTCCGCTCGTCCTTATCCGTAACGTGTCGACAAACAGACTTATTAATTTCAAATTTTACTACCACAGTCGCGATAAACTGAGAGGGAATGGATAAAGAGATAATTATTTATATTTCTACCTACACTTTTCATTTTCCCGCTGTATAAACGCCATCAAACTTATGTATGATATAAAACGTTTATGAGGTTATTATTTAAATCTCATCCTTTTTATTCAAATCAAAGTTAATGCCCTTCGATTTTTGTTCTTTTTTAATATAATCCATGTTTGTTTTTTTTTTGGGTTTTTATGCGATAACCATTTCGATTTCGAAATATACATAATATTTTAATGAACTTGAGCTGCTAAACGTCAATAAAATAATTATATTTATTCAACTTATTAATTGTATTGTTGTGAAAGTAAAAGAATAATTTTCAAATCAATTCGTTTCAAATTACATAGCGATGGGTTGTATATGTAATATATTTTTTAATGTTATTGAAAACGTGTCTGCCAATTATCTCTTATACGAAGTGAAATTAAAAATCCTAATCAACTACAGACTATATAACATGAGATGAGGTTAGAAATTATTTTATATATATATATATATGATGAAGACACTTAAACCTACAATAAAACAAAACTTGACAAAGGTACAGAATAAATACGGAAATGGTAGAAGAGCATGTTTTTTGTGATAAAACTGAAAGATATCTTAAAAATTCTAATATACTACCGCTGTTTTTATAAACACTCGAAGGCTAATGAAGAAGCTATAAGGCATTATATATTAATTGCACTCCACTTTCAGGATCTCTCCGGAACAATTACACGCAATGTACGAACCCAAAATGGAGAAGAAAGATGACGACTGAACCGACACTCAACAGCATCGGAACTCAAGCCACAACCGATCCTCTGTACCCAACAACATGAACGAATAATTTTACATATTATTTTAATTTTCACAACAATTTAATCCTGATCACTTGTTTAACTTTAAATTACTATACTCATATCCTTTTATGGCTGTAATTAGAAAATAATTTTATGGGAACTCCCTTTTAACGTTTTTTGTTTATAATGAGCACTTGGACACTTTTGTACGGATTGATTTATAAAATTATAAAATGTTACAAACCTTTACAGCGAAGGTAAAATAATTTAAATATTTAATGTTTTTATTACTTTCTGTATTGTTAGACATCAATAAACAACTAAAATAAGTATTAGTAAATAAATGAAACCATTGATTATAGAAATAAATCTATTTTAATAAGTTTAAGTTTGGTGCTGTAATTTATACATAACGTGATATTCAGTCAAAAGATTTAAATAGCTTCTGCGTATTCTCTTATATGTCTATAATCTACATCGTGTAGTGAAGGATTGAAACCATTCCGTAGAAATGTGTCCGATGTCCAAAAACAATATTCTCTTCGCATATTTTTCAGGGAGTTCCAAAATAAATCTATTTCATAAAAAATTATATCACATTTAACGTCGGATTTGATCTCATAAGCATCCACCAGTGGAATTTATACTTACTAAAAGATAACACGCGACCGCGTTGATGGTTCTATTATAAATACAACTAACACTAAATCTTATATGTTAAGTATCCATTCGCGACCAACGGTGCCTTACTATTTCACAACTTTTGTCGATACATAATTTTATTTCGTATTATTACACAATCTTTTGTGCGATGATATTTATCAATGTTTAAGCTCCATACTATATGTAAAGAATTACATTGGAAATATTTAAAATTTTAATAAATATATTGATTAACTTAAGTTATAAGCGAGAAATATAACAAACTATTGCCGAAGTTTTAGAAAAAAATTTAACATGATATCTAAATGTTTTTTTTATTTGCAACTAAATTGCTGTCAGTGGTTTAAATTACCCGCCCTATTAGTAAAAAGATGATATTCGATAATTCTTCATATGATAATGTCGTAGCAGCTCGATTTTCATCTTAACTGAATAGTTAAATGGCTGGATGTCACTATTAATCCTAATTCAAATTTAAATCAGAAAAAAAAACTATATATTATAAAGTTCTGAATTGCAAATCATATACATAGAATAAAATAGTAAAATCTATCTGCTATCGATTTAATAATACTGTAAATATAAGTTAATTTTGTTACTTTATAAAGATAATTAGGTATTATATTATTATAGTGTGTAAGTGTTGTATGTTTGATTCGCAATTGTTGCAATATGCGGTTAAAGTAATGCATAGATAGAATGATGGACATTAAAATAATTAACTTTTTTTTTATTTTTCTATTCATGAAATGTCCAAAGATTTCGGATATCAAAAATACCCACCAATCGGTATACCTATTGTGAAATTACCAAAGGGACTTTCGCGTTTAGGCAAGCTGAAACAAGTGCTATATCAATCAATTTGCATCATACCGGAGATTTGGAGGTACCTTTGAACAATATCGTATAGCAAAAATATACATAAACATCATGCTGCAACATCGGGTGACGTCAATTTGTCGCTGATCTCGTGATAAGGGATTGTAATGTCTTACTAGTTATGAAATTAATTAGATGTATTATTTTCAATTTTTATAGCTCCTAGCATACACCGAAGATATTTCGATAAGTTTTATTTTGTAAAATATTACTCCTCCATCAATATCATACCTTGTTACCAGCGCATACCCGGTGCGCTGTTTCTGTTGGGTGCTGTAAGCTACGTGTTGTCATAATAAATTCTAATGTCTTCCCTGTTTGTTTCAATCAATTTAGCACTTCTTTAGCTGAATATATAATTTTCAAATAACATATTAATTCAAACCATTATATTTATTGTTTGTGAGCCATATTATAAAAGAGATGTTACTTTTTACATCTAATTGCAGCCAAATTTTAATGTACGTGTAAGTGTCGTTGTATGTATTGATGGAAGATACAAAATTAAATATATATATTTACGAAATCACTATGGCGTTTATTTAAAATACCTTCATACTTACCTATTATAAGGTCTAAAGATAAGTCTTTTACGATGAGCAACACACAGCAAGATTTTTCCTTAAATATCCATAAACGAAATTAGTGAGGAGTGAGGATAAAAAGTAAATATTATATTAAATTTCGATTTAAAATTACGAATCGTAAAATTATTACCTAGACAAGATAATTTTTTTTTCTCTGCATGCATTTACCGATATTTTAAACTTTTTCGCCTCAATAACGTTACGTAACACAGCACTTTTACTTAAACATATTATTTTTTTTTAGAAGAAAGATTTGTAATCGTTTACAATATTTATGATAGATAAATAATTTATTACTAAAAAAACAAGGAATAAATAAAATAATAAAATTTGAAGTGCTGTGGTTCCTCTTTTTGGCTTTTGTTGTCTTTTTTGCATGTTAGCGTTTATCTAATAAATTTTTAACAAACTTTGATTTTTCTATGATCATGTGAAATTTCGAGATTTAATTACCCACCTTACATTATTTGCTTGTAAAATTAGGTATGACTAGAGTGTAAGGTATTCTGATAAAAATTTAAAATAAAGCAGTTGTGCCCAGACATTGTGTTTGATTGAGGCTCGTCACTTCGTAAAATAACGTTGTTGGTAGTATCGCAAGAAAACTTAAGCGAGGAAAAACAGTGTTTTTGAGCGTTCAAATAATAAAAAATTCTTTAAAAAAAATGGATAGTTATTAACGCCTCTGCTACTACATTCCGTTTCGATCAAAATACAACGGAGATAGTTACAGTCTGTTTAAGTGAAAATTGAACAAAATGGCACTAAATTTATATTATATATAGTACACAAGGCCTGTGAGATTAATAAAAAGTGCTTCGATTTAGATAAATATATTATTACACGTACCTAGGGAGCAATATCGCGAGACATTAGAACAGTCGGCGGAAAAATTACAACAGCGGAGGGTACTTTGACAATATTGTATGAATATTTTCAATTAAAAAGAAATGATATCGTCGAGCGTCGTAGGTTTTTGATGCATGACCAAAGGCAAACTTCAAAAATCGGTCAATATATTTTTAATTGGAAATTTTATCATAAACTTGTGAATACGTCAAATTGTGTGATGGAATAAATCGCGAAAAAGGCCAAATCGCCTTGGCTTTGGAATTTCTAATTCACGACATTTTTAAATAAATATAATTCAAAATTTAAGTATGTTCAAAAAAATATCTCTCGGTCACAGAACATTACTTCTTAAGTTAAGAATGTATATATCATGTGTTTAACCTTGACCTTTTAAATCTGATAAATATATTTTAATCGATTATACTGTAAATTTAAAATCCAACATCGATTAAAAAAATCGATTATAATACAACAGCTGTCATGGTACATATCGATAAGTACAGTACAAATATTTTACTTTAGACACATAACCTATGTTTTATTACTTTAGTACATTGCAAAATCTCATAACAATTTTTCATAAAAAATGAAGTTATCACAAGTATTGAACAGACAACACATAGGTTTTATGTTCAAAAAACATTGGATAGTACAGGGTAAACGTGTTCCTATTGATACAGGTCTAGAGGATCTCCTTAAAGAAAAAGGTATTCCAGTACAAGATGCACTTGAGTTTGTAAAAGAAAAACCTGAACCGAGAGAAAGGTACGTCGAATTACATGTTTTGCTACCTATCATAAGTTATTGTTATTGTTATTTATACCATTATTAATACTTATAATATTTAATATTTAGCCTTAAAAAAATCAATAAATGTAAAAAAGTATGAAAAATAATGAAAACTGAGATATTTTTTTTTTTTTCCTCTTTCTTGGCCTGCACGGTTTGTGCGTCAGCCATACTGAGGTATTTACATATGTAAATAACATAGTCTATCATGTTTAATATTTGTATATATTCACTTATGCATTTATTTGTGTGTAGCTGTTTAGGTATAGTATATTTACATCCATCACAAATCATGTCCATTTACTGGTTGTCTGGAAAAAAAAATTCTTTAAGTGATAAGACCACCTTTTGCTTTATATGTTTTTTATTTTTTGTGGTGTTCAAATGGAGAGTATATAAGTAAATAAATATTTGTAAATGAATTCATTTTTTATTACAGGTTAAACATAATAGGTCCTTTTGAACATGTACTACCTCTTGATGAAAACCATCCAGAATACAAACCTAAACCATGTCTTACACTCACTAACAGAAATGTGCTACTTGAGGGCATTTCACAAGCACAAATATTAACAAAAACTATAGTAGCAAAAGATATACTCCCCAGTAAAATGGAGGAACTGGCTTTAATAAATGTTCCAAGAACTGTTCATGATGGTGTTAAGAAAGCAATTTTATCATCTAATGTGTTTGATTGTGAGCAAAAAAAATTACCCAAAATCAAAGACCCACTGAGACCTGCATATAATTTTCCAAGAATCTTAGGTATCACAGATAGAAGACGCAAGTAAGTAGTCATGACTTTTTAATAATAATTACTAATTCAATGTTTTTAAGAAAAAATGTAATATGTAAATGTTGATTTATACAATTCTTTAAAAATTCTTTGCAATAGTGTTGTTTCTACACACATCAATCTCACTGGTTATAACATCCTTATACCTCATCTGTAGCAAGTACACATAATGTGTGTGATATTGATGAGTTCTGTGATTGCCTATATTGATCTTGTTGAAATCCACCAATTATTCATCAAAATGTAGTTATTAAAAGATAAATAGACAGAAAATGAGTTTGTAACCCATTATCCTTCCTGTCTATGGCAATTATTATCAATCTTTGAAATCTATTTGCATCAGAATTGTTTTTATTTACATACTATTTATTTTAATTTCAGCAATATAATTACAAATAAACTCTTGCAACTAGTTGAAAAGTGTAATGATGTGGACACAAGTCAGTCAAGGTTAGCATTAAATGATGTTGAGTGCAAAACAATATTTGAGAAAGAGGATGATTTGATACAATTTCAAGAAGTATCTAACATACTGGTAACCAGCAACAAGCCATTGAAGCATAATATAACAGATAGAGAAATTCCATTTGTTGAAATACCTGATCTTTATCCTGTTAAACACACAGTCACTCTGCCACCAGAACATTTTTATGATGAAAAAAGCATATACCGTAAGTTAATGTTTAAAAATTACAATTATGTCCAATGATTTAATTATGAGCTGGTTAATCCAGCTATTAGATCCTCAAGGATTTCCACAGCGCCTGGTCTCTCCAGATCTTTGGTCTACTTTGTAGGGACGTCCAGGGATTTATTCTGGCTAGATATATGAGTTCACCTGACGTTAAGTGATACATTTGCCCATAATGATGTGGCACTAGGTTATAAACTCTGTAGCACCATTATTTTAGTAATTTCTATAGCTACTGCGCTGTTCAAACGAGAAATATTTACACAACTACTTGACGGTAGAAAAAGGAACTGCGGCGGTACCAAGACGATCTCCAATATTACAGACTGCATGTCCAAATTGCTTTAAAAAATGGTAGAAATAATAAAATAATATCCAAATATGGTCTTATTAACTTTGTGAAATACTAGATATAAGATATGTTAAGCTTTTATATTTAATTTCAGCGATTCAACCGAATGTAACAAAGAAACATCCGCACACCACATGGTTACACTTTAACAGCACCGAAGTTGGCAACACATATGAAACCTCAGTCACAGATCTGCAGATTTTTGGTAGAGCCCTCACACATGCGTTCACAGTAGCAACGGCATACGCAAAACAATTGCATGGGGTAATTGCTTATTGTTAAACAATCTTTACTTACCTTGCTTTTTATATTAAACATCAATTGTAAAAATAAGTATTCAGTAGTGACAATTTAAAACTTAGTAGGTGTGGGCCAGCTGTTGACAGAATATTATTTTTAGTGGTAACAATAATTGTAAGGAATCTAGTTAGCTGTCTAATGACTTAGTTATTATTCATTTAACTATTAAAAAAACGGTACCACCAAACAAACACAACTACATGTGGCCCAGGAATCGAACCAAGATTTGTGTTACAAGACAACTGTTAAGCCACTCTCATGGTGGTTAAGTCAAATGTGATGTCATAGAAAAATATGTGTGCAAATTAAATGGAGGTATAAATTGCTTTAAATGAGAGAATAAATTTTTTATTTATTAATATACTTAACATAGATATGGTACATGAAGTACTAAATCATAAGATATTAGTTTTTATTCAATTCAATATAAAAGCAATGATAGCTGTTGGGGTAATAGTAATACAGCTCTAAAAGGAGAAACACTTTTTTTTATTAACATTAAGGTGCTACATAAGAAATGATTGATTTTCAATGGTTATGTACCCAATAATTATTTATTCACAAATCTAAAAAACATAGAACTTGCAAAGAAAAATACAAGGCTTCAAATGTCACCATGCAGTTGTCGTGAATGGAGAATGGAATATTTATATTAATATTTACATTTGTTGTTTTACATCTATACACTAAAAATTTATAAACCCAATTGGTTATAAATAAAACGCTGCATTTTTCTACACAAACCATGCAGTCAGATATAGACTTTGAAAAGATTTTTTTTTTATAATTATTTGAATAAAAAAACACAACTCTTTGGACATTAAAAGATATAATTATACCTCCAAAAAAATTTAATTACTCTAACAAAAATAAATATCAAAACCTTTACAGGAAGGAGTTCAAGACCTGCCGGAACCGGTTTATGTTAACTGCATACAGACAGACGGGCAGAAATATCATTTTGGTGTTTTCGAACTGAACACCTTGAATGTTAACGGCGTTGATGGCACCAAGAATGTGTGGTATTGCAAAAATAACATGAAACTTTACGATAGAAGCTGTTACGCACATGGAAGGCCAGTATTAGAGAACTATAATCCTAGAGTGTATGGCTATATTAATGCATTCTATAACTGTTAGAATATACGAAAAACTAATTTCTCTTTAAGATTAATAAACTAAGATTTTACTTTACTAGTATAGAAGTAGTGATAAAGAAAATAAAGTGTTTCATTTGAATGTATTCATGCGGTATATCTTTTTATATTTACAAGAACATAAATACATTTAGTTTTCGATTACAATACACAATGTATTCATACCAAAACACTTTATACATTAAAATATAATTAGCAAGTTGGAGAAGGTGGACTGAATGATTCCATCAATCAGGCTTACTTCTCAATGGTGAACTTCTGCAATCGGCGTCTTCTTAACTCTTGTGCATCTGCATCAGTCTTCTGCTCTCTACAAATATAATTTAAATGTTATACTTTACATTGAAATTAAAATTATTTTTAAACCCTGTGCCACCTACCACCTAGGAGGGTTTTAGTTGGTAGAAATCTCACATAACCCTGACTTCACCCCAGAAGCAGGATCTTTAGAAGATTTTGTACTCTGAACCACATTGTGCTTGTCGCCTTCAGACTTAAGATTTCAAGTCTCGCTACTCCAGTAATTTCACATGCTGTTACAAACTAGAACACAATAGTATTTCAAGCAGGTTGATTTTACTCAAGATAATTTTCCTTTACCAAAACCTAAAGCTCATTGGGGACCGAATTCGCTATACAAACTCAGTATATATAAATAAAAATAGAATTTAACAATTACCTATTCACATTTAAATTATTATGTTCAGGAGATGAAATATCTTCAAAATCGTCTGTGACTGGAGCAGAACTTGTTGATGGTGTAGCCGCTGGCTTGATGTTGGAAGTGCTTGGTACGACGTCGGGTTCAGTTTTAACGTTTACTGCAACGGGCTCGGATGGTGGAGAAATTTGACTTAAACAAACAAAAAGAATTTATTATTAATAATTGGATGATTTAAAAAAAAACTACTACAGTAACTTACTTTTAACGCATTGTTTGCTAAATTAACAGTTTATAACAATTGATAAGCAGGTTTTTTTATTCTACAAAGCGACGAGATGGAAGAGACGCTCTCTTGATGGTAAGTAAGACCTGACCATAACAACCTGCTGCTAGTTAGAGTGATATGCAATAGACTACATTGTAGTCTTCGTCTTTAGATATGAGAATTAAGTCCACTTCCTCCAGCAATTTCAACAGCGTACATTTAGTGACAGAAATAGACGTTGTCGTCCTATCTAGACGGCCTCCAGCAATAAAATAATTGAGCTTTAAATCTTCTAATTGGTTGAAAAGAATGTAGATAATTGTTGTTTAACCTATAAAGATATGTTTTTTTTTTAATTATAAACAATACAATGTTCATTAAATTTGTGATCCCACTACTCACGTTTCTGTTTGTGTAGAAACATTGGCACTATTTTGCGGTAGATTGGCCACCACCGCCGAGTACTGCTGCATCAGGAGTACTGACGCATCCAACATCGCCTGGATTTCGCGGAGCAACTGTAATGAATTAGAAATAATATAAAAATCGAGAAATCAGTTTCTTTAGTAATTTCACTACCTACAGCGCTCTTCAAATCGGAACGTAATAAGATGTTGATGATTTAGAATAACTCCGATCCAACCACCCTATCGTAGAACAGTTTTTGGATCAAACTCCCCAGTTGCAAGACTTTCCAAATTACTCAACGAGTATAGCGATTTCCTGGACATTCACGGTGATTCACCCAGCAAGCTCCGCCAAATAGTCAGGGATATTTTCTTAAGCAATTGTTAGTCGTAATGGTATGCTTTACACAGCTTAAATTTTAATTGTTACAAGGTATGTTTTCCTTTTCCTTCCACATATCTTATAATTGCTAGTATAATAGTTTATTAATGCATGTTGTATTTACCTTTAAGTGTTTTGTTACATTATGATTTTTGTATTTGCAAGTATTTTGTCAAAGAATTGATGTATACAAGCGTTGGTAAATCTAATATATTGAAAAAAAAAAAAGGTGTTCCCCGACAGCATTGGCCTAACACAAGTAAAATACAAAATTATTCTTCAACATGGTTTTTCGAAATACTCTACCGATTTCTTTCTTGATCGTGTGATGGTTTTACCTGCAAACGTGCTTCGATGTTTCTGCGCTCGTGGCCCTCCATGCGTTGCAGCTCCGCAGTGGACAAGGTAGCCAGGGATGCGGGTCGCGGCGGAGGCGGCGGCAATCCCCACGCCATCATCGCTATAATCATAGTGTTACCATATAGAAAAATCATTTCTTGTATCATAGCCAAAAACAATTTGATTATAAACAAAGGTAACAAATCTCCTGATGTAATAGTGAACGCCACAGTATTATAATTAGGACTTTGACTTATAATGATGAAGTTCATTCTGAATAGATTGGATTGTAAATAATAATACAAAGCTGTAGGTACTTCTTGATAAATATGTCATCAGGGTATCTGTTACTTCTCCCATAGCCATAGGTACAATAAAGCACTGTCTTGTAACAAATTATTAAAATCTTGTGTAGATGACGCATGTCCACAAAGGGAGTGTTCTTGGAACATGTTGCTTACTTAACAACGTTTTGATGAAATATAAAGAGTATGGAACCCATGTCTGTTGGATGTATTGCGCGTACGACCGTCTTGCAAACTGAGCTATCACAGTTAGTACTAGATATTTTTTAACATTGAAGAAGCACTTACGTGGTGGGGGTATGTTGGGGAACGGCGGCGGCACAATGTTAGCAGCGGGTGGTGGCGCTGCCGCATTACCGTGGAGTATGTTACCCTGCGGCATGTTTCCGAGCGGTACGTTGCCTAACGGAACATTAAAGAGAGGCACATTGCCAGGTGGTACATTGCCGAGGGGGCCGTCGGCTGGAGCGTGCGGGGTCTCGGGCGCCGGCGCCCGTAGCACGTTAAGACGGCAAGTTGGACATGTCTGTTGACGCTGGAACCACAACCGAAGGCACGCAGCGTGGAATATATGATTGCACGGCAGTTTCTTCGCTCCTGGAACATAACATTAGAGATTAAAGCTTATAGCATTAAATATACACGACTCCTATAAAAATCATACATGTATCTTCTTTATAATCAAACCTTATTTTGTAAAACAAAAACTTATTAACAATTATAATAATTCATTGCATAATTAAATTCTTATCTGTCAGAGGAAACGCCACATAAATTATTAGAAGAAAATAGTTACTTTTCCTTTGAAAAGTTACTAAGTAATCAATTTCAAAGATAAATGCAACTTTAAATTCAAAACGTGCTTACCGTCACGTTTCTCTTTAACTTTATCGAATAAAATTGGAAGTTTGTGTTACAAAAAAATAAAACCATACTAAAGTACCAATTTAAGACCGATAAAAATATTCGTTGATGTTAAAAAAAAAACAGATCCTTTAATGTTTTCACTTTTTGGACTTGACTTACTATTTACTCACTAAGAGAATCAAGGTTATTTATGAACAACGCTGGCCAAGTGCAGATTGGTGGACGTCACATATCAATGAAAGCCGTCGGTCTCGGAACATGACGTTTCATTTCAAAGGAAGCTTAACCTTAGTAGGAAATGAACCCGCGACTATACGAGACGTATAATACGTACGAACTCACAAACTATTTTATGACAACTTCGACTGTTTAATCTGTTAATTAATATTTGGATATAACACAATTTTTTTTTTGCTTTAAAATTTCATATTTATCTTTCAAACAGTTTCATAAAATGTAATTCATATAACACAATCAATAAACTTTTCATATTTGTTTCAACTTTAAAAAACACTTGACCTTAAACAGTAATTACTTAAATTAAGATTACAAGTTTCACTAACCTCTCTATGTTTCACCAATACACTTAATAACTTTTGAAAGGCATTTAACCTTCACATCTGTTGTATTCAGCGAAAGGAAATTCTAAGTGCTTTATTATTGTATAATACATAATAAATAAATAAACAATCCCCATGTATAACTTTATACATAATGGTATTGATCATTACTTCGACTCGGGAGCTTTTACACAGGAAGAGAATCAAGACACAATGAAAAACAAAACAAACTCAATATTCTCCTTTAAAACAAAAGTAAAATAACTTCACCTATGAGGGAGCGACAGGACAATTTACAGATACACATTGTTGAGTATAACAACCCGCTTTTGCCTCGATGAACTAGTAGGAGCGAGGTGAGAACATACAAAATACACTAACCGCTATGCATCTCCTCCCGACAGATAATACACTCGTTATCAGCCGCAGCAAGCTCAGCGGGTGTGGCGTCGGGATACAATGTATTCATGTTGCGTATAGCACGACGGGAAAGCACCACATCATTGTAGGCCTTTTTGAAACTCCTGAATATTAATTGAACAATAAAAAATATAGATAATAAAGATTAGCATTCTTCAGGAAACTATTGTTATGTGTCTCAGGTTTTCTTATGTGCCGTTCCAAACTTCATCTATCTACATTTAAAAAGATTATGTTTTTAAAGACTTGAAATAAATATCCTCCTTTAAGTTGCCAAAACTTTGCTACGGGTCTTCTCTCACATAGACAAGGCCATTTATCCACCATATTGGTCCAGAGGGGGGTTGTTAATGATTCATGTCCGTAAAGGCTGTTTAAAAGTTGTTTGTGAGACATGTTGGTATTTTTATGTTTCCCTATACTAGTTCGTTTTGTGAGTTTATGTAACAGTAACTATTGGCATTGATTATACGAGTTTCATAAGCAATTGAAATATAGTGTTTCAATTATTAAATTTATCTTTTGTATGAAAAGTAATAACTTTAATTGATTATCAATAACCATTTAAGAAATCATAAACATAAAATCTTACCGCATAGTCTCATACATGGGCCGGAAAGCAAAAAGAGGCAGTGTATATATTCTAACCATGACAGCAACAAAACCAATATAGAGTAACACTTTCAAAAAGTTTATAGCCAACTCAGTGTACAACAACACCGCAGCTTTACTCTCCCATGGTGCCTCCCATCGAGAATCAATAGTGTGCAATCCATACTGAAGACAAAAAATAACATTATAATAGAATAGTAGCCAAAAATTTCTATAAATTTAATTTGAATTTTGTTTTAATTGTCAAAAGTGATTACAATAAAATATGTACTTGATTTAATTTAGAAATTGTTCTACTTATAACAAATTTACAAACCTTAATTAAAATGTTGGCAATCATAATAATTAAAATACTATATTCAAATCCAAACACTAACTGCACGGATGGTCCCTTTGATGTTGTAAATTGATAAGCATGATGAATAAAATACAGGTCCGCATGCCAAAGTAATGTCAACAGAGTAAGTATTCTGACATGGAACAATAGACCAATAACTGGACTCCTTTCCATCTATATATATAAAACAAACAATTTTTAGAATTAACCAATTTACCCGAGAAAAGTTTCTTTATATAAAATATAGCTTCCATAATTTTTTTGTAGAACTATTATGCTTGTGAAAAAAAAAATTTCTGCAAACATATTTGTGTGAAAGTATTGTTATATCTGTTCAAAAAAACTATCAAAGCAGATTTTCTGGAAGGAATTAATTAAAAAATGCATTAAATCACTGGTTTATTGACGACTTTCCCAAATTATCTATGATATGTTTATTGTTTATTATCGTATAAGTGATCAATAAATCATTAATAGTGATCAACTTACATAATCCACTCTATCTTCGGCTAGCCAATGGAATGCTTTCAGAAAAAGTAAAACTGTGAACAGAGCTATAAATTTTGGATTGAAATCATCTCTAAATACTGTAAATGCCAAACATGTCTCAGTTATTGCATACCAAGATCTTTCTATCAGATGCTGAAACAAAAAGAAATATCTATAGGAACATCTACCAATGAAACATTATTTATGCACCATCACCATTAAGGTTTTCTGTTCATGAACTATTTGTTTTTTAAAAAGATATCATAAAAAGAAAAGTATATATTTTATTTAATATTACCTCAAATTCTGCAGGCCGTAGTTGTCCAAAAAATACTCTTCTTAAGAGTTTGCCAACCAACAGAACAAGAATAAAGCCTTGCAAATACATTACCTGCAAATAAAGTGAAACAAAAACATCTGTAATTAAGCAAACACATTTATGTATTTTTAATATTTTTATGTTAGTTATATTCATAGTTAAAAGTGTTGCGAAATTCTTTTTAACATATTGATCAAGGTACTTCTAGAATTTGTAACTGAACAGTGGGCAGCGATAACTTACAGCCATGCTAGGATTAGAATTTGTTAGGTAGACTAATGAGGGATAAAATTGTTTTTTCTGGTAATAGGCATTGCCGATTACCACAGTCGTGAGTGCAAGACTGATTACAGATGCAACTAAAGCCTTCATTTTGATAATAACTTAATACGTCCGGCACATTAAAACACTCAAAATTTTCATATGAAATATCTTGATAATTTTCTAGGCACTCCTAAACAGTATAATTGTCAACAAATACATTTTCAAAACATCGTTTCGTATCAGTCGCTAAATCAGAAAACTAATTTTGACGTGTTCAATGTTCATTAGTGTCATTTACATAGATAACTAATACAATGTTCTGTACGAGTGTTCATAACAAATAAATTACAACGAAGTTGTCATACGCATAGCAATTTTGTAAATTATACAATGATCTAACACATATAAAATGCAATTTTGTCAAATTTGAGAAGATATACACTCAAACATATAATGTGTATTATGAAAATCTTTTAAATAAATGTTTCTGAAACAATTTTTGACTTAAGCCTTCTCCTAAATTTTATTTTAAAATTTTCTGACAATGTTAAAATTAATTTATTGCAGCAATGCACTACTAACTTAATATGATATATGTAAAACTTAAGATTAAATAATTATAAATTTTAGCGAACGAAGAAAACAAATCTAAGAAACTTTTACTTAATTTTTTAATGACACTGTTGATGATGATAATGAATTTTTTTTTTATAATAAGCATTTTAATATTAGTTCGAGTTTTTGTAGACAAAAAACTATCTGGTATATATTTTTAACTTCTGGCATTTCTTGGACAAAATTCTACTAATCTGATTATAGGGCAATAATGAGACTAAATGTCATTTCGTTAAGATGGTGTGTACGTGATTCGTTTTGTTCTGAATTTTTTATATAATTAATGATCTCAATCTTTATAAGGTGAAATGAAACAAAATTTACGCTTCTACAGTAATAGCGTTGCTTTTATTATTAAAGTTTAACTCAAATAATTAATCATGTGGTTGTAAAAACATAAAAATATTTGCCGCGCAGTCAAAACAACTCTGCAACTTTTTATTTATATCCTTTAGATTGTTTGATATAGATTTAAGATTATTATGTTACTACATGGTGACACTTAACTGGTTAGAGACAATGTTTTCATTTGTGTTGTAGGAAGTGTGTGAGTAATAAAGTACCCGAAGAAGACTTACGCCCAACATGGTAAATACCTTAAGTATATACCTAATTGTATATTCTGGTTGTATTGTCATTGTTATTCTTTTTTTATATTATCAGCAGGGTGATGATCCGCCTTTTTTGCCGGTCGGGACTGATGTGAGTGCTAAATATAAGGGAGCATTTTGTGAAGCCAAAATCAAGAAAGTGGTTCGAAATATAAAATGCAAGGTATATAATGTATATATGTTTATTTTATTAGGAATATTTGCTTTTTTGCTATAAGTATTAGTTACTTAACAAATATAACGTTCATAGCTGAATTATCACATACTATGTGTTAAAACAAATTTAAAATTCTGTATTAAAGCTATGGAAAAGGTTAGTTTTTCATTTGTGCTTTTAACAAAACCTATGGATGAGCCATAAGCTTGAAATATTTTCTATAATTATAGTTTATGAAAATATTTGTTGTTATAACATTTTCAGGTAACATTAAAAGCTGGTGGTATAACTACAGTCAATGATGATGTAATCAAAGGCACATTACGTGTGGGTAGTACTGTTGAAGTGAAACAAGACCCTAAAAAGGATGCAATGGAAGCTGTTATTACAAAAATACAGGACTGTAGCCAGTACACTGTTGGTAAGAAATATATAGATATTAAGCATATAAAACAAATGTCTGAGTTCCAAATGTATCCTTTGTCTAATATTGCTTATCAATATATATATAATTAATAAAAGGAATTCCAAACAATCTTCAAGATTACACTTCTTTAAAATAAAAAAAAAAACCTTAATTAAAAATGTTTATTTCAGTTTTTGATGATGGTGACATAACAACCTTACGCAGATCAGCTCTATGTCTTAAGAGTGGGCGTCATTTTAATGAGAGTGAGACACTAGATCAGTTACCACTTACACATCCGGAGCATTTCTCCACACCGGTGATTGCTGGAAGACGTGGAAGGAGAGGGAGAGCACAGTAAGTAACATTGAAAGTTTATGAAAAAAATTTTTCTTATGACTGTTTCAATGTCACAAAAAAAAATTTAAATAAATGAATACGTAACAAATAATACCTACTTTTCTATTAAGGTATGACATAAAATGTGATTGTTCATATTTCTTTTTTTTTTCTCTACCTTTATGTTTTAATGGGGACTTGAGGAGCTGTAGATTAATATTATTTTCTAGGTCAGAAGAGAGTGAGGGTGAGGGGGTGACACGTCGTGTGAAAGCAGATAGCGAGCCTCATGTGGGACGTGTGGTTTTGGTGGAAGCTAGTAGTGGCGCTGAACGCCGACGCCCACATCAACCTGCCTTCCCTGCACTTGTTGTTGCACCTACTGCTCAGATCAAAGTCAAGGAAGACTATCTAGTGAGATCCTTCAAAGATGGTCGCTAGTGAGTTGCTTTTGTCTAAACTTATTTCATAATATCATGAATTTTATTTAATCTAATTAGATTGAGAATGCTGGTCACCAAAACAATTAAAATCGATAGATAACTATTAAAGTAGATCTGCATGTATATTTTTACAGTGAAGGCTTTATTATTGACAATGTTGTTATGATTTGCCACCAGTTGAAGAACAGTTGATAAATGATTGTAACAATCTCATTATACAATATTTTCATATTGAAAATTGGTACTAATCATCCTGATTCACTTGCATTGAATTTTAATATATAAACACTGGCAGGATATTTGCAGAGTTCTGCAGGTGATTTTGAACTTCAATTGTTAATGTAAAAATTTTAATAACTAAGAATTTTATCATTGAAAGTTATACAGTGCCGAAAAAAGAAGCGCGCGAATTCCGAAAGGGCAGTGCACCTCTAGAATGGGCTGGTGTAGAAGCTGCGCTGCAGTACCTCAACAACGCCGTGCTGCCGCCGCATTGGGATCGTGATACACTCTTCAATGAACCAAGGAACACATCTGATGATGTAATCAATCATCATTTTTCATATATATGCGACTATACACTTCTCTAATAACACGCAGATCATCAGTTTTATTGTGCAGCCAAATAAAAATATTACTTTGCATCCTTTTTACATTAGATTACATTTTATTTATACATTCATCACAACAACAAATGTTACATATGCGTATTACTGAATTACAGAGCTCTGATGATGAACCGCGTGAGGAGAAAGATCATTTCGTTGCACAGTTGTACAAGTTTATGGATGACCGTGGCACCCCTCTTAATAGGAATCCCACAATTGCTAATCGGGATATTGATTTGTATAGACTATTTCGGGTAAGCATTTTTACATTTATTTTAAAATAATAATCAGAAATAAATGTTATCCAAATTCAATTTGATATGTATTAGAAAAACCTTGTAAGTCAAATTGACAATATTAAGATTATCAGTGTTAATTAAAAGACATTAAATAATCTAAAATAAGTTGTCTGATTCTAGGGCTAAACATTGTAGTTTTGTTGTTTTCATGGTTTCTTTGAACCTGCCAGACTAACTCACCTTCATGTTATTAACATACACTTTCTAATAACACACATTGTGGTTTTCTGGCTATCAACATATGATGGAATTGTAGAGGAGCACTCATTACCATGAATGGCAATCGTGAAAATTGTGGTGAAGTGCAGCTTATAAAAAAATCTAAATATTAAAGACAAACTAAATGTATTCAAATCAATAATTGTGAAAAAAATTCATTACCAGGTTGTACAAAAAATGGGAGGTTACAACCGTGTAACTAATCAAAACCAATGGAAGACCATTGCCGACAAAATGGGCTTTCATCCAGTGACTACAAGCATAACAAACCTTTGTAAACAAGCATATAAAAAGTAAGTGGTGTTTGAGTTTGTGGTGGTTGAGCTTTGTATGCAAGATAAAACCCAAACAGGCAACACTATGATGATATGCTGGAATGATAATGATGAAGGTTGAAATAATTAGCACTTTACACCTTGCTTAATACTTGTCACAGTTTACAATGTCTTTTTACTTCGTTTTGTATCAAATACTCTATATATTTGCCTAGGTCTTGTATCCACCTTCCGTTACTGCCGTTATCTTGACATCTCCACAACGAAGTGTTCTGTCTAGCTGAGCGATAACGTCATATTGTACATGCATGTATGGCTTAATAAAAAAATTACCCCACGCCTTCTCTAGGCAATACTTATGAAATAAATCATTTGTGTGTGTTAGGTTCCTGCACAGCTTTGAGGACTTCTACCGCAAACTGGGCGTGACGTTGGTAGCGCATCCGCGTGGTGCGCGCACACCGCCTGCAGGCCGCTCCTTGATACGTGACCGCGACAAGCAACCACCCACCTCCTCCTCCGCTTCCTCCACACCCACCGGAACACCTGCACAGGTATCAGTGCAATTACTTTGTAACTAATATTTTTTTTTAAATTATTTAATTACACATATAGTAGTTCCACGGTTTTACTCAATTAGTTAAAGTTGTAAGTTATAGAAATTATTTTAACAAAGTTATTATAATAAAAAAAAATTATTCCTTCCTAAACATTTCCCGCTATTATTGTGGCGGATAGTAATCATGGCCGTCATTATTTCGAAGGCTTTTTATTGTTTAAATTGAGTATTACCTCTTTCATGAAGTGGGCTGTAAAACCGCATAAAAATAAAATATTCATACAAAAAAATATTATAGAGAAGTTTTCGGTCATCGATTTGTTTTGGTTTACATACAAATTTATTAAAACAAAATAAATTGTCGATTTACATAGAATTTGTACTCTTAAAAAAATACCGTATATTAATTTACTTATTATAATGTAGCGCGGCAAAGAAAAAGAATCGGACAAGAGTGAAACAGAGAAAAGCGATAAGAGTGAAAAAGATGAAAAAGTGGAGAAGATAGAAAAACTGAAAGAGAAGGTGGTCGCTAGCGATGAGGAAGATAGTGCCGATAATCAACCACTAATAGCTGCAGCGCCCAAGTAAAAATAAAACATGTATATTTTTCTTTCATTATAAATGAATGGGGATATTTATGGAGAAATTTAAATAAATGTTTAGTTTAGATATTCAAAGGAATCTTAATCACCACAATCATTAGTCGAAAGATTTCCACTGTTGAATATAAGCGTGCCCCATATATCTCCGCCCCGATGGGTTTTGCACTGCTCGTTTCTAGCAGATTCTTACTTTATTAACATTTTTTTAAGGGTTGAAAAAGAGAAAGAAAAGGAAAAAGACAAAGAGAAAGAAAAGGAGAAAGAAAAGGAAAAGGAAAAAGAAAAAGAAAAGGAAAAAGATAAAAGCTCTTCAACCAGCACCAGCGATGAGAAGAGCGTGATAAAGCCTCGCTCTCAGTCGAAGACGCGAAGCCACTCGGTCGCCAAGACGGACTCACACGAAAAGAGGACGCCTAAGAGAAGACCATTCTTATCAAAAAGTTAGTTTTTAATTTTGTGTCTATAATTCGTAAGCAATTATAGTGGTATCGACCTAATTTATTACTGTTAATTGTCTTTTTGTTATCTATATGGGCTAACACTTGACCTCAAGAAAAATTGGTCGAAGAACTGACCATATTGCTCAGAGGGTAGTAATGTCCTCGAGAGTAGACTTGATGCTGAACAGCCCGCTTACTGCGGAAATCTTTGGGAAAAGTTAATAATAGACTTCTGTCAGCTGATGATCAGGACCGTGGATAAAAAATATTGGCTAGTTTAAAAAAAATCTGTACATACTAGTAAATCAGTACCACAGCTGTTTATTTATTTATAAGGTCTCCAAAAAAGATTACACAATACAACTTACATAAATAAACAACAATACTGTTAACAGGCTTTAAGCATGATTTAAAGATGATTTAAAATTACTTAGGAAACATGATTTAACCTATGTCTTATAAGACACAGGCAAAGAGTACAATGTGATGGAAACGTCATAATAACCAACAGCAGACCACTGCTGGACATAAGCCACCCCCAAGGAACGCCACTTAGCCGATCTTCGGCTAAACGTCGTTACTAGCATCTAATTATTGTCGGCAGGCGGTGTCGCTTACCAGCAGGTGAACAACAGGTTTGTATGTTATGTAAAATACACTCAAGTCAACAACAACAATTCTTACTGAATAATATAATGTACTGGTTCGCTCGATTTTCTAACGTTATCCTGTGTTTGTGGATATATTTTTATATCAATGAAAGCTATGAGTATTCAAAATCAAGATGTGTAGATATCTGAATTAAAATGATAACTTTCAGTGTCCGAGGGCGCGAGTACGGGCACACCTCGTGCGTCGCGCAGGCCGCACGCATCTACAGACAGCGACAGTTCAGGCCGGGCATCCAGGTATCAGTTACATACATTCAACTATATTTTAAAGCTTTTTACGTGGTGGACGGTGTTGATAAACATAGTCTAAACTAATCACTGTGATTTGGATTTCTGCTGCTAAATTATCCTCACTTAAACAATAACAATTATAAGAAAATTAACAGAATTATGATCATTATGTCCAAAAATTTAGTTAAGTTTAAAGTTATGATATTTGATTGTAAATATTGTATTAACAGCAGGTGCGGCCCAACGAAAAAAATGCAAAGTCGGCGCAGCCAGAGTGCAAACTCAGCAAGCAGTGGCAACACTATTGCCTCAAACAGTAGCAAGAGACCTCGTAAGAGAAAGAGTACCGAGTAAGGCTTTCCAGAAAACAATTTATATATGTAATTAAAAGTACAATAAAAACTTTGTAATATTTTTCGTGCAACATAAGTATAGTTATTAAATTTAATATTCCATTTTGCAGACCATCGATAAGTGAGTCTACTCGATCCGGAGGCGCGAATGTGAAGGCGGAAGTTGGCGATAAACTGAAAGTGTACTATGGACCTACACAATCAGAGTCAAAGGTACAGTTTTAACAGTTTGCAAGGATAATCTTGGCATTAGAACCACGATAACCTAAGGGAGCATACTTCACCAACTTCATCTCTAATCTTTTTTATCGTCAATGGGCTGATACTTATCTCAATTTGACATATTGTTTTGTGGCTATGAGGCCTAAGATGTAGTAGCGTATTTACTCTGGGCGTTAACTCGACTCATATGTTGAAAGCCTGAACTAGGCGGATTCGAAAATGCTTCTACCAACCAAACTCCACAACACGTGGCTTTGGATCAAAACCAGTGACACAAGGCTAATACTTAACCACTGCGCACCGAAATAAATAAAATGTACTATATAATATATATAGTAATACAAATAAAATACAGGTTACATACGAAGCGAAGGTTATTGAGATATCGTCTGAGGGCATGCTCCGCGTGCACTACACGGGTTGGAACACGCGCTATGACGAGTGGATCAAGCCGCAGCGCATCGCGCTCAACGTCACCCAGCACGATGCACGCAACAAAAAAGTATGTGTCGTAGCTTCACATTAAGTCGTCTTTCACGCTTTTGTTTATTCCGTAAGGTGTAATAATAAATAAACTTCTTAACGTTCCCACGTCCGAGATTCTGACCACCGTCGCTTTAAGTCGTAAAATAATGTACGACTTTCAAACTTGCGGTGCTAACACACCTTCATTAATTTGTATATTTATTACAGTGTAAACTAACTTCATTTCCATATAGTTATATTCAGGTTTTGTAAATGTCTATCACAAAGTCAAAATCATCAGCTTTAAGTGTTCATCTCTATATCATCTTATTACTGACACCACATTGAAAATAAATTTACACACCATTACTTGTATATTATTTTGAAAGATAGAATGTACATTATTATATAAGGTAATATAATAAGTATAAGATAAATTCGCTAAATCTTTACCAAATAATAGTTAAAATATATTTGAATATTGAAATTTCAGAACACTAGTCTGAGCCGGCGAGCAAGAACTAAAAGGACAGAAGGTAAACAAATAAACATTTTGGTTTAGTTGTTCCGGTTTGGTTTATTCATTAATAAATATTACGTAAAGTGAACAATAGACACCTCAGTTACAGAATCATCAGCGCGATCTGACACTGACAGCGACTCGGACAGCGATGACGATATTAAATCTTCATCCAAAAAAACTGATGATAAAACCAACGCTAAAAGTAAGTATTGGATACAAACATTAAACTATGTATGTACTTACGGGTTAATTGATATCAAACGCGGTTTTACATTTCAGATACACCCAGGCTCAAAGACACAAAATCTAGTGACAGTAGTGGTTCAAGTAAGCCTCGTAAGAGGCCCGCAAGAGCGATTTCTACACCGTCGACAGTGTCTCCTGCTAAAAAACCTAGAATTAATGTAACTGGTCATCAGCATCAAGGAAGAGACTTTGATCTTAATGAAATTCGATCAGAGCTAAAAGGGCTGCATACCGTAAAACAGGATACGGAAGAAGCCATCAAAAAAGAAACACAGAAAGAAAAAATTACAAGTCCTAATCAAATATCCATTCAAGCCCCTGAACCACCACAACCCGAAAAACAACCTGAAGATGTATATGAGTTTAAAGAACCAGAACCATTCGAACTCGAACTTCACGATGAGAAAAAGAAACGGACGCATCGTATATTCGATGACATTTCACCAAGCAAGTATACATCAACCTTATCAAAATCTTTAAGTGAAGAAATATCTGAAGATCCTTTGCGACCGAGAGCTTCCTCAATAAGATCTCCATCTCTATCCCCTTTCAGGGACTTCGGTGCGACCAGAGACATACCTGGACGACAGAGTCCCGAAGAAGATTCTAAAGATGGTCTCTTCTCACTTGACGATGACTCATGCCCAGGCGAGGGTAGTTCTGGTCCAATTTTCGAAGGATTTACTCCCGCTAAGAACCAAGAAACTTATTCTAAAAAAAGCAAAGTCAATAAGTTAAGGGAGTTGATAGATGATTCTCCCGATAGTCCCGCTGATGATGAGCAGTCTTCGGAGGACGAAAACGAGGAAATAAAAGAGGAAAGTGAACCAAGTTCTGAAGTACCGATTCTTGAGATTACGGAAGTACCTGAACCAATCAAAGAAGAAATACAAGGTATTGAACCAGATAAAGAAGTTGTCGTTGTTCTTACTGAGCAACAAATTTTGGATATTCCCATACCATCTAAAACACCACCACATCAAATTAAAATTGATTCTCCTCATTTAAATCATATAGAAGTTATTTCTGCAAAACCTACGGCCACTGCTACTATAGAAGTTATTGAAGAAACAAATAAAACAATTTCTCTTATTAATGAAGAACAAATTCAATTGCACTCGATTCCCTTACCTGCCAATGAACCAAAAGAGAAGGAACATTTGAAATTAAAAATTGAAAAACTAGATCCAGAACCCGTCATTTCAAAGTTAGAACCACCATCTAGTCCTCTTATAGATACAGAAGAAGATAAATCGGAACCCGATAGCCCAGCACGCATCGACGTTCTTCCAGAACCGCCACCTGGCTTTTTGTTACAATCTGAGGGACCTAAAATTGCTGAAAAGCTTCTTAAAGCTATAAATAGCGCTAAAAGATTATCGATGTCTCCTCCTCCTATAGAAACAACTGACAGACCTCTAACACCAAACAAAAATATTCTAATGCCCAAAGAAGACAACAAACTGTCACCTATATCACCTGAAATTAAATCTTTGTCAAAACCAGACCCTCTGAAACCAATAACCAAGATCGAGCCTATAAAGAAGATTAGTCCGCTTCCTGTAACAGATTCTGTATTTGGAGAGCCTTCTAACTTTACTGATTTAAATCTGACTGATTTAAAGAAAATTAGGAACAAAGAACCCACACCGGAACCCACGCGGTTGCAAAGTCCACTTAACATCTTGGAAAGACGTAAGAGCGTCGCGGAATTGCCTCTCAGCGCGCCTGGCAAGAACAATAAAGTCCTCAGCGATACTATACAAAAACTTTCCAGTCAGATTAACCAAGCTGCTGCTGCCAACATTCCTCTTCCGACATTTCCATCTGGAGACAGAAGTGAAACTAGTGATTCCGATGACTCTGATAGAAGGTAATTTATATTTTTTATTAACCAATCATTCATCAAGTCTTTTCACCGAAGTAGGAAAAAAGACAAGGGTGGTGAGTAAAATGTAAAGTTTATTTTCGCTTTTAGGTTAATAATCGACAAAGTGTCGATGGACGATTGGGGTAACAGCGGCAGTAGCGAAGTGACGGGTGCGCGGGCGCTGCATGCTGGCAAATCACCCGGCGAGTGGAGCGCTGGCGAATCGCTGCTAATGCTTGAAGACGCCTGCAAAAACGAGAGGAAACACAGTGAGTGCAAATTAACTAGTTACTCATCCGTACTGGATTATCACCAAGATTTTAGCCAGACTGATTTTCGGTGATTTAGTGTTTTGGACAAGCCCGTGTGGTCTTTATAAGTTGAAATGATAATGTTTTTTTTTCTTTCTTAAAATTGTTATGTAAAATTTTAATATACTCTTTTTTTTATTCGATGAAGCGGCAATTCGAGCAGGACGTTCACCTAATGGTAAGTGATATCCACTGGCCCATAACAATTGTTTACACATTATTTGTTTATGTACATTGCATATTGTGGTCGTCGTCATAAAACATGTCATTACCCCAATAATTTCACTAACTATGTTACAATAATCAAAGTATGATTTTTATTGTTTGATTCTTTAATTTTTTTGTTCCTCCAAGGTGCAAGTGTAGTGGTAGCCGGCAGCGGACGACCGATAGCCAGCACAGCGACAAGTGCAGTAGTCACTTGTGCAGTTGCTGCAGAGGAGGACAGCAATATATCTTTGTTGTTGTGCGAAGAGACAATCCCCGGATCGCCCGCGCCCGACTCCGAGCCCGCGCCACCACGGCACAAGCACACATTACCATTCGCCTGCGCGCCTCCACACCACTCTCATTCCAAAGGTTCTTTGATTTTTTTGTATTTACAAGAGGTCTTTACGTAACCTCCATTTCACATATTGGTAAGAATCAATAAAGTCGTGGCAAGAAGTATGTTGTTACAGCGACATTTACAATGTCCAGGGTATCAGGTGAGTTAAAAATAACTCAATTAGCTCATTGTAGAAATAAATATATTATACATAACGGCAGCATGTAATTATTACCGTTTGTTTATGAGACGGAGTATCATCACACATCGACATGAAAATGTTCTACTCGTCTCATCAATGAAATGAATCGTCTTTCAGTTGAAGAGCGTAGCAACGCGAGCGGGTCTCGAGAAGCGGGCGCTGCTGGTGTGGCAGCGGCGGGCAGTGCAGCGGTGGAGGCGGGGGGCACGGCGCCTGCGGGCTGGACGCGACGGCATGCACTCCTCGACAACACACCGCCCACTACGCCCGACAGCAGCCTCGACATGTCGCCGCAACGGTAACCCTTACGATGAATTATATTTTATATCCATTCAAACTAAATGTTCCTAGACTTATGTTCTGAAAAATTAAATTTTCTGAAGTTATCGGAGTGCCTAGTGTGTTATCAAGTCATCATACATAATTTTTCGATAAATAATCTTTTAATTGTAAATAGAATCGTTAACACAATAGAATTAATTATTCTATCGAATAATGTTTAATGTTATTAACCTCGTGTAAAGCAAATTTATTTATTTTTTTGTGCAGGGAGCGACGAATATCGGAACGCGATAGTCCATCAGAACGGAAAGACGACGATGACGACGCGCTCGGCCACGGCTCCCCTGCCCATATGGACATTGAGAAACACCGTTCGTATTTTTTTAACATCTTGTATAATTCTCTTTTCTTAGGCAGCTCTGTTTAATTCGTGTCTAAACCAGCATATACTGCTTAAGTAGACATGTTTCTAGACATGCCACCATAACGTTTGTCGAGCAGAAAAAGCATTAATGTCCCGTGTTCGCCATTAAAGTTTTTAAATAATTATATACACCGTGATTTAATGTATCTACTATAGCGAGCCGCTCTCGAAAAGCATCGGAGAGTTCCGCTGCCGGGCGAGGACGCACGCGGCGCTCGCGTCGGGACACTGACGAACACGCACACGCGCACACCCATGCGCACTTGGCCCCCGCCCACAGTGTGCATTCACATCACCCCACTCTTAAGTGCAACTTTACCGTCGACTTGGGTATGTCATAATTATTATACATCTAATACTTGAAAAACTTGTAACATGTGACCTCGACATCGAAAGGGAAACCTAAATATTCAGCAAGTGGACAGCAATAGGCTAAAATGGTGATAATGATGATATATCGTTAATAAACCTTTATTTTAGATCCGTCATGGGATTGCCAGAAGCGCATCAACGTGTTGACGTCGCGGCTGGCGGACCTGCGCAAAATGTACCATTCGGTGAAGGCTGAGGTGGCCGCCATCGAGCGGCGGAAGAAGAAGCTGCGGCGGAAGGAACGCGAGGGTACGTCATAATTATCTATAATCATTTATTTTTTTGTGCAGGGAGCGACGAATATCGGAACGCGATAGTCCATCAGAACGGAAAGACGACGATGACGACGCGCTCGGCCACGGCTCCCCTGCCCATATGGACATTGAGAAACACCGTTCGTATTTTTTTAACATCTTGTATAATTCTCTTTTCTTAGGCAGCTCTGTTTAATTCGTGTCTAAACCAGCATATACTGCTTAAGTAGACATGTTTCTAGACATGCCACCATAACGTTTGTCGAGCAGAAAAAGCATTAATGTCCCGTGTTCGCCATTAAAGTTTTTAAATAATTATATACACCGTGATTTAATGTATCTACTATAGCGAGCCGCTCTCGAAAAGCATCGGAGAGTTCCGCTGCCGGGCGAGGACGCACGCGGCGCTCGCGTCGGGACACTGACGAACACGCACACGCGCACACCCATGCGCACTTGGCCCCCGCCCACAGTGTGCATTCACATCACCCCACTCTTAAGTGCAACTTTACCGTCGACTTGGGTATGTCATAATTATTATACATCTAATACTTGAAAAACTTGTAACATGTGACCTCGACATCGAAAGGGAAACCTAAATATTCAGCAAGTGGACAGCAATAGGCTAAAATGGTGATAATGATGATATATCGTTAATAAACCTTTATTTTAGATCCGTCATGGGATTGCCAGAAGCGCATCAACGTGTTGACGTCGCGGCTGGCGGACCTGCGCAAAATGTACCATTCGGTGAAGGCTGAGGTGGCCGCCATCGAGCGGCGGAAGAAGAAGCTGCGGCGGAAGGAACGCGAGGGTACGTCATAATTATCTATAATCATTTAAATTTTTTATATGCCAACCTTTGCTTTAAACCACTCATTTTTGATGTCGTGAAGAAAAGTTCAAAAGATACCATGCTTCTGAGGGAAGTGATGATTATGGAACCCTTCGGTGCTCTCCATCAGTGCATAGGGAAGGGGCCTCTTACGGAACACAATGGTGGCTAAAATGCCATATCCAAGAGTGCAAACAAAATTTGTGCTATCTAAAGCAATTTATGCAAACATTACTGTATTCCGATTGTAAGGGCATTGTAGTTTGTAAATTACTTAGATATTGACACAACATCTAATGTCCAAAGACGACGAGCACAATATAGTTTCTATATATATTTATTATACTCGACTTGTGATTTTCCATTATTTAATAAATATTATACATAATTTTCTCTGCAGCTGTGAAGGCGGCGAAGGCAGCGTGCTCATGATGAAAGCCCATGTAAGTCCGCCAGCAAGCTAACATTGCTTTAGGCGGCAGAGAAGAAGTACGTTCTAGTTTATTTGTTGTAGACTAGACCGATGGCCTCGGGGCAGGCGTCGAAACACCTCTAAGGAAAACATGTGCTTACAATTCATATAATATGTTTATGAACATTAATGAAATAAACTTTTAAAAACAAAAGTTACCAAGCAATTGTGAACTTTCGTGTATAATTGCATTTATGTAAAAACTCTGCGGAAGTTACAATTACGTGGATGAAGTCGCGTGTAAGACTGTATGTGTACAGACAAGGAAATTCCAAAAAAAACTCGAATAGCACTGTTCAGTTATTGAATGTAAACAGTATATCGGAATAGGTTACGGTTTGTTATATAATAAAATTCACTAAGATTTATATTTACTAATAAATAACAGTTCTTTTTTTATTCTACCACGAAGCACTAAACGAGCGAATAGTTCATGGTGGTAGGTGTGACCCTAGTCAGGATGATGAACACCACATTATGCTCGTGCGTTTAAGATATAAGATATAAAGTTGCTCCTACAAAATAATGTCGCTGGATTCATTAACTTCTAAACCAGAAAAGAATAAAAAGAAAGGGAACACTAGGTGTGTGGGATTTGTAACCACTAAAACGTTCTCGATAATCACACAGTGCGTTATGGGGAGGCTTCAGGATCTCTTACGGAAAACAACTGTGTCCCCCTTCCACTATAGAGACCTACCACAGTAGTATTGTACATAGTAGATATATATACATAAAGAAAAGATTAAGTTGATAGTTTTTATTTTATTATAATTTGACACCTTAAAGCAAACACTTTTTCCAGCTTCTAAAGTGTATTTAATTTTGTATAAAGTTTTGTCCAGGAATTGAAATAGGATCTGCAGTACAGAATTATTAAGATTTGAATATTATTTATATTCACACCAAGTTTGTTCATTTCGTTTGATCATTATGTTACATCGTTCATTTCGTTTGTTTGAAGGAAATGTTTAATAATTTAAAAAATTATTTATGTGCAATTTGCTGGCAATGTAATGGTGTAACGATGTATTATTTCCTGATCTGGACTTCTAAATTTATAAATAAATGTTTGAATTTCATTTGTATTTCTTTTACAATATTGCACAAAGCGATGATACGTGCAAGACGGTAACCCGATGGTAAGTTAACGAATAAACGACTTTAATAAGGATAATATACACTTTGCCACAATGTGTTAGTCGATTTTGGTTGTGTCCTTTTGCCCATTATCCCATTAATTTCTTTAGATAACTGTTCTAAGTAATATATACGTTAAGCTATTTCAACGAACATATTTCGACTGGTATTTATTTCAATAAAAAATCAATTATTATAACATACTTTTATTTGAAATGTCCAAAACATAAATTCAAAATAAATAGCAAGTTATTTTTTTATTAATTCAATGCACTTATCATACTATTGATCCCACCAACACGGTGGTGTTAATTTCTTGAAGTCATGCATGAGTCGAGATAAATTTGTGTTAGTAGTAATTTGGGTACTGAGGCCAGGGGTGAGGGTGGTGTTGGTATGGACCCGCCGTCTGCTGGTATCCCCACGGAGGCTGATAAGGCTGTGCGTAAGATTGGTCGTAGGTCTGCGCGGTGGCGGTCGGCGTCTGGTAATAAGTACTACTGCCGGTTGTAGCAGCGGCGCTACTTGCGGTGGATATGCCTGTGCTATCTTTTTTCTTCGCCGAATCCGTTGTAGCTCTGCAATATGAAGAAAAAACATTTGTCAGTCCTCCTTCCAAATTTCGGATATAATATTATATAAACTTTCCACTAAGTTGTGGCGAATTTGACATGATTGATAAATACAAGGAAGTAATTTTAATTGGGAAATCAAAATAGCTACCCACTTAATGAGCGCATTACTGCCAGCATGCAGTTCTAACAGAAAATGATGGTTCCACCAAAAGCAATATTCCCGTGGAAATGAGACGTCTACAGTTAGTGTTAGATGAACATAGCATGTCTGAGTACTTACGTGGGTAAGGGCGGCTGCTCGTGCTTGTCCTTGCGCGCACGCTTACGCAGGTGTTTCGCGAGAGCGCGCGCGTGGCGGTGCGCATGACGCGCAGCCGACGCCGGCCCGAGCTCCTCCGCAAGCTCCCGCCGCCGCCACGCCATCAGCGCCGAACACTCACCCTCCGCACCCTCTTGACGCTCGTATGACATCGCCAGGTCTGTTCCAAGAATTACTTTGAGCACAGACCAAAGTACAGAGAACATAAACCTTTCCTCCATAGAAATTAACTTAAATTCTAATAAATGAATGCCCAATTTCCTATTCATCAACGTAATCAGACGGGCAAAGTGTTCACCTGACAGTAGTGACACGATCGCCCATAACAATGTATTGCTAGTTACAACACAATTGTTAATCTCGTTATCCTTATACTTCAATTCCGTTTTCCACAATTCTGTTTGTCAACAGAAAAAGGCGCTGTGGTAGTACCGATCTGAACCAATTTTGGCAACAGAGTGCTTTCAGTAGTCAAATTATAAATATTATGTAAAAAGAATAGACCAATACAATGTTAATTAATTTGTTGTGTATTTCTGACAAATGTACTAATGCCAATTTCTCTATAATTTCAAAACAAATCTAAACAAGAACTGATTTTTAACAACTACTTGTATAATACTTTAAATGTACCTTCTAAAACTTCGTAAGGTGTGCCAGGCGTGTGGAGTGCGATATCCAACCTCTGCATGTGCAGTCTCACATTAAGCGGATCCTTGGCTATCGCGTCGTCTATAGCCTTTTTAGCCGCCGATGCGTCCCGCTTAATGTGGAACAGGAAACGCACATATTTGATGGACAGCGCAGACGCGATCGCCTTGTTCTTGGCCGCCGCAATGTAGCTCTCGTACAGTTGACAGCATTTGTCATAGTCACCTCGTCTTCGCTCCAAATTAACACGCCTAATAATAAACAGGACATGTTTATTTAAAACTATTGCACATAGTTATTATTAATAAAGGTAAATGAACAGGTCTATGACAACAGTAACAAGGCATCTAAATGCTCTTTTAAGAAAGGTCGCGTATTTCTTTGGATAAAAAAAAGAAATACAGAGAAATTCCAGTCCATCCAAGTTATAATTTGTAAATATTTTGTAATTGAATATAAAACATTAGTAAAACTTTACTTACCGGTATTGTATCTGGACAAGATTTGAGCATGTCTTCTCAATGCGATCAAGAATCTCGGCAGCTTTAACGGCGTTGCCGTGTTCCTCCTCGAAATGTGCCCAATAGAGATGTAGTTCGGGTTTATCCAGGTGGTGAACGGTGCACGCGCGCTCTAGCACCTCGCGCTCCACCGCCACCAATTCTGGTTGCGAATCCAAGCGCTCCTCCAAAAATTTCACTAACTAAAACAGGATTTACTATTCGTTATTAAAAATTAAAACCGATAAACTTTTATAAAGTGATGTAGTCCGCCTTTAGTCTTAAACACGACCAAAGAAAACCCCTTAAGACTTTTTTATTTGTTAGAGCAAAGAGACGAAGAGGACATTCTCATGAAAGTAAGTTATGCGCCTGCACATGACGATGTGGCGCTACTTAGGATGATATACACTCCACCACAATGAGCTCGTCGCCTCGAGACATACCTGGACGGTCTCCTATAACGGATCTAACGCCATTAAATCGTTTTCATAGACATGTTCGATAAAATGGTTCTGTGATAAGCAAAATATTTTAATTAACTTAGTAAGTATAAAGTAGCGTTAAGGATAATGTACTAAAAAAAATAAACAAACAGTATTTTTTTAAAACCAACCCTCATCCAGAACTCTTCATAAAGCGCACACGCTATGAGACACCTCTCATGCAAAATGAGAGAACGTTTGAATGTACCATGTTGTTTCTCCCACTCAAGGTATGACTTCCAATTCTTCAGTTGGCATCTTTCCAAAGGTTTCACGTGAAAGTAAGGTCGTTTTATCTAAAAAAAAAAACAAGTTTAATATATGAATTATAATTCAAAACCGATTTTTTTTATATAATCTGCTGATTAAATGTGGCTCCACATTGAAAGTGAGATTATCTTCCCAAGTTGTGATAGCTTAGATTGTGAGGCGGTTGTACGCGCTGTATATTTTGAGGAGGCACGGCTTCGATCCCTACACGAAAAACGACAGCTTTAGAGAGCTTGTCACGTCCTCCAATGTAACATGGAATTACACATGAAAACAAAACTCACCCCTTCTTCAAATGTCCATCGAGCAGCAACTTCTTCGCCAGTGGTTTTGTGCACTTTTCTCCTAGCAGCAATCACTCTCTCCTTAATCGCTTGTGCTTCTTCCTCAGAAGCCTATGTAATGATAAAGGACGAAACTTGTTTATGTTGTTTTTACTATAAAGTTACACCTAGTAGAAGTTATTATTATATATTACTATACTGTATTACATAATATTTAAAAATGAGTAAATTCTTATAATAAAGTGTTTTGTAGTTGATTGACATATTTAGTGATTATATAGTTTGCCGATAGCTCACATAATTGTCTGGTATTAAATATTTTATGTACTATATTAAACAGACCTCTTAATATTCTCACAGCAGGAAATCTGAGCTTATTCTTGAAAGGAGAGAATCAAGGACAAGGTAAAGTCCTACAATTTAATTGGGTTGCAATCTACAGTAGGAGTCGGAACTTGGTAATACTATTCACTCACGATATGATCCAATGGTTCGTCCTCGCCCGGCGGCAGGTCAAGCTGCGGCTGCGCACCGGCCGCGTCGCGCACCTCGGCGCGCAGACGCACCAGCTCCGCGTGCGTCACGACCCCCGCTACCGGTTCCGACATCACGTGTTCTTGGAAACTGTCAACATATCTCTATACTTAACCATTTAATTACTAAAGTTTAAATACAAATACTGCAACCACAGTCTCAAGTCTCAATTTTTTGTTAATTTTACAAAGCGTCGAAATGGGGAGAATAAACATATGTGCACGCTTGTCAGGTGAACATCCTGAAACAATGTCCATTAACAATGTGGCGCTGTGGTCTATAGACAGATAATTTTTTGATAACCCCGTCATCATGTTACATTATAAATTTTAATAAAAGTGTGTTAAACACTACTGGCCAGGCACAGAAAATTGAATCACAAATCCCGTTTCCAGTAATGCCCACCCACTTTATCTTTCAGTTTGCATCACTTTTAACTGCACTACTTTTCCATAGAAAAGGTTATCGTGCCTGAAAAACTTAATATTCATTATAGACTTACTTGTCAAAATGTGATGTATATCCAAGAGTGGGTGTGGCCAGCAGCCGATCGTAAATATTAGTTACGTTAAGAGCAGTACCATTCTCTGCTTCCCACTTTATATAAGATTCCCACAGACGATCAGAACGAAACTCCAACCCACAGGCCTCTGAAATCAAATAAAAACAAAAAATAATTATAAACAGGTTTACAAGCAACTGCCCCTGAACCCAACCAGGATTTTCCAATTTCAGAGCTACAATTGTTGAGTTTGATATTTGGCGGGGTTTCTTCCTGCCCGGCTAGCTACTGCCCTCATACTGTAAATTTGTGGTCATTACAGCATTGCAGTGTTGTAGCTATTATCATAAAAGAGCCAGAGTATTTGTGGAGAGGATGGTTAACTGTTTACAGCCTTAGTTTCCAAAGTAGTCCGGATGAACTCCCCAAGGTCTACAGTAGACCCGACGAGTGTCTACATTGGCTTGACAAAAAAAAGGGTGTTCACAATTTATAAGCTAAGGTCCATGAAATTTTAATAATTCGTGGTTGAAACTCAGTCGCGATGCAAATTTCCATACTTAGATTAGCTTCTCAACTTTTGGCGAATTTTGGGAATATGGAAAAAATTTAGCTGCAGGGGATCCACCGGAACCAGCTAAATTTTGAAAGAGGCAGATGACAAAAGTCTGAGAACCTCTGGTCTACAGTCTAGTCTCATTATCACTTAACATCATATCATATTGAAGTAAAGTGACAACCCACGGAGTAATTGATAGAAAAAAAAATATTTTAACTGAGATTCACTGTTACATGTCAAAGAAACGAAAGGAAAATTGTCAGTGTCTTAATTTTAAAAAATTATACATTAATATTTACTTATAAAATTGATTTTTACTTACCAACAGCTCTCTCGTATTGAGATCTAATATATGCAAGATCTTCATTTCTAGTGGCTTTGATATGATTCAAGTAATGTATCCATAGATCCACTGACAATGGTATTGCTTTAAGTCCTCTTTCCAAAACCTGAAACGTTTCAACGTTATTAAAAATTCTCCAAGGGAATCAGAGCATTGCCGTAACAACGACAACACTTTGAAAGCAAGGGTATATGAAATAGCATTATATATTTTCTCATAAATTTCGAAAATGTTGAAGTGAGGCGTTGGATAGATTTCGCAACGCCTCACCTGCATATTTATATATAATGTATATAAAATGTTTGTCGGGCATATTACACCTGTTTACACTCGCTGGTCGTCGATGGAGTCTTCGTTTCGCCGGCCTCCTCCATCGCTAACTCAATCGTTAAAAACGGTGACCTGTGCCGTTCCATGCTAACATGGATTAGTTATTAAATTCTCTTAAGTATGTCCAAAGTACATCATACGAACTTAAATAATGTACATTATCATAGTAATTAACAATACATCATGCGTATACACATCATAAACTTATTCACTAAAGTATAAATTATATACACCACAAACAATGAACCACTAAATCGAAATCTATGTGATGGTTATACAACGCTCCGGTGTGAACCGACGACTTTGCCATATGAACATCGTTGGCCTCGATGCACTGTTGGGAAAAAAAATAATTGCACAATACCAGTTATAACTAAAAGTAATTGATAAATCCAAGTGTTATGAACACATTAAAAAAAATTAATTTTATTTTATTTCCATATCAACTCACCAAATAATGACACCTTAAACTATTTTACGTGTCAAAACTTTACTTACCTCGAGGCACTTCTTTTTACTTCCTTTACGTTTCTCATAGTCAGCGTATTTCCTCCAGTATCCATAACAATACGGGTAATGTGATAAGAAAGCATCATAAGCTTCCCGCGCGGCTTCCACGTCGCTCTGCCGAAGATTTGATTAACAGTAACACCGCAGATAAAGTATTATGAAGAAGTATATCTATACACAAACGTTCAGTTGGCCCTTGCCAATCCACATATAAGATTCAGTTCTTATCGCTTCACAAAGCAATAAGATTAGCAAAATTTGTCATCACAAGTAATTTTAATTGTATATATTTTTGTTGATTCTATGTTTTCAATTCTATATTGTTCATGTGGGCATTGGAGCAGTTCTTGTCTGTCTCTATGTAGCAATTAACATCAGCATTCCAGCTTAATGTAGTCCATTGCTAAACATAGGCCTCTCCAAACGAATCCTGGTGTGTCCATACCTTTGCCACCATGACATATTAAGTAGCTATATACAAATATAAATCCTAAAATATCCATGACAACTATGACTAATTACAAAAATAGTCATACCTCTTGATCAACATATTGAAGCAAATATGTCCATCCAGTGAAGTCAGTGGGATCATCATTTACAACTTTCCAGTACTTGTCAAGCTCTGGAAGACTTTTCTTTTTAGGTTTCTCATCAATAGATGTCCTCTTTTCTGCAGGAACGGGTTTACTCTCACCATTCTATCAGAACAAACAAAAATTAAATAAAATTTATGAATAACTATAGTTAATGCCAACGGCAACATAAACCAAATAGTACCTTAGCAACTGCTTGTTTCTTATTAGATGATTCACTTTCAGATGTAGGTGATCCTGGATCGTAGCCATCTCTTTCATCATCAGGTTTTCTTTTCCGAGAATCTTTTGAATCTTTCTTGGAAGAAGGCAATTCATCTTCAGACACAACCTTTAAATAAAAAAACACATATTAGGCTAAGTATATAAAAACAATATAAAATAAAACATTGCCATACAACATTAGTACAATCTTATTGTTATAATTTCGTGTATCATAAACCACCAGGCAACACTCAAGTTGTTACTTTGTAGTATAAAAATTATTTTTAAGAGTAACTCAGTGGATAACCACCAACCACAAATTGACAGATATTAATTAATAAACAACAAATGATTTTTTTAAAAACTACCAATAAAGAAACATTTGAACCACACTTAATGTTAAACTGATAAATTAAACAGATACATGCAAGTAATTAGGAAAAAAACTGAAAACAGATTTATCACAATGTTGTAGTTTGAAACATATTTCATTAATGTAGCCTTTTTTCCTCACAATATAACTCTTATGTATTTATCTCTTATATTTTATGTATTTTACAGTACATAAAACTACAACATTTATGGATAAATTCTAGTATTACCTCAGTGTCCGCTGGTAACTCTGCCGGTTTTGGCCCAGGGAGTTCATCATCAGACACATTCTCCGCATCTTTTATGCTAGGCTTCTGAACAGTAGGTAACTCATCTTCTGACACTACTTCAGTTTCTTCAGCGCCGCCAATGTTCTCTGATACTTCCAATTGTTTTTGCTAAAACAGCAAACCAAAAATTATTTTGCTACAGGTATTAATAATATCAAAAGTAATGTGTTGACACCATACACTTGATTTTTATAAACTGTGTTTGGCCCCTGCCTCATTTGAAAAATTGTGCTGTATGTTTTATTTTAAATTCTGTCAACAATCTCTATGGACATCTCCGTCAAAAGAATGTTATTTAATTTCTCTTCCAGTTCTATTTTATCACCAGAAACTGCTTCTTTTGATAAAAATAGTAAGGATAAGTTCACAATGAAAAGCTTGGAAAATATTTACTACATATATTCATTGACCACAGTTACTTGTTTTGGCTGCATTTTATATGCTACATCAGTTGATTTTAAAATTTAATTGGTGATTTTTAGTAATGTGGCATACTATAGCCCCATATATATGATATATCTATAACTTTTTTAAAGACGCTTGGTTTTTAAAGAGCCAGAAATGATAATTATGGATCTAGACCCATGATTATCTATTCTGGCTAGTACTCAACCTTTTTTCAAAGGGGCCAAAAACACAGGATAGTCATGGTGAAGCAGGACACAAAAAAAGAGATAACAATAATATGCTAGTGATTTTTAAAGTTTTCGCAATTATTATAAATTAATTTAAAAAAAATAGTTTTATATTCATCAATCTTTAAAACAATTCAAAGTTTTTTGATACTTATTCCAGATTTTTTTACAAGTATTGGTTTATGTGATGTGTTTATTATGATTTTTGTCAAGTTTGTTTATTATTAATAGTACTGAAATGCCGAGCTGGTTAAAATCCATACTGTAAAAATGTAAAGAGCAGGTTAAAGAGTTAAATTTTCGAAAAGATACATAATTTTTATTTATTACCTGTATATTTTCACAAGGTATGTTGTCAACAGATGATTCCTTAGGTATTGCATTCAGATCAGGTGGTTTAGAATCAATGTTTGAACAACTAGTATCGTCTGTATTCAAATGTTCTACATTTTCTGACTGAGCTGACGTACTTGTATCGTTTATAATTTCCGCAACGTCACATTCATTATCAGAATTCATCCTATTATTAATGTTGATAGAATAATCGGAAGCAGTGTTTCTAAATGCCGATTCACTTGAATGTGAATCGCCGTCTGATACCTCGTTACTCAAAGATCCGCTGGGAAATGTTACAGCGTTATCACCAACGTCAAAATTATTAGTATTGTAACCGTTCGAGTTATTTTCCAAATAATCTCCGACACTTCCGGTTGATAATTCAACCGCATTAAGAAATGCTTGATTCGAAGTAGACGATTCATCCACAGCACCCGTTTCTACACAGTTAAATTCTCCTTCCGTCAATAGATGCGACAATCCATTAGAATTTTCATTTATTAAAGGACCCTCGTCAGATTCTATCTGATTCTCCGATAAACATTTCTGAAACACACCCGAAATATAATTTCTTAGTAATCCTGCAAAGTTCTTTACTTCGTAAAACCATTGAGGTTATTTTTTTATTGAACGTACCTGCATATCTGAACTGGCGTCGTCATCCATTTTCAAATATTTCAGGTATATTTTATACTTATAAATACAAAATTGTTCACTTAAAAATGAACGTAACAGCTGTAACACGTTAATCAAAATAATACAATACCCCAAAATATTAGAATCGAAAGCTAAAGCGTAACGTAGTACACTTACGCTCGTACCAAAAATACAATCACAACCCTTATTTTTTTTTTTTAAGTAATAGATAAGGCGTAGGCCAAAAATACACACAGCAGTACAAAACCTGTACTTGCGACATGTTCAATGAAAATTTAAAAATCAGACAAAAGCATGATGACTACAATTAAATTAAATAAATATACTTTGGGGATAATAAAAAAAAACTATTTTGTTTTATCAGTAATGTTTTGAAACGTTTCACTTTTCATAGTTTATTTTCTGTTTTTGTTATAATTGAACGTGTTATTGTACTTGTTGAGTCTGTGGTCGTAATCCCGACTAACCTCAAAACATTTTGAATTTGGTTATGAAATATTACGTTTTGTAAAATAATTTATGACTTGGTTTAAGTGTTTTATTGTGAGAAATAACAGCAATGATAGGAATACGAGCAATTTGTAATTCTGCTTTAACGGCAGCACCGATTGTATTCAGTCAACAAACGAGAGTTGGTTTTTCCGTACATGATTTTAATTTACATAAACAAAATATGTTGCTAACGTTTATGTTTGCTTTCAGAATACATTCATTTTAAAACGAAAATGTCCTCCGCCATTACATAAAAAAGGTGGAAAACCATCTAAATTTAGAGGGAGGCACTTTATTTACGACTTGGTAGAAGATACAAATGTTGTAAAGAAACCAGACATAAAAATTATTTTAAATCAATTTATTGAGGGTTGGTATTGCTTTATTAACATGATGATTCATGATAATTTTCGGGTTTTCACAACAGTCAACAAACTGTATTTTCTATGATTACCATTGGTCAGTTCTCGAATAAGAATAATCTAAAAACTATAGAACATTTGATGTATATGTCGAAGAAACTGTAGTTTTAAAGATATTATTGTAAAAGAAGCGTTTTGAGGTCTCAAAACAAAACTCAGTTATACCCACAGGTGTGCACAAATTTTTTGGACAGGGTATACACATCATACTTAAAATCCATGTTCCTATCCATAGTTGAAAATAAACTTACCAAATTATAAAGCTGCATACCTTTTTTGGCAGAGTGATGAGGTTATTTATTTAGATAGATTTAGGGAGCTAGGGTTTGCAGCTCTTATTTGCCTGTAGAGAGTGCATGCCTCTAGTTATAACAAACTGTAGCAGCATCTAATATCTCAATAAACTTAGCATATTCATGCTCACTACAAGGTATACCAATGTGCATAACAGAATGTATAAATGTCATTGTTGATAATTATTTCATTATATCTTGAAGGTGTTGGAGAAACTGGTGATGTGCTGACACTAAGCCCAGCTAAGGCATATAAGAATTACTTAGTACCAGGCTTAGCAGTCTATGCAAATTCAGAAAATATTGAAAAATATAAAGTGGATGAAAGTAAGCCAAAAGCGGACACTAATTTTAGTTCACCTTATGTACAACGGGTAATTTTTATAGTAATATCTATTATTATAATTTCCTCAATAAAACATACTAACATACATTCAATTTATGCTTTTTGAAAAGTTTTAGTAAGCTGTCTAATTGAGGACTGTGAAATCCGTAACAACTATCAGAAGTCCTATCAGTAACTATTGTTATGTAGGCAATTTAGTAATGCTTTTTTACTTTACCAATCCATATAGTTACTGTACAATAAATTAGAGATGTTCTTGATAATATTTAAAACTTACACCACAGACTATGGGTTGCTTGTCCCGCCTTGTGCTACAAATAACAATGAGTAAGCAAGAACCATGGACATTGGAGCCCTGGCATGTACGAACCTCATTCCGCAAAGCAGGCTATGTGGTGCCTGAAGATGCAATAACAATGCCACCTGTTGAAATTAAGGGACCTGATCTCTCTCTACAAGATAAAGAATTCTATATTACTGTTAAGGTAACTATTATTTTTTGATACACATAAATATAAATTGTTGTGCCAAAATTTTCTGTTGTGTTCATATTTTTATCGTTTTTTTTTTTTTAATTTGCTTTAAAAAAACACCTAAATTTCATTTGGGAAATCTCATACTAAACAAAATTATATTTATTAGTAGAATGTTTATAATGTTTCCTAAGAAACTTAATATATGTAGAAAGAAATAGATCATTACTGTGGATTAATTCTGGATATTATTTTTTAACAATTTTTTAATTACAATTCTAGATCAATAACACAGAAGAAGTTAATGTTAGATGTAGGATTCACCATTGGGCAACTGGACTAGACAAATTGCCATGGGAAGAATTTCATTGGAAAAAACCTAAGGAAGCTTTGATCCCTGAACAGGCTGAGGAGTTAGCAAATATACCTTTAGTTTAAATGTAATAATTTATTTGTTTGTAGTAGTGTATAATAAAAATAATGTATGATATTTTTTGTTATTTCTTATAAGATTTTCTGCACAGAATTGCAATTTATAAAAAAAAAGACATCCTTTTCTAAGTTCAGCTCTTAAAATTTTCTTTGCCCCTGTTGTTGAAATGCTGATTTGATAGCATAACTTACTTTTTTAAATCTATTTTATCTATACAAATAAATAAATTTTAAATGCCGCAGACGAAGTCGCGAGTAACAGTATTACAGTAAATTCATACTCAAGTAACTGTTTTAAACATACACCATTGTAAAAACTGTGTTTATGGTAAAAAATTGTTATAAATGAAACTCAAATTTTTTATAAATTTTTAAAATTACTCTGTTGAATCTCATTCAAACACTCAAAACAGAGAAACTTTACAATGTTACTCTTTGAAAGACATCTTTAACATTATTTAAATTTATAACTATGAGATCATGAGTATTTTTTTAATACTATATGTTTAAGTAATTATCGACTCCTCATCGGTAATTCGTCGTTCTGGTTCAACGTTATTAACATTTGGATAGTTAACTGGTTCCTCTATACCTTCTTCAGTATCTAGTTGTTGTTCAACTTCTTGAACACCGCTATGTTCGGGTTTTTCTAACTGCACTTGGTCATAATTTTGTTGGTCGACGTTTTCTTCAGTTATGTAACGCTCGATATCTGTGTTTTGCTCAATTACTTGTTCATAATTACCATATTGTTCTTCGTAATGAGGATCGTATTGTTCATTGGATTCTTCATGCTCATTTATGCCACCGATATAAGCTTGTTCTTGAGGCGCTTCTTCATAGAATGTGTAATTTTCATCTTGAAGGTAACCTGCATTATTTGTATATTCCGCTTGTACGGTATTGCTTACGCCCGTTTGATCATATATATAGTTCACGTCTGTCTGTTCTGTGTAAAACATGTTATTTTGTTCTGCTTCAAATTCCAGTATTTGGTTTTCATCAGTAGTATCTACATTTTCCTGTTGAGTATGGTCTTGATCGTAAATTGGACCTTGATCTATAGAATTAATTTCAATTTTAGATGACTCCTGTGCCTGATATTGATTGTTAATATCTTGGTTCATATCGTAAATTTTATCATTTTTGTCAGCTATTCCTTGCAAATTTCCTTCTAAATGTTGTTGCTTAACAGAGGAAAAATCAGTATTTTCTATCGCTTCAAAATTGTCTTCTAATTTCTTTTTTCCATAATCTGAGCTTGTTTCATTACTATTACTATGTACTTGATTTTGTATTTCTTTTGGTTGCGTAGATTCTGTTAGAGATTCTATCTCAATTTTATTTTCGTTGTCTATTTTAAAAGACTCATCTTTTTCGTCTTCAACTTTTGAATTAAGTTCTGCTTGAGATTTAAATTTAATTTCATATTCGGCTTGTGTTTTTTCTTTTTCTGTGAGGTCGTTACTATCATCTTTATCGTCTTTATATTCGACAAGTTTATTTTTATGGTCACCGCTAATTTTCGACGACTCTTTTGAGGAAGAAATATCTGATGATGATATAATAATACTTGTTGCTGGTTTTCCCGTTTCCACAATTTGAGGAAGAATATCAGGTTTATCCTTTTTTTTTTCATCGCATGAATTAGTAACGTTGATTAAGTTATGACTTAGTTCATCAACTTGCTTATCGCTTGTTTTATTTATTAGAACTGTATTATTATTAGAAGCTAAATTTGATTCTTCTAAATAACCATTTGAACTGTCACCGATCATTTCGACTGTTACGCTATTTAATTGCTGTAATAAAGGTTTAGAGGTATTATTTTGAACATTAACATATGTTTGTTCAGTTTTGATATCATCTAATTCTGTATTGTTATGATAACTTGAAATTTGTTTACTATTTGTAGGAACAAGGCGTTCATTTTGTTCCTCTCTCTCATTCCTCTTCAGTTCTTCTAGAATGCTATATTTACTCTTCCAGTCGCTATTGTCATCGGCATTTAATTTTATTGGATATTTGTTTTCGTGTTCTAATGCGTTTGTGTATCTCGGTATAAGTATATAATTTTTGCTTATTTCTTTTAATAAACCTCTTTCATTTATCGCTGTTAAGGTATTTCGAGGATGCACTTCGTCGAAAGAACTTTCAGATTTTTTTAAAAGAGAAAAGTTTCTCTCTATGCACCCTAGGTGTTCGTTATTAAGTGGATAAAAGTTTATGATATCATAAGCCTGAAAATTAAACAAAAATCAATATTGTACTTATATGTTAAGTTTCACAAATTTGGTATTGTAAATTTTTTCAGCAGATTTAGTTAATCTGCTGCTTTTTACAGTAAATAGAAAAAAATTCAAGAATTGGTTGGATAAATATTTCATACACAGGTACTATTCGTCGCTTTCATGAAATCAGCTTTCCGCGGTGTTGCAAAATGCATATTGCTTTCATTCTTTATTTTATGAAATCTTTCTATGATTTTTATTGTGTCCAAGAGACCTATACATCAATTGAGATGATAGTGGCAGTCCCATCATACGTTAACAATAACAACATTAATGAAAAGAAATTACATTTAAATAATTAACATCTTAGAATTCCATAACTGTCTTCAAACCTTCTGATTTTTGTGATTTATAAACAAAAATAATATAGGAATTACATATATATTTATAACTAAAGCCGATTTTTTTTATCAATAAAGAAAATAAAGTTAAGGGTGGTAAGTATGAAAGAGGTTTCGTTCATGGATATATTATTTATAAATATGAATTAATAAAGTACAAATATCTAGTTATTTACATATGTCCTTACCTTAGAAACACAATTTTTTTGTAGCACAGCCGAGCATGAGCGCATTTTATCTAGCCTTTCGAGAATGTATTCATTTCGGTCTTTACGTTTCCGATCTTCTTCGAGGAAAGCCTCATATTGTTTCCTAATTGCGTTAATGCGCTCTGCTTTAACCCTATATAAGAGAAAATTGAGAAACTTTTAATTACAAAGTTTTATCGTAACACGTTGTCGGATCCACCTTTTTAAAGCTTTGTTAAAAACTTATCCGCAGAAAGATATCTTTATCAAAATTAGAAAAGATTATAATAATATCAATGTCTCAGTAAATATTATTGATTTAAATTTATTAATGACTACGCGATTTTTTTTAATTCGACAATGCGAAATAGGGTGATATACTGGGCACCACAGACATTAGTGATACAAGACGTTAAGTCTCGTTACCTCAGTAATTACACAAACTACAGTGCTCTTCAAACTGAAATAGTAACAATATAAACCAATTATAATGATAAGATTACATATCAACCTACTTCTTTGATTTACCCATTGGTTACTAGTTAATTTAATAAAACTGGCGGTGTACCAACTGACAAATCCGCGTTGTAGGAATGTAAACAAAGCAGTGCCGCGACGACCTTTGCTAAGGTTTTCGTAGTTGCAAGTTATCGCATAAAAGTTTTCGAGAAACGTTTGTGAGCGTACATACTAGTAAGAGAAATATTAGAGATATTTTTAACTCATGAAATACATAGCAAAGATATTATTTAATATTCTCATAATTCCTGGGTCATCCTCGTTTCTCGTCTGTTGCTTGACGGCTTCTTCAAATGCACGAACACGTTTACTACAACCACTTTTGGTTCTTTTGGAAAATTTTGTCGACCAATTGCTACTTCAGCCTCTTTATCCGGCGTGTTATTTCGAAATGGTTTTCGTTTGGTTCTAGTTTTTTTAAGAGAATGTGTAACCAGGCAGTTAGAGAACACACGATACGATAAGGCTGACACCAGTTCATGGCGGTAACGGCGTTAACCAAGATTTAAAAATACTAGAATATGTGCAATCGTTATAAATGTATAAATAACAATTTTCCCTAAAATTAAAGTTTCATTTGGTTATTTCTTTCAGTGATGTAAATAAAATCTAAAAATATTTTTTGCGTAGTGTGTACTATCACCGGTGTCAAGCAGTTCCTGGTACGGGACTTCTATACATCCAGCCCAAGCACGAATGACCTTCGACCTTGCATATTCACCTCGGTCACGAATTTCGTCTATATATAAGTACCTACACAAAGTTTTACTTTAGGTAACATGTGTTTTTATAGTTTTATATAACCCCTTCAATTTCTTCTTCGTGATTTTAATAGTAAAAGAAAATAAAATATGTAAATCATGACATGTTTTATTTCTTAATGAATATGAGAATGTTTTTTCCTTAACTTCTTATTTAAAACTAGAGATCGTTTAGCATTGAAACTACATTTTTTTTAAATCTCTCGTTAAACCTGTAACTTGCACTTAATGCTTCTAACCATCGATTGAAAGTGATTGCAAAAATAATATATTTACAGGCAGTTTTTGCAATTTTTGCAGGCAGATACAGAACATTTTTTTAATAAAAACTGGTCTCTACGTAGACAGTATTTCATAGATTTAGTGTACCTAATTTCTTTTTCAAGCAACCTACTACTACGAATATTCTATCAAGAATACTAACATGTACTTAACACTAAACCACTTTTATAAGAAAAAAAAAAGACAAAGAAGTATATCTTTATGTACTAATATTGTTTGCTCTAATCATTATAATTATTTCAGCCTATTGGTATCCACAGCTGAACATAGGCCTCCCCAAACGATTTCCAACGCAACTGGTCTTATGCCACTTGAATCCAAAGATTCTCTGCGATTGACCACGTCGCCTGTTTACTCTGCCATGATATTATTAACTTACGTAAGGAATAACACCGTTTTAAATTTCGGAGCATATACAATTATACTAAAGGACTATTTAAAAAATTAAGACAAATTATGAATGAAAGATTCAAGTATGAGGTGTCGTATCCAAATTAATATCTTTGTATTACGGCACTACAGAACTTTGATAGCAAATAGAAGCGTTATCGCCAGAGACAATTGCAATCCTCAATACAATCTTAACATGATATAACTACTCGACAGACGTGTGCCCGGGCCACAATTGCCGAATCAAACACCTAAAAGCTATGTCGACGCTTTAGTTCACCGATAATTATGTTCGATTCTATTCGAGAAACGTCATTGTAGTACATGGATCAACCCATCCGCGTCTAAATACATAAGATTTAAGATTGTTCAATATTTTGCTGAGATTCTCCCACCACTAACTGCAAAATCAGCAAACTCTTTGCAAATTGATCTACAAAATTTAAACATTTGAAGAGAAAAAAAAAACTTACATTTTATTAGGAGTGAAATAGAGAGATTCGTATGAATAAGGTATCTTTTTCGCTATTATACTCATGTTAAGACTTTTCAAAAAATATGACATAGTGTTATTTATTGTTTAAATAAAAATGTATAAGTATCGCTTGCTATTAGTACAAACGAATGTCATAAACGAATAAAACCAATAATCAAACTTTTTTTATGATAACAGACATTGTTTAAAGAGTATAGACATATTATACTATCTCTCAAGTTGTAGAAAATCGTAGCAATTAAATTATTGGAGTAACGAGACTTAACGACTAATGTTTTAAGGTGACGAGCACAATGTGCTGTTAAGTATAACATCCTACAAAAGATATAGCGCATATTATCATAACTAGCTCAACATTCTTGTGGGCATACGAGTCAATTCTTTCTTCACATCGCTTTATCTAATAAAAAAAATATTATATTCCCCAAGACAATAGTTGTGCGACTCTATTCTTGTTTTTTTTTTTTTAAATAATGAAATGTTGTCCATGTTCAATCTATGTCACAAATTCGAACGGAGTTGCAACGACGCTTGGAGCGCCCCTGCTCTGGCGTCGCCACAGTGGAAGCCATTAGGCCCCTTTCTCGGATGGACCAACAGACGGCACGGCACTCTGTGCTTTCGCCTGACTCAAGTGCTAACGCATCACATCGCTCAGCATCGGATTTGGGCAATCAATCGCATTGCACGTGCCGTGACGTACTCTGCGCGCGTCTCCAAGGGTTGTCAGCGCTTCAGAGCTGACCGCAGTGGAGCCGCAGTGGTAAATAGTAATAGTTAATGAGATAGAATTAGATTCTTTACATTCATCTTTGCCTGTCTCCCCTGAGACGATTAAACAACTCACTTATTGCATATTTTTCGAAATTGAAAGTTTTGCATTTAAACGGAAGTATTTTTAAAATTATATGTAATACGTATACAATATTGCACGAACTTTTTCGAAAGCAATAATAGGTTTTCAAATATTAATTTTACTTTAAAAGTATTTATGTTCGGAAACTATGCAATTTTAGCGAGTCATATTTTAAAATGGCAACATTTGACATTTCGTTAAATTATAAACACCTTTTGGATTTCACTCTCAGTATTGTTAAGGTTATGCAATACTTAGTTTATTTTAATTAAAAAATGATTCACAAATGGTTACATAAATTCATAAGAAAAAGAACGAAACCGATTCCAGAAGATCAAGCCATTTTATGGAAGCGTCGCCTCAGTATAGCGTATGGAATAGTTGCTTGGAATGCATTTGGTTTACTTCTTTACGCTGTTTATCAGGGTAAAGCAGATTGGGCACATTATTATGGTTTAAAATCTGACGAAGAACATGCAATGTCTCCAGGTACTTGTCAATTACAATTTCGAAGACCTATTACTGAAAACTAAAAGAACTAAAGTTTATAATATTCAATTTTATAATAGAAAAAACGTAGGCTCTTAAAACATCAAATTGCATATTGATTTTTGATTCCAAAAAATTTAAGGGAATTGAAAGTTGGTTTACTTTACTGCATATTACACTATTGTTTTACTTTTTATTTTAGCAAAATCGTGGGCAAATACATTGGGTATAAAGAATGCCAAAGTTTACCGAATATCAGGATTTACTAAGGTAGATGAATATGATATTGTTGATGGTGAAGAAGTAAGACAGAACAATAACAAAAACAATGATAATAAGGAGTTATTAGAGTAATAGAACTTTGTGATAATTTACTGTAGGTCATTTCTTGTGTATATAAGTTATTGAAAAATAATTGTTTTAATTTAAAAAAAACTTTTATTGTATCATAAAATATAATTTAAATTCATACAGGATTCCTCCTAAGCAAATAATGACAACAAATATTAAGGAAATTCATAGGATATTTACACTGTGTGTGTACTCAGAAAACCCATCACTCCACAAATATAAAAGAAATAATTTGTATACTATTAAATTTACATTTTAAGGAAAAATATTGCATTATTAGGAATTTTGTCCTTATTGCCAGCTCAAAAACATTTAATGAGATATGAATAATTATTGCTTCAACATACAAAGCTAGTAGATACACATTATTGTTACCAGAATTCTGCAATTTGTCATACATAATAAAAAAATATAGTTAAAAGTTGTATATCATTTATATATTTACATAATACTTAAAAACAATACTCAAAAAAAAAACATAAAAAAAATCTTGTTTCAGTCCAAAAAAATTACAATTGATTAATACAAAATCATATTTATGTAGGCAGACAAGTTACACTTTAGATAAACAAACATAAACTAAATTAGTAAAGTCAGCCCCATCATCTGTAACTTTGGTTATTCATATTGACGACAAGTCTCTCTTGTCAAATGTAACCAAAGGGTTAAAATAAAGAGGAAAAAATCTACTTATCACAAAATTTTTAAAATGTTATTTCAAAAATATTTCCACTCATTGTGGATTCATGCCTATCATAATTAACAAGTTTTAATATATTTTTTCAAGGTGATGAGAACAAAGTGGTGTAGTGTATATCATCCTAACTAGCGCCAAACTAATATGGGCGGTTGATTAACTCACAAATGTGTTGTTCATCTAAACACTTTATAGAATAAAGAAATATCATCTATTCTATCTAAAGAGGTTTTCAACATTATATAGGCCCCACATAAATGAAAGATTGTTGTTAGAAAATGAATATATATTATAACACAAATTCCCTAAGAGTTATATTTGACTACAACTATGTAACTCAAAAGCAACTTTATTTATATACATCAGAAGTTATACTTCTTTTGCACAATTATTTTATACTAATATGGAATACTAAAGATTCATTTTACTCATTTTTTTTATAAATAGCCTAAAAGTGTTTGTTGTTAGTTCGTTTGTTCTAGCACTTCGAAGAGTTTTAGAATATGTAAGTGAATTTATTACTCTTTGTAACTCATAGGCCTCATGTGGAAAAACTACTTTTAATTACATTGAATAATAACAGTTAAAAATGTATACAGGTATGTGTTAATATTTCAGATACCTTAATAGTGAATATGTATAACATACATGATACAAATGTAACAAATTTTATTTTTATAAATATTACTCCAGAATTATGCCTCAGTCAATATTTTTTTTAACAGGTAATATTTTTGTTTTAAAAATAGAATTTTTAAATTTTGAAAATTGCCCACTTTAATCATAGTAAATGTGATATAAAAATCCATGCAAGCATACCAAAGAATTCGGTCATCAGTGTAAAGAATATTGACTTCATTGCACTTTACATTAAACCGTCAAAATGGAGAGTGTTTTAATTTTTCAATGGTACATAAATATTTTACTTAATTTTTAGATATTGACCAATATTTGACAATCTAATTTTTATGTTAATAAATATTATTTGTATACAGTTTAAGGCACTTACTTTGCTAACTAAAATCACATTACAAATGATCACTTATGATTAACATCACAGTTCAATAAGGCAAAACCGTTAAATGTTGCGCTCAGTAATTGGGATGCGCGTGGTAAGTTAGAGCGCGTCTCCTTCTCTCAAGTTCTTGTAACAGAGCGGACCTGCAATAAAGATAAGAATATACATATAAAACTCACAAACAAACAAGTGTACTAAAAACATAGTGTACAGATTACACGAAAAGTAAGATTCATTACACATTTGATTTCTTCACAAGCTTTTACATTTCACCTCTATTCCTGCATGTTAAAAAAATACATGAGTTTTAGTTACATAAAAAAATTTAACTTTTCTTAGTATCATAGTTAAATTGTTATATGGTTCTTTTCAGTGTGAACAGAGATTAGCAATGTTGGATATTACGAAATCTCTATATGTTCGTATGTTAACTTAATCAGGTTACCTGTATCTCTCATATTTCATAACAATAAGCTGCAACTCCTGCTTGTATAGGCGGGTCAACATGTCCGAATAGCAATCTAGTTCACTCAATCGGAACATATTCCAACGCAACTTATGATCCAGTTCTTGATCCGCTAAAACATATTTGTAATTTAATTAGCAAACCTTGTTTGGATATGATAGTATCATGTGAAAAATAAATATTTGACACAGCTAAATATCTATCATCAATATGTTTTAAATAATAAAGAACAACCCTCTTATTGTTCCCACTACTGAGCCTACAAACCAGATCAAGTGTAGGTTGGCAATTGTCCACAAAAACCGTTAGTTCAGTAGAGGTCAGACCCTTGGAGCTTCTAGACGTATAACATATACACTTTACAAACTGAGCTACCACATTTACAGTTTCTAAATAACACATCACAAGAAATCCACAAAACTACAGTTAAAAAAAGCTATTTGGAATGAGAAGACAAAATAAGGAAACATGGATTTAAAACTTATAAAGTTTGATTATTGTTAAATTAGTCTTTAAAACTTATACAAGATTCATGTGAAAATACTTACCTTTCGAATATACAATTAGCCAATGAGGTATTTCTTCAAGCAAATAAGGAGGTACGAGGGTTGGGACTAGGGGGCTAACCAGGTAGCAACCTCCTACAAGGCAAGGATGCGCGTATGTTGTCTGGTGAGTAATTTCACTGCAAGAAAATAAAAAAATACATTTAAATTAACTCAAGAGAACTATAACACACCAAACAGGATTGTAAGGTTTTTTATATTCTTAAACAGTAAAATGTTGTGTATGACAATTTCTTAATGTTACCGAGTTAATTAAATTTATATTAAGTAATATCAAAAATTTCACATTTCTTGTATATATATATTCTTACTACATATATATAACATAATAAAAAATAATTTTATAACAAAATTGTACTTTTTATACATTCTTACTTAAAATAATACACTCCATGATGTGGTGTAGAAACTCTCTGCCATGGTTGTGGGACACTTTCTAAAGGGTGTGTCCAGTGTGTGGTCTGTGTATTGTGGTCCATGTAATAACGTCTACCGCGAAGTGTACGGTCCGCCGACCATCCCGGAGGTAATGGCAGTTCACATTCATCAGAACCTTACAACAATCAAAGATGATATTAGTTGTGAGTGTCAATGCCAGGGACTGTCTAGGTAGGTATCACTGCTGCACATTTTCTGCCCTCAAACAGCAGTGTACACACATTAGCGTTCTGGTTTGAAGGCCATTGTAGCTAGTGAAATTAATGATATTACGAGACTTAACATCAATGGCCTCAACAGAGATGAGCATAATGTGGGTGCTGAGTATATCATCCCAATTAGTGTAACATTGTTATGGGCAGGCACTTACAAAACCCCAGCAATTATCGACATAAACAACAAAAACCTGTTTAAAAATGAACGAAAAGACATTTAAAAAAAAGTGTAATAAAAGGTTTCTTAAAAACTCTTTAGAGAGTCATATTGAAAATTAAAAAATAGTTATTGTTGCAATTACTACCTTGATTACTAGAGATGATACTGCTCCCAGGACCTTTGTTGTGGTAAGGCAAAACTGATGCATTCACATAATTTGAATATATTGGTGATGATTGACTCACAGTTGTGTAAGCTGAAATAAAGAAATCACTAGTAGTGCCTATAGTAACTGTATAATAAACCTCATCTTCTCTTTCGTGACAAGGAGTGTAATTCCATCAAACTATGCAGCTCTAATATAAGGTCCTTAATCAACAAGAGGGCTGTTAATTCTTGTCTATTTATACTTATAGTACTTTGTAAAAAAAAAGTAATAGTTTTAAGAAAATTCGATTATAATAGTTATTTGGTAATCATTTGTATTACTATCTTGTTAAAATATCATATCTCTGTTTATGTATTACTATTACTGCATTAACTTCTCAGTGACAGCAAACTATCTTAATGGATTTATTGAAAAAAACTTTAACTGTTAAAATATATGAAACAACTCACAATCAGTACAAGTGTGCAGGTGTATAGAGTGAGGAGAAGATGGGTGAAGTCTTGTTGTTATGCTCAGGTTTGATGATATCCGTGGCATACTGGACTCCCTGTACTGTTGCTGCTTCTGTTGCTGGACCTAATCAAATATTAAAAATCTAACTCATGAGACATACATTATATTTTGTTTAATATAGAATTAATCGAAAAAGAAAATAATGTCATAATAGTGAAGAAATGCAAAATTATTTTTAAGAAATTGCAGTTGTTAGCATTTATATCAAAATTATAACTTTGTTACCCTTTGCTCATTTTGTAACATTTCAATTTTATTTAAACAATTCACTAATACTGTACATCTGTATAGTAAGATAATATAAAAAAAATATATTGTAGACAAAACCTTAATTTATTTATAAGGATTTCAATAAAAATGTTGAGTCAAAAAATAGTTTTGTATTTAGTCTCAAACTTGATCTTATTTTAAGATGAGTGTTTGTATATACATACATATATACATATTCCAAATCATACCTGTTGCTGATTTTGATATATAGGATCTTCAGGTTGCTGCTGCCTGTAATATCTGTAGCTAGGTTGTCTGCTGAATGAGTCTTCTACTTCATTTAAGGTAGAGTGAGATGCCTAAAATCAAAAATAAAATTAACAAATTGAAATTAAATTTTTATTTTTGCATATATCAACAATATACCATATTTAAATCCAGATGAAATTGGGAATTGTAATTACTGGAAGAACTAGCAGCATCACTGGTTGATAAACTCGCAAACCTGAAAAATTTATATAGTTAATGTCATCAGTTTTTAAACAGTGAAAACAGAAAGAGAAAAAATTATACCTGTGTGCTAAATTAGGTACTGATTCACTTGGTGTATACTTTCCAGCATGACCACTCATTGTTTGAGCTTTACCAAATTTATTTTCTATTGCCTGAGAGCCACCATCACTTACTCCGAATGGCTGGCTGCGAGGTCTTCTATTATTCCCCGTCGTCCAGACGTTAATTACTGCAATATTTAAAAAGTGTTACAACTTTAATTGCAATGTTTATAACACAGTGACATAACGATACAATTTAATAAAATCGTTTTTAAGATACATACTAGGTAGATCAGGTGGAGTATCTTTTTTCACATATTTTCCCACCACCCCTTCATTAATTGCTTTTTGACCTTTTCGTGATATCATTATTGTAGATTGAAATGTTTTAGAGCATAAAGATATGTATATAATCAGTTTAACCTATGTTTTTTTTAATATTGACATTCGAACTTATTGAGTTGCCACATAAAGATTAATAATTGAAATTCATTCTAAAAACAAATTTAGACCAGATTTTTTTAAAAAAATTGTAATTACAATTTTCATAGTGAAAGTTTTCTTAGTAATACGTAGTAGGATTAAAATTTTGAAAGAATGTAATACTTGTAAGTATTTTTTATCGTTACTTATATTATTTTTTATAGGTACGCATACTTGATTTGGTTTTAAAAACTAGTACATACTATATATGTTCAACCAATCGGAGTTTATACATTTTTGCGCATTTAAAAGTTATAATCTTTCTGTCAAATTAAAAAGTGTGATCAGTAAACATCACTTAAAATTTTTATTTTATCACATAATTATTTTAACAATGTTTTATTTAATCGGTTTAGGATTAGGAGACGCAAAAGATATCACCGTAAGGGGTTTAGAAATAATTAAGAAATGTGATAAAGTTTTACTGGAAGGTTATACTTCAATACTTACTGTAGGCAAGGAAGTTTTGGTGAGAATTAAAAAGAAACTACATGTATGATTTAACTTCAATGTATCACTTAAAACTTTTTTATGTTTAATTTTATTTTTAGGAAGAATATTATGGAAGGCCATTAATATTAGCTGACAGAGAACTCTGTGAAAGTAATATAGACGAAACATTAAAAGAAGCTAAAGTAAAAAATATAGCACTTCTAGTTGTAGGGGATCCATTAGGCGCAACCACACACACTGATATGCTTCTACGAGCAAAACAATTCGGAGTTGAATCACAGGTATAATAAATTTATAAAAGTATCTTACGCTTCTGTCCATTCATGAATTTTTCAAAAAAATAAATAAATAAAAAGGAACAGCCTAAGATCGTAAAAGTTTTCTCAATCTGACCACCAAACTACAGTTTGAAGGAGGCACCTTATGATAATGATGAAAAAAAATTGATTGTCTTTTTTTTTAAATATTTACTTGTGTTTTTCCTTTTGCTCCTTGATATCCAAGATATAATGTCTGATTGTTTAAAACAGTATTTGTACTGACACAGTAATTAGTTATATTTTATTACAGAACTTACATCCTTTGTCTCCTTAAAAAGTGTATCATATACAGCATAATATCTAAATTTGCCACATATATTTTTAAAGTACAAATAAAAATTAGATATTACATTAGGAAAGGTTCCAGTACATTACAGCTATAATAACACAAAATTGAATAATACTTGAAATATTATTACTGTATTGTATTTTTTATTAAGTTGATAAATGCAATGTCATTTTTAGTTAACATCCTAAGTGCATTATTGTTAAGTGTAATAAAAAATAATATTACAATTTTTATTAAAATATGGATTGTTAATGAGTTTCCTTAATCTATGTTATATAAAATAATTCCACCAAATTAATTATTTAAAAATAAGTTAGTCTATTTTACAGATTATCCATAATGCATCAATAATGAATGCTGTAAGTTGCTGTGGATTGCAGTTGTACAGTTTTGGAGAAACTGTTTCAGTACCCTTTTGGACTGACACTTGGAAACCAGACAGTTTCTTTGATAAGATTTTGGAAAATTTTTCAAGAAACTTACATACATTATGTTTATTAGGTAAATACACACTTAATTGTATGCAAATTGCATAACAAAATTGTAAAAATAGTTCTAAATGTGTAAATATGATAGTATTGTATGCATGTTACTCATATTTAATACATTTTTTTATTATTTTTGACTGTTGTTGGCAATATTTGGAAAGAATGAACCTGTTACATTTCTGCTATAGATATTAAAGTAAAAGAACCAACTGAAGAATCACTCACCAAAAAAGTTCGTCAATACATGGATCCAAAATTTATGACAGTTAAAGATGCTGCTATACAACTGGTACAAATAATTGATAAAAGATCAGACTCAGGTATTTGCTTATTATAATTACTTCTCTTAATTTTTTTAAAAAAGTTTTTGGTTGTGTTGTTAGTACATTTTTTTTCTTAAAAGTTTTTAAGTCAATAGTACATGCAGCTGATAATTAGTAATCAATATTAGAAATGACGTCAACCTATTTAGCTAAATATCATAAGCTAGAAATATATGTTACCATATAACTGAAAGTACAAAGATCGAAGGGAGACTCAGGATGCAGGTGGCATCAGACAGCACACTAGAAATCGATTGTGAAAGCCTATGTTAAACAGTAGAATAGTATTCTGTTATGATACTTGTTGTTTACATTGCAAGAAAATTGGTTTTTTTAAGTTTATAACCATTTATAAAAGCAATATATCCCATCTACAGTATTTGTTGACTAATGCTCTTAGTAGCTAATGCTGAATAGACTATCTCATTATTTTTTTTTAATTATGGTATTGTCTCCAAATGAGATTCGAAAAACCAACCAACAAGAATATGAATAAATTTTATTGCAAATCATTGTGTGAAACTATTAATGATATATCTTTATATTTCAGTTTTAACAAAACAAAATATGGCTGTTGGTTTATCACGTGTTGGTGCACCAGATCAACGAGTTATAGCTGCAACCCTGGAGAAAATGCTAGATGTCGATCTTGGACCACCACTGCATAGTCTTGTTATACCTGCACCTAGTTTACATCCATTAGAAAAGGACTACTTAGAACAATTCAGATAGAAAAAAAGTTCCAAATATTAACCCTTTGCACTCGTAATAAATTTTTAGAAAGTTAGCTAATAACTCGGAATTTTTTTTCATGTTCGATCAAGGTGAATTTGTTTGTATGTCAATGTGTTCCAATGTAACTAGAAGGTTCACCAACCAAAACTCAGAAATTTCAAAATTTACCCCCTGAATACACCCCTTGACCTAGGATGAAAATGTGGCCATATAATATTGTTTTTTTTAAGTTTATAACCATTTATAAAAGCAATATATCCCATCTACAGTATTTGTTGACTAATGCTCTTAGTAGCTAATGCTGAATAGACTATCTCATTATTTTTTTATTATTTTTGACTGTTGTTGGCAATATTTGGAAAGAATGAACCTGTTACATTTCTGCTATAGATATTAAAGTAAAAGAACCAACTGAAGAATCACTCACCAAAAAAGTTCGTCAATACATGGATCCAAAATTTATGACAGTTAAAGATGCTGCTATACAACTGGTACAAATAATTGATAAAAGATCAGACTCAGGTATTTGCTTATTATAATTACTTCTCTTAATTTTTTTAAAAAAAAAAAAAAAAAAAAAAAAAAAAAAAAAAAAAAAAAAAAAAAAAAAAAAAAAAAAAAAAAAAAAAAAAAAAAAAAAAAAAAAAAAAAAAAAAAAAAAAAAAAAAAAAAAAAAAAAAAAAAAAAAAAAAAAAAAAAAAAAAAAAAAAAAAAAAAAAAAAAAAAAAAAAAAAAAAAAAAAAAAAAAAAAAAAAAAAAACATAATAAAAAGCAAATAAACATAACATAAGGAAACAATTTTTCTTCTTCTAAGTCGTATTTCCTCATGACATGGTCGTGGTCATCATGTGTAATGAAACACACGACGACTTTCTTGGCAGTTATAATGGAGTGATTTGCCATAGCATTATTCATTTCAGGTAGGTAGGTTGTAGGTTTCCTCGCGATGTTTTCCTTCTCCGTCAAAGCGCGTGATATTAGTAGATGTTATACTAACTGCACATTTTTTATGAAACAATTACATTTTATAATTTAGCAGACTTTGATAACCCACGAAAAAGACTCCGTTATGGAGCCCTAAGTTTCGAGTACATGTACCGCACATATAACTAGTTAGCCGTCTTCCACCTGCCACTTTTCTGTCGGAACACACCAAACAGTACTTTTTGCACCCCTGATGCAATATATACAATTTGCCGTTCAGTCGCTCTTCCTTATCACTTGATGATGGTCTACCAAGTTTGGAGGATTATCTATAATTGCCTATAAGTTCATCAACCAATTACCGAACAAATTTTAGGTGCGGCGTCATGGGGCGCTTATTTCGGCGACGTTGGTCGATTTTGAGCAACAAATATACTTCAACACTACTTTCATTGAACTCAAATTCTCAAACATAATCGTCCATATAAAATACATCATTACTCTGCTTGAAAACTCATTTTCAATGTTGCCTTGTAAATGTCTTATGATGTTATATATATCAGAAAACCGTCGCGGGTGACGACTTTCGTTATTACTCTAAACTAAATTTGTAACCCAAAACGGAACACCTGTAAATATTTGAAAAAGTGCATATACCATGAACATATCTGGATGATCAATAGCGCATTCATTTTTTTTTATATAAAATTTTATATAAAATCGAGCGACTCTTATGTTTTCCTTATATAAATCATACTAAATAGACCCCGCCGCCAATTTATCCACTTGCTGACAGATATATATATATAGATATATATTCCTACAAAAAATAATTTGAATTATTTGGTGCCGATGCAGTAATATACGAGCGCAACGGTAAAACGTCTAATGTCCCCTGTAAGGGGACATACGAGCGCAACGGTAAAACGTCTAATGTCCCCTGTAAGGGGACATACGAGTGCAAAGGGTTAATTTATGAATGAATCATATAATTTAAACTTTTTCACCCATTTTATAATAATAAAACGTTTATTGTTGCATTTATAATTTTAATTTTACAACATGTGTTAAATCAAGTTGAAAGATTACTTTCTAAATATTACAAAAAATAATGCGAGAAACTTAAACAAATACAATTGGAGAAAGTTAAAATTGAGTTTCCTCAATAAACTAAACAAATATAGATTATTGGAAATTCCTGCTTCTTAAAAAAAATTCGCGATTTTTTATTATCAATCTATTTCTTTCAAAGGTATAAAATGGCTAAAATTTTACTTAATTATTTCCTTTTTTTATAACATAACCTCTATCTTCCTTGATATATTTTAATAACGTTTCTGATTTTTTTTATGATTTCTCGTAACACGTTTCTAATTATTGGCGAAGTTTAAGCGAATGCTAATTTATAAACATGAAAACCTTTTAATCGACTAAACGAACATGGCGTTTGCCCGATGGTAAATGATACGCCTGCCAAAAGAATGAGGCCTAAATGACATCAGATGTTTAGGTCTCGCTACCCCAGAAATTTCACAAGCTATAGCACCCTGCAAAACTTCCAGTCTCAATAACAGTTGCACACTATCATTTTACAGCAGAAATAGTCGCTGTTGTAATTCCTGCTTAGAGGGTCTTCAGTAACATAGAAGACCACCTGTAAACCTTCTAAGAAGAATAGGTGTTGATATGTAAATCGAAAGTTACCGGCTCCGAACAATGTTAGGTATGGTCCGTTTCAGAGGTCTCAAGTGTATTGCTTTATAAAGCAAAAATCAATGATACTATAAATATTTTATCTATAGTTTATATTTTCGCTAAATGATATTAATATTTATTAAATTTGTTTACAGATTTGATGATTACATATATTTTAATATTGCTTCTAAATTGAAAATAATTTTCAAAATACATGTTGATAATTAAAATTGATAATTCTAATCTGTAAAAACTAGGTTGCTAGTTAAAACTATCATCAATGTTAACCGCATATACAGCATATAAAAAGTTTTTAAATATAACAAATGAAGTTTTGTTGTATGATTAAACTATAGTGGGCCGTGATCAATTTCATTGACAAGTTAGAGAAGACTTAAGAGAGACATGTGATGACAAAGTAATTTTTATATATTGTAGCAAACAATAAAATAACGAACCACAATCCAAGTACGTAATTAATATAGTTTTATTTACAATTACAATAATTAAAATAATGATATAAACAGATTTTATACTGTTACCATAAGAAATAACATTGAAACTGTGTTGGTCCACAAGCTACCAAATTAAAAAAAATAATAATAATACAACATAATCATTAATTAAAATCAAATCAATCCGTTAATATTAAAAAGGTACATTAATTATTATTTGGTCTAAGTTGCATATTATAAATAATGAAAATTAAAGAAAATATATACAAACAACGGAATGTAGACACTAAATAAACCAATGGTGAATAATAATCACCTGTTATTGGTACACATCAAACATTTCTAGACATAACTGGAACATGGTGGGGTCACATTACTTTAAAATTATTATTTAATAATAAGAATAGAGACATGGCTTATGCAATTTTACACTATGTAACACTAGGACAAGTACTTATAATAAAATTATACAGTCTTTAAACTTTAGTTGTAAAGAGTACATACAAGATTTATGATAAGATTTAAGAAAAATATTACATAACTCGTGCTTTCTATTTGTTAAGTGAGATTACAAAACGGAACTATATAAATAGACAGTAATTAGAGTATTATTAAGCTTCAAACTGCTGAAACTTGCTGATCGTCATCCTCGTCGTCGGGAACATCATGATAGTAATCGTATGGCCGTGTGACACCTTCGTGGGAGTGTGCCCGACTCAGACGTTCTAGGCGAGCCACTTGGGCGGCGAGCGTGTAAGGAGCCTGTGGCATTCTCGGAGGTGGGATGGGTCGTACGCAACTCGCCGTAGTGCACGAGCCATGTCCGCTGTCGCTAGACGTCGCGGAACCTGTTTTACGTAGTGGCAAGTTAACTAGCGACGTCACGCTGCTGCTTTCCGCAGATAAATCTACCGGAAGCGGTGTGGGAGTGTCAGAGTGTGATCTTTCATGCGCTGCCCGTGCGCAGCAAATACCAGGGCCGGTGCCGTCTCGCCGATGTGAACAGGGCGACGGACCGGGTGGTGGGGGCCTGGGCTGATGTGGTCTTGTTTTAGCGGGTTCAGATAATGCTAGTAATTTTCTAACCGCTTGTGGAGACGCTGCACCAAATTTATTTCCCGCAAAGCTTTTTTTACTCTCGCTTGCCGATGATGCACTGCTGGTTGTCGATAATGAAGGCGACGGATGTCGTCGGCGGGGCATAGCTGGGGCCGGCCCGGAACCCTCACATTCTAAAGAAAGAGCATGAAGGCGCTCCTCGTCGGTTTCCACGTGCATTCGGTTTAGGTACGCTACCCCAGAAATTTCACAAGCTATAGCACCCTGCAAAACTTCCAGTCTCAATAACAGTTGCACACTATCATTTTACAGCAGAAATAGTCGCTGTTGTAATTCCTGCTTAGAGGGTCTTCAGTAACATAGAAGACCACCTGTAAACCTTCTAAGAAGAATAGGTGTTGATATGTAAATCGAAAGTTACCGGCTCCGAACAATGTTAGGTATGGTCCGTTTCAGAGGTCTCAAGTGTATTGCTTTATAAAGCAAAAATCAATGATACTATAAATATTTTATCTATAGTTTATATTTTCGCTAAATGATATTAATATTTATTAAATTTGTTTACAGATTTGATGATTACATATATTTTAATATTGCTTCTAAATTGAAAATAATTTTCAAAATACATGTTGATAATTAAAATTGATAATTCTAATCTGTAAAAACTAGGTTGCTAGTTAAAACTATCATCAATGTTAACCGCATATACAGCATATAAAAAGTTTTTAAATATAACAAATGAAGTTTTGTTGTATGATTAAACTATAGTGGGCCGTGATCAATTTCATTGACAAGTTAGAGAAGACTTAAGAGAGACATGTGATGACAAAGTAATTTTTATATATTGTAGCAAACAATAAAATAACGAACCACAATCCAAGTACGTAATTAATATAGTTTTATTTACAATTACAATAATTAAAATAATGATATAAACAGATTTTATACTGTTACCATAAGAAATAACATTGAAACTGTGTTGGTCCACAAGCTACCAAATTAAAAAAAATAATAATAATACAACATAATCATTAATTAAAATCAAATCAATCCGTTAATATTAAAAAGGTACATTAATTATTATTTGGTCTAAGTTGCATATTATAAATAATGAAAATTAAAGAAAATATATACAAACAACGGAATGTAGACACTAAATAAACCAATGGTGAATAATAATCACCTGTTATTGGTACACATCAAACATTTCTAGACATAACTGGAACATGGTGGGGTCACATTACTTTAAAATTATTATTTAATAATAAGAATAGAGACATGGCTTATGCAATTTTACACTATGTAACACTAGGACAAGTACTTATAATAAAATTATACAGTCTTTAAACTTTAGTTGTAAAGAGTACATACAAGATTTATGATAAGATTTAAGAAAAATATTACATAACTCGTGCTTTCTATTTGTTAAGTGAGATTACAAAACGGAACTATATAAATAGACAGTAATTAGAGTATTATTAAGCTTCAAACTGCTGAAACTTGCTGATCGTCATCCTCGTCGTCGGGAACATCATGATAGTAATCGTATGGCCGTGTGACACCTTCGTGGGAGTGTGCCCGACTCAGACGTTCTAGGCGAGCCACTTGGGCGGCGAGCGTGTAAGGAGCCTGTGGCATTCTCGGAGGTGGGATGGGTCGTACGCAACTCGCCGTAGTGCACGAGCCATGTCCGCTGTCGCTAGACGTCGCGGAACCTGTTTTACGTAGTGGCAAGTTAACTAGCGACGTCACGCTGCTGCTTTCCGCAGATAAATCTACCGGAAGCGGTGTGGGAGTGTCAGAGTGTGATCTTTCATGCGCTGCCCGTGCGCAGCAAATACCAGGGCCGGTGCCGTCTCGCCGATGTGAACAGGGCGACGGACCGGGTGGTGGGGGCCTGGGCTGATGTGGTCTTGTTTTAGCGGGTTCAGATAATGCTAGTAATTTTCTAACCGCTTGTGGAGACGCTGCACCAAATTTATTTCCCGCAAAGCTTTTTTTACTCTCGCTTGCCGATGATGCACTGCTGGTTGTCGATAATGAAGGCGACGGATGTCGTCGGCGGGGCATAGCTGGGGCCGGCCCGGAACCCTCACATTCTAAAGAAAGAGCATGAAGGCGCTCCTCGTCGGTTTCCACGTGCATTCGGTTTAGGTACGCTTTTACACGTCGTACCATTTGTGCTTCTTCAAACATTTTTTTCGGATTTGGGACGTTTGATGACTTTTTTCTTCTTTTGACAGTCACTTGACCTTGTTGCACCCCGGTCGTTAGTTGGTTTAAGGCAACCATAGCATTGGAAGGTGGTTGTTTACCTAATTCTAATAATGTCAAAAGATCATATGGAGAGCTACACATATTTGTAAGAGTCCGGACCTCCTTAGCGATCATTCTAAGTTTTTCGAAGTTAACCATTCCTTCGACTTTAGTATCGTTGCCAAGATGAATAAATGTAAGATCCTTTCTAACAACTGGGTAAAATGGTATAACCGGCGATCGTCCTTGTTCTGCAGTGACCAATTGTCTATATTTCGACATGTTTCTAGAAGGATCCATTAACATTTGTAAATCAGAAAACAATTTCATATACTTTGTCGGTAATTTTTCCCATGTCAACCTTAGCCGCGATACGGCTCCGTGTCCTAATCCCGAGATTATAGCAAACATTGAATTAAAATTCTTGCATTCTTTACAGTGACGTGCGACTTTAATAAATTGTTTTATAATCTTAGAACGACGAACGATGTTTTGTTCATTGACGACTTCCGTTACCACCCAGAACATTTCTTTATTGACAAGCCCAGCAAATTGTGATAGCATAGGAGTGCCATATCTGCTTTTCAGTTCAAACAAATCGTCAACGTACTCCGTACTTTCAATTTGTCTGAATATACAAAAGTCTTGTAAAGTTAATTGAACAGCAACTTCAACCGCATTTAATTGTAAGAAATGAACCACACTCTCTCGCAAAAGTTCTGGCGCCATTTCATCAGGTACTAACGTTTCACTAATGCCATTTGTTTTTAAATAATATCTAGAACTAAGTCCAATCCGTTCGGCGAGGTTCTGTAATTGATCTGGAAGACGGTGTTGTTTTATAATGCCGCCTTGTGCAACTGATACTTCGCATAAAGAAAAATTAGAACTAGGATCTGTTATACCAAATTCTTGTAATGTTAACATTACTACTTCTCTAGCGGTTGTTTCCTTATGAACCAGGAGGTACTTGCAAGTCTGATCAGCTCTATAAACTTTGAGTACATGCTCGGGATAATCCGAAGATTGGTATTCATCATAGCATATTGATATTAGGTCTGGGTTGCTGTGAGAGTTGTAAAAGGAAGTGCTTGTGTTAGCTTTATTTAATGATTCAGAATTGGAGAGAATACTGTCATCATTATGGATTCCATCAGTTATGGTATTTTTAGGCAAAATGTTCATTTTCATAAGGGCCTTTTGCAGTCGTCTTTTTGGGCCTAGAGTCATAAACCCTTTTTGGGGTTCTTTCTTGACACTCATTGGTTGAGGCTTTTTGGTTGGAGATTGAAAAACTGACGGTAATGTTATTGGATCATCACTAAGTAATTCAGCAGTGGATAATCTGGCTCTGGGATCTGTTTGCCAACGAACCATATTGGCACAACCTCTTTGTCTAGGAGAGTTCTCCGGCATTAATAACATTTGCTTAAACGCTAATAAATTACTTTTGACTGTGATGCTTAAATGTGTTGAACCCGTAATTATTTCCATAGCTTTTGCGTGACTTACATGTTGGAATGACTGGCCGTTTACTTCAAGAACTTGATCACCTCTTTTTAAACCTACATCTTCTGCTTTTGAGTGTTTTTCAACTTTTAATATAAAAATACCATAACCCCTTTCATAGCCACCAAGTATTGTAAAGTTTAAAAGCTCATCTCTTGAGGACCGTGACAAAGTAACACTCCTTGTTCGTGCCTTCGCAGAACAGGCAATATTCAGTAATCGTAGCTGGCTTTCCATTTTTTCCCGTTCTAAGACTGTTTCAAAACTTTCGAGGAATTCCATCATGTTTGGATCTGTTTCAAAATCTGTAAAATGATTATTCACCCAAAGCAATACAACTCTAGTAACTTTATCACGATCAGATGGTTCAGAGAACCAGGCAAGCAACTGTTTTGCGACAACTAGTGGGCTTTCAATAAATGTTCGGTGTGTTAGAAGAAAGTCTTCAACATATGTGGAATCGCGTGAGTTATCTTCAATTAGCTGGAGCATTAATTGTTCTGGTGTGCCTCTTATTACTACATGACCTTGTTGATGTCCTGATTCCCCTGCAACTCCTCTATATTCCGTAACTAAAACCACAACTCCATTCTCATTTTCATGCCTCCGTATATTCTCCTCTCCTTGATGCAATATACGATAATAATCAGTTTGGGTTATACAAACAAACTGACAGTCATCACACCTTGTAGTCATTACGCCTCTGTGATACAGTTTTTCAAGTGTCGCTTCCGCCATACCAAAACTATCACCAATGTTAAGATACTCTATTTCCCCATTTTGGTGCTCAATACCAACGTGCCCATTAATAAGCACTGACCAAGAATCATGTTCTTCGCCGTCATTCATTACAACAGTTCCCGCTTTTTCTACAACTGCAAAAACCATAACAGCACAAAGTGCTTTGCGTACTGTTAATGTCATATTAGTAAATGCTTTTAAATGTTGCGTGAATTCTAAAAGAATTTCAATATCTTCATCTGTTCTGTCACTAGGGTCTTTTTCTAAGCAATCTCTTACAGCATCTCTTACAGTAAGACTATCCATACTCTCCTCCAAATCCTCTTCCTCATCCGAATCCACAATGGATTCAAGTAGTCCTGATAAATCTACCTCCATGTCCATATCTAAAGAACTGTGGACTGAAGTCATGGTATCACTGCCACTGTAGGCGGAGCTGGTGTCGCTAGCGTTGGAACACTTCAGTGTGTGGGGATACAGTTCCGGACTGTGACGGCCGCCACGCCCACCTCTCAACATTGTGAAGATTCTATCTGATCCTGAGTATTTTCAGCTGCCGAAAAAAAAACATTAATTTAATTAGAGGCAAGAGGTAAAGCATTTAACATTTTTCATACTGTAAGAAACATGAAAAGTATAATAAATAAAAAACTAAACTGAAATTAAAAACATAGCTGTCTTGTATCAATGGAACTTATCCATGTAAGTTACAGTTCTACATTAAAGCATTACAAGCGTATATATATAATGATTTTTTTTTTGTGGTTACTAATCTCTGAAACCACAGACCTGAGTTTTTAATGAACTATTTCTTAAAAAAAAAACTCATAAGTTAATAAATTTTTCAGTTTTTTTCCTAAAACTACCCTGTTACAAAATATAGCCCTGTGTCATATCTTCCAACTACACTGTTCATTTGATCTTCATTAAAATAAGGTATGTAATAAGACATGAAAATATTTTTATAATATCCTTTTTGTTGTAACTTTGCACAAGATGCAGACTGCAGCTTATTAAATTCTTTGTTGATCATATGATCAATTTTTATTGTATTAATTGGTATGTATCAAGACATTTTCAAAGATAACGAAATGAAATAAATAAACATTACCGCAATCTATAAAGCAGCAAGATTATTTGATAACTAAATATCAAATAACCTGTCTTATTCTATGCTCTATACAGAATTGCTACTATTGCAAGAGAAATTTTAAAATGAAAGTGAAAGTTGTATTATGTGTCTATAAAATCTTATAAATATCTAAAGAGTTCAAAATTGCGCAATAAATAATTATATGAATACAAAAAGTTAGTTACATTAATGGTATGCTAATTTTTTCATTCAGTGAATTATAAATTATTTAAAATACATTTGGAGCACTGGGTTAAACCCAAATGGGTTATCTGTTTATATCATTCTAGGAGCACCAAATGATCACCTTACTTAAAAATTAATGTAACGTAGCCACGTTACATTAATTTTTTATTATTAATTTTTGCCTTTTTTATATATATGTGATTACTCCAAACAACATAGATTTTGCATACTTTGTAGCAACAGAAGTTTTAGATTTTTGTTTCCCATCATAAATATTTAAAAAAAAAGAAATCATTGCATACCAAGTGTGGAAGCAATTAACTTAAAAGTTAACATTTGTCTATATTTTTTAAAGACAAATATTTTTATATCACTCCTTTCTTTATAACTTGCCTTAAAAAGGTGTTGCAGTGCATAAACTTTTGTATTATGCAATAAATTTTAACAACAATAGCACATGCAAAACAATGTTTACAAAATGATGTCAAAATATTAATATTATTATTACGTATACATATTTGAAATAGAAAGTTAATTAATATCAATATTTGTGCAATTACTTGTTTCAAATTAAAATTTAAATTGGTATCATTGTCAAATCATTGTAGTCACTTAACAAAGTTTTTCTAATATTGTTGTAAATGTGTACACCTATAATTATAACATACCATTACCTTTGTAAAAGTGATAGTGCCACAAAAAAAATACTTCAATTCTTTTACTTTTCACAAGCTTAACATAGATTTTATAATCATGAGATATGACATATTTAGCATAGTTGAAAAAACTTGGTCATCTATAGATAATTTTAAAAAAGAACTACCAATATTTATTACTCAGGCATACTTGTTGTTTACTAATTGTCATTGTATACACTGAACGAAATACTTAAAAAGATTGCATGGGTATTTTGTCAAATTATTGTTCAACCCAAGCAAGTTTTTGTTATTTAGAATTAAAGAAAAAGACATTAATTGATAGCTTTCTACAACATAGAAAACTCTCTCTAAATTTAATATATAACAGACTTACTATTTTACATATAATAAAACTACTCAAATGTATTGAGTACTGCAGTATAGCAGTGATTATAATAATTACTATTGCTGAAAATTTATTTAAGTGAATGCCATATAAAAAATAGCAAATGTTTATTATTTGTTGCTTTAATAATCCACATGTTAATGGTGAATTGTAAGTAAATTTTCATTAGCAGTACAGTTAAAGTACACACTATATTTTGAGAGAAAATGTATGTTCTCTAATATCTTAATCCATATTATTCCTACTTTGAGTGATCAATACACAATAATAAAAAAGCTCCAAATTTATCATATACTGCACAACAAAAGTATATAAGGCAAATTTTATGAACAAATTACCTACTTAAAATTTCGAAAGCCATAATAATAAATGTTTAGCAAATAATTCAGTTAGGAACCTTCACAATTTCTATTTATTTTGCATTCATGGCGGAACTGTCAGTGCTTCCATGTTGCTTTCTAATTAGTCTTCCACGAAGTGACGCCTGTTCTATGTGTAACACTACACAGGACACAAATCTTAATTACCAATACTATTTAGTTTATAACAAATCACTAAAATGTATTATTTGTAGATAGTCTAAGTTCTAAGAAATTTAGAAAGCTACTTTCTCAACGTAGGTATTCAAGTGCCACAGATAAAATTTCATATTTTATTACAACAAAAATTATACAGAAGTTAAACTTAACATTCTTTGCAAATTAAGTGCTATTATAATTAATTAAACTATAAATGAACTACGCTATTTTTTCATTCTAGAGGATTAATTCTGTCTGGTATTGGAGCAGTAATATCAACCCAATATTTTTTATAACTACTAATGGTACAATTACTTAAATAAAGTTTTAATAATGTCAGTAAAATCAAATATCAATAAAATAAGGTATTTTCTTTATTAATTAAGCTTTGTTAAGTATTGTCAAAGATTCTTGTTAAACTTTTTAAAATATTGTTGAGTTAATTTTTATTTAATTAAAGTATACAACAAAAATTAAAGTAATATAATAAAAACTTCAAAACAGAACGACACATTTAAAAAAACATTTTAGAAACTAATAATTTTTTTCCAATTTATTTCTAATCTATAACTTTGTTATTGTAATTATCTGTACGATTCTGGCCTTCTTGAACGCTTCTTTATATTCCTATTAAAAAAACTTCTTCCGTTTCTTTAGCTCAAGATAAAACATTTTAAGTTTATTGAAGATATTATGCAAGTTAGTTTACCATATTAACTAATTAAATTTTTAAAAATATTTCAAAGCTTCTTGAATGTAATTAACGCTATAATATTATAGTATTATATTAAAAGTTCTTGTATTGGCTATTGGAACATTTTTATATCTCCATCTATTTTCAGATGTAGGTACTTTTGAGTGCTGGCGTTTTCGCTTCAAAACCAGTGATGATAGTCTTTTAGCTAGATAGCATTTGTAAATTAATCGTTTAACAAAGCTGAAAAAGTCGTAAAAGAGTCTATTTATTAACGCTAAAGTGCAATACAATAAAATAAAGTTCTGTTTAACCGAAAAATGCATCTAGTTTCACTGTGTGTGTTAAAACGGATGGTGAGCGATGGCGAGAATACGGTGATAGATTTTTGGTGTTGAAAAATTTGCCCTATGTCATCGTTGATTTAGTTTCCCATATCGTTTATAAAGGACAAATACAGTTTCGTTACGACATTTTAGGTGTAATAACTTTGAGAAATTCAACTATTTTAACGATAATTGTCGAGAAATTAAATTGTCATCGACTGACCGGCTGATATTACACGAGGCTTGTATGTATATGTGACTTCTGCCTTCTGGTATTCGTGACACGCCTCAGAAAATAAAACTGATTTTGTGAATGGAATTGTTCTATTTTATTATTGTGTCATTTTGGTGATAAAGACGTTTTAAAATTACGTAACTATTGTGGAATCTTGAAGTGTATAAAGAATGGCCTGACTGTGACCACTTCATTGCCGTCATGTGTGACGAAGGAATGTTTGTTTAGGCTATAATATTTTGTTGCGACTACAAGGAGTGCGCGTTCGTCTCGACAACTGGATCGGATCATGACACTATCCGAATCAAAACAAGCTTTACATTGATCGCAGTTAATATTGTCATTTGGGACACTTTTATATAAGCAAAATGTCTTCGGGAACATTTGTGGATAGAATTGATCCGTTCGCCAAGCGTTCGTTAAAGAAAAAAACCAAGAAATCGCAAGGTTCCTCTCGTTACCGTAATACGCAAGACGTGGAGTTGCAGGCACTGCCACCCCTCAAAGGTACGTATTAGTTTTATATTTACTTCCACACTCCAAACGTTTTCATCCGCTTTGTTTATAGAAGTTGATATTAATAAATAATATGTAACAATAATACTTAACCTACATACAAGAAAATTTTGACAACTTGTGTTGTTTGAATTTATTCTTATTAGTAATATATACATTGTAATAGTTGTCAAAAATATTATTTAATGTTTCTTAATTGTAATTGTTTAATAATTACAAACATATGATATACTATTGATATTAAAATAAATGTTTCTCTGTATGTTCTGCTCAAGATAATGTTCATTTATTATAAAATGGATATATCATTTACTTAAATCATTTAATAAATATTTACATAACATCTATCAATCTATGTTATGTTTTAATTTTAGCTGACATTTGTTTATTATTTATGCACATGAACTTCCTGTTCAAGAAGGTCGTAATTAAATTTCAATTAAAGAAATAAACATTTTTGCATGAAATTATTTCTTAGCAAAAAAGCTAATACTAAAAGTCTTTGTTTTTTTAACATTTGTGAAATTTAAAACATTTCAGATGTTCCTGGTAGTGAACAGGAGGAGCTGTTTATTCGCAAATTGCGTCAATGCTGTGTGGCATTTGACTTTATGGATCCTGTAGCTGATCTCAAAAGCAAAGAGATTAAGCGCTCAACACTCAATGAACTGATTGATTACATCACTGGTGGCCGTGGAGTGCTTACTGAGCCTGTCTATCCAGAGATAATAAAAATGGTAATGTTTACATTTTTTCTTTTTTCATATTATTTAACAGCCTGTATATAAGTATGTATAAAAAAAATATGTGAAAACCACTTTTGTTTAAAACATCTTGAGGATATTGTGTTTCTGTTGCATTTTTATAAACACATATTTATTTCCATACAATATTATAAGCTTTATATTTAATACTTTTATAGCCATTGAATTTATCAATTAATAAAAAAATAGCAATGTAAATTATGTTGTGAGAGGTGGTTTATGTGCTATGGTGATATTTATTCAACTTAGGTCACCAGTTACCATTCTATTGCTGTTTATCCATATACATAATTTATAAAGTCCTTATAGGCATAGCTGTCCTTGCCATGTAATACCTTTTTTAGTTCATTGCTAGAATAATTTTTTAACTGATATTTTATCATTTTGTTTTTTGGTTCAATTTATTTCAAGGGGAGGGGGGATAACGGTAAATGGAACTGTACTAAGTATTTTCTTGGCAATTTTTTTTTTATTTGGAAAATTAGAATTGTGATTGATGCATAAACAAAGAACAAAAAATAACCAAATAGAAATATTTATGGGAGGGAAAGATTTTTATTGCATGTTTTTTTTTAATAGTAATAAAAGCAATGATGTACCTGTTATCAATACTTAGTATTCACTAATCCTATTCAGTTATGTATATAAGATAATGAGGAAATTAATTATTTTCTTCCAACTTCTTACTAAATAATAGAGAAACTTATGTTAAATTGAATGTTTTCAAATTAACATTTCAAATTTGTTTTATTAAAAAAAAAGAAAATGTATAACTTCATGTATTTCAATTGGTAAAAAGTAAAGTACTTTCAATCGTTTATATTTTTTGCGTATAAAAACATTACTCATTTATATCGGTTTATTACATGGTACATTTTCATTTATTTCCATAATAAAATACTTATTTTTTTGCTATATCAATCTTTTTCTTGTATGACTCCAATTTCTTATTGGAAGATTTCAGATATGTGGTTTTTATATGACATTAAAATATGAGATAAGAGGTTAAGTTTTGTATGTAAATGGATGTTCACATGTCCATGCTCCACTTTTTATTTATTAAATGGTCAAAATTTTACTTGATTTCTCATACATTTGTGAAATTTCATTAACATTCATCGACTCAAGGTTTTTTTTAAATAAGACTTTATATCTATGGAGGTTTATGTGTTTTGCGTAGTTGCGGAAAATGTAGTCATGGGTTAATGCTGTTTGTATAGTTTCTTTAAAAAACATGTATAAATGAAACAAAAAGTGATGATGATACCTATTAGATTCTAAACACAGTTAATAGCTATAACTATTCTAAATTAACTGTGAATATATCATACTTATTATTCTTATACTACGATGCAATTTTTTTTTCATGGATTAAGGTTAATACTTGACCGAGATCCCACCTGATGTTAAGTGGTGATGTGATCTGTGGTGGTAAAGCGCATTAACCTTGCAACAGCCTATTCACTCTTTCTTTGAAGACACTCGTCGTAATTGGACGGGAACACTGACGCCGGCAAATTGTTCCACTCTATTGTTGTTCTTATTAAAAATGAGGAGCTAAACCTCTTTGCTCGTAAGCTGGGGGTGTTTACAACATGAGGATGGTGCCTTGTTGTACATCTGGTCGTCCGGTAGTGAAAAGGTGATAGGGGGAATCATGTTGTGCAATTCTAACTCACATTCTCATAAATATATCCTGTAGAACACCTCGAGACCGGACACTTCTGTTCAAAACTGTCAAGTCTAATCATGACAAGTTCCTCATGGACAACAAACCTCATAGCCCACATCTCCCCCGAGTCTAGTGCTGCAAGATAGGTTTTTGCAGCACCTGCCTAAAGATGGCAACAGTACTCCACACACAACTGGATCTGTGCTATATATAAGTTCAAAAGCTGCCCTGGTGTGAAGTATTGCCTCTCTTTGGCAAGGACCCTCAGTTTCCTTGCAGCTAACTTAGCTTTGGACTCGATGAACACATGTCCCCCCTCTCTACCATTGTAACTAAATAATAATTTTTGACCTTTTGTAATTTATGTATGTATATCTATATGAAGAAGCTTATGTAGGTCTATCTCTTTGTACATGTATGTATCTGCCACACCCTCAGTGTACATCCCATTCAATCATCCATTTATTGGTTGTCTGAAAGAAGTCACTTTGAATGATAAGAGACAATGTTTTTCTACATTCAATATATTTATTACCTTTTATAGGTTACTTGCATGGTGGGTAGAAATTGTGTTCATTATATAGTTAAATTCAAGAGGAACCAACATCCACAATCTTTATTTTTAAACCAGGTTTTTGAATTTATATGAAATTGGTGTCTACTTTGGTTAATTTTTAGTGTTAGATAAGCTTATTGCCAAATAAGCTGTATTAATGTTTAAAAGATCTGATAGGATTGGTATCCTTTGTAGGGGCAAAAATCCCATAATAAAGAAAAATGAATATAGTTCTGTTGCTGTCAAATTAGAATGAATGTACAATAATTATAGATTATGCTATAGTTACTAGTTATTCTTTGATGCAGAGAGCAAAGGCAAATCATTTATTATTTGTTTCTGTTATTAACAGTGTCGTTAGTTATTCTTCTAAACATATCAATCCTCCTAATGTAATTGCAATAGGTTTTGATACCTCCATTAAATGTTTGAAGTTCTGATCATACTTGATAACTTACAATGTTGATGAGAGCAAACATTGGGTAAGCAAGGGCCTGAAATTGGTAATTTATTATACTTTGTGCTTTTTAGAAATTGTGAAGAATTTCAGAGTAATTAATAACAAAAAAGAGAAAGAAGTATTGATCAGGTCAAAGTAAAAATCTCCCCAATTGCTCACCCACCAACTAGTTTCTTAATGAGGAGATTTCACCGATCTGTCGGCAAAGCGGTTAAAGTAGAGCACAGTAAAACTTTGACTTTCTGTATGTTTTGTCTGAAATTTGAACTAAAAACTCATAGGTTTTTTTTTCAACACGAAATAATTACAAAAGGGCAATGCATTTTCAAAAATAGCGTTATCGCGCGGCCTTAATAGGTAGTATTATCATGGATTATTATTAAATACTGAACAGTACATGAACACATGCTCAGGCTTTTAGTTATTTGGTATTAGGGGCACTCGTTAACTTTTTTTTGGCGAAATGAACAGATTTCGTCACACATATCTCAGTCAGCGGTAATTGTATGTTGTCAGTTACATTTATGTTACTCTCTCGTAAACAATTATGAATGTGAATAATATCTAGGCAAATCCTTTTCAAAGAAGTTATCTGTATAACAGTGTTATAGTTTTACATTTGCTTATCCAATTCATAAACAAGCCGGAAAGACGATTCATGCGTCGTTTTATTAACCGGCTCTCTATTACCTATAAAATTAGAATGTGACGGTATGGCGCAGGGGCTAATATTCATTCTTTGGACACAAATGTCATGAGTTAGATTCTCAATGAAATTTTTCTTGTTTGCTTTCTACACCTTTTACAGTGCTAACTTTGATCTTTCATATCTGCTTAACTGAAAGCTATAAACTTTTTATTACGGATTTCTCCCCTCCTTATCCTTTACTTCATTTTATCCTGAAGGAGTATGAATGTAGCTCTTGTTTAAAAGTTACAAGCGTGACAGAGTATTTAAGTCAGTGCATTAGTATCTTTTACACTAATGCAATCAGGTTACAGAGACTAAAAAGTAAGCAGTCATATTATATAGTTTTTTGGGTGTCTTCGCGGCACTTTGGCTAAGTTGCCAAGTTTTCCTGGAACTTGGAGGTTTTTGGTGCGATTCTGGGTACACACGTATTTTTTCGAACCCGTCTGAATAGCTAGCTAGCACCTTATTTTGCAAATCTGTATACATTGTATACACAAAAAAAATGTATGTAGTACAAAAAAATGTTTTGGTCCGGCATTTTAAAGGATTTTTGGTTTCTCATTAGCATAATGTTACCATTCCCAAGAATCAGTGTCTCTTCTCACAAGAAGAGTTAAGATCATTTACTTACCGAACTGACCAAGTATATGCCGGTTTCCATATAATATTTCCTTACTTACTTTTTTTTTCTGTTCAACACTATAGTAGACTGGGAGACAATGTCCTTAGGCGATAATTATCGCTCGTTGTATTTTTTTTTTTTGTGTGAAAATTAACTTTTGAATAAGAAAATCCACGCATTCTAAACTAAACTATTAGTGTTTTGTTTTCATGTCTCTTAAATATTAATTAAGCCGTGATAGCCTAGTGGTTTGAACGCCGGTCTTCCACTGCGAAGGTACCGGGTTCGAATCCAGCCTGCACCAATGAATTTTTCAATTTATGTGCAGTTAGCATAAAACACCAACTAATATCACGTGCTTTGACGGTGAAGCAAAACATCGTGAGGAAACCTGCATATCTATGTCATGACCATCAGTGGTCAGACTAGTATGTGAAATGGGGAAGGCAATGGCAAACCACTCTATTATAACTGCCAAAAGAGTCGTCGTGTGTTTCAATAAAAACATGATGACCACGACCCTCAGTCATGAGGAAATACGACTTAGAAGAAGAAGAAGAAATGTTAATTTGAATGGTTTGTAATATAATTATTTTTTTGTTCTCATAGATTTCGGCCAATCTTTTCCGTACTCTGCCTCCAAGTGAAAATCCCGATTTCGACCCTGAAGAGGATGATCCGACACTAGAGGCGTCGTGGCCACATCTCCAGCTAGTCTATGAGTTCTTCCTCCGTTTCCTCGAGTCTACTGACTTCCAGCCGACTATCGGCAAGAAAGTCATTGATCAGAAGTTTGTTTTACAGGTAATACTCCTATTTAATTATTTGTTTAACTTACCGAAATGTTTTATAATTCTCGTTTACAATACATTTCATACAAAAATTTTCAAATACATCTCATCAAAGTATACATATATAAATACATCAAGTTTCAAATACATTTTCATATTATTCAGTATATACTTTTGAGTCACTTATACTATTATTTATTTCTGAAGTACCGTTTCGTTCATTATGAAACAATTGTTGTTTAAAATGAAAGGTCCTTTAAAAATTATAAGTCAATTTATCTCAATTGCGTTTCACATATTGAGAATACGCTAATAGCAGTCTTCGATGAATTTCATATAAGGAGGATAAATTTTTCCTGTTTCTGGCTTCAAATTAAAATGATTAATACATTTCTTTTAAATTTAGTGTAATTTGTAAATGCAATGTACTTTTAAGATTTTTCGTTACGTCGCCATTAAATTGTGCCTCAGAGAATTTTTGTTTCTCTCTTAGCATATGTTGTTAAAATACAAACACTAATTATGATTATATTTTTTAGCTTTTAGATTTGTTCGATTCTGAAGATCCACGCGAACGAGACTTTCTGAAAACTGTACTACACCGCATTTACGGGAAGTTTTTGGGACTACGAGCTTTCATACGGAAACAAATCAATAATATATTCCTTCGATTTGTTTATGAAACTGAACATTTTAATGGTGTCGGGGAGCTTTTAGAAATATTGGGAAGGTAATGTACCTTTTTCCATATTTTTTATTTTCTTATGATTGTTGCTAATGTAAATATGTAAATGATTATAAATATATATTACTTTGTTACTAGTTCTTCACGACAATATGCATTATGAAACTTCTGTTAGTAGTGTTCTGTTATCACTGTTTAGGTTGTGAAATTAATATGAAAGGAGATAACTTTGCACCGATTGACCTAAGAGTAGTATCTAATTAAAGACTACACTAATTCTTTAGATCTGATCAGATCTTACGAACTTATTTCTTGTATCTTCATGGAAATGCAGAGTAGTGGTCTCCTAGTAGTTTTAAATTAACCAATGAAGCTATTTCATAAATACATCAATAGTTACAATGGGCGGATTTAATGCCCAGAGGCATTCTCTGCCAGTCAACCTCGCGAGAATGTTGAAAATTGAAATAGTTTATATAACTTAGTAGTTTTTCTTCTTTATAGATAAATAGATAAATTCTTTATTGCTCACATTAAGGAAAATTGGCCAAAACTAAGCTTAAAATTTAAATCTCGGCTAGGGCGGCTTTATCGCTATGAGTGATCTTTTCCAGGCAACCCTGTAGGACAGTAGAGAAAAAATATATATAAATAAATAGCAGAGTAACGTGAATAGTCAGAATAAATAAAAAAGAGTATGAATTGTTCATACTAAAGATAAAATTACAGGACAAAAGTCTCTATTTAGATGAGAAGTAAATATAAGCAATACATACAAGAATATAAACTTGTATATAATATAAAATTTATACTATATATAATTATATGCACATTGAAATAAGGAAAATAGAATATTTATCGAGTGACGTTGACCGGAAGATTGCTTTGCTGCTTAGATTTGAATATGGCAATTGACTTTGACTCGTGAATGCCATGTGGTAGATTATTTTCTATCTTGGCTATATCTTTATCTAGATTTACTATATAAAACATACTTTTATTAATGTTTGAAAGTATAATTAAGTTATTATTTTACAGCATAATCAATGGATTTGCTCTGCCATTGAAGAGCGAGCACAAGCAGTTCCTGGTTAAGGTGCTACTGCCATTGCACAAAGTGAAGTGCTTGTCTTTGTACCATGCGCAGCTGGCTTACTGTGTGGTGCAGTTTTTGGAGAAAGATGCCACACTAACAGAACCTGTTGTCCGTGGTTTACTGAAGTTCTGGCCCAAGACCTGCTCCCAAAAGGAGGTTTGTACAAATATAATTTTTATAATGTATACAAATTACGCAATGCAAATGATTTACACTGGTTTTAAGATTTACCAATCTTTAATGTATATTAAGTATTTGTTGTTGTTCATTATTGACCACCGTCAATATAGATCAGATAAAGTGTATATTTAGTTTGTTTTTTTTTTAAATAAAAGGTATACTTACCAAGGTGGTCTAGGTGTGCCACCACAGAGTGTATTTCTACAGCCAAATAGAAGTTTGCTAATATTATTGTGTTCCGGGTTGAAGGTTGTCATGCTAGTGAAATTACTGGGGAAAAAGACTTAACATCTTGTATCAATAAGTGAAATGTGGTGCGTTATATGTCATCAACCTAACACCACATTGTTATGGGTGTACCATTTAACATCAGATGAATTTCCCGCTCGTTCTGTTGTCTCATCTAATAAAAATCATTTACTATATTTTTTTGTTAAATACTTAAAATTGGTTTAATTAGCATTATATAGCATTTTGTAAAATTAAAAGATATTTTCAGGTAATGTTCTTGGGAGAAATAGAAGAGATACTGGATGTTATTGAGCCAGCTCAGTTTGCCAAAATACAAGAACCTTTATTTAGACAAATTGCAAAATGTGTCTCCAGTCCACATTTCCAGGTATGTACATTAAAATTAAGGAGATTTAAGAATTTTTCTTAATGTCGATTATTTCCGAAATATTTGTGATGGAGATTTTTTTTAATTTACACTTTATGACTTGCTATCAGACCGTGTTGCAACACTTCTAATTTTACACCATTTAATGTTATCACCATTAGAATGTCGTAAAAATCAAAAATTGTTAATAATGAGCTCGCTTTTCCATAGCGTCATTTTCAGTTAATGAAGTGAAATTTTTAACTAAGCTTTGTTCAAATCAAATTAAATTGTAACATTTTTGGTTATGATTTCATTGTTTAGGTAAATAATTTTAAAAAATTTACAAGATTTCAATGGGCATAGATTTTGTATCTTTTATAATGCCTGTATGGACTAACAATGTAACATACACTTATAATGTAATTTATTGGACAAAGATTAATAAGGTATAAAATTGATCTTGTTTTTGATGTTTCACATGCAATTAAAAAACCAATGTAATAATGTATAACCTTTTGGTTTGAGGATTTTAATTTTATTCATAAATATTTATTAATAATAATAAAATTGATTTCTTTTATCTGCCAACTCAAACTTGGACCGTGTCGTGTATAAATAGCTTTCATTGTTGCCTTGTCGTAGTTAAGGGGTCCCAGCTGTAGGAACATTAAGTGCTGTTTATTATAATTGTTACAAATTTTCTTATTGATGATAAACACATTTGACACTATGTAAATAGTCATTGAGAAAATAAAAAAAAAAATTAGCATTTACGCAAATAGCAACGAAATTAAACTAATATATAACATACATTCATCATAACATAATATTCACCAGTTGTTGTATTCATTTCCTATACATATTTGTCTGTATCTTTTAAAACGATTATCAATAAACTGAAAGAAATTACATTCCGTTAATTCTACTAAATCAAAATTTATACATCAACAATTTATAATGTTGAGTTCATAACTTTTAGAGTAAATTTTGATTGATTGTAGGTGGCCGAGAGGGCGCTATACTTGTGGAACAACGAATATATCTTGTCGCTGATGGAGGAGAACAATCAGGTTATAATGCCGATAATGTTCCCTGCTTTGTACCGGATCAGCAAGGAGCACTGGAATCAGACGATCGTAGCCCTCGTCTACAACGTGCTCAAGACATTCATGGAGATGAACTCGAAGCTTTTCGACGAACTCACCGCTAGCTATAAGGCTGAACGGCAAAAGTGAGTGATTAACTTTGAAATTAACTTTCGTCTGGTAGTAATGGATTTGTAAACATAAAACAACGTAGCGCAATTTTAAATGGTATATACTGTGTCACATTATGCTTGTAACCTCAGTAATTTCACTAGCTGCAACACAAACTGGAACACTACTGTGATCATATATAACAACAATCTGTTATATTACTATATCTGTACAAAACTGTTCGATGACAGAAATAGATGACGCTATGGTAACAGTTGACAGTCTTTGGCAACAAAGATCTATCACCAATAAAATCATCATGATAGTTTCAGCCAATTGTGTCAATTGCAAAAGATAGGCTTCTCCAAAAGGTAGCTCTTGTTCACTTTAGGTTTTGATTTGCTGGTTGGAAAATGCAGTATGTTGATAACAGTTACAAAGAAAGCCTCTGCACTTTTTCTGGATTTGTTTCTTCATTTTACGTCTCGCCGAAAGTAGAGCGGCATTTAATTTTTGCGCATTATAGTACATACATCACAACCCTTTGTAATGAAAAGTTTTCATGATTTTGTTGCAGAGAAAAGAAACGTGAAAAAGAGCGCGACGAGCTGTGGAAAAAGTTGGGAGAGCTGGAATTAAGCAGCAAGCGGCAGCCTGGCGCAGGCGCTAAGTGATGTCCCCCACTTCCCTCCACCCGCTAGGATAATGCCCCCTTTACTTTATATGATTACACATCCATTCATATTGTCTATTCAATTACATTTTTTGTTAACAACGTTATTCATTTTTTATACCTCTTAATGATTCGTTCATTTGGGTATTTTTTGGGTTGCCACCCGATTTTATACTGGCATTTTTTTTATTTTATTAGAAATAAACATCCCTGTCAATTGCCCAATTCGAGGCGTATCTTTTACAGGTGTTATAAATTGTTTTAATTCCGATGAGTTATCAAAGCAAAGCGTAAGGTTGATTATATTTATACTAAACTGAAATGTTGAGAGGAATATATGAAAGATGCTGTATTTTTAATTTTATATATTTCTTTATATTAGATATTTATGCATATTTGCAGACAGGAGACAAAGTAACGTAAACATTTCTTGCTCTATAACTATTTAGAGATAAAATGCTTTACTAATCGCAACGATACATACGTTTTTATGTCTTTATCTGTTATGAAACGCTTTAAAAAAAAAGTATTTTCGTCACAGAAAGGTGGCAACCCTGTCTGTTGTCCATCGGTTCGCTCGCGAGCGCCATCTATATTCGCAATCCAACTCGAAGTGTCCTCCCCGAATGCACTAACATAACTGTACTAGTATTTTATGTACGTTCACATAGGTTAATGTGTATTAATTTAGGAACTTTCCAACATTGTTAAATTGTTTAAATAAGTTAAAAAACAAAGCTGTACGTATCATTGACGCATGATCGATTGTATTGCATTTTGAATCACCGATAATTGTAAGAGTCGGGCACCCAGCTTTCGTCTGAGTAAGATTGTACAAAAAAAAACAAAGTTAGGTAAATTGCAAGATGTAATATGTTAGAGCGCGGGCCCAGACTGTGGTAGGCGCTCGTCTCGGGGCCCGTGGGTAGATTGTTCTATAATGGAATCTTCATTTAAAAATTAGTGGCTGGATTCAGAAATGTAATTTGATCGTGCTATCATTTTGTATAGAGTTACATAGTGTAAATAGGCATTTATTTATTATAAATTTATAGCGGACGATGATCTTTATACATAGCTGCGGGAGTGGCGCGCGATGGTCGTTCGGATCGGTCGGAGCGAACTGGAGACTACACTAACACACGGCTCGGTGGTAACGTTCATTTGATATTGGAGTAGAACAATGCTAAAGGTAGTTATAATAATTTGTAAGGGAATAGTCATTAATTTGTATGATATTGATGTAGCCATTAATTTTTCTATCATCACCGGCGGAGCGTCGCCGACGCGCGCCGCAGCCAGCGCTGCCGCGATGTATGTATGTACACTATGGAGATGTTTGTTATGTATAATGTATTAACATTGCAAAAATTAAATATATGATCTTATAAATAAATTACTATTATAGAACACAGTATGAAAATAAAAAAGTTGATTCACATGAATTGTTTATGTGTAAGAGTAGGCGCCCCGAGACGGCTTGACACGCCTCGTTCCTGAGCGGTCCCTAGCATTACTGCGCTGCGCGTTAGAAATACACAACAACTTTTTACATTACTTAGTTTTTTATTTCCGTTCGAGGCCTAGACCCGTGGGTCCGCCATCGACATCTTCCACGCTTAGGTAGAATTATCTTTACGAATATATATATTTTGTTTTACTTAAAGAGGAGATAACTGTCTATTATATGTATCATTAGTATATTGTAAGATGTCATCTGTACTCTGAAAAATGAATACGGCTGAAGTTTTAATAACACTTGTAACAAAAACCTGTATAAAATAATAAAAAACAAACGCATGTCTACGATTAACGTAATTTGACTTATTGTTGTTTGAATGGCCTCCTGTTTTAGTCCGCTTATTTGAACATTGGCTTGTCTGCGTGTTTACTATGAGGCTATTTGCCAATATTAGGTGCGCTGAACTTACGGTTAACAGTTGGGTCGATGTTATCCACCATAATATCAAGTTCAAGTTTGGCGCATTACCATAGCTACCACTTACAAACACTACCACACCTTTGGTTTTAATAATTAGATCATTCAGGAGAATATTACAGTGCAGACGGGTGCTTAAATGTTGACGGTAAGTTTAAATTGAATTAACTTTACAGTATGCAATAATAAAATAGTTAATTGGTATTATATATTCGATAGTGAAGCAGGGAAATATTTTTATTAACCGTTTTAATATTGTAGAAGATGAAACTCGGCCGTTCAAGACCATACATAAATCCGACCCCCGTGCCCAAAATGCCTTCAGGTTTAGTGGAGTTAATGGAAGGTCTTTCAAGAGAGGTTATAAAGAATAATCCCAGCGAAATATTTAACTTTTGTGCGGATCATATGAGCAAGTTGCTGGAGTTACGAGATGGCCGTCGTAAGTTTTGTAAAGTTGTACAGACATTGTATATTTATTTGTATGATGATTGGTGCCGAAACAAAATAGAAAAGTATTTTTCAACAATTTAAACATACGCAATTAAACTGCCAAAACTTAATCGTCCATTGTTTATAAACGATTGTTTAAAAAAATCGTTTCTTGTGGGTTATCTGCCGTTAAAAGTAAGATAACCCAGAAGATTCGGATTTTTTGTATTATAAATTTAAATAAGATTTTGTAGTATAAGTATCTTGTGAACATTCATATGAAGTAAAAAAAAAATACAAGTAAACTATATTGCTATGATATGTTCCTGACTATATGTCAAAACAATTATACAAACTTATTATTTGTTACTATCGACTTTCTAAAGTGGGTAATTTAAATTTTTAGTTTGTTACAAAAGAGGGATGTGATAGTTTTAGTTTCGAGGTAGAGTATAAATACATCTTCAGTTTACTTCAAAGAGAGTGAGTTTATATGTTGTGTTTTACAGTATCTAGTGTATAGATCTTCGTAAATATAGATTTTTTTCACATTAATATTTTTTAATCTTTTTATAGCACCTAAAAAGTGTATGAATTTAGAGCAAAAGATAAATGTAGCGAATAATATAATAAAGCAAAGAGCTGAACAAAGGCGTGTAAATTATGACAAGAATATGGAAATGTGTATATGTCAAAATAATTTAACAGATGATAAATCACATGGAAAAAGTACTGCCGAGTCGGAATATCATCATGTAGATAAAAGTCCTGAAGCTACTCAATCAAACATAATGCAAATTGTTGAGAATATTAAAATTGAAGACTCTGAGCGCGATAACAATGAAATAAATAGTTCTAAAATAGAATTTTCTGATGAAAAATTAAAAGAAAATGAAGTATCTCAAACAGCTGTTGCGAAATGTGATGTAAATATCACAGGAATTACATTAAAGGATAATACCGAAGGCGCTGATTCTGTTAAAAATTTAAGTAATAAAGCGAATATTAATATTTTACCAGATAATAACAAAAATATGGGTGACCTTAACACTGCTGATGTAAATCATCCGAAAGACGACAAAATGGTACTTTCAAAACAGGAGGATACTTCAGTTTTTACCAATATAACTGATGAAATAGTAAACATTAATTTCGGAAACAATATAGCTTCGGATAATAAATTTTACCGTGAAGTTGACGTCCGACCAAATATCGAAAGCAAAATTGATATTGATAAAATGATGAACTACGAAGTTGTCTTAAACAACACGGACATATCCCCGGAGATAACAGATACAGAAAAATGGACAAAAACAATTGAAGAAATTAAGGTCAATGAAGAAAGCGACTTGGTTCACGGAGAAGCTTTAGACGTAAATCAAGATGAGTATCATGATACGTCTATTGGCGCAGATAACAATACAATTAATCATAATCTCAAAGAAAATACGAATTTACCAAACGTCGACGAAGGAACAAATATGGTAAGCAACAACAGGATCCTCAATGAAATTACATCTGGTGATACAAAAACCGACGAAATAAAATCCAATAATATGAATACGTTGTTAAAAAACGTTGAAGAAGTGCATGACATAACTGTTATTGAGCGAGGTGACGATACTTTGTCAAGCGAAAAAGCACCAAAAAATAATCTTATTGTTGTACAATGCAATGAAGAAATACATGATATAACTGTTTCTAAACAAGCTGACGGTTATGTTTTAAGTGAAGAAGCACTAAAAATTAACGGTATTGTGCCATGCAATGAAGAAGTGCCTGTAGTAACTGTCACTGATCAAGCGGATGATTATGTTCCAAGCGAAGAAGCACTAAAAAATAATCTTATTGTACAATCCAACGAAGAACTTCATGATGTAATTGTCACTGAGCAAGCTAATGATTATGTTCCTACCGAAGAAGCACTAAAAAATAATCTTGTTGCACAATCCAACAAAGAACTTCATGATGTAATTGTCACTGGGCAAGCTAATGATTTTGTTCCTACCGAAGAAGCACTGAAAAATAATCTTATTGCACAATCCAACAAAGAACTTCATGATGTAATTGTCACTGAGCAAGCTAATGATTTTGTTCCTACCGAAGAAGCACTGAAAAATAATCTTATTGCACAATCCAACAAAGTACTTCATGATGTAATTGTCACTGAGCAAGCTAATGATTTTGTTCCTACCAAAGAAGCACTGAAAAATAATCTTATTGCACAATCCAACGAAGAACTTCATGATGTGATTGTCACTGAGCAAGCTAATGATTATGTTCCTACCGAAGAAGCACTAAAAAATAATCTTATTGCACAATCCAACAAAGAACTTCATGATGTAATTGTCACTGAGCAAGCTAATGATTTTGTTCCTACCAAAGAAGCACTGAAAAATAATCTTATTGTACAAATAAATGAAGAAGTACACGATGTAACTGTCTCTAAACAAGCCGACGGTTATGTTTTAAGTGAAGAAGCACTAAAAATTAATGGTATTGTGCCATGCAATGAAGAAGTGCATGTAATAACTATCACTGAGCATGCTGATGATTATGTTCCAAGCGAAGAAGCACTAAAAAATAATCTTATTGTACAATCCAACAAAGAACTTCATGATGTAATTGTCACTGAGCATGCTAATGATTATGTTCCAACCGAAGAAGCACTAAAAAATAATCTTGTAGCAAAATACAATGAAAAGGTGAATAATACAACTGTCACTAATCTAGCAGACGGTTATGTTTCATGTAAAGAAGCACTAAAAAGTAATGGTATTATAGAATTCAATGAAGAAGTGCGTAATACAACTGACATTGAGCAAATAGAAAGTTATGTATCAAGTGATGAAGCACCAAAAAATAATCATATTGTACCATCTAAAACGGAAAATATTGAAGAAAGTAATAATGACAAAAATATACAACATAAGAAATGCAATACAGTTGAAGAAAACTACATTAAGAACAATTTACTGGGCACAAACACGGTTTCCTGCTTAAAAAATAAAGAAGAGTTATCCAGTAAAAATATAGGAAAATTTGTTGTTAGTAACTCTAGTCTCGCCAATAACGATGAACATCATCATGACAATGTGACAAACAACACACAATTAAATGAGGAAATTAAAACAAATGAACTTAGTAAAGAAGAGTTAAACGTCGAACCATTCATTAAAAATTGTCAACACATAGACGATTCAGATGTTAAGAAGGATTATTCTCAAAATAATATTGATATAGAAGACTACAGTAACAAAGATGAGTATAATAATAATAATAAACAAGAACTCGAAACAACAGATACCAACAATGCGAATCCAATGGATCTCGAAAGAGCTGCTATAACAATTCAAAAAGTCTTTCGTAATTTTCTTTTTAGGAGTAAAACTTCCAGTTTTGATGATTCTGGGAAAACTGAATTTAATGAATTTGAGCGTGATGCTGAAACAAAGGTATTTTTTATTTTACTTCCTCTCAATTTATAAATAGAGCCGATACAATCTTCACAAATTACTATCGACTATTATTTTGATGGATTTAGACAACTGACTTTGTATAAAAGTTAAATACAATTAAATTTTTTTATAACTACCAATATTTATGCAATTTAGGTCGACACGATTTAAATTTAATAAAAAGAGTTTGTAAATGTTCTAACAAAAACTAAGCATTAAAATCATATTACATAATAAATAAATTTGATCGAAATTTCAGAACGAAGATGCACTTGCAAAGCACAATCAAAATGTAAATAAAGACAGACGAGTCGTTGGTATAAATCGAATAGATACTGTGTTACAAACAGTAAATGAAGAGAAATCTCTTTCCTTGTCTACCGATGATTCATCTACAGTATCTAGTGCAGCTACTGTTATTCAGGCCCATGTCAGAGGTTTTCTCGTCAGAAATAGACTGAATCGTGACAAAACAATATCAAACACTTCTTTAGCTGATTGTGATGATCACACGGATACTCCCCGCGAAGGTGATTCTGATATGGACAAGAATAAGACCGTATTAAACATTCATATTCTACCCGAAGGTGGTCAAATTATAAGCAGGGATGAAAGTTTGTTAACTTCAGTTGAATTGTCTTTAGATGGAAGCCCACCGACTTCTGCAAATTTACACCCATTAGGTTATGATAAAAATGAACGTAGGAAACAATTAAAGAGAGAAGATGCAATACAATCCATTTCTCCGCCTAGCAATAACAGCAGATTAAGTGAAGAACACGATTCCGTGAAAGACGTGGTTAATAATGATAAAAAAATACAAATGGAGCAAACAGTAAGCGTTGAAGAAAATGTAGATTCCACAATAAATACAGTTTTTAGTGATGATAATATAGTATCGAAAGAAATTGAAGAAGAACATTCTCAAAATAAAAATTCGGAGTCTGTTGAATTTAAATGCAAAACTTCCGAAAATTCTCCTGACGAGTCAGACGTGATAACACCTTTCAAACCAACCGAGGAGAAGAACAGTGATACTAATAATATGAAATTGCTACACTCTGGTGAGTTCCACGACGTTGTCCTGCCCACGAAGGTATCCCGCAGTGACACGGAAGTCGTCAGTGGTGAGTGAAGACATCTATTATCAGGTGATAAACCTTTCCGTTCTACTGAGGCCAACGCATGAGAGCTAAATATTTAGGTAGTTTGTACTTGATCGTAATCGTTTGGGCTTTTTAATGCTGCATTAGTTTAGATCACGTATGTTTATGACGAAACTCCTCAGTAAATAAGCACTGATTTTATTATTGTACATTATGTTCAGATAATTGGATTACCATTTTGTTAATTACAATTATTTTCTACAAAAAAAATCTTTTAACGTTGTTATATCACGAGAATACTTTTCGTGACTGTAGCTAATTATGTAGAATTAGCTTTTAGACTTATAAACAAATTGAAGTATTATTACGATTCATCACGTCAGCTTTATTACTATGTTAAAAATTAAACGTTTTTCATCTAAAATTATGTTTTTGGTAATTCCTCTATATGTTAGCTATAAATATTATACCATATATAATATTATACCATAGAACATTGCGGTGTTTTTATCTACGAGATGTGTAAAATTATAATGCCTTGAAGTTTCAAATATTTTCTTTTCAGATTTCTCAAACGTACTGGTGTACTTTCTAGTTTGGAACAACTCTTAATTGACGACTTACAGCCCTAAACATTTCTTGGAATAAAAATCATTATTAATCAAGCAGTAAAAGAATAAACTTGTGCAATATTGTTTCATTTACCTTTATTACATTGATCGTATATGAATTTATTGCATTTTAATTTATTTCTTGTGGTTCCCTACTACGAAGTAATTACAAAGAAGACAATAACATTGCTTGCATTTGCTATATTTGTTCTTGTTTAAAGTTACTGCAATTTTTTCTTCTAATCTTTTGATAAAATGTCGGTGGTCTTATTATCAGCATACTTTAATTATTATTCATGTTATGCATTTTATTAAACATTGTTTTTTTTTTATACTAAGTACTATGCGACGAGACGAGCAAGACGTTCACCTGATGGTAAGTGATACGCTTGTCCATGACAACGTGGTGCTAGTTAAGATGGTATACACTGCACCACATTGCGCTCGTCGCCTTGAGACATAAGGTGTTAAGTCTCGTTACCCCAGTAATTACACTAGCTACAGCGCCCTTCAAATCGGAACACAGTAATGTTTGCACACTACTATTTGGCGGTTGAAATAGGAGCTGCGGTGGTACCCATCCAGACGGTCTCCGGCAACAGAGACCTACCACCTAGTAAAATTGTGTTGTGACAAATAATTTAGCTAAAAATAAACATACTCCGCAATAAAGTAATATTATCCATAAGCTGCTACATTTTTCTGTATTCACTAAGATCCAATTTTTTTTTGTAGAATTGCCTTCGTGTTTCGTTAAGTTAACAAAATCATAAAAAACTAAAAAAACATTTATTGACTTTAGGCATGGGTCGTAGTTTCAAAACTCGACACTAAAGTGCCCATTCAAGTATTTTTAAAAACAAGGGCCAGAAACCAGGTTTTAAAATGCTCGCATTACAAAACTGGAAAATTAAACGCAAAAATACTTCTTAAGACTTGTACTTTTGATTTTCATTAATTATTGTTATTATTCGGTAATACAATATTTTATTTTGACTGTATAAAGATATTTTCTAAATCTCGGAATTCTACGACTTTTACTGGTGGTAGGTCTTTGTTGCCGGAGACCGTCTGGATGGGTACCACCGCAGCTCCTGTTTCAACCGCCGAATAGTAGTGTGCAAACATTACTGTGTTCCGGTTTGAAGGGCGCTGTAGCTAGTGTAATTACTGGGGTAACGAGACTCGACACCTTATGCCTCAAGGCGACGAGCGCAATGTGGTGCAGTGTGTACCATCTTAACTAACACCACGTTGTCATGGGTATGCGTATTACTTACCATCAGGTGAACGTCTTGCTCGTCTTGCCGCATAGTAGTATAAAAAAAAATTTTTTTTTGTCAAGTGGTGACCTGGCCAAAAAATCTTTACGAGTATTAAATATTTGAAAGTATTTTCTCCATGCACCTAGTGTGCGTACCAGGTTTTAAAACTTGGTCGCGTAAACACGTTCCATCCTTAGTTTATCTGTCTCTTACTAATACAAAATAATTTGTTTATAAATTAGTTAAACTCAAAGTACATTGTATTATTGCTAATAGATTGTTATAAATATGCCATTACCACCAGCATTGGCTGCTCGTCTCGCTAAAAGGGGCATTTTAAAAACATCAAATTTAGATTCGACTAATACTCATATGCCAAACCAAGCAAACGAAGAAATTATAGCTGAAGATTATGACAGTAAACCTGAAGAGCACAGCTGTAAAGAAAACTTTTGGGAAGGAATTGAAGGAGTTAATGCAGATCCCATTAAAGGCCATCGTGGATGTCCAAATAAAAGTAATATTTATCACGAATGCTCCAAATTTTGTGTTAAGACATGGAAACAAGGTAGACTTGTTCCAAATGAACTCTATATAGAGAATAAGAAGAAAGCTTTAGAGTTATGGCCTCTTCCGCCTGGTTGGGAAGAAGTATACGACGAGGGGACTGGGCAACATTATTTTTGGAATGTCCATAACAACCTAGTGTCCTGGTTGCCTCCTGGACATCCTCAAGCTGTTCCCAGTGAGAGTGCTGCACATTTACGAGAAGAGCGGTTGTTGAAGGAAGGTGATGAGAGTGATGATAGTAGTGAAGCGTCAGACCAAGAAGTTCCTCAGCAGCAAAATAAGGAGAAACGTCATGAGCGAAGGGAAAAGAACAGGGATATGGCGCATTATAGAGACAGGAAAAGGCAGAGGGTTAAAGATAATGATTTGGATCCAATGGACCCTGCCTCATATTCAGATATACCGAGAGGTAACTGGACATCTGGTTTGGATGCTCATGCCAAAACTGGAGTAGACACCACAGCATCGGGTTCATTGTATCAAATGAGACCATACCCTGCCCCAGGTGCAATTTTAGCAGCTAATGCAAAACAGATAACTCCACCGCCACCATCACCTTAAATATTTATATGGCTTAGCAATATTTTGTTAACATTATGTGTCTTACCAAATGACCTGTGTTTTATGAAATTCATTACAAGTATCTGTGTACAAAAAACTATTTTGAAGTATTATTTTTGATTTTTATTAACACTCAGGTAACATACTTCATTTAATAAAAAATCCAAACATGCTGTGTTAATGATCATCATTTCTTGCAAAACTTTGTTTTACCTAATGCTCATGGTTATTAGTTTGTAACTCCTATATGTAGTATAACTAGTGATAAATTATTTTGACTAATATTTCTTGTATTCATATATTAATGGATTATAAAGAAAACCTTGTTCTTTCTTCTAAGTCATGAATATAGCCTTCAACAATGGCATGCAGGATCATAATTTTTTTTATACTCCTATGCGATGAAACAAGCAAGATATTCACCTGATGGTAAGTGATATGCTTGCCCATGACAACATGGTGCTAGTTAAGATGGTACACACTGGACCACATTGCGCTCGTCGCCTTGAGTCATAAGTTGTTAAGTCTCATTACCCCAGTAATTACACTAGCTACAGCACCCTTCAAACCGGAACACAGTAATGTTTGCACATTACTATTTGGCGGTTGATTTAGCAGCTGAGGTGGTACCCATCCAGACGGTTTCCGGCAACAGAGACCTACCACCAGTAATTGTTTAGTAAAAGAATATTATCATCATTAGCCGATTGATATCCAATACTGGATATAGGCCTTTTCAAAGATTTGTAAATCCTGTGTTACCCAAATACAGCAGTTTCCCGGTAACAAAGTTTATTAATATCTAAATTATATGTATATACTTTTTAATTTTTAACAACAATAACTTTTTTAGTTTTTTGAAATAAAGTTCGTGTATAAATGTGTAGCCATTTTGTGGAAACACATTTCCTTGTTTAAACATTGTGATGGTAGTAAAAAAAGTTGAGTGAAAAATAAAAAAAAAAAACCATTTACAATTATATTTATTGTAATTAGTTTCATGTCATAATTGCCCAAAAATTTTCCCTTAAATGGTTTAAAACATATAATTTGTACATATATTTACATACAAACAATCAATTTATCAAGGTAGTTGTCGTTTGTGACCTTGCTTATTACTTATTTCTAAACATGCACATTTTTGTATACAAATAAAGAGAGATACATAAGTACATACATTGTCTTATCAATACTGAATAATTATAATTCATAACACTCATGTGCTTGCTGGTTTGTGTATTCATTATTGGCTGTTGAGGTTCAAGCTCTTGTCTGTTACCAGTTGGAGTAGATCATCAGATGACAGGATACCAATCGGTTTTTTTGAGGAAGAAACTAAAAATAATAAAAACATATTACATTTAAAATGAGTATGCTAGAGTATGTATGAAATTAGAAATCTTTCTTTTATTTACTAAATATACATATAGTAAATCACATGAGTAGGTACTGTGATGTTAGCAGCCCGGTAGCCACTTCCCAAAGTGTACAGTGTAAAGTGTTTCCAAAGTAAATGTAATATATCTATCAAGGACCCACAGATATAACACTTTTTATCTTTAATTAGTTGACAAAATACAATAAATCAACCTCTGGGTTATAGTAATAAATTAATATTTTATATTACACATCATTGAAAACAATATTTAAATGTTACCTGTCTCAATGACGACCACAAATGGGGTAATGTCGAGTATACGAGAGACATATCCTAGTTCCGGAGCTTGAGCCATGTCAATAGTGTAGTATTTTTTCAATGTAAATTTGCTAAGATCTTCAGCAATTGAACCTGCTAAGTTAGCTAGGCGCCTGCGTGCATTATCAGCTGTGAACACCCCACATATTGCTCTGAAAAAAATTAATTTGATTAATATTACAAACACAGATTTTTTTACCTGTCTTAAATAATGCTAGGAAAGTAATAAATAGTTAATTAGAAAGTTAAAACTAGTAAATATTTGGATTGTTTTTTTTTAATTAATACTCCATAGTGATTGATATTATGTTTTATTTTATTAGATGGAAGTTTTTGCAACTTTCTTGTTTTTCTTTTGACTTAACAGTAATGTTATGTATTTTTATTGATTTCTGGGATTTCAATTAATAATACTATGTTATTATTATTGTACTAATAGCACAAACAAAATATATTTTATACCATCATTGCAAGCAATGCACAATATACATGTTAAATATTGACCAATTAAAAAAAAAATACGTTGGAATATGAAACGCTTATATTACAAGTGTATATATAATTTACACATAGAACTCACGTACTGAATGTTTTTTAACATCAATTTCTTATATTCATTTTGCGACAGCCTTGTTCATTATCCGAGTAGCTTTGTGATGAACAATTGGTTATAAAAAGCGCGGACACGTAAACGAACAAAATTAAAATTAAAATCAAGAAAATCATTACATTTGTACAATGTAATGATTTCCTGAAATATGAATTGATGTCGTTTTTTTTTTCATACGTTTTCTACATTTCATATGAAAACATTTTTCGTATTTGACTTTTAAAACGATGACATTAAAATATCTTAGACAAGCGTGTCACAGATACAAGCCGAAAATTATTTTGGTATTTATAATTGCGTGAAATGGTCTCTGTAATTTAATTTTAATAAATTAAAAAATAATTACAGATTACAAGTAATGTTTTCGTAATAAATATACAAAAAGAACTCTGTAATTTCTATATGTTATATTGTTATTTTTTCCAGAGAGACGCGAGTCATATAAACAATAGGTCATAAGGCGAAGATTAAATGTAAATATTTCTATTACAGATCTGTAATCTACAGGTGCATTGTATTTTTTATTGCCGGAAAACGTATGAAAATCGGAATTGTTAATGTGTTTGTATTGTTGTTTGTAGTACACTAACTTATTTGACCGCAGCATGTGGGCAGATCAGGGCCAATTGGCGTCGAGATGTTTGAGTTAAGCCTGTACTCAGCTAATGATGATGACATTCATTAATTTTTATTTTATTACATCACCTGATTATTTTCAGTTAAAATATGTTAATTTAGTTATTAATTTAATCTTTGTGTAATGTCATTACCATTTCTATCCTTCAAGCAGGGCAGAGAAGGCAGAGACAGCGATGTTCTCCGTTAAGAGAGAAAGAAGTACGATACGTAAGAGTTGTATGTTATTGAGAATAATGGCTTTAATCGTTTTGCATCAAAAGCTTAAAAGTTCGATTCTTGTCATTAATTCATAAATAGTTGCAAAACTTACCCATTGTCGTCGACAACGGCGATGGCAGGCGCAGAGGATCTCTTGAGGGTGTCGAGCGCTTCGGATATCGTCGAATGGTGTGGTATACTCACAATTGGTGAAATCATTTTCTTTGTTATCGCAGTATTCCACCATCTGTCAATATATATATCCCTGCTTACTAACATATTCTTTTTGAAAAACAAGTTATTGTTAAATATAAATATAATAAACCACGATATGTTTAACTATCACAAACAAAGTACTTCACCGTTCTTATTTAAAACTTTGCCTTATTAATTTGTGTGTTCTTGCATGTCTCTTGTCTTTAGTGGACATGTTACACCCACCAACCCGAACTTGGCCAGCGAGGCGGATAAATTACCTTGACTCCATTCCCGTCATATTCTCCAATCCCAGTCGAGGGAACATTAATCGGGCTGTTTGTTTAAACGATTTATCCATGGGGGTCTATATTTTTTTTGTTCCCACGAATTTTTATACCTATTCATTTATAATTTTGCTAAGTTTTAAATTTTTTTAGTATTAAAGTAACTTGAACATTTAAATTACATAATAGTATTTTATTTATATTTCTTTAAAAACTTTTATATAACAATCACCGCCATAATAATTGATTATCCGGCGTGGAAGTTAAGTTAATATACTGCACCGATATATTATTATCAAAGTGGATAACAAAAAATCCTTTTCTTTTCAACCGGCACCTTGTTTTAGCCGCGTGTAATTATTGTCTATTTTTAAGATATATTACAGTATAGAGCGATATTATTAATAGAGAATATGGAGAAGAAGATAGCTAAGAATATGTAATTCTAAAGAATGGAAAAATAAAAAAGAATCACAATCAAATGACACATCACAACAGTCTCGTCGCTTCGAAAAAAATTACGTGAGATAGGAATGAATAGTCGTTTCGAATTTTTTATAAATCAGAAGACGTCATTAGACATCTGAAAAACTGTATATTGCATATACAGTTTTTATCATTATGTTGCAGTAAACTTAGATTCTTTGAATAAAAGAACATCGATACGTGCATTAATAAACTTTTCTTTCCGTATTTTTAGCATTGAATAAATTGCTTGTAGGAAATTACACCGACGTTGCAGTATGGAGCGCCCTTGGCATTCCTATAACACTACAGCGCCCTTCTAAATAGCTTCCGCCACCTAACTAATATTTCCTTATAAACGCACCTAGCAGTAAATATTAAATGATTAACCAATCTAAATTTAGATAGTAAACATTTGTAGAACGATAAACCATTGTGTTTTGTTTTCTATGAATCAACAATATCTGTTGTTTATAGGGTTGCAATGTAAACAATATATATATGGATGACGATTTTTTTTTAATTATCTAGATTACTATTTGTCTGTATTATAAATAAGCATTTCACCAGAATGAGAAAGTTTTTCCCAAGCAACTCCCTTGTTTTACAGCAAGTATTCGATCACCATTTGACATTTCTCTAGATTCTGTACAACGTTCAATGGCGTTGTTGACCAGAAAAATGGAATATACTTACGGCAGCTTGTCATGCTTGGCTAATGGTTTGAAGGCCCGTGCCTCCATCCATTGATCGGAGATGAATTTCGTCATGTAATTGCGTATATTGTCCGGCAGTAACACCACGCACTTCTGACCCTGCTTTAATGACTTAGCTGCTTGTGTCGCCGCCCACATTACAGCACCGCTGCTGCCGCCTTAAAAATAATAATAACATTACTTTAAAACATTCTATTAACGAATATATATTGAATCAATCATTGGAATAAGTAAAAAAAAATTAGGAACAGGTCTCTGCTTTACCGTTGCATGGTTTCAAGAAGTAAATTCGGTTATGAATTTGGTAATATTAAAAAAAAACTCACCGCAAAGCAAGCCCTCCTCTTTTATTAACCGACGGGACATGTTCAATGATTCCTTGTCGCCGGTTTTAATCCATCTATCAATCATTTTTCTATCCAGAACTTTTGGTAAGAAATCGTAGCCAATACCCTCCACCTATTGACAGAACAAAACTAATATTTAGACGTGACAATAACCCCTGCAACCAATCGAAATACACAACTAAGAAAGTTTTATTTCCATCCAAAGCTGTTCGTCATACATGAACTAGTTGGGCGTGGATTTAACAGTATTATGTACAAAATATGCACAATCTCCCATCCAGCGTTAAACATTCATCAATAAATATTTCTAGATGGGGTATAACAAAAATATAATGCTTATCATATAGACGTCACATATAATGTAACATCTATTCATAATGAGATAATATATCGGCAGACAATTATCAGCGGCCGATGGCTGTATGTAACAATAACATGCTAATAAATATACGATGAGAATATGTATGAATGTTAGTATGTAAGTAGAGTAAAAAGTGAATTCATAAAAATTTGCATCTTTACTGCGATCTGATAATAAAAATTAATAGCCCTCATAACGTTCCCACTAATGGGACTCGAAGCGTTTTCTCACAAGGACAGTATCAAAGCCAACACCACACTGAACAAGTGCGAGTAAATATATGTCACATACAATCAAAAGCTGTTCTTGGAACTTATATTAGACAGCTATAGATATATTATAGTAACAATGGTTTTATATTAAAAATATTATATAACAATATATCTTCTTCTTTTTAGTCGTATTTCCTCATGACTGAGGGTCGTGGTCATCGTGTGTCGTGAAACACACGACGACTTACATGGCAGTTGTAATGGAGTGGTGTGCCATTGCCTTCTCCATATATAGTCGATGCGAAAAAGCTGAACACTATTTAATGAAGGCTGCTGATGATGGATAAAACTATATATTAAATAAGAGATAACACTGGTGATGATTTTCAATGAGAGTATCAATCTGCATTAAAAAATAATGGTGGTATATTTTATAAGCTTCATTCATCGGAAAAAGGAGGAAAAGAAATCCATTTGATTCAATAACTAAAATTTCACTAATTTTAACAAAAATTATATGAATATTCCAAAACATACATTTTTGTACCATGTATTTTGATTATCGATCAATTTATCGTATTAGTAGACTGTGACGTCACGACCTTCCTCTAAATTACCAGAGATCATCTTAAATGCAATAACACGTTGAATTCCGTCATTTCGATAAAAAAATAATGTTACAAATACATTCGACGTAGACGTGTTAATATATCAATATTACATTCAAGGTCTTTTTTATAAATGTGATAAATATTGAATAAACAGCTTACGTTACCTTATTGACCTAAATTAATTAGACCGAAACACTTTCCGGAATTATAAGATAATCTATTCAGGAAATAATAATATATGAAAATTAAGAAAGTTTTTATTAAATTGTAATATTAGTTTGTTCAATATGTATTCATGTTTCCGTTATAACAGATTTCCTTACATGACAAACAGGATATCGCTGATACGTATGTAACGATATGAGTCCGGTCAGTGTTTATTGATATATTTATTTTAATATATGCTCTAGATCATTCATTCTTCGTTTCACGTAATGTTGAGTGACGATGAGGCTGTAAGTGGTGAAGCATTCTCGTATAGAATAGTTTAGTGCCTACGTAGACTCGTGCCTGAACCGGAAGTGATGCTGATTTACATTATGCAATCCTGTAGTCACGGGTTTGTATGAATATGAGTAAGGTAAACTTTGCTTGTCGTAGAAGTCGACTAAAATGGGGATTCGGGTTACTAAGCTTTGAGGAGAGTCATAGCACTGAATACTACCGAGAGGGTTGTAGTTTGGGTTCAGACTCTGCGTAATTCTAAGTTCCCCACTGAAAAGGGGAATTATTAGGTACTCTCCCGAAGACCAAAAAATAAATTTACTGTAAAGGTGGTACCTCCACCACATGTTGCTTAGAATCGAAACAGACACATCAGTTTACAAGGCAAGCGTTTAGACCACGCGCTCAGTTATCATGTTATCAACGTATTAAAGGAAATACCGAAAAAAAAAATTCGATCTGATAAACATAACATTGATTTTATTTAATGAAAACAACTCACATTTTTCTTATCGAAAGATAGAAAAAAAAACTCCCTCAAAAAATAAACGAAAAGAGTAAAGTAACAAATACCGTATCAGCACCTTTAATTTTTTTAATTTGTGGAGATTATAAATACTACGCGTACATTTCAAGAGTATAAGTAAATCAAGATCGGTGATATCCTTGAAAAGCTGAGAATACTATTAGCTATTACAGAGGTTTACTGCGCAATATAATTTGCATACAACACGCATCAGTATTATTACTACCAGAAATAACTAGAAACAACTCGGAAATCATCAAACGGCTTTTGGATACACCAGTAAGACATTTACAGTTGTTTGTTCATATTATAAATTATATCATATCTGTTTAATTGCAATTTCATCATCCCAATATTTACTACACAAACAAGGGTTTTCATATCAATAAAGTACTTCTAAATGTGCGCAAATAAGTTTAACACAAATATTGATAATACATTTTGAACAGCGTTGTTATGGTTTCTAAACCTATTTACTTGTGGAGTGTTTAGATGTGTTTTTAATAGACAAAGCGATGAGACAACCTGGACGTTCACCTCGTGGTAAGTGATAGGATTAGGCAGGACTTTAGTGCTTGTTAACTATACAGCATATATAAAGCCTCACTGAGCTTCCGGTGAAGGAGAATATTGTAATGCTTTGACTCTCACTTTGTTGAAGGCTTTAAGTGATGTCCTTGAGGCCTTCAACGTGGAATAAAGTAGGAACATCAAGAGGTCTATTTATTATACATCGCATCACAATTTACCCGATGCATTAAGATATAAGAATAAGATTTTGTCTCATTACTCCAGTAATTATACTACCTACAAAACCTTTCACCGGAACAGTTTGTACATTACTGTACTACCTTATAGTAAAAAAGAATATGTTCAACATACAAAATCATTTTATTATTTCAATAATACTGAATACATTTTTGAAGAAAAATATTAATTCAGTGATTTTTTTATTTAAACACAAGATAACACGAGCAGAGATTATTTTAAAGCGTGCAACGGATATGTGCATTATATCAACGCATGATCTACAGATTAAAGGTGCGACATGAAACAGATAAAATGAATTGATAAATTAAAAATCTGTACCTATTGATATTAAAGGATTAAAGAAAACCTTTATCGGAAGTCTAAATGTGGTGGTCAATATTATCAAAATATACATATATCTTTAAAACGTAAAACATTAACGAAAATCATCAAAACTTCGATTTTCTTAAATTGAGTTGGTTTCATAAAACAATTCAGATTTTAAATAAAAATTATGCAATATATATAAAAGCACCTACGACATAAACAAGTCTATAATATAGGAAAATTACTTAAAAATGTTTATAACGAGTTTTTTTTCTAAGTAATTGATATTCGATAGAGTCGATAACAACTAAGTCAGATTCCATCAGCCTATTTGCGCACGCGCAGTCTACAACATCTCTATATTTTCGTCCGTATTTAAAAAGGCGAATCTGTCAAAAGAAAAAAAATGTGCTCACCTCGTACATGCCGACGTCGGTTTCGTTCAGCTCCTCGGGTTCAGCCAAAACGGAGCCCATTGGATCAACGCCGACGACGATACATTTTGGACAGCGCTCTTTAATTTTGTGGCCAATGCCTGATACGGTGCCACAGGTGCCAGCGCCAATGACCACCATGTCGACATCATCATCCAACGACCAGAGAATCTCTTCCGCAGTACCGTCGTAATGCGCAAGAGGATTGCACACATTGTTGTACTGTTAAACAAAGTACATTTAAACTATTTTTTAATACCAAGCAAATCCTAAGGTTTTAACCCCACTCAATGTTCCCACAGCTGGAATTTGGAGCTATCTCTGATTAGGAGAGAGTTAAACCAACATTTGTCAGTAGGTTTAGTCATTTCTATAAATATTTACTCTGTAACGATGTTATGAAGTGGTATTATAATATTTTCATAAAAGCTGTTGCCGGTTGAAATGTTATTGATAATATTATACTATTAGTCATTTTTCATTGATATCGATACGCGCGTGCAAATCAGTACAAGATTCAGATATTTAATTAAAAAAAAAAAAAAAACTTCGCTCGTGTTAGTATCGAAGTGTATCGGTGTGTAATCCATCATTACTTTATTACTATGGCAAATTCTAGTCTGCTTTTTATGTAACAAACAGCAGCTGGAATTACTTTTATATTTTTAAATTATTGTAATAGATTGATTATCATGTTTTGTTAAATATGCAGCGTGCGGAGTTACCGATTACCGAGCAGCAACAATGTTTCTCTACCGGAATAAAGAGGGTGAATATGATATATAATTAGCTAGGGTTCGTAAAATCCTACCGCAATCTAAGCTACACCATTTACGTGCCTCCGGAATTGGACTATAAGGCCAGACGATACAAGACAAACACAAAACATTTATCGCGATAGATATAAACAATTTTCAAAAAGTAAAACGAGAAAATAATAGCATTTTGCTACAATGATAGTTATTAAAAGAGAACGCTTTGAGTTTCTACTACACGTATATCAAAGCCATACAAAGCATATGAAGGTAAATTAATTCTATATACTATCAATCTACATTCCACATCTGTACATATGTGTATATTATTTGTTACACGAGAGATGCGTGTTTGCATATCTATGCATAAAATTTACGCATAACTTTGTAATCATTTGCTAAGTGATTACTACAGATTTTATTCACGTGTTAAGTATTTTTTTATGTGGAATATAACATAACAAGTCGAACATAAATGTTAACAGTAAACTCTTGTCTTTGTTAAGTTTATACTAATCAAGTTAACAAATATTTTAACTAAGTACTAAAAAAATTCAATTGGTACAAAGAGTTCTGGAACAAAGTGAAAAGGCTTTGTTATGTAAACTTAAGTTCACTTAAGTATCACCTGAGATCTTCCCAAAATACTTTCATACAATTTAAAGATATTACTTATTCATGCCATATCTATATATAGCCATATCATTTATGTAAATGATTTTTGTTTTTATGTTTTCAATTGTAAAAGTTTTCTATTTTTACACTAAGAAATAATAAAAATATAAATCATTGCAGGAGATATTATAGGTCAAACTTAGTGCTGTGGAAGAGTGAAAAAACAAAAAAGAAAATTTCACAGAGAATCGAACCCATGTCCTTTCTGTACAAAGCATTAAAATTCGCCTCTACTCCATTCCAACACATTCTAATCTTATACAGTAATAGAGACCTAGATAACAAGTTGACGAACTTGTTGTCTTTCCTTCTTGTTTATTATTAGTGTTTATATCAGCTATTAAAACATTTTTGTTACTGTAGTGTTATTAAGATAATAATGATCAAAATAACTGTTAACAATGAGATAAAATAGTTTATAAACATCTTTTGCATGATAACCCCAAGATATCTATAAAAAATATTCAAAGTATTTGAAAATAATTAATTCAGAATATACTGCTAAGAGTTTAAAAGATAAAAGGTTTACCTGGTCCAACATAACAGCATTTGGAATTTCCTTAGAAAGTCTTTGAGCAACCATAAGATTACTATCAGGGTCATGAGATGCTGCCTCAGTGGGAGTTCTAATGATCTCTGCACCCAAAGCTAACAAAGTGTTAACTTTCTCATCTGACATTTTTTCTGGCAGTACAATGATACATCTGTATCCTGTTGAAAATAATAATTATGTAAAACTTAGTAAATGAATTATGTCTTGTGCAAACACAGCTACATTATAAACAATTGATGGCAACAATTAAATATATTTGATTGTTAACAAAACCATATTCTAAATGTTACTACCTTTCACAGCTGCTGCAAGAGCCAAACCAATTCCAGTGTTCCCTGATGTTGGTTCAATAATCACTGATTTTCCTGGTACAAGTATACATTTTTCCTCTGCATCTAACACCATTCTGTAGGCAATTCGATCTTTAATTGAACCTCCAGGATTCAAATACTCACACTTTGCATCTAAAAATTATAGATTTAATTTAGAAAGAGTGCTTTTAAAATGTGGTTTTATTTTTCTAAAACTTACACATGTCACAGAGTAATCCATCTTGTTTAGGAATTTTATTCAATTTTACCAGAGGCGTATTTCCAATCAAATGAAGAACGTCCGGTTGCAATTTTTGATTTCTGTCCCTGAAATAAATTTACTTAAAAAATACTTGAAAAATTAAAAGGCATCATTTCAATACACAAATAACAATAAATCCTTACAATGCTTTAATAATATGTGGCATATTCTTAAGGTCAAAATATTCCAGGGATCCATTTGTGGTACCGTTTTGCATTTTAACTTATTATTTATACTCTCTGTATATTTTAATATGCACCTGAGAAAGTAACACCTTTTAAAAATCTAAATTTAACACGAATGTAAAATAATAATAACGTGAAAGTTTATTTAGTTTGTTTTATTAGGAACATTATTTTATGCATAACTTTAATAAATTAAGTAAACAAGTAGTTATTAAATACAAATTTTAGTGGACCTCGGCAATCGCACGTCGGTTATAGAAGTAATATAACTTGTTACTGTCACAACATGCGACTTTACCTCTCAACGTCTTATCACGAACTGATTACTTATGAAGCTATTATTCACGCTAATCTTACAGTTTACATTAAACAGCGTGTGCGTTGACAAAATAAGGTTAAGTTTATGTCAATTTTCAAAACATTACGGTATAGATTATATAATTTAAATTTATCTGTGGCACTAGAAAAAGTCCTTTAATTTTCACATAATTTAATATTATGAAACTTCTATTTCAAAGTTTAATTTCAATAGGGCTCTTTCAGGGTTGTGAGATCAATTCTCAAATTATTTTGTAGCGGCATGTTATTACAGTTTACAAACTCCTTGCATGCAGTATTCCATTAATTTGAAATGATTGTCAAATTTGTTAAAAATAATATTAATTAAGTCAAATGTATTTTGTATAAATTCCATTGTTATCTAAATAAATTTACTTTTTACTTTTTGCCCATTTACTTTTGATCCGTTTACATTTTTGATTCAGTCCTGCCTATCGAAGTTCTCTGTGCTCCCGAACCTTATAGCCATACACGCTATTGACTATTCGTTTCTTATTTTAAATTTTAACGGAAATATGTATGTGTGTGTGTGGCAATAGGACGACAAGGGAGCTCCTTCTATCCACATTCCCCTACCTTTGTTAGTAAACGTCTCTGTGTAGTACTAACAAGAAGAGAAAAAACGGAAGGGAGGGAAGAGAGAGGAAAAAGAGAATTTTCTTAAGTAACTACCAGCGTCATCGTGAGCCACAAGATACCTTATTAGAATCTAAACTCAGAACATTTTCAAAAAATATCGACTAATCCCGTCCAATATGCTAAAATTTTTACATTTTTTGATAAATTATGATCAATAAAACAACAAAAAATATTTAAATACATATAATTAAATAAAGTATCACTTAATTTAGACATAAGAAAAATGCAATGTACAAAAGTCAAGATAATTTACACACAGTTATTATTTACAATCATTTAGGAGCTTTAAAATAAACTTAATGGTAAAATATTGGTTTAATTTAGTCACAAGTATTAAGTGATGTAACTCACTTGCAGTGACACACTTTCTTGTCTCCCAAAGAGCAATGAAATGACCTGAACATGCTGATGCATGAGCATAAAATGCTTCGACCATATTGCTAAAGAATTTTAATACTAACTTAGTATTACAAATTCTTGAAACTTTAAAAATAATGTATATCGATCAAATGCTTTATTATTTCATCGACATATAATTAATACATTACTATGATAACTTTTTGTTATTATAGCTCTTCTCCTATAAAACGAAAATAATTTCTAATAAAGCTAGTTTGTCTATTTGAGAATTGGGTATAAAAAGTACTTAGGTGTAATTATAAATACGTTAACCAGTACATACAATCTCAAAGTAACGAAAACAAAATTACAGAAAAAACAATAACTATGTATATTTGTTGCTTTATACAAGGTATTTCAAAAGAAAATATTGTTTTTTTACAGCAGGAACGTAACAAATCTAAGGTACGCTAAGGGTATGTCAACCGATAGCTTGCTTTTTGAGCATTTAGTCGCTATGAATCGGTTTACCCGTTATGTATGTGAAAATACTATAAAAGTGGCGACTCGGTGGCTGAAGCGCAAAGAAAATCCTGCAATATTATAGGTTTTTGGTACTTAAATAAGGCATTCTTAATAACAGCTAATTTCCATTGACATTTCTATCGATTGTCTTATAATTTTGTTGATTCAACAAATTCTCTAAATGGTTTGCGGAAATTATCGCACCGCTTCATATCGTTAAAATATAATATATTCTGAATTATAACTCAGGATTGTTTTTGTTTACATTTGCGTGTCACTTGCATAATTTTCATATAACCAGTCCCAAAATTGAACTCTTTTTGCCTCTGGATCTGTTAGCAATGTGAAATTGCCATTTATATTGAGGTAATTCACGTGATCCGTATCGTTTACTGGAATCCAATTAAAGTCTACAATCGATTCGTAGTCAACTGGCGGAGTTGGGTTTCTGAAATGAAAAAAAAAAAAACATTAAAATTTAAGAAACAATTTGATTTCTTTTAAAACTAACGTTTTACTTAGTATTTGTCGCATGTTTGCCGTCAGGCAATAGTATGCCTGTTGGTGTTCCGGTTAGAAAGGCATTGTAACTAGTGACTTTACTGCCGTGACTAGAGCTGATATGGGTTCTTTAATTCCACAAATACAAAAATTGTACTTGTAATTTACAAATTACACTAATAACAATAATGTTTTAATATATTTTAAAGTATTAAAAAATGATTATTATTATTTCTTTGCACGAAAACAGTAAGATTAACACCTTTTAAAAGTTACTTGAGATAAACATAAAATAAAAAACCAATTAAATAATCTACTTTAAAATGTTTCAAACATTCCAATGGCCTTGTGTCTCGATAATAAATTTTTTTATAATTTTTTCCCTTCTACAACGAGAGTTTTCCATTTTAGGTAATGAAAATATTGTATTGTTTACATGAATTGAAATCGTACGCTTTTTTAATATTGAATAAATGAACATACATGTATGCATAAGCCTGCCTCGTTACAGACATTTGCAAAACCTATTAAAACGTAATAAACAGTCAAATTGCGTTTTCAAATGTGTCATAAAACCATAACGAGCACACGGTCACTCGGTCGGTTCTGTTACAGCTGGTGACGTCGTAAGTTATACAATACGTTAGTAAGAGTTAAAATGATAAATGTCCGTAACATATGATAACTGTGTTATGCTTGTTACTGATGACCGCTTTCCTCAGTCTCGAGTCTTGTGATTTTTCTATTTAATCTTCCTTATTTTTCTTTTGTCTGCACAGTTATTCAACTGAGTGTGTTCTGGTTTTTATATGTAAATTTCTAACAACACGTTCAAAAGTTTTAGGATTACCAACTCTAATCATTTTTTTTAATAAGATGGTTGCGGTTTTAAATTTTTGTTTAAAGCTGTTTACTCACCCGGTCTTTGCGAAGTTTGTCCACATTTGTACCATCTTCCTAGACACTGCCAGTTCTGTAGATTCGTCATCCAATCTATAGTTTAGCCTGGAGAAATAGAATAGGTAACCCATTTCGTCCCCATGACAGGCGCCCGGGTGCGATATGCCTAACATACGCTTAAATAAACCGAGGGCACCGTCAAATGCGAACCGATACAAGTAAGTCGGACTTGTTCTGTTGGTCGCGGCTTGTAGACGGATCGTTTGCAGCACCGGCCTCAAAAACATCACATCTGTAAAGAGCTGCAAAAAAAGATATTCAAATTGATGTAGTGACGTGAAAGACAGAAAATATGAATGGCTTTGATAAGTCATTGCTTGTTTGTATTTGTTGTGTTTCGAGTAATGAACCTACCAAATGAACTTTCTGAAAACGCTGCGTTTTTTAAGCCAAAGTATATTTATTTTGATGATATAATAACGTATGAAAAGATATAATATACAAAAATTATTAGTATTTTAAAGTTTTGTTAATAAAATGGCGTACCATCTAATGTCTGCTTAAAACAATATTTCGAAAGTTACAAGTTTTGCATATATGTAATAATTTTTACATCATCATCATAAGCCTGCTAGTAATAGGCATCTTATGGATTCTCTATTCAATGAAAAACTCTTGAAATCAGCGAGTGGTAAGATAGTAGTTAGAGCATGTAAAACAAGTATTTACCAAATTAAATAACATCGCTTTCACTTTATTGTAAATCTAAGTTTATGTAACACAATAGATATTAATTGCATTTTGTTAATATATTACATCATGTGCATGTACAACTTTTTTTTTTGTAATTTAATAACTTTGTAACAAATCTTTTGTTTAATTTAATTATAACAACTCACATCAATAAGACTGTTTATGTTTCTCGTATCGATCGGGCGTTGTTGAAAGTAAAAGGCCCTGATGTGTTCGGCCACCTTGTCGGTGCGCCTCTCATCTGACGAGAGCAGTTCAGGAGGCACCACGCGTCGGAACTCATGCTCCAACTCGCTCAGTAGCTTTGGGTAACGCTGCAAACCTGCAATAAATGGTTAACCCCATTAATGTTACCGAAAAACCCATTTCCCTTCGTCTTTTAACGCAGATTTGATATCCGAATTCATCTATGCAGTTACTTGCGGTCTTTTCGATGATATTAAATTAATATAAATGATAATCTTCTATTATTACTTGAAGATAGCTGCTATAACAAAAGAAAATCTTTCAATTGTATCAAGTGAACTATTACAGACTAAATACAATTTAACTAGTCGATTATCGCCGTATCCTTGATAGACTTTACTTAAATACTTAAGAGATTAATTCTAATAATAATTAGTGGTTTATTTTTTTTCGATAAAGGTTAGGAGAATTAATAAAATTAATAGGATATTTATATTTAATAATATACTTATAAAAAAATCGAAGACGACACCATATAATGATTCTAAATTACACATTTATGCATATACATGCGATGTTACCGCATATGGTGAGTGTTTCATTAGTGGGAAAGTAGTTCAAACTTGTCACAAACATACGTTTGGAGATTGTTATGCAAAATTTGACAATTATGTCATTGTTATGTTATCGCCTGTAAACTACAAGTTTCATTCTAGTAGAAATTTAAACGCTACTTGCAGTCGCAATAACGGAGATTAGCGGATGTTGTATAATACAGTTTTGGACTACACGACTAATATACATATATGTAAACAATATATTACTTAACTGTAGAACATGAGTCACATAAAAAATGTAGTTGTTATTGCTAAAATATAATTTCTTTTCCGATATATAAAGTCTTAATAAAAACATTGTTTGTGTTAATTTATTATAGGATATCAACCAAATAAATAAAATTTAAGTGTCCGTTTGTAACATTAAAGAGCTGTTCAATTCTTATACACATTTTCACCATATTTATACCAAAAACTACTTTCAATCATTTTTAACAATCTGTTTACATCTGTAGTCGATAAAGTAAACACATGAAATGACGTCTGCCTGTTTATATTTAAGATTGTTTTATTATTTTAAAATATCCTTTATTGTATTTGCTTTTTCAATATTATGATTTTTGTCATTTCACAACTTTTATATATCTAAATTTCGTATTTCTCTAGTGTTATGCATAAATGATCTACGTAAATTATCAAAATAGTAATATTTAATAAATAATGTAATTTTATAAATTTTTTAATCATGAGGACATAATTGCGTTCGTTTTCGATCACGATTTCGCAAATTTCTATTGCAAAACCCTTATAGTAATCTTTTGCCCAATGATCGATATACATATGATATAAGGGTCAAAAAATTGGTTTCAAGAAAATTTTTAAAGCTCTAAAACAAGACACCGATTTTAGTATCACCTCTATTCTTACGTAAATTTTAAAATTGCGGATTTGCCAATATTTACTAACATTGGGGAGTCACCTTGTTACAAAACGATCCGAGGTCAAAACTAAGGCGTTTTAATTACTATGTGACAGCCCAACAGCGATGTTATGTAAAATTAAACTTTCGTAACGTCTCTTACCGTAATAAAAAATTGATATACATGTGGTCGTGAGGTTTTTTTTGTGCGTATAATACAATAAAAATTTACAGTTTTTTTTTTTGAAAGGTATAATATAAATCTTCTTTCTAGTTTTACACTGGTACTAACTAAAGTAAATGATATGACGGATGTTGTGTATGTGCTTATGTCAGGCCAGTACGTAAGCAACGGATTTTGTCGTAAAGGATTTCCCTTTCAAATTTGCTGCACCCGCGAATCGGAAAATTACAAGCCGCACCTAGATGTTTACTGTTGTTTGGTACATTGAAATACTAATAATTGAATATAATCACAACCAAATATATAATGCAACTAGAGATTATTTATATTATTTTATTTTTACCTTGTAAATAAAAATAATTATCCTGTTGGTAAATTTAAACAGTGTAAGTAAATGCAAATTAGCGTCGCTGAAAGCTAAGGTAATTTTAAAAGTATTAATAATATTTTATAAGAATACTATAATTTGTCCCTATATTGGTTTAAGCAAAACAAGGTATAATAGTAATTTACAAAATCACTTAACGTTCATCTGAATAGCAAATGATTTAAAAAAATATAAGCGTAATCAATCAGTGCTATAAGGGACATTAAAAGCAAGTACTATAAAAAGATTTATCGTAAAATTATCTATAGATATAACTAAATTTACAAATCCTCTTATGAATCTTAGCTGCATCAAGTATTAGAGGTCTCGATAAATAAATGTACGACTAAAATGTCTTTCATGGCCAAATTAGTATTGCAGACTGTTACTCTTGCAAGATTGCAAAGAACTTTAGAGCTGGTATATGTAGACAAGTATAATGAAAAGTTGCAAAAATGTTCATGACTTTATAAGATGTGATGTGTAATTATTGTTTCCTCTTTAATTATTTGGCTATATATTAGATAAAGTGGAAAACAATGTATACTTATGTTGTAAATTAAAGATCACACATTCTCATCAATTAATTTTAGTAACTTGGTAAGAGTTTTTAGTGTCATACTTTTTGTACAAATGTTTAAATGCTTGTTAACAACAGAAATCATTCTTCTCCTTTTTATTTTCCGTTTTTAAACTAACTTATCTGTGGATTAAAAAAGTTCTTTTTTTTTTTAGTATTATAGAGAACCATGAACCATTATCATCAAACAAAGTTGGAAAGATTTTATAACCGTCATTTGAAAGTAACATGTCTGACGGTTATCGAGTAAACAAGTTTTGCTGAAATGTGGAACAAGCTTAGAAGTTAGCCTCGATGTTGATATACCATTGGGTTAACAGTAATTATAGAGCATAATAATCATAATTTATAATATTTTTTATAAATATTATAAATTTAATAATAATGTAAGTAATGTAATGAAATGAAAATAACAATTTTCACAAAAAAAACAACGATTCATAGATAATGAAAAAAAAACGTTACCACAAAAAATCAAAAGAGTAAAGTATAATCAGTTTTTTTTTCCTACTGTCAAGGTAAATTTATTTATTATTTTGTTATGAGCGCAAGCTAGAGGTATTCAACAAATAATATATTAAAAAAAATACTAATGTTTAAAGTATAATTCTCAATTTCCACAAATCTCCTTATTTCCGACGATAAATACTTACGCCTGAATAGTATTATTCCTTCCTCAGCATTATATCCCGTGAGGAGAGGCACGTCAGCTCCAGGTAAAGATTCTTTGGGGTTAACGGTGAGAAAGGTGTCAGAACCTTCGGGTTCCAATACAGGAAGGAAAGGCAGGGCCACTGTGCTTTGCAGGTCAGCAGGCTTCCCCGGCGCTCCGGCGATTCGGGCTCCCGCTTTCACAAGAAGCTCACTTGGTGTGGCTCTTAAGTATCCTTAATTAAAAAAAATCATTTTACCTTTACATTCATATATGTAATACACCGGCGTTAATAATTAGTTTCGATTTACGAAACAAAAATAATTTTTAATGTTCTTTTATTTTTTAAAAAATTTGGATTTGAATTTACGATCATACTGTATTTTCTTTCATAAAATTCATTTTGAAAGTAAATTACACTAAGTAAATGTTCATTTCCTTGACATAGTATCAACGACACGCATGTAGGATCTCCGGTTGGCTTATTTGCACTCGATGTTGAAATGGTTTGACTTCATTGAGATTCCAAGAAATCGGAAGGACCACTGGCTATAATCCTAATTTATTATGCAGAGATAAATAATGTTAATTACATATTACAGATTTCTTTATTATGTTAATTTACTAAGGTTTAATAACAACAGGTTTGTCGCAAATACATGAATGTTAACTGGTCTCAGTATTACAGATCTTTTAAAAGTGTAAAGTGTTTATTGTAGGTGTAGTTTCACCTACTACTACCATTTTGATGTTGGTGAACACGCTTTACCATCTTCAGCCTCATTGTTACTGAACATCGTATGAAATTGAGGTCAGTCCTATCATTATAAAAGTTGCCACCTGCCCAATTTCTTTTCATGGCCATAAATTGGCTGCAGAGAGCAATTAATGAATTTATTTATTTGTATACAAGAAAACTTACAGCTTTTACTTATATTTAAACAGAGTTAATTACACAGATTAAAAAAGAAAAAAAAGCCCTAACAAGTTTTCACATGTGGTTTTAAATAAAGTTAATGTAAATTTTAGGACGCCTATTTATTCTAAACGCTAAACTAAATAGTAGCATTTTTGCAGAAAAAAGTAGTTAACAATTTACAAACAGAGGCACAGGATTAATCCTGTGCCTCTGTGTGTCTGTTGTATAGAATACTCTTAAGAGTATTCTATAAAATTGTTTCTTTGAACATACCAAGCAGCTCGGCGGTGTTATTAGTGTCGATGCCCAGCTCGCGCCCCAGCTCGAAAGCTTTTTCTCTGGGGTCTTTCCCCAGCGCCCACGGGGAAAGCGCCAGTCCGCTTTGAGCTATTACACGATGGAACAGACCCTATATAAACAAAAATCTACATTAAATATACCACTTAATGTGTTCGGCATAAAGTGGTGAGCCGAAGAGTACGCATAACTCTACTGATATCATCTAAATATCTTATAATACAGTCAGGAATTGTTTCCGACAGCACTTCCGCGTCATGATTTTTATTGGATTGTATATACGTACCCGCCTTTCTATATTGCACAATATCGCAGTGCTACTCGAAATAACTAAGAATAATTCTGACTTATTACTTGTCTTACAAACTCGTATAGTAATAAGAAACTCTATTATAATTTAATGAACTTCCCGTACACCGATAGGTAGTTCAAAATATAAATTTACAAATATATTTTAAATATTGTATATGTATAAACAATGTCAGTCAATATGTATTTGTAATAATTAACTATACGTTTCGACTTCCGTACTAAAAATGGTATATTTCCTGTATGTTCCGATTGCTTATGGCTGTCTAATCTAGTGGAAGTGGTAGTTACAAGTCAAGAAAATTTTATTTCCCTTACGTATTCATCATTATCATTTTATGAATCATGGAGGATTTTCATTACGTTATAACTATTCGGTAAATTCACAAAAAAGAAATTAACAATGACATTTTACATATTGTTTATTTCACTAATGTATCTACTATTATTTAGTGTTTCGATTTAAAGCATTAAAGCGGAATTTACATTATGTTCTTGTAGAGTGATTTTGAATACGGTACCTGAGATGCAGGAGACAGCATGTGTAAATGTACAGAGACGGCACCAGCTGATTCACCGAAAATGGTGATACGTTTCGGATCTCCGCCAAAGAATTCGATGTTGTCTCGCACCCACTTCATAGCCATCACTTGATCCTGAGTAAAACTTGTTTTTACTAATTAAATATTTTATATTCAAATGAATATTAATTATAATTTTTATATTTAATTAATTATAATTTTGATTAATAACTATTTCATATATTTATATGAAATAGTGAATGAATTAATTGTTTATAATATTATAGGCCATTCATTTGCCATTGAGCTATTATTTTTATTTCGGTTTAGTCGGTAATTATCCTATTTTGTTATTTTCTTTTAAAAAGAACCTCGCATTGCAACGCTCTTATTCATTCCTACGCCAACACGAACACAGTGAAAAGGAATGAGTTAGTATATAGTTGCTAAACCATTTCTCGGTCTAAACACTAATTACATATTTTACTTTTAGGAATAACGGAGCATTGTTAGTACTTAGAAGTTTATATAAATAGAGATGATGATTTTGCATCAAATGAAAGACTAGTAGGCAAACGCACTTGACCGATATAACTAAGCCGTAACCAATGTGTTGCCAAATAAAACACATTTTGGCAGCTTCTTACACAACCATCCATTGTCACTTCAAACCGACACTTATGAAATGAAATAGTAATGCCATATTAAATGAATGCAACTGCACATTATGTGATCCATAAATCTGTCCTAGCTACTAATAAACACGTACACATCCGATATTATTATATAAACATGTTATTAAAAAGGCTTTAATTTTTAGAAGATACCATACAGTGCGACTGTAAATTGTTTTATATTTGAATTGTAATATAGTAGCAATATCAAAAACTTGTAAGCATATTACTGTCAAAATAATAATAAAAAAAAATGTATATTAATTAACCATATCCATATATTATTTTGAAACGTCAATAGTAGAATATTGATAATTTTCTCAATAAAAAAATATGCTAGGTGTGTCAGATAACTTAAGTTCCGTTGTGAATCAGCGCTGTGGCAACTTTGTTCATCCAATTTTGAAATCGCTTCACGCAGGCATTTAGTTTTAAATTAATTCTGTTCTTTTACTGTTTTACCAAGTTTATCAATGATTAAAAATACGATTAAGTTTATACCTTTAGTCCCATATTCCCTGACACCTCATCATTCTCTAGGCTCAAGAAGCCCAATGCGCCGAGTCTGTAGTTAAGCGTGACAAGAACAACACCAGCTCCCACAAGGTGATCGGGCCCGTAAAGGAATGCATTTCCGGAGCCTACAGCAAAAGCTCCTCCGTGAATCCAAACCATCACAGCTAGTTTTGGATCGTACCTGTTAAATAATACTGGATTGTACATGTTGAACAATGATGACTATACAAATAAGTACAACATTTGTTTCACGCATAAAAATAAGTTTTATCTTATTTAGTTAGTGAGTTGATAATTATATAATTAAATAATATAGAAAACAATGTTGTAAAATTACATTTTGTATACAGTAAATATAAACATACCGTCGAGTTAACTAGTACTGAACAATTTGTCATCGTAACAAAAGAACGCAAAATAAAAAACAGAAGAACCATGTTGTTTCTTTGCAAGACACATTGCCAATGCTATGAAATTTGTGTTGAGTTTTTATAGTAGGTCATCAAAAAAGTCTGTCACGAAAGCCTTAAAATAAGCAACAAACTCGCCGAGGGTTTTTTTTTTAATTTTATTATAGTAATAGCCAAGACAAATTGATACGATCAGTGAAGATAGTTGTTTGCTCATGTAACTAATTGTTATGTGTAATTTTTAACAATGTAAATATTCCTCAATCATGATTGTTATTAGCCGGATGAAGTCACTGCTTCCTCTTATAGCTTGGACTCTTTTAAGAATCGCCACATTGATCAGTCCTGCGTTGCGATTAAAAAAACGGTAACCATTTATCATTTTATCGTGCAATTTACGGTTTAATATTTTTATGTATAAATAAAAAAAAACTGGTTCATAATTGTGTCTAATTCAATTTACTATGCAAATATTTACGGTAAATTGATAGTAAATTAAAAAATGTAATCGGAGATGTTTACGTTACATAAGTAGTTGAGTTTGTTGTTACCTCATATTACGAAATTTTTATTTCATACAAATTTAGGAAACAAAAACTTGCTATTAACTATTTCATGATAATTGAATACAGACGTTTTTATTAATTAAAACCATCGTAAAAACTCAAAAATAACAACGGGCAATAGACAACTTGATCTAAATATTCTTACTGAGTTAATACCCACTCAACTCTTTAAGGAATTATTTGTTGCTTTTCGGTACTTAAAAAAATATCCATAGTAAATAAACTATACTGTCATAAGAGTCTTGTTGTTATAAGATTAAACCATTGTCAACTTACCCAGTGAGATTGTCAGGCAGTGCGGGAGTGTAGACATTAAGGAACAAACAATCTTCGTCGCCTTTGTAAGTATCGAAGAGCATGAAACGATGAGGGCATACGGCACCTTCTTCTAATGCATCGCGGATTCCAGACCATGGTTCAAGAGGTGCCGGGGGCCTGAACCTCAGCCGACCGCGTGGAGATTGGGCGTACCTTTGAAAAAATAAAAGATGAAACAAAGTAAGGTATACAGCATTCTGATAAGCATATTTTTTTACAATAAATTGTGAATACTAAAATGTTTAACTAGGGAACAAATTGCAAAAATTCTTTAATCTTATGTCTAGAAAACAGTTATTATGGCAATCGTATACCTGTTTGGTAATTATAAGCCTTCCATAATAATGACAATATACATGTTTACTTAGACACAGTGACGAAAATCAAGAAGAGTTAATGAATAAACAAAAATCAAAACTATTTTTGTCATTAATTTCGATTCATGTAGTATAATTTTTTATACAGCTTAACAGTTCTCATCGTTTTAAGACAAAAGTGAATAGGCGTGCTCGGTACTCAGGTGGTAGGTCTCTGTTGCCGGAGACCGTCTGGGTGGGTACCACCGCAGCTCCTATTTCAACCGCCAAATACTAGTGTGCAAACACTACTGTGTTCCGGTTTGAAGGGCGCTGTAGCTAGTGTAATTACTGGGGTAACGAGACTTAACACCTTGTCTCAAGGCGACGAGCGTAATGTGGTGCAGTGTGTACCATCTTAACTAGCACCACGTTGTCATGGGCAAGCGTATCACTTACCATCAGGTGAACGTCTTGCTCGCCTCGTCGCAAAGTAGTATAAAAAAAAAAAAAAAAACCACCAGCAAATGGTATCTACCTTATTCCTTTAAAGCTGTAGTACGGGATTTGGGAAGTTGTTCGCGTGATTAGACGCCTGCCGCGCAGGGTACCGAGGCGTGTAGTGACCACTGGGCCGCCGCCCACTCGCATGCGGTCCACCAGCGCATGCACGAGACGCGCCGCACGCGCCGGTACGGCTTGTAGTCTACGTAGGGCGTGTTTCAAACCAACTGATTCGCTAACAGTACTGGAGAGCCGCCGCCATGCTCCTGTTACCTGAAATCAATTTCTTTATATAATTGAACGAATGCAAGAGACCGGATGGAATGACTTTGGTGCCTTGGAGAATGGGACGGGCTCTTGTACGGGATGCTACCTGTGTCGATACACTTGCTCCGTCCCACGTCCAGGGCACTTCTAGCATTGCCGGCGCAGCTGCAAACACCGCGGAAAACCCAAAGCGGCGCAAGTATGAGAACCTTAATGGAGATTACATATTTGAGCCCTCTGGGGTGGAAACCCTAGGAACATGGGGTTCGGGTGCGCATAAGCTTTTTAGAGATTTGTCAAAAAAACTGACAGAAGCCACCAGAGACCCCCGGGCCGGCAACTACATGGGCGGGGCAATGCTATTAGTTTGCTCAGTACTCTGCCAGATGAGGACGACCTGGGACATTGTTTGTTTTTTTAGTGTACACCTTTTTTTTTATAAGTTTTTAAACATTACAATGTTTAACAGTATTATTAATTTTTAACAGGTAAAACAAATCGGGAATCAAGTATTCAGATGCTCATTTAAAATTTATTATTATTTATTCTGTTTATCTATACACAGGTAATAAAGTTTTATTACAATACGTAATTAATAGATATACTTGTAGATGTATATTAAGAAGCGGTGATAACCTAGATTGTGCATAATTGATGTGGTACACACTATAACACTCAAAGAAGCGAGCGTTCGATGGGCTTGAGTTTCAATTGAAAGAAAACATCAGTGTCAGTGTGATGGATGAATAGTCTTGACACTCTTTTTGTGAAAAAAAAACTCAGGGTTCCAGCCGTGAGAATATTAAGTAGACAGTTTAATACTACCATCATAACAATTTTACAAGTTCAATAAATACGTACTGAGATTTATAGATTTTTAATGTCATAGTTCGGTTGAGACGTTATAATGGAGGCATCGGTATTGCAAAACTTCAACCTAACTTGCAATTATCGTTTGATAAGTTTAACCTTTCAAAAACTTCCAATGAAATTGTGACATAGATTTCGCAGTTACACGAATATTTTTACTGTGCCTTATTATTACGTTTAACGAGAATCTTCTTGACCAGACAATAATTACACATGGACGAAGTATTTTCGGAATGCTTACTTAATTTGCCGAGTAAACTAAATATCCGTCGACAAGATATGCTTTGAAATATGAGAAAGTATTTTAGAAACATATAACGCTAGCTTTGCTTTTAAGTTGTTATCATTAAGCCCTGTACCTAGTAAATATATAAACCCGTTTTAATGTAACGACGAGAGCAATGTGCAAATATGTAGGTGTAATATTCGCGTAAATATAAGAAATCATAAGTCCACATAGTCACAACATAGTCAGTCCACCTTAATATGGGATATCACTTAACACTAGCTGAAGGTCTTGCTCGTCTGGTTGCATACTTATATTAAAAAAAAATTTAAACGTTACATACAATATATAAATAATTATTGTGTGTAATGTTTATAATATAAATAACATTTAATAGTGAAACTCATAGTTAATTAAAGACGCATTTCTAAATACGGGAAGCTATTTTCAAAGTAGTTTGTTATACATTAACCTACAAACATAGGTGTATAAGATTTCATCCTTTATTAGAAATATAGCGTAAAAACATCATCAGAGAAAATGCCTTAAGCAATTGAGTAGTTTCTAACCGTTTCATACATCGATACTATTTGAAATTTTTAATCTAACTGTTATACGTACTGTACTTTAAAAGAATATATTGAAAGTTCAAAAATCACCTTTTATGTCGGACTATGATGCAAGTTCATAGCCCATTCAAAATCAATACTTAAAATTACATTCTAAGATAGTCAATGTTTTTTGTTGTATTCAAACCTTGTAACAATATGATACTAAATAATCATATTCAAAAACTTATGTATCAAATTAAATATTGTAAGAGTCGTCGTGTTCGCACCCACATACAATAATTTATTTACAGTACCACTTTAAACGTCTTGTCTAGTCCTTGGGTCAAAATTGCGATAGATTGCCTAAGAGATGAACCGTATCCTATCCACGTTAACACAATAAAAATGTGGTACAGTCAGTTGCCCAATGAAATGCGAGTGGATATTAATGCTGTTTAGGATCCACGGAGTTTTGTAAATGGACGTGATTCAATAGGAACTAGGTTAACATGGCTTTCTTAGACAATTTTTCATAGCCTGCGTACGAAACTTTACGCTATCTGAATTTATAAGATCGTTTACTCTGTATTTATGTTTTGATATGTAACACATTGAGTATTGTAATTCGGAGAAACATAAACCATTTTTAAGAGGAATAAGAAATCTTACCTTCATAGAGTTGAGACTGTTAGCAGCATTGACAACAACATCACCAAGCGTCGCTGGCGGAAGTGCATTGCTGTGAAGCACCAAAACACAAGCACACAGCACCACGGTACACCACAAGTGCCCACGCATTTTCAAGTTCACACACTTTTTAATAAGTCTATACTAAACTCGGTATCTTAATAATGAATTACAATCCATGTTAAGTCTAAATTTTTCTTATTTAAAAATTACTTTTTCGTTATACTCTGCTTCTGTTAACAATGTTTGCTTTTAATTAAGATAAATACTTTTAATGAAAAATTAGTAATTAAATTAAATGATAAATATTATTTTGATTGTTTACCGTAATAAAAGATCGTATTTTGTGGACTACGTTACAATAGACCAATGTTAAGCTGGGAGCGGCCATCGGTTAGGATGATGATGAAGACTTCCGTTATTAATCTTTTTTTTTACTTAGTAATAAAATTTACAGACCTATTGAAAATTGTTTTAATCGTACGCCTTGGTTACGGTTAGCAACTAGACAACGAACATAGAAAATAACCCGCGAATAATAAAAAGCGAGGTAGGATGTTTATACAGCACCACATTGATTTATTGTCTTGAGATATAGGATGTTATCTCAGTAATTCATTTAAAGTTGTTAGTAAGTTATGTGCTTTTCCAAATTAAAGAACATGCCTTATTACATTTCATTTTGTTTTTGAAATAATTTAACGATTTCTCCACCAGAGACGTCATGGGAGTTTCGCACAAATTCAATATATTTCAGAAATAACCTTTAACTTTTGATTATTTCGTCACTAAGTGTCGAGCCGACGCAACGGCCGCGGTGCACGCTCTCAATATTTATTCACAAACTTTCACCGGCGGTATTGTGACTACATCGAATTAACGAACTTCACACTTTTTGTAAATTCGCAAAGAAATGGCAATAACCTCCAAAAGACTACGTCCTATCCCAATATTTACTCCCACAGTAAGTGTTGGCAGTAGGTAGTAGGCAGTTATAATATTATTATAGCGTGTGTAGTAGTAAAAATGCCAAAAGTATAAAAAAAATTAACGCTAACTTGAATTGCGATACAACAAAACATACATAAAGAGGAAAACATGAACTAATTGATACTTTATTTATGTATTATCTGTCTCTGAGATCACTAAGAAGAGACTCGGTATCTAAAAATTATATAACATGTATCCGTTATTGAAACTGGTTACAAGAATACAGGTCCATTTCTCGGTCAAAGTTTAATGACAAACGGTGTTGAACCAGTTCAAAAGTTTTAACATAATAAGAACAAAATAAGAGCACCAATTTAATATAATTAGGATACAAAACTTTTTAGCTTTTTAGAACCTGTATTTATACTCTCTCGCCTGTAAAAATTTACCTAAAATGCATTCATTTACCTTTTTTTTCATAAGAAAAAGTATTTTTTTTTACATTGTTTGTAATGAAATCTCACAAATAGTACAAAAATACATTACAATAATATCTATTAGGTAAGTAAAATGTATCTGGACAAATTCATTGCTACAATCTTTCTACGTGAATTTGAATTCGTTAACACTTATACTAACTTTATAAAAGAGTTCAACGCGTAAGTTGCCGTAGACGAGTAAAATTAGGTGCACTAAATTGTATGTAATCTGGAAACGACGTGTAAGTTTTCTTTTCGGACGTTATTAACGTGTTCTGGTTTTTAAAGGCGATGTAGCTAATGAAATTACTTGAGTAACGAAACTTAACATCTTAAGTCTCAAGACAACGAGCACAATGTTGTGCAGTGTATATTATCTTAACTACCGCCGCGTTTTTTCGGGCAAAGGTCTTAACATCAATTGATGGACTCGCTTGTCTCGTTGAATAAAATCTTATTTTATACCAGTACTACTTTTAATTTAGAATGTAAGAAAAACTTGAAAAAAGTTACACTCATTTCAGTTATTTTTATTCAGTCAAAATAATATTAAAAAGAAAAAAGGTTTTTCTAACCAAAATCTTCCAACATTCTTTCGAAAATAAACATTGATAATGCAACAAAAATTTTATGCTGGCCTAAGTCAAAGAAATTTGAAATCAGCATTAAATTATATAATATGTTAAGATCGAGCGGAGACTGTGGAGGTTATATAAGAAGTTCTTTGCATCCCTGCTCTAACAGGTAGCTGTCACACAATAACAAGCGGTATAGCAGATTGCTAAGTACTGGTCCGACAAGGAACTAAAAGTTCCCCATTGCACTTCCGATACGTTTTCTTCGTTATATCGATCACCTACACTTTAATTTGTATTTTGTATAATAAAATGAATATACCACCTTGCAGAGACATAATACAGTGTTAGTCGTACATTTAAATAACATACATTAACATGTAACTGAAAATTCGGTATGTAATGGACTCAATTACAATTTGTGTCTTCGGGATGCAAGTATTACTTATAAAGGCAACTATGTAATGAATGTCTGTTCTGATATAATAAAATGTAGCTCTCAAGTTAGAATGTTTCTGGCAATTCAAAGGTATCGCAAAAAGTTGTTACAATCAAAAAAGGTCTGTTTGTAACCGCTTGTGTGCCTAAAAGCTACTTGTTTGTATTATTGTAGATATTACATTGTTAGCTTTGCCAATATAGATATATATAATAGATCAACTTGTTTGACTTATTATATATATAATAAGTCAATCAAGTTGATATATAATAATAAGTTAATGTATGTTTAAAAAGTGTATTGTTCTAGAAACATTTAAATAAAATCATAAATAAATGCAAAATAATATTTTGTTTAAAAACATCATCTTATAATTTAGAATAATTACTTTACAATAACATTTCAAACTTTATTTGGTATGTTTATAAGAAATAATTAATAAAACTTTATTAAATGCTAACATTTCTACTTTCTCAGAAACTTAGAATTTTTAATAAAAACTTATTTTTCATTACTGTTACTTGAATTAAAAATTATTTCTAACTTTCGTAAACACAAAACGAAATCCAAAAAAGGATGAAATAAACATAATAAAATCCGTAGTTTATCCCCAAATACGATTTACTTTATCCCAACTAGTCTCCAGGAATGTAGTTCGAAATCCGGTTACATAATTAAAAGGTAAACAAAAATAAGATCGAACCGAAAAAATAATATTAGTCACTAGATTGCTATTTTATCAAAAACAATGTAATTACTGTTTCTCGAAAGTGTCCACAAAATAACTTCACAGTGCAATATATAATATTTAGTAACAAAATACGTAGTAGTAACGACCGCGCGGACTCTACAAAGTTTTCTCGTTCACTGCCGGCATCTGAGTTACCGTCATGAACCCCACATAAATGTTACCCAACATCATCCACCACTACGGAACCAGACGGACTATTATTCAATACATACAACGCACACGAATCATCGACCTCTTTGCTGTTACGTTACAAGTTCGGCATCTTTGCATTGAAATTAGTATTACATATTTTTTTGCCTTTTGCATATACTCGAACAGATGAATATAATTCCGACGTATTATTATAAACATAATTTATGTCTCCGTGACACAGTCGATAATTATTTGTTTTGTAACACGGAAGCCTCACATGTCGAAGTTTTATAACAATCTGCTACCCTATACCGTCATCTGTAATCAGCATGTCCCTGTTCCGCTTGTCTGGACGTGATAAGTACGCTTTGACTACTGGGCTCTAGTACAGTCAGTGTACTCCTGTTCTTTCTAAATACGCGAAAGAAAGGAGTGGCGGTGTTTGGTTTAACATGCTTCACATATTGCGCATCCAACATGTGTAAAAAATACAATGCACCTTGACCTACATTTACATATTAAACATGATTTGTGATGCTTAGAGTTTGAGCTAAATTTTAAATTACACGGTTATATATATTAGTAATAAAAAAGAAGTAAAATATTTCTTTGCTTTCAGGATGAAAACAACAGGACAGAAAGAAGAAATAAATATTATATACGTATCCATTTTTCAATTTTTCTCCTTTTAATATTTGTTTATTTTCACTTATGCATATATTTGTGTATGCATGCATATTTAAGTCCGACCACAAAGTAGATAATATATCCGACACATCCCCGTGTGCCAGTCTATTCAATTATGTCCATTTACTGGTTGTCTGGAAGAAATCGCTTTGATAAGTACTAGGCTTTTGGCGGACCTAATTATTTATTTATTTGTTACTGGTGTGCAAATAAAGAATATAACAAATAAACCTAATACATTGATTTAAAAATGAAGCATGATGCTAAACAACACTTTCTTTCTGATACTAATCACTTGAAAAGAATGATTTTGTTCCTAATTAAATGATTCTTTTTTTTTTTTTTTATTTAGGATAGACTAGTGCTTGACTACGATCCCGCCTGATGATAAGCGGCGATGTAATCTAGGTGGTAAAGCGCACTAGTCTAGAAGAAGCCTATTCACTCTTTTCTTGAAGACCCCCACATCATACCTGGATGGAAACACTGACGCCGGCAGACTGTTCCACTCCCTCGCTGTACGCATTATGAAGGACGAAGCGAAACGCTTAGTCCTAATGCGCGGGAGATCGACAACGAAGGGATGAATGCCTGCGGTGTGTCTGTACGTCCGGTGATAAAAGGGCGAGGGCGGTATCAGATCATGCAGTTCTTGAGCACACTCTCCAAAGTGCATTCGATAGAACACGGAGAGACTAGCTACTCTACGACGGTGACCCAAGCTATCGAGTTTTGCATCCAGAAGCTCTTGGTCACCGACTATTCTTATAGCACGCCTCTCCACCGAGTCCAGGACTGCCAGTTGGTAATTGGCAGCACCTGCCCAGATATGGCAGCAGTACTCCACACACGATCGGACCTGGGCTTTATACAGAGTCAGAAGCTGTCCCGGTGTAAAGTACCGCCGCACTTTGGCAAGGATTCCGAGTTTCCTCGCGGCTATTTTCGCTTTGGACTCGATGAACCGCCCGAAGTTGAGGTTCGTTGATATTTCGATGCCTAACAACTGAAGACGGTCGGTGCACTCCAAAACTGCTCCTCGGAAAGTGGGAGCCAAGGTGAATGGGCTCCTCTTCGCAGTGAACAGACATGCCTGCGTTTTGGTGGGGTTGAAAGCTACGAGATTGGCATTTCCCCAATTGGAGACTGCCTCTAATGCGTGGTCCAACCGCTCAACCATAGTCTCTCTTAAAGTCTGTACTTGATCTCGACTGGTCTGTGCAGTGGTCAGATATCTCTCCACAACTGTGCTGTCGTCAGAATACCCAAGGATACCGGGGACCAAGAGGTCATTGACATGCAACAGAAATAAGGTTGCAGAGAGAACAGAACCCTGAGGAACACCAGCATTAGTAGTCATTGGGTCTGATGAACAACCTTCGACTACAACACGGAAAAACCGTTCTCTCAGAAAGTCCTTAATCCAAGCAATCAGATCAGGAGATAAGCCGTAGGCTGGAAGCTTGTTGATCAAGCACGCATGCCATACCCTGTCAAAGGCCTTTGAGACATCTAGGGAGACAGCCATTGCTTCCCCATTCTTCTCCAAGGCCTCGGCCCATAAGTGGGTGGCGTACACTAGGAGATCCCCAGTAGACCGGTTTTGGCGAAATCCGTACTGTCGGTCACTGAGGAAGTCATTATGCTCTAGGTGTGCCATGAGCCTTTTGTTGATTATTTTCTCCATAATCTTACAAAGTACGGAGGTAATCGAAATAGGTCGATAATTGGCAGGGTCGGCACAGCTGCCTTTCTTATTCTTTCTTTTTCTATTTCTTATTCTTGATTCTGGAACAGTTGCTGTGTTTTCTTTAACTCCATCCAGTTACCACTGTAACTATTGATTATTTGCGATTAGATAAGTACATGTTAGTATGTTTCATAAGTACATTAAAATTTTGCAGTATAATAAGTTCATCCAATCTTGTAGTTGCGCCTTGTCGTGAAGGTGGGGCTAAGTAACCGTGGCCTGGCCACCCTCAGTGAAGTTAAGAGGAACCTACCCTGCCGACCCGGTATGACGGTGAGCTAAAGAGGCAGGGTACGGCTTGTGAAGCAATTTTTGCACTGCTTTCTATAGCCGTGGCAGAAGAGCTAAAGTGAGAGGATTCTCTTTCTCGGCTGCTCGACCTATCCACCACAGCTGTGTAATGATTAGCGTCGGAAGCCAAGACCAGACTCGCCACAGAGACTTTCCTCCATTTGCCTTTGGGCGACGGATTCAGTGGAATCTGTTGCCCGTGTGAGGTTATGAACCTGAGAGGAAAGCGCGCTGTTTTCCTGCCCTATCAAAAGGGAAAGGGAGATTATCTAATCTGATGGGGTTGTATGATGCGGGTGGCGTTGCACGGGGAGAGCGCGCGGATGAGTGCAAAAGCGTTACCTTGGCCCTGCCTTATAGCAATGAAGAAGTAATACCGTAAAGGATTTAGTTGGTGTAAGTCCTATATAACTTGACCTTGCGTCCGCAAGGGCAAGTGTGCAAAAGCATTCCCCGACGTCAAAAAAAGTTACAAAGAATATAACGATAACTTCAAAGCTAGGGTTGTACGCCCTAACTATACTTAATAATTTAAAAATACATGAATTTTGGAAGAGAAAATTTTAAAGATATAATTAAGAAAGAGATGTACCAACATCTCTGGCCCAAAACCACCAAGGGCGAACGAGATTAAAAAAATAAAGAAATAAATGAATTAAAAAAGGAGCCATTGTTAATGTGCAAGAAGATTAAAAATATCTCGCAGGACGCTGATTTATTTAAAACGTATAATTAAATGTTATGTTTAAGTGCATCAACGACTCTTCTAAAACACTCTCCTCTAAAAGGTACGTAACATAACGTAAGCTCCGACTTAGTCCGTAGAATTAATCCTTTTTTTTTCGGCTTTTCCGAGTAGAGGATAATCGATCTGTAATGGGATTAGTCTTACTCGTCAATCACACAGAAAACAAGGCAATAAATTTGTTAAACTAAAAGTAAAAAATAAACAACATTATATTTTTAATTTTTTTACTAAGCAGTTAAAATTTTTAAAATACTAAAATGCTATTTGTTTTGTGTCGATTATAACTCTAATTATAAAAGAAAAAGGATTGAACACTATGAATTTTATAATGATACATGAAAACAATTTCACAATTTTGTGATATTCGTTAGTTAGCAGTTAGCAGCGTGCTTCAAATCGGACCGGAGCATTGTTTACGCTGTTTCGCGTCTGAAATGAGTTGTGGTGCTATCAGTTTTCGGCAACAAAGGTACTGTTGTTGTGAACCAAAAATAATAATAATTTAGTGTTGATAATAAAGTATAATAATAAAAAGACCGACGCCTTCACGTAAAGATAAATATTATTTTATTTTAAATTTCTACTATAGCGTCGTTAATTACTTTTATTTTATATATGTTTTTTATTTTTTCTGGCAACATTGAGAACATTTATCAATGTATTAATTAATGATAGGGCTCAAAAGGACTCGTATCCAGAGCCGTAAAACCATTTAAAAAAAAAAAAAAAATTATCAATGTATTAACGTCACGTTCTACTATCATTTCTAAACTCTGGTTCTAATATTTTCATGTCTTGCTTATTTTCTTTGGTATTACAATATCAGTAAATATACAGTGCTCAATTATTAAAATTTTTACATTTAAGCGTAACATATCATGGCTACTAATAGTTTCGTCGCAACTGCTCCTGTTGTTCCTTCGGGATCAAATGATCTTCCGCCACCGTATTCTGCAGTAGTTGGCAATCCACAATACGGTTTTGTTGCTCCACCTGGCGAACCTACAAGCAGTGTTTTCCCCCAACCAAAACAATTTACGGCCACTGGAGTGTATCCTCATCCACCCAATATTAGCGCTCAGCCTCAGCCAGGGTTAATGAGTGCTGCTCCGCCAACCAACTCTTCAGTCCCCGTTGGAATAGTTCTACCACCTTCAGTAGGAACTGAACCAACTGCCATAACTTGCTTTAACTGTGGCAAAGTAGTTACAACAAGAGTGGCATACACAACAGCCTGGCACACACATTTAGTAGCTGGATCTATCTGCGTTACTACAATGTAAGTTTTTATCATGTATTAAGATTTTACCACGACACAAAAAAAGGGATGATACAAATTATATTATCATAGTAGCTACTTACCCTTAACATTACAAAACCTTATTCAGCAAGAGGAGATATTAATCAAAACAAAATCGAAAATCTCATTAGTGCATTAGTGTATGTAGTGATGGCTGTTAGAGAATCCTACTATGACTCATTTCACAATTTGACAATAATTCTAAAACATCTGTCTAGAACTTTTAATAAATATTTGGTTTTGTAGTTACGTTTTAGGTAATTTTATTCCATAGTTGCTATATAAAAATCTAATTGGCTTTAATAAGATATTTAGACCTGTAATGGACTTTTAACATTTCTTAATGAAAATGTTGGCATCTTTTTATTCCTTCCTTATGATATTGTATTTTTTATGACATTGTATAACTTCATAAACGTATATGTCATCTTGTACTTTTGTAGGGTATGCTCACTGTGCTGTCTGGGCCTAATTCCATACTGCTTCGACAACTTTAAGGATGCCGAGCACTACTGCCCCAATTGCAACACTTTTATTGGGAAATCTGCTAAATGTTGAAGCATATATTGTCATTGAATGCTTTGCAATTTCGCTGACAATATAACGGCTCATGTATTATAACAGTTCAAATGTTGAAATGATGTTTAAAACACTATGTGGTATCGTTTTGATTTGTTTACAATTCCATGTTTACTTTATATATGAATTTACCTTTATACACCCTTTAATTTATTGTTTGTATATTCATTTACAATTTGCTTATATAATAAGGTGTAAACCTATAAACAAGTAAATTACTTGTATGAATTCTGTTGCTAGGTATTGTTTTCTCTTTTTTTGTTAATTTTCTCAACATCTACAAATATACTTGACCATCATTTATTTAAAAGCAAACAAAGAAATTTGTTAAAGTTATCTTTAAAAAAAATTAATATTACAAAAAAGTTTTGTGCTAACTCCTCACTTGATGATAGATGATGTACTTTTGTACAACATTTGCTATGTTGCCCTTCATTATATAAGTTATTTTGAAATACAAGACAGTAAATAAAATAAATCAGTAATTGCACCAGGTTCAATACCCAGCTGATTGGATTATTATGATATTTTCAGATTACTGTTAATATTTATTAAAATAATTTCTCATGTTAAAATAAACTGCTCAAATTTATGGTTGTTAGTAATGTTTTTTTTGTGTAAGTGTAATCTCTAAATTTGCAAAATTCAACCATTCATTCAACCTCTGTTAAACTGTAATAAATAAAATAAATGAATATATCCAATGACTTTTTACAGAAATGTATCTTAACAAAATTTTTCTTTGTATTATGCAGTGCTAAAATTACCAATAAATTGAGGCTATACAAAACTAGAAATCCAATTGAAAATTTAAATTGCCTTAATTTTTGTAGACTATAATGTATTATTTTTATTGCACATAAATGTATTGGTAGATTTAAATTGTCAGTCAACCTCAACATCAGTCTACATTTTCCTTCAAAATAAAATTTAGACTATATATCAACTAAATCTTAATTTATTTAAATATCTTTTGTTAGGTGTAATAATTATTGCCTATAATATTTGTAATAGTGATTGTAACACGAAGTAAATTGATTTAACAATATTTATATGTAAAGAAAAATTGCATATGAAAATTAAAACAGTGCTTTCAAAAATGCCTTGTAAGCATTAAAAAAACAATATACATTCGATTTGTATCAAAAGAATTCGTAATACAAGCTTAGTTCTTTAAGTATTATATATAAAATCAATTAATGTGGTTAGTAGGCAATTGTTTATAAATTTCATTCCAATATATCAATTATTGAATTATTTGATATGTAATATTAACCCATGACTTTAATGGACTGTAAGACTAATATGGCTTCTATTGTAAAGAAAAATGTAAAATATTATACAATTGAAATAAAAACATGCTTTGGTGTAGTTGCAGTAAAGAATTATATGCCAATATTTAATAGATAATAAGGTGTCTAATTATGAATAGCTATAATTTGCAAATATTCATTTCAAAATAGTCTTTACATTTTGATAATTATGTGTGATACTAGTGTATGTATTACATCATTATAGATTAAGTACATATAATAAGATTAAACTTTTCATAAAATGGTGAAGCAAGTTTTAGTTCTTCAATAAATTAACATTTTCGAGAAAAATCCCTAATTTTTAAGTTTGATAAGATTTGTCTTTACTTTAAAAAATGTAGAGAATATTTAAATTTTTTAGTTTATATGATAATTGGAAAATGTTAGTAATATTTCTATACTAGTATTTTGTGATCAAAAAGGTTTCATCAAATTTGTAAAGAGGGTGTGGTGTTATTACTTATGAATGAGTATCCATTTGACATTCATAAGTGATAAATTTTTTTAAAAAAAACATTACAGTTTGTACCGTTTTACAAATTACAACACAGTGTAGTACCACTTCACATTATACTTTTCTAAATATATTATAATAACAATATAACAGATTTGTTTTTATGTTTAAACATGTGATAAAACAAAAGATAGCTGGCTTATGTATCTTATTCTTTTATCTTCAAATGATAACATACATGTTGATAAAGAATGATAAAATTAATTCACATTCGAGTATGATGGCTTAATACAAAAGAAAAATCTAAAATAAGTGAGATTAGAAATATGAGTAACAGTGTTGTGAATTTAAATGGTACAACAGAATTACAGATGTCTACAGGAAATATACATTCTGAACAAGATCTACCTCCGCCATACACACCTGTAGTGGGCACAGGAAATACCACACAAATAATTAATCAAATTATTATTGTTCAGCATAGACTTAAAGATGAGCCCACATTGTATAACTGTCCGACATGCAAAGAAATGATTCTTACAAAAATAAAATATGTGAATTCCAGAAAAACTCATTTGATTGCTGGTTTTATAGGCGGCTTTACATTGTAAGTATTGTTGAATTGATTACAATCAAATTTTAGTTTCAAATTACATTAACAGTAACATTTCTCATGTTATTTCAGCTGGTGCATGCTTTGCTGTCTAGCTGCTATACCATATCTGTTACCAATGTGTAAAAAGATTGAACACTATTGTACGAACTGTGACACATACCTAGGATCATACTCAAAATTATGATGTGTTTGGGTGTAATATTAATAAGGAATGAAACTATTAAAATAATTGTATAGTGTAATTTTATATTTTCACATTTACGTAAGATATATTATAATTCCTTGTTTCACATGTTATAAATTCAACTGTTATATGGCACTTGTAATCTAAAACAATCTGATGCTATTTTCCATTTCCCATCCACAGCTACAATCAGAAAGGTCTGTTGAAAAGGCTTTTTAACATTATCGTTCTGATAAGTAACATCACCACAAGCTTGTATAAGATACGTTAGTTTATTGGAGACTAAAGTTTCTGATATGGGTTGTGCGTCCAAAGTTTTAAGAACGTGGTTACTGCCGGGTAAATCCATGAGAAATTTTTGTATCTTTTCATTGCCACTAATTCCATTACCATTCCATACCAATAATCCTGTGTCAAGATACAATTTTGAAGTTAAGTGCCGGCTATTGTCCACTTGTTTGTAAAACACCTTCGTGAATTCTTCAGCTGTCTCACAAGCATTATCTATATTTTTAAGAGCAACTTCTGCTGACATTATTTTTCTGCGGTATTGTTTCTTTATTTAATAAATAATACAAAATATAAAATGTCACGTGACTCGTCCTGTCAATTTGTTGATCTTGGTATTTTTTTTTGTAAATGCTTTTACGACTCTGGATACGAGACTTTTTGGCCCTTGTTAGTGTTGCAATATGGAAAAAATCTTTTTATTATTAGACGTCGAATCGAAAATTGTTGCTTGCGATAATTATCATTATTTTTAAATTACTTACGGAAAGTGATGAGCATGTAATATATAGTAATTCAGGTAAATTAATGATTCAAACCTTTTTAAGGTCCTGTAACGTGTACACGCTAATCATTAATTTACCTAAATTATACATTAATACTAATAAAGTATATACACAAAACATTCTAATATTACTTCAGTATCGGCTCTTGATTTTTTTAAGGCAATTTCACAGAATAAATTATAGTCGGCGGTCGAGTTAAAGGTCACGATTTATCGCTTGTAACGAGAAACCTTGAACCATTTCGTCCTCGATACACTCCTCAGAAATGTTCGAAATACAACAGTAGGATGAATGGTAGCATTGTTAGTTATAATACTTTCCGCATAACAATAATTTACTACTATTAATTTTTAGATGGTTGGACAAACAAAGACAACACCGGCGAGTCAATACTCCTGATACCCACTACATATATTTTATTTATGAATTGTGACAAAATGAACAACAAAATAATCATAGAAATATTTTATTCATAATGTCTTTATCTAACAAATGAACCATCATATAAACTGGCTTACATATTATTACATACATTAAAGATATTTCTATTTCTAATTTATAGTTTCAAGGATACTGTCGTCATATATCTTTTTTAATCATTAGGTTTATAGAAAAAAAAATTACATTTTAAAGGTACGCGCTTACTTAAGCATGCATATGATTTTAATACAACTAGAAATTAAACAGTCAGCTTATCAATCAATCAATTCAAATCTTACCCTAAGGCACTGATAGAAATGATTTTGCTAAAGGTAGGCAAATCATAAATGATATTATACTGCTAAAGCAATAAATAGATTTCCTAAAAATATTGTAATTAATAGCACTAAATTTTAAATTCAGAGCGGTATAAAAAAATAAAAAAGTATATTATTATTGCATATAAAGAAGCTAAAAACTTTTCAATATAAACAATTTAAAAAATTTTACTCTATAAATAAACACTGGGAACTTTTATCTATATAAAGTAACGGCTATCAAATAGTTTTGTTTTCGAACGTAACCTCAGAAACGTAATTGCTGAATCATAAATATTCCAGATACTAAACAAACTTTGATGTAAATAGCACTAATCATAACCATACCTATAGTAGTAGGTAGACCTAATTTTTGTTAAATTAAATCCAAAAAAATAATTTTTAAACATTATGAAGTTAAATTGTAAGATGTATTAAATCAGACCATTATTTGCTTATTGAAATTCACAGAGGCAAAGGCGACATTTTTAAAATATTATTGTAAAAATGTAACGGCTTTAGGAAAATGTAACAATTAAAATGTTAAGCCCATAAATAAGCATATTCACGTGTAGTAATACTCTTTGCAGAACTTGCGTAACCACATTGTACTTTTCAATTATCATTCATTACTCTTTCAACATTTCTCCAAATGTATATGGAATATATAATGTAAATGTAAAAGTACAATATAATTATATATAGTAATTTGTTGTAGAAAACAAAAGCATTTGAACGAGTTACTGAAAAGCAGTCTGTAAATTGAATCAACTAACATTCAACATCAACATACGTAACTAAAACATTATCAAAACTTCGAAAATCAGACTGCAACACTAATATTCCCACACATCGTTTATTGGATATATAATAATGGCTTATAATCTCGACGGAACGGCACAAACGCGTGTGAACCAGAACTGATGCAGTGTGATTTTACTAGGTAGATATCACCGCTGCGACTATTTATGCCGCGGAACAATAGTAAGCAAATATTACTGTTTTCCAGTTTAAGGGGCGCTTCTCGAATCTCAAAGCGGAGAAAATAATGTTGTGCAGTGTATACCGTCCTAACCAGCGCCACATTATGAGCGGTCGTATCATTTACCATACATAATGTGAACGCCTTTACTCTTCTTGTCGCTTCAAAGAAACATTTTATTTTTCTGATTCGTGTTTTGTAAAGATCCGTCTAAATGTTAACGTTAATAGTAAATCACTTATAAAGCTTATAATCCACCGGCAGTGAGGTTTTTTTAAGACGCAAACGTTATTCGTGCCCGTCGTGTCGCGGTGCGCTCGAGCTGCACCGGCGGACGTTACAGCGTTCTGATTTTCACAATTGTTGTATCTCTTCAACTGACACCTGTTGGGAGAATGCACAATTCCATACATTATAAGCTAGATGACAAGTCAACACTATAGATTGTAATCAAGGTAGATATTATAACGTAAACCTAACAGAGATCCCTGACGCAATTCTGAAGTCACATGTTTTTATGTGTTGTCTACATACTTAGACTTCATTTATGGCAAGCTACTACTCTCTTCATCTAAGACTGGCACCGATGCGCTATTGCTGTGTTCCGGATGTTATCACATGAGAACCAATGTTCTGGGGTAACCACACTGTACCATCGATGGCCTCACTGTCGCTTAACACCCATATGATAATGAGGTCAAGTGATAGCTTCATTGTAGTTAAAAAAAATAAGCATCACCTGTAACGGTCCATTACGTAAATCATGTTTTTCCGTTAGAGATGCCATTAATTTTTCCTGAAACAAAATCAAAGAATTTACTAATAAGAAAATATATTATGATCGTTCAAACACCATCAACAGTAAATTTTACGTTAAGGGATCAGAAACAAAAAAGAATGCATCCTTCAACATTTATGTGTTCATAACCATCAATGATGACAAAAGAGGGTAAAAAAACTGAATAATTATTAATTATCTTGGTAATGAAGAAGGAACTAAAAATTGATGCAGTAACGAAAAGAGCGGCAAGATACCGCACAAAATAGAACATGAGAAAAAAACGTTTATCTAGCATCTAGTTATAATGCAGATAGAAAACTTAATACCAGTAAAGTATTTTTAAGTTTAAGCATAGTTTAAGACATAAAATTTGAATACAAAAATAATTTCATTAGTATAGCTCTCTGGTATTTATTGAAGCTGAACTTGTGCTATGAATACAAAATTAATAGCGCAAGTGTATCTTTCTTACACTTTATACTTGGGAGTCATTAATTTATTAATCATGGTTATTATCATCTTTATGAATATATATAACATGAAACAAAAAGAAATTATTGACAATGTGAATACCTCTGTAAGTCTTTCAGCGTCAGCAAAACTGTGAGTGTGATTAGATTTTTGCGCCTTCTGCAGTTCAACTTCTAAAAATTCGATTTTCTTTTGCATCTGTGAAATAATAGAAAAATAAGCGAAGATGCGCTAATGCTAACGTCAATACCAACACCGATAAGATACATACGACATTAAACAGAACCCACTTTAATTAAAACGTTAATATGTATTAAAAAACCAATCTTTCACTGAACGGACGTAATGTTTATTTTGTATATGGAAAGCGATAATTTAAAATGAATTTAAATATTAAGGAGATTTATTATCAATTTTTTTCAATGCATATCATTCTGTGCAGGAATTAAATTACTCAGGCACAATGATACTCCTGAAAAACAGCTTTTAAACGTAAACATATATACACAACATCTTGTGTACTAAATCAGCAAACATTTGATACATTTAAAGTGACAGTGCGACGCAACACAAGAATTGAAACCAATATGGCGGCGCAATATACCTCTTCTACGATGGTGGGCAATGATTTCTCTATGCAGGAGTATGCAAACGCCAGAGGTTCCTATGTAAAAAAGCTTTTTTTAGACTAAATTATTTGCAGCGGTGCATTAATCTAAGGTTAAAAGCCTTAGCAGCTACACTAACCCTAGTAGTAATCCGACTGTATATATAAAATAAAAAAAACTTTGGTTGAGCCGTTTGAACATTACCAGCTCTTTTAGTTTCTTTTGTGTATATTAAAGTTTGTTTATTGTGTAACTTGATTTTAATATTTTAATATCTCTACGTAAGGAACACTGCTGTTGTTCTATGAAAAATTGAACGTACCTGCGAGACCGTCCGCTGTCGCAGCTCGTCGAGCTCGTGCTGCTTGTCCGCGAGCTGTTTGCTCCATCGCTCCTCCGCTAAAGTCACCTTTTGTTGTAGGCGACTCAGTGTGTCCTCCTAAATATATAAAGAACGTGTTAATATTTTGAAATCTCCTCTTTGAAACATCGCTACAAAAAATTAACCAAAAGAGCTAATCTTTTGCCTATAAAGTATTCGACTTTATTACGTGACGAGAATTTTAAAATAATGTTTCTTTTCGCTTCCGAAAGTACATAATGGGGTAAGAAAGGGAGAGGCGTTTGCGTGCTTACTGTGAATCATTGATACAAAATCATTATCGAATTAATTACAGAGTTTCGATCTTTGAAATAATTACCAATGGTTAAGCATTGTAACATAAACAACCCCTTAATATTCTCACTCAGGAGACTCTGAACCTTCTCTCATATGAATGAACGATGTTTATCCACCACATCGGCCAGTTGGTGATGCATCAATTTAATTTGTTAAAAATATTTGACTTACCGTCGTATCTTCAAAAGCTCGCTTATATTTATCGACAACGATCTGCAGAGGTTCACTTTGCGCGAGCGTTTCAGTAAGTCGTGAATTGGCAGTTTGTGGTTCTGCCACCGATTTCTTCTCCAGCTCCTGCTGTCTCTTCTCCAGGTCCTGCTTTTGTAGTTCCATTTTATGGAACTCGTTTTTCAGGTTGTTGGCGAAGGCTTGGAGCCAATCCCGACCGTTTCCGGAGCCGGGCGCTACGTTGGGACATGCTGAACGAAGTACGTTAACCACTTCATTGTATTGCGACTCTTGAGCCTTCACTATCGCTTCCTTTAAAAGGAAAATAATAAAAATCATGAAACTGCTTATAAATTTATGTACATAATGCAACTATACATGCACACATATATTACTACAGCGAAATTTAGAATGAACACATATTTTTAAATTAAAACATCGACAAAAATACTTTTCTAAAAAATTCTTCTTCTAAGAAAATTATTAACAATAAAAGCTTTTTACGAGGAGAGTAGTCAAATTATGGTTAAAGGCGTAGGTTATATTATATAAGTGATTATTATATAGTTAAAAAGGGTTAATAAATGCGGTGTGCTTTATATATACAAAAAGATGATTTACGTTGTGAGAACGGGGCGTTGCATCCGCGAGTACGCTTCACCATCCACGTCTAATTTACGACAGTTGATTAAAGATATAAAAAAAGACCACCAACACTAATCGAACGATCACCAAAAAAAATGGCAGATGTACGTATTTTAGCTTTAAGCTAATTAAAATTTTATCTCCGTCATTGTAACTCATGAATAAATTTGGCAACAACATGCCAACTACTATGCGTTCTTTGTAGAAATTGTAATTAATTGAAAATACTTTCGCTACAGTTTCTGTTATTATTTTTTTGCAGTTCGAGCAATAAATACCCATCCATTTTTAGTATTATTATAGACTATATATTGTTGTAAAGCGATGTAGTTGTTATAGCAAGATATACACCAGCTTTGTACAATTTAACAAATACATAAAAAAAAAAAAAACCCTTTTAATGTTCATGCCAACGAAAGCTATTGTTCATGGAACATGCGGGTTTCCTCACTATATATTTATTCACCTGAATCTCAAGCTCAGTAGGGATCAAATCTGTGCCTTTTCGAAACTTACGGCGGGTACGTCCGTCTTAGAACCTGTGTTTACCACGCCTTTACTATTTTATAGACATAAATACATCAAGCGTATGCTTATAATATATCATTCATTACTTACAATAGTATTTGAGTAATAAACTAGCGAAGCCGGCCGAAGAAAGTTTAACGCACCTAAGAATAGGAAATAGACATCTAACACAACCTGTCCAACAGCCGTTTATAGTCAGCGGAAGCCTTAACAACGCTATTTGACATATATTCGTGATAGTTGTATGTTTCAACATGGTAACACTTACAGATAGCGAGTCTTGGGCCGGCATCGCGCTGGTTGATTTCGCCTGGAGAGCCTTTTCGGCTGATTGTAACGCCTCCATAACTTTCCAGTTTTTAGTTCGCAACTCCTGAGCGGGAGGAGCCAAAATCAACAAGCAAAAGTTTATTACAAATTTTAGTCTTGTTTAGCACAAACGAGTGCAAACGTGCAAGTACGTAAGTTAAACTTCATTCCATTATATAGTGAGTAGTTATTTTTTAGGAATAATTGTTAAACGGTTGTAAATATAGTAAATATATAAATAAATAAATGAGTTTCGGTTTTATTTCAATAATGGTTGTGCGATAGCGAATTTTTAACTTTTAAACGGTATTGAGAAGATATTAATCGACATCACTACTCGAAAGTATCATTCAAAGATCGAAATTTTTCAAAAACAAGTAAAAAAAAAAAAAATCATCAAATGCAGTAAATATTAAAGTGAATCAAGTTATAGATTAGCGATTTGTAATTTCGATGCCAATGGAATCGTATAACGCGCAAGCATAAAACTTAAAAATATGCCGGTGCTCACGTTGTTCTTTTCCTGGTACTGCTGTAGTTGTTGCCTCAAGGTAGCCACTTGATCTTTCAGTTCAATACTGCCTTTTTGTGCTACCGTCAGCTCCTCTTTAAGCGCTTCCACTACACTCTCAACCTTCGCGAGTTCACTTGCGCGCTAGAAAGTTTTTAAATGATAAACAAACTCTTTCATGTTTCAATAAAACGAACAAATAAACATTTTGTCTTAGTTAACTTTTGCATACGATCAAGAGAGTCATCAGATGGTAAGTGATACCTATGTAGCAATGTGGCGTGAGTTAGGATGTAAAACACTGGCCTCATTGTCTTTCGCATTGAAACATAAATTGTTAAATTTTTGTACCCCAGTAGTAGTAGTCAGTAGTTGTAGTCTCAGTTGGCGACGAGCACAATATGCTGCAGTGTTCATCATTCTAATTAGCGTCACGTTGTTGTGCCGTGTAGGCGTATCACATAACAGCATGTGAAAATACAACTAGGCTCTTCGTTAAATGAAAAAAAGCGGTAGAATTCACAGTTCAAATGCTATTTGTGTAGGTGCCGCGATGATCTCTGAACTTTCGGCAAAACTTACGTTTTAGCTAGGAAATATTATATACTTATAAATATTGATGCATGGAACATGTTAATTTACCTTCTGGTCATCATAGGTAGGCGGCAAGCCGTTTTGTGCAGGGACGGCAGTCATCTGTTTCAATTCGGCCAACTCTGTTTCTCGGGTTATCAACACCTCCTTCAGTGAAGTGAGTTCATTTGACAGCTAATGCAAGTAAAGAAATAATAATAATCACTATTCGAAACATTTTTAAACAGACTGTTGTGAAAACGCTTCTGATGTTATAGTTATCACAGAGTACTTCCTACATTTCATTATTTTTCGTTCATGTGTGCAAAATGTTCTGTGTTGAGATCTAACGCGATAAAATAAAGTTTTATTAAATAACATTGTTTCATTCTATTAACTGTTTATTTATTTAATGTATGTTCACCATCCACAACGTCATTATCACGTCTTAACACCATGTCAAAATTGAGGACAGGTCTTAATTTAATGTAGACAAAAAAGATTGCAAATACAGACTAGCTATTGTTTTCGTACGGAATGTTGGTTAAGTAAATTAAAAAAAAAATCTTTGCTATGTAAAAAAGTAAAGTACATCACTCACTTGTGATTTCTCTTTTTCTGACTGCTCTCTCATTTCCTCAATTTCTTGTTTCAATTTCTGCGCCTCCTCTTGAACTCTTTTGACTTCATCTTTAATTCTCTCTACTTCTTTTTTAGCATTCTCTGTTTCTTCCCTCTCTTTTACTGCATTTTCTTTCGCTACTTTGGCATTTTCTTTCAGATTTTCTACATTGCTTTCAGCTACTTGCGCGCGATTAGTAAGGTGTTGTACTTCGTTTTCAAGTTCTGTTATGCCTGTTTATATATATTTTATGTAAATATACATTATTTACCTAGTAAAAATACAAAAAGGTATGCCTAACCTACATATATTTAATAGAAAATACTAAATGTTGTTAAGAATATTCACTTTTATATTAATTTTTATCGAAAATATTCTAAATTTAATCAATAAGGAGCTCGTTTTATATTCCCTATGCCTTCTGGCTTTTCTTCAAAACCAAAACCGTTTATTTACCAGCTGCGATTTTCCGCAACCTCCACCAGTATTCATTTTGCTTATTACCTCTATCTATTATATTAGGCAGCTGATATTCAGATTTGAATTGATAGTCAGATTTTATATGATAATTAAAAATTAAGTGATGAATAATAGTATGATGATGACCGAAATAAATAGAATGATCACCTGTTAGTCTCTCCTGTATTTCTTGCAACTCCTGCTGTGCAATTTTCTCTGCATGTGCTGCTCTTTGTCTTTGTTGTTCTAGCTCTGCATATGCACGGTTTGCGTCCTAAAATTGCACGTAATAATGGCATATTAGACAATAATATCTCATTCATAAAAAAAATTGTTGTTATGTTGCCAAAGCACCCAACGTCTCAAGTAATTGATATGCATTATTTATATACAATTCTTATAAAAAAAATTTAAAGAACTTCTCTCAACGCCTATTTCTACCGTCAAGCAATATCGCTCAAATACTATTCCCGTGCTCTGGTTTAAAAAAGCGTTGTATCTAGCGAAATCTTTTTTACAACATTTTAAATCTCTTATTTCACGATATTCAGTTTGATGTGTTTCTATGTAAACACCTTAACAAATACACCGTTGTTATGGAGGTTATGCATATGTATCGTACATCTCGTAAACGTCCAGCCTGTGTTCGCCTCAATAATGTGTGCGTACCTGCAGTTGTTGGGCGAGGTCCTCTGCGTGGCGCTGGGCCATTATCAGAGAGTCGCGAGCCGCGCCTGCGTCACAACGTGCCTGCGCCGTCTCTCGGGCGAGCGTGTTCATTTCCGCTTGCAAAGCAGTTAACTGCTGTAGAAGTGCTGCTTCGGACTATTAAAAACAAAATAATAGCAATTATTTACTTTATCCTATTTATATACAGTAATCATAATATAGTATTCAAGTAAAAAATGTGTTTAAAATTTAACTCAAAATTGGATCAAATAAGAAAATTAACTTACCTCTGACAATCGCTGGATGTGCATTTCCATTTGAACACGTTGTGCTTGAACTTCACCTTCTGCAGTTAATTTCGATTGCAGCTATTGGAAAACGTGTAACAATTAATAACATTACTGACTGCACCAATAGAAGTCCACTTATGGATATAGGTGCCATAGTGCCGTTTCGGCTCACGTATAGACGTAAGATTAACCGAGGCACGGTGACACTTGTTTCTCTGGAGTAGTTAATGCAAAGTACAGACCAATAATTTTTCCTGGTTTAGAGCGTGGTTGTCGTCCAGCACACGCTGCAGCCGCGCCTGTAGCGTGTGCAATTCAGCGCGCGCCGCCCCCGCTGCCTGCTCGGTGGAGCGGCTTGCCGCGGCGGCACGCCCGCGCTCCGCGTTCAGCGTCGCGCTGCACAACAACAAATAAATTTCCCACCACGCACGTCGCAATTTTTTTTAACTACTTTATATAAACAATGAGTGTGCTGCCTCAATATGGAATATGTATGTATATTTAAAACGATTCTATTACTTATTATTTTGTCGGAAAAAAATTAACAATGTAATAATAAAGTAAAAAAAATATTAAATTGATAATCAGTTTCGGAAGATTTAGACGTCGCCATTTTAGCGCGCTTCTTCCGTGACGACACCTTGTGCAATAGCAACAACAAAGCTATCTAATCTTGATTGACTTATCAAAATTAAAGTAAAAAGACGTGCTTATTATTATAGGAAAGGACAAAAATGAAAATTTTTTTTATTGTAGTGTTCCTCACACTACACTAACACTGGAAACAACTATTGTAGGCCTTCCTTTCTTAACAAGGAATCAATTTTAAAAATAACCGCTTAAAAAACAAATGATAATTTAAAACTTTATGAGATAACTTATGGCGACGTCACGTTTCATTGCGTGCAATAGCGTTACGTATTGGAGATATACGAGAAAGATTAAAAATATCAATTTTATAATAAATAAAGTTCACTTTACAAAAAAACAACAAATTTTAAAAATAATTTATAGGTATAATTCTATAGGAATAAAGATTACAAAAATATTATTTCACCTATTCTGAAGTAACATATACATTTTCTATTTCACATTTAACTGACAAGATGGTGAAAGGTTTTTCTCCAGAATACCGTGGAGAAATAAATTCGAATAATGTTCTGATATGTTGTGTATTATACTTTACGCATATTTATCGCGTTTCAGCAACTATTTATTATCTAGGCGTTTCATATGAAATAGTATTTATAAGAAGTCATAGTCATGACTATATTTCTGCACATCGGTAACTTTCTACCACAGAGTATAAAAAAAACAAAATAGTTGTTTAAATATTTCTTACCGCAACTCCTTGAGTTTAGCATGCAGAGCTTGTGAGGCTTCTATTTCATCTACTAGGGTCTTTTCCTTTTCTGCAAGCTGCTTTTTCAACTTTTGCATTGGGTCATTGGGGCCCTGCAATTACGTTTTGGTCATTAAAAAATTATCAAAAGTGTAGTGTTACATGGTACTGCTGTAAATTCAACGAACACATTCAAGTCCATTATTAGGACGTTGTATAGTCAAGTAACCGTTGTCGAAAATTTTATTCCATTGTTTTTCGATGATTTGTGTTATTGATATCAACCGTTACTAACATTTTAATAAAAAATAAAAAACTGAGAAAAGTAATTTTTATTGTTGTATATATAAACAACCATCTTATTCCCGCTACTGAGTCTCTCTTCTCTGACAAGGAGGGGGTCAAGGCCAACAGTGTAGGCTAAGTGCAGGTTTAAGAATATTATATAATTAATATATCTACATATCTCCAAAAGATAGCCGTTCTACAATATTTTTCTTATATAATTGTAACCAATTATTTAAAAAAAAACATTTCAAAAAGTTATGGTGCTATGTTAGGCTATTTGTACAGAAGAATTTATGAAAACTTGGAAAGTGTAGCTGTATTGCGCCATTTAATATTTTAAAACTTTTCAACTATATTACTCAACCACAAAATAAATATTATATTCGTTTTTAGGAATTATTTTAATTAAAAGAAATACCTCAGACCACTCGGAGTGTTCTGGTAATGGGTCATGATGCTTATTGAGAAGAGTATCAGTCAATATCTGTATTTCGTTGCGGGACAGTGCTGCTTCCTTCACAACTCGAACTAATTCACTGACAGCGACGCCTCCACTATCCCCAGCTATAAAATATACATTTAATTGCAATATATATTTTTCCTTTATATTGTACTTATTAAACATAAACACAAAAATAACAAGTTCAATATAATATTAAGTATAAAATAAATTAACATTACCCATAAGCGAGAGAACATTAGGTTCTGCTTTCTTCTTCTTATTCTTACTGCCAGGTGGAGAGGGCGCTGGTGGTGTTGTTACTGGTGCAAGTGCTTGCTTTAGTAACTTCTCTGTAGTCAACTCACTCGGCTGTGGAGCGTTAAGTGGTGGCACCACCTCCTCTGCTGTAACTGAGCTTTCTTCTGATGTGTTTTTCTTTTCGGCTTTCTTAACTATAAAAAAATATTTCAATCATAACGAGAATTTTTTTACGTGCAGAGATGATTTTTCCGAAAGAAGCAATACCTTTTTTTTGTTCTTTAGCGGCTTCGGGCTGGTTTTGACGGTCCTGGGCATTATCTTCTTTAACAGGTTCTGGAGTTGCTGCAGGTTTGGACACAGCTTTTCCGTTCTTTGCAGACTTTGATACTTTGTCTTTCTTTTCTGTTGCTTCTTCTTTTTTTTCTAATGCCTATTATATTAAATATTCATTATGTCATTAATTGAAATGAATCATGCTACAATGCTTAGTTACATATAAATTATATTACTCAAAAAGTGCACAAAAACTGAAAATTATAACACATACAAATTAAATTATTTAAGTAATGAATAACTTAGTTTGGAAAGTTGTATATTGTAAATTCTGTAAAAAAAATTAACATATTGTTATTTAAAATAGATATTGAAAAATCTCTATATTACAGTGTATAAATACTTAAAAGGCAAACCAATATGAAAGCTTACACATGGCATGCAACAAGCTTATGGATATTATGCAAAAGCATATTCTATAAGTTAATATCAATGGGCCAATGATAAGACTACCCACATGAACCAATTTACATGGATGTATGAATAACACAATATAAAATATTTTATGCGCTGTTACAGGCGGAAAAGTGTATTGCACACTCACTTTTTCAACGAATGAAGAGTGCATTAACTCGAACTCATCCTTTGGTTGCATCTCTTCAAAATGGTTGGAGACAACACTGCCAGTAGAAGAGAGCAGCGTGCTCGGATCGCTAACGCAGCTCGGATCCTCTTTATTTATAAGTATCGGCTTTACTTTAGGATCCTTACCGCGTTTGCGGATCTGCACAGACAGTAAAACTACCATACAATAGAAAGTAAGTATGCCGTGCATAAAACAAGTGTTCTACACCTTGTCTGACTACCAATTATAGTCATTCCATTGATAAATATACTGGAATCTAGAACATATAAAGTAAAAATATTTTGGAAACATAACTCCAGTATCGACCCATGGTCCTTAAGAAAGAATGTATATGACAATAAAAGAAAAATTTATATTAATTTGATGCAATGATTACTCAACTAAAAATGTTTAATCTATAAAAGTATAAAGCTAACAAATCACATAAAACTGACTTTGTATAAAAATTGTTATGGTTGAAGATATATTAGTTTTTTGTCTAGTCATTGGTTTAGTCTTGGCATTATGATAAATTTACTTTACATATAATTAGGAGACAGAGAAACCGAAAGATTGAACAGTCACCTCTGAACACATTAATGCTAGATATCCATACATATGTGCTAAACAGCACAATTAAGTTTCTTCTGTTTTTTGTTTACAACTCTAATGCCTAAAGCTGCTTTGTCTGCAATTATAAGGCACTTTGGTTTTTGAGAACAAGTTAGAAATGAAGTTACCTTTTACAGTATACTTTTTGATTAAAAAAAAACATTGAATATTTGAATTTTTCTTTAACAATAGTCATTTTAATGTTAAACAACCAGTACTCACACAGAATTATTAGCAAGGCCTTTGAAAGGACATTTAGCCATTTTGCAAGGTCTTTTAGCCATTTTTAATGAAATCGGAGGCATGAATTAAATGCTTAAGTTAATAATATAAACGGTTGTGGTTAAAATATTGAATAAATATAATGCATGCATATTTATAATGACCTTTTAAATCCATATTACATTTATATATTATTAAGCATACATTATACAACAAATACACTAGTTTTATACGGATATGATATACACTGACTTTGCTTTATTGAAAAAAAAATTACTAGTTATTCAGTTAAACATGCATATGATATAGTTAGAAGAAGAAAAATTAATAATATTTAAGGTTAAGAAAAAAATATTAAAAGCACAACTAACCCAAAAAGCAGAGCTTGATAGTGATTTATATGTGCTTGTTTTTACTACAACCATACCTTAATATTAGGAGGAGCATCTGTAGGTACATCAACAACAACAGGAGGACTGAATTCTACATGCGGCTTTAGTTCAGGTGGAGTGTCATCATCAAGACCACTTTCAGCTGGTGCTTCACTTTCATGCTCGCTGCCAGTTGCTGCTGTTGCACTTTCTTTTTTCTCTTTTTTTGCTAACTGCAATTGCATTATAATATGTAAATAAATATATAAAAGCTACCATTTAAAAGTCTTTTGTTCTCTTAATTTTTTTAATTGAACTCTGATGAAATTCTATTTAAATTGACATAAATTTTTTGCAAATATTTAATTAAGATGCATCACGAAAATACCTTCTTACTAGCTTTTTTGCTAGTTTTCTTGGTCTTTCCTTTGTTGTCGGCTAATGCAAGAAGTTCGGTGGTGGCTTTTCTTTGTTGAGCAACTGCTTCTTCATATGTTGTTCCCGATGCAGAAAACAACCCCATCAACAATATAACTGCTGCTCCAGCCACACCAAGGCCACAGAGCACTAGCAATGCCTGCAGCTCCATTGGACCTGCCGCCTGCTAGACTTTGCTAAAGAAAATGGAATAAAGTACCACCACATTCTTTTATTAAGCAGTCTAAGAAAAAACTATTTACATTTTAATTATTTGAAATAACTATTTATTAACAACCTTAACCAATTTTTTTTGGTAATTAAAGGACACATGCACACTTTACGTGTGCATGTGTCTTGTGTTTAGACAAACTAATTTTATAAATATTAGCAAATAAAAAATAATAAATGGTCAAAACTACTGTTATGAGCAATGTGTAAAATATAAAGTATCTAATAAAAAAAATACTGTGTATATTTTAATTCTAGAAACTACCAAATTGAACAAAATTTAAAAAATTTAGGAAAAATTTATTGCATCAATTAAATATTGTAAGGTAAATATGTGCAAAAATTTATATTTAATGCAGATTGTTTTACTTTTTCTTTAAATATAATAAAAAAAACCGTCATTTTCTATTACATATTTTACAGTAAATTAATGTATTCATTATGTATTTATTGTAAATAATTAAAAGCAAATAAATTTGATCGGCCGTAAGATAGAACAAAAACAATTTAACCCGATTTACCTTACAGCGTTTTATATGCTGAATTAAAGATAAAACATATAAATAATATCGTACCCTATTACAAAGTAATATTATTAATAAGAAAACTTTACGGCTATTCCTATTGCGAATTCTTATGCCGATACAACGTTATGAAGACTGACACGTAAGCAATGACACATGTCAAAGGTTATTGACAGTACTTTCGCTTAATTTTGCTACATCGTAATTTAGAAACAAATTCTTATACAAGAATTACTACCCTCTAGTTTTTAAAGCTTTCTATTATAGCTAAATACGATTACACATACAAACAGCTGTGACATACGGATGCAAGACGTAACAATTTACTACTACTAATCTTACCTGTAAGAAAGACTTCTAAAAGCAATTGCGTCCTAATATTTTATATAAAATTAAAATATTTATAATAATGCTAATATACTAAAACGATGAAGTTAACCTTACAATAAACAAATTAATAAATTAGATCAACGACCAAAACGAAAAGCCGACGATAGTCGACTACAGACTATCATATTATCATGCCGGTGCAGGTCTGTATATGTATGTACGATATGTATATTGTATTAAGTGCTGCCAATTACTGTAGATATTAATGTATTCAGAAAAAGTACAGTTCGTAAGTATAATTTATCCCTATGCATTTTGTATGTTCTGCTAATAATAGTTAACTTTCAACTTTTAAAATTATGTCGAATTTAAAGCGAGTTGTATTTTAAGAAATATTGTACGAATGAAATGACAGATTATAAAATAATACCGTAAAAAATTAGAATACAAAATTATCAAACGAAAATCTTAAAAATTACAATCTAGTTAGTATCCAGTCTGCATGTATTCGGCAGATGAAATAGAAATACAATGTATCTTTAGTTATTTCATTAAAGTCCATATTTCATTTCACTTTTCTTTTTATTTATTCTACGTGGCGACAAGACGAGAAAGACATGCACGTCATGATAAGTGATATGCTTGCCCATAACGTGACGCTGGTTAAGGGGGTATACGCAGCACCAAAATACGCTCGTCATCTTGAGACATTAGGTGTTATGTTTCGTTACTATTGAGGTAAAACCTCTTTGGTTTTAGATAGTAGAATAAAGATCTAATAAAGATTGGACTTCAATTAATTTCTATATTGAAGTGAACTCGCTCCGCTGAACTGATTCCCTTTAAATTTTTACTCCAGTAATTTCACAAGCTACAGTGCCCTTAAAACCGGAACACAGTAATGTTTGCACATTACTGTTTGGCGGCAGAATAGGAAATGCAGTTGTACCAACATAGACGGTCTCCGGCGGGTCCCTGGTAACATATTCTGAATAAACTTCATTTAATTTCATGAATGAAAATATCGGTTGCATGGATATACACGAACTTTGTGAAATTTTTAGGAAATCCGATAGACGAAGCCCAAAAAAAAACTAAGAAACTGCTAATCAAAAATTTGAAGGCTTCCAAATAATTCCCATCATTACAATCCAAAAGAAGTCCATAGCACATAATATTTAGTTTTCTTATCCATGACTGTACCTTTAAATATTCATTCATTACCAAAATTTACTAAATATATAATTATAATTATTTGTCTGTTATGTTTAGTGTGTAATTAACATAGATTAGAAAATAAGAGGCTTCACCTGTTAGTTTCTAACCATCTTAATATAGTTTAATTATCTATTTCGATAGATGTTTTGTTTATCTTCGAACTTAATAATAATAATAATAAACTTTTATGAGATAAACGTTTTTAAAATATATGTAAAGAAAATAAAATCTATTTTCTTGGCAGTTAATTGGATTCAAGTTTAAATAACTACATATTAAACTTTATAATTACCATGTTAATGTATTTGTAAGTTTATGTTTTAATGGCGTTCCAAACCGATCATTCTTTTTAGAATTAACTGTATAGAAAGTCCACACTCCCGAACAATAAAATTAAAGATGGCTAATGGACCTGACAGCTGTTTGTCAAAACCCAAAGCTGTCTTGAAAATTGTCAATTAGCACGAACAGCTGTCCACTTTTTAAATATCCTTTAATTTAAATCTAATTTATGATGTGGCGTATTAAAGTTTAGTATTTAGTAGTTATTATTTGATGCAACACAAATGCATTTGCATGTTCAAAGTTTTCTATAAGGTAAAATAGAAGTGCAGTGGACTGGACAAGTATGTCGCTTCCTCCTCTTGTTTGCAATACACCACCACCACCTGATCAGTGTGAAGATGAAAATGACCATGACGATTATGATATAAATTACAGTTGTAAGTCTATAGTTTTTCTTGCTCTTGAAAATTCTTGTTAACAAATATGTTTTTAGTTAGCAGCTTAATTATTTTTCTTCACTTGTGTTATTATTTTATATTACAGTATCACAGGATGACGATGAAGATAGTAATGGTTATGATTATCAAACATATGGAAATTATAATATATTTGAAACATCAAAGTCAGAAACTATTGAAAGCAACTGGTCTTTAGATGCTAACAATATTTCAGAAAGTGTCCAAATAGAAAATGAGAAAAAAGAAAACAAAGAGACTGATTCTATGACACCAATTATAAAAAGTTTTAGTGAGAAATTGACAGTGGATGATGTAGCTGTTGAAGATTTAAATTTAGAAATAAGTCATGACCAATTAAATTCTCAAATTATTAGTTCTGAAAAAAATTACACTGATAGTAGTGATAATGAATATTCTTTAAAGGAAACTGATATTCCTATTGAGGGAATAATGTCTGTTGCTGGAGGTGATATGAATGAAATAACTACTGCCATGACGAAAAACGAAAATGGCGACAATTCAGACTCTGAAATAATTGAGTCGCTTGACCATTCTGGACCAACACCTAAATCTTATGAACAACCTGATGCAGATTTTGATGATTTTCATTCAAATGTAAATCCAAAAGATAATGAAACAGATATTCAAGAACAATCATTAGATGAACTGAAATATGAAAGAGAGTTAGAAGATTTAAAAAATACAACACTAAATAGTGATGACTTTGGTGATTTTGATGACTTCCAGTTTGTAAGCAATAATAGCAATGTTGCAACAATTGTAGAAATTTTTGAAAATCCATGGCTAAATGAAACTCCACAAACTAGTGATGATATTGGAGTTTTCAAAGCAAACTTTGATGAAAGTAACAATGATACAAAATTAAACAATAAATGTTTAAAATCTATAAGTGATGATAAAAATATTAGATTAGAAAGCAAAGATCTGGAGGATGAATTTGGAGATTTTGATGACTTCAGATCCTGTACAAAACAGCAATCTGTAAATAATGATCAAGAAGAAGTTCAATATAATGAAGAAATTCCTGTAATGGATTTTAACACTCCAGATAATGAATGTCAAATTTTAGATAGTGTCAATACTTTGTTCAGTTCTATATTTGAAGAAGAATTATTACATTCAGATACATTTTATATAGGAAGACTAGAGTCAGTTCTTAATGAAACTTGGGGTCATCTGGTAGATACAGATATTAGGCAACCCTATATGTTAAATTGGAATAATTCACTAGGTCAGAAAAGCCTGCTGAAAGCTCTTTGTATAGATTCACGAAATATTGTAAGTTTTGCCGCTGTTAAAGTTATCAGTTTGATATTTCTGTAATTATGATACACTTTTGTCTTTTTCAGTTATTTGGTCCTAAATGGAATTACAACATGCCTAAATATGCAGTTAATTTATGTGCAGCTCCACTTCAGCCTCAAAAACAATTTACTTCTCCTTTACCTCAAATGGACATACAAAATGTTGAAAAACCTACTAGTAATGAAACTGACACATGGACTGATCCTTTCTCATCAAATGGACAAGAATGTAAGTATTTATTTATTACTTCCAATTTGAATTGTAAAAAGATGCATAGGCTCTCATTGTAGATTATATTAAATTTGCCTTATAATATTTTACATTAAGCTCGTGACAATAAAAATGTTGTATGAATACATGTGAGCTAAATAAAATAATTAGGAGAAAATTTTGCAATAGTAAACAAACCCTTCTTTACAAGTATGTTTAAATATAACAATATATTTTTTATATAACTACCAAAAACAGTATAAATTAAGTACTGTTTCTTAAATATAAAATGTTTGCTGTTAATATATCAAAGCTTTTTGTAATATTTATTCACCACTAAAATTTTTTTGCATGTCTTGCACATGGATTTCACATCATTCACTTACACATTTTCTGCTTGATCTAATATTCTACACTATAGTCACATATGCCGAAGCCCTCCTACTAGACCTTGAACACCTAATGGCTACCCTAGATCAAATGGCTCATAAACATACTTCCCTCAAAATTTCAGAGTTACTTTCACATGGTAAGTCACTGATTTTCTTAAAAATGTTGTCTATCAATATTCATTTATAACAGAAAATGTTTTAATTTCACTAAAGTTTTACTATGTTCACAAAGACTTGAAATATGTTTGATTTATTAAGAATGTACAATTATTTTTCAAACACACTATATTTACACCATTATATAAGTCACTTTGAATAAAATACTAAGGTTGTGTATTTCGCACCCACCTGGATAGTTACAGCCCTTATATTGTAAATCTGCCATCATAACTGCATAACTGTATTCTGGTCTGCAACTTATGAAAACCAGGGTATTCTGAAAGTGCACACTTCACAGTTCCCAGCATCATTGTAACTTAACATATATGAAATTGAAAACATGTGTTCGCCCATTGTAGATAAAAAAAGTTCTATGACAATTAATAACACATAAATTTACTTCAAACTTGGATTTATGGCAGCTGAGAATCTCCTTTTTTTCAATTGCAATAACAATTTTAATTACTTTGCTTATTGAAGAAAATGAAACATCTATTCTATAATAGTGATTTAATAATTAAAGAATTGCTACAAAAGGATACCCTATTCTGTTGAGTTGAAATACACTTCTCATGGCATAATCTACTCATGTACTGACTGCTAATTGCTAAACATTTTGCAGTAAAGGATATATGTATATATACTAATTCACACAAACTAGATTATATTGCTTTATTACTAATACTGATTATTATTACATGTACTAATGAAGATGTTGGTTATCATCTACTTTCTTTACTTGCTGGACTTCATTTAGATGAAGTTGAAGAGATTTTCTTTTTAAAGTTGATGTATGCTTGTCATATGACAAAATAAAACAAACAAATATTAAATGATTTCTATTTAATTCGTAAAATTGCATGTTTTTGTTATAATTATTGTGTATTATCATAAGTTGTGAAAATTACCATATAATATTTACCAAAACAATAAAAAACGTTACAGCATGCCACAATGGAAATGATACAGCTGCTGCAAAAAGAAATCCTGCAGACTCGGAAGTACTCGAAAAAGTTATTTCACCAAACATAGATAAAATTTATGCTACATCTTTAAATGTTCAACCCTTACGCCAAATTAGTTTACCGGACACTCACATCTTCACACCTTCAGATTCTGAAACACCGAGATCGAAAACAATACATTATGGCAGTGGTTCCCCGGCTGTGTTACCACAACTAATTGCCGGTGATCAAAGTGGTAGTCTTCAGTTGCCTACAAGGGAAAATGTGCATAAGGCAGAAGACGAAGATATCTACTCGGATTTCCAGGATTTTAAGGCTTCGGCCGAAATCATACATTCAACAGAAAATAAGGTGGTAGATAGGCCCGAAATTAAATCTGAACTAAATAATGAAAACGATAATGTTATTACACCAATCATTGGTCCATCACATCAAACACAATTATTACAACCTATAAAAGTCGTGCCTCTTATGCCTACCTTAAATTGGCCCAACCCAGGAGAAGTTAAAGAGACATTCGATGATTTTTCAGATTTCATATCTAGTTCTACATACCAAAACAATAAAAACGATGTTTCAAAATCTGATAAACACAACTCCGACCTTGGAGTAAAAACAATGGCCTTAGATAATAATACACCACATAACGACAAAAGCTTTAACGGAGAAATGAATGATGATGATTTTGAAATATTTCAATCAGCGCCTCCTAATCCACAAATCAATAATGTTAAAACCACAGAAATTCGTACAAGTGAATTGACTTTTCAACCTTCTTTCAGTAAAATTGATAGTTTTGGTATAATTTCCGAATACGGTAAATTTTCCAAAAATGAGACAAAGCCAAATGATATTAAAAAATCGGGTGTCACTGATTTTGCGCCGGTCACTAATAACAGTGGCGTGTCCAGCGTAGGTGAAGAATTTGTAATTAATTCTCCTGTTCAATCAGCGGCAGTACTTACCGTTTTAAAACCTACCATTTTACCTGCTAACTCTAATAATATATCACGGAAGCAAAACAATTCGGACCAAATTTTGCAACCCTTATCTTTAGAAGGTTATTCACAAATCAATTGGCCTAACCCTGGGATAGATTTACAAGATCTATCAAGATTTAATCCGGTAGAAACGCTGCAGTCTTTAAAAGGCGATTCAAGTACTAGCAGTCAAAGCAAAGTTAATTCACCTGCTCATAATGAAAGAAGTTCCGGACGAAACGAAGTTTTGGATGACGACATTTGGGGAGATTTTGTATCTAGCAAGCCTAAGCAACAAATGCCTGCGATTAAAAAGTTGCAAATATTTAGCGATGAAGAGGAATGGACAGAATTTGTGTCGAGTCCAACGATTAAACCACAAAATGGCTTAAACACGATTAGTCTAAACGTTCACACCAATTCAAATATGCAAAAATCCTCCAACTTAAATAAAACAGACGCAAAACACAATCAAATATTAGACATTCCTACATTAAATTATGTAACGCCTAAATCAAGTAACAAGACATACGATGAGAAACATTTTCAAAATTTATAACATCACCAATCACTATTTCATTTGATGAATTTTAAGTATGTACTTAATTTAGATATAAAAAAGTATTATGTAAATATGGTGGCGGGATTTTTTAGTGCGTAATATTTATATTGTTATATAAAATAAATAGAGGTTTTTAATATATCACTATTTATAATTTTGAAAGATTTCGTACCCTATGTATATATTTGAAGTAAAACGATAAGATTATAATGTTCGGAATGCGATTAATTTTTGGTCAGGGTTTACAGTTCAGGCAAATTATGGTTCATAAATCTATAGAAATTCTATAGGTAAAAAAGCAAACATGTATTGGTAAACCCATGAATTTCCAGAGTTTATTAATTAAACATAATAATTAATCGTGTTCCCACTTCCGGGACCTCTTAGTGTTCCCACTGCCGGGACTCGTAGCCTTGCCCCACAAGAAAACGTTAAAGCAAATATCCACCGTGCTGCATAAGTCCGGGTTGGCGGATGGCATATGCCCGTGAAAGATGCTGTTCTTAATATAAGTCGGTTTCCTCACAATGTTTTCCTTAACCGAAGCTTTGTGGGGATCAAACTTACGCCGAGTAATCAAACATGTATCGGAAAATTTACGCCATCAAACACTTACTACAATCGTGTTGTAAAATCACCGTCAATGAAATTCCTGTAAAATATTCTTGACCAGAACGTTTTGCCATCAAAATCCTCATTATAACTAAACATCATGTAAAAATGAGATCAAATGTTAGCTCATAGTCGACAAAATACTTTTTTGTTATTCTTTTTATTGTTAATTACACTACTATCAAGCTCTGCAACATTTCAAATTATATTTCTTTCAACTAATCTTCATTAAAACGAATGTTTAGAAATATGTTCGTCCTTTTTACTGTAACTTTCCAGATGGCTCTGTAAATTTAAAAATTTACAGTGTCTTTCTCTCTGTGACTTTGAAACTTGACCACTGTATAAATACAGTGGTCACATTTCGTGGCAATGTTTATGTACTAGTAATGTAATCTTGCTAGATTTAAGTAACAATGGGCAAGACTTAGAGGACAAACGGCCAATATGTTAGTAAGGTGCTCGAATGGCGAATGACACATTGACGTTGAAGTCTACGGCTTTCCACAATGTGCAGCAACGATATGGCGAAGGTTACAGAAAAAAAAACCGCAGATAAAAAAAGAAATGTCAGCACAAGACCGAACAATGTGGACATCTTTTTGAGAGGTCTATATCAAACAATTTACGTCTGTTGGCTAATGTGCAATAAGTGAAATAAGGAATGCACGATTTTTGCATTAGGAAACCAAGTCCACATCAACCCACGGTGTTAATTGTATATTCAGAATTCATCTGCGCAGTGTATGTTATCATTGTTTTGTATAATATAAGGAAACTTCGTGTTCATGAAAAATGTTAAAATTAGATTATTTAAGTAAACATTTTGTTAACATTTACCTGTTGCCGTATGTAAAAAAGCAATATAATGTATACATACCTATTGGGTAAGTTATCTGTATATAGTGTTGGAATGATAATGTATAAAATGTAAAAAAATGTCGTATAATAATTAGTAATTGTATTGTTTGTAAAATATTGCAACATCCGTTACCAGCTCTAATCCTTGTATGATGATAGAACATATTTTAAATAATTATTTTCCAAATACATTGAGTTTTTAGAAAATGTTGAAACATACAAATATTTTGATAGGGATGTAAACTTTACATACTATAAAACTTTTAAATTTTAGTTAGATATAGATAAAGCTATTTTATTATTCGCACTATTGGGACCGCGACATTCGAAAAAGCGGTATGGAAACACCACTGAGCTTGAGCTTCTGGTGAAAAAAGCAATGTCAGAAAACGGATGTGTTCTAAGAACAACAGACGTGGACACGTTCCACCCATCACTTGGACAGCATGGTGTATAAATAGCCTTGGTTTTACTGTGAGAACAGGCCACGTCCCAGTAGTGGAAATATAACAGGGCTGTTTATTTACAGTATGTAATTATACTTTTTATTTTCAATTTTGTCTGTTATTATACCTGAATGTAGGTCACCATTTTTAGTATAAATAGAAAAGTGAATGAGACTGAATCAGTTTTTAATGGGCGTTTGTACCTAATATTTTAAAAAATATCGACGACAGAATACATATGTATAAAATAATTTTTATTATGATAGATAATAGAGACCTCCAGCGCAGGCCCACGTTTAGCAATGAACGTATATTAGTGATGATGTACAGGCTCTGGAGAGGTGATACCCACCCTCCACACAGCTATTTTGTAAGCGAGGCACTAAGATGTCTCTTTAGAAAAGAGTAATAGAAATAGAGACTGCTAACACATCACATTGCTAAAGTTTTGACACAGCATTTGTTTGAAAAATAAAATTGATTAAACTGTTTACCTTTAAACGATTAATAAAACTGTAAATGTAAATATTAAAATAAACCTCTTGTATCGTTTAATACTTTTTTATTTATTTTTCATTATCATCAATACCGCTGTCCGTGATTTCCGAATCATCAATGTGAGTAGTAAATCTGGGTTTGTCTTCATCTTCAATTTGTGATATGGACTTTGGTAGGTTATTCTCCATTGTTACGCGGAAGGAACATTGCTCAAATTCTGGCCACGATACAAACCTGGACAAATTACGTGCGTAATTGATAACTGATAATGTATAAGTTCATGAGACAGTGGAAGACAGGCGACGCCGGCGCTCCATTGTGCCGAAGGCCATGACTCACTCTGGATCGCATTCTTCTCCAAGTGCCTCTCCATTGCAGGAGGAGATCATTTGGATCGCATTGCTTTATCATTATTTAAATTTGCCAAAAGCATTAAGTGGACCTGTACACTTTGAGTGTGTAAATAAATAAAAAAATAAATTTGAGAGTTAATTTTGTGTGAAAACGTCACCTAGCGAAAGACTTTCGATCAATATTCTAATTATATATCATTAATGTATACCAGACAGTATTTGTATTTTTTTTTATCTATAATAGGCTAACGCGACCGCAATTTTGCGTGGTATGACTGGTGTAATGACCATGAGAACGTGGAGGGGGGAGGCGTGCGCGTAAAACAAACCTAGCCGGGTGGGATCGAACAAAAAAAACATACAATCAGCCAAACTGAACAAAATATGCTCAAGCATTGGAACCAACGACTCCATGTCATAAGGTAAGCCGTTAGCCGCTGCGTCACGAAGGCAATATAAAGTTCTGACGGTCTTATGCACAAGTATATAATTCTTAATAACATTGATTTATACCCATGTAAGTAGAGATGTTTTTGATAATTCAGTTTAATTAATCTTACAACTTAACTGTTGCTAACGATTCTATTAAATTTTAATTTTGGCTGTACTAAACTATAGTATGCAAATACTTTGCTCCTGGTTTAAGCGCACTGTAGCTAGTTTAATTGCTATGGTATAACTTACGTCTCTAGGTAATGAGCTAAATGTGTGCAGTGTGATGACAATTGACAGTTTTTTGATAATACAAATGTAATAATGTATCGTAAACTCACCTTTTAAATAAAGTTAGTTTTTGCTGTAAATTTAAATCACCAAATTCAGTAAATATTGTCATATGCGGTAACGTAGCGTCATTTTCATCTGGTGCTACAGCTTTATTACAATGCGGTGGATCCTGTCCTGTGATTAGCCATACACCACAACCAGGAATCCATTGTCTATAAAACAGAAAATGTTTTTATTCCATTAATCAATAGCATAGAGTTCTAATTTCCCCAGTAATTTCACTAGCTAACTTTAATGCGGAACTTAGTAGTGTAAGCTACTGGTTGGCAGAAATAGTAGAAAGATCACACAATACTCACTCTAATTTTGGGATTACCCTTGTCTTTCTTGAGAATAAGTGTGATTTGAAAAAATACCACAAAAGAGGTAGATATTCAGAAGGACATGGAAATTTCTCTTTTCGAGTTATATTCACTAAGTACATGCAGTGCTCATCAATCTGTAAGGAAACAAAGTTTTTGTATAATTGCAAAGAGATAATAGTTAAAGCTTTTCCCAGGAGGCTTATTAACCAGTTCTTGTTTTAAGTGCCTTGTGGCGTAGTGGTTATGTGTAATTTCAAATATACAAGAACAAATTTTAATACAATAATTATTTTGTTACTTAACATTAGGAAATATGAGTCTGCTACTAAGCCAAGCTTATTGTTTATCCATTATCAATATAAAAAAAATTCTTAAGGTATAAATCTGCAAACAGTTGGAATTAAGAACAACAATTTGTAATACATACCATGGAGACTTTTTTGCTGGTAGGTGGGTAAGTCCATGGTAAATAATGCACTTTAGGCACTTTTATTAAAACTCTGTAGTCGAAAAATAACTGAAATAGTGCTTGTAAGGATTTGTGTTGATCACTAACTGTAAGATACTAAATAAATTATTAAGAATTTGTTTGGGTTACAAATAATATGTTACTAATAATATTTGCCTTGTTTTACCTTATAATGGTGACCAGGCATTGTGATGAAAAGGTCAGGTCGTCCCAGCAAATTAGTATCATTATGAAAAACAATATTAAATATCAGATGTTTTACAAATGATATTCCTGGCATACCACCAACAACTTTGGTTATTCTGTCTGAAATTTAAATTTCTGTTAATGTATGATTAATATAAGATTAACATGGAAAAAGGCAATATAGAAGTAAAAGTAATTATATGACTAAATATATTATTCAATAGCTGTGTTAAGTTTTGCCTAGCTTAGGGTTTTAAAACCCCTATAATGTAACTATACAACAAAAAATATGGGTGTTCTCTTACTGTTTTCATGTGTTGCAAGACCACCCAATAATTCTGGTATCCTATTACCACCATCCATTTTATCCTTAAATGCTAATTTCCACATTCCGAAAAAGTCTGCTACTTTATATGTAAGTCTATCAGGATATTGACTTTGCAAATCCTGCAAAGAAATGAACATTTGCATAATGTTGGTTATTATTATCATGAAAATACAACTTATAACAGATTAGGATCAGAAAATTTTGCTGGTGAAAAATACCCAGTAATCTTTAGGATTAATATAATTATCCCTTAACATTAATAAGAATTGCTTTCTATTCTCCATGTATCCTATTCCTTGCATAAGAAGGCTTCAGATCCTGGAGTGAGAACATTAAGAGGGCTGTATTATGTGTTTTTACTTGTACGCAGTACAAATGTTTTCAGTAAAAACAGAAGCAAGTGAGAAGTTATTAATTATAATTATATTTTAAATAACTATATTTTTTTGTATGTTTACTAGTTAGAATTTATACTAACTTTTAAATACTGTGAAAAGTGATTTGAAGTTTCATACACATATAAATGGTTTTTAGTATATTGTAATAATTCGTTCGTCAAGAAACCAAGGCCAGGATTGACTTCGACTACAGGAAAATCATTAATCAAATAACTACTGATAACTTCAGCTATTTCACCAGCAGTTTTTTTGTTTATTAAATACATACTCTCAGGTGTTCTGTATTTTTTTAAAACAAATGCAGGTAATTTCTCAATTAACTTTCGATTCTCTAAGTCACTTTCCAAATAAGTCAATACATCAACTGCAACTTTTTGTTTTTTTTCAACTTTTTGTTTACTTGTTGAAAACCATAACCTCAAACAAGGAATAATTATATTATTTCTAGTAGTATATTTTCTCCAAGAAATCATTTTCATTAAACGATTCTTTGATTAATAAAAAAATTATTGATTAATTTTAAATAAGTTTGGCCCACAAATATTAATATTATTCATTTGCAATATACATCATAATGACGTTTAGAGACGCACAAACATCGAATGTAAACACTAAACAGTACCAACGAATAGCCCCTGAAACATCGATATTTATATCGATGAAGGTGTCACTACTGTAATCGTGGCAAACAAAATTTAGTACCAAAATACCATTTTCAGAAGTATAATTATTTTGGTAATAATATCGTTGGATCTAGGAATCAAGCATATAGTTTTTTAACATGTCTAGTGGCCATTTTAGAACTGGTTCATACCATGAACTGGCCATGTAGGTTTATGTGGACTTCTTTGTAATATCGAAGTTCGGCAGAAACCATACAATCTTGGCCAACGGATATGTTCCGTAGACAACTACTATTGGTAATAAAGGGTGTTTTTTTTTCGATGTATAGAACTTTAAGTTGCAATAAAACAACGATGGATTATTCGATTGACATGAATTTTTAATTTATCCGAAAGATAATCTTGTGGCATTACATTTTAAATATGATTTCTGGCATATGACCGCCACGGCTGGCGCGGATGTAGTCCAATCTGGACGTCCAATTTTCGATGACATTTTCCAACATTTGTGGCCGTATATCGGCAATAACACGGAGAATGTTGTCTTCCAAATGGTCAAGCGTTTGTGGCTTATCGGCATAGACCAATGACTTTACATAGCCCCACAGAAAGAAGTCTAGCGGTGTTAAATCACAAGATCTTGGAGGACAATTCACAGGTCCAAAACGTGAAATTTGGCGGTCACCAAACGTGTCTTTCAATAAATCGATTGTGGCACGGGCTGTGTGGCATGTTGCGCCGTCTTGTTGAAACCACATCTCCTGGACATCATGGTTATTCAATTCAGGAATGAATAAGTTAGTAATCATGGCTCTATACTGATCACCTTTGACTGTAACGTTCTGGCCATCATCGTTTTTGAAGAAGTACGGACCAATGATTCCACCAGCCCATAAAGCGCACCAAACAGTCAGTTTTTCTGGTTGTAACGGTGTTTCGACATACACTTGAGGATTATCATCACTCCAAATGCGGCAGTTTTGCTTGTGCGCTATATCACTAAACAAAATTCGCTTATGAAAATCGGGAACAACGACAATCTCGTTTTGGGCCCATTCGACGAATTTATTTATTTATTTATTAATATGACCAGCCAACTCCTGTTACACCTAAAACAAACTTAAGATATACACATGTTAAAACCAATTGCATAGGCGTAACACTCTCTTACAGGCTAGTTCCACATGCACAACAATAAAAAAAAGAAAGTACAACAAAATGCAAGTTAAAAATAAAAAAAAACAATGAAAAATCAAATTATAAAGCCAAAGGGACGTGCTAAATCCTGAACTTAATTTAATTTTGGTACAAATGTCTCTAAAATTTGTTTATAAAATATGCCCACACTGTCAAAGTGCAAATCCACCACACGAATCTACGCCTTACATGATGATCGTTTGGCTTCAATTCTTGCACGAGTTGGATTTTGTAAGCACGCAAACCAAGATCCTTTCGCAAAATCTTCCATAAAGTGGATGGACACAGATCCAATTCCTGTGCTCGATGGCGGATGGACTCATTCGGGTCTTCCTCAATGCTACGCTCTACAGCAGCAATAGCTTCTTCTGTACGCACCGTACGGCGTCTCTGGGGATGCGAGTTGTCAATAAGAGTAAACGTGGTGCGAAAACGTTCCATGGTTAATCGAATTAACTGCTCTGATGGACGATTTTGTCGACGATCAAATGGACGTAGTGCGCGATACGTATTCCGCACAGAACCATTATTTTCGAAATAAAATTGCACTATTTGCAAGCGTTGTTCAGGCGTAAGTCTATTCATGATGAATTGCCAAACCAAACTGAGAATAAATCACTTGACAGCTGTTAAATCGATCGCCATCTTGAACAGTAATGCCAACTTAAAGTTCTATACATCGAAAAAAAACACCCTTTATGTAATGGTCAATTACTATAGTCCATGATTACATATTTGTATATTATTTACCCACTGCTCTATTTCTACGCTATAACAGCTGACACCGTCACATAACAAACTCATTATACCTTGCTCCAACTTATTTGAATTTTTGAATTTATAAAACCTTTCACAGAGTAAGAACTTAAAGATCATAAAAAATGCTTTGGTCCGTTTCTACCCACTAAATTGTGTTACGGAAACAAATATTCTATCTTAAAAATTCGCTGGCCTTAACATATAAACTTCAAGTTAATTCATTCACTCATTCAGGTACAGTACAGGCCTCGGCAATGACCGCCGTTATCTAGTCCTTTAACTTACTGTGCCGTTGCATGGCAGTATTATGTTGTAAGAAGCATTAATCGAACTTCTATTAAAAAGCAACTGACACCGTGTATTGAAAATATTAACAAATACTTTGATGAAATAAATATTTTCATTAATTCTTTTTTAAATGTGCTACCGCTTCGTAAGATCTGGCCTTATAATTTGAGCAGATCTGCATAGTCAACTCACTGCTGGCCATGAGTTACTGTTGGAGAAGAGATTGGAAAGTCTCCGACTCCCACCTAATTCCTCGAACCTTTCCTTCAATAATTTACCACTATTTTTATAATTTGGGCATAACTTACAAGGAAAAAAAAATATTTAAGACTTAAAATATCCTGTTGGTGGTCCGCGGGATTTAAATTATGAATTTTCTGATCTGTGTGATCTAATACACACATCAAAAAAGTCTAAGCAACATGCATGATATTACAAATTTACCATTTATATTAATTAATTTTTAAGTCTTTACTCACTCAAAGTGCGCAGGTATGTGACCATATTGTTATTGATGATATACTCGGTGATCGTAAAAAAAAAATTGATTATGTTTTGTTTTTTTCATAAAATTAAATGAAAGGGAATTTGTTTGGATTTGGGGACTTACATAAACACCACTTGAGTTTTGTAGCATCAAACTTACCTCTCGAGCGGTGCACATCGGCTGGCGTCTTGCAGTCAGTTGTATGTACCGGTCTTGCCGAGTGGTTGTACTCCTTTTACGGCCTGAATGCTGTTCAGTGGATTCCCTTGTATTATTGTAGCGCTGCCAAAGACGACAAAAACACTTCTATGGATGCCAAAATGCCGAGATACCTGAGATTGATTACTTCACGCTTGCGACATCCCTACAGCTCTTTGCATTTCATTTGCCGTGAAATGACGCCGCTCCATGACGTAAAGAATACCTAACAATTCAATTTTGTCGCTAACTTTACTTAAATGGTTGGTAAAATTATAAAATCAAGACTAAACGTAGCAATAAAAACGCACTTGAATCCAAACAAATTCCCTTTCATTTAATTTTATAAAAAAAAAACAAAACATAATCGAATTTTTTTTTTTACGATCACCGAGTATATCATCAATAACAATATGGCCACATACCTGCGCACTTTGAGTGAGTAAAGACTTAAAAATGTATTAATATAAATGGAAAACTTTTAATATCATACATGTTGCTTAGACTTTTTTGATGTGTGTATTTTGGCACGTAGAAGTACCTTTACATTTAATCTAATTATCTGTAATTTTAAAAATACAGCGCAAAACTAATACTTTCTGTTAGAACATGGTTTTTATTCTTTTGTGGCGCCTCATTAGAGTTATTTGTTAGAAAATTGTTAAGTATAAAAATGATATAAATATATACATATAATTTGTAGTAATGTTTTGTTACTTAGGGTTTGCTTTATCTTTTTTTTTTCATAAAATTGGAAGGAGATCGATCTCTGAATAACTTAATGTTAAAGCTTTAAACTCCTCATTTTTATCTTGCCTCGATTTAAATTTATCTCTTTCAAAATATTTCCCCACAAAGATAGGTTCTTATTGGGAAAATCAATAATCACTTGATAATTTTTTGCATTATCTAATACATAATCATTGAACATAATACGTTCGCATGACGCATTTTTGTAATTTAAAGTATGAAAGTGATTTTAAATTAATTAATCAAAAATTAACTAGATAAGACTTTGTTTAATCAGAACACTGTCCAATGCAACAATAATACCCTTCCTTCGTTATTCTGTATTATCATATTTGATAGCCAATTGTTATCTACTGCGTGTATTCTTTAATTGTTTAAATTCTATTATTAGTTTGCTAACAGAATACCCATGATGTTATTGTACATTTTAACACAGAACTTTATTTTAACGGTAGCCGCCTCTGTGATTTTTGAGGACTGTGGTAAGTTTTTTTTAATGTAACACAACACACAAGGACATATTAGGTGCATATCAAAGGGTAAAAAAGAAACATTTCATATTGGTAATGATTTTTCTAGTGTCTACTGTATGCTACAATAAAAACACAGGTACGTTTTATGCTACCTTTTCCGACTTAATAGCCAATGAGAGCTATAACCCTCGAAACTCGCGAATCCTACCTACCTATTGATTGCTTTTACCATTACCAACATTTTTTTAAATAACAAATATGTTAAAACAATTTACCGCATATTAATAACAATATAGATAATACTTTGTTATAATAATATATCCATATCAACTTAGTATTACGCTAAACCAGTTATTTGGAGTGTACGATACAGATTATGAGATTACTAATCCAAAAGCAATGATTTTTATTGCTGTCATAAATTTTATAAATAACTTATCAATGTATTAAAATTTTTATGCAAAAAATTAACGATTTGAGGTTGCGATATAATTCATAGTAACTAAACATAAATTTTAAAAAAATATTGTGTTAAAACGTGTTTGTGGCTTTACTTGGTAACTTCAAAGAATAAAAAACAGTAGAGAAGTCTTAAGTTTTATTTATTACTATAATGTGTGATTTTAATATTGTATATTAAATGAATGACCTTTATCGAATTTGGAATCACTGATGCAGAAATGTCGAGTTTGTTTAATTCTGTGGTCATTTGGAAGAAAAGGCCTTGAACGCTTCTTGAAACCTGGGATTACCTTGAAAAGTAAAATTTAAAGATCAATTTATTTTAATTTAATTTATATAACCACTTTTAATCGCCAATAATTTATCATTCAAGCGACGCATTTAATTCTGTGAAGAAGTCTCAAGAAACTCGAGACTACGAGAGTAATTTATGAAATTTCTACCGTTTCGTTGTGATAAATATTACAACAAAATAGTTTTGGATGATTTTAAACATAGATGATATATTTTTAGGACCGTTTCTGACCGTCATGTGAATACAATAACAAACAAAATGAAAAAATATTAGTTAACTTTAAAATAATATCGTAATCGTTGTATGCTTTCAAAGTTTTTCACGCCAAAAATAAACAAGGCATTTGTATTTCACATGCAAGCATGTCGATTCTTTGTCATGGTTAAATACATTTGTCGTCGTCACAGTTCACTTACCTATTACTTATCATTCATCACGCATTCTGTTTTACGTCTTCCTGACTCCCCCAAAATACGTGCATTGTTTAATTATTCCTGATGTTTCAGTAATTTCTATGTCGCTTACAATTAATTGAAAAAAATGGGAGTTAAAATTATAATTATAGTTAGTACATAATATGAAATTAACCATCCTTTTGATATAATAACTGGTGGAATGAGGATAAATATTATGTCATAGCATTATGAAATAACATTGATCGAATGACCGATGGTGTAGAAGTGAAGTTTACGTATTGGCATTCGCCTATCAGGTACATCAACGATCTGGTAAAGATCAGAGGAAATCGTTTGATTCAATCACATCGGATCGGGCTTAAAAACCATAGGTGCTGCTACGTTCAGCTGTGGACAGCGACGGACTGAAATGATGATGACGAATCATTACAGTTATTTTAAACTGAATGAAAATGACAATACAAACACCTTTCGCAGGCTGTAGAAAACTATGTACAAGATTCTATTAATTTCATCGATAATTCCAAATCATGACCGAATCTAATTCAGTATTACTAATACAAAACAGGTTCGGCGTACGAGTTACACAGGGTAAATATATTCGGATGTGGTATGAGACTTCCGTGTTTCATCACACTCGGCGAAAATGTTCCTGTCACAATGAAATTTTACTCTGGTAAGTAATATTTAAGTAGTTGCATCTTTATACGAGTCGCTCTCATTTGACTAATTTTACTTTCTTCATGGTTACTATAGATTTTAAAGTAAATTTTATTAAATTGGTCTACACCGACACCCTCATTCACGTTTTGCCTTTATATGCTATAGTAAATATGTCAGTGACATTTTTTTTTTTTCTACTTTTCCCTGATATTATTATTCAGGGGTTTTTTATCCTATTTACGTAATTTGCTAGTAATAATATTTTATATATTACGAAAATCGTATTTACTTATCCTTATTCCTATTGTTAACTATTGTACATATATTTATACAGAATTTGAAAAATTTTTCTCTAAGTAACTTATTTTTTACCAACTCGCATAAACCTACTTTATCTATTTTCAGCCCTTTCTCTTGCTCGAATTCATGCCGCGAGTTCATATGGATAGGACACTCCGTTAGCAAATGAGGAACCGTTTCCTCCGTGGCGTTATCACATATGCACCATGGATTGTCCCGACACTTGAAGTGGTTCAAGTATTGGGAGAATCCGCCGTGGCCAGTAAATATCTGGGTTAAGTGACCAGTTGGCCGGATCTTTCTTATCAAGTTATACGCCTCAGTTGCGTCTGGGAAAAACAGTTTCGTGATGGACGCGGTTGTACCCTCGTTATATCGGGTGCTCCATCTCGCAACTGAGGCCTTTCGAAGTAGACACTTAACATACGACTCTGGGCACTGGTCATAGTCTGGCTTCCTTCTGCTGTTAAGGGCAGCCAGCTTGGCCAGTTCATCCGCACGCTCGTTGCCAGGTATGCCCGCGTGGGCTTTGACCCAGAATAAGGATACATTCTTGCTCTGGTCAGAGGCCCTACGTAAATTTTCTCTAGCCAACACCGCAAGAGGATGGAGCGAGCCATAATTTGTAACAGTATCTATATTATACTTCTATATATATATTATACTTCTCTTCTCACTTTCCACTGAACCTCATTGTGCTTTTCTCAGTCAGTCAGTCAGTCAGTCTCAGTCAGTCTCAGTCAGTCAGTCAGTGTCAGTGACATTATAAAAGATAACTATTAAAGAAAGAAAGGATCAGGATCTCAGTCTATTTACTTTTATTTCAGAGTTCGAATCGAATAAGTTGAATCAAGATGTCATAATTAATATAAACTTTATTTCCTTGAGAACATTTGTAACACCAGGTTAGTGTCCATTGTTTAATTCTTTTATCTATTAAATGTATAAAATGATGCGTTTAATTGTAAGGAGAATTCATGTATAAAGTGATTTTTTTAGATCCATGTTCAACAGTAGATTGTCCAGTGAGGTCAGATTCGTTCACATCATTTACCAGCATCATGAGTGTACCTACAAATATTGCCGTGGTAAATATTTTGATTTATTGTTCAAGTATATTTGTGTGTTCTGTCGGGTTTTCCACAAATTGGCTTTGAAAATCGCAACCACAAAATTGTAGACCGATCACACATGTTTTATTTAGACAAACTTTAAACCCTTGATTTCTAACTATGTTACATTAATATCTTATTTTATTCATATTACTGAGGTAATGAGACTCTTAACATCTCATTTTCTAAAGCGACAAGCGCAATGTGGTGAAGTGTATACTATCTTAACTAGCGCTACGTTATTATGGGCATGCGTAACACTTACCATCGGGTGAACGCCCTGCTCGACTCGTTGCCACGTAGAATAAAAAAAAATATAATCTACATATCAAATGCTTATTAATTAGAATAGAATTTTTTTTTAATAGTTTTTAGGTGTTAATAATTTTGCCAGCACTAATTATTGCTAGTATGATTAATATTTTTTATTTGATAGATCCTTTTGAGCACAGTCATCTTTGAAATTGTTTTTTGTTTCACCAAAAAACCATTGCTGAAACCGGATCATTGCGCAAAATCGCATCATCATGTTCATGCCAGGCCCAAAAAAAGTCGATAAAAATTATTAACGTCGAATTAAAAACTTGTACTTGTGGTTACTTACAGAATCGACGTGGATTTTTGCAATGGAGAGTGTACAATGAGAAAAATCGTTTAGTTTTGTGCTACTCCGTATTAGTCCAAACAGAGAGTCCATTACAAAAAGTTCTTCGTAGATTTAAGATCAAACCGTATAACTATATGGCATCGGAAGAGTATTATTATGATTTCAAGAAATAACATTTTGTATACTATATATCAATGATAGATCTGTATAAAAAACATTTTATATTGCGGTATTATTGTATTCACAATATTGTAATTTACTAAAAAAAATCATAAATTATATTAATTTTAATAAAACTACAGATACCTATATTTTTAAAATGTTTAACTTACATTATTAAGTCTCCCGAACGGAGTTGAATATAACAAAGGTTGGTTGATCTCTATAAAGTAACCTTAAACATTAAATTTATTTAAACTTGTATCAATTTAGTTAAATTGTTTTAATATGTTTATTATGTAAGAAATTTCATACGTTATATGTAATTTCACGTATTAATTTTTTCGCGATTGTTAAATTATATAACGGAGTGTGAGTAAAATAAAACAGAATTGCAGATTTTTCACAGTGGAAAAAGCGCGATGTATGCTATTTCAAACACAAAAATACAAAGTAAATTTTTTCTTTTGCTTATATACTTTTTTTCCGTTATTGCTAAATTGTTATTAATACTTTATTTATTTTCGTTGTTCACGTTATATAGTTATAAAGCATTTATCCATTTTTGTAGTTGTATATATAATCGCAACAAAATTTTGGGACACTAAATGTACTAAATTAAAAAAGACGCTTTATTAAACTAATGATCATCTGTGTGTCTCTTAATATTTTTCTGCATTATATTTTTTTCCCAGGAACATTTGTTTTAAAGTTTAGTATTATGATTTCCGGTTTTACTTACACAATAAAACTTTGTATTAAGTCATAGCAGTTTTAACATCAACTTATATACAAATCTGCTGCAACTATTTATAAACCTTTAATTCTAAGTGTTAACGTTTTTTATCGTTTTGTTTTGCTGTACTAAGTACTATCTTAAAAATAAGGTAAATCCACCAATCCTCATTTGGCCAACGTGTTAGACGAATGGCCTTGACTTTCTTCTTGCGAGAGAAAGCCCCTAGTGCCAGCAATAGGAACAATAGAGGGCTGTTTATAATCATTATAATATTATTAAATTAAACACACGGTATTGCACGCAGTTTTTAAAACATAAAAATTCAAATTATTAACTGGGGATTGGTCACAAAGATTGTTGATTGTGTGCACGGAGGAGAACATCACATTATGCCCGTATAAGCAGTTGTTAAGCAACGTTCAAGTCAGTTCACAGCAAGCCGCCAACCGCTAAGCACAATGTTAAAAAGATACGTAGTTGCGCTCTCCGTTCTGGCTTTCGCCGCTTCCACCAATGTATACCAATGTCCCGGTAAGTTATTTACGCAACACTCCGACCCGCTTTCCACTTGTTCAGCGTCATAATATTTATTCTACATAAAATAACTTCGGTTCAATCACACAGAACATTTCAATGATTTTATTAAAAATCATTATAATAAAATCCTTTCACATACCAGTGCTTTTACAAATCATTAAAGTGCTTGAAACATTAATGAGTTTGTGTGCGGAACGGGTGTATTTATAAAAAATTAAGTTGCATAAAACTGGTATTAGTACTATTGTCCGCATGCTGTTCTATTGTTTTTGCATAAGTAATATTAATGTGCCAAGAGTTATTAAAGATGTATACGTAATTGATTAATTTTCTCGCGTATAGTGATACCGCGTAGTTTGATATCGTAAATAAATACTTCAAACAAATGTAGTAATAAGAAAACTTTTTGCCTTTTATCAATACATACATATTTAAACGACAACTCACAATGGTATATCCAATTTTTTATTGTTATAATATAAAAATAATTTAGGAAAATAAATAAATAAATGATGTATAAAAAGTAATACACATAGTAGCTAAGCAATTTAGCTCCGGTAAATACTCACCTTGCTCTGCCAATCTGACTAATCATGGTTAAGGTGATATCACTAGGAAATGTAAGTTAAATATAGCATTTATTTGTATTTGTCCTTTTTAAACCCAAGCTTCATACATAATTGTGTTTAGAGAGTTTGTAAATATAATAAAAAAATGGCGAATTCGGTAAAGATCCACACACAGCACTTCAGATGTAAACATATAATTTTTCATAACATTTCATTGAACAAAAATATTTGTTTTTTATGTGTTTTACATACCTAAGACTTTTTTATATTCAATTAAATAAGAATGAAGTTTTATTTTTATCAATTATATACACATTATATAAGTTTTTAACTTAGTTCCGTTGCCTTGTAGTCTACGTAATTTACCTAACATCGACACATAATACAATTTTTTTTTTCTGGAACATTAATTAATCTGCTAATTACCTAAAGCAGAACATTCCTCTAACAGGTCCTTCAGATGTTACACTAAAAGTAAAAGAGTAGGAAGTACAACTGTATTGATATGAAACATGACATCATTTGTAATATTTATTAAAAAGTAAATATTTATTTACTTTTTACTTAGACGCCATAAAAGTATATAAACGAATAAAAGCTTCAAGACGCTCTTTAGCAGTCTGTTAATACCGAATACCCTGATAAAAGACATTTAGGGGATGCATACCGTACCTAACAACTTTGTACTTATCTATAGTTAAAAATATACTTACCAATTTTAGTTTAGTACAGTTCGTGGTGTAACGGTAGTCTTTATTTATAAATTTGCATGCCTTTTGAGTCCGCAATGAGATTATTATTTAGACAGATTCAGAGAGCTAGGACTCGCAATTCTTATTTGCTTGTATGAAGTGCAAGGTCCTGAAGACATCCTCATGTTTTTGAAGCCTCATCGATTCTCTACCAAATTATTAGAATCGAAATGAAAAATAGGCAAGGAGAATTCTTTTATGAATTCTAATACTATACTTCCCTTATATTTCGCTTACATACAGTGCTGATTTCTTTTGGAAACAAGACATTAAAAAAAACAAAAAAATGTTAGAAAACTGCTTTTCTGTTATCAAGTGAATGAATTGTCTTTTTAATTGCTCGTATCGCTACAATAGTGAACCATAACATCAATGCTCTAGAAATATCTAAAATTATTATTTTTACAGGTAATTTTTATTTATTATTATTGCTACATAAACGTGGAGTCTTCCTCTTGACTAATATTTTAGTTTTAATTAACCCTTTGGACTAATATTTTAATTTTATTAAACATGCAATGAAAATATATTCCAATTGCTTATGGAGCACGACTAAGCAATTACATTTAATTTATTACAGAAATATGATAAGATTATGTTATTTTACACTATAAATGACGTATTTCCTGTCCTTTTCATAAGTAATTCTGTTTTGTTTATAAATATAAAGATATTTGTTTATTGTACTTCACTGCAGCGAGTTTTTATTTTTTTTTAGATTAATTTGATGCAGTCTCCAAGACTAGCGTGTCAGTGAAGTTGTTAAGAAAGTATTATTTATTTACCGCTTACAAATAAACTAAAGTCACGGAAAAAGTAGTACAGACGAGCTTAACTCACATTATACACAAAGTACTTGCTAATACGCTTTTCGTGTATACTAAACTATTTCTGTGACTATAATATAATATAATTATTAACAAGTAGGCAGTCATCGTATCTCTCTATCAGCAGTGGTTGACTAGTAGAGGATACCGAATGCCCGGCGTCACCTTAATTTTGTAGATGCGTTGTAGCTTTTATAGATGAGTAAATATAATGAAATAAATTTTAGAATTTTGTTCTCGTAATGTTTTCCGTTATAACATTATACATATACTGCATTACAATTTATTTGATAAATAACACAGACAGCAATCAGTACAGTTTTCTATAGCTTATAACTTTGTCTATTTCGTGATGATTACTGTGGTGGGGTAGGTCTCTGTTGCCGGAGACCGTCTGGATGGGTACCACCGCAGCTCCTATTTCAACCGCCAAATAGTAGTGTGCAAACATTACTGTGTTCCGGTTTGAAGAGCGCTGTAGCTAGTGTAATTACTGGGGTAACGAGGCTTAACACCTTATGTCTCAAGGCGACGAGCGCAATGTGGTGCAGTGTATACCATCTTAACTAGCACCGCGTTGTCATGGGCAAGCGTATCACTTACCATCAGGTGAACGTCTTGCTCGTCTCGTCGCACAGTAGTATTAAAAAAAAATACTGCTGCGATATTATCACTCACTATCGCTGAATTATAAAAGCATTTAATTGCTGGTGGTAGGTCTCTTGCTCAAATGGTGTTATATTTGTCGCAGTTAAGAGATTCTACTGTTAGGGATGACTACAGTGCTCTCTAGGATATTGTGTAGTGCAGATGAACACAAGTGTATTCTGTAGAAGATATCGTGCCCACAGGCTTTTTTGAAAAGTGAAGTGAGTTACATAATAATCATAGATTGTATATGTGACCAAATTAAGTGTTTGTCCAATTTTTATTCTAAAATCGCACAGAACACCAAAATATCGCATTATTTAAACAACACATTATATAAATTTTATGTTAAATGCTTCAGAGGAGTATTTACACGCGAACCTTAATGTCTGCCGTTATTTTGTGATATTCTAATACGGTGTCGAATGCTCCAAAGCACGACCAATCCCATTCTGACAAATAAAGTTTGTGTCGAAAATATGATGATTACAAAATTTTACCGACAGTTACCCCGCAGGTCAACCATGTAAGACTATAATAGTTATCGTTTTAAATCAATATTTGTCATCTAATACTATTAAGTGTAGTAGTGTTTAACAAGCGTCGTTCCAACAATATTATATAATAATAAATTATTGCTGCAACATACAGGATCCTAATTACGCTGCACCAAAATGACGAACCCAAAGTATTGTATAAACAGCACTTGAGAGTCTACTGTGCAGCCGTTCTTCAATGTTCTGGTAATTCAATGTTCTGGCTGTGGTTTTCCTCTCATTTTGAAAAAGATGTGCCTCCATGCTTTACCGTTTCCAACAGCATTCTAGTTGTGTGAATAGGTGAAACTCCTCGCTTATAGGCCACAGGATGTAAACATAGACAGTAACGCAAAAAAAAATCTGTTCTTATTTAAAATGTTTACTAATACCAGTCATTAGGTAATAAATATTTTCATTAACACTATAACCATGAGCCCGAGATAAATGAGATTTATGCAAAGGCTAACGTCAAGTTCGCCTCGCTGGTTGAGTTGAATTAAGTATATGCCACAGTCAAACATGTTTAATTAAAATAGACTCATCATAAGAGCAGTGACCATAACCTCTACAAAGTTTTGAGTTGTAGTGGTATGATCAGCCTTGCAAACATCATGTTCCCTTGAACTACGTTTTTATTAACTTAATGACATCAGCAAGCAGCCTCGTTTACTCCTACGTCGTTTACTATACATCTTCCTTTTTATGTTGGATATGTACGAAAGCTTGTTACATTTTATTTTATGAGAATACATATATGACGAACTAGCAACGATTGTAAGACTTTTTTTTTATTTACTAAACCACAAACTTAACAGTGAAAATTAGTGAAAAAGTTATTGTCTTTGCCTCTCTTAAAATAAAAGCCTGAACACACTAACGCTGTTACAGTGGCAATTTAAGAATGGTAGGTAGACAGTTAGTTGTGTTTAAAAGAACCCTATCGACCGACATTCATATTCCTGGTTTTATATATCTCCGAAATCGAACCAATATGATAAAACTATCGCTTATTCTCTACGTTACGAATACAGTTCTCATTATATTGTCCACCGTGTATACTTTTGTAATATCATACTTATATAGATACATTAATGTTATAGATAGTAATGTCAGTAGAAATAATACTACTTAATAATGTTTGCCTCGCAGAGTTATTAAGCTGGTAAGTATTTATTTACTCAAATACTGTGTTAAGTTACGTATAATTAGAACTATAATAATAATATTGAGTTATACAACGTTAGGCCACGTGCAATTTTCAGTCACCATAACAATCTTTAATTATGATAGTAAGAAAATATTCTTCTATTTATACAACCTATATGGCTACGTATTATAGTTTGTTTAAGTGTTATTTAATTAAAGAACGGATGTTATTTGTTGCAGTTTTATCCTTAGTAAACTATAGAATATTATATTTGTAAAGCCCGCTAGTCTCGTACACTAAGTAACTTACTTAACTTGTTTAAATAATTAAAATACTTTACTATGGAGAACATGTAATTAAAAATACATATATCAGAGGCTTTATTGTAACAAAACAGTTACAACATTATCAAACGTAACAGGAATAATAACTCGTCGCGACACAGAAATGTTAGAAAGCTTTTTTTAATATTTTCGGTTTTGACAGACCTTCGAGTCAGAGTCGTTGACTATCAGTTCCGAAGTTTTTCTAAAATCTACTTTCTTTTGACTATTGAGATTAGTAAGCATAATATATGATGGTATATGTACAAATCGATTGGGATATCTTTGTTTACACGTGGTAGGTCCATCGGAGTATCTATTTCTGCCGCCAATTATTAGGATACAAACATTACTCTGTTCGGCTTGAACGTCGTTGCAGCTGTGAAAACAAGCTTTAACATCTTATGTTTCAAGGCGATGTGCATCACAATGGTTTGGACGGACATATTATTTACCATCGGCGAAAGTTTCGCACTTCTCGACGAATAAAAAAGTTCGCAAGTAGACATCATAGGCTGAAATATGAAGACAATACGTGACGTAGTACCAGAATAATTATAGTAACTAAAAAGCAAAATACAAGCGAAAATTAAAAGCTTCGACGTTCGTTTAATGATTCATTATAACTCAAAGAAATATTTAAAGTCTTCATATTCTCAATTTGTATTCCGTATGTCGATTGTATATTCATAATAAATATGCAAGGACGATGGTTTTTGAATCTACAAGTACGTTTTGTGGTAAATAAAAATAGTCAGAAGAAAAAAACTCCAACTTTAAAAAAACTTTGCTTCCTACATTACAAGAGGTTTTCATAATATCATAAAACTTTTAATAGAAATCACACAATCCTACTTATATATGGTACAGCAATATACTATGACAGCCCCCACAACAATTCTTATACACATGATGATTATTTATAAAAGAAATTTATTCAATATGTATCAAGGTTTAAAATTTCGTATGGTTTAGTAAACGTTGCATCAATTAGTGTGTCTGATAAAAACTAGTTTATGACATATTTTACCTTGTCTGGCATGTTAGAACGTCCCTCATCGTCACTCTAATCCGGACGTGTTGTAAAAGTCGATTAAGGAGTGAAAATTACAAGTAAAGGGCAGCTTTATCTGTTTAGTTTACCAATGTCATCATTTGAAGAGCGCGACAAATATGGCAATTCCTCTACTCCAGAAAAAGCCTATATACAAGGGAACATTAAATAGCTAAAACTAAGTAAATTAAAACATAAATTTAACGATTAGTTCTAGTTACCTATACTAAATGATTAAAGACAGTTGTTTTGAACAGTCTATGCTATATATATATGCCCAGCTATTCGACACCGTCTTTAAAAATTTTGATGAGTTATATTATACCACATTGTAGTACATACATATGGATTTACGGATATGTTAAAATAAATAACGTATGTCAATTACAGATTCATCGCGAGGTGTAGTTCAGAACAGCGTACAACTTCATCCTTGCAAGAAGTTACCATGCCCTCTCAAGAAAGGAACTACTCAGTTTATCACTATCGAGTTTACTCCAGGTAACTATTATATATAACCCAACCACCGCTCTACTCGTAACGTACGTTTCTAACTTTTATGCAAAGCTTGGCGAGTACAGAAAGTACAGAGGTTATTTGGATAAGCCAACGTTTTGCGTTAGAAGTCAATAAGCTAAATTTAAAGCAACAATTATGTTATGTTTATAAAGAATAATCCTGCAATCATAAATATAGACAAAATTACTTTTAGCGGATTTAAATTATTAACTTTAATTATAATTTTGTATTATCGTTTTCGTCAGAGTTAAGTATTTATTTAATCAAGAATAATAAACCACAAAACCTTCGCGATTTCCGAATTTGGAAATTGAACGTTGGTACTGTATGTTTTCCCTTATTATATCACCCTTCTCTTGTTTAAATGATAAAACACCTTATTGCATTACGGCATTAGACTTGTTTTCTAAAGTAAATCAAAAACTGTTTATACATGTAAGTACTCATATTTATCACCGCCAACTAAGTTTGAGTGTTCATAATGCACTCTATTCAAAATTTTCTATTCGTTAATACTTTTAAGGTGAAATTCTTAAATATTTTTAAAACTAATGTAAACCAAACGAATTAAGTAATAAAAAAACTATTAAGTGTTGGTGTGTTCGTAGAGAACGCGATCCACGAAATGGTGTATCCTTTTGTGATGTTATTTTATCCATGTTTACTGTACATGCATTTTCATAAGCATGCGTAGTCCTATTTTATATGCTCATACCGGAAAAAATTATATCTAACGTTCAAACAGCTCATGGAATATTTACTGCAGTAAAACATGAGTAACATGTTTAACGGAAACAAAACTTATGTGACTGGATTTATAACCCTCTATTGTATTGTCATGCCATAATATATGTACATATTAAATAATGCTTCTTTGCGTATACCGCAAATAGGTCTGTGTTTAAATTTTGGACTAAACAATAATATTTTTGTAAAGGAAACAGTTTCCATCAATGTTTTTTAAAAAATTGGGTTTCCGGGTCTGCAGACCAGTGTATGTGTACCAATATTATTTTGCATGAACATACGTCATTTTAAATGACGTCTTAACCAGTAAAATTATTAATATAACAAGGCTGACCATCTTACTTCGTAAGGCGACGACGCCAATGTGGCGTTGTATAAACATCCTAAGAAGTATAGTATAGTTATAAGCAAGCATTTACCGTCAGGTAAACATAGATTCGCATATTATTAATCTGTGATATTTTTTTCTTTACAGAGTCCGAAATTAAAGAAATAACGAATAGAGTATCAGCAAATGTATTAGGAGTGAATGTGCCGTTCATAGGAGTGGATGGAAATTCTATATGTGATAAAGTATTTATGGAGGGTGGTGAAAAGGCTTCGTGTCCACTTAAAGCTGGCAATAAATATATCTACAAGGATTCATTCCCTGTTCACAGCTTCTACCCGTCTTTGAGTGTGAATATTCATTGGGCGTTACAATCTGGTGAACACGACATAGTGTGTTTTGAAGTTCCAGCAAGAATTAAATAATCATAAGTACCAATTATTAGTACTAAGTTAAAGTGTTTATTATTCAAAAAATGTCATTTTGTAGTCTATTTCTTTTCGCGTTTCGACAGTAAACTTAATTAATATTACAATAGTGGAGGTGGGGCGGCATTAGGGAAGCGATATCGTGTTAATATAATCTAAATCGTAATACGATAATATTACGGTCATTAATAATAATTTCAGTTTTACTTTGAACAAAGTTTAATAAAATAAAAATATTTTTAATGGAGGTTACAATTTCTTTAGGGTTACATAGTGTATTCGATTATATTTTATTAAATAAAAAGAAAATTATTTTATTGTGAAAATTAATTCTTCTTCGAGGACGTAATTACAGCGGGTACTTCGAAGCAAATGATATTTTTATTACCGTCTTTTAGCGCCCAGTGTACCCGTAAATCAGTATTGGGGTAAAAGGACTCAATTGGAAAGACGTTGGTATATATATACTCTTCCCCGGCAGCCAAAGGGCAAGGGGCAGGAGAGCCGTCGCTGCGTGTTACCTGTGGGCAAGCGCTAACCCCCGTGACCCCGAGAAACGGAAGAGGTAGGCTTGCAACTGTTGCGTACACTTCATTTACGAGCGTTTTAACTTCATGGTCTGCAACAACACAACTATGTTATATATTACATTTCAGAGATATATTATATTAGAAACATCAATTCAAATATAAATTAATCTGCCATAACTCCCACATTCACACGTCCAGCCACAAAGCTCGCACAGCTCACACCTCGCACACTGCCCAAACAAGAATGTGTCGAGACTTAGTCATCTGTCTTTTATAGTGAAAAGATGTTATGCTATACCCTCCCTTTTTTATTTTAGTCTTTTAAAAAAGTCGATATACCTACTATTTTACTAACAAAATATTGGTAATCACAATTATTTTTATCAATATCTAACAATTATAATGATAAGAAAGGAAAAATCGTTGATTTAAAAAAAGGGATATAATATTTATCTGTTGGAATAATCACGAAAATAAAAAAAAAACAAAGTCATAACGTATAACAGATCTCTCATTGAGTGAACAAAAAGTAATTAATGGATATTTCATTGTCTCTCTATATATTTCTTAAGCTTAATTTAATCCCACGTTTAATTACTTACAGACAATTGTTACTTAGTTGTGACTTCTAATAAGCGTTAACTAAGACTAAAATGAGAATCACAACAATAAGGACGATTGTACAAAGTAATTGTTTTTTTTAAATATAGTATAGTAGTAAAGTTGCCTTTTAAAAATTTTACTAAAAATTAAATATATTTTGTATAAAAATTCCTGCATTGTGAAGAAAGGTTTTTGTTGGAAATTCTTTTTTTTTTGAACATATATTGCAATAAGAACTAAGACAATCTTTAAGGAACTAAGACAATAACTTCTCCGAAACCGAGGTTTTTATTTATTTAAAATCTTCATTTAACGATCTAAAATTGGGTAACAAAAGGCGGCTTAATGCCTGTGAGCATTATCTACCAGTCAACCTACGACGTATAATGTCAAATATTTAGGTATGAGGCTAGATTCATCCTTAAGGTGGTCTAAGCATATTAAAGATATTCGTGAAAATGTAGAAAAATATATTAATATTCTCAAAATCTTAACAGGGGCGCGATGGGGCGTTCATCCACAAAATTTACGACGTTTTTATATAGCCACAATACGAAGTAGAATGGATTATGGTAGTTTTTTATATAATTCTAGTTGCAAAACGCAATTAAAAAAATTAGATATAATCCAGAACCAATGTATGCGTATTATAGGAGGTTTTGTCAAAACTACGCCAATACATGTGATGGAATGTGAATTATTTATACCCCCATTGTACATAAGGAGACAGTATTTAGCAGGCAAATTTTATCTATCATGTAAGTCACTAGTTAACAAAAATGTAAACAAGTTATTAAATAAGTTAACAGATACTGGGTGCAGTTCATATTGGCAAAGAAACAAAAAACCGTTGCTATTACAGATGCACAATCAACTAAAAAGCGCATCTATTTACGAAAGTAACATGCTAGAAATGTTTTCGACGTCGTCATGGGTCAGCAATATGGATCTTTGTAACCATGTGCAACCACACATAGAAACTTTGTCAGGCCATAAAAATAATTACTCAAGAGATGATTTAGGTCAAATATGCAATCATTTCATACAAGATCGATATCGCGAAACATATAAAATCTACACGGATGGATCAAAGGGTAAGGATGGTACAGGTATTGCCTTTTTAGATATCCAGAATGGAAATTACGTTAAATTACGTGTGTCAACAAACATATCCATTATGCACGCGGAGTTGATAGCCATTGCTGAGGCCCTGGCATACACTTACGATATTGAAGACGAGAACGTGGTGATACTGTCCGATTCAAAGAGTGAACTCCAGCATGTGGCTCGATGCTCCTCGAACACCCGAGGAGCACCGATAGCTTACGACATTATTAAGTCGTTGTATGAACTGAGTGCTCAAGGAAGGAAAGTGGTGCTACAATGGATACCTTCTCATATTGGTGTGCCAGGAAACGATATGGTAGATGCTTTAGCTAAAGAGGCTGTTTCGAACGGAGAGGAGTCATTTTGTCGACCATACTTTACAGAATTATTGGGCACGGTGCGGGAGACATCTAGAAACAGCTGGAGTGAACATTTTGATGAAAGATCGTTAAGCAAAGGTATATGGTACAAAACTATACAAAACAGTTTACCACGCAATCCGTGGTTCAGTGATGCTAATTTGAATAGGGACGAAGTCGTCATAGCTCACAGACTCCGATCAGGACACGCGCCAATAAACAACTTCGCATTCTTAATGAAAAAAAAGGATTCTCCAAATTGCACAGAGTGTGGGACGATAGAAGACGTGTACCATATCTTAGTGGAGTGCGTTAGAACAAATTATGAGAGATTGCAATTCCTTATACAATTTCCACATAATATAATGGACACCGGAATTTTTAACAGTGTTCTGGCCTATCCCAAATCGGACCAGGCCAGAACACTGTACAAAATTGTAATTAAATATTTAAGAAGAAGAGCATAATTGTAAACCTCTATGGGGGTGGCATCGTCACTATGTGACAAAACCCCTTATAAAAAAAAATAAAGATTAAAAAAAAAAAAAAAAACTGCGACGTGTGGAGACGCAGTGATAGGAGAGGTACATAAATTAAATTTGATATAAAAAACAAACTTTAGTTACATATATACATTTCTAATTTTAATGTATTTTATACAAAATCTGTTTATGTCTAACTACTCAAAAATGACGTTATAAAATAAATCTGTAATTAATGAATGCCCAACATTCATCACAATTGGAGTTTCTAGATATAAACATAAAATGGCGTATTCCAAATACAGTATTTCCTAAATTATTGATAAATGTTTATCCTGTTAAATACCTGGCTTGAACTTGAAGATGACAGTAGTGTTGGTGCCTTTCCTTAGCTTACAGCTCTTCTTACCACAAGGTGTAACTTGGATTCGGTCCCTCAGGTTATCGAAATTTTGTCCTGTAAAATATTACCATGGAAATGTTTAGTTATCAAATTTGTTTGTTTAACTTTCTTATAAGTATTTCGACTCTGTCGATTCGTTATAAAAATATATTGCGAACTTAAACTAAAATACTGTGGAGTTTTTTTGCGCAATATAATATTTAAAACCAATTAAAGAAAATATAACTTTTTTATGCCTAGATTGTGTATATTTTTCCGTCGTGGACAATGAAGCTAGTACCTTAATAACAAGTTTACGTCACACATGCAATACATAACAATGAAGTAATTGCATTCTTACTAAGAGGTAATGAAAACCGGAGACACAATTACTGTTAAGGAGTAACCGCATTAACTCTTAAATGGTTTGCTCTTGGATTGTTAGAATACTGGACTCAAACAGCGCATGGCAGTGTTATGTGAAATAAATTACAAGAGAATTTTGTCGAGCAGTGGATTTCCAACTTTAGAGATGATGATGACTAACAATACAACTCGTGTATGATTTCTGTTAGTTGACTAATCATTTATGTGTCTCAAGTTTACTGTTGCTTAACAAAGACTGGCTAATGACAAATCGGTGAAAGAAACAGTAATTAGTAACATTTAACTCAAACATGGTACAGATGCATCTATTCAATGCTAGTAGGCATTATCTACTAGTGAACCACGAAATAGTGAGATTTAAAGTGACAAAAACATATAAAACGTAGATATATTGTCGATGCAGATATACATAAATTATAAAAAAAAACACGTTCAGAGATAAAAGTAAAAGAACAACCTTCAGAAAGCCACTTGTGCACATGATCAGACAGCTTTTTGGACAAGTTAAGGAAATATTTTATTTAGGCATAGTTTTCTTTGCTCTAATATAATACGAAAATTCTAAGTTGTGCCCTGATAAATAACAAAGAACAGTTTAGGGTTTCAAGTAAAAAAGACATTTTATGAAAAATAAACCTGTTAACCACCTTAATGTACTCAAATTGAGGATATAAAATGAATGTTAATGCATGACAATTACATGGAAAGTAAAATTTTGAAAATTTATTTAAGTATTTGTTTTCATATTTATAAACTTATATACAAAGGCAGAACAGGCCACTGTAAAAATAAATTTCGTTAAAGCATTCTGACAATTACACCTACAAGATAATAATAATATCATTTAACACTTAAACACGGAAATGACCCTGTTTTATAAAATAAAATTAACATACAAACAAAATAAAGACGTGAAAAACTCAGCTTTTAGAGCAATAAACATGAATTGTTTAATTTTTTTTCTTAATAACTATTTAGATGTACCTTCATTTCCTACTATAACTGGTTCTTTGTTTTAATTAATACCATTACGAAACTTTTTAGGTTTAACATAAACTTTAAAACATATTTTATTTATATTATAATATAAAAGGAAGGACAACGTGTGCATTTTATGTAAATTAAATAACTTGAGTAACCTTTTATTTATTTGTTTAGGTAGTGCTGTGACATTTTTATACGCAGACAGAGGTCTGATCACAAGATATCCTGGTCAGGGTTACAAGAGATTCCTATACAAAAAAAACATAGTACTGTTCGTCTTTACTGATAATTTTCGTTACAGTTTTTTTTAATTTAAATCATTTATCTTTTATATTGTACCAAACCTACAGACTGGTCCACCTATTAAAAACCATTTCTTTTCTTGATCTCCTTCGATTTGCATCGAAATCCAGGTAATTATAATGACAACAAAGTTCAAGGGAAAGTTATATAATCATGATTACTTTGAATACATTTCTATTGATATTGACTGATAACTTGACTGCATCCGTGACGTGTTGGCTAAACCATTTCCCTATAAAAAAAATCAAATCCTCCTTCCCAATAACACAAAGGCACCTGATTCAATTCCAGTCCCATATGTATATAGCCGGATTTTGGTTGGCGCTATGTTTTTGCGAATATGCCCGGCTAGCTACTACTCCTTATGTTATTTAAAAATCTGTTGCTTCAACAGCATTTTGTTCCGACTATCGACTTATGGGATTCGGAGTATTTAGCGCAAGCACGCTTCACCATTCACAGCCTCAATGTCTTTTAACACCGTGAATTTGAGATCACGTGTTAATCCATAGTAAACGATTATTTCAGTGATTGAATCAAAAATATTTTTTGAAAGAAAACTATATGTAATATAAATAATATGTATTCACATGTATGAAGTAGAAGGAATGAATGTGTTAAATTCAAACCTGGCATTGTGGCGTTCAATGCGCTCCTTAAGCGGATTCACTCAATTAAAATTAAATAGGTTCCTATTGTAGCGGACTGGCCGCAACATTATACCTATGTTCAACGTCGAAAATAATCATTGCTTATCCTTAAAACTTTAAAAGGTATAAAATTATTTATTCTTTTACCATGTCATAATAATATCACCAACTACAAATGTTCATATGTAAATTTTGTTGTGAAATATATCTGTAACATGATTACATATAAAAGTATAACAAAAATAGAGTTGAGTAAACAGTACGCGATTTAATATAAAAAAATATAATAAAAAAATTAATCCCTCATTTTTTTTAATTTTTTTTTTGCGTTATAACATATCAGAATTATGTTAACACCCGAGGCCAGTAAAGTCATCAATAATAGTCTCTTTTTGTTACCTGGAAGTTGCTTAAATTAATATTAAATATGTCTAACAGAAACTTTTAAGTACGTCAAACAGACTTTTCTTATTACATATATCGAAATGTTTTCTTAGTGAATATGATTAAAATAAGTTGTATTATTACGAAAATAAATATATCAATATAACATCTTTTTAAATATCACACCTCAGTGATGAAAATGTTTAAGTAACTTACCTTCACACTGTTCCGAAGGAGTAGTATTTGTTTCACTCCATACTAATGATAAGGTTATAGATACGAAAAGAAAACTAATAAAATAAACGCTCTTCATTTTTGAATTACCAACACGACTGCACGCCGAGACGGTGAGAAACAAATTAAATAAAAACCGAGTGGAGAGAACAAGTTTTGACTTGGGATCAGAAGGTCACATTTGCTTTTGAGGTACGTAAGACTAAAATAACACAGAGCCCGACACTGGATTGTACGATTTTATATAACGATTGTTACAATGTTTTTAAATCAATGAATATACAAGTTTCTATTTATCTTTAATTTAATTATTATAGAACAGTTTGCACTACTCACAGTTTAAATATTTCCACTAAGATCTTGGAGGTACTACAATTTTTTTAATGTTCATACATTATTAAAAATAATGGATTTAAGTTTTTCTTTTCGGATAATATAATACAAATATATCTTGAATATCCAGAATATCTGGAAGAAAGACAGTTAAAACACGGACATTCTAAACTTTGGTTATTATTTAGATACAGCTTTCGTTTTAGGTTCAAATTATTTCAACATGTTTAATGTTCATTATTGTTAACAGCTATATCTGTGATTTTCCTTTGTTAGTAAGATATTCAATTGTTTTTTAATAAATTTACGAATTATTTTAATCGAGTGTATAATGTTTATATGAAATTATTATTAAAATTATCATCATTACTAGCCGATAGATGTTCTTCTCTAAATATCTCCACACTGATCACATCACTGCCCATATCCAGCGGTTTCCCGCGACCTTCATCAGACCACAGTTTTAGTTGTATTTTACCTAAACATTTGTATAATAAGAATTGTATCGAAGCATAAATTAATCCACAGTTACTATAATAGAATAAAATTTATGTAAATGAGGCAATTTGTGAGAATCTTAATAAAATGTTTACCTAAAATAATAATATTAAATCAAATACAAACCGTATAAACGATAATTGTTATTTTTATAACAGGATGAGAAATTCAAACAATGAACAATAACTCAAAAAATACACAAAGTAATAATTTTTATATTTTAATGAATCCTTAAACTTAATAGTAATAATACAATTTTGTTAAAATTGTTGTAAATTATATAAATTATTTTATCATCTGACAAAAAATAATACTGCGATTTGAACTTGAGTATCGGACACTTAAAATAAAAATGCATACGTTAAATATTTATAATGAAAGAGACGCTTTCTTAAAGCTCAGACCTGTTTCAATTCAAAGGATAACAGAAAAGTTACACTCTAACATACAAACAATAAAGTTCGTAAAATCATGAAATCTCTAAGAGATTTTTGTTGATGTGATCTTAATAAAAATTATGAGAGTAATTGGTAACAATTGGTACAAACGAAAACATACAGTTTACTTAACCCAATAATGACTAAAAGCAGATCGAAATTTTGCGAGTCGAACATTCACCGGATCATAGGTAATAAGTCGTCTCATAACAACATAGTGGTGGTTAGCATAATACACTGCACCACATTGTCTTCATCGTCTTAACACAAAATGTTGTCTCGTTACCACAGTAATTTCCAGAACAGGTAATGTTTGCACACTATTCTTTGGTGGTAGAAAAAGGATCTACAATGGTACCAAGCTACACGGTCTCCCGCAACAGATGCCCAAACCATCCTAAACTTTAATATTTGAAATTTCCTGAAACTGAACAACATTAGAAATAATTAATGTTCCTCACAATACTTATAATGTACATTTAAATTATTAACAATTTATACACTGTTAATATATAATAAATAATTATAATTATAAAATAATAATTTTAATTGTTCGTAGATTTTATATGACTTTAGCAACTAACACAAGATAAAATGTATTTGAATTGGATGTCTTTTTTTTCAAAGAAACATTTAAAAATCACGTTTAAAGACAATATACAATAGGAATGATACAAACATCCACTACGATTCAAGGACATGCTATTTTTTTCTTTGAATTTCCGCGCTCAATAAGCATGCACACAAAACATTAAAATTAATGGTTGGTCTGTCAAAACTAAAAACAAAACGAATAACACATTTACCGCAATTTGGATAAACAAACACAATTACTTTATCGACAAAACTAATGGTTTGAAGAGCCCTGTTAACACTTGATATCGTATAAAATTAGCTTAAACGAATATATTACATAAAATAATCGAAAAAACTATAGAGAACCCAGAGCCAGGTCACCGCAGGAAGGTCACCGACTTTATGTATAAATTTGATATCTTTTAGTTGTTTTAATATTATGTTTGTCATTATTCACACAGCTCTGTGAGATTATATTTCCCAATATTCATTGTCGTGATAATCTATAAAACATAATAAGTTTACAATGAAAATTAAATAAAAACATTTCAGTACTCGAGTAATTTGTGAGATTTGGCATGCGACGAAGCGACATGAAATAGTCATCATCAGAACATCTTAATGAATACTGTTGTATCATTACGCTGTCTATATAGAATATAAATTATCGCTGTTTATTAAATACAAAAAAGAGAGCAAAGTTACATTTATAGTCATAAAGAATACAAATGAAATAACAAAGTGAAAGGTTAATCGATCGAAATCAAGACAAGAATATTATTCAAATATAAAGATATATACAATGTCATTACTTAAAATAATGAGAGACGCTCACCTGATGGTGAGTGATACATACAATAACGTGGCGCTGGTAACAGAGACCGAATATCAGTAAAAGTGACAACATCTTATGTACCAAAGCAACGAACGCAATATGAGTGTAGTGTAACTGTGGGTGGTCGTATAACTTACCATCAGGTGAATTATAACGGCAACGTAATGCTGCGTGAAGTTTACGCGTTCTTATAGACAATGGTATTATTTTGTAAACGAATCCCGTGTCTTGCACATCACAAGGCTTTAATATTATAAAACAAAAATGTATAATATAATAAAAAGTTATTACTTGTACATAATCAGTACCAAAAATCAATATGTATGTATATATACAAATTCGATTTCGCTGTAGAAAGAATATAAAGAGCTTTTGAAATTTTCATTGTAATAATGATTCTAACAAGTCAGGTAAATGTTTTTTAGTATTTTTGTATTGCAATGATTTGTGTACAAATTTATTTGTACACAAATATTTACTATTTTTATTAAAAAAAAAGAGGATTTTTTGTACTACTATTTGGTTGGTAGTCGCGTGACGAAAAGATTTATTAATCAAAAAAATTAGCAAGGTCAACTTTAGTATTCACGTACCCACAGTTTCTTTAGCGTTCTACTAAAACAGACTACACCATAATCGTGAAAATAATAATCATACTAACTATAACTGTATAGGACCTTGAGTGAATAAAATCCATCGATTTCCAATAACAACCATGTCAAATCACAAAACCAGTAAGTTTCGTGCTATACCGTTAACATAAAAACAGACGGACGGACAGAAATACAAATATAGAGAGCCGTAATATTATTTCCAAAAATTCGAAAACTTCCATTTAATGCGCCTTTTGTGCAAGTAAAACGTATCCACAATTCGATGAGGGTGCCTCCGACAAGTATTTGTCCATATTTATTAATACCTGTGAAGGATCTGTTCCAACTTCATACTCGTTTATAGCTCGATATATCGCCTGGAAAAATATCACAACATATGTATTACATTAAAATATACTCCCGGACACATCTATCGTCCCACCACCCAGTGTTAAAAGTTTCGGCGGTGAGTTACGTAACCACAACATGGAATAAGTGTAACTTAAGTACTGAACACTTAGCGATAACATTCATTCTGTAACATAAAGCCCTCATTGTATTTCATAGTGTATTTAAGAAATAAGTTATATGTAAAGTTTAATCCGCTTGCCAGTGTACTACAGAGCGGTTGTCTGCCTGTAGAATAAAGTATTATTTTATAAAAAGCTTCTTTATTGGTTGCACAACATAACAGTTCTCTCTACACCATTACATGGGACAGTAGTCCCAGAGTTTTATTTACAAAAACTCATCCGCCCGATCGCCCAACATAACTGGCGCAGTCGTAACGGATAGCATCTCCGGAAGATTCGCAACAGCAACAAATCGTGTCTACGAATCCGCTCAAAATCGCGAATACGTCCGGCATCGATTCTACAAAAGAACCTACAACGAGCATCGGGTGGAGTAAAGAAACTCGCAACCGCAACAAATCGTGTCTACGAATCCGCTCAAAATCGCGAATACGTCCGGCATCGATTCTACAAAAGAACCTACGGTGTAACCAAGAGGTTGAAGATAGACAACACGCAGCAGCGGATTCCTGGAATAGCACGTCCAGTCGCAGGAAGAGAACTATATGGACAGCAGGATGCTCTATATGGGGTAAGGAGATTTTCATTACTCCGAGTATTTCCTTTATGTACCATCCCTTCCTCGAAAAGTGTAAACTCATTGATAGGTATTGCAGTCAGTATTAACCTTTAATTAGGGTGTACCTTGTACTATTGGTTATAATCCCGTCGGTTACCAAACTTTTCTCCAATTAGATAAAATTTCTAGCGGAAACGAAAAGGGTTAATCGTAGAAAGATGGCGCAGGGTACACAAACGCAAAGCGTACCGATTATTGAAATAGATCAGTCATTGCTTACGGCTAGTGCCGAATACGCAAAAATCAATGAGCTGTTGCCATCCTATGATGAGAACAGAAAGACAATAAATTTCTTCATAAAGGCAGTAGAAAATGTCTTAGAAATTGTTGACAATAAAAATAAGGATCCTAGCATCGGATTGCTTATAATAAAAAAGTTGGTAGGTAGAGCAGCTGAAGTTTTTTCAAAGGTGCCCAGTTTTAAAACTTGGCCCAATATTAAAAGTGTGTTGAAAATACGATTCGGTGAGACTCGTGACGAGATCACGCTAGTCCACGATCTTAACAATTTATATAGAAATAAAATGGACTTGGATAGTTTTGGCGATAAAGTTAGGTACCTTACTTACACTTTAATTAATCTAGATCCGTTAAAAAAAGAGTTTTACGATAAAAATGGCTATCAACACATTTGTGGGGCAACTAAATCCATACGTATCACTCGTTACAAGGATGCATAAACCAAATAGCCTCGAAAATGCTATTCGGCTAGCAATTCAAGGAATATACTCGTAAATTAAAATTATACGAAAATAAGAATTATAACTATAGTAATAAAGTAGAGCTTACGTCAAAACCGGATTATAGTAATTATAGCTCGTTTTTAAATAATAGATTTGTAAACTAATCGGACCCGCTAACTCCGATAAAAAAAGAAATTAAGCTAGAACCATATAAAAAAGTCAAGTATGAAACAAACGCCGACGCATTATCACGTATAAATATAAAAGCTCTTGACATTACCTCTCAAGAAACAGGCGACCAATCGATAAATAAATTTATTGAAAACTTATCGGGTTCACCTCCAAACATTCCTTTTAGTAATAACACCGACCTCACCAATATAAACATATCCACTCTTTTTAAACTGCCGAGCACTTCAAATCAGAACAATGAACAAACAGAATCTGATAAAAACAAAGACTTATTATACTGTAGAGACGCAATTGATAAACAACTTAAACAACTTCACATAAGAAGCTCTCCTGGTATCGATATCCACAATTTAGAGAAAAGTAGTCATGTTAAAGCTTATACAACTAACGAAACTTTGAATTTTATATTAGAGATACAGTTAGTCATGACAGAACTGTTTACCATCCTACATCTATATACTCAACCCTTTACCTAGATAACCTTATACTTGTTCCCGGGCATCCTTAAACTATACTCGGTAATTATGAGATATCCCCAAGAGCCCTGTACACAAAAAACCAAGAGCTCCAGATCTGCAAATACTTGGATTGGCAACCTTTACAGTTATCAAAAGATTGCATTGTTCAAACAACCACATAAAAACCTAAATAATGTAAGAGTTTTAGATGCTGAAACAACTATAGAAAACAACAAGTTACTACAAGCAAACCCTGTTGGCTTACAATGGTTACTACAATTAATCACTATCGTAAGTTATGTCACCAGAAGTGCAGTACAAAGAGTCAAGTCTCGACGGGCAACTGTACAAGCATCGAGATACAAGAAGCTCCTAACCTAAGGATTGAAGATTCACTCCAACCCTCAGTTCCAGTACGCTTCGTTCTACGGGCGGAGGAGTTACGTAACCACAACATGGAATAAGTGTAACTTAAGTACTGAACACTTAGCGATAACATTCATTCTGTAACATAAAGCCCTCATTGTATTTCATAGTGTATTTAAGAAATAAGTTACATGTAAAGTTTAATCCGCTTGCCAGTGTACTACAGAGCGGTTGTCTGCCTGTAGAATAAAGTATTATTTTATAAAAAGCTTCTTTATTGGTTGCACAACATAACAGTTCTCTCTACACCATTACATGGGACAGTAGTCCCAGAGTTTTATTTACAAAAACTCATCCGCCCGATCGCCCAACATAACTGGTGTCTAGTTAAAAATAAATGTTAGGTGGAGCAATAAGTTTTAATGTAGTTTTGAAGCAGATTTATTGGTCAACCCCTATGTAGGTTTTATTTTAATTTTTCTTGTAATTTCGAATTGATTTGGCCGGCAGGTTTTACAACTTGGGCGACAATTTCAGGCATAGTCTCCATATTTTTTGGTCAACACTGGCTCTAAGTTCAGATTTGCCTTTTTATGGAACCAATAATCGGACACATAAAAAAAAATCCAACTTGTGCGAAATAAACAAGTTTTCTCCATTCCTGGGTCGTTGAAAACAATGAACAGACTCGAATTTTCATTTTTTTTTTTTCATAATCCTGAATTCAAAATTAAAAAAAAAACATAAATAAAGGTTGACCAAAAAATCAGCTTTAAAACTGCATTAAAACTTATTGCTCCACCTAACATTTATTTTTAGCTAGGCACCGGTAAAACTTTTAAACACTAGGTGGGCCGATAGATGTTTCCGGGAGTGTATATTGTGTATATTATATAACAAATATATAGATGTATGTATGCGATAATTTTAATTCATATTAAGTAAATATATTACTTGGAATGCAGGTTGCTTGGTATTGTGGAAGATGCCCCTGCTACCATGAAGAACATAAACTCCGCGTTCCGTTGCATCGGAGCAGGCGTCGCCGTACATGCACTGATCCGATCGGTAGTTATAGCGACATGACAGAACGTAAACAGCTCGCTCATGATAATGAAATATTATATTTATAATATCCTACACAAGCCAAACAATATTAACACTTAAAGTTGCCCTTCATGATATAAACAACATAGTTACAAGTTGCAAGTTGCAATTTTTTACCTGATCACCCCATGGGATATACAGTTTCCATTTTAACATAATAGGTGTAATATAATCTACCCATCCAAAATTTCTCATTCTTGTTAAGTTCATTAACATAACACCAGAGTTTAAGCCTAAAAATGTATATAATTTATCGAGGATTATCTTTGTGTATTTAGTTATTGAGTATAAAACAAAAAACAATGTACATATTCAAATATTACCAAATTTTCCATAATAAGGATGTTTTGCAAATCTTGGATACCATGAAACATTTGGATTGTCATCCTCTGGAGCCATAGCTGATATCTGAGATGTATTGAATTTTGTAAAAACATTCCATAGCTCATCTGCTGGTTTCAAAAACAAAGTGTCTGTATCCACATATATCATTGCATCTATATGCGGAATTAGTTTCTGAAACATTAAAAAAATATGTAACTAAATATTTATATACTTACATTAACTACACTTTTAGTGGTATTCGAAAACTTTATTCAAGGAGGCCTAATTACTGGTACCTATTAGTGTCTAAGTCCGTCTTAAAACCCCCAGACACACCAAATCAATTTGAGAATGAGGATATAAATTATTTACACATTTTAAAAAAAGATTTTATGGTAACAGTTAGCCTAGTTTCCATTGCAAGTTTGTTAATAAACAAACTTGCTATGGAAACTAGGCTACTTATTAGCAGATTTTAATGGTATGGTATTCCATACCATTAAAATTCTCTTTTCATAACTTTCTCCAAACATTCAGTTTTCTATTTTTGTACTTAGACTGTTTAATAGAGTTATCTATTGAACAAAATTTGAAGACTGAACATATTTACATGAAAATGAAATAATTAAAATTTAAAATTGCAATCTTTACACTTTTCTTACCTAAACTATCTTTAGGTGATATAGATAAATTAATTCCACTCAAACACATACATGAAAACAAACAATTAAATAGAACTTTTTCAAACAACAGTAATAATTAAGTAATTAGAATTATGATGTCTACAATTTCTAGGCAAAAGTACCTACACATTATTGATAAAAAATGACTGTTCCGTTTTAGACACATGTATTTAGTTGCACATGTTATTAATTTACATAAAGAGATGATTTCCTGCAATTATAAGCCAAGTTGTTCGCAAATTGTTGACAAATATATATTGCTGTGACAGAATTTAAAGGTATCCTATAATTATAATTACTCACTGGTATAAATAAACGCTGAGCAGCACATTTACTAAATAAGTTCATCCAGTCTTCCTTGTGTGCTTCTGGGAAATAAATTCTTTGCAATTCAAAATCTAGCTGACCTTTTATTAAAGACTTCCACTTGTTTAATGTATCATTAAATAAATCTTGCAGTTTATCATCAGTAAAAATAATAAAATGCACAGGTGTCTTTGTAAATAATAACACAGATTTTATAACATTTAGAGACTCATTATATCTTGAACCACAAACAACAAATGACATAACTATTCTACTAGTTAAAGGGCTAGTAACAACTGAATCCCTGTAATGTAAACAAAAATACTTTAGAACTTTTTTTTAAGAAAAATATATAAAATACAGCAAAACAGCGTAATTTTCACAACAATAAATGAAACAACTCACATCAATTGAGAATTCTTATCCAAGTGATGTTTTATATTATTTAAATTCTCTGTATGTGTATAGAAACTATATATAAAAATTACAACAAAACAAAACAATAATATAATCAAAAGTTTACAAAAGGGTAATCTTCTCATGGTTACAAAATTTTTGACTATAAATAATACTATTTGGAGACTATATTTAAAGTTATACGTTTTTAAATAACATCTTAAATTTATTAAAGAATTAATAGTTGTAAATTTCAAATCAAAATTAACACAGAACAAAAAACAGTAAAATTAACAGATAAAAAAAGAATGAGTTGTACGATTATTGCAAAATAAAAAACAACTATTTATGTGCGAAATACAAAACATTTGTGGCCAATCATTGTCTATTTTTAAATAAAATTATACATAAAGTGATAAAATCAATTTTTTTTAAAAACTTTTTTTATTCAAAAAACTTCACTCGTTTGTTAGAACTAAATTAAGTTATTATAGTGCTATGGAAAATTAATATAAAAAAACACCGTAAACATCCGTCGGTATAATGCGAAAGATATAAAGTTAAAATACGTATCTCCAAGCAGCTTTTAGCAAGTCATAATTATGTCAGTTGTGTGCATGGCAAGGACAAAGGCTAAATGGCAACTCTGTTTAAATATATCAATGTCAGGGCTCAAAAGGACTCGTATCCAGAGCCGTAAAAATATTTACAAAAAAAAAATCAATGTCAAAGGGGTATTAGATCAGATTCACTTTTCGATCGACTGCATAATTCTTTATCCTTGGATAGCAAATTTTTTTGTAATATAATGTTTTGAAGATAAGAGTTAGAATTGTATTTTAAAACCGTTAACTAAAATGGTAGTTGGAGCATTTCCTATTGCGAAATTATCTGTATTATTAATAAAACAGATCAGTAAACCTATTGCAAATGCTTGTAAAGAAAGAGCCAAAAATAATCCTTTTTTTAAGACTTACGTTTGTATGCCACCAGCACAATGTAAGTTTCTTGTCATTAATTTATTTGTGTATAAATGTACAATTTTTTATTTCATAATCTTTAATGTTTTTTTATATTTTCAGTCTATAATTGGTGTGAAGTAAAAGCCAAAATGTGGATATTAAATTTAGGAAAACCGGTCAACATCCCGGTTCTTAGTCAACAAATGGCTATTGAACTGGGAGCTAATCTTCTTGGCGAAACTGTTATATTTGTTATTGGTGCTGGTCTTTTAATCATTGAATATAACAGGTGCAACAACACAAATAAACATAAAAATATATTGCTACCTGCTTTTATAACTTCACTTACATTATTTTGATGTTTCAGGCAAAGTAATAAGGAGGGAGCAAAAGAGGCAAAGCGTAAAGAGGAAATGGACCATATTACTAGAACAATTACAGATCTGTACTTTACAGTTCAACACCAACAGACACAGATTAGAGAAATGGAGAGACTTATCCATTCTTTGGGTAAAAGTTAATTTGTTTTCATATATAGTATAACATATAATTTAAATTAAGAAATAAAAAAATAATAAATAAACAGTTTATAAATATGATAATTGAAATCTTATTAATAATATTTCTTATTTCAGATATTAAAAAACCCTCATCATCACCTCAACCACCCTCACAAACACCAACACCTACAGAGCCTGTTATTCAAGAACCACCAAGTGCCCCCGATGCACCAATCCCTCATAATGTTAATCATAACAGACAAAATGTTTCTGTAACACCCTATCCTGATAAAGGTATCATTATGCAGTCACTCAATTATATACAATTGGATGCCTTTAGTTCCCTTTTTAACAATTCTCCTCATACCAAAATACAACCTACAGCTGCCATTGCAACAGATCATAAGAGAGAACCTGCAGTATTGTCACAGGCATTACATAATATAGAGAATAATTTTAGAAGTTTATTTTAAAAGGGTATTCACCATTGTAATTTGTGATATATCTCTAAGTTATTGCTTATTTATTTGTAGTGGTTGATATTTTGTAGGCATATTGGGAGATTCAAATGTAAAGATTTATGATGAGCATTAAAATACATTTATTTAAGGAAAGATTGATATCTATTGTTTTAATTCCTTATATATTTTTAAATGTGTTTTTACTAAAGTACAAATTGTTATTTAAAGTTTCAAAAATTGTTACTGTTATATGATTAAAAAAATAATAACTAAATTGCTGGCCATAATCCTTCCCTAATGATCTCCATACTTAGTTCATTTGCAATGATTTTCTCTGATCTTCTCTTAAACTTTGAGGGAGACAATCCTACAATGCATCTATTAGTGCACCATATTGTTATCAATAATTATGTCACACAACAAATTTACCAACTTATAGGATACCATTATTCATAATAATTCTAATTAAATAATAAGTCACATTAAAGCATCCCTTGTAAAACCAGCAGTTAAAAAAATAAAATTAAAAATTGGGTGGTCCCATTTAGTGTTTAATGTTTGCATTTGCATTTTATGAACCAAAATATAAACTGCCTGCTGTCCTATTTCTTCATTAAAGCTGCTCTATATTTATCCAATATTACAGTAGCTATCAGAGTTCATTATAGTAACATGTTCATGTAACATTCATTTATGTAAAGATTTTGTTAATAATTACAAAATACCATCGTCATTTTAGTATAGTGGAATTTATTAATTTTTATCTTATTTTTAGTGTTAGGTTGAAAAAATGCTTACAACTAAAATTGAAACTACAATTACATGAAATATTTTAATTTTCGAGCCATTCATCCATATATTTGCAGTCCTGCGGTGTTATTAAACCAGTGCTACAACACTTAAGTACAAGTGGACAGACACCACAGGGGACTTGTACCAATCCAGGTGGAGGTATAAGTGATTCAATTGCTCTGAACATCTTGCTACCATCAGGGAACACACTGCTTTCTGCTTTCCCATCATACACAAGGGTGTTCAGTATTGTTATAACATCTTCAACTTCCAGTTTTACCTGAAAATTAATTGGAAAAATAATGTTTAATATAAGAATCATGTAGAGAGAGATAAAATTGGTAAAAATAAATCAAAGATTATATCTCACCACTTGAATCTATTTTTCATCCTAACACATCAATACTAAAACATTAGCAACAATGATGTTAGCATTTTATAAATAAATTTAATATTGATTAACTATAAACAAATTGCTCACTTAAAATGTTTACACATTATTGTTAAAATTGTAATATCTAATCAAAAAAATAATTATACTTACATTACTTATACCTAAATCTGTTATGTATTTTTGTACTTCTACTGCAGAGGCAAAAGATTGTGTCCTACCCACTATTGGTCCTTTAGGATTATTCTTAATTTTGTCTGCTCTCTGCTGCAAAAACCTGAGACATTGACGGTTTAAGATGTCTACAAATTCTGATTCAAAGTCTTGATCTTGATACCATGCGCCTCCAGATATTGATCTATCTGGTTCTAAATTAAATAACATATACACCTTTTTCTTCGATGCCTGGAAAAAAATTCACAGGGCTAATCAAGAATAAAAGGAAAAAAAGTAGCCATAAAAAAATTTTGAGTCAATTTAAGCATCCATATGAAACAATATAATAATTCAAGATTATTTATATGACATTTTTAAATGCAATAACTAATTATGGTTAGAGATTCATCAATCATAATAAATATAAATCAACATTGATATTACTCACATTGACACACTTAACAGCTTTGATAAGTTTTTTACTTTCAAGACTTTTAAGGACTTTTGTTAACTGCGTATTTGCCAGGTTAGATCGCACCCTAATGTCCCGTATCCATATTCCTTTATTACCAGCCTCTTCAATAAGATTGTAAACAACTTTTTCTTCATTATCTGCTCCTTTTACAGCTTGCTTTGATGTTTGAGTTTTTAACCTTATTAGTTTAAACAATAAATAATTCAATACACAATAATTTCTAGTGATTAATATGCTGCCTAGAAGTTAAAAATTACCTGTATATTAATGAACCGCCTTGATTGAATAAATCAAAAAGCCCGTGTTGTAGTAAATTATTAATGGCTGCAACTAGTTCTGCAGAGGAAAGTTCGGGAATTGCTGCAATTATATCTTTATCAGAAATTCCTTTAGGATTTTTTCTAGCAACCATTAAAATTTTCTCCGATATTGGATCTTCAATTTTGTTATCGCTCATCATATTTTTTTTTTACTTGTTTATTTCTTTCCACTTTGAAATGTCAATGTCACAAACTTTACTTTGACATTTTAGTTTACTAATACGAAGTGTGCTGTGCCCAAATTCAAATAAATAAATATATAGATAAATGGATTTAGAAAAATTATTCTCTCTGTGTTTTCGTCGACACCATCCAAATACAATTGTGGGTAACTACTAAATATACATATATATAGCTTGTTAACTAGAATTTTCGTTAAATATATCCAATTTTGCACTCTCTAATGTGTTTCGCCCTGAAAAGTGTTTGGGTCTTAATGCGAGTATCAAGGATATAGCTAACTTTACTAGTTCAAACCTGGGTTGATCCACAGTACTAGTATACTCTATATCCGCGCGACGAATATAAAGCGCGATTTGAAAATCAAATCACGAGGGTACGTAGCCATAAATAATAATATCAAAAGCATTGTGCTAATTTATTTCATTGTTAATATTTTATAACAACCAAGCACGTGCAAAACTACAGGGTTTCATTATTCTTCTTCAGTGCTTCTCCATTACTGGAGGTTGGCCGTCAGTTCTGCGAATTTCTGCCTATTTTGAGCCACACGGAACAGTTGCTCCCCGTTGGTGATACCAGTCCAGTCCAGTTTCATTATTATACTTAGTTAATGTCCCTGAATTCGTACAATGAATTGTATAATTTTGCGTGCATGTGCGAGTTTATAGCACGCTTTTTTACTGACATGTTAGGGCCGCTTACCTTTTACGTTTGTAATCAATCCCTACCGATTAGATATTTTTTAGAAACAAAGATATGTACTTGTTACAAATAATCATTGTAAGATAAAGCTGTTTTTAATCCTATTTGAAAAACTTATAATTTGCATTAAGAACTTTAACCATTAGAAAAGAATAACATTGTGCTTAGTGATAGTATTACTATGAACTAATAACATATGGACATAGACAGTGCAGGACTAATCGATGTGAAGATCTTAAGAAGAGGCCTTTGTTCAGTAGTGATGATGGAAAACAAAATAATTAAACGACTATTTAGTGATTTTTACTATTATTTATTTTTATAGTTTCGCTCAAGCGGAAACATCACTTTTACAATTCACTCTATTTATGTTGATGACAGCATAATTTATATTAAATGTTATGAACTCTCTAAAACTAATGTAAACCATCATTCTTTTGAGAAAAAGAAGCAGAACTTTCTGATTATTATGGAATTCTAGTTACTTCCTACATTAAAAGTCATGATTAACTAACTAGCAGACATTTCGTTATCGACGAGGATAGACGAGAACAATTTGTGAAGTTCGTAGCGTACAATAAATACGAACGGTTCCTTGGAGAGCGGAAAATGACGATGAAGAAGTATGCAGTGCCCACACCAACACTAAACAGAAACTGCAATCCAATTTCACGCTTGACCAAATCTTAAAAAGAAATGAGCAGGTTTTTGGCGGCAAACTGAGCAAAATGGTTACCTAGCAGTGGCGTACCTAGGGGGGGGCGGTGGGTGCGGTCCGTACCGGGCGGCACTTACCTTGGGGCGGCATTTTTTATATTTATTTTCTTTCTTTAAAAATAAATGATTATTATGATTATTATAAGTTTAATATTTGATTTATATAAATTATGATTAACTATATGATTTCGAATAAAATTTTAAAATTTTGCCTAATGGCGAAAAGCTCTTAAGATCGTGGATGGTATATTCACCATCGAAGAAAAATATTTATTGTTTCTGCTGCAAACTGTTTGATAATCTTTGTCAAGCAGGTTTTAATACGGAAAATGGTTTTAACAAGAAATTACAAATAATATAAATTTTGAGAGCATTATACACGATTTTTCTAGTATGAAAGCTAGAAGAGTAGATATTATATAGATAGGTTTACGAGTGCATACAAATATGTCTAAAAACATTTACTCTGTGTATTAATTAATATTGATTAAATAACTTAATAATTTATTTATGTGTGTTAATTTATAAAAACCACTATTTGATTGACTTATAATAGAAAGGGCGGCAAACTGGAGATCGCCCCGGGCGGCAAAAGTTCTAGGTACCCCACTGTTACCTAGTCAAAACTTGCATAGAGACCAGTGGGCAACCATCTACATGAAAAATAAATTAAAAAAAAACAAAATCTTAAAATAGAAATATACTACCTCGTTACCGAAAATTTTACACGATGTAAAACCCAAACATGAGAATTACAAAAACAAAAAAAAGTCAACCCAGTTTTTTTTTAACATCGGTCTCGTCTGCACTCGCGAGAAGAATTTGATCCAAAAATTAACAGTTGTGATCCTTTAAATAAGATTAGCATCCAGAATAATGAAGAGTGATAAAACTCTACAACGATATTTTTGGTCAATAAAAGAGTTAGCTGGCAGTGACAAAGTTGAAGAAGCCGCGCTCATCGAATACGTCATTGATGGGATTAGACATGCTGAAACCAAAATGGCCATGTTGTACGGAGTACCATATAAGAGAATTTCAAAAGAAAGTTAATATTTACGATTTTTGAATGAAAGTATCGGCAAAATCCACGCAAACGTCATCCTCTGCTAATCACCCTGCCCGTCGAACGTGAAATGATGCTATAACTGCGGTGACCAAGACCATCGTTCTCCTACCTGTTCGAAGGAAGTCTAAAGCTTTAAATGTAACGAGTTTTACCACAAATCAACGGATTACTCTAAAAATAAACCTAAGACGCTAAATATTGACTAACCCACAAAGTAGATAATATACAGAAACATCACCTAGTAGAACAAAATGGTTTCACCCTAAAAGTGGCTATTGGACTGGTTATTTTTCCTTTCTTCGATCTACAATAGATGGCGCTGACACGTATCGCTATCTAGTGAGACACTAAGGAAACGGTTGTCGCTTGTTGTACCAATCTACAGCTTGATTGTAATCTCGATTTAAAGTTGAAACACGAATATTGCGTGCGTAAATATATTACACTAGTTGATTCGCCGTTCACTTCGTCCACGTGGTATTTCACAAAAAAAGTTATTGTCCAGTTCGCAGAGATGACGATAACTTCTTAGTTCTGTGTTTCGCGTAAAGAATACCTATGCTCATTTTAATGATTTTTTTTTTTACTTTGCAAAGACTAGTGCTCGACTAAGATTCCACCTGATGGTAATTCTTCTACTTTATGAATCGAATTCTAGATTTCGCGGAATACTGTGTCGTATGCGATTATTTTGCAGACGCTGACTTCTGATTATGTAGTTCTCATGTAACATCCTTAGTCAAATTATTAATAATAAATTATTCTAACTACAGTCTAATATAATAAAACCGAAGCTGCTCATGATAATATTGCATAAAGCGACTAATCAATTACAAGTAATGTTTATATTTTACTTGTAGACACAAATCTTTCTAGTTTTTTTTAATAACTAATATTTTTATATATTATGTATTAGAAAACAAGTTTATAATATTTCAGCTTTGTATTGAGTAATGCTCTCTTTGGAAGGAAAATGTGTTCGTAGGATAAACATGTTATTTACTTCAGGTGTAGAATCTAAGGTTTCTAGATATCCAAACCAATATATAACTAAACCTGGTCCAAATCTATTCCAATAACATGATAACTGATCTTTAACATAGCCAGAGTGGTTTTCTTCATTACCAAACATTGCTTTACTTTCTACCCAATTAACTATAAATCCATCAACAGCTATTGGCACATCCAGTTTAAAATCAGGAGTTTTATCATAACCTCGAGATCTGAGTATAGTTTCATCAGAAAAAGTAATGCTCATCAATCTTAACTCTCTTTCTAATCTAAGTTCATATTCAAGACCAATTGATCTGAAAATAAATAAACGATTATTACCAAAGATTATAAACTTTACACTTAATAGCAATTACTAGAACAAATAAATTTACTTACTGTTTTACTACATCTGAATAGTGACCATATTGGTTATCATTCATAATACCCTAAAATATTAAAAAAGTTATTATAAAATTGCATGTATCAACTAACAAACATTGAACTCTTAAATTGTAATTGTACTAATACTTGATTATAATATACAACAATAAATTCCATGTACCGATAAGTATTATAATTTATTTTTCATATTTTATATCATATCAAAAAAATTATAATGCATTAATTTGATTATTATTTAAGTGCTCCTGACATTTTTCTGTCTAAAAATCTAATAACAATACACAATCTCCCTTATCATTTTCATAAAGATAAATAAAAACTTTCTTCTTAATATTTATTAAAAATGTACTTACCAAAAAAACTTGGTATGCTAAATCCTTGTTCTCAATACGAGTTGTGTCTTTGATATATTTTTTGGCTTGTGTAGAGTCAGCATAAACATTTTGAAGCAAAGATCTTATCAATAATGCCGGACTTATACCTTGATTTTCAGATAGCCTAATTAAAAAAATGATAAAGCGCAAACATAATTGTTAAAGCTTTTATTTTTGTTTAAAAGATTAATTTATAGACATGATAATAAGTAATAATATCACTTTTATTGCATTTTCACAAACTTTATTAAGTTTAAGATGCTCCAATTTAAAAAATATTGTCATAACTGAGAAACAGTTACAATGTTAGTAGAAAAAAGAATATTGAATAGAATCATGCATGACTGAAAATTCTATCAGATTTATTTACAGTACAAAAAATCACAACTTACTTTAAAATAACATCTTTTTTATTTTTATCTCTCATCAAATCTTCATACAATTCATAATATTTGCTGGATATTACAGGTGATTTTCTATAACTTTGTTTCATAGATCTCTGAATTAACAATGAAATTATACTGCCCAATGTTGGTGAGGGTATGCTAAAAGTTATAATGAATGTAATTTTCTACATTTACGCACAAATATTATGTACTAGTAAAACATGAGTTAAATGGCTTTTGTAGATTTTATTTGTTACCCAACGTTTTGACCGCTTCAGAAAATCCGTAAAATTTCGGATTATTAAAGTATGTAAATCTTTTCATAAAAACGTAGAATTTAGATCTTTATAATATCACTTACTCTTTATATTTCTTTCGAATCACATTTTCAGCTTTGCGGCTAAATGTAGACATACTATTAAAATCTTGAACAATCGAATTATAAATTTTTAAAGGCATCGTCTTTACTTCAGATTCCGCCATCGTGGTGATTTTAGACATTTTATAACGTAGTGATTACTCGCTCAGTAATTTTAGAAAAGTGTAGACATTTTTTTACAATTCTAAAGTGACATGTTTTTATATTAACCAATAACCACAGTTTTGAAATAAATACTACATAATTTAGCGACTAAGTTTTGGAAGCAGATATTTACTTCCTAGTATACGTTTAATGTGATGAATAGAAATACTAAATGCGAACTCTAACTCTATGATTAACACGAAACTATATTTTGTGTTAATCATAGAGTTATGAGATATTTTTAAATTAAGAAATTAATAATTTTAATAAATTGTCCTTTATAGCCTGAAACTTATGACTACCATATATTAATGACGAACGTAAGTACAATTTCACGTATTTTAATTGCTAATAGGGTACTATAACGATTGTAAATTTAAAATCAAATATTAGGCCTTGCATTTAACATAAAATCAATTTTTTAAAAAAAAATATTTGGGATATTTGTTTACTTGCTACAATGTTCCTTTGAGACATATTGCAACAGTTTCTAATTACACGCATATTTCCTGCATTTAACATTAGACGAATATTTTAAAGAAATTTGAAAATGTTTATTTATGTATATATATTTTATGAATTATTTTTACTCTTCATATGTACGTATAAACTCGATGTAAATAATCGCGGATATTGGTTCGTTGCTAATACTTGAACATGACATTGACACTGTTTACTATGTAGTCATATTTTTATACTGTGTAATAGTTAATTTATTTGATTATTAATTAACATTTATACAGTAAAAGTCTTGTAATGACCGACGAAAGTGCCAACATCTCTTCAAGGACTTGGATGCGTGCTGTAGATTCTATAACCAAGGTAAAAATAATTTAATAAATCTTGGTGATCGAGAATTCTTATTAGGTTCGGGAGTACAGAGTAAAAGAAGTTCGTTAGCCTGAACTGAATCAAGAGTAAATTTAATTTTCAAAACTATTGCTTTTTATATCTTTGACATTGACAATAAAAAAAATCTTTTACAAATTTTTGACAATAATTTAAATTGTATGGAATGCTGCGTACAAGGAGTTTATTAGCTATAAACAAAATATACACATTACATCGCTACAAAATAAAAATGCTTATCACATTTTTAATATTTCTTTTCTAGGCTGGATACTCAGATGGTGTCAGTGATGGACAAGCTGTTTCATACCAGCAAAGTTTTGATACAGGATATGAACAGGGAATAAAATTTGGTTTCAATTTAGGAATGTTAGATGCAAGGTACATGAATATTGATAAGTTTGTTAAATTGTTTGTTAATTATGTGCAATATGATCTACTCACATAATCCATTTGCTTAGATTTTTTTATCTTTTTCCAGATCTCAAATTGTTCAACCTAGTGAAGGAAGTTTAAGAGATCCAAGAAAGATTAATTGTCAGATATGCTTAAATAATACCACAGATGAAAATGTAGGAAACTTGTTTAACATACAAAAAGAAAATAATGATAAATTTTTGCTAGTTATTTACAGTGGACTTCTTTAAAAATTTGTGGTACTTTGTATTTAATTTTCCTTAAGAGTACTTTAATAGTGTATGATTGGAAGGTTTTTCTTTGAATATGGATTAAAAGAGATGCTAATTATTCTCAAAAAAAAACTACATGAATTGTTATTATAAATATTTATAGTTATTATAAAAAAATCATATTAAAACTAAAATATATTAAGAATTAAATAAGTGTTAATACAACTATGTTTTATGGTTTTAATCGAATTAATATTTTTTTTATTATCCAGATGTTTCAACCACTTTACAATAGCCATGGTCAGAGAGGAACTTAGTCCCTGTGAAAATATGGCTACTGTAAAATTTAATTTCATTAAAGGTGTAATATTTGTAAAAATATGAGAAATAATTACATTAATAAAAATAGTTAAAAAAAGGAGTAATTTTTTTTGTTCCAATTTTTTAAATTACAGAATTTTTTTTAAACTAATTATTACTACATTATTTACAAATTTCTTGGTTTTTTCTCAGGCGGTGGTTTCATGTTTTCCTGTTTAATTTCAGTTTTAATTTCAATATGTCCTTGCATGGTGCCATTGGTCATGTCACTACTTACTGGATCAACTGGTTCCTGTTTGATTGTAATGTTATTTACGCTATTGCCCTCTAATGTTTTATCCTTATCATTTGTATTTTCTGTTTTCACTGTTACACCATTTGTCTGAAAGTTATAATGTAATATAATACAACAAAGCTGAATCTTGTTTTTTTTTAATTTTAATGTTACTTTTGTTAGTTTCATAATATTGAAGTTTATCCAATGTTATAATAATGAAAATGGAAAAGTATCAAATACTTGGCGGACATGTTTAATGATTCTGCTTGTTGCAAACTATCAGGTAAAAGCGGAGTATGAGAATAATCTATCTCAACTTATATGTTGTAAGAGATGATTTTAAATGCATTGTACTATACAATCCGTTAACTAGCCTATTATTGTAATTTCATATTTGATGGAATAAACTAATTTATTAGAGCAAACACAGCTCTCTCTGATATCACCCAAACCTTCAATAGTAACAGCAATCATAGAGAACTGTCTTGAGAAATCTCACCCATTGATGTTTAAATCAATGTTGTAAGAAATATTTGCTAAAGAGTTTTCTAGTAGAGTTCACGCAACTGCAACCATTATCTGCTCAAGTTTCTAGCAGAGCTTTTAAAAAAGAATAGCAACTATATTGCTGACCTTAATTGTTGTAGTTAACAAATTCAAATATATTAAAAAGTGGTCTAATTACTTCAGTTACTTAGAAAGCCGGTCCTTTTTTTTAAAAGCAGAGCATATTAAAACTGTATAAATTAAAATATTAACCTGATTAGAAGTAGCTGGTGTTACTGGAAGTGGAAATTGTCTAACTAATTCTGCAAGTAACATGTCTACCCTTTGACGTTGAAATAGAGTTGAAGGTTCTTCTTTAGGTGCACTACTCACTTCTTTAGGCATTGACTGGCCAGAGTTAAATGGAGTTGAACCTGTTTTGTAAAATGTTAAATTTTATATACTGTCTATGGACAAACAATGTCTATCATTTGTAGAAAAGACTCTTTTTATTCATAATGGACCAAGACCATACAACCTGCATAATCACAACTCAATTATCAAGTAAAATAGTTATACAATTTGAACAACAAGTAGTACAATTAAATGAATATATGTGTACTTATTCAAATGGGGTCTGCTTGCCTTCAGGTGGATAGGCACATACCCATTTAGTAATAGTAAGACAAATTGTTACCTGTTTTATTTGCTTTGAAATCCCACCAATAGCCTTTGCTTGGATGGTATTTTGAATACATCATGGTTTCTTCAAATGAGCACTGCAAGTGATGGACCGCTGATAGCTAAAATTTACAATTTGGTTTTAGATACTGCTAACAATTAAGTTGTATTATAATCATTGCAATATGTTTCATATCCTCCAATATTTAAATGAAAAAGGCTATGTGCAATACAGAGGTATGATTTAATATATTTACAAACTTTTTTGCAAAGTATAATTTATTAAATCTTTGTATCATTCTTACCAATCTAGAGTTTAAAACACTAGCTAAATCAGGTGCTTGATAAACTATTCCTGCTATAACATAATAATCGGCAAGAGGGATTACATGATTTGGACTATGCCTTTGTTGTTTCCTTATAACATATAAAATAGGATCTTGTACATGTAATAAAATATATTCCAAGCCAGTCATGTTTCTGTAAAAATAGTAAGTCAAAATTCAGGTCCACAATTTTTATGCAAAGGTATAACGATATTTATTAAAAGGTATGCCAATTTCTGTTACACTGTTAAAAAAGGCAGATGCTTTTAAAATTACTTACTGGAGCTGGTCCATGCTTAACCGTTGCATTTTCACGACTTCATTATTACAAGTGCGATCGAAAAAAGGATTTGATTTTTCTGAGAAATAATCCATAATGTTAGAAGGGCTTAATAAAGGTATCCAGGCAGAATCATGCCATGATAAACCTAAAGGATTTTCATTAGATACATGCATTCCGCCAATTCTTCCGGGCATCATTTTTAGTTATTATGAATTACGAATTACTTTAATAAATGAAAACATTTCAAGACATATGTAGTTAATCAAAAATAACCTTTTTTTTTTTTGGCAAGAGGTACAGAAATAAATGACCAAGCCCGCACAGCCTGCTGTTCATGAAATTTTATAAAAATATTTTTTTATCATAATTGTTGTGGATTTAAAAAAAAAAGACAATGAAGTAAAACACCTGAACCATTTTATGGACATAGTGGATAAGTTAGCGGGCATGGATGTAAAGATTCATCTAGATTTGTTGAGCATAATGATGCTGTACAGTTTACCTGCGAGTTACGAAAAATTCCACATAGCCATCGAGGCACGTAATACTTTACCGCTTCCCGAGGAACTAAAGATAAAAATCCTTGAAGAAAGTGAAGCTTGAAAGAATGCTAACAACGACAATATTGAGAACGGCTGAGGAGCTTTCTACACTAAGAAAAAGGAAAAGAAATATTGTCAAGTTAAAAAAGAAGGGTCATACGACGGAAACGTGTTGGAGCGGAAAGAAAGACAAAGTAAACTAGTCTAATAAAGTAGAAAAGAACTACAGCCTAACGCTCATATATAAGTCCATGTCAATAACTTCGGCGGACATACGGTATTTGGACAGTGACTGCACATCGAATATGTGTGCCCAAAAAGAGCAGTTTGAAGAGATACAGCCAGAGTCAGGTACACTCAAACTAGCATCTGACTGTTATACAACCAAAATCGAAGGCAAAGTAAGTTTCGAACTACACGACCATATAATTAATTTACATGACACTCTATACGTGCCATAGCTATCGACGAATCTCCTATCAGTAGGAAAACTTACACAAAATGGCTTCACTGTCAGCTTTGTTAAAAACATGGCCTACATTAAGAATAAAAAGAATAAAACAACTTTGACTGCAAAAAAGGAAAATGGCTTATATTATGTACATTTTGAATATTCAAGTATTGCAAGCGCTGTGTCTGGTAACAATAAGATGTTATGGCACCAAAAACTTGGACACTTAAATGAAAAAGATATGAAACTAATTGATAAAAAAAAACTGATCAGAGGCGTAAACCTGGGAAAATTCGGAAAAATGCCCACTTGCGAAAGCTGTATAATAGGTAAGATGACTCAGTTGCTATACACATCCATAGTAGGATCACAATCGAGTGAACCATTGGAAATAATCCATAGTGATGTATGCGGACCAATGAGGATGGAAACTATTGCAGGATCCAAATATTTCGTGACCCTTCTCGACGATTTTTCAAAATATTGCTGCGTGTACTTCCTTAGACACAAAGATGAAGTTTTTGAGAAATTCAAAGCATTTAAAAATAAGGTAGAAAATTCTTTCCATAAAAAAGTGCGGACACTCCAATCAGACAATAGCAGAGAAAACTGCAACAAAGAATTTGACCGTTACCTAAAAGAAAGCACCGAATATTGTCTGTTCCCTACACGCCACAGCGAAATGCCCAGAGCGTGAGGAAGAATCGTACGCTCATGGAGAAAGCACGATGATTAATGATAGAAGCACTCATACCAGAACACCTGTGGGCAGAAGCAATAAGTACAGCAAACTACCTCATAAACAGATGTCCTACAGGAGCATTGAACAGTAATACGCCTTATGAAAAATGGACGGGTCGAACACCGTCGAGCAATTATCTGAAAGTATTCGGTAGCAAAGCTTTTGTACTAAACAAACGAAGACGAGGAAGTTTACAGTCAATGGTAAAGAAGATGTATTTGTAGGTTATGCGCAGAATGCTAAAGGTTTCAGGGTTTATTTTCCTGAAAAAAACACTGTTGTTACTAGCAAAGACGTAAAAATTATTGACAAAATGTATTACGATAATGAAGATCAAAGCTATGATGACACTTACTATGAAAGGAAACCACTGCAACCTGAAAAAGAAAAGAAAGTTATAATAAATATTAAGAATAATAATCGAAAATATAATAAACAAGTAGATATCGAAATGAAATCATCTACGTCAAATAAAAATAAAAAGCCCACCTCCTACCATACTTACCCAACCTGAAGAAAATCTTGCAACAACTTCTCAGAGTAATGGAGACGAAGTTGAATGGAGAGAGAATAGAGATACAGACCAGGATAGGGGGAGTTCAAAAGGTAACACTAGATCTCAAAGACAAAGAATAGTACCAAATTATTTAAAAGGTTACGACCTTGTTTCGCAATCTGATACTTCGGATGATTTTCAAGAACGAGTAAATCAAATAATAAATGAAGACTTGAAACTGCACCAGTTAGACGTCACAACAGCTTACTTAAACGGAGACCTGGAAGAAAAAATAGTAATGAAAAAACCAGAGTATTTGGAAGAGAGTATTGCGCTTATTATGATCGAAGAAAAGGCTAACGAAGATATTTTTAGTAAAGCCAAGAAAATGCTTGAGGATTTGATCAAGGACAAAAGTGAGAAAGTCTGTAAGTTAAAAATAGCATTGTACGGATTAAAGCAATCTGGCCGGCAATGGTTTAAGAGATTACACGCTGAACTTATATATTTAGATTTCAGTCCTTCTCAAGCTGATCCTTGTTTATATACGCTAAGAAGAGGACGAGAGAAGATTATCCTTGGCTTATAAGCCGATGACATTCTGTCAGCGTATTCTTGCAACGACATTCTAGGCAAAACAATTAAATATCTCACTTCAAAATTTGAAAAGACCTAAGAGAAGCAAAAGAAAATATAAGGATAGAAATAGGACAGAATGAAGGACAGTTAAATTTAAAACATGAAAAATATTAACAAGTTGCTCGTAAGTTTTGGTATGGAAAAATGTAAAACGGTGAGAACGCCGTTTAAACCATATCTTAAGCTACAGAAAGAAGATAACTGTAACACACACTTACCATATCAAAATTTGATCGGAGCACTCATGTTCTTAGCAGTTGCTGCACGCCCAGTTATAAGTTATACAGAGAGTTATCTATCGAAATTTAATAACTGCTATGGAGAAGAACACTTTAAATATGCAAAACGTGTACTACGTTACTTCAAATGTACAAAAGAAACTGGATTGTTGTTTAAGAAAAATAATAAACCAATCATTGGCTATGCAGATGCAGACTGGGCAGGATGCATTTTAGATCGAAGATCTTTTACCGGTTTTGCTTTTAAACTTGTGAATGCTTTAGTCAGCTGGGAGTCAAGAAAACAGAGATCCACAGCGATATCTACAGCAGAAGCTGAATATATGGCTCTGTCAGATTCAGTCAAAGAAGCAATACATCTGCGAATGTTGTTTGCGAATATTGCTGCTATGAAACAAGAAAAGATGATTATCTTCAATGAGAACAAAGCTGCAATTGAAATTAGCAGTAATGATATCGTGAGCAACAAAACCATACATATCGATATTCGAATACATTTCCTTCGAGAACATGTGAGTAATAGAACTATCGATATTAAGTATTTGCAGATGGCAAAAATGGAGGCTGATATCTTAACCAAGGGTTTACCAGGACCTCGTTATACCGAATTAAGAAGCCTCCTCGGGTTACATTGAAAGTAGGCACAGAGCTGTGAGAAGAAGATTATTGAATCAAACCTTCTTCATAGTATTTTATACATAACTCTGTTTTATTATACTTACTTGTCACTTCGACTTTACGTCATTCTCTCCGGAAAATAAAAATGTCCATTGTTTTACTTCATTGTCGTTTATTTTAAAATCCACAACAATAATAATCAACACAGAATTTCAAAGAATTTTTTGTAGACTATTTACTTTTTTAATTAGTCATTGTGCTCTTAATAAAAATTTCTAAATAATTTTTCATTCATAACGAAAGTTTCCGGAGATAAAAACGGGGATCCTGGCAGAAAGGCAAACGTTTTGCCTTTTTAGTACAAAAGAAAAACTTCTATAGATTTCTAATAGTCTTTGTGACAAAATGACATTATCGAAGATGACAAAAGTAATGCCGACTAAACAATATATTGCTACTGAAAAGTTCCGTTTGCTTTATTTTTAAAACATTTTGTCCGTGTAAGAGTATTCCTTAGGAAAGTTTAAGAAATGAAAAACAATAAAAAAGGATGCATTTTACAAAAAGTAAATTATTATGATTTAATTTTTGTTTATTTGTTTAAAGTGTGATTAATTCGATAACATGTTTCAATTATTACGATGAACGGCAGCAGTGGTCTTGGATCATCAAGTTCCTTTGTAAACGTTTCTGAATCAAGTGACAACAAAAGCTCATCAAATATGAAGGTAGAAAATATTAATCGACCTACATCCTCAAAAGAAAACACTCGCGATAGTTCAGAAGACTTGTTGGATCTTAAGGGAAAAGTGGAATCAAGATTATTGTCAATGTGGAATAACGTAAAATTTGGTTGGACAGTAAAATTAAAAACGACGTTTTCAAAAGAGTCCCCTGTGTGGCTTCTCGGGCGTTGTTACCATCGAAAGTTAAGTCCGAGTGGGTCTTTGGAGTCATCTACAGAAATCGGTACTGAGGCAACAGTGCATGACACTGTTGAACAAATATATGGAGAAGGTATAGAAGGTTTCAAGTCAGATTTCATAAGTAGAATGTGGATGACATATAGAAGAGAATTCCCTCCAATGCTTGGCTCTACATATACTTCAGATTGTGGATGGGGATGTATGCTCCGCAGTGGACAAATGTTACTTGCACAGGCCTTAGTATGCCATTTTTTAGGACGCTCTTGGAGATGGTTACCTGATCAAAGTATTCAAAATGCTAGAGAATTTCATGAAGACTGTTTACACAGGATGATAATAAAATGGTTTGGTGATAAATCATCGGTAAACAGCCCTTTTTCTATTCACCAAATGGTTAATTTGGGTGAAGCATTAGGAAAGAAGGCTGGGGACTGGTATGGACCAGCTTCTGTAGCACATTGTTTGAAAGCTGTGATGGCCGCAGCTTCTAAAGAAAATTACGAGTTTGATAATTTAGAAGTATATGTTGCACAAGAATCAACAATTTATATTGAAGATGTAACCTCTCTTTGCCGTATACCTAATGTTGGTTGGAAATCCCTTATATTATTAGTACCTGTGAAGCTAGGCACAGATAAATTGAATCCAATTTATGGCCCCTGTTTGACATCACTACTCACCTTGGACTTTTGTATAGGAATTATTGGAGGGAGGCCTAAGCATTCACTGTACTTTGTTGGTTACCAAGATGATAGACTCATTCACTTAGACCCACATTATTGCCAAGAAATGGTTGATGTCTGGCAACCAAACTTTTCACTACAGTCGTTTCACTGTCGTTCACCAAGAAAGATGCCTATAAGTAAAATGGATCCATCATGTTGCATTGGTTTTTATCTTCCAACACAGCATGATTTTGAAACATTTGTAAATGTTATTAAATCATTTCTAGTCCCCCAAGGCATGTCTTCAAGTAATGAATACCCAATATTCACCTTACAACATGGATCTCGTAAAACAATTATGGACCCACCCCATATTAGGTACTCTATTTATGAATCTGAACCCAATTGGACCATTGCAGCTGTGCATGACAGTGATACTGATTTAGAATCCGAAGAATTTGTTCTTGTGTGACATCACTAATTTATAATGAAGGTTAAAATTAGTTAAATTATCTTTCTAAACTATATTTCAGTAATAACGATATGAAAATAAGTGAAGATTGTGTAGTAAATATGAGTTGAATGTATTAAGTGAACTTATGATGTTGTGTATTCTTGTTGGAATCTAATGTTGATGAAGTCATGTACCAAATATTAAATACATTATTAGTTACAATTGATAAGCTATTTTGTGAAGAGTAATCCATTTTTCACAACTAACATATTTATAGTACATTTTTTTAATATAAAGCTTAAGTCTTCACCTTTTCTTATATTAGTTATAGCAAAACAAATTATAAATTTGTGATTTAATGTTTTGTTGAGTATTTAAAAAAAATTACATTTTATGTATTGTCAGTTTTCTAAGTTTTAAATTACTTTGAGTAAAGACAGGTTATAATTTAACCATAAATCATTATGTGTGGTGTACATAATATTTTTTTTATATTTAGGGTCATTATAACAATGTATATATTTATAAATATAATGTGTACTTATGAATCGGTTTAAGAATTCATTGTATACTTAAAGATTTGTCATCCTAGTGCTTATACGTGTGTATATTAAATCCTGCTCAAAACATTTCTGTTATGTACACAATATTTGTTTTTCTCATGCTTTATTAATAAATAATGAACAACAAACTAAAATACAAATAAGGTGATAAAGATTTACTTCAACAATATTGCTTACATACAAAATAGCAAATATAATTCTAGTTGATTTATTTATTCATGTTTGAAATAATCCATTGCATTGAATACATGATGGGGTGCTATATTGTGCAGTGGATGTACTTGTTTAAGTTCATTCTGAGAAGAACCTACAATGAAAGACTCTCCGACACTTGTACCATGTTGTGCCACAGACAACCCACTTAATGTGTAGCAAGTGTGATATATATCATGAGGCCTGCAATGACAAACAATGAAATTAGAATTTTTATTAAGAACTTAACTTCTATCCAAAGACTAAGTAAATAATTTTCAATTTCCTAATGTACATAATTATGTAAGATGTCTATTTATGCTATGCTTACACCAAATTTATAAAAAATATGTTAAAGTAATGAATGCATTTTTAAGAAATCAAATTTATCCTACTTACTTTCCAGGTTTATCAATTAAACCCCCAACTGGTGATTGGCAACAAATTATAATATACTCTTGTAAGGCTCCTTGATTGAATAGCACTGTGTCTATTAATTGTTGATTTTCTAGAAAAATAATAATTTTGTTTTATTAAACCTAGTCTATGACAATATAATATTGTAGATAATACAACTTTTACTAACCAACCTTTAGAAAATATTGCACTTATGATAGGGAAAATGGCACCTTGCCAGAATGAGTAGCAGCCGTCAACTAACTTATTAGTTCGTCCTTGAAATCCACCTTCTAAACGCATTTGCTTATTTACACACCATCTAAGCAGCGCATCAACATCACATATTTGAGTTCTATTTAAAAGTGCTAAAGCTGCAATACCACAAAAGGCGTAGCCTCCATGTGCTTCCATTCCAGGAAATCCAGCAAAACCACCTTCATATGTCTGACAACTTACAACCCATTCAGCAGTTTTGTCAAATAAACTGTCTGTATATAAATTAGTCAGTTTTGCAACACTTATTGCACAATAAGCACCCCTGATATCTTGTTCACCACCTTTATGTAGTGCAAACGAACCATCAGCTTCATGGACTGCCCATAAAAAATTTTGTAAGGAATTTCTGTCAATAGATGTATAAGCTTCTTCAGTCCCTATAATACAAAGTGCATTGATAGCTGCATATGTTGTGCCTAAGTGTGCAAACTGACCAGGTCCACCTCCATACCCACCATCTGGATGCTGACAATGTGACAGAAACTGGACTACATTTGATAAAATTTCTGCATCAGGTAAATCATTTAATGTCCACAAAGCATGCAAAATCCAATAAACCAGCCATGGTCGACTAGCTTCCAAACATTTATAGTTTTTAGGCAAATGCAAAAGCGACCTTTTTAACAATTTTATGTGCAGATTTCGATTTAGTTTGGGTAAGATTGGGTCAACAGATGCTTTCTTTTCGAAGATTTTAAATATTTTCAAAATCATAGTTTCAACCTCTATCTGAAAATGTAAACATTTGCGGCGTTAAATACAAGGTCACTAAGAAGTTTTACAGGCATTTAAACTTTAATACGGTAGTGAATAGTACTAATTTAGCCAACTTATGTAAATATACGTACTTGGTCCGAAGATGTATTGGTAACCACATTTTCATCATCGTATATTTCGGCAGCAATATCACTGCAAAGTCGAATGTGATTTTCCATTTTTGTTATTATGTTACAACTATTCTAATAAAATAAACTCATGATTAATGATCTATGAATATATTTTTAAAAAATACAAAAATGCAATGTCAGGCACAACCGTTTTAAGTACTTAGTTTTTTTTACGTAGATTTCTTATTATCTTAATAATACATATTATCATAATAAATTGCTTTTGGAACAGTAACAATATAACCTATATTTCAACATAAATATTGCAAACACAAGTGTTGCCAATTCAATCAAGGGATTACCTAACAAATATCACTGAATAATATTAAATGACAACGTTTTTGACTTTTTCATAAAATTACTCTGCACAATTATAATAAACTGCAAAAGTTCGCTCGTGTTCCATCTAGTTCTATAAATTATATTTTTCAAGTAATACGGTTTTAAATATTTTGAAAAAAGTGTAGAGTATAGTTTGTATTCTTTGCCTATTTCGTACAAGATAAGTTAAAAACAACAAATCAATGGTTTTAAATTATGACATAACCTAAAATAAGAGCATTGTTTTTCAGTAGTTGGGTAATGTTTTTGCGCTACTAAGTTTATTACATTGACGGAAAATCAACAGAATGGGTAAAGGAAAAAAGTTTTTCAACAAGAAAAAAAATGGTATTAAAACCGTTAATAAAAAGACAAAAAAGTACGATAAAGAAACGGGGATTGTAAACAAAAAAGCAATTTTCAATCGTTATAAAAATAAACAGAAAATTGAAGAAGAACTAGCGAAAAAGAGACAAATCGAGCAAAGGTTTCAAAATACGGAAACGCCATTATCTGAAAGTGAAGAAGACGACACTTACGGTCAACTTTTGTCATGTTTTCCTAACTCTATTAAAAGTAACTATGTCGCAGATAGTGATCAAAGTTCAGAGAGTAATGAAGATTGTAGCTCAGACTTAGACACACAATCATTAAGTAGCAGCGTTTACGAGTATGGAAAAGAAACACAACAATTAGAGGAAATTGAAACATGTGAGGTTATGGTAGGTAAGTTCTTCCAGTTAAGGTTGTACTGCAGAATATAAAAACCCATGATTTAAATTTTAAAATATACAAAAGTTATCTTTGGTTGTGATTTTTAAAATTGTTTAGGTGCAGACAAACTTTAACCATCAAATGAATTGTTTGTATTAGAAGTTATGCTAAATGGGGTATTTTGGTATTAGGGTAAATTACTTAAGCACAAATCTTGTAGGTCCAGTAAATTAATATTGTACTATTTTTGGCATAGAACATTATATTTTATTTAGAGTAATAAATACTTCAGTAGTCATATTTTGATTTATTAAATTGTAGTTGCATTGAATGCAGTTTTCACTGGGTTATTTGTTATTATAAGGTTTTTCTGGTGGCTACATAATGAACATGACATTATAATAATCTAAATAATAGTGAGATATCCTCTGATGATCGTCATGTCCAACAGAGAGTACTTTTTGTCTGATAATAATGATGGTTCAATAGTAACACTTGTGTTCTTCACAAATAACTATGAAAAATATTTTATTCATTTTGTTACAGACTAATGATGTATGTGATAAAGAGACAGATGTTGAAATTGAAAATGATCCATTTACAAAGCATTTTCACTATGACCTAAGTGATGAGTTACTAGTTTCTCTTTCTAACCCGACACCTTCCATAGAGATAAAATCAAAAGTATGGCCAGTGATTGGCAGTTTAGTTTTTAATATACCTAAGCCAGTAGAAACAAAATCAAAAAAGGTTAGACCTAAAGTTTCCATTTTAGAAGAGAGAATATATGCACCAGAGGGAACTGTGCCACTCAACATCAGTAATGTGGATTTTAATAATTTGTTCATAAAATCACAAATTCATGGAAATATTGTATCTGCAAATAAAACAAACCTTATTAAAAGAGATTTGGATTTAACTGATGTATTTACTCCATTACAAAAGGAATTATTTGCTATCATAAATAATTATCAAGATCTGTATTATCCTGAGAGAACATTTACTAATGCTGACGAAATTCGCTATGCATATTGCCTGCATGTGGTAAATCACATGCTGAAAACCCGAACGAAAATTCTACATCATAATTCAAAATTGTTGAAGAAATCTGACATGTCTGATGAATATCGGGATCAAGGCTTAGTGAGGCCAAAGGTAGGATATTCATAAATAAATGGTATCTATAAATTCTCTTACAACATATACAGTGTGATATACAGTAGTATACTTACTGGTACTATTTTAGTATTTATTTAAGTCCACACTCATTGAAAGCTTTTTGTAATCCTTAGTATCTGACATTGTTTGCTTTGTCATTTTCTTGATGCTGTAAATTGGTAAAACTTGATCTTTTATTAATCATGTAATATTCACTTCAATATTATTATATATCATTATAGTTATTAGTGTTTAGAAAGGTAATATATTTTGTTTATATTTTTAGGTTTTAATAATGGTACCATTTAAAGATGCTGCTTACAGAGTTGTAAAAGTATTAATAGATATATTAATACCAAAAGAGTCGGGTCAAGTAGTAAATAAAAACAGATTTGAAGAGGACTTCACTGGTGGGGAGCTTTTAATGCCTACCAAAAATCCTAAACCAGAAGACTATGAATTATTGTTCAGTGGCAACACTGATGACACATTCCGGTTGGGAATGTCTTTAACCAAAAAGACCCTTAAGGTTAGTTTGATTTGAAATTTATTGCTCTTTAGACATTACATAGGCAGAGTTTGTCTTAGTTTTGGTTAAATGGCTGGATATCATTTGCAGTGTTTGTTTTGATAAGTAAATCATATTATAGTGTTAATGATTATTTAAATGATAAAGATGTGTGGAAAGAAATGGCGCTGATTCTCAAGCACTATGTGTCAGTACGTGTAAGACATTTAAAAATGAAGAAGACAAAAATAAAAAATGTATATATATATAGCCCGCTGAGTTTCTTGCCCATTCTTCTCAGGTCCGTGGCATTGGTTTTGCGAATGGGTGGTAGATTTTGACGTTCAATAAGTGAACTATTGTTCCCATGTTGAATAAAAATTTTTACTTTGACTTAGTGATTAATTTACTTGAAACAGATTTCTTTACCTAGTGGCAATGGGCTGCACATTGCTTGAAGAGCTGAAAGCCTTCGGCTGTAAGGTCGTTAATTGGCGGTCGCGTACCTATACACGTAGTGCTAGGAGGGGCGCACCGACGATTTAGTGAAGGTCGCAGGATACCGCTGGACGTGGACAGCATAGGACCAATTGGTGTGTTTATTCATTATCAAGTGGTTGTACCATGTCTAATGCCCTGAAAACTTTATTAATTGGACTCTTAGGGAATAGATGATTAAATGTTTTTAGTAAGTATAAATTTATACAAAAATTACTTTTTTTTGTAGTTGTATACGGACTTCTATTCATCCGATATATTAATAGCATCACCCCTCGGCCTTCGTATGATAGTGGGTGCTGAAGGTGAAGAAGACCGCGACTACGATTTCTTGGCTTCAATAGAGATTTTGATTATGGATCAAGCGGACGTATTTTTAATGCAAAATTGGGATCATCTATTGCATATATTAGATCATTTCCACCTGCAACCGAAAAAAACTCGCAATACAGATTTCTCAAGAGTTAGGTCTTGGGCTGTAAATGGTTGTGCAAAATACTATAGGTGAGTTACATTTTTGTAATTTAGTCTTTTTCTAACTTCTGCGAAATCATATTTAATGTCAAGATTATTTCTATTTATTTTCGGGCACCAAGATCATTTAGGTAATGCCTGTTATAACTATTGTCCGTTACACACGCTTGCAACATGTTATTAAAACTTCTTTCAGACAAACTTTAATCTTCTCATCTGTGTCATTGCCTGAAATAAAATCTGTGTTAAATAGAAAATGTCAGAATTACGCCGGCAAGGTTTTTCTCACAAACCCAATAGAAATTGGAAGTATTCGACAAGTTGTACTCCAAATACCACAATTGTTCCATAGGTAAGTGTTACAACAGCTATTGTATAGTGTATTATTTTATTTTCTCATAAACGAGCCGATGTGTCGAACGGGACGTACACCTGATGGGAATTGGTACTCCTTAAAACAATTTGGCTTTAGTTGAGATGATGTACAATACTCAATATTATGCTCATTTTAAGGTTCAACGCCACCACACCTCTTGCATCAATAGAGAGCAGGTTTGAATACTTTGTGAAGGAGATCCTACCCAAACAACGCGACACCCTGATGAGTCACACCCTAATCTATGTACCAAGCTACTTTGATTTTGTACGAATAAGAAATTATTTTAAGAAGGAAGACATTGGTTTTGTACAAATATGCGAATACTCCAAGGTTTGTTACGAACATTATTTTTTAAAAGAAGTAGATATTAAATTTTTTTTTGGGTAGGTATTGCTAAAACCTTTGTTTTCCGTATCTACTATCTACTTTATAATTATAGCGGCAGATTTTCATGGTTATTAAATTTGTTTTTAAAAGAAATTTCGTATGTTTTCAAATACTTTACCTTTTCTCTCTATGTATGCAATGAGTACCCTAAATACAGCTCTTTTTTTTACCAGGATGCAAAAATAGCACGTGCTAGAGACATGTTCTTCCACACAGAAGCCCATTTCCTGTTGTATTCAGAGAGAGTCCATTTTTTCAGGAGGTTACGGATTAAAGGAATCCGTCATATAATTTTCTACCAGCCGCCAACGTATCCGCACTTTTATTCTGAAATGTGTAATCTTATGCAGGTATTTATAATTATGTATGAAGTTAGATATTCTAACCTAATCCATTACTGAGGTCACTGACTCATTTTAAATTTTTCACAACTTCTAGATACCATTCTGTTTTTATCTTTTCCTGTTTAATAAATTAAGATGTTTGCCTTCTAAAATCTGTTTTTTTTTTATTATCGTTCCCGCTGAAGGAACAGGTCAAGGACCTCTCAATCGCCACACCCACTACCATACGCTTAAGCTTGCACACTTGTGTTATTTTTATTTATTATACTTAATGTGTTTGACATCATGCAATATTATATTTATCATAACTTACTGTTATAGCAAAGAAAACACACTTTTTTAATGCCATCATGGTAATATCTTATTTACAGGAAAATAACCAAAACAAATATGGCGGCAGCGAATGTAACACGACGGTGACTACCTTGCATTGTAAATATGACGGTCAGCGCGTAGCGGCCCTGCTCGGCGCCTCGCGCTTCGCAAGGATTGCTTCGTCTGATAAATCTGTGCATATGTTTGTAACTGGAGAATAATAAATCATTTCTACTATAAACGATACTTTATTATCTATAATTTCCAAATTGTGTTTTTTTTATTCCACGAAGCGACGAAATGAGCAGGACGTTTATGTAAGTAATACGTCTGCGCATAAAAAAATGTGGAGGTAGATTGATAAATACTGCACAACGATGTCGTTACCTTTAGACATAAGATGTCAAGTCTTGTTATCAAATAGTTGCTCTACCTGCAGCGCCATTTCTTTTAACATGTATATTAGCTCTTGTAAAATCAGGAAAAGAATAAATATGAATTCGTTTATAAAATAAAATTGAAAACACAGGCCTTAGTTTTAAGGCATTATTGGTTTTATTATTTATTTAGTATATTACCTAATTACAATAATAACACTAAATAACATTTTTTAACCTTTTATGTCATTAATGAAATCAATACGTTCATAAAGGAAAAAACCTTGTTTCGATTCCCCTCAACGATTTACAAAAGGGAATTAAAATTAATTTTAAAGTTTTTTAGGGAGATGCAATAAATATTAAGGTTTATTATGTATTCTGTATTTCAAATAAATTGTTAGTCAGTATTACATAGAAGCTATTTTTTTTTATCAATATCTTATTATACGATTTCAAATAATGCCACATCAACAGTTAAAACAAGTTATATATTTATATTTCTATCTATCGACGGCTCCGCTAAGATTAATTTATTGGACTACTGTTAAATTTGAACTCTGATAAAAATTAGGCCTATGAATCTGTTCTCTTCTGTTAAGATTTCTGCGTAGTATTTAGATTTATAATTTTTTATATTTTTTATCTTTAGAACAATTTTTAATAAAATTATTCCTTATATATTTAGCTGGGAAAAGCGAAGTTTTACAAAAGCCACGTAAACATTTATCAAAATATTATTATGGTCGGTATCACATATATCAGTAACGATTCGCATTTAATGCAAAGATAATAATTTAAATGTCAATTTTCAATTTTTAATCGTAATTACACCCGTATTACCTTTATGAAAGAAATGTTTATCCAGCGCAAGTATAAAAATACAGTTCAGAAGTGTACGATAAAACGTTAAGCTGATGTAATGCAGATAATTGCAATGGATGTTACAAGATAGACGAACAACCATTGATGAACCGATATAATTGGACGGTGACGTGACTTACGATATTTCATAGAAGTCACCAGATTCATTCAGAAAACCACCGAGCCAGACTTGAAACGATGCTGATAAATGTGATTAAGGCTCTAACTTTCAAACGACTAATACTGCTTCTCATACACTCAGATATCGCAGTTATGCCTGAGATGTAGGAAGAAATATTTAATTCTTGCAAAAGCAATACGCAGTAACAAATCTTTAACCTTAACATGCGTGCATTTCGCTGATCCAAGCTAAATACACTAAGGCAATTCGTAGATTTTTTAATTTATTAGTACAATTATACATATAAACATATTCTGTGTGATCACGTTCATAATAAATTGCAGTTCATTAAAATGCAACCTGTTTAAAATAGTATTTAAAATTTAAACGGATAATCTTTTATATTCCATAATAATATGGAAATTGTTTTTAAAAAGTGATTATCGACAAACAAATTTATATTAAATCTATCATGAATGGATTTCGTCATGATATGTAAAATTTGTAAACATTATTTTTTATGTACTAAACAATGTACAAACAAGTTATATATAATTTTTGAATTATGCTTAATATTTTGTAGATACGGTATTAAATTTACATTCAATCAATTTGTTTCATGCATTCTTTTATTGTTACTAACGAGTAGAATGGAGTTAAAAACAATTTTGGTCCATAATTATATTAAAACATAACACATTCATAATTCATATTGTGTAACACAAAAATAACATCTATTTAACGATCTTAGTGAGATCATATTCGATTTAACAATTTTTATAAATTTATCAGGAAAATAAATATAAAAATACATATTTTTAACATTCGTGTACTGTTTCGATAAGATTAAAAGATATCACCATAAAAATATATAAATAAATTTTCTTTAGATACAACATTTGAAAAAATATTTCGTGAACATTGAAAACTTAACCATTCTACAGTTAAAACTAAAAATAGTATAATAAATGGCAGTTTGTTTACAGCTTTGCGTGTCCAGGTCGAAACCAAACCAAAAAAAATTCTGGGTTATATGTGCAGGGCACTTATGTATTTTAACGTGACAACGTCTATTAATTATATCACAAAAAATTTTGATAATAAATTTTATTATTCTAAATTACATGCCTTTCATTATTATTACTTAATGAATCGTTCGTTCTCTTTTAATGGTTTTGGAAACGGTCGTTTGTTTGACATGTTTATCGGGTTACAAATCAAGTTATACTAACTCTCAATTATATTTGTTAGGGATTTTATTTCTAATTATTATTGAGCAATAGAATACATCTTTTACTTTCAACCAATTCGGGCAAACGCATACCGACTTAGCGGTCGGCGTAAGCCACGCCCACTTATGTGCGGAACATTTCTCAGCACGCGCGTCCTATCTTATACCAATTTAATAGACGTTATCACGTCAAAATTATAATTAATAAATTATTTACGTACTCATAAATAAATATAACAATGCTATACAATATTTAACTGAAGATATAAAATATCTCAATTAAAGTTGTATTGAATTGGTCACTTATGCTATAGCATAACATATTTATTATTCTATTGAACTAGAATCACTTCATTTGACAGGAAATGGATTGAAGGAAACCTTATATATGTTTAATCATAAAAAAGGGCATTGTATTGTAATTTTATTTTAATTCGTATCTAATTTAAAAAAGACTTTATGTTTTGATTTTAATCGTATTTTTACGATTTATAATAATTACACTTCTTTGCTTCTTTTTAACTACTACCGTATCGTTTTAGTTTATTCTTTCACTTTAGCACTCATATGCCTAATATTATAATTTACACTTTAAAACATTGTACATATTTGTGATTGTTCTTCCATTTCGGGGTGCAATTAATAACAGTCTGTTCGTTATAGTGGCTTTTTAAGTTCCGAAGGTCATATATTTGTGGTATTACTTTCGGAATCAGAGGAAGAAATGTAATCTTGCGGCGTTTGTTGGGAAGTAGATTCGCTGGTTGTATTTCCAGGAAGATCAAGTCTTGCTGGCTCTCTTGTGCTGTCATATATTGGCTCCAGAAGATTAGATGGTGACGGATCGGTGGTATTCTCGTTCACTGTGGTATTGCTTCGTCCTGTGAAAGACCAAAAATAATGTAAATTATGTAAATATTCCATTTCTGTTTGGTATTTACGAAACTGTACTGGATTTAAAGATAGTTTTAGATATAGTAGGATCTTAGCACTAGTTCTTTAGTAAATTAAATAATGTAGGATTAACTGCAATGTTTTATAAGTAACAATCACTTGGCTTATCAGAGATCGAACTGACAACATTCAACACAAAGGCTTTTTTGTTTAGGTCCGCATATACATCGATAAATATATGTTAACAAAGGTCCTTGCCCGATTCCAACACAAACCGTACTATCTTTATAAATAGAAAAAAAATTAAAAATGTTGACGAAAGTTCTCGCTGTGATAATGTTCAGAAAAAATTAAAATCGATCAGATATTAATGTGACGTATCAACTATTTGTTAAATATTTAGAAAAAAGTAAAGGAAACAAAATTTAGGTAAGGATAATAGTCGAAAATATTATAAGAAATTCCGGCTATTAAAAATATATTAACAGTAGCTATATTAATAATTCGTTTGACATTTTTTTATTTTTAATTTAGGTTTTTAAAGATCTTGTTAGCAGGGTGTGAGAATTTAAATAAATAAATTAAAGAAATAAACAGTTAATAGAAAGTAACTAACGAATACAAAGTAACTGTATACTAGTTGTGAGCTGTATTTACAGAAATCATAAACACACGGTTTGTATATTTCTGTCAGTACGCCTGGCAAAGTTACCTCTTAATAAAGAGCACCAAGAATAACACGAGAGATATCTATTTACACACAATATGTTATATTTCCGCAAGTAATTACCATTAAACTGAGGAATGCACCATCTCAAAACTGAGGATATTCAAACAAAACTCATTCTAAATATTTAGCGTAAGTCGAAATGCGTTTGATTGTTCAGTTACAGATTTGTTCTGTTACAGTGCTTATTAATTACATTGTATTTAGAAGTTAATATTTTGACCTGAAGAAAGATATTAATAAATCAAACTGTTGATTCATACCGGCGTTTTGTAAAATCTTTTAATATTCTTTGTAAAAATTTATATAAAAAATCGGATTCCTGGCTATAAAGTCTAAGTATGTTGTTAAAACACAAAATTGTACTCTGTTCATCTATATAGGTCTATAGGTCTATTTTATAATTGATCACCCATTTAAAATTTTAAGTTTTAATCTCCTTCAAGCATTATTTTTATGAAAGTAGCTTATGTCCTCCAAGATGCTATCTATTTTTATATTTTAATTCGATAAAAATTGGTCAGACTTAAGGGTATAATAGACGAATACGCTTTGTGCATGTGTGTAATGATTGTCTTTAACGCTAAAGAAAAAGTTATTAGTTAAAATGATCACCAAAATATATCAGCAATGACCGGTTTTCCAGGAGTGGTACATGTAAGTGCGGGCAGGCGGGCTATTCTGGGCAATTCAACCGAAATCACTGCGTGATTTATATCTTATAAACATGATCAGTGAATTGCCGAGTGCTGGTTATTGTAACTACCTACAGCTATATTTAGAGTTATAGCTGCAGCCGCCTGAACGGACAGCCACCTATTTCGACACTTTAGAGCTAACTATCTCATCAGTTACGTTTTCATTTTCTAATAAACTTCAAAACATTTAAATAAATCAGTTATACAATTTGCTGTTTCCCCTAATCTATTCAGTTTAGTTTATTTTTGAATAACGACCCGTCGGGCTTTTATGCGGACGGAAATAATTAAAAATTCTACGATTTTCGAAATAAAATAAACTTCATGTTTATGAAATGTAGACTTGGAAAATATTTTTGGTAAAATTATAGTAAACAAAGGTCTAAAACGGAGACTTCATATTTTTTTTATTTCATGCGACGCATTTACCATAACGTTTTGGTATGTCTAAAGGAAATACACTGAAATGCATGACTACATTGCAACATTTAAGCGTTAATCTGTTTCCTTATTTTGAATAAGAATTTCCTCTTGAAATGTTTTACTACTAGATACTTTCAAAATAGAACACTGTGTAAAAAGATTATAAGTAGGTGTATGTTTTCTAAGTTTGTAAAGAATATTATAACACTGTTCGCGTGCCAGTCTCGTGTACAAGACCTTCTTGCTTACTAAAGTGAAGCCTCATTTCAGGAAACAGCAACGCATTTCCACGGATTCATTTTTTATAAACACGTTGCATAACCAAAGAACAAGCCTGTAGCATTGTGTTAACACTTTCACGCACATCTTTTCATTAGTAAGGTTTTAGTAATTTCGGTAAGCTCACTAATTTTGCTTAATTTTTTTGATAAGGATGTTAAAAAACTGTATAGATGACAAATTAACACAACAAAAGTATGTTTCACTTAAAATAAGGATTATTTTATTTCAACGGGGACGACAAAATGAGCGAGACGTTCATCTGGTGGTATGTGATACTCTTGCCCACAACAACACCGCGCTAGTTAAGATGGTATACACTGCACCACATAACGTTCGCCGCCTTGAGACATAAGATGTTGTCTGGTGGTGAGTCTCGTCACCCCAGTAATTTCACTAGCTTACAGCGCCATTTAAACCGGAACACAGTAATGTTTGTACACTACTGTTCCGAGCTAGAAATAGAAGCTGCGGCGGTATCTACCTAAACGGTCTTTGGCAATAGAGAGAGAGCCAGTAAAAACTTACTAATAGTTTTTACTTAGGAAAGAAATTAAGGGAATTAAAACATTTTTTTTTTCGTATGGCCGGTACGTCCACATTGATGTATGATATGTATTTGAGAGTGAAACTCATTCATTGTCTTAAGATGGAAATTTGACTCAAGTATACTTTTGCTATGCGTTGAGATAAGATGTCCACACAGCCTAATATGATTTAACTATATCTGAAAATAATTCGTAAAACAAGATGTTTATATGGGGGTAACTTTAATTGCTTTTTACTTAATGTACAACAGCACATAAGTTTTATACAAAATGTCTAAACCGGCATCCGAAATAAAGAAACCGGGATGAAAAAACAAATTAACAGTATTATGCGGGTGCATAGCATCAGATGTTTTTTTAACTAAAGATTTAAAAAACGTATATAAATATTTATAGAAATAAACTTTGTTTTGTTAAAAATCATTACGACTATACCCCTTTGAAGTACAAAACAAGGCATGTATAAAACTGCAATAAACGTAAAATTGCTGTAGAAGTTTCAATGAAATTACAAAGCTTTAATAGTTTTAGTACCGCATAATATCTTTACTATTATGAGTATAATTTTGACGTAAATTTTATGAGCGCCGGCGTTAAAATTGTTTGATAGTTGCCGTTAAAATTTAATGAATTTTTAGCGGTCGTGTTAATTACGTTACAATGTATATGACATTTGTCCGAAAGGAGGTAACATTTCATATTTCTTTTTCATATTTAAGAATATTGTAAGAAATTTAAATACTTACTAGACGGGAACTTTTAACTATTACTATTTCTTATTCTTACATTGGTGCTGGCATCCGGATATTATCACTATTTCTACTAATGTCAGTTCAGCGTTATTATTTAGTGGAGTCGTATTTTCTGGTTTAAATTATAAGGAAAGCAAAGAATAAATAAAATTTTAGTTTATATCAAAGTTGTTCTTAAAATATTTATGAAAGTGCGTTCTTATAACACATTTTTATTGTAATTTTAATATCTTGCGGGATTATTAACAGAAAATATAACATTAAGTCCGCCAATTGTTTCTTTTGGTTGTAAAATAGAAAAGAAAAACATATATTGTTGGCATGAAAACGTAAGTTGATAATTTTGTCTTAGGAATTCAATTAATTATGTTATGGACATAATAAGTAAGAATGTGAGTTTACCTGTACATCTGAAATAAAAAAAGTTCGGCAGGATTTATAAAATAAATATTGTCTTTGTAGCTCGTTTGTGATGACATTACTTTTACAGAAAACAACAGCCGAGTGCGTAAAAATTCATGAAAGCCGTGCTCGTTTTTTCATGGATAAAGCATGTTTAAAAGAATGTGATCAGGAAGCTGCATATTAATAAAATTTTATTACGTAATTTTTTGTTAGGTGTCAGTTGCTTTTGACTACAGTAGCATACGGCCACAGCTGTTACTTTTAGCACATAACGCGAAGTTGTGTAAAGAAGATTATCAAAGTTCTTTATTCTTTAACGACAGATATTAAAGGTTAAAGTTTCAATTTGCTAAAATTTAGCCTCTAAATTTGTTTACATTTCGGTGTCAGCAAAAGATAGGCCTTTGTAAAATCCAAACCTTTTAATTTAACAAGTGTTATAATTGTACAAAATATATTAATTATTTAACAGACAAAGCGAACCCTATAATTCAACGAAAGTGTAAAAGTAGTCTAACTAAGAATAACTTAATTAAAAAAAAAGTGTGCTGGCATTTATAATTTTTCCTGAACATTTAACAGGGACAAGATAAATGATAAAGTTTTGTGGTTTCTATTAACCCAACAAAATGCTACTGAAACGTTCTATAGTGCTACAAGTGCTATGCTAGATTATTAGTTTTTAATTAAATTATTAAAAGCATTATTTACATTAAGTAGTTAGGTACAGTGAGAGTTATTCATTCACGTATATTTTAGCAGTGAATTGGGATAAGATAATGGTTTTGAAATATGTATATTATTTAAAAACTTATTAATATTAAACAGTGCATGTGTTAAATAGTGAGAAAAATAAAGAAAACCTGTAATTTGATATCAAAGAAGTATTGTTTGTTTGTAACTGTTGAGTGCATGTTAATGTTATGGGATAGAGAAGCGTGTCGGTGTAACCTACCAGTGTCGGGCACTAAGCATGTGGGCATTGGTGTGGTGCTGGTTTGCTGCATTACAGTATGAGACACCTTGCGCTGCGCGTACTGCGCGTCCTTTGGCTCCCAGAAGAACACGTAGTAGAGGGAGAGCATGATCGCAGCTAGGGACACGCAGAACACGTAAATGATGACGGTGAGCACGCGGACGCTCTTGTTGTCGCGCTTGCGTTCGTACAGGGCGTCGAGCACCACCTCGTGCCCGCTGGCGGTGCCCAGCCGCACGGAGCCAGCGCAAGAGCGGACGCTGCCGGAAGCACAGGACTTGGCCGACATCGTCGCAACGCTCTCGCTACCAAATGCACCGACCACCGCCGCAGCCGATACGAAACCGGGTAAGTAGGGCGCACTTATCGATATGCCCCAGTTAGGGCGATGCGCCGTGGCCGGCCCGTTTCGTTGGGTCACGCCGCCCGTGTCTGCCGCTTGACACCTTCTGATGCCGACTGCTGTTCCATTATAATGCCGCCCGCGCCGGACTTCATTTGTTTATCCTTTAATTTCACGCCCGCTAATATGTGAATCTATTCCAGTTACTGACGTATTCGCACGATCGCGGTACGTCTGTCGCGGCCCCTCGTCGTGCTTTTATTGTTTACTTAGTTTAAATGGAAACATTGTAGAAACTTTTATTCCACTCACTTAAACTGGGCACGTAAACACTTGTCGCGGGTTCCGACAGGTGTTATATGTATCGAGTGCTGTACAAACGTAACGATACGCAAACAAAGTTAATTCGGAGGAACGTTGGTGGTGACAGGAGGACTATTAACGGGTGGTAGGGCGCCGGGACGGGTCGGCGACACGGAGCCGGCCGGAGCGGCTGCGCGTACCGCTTCGCGCCATTGATCAATATTCGCAAGCGAAATTTCACGGAACTATTCGTTTGGGATAAACTATATTTACTAGGTTAAGAAGCGGAACCGTTCAACAACTTACAATTACATTTAAATGTAATCATTCAAGTCTATACATATAAAAAAATAATAAAAACGAATGTTTGCGTTTACAAAATGACATACTTAATTTATATTAGGTGTACGTATGAAACTAGCACATTAAATGAAAAAGTAAAAATTACCATTGTTATTATATAATTTATTAAGCATTTTCGCCATTTTATAGGTAATTCATTGGCTTCATTGCTAAAAAAAATTGGGAATGCCTAACAATAAAATTTTTAAAAGCGGCGGGCGTGCTTCACCCGAAAATATTTTTTTCCATCCAAGGAATTGTCTCATTGAATTGAATTGCTGTTTCGACCGCGCTGGTGCCACGGATAAAATCGTGTCCGTAAATAACGCGGTATTTAAGACTTTCTATTCTGTGAATATAAGGATGTGAAAGAAAAAACAAATAAACCACTAAAATCGGAACACAAAAACGCAAGCCTAAATTTGAAATACATGTGAATTTGGAATTTCTTATCAAACACCAAATTCAAAACGTCAATTTCACTTTTAAATATTGACCTAATTTAGATCTATAAAAATCTAATTTAACTTTATTTATTTAGTACTAAGTAACTTCCAAAACAGTTAGACTTAATTTAACGAAACTTGCAGGCTGATAGTTACGTTTATTTAAGCGTTAAGAACGCACAAAAATAGTGAAAATTTTTGAAAGTATCTCATATAGTTTATATAAAAAAACGTTAAAGTTTTATCAGTTTTACTATGAACTAAAAATATATGACATATAATTATTTGGCTTCCATTAGAAGCAACAAAACACGAATGTGAATTTAAAAGTTTCGCCGACGAGGGAGTTTTTATATCACATGAGAGTGTTAGTTCCTAATTTTATGTATTTTCCTACACTAATATTTATGGCTTCATTAATATGAATTTATACAAAATTATATATACCATATATATCCTGGTAATACAGACAAATGTCGAAGGAAAATAGTCACCCGGTATACAATGACTCGAAACCGGGAAAAAATCAACGTTCTCTTACGTTACTCACATCAAAGTCAATAAATTATGTATTTTCTACCACCGCTTCTTGAAATATAATATATCATTTATCGCAAGGACTAAGGAATTATATAATTATGCAACGTGAATACACTATTTTTAAATTACTTCGCTTTTGATGTACCAGGTGTTGAACGGTCTGTATAACGATTAAGTCTGCTAAGGTATTATAAAAAGTCTTAATTCAGCTGACACACATTTGCGTTGTGAAAGACTTCACTCAAATGTAACGAACACTTTGTGAAGTAAGTCGTTATGGTTACCATTATATGATGAGCTTAATTCATTTATTCGGAATTTTAAAAAAAGGTAACAATGTAATTAAATACTGTTCAACATGAAATAAAACATTATAGAAACATTGTTCATCTTAAGTCTAAGCAAACACAGCCTGGAAAAGAAAACCTTCATCTTAAAAACATAATAGTATTTCCAATGACTTATATTCTGTTATTTACTATTACCGATAGACAACACCTATTTTTCTCTGCACTAACTCTATTAGTGAAAGGTAATTCAATGTCCATGTAGATTAAGGTTTTAAACTTTATCCATGAATAAATTGCGGTCGATACAGGGAAGGTTGTTATTTGTATCAAATACCAGTGTTCCCATCCAATACATTGACAGGGACTGATGAAAATAATAAGTTATATTAATGTATTAAAAACGCATTAATAGATTATGATGAATTTATTAAAACTGATATAAAAATCAATGGTATACGGAACGCGTAATTATGACCCGATAATGATCGAGAAAAAATTGTTTATATCAAAATCCAAATTATTGTCCAGTTTATGTTTAAGTATGTATTCATTTGAAATTCAATTCTGCGTATTCATTTTTAGTTTTTACTATAAATTTCTTATCAACAAAATAGGAGTCTAAAATTTTTTAAATAACCGTGAGTTATGTTGGGCGATCGGGCGGATGAGTTTTTGTAAATAAAATTCTGGGACTACTGTCCCATGTAATGGTGTAGAGAGAACTGTTATGTTGTGCAACCAATAAAGAAGCTTTTTATAAAATAATACTTTATTCTACAGGCAGACAACCGCTCTGTAGTACACTGGCAAGCGGATTGAACTTTACATGTAACATATTTCTTAAATACACTATGAAATACAATAAGGGCTTTATGTTACAGAATGAATGTTATCGCTAAGTGTACAGTACTTAAGTTACACTTATTCCATGTTGTGGTTACGTAACTCCTCCGCCCGTAGAACGAAGCGTACTGGAACTGAGGGTTGGAGTGAATCTTCAACCCTTAGGTTAGGAGCTTCTTGTATCTCGATGCTTGTACAGTTGCCCGTCGAGACTTGACTCTTTGTACTGCACTTCTGGTGACATAACTTACGATAGTGATTAATTGTAGTAACCATTGTAAGCCAACAGGGTTTGCTTGTAGTAACTTGTTGTTTTCTATAGTTGTTTCAGCATCTAAAACTCTTACATTATTTAGGTTTTTATGTGGTTGTTTGAACAATGCAATCTTTTGATAACTGTAAAGGTTGCCAATCCAAGTATTAGCAGATCTGGAGCTCTTGGTTTTTTGTGTACAGGACTCTTGGGGATATCTCATAATTACCGAGTATAGTTTAAGGATGCCCGGGAACAAGTATAAGGTTATCTAGGTAGAGGGTTGAGTATATAGATGTAGGATGGTAAACAGTTCTGACATGACTAACTGTATCTCTAATATAAAATTCAAAGTTTCGTTAGTTGTATAAGCTTTAACATGACTACTTTTCTCTAAATTGTGGATATCGATACCAGGAGAGCTTCTAATGTAAAGTTGTTTAAGTTGTTTATCAATTGCGTCTCTACAGTATAATAAGTCTTTGTTTAGATCAGATTCTGTTTGTTCATTGTTCTAATTTGAAGTGCTCGGCATTTTTAAAAAGAGTGGATATGTTTATATCGGTGAGGTCGGTGTTGTTACTAATAGGAATGTTTGGAGGTGAACCCGATAAGTTTTCAATAAATTTATTTATCGATTGGTCGCCAGTTTCTTGAGAGGTAATGTCAAGAGCGTTTATATTTATAGGTGATAATGCGTCGGCGTTCGTTTCATACTTGACTTTTTTATATGGTTCTTTAGCTTAATTTCATTTTTTGTCGGAGTTAGCGGGTCCGATTTGTTTACAAATCTATTATTTGAAAACGAGCTATAATTACTATAATCCGGTTTTGACGTAAGCTCTACTTTGTTACTATAGTTATAAAGGTTATTCTTATTTTCGTATAATTTTAATTTACGAGTATATTCCTCTTGAATTGCTAGCTGAATAGCATTTTCGAGGCTACTTGGTTTATGCATCCTTGTAACGAGTGATACGTATGGACTTAGTTGCCTCACAAATGTGTTGATAGCCATTTTTATCGTAAAACTCTTTTTTTAACGGATCTAGATTAATTAAAGTGTAAGTAAGGTACCTAACTTTATCGCCAAAACTATCCAAGTCCATTTTATTTCTATATAAATTGTTAAGATCGTGGACTAGCGTGATTTCGTCACGAGTCTCACCGAATCGTTTTTTTAACATACTTTTAATTTTGGGCCAAGTTTTAAAACTGGACACCTCTGAAAAACTTCAGCTGCTCTACCTACCAACTTTTTTATTATAAGCAATCCGATGCTAGGATCCTTATTTTTATTGTCAACAATTTCTAAGACATTTTCTACTGCCTTTATGAAGAAATTTATTGTCTTTCTGTTCTCATCATAGGATGGCAACAGCTCATTGATTTTTGCGTATTCGGCACTAGCCGTAAGCAATGACTGATCTATTTCAATAATCGGTACGCTTTGCGTTTGTGTACCCTGCGCCAACTTTCTACGATTAACCCTTTTCGTTTCCGCTAGAAATTTTATCTATTTGGAGAAAAGTTTGGTAACCGACGGGATTATAACCAATAGTACAAGGTACACCCTAATTAAAGGTTAATACTGACTGCAATACCTATCAATGAGTTTACACTTTTCGAGGAAGGGATGGTACATAAAGGAAATACTCGGAGTAATGAAAATCTCCTTACCCCATATAGAGCATCCTGCTGTCCATATAGTTCTCTTCCTGCGACTGGACGTGCTATTCCAGGAATCCGCTGCTGCGTGTTGTCTGTCTTCAACCTCTTGGTTACACCGTAGGTTCTTTTGTAGAATCGATGCCGGACGTATTCGCGATTTTGAGCGGATTCGTAGACACGATTTGTTGCTGTTGCGAATCTTCCGGAGATGCTATCCTTTACGACTGCGCCAGTTATGTTGGGCGATCGGGCGGATGAGTTTTTGTAAATAAAATTCTGGGACTACTGTCCCATGTAATGGTGTAGAGAGAACTGTTATGTTGTGCAACCAATAAAGAAGCTTTTTATAAAATAATACTTTATTCTACAGGCAGACAACCGCTCTGTAGTACACTGGCAAGCGGATTGAACTTTACATGTAACATATTTCTTAAATACACTATGAAATACAATAAGGGCTTTATGTTACAGAATGAATGTTATCGCTAAGTGTACAGTACTTAAGTTACACTTATTCCATGTTGTGGTTACGTAACTCGTGTTACTAAGTTTTTTCAAATAATCAAATCACACATTTTCACTAATTACACTTGCGGAATACGGTTTGGTCAGATATATAATTATTATGCATTAAAAACACTGATGTGATTGTGGTTAGCGTATATACTAAGTACCCTTATTATTAAAGCAATGCACCACTGAGCTTATCAAAGTTCCACTTCTTCCCTTGTATAAAAAGTATAATTTTTATAACAATCAGCCGATGAACTTAAACTTATCATAAATATCTGGTTATTAAAAGGATTGTAAAAGGAAAAAAAATAAGCTGTGTATTGAAAGGATTAGCAGTAATCCAAATGCGCAGCAAATAGATTAGAGATTGTGGTATTACACTCTTAATTTTATAAACAATTACGTATCCAGTACATCCGTTTTCATAACAAATGATTACAAGCTGTAATTAATGTATAAATAAATTTAAATTTATTGTGCACGAATTTTATGCAAAAGAGCATATAGAATATAATTGAAAGACGAAAACGTTTTAATTTAAATTGATCTTTTTAAATGTACACTAATTATTATATATGTAAGTACGATCGCAAAAGAAGACACTTTAAGTTGAACTATATAAAATATGAATAACTAAAATGTTTGTACATTTAATTGAATAAAGTAATTTTTAACTTTCGGCTTGTATTAATGAATTGCTTGTTTTCATTATGGATTTTTATTAAGTAATAATAATTATAAATAAAATGGATATGTTAATACAAAATTATTAAAATATGTCGTTGACTGCTTTTAGGGCACATTTTTGCCCAGAAAATCAGATTTCTTTATAAGACCCAATAATCGTACTTTGTGAAATGAGAGAAAATATAAAATAAATATCTTAAATTGAAAGTAAATTTATTCAGACTAAGTTATTTAAGATATTTTAATAATATTTTTTTATTAAAAGCGATTAATTTAATTCCTTGATATGTGATTGTTAAAACTATACAAGTACCTTATCAACTAGAAAACCCTAAAAACAAAGTGTTTCTTCCGAAAAGGACATAATGTAATAAGTTTATAAATCGATGTGAAGATCACGTTGACACAATTGTACATGACCGATAATTAGATCACAGGAAACCCTTCGTGCTTAAACTGTTAATTCTTTAAGTGGCAAGTTAAATTTCTACTCAATAATATAAGATATTTATCGCAACTTTGCTGTAATGCAATAAGTTAAGGTTTTGTAATTTTTTTACTCATAGACTATTTCTTAACGACTTCGTACATTTTCATGTATTATAATAATAATTATTTTTCTTAAATATGTATCCGATGTAAGTAATGTTCGAAAAACGATGTGGACATGTGATAGACCTTTGGGTAGAGGCAAAATCGAGTGTTTCGCGACTACCTTATCGGTGTTTAAGAAAGTAAAAGGTGTAAAATGTTTCAAACTAACTAATATTTGAAAACATTACGCAATCACCACGTATATATATTTTAATGGAAAAGTTTTAGGCCATGTAACCATTTAGGTATAACTTGCGTTCAACTAACTTTCATAATTATAATTGGTTGTTACATATCCCGATATTAACAAGTGCAATATAAATACACTTGTAGGGCAACGTTAAGGGGAACAAACTCTACCAAATTTATTATAACGATGATTTATATTTACTTATCATTATTTGCATAACTAGTAATATAATTGGCGAAACGGTGTAAACCTGCACCTGTGTTTTATGGCCTATATAGATTACTTATTTAGTCTTATTTTAGTTGTATAAACTACTTTATGGTAAGTAAAAAATGGTAATGGGTAGTTTCATTATCATAGAGTGCCAACTTCAAAGTGAAATTGGGGGCGGTTAGTAAAAATGTCTATGATGCTAAAACGCACTAGATGAAGCTTAGTAATGAGTAAGTACTAAGAACACGTTAAATTATATGCAGAGTATCTTTTACATGCAACTAACCTTAATCTGATGTAAAGCATAAAAGATATGTATCTTAAATCATGAAATTCGGCCTTAAACATAAAATTGATATCCTGAGTGTGACTCGTAATAGAAGAATATTACATATATTCGTATGATAATCCTATGTTATGGACAAGTGTATCACTTATTAACAGGTGAACGTCTCGTGGCTTCGTCGAATACATTAATTACATTATTTGAGTTGTCCTAAATATGGAAATTACAATAGTAATTGATTATGGATAAAAATTAAAAAAAAAATGTACCCCACGTTTGGAAAAGAGGCGATTCCAAATTTTTTTATTTCAAATCGTTTCTACTAATTTCTGATCAAACTTTGTATTTATTTTCATTATATTTAGTTATCTTTTCTATATCTAGTAAAATATTCATCATCACTATGTCCTTATACCCTAATATCCCCAGCTCCGCCTCCTCCAAGTGTGAAAATATTTCCCTTTACCATCCTTACACGCGTTTGAATATACGCCGAGGATGTAAGGATATACTCGTAAGTGACTGTAAGGATATAAACCCTTCTCCCTCTCGGACCAAAAAGTGTTATTTAAATTCAAAATCTTTAACATTATAATGCATTTAAAAAAAGTTACTCGGTAATTTTTAATACGATACCATGACCTGAAGTTTTAAAGGCTTCGCAGTTTGTGATTAGATACGTCTTTACACCTTTTCCACTGAAACAAAGCTTAGTGCCCTCATAAAACCGACTACGTGCGAGTAAACATTGTTTGATGCTTACGACTTGCGAGGCTTCTGTGCGGCTGAGCATTTTGTCCAGTGTCCACATAAGAAATACATTATAATAATAGGTTACATTTTGTGTTAATGGGATGTCAGGCTGCATGGATAATTTTCGAGGACAGACAGAAAACAAAGTTGTCTTTTGGTTTATCGTCATCATTTCAGCTTATGCAATACCTTTTTGATAGGGGCAATTCGTACATGATAATCTTGGTGAGAGAGTTTTCGTAATACTAGTTACTCTGTTTTCTTTAGACGTTGAAGTTTCAGTGGCGATGGGGATGTTCTAACCTGCTCCCTACAAGGAGTCATTTTATTTACTTCAATGTTATATTTTAACACCGTCTATATTATTGCTATTTAACTGTTTCCTATTTTATGACAGTGATTTTGGTCAAACATCAAAAAGTGTTTGAAGTTGTATAAAATTTGTTTTAGATCGGTTTATTGCAAACTGTCTCAAATTTATAATTGCAGGTTTCAAATTTTACTACAATATACCTAATAATTAGTATACCTGAAAAGTGTTTGAATGTTACTTTTCAATATTGTAAAAGAATAGAAAATTTCTCGTAGCACAACGTGATACATTTATTTGAAGACGGATCACTTCACACACCCTAATAAAATAGATTCTTTTCAGTCGCTGTGTAGCGTGAATCAAATTAAAGGACCCTCTACTAGGGACAAATCGATTTAGTATAAAACTATTACCTAAAGATAATGCTTTAAAGTTTTATTTACAATACTTTATATACATGTATATGTATATATATATGTATTTACAGTGTATCTTTTTCTTAAAGTGCCTCTCCATTAGTGGAGGTTCGACGTTACACTTGCGAATTTCTGTCTATCTTGAGCCACACAGAACAGTTGTTATAGGGTATATTTGTATTTATTGTGCATATAAGAAAATTATTGGCGAACATTCCAATTTATAGGGCGACAGTGTCAAAGTTGATATATTGTAGCGTGTATGTCAAATTTAACAAAAAAAAATGATTTACTTATATTATTAAACAGGTATATCATCTGCATAATATTATAAACTTCGAAATAACTTCTTTCTGTTATCGAGATTAAAATCTGCGAAAGGTACTCGGCCTCTTGGAAGGAAAGTAGGCTTTTGAGATTCTTATTGTTCATAATTACCCTGACGGTGTCTCAGCCTATTACGTGGCTTCTTCTACAGAACACGTTGGTGGCCGTTTTCAATAGGCCTAAACCCCAGAGAGGGGCTTTGCCCTCCCTAGCACTACCGTTGTGCTATAGCAAATACGAAGCCTGTCAGTGCTCTCGGGCTCTCTTAGTTATCCATGATAGTCCACCTTCAATATCCACAACTCTTCTTGTACTTCAGGAATAGGTTAATTATAATTGTGTTAATTCTGGATTGTTCGAGATTTCAGAGTTAATCCATAATATAATCGATTTTAATGATTATGGCTAAAAATGTTAGATCATCAGTTCATGAAAGTCTCTTGTTTTATATTGTATATTCTACATAAATCGTGCTTTATCTAGTGCATGAGCTCTTCGCTCTTGATACAAGTGCTATCAAGAACTTATCTTTTTTCACACTCGATACTTTCGTATAACTAAAAATGTATAACAACAATTTATTTACAACAAATTAAAAAAGCTGTAGAATTAATTACTTTAATTTATGTAAAACTAAACTAACATTGGATTACACGACAAAAAAAAATTTTAAGCCTTTAAAATGTTAGATTAATTTTGTTCTCTTTTACACCTGAAAATTAGCTTAGTATGAATACACTTCGGATTGTTATATTTCCTGTTAACGTTTGGCGTTTATTAGAGTTATAACTCTTTCTGTCTTTTATTTATTTTTTAATTTATTTAAGCTTTATGTAACACCTTAAGCAAAGGGTACAAGGTTGGACTTAATGCCGTAAGCCATTTTCTGTCAGTCAACTCAGGGGAAGAAGTAAAATTGGAATGTAGGTGTGAAAGAGAAATTTATAGTGTATTCAGAGAAAACGGTCAAAAAAATATAACCCATATATAACAAAAATTATAAACCGTTTTTTTGTTGCTGTTACTTTACTGGTTTTTCTTGCTTATTAGTCTAAATTATAATTTTTTATTTATTTTGCTTAGTCCACCTACGAACGCTCTCCAGTAATGATGTGGCTATTTGTAATGATAGTACATAAAAATATGTAACTTTTTGCTTTTAAATCATAGATATCACGAATTATCAGTATCTTTACTTAGCAGACAAGTGTATGATTTGTAATTTCTGTGAGTACTTAATCAGTTTAATATACGTTTTACTGTTTTTCACATAAACATACTTTTAAATCTTTTGAGGGATAGAATTTCTAATAAAAGATAGTTATGAGATAATAAAATTAATTAGATCTGTTATCACCATTTAATCAATTTGTTTGTTGAAACTAGCTATAGGATAATATAATTGAAAACGTTTCGTTCCACGATCTAATTAATTAAAACAATACCTCATAGCCAGGCTCATTTATGTAATGACTTCATAAGGTAATTGCAAATTTATTACATCGATAGAACTATTATAATTTTCAATTGTAGATTTCAAATGTATATCAGAAATATATTACATATTTAAAATGTAAAAAATCAGTAAAAATTCAAGTTTAGTTTGCTTATGTCTTTATGAACTTTTACTAGGCAATTAATTTATTTTATTATGGAATGGGAATCGTTTACAATTGATTATTGAATGTAAGTCACATAAAAAATCAATCGTGATTCTATTTAAACGCATATTTTATAAAGACTATTACTAAATATTAATGGTTTTGTATTCTTTTTTTAAAATTTTGTATAACAACCAAACATCATAATCATATTGTAATATGGTATTACGATTTCTTATCGGCTGTTACTTTAAAATTAATACAGTATTTTATGGACAGTCAATAATAATAGTAAGTGAAATCTTATTTGAAATAACTGTTTTCCAAACATACCCTGATATCCGAAAGCCAGGTAGTCAGCGGTAAAGTTCTGTTGGTATTCATGAAGATCACCTTGACGGGCGCTGAGTCGAGCAACATTCTGCGACGGCACCTCGGGAGACTTCCACACGAATACGTAGTACACAGACAACAGGATAGCCGCCATCGACACCGACAAGAGGTAAGCCAACACGGTCAGTACGCGCACGGCCGTACTAATATTCTTCGGTCGGTGCATATCGCGACCGGCCTCGCCACTATCGTCCTTCGCACTCTCCTCATTCTGATCGCTGCCCGACATCTTACCCGTACATGATTCTGGCTAACACTTCCTTAGTAGAGGCGATTTAAAAATATAGCCAGTTTGAAGTGGTGGCGTGTGCCGATTCGCGAATGGGCCGAGCGAGTGCGGCCGGCCCGCCTTCCCCGTCCGGTGCGCGCACTTCTCCCGCGCTAAACCGATTAACTCTACACGTCATGGACTTACGAATGCTACAAGACGTATTAAATTTTATACCCTGGTAAAGATAAAACTATTCGCGGCCCAGGTCGAAGCTCATTCATATAAGACGGACATACATGAGATATGTACACCGTGTTGTGTTGACGAAATGTTCAGTTCGCGTTCAAAGTAAATTTTACACCTCATATTTTAAATTGATCGCGTGGAAATAACATCTAATTTGTTTATTATATTGAGTTGTTAAAACTTCACGATGTTTTTCTAAGGTTTACTATTTATAATCTCGGTATGTTATCTTTAAAAGTGTTTAAGTCGTAAATTAATGTATCCAAGGCTGTTTCGTACTTCCATGATGCGCTGCTACCCTGTGAGATCTATGTTTATTTTCTTTTAAACAGCATCTCGATGTCTGGTTGTAATGCTACCAAGGCTGGTAACTTTTGAGCACTGACTGGGCTTTTTAAATGTTTTTATACATTTGGTTTTATACTTAAATTTTGTTATAGATAAACTAGCTGACCCGACAGACTTCGTTCTGTCAAAAAAAATTGAAATGTTCTTTTTCCTGCCTATTTTATAGCCGGGGCAAAAAAATCTCCTGAACAGAACCGTCACCCTGGTTATGGGCGGTGTGTGGAGTTCAGCACTATATATATTCATCTAATAACTAATATTTAAATATTAGTGGGTTCCAGAAGAGTGGCCAAAGTTATAATTAAAGTACATACGATATATTTACCATAATAATTTTTTAGGAACAAATAACTGTCACATTCCAAATCTTTTTGACAGAATGTAGCCTGTCAGGTCCGCCAGGTGGTAACGCGGTTTGTGCTCGACTGATGTATTGACGTGAAAACGAATGCATTTTATGTCGCGCGCCGAAACTAAAACAAAAGAAATAATATCGCGAAGCCGACCAAATTGAAAATCAGTATGGTGGATCTTTAGCTCTTACATTTTGTGACTATTTATGTTATTATTTTATTCGTTTTAATTTCGGCACGCGGCGTTAGATCCTCCGACGCGCATACGCACACTGTTTTGATAGAATAATTGAATTTGAACTTTGTGCAGCTGTAATAAAGTGCAAATTGACTCTTTAGCGTTACGAACGCACCTACATTGATTGCTGCTTGTAATTTAATATGAACTTTTGTTTGTTTCTGGTTTCAGGTTTCTGGTTTCTGTTTCTGGTTTCTGGTTTCTGGTTTCTGGTTTTTGATTACTGGTTACTGGTTTCTGGTTTCTGGTTTCCTGGTTTTCTGGTTACTGGTTTTCTGGTTCTGGTTCTGGTTTCTGGTTTCTGGTTTCTGGTTACTGGTTACTGGTTACTGGTTTCCGGTTTCCGGTTACTGGTTACTGGTTACTGGTTACTGGTTTTCTGGTTACTGGTTTTCTGGTTCTGTTTCTGGTTTCTGGTTTCTGGTTTCTGGTTTCCTGGTTTTCTGGTTTCTGGTTTCTGGTTTCTGGTTTCTGGTTTCTGGTTCTGTTTCTGGTTTCTGGTTTCTGGTTTCTGGTTTCTGGTTTCTGGTTTCTGGTTTCTGGTTTCTGGTTCTGGTGTGTGGTTTGTGGTTTCTGGTTTCTGGTTTCTGGTTTCTGGTTTCTGGTTTCTGGTTTCTGGTTTCTGGTTTCTGGTTTCTGGTTTCTAGTTTCTAGATTTCAGATTTCAGATTTCAGATTTCAGATTTCAGATTTCAGATTTCAGATTTCAGATTTCAGATTTCAGATTTCAGATTACAGATTTCAGATTTAAATTTTCCATTTTCCATTTTCCGTTTTCCATTTTCCATTTTCAATTTTCATTTTTCATTTTTCAATTTTCAGTTTTCAATTTTCAGCGGTAAATAGTGTCACTATCACAAAAGATCAACAAAGTAAAGTTAAGACTTAACTACTATTTTGAACCAATCTGAACTTAGGACAGTGGTGTTCCTGCCTGAATTCTACAATCGCTGCACACGAACACACTAATTTACTGCATGATACTGGCCGCCGCAGTGGCCCAGAAGGAAGGATGCCCGATCGACCAGATTCGGTCGGGCAAGATATCGGTCGGAGCGTCTGGCCTCGGGACGGCGTGGTTGCGCTGCCCCGTGGCGGCGGCGCGCAAAATTGTTGACGGGGGCCCACTCCTCATTGGGTGGGTGACGGCCCAGGTCTCCGTCCTGGAGAGCCGACCGCAACGTTGCTTTAGGTGCCTCGAAGAGGGGCACTTCAAAGCAACGTGCGACTCTGACTCATGCAGTTCGGCCGGGAAGCCTCCCTGGCACAGGTGCGGCAGTAAGGCGTGCTCCACCAAGGTAGTGCCCAGAAAGCCTTCCCATAGGGGGGGGGGGGGGGGGGGGCGTAAGGCCACACCATAGTGGCGAGCGGACGCCGAGGGCCCGAGACGCGGGAGTCGTTTATGCACGACCGCCGATCGGCGCCCCTGGCAGAGGAACCCTGGGCAGTACAACCGGCATAATGTTGGTCGGAAGCCGTGAGGGTTCCCGAGGAGCACGCCTTACCCGAGTCGAGCCTACAGGGCAGCCGCTGGTGGAGTCACGGAAGTTATGCAATTCAGAACCCGTGGCTCCACCACAAGCGGAACAGTCGGACACCGCTGGGGTTTAGTGGGTAGGAGAGGCTTTTACAGCCTCCGAGTCCCACATAACCACCGGGGTGTTCCCGGTGGTATGCGTAAATGCATTCCCCAGAGAAAACAAAAAAAAACTGCATGATACTACACTCACATTGAACATTCAACTGCATTATGCACAAAAAAATAAAAATTCAACCGAGACAACGCGACCTTTACGCCCAGATTCTCGCTAAAGTTCGTAAAATATTCTTCGTCTTCCCAATTGATGGCATGAACACGGTTTGTGAGTGAGCCAGTGTCATGTGTACACGTATAAGATAAAAGAATAAAAATCTTTAAAAAATTGTCTGCGTGGTGGTCAATTGGCCGCCTTTTCTCGTAAAATATTATAGTTGCAATCAGAAATTGTTGGTTGTCAATGTCAAATGTCAAAAACAAAAATATTCTTTTAAATTGTATTTGGTTTCTATATGACGGGACAAACTTCAAATATCTGCCGTTTTATGTATCCAAGGTAAAGTGACCAGACGCTCGTTTTTGGCAAGACAGTCCCGATTTTCCACAATTAGTCCCGCGTCACGCGACGTTTTTCAAAAGTCCCGACTTTTAGAATTAAGTTAAATTTTATATTTATGAAAACCATTGTTTTGCGTAACACGTTGCTTTTGCTACCCAGTTACAATGTATTTGTCTCTCAGATTATACACTTCGTGTTCTGCTTCTTGCCATAGAAAGTTAAGGAACATTTCATAAATACATAAATCTTCTTAAACTAAGCTTAAAATACTTGTAGTCTAACCATGAACCGAATTATGGATCAAATTTTGACGACATTTTGTTTATAAGGTTCCACGCTCGCAGAACCTTCTTCACATGTGAATAAACGTTTTTTTTTTTAATCGCAACCTTATTTATGACAAGGGTGTACATAAACTAGGTCACGCTTTACTCTATGACGTAACAGAGGATTAAGGAATTAAAAAGTTGTTATTTTCTTTGAGGCCTTGGATTTCTTACATAGACAGACAGTTTCCTGATAATATCCTATTGAACACATTATGCCGGTCAATAACATGAGTAAGTAAAGCTTGGATTACATTTATAATCTGCTAAAAAATAACAAGATTTGATTTGGTAATGTTTTCGTCAAATCTATTTAAAATTTTAATGTCCTGTTTATAATAACTATAAATTGAGCTGTGATAGCCTAGTGGTTTGAACGCCCATCTTCCACTAGAGGTACCAGTTTGTAAGTGCGGCCTATACTTGCACTACAATCCGAAACCTCTTTCAGATTGTAGTGCAAGTAAGGTTAATAGGGATACGGGTTAATAGGATACGAACCTATGCCTCCATGGGTTCGTATCCTTATCCCTGTTAATCCTGATATTCCGATAAAGTGAAGAGAGTACGACTGCAATTACATACTGAGCTATTACCACTTCATCATTCCATATCTCTTGAAAAGACTATGAGCATTTTGCATTAAATGTAATTCTTTTACCTGCGGGATGTAATGTAACCGAAACAGTTATTTAAGATTCAAAATAGCGTTTAATACCAGTGTACAAAAATTCTCGATATCTTATCAATTTTCCAAATTTATTTAAGTACCACCCACTCTGGAGCTATGGGAATTGTTTCATCCATTAAAGATAATTGAATTGGCGACCGCGATCCGTTCTCGGTATAAAGTGATCGACTACCAACTTATTTTTGCCTTGGGCAATCCATCATGCTAGTAAAGTGGGCGTTTTGTGTTAAAATGATATGGAGTATTAATCATAAAATACGTCTGCCAATCCGTACTTGGACAATGTGATGGAATTGTGGCTTTAACAATCTCAAGAGAAAGCTGTGAATCCTAACTGTATATACGAGTTTATTAATAAACAATAAAAAATAAGTAAAAATCATATTTTTTCAATATATTTAATAAAAAAAAAATATTTAAACGTTTAATCAATGTAGTAATTTATTACAATTTGCTCTTTTGCTTCTCTTGAAGTTTTTGCTTGAGAATACGACGTAGTATTTTTCCAGAGGGATTTTTCGGTATTTCCTTTACAAATATTACACCACCATGGAGACGGTTAGCGGGTGATAACTGTAATAGTTTTAATAACAACTACATCATTTAGCTTATTTAAAATGCATAAAGTATTAAATTTAAGCGGATGGAAGAAGAATGGTAAATATGCGTGGATAGATGGAAGAGAATAGAAATGGTGAGAGTGGAAAAAGACATGGATGAATTGTGAGAGAGACAATGCGTTTAAAAAGAAAGGCTTATCAGTTGAGAGTGATAAAAGATAATAGAAAAAAAATGACGCGCTGAACCCACACAAAGAAGCAAGAGTGGAGGATATTTTAGTAGCTAGATATTAAATTCGACCGATTTATTTTTACCATTTGAAGATTTGTGTGAATGGAAAATAATAAAAAATAATCCCCATTGTTTTAAAAATTGTCATTAAAATATCTTACTTATTTTATTACTCAATGTGGCTTATTAAAATAATTATTACTCGCCACAAAGCACTACTAACAGCGTCATTTCTGTCGCCGAGCAGTAGTGTACTGACATTGTAAGTGTTCTGGTGTGAAGGGTGCTTTAGTTAGTGATATTTCTATTGTTGTAATACTTAACAGATGTTACAAAGCTTCAAAAGCAATTTAATGCTGTGTAAACATCCTAACACCTTATTTTGGCAGGTAAATGTCCTGCTTTTCGCATCTTTGTTTTTAAACAAAAAAATCTATGCATCTTAGAATTTTGGTAACACTAACCCGGCTGGCCGTATATTCCAGTAGTTCTTTCTCGGTGAGCTGGTGGCCAGGCTTCAGTACTACGAAAGCGGCGGGCAGCTCGCCAGCCATCTCGTCCGGTGCGCCCGCGACACCACACTCCGCTACACTGCTGTGCTGCAAGACTACATTTTCAACAGCCGCCGGTGGCACCTACAAATAATTCCCACCAGGTAATGTCATACTGAAACTAAAACCTACGAGTTCTTAATTCAATATGTTTTATTACAGATTATTAGCCACACGTAACAACCAGAATTTTAGGTGAACTTATACTTAAAAAATTACTTAATTAAATATAGGTTAACGTTTTATTGTAACAAAAATCTTATCACCACTGGTTTAGTGACGCAAATATTTATATTGTCATTGCAGGTAAATTGCAAAAGATATATTATTTATAATACTTATTAATACAGTAGGGTAATTTAAAGCAAAATTTACTTTTTACAAAATAATATTTCTCTCGCTATCGACCCAAACTAAAAAATATCTAACCTAAACTAAACTAATTAATATCGTTAAAGTTGTTACTAACTTGATGTCCTTTATACTTAATCAAATCCTTTATCCGTTCCACTATGAAAATGTATCCGTCGCGGTCGTAATAACCGATGTCGCCGGTCTTCAGGAAGCCTTCCTCGTCCATAACATCACTATGAGCGGCATCATCGCCCATGTACCCCTTCATCACTATAGGTCCTTTGATACATATTCCACCTGTTTCCATTGGCCCTAATCTTTTTCGCGTCTTATCGTCCACCACCTAATTACAAATAAAACTCTTTCGTAAGAAAAATGCATAGAAACGTTTTTTTTTTTTTTTCAATGAAAATTACTAGCGGTTGATAGTATACAAACTTTGTTGTTTTCCCGTTTGATGGGCGCTGTAACTGGTGAAATTAATGAAGTAACAGGACCAACTTATGCCTCAAGTCAACGAATGCAGTGTACATCATGTTAATTAACACCACATCGTTATTAGCTAGCATATAACTTACCATCAGGTGATCGTCCTGCCCACACATCGCTTTGTAGAATATTTTTCTGTTTTTATCCAGTCTAATTGACATATTTATTAATAAAAAATATAATTCAGTAAAACCTTTAAGGAAATGCCAGGCAATGGGGGTCCACCGCTGCCCGGTTTGTGAACCGTTATATCATCCTCATAATCTTTAGTAGCGGCTGTCGACGTCTCGGTCATTCCGTAGGCTTGCAAAACCCCTTTACAATTGGGAAAGCTATTAACAAAATATTATTTATAATCATATTCCATGAAACAAATGGCTGAAAGACACAGAAAACGAAAAATTAAGTTCGTTACCGTTTCATGACTTGTTTAATTGTGTCGGCGGAAAGCGGCGCCGCGGCGCACCACATCAATGTTACAGAAGACATGTCATACTTCTCCATCAATGGAGACTTTATGAAATATACAATCATGGGCGTTACTGTGAACAAGACATTTACCTGAAAAACAGCGTTTATTAACAAACTTTTTTATATCTTTTACAAATAAATATGAGTTATATAGATAAGAAAAAATATTATTTTGTTTACACTTTTACAATTGGATTTGATCACAAAATTATTTTTGTATTTTTAATTCACGTTTCATCGTAAATAGTAATAAGAATGTTTAAATGAAACGTTACTTTATATTTCTCTATAGCTTGTAAATATTTTTCTGGATAGAAAGCAGGAAAGTACACAATCATCTTGCCGTGAGACAAGTTATTCAAAGTCACCATTAGCCCGTAAGCGTGGTACCATGGAACTATTGTCAGTTGACACGAACGAGCTTGGCTCTCCGGGGAATCTTGTCTGAAACAAAAGTATCTTTAAACTTCACTTTTGTAAAGACAAAATGTTAACGTCATTACTAAAAATGATTCTATAGCGCTGGTTTAATAACATAATAGTAAACATTGTACTATTAAGCTTTTGCCGTTCATTTTAATAACCTACTTTCAGATATTATTTTAAAGAATCCCTTTTTCATAATTCGTTTATTTCAAGCGCAAAGGGCTTTTAATTAAAAAAATATTTGACACCATTACAGCGTAGTTTCTATTTGAGTTTATTTTTAATTATTTTAAATTTCCCGCGCGGCCGGTCTGATGCCACCCGGCATCCAATGATTCCCTGCGATCTTCCGCCACCACCATAAACACCTCTTATCGTCATACTCACACCGCATCGTGTGCAGCATATAATGCATTAAGATGCGTAAGCATAACACCTTTGGGCAGACCGGTGGTTCCCGAAGAATACAGCAAAAATACTGTGTCAGTAGCACCTTGCACCTCTTCTACTTCAAAATCGTAAGGGTCTGTGTTTACACGGACGCTTTTAGACGGAACAACTTCACTGTCAATTGGAGGTCCATTCATTTGAATGAATTTCCTTATACATCCCATTTTTTTGTAAACATTTAGATTATTTTTTAAAACTGCTTCCGATGCTATGAGTACAGTAGGTCGTGAGATATTTAACACGTGTTCAACTTCATCTAAAATAAAATAAAAAAAACATAATAAAGCCGACAATTGGTCTATGATTGTATTATATGTTGGATTGTTGAGGTTTGAATCTGACAGTCAATATATGAAGTTAACTATGTCCGAACCTCAAAAAATCTGCTTAGAGGATATAACTACTAAGTGATTAGAACATAATTTATGAGTATGATGATATATTAAAAGAATACCTTAGCAAAATCTAATGCTGCTGACGTATCTGTTATTTAAAACAAACGAAAAACCTTTACACTCGTTTGCTACTATAGTTATATACCTATGGTAAATATCGTAATACCCACCTGTTGTGTACTGAGGGTTAAGCGTTGTGATGGTAGCGCCACAAAATATAACCGACAGTGCTGCTACTATAAACTCATATCTGTTCTCACTACTGATACCAACAATAACGCCTCTTTTTATATCATATTTTTTCAATCCATTGGCAACATTTACAATATCACATAGAATTTGTTTATATGTTATGATTTGCCCATGATCGCCGTGGATCTAAAACATATATACATTGTCACGCATGCGTAGCAAATTTATATTATAAAGTAACCAATAACTGTTTCATAAAATAAGTCACAGAGTGAATAACGAAGTTAATGGCTATATATTCCTACTCAATTTTGTCTCTGCCAATTTTTTCTATACCAAAAACACCACAACTCGTATATTACGACATTGTTGTCGTTTTTCTATTGAAGGAAGCAAAGCATAGCGAACCATTGTCTTGATGATAAGTATTACGACTGCCCATGACAATGTGGTGCTAGTTAAGATATTTACACAATTTTAAATTGCGCGCGTTACCTTGTAAAAACAAAATGTTAAGTTTGTGTAATCACACACACTTATAATATCGAGAGACAATATTATTCGTACATTATTACTGCTTCGCAGAAAAAATAAATATTTTACAAAAATTACAAAATTAGGCAATTAATAACTCACTAGGGCAATTTTATTATCGTTATCGCTATGTTCTCTGAATTTTTCGATTATATATTGTCCATATGATAGATGAGCTGGTATCTTAGATGCTGGTCCACCACTCACAACATTATTTTTTATAATCATTTTGTTTTTATGGCTTTTAATATCGCGTGTAACAATATAAGATGTGATCAAAATTCTTCACAGAGAGTGACACAAATAGTGATAATTACTGATATCACACACAAATTACAAAACAAATACAGATTAATAAGTAATCAAACAAACATGGGACTGATAATTAAAACTAACAAAATAAATTCATGTATGCATAAAAGTTGAAAATTTCATAAAAATATATTAATTGGTACTTTGAATTTATCGGGGGTTATAGGATAAATATATTTCCTATAGCCCCGCGACAGATCTGCTTGTACGTATCTGTTGTATCCAGACAGTAAGTTTAAGGTTTGTAATTAAAAAAATACAAAATACTCATCCTAACAAAGTAATAGATTTATAGATTAGTATTATTATGTTTTGCTCATACATTAAAAAAAGACCTTCTAAGAATATATCACGGTTGTTAATAATCATTACAACTTTAAATGAATACAAATGTGAAAATTGTCTAGAATAAATAAGAAAACCTTTTTAAGTTCGACGCTGTAGCCTTTTTTTGGTATATACAGCTATATCGAATTACTTTACCTAAGTCTTATAATCTAAGTTAATAAAACGAGACATAAATATAAAATTCATGAATATAACTTCTATTAAATTAAAAAATAATTCAAAACACGCAAACCTGCACACAATATTTAATATGTTATTATAAACAAAAACTTATTGTACAAGAAAACCTAACACAGATGAAAAACAACTCCTAGACACGGCTATGCAGCATGTATATAAATATTAAATTATGTTTTGTTTAAAGACTACATGACTTTTTTAAAAAGTAATTACTAAAACTTTTTTATATCTATTTGAACATAGTTATTCAAGAACATTTTATTTACGCTGGAATCATACTTTACTATATAAATAAAAATTTATTGTAAACATATCGACAATTTAGTAAAAAGATATCGATGTATTTTGCTTCTATATTCCACCCCTCACATGTCAAGATTTTTTATCATTACAAGAAACCAAAAAGAAAAATGTTCCTTATCATTAATCAACAGCTTTACATATATAGTAATGCTTCTTGTTAATCTTTTAATCGCAAGTAGAATTTAAGTTTGACATTACGCTCCGTACAGATATTTATTTAGAGAAACATATGAAAAAATAACCTATTATTATGTCGGCTATTATACACAATAATATTGTTTACGGTCCTGAAGAAGAACTTATACCTGCTCATCTATCTTATGGACAATTTATATATGACAAATTAAAAAATGGTGGAGATAAAACAGCGCTAGTAAGTTCTTGTGTTTCATATTATAAATTGTGGATTTATTTAATTTTTTTATTATTAATATAATATTTATTTAATTATTATTAGCAACATAATAATTTCTATTGTTTTTTTAGATAAATGCGGAGTCAGGAGAAAGTGTAACTTATAAATATATCTTGCAGTGTAGTGTAAATCTTGCTGCAGCACTGAAAACACTTGGTGTAAAAAAAGGCGATGTTCTAGCATTAAGCAGTGAAAACAGATTTGAATTTTTTGTGGCGTCAAATGCCATCATATTTTGTGGAGCTGTATTGTCAACACTTAATGTAACATACTCGCCAGGTAAATAAAAATATTAAAATGTATATTTATATGTTTATTGCTATTAAAGTAATGTCTTTATCATATAACAGGAGAATTGAAACATATTATCCAGATTATCAAACCGAAGTATATATTTTCATCTGCTATTATTGCGCAAAATATATATGACTGTACCAAAGACATACCATGTGTGAAGAATATTATTTTATTTGGAGAATATGATGTTGTTCCTTCTCTTTTCTACAATGAACTTGTTAAAAAATACATTAATATTGATGACTTTATATTGGATGATGTAAATGGAGCCGAAGATGCTGTTGCAGTTATGTGCTCATCTGGCACAACAGGCTTACCAAAAGGTGTTATGCTTACTCATGTTAACTTCTTAACATTATCTGCTCATATGAAGTAAGTTACTCATAACATTTGTCACTAATAAAATGGTTTACTTAAATTTGTTACAAAATCAGTATTTTGCATATACATACAAAAGCAGAAATATAGGTTGCTGGTTTAATCAATGTAGGTATCACAGTAGCATCTTTTTTGCTGCCAAACATTAATGTATATGAGTTGTAGTTTCAAATGTGCTATAGCTACTGAAATGACTGGGATAGCAACACTTGACATTTTATTTTTGATAAAGACAAGCATTATGTGGTGCACTGAAAACATTCTGAGACCTACATAGTTAAGGATCAACGCAAAAATACCATGAACAGGTAACAGTGCTAAAGAGATTGTATGTATGATAGTATAAAATTATGGCCCCCCCTTGTGTGGTTTGTCTCGTAGCTTATTGGATTAAAAGGAAACAATTATTGTTATTATCTCTGTTATCAAGTATTACTGACCACAACAAGATAATTTTAATAAGTACATAAATTTTTTTTCTGTAAAAATTATCTTTTGATTAAATAATTGTAGTGATAATCATAGTAATTGTCAATGGTAAAGGCATGTTATGAGGTCAAATGATGCAAATCAAGACATGTACTATTTTTTCTGTTCCACTTTAGGTATTACCTATCAACAGCTCAAGGAAAGAGTGGACATGCTATCAAAATGATTTTATCACTCATACCATGGTTTCACGCTTATGGTTTTATAACAACAATGGCGATTATGTGCATGCATGTTGATGTGGTTTTTCTTACCCGTTTTGATGAGAAACTGTTTCTAGAAACCATACAAAAATATAAGGTAATGGACAAATTAATCAAATTTTTATATAACTTGTCTACACAATAAAGACAAAAGTTTTATTTTTTAATGTATTATTTAAAATAAATCTACTTTACATTTTTTATAAATAATAGCTTAATTGTATTAATGAATATCAAATTTTATTATTTTTTCTGAACTTTAATCGAAGTGTTGTTTACAGGTCAATATGACAATGATAGTCCCACCATTAGCAGTATTCTTAGCCAAACATCCACTTGTCACCAAGTATGACTTAAGTTCTCTGTGCGAAATTTGGTGTGGTGCAGCACCTCTATCTAGTGAATTACAAAAAATGGTTACCAAAAGGTATAAAACCTAAAATAGTGCACATATCTTTGAACAATACTATATTGGTGAAAAGGTAATAGCCAAGATATTCTTTTAGGACTGGAGTACAATTTATTAAACAGGGTTATGGTTTGACGGAGGTCACCATGGCATGCTGTGTTGATTTAACAAATGGTGAAAAAATTGGCTCCTGTGGTACACCTGCGCCGGGTATGAAAATAAAGGTAACTTTTTACATTCATAAATTAATCAGTAAAAAGTCATTAACTGCTTGTTACTAATTACTTGCTTAGTATTAGTTCTCTAGTTTGATTTCTGGGCCTTATGTTGTGGAATTTGTTAGATGGTAGGACTTCTCCAAAATAGCTACTACTCTTGTATTGTAAATTTGTCGCCATAACAGCATTGTTGTGCCCCCGCTGTTAACATATGAAAGCTAGAGTATCTGCGTGGACAAACTCCACCATCTACATCCTCTTTGTCACTTAATATATAAAACTGAGATCAAAAGTTAGCCCGTTACACAAAGACACAAGACAAAAAAATAATAATAATCAAAATGTATTATAAATAATCTTATAATTTTCTGTTCAATTAATGTAATCTCACACAATTAAATAATATAAGTTAGTATGTAACATAGACTAGTTTAAGTTGTATGACATAATACAGACTAAGATTACATTTATAAGTTAATTGAATTATATTTTAAAAAGGTTTTAGACATCACTACAGGGAAATTGCTTGCTGTCGGAGAAAAAGGTGAGCTGTGGATAAAATCACCGCTGCGTATGAAAGGCTATTTCGACGATCGTGAAGCAAGCGAAGCACTGATAGATTCCGAGGGTTACGTGAGAACGGGGGACATCGGCTACTATGACAAGGACGGATGCTTTTACGTCGTCGATCGACTCAAAGAGCTTATAAAATACAAAGGATTTCAAGTAAGAATGAAAAAAAAGCAATGGCATTGAACTAGAAGTTACGTTGTGATTTTCGTTAAACGGCAAATGGAAATACTCTCATTCGTTGCAGGTGGCACCGGCAGAGTTAGAAGCGCTGCTATTGCAACATCCAGGTGTAGCCGATTGTGGGGTGGTTGGTAAGGCCGACGAGGTCGCCGGGGAGCTGCCTACCGCTTTTGTTGTACGACAACCCAAATCAAATGTCACGGAGGCGGAAATAATACAATTCGTCGCTGGCAAGGTACTTTTTCCATAACATTACGATACAACAATGCTGCGCTAGTTACAGTTCTTTTAGAAAAATGTCCCATATCTAATTTAAAACAAAGAGGGTAATTGAGTTCTCTCTGTTAGTTATTTTCGACTTAAAACTATATAAAACGTTGAAATTAACATTTTTATCACATCAATTAGAATTTTGTGAATAACACGGCACAGATAAGATAATGCCGCACCTCGCTTTACCGCGCTTCCCGTATTTTGTAATAGTTCTTTTGGAGATAACACTATGCTGCTCATTGATTTTTCTTTATAAAAAAATATGCCTCTACACACTCCGTAATTTCATATTTGTTAGCAATTGGGCGCCTTTGACCCATCTCGACCTCGATTTCACATGGTTTTAAGTGACAATGTGGCTATTTATGAGGAAGCGTGCTCGCCCACAATACACAGCAATGCTGTTATCGCGACAGTTTTACAAAAGAGTTGTAGCTAGCCAGCGTTTAAAGAAACCCATCCACCAACCAAAATCCATAACGTGAGCCAGGAATCGAATCAGGTACCTCCGTGTAAATATATCTCACCTTAGATTTATTAGCATAATAGTTTATATACTTTTTGTTAATATAAAGTAAATATATTTTTTTTAAGTTGTCCGAGTGAGAAATGGGTATTACAAAAAACTTGACGTATCAATACAAGGTCACCTAACTAGATTGAGGTTTTTATATCATATATATAAAAACTTTAATTTAATTATCTTAATAGTGATTATTAGTTTAAATAAATTGTATTCATACTTCTTACTAATTATTTTTTGTTTTCTACTTAGATGTCGCCGGCTAAGCATTTGCGTGGAGGTGTTATATTCGTGCAGGAAATACCAAAGAATGCTTCAGGGAAGATATTGCGTCGCGAACTCAAAGACATGTTACAAAATAATCTCACTAAGAGCAAGCTGTAATACTATGAGATTTATTACCATCACGGGTCAAATTGGGCACGGGGTTTATGGGAATATATCTCAAGAAAGATTGTCTTCATTCTGTATTAATAAAACCTTGAAAGTATATATGTTTTATTTTAAAGCAAGGCGTTTTTGAAATGTGTTTTCTTTTAACAGACGTTGCGATGAGCGTTAAGGTGATAACTGATACAGAGATAAGTGATACGTCTATAACAACGAGGCGTTACTAACGATGATGAAAATTACACCGTATTGTGCCCGTCGTCTTAGTACAAAGAATAATAAATCTCGTTATCTCAGTAATTTCATTAGCCTTTCAAACTGAACACTAGTAATGTTCTGACGCTAGTGTATGGCGTCGGTAAGAAGCACTGCGATGTTACCTGCGCAGTCTGCCAACCATTAAGACTTCTTTAATTAATTAATAAAAAATTATTACCATTTTTAATTCGTTTAATAAAATCAACTAAATAAATAGTTTAACGTATTTGCATTATATGAAAAATACTTATAAAACATCCACCACATTTTTATCGACCGCACTAATAACTGATGATTGCTTCTATAATGTTTCTTTAAGTTCCTGCGGTATTCTACTTAGCGCGTAGTTATGAAGTTCGCTGTTCACGGCGGCGAGTACACCAGATTTGTTGGGTCGGGACTCTGAGGCGCCGTATTTATAGAAGTTCCCAACGATATCAGTTAGTTTACCACCAGCAGCAGACAGTATAGCCTCCGGTGCGCACGTGTCCCACTTCTTGCATCCGCTACTCGCGAATACATAAACTGACGCAACACCTTCCAATAATTGTAACACCTGGAAAACAAAGTTTTTTTTATTTATTCTTATTACGTTATTCTAAACTTATGTATCCATATATGATAACAATGAATGCTTAACAGTTATAATTACCTATTTCTAATAAGTTATTGATAAGTATTAAGAAATAAGTGATAAGCAAGTAATGTTACTGACATAACTTGGCGAAAAAGAAATACCTTGTATCCAGCACCGCCGACTCTCAATATCTGATTTGCATTCATAACTTGCAGTGCCTTCTCAACCACTGGATTGGAATGGCTCCTCGTAGTGGTGATAATTAAGGAGTCAGGTGGTGGAGCAGGTACAAAACCACCTACACCAGCCCCTTGTAGACCCCAAATAGTCCTGCCTATTTTCTTCTCACCACCAATTAAGGTCTTGTAATATGGCTGGTGTATAACGCCTGCCACTGGTCTTTCATTAACTGATATTCCAATGAGAACTGTCACATGCTCCAGGAAGCCTGTAACAAGAAAACAAAATATGTTTCATTATTATTCCATTACCATTACAAGAAGCATGCAATGTGCAAAAGTTTCTATTGAAAACACACCTAAATGATTGTGTTATGAATAAATTGCTTAGTCTATGTTATTCAAAACCAGTTGCATTCCAGCCATTGATAAATATTTTATTATTCATATTTACAATTAATCATAAAAAAATATAGCAATTTATAATTCAATGTTTAAATAAAAATTCATAAAACCGAAAACAGTCATGTGTTGTATTCAATTGATTTTTAGAAAAGATGAAGCTGTGCGAATATAAGTACTTAGAAATTTCATAACCAATATTTTTACCAATGGCACTGTCTTAGACAAAAATACACATAAAAGCTTGCTACCTACTACATTCAAATTTTTCATTTACCATAGTTTGATTGCAGTAAACTTAAATACCATTTAATACTAATAAATGGATGGGTCAAGTACATTTTCCATCTTTCCCATGGATCTCGCTTCAACATTAGGGCACCTAGAAGATTTTAAGTCATTTCAAAGATACTTATACATTTTTTTTGTACTTAAGGTTCATTAAAATCATAGTACATAACTTATACAGACATTTTAAATGGCAGTTTTATTTAACATCATCATTTTATAACATATAATTATTTCTAAAATCATACTTTATAATTTGGATAATTTACCTACTATTATAATTTAACTAATTAAATTCTAAATAATGTATATTGCAACCTTGATTATAATTATTAAACACAAAAACAACCTATTTCAAGTAATATGGAATAAATATGCATTTTAATGAAGGTAATTAGATATTCAAATTAAAAATGATGTAAAGAATATTGTTATATCATTTTTAAGTGTTACTGGAGTTTAATACCTTGTGTATATTCTGAAGTTCCATCTAGTGGATCAACCCATACAACAATATCTTCTTCCTTCACACCGTGAAGACTTGAAGGACATTCTAAGGCCATAACTTCTTTATCAGTGTCTATGACAATCCAATCACTAGGAATTTCGCCCTGTAACACATTTTAAAAATCTAAAACTTACATAATTAAAAATTAATAATTTTTTGACAGTGTTTTGTTCCATGTTTGTTTTTAATTTTATATTGAATAAGGTAGTATAACATATAGCCTTACTTAAAAGTGTTGACTTTTTACAATAAAGCTTTCAAAAACTGATTGCATCAAAATTTATTTAAAATAGTGGTAATAACAATTGTACATGATTTGTCAAGCTAAAATTAAAATTTTTTTCTTTAAACAGCTTTTTTACTTAAACTTTTGTTACATGCTAAACAATATTTCCTTCCATAAGAATTTATTAATAAAAAATCTTGTATCAAATAACAAGCAAATGGTGAAGAGTTAACCCAAGAATTCTTTGAATCAGGTTTCTTAAATATGGTGAGGTTTTTAAATATTTTGCTACATGAATATAAGAAATCAACTTTGTACATTAAGCTAATGAACCATACATAATTTGGAACTAAAATTTCTAAATGGGTAATGAAATAATTATATTAGGTACAACAAGCAGAACTTTATTGTTTTACAGACTCATGCAGGGCAAGCCTAGTTTATTGCCAAGGAGTATAAAACATTATGCACAAACCTTCTTGAGTTGAATTTGGTGTGATTTCATTATAAGTAAATACTCAGTAAATTGGATAGGAATAAATAAAAAATTAACTATAATTCATGCTAAAATTAGTGGTGACAAAAGTGCAAATACCAACATCATTAACACAAAAACCACAGGGAATAGTTTTAGCAGAGCCAGAAGTATTTTTAAAATTGTCTTCTGTATTTCTTTACCTCATTGTCAGGATTATCTTCTTCTCCAATAATATTTAATTTGGGATACTGTGCGGCAAGTGATGCAATGATGCATCTCTGCGCCGACCTGTCTGCTTCAGTCTGATAGTCATCTTTCCCCTAAAATAGTATAAATGTACCAAACTAATAAACTCAGTAATAGTAAAAGTATCTCAAGGTGCTATTCTATACATTCTATGTCTGTGCAAGGTCAATAAATGACTGAGATTGTAGAAAGTGATAAACCTTTTCAACAATTCCAAGTTCTCCTTTGCTCATAACATCTCTAACTATCTTCCCCGCTCTATTTGCCACTGAAACTGACGAAGCTAGTAATCTAACAATTAATGGAACAGTTGTCATTTTGGAATATTAATTATTTTGTAAAAAAATAAATCACAAAAGTTTGTACAGTACACAATTTACGCCTGACCTTTATTTTGATAGACAATGACAGATTGACACGTCAAAGTGGGAATTGCTAGTACCACTATTATTAATTTTTTTTAGCTGTATTGATATACGGGTTTAGTTTTTTATAGTATCCAATTTCTTTTGATAGATTTTAGCTTCTTAAAAGTTAATCAATCAAATCATACCTTTTAAACATATATTTTAAATATATAATAACTTTTTTATTCGACAGTATTATCACCCTTAAATCAACAAAAAATCAGATGTTTAGCTAATTTAGATGAGTTTACTATTCAATTTAATAGTTTTTAAAATTTTGCACAGTACAGGATTTAGATGTTGGATTTACTAGTGCACGCGACGTGTACCATCTTAACTAGAGCCGCGTTGTAGTCGAGCAGAACACTTACCATTAGGTTTCGCTCGTTTCATAGAATAAAAAAAATACTACTGGTCTTTATTACCTTTTCCAGCCACCTTGGTAGGTACAACCCACCGCAACACGAGGTATCCAGACATTTTGTTTCAAGGTGACGAACATAATAAGACGTAGTGCATGTATACCTAACAAGTGCTACATTATTGTTAGTGGGCGTTTCATTTACCATCAGATGAACGTCCTGCTCGTCTGGACAATTACAATTACAAAAACACAAATTTTCATATATTGTCTTTTATTAAAATACCTCTATTAAACTGTATACTTATTGCAATGTAGTACACATCCCGTTATATTTAAAAATGAAAACAACAAATTATAAGGCACTTAAAAAATCAAGTGTAACCTAAAACTACTTATTTCTATTAGCTGAACCGCATGTTTTCCTGTAAGTTATATTATAACTATGTGCTAGAAATTATAGTTAGCTATGATAGTGTATAAAAATAAACAATAATTAATTAAAAAGATATAAATGGATGATTAGTTAATAAACCCACTAATAAAACAAGTTAAAAATTCATGTGCTTCACGATTTGGGGAAAAGTTATACAGAGACATACATTTTCGCTGTAAAATATATTCTCACCACCTCTAATACAAATCTATCGCAGTAGGTACAAAAAAACATTTAACCATCATAATTACCCGATAACATTAAACTTAAAAACAACCCAATAAAATACGTAACAATTACGAAATATTAAGAAAAAAATAATAAAATGATAATTAATGCCTATTAACAAATATATGAAAATAAGAGTTATTTCATAATAATAATTTGTTTTTAATTTCCGCTAATCCGCATTTGGCCCTCGTGGTGGATAAATGGCGTTGACTCTTTCTTTGTAAGTAAAAACTCTTTCCAATAATGGAAAAATTAAGAGGGCCGTTTATATTAAAATAACACTAAAACGTTAAACAAAAACTAACCCTAAAATTATGGAATCAATTAATTTAAAAATAAGAAAAATTTGTTGTTTAATATTTGTTCAAGCTTCTTATAGTATAACTAGTGACCACTTCACCCACTTTATACAAATGTTTGCAACACTATTATAATGTTTTTCATGATTATTTAGTAGTCATTGCAATGGTCATTAATAATACAATACAATGATTATTTTCGCTGTACATTCCCATGTTTATAATGCAAGTAGAGGACACAGACCTCGTTAAGGATATGATTTAGCGATTAATAGTTTGTAAATGTTCCGGAAAAACCATTAAAATTTACAATTTTTACTTATGGCTTTTTGTCAGTTTACGCCTTGCAGCCGTGTGCTCCAGGCAGAGCAGAATGAAGTAGGGGATAAAGATCGCATGATGATAGCAGTTTATGACTTAATAAGTGAAACATGACTATCAGCGTACGCTCATTGACTGAGGGTGGTGGGTTCCACCGACAACTGCGTTCCCAAAGAGTTAACAAGTGAGGCCGGTTGTAAAACATATGGAGAAAATTACCAATCCCACATAAAACAGTAACAGGATAGGGAGATGATAATGATTGTTAATTGTAAATCTAATCAGAGGCTAATTTTACAATTAGTATTGTATCATAAATAAAGATAAAGGTTTTGTGGAATACAAGTTATCAAAACATAAAAAGTATTATTCATGTAGTCTTATTCGGTATTTATCGGTGTACCCTTGCCCACGGTGCCCACTTGGGTCAATATATGTTTTATGATTTGATCGATTGTGTGCGTGTCTAACATGCGAGCGATGTTTTTATCGTCGATTACGTAGACGAATAGGTGTTTGGTGTTTTCGCGCAGGCGCTGTACCCGCGTCCACTTGTCACGGTCGGCCGCCCGCGCGCCGCAATGCTCTATCACCTTCTCTAACACCTGTTAAGAATTTAACAAGAGTTTTAAGTAATGTAAAACTTTAATAAGGCAATTAATTTCTTATACTGATGAGAATATTACAGACATTAAAATTATACCGATTTCTTTACGTTTCCAAATGGACGTATATAAGTAACATGGTGATGATGATAATTATAAAGTTAAAAATGTTTACCACATCAACAGATTCATCAGGCCAACCAAAGATTTCTAAAGTCTCCTTGTCGATAAGTTGGCTGAGTAATTTCTTCAAGCTCTCGGCAAGTTCTTCTTCTGACATCAGTGGGTTGCTGTCATTCTGAAATCAATGGAAATTAAAAAATATTGTACGGATTATAAATAGCCATAGTTTTTTTATTTGAAAACTTTTCTATTATACTTGTTAATTTACTGTACATTAATTACATATTTCCATTAAAACTAAATGATATGCATTCTGTATTACCAATCGATTTAAGTTACTAATGCCATAATTTCTGCTGCCATATAATAGTGACTTTTGGTTAAGGGAAATTGCCATATAGTAAAATTATAATAGTAAAACCAGGGTGGTGTGATTTAATAGCTTATATATATTTTTTTTTTATATTCCATTTCATTTATATGACCCATACATGACGACTCGAGGACGACATATTCAGATAGCGGGGCTTAGGCCGGCCCCCCGCCGCCGCCGGCTCACTGCGTAGCATCGGACTCCCCAAAATATCCACCCAGGTCCAACTATGTGTGGACCACTGGTGATATGGGCAGGCGCTGACTAACTGGTAGTTCTGGACTCGATAGAGAGACGCGCCATGAGGATAGTCGGTGACTAAGAGCATGCAAGTGCCAAACTGGACAGCCTGGGTCACCGACGTAAGGTGAAAGTCCCTCAGTATTTTACCACATACACTTCAGAGGATCTGCTCAGGAATTGCACGATTTAATACCACCATCGAACATTTATCCCTTAGTTGTCGATATGACATTAGCACAAAGTGTTTCAATTCGTCTTCTATAATGCTAACAGCGAAAAATGGAATAGTTTAGCGGCGTCAGTGTTTTTGTTCAAGTATAATGTGAGAGTTTTAAAGAGAGTATATAAGACTCTTAAACTATAGCGCTTTATCACTTACTCAAACACTTGTCTGTATAATATAAAAAAAATGTTTTCCAAGGCGCAAACAATGTGGTACAGTGTAAATCATTTGAACTAGGGTGTAAACATTAAAACTGTATCACTACCATCGTATAAAAGTCATGATGCTCTTGTCGATTTGTCAAAAAAAAGAAGTTTCACTAACATTTACTTTGGTTGGAATATCATCCGCAATATTTTCGACCTCCATCATGCCGCCATACAATACACCTGTTCCATAGCCTTCTATAATACGTTCCGATTCAGCATCCAATACGTTGAGGATGGACTCCAATTCAGACTTTGTAACTCTCTCTGTTCCAATATTAGAGCCCTGTAACAGATAGAAAAATGTAATAAATAACAATTTTAAACATTTTTTCAATTACCAATTGTTAGTATTTAAATATAACTGATAGCAATTTTGAGAGTAGATTAGTTAATTTGATAGGCTCTTAAGAATTATTAAAATATTATTGTACAGAGCACAATGTTTCTGCGTAAATATAATACTTACACTACCAAGGCCTTTATATCTTATTACTTAATAAAAAAAAACAATGCTGCTAAAAACAACAGCAATGTTCCGACTTTTTAATGCACGAGGGACTGAACATGATCTTCATTTCTCTTCTTCTCTTAGAATTCATCGAAACAAAACATTGTGCATCTAAACTGCAAAGGGATTGTCAGCTTACACTTCTTAACCGAAGGTGGTGGTTCCTCCAACAATAGCATTCTCAAGGAGGGTTGAGTTCAGGCAGGTGGCCAGTCGTAAACCAGATGGAAATACTTTTTTTTAATAAAATAAAACAAGACACGTCGCTGAACCCACAGGGAGATGTATCGAAACTAACCAGCACTTGACGCACGTGTGTGAGGTGGTCCTTGAAGATGGCGCGATGCTGCGTACGAACGTGGCGCAGTAGCTGTTCACCCCGGACGTAAGCACGAGCCGCCACGCAGTACATACACCGACGCGGACGCTCCAGCGTGTGGGTCAGCACATGCTTCCGCATGTAAGTTTCATTGTGGAAACGCTTTGAACACACTTCGCACGTGTATGCTAAATTAAAAGATATATTGTAAACATAAGTTTAAAATGATCAAAAGAAGCACTTGGTTTGACTGTTACTATTCAGATGTCTGGTGGTCTGTTTGATCTGGTCAGTACTGTCATATTGTTTTATTTTAATAATTTTAGGATACATCACAGTTAATCAATTTTTTTTAAAAAGTTATAAACTTTTGACTTACGTTTATCCTCCAAGTGTTCTTTTATATGTTTTTGAAGGCTTGCTTCATTGCTGAACTCTTTCATAGAAAAAGAACATTTTTCTATAGGACATAGCAGTTTCTTTAATCCCTTATGCTCTCTTTTGTGGATCAATAAGCTATAAAAATACCAACTTGATTAGAATATGCAACTTATGAAAAGGCGCTATAAATAAATGCTTCCATTAACCTACCATCAAAATGTAGTTAATCAATCATGGAAATTTTTAATACATATTAATTATCACAATAAGAAAAAAAGAATCTAAACAGGAATGCCATAAAATGTTTGCATTTTAATTTGTAAGAGTAGTTTATAATTGTATGTCCCATATATGCAAGAGAAAACGGTAATAATTTGGAAAAGGCTGTTACAACTGGCAAGATAAGCAACAACAGGGTGGTGAACTTGTAATAATAACGTTAATTATCATTTCCTCTTAACTAAAATTATCACCATTATTAGCCACATCATCAGCCGATGGATAGCCTCTACTGGATAGACTAAGAAAAGTTAAGTTCTCTACGCAAATGTTACTATCGTTAGTCCAGTTAAACCATAATTTATAATTACCCAGCTTTGTTGGCAAAACTGAGTCCACAGTCGACACATAGAAAGCCATTGTGCCGTTCCATGTGTCTCTGAAGTTGAATGCGTTGGATGTACGAACGTCCACATTCCTTGCATTTGTGTGGTTTATCCTCCACATGAGTCAAAATGTGCCGACGCAAAACCTCCAATGTAAATGTTGCATAACCACACTGAAAATAACAATTATTAAATAAGAAATATTTAAGGAATATTCTCAAAGGTCAACATTTTAAGAAATACACCAAGCTATTTTTTTATTTAAGAAAGTGACCAAAATTAACGATTTTAATATCTTTTATCATTTAATAATCAAGAAAGAACAAAAAAGTGTTAATGCTTGGTGGCGAAATATGTTAAATAATCTTAAAACAAATAAGCCTGACGTTAATTTACATTGTTTATGTAATTCTATGTAACCTTGAATTACTTTTACTAAAGGTGTAATGTTAAAGTTGAAACTTTTGTTAAATGCTGTCATTTTCTGTTGTCTGCATAATGTGGTACTATATTGATTATTCAATTCCTTATATAAATAACTATTATTCACCAGTAACAGTAACAAATAGCTAGTAATCGAAATCAGCAAACCTGACGAATTTAATTTTTAAGAATAATTTCAACTTACCCTTCAATTTTTCCTAGTGATAGCATTAATGAAAAAATAATAGATTTTATTCTTTTAATTTTGTAGTTAAAAGATCTCTTATCTTATGTATATCATAAATATAGGCATAGTATATTAGAAGATAATACATTACCACATCACACTTGTATTTTTTCTCTCCATGTATTTCTAAATGCTTTGCAATTGCTGCTCTTGAACTGGTTGTTTTTCCGCAATGGTCACATTCAAAATGGATAGGCTTCTCTGTTACAAATGTATGTAAAACAAAATATTATTTTTATATAACATTCTGTTATTAACAATAAAGAAAAAATATCTGTTGAATTTATATACAACACCTGAATGTATTCTAAAGCGGTGAGTAATAAGTTTAGAAAAATTTTTGGTATGGTATGAGCACTGTTTACATTTGAAATGGTCAGTAGCAATATGTTGCAATCGTAAATGGACCATTAAGTTATCCTTCCTTGTGAAAGATGTATGACATATCTGAAATAAAGTAAATATTAAATAAATAAAACCAAAGAGCTATTTAATGTACTAAAAATTTTACAAAGAACTTACTTCACATGTATAAAGAGAAATTTTACCCCCGCATCCTCTTTGTGACATATGTCTTAAAACATGAGTATGTCTGGTAAACTCCTTCTTGCAGTGTGGACACACAAACATATCACGTTCATGATAGTTATCAATATGTTTCATTAAAGTTTCTTTATCTGGGCAGGTTACAGAGCAGAGTTCACAGGAGATGCTGCCCGGTGCCTTGGAATGTTCATTTTCTAAATGCATTTTGTAACTCTCTTCAAATCTAAACTTCTTGTTACATTGTTTACAACTATAAGCAGCCTTAAAAAATATAACAAAATTTAAAAATCAGTTAGTAATCTCTTAATAATATATGAACTTAATAGGTTTTAAACATATTTTTGTATTTAATTCTAACAAATATATTTTTATATTACAGTCACAATAATTTTTATAATAGTTTCAAATGATTTATAAATATATTACTAAGGGAGAAAAGAAAGAACACTTAATGTTTGGAACAGATTTAAAGCTTATGGTTATCAAAATTATAATGTGATTGTAACAAGTTTCTTATAAGTGGTGATTAGTTTTCTGAATCTGAACACCAAATTAAAGTTTGAAAGAAATTCATGATGATGATGTTGTAGCTCTTGTTTTATTTCATAAAGTAGTTGACAACAAAACACAAAATATTTTCTTTCACTAACACTTATGAATAAATGTTGCTAATGATATTCATTTGTAAATTACACAAAATAACTTCATATTTATTTTGTTGAAAAAAGTACTGTTTTATTATGAATTAACCTAAATCGTTAATCTTACCTTAATAACGTCTGTATGCATTAACAATTTTCTTTTACATTTTGTACTGTGTTCACATAGACTTTTCTTCGAATAAAATTTTTTATTACATAGTCCACAGGCGACATTTTTTATCTTCTCATGTTTCGCATTAAGGGTTTTCTTGTTTTTAGAGCCAGGGGGCCGACCAACTTTTTTTTTTTTAGGTGGCATTCTCAATTCTGTAAATATAGGAGATAAACAAATACTCCTTGGATGTTAATATCAAGTTAGCTTACCTAAAATTTGATATTACTTTCACTCAGGCGCTTGTAGGAATACAATAGCAATATGGCTGCTTTGAATAGGTATATTATCGACAGAGGAATTTTCAACAAATCAAAATGTCAATTAAACATTAACCTGTTGTACAATTTACGTCCTTATTACTATAAAATTAAAATTTCAAATAGCTGCTGTAAACGCAATGTTTTCGTCATTTAGACTGTCACATACACAATACGCCACGTAGCAAATAATGGTATAAATAAAGGCTGTAACAGACACTGGATTTTGGAACTAAAAAGTGATTTTTTTTTCAAACCCAACATTTCACCTTTTCAGAAATCTTAATAAAAGATAATTTTTAGTGATTGTTGAAATGTACAGTAATTATTTGCGTTGAAATTTGTTTTGTAAATACGTCTGACAGCATTTTTTGTATGGCAATAGTTTCAGCAATTTTTAAAAAATCATCATAAGCATCAGCCGATGTTATTGGACATGGGCTGCCCCAAAAAATCTTCTTACTGACTGGTCTTCAATTATAATATATAATAAGGCCATTATTTTACAAGAGATAAGACGAGGCGACATAACACGTTTGATGTATATGTGTGGTTACGACTCTGAGATATGATGAAAAAAAAATTAACGAGGACGATACATTAATTTTCCGAAAAATATAGCAAGTGTTAGTGATAATAACATTTTTGTATAATTAAAAATGGCTAAAAATTTAGGGTTATTGCCTTACTTTACAGCAAAAAAAATTGTTGCTATGGTGATGATAGTATACAAAGGTTGTCATTATTTAAATCCGATGATAGTCGAATTATTGAAGATCAAAAATGTGTCAATAAGATTGAAGTGCGAGTTGTAATTTATTGATAATTCGATAAAATCATTATTATCCTTTTGTAAGACAATATTTACAAAGAATGTACCATGGAAGAAGACTTAAATGCAGACATAATAAAGACAACGCAACAGCTATTGGGCAAATTTGTAAAACGACCACCACTCACCGATAAATTGTTAAAAAAGCCACCGTTTCGATTTTTACATGACATAATTTCTACGGTACAGACAAAACAAATATAATTGAAACCTTTATAGCTTTATCTGATGGATTTACTATAGATAATTGTTGAAAAAAAATAGCTTTAATTCGTGTTTGTCCAAGATTGCAGTATTATTGTGACAAATAATAATTCATTGCCTCAATGTTTTTTTGTAATATTTTTATGTACATTATATACAACTAAGGAAACTTTTATATTTATTGTTATTGCAGGTATTAAAAACCACTGGGTTTTTTGAAGGTCTTTTTGAAGAAGATGAATTAATATCTGATAATGTAAAAGACAGAGAAAGTAAAATAAAATTCCTGAGCAAGATCATAACAGTATTGGGTAAATATAAGTAAAATGCATATTTGATAAATTTTATGTGATAAATATGTTTTTAGCACTTAATTTTTTGATCACAGCTGTAAAGCTCTCCAACAAGAGTGCACTTATTATGACAGAACATACAACACATCCTCAAGTAAAATATAACTGCAATCAGTTATTACTATGACCCAAAAAAAATTGTAAATAAGGTTTTTGTTGACCTATTATTATTGAATTATTATTACAAATAGTGGTATAGCTTATAATCAGGCTAAGTAGTGTTACTTGGGATTTTTATGTGCCTATAAATCTATATTGAGATTAAGTTGGCTCTGATTGGAGTGGAGATCTTTGAAAGCGACCTTAATCCAGCAGTCTTTAGGCCAATGATGATAATGATGATGAGAATTATTTAGACAAATTTTATATTGCTCTTTCTATAATCAATATTTTATACAAAAATGTAATTACTTTCATAAATTTTTGTAATTTCTCCCACATTGTTAAAAAATGTTTTGTAAACTGTTTTAATATACTTATTATATAAATATTTCAAAAAAAGTAATGTAATGAAAGGAATGTTTTTCAGGATTTACAGCAGGGAGAACATTATCTGTTAAACCTTCTAAAATTGTTGCTGGTCAAGAACCTGCAAAGACCAATGAGTTACTGCAATGTCTTGGAGAGGTTTTAGAAAAAAAACTATCATCTACTGATGCTGTAAGAAAATATAAAGAAAGTATTAAAACTTCTTCCACAAATGATAAAAAGAATAATGAAACTGGTAAAGTTGTGAATAAAAAACATGATGTTAAAAAAAGCTTTACAAAGGGTACTGACCAAAGTGTAATAAATGAGAAAAATCTAAAAACTGTCCCCAAATTACGCCTGAAAGAAAAAACTACAATTAAAGGTGATTCCCCACCAAAATCATCTCAAAATACGACTAATCTAAAAAAAAGATTAAACAAAAATTCTCAAGACAAAAACACTTCACCATCAAATAAAAGTTCAAAAACAGATAACACATCTAATTCGAGTGAAATAAAAAGTTCAGAAAATACTGATATAATAAGTAAGTTTCAAACAAACTTGAGAGAAGAAAGTTTCGATCATGATATAAATAATGTAAAATTGGAACAACCACAACAAGACATCAAAGAAAAAGTACTAAAGGAGATTGATAATAATTACTTAGCAGAAAAAACACATCAAAGCTCTGAGTTGGAAATTATAGAATCTGAAAAAGCAGATGAACTAAATAAAAGTAATGATCTTAATAATCAAAAAGATGTTCAGAATGTCACACTCTTAGAAGAACAAGATAAAAAAAACATCAAGGAAATTTCATCAGTTAAAATTGACAACAATGAAAGTGAAGAATTGAAAAAATCTAATAATAGTAGTACATCAGATTCAAGTATTTTTAATAGTTTTGATAAAAGGCCAAAAAGTGTAAGGCCTCCATCATCTAGGCCAGGTGCTCCGAGAGTAAAAGAAAGACACGATACCACATTAGTGGAACCTGAAACTCCTATAGTACATAAAGTTAATATTATAGTGGAAAATGTTGTTCCAGAAGAGGTAGGTAGGCGTTTAATTTTTTTTTTAACTCCAATTATCTTATACTTAAACTTGATTTTACACTTTATAAGTAACAATTAGGGCGTGGATGTAGAAGGGAGCCCTGCCAGAATACTCTAGCTCACATGTTGACTGCCGAAACAACTGCGCTGTTGTCAACATGTGGCCACAAATTCCAATGAAAGATAAAGGCAAGCGCTGAAACACTGTGCCACAGTTAAAAAATATATGAACAGTTAAATCTATGTATAAATAATATTTACTTTATTTTTTGTGTCTGTTCCAGGAAGAGGATGGAAGTATAATAATTGCGGAAAAACAAGAAAATTCAGAACTTCAGGCTGACGAACAGATTCATTTAACCACAAATGAACATGGTCATTTAGTACAGCAAATACTGGATTCTCAAAAAGAATTTTCGCATATTTCCGGCAAAACTGAAATAGTAAGTTCTTTAAATTGATTTAACTAAATCATTGAATTGTCCCTAACATCTGCAGTACAGCAAAGGGTAACTTTAGTATAATGTTAAACATTTTCTTTACTACTGTCATATGTGCACTTGCGTAACATTCATTGGGTAGCCCTGTATCAAATAGCGGGGCTTTAAACTTAAAAAAAAAAACATTCATTGGAACACAAGTATCATCATCTTCAGCCAATATAAGTGCACTGCTAGACATAACTTTTTGTTTGTTGGTTAACATTTGTTGTGCAGGTATGGCAATTTGGTGCACAAAAGGCCAGGGACACAGTCAACCAGGAAATAGAACAAATGCGATTCAATATTCAAGCACTTTCTCGTATTAGCAATCCTTTAGGGAAACTAATTGATCACGTTCAAGAAGACGTAGAAGTGATGCGGCAGGAACTTCAAGAGTGGATAAGGAAATATGAAGATACATCTAAAGAATTATCTAAGCAAAAAATGTAAGTATTTATAAAAAAATGTTGCATTGATTATTCTTTTTAGTATCATCACCCAGACCTATTCCCGCTTCTTATGGGTGTTAAAGTTCATATGTGTGTCTTCTTTTGCCACTTTGTTAGACTTCGGGGGTGTGTCTTACGGCCTCCTGCCTGATGTCAATCTTTCTTGGGATTGTTGTTAATGGAACTGCCACCTTCTTTCAAGAAGTCCAGAATGACTGTAATATCTCCAAGTCAAGCACTATTAATGATTTAAGACTTTTATCCCTTATTCGCGTCTCACGACACCTACAGGTCTTGAGGAAGTGGTACTGTTCCGCTATGTCGGTGCCACAGAGCATTTTCCTTCGATTATTCTCTATTACTGTGGAGTACTAGCCATCGTCATCTCACCAGTATACATTTATTTTACGTGCCTGAAAATGAGTTAATTCTTCTTCTTCATGTTTCATTAAACATGAAGAAGAATTAACTCAGGCCATTGCTTCTCTTAAAAGAATTCTGCCAATGTCGTGTTAGGGGTAGTGCCCTATTAATTATCACCAATAAATTCAATAGATTGTTTTTTTAAGTCACCTGCCTCCTTAAACATTGGTGCAGTGGTCAAGCACTTGCCTTGTAACATTGAGGTCCCTAATGCGATTCCGTGGCCACGTGTGTTTGGTTCATGGCACAATCGTTTTGATCACGTCTAGATAGCTTCTATTCTCATATTGTAAATCTGCTGCCATAAGGGCATTGAAGTGTCCGTCTGTCAATATTTGGAAGCCAGTATTCTGAATGAGTACCATTCAAGGCCTCATTGTTTGCATAACACAATAAAAAATTATAATCTTTTTGTAATAATTTACTGCCTGTTTAAAAAAAATTCACTATGTCTAATTAAGACTTTTTCCTGTTATGTATGCATACATCTATGTATTATATGTTTGTATCCAGCAATACTTACAGTATGTATTCCATTCAGTCATGTCCATTTACCAAAAAAACCTGCTTTAGGTGATAGAACCGCCATTTGCTACTTTCGGTATATTTCGCTGGTTTGCAAATAATAATAAATAAATAAATTAGGTATAAAACATGATTTGACGAACTATTTCGTTGCATTTTTATTATACATTTATCACATATCATAATACATATTTAAATTTCAGCATAAATACAGAATCCTTACAACCACTTCAAGCGAAAATAAAACAACTAGATGCTGATATTGCAGAAAAGCAAGATAAAATTAATGATCTTAGGATTGTAGTGTATAAGAATTATTATAGAATTGAGAAACTTCTTTCGAGTGGGAATGTGCAATAAATTTCTAGTTATTCTATTTACAATTTCAGTTTTAGAGATAATTATAACACAAGCATCTTAAAAGTTTGTTTCAATTATAAATTCTCAAATTAATAATAAATTTTCAGATATTCAAGGTAGAACTGTAACACAAATTTCTGCAGCCAAACTGTACAATACACTCATTACCGCTGGTCTTGTTTAAGAGACAATATAACTATTGAAATTATCGAGGTAAAAATATTTAACATCTTGTCCCTAAAGTATTTGTCATCCTAATCACAAGGTGACATTAAACTTACTATGAAACCTTAATAATGTAAGAGCTTCTTTAATCATACTCCAAAGTTATTGATTAATTTATTTAGACTATAACAAACGCACACCCTAAAAGTATATTATGTATTAAATTGTGTACATGTTATTGGCATAAGACCAGAAGTTTGTAAATGACCATAATGAACAATGTATGATTAACAAAAAAAACAGTGATTGCAAGAGTAATGGACGATAGAAGTGTAAAACCTTTATTAACTAAATATATAATAATTATATGTTAACAATATTAGCTTAAAAATCAAAAATCCAATCTGTCAGTACTTCCCATATAGTAATAAATACCCGACAGGGAATGTTAATAGTAGGTGGGTGATAAAAATGATAAAAGTTATTGTTTTTATGTATTTTAACAGCATTGCAATTTTAAATATAAGGTTAATTTTCAAAATGCTGCTATAAAATTATCGGTTCTCATAGAGAGTAATGGATATGATAAATTTAAAAAGCTCAACTGTAGATTATTAGCTAATATTGGGTACTCTACTAATTACTACTTCACACTACTTTACTAAGTGTATGTGGTTAAATTGTAAAAAAGTTTAACCAAACTTACATCTTTATATGATATAACTTTTATTTCCAATTTATGCCTTTAATACACTACATAATTACATCTGCTCCAGTAATATTTAACATTGAACAAAATAGAACAACAATAATATGAAATACTTTTCAATAACTATAGGAAAACTATGTCATATTTCTGTTCTTGTGCTATTTATGTTCATCTGTTTTCATATTTATTGGTTACGCACGTTTAAGGTCTATTTATAATGCATTTAATTTTTCTTAAGTTATTTTATTCTAAAGTATCCTTTATGCTTCTTACCTTCTTACAGCCAATAGATAATGTTAAATAATATACATAATTGCTAACAGTAAAAATAAAAACTAAATTAAACATAGTATTTTAAGCCTTTAAAATAACTAAAAATGAATCTTTTTTTTTCATTTCAAGTGAAAATATTTGATGACATACCTTTTCGTCGAGAAAGCTTTAATTTTTAATTTAAACACATTTACAATATTGTTTTGAAGGTCATGTATATATAGTTTATTTGTAATAGAACAAGACTCACAATTTATTTAAATTAATGATGACTACTTATTTTGGTTTATAATGTTTATGACAGTGCAGCTATAAGCAACTTCTTCAATGTCCCTTCAGCATATTAGCAGCTCGTTCTATACGCGTCACCAATTTGTGTTGATTTTCAAGTCGATTCAAGCAATTATTGCATATGGTTTTAGGTAATGGATCTGACGGAGAAACCTAAAATTAATTAGATTTTTCGGTTCAATAGTGTTATAAACATTTCGTTAAATATGTTTTGATAAAATTTTAACTTACATTTATTGAAAGATACCTATTGATTTTTTCAGATATACTTAAACGAATGCCCTCTTGTCCATAGATATGTAAAACAACTCTGTGCATTTCGGAACACAAACGACAAATAAATCCTGTTAAAACTGCTCTGTCTAAACTACCCATTATAACACTGATTTATACTATAGAAACCAACTAAAAAGTATTAAGTATTGATAAACAAATGCTTTTGCGTTTTAAATGTCAAAAAATGAGGAATGAAAACAGTACGGTTTTGTTTTATATATACAACAATGAACTATGTTATGTTATACATTTTCACAGATTAAAAAAGAAATTTTCAATGCTTAGAATAGTGTTTTGTGTATTTTCTCCGGAGGATATTTTAGTTTTCTATAAAATTCGTTGTCATCCATAAATGTAGTTAAAAGTTTTTTCTATTTTATTTTTGTAAAATAGTTACAGGTATTATGGAGATGTAATCAATATTAAACTTTTCACTTGTAATGACTAGTTTACATGCTGTATAAAATTTTTAAACTAATGTAAACAACGTGTACATCTTTTTATCCGAGTAAATCACACGACTCATTGAATTTAAGGCTCTATCTTGCGAATCAGTGTTCAGCTTTTTCTTAAAGTGCCTCTCCGTTACTGGAGGTTGGCCGTTTAGCCACATGGAACAGTTGCTCTACGTTGCCCATACGAGTCCACTCCCTTATGTTAGTGTTCAGGTTAAGGGGTAATTGTAATAATTAGCCGATTTTATCAGCATACACCGTGAAATATGTTCAGAATTTATTTTTGGATGAGATGAACACCTTAGTACTGTCACCGTAGCGGTTTCAGTAGTAATTTTATTAAAATACTCTACATTTTACATACTTATATAAGCGCTTATTCACGTTATTATTCATAATACGTTACGCGTATTATTATAATTCACCAGGTTAGGAGACGGGCGAAACTAAGACGACCATAGTTCTGTACTAGCACACTCGGAAGAAGCTGCTCGTTGTGCAGATGTAAAAAAAACTAATAACATTCAAATCTAGATAAGAATCTTTGTAATTTCTGTAAGGGATTAAAAAATCCTTAGTGATAAAATCGTTTCCAACACAGCGGCTCTATCCAACTGCGCCTTAAAAGAGGCGAAGAGCACGGTTCTGGGGTCTCTGTAGTAAAAAGTCGCTTCTTAAATGTCCAAAACGGGCGATAATATGACGCGATATTTTTTTATTGTATATTTGTGATATGTTACTTAAGTTTGTTTATCTATTTGATATTTGCAATCAGTTGATACCTTTAAGCAGAAGTGAGGAATCTCTCTTTTTTTAATAAGAACAGCAACAGAGTGGAACAATTTGCCGGCGTCAGTGTTCCCGTCCAATTACGACGTGGGTGTCTTCAAAAGAAGAGTGAATAGGCTAATACAAAGTTAATGCGCTTTACCACCACAGATCGCATCACCACTTAACATCAGGTGGGATCGCGGTCAAGCATTAACTTTTTTTCCATAAAAAAAAAGAGGAATGTTATATGTTTAGAAACAGTTTCCTCGTTAGGAAATTCTTTCTTCACAGCAGACCTTTAGTGATCTGGTTTTATTTTATTGTATTAGATCTGCGCTTTTAAGTCCTTTCCTGTGACCACATTTGGAAATGGTAGCATTAGGATTTTTACTTAAGTTAACTATACTTTTTGATAAATCCGCCTGACATTTCTTTATGGGCTAAGAGCGACAAATGTTTTTTAATAATTAGAAAAAAAAACACATTTGTCTAATTACAAATTATGTAATTCATCCAATAGTGATTTACATTTATCACGCAGTATTTTCACAGCTTCAATAAATATGACATTAGGTGCCATGGCTCCCACAGACTCAACGTTAACTGAAAAATAAAATTTTATAGTTAGATCTTACACTTTAGTATAATGGTCTGACATTTTGTTACATTTTAGTATAGGCCATTAAGGTAGGTAAGGAACAACACCAATATCCCTAGTTCGATGCCTTGGGCCACATGGGATTAAGTTTGAATGGTTTCATTCATGGTTTTTCAACCATCCCATCACGCATAAAGGGCGACTCGAAAATTAAGAGCGAAACATGTGATCTTGAACAATTGTTGTTATAGTTCAATTCAAAGTGTTTGATAAAAACGCCAATTTTGTTTATGAATAAGCAATATGATAAAAATAATAAAATACATACAAATAAAATGATCTCGTACTCTGCTCAATATTACTGCATCTTTAATATCGTCGTATCTGTACACGTTCCGGCTGCAGGTATCATAGCGGGCGTCTTTAACAAAGGCCGCCCCTTCTGAATTAATTCCTATGACGCCGGGAGAAAAACAATTCTGAAGTAGTGAGGCCTGGCCGCCTCTTATTTCACGCGTCAACGTCACTTCCGGTAACAAGCGATACGAAGCTGTGGCTGTTGACAAAATATTTGTTTATATTTCGATATGTTACAAAATATTCACAGTAACAAAAGTAGTTTAACAACCTAATTACTATGAAATTTATAATTAATGGGTTCTTATGTTTACACGGACCTAGTTAGCAAAACAAAATTTTAAGGATTTCTTAGCGTCTATTTATTTTATTACCCAGAGGTTTCAATCGCTTTGCAGCACCCATGGTCATGGAAGAACTAATGTGACATTTGTCTTGACATCATAGTCAAACTGAGTAATAAAATAATTAAATAAATGCACAAAATCGGTAAAATTTCGTTTTATTAAATGTTTAATATTCATGTGAATATAGGAAAATATTAAGAGGGCCACATAAAACAAAAAAGGTTTTGCCTGCAGGGAAATGAGATGTGGTGAGATGTTGAACAGAAGAGGTGTGACTGTTAACCAATAAAGGAAATTTATAATATTGGGGGTCCAAATAATATCCAAAACAACAAAGAAATTCCTTAAATTGATGAAGTATTGAATTCATTTATACCAAGAGGAATACAAAATTATTAACAACTACCATTATGAATGGAAACATATTGTGATATGTAAGAAAAATGGTTTTAACAGAGAGAATTTACAAAAAAAATCTGTGAAGGTCACTAGCAAAATTTGCCATATGTTAGATTCCAACACCTGTTTATGAAAGTTAAAAAATAAGTTTATCTTTATTTTTTTAGGGCTTTTTTCTGATTGGTGCTGTGCAAAAAGTAAAATGCTAAAAGATTCATTTTTTGGAATTTTTAAACACATTCTTTGATATCCTATATGTATATCAGTTATAGAAAAAGCTGATATTTACCAACAGGAGAAAACTTGGCATGGTCTTTTCCAATTCCTTTAACTGCAACCAGTTGAAGATCTAATTCATGTCCTGGTCTCATTTTCGATATTAGAATGTCACCATGTACAGGTCCTACGTCTACCTCTTTGTGAACAGATGCCTGGTTACCTAACGGTTGCCATTTTATTTGCGATGAATAAACTGAAATTTGACATAATTTTTTTTTATATTATGATAATTTAGTTTTGTTATCTATAAAACTAAAAAATTTATTTATATTGCACTTTGTGAACACAATGTTAATTAATGCTGATTCAAAACACCAAAATGATTCGATAAATTTTAAATATTTATGCATAAATAATGATTGTTTTAATGTTAAAAAATATTATTTCAATACTTCAATGTGTTAAGTAATATTATCTACATATGATAAATGAAGACATATCATACATCTGTTTTACTTTCTAATAGAAGAAAACATAATCCATTCCAAGTATGTAATGTCATGTTACCAAGTATAAAACCATATCACTGCACCACTTAATCTCCAATATTTATTATAGAAAGATTGATCTTTTGAAGTTATATTAACTACTAATCCTTAAATCAAAAAAAAAAGTTTAAAATAATGAATACTGTCTTCTTCATTCAAAATACATCAAAAATAAATTTCTGTATCAAAATGTTAATCTTTAAAAGTATTTATTATTAATATATTTTACCATTCATATTAATTTGATTAAGTTGTGACAAAGGGAAAATGAGATAACAAACATGTTGTTTCAACCAAAAGATACTTTAAACTGTTAAAACACTTCCCTTGCCAACCCTAGAGTGAAACAAATAATGCTAGTTGTCTTTAAGTCTACTTGATGTATAATATTAAGTATAAATAAAGTATCAAAAATAATTACAAAGTAATATTGTGAAAAGAACTCTTACCACTATGATTCTCATACAGATCTTCTGTTCTATATGAGTCTTTAGGTTGCGACTTATTTGTTGTGCATTTGACTTTAAGAGAAAACTCTAAAGTATCAAATTCTGTACCATCTGTACCAGTTGCATCTAGAAAAACAAACAATGTCTATATTTTTTTCTAATTATTGCCACAAATGAGCATTTACAATTGTGGTTAAAGGAAAAAGTTTTAAATGTTATTTACCTTCAGGTCTATATTCAAATAACCTAGGATCTGCTTTCAGAGGAATAAGCCCAAGCCTATGAGCTAACACTTCATCTTGTATTATTGATGTATTGTTTCTTATTATAACTTTTTCAATTGCCATACTGGGGACTTCACTCAGCATTAGCCTTCGAAAAGCATTTGCAAAAGCTGGTTGCATACCAATCAAATCAAATTCCATTTCAAAATTATCCATTCTTACAATCACAATGCGAAACTTTTTCACAAATTTTTTAAAACTCCACTTTTCGTCCGCCATTCCATAGTCGTTAGCAGCATTCTGTGAGAAATAAAGGTATAACATAACAAATCACATGACACTGAAAACAAATGTAATGTAATTTTAAGACACAAAAACTGCTGCATTAAAAATTTAACCTTTAAGCGATATTCTTCCAAAAATACTCTCGGTTTTTCTTCAAGTTTCAGCATTATTTCAAGTTGAACTTTGTAAATGACACGTAATGTAAAAAAGAAAAAAATTCTATGTAAAATAGTGAGAGAAGTTTACTTATTTTGAAATTATTTATCATAAATTTTTTTATTACTACACAGTACGTATTCTACATTGATATTTTTCAAAAAATTAACACATGCTAGTGACATATGTCAAATTTGTATGAAAAACAAGTTTTAGATTACGATGGGATATTATGGCAACACTTTTTTATTATTAAATCGTCATCAGAGGCAACTATCAGTGTTTTTAGCTTGCGGATTATACTTATATTTAATTAAAATATTTCATTTAATCTTTCATTTTGTCAAGATTAAAAAAAAATCTACTTAGTGATTTGCTGGGTATCTTGTAACTTGTATTTGTACCCGTAGAAAACTTAAGTTAAAAAATTCTGTGATAGATACTCTTCATAAGATCTTACAATATTCGTATTAAACCTTAAGATAATTTAATACGCAAAACTTTATCAATATTACAGTAAAAATAATAATTGCTTAACATTTACGTACAATTAGTTATTAGAATAAGTAGACTGATAATTTCTAAAATAAATAAGTAAATCAATGTTAGTAACTTGAAAGTGCTAATTATTATTTGTTCTTTACTATTTTTTCTATTACTTCCATACATTTAACTAAGTACAGATTTATTTTAACTTTATTTTAGCCTTCCTATAAGAAAGTTTGCTGTACTTCGTTTGTCGTTGAAGTCGGCTAGCGCAGTACACTTTTAGCGATCACACGAGGAGCTTTTGCACTTTTTCTGATATTATTTCGTCTTTAATCAACTTTTACGACAAAAGTAGAGATATAGAATTGCGTTGAGATGTTTTAACTCTCATCTCATACAAATATTATTAAGCTGAAACTCGGTACTACCGCAATCAAAAAATTCACCAAAATTACAAATGAATGCAGTATTTATAAACTAAAAAAAGGATTTCAAATACACGATCTGTAATTTCAATCTAGTTAATAACAATCGTTACAGTCATTCAACAAAATAGTTTAAAGAATACTTATACTATTGATACATACAAAATTATCAGTAGTTACGTAATAAAGGATTTCTGCGTAAAAGTCAGAAATTTTTAAACTTTATCTTTCTTGCTGGAGTAGTATGAGACTTCCGCACGTTAGCGCTTGCCAAGGAGTAGCGGGAAAGTACGTACTACTTAGACATAAATTCAAAATCTGCTTGCAATGAAAAATTCTCCTGCTATAAATAAATATTTTGCTTACAAAGAGACGACAGTTACTGCAAAGGTGTTGTTTGTTGCTCAGACCTTTCTCAATGACAATCTGACATAAAAAGTGGCAAGTATAGATATGAAAAGAAAGAAATGTGTATTTACGTGAAAAAAAAAAGTTAGAAATGTGTTACACGTATTTATGTATATGGCATAAACAATGTTATACTAGCAAAATCTCCGAAATAAAGTTGTAGTTGGCCAATCAATTATTTAAAAATTTAAAATACATATAGATCAAAGAATAAATGCTTCTGAATAATATAAATATTTTTTTTTATTTGGCGAGGCGTCGAGATTAGCGAGAAGTTCACTCGATGGTAAGTGATACGCTTGCCCATAACAACGGGACTTTAGCTAAGACATTGTACAATATACCGTAGTAGTGTGAAACGCGCTTGAACAAATGAATTAAGACAAAAGCAGACAAAAAAATCAAAAATGTCTTTGTACTTATTATGGACAACTGATAATACTTACATGATCAAAATATAATGCGTTATCGATTAAGTTAAATATTTTTTACCTAAGTAAAATGTATTTACTACGATGCGTATAAAAAATTGTTTTTATCATGTAAACTTTTTACACGAAGCATTATTTTCAGCTCCGTAGTTCGGACTATTGAAAATAGGACTAGATGACCTCTGCCTACTAAAACTACTTTGCGACTAAAAAGGTCTTTGTACTTGCAGGCTTCGAAGACGGTGGTTTTAATCGCGCTGTAAGTAACCTTGAGAAGAACGACAAACACGAAGTGGTCTTCTGTTTCCAAAATTCAACGGAGATGCTACGAACCGAGATTTTAGTCGAGGACTTCACCTTCTTTCAGATATGGTTAGGCGTAGTTTACGGAACGACGCTTTCTATAGGACATCCCGGGTCTCCGGATTAGAAATCTTATACTTTACTTACCTCCTAATAAAGCCCCATAAAAATTGCAAATCAATTACTATAAATAATCAAAATAAAATGACGTTTGTTTTTTGTAACCACTTCAAAACAAGTAATATTACAACATTAATAATGAGTCATGTTAAGTTATGTACATTTTTTTCAGATTAACTTTTCGGTTCAATTTTTTAAAGCTTAATAACACAGAAGTGTAGGAATACTGTATTATGTGGCTGGTTGACGCAATTGTTGGTAAGAGGACAACTTAAGCATTGAACACATTGAAGCAGTAAAGTGCAGCGAAAGTGTTTTGGTGTCCGCCAAATGATAATCTGTATCAAGAGTCGCAAGTACTTATGCAACCGACTGGTCCCAAGCGCCATTCGTTAGCGCAGACTCAAGGGGCCATCATACTTGCAGTTACTGTTTGTACTCGCAACGGACCGGCTACAGGGTACAAGTGTCATTGTTGTGATCTAATGTGATTTTAGTAAACAGTGAAACACAAGAAAAATGCACTACCGAAATGTTTTAGCATTTTTTGTTTTATTCGCCAGTTCGCTGAACTTAGGTAAGTTTTGTCAACCACACTCGTGTTTTGCATTTATTGTACTTTAAGAAACATTTGGGAATAGAACTTCAACATAACTTTTTGTTACGAATTTTGAAGTTGAAAATAATGCAACATATAACAAAATTTTGATGACTTCTGGTCTTAGTAATATGCTTAAATTTTTTTAAATCGTTATCAGGTTTAATTATACCGTTTTATTTAACTATAAAATCAGCTTCAAAATATTTTAATGCTTGTATATTATTTTATAAACATTCACACTATTTTTGCTTGTTTCTAATATGCAATGAAATAATAATTTTCGCATTTGTATTATTATAAGTTATGGGTTAATTTTTATTATTAACTTCTAGGATGCAAAACACTTGAATTATTCAAACTTTTAAGTCTTGCAAGATTTGAACCTACCACAACTCAACGAGCTTATATGACAATGCATTTGCTTACAAATGAGCCAACTGTTTAAAAAGAAACACTTGCTTTTTGCTCTTTCGTACGTCGATTCGGTCGTAAACTGTTTCACAATATTTTATTACAAGACGTAACAATCTATCAGAAAGCATATATCTTTGATTACTTTGTGTTTATCTCTCGATATTTTTACATAATTTTTTGTTACGTCATTGAGTGCAGTAATCAGGTCTGTCATAATATGTTTATAAGGAAAACTTTAAATTGTTACTTTCTTTTTTACTCGCACTTACTTGACATTGATATTTATTCTCCCTTTTGTAGTTGCATGTAACATAACTGAAATAAAAACATGACCTTTTTAATAAAATCCACTAGTTCATTATTACAAAATGGTGTAAATTAGTATGACTTCGTATTTCAGGATACTACTGAATTAACTAACACGAAAATGCAATGTTTGTGATAAAAAAGGCATAATTTTTTTAAAAAACTAAAATAAAAATGCTAGATGCTAACTACGAGATAAAAGCTGACAAAACCCCTACAAGGTTTTAACGCTTATATAAAGTGTCTGCACAGTTGGTGCTATTAAGGTTCTTATGAAATAACAAGAGTACAAAAAAGGTAGTGAGACGCCAATCATTATAATAAGTCACAATTACAAAAGTCTAAAACATTTTTAACTTTCTATTACGTATTTAGAGTATTAAAACATATTTTAGAACGAATTGGTAACATTTTAAAATAAAGTGGGACAAAAAACTTACTACTTACTATAGGTATAGCAGAGGTGTTTTGCAACACGTACATTCCAGGTTCAATTCCGGGGTCACATAATTGGTGAACTTAGGATAGTGGCAGAGTTTTTTCGAACCAGCATTGCCACTTATCATTCTCATATTGTAAATCTCTTAACAAATCAACATTACTACGTTGATGACTACGAGTGCCATACATAATATGTTAGTCATACCAGCACACTTTAAGATTTTCGGCCTTTTATTTCTTTTAAATATAATTATAAACTATGGACAAGTTAATGACTTATTGCAAATTACAATTAACTGTTTTTGTTATGCGGATTTCCATACAAAAGACATCAACGTCGTTAAAAGTATTGTTCTTAATGTTATCACCAAACGTTACAAATACAACAGAACATATTGCGAAAAATTAATTTATATTTGTGCTTATAACAAATCAATAGCATATAAATTTCTATTTAAAAACTACATTACTGTCCTATTCTGAATATAACAACATAAATAATTTTGGCAAAAACTGTTTTTCGTATTAAATGAAAAGTAATTGCTCAAAAAAGCAAGAATTAACTAATAAGTCAAGATTTGTCCTATAATCATGAGGTCGAAGGTTCAAAACTAAATATTTAATTTATTGGGTTAATAGGAATATCAGTAACTTTTACACGATGACTAGCAATAACACATCCACTATACCAGAAACATATCTGAATTACATATGTGCTCCGTTTAATGGAAAATTTGCAATATGATAATACCTCAGAGTTAAATTTTAAATAACAAGCTAATAGATACGATTGTTTCTGTATTGATTTTCATTTATACGCAAATCAATCCTCAATATTCTTTAAACATAATTTTTTGGAGACCGTAATGATGTTATGCGTCAATATGATGAAGAGTGATCAGTGTCTTGCCAGTATATTTTTAGATATAAATATATACGTTTAATGTAAATATTACCTTGCGTATGTAGACAAATTGAGGAAATAGTTAAAAAGGAAAGTATCTGTGGTAGCAAACATGTACCTATTGAATAAGATATAATTTTAACTATCTCTGTGTTTAAGTTAACACTAGAGGTTTTCATTTCCGCAAAGTAACCGTAGATGATTTGTACTATTTTTATTAAACTTGTTTATTCCACATAGTACCGACGTTAAAATTATTTTGTGATAAACTTTGGTTTTGTTCTCAATATAAATTATTGTCCTTTAATAAATAACCTTGCTTATCGGTCAACTGGAGAAATCTCACCTTAATTTTATTTAATAAAAAATTCGCTTTAATAAAGTTCAAACGTATCACTTTATCTTATTCTTACCAGATCGAGCACAAGGCTTCTGACGGATTTAATTTGTAAGACTAGTTATGGTTCTAGTAAGTTTAAACGTTACAAGTACTTACTCTTCTATTTTATATTACTCGACGACATATATATTTGTATAAGTCGTTGGGTATAATTGAATGTACACAACACTAACATACAAGTAAAACTACATAACTATTATTGGAGTGATTGCAGAATAGTTGAGGAAAGTGTCATGGCAACTAGTGTGAACTTGATAAAAGTTTCACATTTTCTTGTACACAGATCAAATTTTTCTAACGATAAAACTAATATTTAAAAATTCCATTACTCAATTTTGGTTATCTAAGAAAGTAAAGGTTTACTAATAACTGATCTGAAGCTAAAATAACTGTAATTTCCAAATTGGGCCCACAAGATAAGGTTTAATGAAGATTAATCAACTTTGTTCGCTTTACCTATATTTTTCTTTGCAACAAAGAAATCTCTTTTATTACAAACCTCTTCTATTCGATAAAGTTGTGAAATTTAGTCCGCCAGTTTTTAACGGTTTGGTGAACTCTCATTTAATTACCACTTGAAAGATTGTGGTCAATTCTTAAACATAACTTTGAATATAATTTTATGATTAACTTACATATTACATGATCATAATCCAAATATGTGCATCCCCAACGAAGTGTTATTCCAGTTTGTAGTGACATGTTATTAAAGCATGTCTCATTCCTGCTTATTGAGGTCACAATCCAGGCTTTCACTTTTGCGTTTCAAAGTAAAAAAAAAACCAAAAACCTGATTCTTTTGTATAACACGGCGTAGTATAATACATTGCAAAACTTTAATATTATCTTACTTGCGTACATAATAAGAACATAACTCAAACAATCTAAAAAATGATGAAAACAAATTCTATAGCCAAAGCGTCCAATTCGATTTTACAAATACAACTGATAGCAATATGGCCAAGAAAACCGGGATGAAAAGTATTTAACATAGTGGAATCAAGAAAACGGGTTTATCTAATAGTAAGATTACATAGAATATTTACTCTCCAACGATAGATTTTTTATGATCAGACATGTAACACCTGCCCGCATTTAACTGCAGTTTCTTCACATTCATTTATAGACTAGTAATTTGCGTTGATTTTACATGATGTTAAGTGACGAAACATAAAACAGCGAAGCGTGCTTGCTCAGAATTCTCAGGCTCTTATGTGTTGACAGCGGTTTCTAAAGAAATACTTGTCACCTTTAAACTCCACAACTGGTTCATCCGGAATGGTACCAACGACTTCTCTTTTACAGCGCCAGCGGTTAATTGCTGCCCCACGGAAGCAAGTTACTAATACTTTACTGGTTTTGTGATAGAGTGGTATGGCAAACATATAGAGTGACCACACCGGATAACAATAGTTTTTTTGTACTTCTTAAAAATAAATATTTTTTTTGTTTTCACTCACGATGTATAAAGAAGACATAGAAAATTAATTAAGCATTCGCAATACTGATTGCGGCAGCACGTTTGATAGTTATGATGATATTCTGTAAAACTTTTTTGGAAGTTAGAAAGGTGTAATTACAAATGATTAAAATTTCATGTATTCAGAGATTATTGTCTTTTGTATGACGATTGTCCGTTGCTGTTGGTTCGACTGATGTTATCTTCGTTGTAAGTTGTTCGTTCGACTTTAAAAACATGTTCTATAAAGTTATGTAACTGCTCGACGTTATTATGCAATTATAGAGATTCTGGGTTTTACACATTCTGTAACTTTGCTGGCTTTATAAAGGTATATGTTTCCTGTAAAAGTGTAAAACGTATAATATTATTTAACGCTGCTTACTTCCAGAAAAAAAAATTACTGTAATAATGCAACGTTGTTGTATCTATTGAAAAACTATAAAAAGGTTGTAATATTACATAGTAGACATTAAAAGGAGCAATTAACCTATATATAATAAGCAGACTTGATCTTTAACCTTTAAATAAAATTTTGATTATAATTTCTGTAGAATTTTTACCTGTTTTATATTTTACTAGTTAAACCCAGTAGACATACTGTTGTAATTTTTTTAACATGAATGCAATTGTTCACATCAGAGAAAACCTAAAATATTTCTTACAATCTCAAACAATTGACGTTAATTAAATGAAATTTAACGGGAATTTGTTCATAGCTTTCCGCGTTGAGATATTTTTGGATTAGAAATTTTATTAATTTTGGATAAAGAAGTTGCAAGCAAAAGCCACCCGCTTAGTGAAGACTTCCTGAAGGTATAAATAGATAAGTAAAAAAGGTGGCTTTTTTGTAATAAGTTTTGCGAAATTAAAATTCGTACGAACAATTACATAATTTGAAAAGAAATTGGATATTATAAACAGATACTTATTTTTTTTTATTTGTATGTGTATCCGGAACAACTCGTACCTTTCAGAAATTCCTTTTCAAGTCATGAAGTGTGTTGTTGCAAAACGTTACGACTTCACAAAAACAGATTTTGAAATACAAACGCTGGCTAATTTGTTTTCTTTTCGTGACAACAGAATCCACTGTAGATTTTTAGAAAAAGCCCTTATAAGATAATAACAGTAACTCCGGAAGACCAAGGGAATGAATTTTATATTAATTAAAAAAAAATTAAACAAGTCCCTCTAATGTTAACCTTGAAAGTTTCAGGTACTTATTTTTTTAAATCTATATGTTTGTCTTATTCATTGTAAGCAAATTTAATTACGAAACCTGCCCGCACTGCTTACCCACTTAACGGTACATTTGAGCTGACCTTCGCCCGTGCAGTCAGCAAGACGGCCACCACTCTCTCAAACAATACAGTAACAATTTACGTTAAATATCTGCATAAATTATACACAATAAATCCGTAACTTTGCAATGGTACACCGACTTCTGTCTTCTCTTAGCACATGTCTAAAATTGGGATGCAAAAGAAATCGCTAAATAAAACCTATAATTTAACATATACTCAACACGCTTTATAAACTGAGCTATGTCTACTTTACTGCATTAAATATCTACGACTAAAAATCGCAAGATATTATTTTAAGTACTATTTATTACTTTTATCATTAGTATTTGAATAGTTCATTAAGTTGTAAAGTCAAAATCAATCTAATCTTGTAATTTGATCTGAAACGAGAGAAAATAGTTGCCCTCGACCGAAATCAAAACTTTTGTTATGATAATTAACTAATTACTTCATGTACGGTATTAACATAAATATTTAAATCTGGACACATAACAATGTTCGAACATTTTTGACAAATAATAAATGCAATGTTAGTACCTATTTCCATTAATTATAGGTACAGTGGCAGAAATTTATTTTGCATTGGATAATGACAACAGAGTCGATACAATAAAGGTCAATTGAGTAACAAACATTTTAAAGAAAACAAGGTTAGCATCTTATGGTCAGAACTTTACAATTTTATCGCAAGTAGGTAATAGTATAAGCCAAATGAAATTATAACAAGTGAGTAAAAACATGAAGGGTTATTTAAAAGAATCACATCAACACTTTTATCTCATTACAGCGACAGGGCGCCTTCACAAGACCGTTTATCCACCACATTGGCCAAGTGCGAGTTTTAAAATACTAAATTTCCACGAAAGCTGTTATTCTTACAACATATCGTTTTGCTTACGTAGTTTGCTTTCACCGGAAGTTCAAGCTTAATGGGGTGAAAGCCGCCCCTTATCCGAAACGTATGAACACTTAAGAATTTTCATCTCAAATGTTCTATTCATCTTAATTTAAGAATTTTCATCATCATATTAATGATTTTCCCTTTATTAAGCAAATTTAACACTAATTTTTCTTGTAAGCTTAAGTAACAAGCTCTTTACTTCTTGATAGGCAGTGGATAACTCAAAGGAGAGCGGAAGATAAAGTGAGAGATAAGTGAAAGTATGTTATAACGTGCTTTCGCTGAATTACATTGGAAGGCGGCAGAAAAACTTACCTCGTCTTTGGTTTAAGCAAATAAATTATAATGAATCATTAAAGTAGCATTTAATCAATAAATACATTACACCAAACACTTTCCAACATCTGGTTATCTTCATAAATAATTATAATGTATGAAAATTCATATACATTCATAGCAACTTGTCTAAAATTATATATTAAATAGTTAATTTTAAGAAGAGTTACTAAACCGGTTATGTTAATAAAATGATTATGTAAATGGGATATATTTCATGAAGCAACTACGGAAACACAATACGAAAACATTTATTCTCATTTGAGAATAGAAAATTACGGTCATATTTGCGTTTACTATTGCATACAATATAAAATATAATTTGCTTATAATATTCTGTTTGTGACTTTAAAATTTTGATGCTATTTACGTCCGTTATTGAGGGTTAATATTCCTGTATTTGTTATTATGAAAAGGGCTGCCTAAATATCTTTGCCCTGTAATTTTTCGTGTTCCAATATTATTTTTAAAAATAATAGGTTAGGTTATTCTGTAAGCCAATATAAGCGACTTGTGAAGCGCGCGGGCGGCCGCGGTTTAGAATCGGGCAGGCGCGGAGTAGCATCTGGAAACTTCTGTTTACAAGGACAAGCCGGCGGCGCAGGCGGAGATGTGGGACTGCAGTGCACACGTGGACGAGTAAAATGCCCAAAATGAGGCCTTTTCATTTCAAGCTTATCCAACATGCATTGATCGAACACGGCTTGTGTTTTTCGGCAATACCTGAACGAATAATTTCCTGAACTTTTGTCTACACAATCGGTGTATTGATTAAACTCTTGCAAGCAATTCTTTTTTACTTTTCTAAAGAAATTAATTGTGCATGCGGTAACTTTTTTACCTAGATGGATGCAGGCCCGAGGGTCGTTTAACTCTTGTCGACATAGCATAAACTCGTTATTGATGGCTTCGCAATCCTTGCCCAAATAAGGTGCAGCGGACATTAGCGTCGGCGTTGTTAAGTTTACCTCCTGTACCATAAGTTCGTTACATTCTGGTAGCTTCACATTACACGTCGCCATGGTTAAAACCAAAATTTATTCTCAACAAACCGTCAACTAAAACGGCACTATTTAAATCTGCAATGGATATAAAATATATTCTTATGACAATGGCGTGACTTATGTTGCAGGTTTCAGATTTTATATCATGCCAGTGAGAATATCTACAATATTGCGCATATGCCTTTTATAATATTGTAACTCTAATTTTTATCGATAAGTATACGTACTTGTGCTATTAAAATTACATTCTACCACTAAGTTTGTAAAGTTCGTTATTTATTACTTAATTTTTTTTTCAAAATAAACAATGCAACGAACATAAAGTGAAGTACCGATTACTCCGAAAGGTTTTAATTTGTTATCATTCATATGTTACTAACAATTAAAATGCATTTCAAAATAAATCGATTCATACACAGTTAATAATAGTTAATCCGTAAATTAATATGAAATGTTCCGATCAATGGTTCCTGGAATAAATTTAAAACTACGGATTTATATGTATTATGATACAATATGATTGTTTTTAGGTGAGAGTCAATCATTATCCTGTCCACCGGTACGTACGAGTAGTGGGTGGCTGGATTTGTTTCCATTACCCTGCAGGAAACATGGAGAGTGCAGTGTAATGGGAACGCAACATCTATGCTGCAAAGGTTTTTGCACCAAAGGTGTAAATAAGCCTTCAGCGATTCGGTGAGTATGAACAATAGTGATATAAAAAAATACTAATAAAAAATTATAAGTAGATAATACGCATCCTTAGTTGACACATAATGGTTTTAAAATCAATATTAATTAATAATAGTAAACACAATAGATTCAACTTTATTTCTTAAGTAAGCAAATTACGTAGCCTTTAAACTGCAGAAATAAATACCAATAAATTTTTAGTACTTATCGTTACAATAAAAGTATTGCCAATATCAATTAATGAAGATGATAGGTCTTTATAACAATAATGATAGAATGGCTTGAATTATCAAAACGCTAAAAAAATTTTGAAAGCGATCGCGCGAAATTTTTAATGCATCAAGTTTGTTCACAAGAGAGAATATAACAGCAATCTATTACAGTATATATTTGGTATTTATTATCAACATAACAATCATTTGAATGAAAACTTTAACTGCGCAAGTAACAAAAGTGAATGGTCGGGTCAAACCTATTTGCAGAGGCCAAATACTTGCAATAAAGTTTCTTAATAAATTAATCTGGCATGCAGATAAACCCATCTATTTATTTTTACAAGAAACGTATCTTGTGTAGTCTTACAGTAAACTACTAATAACATTTTGTTAATAAATTTAACAAAAACGTTAATTTCATGGTTTAGCTAACATCTGATTAAAGATTGTGAATTATACGTTAAATTGCATTAAGTATTTATTGGATTTGTTAGGCAATAAACAACTTTGTTTCTACTTTTAACATACATTGTTAAAGGATAACATGCAGAAGTACCATCGAAAACACTTTTATTTATAACCATTATATTTATTAAATTGTCTAAACCGGGCTTGTGTCACCGCTTCAGTAAATTTTATAAATACATTTTGATAACGAGCTTATAATGGAGCTAGTAGAAATCTCTTTCTTTTATTACTTGTAGCCTCACTTGTATAGCGCTTGATAATATTTTTTGTTTTGCTTTATTTTATGTCAACCAAACGTGAGTTTTATAATAAAGAAATATTAGCAATCAGTAAGTGTCCGAGTTTTTACCAATTGGTTACTACCTATACTCTGGACTATATATGCGTTTCACTCTAAAACAACCTGTTATAAGATTGATTGATTGACTAAGATTTTCTGTTTGAGTAAAGAGAAAATATTTTTTTGAATTCGAACATTAGTTTTCTAACGTAATTTTTTCCTAAATATAATGTACTTTTTACACTTTTACGATGTCATTGGCAATTTTTTTAGCTTTTGTACAACTAGTTGTCCTATTAGAAAATGAGCTTCATTTTATCAAAATATTTACTTACTATTTTTGAAATGTGTATAACGGTAACCCTTCGTAGTTATTAATTATACGTAGTTACATATCACTATTAGTCACTAACTTTTACGTAGTAATCTAACGACACATTCATAGCACCATTTCCTTACATCACAAGCTATTAGAAGTCATTTACGAATGTTGTAGAAATAATGAAGAGCCAAGCAGTAGTATAGTCGAATTAAGTAGCACCAGCACCACCACCAGTACAACCAGCACTAGTACCACAACGACCACTACCACCACAACCACAACTACAACCCCGAGTACCACCAGCTCAACAACTACGACGACGACAACCCCACCGCCCACGACTACTACAACGACAACTACGACCGAAGCGCCCAGACCGTTCTTCCAGCTTTTACCGATACAGAATCCGGCAACATCTGCTCCGGTTGCACCTGCTAAAATTGGTAAGTTAATGTTAAACTTCACGATTACATTTAAGTTTGGGTAGTTTAGGAAAGAAAAAACTATTACATGAGCCAGCAGATCTTTTTATTTGCTTTCCTTCGTGCTACATATTAAACTAACACATATACAACGAATCTGTATAACTTTCATAAAAGTTGTGTTAAGTTATATTCTAGTTTCAGCAACTCAGTTATGATACTTTTGACAGGAAGCGCTATGTTGATCATTTACGGTCATACGCACTGTTATATTTTTTCCTTCCCAGTGGTATTAAATATCTTCTCATGTAAACAAAAAAATATTGTGCCATTTTATTAGTGTCAATTAGGCAGAGTTGCTAAAATTAGGGTCTACTAAATTTTAACAAAAAGTAACCCAACAGTTTTTTTAATAAAAAGGTAGCTCTTGTTATTTTAATTACAAAATTTATTTTTAAATTGACAGTATTTATGACAAATTTAAGTATTTTACTTATTACTGTTTTGGTATCTATCACAGGAAAATCGCAAAAGTTTGTGTGTCCAAAAAAGCCGGCACCTGTGGTATTGTTCCCAATCCCGTGTGAGACCAATTCCCAATGCAGAGCAAGCAGCGGACCTGATCAAGTATGTTGTCAAAACCGGTGTGTAAAAGGAGACCCAGCTCCACGACCTACTGTACAACAATCTCATCAACGTAAGAACTCTTCTTTGTCGATTTATAATAACAACAATGCAACAAGTATAGAATCTAATAATATCAGTTGACAATTTAGATAAAGTATAAAATTAAAGCAATAATGTTAGTTATGCCTAAAAAACCATGCCAATGAAAGGGAATCTGTTGGTACTTGAGAATTAAAAATACATTCAGTAAGTTGTAAGATTCAGTTTTAGTTCTATGATTCGGTTAAAAATTATTAAATAATAATTGTTTTAAGAATATCGACAAATAAAAAAAGAAAGGAAAAGTTTATGAAATATTTTGGGTTCACACATTTCTATCACACACACCATTTGCTTTTAAGTTAAATGGTTCTTAAAAACGTACGTTTTTAGAACCATTTTACTTATCATAATATTGAAGAAACCGATCATTTTAAACATTAAGAATATTCGGATGTAATTATAGCACTTCTCGGCGTGATTCCGCGAGAATGTCCGTCGGCGCCTTTGGGGGAGTTGTTATTTGAGGTACAATCGTGCAAGTCGGATTCAGACTGTTGGCCACGCTTGTGTTGCCCTGACGGCACCCGCTCCTACTGCCGCACGGCCCGTGCGAGACTTGACCTCGTCCCCGTAGCCAACGCTATCGACGCACGTGAGTGTTGTTTACATTGTGGTTAGTGATGCAGTTAGTCTCTACTGGTGGTAGGTCTCTGTTGCCGGAGACCGTCTGGATGGGTACCACCCAGGCTCCTATTTCAACCGCCAAGTAGTAGTGTGCAAACATTACTGTGTTCCGGTTTGAAGGGCGCTGTAGCTAGTGTAATTACTGGGGTAACGAGACTCAACACCTTGTGTCTCAAGCGACGAGCGCAATGTGGTGCAGTGTGTACCATCTTAACTAGCACCACGTTGTCATGGGCAAGCGTATCACTTACCATCAGGTGAACGTCTTGCTCGTCTCGTCGCATAGTAATTAAAAAAAAAAGTTAATTTGAACTGAACATGAAATCCACGCTGCATACCTCATGTTTTTCTCTTGATTCACGGGACTAAGTAAAACCAGTTTTATTTTTATTTCCTATAAACAAAACCGTAAAGAACATTTAGTTTATTTACTTCTGCCATATCAAATGCTGCTTAGCAGTATCTTCATTTCTCTAACAAATGGATATACTGAATACTCAATCTCGGAAAGCAGTTCAGATTTAAATATTTATTCAGATGTTTGTTTCTTAGTCATTATTCATATAAATAAACATACATATATTCATACAAATACCATCATCGATTACATGATATTAACAGTATCGTACTCTGCTAACATGCGACAACTTAGACCAGCAGAAACGAGCACTACATAATACGAATACTACATGCTTTCCTTAATACTTAAATAATGCTCGTTACAAATTAATGCAATAAATAGTGTTATTTTATTTTCTAGCTCTGCGATCATTTGAACAATACGTGCAATGTACAGCTCCACCTCAATACGATCCGTTTCCACAACGCTGTAGCTCCAGCGTGGACTGTTTCCCTAACCTTTGTTGCGCTGAAGGAGGCAAGAAGCATTGTCGGCCACCGCAACGCAGTCTCTTCTCCCTTCTCGCCGGAGTCACACAAGTAAGTCATTATATATGCAAAAAATAGGTCAGAAATAAAGAAAATCCCAACCCATTTTTTTTCAGTAGTTATCCCTATGACATATATTTATTTCATTAAATGTTTCTAGTAGAGAACCGTTTCTAACCATTGTTGATGGGCTCTAAACTTCGTTAGATTTTGCCGCGCTTCTAATAGCACGGCCTAACTAAAAAAAAAGCCATTGTTGATGAAGTGTGGTATATACTTATTTTTTAAATATTATTTTTTATTTCGTCTTATTTTATTAGTTTATCGAAATAAAAGCATAATATCACATTATAGTAAATGTCACCAACCTACCCCTTGATAAAAAGTTTACTGATAGAGAATTGAAATGCATATATTTCTTTACCTTTTGTGGCTATAGACTTATGGTTTTTTAAATTAGTCTTATCAAATATCTATAACTTAGCTAGGCGTCAAATCTACATATAAAAAAGCAATCATTAGAGTTTTGCATAATTTTTCACATTATTTTTTATTTTTCAGAGATTTGGATGAATTGATCAACAAGTGTGTAAAACAGTTCAAGAATAATTATAAATGTAATTTATGTTTTTGTAATTTTATATTTTTATAGAAATAAACACCTGTATATATGTACCTGATCTATTTTCAATTCAAATACAATCCTAATAATATAAGACAAAAAGAAACAGAATGCTTTTCGGAACGGAATTGAGTAGTGTCAATTCACTAAGAGTAGGCAACTCTACACTGCTGTCAACTATTTAAAAAAATCCATAAATAAAAAGTATTAGGTTTTTAAAACTTTTATTAACCTAAGATATCATCCATTTAGTCCAGCTGAAACAAACAATATCACTAATTATTACAAAATAAAATAAGAAACTAAGTTACATATAACATGAATGTAATTTAAATGAGCTTTAAAAATATTAAAAACTATACATTGATATTTTATTGTGATCTTTTTTTTTAATGAACTATTTTAAACACTCAAAATAAGAATATTCAACAAGAAATGACATTGGGCTGAAGAAATATAAACTTATGTAAACAAAAAGCTAACATATGTTACTGGTATTAAAAGTATAAGTAACATTCTACCACCAATTCTTTGAAAATATAGGGAATTTTAAAGTCATTTTAAATACAGAAAACTACCTTCATGAAAGATATTACTAGAGACTATGGAAACTGATATCAGACCCATAGGTATAAGTCAGTATATTCAATCTGGACCTGCATTTGTATTTTGTAAGTAAATTTGTTGGTTTGTTTAGGTTAAGAGACACTTTGTAGTTTAGTATAATCGATAATAATAGTAATTAGATGTTAGTTCATAATAGTAATTTTAGTCATGACGGGACTCGTATAGCCATTAGAATCAAAGTTCCCCACCCCCCAAAAAAAAAGTAGACTATAAAAAGTACAGAAAAGACAAATTTACACTATTAGACAAAGTTTTTGAATTTGAGGTGCTATCAGTCCACTTATGAAAATACTTTCCATATAAAATTACATGTTTCATTAGGTAAAAAGGCTTTCTACTGTCACATGACATAATGTATACAACTGACATGTTAGACTATTTTATAAGATAAAAATAAATACATTGGCTAGTGCTCTTCTTTCAAGTAGTAATAAAAAAGACAAAAATGTCACTGCTTAAAAATTATTAAACTCAAACACTTTACCTTTTTAAAGCCGATGTCATGGGCATATTCTCTGAAGCATTGTCTACAAATGTTCAAACCATATTTGCGAATAAGTCCATGTCGATTAGAACAGGCTCGGCTGAAAGTTTAAAGAGAAGCACGTGTTCATTACATTAACCACGACAAAACATTTTTAATATTAATCTGTCTAAAAAGATTTACGAATATACGTACCATGAACGAGATCCTTGTCCGTATCTTCTGGGATGAGAATACCAGATATTTGCATGACCCATTGCTGAAAAATTATTTTTCGGCCGCTAAACGCTTAATCAGACGTCCAAAATGGCGGATCACAGAATAAAAAGGACGAAATAAGATGACAGCAAGTTAAAACTTTTCTAGTGTCACTTTAAGCATAGAACAAAACATAGAGTATAAAATATTAACAATGCGTAATAATTTTTTTATATTATTTATATATTTACACATCCAAAATTTTGTAATTTATTCAAAACTACTTATATCGTCACGAAAGTTTTTCAACACTTTAAATACATTTCTTAATTAACAATCGTATGAAATCAAATATTCCCTGAATTTTTTTAAATATAGTGCTTATTTTTGGGAGCAGATACATTTGTAGACGGACAGACTGCGGTTAAAATAAAAATACTAAGATTGCCACTTTGCGTTAACATATTGAAAAGTTTACTCATACTTTTCAACATGTTAACGCAAACTGGTAATCCTAGTATTTTTCCTAATATTATTGTTGCTGAATACTATTGCTATTTATACCCATTTGACGTTGAACATTTTCTTTTACAAATTTGATATAATTTAAAATGAATCGAGTAGCTGCTTTCAAGGAGTTTGTGATTATTATAATGCGCTGCTACATTATTTTTAAAACCAGATCTTAACAAATACGCCCATCCCTACCGTGATATGGAACGTACCTTGGTCTGGCAGCATTTATGAGATCATTTATACTCAATTTGACTTGTAGGCAATAACGCGTAGTGTAGTGTATTTTTGTTGCCTTTCTGGGCATCACATACGAAAATGGGGTTTATAATTGGGATTATTAAACGAATATTGAAGATATTAATAATCTTTGGAATATTTGTAGCCGCAGTTTTGCTTATTCCGAATTTACCCCCGTATACAAAGTTTACCGACATAAAGTAAGTTGGCATTAAATGTGGCCGCAATTTACCGTTACGTGAAAGTAATAAACTTTTTTTTTAGGGTCGAACAAACTCAACCTAGAATTGGAGTACTATCTCCTAATGGAGCTTTAAATAATGCACAAAAATTATTCCATAACAAACTACTGGGACCAGAAGCATTCAGAATATTTAATGGTGACCTTTACACCGGACTTGCGACCGGTGAAATAGTGAAAATTTCACCGGGAGGTCATATCACATATGTTACCAAAATAGGCCAACCTTGTAGTAAGTATTTTTTTTTATTACATGAAACTTGAACTTTAACATAGTCCAGTTGCAACTACTTAGAGAAGCTTATATTCGAACAAGGACTGGTAGGACTTCAATGATGATAAAAGTTTTTCTTATTGATTATATGATTCTCAACAACAATCATACAGGCCCCAGGTTGTACAGTACTGAAAATAAGTTATTCCAATTTACTTGAATAGTATTTCCATAAAATGTTAACATAAACCCCTACCTATTAAGTTTTACAATGTTGGGCACAACTACAGTTATTTTGCTATTATATATGAAATGTAACATATATTTACATAAAACATGACATATTCCATTGTCTTATCTTTGTACTATTAAAACAAAGGAACAAGCATAAGCTGGCCTGCATTATGTTCTAATTACAGCACAAATTTTTGAATGCTTTTATTCTTTCAGAAAATCAGCAAAATGCTATTGTTATTATAGACCAAAGTTAGAAATGATAAATAACAAATGTTTATAATAAATATACTGAATATATTTGGAGAGTATCGCTTTAATAAAAAAAGCTATTTTTATCTGGAAAGCTTGATAACCTTTAACATAATCCCATTCCCTCAGAAGATGATAAAATTGTGTTGCACTTTCATTGTTTATACCATTTCAAGTTCACTGTTTATAGATAATGTTCTACATAATTTGCATATATTATTGTATTTTGATTCATTGAAATGTATTATCTTGCTAAAATATATAGTGGTCATTTAAACTTATTGAAAGTGCCAGGACTTAAATTATTAAGCTTTTTTTTTGCAGACTTACATAGTCCAAGGTTATTTTTTGTGTAGTTTTTTTCGCCCACATTTCTCAAAAATTCTAGTAATATATACCATACCATCACTAAATACAAGCAATTTCATTTGAAATTCTTTCCTTCATTGATTTACAATTATAAAATATTTAGAAACATTATTTTAATGTAAAATCAATAAAGATCAAAAATTTAAAGTTTACTTATAAAAATCTAAAGGATTTATTACAATATTATTGCTTATTTATTACAATATTTAGCCAAAGACTAGACATCTATATAATAAAAATGAATTGCTGTTCGTTAGTCTCGCTAAAACTCGAGAACGGCTGGACCGATTTGGCTAAATGTGGTCTTGAATTATTCGTGCAAGTCCAGGGAAGGTTAATAAGGTGAGAAAATATGGAAAAAGTGCCTGGAATATGGTAAAAATAACAATTTCTCTTTTTCATTGAGGTGACCAGATTTTTAGATAGGCAAAGCGGGACAACTCTGAAGGAATAATAATATCGTAATTTTTTTTTTAGTTTTAACATAACTACAGTTTATAAATGTTTTTTTATATAAGTGAATTTGTTTGAGTAGATTGTAGTAATTTTGTAAAATATTGTAAAAATCTTCACAAGAATTTGATAAATTAGTTTGATTGACTTGAAATATTTGCAAAATTTTATTCGTATATTACTTTCTAAAATTTCTTTCGAGGTTAAGGTGGGTGATACACGTTTTGTGATCAATATAAAATATGAAGACTACGAGTATTTTAAGCTAAGTTTAAGAAAATTTATGCATTTATGAAATATTTAAATAAATTACTTACTTTATTTTTCTATGGTAAGAAACAGATTTGTAATATTTATTTGTTTAATTATCTTGCTAGCACGCAGTACGGATACAAAGTGTATCATTTGAGAGACAAATACAATGTAACTGGGTAGCAAAAGCAATATGTTACGCAAAACAATGATTTTCATAAATTTAAAATTTTACTTAATTCTAAAAGTCGGGACTTTTGAAAAACGTCGCGTGACGCGGGATTAATAGTAAAAAAATCAGGACTGTCCCGCTAAAAGCGAGATGTCTGGTCTCCTTACTTTAGATACATAAAACGTCAAAAATTTGAAGTTCGTCCCGTCATTTAGACACCAAATACAATTTAAAAGAATATTTTTGATTTTGACATTTGATATTGACAACCAACAATTTCCGATGCAACTATAATATTTTACGAACTTTAGCGGGAATCTGGGCGTAAAGGTCGCGTTGTCTCGGTTGAATTTTTTTTAGTGCATAATGCAGTTGAATGTTCAACGTGAGTGTATCATGCAGTAAATTAGTGTGTTCGTGTGCAGCGATTGTAGAATTCAAGCTGGAACACGACTTTCCTAAGTTCAGATTGGTTCAAAATAGTAGTTAAGTCTTAACTTTACTTTGTTGATCTTTTGTGATAGTGACACTATTTACCGCTGAGTGCGCGAGAACTTTCCCTACTTTGATTATCTACAATTTATAATGCCAAAGATAAGATATCCTGACTTAGGTCAATCAACATGTGCATTTAAATATAATAGAAAAACCAAATTAATAACGGGCATTTTTTGTGATTACGAATTATTTTTTTCTGGTTAAATTTTCATCACATTCTTTACTAAAGTTGAAACAGTCTCGAATTATCAATAAGCGTTTTTTTTTATTGATTTTGAAGCGGAACGAAGTTTGCTGGGTCAGCTAGTTGTTAATATAGTCTACATTGTTTTTCATGTAATTCCAATTCAAAAGACATTTTATTATTTGAAAGAGTATATTAGCAATCCAATCATCATCACATCTAGTTGATGACTGATGTTGGACATAGGTGGTACTAGCTAGATTTCATTGGGGGAGTGAGTTGTCGTCAGCAGTATTTCTAACCCAATAAGACATGGGGGCCTTCAAGAAAAGAGCCTAACACTTCCTCAAATGTCGGGAACGCAGCTGAGACTCCTCGGGTGTTGGGACTGTCTATGGACATCAGTGATCACTTACCATCACATGAACTGTTCGCTCGTTTGCCCACTGTCTCTATATAAAAATAAAGGTCTCTTGTAATAAAATATACCAAACAAGGTGCATTCTTCGAGTCCAATGACTGCAAGCTATTCTTAGCTTAATACTTTAACAGTTTCATTGATGTTAAATAAAGTGTTTTATATTCAGCACATTAAATATTTATGTAACAAAAGTTCATTGAATTACCCTTTGTTACTGTTATTTTCAATGAGACAATGTTGTATCAATTATGTTTATTGTGCTAGGTAGCAAAGTACAAGATGAAAAGAGACATTGTTATGCATTATATTTTACTACCCAATTCCCTTTGTTTTATTATTAAACAAAATAAGGTAGTAGGGTATATTGATGTACATAACAGTTACATATAATACACTTCTCGGAAACTTGTTCAATTTCTGTGGAGATTTTGCTTCATAGTGTATATATATATATGTTATACAGTATGGCAAAAAAAATTACCAGTTATTACCTAAACTGTGTTTAAAAAAAATTATTTTATTTCTATTGGTATTTTCAAAATGTTATCATTGTGTTTATTTGTGTCTTTATTGATTTAAATGTATCTTTTAGCTGGCCTTGTACAAGAAGATATATGTGGACGTCCTCTTGGTTTTGAAATAGATGAAAATAAAAAAATTATATATGTAGCAGATGCATATCATGGCATTTGGAAAGTTGACCTCAAGACTGATAAAAAACAACTACTGGTATCACCCAAGGTAGAAATAGATGGAAAAGTACCTAAAATTTTTAATAGCATTTCTTTAGATCCTAACGGTAATCTCTACTGGACACATTCTTCAAGTGACTATGAATTAAAAGATGCTGCAATGACAACTCTTTCTGATCCTTCGGGAAGGTGAGGATAACTTTAATTTTGATTTGTAACCTCTGCTGATATAACTAATACTATTTTATATTACCAATTTCTATTTAATTAAGAGATATCAATATTTTTTAGATTGTTATATTATAATTCTAAGACTAATCAGAGCAAAGTTCTTCTTGATAATTTGTGGTTCCCTAATGGATTAGCAATCTCGCCTGACAAACAATTTATATTAGTAGCTGAAAGCAATCAATATAGAATAATGAAATATTACATAAATGGACCAAATAGTGGAAAATCAGAAGTTTTCATATCAGGGATACCAGGTAAATAAATTAATGAACTATCTTTATTTCACTTTTATTGGTCATTTCTGAATATGTTTTAACAATTTCTTTTATTTATTATAAATGGTAGTTATGCCATGTGAATTATTTGCTTTGTATCTTTATTAAATGTGTTAAGGAGGTAAATAATACTCCAGATCTCAGTATTCATTATTTATTTCATAAAGTAACATGATGTTTTAATAAAATTATGTTATCGTTTATTTGTGTATTTAGAATTAAATAGTTTCTTTATCGTGAACACTTGCAACATTCCAACAATAATCATAAAACTTATTTGGAAACCAGACCATACGTCTACAATGAATGTGTCTTCGTGCGCAATATAACTGTCTCGTGATTTTATCGCTCCATAGAGATCTAACTGATGTTTTGCTTGGCCGATGTATTTAAGAGTCCGCATCAATGATTCTGCAATGTATGATGCATCAATGTAATATTTTTCACCATGTTCGTCAACTCCAACCCATTGTAAGATTTCTTCCAGTGGCTCTTCATCGCCTTCTGTAGCCAACGTCATCTTCTCATCTTCCATATTTTTGTTTTCCATCAACACATACACGAACACAAGTTTTGAATTTATAAAACTGTACGAATTATCCATACAGAACACGTATTCACCTTCTTTTTCTAATTCTTTAATAAAAGTGTTCTCCATTTTTTTATAGTCCGATAAGATTTTATCGCCATTCGGATCCAAAATATCAAAGGATATATCCAAGTCTCCATGCTGTCCATCTAAAACTTCATAATGCGCTTCCATCACCTGTCCAACTTTACCATATTCAAAAAAACAGGTCCTTGATCCAGGGTCGACTCTAAAATTCATGTCTGTCTCATATATATATTGCGTATTCACAATTGTATTTAAAGCAGAAATTAAAATGCAAGAGGTTAATAAATACATATTTAACATATCCGTTAACGTTACAGTACTGAAGAACTTGTATGTTAGTTTCTTGGTTGTATTTACGTAAAATAATGTTTGCGCAGTTGGCTTAGACTTACAAGTTAAACATGTTTTCCATGAAATATCTATTGTTTGAAAATCAAATATTTAATCATTTGAATTAAAGAGTTATTATTTATCAAATTTTATTTCGAATTACAGGCGTACCTGATAACTTACGCGTCCTTCCCGACGGTTCTGGAGTACTTGCCACGTTGTACATTGTATTCGATGACGAAAATCCTTTAATAAGTCGTTCTCTCGCTGATGCACCTTTAGCAAGGAAATTCTTAGCACGTCTTAATCGTCTAATTGAAATACCTTTCGAATTTCTTAATGAACAATTTCCGCATGTTATACTCGAAGAAATTATTTACAAGGTTAGTAACAGTAATACAAATATCACACAGGTTTAAAATATGTTACATACACAATATAGGCTGTATAATTTTTATATTTTTTTACAGTTGGGACACCTTTCTAGTCTATCAAGTATTACACCTCAAACGGCAGGTCTTTTGCAGCTTGATTGGAATGGCAACATTGTAGCATCTTACTACAATACAGACAAAAGTATTAATACCGTTAGTGATGCTGTCGTATTTAATGATAAATTATACATAGGTAGTCCACATTCGCCATATATTTCATCAACTGCAGTTCCATCACTTCTAAAGAAAGCCTTCAGTGAAACTAAAACAGCAAGTTCTACTATTAAAAAGGATGAAGTAAAGAAAATTCCTCAAGCAAAAGTTGAATCTGTTCCAAAAGCTAAAGAAGTAAGAAGTTCCGAAAAAGATAAAATAAAAGTTGCCGAAACTAAAGAAGTTCCAATTAGGTCAAAACCTACTGAAAAGCAACAGCCACCAAAATCTAATATAGATCAAAAAACTTCGGAACCAAAACAGAACATACAGTCCCAAAGCAATAAACAAACCAAACCGTCAAGCAAAAAAGATACTAATAAAGAAAAAGAACGTATAGAGGAGATCAAGGTCAAACCAAAACTTAATGAAAAGAAAACTATTAAGCAGGAAACCGTAACTAAACCAAAGTCAGTTGATATAAAAAAAGCAGAAGATACCATACCTAAAACTAAATCTGTAGAAACCAAACCAATTAAACAAGGAAGTGTACAAAAAACAAAATCTGAGGCTCAAGTTGAAACTAAACCAGAGGCAACTTCTAAACCTATAGAGGCTAAAGAAATGGGTGTTAAGAAAACTGTAGATGCTAATACATTGAAAAAAGAGAACGGCAATATTAAGAAGTCAGTAGAAACAAATAAATTGGATGCAAACACAGTGGACAGTAGACCTAAGCAGCAGAGTAAAGATGCTAAGGATCCTGAGGTTAAAAAAAACATTATTAGTTCAGAACCAGTAAACGCACCTCATGAGAAGTCACCTGTAAGACCAAATGTGCAAAGCACTAAAGGCAAAGTTGAACCACCTTCAAAAACGAAGCCGGCAAATGGTCCTCAAAAGTCTGTACCAGATCAAATTCCTGTCAAAGAAGATATACCATCAGACAGAGTAAAGCCATCTGGAGAAAAATTGAAAGTTATAAAGAAGAGTGGACCAGTTGAAATTCCTAATCCTAATTAAAGCTTGGTTGTGGTTTTTTTCATAATAATGGGTCAAAATAATCAATTTAGTATAAAGAAGAGACAGACGAAAATAAATTTAGGACCTTGTTCAGTCAATTTGATTTGGTCATTGATAATAAAGAGAATAATGTGTCAATTAGATCATTCCAAGTGACATTCCAGAATTTGTGAAAAGTGCCTAACATTATAGAAGTACAAGAATGAAAAAATTTAAAAATTACTAACATGCAGATGATCTCATGAAAAATTTTAGTTATGAAATTTTCAAGTATTTATCGACGAGGCTGAACACACTACACATAAGTGTAATGTGCGTGATTTAATTATTTTGGAACCATTTTCTCCCTGCCCTGTTACCTCTTCATGTAGAGTCAGCTCAAAAATTCATAGTCCGTCCCTCACGTTCTAAAAAAACATGTTTATGAGGCATATGTTTTATTATCATTCTGCCTCATATTAATCCTCTATTATAATGCAGTTGGGAGAACCGCTACTTTAATTCAGAAGTGAAGACATGCTTCAATATTTAGCTAATTCAGTGATACACTGTTCAACATCTTTCAACCTTCATCCCCTCTTTGCCCGACACCCACGGAATGGGAGTGGGTGGCACTATTCTGCTCTGCCGATGCCACATGGACATCTATATTGGAATATACATGTCAATTAAAATATTTGCAGTTCTTTTCGTTGTTCAGTTAAATGATTATAGTTACCAATATGGAAGTGCAATAGGTTCCGTTCATAAAAAAAAAATATTTTATTAGGTCTGTTCCATTATTTCTACATATCCTGTTTTTATACAAGTTTTATGGTTTACAAATCAATTTAGATATTCTTTAAAGGTTTTAAAGTGTTAATATTTTTGTATATTGCATTTTGTGTATTTTAACACATATTATTTATTTTAATAAAAGTTTTTATTTTTTAACAATTGTTTTCATTAAAAAAAATCCTCAAAAACTTAAAATAAGCTTTGTCAGTTTTATCGTCCAAATATGAAATACTCATTAAGAGTAAATAGATTTTTAAATTTTTTTACACACTACCACAAGATTACATTTCACATGGTGGGATTGTTGTGAAGCACTAGTCTAGTGTTGTAAAATAACATATGTTCAACAGTGGACGTACATCGGTAGAGATGGTGACACTAAGACATCTCAGCTTATCTACATACATTCACAAAATTACATAGAACGCTACCACTAATTTTTAAGATCAGCAGTTGACATAAATTATATTCGTAAATTTGAGGGAATGTTCTCAGAAATAATAAACATTATCAATAAATATAAGGATGTATTTAAACAAATTAGTTAAAAAAAATGAGTGCCACCCATTGTTGTGTTAAAAAACAATTATTGAACGAAATTAACTTATGGAATGTCAACATATCAACAGTGGTACCACTTGTAACGAACATAACATCTAAGCAAGCAACAGTGCTTCCGCTGATTTCTATCGAACTATTAAAGTATACGATTTACGGCATGGATTCAGTTTTTAATAATTTATAATAAATCTAATATTTCTTTTCTAATAAAGTATTGCCGATGCAAGTTTAACAAAATCTACAATCACTAGCGTTACTCTAAATCAATATTTATCATCAGGACATATTTGTTTTATAAAATTAGGTCATGTTGCATAAGATTCTTTGTATTATGCTAATCCAATTTGTATCTAATGCTTATATTACCAAATTAATTGCTTTTGTCAAGAGATATTTCTTTTCAATCGTTGCAATCTTGAAAGATTGACCTTTAACTGCTTCTTTTTTCATCATTTGGGTAAGGCATTAGCAACAATTTCAGTCTTTCAGTTAGGTGGTACTAAATTTACAAAAATCACTTTTGTAACTTATAAACGTCTTAAAAAGGCCTCAAATAAAATGCGTAATAATTTAGATACAAACTGGATAAATACGTAATCATCAACAACTGTACTGCTTAACGAGAACCGATTTGTTTTCATTGCTCCGCTGACTTATACATTTAATGACACTCGGTTATCTATCGACATAACATTTTCATTATGTACACTATCTAACATTACACACTATTGGTGTCTATTCGTATTTATTGCGGTGCCAAGTCATTCGGTTTTCATTATTACTACATTATTATATCTACATTTCTTTGATCAGGTCAATTTTACATTTATGTCATGTTACATTACATTTGAACCCTCGGAGAGATTGGTTAGGTAAGCAATAATACTTATATTTAAATTAACAATGATAGTATACATCGTTCCTGTCAATAAACTTCCATGATAACTAACTCCAAAGCAGTTATGGTTTATGACAAGAATTCATTTTCATGTAAAAATCCTAAGTTAAATTCTTATTAGGTCACACAATGAAGACCAGTTTCACTTAAAAGGTCACCAGAAGGTACTTGCCCGTAAAACAGTGGTGTTGTTAGGATGATATACACTACACTGTATTCTGTTCATTGCATTAAGTCTCATTACCCTAGTAATTACACTACATACAACTTCTTCAAATCTGAACACATTAATAATTGCACTCTTCAAAATGTTGTGGAACATACCTAGTTAGTCTCCGGCTACAGAGATCTACCACCAGTAAACAACAAAGATAATGCATTTAAGTGAAATTGGTCTACGGTTATATATTAAATGTTCTGAATGCTGTTTTTTTTTAAAACATCTGCTAATTAATAGTTTATTTGTATTAACTAAGCCATATGTATGAATTTAGGCGGTGGCTAAATGAAGACCTGTTCTCCGGCTAACGCGTCCGCAAAAGGTTTGATCACGCATCGAGTCGCGAAGTAGAAGATCAGGCCGAACGTAATTGATATCGGCAACGCAGGCAGCGCCTTCTTGAATATAGCTAGTAGCAGCAGCGTTAGGCAGAGACCCTGACAAATGAAATGTTTAACAAACAGATAGAAAGATGGAGTGACGAGTAAAGTACATTTGTTGTATTTTTTCGTCTACAACGGAATAACACTTGACTTCAATATCACGTGGTCTTAAGTGACAAACAAGGCCAACGATAAAGAAGAGTGCTCGTCTAGACTACTCCAGCTCTCGTATATTGACAACTGGAACACAGCAATACTGTTATAGCGGCAGATTTACAATATGAGAATAGTAGTTGGCTGGGTTGGTTCGAACAATCCCATAATCCAAACTGCACTACCCATGCACCTGGTAACAAACCCAGGACCCACTGTATCATGAGGCAAGAAATTAGCTGGTGCAGCATGGAGTGAGTATTAACTACATTAAATACATATTTATAATTTTGTATCCAAAATACATTATATGTTATCTTATAAAGAACCTGATAAGATATTTAATATATTGAAGATATCTAATAATTAGATAAGTTTAGGTAAAACATGAAATATTACTTTTCAACCTTATTGTTTCTATACAATTTTCAACTAAGTATTAAATTCTGTAAGCTTTTGATTATAAAAACCCTGTTGTTGAGTTGAAGAGAACACCACAAAGCAATAAATTTTTCCCAATTTTCTTTACTGTTAATAAAAATGGTCTCGACCTATATAATGAAACAAGATAAGATGAAGACCTGTACTTAGCAGTATACAGGCGTTCTTCCAATTGATAATGATGATGAACTAAAAACAAAAGTATGAAGCACCCAATGTTCTTTAGACATTGTCATATCAATTTGCATCAAAATAATTAGTTGTTTAAAAAAAACATACTCACAACAAGTATTGCTACAAAACATGCAAGTGTTGTGTTCCAGTCTCCATACGAGCTTGCCTTGCCTACCAGAACACTGTAAAAGATGAAGTCACCCAAGCCAAGTTTCACACCCTCTGAAAATAATGGAAACTGGATTAATGTAATAAAGGAGGTGTTAGATAATCTTGAATGCTTATTTTTAATTTTCTTATATCTTCAGTTAGAAGCCATTTTCTATAAATTAAAGTTAATGTACTTGATTCTTAGCAATTTTCTTTTGAAATTATATTAAACATTTACTTTTACACTACAAATAATATTATTTCACTACAAAACTAAATAGGTAAGTAAATTAAACTCTTTTATTTTGAAGTAATTTTTATTTCCAATTTCAATAATCTGTTTCCAATGAAATAAGAATCACCAAAATCATCCACTCCATAAAAAACTTTGACCTTGTTGTCGGTTGAGAAGGCAGACCTGCCTGGTATTAAACAGTGGACTCATTTTCCATTTTGCCTGACTACCTACTATAACCCCATGTTGTAAATCTGGTAATGTAAAATTTTTGGATGTTCCAACTATAACTATATACTAGAGTATTCTTGGCGAGCACACTGTACCATCGACGGCCTCGTTATGACTTAACGTCATGTGAAATTGAGATCAAGTTTTAGTGTATTATAGAAACGTACTTTCTTCTTCAGTTTCAGGTGCCGCCGCTCGGGGCCGCTCAAGCCGCGTGGTGTAATGCGCCGGTGCAGTGCTGTCCACACGCAGCCGCCGCGGCGAACTACCCCGTGCCCGCCACGCCGCGTCGAAGCCCGCTTCTCCGTCGCCATCTCCTTCGCTGCTCTCTCTTCTCCGTGCACCCGCCGCACCGCCCTCCGACCGTCCTCCTTCATTCACATTAAAAGCTTAAATCATCATTTATCATATTGATAATTAAATCATCCACAAATGTTATTCTGCCAAGGTACATTTATATTACATAAATATTACCTCTAATAATATTTTTTATGCTGCTTGTTTGCAAATGTCTGAAAACGATTTTTCGTCTTCTAAGAACATTTTTCATCAAAAGACCTTTTAAACAATTAACTTAATCAAAATTGGTTTAGTTGATTAGCATAAACAGTATCAATAACAGAAATATATAAAAAATACATACCACTTTCAACTCACACCTTTCTTTTGGTATTGAAAGTTAAAATTAATAAAACAATACATTGATATAGGTTTCTGAACAAGTGACACAGGACACACACAGTGAGGTACAGTGAGCACCCACCGTGCGGGTGAAGGGGGCGCAGCTCGCGCTGCTCACCTGGTGCGCCCGCGCTGCCCCTCGCGCTGCCACCGCCCGCGCCGTCTCCTCCGCTGCCGGTGGCCATGCCCGGTGCCGCCAGGCAGTACATCACAGTAGCTAAAGAAACAGAACAAATACATATGTAAAAAATGTTATGTAAACAAATTATATTCCAAAGACGTAGACAATAAACTATTTTTCGAGATGAACAGATCATTCACCTTATAGTAAGTAATGCTGCTCCTGCCCATCACGAAGTGGAACTAGTTAGGAAAATAGTACATAGTAAAACATAGTAATGTTTGCACACTACTGTCTGACGGCAGAAATGGGCACTATGATGGTACCTACTTAGATGGTCTCTGGCAATGCAGACCTGCCACTAATAACTGAACCCACAAACATTTATTTCGTTTTTCGACTACCTACTCTTAGTTTTTGCCTATAACAATCCCTTAAACTTCCTTTCACATTTCATGATCTAAAATAAATCTTCAAGTTTTAACCATTCCAATCCTTTCAATTATTATCTGATTTTTTTATTTACAGTAAGTTAACACTCGACCTAAATTTCACATGGTGTTAGGTGACAATGATGCCATGGATTTATAAGCAGTGCTTGTCAAGGATTCTGGAAATAGTTTAGAGTAAAAAAATGTGCTGCTCACATGAATAAATAAGTGCTGGGAAAATAGGTTCATTCCTTTCTTGTGCAGTTTCTACTAATATTCTTAATGGTCCCTGTGGTGTTAATACAGCTACTAAATCTGTAAACAAAAAAATCATGTTACATTTTTTCATAAAAAAAATCCTGTAATGATTTTTTGTGAGAAACACATAAGCTTTTATGAAAATATTATTTAACAATTTAAAAGATTTTATTTAAGGTTTCTTGTATAAAAATACTTTCTATTACTTACCCCATAAAGAAATGACTGCAAGGACAGCCCATGTTGTCCACTCGGGGAGGTATTTGATAAAAACTAATGCCATTAATGCGGCTATAAAAATTAGGTAAGATTGTTGCAGCCTCAATGGACCCTTCCAATGAATAACTATCATACCCATCACACCAAAATTCCACATAACAAAAATTAAAGTTATGTAGTCCATAGGTATATTGTAAGCTCTTAGTGCTTCCCTGAAACACAAATATTATAATATCAACACCTGTCACAACTTGCCAGTTATATGTAAAATGCCTCAAACAATTTAGAAAAAGTTCCACACTTACTCTATATACAAATAAGAGAACAGAAACAACAACATTAGTGATGAAAGAATAAGCCAGCCGTGGATAATCTTGTAACATCTCTTCTTATACAACACAATGAGCAGGACCGTCATAAGCGCTATTACACTGAGCAGGATCATTGAGTTGGCTAAAGCATTCCATACTTTTGTAACTGCATGTGGACTCTCTTCATGGAATGGTGTGTAGGCACTGGAAGTTTAGATATTTAATTGTATAACCTTAATTAAAATAAAATTACTTTATAGTAATATAAGTAACTTTACTTCTTTAAGAAAAATTTTTTATTTAAAACAAAGTAACATTGAACAAAACCAACATTTGTGGATTTTACCATATTTATTTAATTGCATAACTACACAGATATTTGGACTACATAGCAGTGGCCATGATCACAGGGGTGGGGGAAGGTGAACAGAGGTATAGTCATCATAGAGTAACCACAACTTTTTAATTGTTAAATCTGGTTTATGCACAATGACCTCACTGTCTCTCTAGAAGACTTGAAGACAGGTGACGATACCCGCTGCAAAGCAATTGAAAAAAATATGCCAAATTTCTTATAGGTGATGGGTCCAAAGACAAATTTGGCAGTGGGACTTTCATGCTACTTTAATAAATTCAGCAATACTTACAGATAGACATCCTTTACTGAATAGAAGTTGATCGATGAAATAGTTGCCACAACAACAAGCACACAGAGTGTAACCGGTACAAAAAGTTTGATGACATGGCGAGCTCCATACTTTAGCTCCAGTTCTTCAGCTTGTGTTTCCACTTGTGCTTCAGGATTATTTACACTTGGGCCTGGCTCTCTGTTCTCTCCTGATCCACCACCTTCCCTTTGTTGTACACTCTAAAAACACAAGGTCCATGTCCACATTTCCACAATTAAAATTTAATACAACTAAATACAAACAATAGTATAGCTTTCTTTTTAAAGTATTAATAGAAAAACACAATATGAAGATGATGCTGCAGTGATTTCTAAAAATGTTTTTAAATAGTAAACTTTTGAACAGCCAACACTAACAAACTAAAATAAACAACATCTATTAAAATTATGATGATAATATTATGAATAATAAAATTAAAACGGTGAAATAGCTACAAGATTAGTACATTTTTATTTTATAAATGTTGTTTAAATGGAATGCTGGTAAAATACTTCTCCGGAAATTAAACTACAACATGAACAATATTCGTTATATAAATAAAGTTAATTGCAGAGATTACCACCTACACCATAATTCCGTTGACTTTCTGATTTTGTTTTCCTTTTCCTTGCTATCCGTTCAGCTACTTCCCTATCGGGACGAGCTTCAGCTATGTGGCCATCCATGAGTGCTGTATGCTCTGTTGCTGACGCCTCTGAATCACTGCTGTTGACGCTCATCAATGAAATATTATAGTTATCGACATAATGAAAAAAGCTTTTACAATACTGTCATTAATGGCTAAAATTTTATGCACTTTTGTTGCTATGATACATTTACATCTACTTTCCAATACAAATGCAACTTAAACGAAAAAATTAAAACCTATTTTTAAACTTTATAAATGTCAAGCATAGAAAGTAGAAAGTGGACAGATAATAAAGTAAATAATATAAAGTATATTTCATAAAAACAAATACAGAAACTGGTACAAAAGTAAATAGTATTTCTAAAATTGTTAAGTATTTTTTATTACAATAATTTAATTTCGTTTATGTTTAAAGAATATTGTCATTTTAATATGTTACTATTATACGATGATTAATAGGCCTTAAATACCATAAGTCAAAAAGAATAGCCAGAGATCGGAAAAGTTTTCCCGCTCTGACCGCCAAACTTTAGGTTGAAGAAGACACCTCATGATGATTATACGATCTCATAGAAAATTATTTTTAGGTTCCTGTCCAGCAGTGGGCGTCTATAGGCTGATTATGATGAGGATAGAAAATGATTATTTAGTTAAGTTTTTTATGGTAATATTTATTGGTACTGATTACAACACATTATTCATTGGTTGAAAAAACATGACAATTACGAATTTACAGTCCGTCCGTATCTATAGTTGTCTTCCGATATATGAAACTTATTTATCACGGTCACTAGTTTTTAACTTCCATCTACAGTTTTATACGGTAAAAATACTTATAAGATGTAATTCATTGCTAATAGGGATTTTATGCGCGAAGATTATACACCATTTTAACCCGTTCCGTAACTATGTTACAGATCATTTTACTTAAAAAAATAAAGACCAATCTTATTTTCAGTAAAATTAGTAAAATCATTAAACTAAATAAAAAAGTTATAGAATCATAAATTATTAGTAGTTTTTATTAAAAAGTGTAGACAAGTTGTTTTTCGAAAGTTTTTTTTAAATAAAAACACGGTAGTGGTTGGTTAAATTAATACCATTTATTAACTTTATATTATCTTGATAGCAATCTATAAAGTGGAAATAATGATTAAAATGCTAACATGACATGAAATATTATAGATAGAGACCTTCAGGAGTGCCTTCTTTCTTGCGATACAACACACTCTCCTTGGACTTTTTAAAGTCTTCATTGGTAACCTTCATGCGCCGCTCTCGAAGCGCCATAAGGCCAGCTTCCGTGCAAATGGCCTAACAGAGTTAAAAAAAATTAATACCTTTTTTATATTTCTGGTAAGGAAAAATATTCCCATAATATTATTATGCATAGACAGTTTCCAAGATTGAATTTCATTTCGATATCCAAAACATTAAATTTATGTCATTGAATAATCACTAATATTCCTCTATTATTTATTTAAGTCAACATAAATTAAAATAAAAGGATACCTTAATGTCTGCTCCAGAGAGATCATCTTTAGACATTATAAGTTCAGATAGATTAACATCATCAGCTAATGTCATTCTTGAAGTATGTATAGTAAAGATTCTTCTTTTAGTTTTTTCATCTGGAAGTGGAAACTCGATCTTACGGTCAATACGACCAGGTCGAATTAATGCTGGATCAAGAGTTTCTATCCTATTTGTAGCCATTATAACCTGCATAAAAAATTCCATTTATTTAATTCTAAAGTTAAGAAATCATTGAAATTCCAGTTGAATGGTAACAAACCTTGACATCTCCACGGGAATCAAAACCATCTAGCTGGTTCAATAACTCTAACATTGTTCTTTGAATTTCCCTTTCTCCACCAGAGTTAGAATCATAACTGTAAATTGATTTTACAATTAATATATATGATTTTATAGTATTACATAGTTGTAAAATGCATTAAATAAGATAAAAAATATAGTTTTGTGGGAAAGGTCATACCGCTTTGTGCCAACAGCATCAATTTCATCAATAAACACAATAGATGGAGCATGTTCTTCTGCAACTCTAAACAACTCTCGTACAAGTTTTGGACCATCACCCTGTTAATAACAAAATGTTAGTTAAATTCATAAAGAATTAACTACATCCTTTACACCAAAATAAAATGCTGCAAGGCAGAGACCAAACAGTTTCCCTACACTGACTTATTGATATAGACCATAGAAATATTTAGTCTATGTGGCAATCAAAACAACTTTGCTTTTCAGCCTAAACACCAGATGTGTAGAAATTTTAGTTTTAGCTACATAATAAAAAACCATAAATCAATGTTAATATTTTAACATAAGTTTTTTTTTAATTGTTCATTTTAATCTGTACAAATTAAAAAGGTATAGTCAAAAGAAATCCATTGCTACTAACCAAATACTTTTGTATGAGTTCAGATCCAACAACTCTTAGGAAAGTAGCTGATGTTTGATTTGCCACTGCCTTTGCCAACAAAGTTTTTCCAGTACCAGGAGGCCCATATAAAATTACACCTTTAGGTGGCTTTATACCCATCTCTTCATAATACTCAGGGTGGGTCAGAGGTAGCTCAACTGATTCCTTATGAAAAAAAAATGTTTTGTTTTTAAACTTTGCATTAATAATAAATCAAACAATTCTCTGTATAGAAGAATTATCTCTGTAGAGGTAGTATTATCACCAAGATCTTTTAGTAAACAAGAGACAATTAATAATAAACATAACAAAATATAAAATTGTAAAAACTTTAGTTGTACTTTGATTTCTTGGATCTGTGTGTCCAGTCCACCAATGTCAGCATAAGTTTCCTGCGGTGCTTTTTCCAGTTTCATCACAGACACCATTGGATCGGTGTCATCACCCAAAACACCTACAACTGCATGTACCTTTAAAATAAAATCATGATTTTGTTTACTAATCACAATTTACTGACATATTTTTTTATTGAAGTATTTTCCAAGTAATGTTTATATGAAACTCAAAACTTCCGGTTTTCCTTATAAAGGAGGATATACATGTTCAAATTTTTATCCACAAAGTATTTATGAATAATAAGATAAAGCTTATTTGTAGTTAAATCAAGGAAAGTGATGCTGTGGATGAAATCTATTTTTAAAATAATGGAGTCTTTTCTTAGTGACATTGTTTATAACCTTACCTTATGGTTCAAAAGCACTGAGCAACCAGGCTCCAATTGATCTTTATCCACAAATGATAAAATGCTGACATAATGTTCACTTCCAACTGATGTAGAAACAATAGCATGATTATCATCAATAATTTCTTCCAAGTTTCCTACAGACATTGGTGTGCCTCTAAGGTCATCAACCTATATGAAGAAATATATTTAAGCATATATATAAATAAATTGTATAATATCACCAAAATAGAAATCCAATGAAAATAAATATATTTGCATATTAACTAACTGTCTTCTTTTGCTTCCTAATTTATAGTCACTAAGTTTTTATTTACAAATTTCATTAATAAGTAAAATTTACTATTTACTTCATATTATGGGAACAAATTGTAACATTTAATACTACTAGCAAAGACTATTAATTGGAAAACTAATGTTGAAACAAAAGAATGATGGCTTTTATATATACTGTTACTGTAAACAATACCTTAGATCTTTCTTCCTCAATCTTTTCCTCTTGCGGCTTAAGTCTTTCTTGGTTTCGTATGAATTCTTCTTCCATTAGAAGATAATCTTTGATTCGTTCCAGTTTCAAAAGTTTCAGCCTACATTTTGTATGAGGTGTGACTTGTGGCAGTTTCAAAGCTGCATCGGGCCCCTTCGCTTTACGCTTCTTTTTACCTACTCTGGTAGGGATTGGTGGTTCATACTTCTTCTTTTTATCTTTGTCATCTTTTTTATCACCGCCACTTCCACCTCCTGACTGGTTTTGACCCTAAAACACGAAGATCAAATAAGTGAAAATAATAAAGTAAAAGATTCTACAATAATCTTTGCAAATCTAAAACTTACCATAGTATTAAATTAAGAAATGAATCAGTATGGGCTGAACCGAAATACGGAGACAGCATCTGATTACAAAGCGAAATTTCTACCTTTTTTTTTAAAGTGCTTGTAGGAATGTTACAAACGAAAACCGAATATAGAAATCCGATAAACCGGTTAACGAAATTCTATAGAATAAAATTGTTTATTTTATTCTATAATTTTATACATAACTTTTTATATATTTTACAGTACAGAAAGAATAATCAAGATTGATAATTTTTAAATGAAAGCTTTTTATTATTTTGCTTAAAGTAACAACGCACAAATTGGACACTTCGACGTGTCGACGTACGACGTTTCTGTGTAATTTTTCAGTTTCGCGTTTAAAGGCCTCTTGATTTAACTTTCTTGTAATAATAATCCTTACATTGGTTTGGTATTTTCCTAAAATATACAATGAAGGAAAAATCATTTATAATTTTCTTTTATCATTCAGTATAAATTTTCAATACCTATAAACTTAGTGACAGTTCATTATACGTCTTTAAAAGTGTTTAATTATAAGTATTCAAAATGGTTTTGGCAGATTTAGGTCGCAAAATAACAACTGCTCTGCAGTCATTAAGTAGAGCAACAATTATCAATGAGGAGGTAATGTGATGAAATCATAATAATAGTTGATGAAAGAGTTGTTCAGCATATGCTTAATAATTATTATAATCTTGTCTATAGGTTTTAAATTCTATGCTTAAGCAAATTTGTGCAGCTCTGCTTGAAGCTGATGTAAATATACGTTTAGTCAAGAACCTCAGAGAAAATGTGCGTGCTGTTATTGACTTTGATGAGATGGCAGGTGGACTTAACAAACGGCGAATGATACAATCAGCTGTGTTCAAAGAATTGGTTAAAGTAAGTATTTTATTACTATCATAACAATTACATTAGTGCCAAACTTTGAGTGTATTTATGAGTTGTCACAATTATTATTGTTTGAATTTTTTTGTGAAATCTCTTCCTCTGATACTGCTACTTATTTTGAATTTTGAGAGAAACTTGCTCTTAATATTCAGAATAGTTAATAAGACCAGGTTTTAAAAATTTTTTCCTTTTTCGTTGTTGAAACATTTTTTTGGAAGATAAACATCATAGACAATTTCAAAATTACTGATAGTTTTCCGTTACATAAATAAAAATAAAAAGAATTTTGCCAATTTTTATTTACAGCTTGTAGATCCAGGAGTTAAACCATATCAACCCATCAAAGGAAAGCCCAATGTTATCATGTTTGTAGGATTACAGGGCTCTGGTAAAACAACCACATGTACAAAACTTGCTTATCATTACCTAAGGAAAAATTGGAAATCTTGTCTGGTTTGTGCTGATACATTTCGAGCAGGAGCCTATGATCAAGTAAAACAGAATTGTACTAAAGCCAGGATACCTTTCTATGGCAGGTTTGTATTTTCATACTAGCAAATTTTTGAAATATGGTGGAAAAATATTCTGGTGAAGTAATTGTGAGTACTTGGTAATCCAATAATTTAATTTTTTTTAGTTACACTGAAGTAGATCCAGTGGTGATAGCAACTACAGGTGTAGAAATGTTCAAAAAAGAGGGATTTGAAATGATTATTGTAGATACTAGTGGTCGTCACAAACAAGAGGAGTCACTGTTTGAAGAGATGTTGGCGGTAGCAAATGCTATTGTAAGTAGAACTTATGTGAAATACATTTTTTATGTTATCATATTCATTTATTTTTCATAAATAAGCTAAAATTAAAACAAAACAATTTCAACCATTTCAGTGTAAAAACCCAAAAGGTCATATAATAAAATGAATGTGTCGATTTATATTTCAAACAATAGTTAAATTTAACGATAATGTTTTTATGTTGCTTATATTGCACATAATTGTACTAAGTTCAACCATTTTTTTTTCAATCAATGAACACAAAAGTTCATTATATTATTTATATTAAAGATGAGTTTATTCAGTGTCTATAAAAACTTTAACTAATATTAAACCTTGTAGATTAGATCTGTCAAGGGGGAATATGTTTGGGCAAATATAGTTGTGTACATCCTCTGATGCAGCATATGATCTGCCTATATATATGCCTTGGGAGTGGCTTATGTTTAGCAGTGTACTGCTGCACCTTGATGATGATGATGACTGTAAAATTTTGGTACTCTTCATTCACAACAAAAAGCCACAGCAATGTTAAAATTGTACATAATAATGTATACAGTGGAAAATGTAATTTTTTTCAAATTAAGATCTGAGTCTGTAAGAACATTGTATTAATTAAACATTTTTTATAATCTTCCTGAACAGAAACCCGACAACATAATTTTCGTAATGGATGCTACTATAGGACAGGCCTGCGAGGCACAAGCTCGAGCTTTTAAAGACAAAGTTGACATTGGTTCTGTTATTATAACAAAGTTGGATGGACATGCGAAAGGTGGAGGTGCATTATCAGCGTAAGTATATAATAGGATAAATACTGCTGCTTAATTTTAAGAACTATGCCATAATTCTTGTAAATCTTTTTGAATGACAAACTTTCACCTAGTAACGTGAATGATTGTTATTATTTCTCTAATGTATTTAATATTGTATAACACATTGTTATTTTTTCAGTGTTGCGGCAACACAGAGTCCTATCATCTTTATTGGTACTGGTGAACATATCGATGATTTAGAATCATTTAAGACAAAACCTTTTATTAATAAACTTTTGGGTATGGGTGATATTGAAGGCCTTTTGGACAAAGTCAATGAACTTAAACTGGATGATAATGATGAGTTGTTAGAGAAAATAAAACATGGTCAATTTACCTTAAGAGCTATGTATGAGCAGTTCCAAAACATTATGAAAATGGGGCCATTTTCACAAATCATGGTAAGGAGTAATTTAATTTGATGTTAATAATATATGAGATATAATAATTTTAAGCCTAATACTATGGCATGATAGGATTTATTATTTTCAATTTGGTATGATTGTGGTGTTTGTTTATTTTTCCAGGGAATGATTCCAGGTTTATCCCAAGATCTTATGTCTAAAGGCAGTGAACAAGAATCAATGGCGAAACTAAAACGATTAATGACTATTATGGATTCCATGAATGAAGGTGAATTAGATCACCGTGATGGCGCTAAGCTTTTCTCTAAACAGCCAACTAGGATTACGAGAGTAGCGCAAGGAGCTGGTGTTACTGAAAGAGATGTTAAAGATTTGATTGCGCAATATACTAAATTTGCGGCAGTGGTGAAAAAAATGGGAGGAATTAAGGGATTGTTCAAAGGAGGTGACATGGCGAAAAATGTTAACCAAACTCAAATGGCCAAGCTCAATCAGCAAATGGCGAAAATGATGGATCCTCGCATACTTCAACAAATGGGTGGTATGTCTGGTTTACACAATGTTATGAGGCAACTTCAGCAAGGTTCAAGTGGAATGAATAGTTTGATGGGAGGGAAATGACAGTGACTTTTCTTCCTAAATGCCAGAAATAATTTACAGTTTTAAATAAAGTCCATAGTTTCAATAAAATCTGATGAAAATTTTCTGTCTTACTCTTAAGTCAACATTTATGTAACAAAAATATTATGTATGAAAAAATTATAAGACAAGAATGTGTTCACAAATGTTCTGATTTTTATTTACCTTTACCAGGATTGCACCTGTTTGTATCTTTTGTAAATTAATAATTTTGTCTTAGCTCTTCATACTTGAAGAAAAGTCTATATACCGCTTAAACGATTTTTAAGTACACAAAGCTTATTTAAAAATATATAATTTGTTGGCAATTTAAGAGTGGTAGATTCAATACTGAAAACGATGCACGACGAACGAACTACTGCAAAAGATGTCACCCATTAGGCCACCTGCACATACAAACTCTCCCAATAACACCTGGGGTAACTAAACTAGGAGAGGCTGAAAACCAGCGCTGATCGAAAACTATTGTCCCGATCAGCATGAGCTGAGCCGCCTCCTTTTGCCGCTATCACTATATAAGGAAAATGTTAATTCTACGAAAATATATTTTTTTTTAAGACGGCAATAAATGGTTTTTTATTTTAAAACGTTTCAAAGATGTAAACAAGATAGCTTAAACAAAAAAAACATTCGTTAAAAGAAAGTAAGCATGTATATAACGAAAATAAAATTTTGTCGTACATGTCGTTAAATTATAGATCTAAATAACATTAACACGTACATTTTTTAGTGTTTTGGAAAACAATCACGGCTCTATGATTTCTGATCTTTGCCTGTCTCGTTTCAATCAATTTGAACAACAAAAAAAAAACTAAACAAATTTACTTGAAAAGTAGGAAATTTCTAAATATGATATATTATAGAAATGGCTTGTAATTCTTGTTCTCAACCATTTTCTTTCTTGCGTCCGGAAGTATGTAGTAATTTCTAATACAATTTAAAAGTTGGAAACAAAATATTTGAAACTATTGTTTTAATTTTTCAGAAAGGTTGTCCAAGTTGTGGTTTTAGTTATTGTTCAAAATGTTTAAATGTAAAAGTATTCGTACAAAAATTAAATGCAGAAAAAAAGGTATGCATTCTTATTTGTAGTTCCTTAGACGATTTGTTGAATACTAGATTGTTCTTTAACCACTGTTTTATAGGTTTGTGGGAAATGTTCACGAAATGACAAAACTTCCTCGGTTTATAACAACCAACCCCCAGACGCTTTTTACAGGTAATTTAAATAACATATAAAATTAAAGAGATTAATCAACATTTATTGGTTAAATAATATTGCAATTGTTTTATTAGGCGTGTAAGTAAAATCAATGAAAACACCAATGATTTAAAAACGGACATCACAAGTAACAAAATTGAACAAGAGATTCACGATAGGCTACAGAAATTAAAAGACAGTCATAAAGCAAATGTAAAGATTTCTAATGAGGATTTAGTAGAAAGATTGCAAAATCTAAAAGGACCAATGCCAAGTACTTCAGATGCCGAATTATATTCTAAATTGGCTAAAGTGAAAGGTGTTCCCATAGATGCTGTGGGCAGTAACAAGGTAATCTTTGGGGTTTTGGCTTTGTAATTGTAGGTTATTTAAACAATGTTTTTCAAACATACCTTTTATAGTTTTGTTTTTATATGTTATATGTAAATATCAACAAGCTAGCTAGACAAAACATTCAAAATATGGATTGTACATCAATTGTTTGTATGGGTGAGGTTTTAGTTTATATTTATCTATTTTAATATATGTTGTATTTTCTGATAAAGAATATTGCTGCAATGCATCAAGTTATAGACTTGCAGAGAGAAAGAGAGTGCGGTTAGGTATTAGAAGAATACAGCTCATCCCATACTGGGCCCACAGACCTCGAGTCTGCAGACTGATAACACATATTATTTTTTAAATAACTTAATGCATTGTGACTATGTTTGTGCATATATTTAATATTATAGTATTTTCTTTTGTATTTAAGATAAATAGCTATGTTGCACAACTTCTTAACTAAAATAATATAAGTAAAGTACTTTGCATTATAATGTAATATGCTGTTTAATATTATAGATATTGAAAACAGCTCCTGATTTAAGAACCGAGCAAGAACAAGCTGATGACTTGTTGAAACAATATGTTGACCAAACAAAGATAGAATCAGAGTACAAGAATGGATTTGAAAACACAATTGCAAACATAGAGGGAAGGTTACACAAGTTAAAGGGTACCTCAACTTCAAATACAACTAATATTGCACAAACACTTGAAGCAAATGTTGAATCTGAAGATGAAGAAACCAGCATAAGAAAAATTATTGAAAAGGTTATCTGTTTTATTTGCAAATTTAATTATTTTTGGTACAGAAAGATTTTAAAATCATTAAAAAACTTATTTGATAAATAAGGAAATTTAAAAATATTTCCGGTGTAGTTATCTCTGTTACTAAAAATGTAAATTATTTAATATTTTCATGTTTAGGTAAAATCTGAGGTGAACTTAGATGAAGACTTTTTACCGGACACAAATGATGAATTGCCATTCTGTGAGATATGTAATGAAGATGCCAGTGTGCGCTGCAAGGGTTGCAAGTACTTGTTTTGTATGAGGTGTTTCAATGAACACAAAGATGATGATGATGAATGTAATGAATATGTAACATATAAACCACCAAAATAATTTACTAATGATATAGATACTTTTTATGCTTAATTAAGTTTTTAAAAAAGATGTTTTTTGAAGAATATAAATAAATATTTATCTTATTTATTATTTATATAAAAATGAAAGTCAAAATAAAAGTACATAATGTATTTATTTTTTTTTCTTTTTACTTTCAAATTCTTCTATAACATTAGGTATTAGTTTGGCTAAATCATCAGCTGATTGTTTATAATCATTATCAATCCAAATTTCCTTCAATTTATTAATAATAGGCCCATACATTTTTCCCGGTGGAACTCCATTGTCTTTGAGGATTTTACCACCTATCGGAAACTTAGGTATTTCCCACTCATCAAATAACTGTAACAAGTTTTTTTCCCCTCTATATTTTAAGACTTCACGTGTGTAATCCACAGCATCTTTCTGCTTCATTTTCGTATTTAAAACTAACTTCTGATAAGGCCTGAAATCATTTAATAATCTTTATTATTATACAACTTTATAGTACAAAAAAAACATTGGATCATTAATAATTAAAAACCCATTTCATTAGACATAAAATAGTCTTATGAGTTTAAGGAAAAAGCTAAATTATTTATATACTTACAGTAATGATCTTGTAGTGTCTTTATCTGTTCTGTGTTCCACAATAAAATATGCCATGTCTCTATCATAGCCCGAGAACTTAAGACGACTGTGTAGTATTGTGACGTCATCAATATCATTTAGAAGTGCTGCCAAGTAACTCATTGGATGGAGACCTAAATGCTCACTTTGATTCAGAACCTTGTTTAGTTCTTTAATGTTAGGATCTGGGATACCTTTAAATATAACATTGAAATTAATTTTTGCCCAAAACGATAGGCACTGAAAAACATTCATGCCAAATTTTACATAATCTCTGCTTACCTATATATTTGCCAATATCCACGTCTAATAAAGTCTTTAATAATGCACCAGCAAAATTCCCTTGAAGTGTTTTCTTAAGCTCCATCCATATTCGTTCTCCAGATATATTTTCTAAGCCCATTACATTTTTTTTAATAACTTCAAGTGTGTTTTCATCATGGTTACTTGGGTTTTCGGCTATACGCCCATAAAACCTAAAGTAGCGCATTATTCTGAGATAATCTTCTTTAATTCTGACATCAGCATCCCCGACAAAAGTAACTCTTCTATTTTTTAAATCTTCATACCCAAAAAAGTAATCATACACCGAGCCATCAAACCCTGTGAATGAAAACTATTAATTTTAGGTTTTTAACATTTTCCATATTTTGTGCATAAAGGAGCACAATAAACAATTTAAGAAATTTGGTAAAAGGCTATTCTGTTATAATTTAAAGTTATTTTTAAAAGTTTTTTTTCATATAAATATTGTCATTTTGCATTAAATTACCTAAAAACATTGAGTTTATAGTAAGATCTCTTCTATTTGCATCAAGTTTCCAATCTTTAGTAAACTCAACCTCTGCGTGCCTTCCATCTGTAACCATATCCACTCGCAAAGTAGTTATTTCAAAGTTTTCTTTGTCATTTATCCTTGGTGTTATAGTACCGTGTTTCTCACCACTGACATTTATCATTCTTATGTTTTCTTTATTAAACATTTGCTTCATCTCTTCAGGTGTGGCAGTGGTGGCAAAGTCCAGGTCCTTTGGTTGTTCCCCCATTAATAAATCTCTGAGTAATATTTCAAAAATAAAATTTTTTGAATTAAATTCCTACAATATTTTAAGATGTATAGCTATTATCAAAATTAGCTTCTACACATGCATTTTCATTATAAAATAACATTGATGTTATCATAGGCAGTACATGTAAGTTGTCAGAGATGATTACATTAGATACCACTGCTGCAGCTATTTCTGCTATCAAACAGAACTGTTCTAGCATTACAACATTCCGTTTTATTACTGGGGGGTAACAAGAATTAACATCTTGTGTCTCAAGACGATAAGGTGAATGTGGTGTTGATATTATCGTCTTACTGGCACCCTATTTTTTATAGGTAGGTTTATTGTCTATCGTCAGGTAATAACATCCTACTCATCTTGACGCACCATTGAATACAAAATTTAAAACGTAATACCTTACAGCACCGCCTGCGATACGAATTTCGTATTGATACTTTTCAAAAAATTTTTTGAGTTCCAACACTTCATTGGTAAAAATTTTGTTAAACTCTGGTGTATTAAGTTTCGTGACTATAGGATTTTCTCGATATTTAAGCTCCATGTCAGTTATCGAACGCCGTCTTGGTAATAGTAATTTTTTTGCTTGACAATAATTCTGTAAGATATAAAAAAAGTACAGAAAAATTGTATCAAAAAAAAATGTCTATATACATGTATAAGAATATTCTCCGTACCTTAATATGAATAACTTGTACTATTTTAAAGTTTTTCAAAAATAATGTGTTCATAATAGAAAACTAAAAAATCAAAACTGGATATAATTCCATTATAGGTATGTACACATTTAGCGGTAGATGACGGATAAATGACATTGACATAATTTTTTTTTATGACAATAATGACAATATATTGAACTTGAATGGCTTTATTTGATTTTTTTTTTGGAAAAGTTTTTACGGCTCTGGATACAAGTCCTTTTGAGCCCAAAAACTCTTTATTTGATAAATTTTAAAATACTGCCATTTTGAAAAAAATAATAATTCGGTTCTTTCAAAAAAAAACTAAAAAGGCTACTGCTGTATCTATGCTCCGTTAAACTTGATTAATTACATTGACAAAGTGATTACCATTTCACAATTATATACATGAAATTTTATATTTTTTTAAATTATTTGTTAAAATCTTGTGTTATTTCTATTACAATGGTCATCATGAATTTACTCATGACTTAATAGGCAAATAAAGTCTTATAGACGGTTCGGCAATAACGTTAAAAACGTAGTTTATTAAATGAGTTTAGTAACAATAAACTCTGCTTTTTATATACTCTTTCCTACAAGGACAAGTATGCTGATATTTGCGTAATACAAAACAAAAAAAAAGACTAATGGAGCAGTTTTTTTTTAAGTGAAAGATATTAGATTTAGACTTAAGTTTTGCAGTCGAACGGTTTAACCAGTTATTCGGAGTTATTGAAAATTGCCTAAAAAGTTTCGGCAGTTTTTTTACGGGGCGCTGAAATATTTTAGACATGTTTCTATAAAAATAAAGCTACATCAAAACTATTTCATTAATCTTTATTATTATTAATCATTTCATGGTACACTTTGAAGACCGTCCGACGTTATTATAAATCTAGTAGATGAATTAGGTAAATCTGGAGCAAATATTACTATGAATTCTCTAATGTCGCTATGACTTTGTAATTTCTTTTGAAAAATTTCTCTACAATCTAAATTTTCAGTTATTTTTTTCATCCAGAGTCTGTATGTTACCATGTTAGACCAAGCCAAACCAAGAGCTGGCAACACACTCATAGACTTTTCAAACGATGACGTCACTTGATTGATACAAATTACAGCAAAATTATGCTTCTGTGCCAGGGTTATTAGCGTAATAGCAACTTCTCTTAAATCTTCAGCTCTCCTCATATAATTTATTTCTTCACATCTAAATGGAGCAGCAATAGAATCAATTATAACATTTGATACTTGATTAGTTTCCAATAATTTTGGTAATCGAACTCTAATGCAAGATATTAATTCATGCGATTCCGTCAAATGTTCCACAAATATATGCTGGCCATAATCACTATAACACCCTGTTTTTGTACAATTTTTAATTTGATTCAATCGTTTCACAGGAAATAAGTCTTCAGTACAAATATACACTGTTTTATTTGGCCAACTGTTGGCTGCCGCAGTGATACCGAGTTGAGTTTTACCTGATCCACTTTCACCATATATTTCTGTTATAGTACCTGCTGCAAAACCACCTTTCAGTAATTTGTCAATATTTGTACACCCACTTGCTATTTTCTTAAAATTATGATATTTCACTAGTTTATCACATGTAATACAATCTGGCTTATAGTAATTAGAAACTACATTTTTTAAATACATAATATCATCGGTTGCTAGATTTGTAAGTCTTTTTATATCTAACACTGAAAGCATTAAAATTTGTCGTGGCGTTGCAATTCCGGCTTTATCAATTTTCTCAAAAATATTTTGGTAAATTAAACCTTCTAAAACATTCATTGTCAATAAACTTAATTTTAGTAGTAATGTATTAATAAAGTATAATCTCTTTACATGTTTAAGTTACACTTTATTTATTTTGATTTCAAGTATACACATGATACAAGAACTTTGTTTTTTACAGACTTATGTTAAATAAAAATTGCGCCAAAGATATGATTGACTTTTTTGTTTACTTTTCTTCCTAGTAAGAAACAAAAGCATAGTTCATGCAGCCTTGCTTAAATATTTGCCAAATTCTAATACGTATTTTGAAATAATGGTTTTTTTCTAACGTTTATGTGATCATCTAGACATTTTAATATTATTATAATATTGAATAATAACGATTTTTAACAAATTATAATACAATTATTATACATAACAATGTAGTATTCAATGCAAACATTTATTTATTGGTAATGGTACGTTTTTTTTATATTTTGTTAATCAACGTGGGATATATTTTCTCAACGAGAAAACTATCAAGAAATCGTTCTTACATTTGTTTATCAGAACTGCGCCACGATAAAGAGCCTCATTATAATGAGAAATTTATGTCTCAAAGTTGGTTTTATTTCTTTATATATATTTTTTTTGTTACGGAAGTGACCAAAATAAAATTGTGCAGCCAAATGTCACAGTCGTATTTATTGTTTACAAGTATTGCTAATATCAGATCAGATATTAGCAATACTTTTCCAAAGCGAAATTGTTATTTTTTGGATTATCTATATTATACATGACGTCCAATAAACAAATATACTTACGTTTTAAGAAGTTCAAAAAAGGGATAACTTCTATTAAATAGAATAAGAAAACAAAGAAACATATTGTCATTACCTTTAATTTTGATTTTGAACATGTTTGTGTATAAAAATTTGTACAACATGGGTCGCATGATAGCGATACACTTTCACCCCACTGCCTTGAATCAAATTACGCGGACTCAAATCAATGACGTTCAGTCGGTAACGAGAGCCTGTTTTACTAGTGCGAGTAATAGGAGGAAAATGGTGAGTATTTTGTTCGCGTTTGCTTTAACAAATCAAATATCTAATTTAAGGATACTTTGACGCTATGGTTTGTAACATACTACAGTATTTTTTTTAAAATTAAACTAATACTATTAAAATAACATTTTTTTTGTAGAATATTTCTTAATTATTGATGGATTAATAATGAATAATTTTCAATAGGCTGATAAATTAAACTCTGCTGAGCGTGATGAGCTCATCCGGCCTTTAACTCAGACAGGATGGAAGATTCAAAGTAACCGGGATGCTCTTGAAAAAGAATTTAAATTCAAGGATTTCAATGAGGCATTTAGTTTTATGACAAGAGTTGCATTGCTGGCTGAAAAAATGGACCATCATCCAGAATGGTTTAATGTGTATAACAAAGTGCAGGTAATGAAATATTTACATAAACCAAAAATTAAGTGAACACAATTAGGATTATACAAAACATATAATGAAAAATTTATATACTTTTTTGGCTTTTTTAATACCTATGACTAAAATGTTTTAGACCAATTATTCTGCTTAAACACTATAATATTAAAGACATTTAATAAGCTGCTTGATTTTTACAATGTAATAAATTATAATTTATTTCAATGGTTTTATGCTTTACCCTTTTGAAATAGTTGTTTTTGTAACAAGTTTTTTCTCATTTTCTTTCCTGGGACTTGACAAATTATAATAAATTTTTTTTTTCATAGGTAACTTTATCATCACATGATGTAAATGGACTTAGTAAGAGAGATGTTCGGATGGCTACATTTATGGATAAATTAATTAATTAAAAGTTTCAACATAGTTTATTGCACAATAAGACAACTTAACATTGTAATGTTACTTTAAATATGATGAATAATAATGTAATCTAATTGTACGGATGTAATATTGAAATATGTATATATGTTATTTAGCTTTAACACATATTGTTGATGTTGATAAATAAATATGAAATTAAAGTTGATGAAAAACTAAAATGATTTTCTAATATAACAGGGGCAAATGTGTTTTTTATTTAGTGGTTCTGTCTCAAATATAGCTGTTGTTGGGTAAGCTGCCTCAATCAATCTTTTTAGTTCTAAAGCATGCTGCAGATCCCTTGTTTCACATACAACTTTGACCTGAAAATGAGAATGTGTTTGATATATTTTATATCTAACATTTAAGAGAATAATAATTTTTCTTTATATAGAAAAAATCACATTGGATTACCTTGTTAATTATATAGTTTGGGTATATAAATTGAACTAACTGTTGGCATAAGATTCTTAATAAAATAGTCCAGTTATTGAGAGTATATAATAATAATGTCCATAAACAAAACTAATAAATTATTTATTTGTTGTATGGGCTTGAGCACTGGTTTACATGGTGTTAAGTGGCCGTCGAAAGTACAGTGTGCCTGCCTAAAATACCTCTGACAGCCGTAACAGCAATCCTGTTATAAAGGCCGTTTTATAACACGAGAGTGGTAAAAACAACATGGGGTTCCTGAATCGAATCTGGGAACTCCACGTTAGAAGGCAAGCGTCTAGATTCCTCGCCATGGAGGTAGTTAAAATTAATACTAGATATAGGAGTTTGGTATGAATACCTCAACAAAATGTATATCATTCTCAGTCCAGATATGATCCATAAATTGCCGTTTAACATTAAAATCGCCTTTCGCAAGGAGATCGAGAAGCTCAACCATAGACTCCGAATTAGCACGAATTCCCACCTGTAATAGTTATATTCGTTTATTACGTTTTTATCATAAAAATTTCTATTTATTCTGGCGCAATCAGTAAACAATAAGTAAGTAAAGTAACAGGAAGCTCTTAAGTTCAGAAAATGGTTGACAAGATTCGACTATTCTGTCGCTGAACTGTGATGAAACATAACAGTGTCGAGGTTAATTGTATTGACTACCTCAATTTAAATTCAATATCTCATGTTCACCTTGGCTTAAAACACAATTACCTATAGCTGAGTGATGTAATTTTTTTGTTTTACCAAGCGATGAAACTAGCACAACCTTCTCCAAGTGGTAAGTGATCTGGTGTTATTTAGCAGAATATACATTGCACTACGTTCTATTCGTATAATAGATACTTAGGATCTTAATTCCTGCAAACTCAATAATTCTACTAGCTATATCGACCTTTAAACTGGATCACAGTAATATTTGCAAACTACTGTTCAGCTGCAGAAATTTGAGCACCGGTGATATTTTACTAAACGGTCTTGGACAACAGACGCCCACCACACCACTAATAAACTTGCAACTATATCAAATATAATTATTAGTTCAACCCAGCAACCATTGTACTGTCGATGTTTATTGTCAGTTTTTTTTTTTATACTACTAAGCGATGAGACGAACAAGACGTTCACCTGATGGTAAGTGATACGCCCATGACAACGTGGTGCTAGTTAAGATGGTATACACTGCACCACATTGCGCTCGTCGCCTTGAGACATAAGGTGTTAAGTCTCGTTACCCCAGTAATTACACTAGCTACAGCGCCCTTCAAACCGGAACACAGTAATGTTTGCACACTACTATTTGGCGGTTAAAATAGGAGCTGCGGTGGTACCCACCCAGACGGTCTCCGGCAACAGAGACCTACCACCTGGGTCAGTAAAGCAAACGTGCAGCTATTTTCACAATTTTTAACGCTAGTTAAACTTTTTTTTACTCGATGTGGCGATGGGACGAGCGAGACGTTCACTTGATGGTAAGTGATACGCTTGCCCATAACAACGTGCCGCTGGTTAAGATGGTATATACTGCACTACATTACGCTTGTCGCATTGAGATATAATGTGTTAGTTCTCGTTAACCCAGTAATTTTACTAGCTTACAGCGCCTTTCAAACCGGAACACAGTAATGTCTGCATACTACTATTTGTATTTTGTATAATTATCATATGGTCTAGTGTATAAATGAAATAATAAAATATTCATTTAATTGATACACTTTTATAACTCAGTTTAAGTATAAGAATAATATACTCAGTTAATTGTTGACTAATTTACCTTAAATTTAACCATACGACCTTCAGCTGCAAGCCCTCTCTCCAAAGAGCGATTTAGTAAAATAGCATCTATGTTGCCACCAGATAAGATACACACGACACTAGAGGAAATAATGGAATTAAATAAGTATTTTATTATATACATCATAAACCAACAGCCTCATACTATAAAGATTTTACATTACTAGAATTACTACTAAATTATATATAAGTAATGTATGTTTGTTTATCAACAGATGTAGTGTAGTGCAACTATTGTAATGAATACATAAGAATGCAATTAAGTTGCAATTTCACTTCGCGAGGATTTTAATAGTATTTTATATTAAGGACTGATGGTAGGTTTCTGTTACGGGAGACCGTTTAGGTAGGTAGCACCACGGCTCTTATTTTTACTGCTAAACAGTAGTCTACAAACATTACTGTGTTCCGGTTGAATGGGCGTTTTAGCTAGTGACATTACTGGGGTAACCAAACTTAATATACTCGTATTATGTCCCATGGTAATGAGCACAATGTGGTGTTGCCCATATCATTCTAACTAATGCCCCATTGATATAAGCAGACGCATAAATTACAATCAGGTGAACACCCCGGTCGTCTCGTCGCATTGAAAAAAATTTGTAAACTAACAAATGATATTTATCCATATACTTTTTCGACCTATTCAGATATGTAGGCTATGAGTAGAATACTAAGACATTATTCATAACCAAAAGCACAGATACGATTATAAGCTTTCAAGTAATGTTTTCATCGAAAGTTTGATTAAATTGGACAATAGGTTTATGCATTAAAGATAATTTATAGACACTTAGGTATTTGTACCTTAAGTATACATTATAATCTTAATGGGAAAAAATAGCAACTAAGTTTCGTCTAATCGCTATCCTATTAACACAATATTCAAATTAGCAGGAAACTATAAAATACTGTTTAGTATGTATGTATTATGTATTAGTATGTATGTACTATATAAATTTTAGGAAATTTCTTGAAATCTGTACTTTTTTGTTTTTAGTTCAGGTACAACACTGCTGATGATAGCGGCCACAGTACAAGCGGCGGCACCCTCAGTTACAAATCGTTCTTTTTCTACCAAATATAAAATAGCGCGAGCAATCAAATCCTCACTTATAACAATCTGAAACATTATACACACATATTTTTATTGAAAGATTATCACAATCGCACAAAATTCAAAAAGGTATTATCACCATTCCAACAAAAAAGAGTCACTCTGCAGAAATCTATGCGTTGAATTGATAATCGTCTATTTGTCGATCAATGACAAATAAATGTGCAAAACAATAGATGTGCCCGCTTGCAACAATAATATATAGCATTATATTTCTATAAATACGTAAAAGTACAAAATTTCATCGATCTGGGATTATAAAATATTTAATAATAGTATTACAGATAAGTCTTATACCATTTTATCGATTAGCGGCTGGGCGTTGAAGAAGGCGTTTACTCCCACATAGGGCATTGCTATGCTATCCGCCAGAGAATTCTGCATTGGTTTAGTTACAGGTTCACCGCACTCCAGTGATTCGTAGAAGGTTGGCATTACGTCTGATTGGACACCCTGTGTTCGTATTGAACTTATTATCACCGTAAGCATTTGTTAAATGATAATTTAATTATCTACGGATTAACCCACATGCAAAGTAATAATTATTCCCTAGTCATCATTTACAATCCAGTGAGTACAATTTACACCTACGTTACATAGACAAATTCTGCTTTGGAAGTGGAGATTTGATCATTATCACTATACATGATTTTATAAATAATCATAAAATAAAATAAAATAACATATATTGTGTAACTAACATAAACAAGACAGTTCGGTTTACAATGTTTTATAACGGTAGCGACTGCTGCTATTAGGCCGCCCGTGCCCACCGGTACAATGACAGCATCTACGGATGGAACTTGCTCTAGTATTTCTACGGCAACACTACCGTACCCTGTCAGAACATCCGGGTGGTCACGCCTGTGAAAACGTACCTTTTATAAAGGTAACCATAAAATATCTTTGTCGAAAGTACAAGCGGAGTTGACAATGAATTTCGAAAAGTGCGTTATCAACATGCATATGTCTCCTTACTGTCTTCAGTCATTGTAATAACCATACATGGTTGATTATTATATCAGCTCGATTAAAAGGGTACCGCACAAATAATATGCACTTTGTAATTCTTATCCAATCGCTAATAAAATTGTTAGAGGTACGTATAAATTATAACACGAAGAATTTATTTACGCTATCCATTTTAATTGATCTGTGAAGTTAAATACAAAAAATGTCTGCACCTTTCAACTAAAGTTTATGGCGATGTACAGGGTCATTCTAGTATGCAAAAATATAATATAATAATAACTCACCCATTTATGTAAACGAGTCCTTTATCTCTGGCAATAGTTCGTGCATGTTTTTGTGCTTCTTGCAAATCATTTCCCTCTACAATAACTTTTGCACCAAAATTTTTGCACATCTGTAGCTTTATAAGAGACACATTTACCGGCATGACTACGACGATGGGAATGTTCAAAATGCGCCCATAGTAGCATATACCCATCGCCTGATTCCCAAGAGAAGCTAAAACTACTCCAGTTTTCTTTTTATCTCGGTGCAACGATTGCAAAACGTTTAAGCCGCCTCTTTCTTTAAAACTGTTTTGAATTACAGATTTTTTTATTATAATGATTGTTTTGAATTTATTAAAGAAATATAGGATAATTTAACACTTGAACTACACTGTAATTACTGGAAACAAAATTCAAACTACCCCATTTAAAGTAACAAAACACCTGTGCCGCGTTGGAAAAAATGTTCAGACACGAAATCGAATTTATTTTTTTCTCTCACTAAAGAAGTATGATAAACCCTTTATAATTGAGCCAACAGTAAAGTCAATTTATGAACCACTGAGATGCGAGATTCCAAACACACCCTCCCATAAACAAGTGCAACTAGTTAGGATGATAAACACTGCGTTACATTATGCTCGTAGCTTTGAAACATAAGTTATTAAGTCCCCTTACTCTAGTAATTTGTTTTAGATTTGTTTCTAAAACTATGTACGTACCTTCCAGTTTTGAGAACTAATTCCATTTTGTAATAAAAATTTATTGCAAAATCTTTACGCGTTTGTGCCAGCTGAAAGAAATTACGGTTATGCAAGAAACTTAATATTAAAAGAAAAGTTAAAAGCCACATGTTTTCAAATTTAAATGGTTTATTTTACAAGACACTACATGTGACTATGAGCATGATTTTTTCCTGATATTATTGATCCACGTATCAAAAAACTTTTTCAAAGACTCAAACTTGATGTTTCCGTAATGTAAACTTTTAATTTTTAAATTGAATTTTTAAATGTATAAAAAGATCTATCTTTGATAACGATTTGTAGTGAGCAGGATTTATATACAATGAGCTAACACTTGACTTCAATTTTACAGGATGTTAAGTGAAAATAGGGTGTTGGATATATATGCGTGCTAGCTCAAAATACTAAGGCTCTATATATATAAACAATTTTAGATTTATAATATGAGAGTGCTAGCTAGTTAGATAGTAGTAGGTAGTAGGTAGTAGGTAGATGGTTTTAAAAAATCATACCACCAAACAAACTCCATATACTCATAACACAAAACTTTGACGTAGGAATTAAATTTAGTTAAAAAAGGCTCACGTAGCATGGTGTCACAGGTATTAGTAGTCTGCTCCTCTCGGATGCTTTTACTATGTTCTCGTAACTTAATTTTTTTGGGTTCTCTGGGTCACAAAACTGATCGTAGTCTTCCTATTCCAAAGAAAGTAATCATCAAATTATTTTTAACGACTTTAACAAATCGAAGGTAAAATACTTGATTGAATATTTTATTCGTTGCGTGGTCTGCAAGTTCAGTGACTAGTCGATGAAAACAAATTTTTATGCATGCGTTTACTTCTGTTGTAAAAATTTCTACCTTAAAACAAATGCGACACATTTCTCTCCGGTAAAATATGTATACATCTACTCTATTAATATCACTATTAACCGCTAGAGGTACATTACTGAATATACATATAAGAACGGGTAAGAAATCGACGGGAGTCATTTTCTTCTTTAACAAATAATACGTTTTTATCCATTTATCTTACCATACGTTAGGTGTTATTTGTGAATTCCATTCAATATTCCATACAATATTTGTGGATATCAATTCTATATGTCTGGACCTTCTCTAATCTTTGGTTTAAATCTTAACTGTTTAATATCATACAATGACACCAGAAATAGATTTAGATAAAGTATCATCATGTTTTCTAATGTAACCAAGTTTAAAAATTACCATAAAGATATGTAATATAATAATTCAACTAACGTGTCGCCTTGATGACATATTGAAGCCGTCCTTATCGCTTTCTTTGGGTATTATTATAGTTCACTTCAAATTTTGTTATTAAACATTATAATTATTCTGTTTTGAAAGATGTCAAAGGGTCGATAGAAAAATAAACATATACCGAAAATCTTAAACAAATACTCAACGAAACCTCTATGGTTGTTCATCATTTTTTAAGAGGTGATTAAGTTAAGATCACATGCTAACGATGATCTCTTGTAAAGCCAAAGATTAACGTAAAAACTCATGTATATTTTTATTTTAAAGGATGATAGCGCCTATTCAAAGTAGTCCTTCTTCTCTTTTATGCTTAATGGTATAAGAACTAAAGTAGTAAGTAGTTAAGGTTTGTACAAGTGACATAATAATGTAACCTTTGAAGCTCAAAAAGAATGGTTTACGCTGTAATACCATCGTGTTTAATATATTTCGGCAAATACAGCTTCAAGTCAGTAGGTATATAGCAAGATTGTATTCCGTGTTTGCAAACGTCGTTGAAGTTTTTATTAATTTTTAATGATATTCATTTGGTTAAACGTTATGATATCTCACTGTCTTATCTCCATAACGGGGGTCCGGATTTCCTGACACCACTTCCATGTACCATTCGCTAAACATTATTTTTTTAAATTAAACATTTTATCAATAAGTAAACGTGGATTATTTATCCAAACGGCGATAATAAAAAGAAAATTACTTCATACAGCTTTATTTTTTACAGTAATAGCATTTGCACATATCTGTAGCACATGAACTCTCTACCTGCACTTCACAAATGTCTGGTAACAATTTTTTTATAATTCTTGCAACGTTTTGTGCATGTTTTGGATCCAATGCTTCGCAAATTATTGATATCTGGAATTTTTTTAGTAAATATTAAATTTATGTTTAACATGCATCGATTTATACTGTGTTTATATTCTTAATGACCAATTTAGTATTATTAAATAACTCGACGAATTCTTTAAGCGTGTTGTGATCTGTGTCACTTTTCGTTACATATTTTGGTTCCGCTTAAAATTCAATGTCATAGCGTTTTGTACGAATGATTTACCGAAGAAATGTACTGAATCAAAATGGTTATTGGTTGCTTTTTATTTTTTTGATTGGATGGTTATTTCTTACGTTATTGTCATTTATGTATTGTTCTGCTAGCCACGACTGTTCGACCTCGTGCTGGATTATGTTGCAATTCAGACTTGTAATTACATCTAAAATTTTTTGTTGGGTATGCATGTCTTCCTCGGGAAGTAATGCCTGTAATTTAAAAATACTGTTAGAATATTTGCTGAATAATATTTTTATTTATAAATAATAATAACATAACGTACTTTTATTGTCAGTATTCGACCTTCGATTACTTTAACTCTCTCCAAAGAATGAAATAGAAGTGGTTCCAAATTACCTCCGCTGAGGATACAAACAACTCTAAAAGCAATGAAATTATTATTAGACTGAAGGATGAAGAAAATGAAGGATTTTCTTTAGCAGATTATTTTAATTAATGTTATAAAACTGCGTCCGAGTGAAATAAAAAAAAAGTGAATGTTAATAAGATTACAATTAATTATATTACAAAATCTGGTAATAAAGTAGTGTACAGTGAAGAAAAAGATTCAATTGATTCATGACTGGAAATTATGTGTCTAAAATTTCAGCAGAATTTTTTGGTTCAAAAACATCTTAAACTTTGTAAATGTTGAAATCTTTTCTGTAATCGATTTTTGTATGTATAATACAATTTCTAACATAAAAATCATAACAAAGTAGAATTTTTTAGTAAGAATAACAGAAATAAAAAAAAAATTGTCTAATTGAAAGTATCCTCTTTATCGTAGGTTAATGATAAATAAATGTAAGTACGATCGTAGTTATCCTAATTTAAAAAAATAATTGAGAATTATTAATAGAGAATATTAGTAATTGAGTATTAACATTCCTACTTTTTCTCTTGTAAGATCTTTAGGCGCCTCGGAAGAGCCATGAGAGCACCGACGGTAATCGCACCGGCGCCTTCTACCACTAATTTCTCCTTATCGATAAGATGCGCTATAGCCTTTATTATCCAGTCATCCTGAATCCGAATCTGAAATTTCATATAATTCGGTTGTATAAGTTAGATATAATTTGTTTTAACCAACTTTTTCTGTATTAACAGATCATAAGGAATAGGCAGGTCACGTAAACATTTCATTATCATCTTCCTGCCCACCCTGCCCTCTGCCCACTCCACGTGAGATCAACACAATATTTCTTCTTTCGTCATGCCGTTAAAAAAAGTTTTAACTTGTATTTTACTGCCTAACGCTAAGTTTCCTTGGAAAAGCTGATGTTTATGGAACCGCTAGGTTATTTAAGTTAAGTATATATAAGATAAATAAAAATATTTTTCAACAGAATCAACATTGAATTAAAAATGTAACGATAATGCGACATATATATATTGTAAAACATACCACATCATCGATAACGTCACTAGCTGTGTGAAGAGCGTTACAGCCAACAATAGGTACATCTAAGGAAGTCGCTATGCTGCGTTCTAGAGCTGTATGAGTTGGATTATTATTTTCTAAAGCTTTCGTGAAACTAGGACATTTGTTCGATTCTATACCCTGCGGATGAAACGTAGAAAAGCCATATTAAATTATAGTCTTACTTCATTTTAACATTTTATACTAACTACTTACATGGGAATTATCCGAAACTTTTAAAATAAAAATGAGCTTGAAGCATTACCGATTTCATTCGATATTTACAAATCTTGTTAGCAACCATAACCGATATTTTACGAGGAAAAATGTTTTAAGTGCCAAATATGTTATAATGAAGAATATTCATTTCACTAAAAATTTTAAAATTATAAATTATAGCGAAATAATATAAGAAGGAAGAGAACTCCACCGCTTAATTTTTCATAGGTCGTAAAAAATATGTGGCGGAATATGGTGCTGTGAAATTAGGTTGTAGTATTTGTAATGGATCATTAAGGTTTATAGAATACACATTACGTAAACAAGAACTTCAGGATTAATGTTTTTTACGGCGGTGGCGATGCCCGCGAGAAGGCTGCCTCCACCTACGGGAACCAGTATCGCCTGTGTTTCCGGCAACTGTTCCATAATTTCAATACCAATAGTTCCTGCTGCCGCAATCACATGGGGATGATCGTACCTAGAGTAAACTGTACTATTAATAATTTTTAAACCTTGCATTGATAATTCTAACCAGCGAACTGTATTATCGTTTATAATTATTAGTGGAGCAATTACTACTTTAGTAGTTATAGTACAGTGCCTAACCCCATCATACCAGCTACCGTAGTTTAGTAATATACTGCTTAAAAAATTGTCAACATAAATTAATTATTATTAATTAACTGTTATTGTACAATCATAGAACAATTTTTTCGTAAAGTTTAAACGTTATTTCGTTACATGAAAGTATTATCTGTTTTATGAATCTTATTTATATCCAAAATCTTTTTATCCAATTATATTTGTACGCCTTTCAAATTCTTTTAGTAAAAAAAAAATATTGACATGAAAATTTAGGAAGTTTCTCTGTTTACTTAATTTGTTTGTCTTTTAAAAGTAATAAGTATTGGCTCAAATTTCTTACCCGTTAATGTAATTTAGTTTGGTGTTAGCTTGAATGGTAAAAGCTTTTACTTTTGCTTCGGACAAATCTTTTCCGTAAATCAAAACGGTAGCACCCAAATCGAGGCAGACTTGGTGAATCCTTTTCGGAACAGTGACCGGTAAAACCACGGTTACGTGGGTCTCCAATTTTTGGCCCCAATATGCTAAAGCCTGTTATAATATTGGTAAACTGTATAGTCATCAAAAACACTGCCATAATATAACAAAAACGTTTGGGGGAACGCCGTGAATAGATTGTTCTTTTTTAAATATCTTACCATAGCCCAATTTCCTACAGACGCAGTAATAACACCAAAAGCCTTTTCCTCTGGACTAAGCTTCTTCAAAGCATAAAATGCACCACGTTCTTTAAAACTAAAATTTAAAATACTTTTAACGAAGTTGAAAGTATTAAGAACTAACCCAAATAAATATTTTTAAGGCGTTAGTGTTACCTTCCTGTAGGATGAAACGTTTCCAGTTTGTAATAAACATCCATGAGAAAATTACTGTTATGCCTGGATGTCTGAAAAACCACATAGAAGCAAGGAAATTAGATGCATATTAGTTAAAATAAGTTCGTCTGAGAAAATAAATATTTTTAAGTTTATCAAAATATACTCCAAAAATCTTAGGAACAGTTTAAGTTTTAAATAAGCAAAATACTTGCCACTAATGGGGTACACGAAATCTGATGTTTAATACTAGATTTTGCTTTTGCAATCTCATTATAAGTAATTGTTTTTGGATATTCAAAATCACACCATGGGTCAAAATCGATGCTCCTCATCTAAAACAATAATCGCTGTACATACTTAAGCAGTAAGGTAAGCCAGCCTAAAAAAGGAACTTACTGGACACCATTGATACAAGCGTTTGATAAAAACTCGCCTAGCTAAGACACCCGGCGATATACCTAAAGGCTCGGATATAATTTGAGGAGCCACGGAAACATACTTTCGAATTTTGGGCATTGTTATTTTACTGACAAAATTCTTTCAAAGTAGTTACATAGTGACAGATTGGTACGTCTGAATATTGACATAAATCAGCCACAGTACATATCAATTAATTTAGTGTAAACTTTCAGAAATAATCAAGTTAAGGCGGTAGTATCTTGCAGAAAGCAAAAAATAAATGTATTCTTCATAAAGTTCGGCTGATTGTACCTTAATGTTTTTGAACATAAAATTCAAAGAAGTAAAAGTAGAAAACAAAAGCAATATATGCGCCGTGTTGAAAACTTTTTCGTTGGTTATTATAATAAAACAACATAATGTAGGAATTGTTCACCGTCGTTTATTTGCACAGTAAAATTATACAAAACATATGTGACATGCAAGGGATGTATGTGGGAGGGTAAAGTAAGCTATTTTTGCATGCAAATAGGGTTGGGAGCAAGGCACGGGCCACGACGCACTGTTGGTCTGTCGGAACCTCCACCGATCTCTTGGAAGAAACATTCTTTGTAGTGTTTTTTTATGATTTCCATCAGCTCCTTAGTATGCTCCCATCCTCTCGTTTCAGCTATAATTTTCAACTATGAAATAAAGTTAAAAAAATTATTATTCATTTGGCAAAATTTCGATTTGATGACTTCATTAGTAGCCTTAGTCATATTGCGTATTCATATCTTGTTGTTATTAAGTCATCGCATTTCGACTAGATTAACGAAATATTCTGTAAATTGACAGCGCTAACGACACTATCAAATTGGAAATAGTTTTAATAGACGTACACATGTATACACATGTAGACTTGTTCTCTTATGTAACAAGGCAATGAGCGTAATGTGATCTATAAACGTACTAATTTACGTTATTTTTTTTTATACTACTATGCGACGACACGAGCAAGACGTTCACCTGATGGTAAGTGATACGCTTGCCCAAGACAACGTGGTGCTAGTTAAGATAGTACACACTGCACCACATTGCGCTCGTCGCCTTGAGACATAAGGTGTTAAGCCTCGTTACCCCAGTAATTACACTAGCTACAGCGCCCTTCAAACCGGAACACAGTAATGTTTGCACACTACTATTTGCCGATTGAAATAGGAGCTGCGGTGGTACCCATCCAGACGGTCTCCGGCAACAGAGACCTACCACCAGTGACATTGTTGTGGCATGCATCGTTAACGTCTTAGCGCTGATAAAATTACAAGACAACAATGCACATTCAAGGTATTGTAATGCCCTCGTTCACATTTGGTCCGATATAGTTTTAGCGCTTTCAAGAGATGTTGTTAAGCAATACCTCAACACTGAACACGTCTCCCTTAACCCAGGCGCGCTCGGGGATGCAGTCGCGCAGGGTGACGCCGCAGTTGGCCATAAGGCTGCAGACCTCAGCCATGCCGCCGGGCCGGTCGCTTACTGTTACTTTGAACTTGACCAGCCGCCCCTCGGCCGCCATGCCGCGTTCCAATGCCCGTGCCAGTATTGTGGTGTCAATGTTACCACCACTTAATACACATGCTACCCTGTATAGATAAAAAAAAACAATTTAATTTAGTTTAAAATTTTGGAAAATTTTACAATTTTTTATAGCCAACAATTGTTTAATGCATAATAATAAAAACGCAAGTAAATAAAAGCAAACATGGATGACCTACTTTTTCCCTTTCAAATTTGGAAATAGACCAGCCATGACAGCAGCAACTGGCACCGCACCAGCTCCTTCAACAACAAGTCGTTCCTCTTCAAGAATATGCATCACTGCCCGAGCAACCCAGTCCTCCTTAACTACAACCTGATTGCAATATAAAAATTTCTTTCATTATGGCTATACAGGAATTAACGAAATTATTTTATTTACCATCGTTATGTTAAGTTTTTTTTCAAATACACTTACAGATATAAAGGTTAAAATAACTCAAACAATTTAAAACTGTTACAAAATTTTAAAGTTCACAATCGATGGGAGTACTTTTTATTTAATTGTACTATATGAATATTTTTGACGTAACTTACAATTTTATAATATAATTATTACATACCATTTTATCGACAATACTTTTCAATGTATGGAAAGTGTTTACTCCGACTTTATTCACAGCAAGTCCGTCGGCTATCGTGGTGTCGATAGGGAAAAAAATGCGTTCATTTTTTCGCAATGACTCGACCATGCTGCATGTTTTATCGGTCTCCACACCCTGAAACAAATTCATAAAAGTGGTTAATAATATAAAACCGTATTATTACTATTAAACATGCCCTCAGTATTTTATAATCACGAATACCTAAATTGGATATTATGAAATGTTCGCATACTCACGTATATTTGTATAGTAGGCTTGAGTTGCTTGCAGCAGACGCCGACGCCAGTTATAAGACTTCCGCCTCCTACCGGGACTATTATTGCATCCACGTCCGGAACTTGTTCCATGATTTCCATACCAATTGTCCCTTGTCCTTCTATAATATTTGGATGGTCGAATCTAAGAACAGATATTTATGTATATTAAAATGATTACTGCAGACAAAGAAACAAAAAAAATAACTCTTAGTCTTGCAACTAACATAACCCTAATATATACTTTAATCATATTTCAGATGGGGAGGAATTTAATTCATGACCGAAGTTTTTTTGACGCGCTTTTTAAAAACGCTGCTATTTGACTACCTACTTCCCTTACAATGCCAAAACATTATTAAAATAAAAAATCTTTTATGCGTTTAGCCAAAACAATTCCATTAAAAAACCAAAGTGGAGGAATGGGACTTGTGGAGAATACTAAGAAAGGTAATAGGATAAGCAAAATTTTTCATAATGAGTACGAATTCTCATTTTTAGTTTATTCTAGTTCTTTTCGGTTTTCGAGAACTTCTTTTGAAAATAGTGTTATTGATATGTTTAAAATAACAAGTTTATGTATTCTTTTATGCATACCCGTTAATATACATCATCTTCTTCTCCTTACTCAGGGTCATGGCGTATAATTTAGCCTCGGATATATTAGCGCCGTGTAGTAAAGGTTTAACGCCAAATTTTGCACACTTTGTGGTCTTTGTTAGTGGCGTGAGTAAAGGCATTACTACTACACACAGTATACCCAGGCGCGTCGAGTGGTAGCTTAATGATATACCATGGTTTCCAGTGCTTGCCGTAATAACTCCGTTCTTTTTCTGTTCATCCGTAAGCATTAACAATGTGTTGCATACACCCCTTTCCTTGAAACTATGAAAAAAAATGTTATAATATCTTAAATTTTTCTGAAAACTTTAAAAAAGATACCGCTACACCATTACCATCCTGTATATTGTAACACTTCTTGCTTGAGATATAATTCCATTCCAAGTGCCTCAGACATATGTGCTTTCTGAAATAATCCAGAAAATTATGATAATTTGGTTTAGATACAGATATTAGATTTAAAATTAGTAAAAGTTTAAAGATTTTACCTCACAAGGAGTTCTCATGAATGAGCCAACGCAGCGACGCGAAGCTGCCAATATGTCATCGTATCTGATCTTTCTTGGATTTGCCGGGTCACAAAACTGGTCAAATTCTGGATCCTATTAATTTTATAACAAGTAGTTAAATTCTTCATACTGCGTTGCAATTGTTTACAATGGGTAATGCTTAAGTATCTTCTATATTCATCATTTTACAACAACCTCTTTATCATTTATATAAAGTTAAAGTGGGATAAAATAAATAAAAAAAATAATCCCATAATAGATACAGTTAAAAAAGAAATTGAATTAAAAATATTTTTTTACTGTCTGGTGGCTTATTTCAAATACATAAGTTTCAGATTTTTCAATACGAAAAAAAAGCTACACAAATATTTTTTACTTACTTCCATGTTAATGTAATTAATATATATAAATAAGTTACAAAAAATTTATCATGCTCAATACGAATAGAAGGAAGTATTCAAAAATACTTTAAGAAAAATTCATGATTTCGATCAAATTTGATTAATAGATATGTCATTGCATGACTACATAGTTTTTTCTAAAAAAAATTGACTAACAAGCGAGTAAAAGACAATAAAAATACACCTTCAAAAGTAAATTAAAGGTTTGATTTACAACAGTTTCGTCATATTTTAATAACTTACCTTACTTACCTATTTTTCAAGCACACGTTGATACTCTCTAAAAATAATATGTACACGATCAATAAAAAGCACCTCACCCGTAAAACTTTAATATAAATTATAGGTATAAAAAGGCTGGCAAAGAATTTCTATATGAATATAGCGCGGCCTTTTGTTTACTTGTGCGAAATGGGATATAAATGAATCTTTTCTTAGAGCTTATGAATTCGATGACTTTGAGTCATATTATCCTTATTACATTCTTGCATACAAGGTCTATAAAATATTAATAACTTTAATAGAGTATATTTTGATGTAAAGTTAATTTTGCCTATTTATTACTCAATAACATACTTCTTGTTTTTAAATATCAGCAGTGTGTACTGAGTAAATGACTCGAAGATTGCAAAAATATAAGACATTAGTCTATTAACAGCAAATATTATTAGATTTTCTCTGTTACTACTCAAAACACATACTAACTCACTATGGTTTATTATCAGTTTTCTATCCGTATATTAATGACATTTAATACAATGAGAAATTTTATAAGAGGAATGAAAACGAAAAAACTTATCATTTAATTGTTTATTATTAGTGATATTATGTAACATGGCCAGCCATTCGTAAAAATTTTATACATTTTCTTAATGCATTATATCATTATTTTATGATTACACTTATATCATAATTGTAAATTAATTTCTATGCGGATTATCAATTAATTTTCTTAGATTAGCATGCTATACAAATTTCTGAGACGGGTCAAAAAGTTGTGGAAAATCCAATAATTATATCTTTACACTATTTCAATTGAAAAGTCAAAAGGCTATAGAATTCACATTCCATTTTAGAGTCTTTGTCAAAATCATTCGTGCCTTCAAAACTAAACATGACATGTTCAGGTTTTTTTGTTAAAAAGAGAAAAATGTTTGGATTTAAGGTTTTAGCTTTAAATAGCTGCAGTTTGATTTATAATATTCTTTGTAGCCAATAGGTATAACTTTTATAAAAAGTTTAAAAAATGGAATAAACAATCCATATCATATTTTTAAACAAATATTGCTATCGAGGCATGTATAGGATTATCTAATGTGACACGTTGTCTAAGGAGTCTGTACTATTTCTACGCGGGATATCATTGAAGTCGCATTCCCTTGCAAAATCCCACTCGCGGTACGTATTAGCGATGACAGAACGTAGTTCCTCTAAATGTTGGGGACCCCGCGTTTCACACACGACTTTTACCTGGAAGAACGAACATGCACTTCAATTATAAATTCTTTAATTGTAAAATGTTTTATACATGTGGCTCAATTATTTAGGTTACGATCTATGAAACTGGCTTGCAGTCGACTATTGTGACAGTAAGAAGATCTAGCCCAAACAAAGTTTATCTGAGGTTGAATCATTACACATGATATTATTAACATAGTATAATACGTGATATAACTCACCCTAACACTAAAAATATCTCCGAAAACCCAGGCTCTTTCCTGCATGATGTCTTTTATAGAGACACCTATAGAAGCGATGAGTTTGCAGAGCTCCGCTATGCCGCCGGGACGATCGCTGACGGTCACCTTGAATTTTACGAGTCGCTTCTCGGCCGCCAAACCCCGCTCCAAGCATCGTCCCAGGATTGTTGTGTCGATGTTACCACCGGACAGTATACACACGACTCTGTAATTGAACACAAATACGTTTTACTTATATTTTGTAAAGGGTTAGGAGAGGAAAGAGCTTGACGAGCACGGTATGAACGGGTATCCTATTTTTATATCTGCGGAAAGGATCTAAAAACCCTGCCACCAACAAAACTCCACAACGTGTAACTTGGGAATCGACCCAAGACATCGAATGATAGGGAAACAGTCACATCTGCAATAAATAAGTAACTATAAGTACTTATAAGAAAGTTGTCAGATATATAGGTTACACAGTCTTCCATAAAAATTGTTAGAATAGTTAGAATGATTAAAACCTAATTAAAATATAATTAATAATTTAACACACTACCGGTTACAGTTTCAATGAATTTCTCGACTGAGTAAGTGTGTATAATTACATGAACATAACAAGGCAGTAAATGCAATGTAAAATATACATTTCATCATTTACAGACTTGAAAGTACCAATTTACTGCGCGCCACGATTTCTTTGATGATGCAAGACCACAAGAACCGGTACTTTAGCAGAATTACATTTTAAATGATACTCTCATGCACCACTACTATATCTAGCTTACTATTTATCTTTCAAATTTATTTTTATTTTATGTCGAAGCGACGAGACGGTCGTAAAGTTACCTGGTGGTAAATTATACACCAATCATCGAACTGTATTGTTATTTAACTGGATATTAACCATATGTTTAACGCTTTTATATTTGTACAATGCATACTTCTTGTTAGCGAGTTCAGGTACAAGGCCTGCCATTATGGCCGCGACTCCCACTGCTCCGCCACCCTCTACCACGTATTTCTCCTGTTCAACCAGACGCAATATGGCACGCGCTATCCAATCTTCATTAACGGTAATCTATAAATGAAATCCATTTTAAGTAATATAGACATTACAAATACATTTGTAGTTAAATTTTTTTTATTATTAATCTGAAGAGGTTTGTCATACTATTTCAAATCTGTTACGGTTACGTTTTAACCCTTTTCTATTTTAGAATTAAATTATTTGTATTAGGATTGTTTAAGCTTTTTGTTATTTATAATGTACAAGGTCTTAGTATTGTACAATATCATTATTTAAAAAAATCATCTTTAGATACAAAACAATGAAATTAGATAAAAGTTTTTTTATTTAATTCGGTACAAACTACGGTATATCCTAATCCATTGATTTTTTTATAAGACAACTTAAAACATTATTAACAAATAAGGTAATTAAGAGACATAAACCAAATTTACCAGCTTGTCGATCATGGGCTTGACTGTTAGGTAGGCGTTGTAACCTACAGTGGGAACGGCGAGGCCATCGGCCAGGGTGGAGCGGATTTCGACGCTCACTGGCTCGTTGCGTTTCATTGCGATCTTCATGCTCGGGCATTTCTCGGTTTCTACACCCTGAAACATTTAACACACTATACACAACCAGCTATTTACTTTTTGAAAATTTTCTACATATACACAATATAAAGCTAATAAGGAAAATGACCAGACTTATGTTTAGTTACCCCAGCGATTTTAGTAACTAAAACTAAATAATGGTTTGGTAGCAAAAATACGCGATTGTTTGTACCTACTTAGTTAATTAGTAGTAATTATGTAGTTATTACAAAATACTAAATCAGAAGTATAAATTAACGCGTCTTCACAACTGTAATATCTGGAAATGTTGTTGATTTTTATTACGAAGTTATTTCTCCAGGTCAGTTAAGTGTAATTGATATATTTTTGTGTCCAAAATCTCAATTTCTCATATAAATTATTGTAGTATGTTAAGTATAGTTTTGTTAATATACAAATCACGGATAGAACAGTGATTCTATACAGTATATTCACTAGGTTATAACACTTAAAATTTACTTTAATCAATAAAAAAATAAAAACGGCATTGTTTGGGAGTGAATTTGCTTGATTTTGATATGAGTTTGTCGCTAGTTACAGAATAGAAATATAAAACAGATAATTTTAGAACGGGTTCTTAGACATCGCTTATTAGTATTACAGATAAAGGGTCAAAAGTCATATTATCGCATCTTAATCATAAATACATACGATGTACATTCATTACGCATGTTATATATTTTTACATACACAGGCGTCACGATCAAATCATCGCAGAACGTTGTATGAAACCAAACATACGCATTTAAATTAATTAGTTACAAAACGATTAATAGTTTTTTTTTAAATGCTTATTAAATTTTTTAATGTAAGTTTTATGATGAGTGATAAGATGTTATGACTTTAAACTACAACACAGTAATATTTACATATTGTTTGGGGGCCAGAAATAAGCGATGTGATAGTATCTATTTTTTTTCTCTTTTTTTTTTTTGGGGCTTTTATTCTTTAGTGACACGCCAGCCCGTATCTATTTAGAAGGTCTTTTTTAAGAAAGACATTACCAGAAAAAAAATCTTTGCATATAGAATTTATAATACCTTTTTTGAACGAACCGAAGATATTTAAAGATTTAATTTTCTCTTACAAACAAATGTCCCTTTATCTACAACGACTTCGACCAACCATTTTTTTTTCTCTTGTAATGTTTAGTAATTAGTGATCGTACATTGTGTATATTAAATAACATAAAACTTACATAAATAAGCACGTGAGGCTTCAAGTGTTTAATGGACGTAGCCACTCCGGCGATGAGTCCACCTCCACCGACAGGCACAAGCACAGCGTCAACATCGGGTACTTGTTCTATTATCTCCAGACCTACGGTCCCTTGCCCCGACATTATATGGGGATGGTCGTACCTATGAACATGTATAATTTACTAAGTATAAATATTTTTTTTTTGGAGGCCATAAAAGGATTAATGGGGGTACCGTATTTGTGTCAAAGTTACCGTCCATATGTCTATACGGTTTGTTAACTAAATATCTCAGAATGGTTGTAAGCACTAATCCTATCAGATTATTGTGTTTTTAAGGCGTAGTGGTTGAGAGTTGTTTCAGAAATCACTTACCACAAATACGAATTTAATCAAAACCCCATCCTTCCATTGTAGGAATCTTTCACGTTGTTCGATTTAGTTTCTTTTTAGTATAAGAAGTTATTATGTAATGTGGCAATTTTATTTATTTAAGTGTAGATTATAATATCAATGTTAAATAATTTCTTTATGAATGAAAATCACTTCATCACATATATTTACTGGTAACAACTTTAAAAATCAATTTAAATATTTACCCGTTGATGTATGTAAGACCTTTTTCCTTGGCTAATGTCATTGCGTGGTGTTTAGCCTCCTTCATGTCGTTACCGTATATTATAACATTAGCTCCAAAAGAGCGGCATTTCTCGATCTTCATTATGGGAGCAACGTTTGGCATTACCACGGTAGTGGGAATTTGTAATAGATCCGCGTGATAGCTTAAACCCTAAAACAAAGTTCAATAGTAAATGCGATATGACCCAAGAAGTGTTCGTGTATCTCCCTTGTCAGTTTGCGAGAGTATTAGACGGCTTTTAGGATATTTCTTATGTAATATACTCTTATTATTGATACGAAAAGGATATAGCTCAGATAACGCTTGCGCACAAACGCGCTATGCGACCTGAAGAGGCGCGGATTTGATCCTCATTGAGCTTCAACTTCCGGTAATGGTGAACATCGTGAGGAAACCAATATATTTCAAGCACACAACAACTTTCATCGACATGTGATATCCGCTAACTCACAATTGCTGAGGGTGATGGATAAATGTCCCTTGCTTTCTCTTCGTGAGAGAATATCCTGAGTACCAGCTGTGGGAACATTAAGTGGGTTGTCATTATTATAATATCTGATAGAAGTACCAATGAATATAATATTCAATTTAAAAAACGGATCACAATGTTAGCAATTTACAAAGTAATATTTAACTTAAGTTACTACATTTTGCATATCAATTATGATAATATACTGAGAAAACAATGTTAAAGAGGTAACACATTCGTTAATAGTTAGTATATATATAGTTTTTTATGAACATGTTAAGTGATTAGTTGCATAAAATCGATTATAACCGGTTCTATCGATTATAACAATCCTCTTACCTGTGAATGATTTCCAAGTGAAGCGGAAATGACACCACGTTCTTTTGCATCCTTGGATAAAAGTAGTAAAGCATTACGAGCGCCACGTTCCTTGAAACTAAATAAAAACAAGTACACGGAAATCAATACTTGAGCTTATCATAACAGGATGTATTCTTTTAATAACCCATTTTTATCTATTATACGTTCCTATAAACAATAGAAGCCAATATGATAACTTCATTAATTAACATCATTCGATAAAAGGGACAAAACGTTCACCTGATGGTAAGTGATACACCTGCTCCTAACCGTGTTACATTAGTTAAATGATTTATAATAATAAATAACAATAACTTAAAACATCCTTTAAATCAGACAGTAATATTTGTCTCACATATGTCTCCTGAAACAGACACCTATCACCAATAAAAATTTAATGAAAAACGTATTAAACAGTGCTGAAGAACACCCTCTGTTAACAAACATTTCAGTGTCTGAAGACTAAAGTTTTTTATGTGCCTTCCTTGCTACTATTATTTACAAGGCACAAACTTGGACTTTAACTAATACAAGTTATAGAGCATGCCATGCTGAAATCTATCTATGTATATTTCTTTAAAAGACATGATCCGAAACGAACCTATTCGGCACTAAACAAAATTTGTCGACAAAGTATAGAAGAATGAAGTAGCATTAGTCCAGCCAGATTTACCGAGTCACCGATGACAGTTCTGGGAGAAAATTTAAGACATATCATACCTTCAAGTGGATCGCTTACTTAATCAAGTCGGCTGTTAAATTAAAAGCTTTATAAAAGATAGCTTTCATAAAGCGTCATCAGGTCTGCGTCTAACTATTGTTGAACCTATGTTCTACAATACGACTTATGGAGATATATTTTTAAAAATATGCGTATACTGACTACTTGATGTCTCATTTAACAAAACAGATCGGGAGTGGGCTATTTGTGCCTCGTACATAAATTACACATAATCGTTTCTTCTTAAACTGCGATACACCACATATTAAGTACAAGAAATGAACTGATAAAAATTTTTGCGGACATTTAAAAGCATTTTACAGGGTGTATGAATGTCAAATTAAAAAAAAATATAATAATTACATTTTAAATTATTAAATAATGCTATGCTTCTTATTAACAATAAAAGAATTAAACATAAGTTACATTATATATATACCTTCCTGTATGCTGTAGAAAGTCATTTTTCAGATAAATATCCATACCATAAATAGAAGACATGTGGGATTTCTGAAAATTAATAAAAATTATCAGTATTCAAATACAAACAATTTCCGTGTATATATAACAATCATAGGAGTTCAAGAAAATAGAAAAATCTTACCACGCATGGCGTTTTTACAATCCCACTTTGAATTCTAAAGGCAGCGGCCGAGACGTCCTCGAAGGAGATTTTCTGAGGATTCTCTTTGTCACACATAGGATCAAACTCGATCGTCTGAAACACCATTTTTGCCCCGCTCGTATAGTATTAGCGCATCATTCAATCACAACTCTCCCACAACGACCATACACTGTTTCTAACAAAATACTGACCACACTATTTATTCAATCTGCACTATATAATGAAACTAAGGGTTAAAAGGTCATGGAGCGTATCTACAAACCTTATGTATGGGAGGTCATTAAGATAAACATGATATGTCTAATTAATAAATCCGTAAATCAACATAAGTTGCTTTCATTTAAGTCGATAAATTAATAATGTTCAACAAAACTTTACTTACTGAAAGGACATTCTTGTAAGTTTCCATTTAGGTATGTGCAATTTTTTTTATTGTATAAAAAAGCATCGCCTGACCTATCAGACCACTATCCGTGCGATACTGAATGTTGTGATTACTTTTACTCTACTTTTGTAAAGGAATAGATAAAACTTTAAAACTTTAGTGATATCATAATGTAAACCAGCTTTTTAGTATACATTAATATAAGTTCTGTATTTAATGTTTACTAAAATCCCTTGAAGAACATTTGTACATTAAAACAAGAATAAAACATTTAATATTATTGTATTTTCTTGTTAACATATAATTTCGTAGTAGTGTAAATTATTTTTTAAAACTACTAATACTGCTTATTTTAAAATTGTATTAAAAAAGAAATATCAATATAAAAGTTAAAAACGTTTTGGTACCGACTATAAAAGACGTATAATCTTTTATAGTATCAAAACATCTTTTTCAAACAAAAATAGTGTTGTCTATATTTCATTAAGATCAGAAAATCATTAATTTAAATTGGAAGACTGATTTATAAGGCTGATATTCGTTTACTTATTTACTAATTTTATATGTATGACTTATTCAGACGTGAACTTAAAAGAAAAAAGGTAAGTTTTGACAGACTTCCACCGACTAAACTCCATAATGTCCTACTCCGCTTTACAGCAATTCCACGGAAACGCCTCCGCACACACGTGACTCTGCCTGCCGCAACGTACGTTCTCTCAAGGGAGGTAAAACTCCACTTTTCTTCTCCAGGTAAGACGCGGTGGAACACGAAACGCGTTTTCTTGTTCGATTTTCTAACATGAACTAATTTTTGTGAGAATGCGACGGGATTGATTAGGTGAGCAAAGAACTCTCAGCCCACCGGCATAGATTTTGGAGGGATCATTGAACACACATAGAGTAGGGTCATCCGCCTTTCCATATGCCAAGCAATAGCGTATGGAAAGCCATGAGGCTGAAGAATATAACGATGCGAAGAGCCTATGAAGGCTCTTCGCATCGTTGTGGATAACAAGTTTATTATATCTCTCTGCCATGACAACACAGGAATCAGTTCAAGGAAAGTATATAATAGTTTTACATAATTAATAATTCTTTATCTCACTCTTGCAACTACTAGCTAACTGGTTTTCAAATATCCTACGGTATGGTCATAATTTCCTTAAAATAAAAAAATATGAAATTTAAACGATAGCCATGGTACTGTTGTTAAAAATTTAATAACTTTAATAATATTTTAAAAAACATTATTTAAAAAAAACCCTATTAAAAAAGTGAAAAAATAAAATAAAAAATATACTGAAGCAATACTTTTTAGCGACTTTTAAGTGTTCTGTTTTTAGCAGTATATCATCAGCATTGAGATTAAATTACTTGGGGTAACATCGTTCCATATTATTTTAAAAGTAATTTAAAATTGTTCGTGATACTAGTAACATTGAAGTTATATATCATTGTCAAAGGCTCAAAAGGACTCGTATCCAGAGCCGTAAAAACATTGACAAAAAAAATATCATTGTCAAATAAATACAGTTTGGCTGTATTAGCAAATCCTAAGACGTCAACCTCATTAAAAAATTGTACTATTGGAGGATAGTTGACGAACGAGACAAATTAGTTTTACGAATAATGAATGAATGTCGCTGGTAATTAAATACTGAATTTTCCATCTTTGTGTTTATTATATAAAAACTTTAAAAAATGCCATACGCAAACCAACCATCCGTACATATTACGGAATTAACGGATGACAACGTTAAGTTTGTTGTTGAAGACACTGAGCTCAGTGTGGCAAATAGCATGCGGCGCGTGTTCATAGCAGAGACTCCAACAATGGGCATCGATTGGGTCCAGTTAGAAGCAAATTCAACGGTCCTCAGTGATGAATTTCTTGCCCATCGCATCGGTCTGATTCCTCTTATATCAGATGATGTTGTCGACAAGATACGTTATTCCAGGGATTGTATGTGTGCAGATTTTTGCACTGAATGTAGTGTGGAGTTTACACTTGATGTGAAATGTACGGATGACCAAACAAGGCATGTTACAACTGCTGATTTGAAATCTAGTGATCCCCGAGTAGTACCAGTGACTTCTCGGCATAGAGATGAAGATCAGACAGATTATGGAGAAATTGATGAAATTCTTATCATAAAATTACGTAAAGGTCAAGAATTGAAGTTAAGAGCATATGCGAAGAAAGGATTTGGAAAGGAACATGCAAAATGGAATCCAACAGCTGGTGTTTCTTTTGAATATGATCCTGACAATATCATGAGGCACACTTTATATCCAAAGCCAGATGAATGGCCAAAGAGTGAACACACAGAACTTGAAGAGAACCAATTTGAAGCTGAATTCAATTGGGAGGCTAAACCTAATAAATTTTTTTATAATGTAGAATCATCAGGGGCTCTAAAGCCAGAGAATATAGTACTTATGGGAATAGTGGTATTAAAGAATAAGCTATTGAATCTTCAAGTACAGTTAGCACAAGAAGCACATAATGATGCTTTAGCTATTAATTAACTTGAAAATTTTTAATAAATAGTAATTACTAAGTGACAATGTGTTACATTAAATTTAATTATTTTCTAGTAAATATAAAATAAATATTTGCATGAAATTATAATGCAATTCATTGACTATGATTTTGCATATTTATTTTCTGAACTTTTAGATATCATTGACTAGTGAAAGTTTGCTTTTAGTTTTTATAGGTATTCCAAACATTGTGTCTTAGATCTTTCTCAAAAGCAGAAAAATTCTTGTATTTCTGAAACTGAATTTGAGCAAATAATTTATTTGCAAATTCTACCTTTTTGATAACATAAGTTATGAGATAATCATCATGTTAAATTATAATGACAGGATATACAGAATAATTTTAAGTATCCTTCTGAAAGAATGGCTCAGAATTTTGAAAAATTCATTTATTTGTGAACAAAATATAATAAAGAATAATTAAATGTTTTGCATATAATTGTTTAATTTGGAAAGATTTGTTTAATTCATATAGTCCGCACAAAATTCTCTCAGTTGTCCAGTATATAATAAGTAGGCATGGTAAACTTATTACATGTCTTTTGTCTGCATGTGCTATTGTAGGCTTGGCTAAACAGATCCCAACTATTTTTGTAAAGTGACTTCATCGATAATGATTACAATATTCTGTGCTAATCATGCTAAGTCTCTTAAAATTTTAATAAGATATATGAGAACCCAAACTATGTGATTTTTTGTGTGAATACTAAAGACATTAATGGGTTTTGACTTATTTCTAGTATTAACTTTAAATCATGAAAAACGACAATTTTTTTTAAAAATAATGTGGAGTAGTACCCCATGTCCGTTCGGCGCATCAACCCCAAATTCGAAATTCGTAAAGATTCATATAGAATTCGCATTCCATTTTTAAATCAACGTCAAAATATTTAGTTTGCACCAAGTTTTTTTTTTCAATAAATATTACACAAAACTCATTATTTCTAACTGTCAGAACAGATGATCTTAAATTCCAGCTAAAAACAAATCTTATTTATGATTATAAAAAAGTAGTATTTGGGGTGGGTCTCTTTGTTAAAAAAAAAACCATAGTGAATTTGGAGTACGAGACTCGTCTTCAAGAGACGCGCACGAATTTCTTTTATTTTTATACTACTATGCGACGAGACGAGCAAGACGTTCAACTGATGGTAAGTGATACGCTTGCCCAAGACAACGCGGTGCTAGTTAAGATGGTATACACTGCAACACATCGCGCTCGTCGCCTTGAGACATAAGGTGTTAAGTCTCGTTACTGCAGTAATTACACTAGCTACAGCGCCCTTCAAACCGGAACACAGTAATGTTTGCACACCCCTATTTGGCGGTTGAAATAGGAGCTGCGGTGGTACCCACCCAGACGGTCTCCGGCAACAGAGACCTACCACCTGGACAATGTAGTGCATTGTATATCATCTTAAGCAACGCTGTATCGTTATGAGAAGTCCTATCACTTATGTCCAGATGAACTACTCATCTCGTCGCTTCGTTGAATATATTTTAAAAAGCCTCAAAATTAGATCAGCGGTTTGTAATGTCATCACCCACACATAATAATCTTCCCTTTTACGCTGAATGTAAAGTTATGTTTTTTAAGATTTGCCGTTGTCGGGTGAATGTTAACATGTTTTCTATAGAAAATTGATAATAGAATAGATTAATTAGTAGGTTTTGATCTAAAACGACATACACAAAATTGATTACAAAATAGATAAAATGTTTTCAAACCTTCAATATTAGCCATTTAACAGAAGTAATGTGCGTCAGAATAATGTTAATTTTTCTCTTTTTCTTTTGACAAATCTGTCTGTTTTATGACAAATATCATTCAGAAGATACACTTCAACTCTTAGTAAAATTTTTGTCAATATTCCAACAACACAAATGTAAATAAACACATATTGTTGTAAAGATTCTAAAAATAGATATACCCTTTTAAAAGAAACGATATGGTAAATATAAAAACACTTTAAAGTTAACTATTGTGAAAATAAAAAATTAAATTACTCTATTTTTCCAGTGTGACACTGATAAAGTGCATATTTTGAGTTTCTCTGAAATTAAACAAGCTGCTGAAAGAATAGAAGATGGAATTATACATACCCCATTATGTGTAGGTATAGATGAATTATTTAAGAAAATATAAAAGTGAGCGTTTATTAAAATTTAATATTTATTTTCTGCTTCCTTTTTAGGAAGCTAAAATAAGCAAATCTATGGATTATGATATCTATTTGAAATGTGAAAATTTACAATATACTGGGAGGTAATACGATTATATATGCAAATGAATATTTAATAGGATTCACTACATTTTTTTAACGACAATGAACAAACATGACCTCAGTTTCACATGGTGTTAAATGACAATATTGCCGTGCATGGTGAAGGATGCTCGCCCAGAATATTGTGGCTCTTATATGTTGACAGGTGGAAAACAACAATGCTGTTATCGTATACAATATGACAGTGGTAGTAATAGAGAGGCCAGATGAGTTCTTAACTACCATACCAACATTGTAACTGCATAATATATGCCTCCGGAATCGCTTCGCCATTGCGCTACATAGGCAAACTTCGTATACTGCGCATGTATTTAATTTTAAAATGGTTTCAATTTACTTCATAATGTTTATTTATCATCGTTTAGTTGTGCAGAACGAGGAATACGAAATTTATTTGTGGCGCGTCACGAAGAAATTTGCACTTGTGGAGTCATAGTTCCTTCTATTGGCAATTTGGCTATTGGAGCAGCATACCATGGTGAATCTTTAGGAGTGCAGGTTGCTACTTTTATCTGTTGAAATTCTTCAATTGTATAATGTTTGTACTTTGTTCTGTAATATTTATTATTATGAGGTCTTTAGGTAACAGTAGTGCTTCCCGACCGAACACCTCCCGCAATGGCACAACGTTGTTCAGAATTAAACGCGGATGTTGTTATTTGCGGCGAAACCCTTGAAGATTCCACTAATTATGCCAAAAAAGTACATATGGAAACTGGTCAGGTACTGCTTAGGTGGGTTCACATGTTTAAAATTAGGAATTAATATAAATATCTTGATGTTAATACAGAAATAAAAAGAATAGTGTGAATTAGAATAAGTAATTTTTACCTAATCTAGCGACACGACAAGCAGGTCGTTCATTTGGTGGTGAATGATACTATTATCCATAGCAAATATGCGATAGTAAGGATGTTCACAAATCGGCTTAGGGACTTAACTTGAGTTATAAATAAAGTAGATTCACTAAATACAACACGCTCATCTTTCTGCTTTTCGGCAGAAATAAGATCTGTAAAATTTAAAAATTGGCACATCTTTCTTGAAGATCGTTAGCTGCGCCTCCTTTTCGTTTGCGTAAATAAATTTCTCTGTTGTAGTCCAGACGACCCGGCCGTAATGGCAGGATTAGGTACCGTGGGTATGGAGATAATTACACAGTTGCCGGAAGCCGACGCGGTAATTGTGCCAGTCGGTAGCGGTGGTCTTCTGGCATCTGTCCTTGTCGCCTGCAATAAACTCAAATGCTCTTGTCTTGTATATGTAAGTAATGTTATCATTTTAGTATCTTATAATTTAATAATCTACTTATTTTAGTTAACAAAACTTTCTATCATCCGTTTTCAATAACACAGTTTTTTTTTTCACGAGGGATTTAAAACTATTTTTTTAATGTTGGCTCATATATATTATTAAAAAGTTTTACGTTTTTTGTTTCTTTGTATTAAATTTTACACTTGGTCCAGAGGTTTTCACATATCATCACCATCAGCCCGCAGCAGTCCACTCCTGGACAGGGTCTCTCTCAAGAAACACCACTTAGCCCGATCTTCTACTAAGTCTTTTTATGTATTATGTATTTGTTAATTAAAAAGGGAGCAGAGTGCTCGAAAGTTCCTAAGATGATGAAGGCGTGTCAAGCAGGACATCCAATAGGAGTGGCTGTAGTGCCAAATCTCGCAGAAGGTTTGAACACTTGTATCGTAGGCAGGAACGCCTTTGCAACTATCAAAGGACGGCTCGACAGAATGGTAAGTACAAACATTTCTTTATCAAACAGCAACTTAATGTATTAAATAATCATTGTATATAAAATTCAAATATATTATTTCCAATTTTTTTAATTAAAGAAAATTTGTTCATAAAGGAAATCACTGTAAAAATATTGTTATCTTATTTCGGTGTAACTCTCAATCTCATACCTAGATTAATGCAATAATTTATTTCTCTCTTTTCTCATAGAAGATGTCGTTGAACATTAAAGAAAATTAGTAAGCCCGCTATAAAATAGCTTTTATAATTTTCAGTTAGAAGTAGACGAGATGTACATCGCTCGAGCGATTATAACCGTGTTGGAGCGCGAGCGGCTGGTTGCGGACGGCGCAGGCGCCTGCTCGCTCGCTGCTGTAATGCAGGGTCTCGTGCCGGAGTTACGTGGGAAACGGTAAGATATCATCATCACCAGACCACGGTTGAAACTATTGACGTGACAACGTCTATTAAAACGGTTTGTGTTGGGAGCCGAGCGACTGAGCGCCGGGATGTCAAAATGCTGAAAATGTCGCATAACCGTGTGAGTGGGCGTGGCTTACGCTGTATGTAGTAGTGTGTGGTGAATATGTGTTAGTGTAGCGAGAATTAAAATTGTGCGTTCGAAGAATTAAGATTTAATGTTGGAGAAATAAAAAATGGTTCAAAAATGTTTCATAATTACATGTGGTGTGATTTATTCAATTGGTTAGCAAGTTCAAAGTTAAAACCTGTTAGCTTATAACTGTTGTCACGCTGTGATCGTCACCGACCAACCCGGTGTTTTTTCCATCATTAGAGGTATTATAACTTTTGTGCGACTAAATATTTTCCGATATTTTCTTTAAATTATATATAATATTTGAAATCGATTTAGATTTAAAACATTTGTTTTACGTTTTTGATGATAATGTACAGTACACTTTTCGTATATTTTTTTAACTTTTACCACACATGCCATCCTTTCATACCTTTAAATGACCTATAACTAAAAATTGTTTTATACACCAATTAATCAATAAAATATTTGCAAAGAACGGTGTAACTGCTTCAATTTGTTACTAATTGTAAGATTAGAATTGACAAGTTTGAATACATTTGTCTAATAGGCTTTTGATTTTATATATTATCGAAAATAGGTCGGAGAATGATTATTAGAATTGAGTATTCTTAATTACAGTACAGTATGCGTGATAACTGGGGGAAATGTAGACTCGAGCAGGCTCGCCCGCACTATACATCGCGGCCTTAGCGCTTGCGGTCGTCTGCTTCGGTTCGCCGTGCCGATGGCTGACAACCGCACAGGTATTGAGAATCTTGCCAAGATCATATCCGACGAGCACGCCGTTCTGAAGAGTCTCGTCACAGAGCAAATGTGGGTGCAGAGCGATGTTGGAACTACTTGGGTAATCTGCTTTGAAATTAAAACCTTTTTTACGTCTAGTAGTCTTTGTACAATTGTTACCGCTCTTAGACAATGCTATGTTGGACTCATGAAACGAAAGTGGAGACTGGAACTTTCGACATCAGAATAGATTTTACAGTCACTTTTATTAAAACGTACCAGTCTATTTCATATTTTTCACATTTGAAAGTGATATGCTTACTTAAAACGAAGTACTAGTTAGGATTATAAAAAATGCACAATATTCTGCTGATCTTTACCAGTTCATTTCAAAAGCTACAGCTCCTTTCACACCAAAACAAGATGCACATTATTATTTAGCAGTAGAAACAGATTGGTGCTATCTTCCTAGTCTTGAGCAAGAAAAACTTGCCATCAGTAAACTGATTAGATTACGTCTTTCAGGCAAATGCTGTAGTTGAAACAGCTAATGAAGAACACTCTGATAACTTCAAAGATCGCATACGACACTTATATCCATCAGCAAGATTTGCAGTCTTGGACCTCAATGATAAAAAGTGCACCCGGTAAAACTTAAGTCCTTGACAATGTGTTAAGATTGTAAAAATGTTTTGTAAAATATTATTTCAAGTTTTGTCACGAGTATATTTGTTCAGAAATGAAACAACACATTAGTTTTTTTTTTATTTAAACCTTATCCATTAAGCGACAGGGTCATCACCCTTAGTAGCCCTTGTGTAGATGACTTGGCCGTGGTGTTGGACTACCTGCTTTATTAAACCTATAAACAAAAATGTATCCGATAATTACATTAAATATTTTTTAATTACATTAAACTTTAAATGATGTAGAAATCAGACTCAATATATCAGTATTTTTACTATCATGGGTGTCTAGAAAAAGGTATCATCATAATAATGACAATGTCATGAACATATGTTAAATTTCATTTTACAAATACTCTAATAATAAAAATAATTTATAATCTACTCACAATAAAACATTAAGTAGTTCTTTTACAGTTTTTCTCAATATTTAGGTTAGAAAGTATTTGTATATATACAATTTATCGGAATAATTGTGATCACTGCACTATTGTATACTTATTTATATATAAGTTATTAATGATTTTATCAACTTCCTCGGATACAATAGGATAGAATCATGATCATAATAAAATGTATAAATCTCGGGAATATAAAAGTTTTAGTTGCTAAATCTTACCCTTTTCTCTGAGTTCAATCAAAGCCCGCCTGGCCAGAGAGCCTCTGACCTTCAACCTTTCAGAGACAACTGCAGGTGTGATCAATTTGTACTGAGGAACTTCCTTGTAAAGTTTCTCATATGTGGGCTTGTCAAACAACACTTGGTTGTTAAGCTTGTCACGGACTTTTCCTTTGGACCACTTCTGCAAATTTTAATGTCAAACAATGTTTTAATTGCGTTTTAAAACGTAAACAATCATTTGTAGGACTTCAAATGCCATCAGCCTCAATATATCAGTTAAATTTAGCTTTCATAGGTATCAAGAATAAAAGACTAATCATTTGGCATTTCAAAAACTTTTGTGTTAATTAAATAATGTAACAAATTCCTCTATAAACGTGAAGACTAGAGGATTATAATTTTTTTTAACATGTACTCCCATGTCCATGTGGCAATTAGTACAAATACCACTAAACAGTAATTGGCAAAATTATTATTGACAAATTGATAGATTTCAGATTAATTGACTTTTAAAAAATGCAAATGCAAATTGTGCTAATGCAAAAATGCACAAATGCAACACATCACATAACCTAACTTCGGAATTTTAAAAATATTACTAACCTTCTTCTTGGCTTTGCCGCCACCTGAACCTTCCTTCTTCTTTTGTGTTTTTTGGGGCTGCTTGGCCGAAGCCTTCGCGTCCTTCTTGGGCGGCTAAAATACAAGTACTATTTTAATATACCAGACCACGAGGTAAGAAAACAAGACAAAAATGGGAGGTTGTCTAGATTATCCAAATGTATATAATATTTATATTTTACGTATAAAAGTCGTTAATATAATCGAGTAAAAAATCATCGATCGTTGTTCTTAATATTATTATTTAATAAACAAAGTAAATTTCACTAATACTCACCATGTTGAAAACGGAAAGAAAAGGGAGAACTACAGATAACGTACATAAACTGTTAGTGAAATAGATGCATAAATTTATTGTCTATGGTCAATTCAAATTAATAGCTAATAAACTGTTCAAACATTTTTTTTTTAAATTATAAAAACTAATATGCAAATATTAATAAAATATAAATATGGCTCCTATAAGTAAGGCGAAGATTTGGTTTTTAACCAATAAACTTGTAATTCTAACCTCATTGATGATGATCAAAAGCAAGAAGAAAAATTCTAATTAGTTTAATCTTTTTAATTAGTATAAATAATAATTTATAATTTACTATTTCATATTATACTTGCCGATTAGCAAGTAACATATTTATCAAATTTTTAAATAAAGTTGTCACATGTGTTAAATTAAAGAAATGCCGAGATTTGGGTTATTAATATTTATTATTTACAAATTATTCGCAGTTTCATTTCTTCTTAATATATAACGCATTCTCGAATCAATAGATTTAATTTTGAGAAAATTTATTCACAAAAGATATACTAGTCTTTCAAATGCTATAGAAGCACGATGTTATAAGTATTTGATTCTATTTTAAAAACAAAATAAAGTATTATCCGTTAAAATTATTGATTATCGAAAGACTTGTGTTGTATAGCTATTGAAGCTGTTATAAATAGAAGTTCCAAGTGAAATTTATTTCAGCAACATTTGATACTATAATTAATGTTTGAATTCCGGCAAAGCAATTACAATATCATTCCCCAAATATAAAAATGAGTACATGTGTTAAAAAAACAATAATGTCAATTGAAATAAGACATTTATTCTTAATTAATTGCCTCAGTAGCATAGCGTCTCCCAAAATTTAAAATACACCGACCACACTTCATCATTTTCTGCCGTAATAAAATAAAGAAAAATCAAACTACTAATGCCAATGCGGTTTTTTGTAATTATGCGTAAAAAAATCCGCAAATAACTTAAACATTGATGATTTTTTCACTTAATTAGCATATCTGAAATAGTAAAGAAAAAATGCACAAAAGATTTATACTTTTAAGATAATTGTATATCAAATATATATTATGTAGATAAGATATGGATAGAACTTATCTTTATCCATAACGTCATACACCAGAACTTATAAAGAAACTTAACCAACATCCAAAGTCAATGATAAATCAATATTATACAGACAGGGGGATAATATTTTATAGATTATCAATATGTCAATTCATTATAGTTATAAAAATTACATATAGATAAAAAAGATGTTTATTTGACTTCTTTGCTAACATTTTTTTGTAAATATTGCAGAATTAATTGGTGTGAAGATCATTAGGGAAGGTCTGTGTCCAGTAGTGACGATGATGATGATGATGATCCATGTTGTAACTATATTTGGTGTTGTAGTGATTCATAATAAGCAAGCTCATCTTCTGTGACCGATGGTCGGAAAGATTCAACACCTTTCCACAATTCAGAGACTCCAAGTATTACAGAATTTGGGTTTAAATCAGTTTCTTTTACTAATCCTGAAAGAATTGTAGACAATTATTACTAGATAAAGATCTTGCTATCACGAAACAAACGGGAAAAAGAAAGTACTATCGCAGCGCCGCATAATGATGTGGCCCTAGTTTGGATGGCATACACTACATCATAGACAATATCCAGCTCTAGAGACATATTACTGGTATTTCACCTAACACATTCAGCAGTATCTCTGAATATCTATAACTATTAATAGATTTGTCAGTTCTTTTAATAAAATTATGGAGTTATTTTTATACACGAACCTGCGTTAATTTTTTCGACAAGTGCGCGTACTGCGGCGGAGCGAGCGTTGGATACGACCTGCATTAGATCCGCGCCCGTGCAACGCTCGGGAAGGGCTTCCGCTACGTCTGTTAAGTTTACTTCCGGTCGAAGTTTGTAACTGCCGACAAACACATACGTCCATTGCAGTTTAAACGAATTTAATAAAAAAAAAATTACCCATGCTTAATAATAATTATCATATAAGAACAAAACAGAAAAAAGTTAAACTTGATTTATGCATGTGTCGTTTATATGCTCCGACAAAAATAAATGTAACAGTAGAAACAGGATATTACATTTTATTTATTTATTTTAATCGCTTTATAGACAATTGTATAAATATTAAAACAAGTTGTATAATATGATATACGCATTAAAATGATTAATTAGATAATTATTAGATTAATAATTAACTAGATCCAGACCTAAAGTTAAGATTGGAATATACTCTCCCGGACACATCTATCGGCCCACCTAGTGTTTAAAAGTTTTAACGGTGCCTAGCTAAAAATAAATGTTAGGTGAAGCAAGTTTTAACGCAGTTTTAAAGCTGATTTTTTGGTCAACCTTTATGTATGTTTTTTTTTAATTTTGAATTCAGGATTATGAAAAAAAAACAAAAATTCGAGTCTGTACATTGTTTTCAGCGACCCAGGAATGGAGAAAACTTTTTTATTTCGCACAAGTTGGATTTTTTTTTTGATGTGTCCGATTATTGGTTCCATAAAAAGGCAAATCTAAACTTAGAGCCAGTTTTGACTAAAAAATATGGATACTCGGCCTGAAATTGTCGCCCAAGTTGTAAAACTTCTGCCGGCCAAATCAATTCAAAATTACAAAAAAAATTAAAAAAAAAACATACATAGGGGTTGTCCAATAAATCTGCTTCAAACTGCATTAAAACTTATTGCTCCACCTAACATTTATTTTTAACTAGGCACCGTCGAAACTTTAAACACTGGGTGGTGGGCCGATAGATGTGTCCGGAAGTATATTTCATAGATAAAAGATATATACACATATATGTAATATGTATGTAGTCTGTCTAGATATAACTTACCTTCTACAGTGTGCGTTAAGTACTGAAGTTTTCTCTTTTGTTCCAGTATACGGACCAACGTATATGAGTTTGTCTAAGCGTCCCGGACGCAGCAAAGACTGCTCCAATAGATCCGGTCGGTTCGTAGCGCCCATGATAAAGACGAAACTAGATGTATCTGCATCCAAAAATAAAAATTATTTATTCATGTTATGAACAATAATAATTTTAAATGATCTTTAAGTTTTATAAGATATGTAATAAAACAATAGTTTGCCTTCATCACTGGTGACACCATCGACTTCGGCGAGTAGTTGGCTCACAACGCGGTCGCTGGCACCGCCGGAGTCGCCGGCGGCCCCGCGGCGCGGCGCCAACGCGTCCAACTCGTCGAGAAACACAATGCAAGGCGATGACGCACGCGCCGATTCAAATACTGAAATAAACAATTGGATTGTAATTTACATTATTTCAAAAGCATCTAATTAAAAGTTATTATTTCTCCGTAATATAAAAACACACAATTTTTGATTGACTGGATGATATATTATAAGTAAAGTTTTATTATTAGTGTATTGATCCAATTCTTTGTAAATTAGTTTCATGTTTATAATGAAGAATAAATTAATAATTTTACCCTTTCTTACATTCTCTTCGGACTGGCCAATGTACATGTTCAACAGTTCTGGTCCTTTTACACTTGAAAAGCTTACATTAAGCTCTGTACTAACAGCTTTTGCGACTAAAGTTTTACCGCAACCCGGTGGTCCATACAGTAATATACCTGAAATAAAATCCCGCTATACTTTTATAACATTTTAAAAAATGTTTGAAAAGTCAAAAAATATGTAAATTAAAAATAAAAACATTTAATTTATTACAAGTTACAGTGTGTGCAAATACCCTTTATAAAAGAAGTAACAAATAAGAGAAAACGTATATATAAAGATCTTTAGAAGAAGTCTATGTCCAGCACTAGATGTCTATCGGAAGATAATGATGCTAAAAACATAAATAAGTGTATTCCCATACCTGATCTTTTCATTGTTGAGTTTTTAAATAAGTGTGGGAACTTGATGGGGAACTCTATTGTTTTCAGTAGTTCTTTCTTAAGTTTTTCTAGACCTCCTATATCATCCCAATAAACTTTCGGTATTTTCGGAGCATCTAAATGCTGACTTTGAAGATTTCTGATTTTTTCTGGAAAAATATAAGCAATCTTATACTTATATCACTAATGAGTGTTGGACTAAATTAATGTAAAAATATGGTACACTAGTTGATATCATTGAAGTTTACATAGTACTCATATTGAGGTTTTAAATAAAAAAACTATAAACATTATGAAGCAGTGAGGGCTCAATTCGTGCTTTTCTGTGCACTATGTAACTCAAAGAGATGTAGTTTCCATACCCATTGGGCTAGCGCTTTTGATGATAGAAAACAGTGTGGTAATTGACTTGTTCCAATAACAAAAGTGTTCATGGTCATGTGGCATCTGCCAACCCGCTCTGTCTTGTGGTGAATAAATGGCCTTGTATCTCTTTTGGAAAGAATGTCCTAAATCCCAGCTATGGGAACATTAGGTGGGCTGTTTATAATACAATTATGATTGCATATGATTACCTAAGGCTGAATTAAAGTCTTCCTCTCTTAAAAGCTGCAAATTAGGATCCTGAGGTAAATGAGTGCAACTACTGTGTTGTTTTAAATACGATTCTCTCATAGCAAAATGTACAAGTGTATCTATATCTCCATAGATAAATGTTTCAGTTTTTGATGCAACTCTCTGCAGAATATCCTTCGAATACTTGCTTAGTGTTGATGCACAGGACAAATCGTCTGTATTAAATGTGTAATCTTTGGAAATCTCACTGTCCTTCTCATGCAGGTTTAATCTCATTGCAGATGTAAACCATTGCAGCATTTCATATCTTTGCTGAATATTTAATCTTGGAAGGTGAAACCTGTCAAGGAATATTCTCATTATGTTTAGCTTTAAATCCACTTTCTCTGTGACTGCAACAAATATTATTGGATGCTTAGAGTAATGTTGATATAAATCTGTTATTGAATTAACAAAATATTCCATTACTCTTTGGTCTTCATTGTTTTCAGGATCGACTGCAAACACCTACAAAGTGTAAAGGATTATTACTTTCAGACTTTATTAGGAGTATTCACCCCCAGTAGCCATGAGGTTCTTTTAAAGGGAAACATTGTCCAAAATCAACAACTTCAAAGGATGAGTTACAGCTACCGACTCACTGTTGACCAGTCATGGATGACTGGTTCTAACTGTCTCTTTTTGTAAAAGAAAGCCCCAAGTCCCAGGAGTAGGAACATCAAGACAGTTTTTCAGATACTATGTAAATTTATTACCAAAAATATAAGTTAATGTGGCAAAGTTGTTTGTAAGTTTTTTGATTATGATTGGTATCTTGCCTCAAAGTTGTCAAGTAGAACAATAGCAGGAGCTGCAGATTTCGCTTTTTGTATAGTTAAATCGATTTTACTCTCAGTCTGTTTCGCTGTGGAACTTTGCAGTCCAATACAGTCAGCATGCACACAGTTCAACCCTGGAGAAATTTGAAAAAAAGAAAAGGTTAATGAAAATGATAAGGTTTGGTAAACCATAATTGTCTAAATTTTTAGAATCTAAGTTAGATATAAGAAAAATAAAACTGCAACAAAATAAAAATATAAAATTTTTCTTGTGCTTAAATTTTATGCTAAAATAACAATAGTGTTTGCTAATAACAACTAAGACTAAAAAAAAAGATTCACATTTACAATTATTTGTTAACTATGTTATATACTAACCATTATATTTTGCTATTGTTTTCACTAGTAAATGCCTACCAGATCCCACTGTACCAGTTACTAGAAGCATTGGAATGATTGGGCTGGACAAAGAGGATGACAAATCATCTGTAAATCAATGTGTTCTTTCTAAGATTACAGAAGATTATCATCAATTAATCGTTTACAATACTTAAAAAAACTTTTACTTATTTCTTTAGTCAAAAATGGATTTATAGCCTCTTGTATTTGGTCAAACTTTCTTAGTAAACCCGTTGGGCATAAATGCATCAAATTAATATGCCGGCTGTTGAGCTTCTGAGGCTTTAAAAATTTATTTGAATATTTCATACTGTTAATGTCCTCTCCTAAAGTTAATTGGGTAACACCTTTTACAATATAAAAGGCTTTGATAATGTCTTTTTTTTTCTTTACAAATTTAGTTGTATCTTCACTATTTCTTTCATCACTTATCATTTTACATTTAAAATGAAGCATTCCCTGTGATTCAACTAAATCTAAATATTTGTAGTAGTATTTTGATGCTACAGAAGCTTTCAATTCTATAGAAATTATGTCATGCTCACTTACTAGTCTTGGTTCTGTGAAGTGATTACTAAGTACTTCTTTTACGAAATCATTTGATAAATCAAAATCACTAACAATAAGACATACTTCTGCACTAGACGCTATTTTCGGAGAACATTCAAATGAAGGGATAGCATGGAATGTAACATCCAGTTTGTCTATAATACTAGTATTATCTATCCCAACAGTGGATAGGATGTTATGAAATTCATTCTCAGTAACTAAAGCAGTGTTATCATGTATATAATGTGAGGCAACTACTGGAACTATTCTAGCATTAGCTAAATTGTCTGTTGTATTGTCAGTATATAATTTTTTGTGTATGTCTGCTGTTCGTAAATTAAGACAATATTTGAAAGGACTGCTGCACGAGTTTATCTTTTTTCTTTTCTCTTCATAAGACTTTTTTTCTTCTGGTGCAAGTTTTAAAGTGACCCACAAAATCCTGTTATCTCTATAAAATATATTTTCAAAACTGAGTTGTACGAAGTTCGCTTGAGAGATGAATATGCATTTATGTAAACTAACATTTAAACTGCTTTCCTTGAACTGCTCATTTATAAGGCATTTCTGTATGAACGATGGTATTATTTTCATAGTAAACTTATTCATCTTATCTTGAAGTCCCGCGTTTTTGTAAAAGAAATAGTTAGATTTAATAGCCAGGTAAGCGAGGAAAATATACGGGTTTAACTTAGGATAGATAACTTTTATACAAAATTTTATCACCCATAACTTGAATAAACTCTGTTCTTTCATACTAATAAGTTTAAGTTTACAAAACTTGTGTATATCGATATCACTTCAATTCTATAATTTTTTTTTATTTCATTAAACATAAAGATATTAATTAAATGACACTGTCGTTTGGTTACACTTTGATAAGTGACGGATTATGTGATAAGCTTCGTTTTCAACAGAATTTAACCATAGACTAGAAAATTGTCATGATTTTTTAAATGATTTTGTCAATGGCTTAGAGCGTGGGGTCTCTAGAAAATTATTATATTTATATACTTATTTGTAGAACTTTAAAAGTAATAAATCTTGTGCATAACGTCGTAATTATTTTTTTTTATTTACTAACTTTGGTTCCTGTACTAGAAAAATTTCATAGGTAGTTTTTCCACACAGTTTTTTGAACGTTGAACAAATATTACGAATCGTCATATTTGGTGTAAATTATATGTTCAATATATAAAAATCTCTCTTTTAAATCATGTGAAATAATTTATATAAGTGTTTTTAGCTAGATTATAAGAAAGGAAAAGCCGTAAAATGCTTTTCAATATGTGACAAATACTTTGGCTGCCAAAAAATCTATGGCAGGTGATAGAATAAATTTAGGAAAAATATCTAGAAGAGATTTAAATAATTTTAATAGTTTCTTAATATATGAGAGAAATATTTGCGACATGTACATAACGTGGGCTACTTTTAACAATATAAGAATGCTTTTAATGGCGTTCATGCCAATTATAATATTTTATTTAATATGGCTAGTTAATACTTCGGAAGGAATTCGAAGTGAAGAGGGGACCCTTTTAGACCTTATATGTTGGCCAGATGGTAATGCAATACCTGTGATTATCGCTTGTGGTTCTATTATAGCGGTTGTTATAGAGGTATGTTTTTAAGTACTTCCGTCCGTTTCTGCCCTGTAGTCTCGGGAAATTAATAATAGGACTAAGGTAAATCCTACCTGTCGTAGAAAGCGATTAAAAGGGTTTTTGGGTTTTCGAGTTCGCGGACTTCGAATATGGGGGACCTCATTGTTTAATTAGCAAGTCCAGGGTGGACGACGAGTAGATGGTAGTCTCGTATACGTCGTGGCAAACCAAGGGTATTGAGGATGGTTGTGGCCTTGTCTGGGACATTTTAGGCGTAGTGCAGGGTGGCACTGATGCGTTCCGTACGAGGATCGCGCAAAGCATTTGGGATGACTACTGAGGGGGTTTTAGTGGGTATAAATCCCACATAATCCTGTTTTCTCCCCAGAAGCAGAGTATCATTTTTCAAATTCCCCGCCAACAAAAAAGGCTTTCTGGTTGCAATTATTGCTACCTTGTTGGCCTAGTAAAATATTTTGTAAGCAATAAAATAAAAGATAATATTAACAAAACACTAAAAAAAAACCTGACAAAATCTCACGCAATTAAAGATTTATGCAATAGTAAGACAATTACAACTGTAAAGCAATGAGTGTTTAACATCAATTAGCTTACTTGCCGTCAAGCATTGTTATCCGGTCATCCAGCAGCTTTTAAAATTACTTCGCTATTTTTATTTACCATTACAAGTGACGAGTCAACTAGCAAAGTGCGCATTTACTACTAGTGAATTTCGCTCACCGTCTGTTTACGAACAGTGCACGGTTGTCCCATTAGATGGTTTTGTTAAAATTTTGTTCTAGTTGTTCGGTTTATATCAGCTTTTTAAAGCTGGTCTGGCGAAGAGAGAGTACAACGTTACGAATGGGCTGTATTACTACATATGGGCGTTGATTGTTATGATTATAATTTTTCTCGCTATTATGTTTTATTCCGGATTACAATCAACAATTATACGAGGTAATTAATTTTCTAATTTGTAACAGTATAGTTACTTTCATTACTAGTAGGTATTGGTGATAATGATTAGAAAATAGTGACTATAGAAATTAAACCTTTGATGTAAATACCATACCCAGCGTCCCTGGTAATAATGATGAATTAGTTTTAGTTTGAAGAGCGTCTGGAAACGTATATGATATTGTTTTTTTCTGGAATGAATAATCAGGATTTACTGTAAGATGTTGTATTTTTACGAATTAAAATATAAAACAGTAAACTACATTACAGATAGTTTCGATAAGTTGTCGCATAGCTCAATGGGTGTTTTTCCTTTTCATAGCAAAAATAAAAGGAGGGATCACGAAAGCTATGTTAAGATACGCCAGTCATTTACCATCGAAAGTTGCAATAGATAGGTTGCAGACGAGATTCCGTTGCTGCGGGCGAGTGGATTATCAGGAGTGGTTCTATATTCCATGGTTCACAACTGGTGAAAATGTTGCTACAAATGCTATGTAAGTTCAAAAGTTGTTTTTAATACCTTATTGTATCATACGTATACGAAACTGTCTTATCATTATATTTTCGCCAATGGTGGTAATATCTTTTATGCAACTACTATGCTATTTTTAGGCATAGAAATTTTAACGTTATAACTATGACCTCTTTAGTTCAGATCGGTGTATTGGTTGTACGATTGATCAGAAGAGCCCGTACACAAGAATGTTAACGGAGTGTCTATATTGTATAAGAAACTTGAGCCAGAAATATTTGAATTGTGGTCCTTGAATGAAATATCTAACTATATAAAACAATAAGGCTATTAGCCAGCGATTTTCGCGTTAATATTGCTTTTTTTTTATCATTAATGCATGCTTTTTATATTTCAAAAATGATATTGTTATGTAATTGATAGTATCCAGTTAAATTTTTGTCCCATGCCATCAAGTTTCGTTTACAATGAAGAAAATTTAGTAAAAAAACTGGGATAACATATTTTTAGCAATCAGGTATAATAATCCCTTTACAAACTTGGAACTTGTTTTAGAGGACAGATATTAGACTTCTGTGAATACCGAAGGTACTTTTAGTAAACGACGAATCTCTAATCCGGTTATTTTTTTTCTTATAATATTATGTTTTCAAAGGCGCAGCGGGTCGTGTTTGTATCCATTTCCAATTAGAAGCGAAGTACTAAAAAGGTGTTTATAACCTAATAAAAATTTGATTGCAGCGCAAATAACCGGTTCGTTGCAGACAACGTACCGTACAGTTGTTGTTCAAAGGACGTGCTCTCGCCTTGCATACACCACGGCGTCACAAAGCCGGGCGTTATTTATAAATACAATCCATCGGTGCGTTCAAATATTACTCAGTTTTCTTTCAGAATTTGAATTTTTTAGTCAGTTACAATCAATATCAACTTGTTGTACAGAAACATCTTACTATTTGGACGGAGGGCTGCGAAGAAAAGTTAATAAATGAAATGATGTCAGTTTCGTGGCGATTTAATGCTGTGATGTCTTTGATCATTATAGCAATGGTTCGTTCGTGTATAATAATTTATTTTTATTAAAAATGTATTATTTAGTGTAAACAAATTTATATAATTTATGTTTGAGACTCGCTCTACCTACTGACACGTTTTACTATCGCATCACAACACCAGACGGGATAGTACTCAACACTAATGTATTATCATAATAAGAGACCGTTATCTTATTCAATTGAATTACGTAGGAAATGTAATTACAAGTTGTACGTTTTTTTTAATTAAAACTTACGTAACGTAGCTGCTGTTCGTAGGAAATATTATGTAGCTTTTTTTTTGTTTGTATCATGTTATATCTACTTTCAAAGATAATACAAGTGATCGCGGTGCGATATTTACACACCGCTTACAAGAACGGCCTCCATTGCGGCAACCAGATAACTTGTTACGCTTACCTGTTGCGTTCGGCTACTGACACGAAGATTCAGCAGACCGCGAGAAGAAAGGCTTTCAGAAAGAAAAAGCCGAAGCAAACTCGCACCCTGCAATGGGTCACGGGAAACTCGCCGCCGGCTATAAAACCATATCTTAGTTCATCAGATATTAATAGTTCCGATGAACTGTTAAAGCCAATTTTCGAGTGATTTAAAATCAATGCAAATTATATTAACAAAGTTATATGAAAAATTATCTCATTGATATTGTTTACGCATCTAGTCAAGTTGTGTTAATGATTACGGTATACATGAAAATAAAAGGAATACTTCAAGCACCATTTTTTCTTTATTAAAAAGATTTCAAACATATAACATACACACAATCCAATAAACAAAAGATACAGAAATAAGACGATACATTTATTGCAAGAAATGATAATCCGGAAACCTTAGTTATAGAAATTCTGGTCCTTAAAAACACATAACCATAATAATAATAAATGATAAGTTTAATATGAATAATTTATCCGCCAACTAAATATGCTTATTATACATATAAGTGTGAAATTTATTTTTCATTAAGGAACTTGTTTATTTTATCTGGCTCAGCTAACTCCTTGAGGCGGTGGAGGTTGTCCCACCAGAGTTTCAATCGATGACGGCGAACCATGTTGAACCATGGAGTTAGAGGTCCCTCCAATGTTGGTAAAAACCTGTAAAATATCAATGTTAGTCGAATTGTATGTATAACCGAAGATATTTTGAATATACTAAATTTGATCTCAATTTTATACGATGTTAAGTGACAATGGAGCACAAATTGATGAAGATTGCTTGCTCACAACAACCTGTCATAATTATGACAGCTTTGCTATTTTGGCGGGAGATTAGCAATATAAGTAAAGAAAGTTAAAAAATTCTTCCACCATTCAAACGCCACATATATGTGGTGTACCCGGTTAACCATTGTGCGATTTTTTCTTAAACGATAATGTTGTTTTCTTAAAGAAATAATAAATTACATTCAATGGTAATAATAAAAATAATTCGTTTTATTATAATAACAATAAGAGTTAAAGCAACAATAACAGTTTAATTTTTTTTTTCATATAAAATAACAAATTTTTTATTAACAAAAATCAAAAATGAGATTCATAAGTTATTATATTTGATGGACATCAATTTTTCAAGTTATTTTAACAAGTAACTTTTGCATAAAAATTAGTCCGCTTTCTAGTGTAAAAATATTACTTTTATATTAACACCATTACTTCAACTCAAATTGAGCAATTGATATAAAATAAACTTTGTACTGTAATTAGCTCTTTACGAAATAATTGTAATACCTATTTAAAAACCAATTAATAAAACGTTAAATATAAATTAATTGTAATTTTTTGTATTATCTGTTGATAAGATTTATATCAGACACAAACAGATTCTATTAGACAGGAGATATTGAAGTCGGCAGTAAGGAAACAAGTTGAATGTTAGGTAAAATTAAAAAATCGAAGTAGATGTTGTTACTAGTAAGGTTTTTTATATACAAACATTAGCGGTGATTCTGTAGTTTGAGTGATATTTTCTGCTTCCAATATACTAACACTGTTTATGCTATACAATTACAGATGAACTATGACTTCTTAGATATTCAATCCTATTGTATAAATATACAAATTTTATAAAAAATATGCAGATTTGCTGTTTCCTTTGAGAATCGTCGTTGCGTAATAGTGTTAGCTTCCATTTGTTTTCCTTGTGAGATGCACGAAGACATTTAATTTGTTACTTTATGTATATATATCTTGATCACTTTTTGTGTTTTTATGTTGTATTGTTATATTTTTTTATCTACGATGGATTTATTTGATAACAGTTTCACAGGATTTTATATAAGTGAGGCCTTGGACGTAAAGTATACTCGCCTAGAATACACTGGTTACCATAATATGCCGACAGCAATGCAGTTATGGTGGCGGCAGATTCACAATATGATGGACAACAAACTGCATTTATACGGAGCCGGAATAGAACCAGAACCACAGTGATACATACAAGGCCAGTGGTTTTTACTGCGCCATAGAAGCAGTTGGATAGAATATCTAACTTCTTCCATTGAGTGACGATGTTTTAGTTACAATGTCTAGCCAAATTAGTAATACAATGTTATTAATGGTTTTAAGTACACAGTTAAAATAATACTATGTACACCTAATTATCTTTTAACTCGATTTTAAGCGCCCTGTTTACATACTAAAATGAAAACTTTAAATCATATAGCTTTTTAAATATGTACTTTAATTATTAAAATGTGTATGCGCGAAATAAATTCGGAAGTGAACTACAACAAGAGAATTTTAATATTTTTTACACTTAATTCTCTTTTTATATAAATTCTTTGGTTAGCTATCTATCGCGAAAAAAGAGAATTATGTGTATATAAAAATGTTTATGTAAAATAATTTAATTACTCACGCGTTAAATTCATTCTTAGGCACGAAACAGTATTCAGATATTTCATTTGGGTTCGGTTTGACTTTTAAATCGCTCTGGAGGAATAAGATGTGGTCTATCTCATGTTCACCCCAAACGCCGTCGCCTGGGTCGTGGTAGTGCACCCGCGTCAGGAATACGAATAATTCTGGATCCATCTAATACAATATTACATAGTTTGCTTATTTAAATCCCTAAAGGAATAACGATTTAGTCTCGAAATGAGAAAATTTAAAAAAATTGTCTTTTTTGGTTTCCACTACTGGAACATGTCTTGTGTGGGTATACATTATTCATTCTGACACACTACATCATCATGTCGGACAGCGGGTAGCTGGCTGATATAGGATATCCACACCGATCAAGTCCATCCAGCAGCTCCCCGAGATTTTCAACAGGTTATCAATCCAGCTTGTAGTCTATACATCTACTAGTATCTGGTCACCACTTGAGGATGTAGGAGTCCTTCGAGCGATGTCCACAGACCATTGCTAACAAGGCTAGCAATCAATTGGGCTATGTCGGTGACTGTCTTCTCTTACGGATTTCATCATTTTTGATTTGATTAAGCTAGGTAACAATACAATAGATATTTCCGATGTCTTGTTTATTATTTTAGAACTTTCTACAATACGCACAGGAAAAATTTTGCATCTAAAAGTCTAACAACTAATAGATGTTCAAGATGCAAGAATTTTCTGAGTACAAAATTGTATATAGTAATATGATGGTTGTCTGGGAGAACGCAGTGAAATATGAAGCAAAGTTTTATGAATACCTGCTCTAGTGGGATGCCCAATTCATAATTCAATCGACGCCTTGCTGCCGTGACAATTTCTTCAGGCTTGTTATCTATGTACAATGGGTGGCTGCAGCATGCATTAGTGTAATAATCTGGATATGTCACCTAAAACAAATAACTTTTAATACCTGCTGACCCCATCTTTAAGTTTTATCAGACCTTGTATAATGTGTAAAATAATGATAAACAGATGTTTTTTTTCAAATAAATACAAAACTGCTTCATATTACATTGAAAGTAAGTTAAGTGCATAAATAATGTTGACATTCATAAATATTCAAGTAAATGATATCTTACTTACATTTTACCTTGTGTTCTTATTTTGTAATAAGTTACTCAAAATTTATAAAAAACATTTCTGAGAACAAGTAATATTTTACCTTCTGGCTGGCTCTCCTTTGCAGCAACATATCCCCTCGTTTGTTAAATAGAAATACACTAAAAGCGCGATGTAGAAGGATACTGCCATCGGGTCCAACTTTGTGGCAATCTCGTTTTGTTGCAGTTCCAATAAAATTATCCTTTTCATCAACTAGCAAACATATGTCCTTATCTAAGGCTTCAATCTGAACAACAATAATCTTCTATTAACAAAATGGTGGTAGTAAGGTTTATGTACACAGCACAACATTGAGCTCATCACCTTGATATACAAGATGTTAAGTTTCGTTACTTTGGTGATTTCACTAGCTACAGCAACTTTCAAACTGGAACACAGTAACATATGTAAACTACTGATTGGTGGCAGAAATAGGAGCTGCGGTGGTACCTGCCTAGATGGTCTTTAATAACAGAGAACTACCACCATCAGTAATATTTTTTAATTTGACTATATGCATACAAAGATTAATTGAATTTATAATACAATGCAATATGTTTCACCTGATTTTGTTCTACATCACTGACATCTGGCTGTGGTTTTACTGGTTCTGAAGCGAGGAACCTTTTCTCATTGCGTATTGTACTCCATAATCTTCTAGATAAGCTTCTGACAAGCATTTTCAGCCTGCATGTGTAGAGGAACAGTAAAGAATAATTCAAACATAAAAGAATATTTTTGAACAATAGTGCTATTCGTCACAATGAGGATGTGGAAATAAGAGAGTATTGTGATTTAGCATGATAATGGAACAATACATATAGATGTAATGATTAACATTGAAAAGAAATAACAAAAGATTATACAAAAGCAAAAGGAGATAATATTATAATTATTTTAATGTACTCATACAAATTTATGGAATACTGTAACAATGAATCTATTAAAGATATGAGATTGACAATGTAGAGGTTACAAATAGTTTTTTCAGGGCCCTTTGTATGAAATTTGTTTTTCTGCAAAAATAGTACATCACAATCAAAATTAAGGGAATATCTATTATAATTTTAGAAATTTTCTATTATAAATCAAATGTATAATAACAATATGAAAAACTGAAAATGATTATTAAGTTTTCGTAATTTAGAGTTACAATATTTTAATTAAGTAAAACAGAATCTGAAAGATACTATATAGCATAACTTATTGCTTTGACTTATTTATATTTTGTATCCTATTTCAAATAACTAAATGATTAGAACACCAGAACAAAATCTTTTAAACATTCTCAATATGAATATTTATAAAATGTAGAAAAGAGAACATGGATAAGTTTCAACCCTCTTTTGTTTTTGTTCTTAGGTAATTTTGGTCAAATTGCTATTTATACAATTATAACTTGATGAAACAATGTGTTAAGTAGCAATGATGCAGTTATCGCACAAATATCACACACACACATACAAGCTTAAACTTATACCACGTAATTCTTTTTGTGATTCAAGAGAAAAATCTTTAAATTATGTCAATAAAATGAATTTATGTGGGAACTTTGATCTGTTTCGTTATTTCATGTAACGGCAAATTCCAAGAAAATTAACAACATAAAAACAAAAGTTAGCGAGAGAATTTAACTACATTTGGACCGGTTTTTATATAATTACAATTCGATTAATCGGGAATTGTGATGTTTGCGCCATAAACGCTTTTTGTAATGAGCAACGAAAAGAGAACCTTACCTATAATTATTTTTGTTTGGTTTGTTTAAAATTAATGACACTTTAATAAAAATACCAGATATGATATAAATATATCAAGTTAGCAGAAATCACTTTACACTCGGTACACTCTCATCGGAGGCCAACGTACAAATTGAAGAGATATGTAAAATATGAGAAATGTCAGTGTCATTTACGATCATGTCATAATGACTAAGACCAATTTTTTTTTTGTAAATATTTTACGGCTCTGGATACGAGGGATCAACACCAATAATGAGAAGTGTTGAAATCATAAAACTACAGTTACAATAAATTCGAAGAAATCACTGTCTCTGATTCCTAATAATTACAATATTCTTTTTGGTTTATTACCTGTTCATAAAAGTAACACTGAAGCTATTCATTAAATGTTCTTGTTATGAATTAAAAATATTGTATCTATTAAAAATACGAGCAACCCGAAAAAAATTATTAAAATATATGTTAATATATTTTTGGCACACGCACAAACCGTGCTTATGCCAACAATTGGGAAGAAGAAGAAAATATATGTTAATATTAAATTCTTACTGGTAATGGGCCGTTTGGTACCGAAGATCGTTGCAGTTATTATCTTACCCCCTGAACTGGTCTTCGCCCTGTCGTGGCGGTGGGGCTCAGTAGCCGCGCCCTGGTCATACAAGGTGAAACTATGAGGAACCTATGTACTCAGTGATAGATGTAAGACCGGCCCGGGGTGGCCAGACCAGATAAGCTAAGTGAGCTCACCGCGTATGTGTGTCGGTGTGTTGCGGGTGTAGGGTACGGTGTGCCATGCACCGAGCTCACTACTCTCTATAGTTGAGGTGAAGTCGTGGAGTTAGAGGAGTTTCGGTATTACAATTTGACGTTCTCCCTACCCTTCGCAACTAAGCGGTGAGGCTATGGGGGACGGTTGGTTGTGAAGCCCAAGACCGGATCCGCTACGGGGTGCCGAGGGAGCGTGTTTTGTTGGCTTCCACGGCCTCTGAGCGACGAATTCTGGGGTATCCGTTGTTCAGATGAGAATAAGAAGCCGAGGGGAAGGTGCGCTGTATGTTCCGACGTGTCCTAGCAACGGGAGAGTTTCTCCCCTGAAGTTAAACTGCGCGGTGCGGCCGGCCCTGGAGCGTTCGTGGATGTGTGCGGAAGCGTCCTTGTGGCCTCGTCGTAAAGCAACAAGAAGGAACATCGTGCAGGTTTTGGTCGGTACAATTCCAATATTATCTGTCTGCGAAGACATTTCGCTTACCTTAAAAAGAAAAGGTACAATCGCAGCTCCTATTTCTGCTGCCAGATTGTAGGGTGCAAACATTAATAAGAATTTCATAGTTGAAATATGGTTAATTGGCATAAAATAAATGTAGTAATGGTTTTTTGTTGATGGTGTTGAAATTGACATTATTTTGTTATTAATACCGGATAGAACTTTAATGTGTAATTTAAACCTGTACACAATAAACATTTATTATAAAATCGTAAGAATTTTTTTAAAATTATTGTACGATCAATACAGTTCCCCACGTCTTAGGTTCACTGGTAGAAAATGCCCACAGGCATTAAGTCCGCCTTTTGTATCGAAATTTTAGGTCTTCCAATAAAGATTTAAAAAAAGAATAAAATAAACGATTGATTTAAACACAAATGTGTTAAACATTTGATTACTAATAGTATGAATTTTACTGATTTTGATAGTGAAAAGACATTAGTAAATTATGACGTGTAAAATCAGGTCAGATATTAGCAATATAGGGGAAGGATTGTTATGCTGATGTAACAATCTTATAATATGATGTAATGACTTTATTATCATTGTTGCTATAAAAATTCGGCTTTCGTAGGTTGTATGTATACATTGCAAATAATAACTTAAAATAATATTTAACAATTTTTTTTAAAATCACTAATACAAATTGGCTGACAGACCTATTTATTCCGTCATTTTTAGTATGAAAATTCAACTCTTACATGCAACAAATTACTAGTGTAATGTAATAATTATAACATGTATCTTAATTAAATATAATGTAACTAACATGTTTTGTTACGACTTTCATTCATACGAAATCTTGAAGCATGGAAGTATAAATAGTCGAACAAACTCTAAATTTTACACATAAACTAATTTTAATCCAAAGATCCAACAGACGCAGGAAGTTTATACTCCCGCAGTGTCTAAAATAACTTTGGTAAAGGATCATGGGAGAAATGCATATTCAGAAATATAAGTTTTAAGTGATTATAATAGTGTTTAAAAATGTTCCTGTGGTCTCATTACTAATTACATTCTTATTTGGGATTTCTTATTAAATGTTCATCATGACAAAAGTTAAATTAGCTATAAGGATTAGACCGTTTACAGAGAAGTTGGTTCAAATACTATAAAGGTTGTTAATTTCAATAATTTTAAAATATTAATATTTAATACGTTTACAGGGAACTGAAGTCGGAAAAAGATCGAATTGCAATTATAAATGTGAGCGATGAGCACACAGTAACTATAACAAATATGAAAGTAAGTGACAATAAAAAAAAGCAAAAATTTAATTGCTAAAATCAAAGGTTGAAAAATGTTATAAGTATTTCTAAAAAATTTTTGGTAGTAGTTAATTTAACAATTTCTAAAATTATATAATGATGTTATCTTGTTAATAACATTATTTATCTCGCTCCTAAAATATCGTATACAGTATTAAAAGTATCATATATCGTATTGTATCGTATATCAAAACATTGTTGTCAATTATTAAATAGTTTGATGTATTTGTGTTGATATAATTCTTTAAAAAAAATTCTGCAAGATTAGTAATGCATAAAATCGCATGTTTTACAAATGTAAATTTTGAGCAGGTTAATTCATCAGGCGCTGGTGACAGTAGGGAACGCGTTCGACCCTACTCCGCTGATTATATTTTCAACAGTGTTCAGTATCAAAATACTGATTATGCCACTCAAGAAAAGGTATTGTACTTTATAAAGTTGTTATATAACTAAATACCAATGTTTTTTGTGTTTGTTCATTAGTTATTAGGTATTTTTAACTTCATATTACTATAATGAAAATAATAGTTTCAAGAAGCTTTATTCATGTAATGATATCCATAGATTATTAGTACTAAGAATCGTTAACTGTAATTTCTTGTATTATATTTTAATGTACAGATTTATAACACTGTTGGTCAAGAAGTGTTGACCAGTATATCACAGGGTTTGTCAGTCTGCGTACTTGCTTATGGACAGAGTGCGACGGGTAAAACTTATACTATGATGGGTACAGAATCTAAACCTGGTTTGATACCAAGACTTTGTAGAGCGCTTGGAGAAGAAGAGCCCTTAGATGTAAAAGTAAGGTAAGATAATTTGTAGAAATTCGAACGTATATTGGAAGGACAATGTCTAATTCCAGCTAGTTACAGTTTATAAATTCAATGATAATAGAATCTTGCGATGAACATAATATAACGGAAATAGACAATTTCAGTACAAAGAAAGCTAAATTGTTTTTAAAACATTTATGCATTACGTGTGAAGAAGACATGGATATGGTTGTAATGCACGCGATACAGGCACGTCGATGTATTTATTACCGTATATTGGTAATAACGTCTGTAATCGTTTTATTAACTGCTAAATCTATTGTTTTTTTCTTTGTTTAACTTTATACCTCTGCTTTGAGCGTTGACTTTTGAAAAATGATGTTTTCTTAATAAATTATAGTAAATTATTTTCATGCTAATTTTAATTTTCATAAATAACTATTTATTTTATTAGTGGTTGAAAATTAAAAAAACAATAACTTAATGTCAAATAGATAATCTTAAATTCACTCTGTTATCTTACACTTTACGGTTTACTTGGTTAGATTAAGTTAAAAATTACATAATTTTTAAGTACATTTAGCCAATTTCTTCAAACGCGTGAGTTTTTCTCATTAGAAAAAGATCTCGCGTCTTAGAAATAAACACAAGCTATTAAGAACGTATTTTTTGTGTTACCTGTATTCGATTAAGGTGGAATCAAGTCATAAACAGAACACCAACTTTCTGTCTGAAGGTTACCACGTCACGCGAGCTCTTGCACCTGCCGACTGCTTATCTTTACCAATATCTTCTCACATATCCAGTTATATCAGATAGTGTCATGTACAGTCATACTGCGATGCATACAAAGTCTGGCTTTGATTGACGTTTGAAAACAAAACAAATAATGTGCAAATAGTGCAAAAGAATTTATAGACATTTCCACTGTCTTTCGAGTTATATTTGAAATAAAACAAAACTTAAAAGTATCGGCCATTTTTAAACTTATTGCTATTTTTTTTTTTACATAACTTGAGTATAACAGTTTTTGTTTTGGTTTTCTTTAAAAGCTTCTTAATGTGAAAATTTATCAGAAATCGCCTAAGTTATTGAAAACCTTTTGTTTTATTTATTTGTAAGTTTTCAAAAACTGTTTTGTTCCCCGGTAAGTTCATAAAAAAATAAACATATCTATGATCAGTGGCGACGGTACCCTAAACGGCGACATGGGGGTGCGACTACACTTTGTAGTTATTGTAGTAAGGCTTCAGGCTTCCTTGGATTAAATCCGCCCAACAGTTCATTCGCGCGACCGTGCCGCCCGCCCACGGCCGACAAACGAGTCCATGGAGTCTAAGACTTGTATTTAATTTATACATAAAGTAAATTTATTAGCGGTAAGTCCTAATTAGCCAAATTAATTTAAAGTTGTGATAGATATTAATACAGTATTATTTTTTGTTTCTCTTAAATTACAAATACATTAATATCGATAATTGCCAATGCATGCAAACCAATCTAAAGAAAATTATAAGATATTTTCCATGGAATTATTTAATGCATTTATTTAAAACAGTGGTTATCTCTGTTATAATATCATTCCCTTTGTTTTTTTTTAAGTATCAATCAGGAGATTTTCAAAACGATTTTAAAGAATGGTCGCTTTTTTTAAGACGGGAACAAATTATTTTGTAAGTAAATTTCCAATGTAAAAGGTGGAAACTACGAAAGATTTATTTAAATCTGAGAAGCTCCTTTGCACTTTTGTGTTGTTAACGATGGTTTTTTGTGGTTGAAAAGACCTAGAAGAAGACCTTTTTAATTTAAAGGAAATTCAAATTCAGTGAAGGGAAAATAGGAAAGATAAAATTTAGATCAGTTAATAACTTTTAAATTTTTTAAATGATTGTTTACTGTCTGTGTATTTTGAATTAAGAAGTGTGGTTAATAATAGCGAGTAAGACCTTTAAATTTCTTGTCACTGCTCTTATCGTTTTATGCAATTGTATATTACATTTAAAAGTTTAAACACTGTCGACATTGTTTAACATTTAATAAATGGCGTTAATATTTTCGTAAATATTATGTAATTTAGTATTTTCCGATAAATTTAATGAAACTTAATAAATTTATGCATAGTTCGTAAAAACTCTCTTTATGAATACATTTTTATTTACATTAAAGCAATTTCTCCTCACTAGTTATATATAATCTCTATAGTATAGAATAAATCTTAGGAACCTTATGAAGTTTTAGGAGCGTACCATGATTGGATTTTATTTAGTAATAAAGATACACAAGTCCTGCCTGCTGCCAAGAAATTTTCGTTGACCTTTGAAGATTTTAGGCACTTTTCAATTACGAAGCGTTTTAATTTCCATTTCCAAAGAGTTTCAAAAAGAGGAGGTTGTAGTATTATTTTTAATTAGTAAAGTTAATTCGTATTTCGGTTGACGATGCGACAAAAGCTTGAATGTGTTCAAATAAATAAACTACATTATGTTCGACGCCATTGACTTGTTTTATTATGACAATAACGTAGAAGGTGTCGGTCCGCGACGCCGTCGCCCGCTATCACGTAATGTTGTAGTTGTCTTAAATGAAATAGAGTTGTCTATTCATCGCAGCAAATGTTTTATCCATTTTTGCTTCTTCAACCACCTTGTAAAAAAATGGGTGTGATTACTTTAATACGTGTTTGTTTGCCGGCGACTACGTAAATGGCTGACCCAACATCCATCTGATTTTTTGTTTTAAATTTTTGTAAGTATAATGTCATGTGAAGATATTCAACAATAATTTCCTTTATTTTGTCTTTTTTATAATTGTATAAGTTATTTAGGTTGTGTTTATAATTTTTTTAGGTAATTTCTTGGTAGATAGGACATTATCGCAAAAGGGTATTCTAACAAACAATTCTATAACCAGGTAGTTAATTACTTTCTCGCAAATTTTCCAATGAAGCGAAAACACGTGAACTTAGATTGTTAGAAGTTTATTAAACGGCCATTTACGGTTCATTATTATAGTCATTTATTAAACATTAATCTTTAGTGACAATTTAATTTCTCTTACACACTGTATCAGCGTACATAATGTGGCTTTAGTTTTAATAAAACCCAATTTAGTTTACTTTTTACGAAACTGTTTATCATATATTTTTTATCGAATTATGTTGTAATGTCAAATTTAAATTATATTCTAAAACGTCATTTAATGGCATACAATGAAATAATCTAAAAATAGTATTAACATTAAATCCTCCTTGATCGGTCGCTCTTATAGGCCGAAACATCCTCCCGCCTCGTTGAAAGACTCTTTCAACCAAGCAGGTCTTCTGCCGTTGGTAGAGGGCACAAACGGACAAAGGGTCGCCGCACACAGCCTCGCCCGGTATTAATGTCCGCCACTCTGGAGACTCCGTCGGCTCCAGGGAACAATTTTGTTACTCGACCAAGGCGCCAGCACAAGGGCGGGATGTTATCCTCCTGAATGAGAACTAAATCGCCGATGTTTAATTTAGCTGTGTTGCTCCTCCATTTGGAGCGCTGCTGCAATTCAGCTATATATTCCTTTTGCCAGCGTTGCCAGAAGTGCTGGCGAATTTTTTCGACTCTGGCGTATCTTTGCAGTGAGCTCTCATTGCGGCTCTGCAGGTTAGGTGTAGGCAACGCAGTTTAATGCTCTCCCGATGAGAAAGTGCCCTGGGGCGAGGGAAAGAAAGTCGTTGGGTGATGACGATAGTGGGTACAAAGGACGACTGTTAAGAATCGCCTCAACTTGTGTAAATAACGTTGATAATTCTTCAAACGTTAAATGACTATTTCCCATAACACGATTCAAATGGTATTTAGCCGATTTAATACCGGCCTCGAAAATGCCACCGAAATGAGGAGCGTAAGCCGGACTAAAGAAAAATCGGATACGCTCTTGATTAGCAAATCAGATATGGATTCAACATTTTGTTTTAAAAAACTACCTAGCTCCTTTGCGGCTGCAATAAAATTGCGTCCATTATCACAGTTGGTTCCGTTGGCTTGCCTCTCCGAGATACAAAACGTCGTAAGGTCATGATAAACGCGTTTTTAGTTAAATCACTAACACATTCTAGGTGTACACATTTAAACCTCAAACAGACAAACAAGGACATGGATGATTAGGCTGTATTGTACATGGACGTAAAATTCCTAAAGGATCGAAAATTAAATGAATTGTCATTTGGGTGACAATAGCCGTTTTTTAGCCAAGTGATAAGAATCTCCAAGCATTTCTGGATCTTTTTTTTAATGGAAGTTTTACACAGAATCTTCCCGTTTCCAAATGAAACGTATGTGCGCGAAGTGTTTTTCACACATTTTCTCCTTTTCTGTCATAAAAATCGTTTTACAATTTTTATTAGGAATGTCTTCTAACTCCCAAAATAGAGGTAGCAACTGGTTCACATCAGTTTCGTGTGACCCCATTATATTTGCGTGATAACAATTTATTGGTTTACGCATGTTTACTTTATTAATTGGACCGGATATTAACCAACCAAACACAGAATTTCTCAGTTTTGGGTAATAAGGACCAAGAGACCTTTGCTCACTGCCTATTACATCCCAAAACAGATCTGCACCTATAAGCATATCTATGGGAGCTGATTGGTTAAAATTTGGATCCGCTAATTTAATATTCTCAGGCAGCTTTAAGCCTTCGACGTTTATTGTCGCCTTAGGAATGTTTTACTTGTCAATTCCTTTATGACCAGGCACTGTAATGTAACTTTGAATGAACTATTTAATGATATTATTTGAACATTAGCCCTTTCTACAACGTTTTTTGTAGTGCTGTTGCCTATTCCTATGACTTTCAGAAGGTCAATAGGCCTTGATTGAAGAGACAATTTGTCCTTTAATGCCTTTGTTATAAAGGAGGCTTCACTGCCACTATCCAGGAGGAGCCCGGACCGTGTGAGTTTCTTTACTCGCAGGGTTTTCTGCCTTTATGAGCACAGTGGATAGAAGCACCGAGCCACATGAGTTATTTACAGTCATCATTGCTGACTGGCTGAGCACTGCCGCGATGTTTGCATCGCATGGCACAGGCTCGTGGAGCAGGCTATTGTGCATTTTGTTACACTCCGGACAAGGACCTCCACGACAATCGTTGATGCGATGCCCTTGTCGTAAACAATTAGCGCATAGCTTGTACAAAGCTACATCAGCTAATCTTTCTTGAATAGACCTAGACTTGAACGTTGAACACTCATGTACTTTGTGATTTCCTTCACAAATTATACAAACGCGCACATAAGGTTTATTTTGATTTTTAAGCGATACCGACTTCGTTTTAGTGGTACTAGGAAACGATTTTATAAATGCTGGTTGCTTGTGAGTTTGTTGAGGTGCCGGAGTTGAGTTACGCGGTACCGAGGGAGGGGGTCGCCACTGCGGGAGCGTATGCTTGGAGCTATCGTTTTCATATTTTCCGCGATATAAGGCTTCGAGGACATCCGCGCGGTCAGTTAAGAATTTTTTAAATTGGTCAAACGATGGGATGTCTTCGAGCGTGTTGCGATACTCCTCCCACTTGACAAGTGTGCTACGATCCAGTTTAGGACACAGCATAAAAATAAGCAACAAATCCCATTGGTCAGTTGGTTGGCCTAAGCTGGCTAGCGCTCGTAAATTTTTTGTGACATGATCAACCAAATAACGCAATGACCTTTCTGACTCGCGAGTGTGCACGTTAATATTAAGCAAAGAGCTCAGGTGATGATTAAGGAGCATGCGTTTATTGTTATAGCGTTCGCAGATCATCTGCCAAGCCTCCGCGTAGTTTGCTGAAGACACTTCTAAATTCGAAATTATGCGAGAGGCATCACCCTCGAGATAAGAAATGAGATATTGGAATTTGTGCACCGGTTTAATACGATTGTTGTTATGAATTAAGCTTTCAAATGTATCCCGGAACTCAAGCCAACGGAAATATGCCCCATCAAACTTAGCAATTTCTATCAACGGTAATTTAAAACCTTGATCATGATGATCGTGGCAGCACTGAGACTCTGTAGCGTTCGAGTGACACCGCTGTTTTACTTCGGTTTTGCTACAGGTAGGTTGGACTTTCTTCAGATTCTAGCTGATGCAATATTCATAATAAATTTGTTCTCAATGCTTTCACGTTCGTCTATCTCAAGCGGTAAATTATCCGGACTTAGAACCTCAATCTGACCTTGCAAAGCGTCAAATCTCACCGATAATGCCTCAAATCTGACAAGCCTGAGGTTTAATTCCGCAAGCTGCACTTGTGTGAGTTCCTTCGACTCAATTACATTATTTAAATAATTTTGAAACTTTGTTATTTGCCCTTTAATTGAGCTACGCATTGTAAAGAAGTTTTTTAGTTCCCTTGCGGGACTCGCAGAACTAAGAGGATCATCGGTAGGATTAGACATATTGAGCATAAACTTACCTGAATGTTAATATTATTAGACAAATGAAACTTATAAAAAAAACAAATACGCTCACGCTCCTCAAACGTTGTGCAGTTGCCCTTGACTTCGAAACCCAGTCCGAGCGCTCAGCTGATCTTCGTATCTGCTTATCAGCCTTTGAAGCGCGCGATTAGGCCTGGAATAGTCGGCAAAATATACGGGAGTAACACTGCTAAAAGTACGTGGTTTAAGAACTCATGAGCTTCTAAATAGCTACAAGCTTATTAATCATGGGCCACCGTAATTTCATAAGAAATGAATTTTAATCTTGTTCTTTGTTATTAAAATATGTATGCAAACGAAGAGATATTAGTTAACAAAGAAAGATTGTAATTTTAACAAATATGCTAGTATATCAACGAATTTACCCAAGTTCAGGCGATTATTTATCAAGTAAATAGAAAATAGTTTGCTATTTTGACTATTTAAACCAAATTGACGCGATGAGTTAGGGAGCCGGGAGGGAAGAGCATGGGAAGAGCACTTATCTCGAGAATTACGCTGCGCTGCACGGTGTGATACTTTAGACATGCCACTGCCGATCTTCAGACACGAGCCTTGGTACCAGTTCAGTATGGACCTTCTTCTCAAACGTTTGTCTTCCTCCTCTTTGGCGTTCTTCAAAACTGCATATGCGCCTTTCGTACTTAGAGCCGTTATTTAACTTGAGTTTACGCTGATTTCTTTCTTCTTTTTTATGTTCCCCTCATGGGCCACCAATTTATGTATCAGCGTACATAATGTGGCTTTAGTTTTAATAAAACCCAATTTAGTTTACTTTTTACGAAACTGTTTATTCATATATTTTTATCGAATTATGTTGTAATGTCAAATTTAAATTATATTCTAAAACGTCATTTAATGGCATACAATGAAATAATCTAAAAATAGTATTAACATTAAATCCTCCTTGATCGGTCGCTCTTATAGGCCGAAACACACACCTTTAATATTTTAACATTTAAAACATAACGTAAATTATTTAACTGCTGTTATTCTACTAACAAATTTAGGTTATATTTAAGTTTACACATATAACATACTAAAACATTATATATGTATTACATAAGTGCCAGTTTTTTTTTTATTATATTATGATAGACGATTACTTACAGTATTGTGTTGACCTTAAGCTTAACAACATGTTCGTGGCCCGCTTTGCGAAATACCCTTAGCGACATTCTGCGGCAAATCCAGTTTCTATTTCACAATTATACTCTTGGCACCCTTGGAGCGAAACAAAGTCAAAGTCGCTTTCGAAACTACATACGTAAACACCAAAGACATATATTAAAGAGTAAAGCCCATTTTAGTAAGAATTTTTTTTTTTTTAAGATATTACGAGCTACCGACGTTGGGTGTAGCTTTCGCGAAACGTATAAATAACAAGTTCTGTTAGATAAAAACTAAATATAGAGCACAATGGATATAATTTAATGCTTATAAGAAAATATCGTTTTATGCGTTGACAATAAAATATACCGCTTATTATTTCTTAGTTTAGCCATTGTTCTATTGACTATATTATTTTAAAATTCCACACCAGCGGATAACCTCTTGAATTGATTTTAATAAACAATACAGATTTATGGAACAATGGGTTTGATGAACTATTTAATAGAAAGCAAATCCATTTTACCGTTTCTCTATATCGTTTTCGTATTAGCAAGTTGTCTGTCTACTCAGTGTCACTAATCACTGTTGAGGTGTTTCCAGTTCGTTTCAAAGTTATTATCAGTTTCTTTTGTACATTTTTGCCATTCTAACTAGATACAAAGACGTCACAACCATTAGTAATGTCTCTTTTGATATACGTCAGCTTCGACGGCAAGGGTGTACCAATGTATTTATCAGGATACAAGCTTTTTATTTTCGACAGTTTTTTGGAAATATACAACGAGAAAGTTCACGATTTGCTCGTCGGCGAAGTAGTGCCTGGTCCAAATACTTTCAGCTCCTTACCACGACGTAAGGGGAACACTCGAAAGGATCTAAGGGTTAGGGAACACCCATCAAAAGGACCGTATGTGCAAAGTAAGTAATCTCAAATAAGTAATTATTTACACTTTTAACATAGACTTGTGTTCAATAGAAGAGTATTTTTCGTTACACTGATGATTTGAATAAAATCACATGTCACTTATCACATTTATATAATCAAAAAGAAGTATAGTTAAAATGTATTTATGTATATTGTTATTGTTGACGCAGACTTTGTTTGTGATACGCAAGAAAGACGACATTGTTTGATTTCTAATTTTATCTACTTTCACAAATAAGTCTTCAACGTTAACCTATTAAGCAAATGTGTGCAATGTGTTTACTTACCTAAACGGTTAAATAGTTCTTCGTAATCGTTCCTACGTCAATGTGTTAGTTAAGTAGTTAAGATGTTTTTACAAGATTACTTGAAGTTGAATAACTCAGGTTTTTTTATAATTTCGCTCATCAATCAGTCAGTGAAAATGCTGCAGATTTTGTTTGTTATGTTATTTTTTATTTATTTGTTCAGTGTTCCAGTAATACATTGAACAAAGGCAAATGTTATTGGGATATTGAAAAATTGTATCTAGAACTGTATATGAATAAACTGGAAATTTTGGCAAAGCGGCTTGACAAGCAATATATCAAAATTATTGTTTAGGCCTAGTGTTGTCTTAAGATATCTTTTATATTTGCCACATATAGTTATTTTTAATTCTCTGAGAACGGCTGATTTTTCTCTTTGAGGTTTGAGACAAATTATGTATATTTACTTGAAAAAAAAATACCTAGTTCTTAATGTTACATAGTATGTCTAAAAATTATTTTTTATTTTATTTTTCATTTTATTTTACTTTATCTGTATATAGAATGTTTTGTTATATTATGAAATATAATTTAATTTTTTTTGATTTGTCACTGATTTGATGTATGCTGTTTATTTATTAATAGTTTTTTTGTTTATGTGCCTATATATAAGTAATGAAAGCTGTCTCCTTAAGATGCACAATGTTTTCTATATTGCCTGGTTTAATTTATGTAAGTTATAATATATGTATTGTGTAATCTCTTGGAGACCTTATAAATAAATAAATACGCAGATCTTCGTTGTGTGCACGTCCACGACGTTGGCACCCTGCTTTCGGTAGTGGCAGAGGGTGCACGTAGACGGTCCACGGCTGCCACGCGCCGCAACCCAGTCTCATCACGATCACACGCGCTCCTTGAATTAACTACACCGCGTGCAACTCTTCACTTAGCTGACTTAGCTGGCAGGTGATAAATAACATTTAAGAATACCTTTTGTATTGTCATCATCATTTTAGCTTATTACAGTTTAGCTTAGACTTCCTTAATCGAATTCCGTCGTCACGCGTCCGATGCTAACTGCATCCAGCACTCACGAGAGATAATTAAAAAAACTAATTCCTTATTAGTTATCATTTAGTACAAAAAAGTTTAGGTATAAAATGCTCGTGACTGTTTTTATAAATGAAAATTGGTATTGTTTTTACGGTTTATAGTTATTATTAGATCTAGATCTCCAGAAAAAGTATTATTTGACCGATTTGAAGTTATCGAGTTTATTGTTCTTGCCTTTACGTTGATCAAATTATAATGTAGTGTTTGTGGACTTTTAAAACTTGTTTTTATCGACCATTACAAGAGTAATAAAACGTGTAATACACAATATTTAATTTATTACAGTGAAAAAGCCAGTTGGGAAGGATGTGGTAGAGGAAGACTGAAGGAGGGTGCGAATATTAATAAATCCTTAGTGGCGTTAAGTAACGTAATATCTGCGCTGGGTATGTCAAAAACTTTAAGTGTATAACATGTAATATGTAGGCAACTGCTTGAAACCATTACTACTTGATAATAATGATGATGCAGTTTTTTGGTTTGTTTGTAAACGTAGCCTATCCATTCACAATCTTTTTTATTGTTTCGAATAAGAAATACCTTCGTATATCTGTTCAGAGGGATTCATTTATGGATAGCGCGTCTAATTGTTATGTCTGAAATTAATGTAAATATGTTATGAAATACCTTTTATATATTTTCTAATATTATGGTAAGTAGTAATATATTAGTGTTTGTTGCAGTAAACAGAGGAAGCGCTCGAAGTCGTTTTGTACCATATCGAGACTCAGCCCTCACCTGGCTACTGAAAGACTGTTTCACTGGCGGAGGGAATATCTTTATAATTGCTAGTAAGTTTACACGGTAAACTATGTAGAAAGCATAAACGACATATATCTGAATACAGTAGTTTTTTTTAAATACAGCAAAAACTAATCTTTCATAAAAGATTACTATAGAAGACATTTTCTTCAAAAACAAGTCAAATGACATAAGACATTCAAAATTGCTGTGTTTAAGAACCTACAGCTAATAGTTAAATAAGTTTTGTTAATGTTTAAAAGCTTTTTAAAATTTTAATCGTACGGTTAAGATATAACCTTTCAAGACATCTTTACACCTCTGTTATTTGCAAAACTACTCACACACGTAATAGATTGTGTAAGATATATTACAACTATTCTTATCAATAAGAGGTAATATATCGGTGTATATTTAATCACATAGTTATATAAAAGACAGGTTACATCATTATGTCTTGGACAGCTTGCGAGGCTTAGTGGCTAAGCAGTTGTCTTGACATGGAATAACCCTGGTTCGAGTTCAAGAGCTATAAATTGTGGAGTATGGAAGGTTTTGAACTCGCCTTTTACCACCCTCGTTTTGAAAATATGCTGCCATATTAACGCTATCCGGCTGTTAAGTGTATACTGACATCTGCGATAACTTATTTTCATATAAGATTATAATTGAAGTGTTAACTTATTGTAAGATGAAATGGTGTTAAAGCCCAATGTAAACTGACTATAATTTGCTCGTAAATTCTTTGAATGTACATAATGTTGGTTTACATTCAGTTATATCAACAATAGCGTCAAAATGTTTTATTTTTTCTTGTTAACATATTTTTATAATATTTAAAAAACAAATATAACACTATACGGAGCACTTTACAGTGACTATAGTACAAATGTTTTGAAAATGGTAAAATTAATGTACAGATAAAAATTAATTTTAAATTATCAAAAGCATAAAAATTTCACAAAAAATATAGAAGTTCTTAATTTAGCTAATATTTTAATTACATATTAGGAACACTCACAATTTTAGTAGAATCTACCGGAAGTAATAATAGTGTTTTAGGTTATGTTGGAATAAGCTCTACACCAATGTCCTTTTCCTTTATTACTTGATAGTTTATACTAACATTTATTATTATACTTTTTCTGGTTCTCAACAAATAAATAGGTCAAATGTGACATTAAACGTGACCCTAATGATGTTAAACTTTATAAATGAAAAAAAAGAGCAAATAATGCATAGGAAATGACTTTCTACAATTACAGTTGCTTCCGGAGAAAAAGGAAAATGGCGGACAGATAGTTTGCTAGATGATAAACATGGTTCTCTGTAAATCTACAATTTTACTATTATGTTTGCTTCAATAGAGATTAAAGTCCTAATTTTCTTTGCATAACATACACTTTAGAATTGTTTTAAATTGATTCAACACTATAGTTGTCTGTCGCGTTAACTGTAAACCATTCCCAAATGATTTATTTTTCTTTTTTTTCCTTTAAGAGTATACTACTTATAATAACTACTATATAATATTACTAATTTGATTGCTATTTATATCCATGATAGTTAAAGTCATTAAGTAGAGCAATAAGCCGTTGTTAAAATGTTATGGTCAAGCGGATCACTTATCATCAGGTGAACGTCGTGCTCGTCCCGCTGCTTCGTCTAATAAAAGTAAAAAATTTTTTTCTCAAATCGGTTTTAATTAAAAAGCTAATGAATATTAAAGCATTCGCCTTACAAAATATTACTCCATGTCATGGTCAAACTAGGCTAAATCGAATTATAGTGCTAGCCGGTTCTAGGTAGGTTTATATAATTGGACTCGTAGTTTCATTACATATTTGCTATGAACATTTTCTTAAATTTATAAGGAACTTAAATCTACTTTTTTTCCGACAACGTGGCGTAACGAGAGGAAAGTTCTCCTAAACGCAATTTCTACCTACCTATAACTAAGTTAGAATAACATAACATATTAAGTCTCGTTACCCTCAGTAATTTCATTAGTTACTTGCCTTTTAAACCGAAACAGAGTAACTTTTGCCATTTTAATTACTGTTTGGAGGAAGTAATAAGTGCTGTAGACAAGTCACTGTACAAGTCCGTACCAACGAAGATCTTCAGGAAATTGTGCGTTGTATTTTTGTTATTTTAAAGTTTTCATCAACAGTAATACAGGAAACAACTTTATTAAACTACTGTGTTTATATCAGTACAAATTTCTTTAGGATAACTTTATATTACTTTGCTCAACAAAAAGTGCTTTAATAAAATGTGCTCTTTAAGCTGTATCACCGAGTGGCGCGTGCTACGGTGAGTCAGCCTCCACACTCCGTTGGGCATCTCAAGCCCGCTGTTTACAGACTACGAAGGCAATAGCTACTACAGGTGCAATCTCGAAGATTGCTCTGCAAGCGCAGCTGGATCAATTATTGTCCGAACTTAGCAGACATCATATACGTTATGTAATTATTCCATTATTTATTTCCAATTTACTTATTAATCATACTCTAATAAGCTATCACTCGCGTAACTTGCAAATCGTAATGTATCATTTTTATATTGCAGATAATTGAAACCGGTAAAATAAGTTACGATGACAAACATTGGTTCTTAGGAACTAAAAATAAAAATTTCGTCGCTGGTGATTCACAAGCAGCAACAAAAATAGGCAACATTATGAATACAACTCTGAAAAGCGATACCAATAATTCAGAATCAACTAACTCATCAGCAGCGAGCGGAAGTTCTGATATGATTAATATCCTTGGTAAAAATAGTCTTGTAGATAGAGAAATAAATAAAGAAGTAGATAAATTAATTGGCCCTGCTTTAGAACGAACAAGAAGTGGCAGTGTTTTAGAAATTACAGCACCATTACGACATAAAAAGAGACAGTACTGTTCACAAGAAGTTTTATCAAACGAATTGTTTTCCCATGGTGAACATACGAATCAAATGTCTAATATTAATGATTCTCCTAATAATAATAAGCAGGTGATTGCATGTAAAGAATCCCATGTTCCGGTTTTGTACGATAATCAAAGAGCAGAAATTATTGCATCCGTCACAGAAAGATTATATTCTAAATTTAGAAAAGAAGCTGCTTCTAACAAAACGGAATCGATAGTAGACAAAAAAAATGTGCAACCTTTAAACGAGTTAAAGATTTGTGCTAATGCACGTCAACGGCTTATGGAATTAAGTCAAAAAGCTATTAGGAATAAAAGAAGAATAGGTATACCAGCACATACTCAGACTAAAAAAGTTGTTGTTCGGGTTAAAGATCAAGAAATCGATGTACAAACTGACCTTGCTCCATATACTTTTGATATAAATGGTCCAAAAACTCTTTATAAAGATGTTGCTACAGAAACGGTTCCCATAACGCCTCGGTATAAAGAAGTAGCTTCTGGAGAAGGCTGTTTAAGTTTTTTTGATAAGTCTACTACAATGGAATTAAAAAGGGATGTCAAAGTACATTCTTCTATAATGACTGACGTTGTTTTGAAAAACAATACCTCTACACAAACTAATATTATGTTACCAAAACGAAGAAAAGGTGCTACACTATGTACAAAAGCAAATAAAAAAAAATATGAAAAAAAATCTATCAATTTAAAAAATAGCGCTCCTCCTTCGGTCATTAATATAAATATATCACCGGTATATTCATTGGATTCTGATACTTTAAGCTGTAGTGATAGTTCAGAAAATGGGGATATTAAAAAGAAAAACAGAAATATTGATGTCGCACCTGATATTTTGACACATCATAACAAAACTGATAAAGTAACTGAGGTGAACCAATGTATTTCTGAAGAAGTATGCGATGAAAAGAATATTAGAAATAATAATAAAGACAAACACGAAGTTTTAAAATACAATAACAAAATCAAAGAGGACTTTCCGGACGATGAAGAATACCCTTTACCCCGTGTGACTGTAGATACAAAAACAACTGTTGATCAGGATGACATTAAAAATATGATTCTGGGTCGAAACATGAACTCATATCCTTATAACATAGTACTTTCTCCAAACAAATGTAAAGAATCAAAAACGATTATCAAGTTTAGAGATTCTGAATCAAAATTTACGAAGAAATGTCAAGCTAACGATAATAAGAAAAGAGAAGATTATATGAAATGTGATAATACTGATTATGCTTTTTCGGATACTTCAGAATCAAGTAAATTAGAGTCAAACTTGCATGTTTGGAACGCAGGAACTATACGTAGTTTTAATAAAAAACGGGTACAACAACAACTTGGGAACAAGTGTCCCCTGCCCATGCACAAAAATAAATCTGCATGCAAAAGCCAGAATAGTAGTTATTACAAAGACCGTCTCATCGAGCAAACTGATACAGATTTAAATATTAATACTGACGTTACAACGGAACACGCATGTAGTGCAAAGAATGTAGACAAATGTTTGACGAAAAAATCTACTAACACATATCAATCAGAAGAATGTTTAAACATTACTACGGACAAACTTACCGACCGTAACGAGCGCAACAGTTTCGAAAATATTGAATGTAATATCATTAAATCGTGTAAAGGACTAGAAAAAGCAGTGTCCTGTTACGAGGGCTATTTGGATAAATATTATGAAAATAACGATTATTCAACAAGAAGTCCTACAGAATATTTACAGTATTTGGTTAATTTAAGAAGAGAAGTAGTAAAGGAATCAATTAGCACATATAGTACTGGAACACTTTCTTCAGATTAAAATAGCTTATAAAAATTTTCAGCAGATTATTTTAGTTTTTGTAATTATGTAACGTGATTTGATGCAGTGTAACTTTTTTAATTATATCTGCAGTGGTAATGTGTGACTTATCTTTTAGTACTGTTATTACATTATATACAAACTGATGCATTTAAATACTTATAAAAGTTCTCCTATATTTTATTTTGTCAAGTGTTCATAAATAAGCTAATACAGTGTAATTTTATAGATGTGTGTAATAAAAAAATAGTGTTTGTATTTGAATATTATATCTTTACGGGTGTTTACGAATTTCAGGTGAACATTTTTACTGAAATGCGCACATAATCCTTGAGAAGAATTGCGTGACAAAAATATAAACAGACAAGTGTTATAACATCAATAAAGTAGCAATTCTAAATATTTCTTATTTTTTATAAATTGATTAAAACAAAACCTTTTGACTCCTTAAAGTATCGATTGAAAATAAATAACTAAGAGAAGAACTAGTTAAGGAAAACATAGTGAGGAAACCGAAATGTTTAAAGAACCAACAATCCAGTAGGTCCCAGAAGTGGGATTATTAACACATCACGTTGTTCTTACAATATACAATTGTATAATTTGTGCTTTATATATCTGTGAATTCGTTATTGTAACTCATGTTACAGTTGTTAACTTTTATAACATGTTCTGAAACAAATATGCACAATGCGGAGGTTAATTATATTATAAAATATCAACAATTACAGCATATAACATGATACGTACACAGATAACCTCAATAAAAACTAAAGGAAGTTGCAGTGCAGTTACCGGTAAACTATATTATAATTTTTGCCAAGGTATATATAGTAATTAAATTCTTAAAAGGTAACAATGCATTATTCGTATAAGTAAAAAAGAGAAAACGCATTAAGAAAAATCGTCTTATTGTATTGTTAAATAATAAGTCGAATTTGTAATCACAACAGAACAGTGATATCCTAAAATTTTATTTGTTTTCGCATGAAGTTCTTAGTGTTACTTTCCTTATACGTAACTTCTACTAACGAAGCAGTTTGTGATTTTTTGAAGGATGTATTTGGAGTAACAATCAAATTTGTAATCACTATCACAAAATCTTCAGAGAGTAGAAAATTACAGCTGAAACGTCCTTATTGTAATTCAAGCAGTAAAATATGTAAAAAATTAAAACAAAAAAAAACTTGTCCAAAAATTTACACTGTACCTTATCAAAACAGCACATTTAGTATTTCATAAGTTAACGAAGAAGATGTAAATTATAGAAATAGAAGAATCACATAAATCAATACAAGGGGTCCAGTGTCCCATTTTCAAAGATGTTTTCGTTCAAAACGAAGAATTATTTCTTACTGCGGTTTTCCTTAAATGCTAATATAAAGTTCTTTGCAAAGGTTGCTAGCGTATACAGACTATGGTGACCGCTCGATGTCCGGTTAGCCTCTGTCTACATGTACACAAAAGAATATTGAAGAAAGAAATAAAGTTATAACCATTGCATGAAATGTCTCTCTGAAAATATAAATTAGGTGCCGGTTTACAACTTTGTTTTTAATAAAAAATAACTTATAGCGTTGTTTATCTTGCAATGTGATATCGTAGTTGATCTTCCGTTTTGGTTTATATCATAATGCCGGAATATATAAGCTTTTTTCTGCTTAGTCTTTTCATTCAACCAAGTTTTATAATATTGGAAGATGTTGGACTAATACAGTACCTGTTTGTTTAATCACTTCTGTTATATTTACTATTTTTTTTAAATGCATCTGATTTCAAAATTGTCATACTTAATATAAACGTAAAAATAGATTTTGAATTTTATTTGAATATTGACAAATATTTTGAATAAAGGAGGCATTGGTCGTCTGATTTTGACCTTAAACTCGTGTATTTTGAAATAGCCCGACGTTGCTCGTTCGTGGAGTCGCGTTCGCTCAATAGTTGTACGCGGTCGGTTCTATGCGATTCTACGCTCGGAATTTCTATTTGATGTAGTGAAGTGAAAAATAAACTATCATGTATATGCTTATCTTGAAATTCTTAACAAAAGAATTTTTCCTTTTAATTACGACAGTATCTATTCTTATATACTTATGGTTTCAATATCAATACACTTACTGGACGAAAAGAGGTGTCTTCGGACCCAAACCCGTAGTCCCTTTTGGGAATGTTAGGAATGTGATCGTGCGTAAAACACAGTTTTTCCAACCTTATTGTGACAATTATTTTAAATACAAACATCTGCCGTACGTTGGAATGTACTGCTTTCACCGCCCAGTGTTGTGTTTGATAGACCCCGATGTGATGAAACTTGTACTTATTAAAGACTTTGATCATTTTCAATCACATGGAATATTTTCTGGAGGCGTAGGTGATCAACTCGCTGGGCACCTGTTTAATTTACATGGAAACATTTGGAAAAATTTACGGGTTAAGATGTCCCCTTCGTTTTCTACCAGCAAGTTTAAGACTATGTACCCGTTTGTGGAGAATATAGCGAGTGATGCGCTGGCGTACGCAGATGTGGTGTATTCGAAGGGAGACGCGATAAATATTTCAAACTTCTACGAAACATACACGATGGAGATCATCGGTAGCGTAGGATTTGGTGTTGAATGTAATGGTTTTAAAAATCCCAACTCCGAGTTTTGTGCGCGTGGGCATGAATATTTTAATCCCCGCACAGCCTATTGGTAAGTAAATTTTGTTCTAAGACTATATTAATGATAACGTTACACTATTGTTTTAATTAAATAGTGAACTTTTATTAAAACGATTATTATGGTTCTTGCATAAATTTATATACATGCAATAACGGTAAAGCTTTTTGGCATGAATAAATGATAGATAGTAAGGTTACGGATTTCGTATGTCTTTTGTATCAAATTCACTAAGACCTGAAGTTGTATATTGTAAACATATAAAGCCAGTAAAATTTTTTAGAATTTAGAAATAATTTTGTTAATATACGTGGTTCCATTTAAGTTATTGTAGAAAGGGCGTGTAAAAAACTTAGACATATGGAAAAATTGATCTGGTAATGAAAATGCCAAAATAATTGCATATAAAATTTTATGTAAGCATTAAATGGCATAAAGGAAAAAGGTGATACATCAATGTACGCAAAAGTTTTTTTTTTTTTATTTTAATAAACTAATACATTGTCCGAAAATTCACATAATACTACGTGAAAAAAAAGGCTTCAAGGTATGAAGTATTTTAGCTTAGAATAGTCTGTCCTCTACATGTAACCGAAACATAACAGACTACCACAATCCAAAATCATATGACCATATGAACATATGACCCAGACATCGAACCAACATCCTCTGCGTTACAAATGATCAGTCACTTTTTTACGAAATCAGTCAGTCATTTTTAAATATCGATGCATAGCTTTTGTTAGAAGTTGATTGAATAATTCTAAAAATTCAGTACAAAACATTGTAACTCCATAGAAATCATTTTAAAACGAAATTAAGAGTTATATATTTACAATTAATAGGATTTTTATTTCCATCCACTTAATTGTAGTTTATAATAACATAAAGTGTTGTTGTTTTCACAGGACTATAGTCCGTGCCCTGGCCTTTATTGCACCGGACCTCTTTAATAAATTGAAGATAAATCGTATTAATCCGGAAATAATAGAATTCTTCCACAATGTAGTTAAACAGACTGTTGACTATCGTCAGAAAAATAACTATAAAAGAAATGATTTTTTACAGACGCTAATAGAATTGAAAAATGACGATTCTGTTAATGAACAAGGTAAGTTATTTAGTAAATAATATGTCTTAAAAATTAAATATTTCGATGAATGATTTAAAGTTTTTATAATTTTGTTCAACATGTATCGCAAATTAAAATCACATTATACAAAATGAGGTTATAAATTTATATGTTACTACATAGTTTGTTGTTTTAAGATATGATACAATATTATCAAAATAAAAAATGTTTCTTTAGTTGGACTACAGTTTAGTTAAAACTCTTTACGGTGCATGTAAAGAAACATTTACAGAAAAGTATAAAAACATTAAAATAAATGATCCTAATTCAATTCCATTGTTATTTAATACGAGATATTTAAATAAAATGAAATTATATCTCGACTGAAATGTTGTGATGGAATAATAAAGAATGTATTATAAATAAAACAGGAAGTGGCGATTACAATGAAACATCCCTTATATTTTGTGCAGTAATGAAATACTTTCAATGAAGTTACTAGTTTAGTTAAGAAAGATCGATATGCGTGTTAGAAGAGATAAATACGTTTTATAATCTGTAATGCAATTCAAAAATAATGCATTTTCTTTTAATTCGTTACGTTTGATTAAAACACTTGCATATTTAATTGTAATGATATTTGACGCAGCTGCAAATGGATTTTTTAACATGTATATAGAAACTTAAAATTATTTAACAAAAGAAATACTACTACACATCAAATTCTGCACATTTCCGCCATACTTCACATGTTCGTACAGAACTAAATGTATTATGTTTTATATAATTTAAGGTGAGAATAAAATACAAAATGGAGTATTTTCGATGAATGACGTGGCAGCGAATACTATGTTGTACATGTTCGCCGGCTACGAGACATCCGCTACTGCTGGTCAACTGGCTGCTTATGAGTTAGCTCTCAATCCGCTTGTGCAGGACAAGGCAAGGGAGGAGATAAGACGAGTACTTGCCAAGTATAATGGTGAATGCACGTTTGAAGCACAGAGTGAGATGACGTACATGAACATGGTCCTTGACGGTAAGCCTTTATTATACTAAATTTTATATACTATTATGATAACTACTTCAGAGGCTAACCACTTGCCTAGTATACAATTCGGTTGGTGGTCGGTTTTCTCCGAACCATTGCTAGCTACCTAACCTGTAGTAGATAAAAACTATAGATACTAATTTATGTATTACAAGACGTCTTTGGATATATGTATATATAACAAAATTTGCCAATTTTGTAATCAAGGATTTATCCAAATACATGGACGTCAAGATCATTTTCATATTTTATTTTTACAGAATCGATGAGGAAATATCCACCCATGAGATCGTTGTTCAGAAGGTGCACGAAGGAATACAGAATGCCCAATACAGATTTAGTTATTGAAGAAGGTACTTTGGTGTTCATTCCTATACAAGCCATACAAATGGACCCCGATGTGTTTCCGAACCCTGATAAATTCGAACCGGAGAGATTCGCGCCGGATAGAAAAGCTAAAATGCATCCATGCCACTGGATGCCTTTCGGAGAAGGTCCCCGTAAATGTGTAGGTGCGTAAAAAATCAATAAATACACAAACTTCCCGGTATTTCGTTGTGTAAATAATTTTATGTAAGTTCTAGTCAATAATAAGTAAAATTATATTTTTCCTGGATTATTGATTTCCTTTGTTTACGAGAATATTACACATTTAGTTTAATTCTATTTTTTCAAAATTTTTTACTACTTGTTTTTGGTAATATAAGAGGTTTTAATATTATTTTAGTAACTGTTACAATCGTTTATTAATTTACTGCGATTCTTGATTGTATCGTTATTGATGAATACGATTAAAACACACTCCAAAATATATTCATTGCGAATAAAATCTATTAAGATTTAGTCGCTTGGAGTATTTATTGACGTAATCTTTTAGGTCTCCGTCAAGGGTACGTGCAATCGAAGCTCGCGCTGGTCAAACTATTGCACAAGTACGAATTGATATTGGATGAACGCACTCCGGTTCCTTTGAAGATCAAGGCCTCTGCACTCGCTTGCGTACCAGATGGCGGAGTATGGCTCAAGCTCAAGAAATTAGACGTGTAAACTATTTTAGATTGTCCGAAGGTCCTATTCAACAAGATTCTTATCGCCCGATTACTTATGGAATTTATTTGAATATCTAAATTCAGTCATTATATTTAAGAATTAGAAGCGTAGAAATTTTAAATTGCAAATCGCCTTAAGTTTTGTGTATATTTATAATACTAGAAATTATTCTGAGGCCATCTTAAGCATTAGGCATAGTGTTGTATCTAAATTGTGGTTTCAACATCGCATGACCATCAAATGGATATTTCAATAATAACAATCTCGTGTATACAAGTTAATGTTTAAAATAATCTTGCAACACATTCGTTTGTCTAATCACGTCACGCAGTTGGGATGCAATGCAACAACATTTTGAGTCTGTATTCATTGATGTAGATACCGTAGCGCCAAAAAGTAGTGAATAAACATTGTCGTGTTTTGGTTTGATGCGAGTTGTAGTTGGTGGAATTACTAGTAATTATCCTAGGGTAACGAAACTTAATATCTCATGACTCAAGGCGAGGAACATTGTGGTGTAATGCAAATCATTCTAACTAGCGCCGCATTGTAATGGGTAGTATCACTTACCATTAAGTGAACGTCCCGCTCGTCTTGGCGCTTTGTCGTGTACAATACAAACTGTTAAATTATTAACGACATTCTGTACAATCGTGCAGGTTAAGTTAAAGTCAAAAACATAACATTAAAAATTACGAATGTAACGCAAGTTGTGTTTGATAAGTTTGTGTTGTGGTTTAAGCTTAACTAGAATTATATCTGAGTAATTGCATTATTTGGAACGAGTTAAAAATAATGTTAATTTCCATCAGTAATTTAATTAAAAATTGTGATATTCTAATTTTAAGTGGTTATAAAATGGGAAAGATAAATTTTTTATATTTTTCTTTCTTTTTATTTCTTTTTATTTTAACCTTCCGGGCAACATGCAATTCCTTTGTGTATTGAAATATAAACAAAAACTGGTCATAAAAGACGCAACGGCTATATATGAAATGCCCTGTATGAAATAAAAGGACAGGCTAAGAAATTTTCTGTTTTGTTAATTTAAATCGATTCTGATCCGTGTTCAATTGTTACCTTTTTCTTACGATAGTGCATAAAGTTTTAGAGTAGGAGACAGAACTCTATGACCCACATCTTACCTAGTGACCCACATCTTACCTAGTGGCCCACTTAATAATGAAGTATGATATATAAAAATTATAGTGACCTTACATTTGAACCTATCGACGCTTTAGTTGATTTTGTTTTGAAAAATGATAAATAACTGTGTGACACTCTTTCTGATGTTACTTGGAAATAATATAAATATCTTAAAGTTAACTGCGTATTTGAAACTTTATACCCCATGAATGGAAAAACAGGTGTGAGGTAGTCTAAGAAAACATAATAATAAATCAGTGTGTGCCCAGACATTGTGTGTTATTGACGCCCGTCCCAACATAACATGGCGCAGCCGGTAGGATCGTGATAAAAACGTGCGGTGTATCAGTGTTTTTGAACATTTGAAAAGAAGTTACAGGTGTAAATAAAAATGGAAAGCGTATTAACGCCTCCTAAACCCTTTAGTTACGATCATAATTCGATGGACATAGCATCAGACTGTTTAAGTGACAATTGGATAAAATGGCATAAAAATTATATTATATACAGTAAGGCCTGTGAGATTGATAAAAAAAGTGCTTCGATTCAGATAAATATACTTTTACACGTACTTGGAGAGCAATGCCGCGAGATTTTAGAACAGTCGGCGGAAAAATATACCACAGCGGAGGGTATCTTGGCAATATTGGATGAACATTTCAAAACAAAAAGAAATGTTACTGTCGAACGACATAAGTTTTTTACCCGTGATCAAAGGCAAAATGAGACTATTGATCAATATGTATTTGAGTTGCGAAAATTATCGAACACTTGTGAATTCGGTGAATTGTGTGATGGGTTAATCAAAGACAGGCTAGTGTGTGGTGTAACTAGTACATCCATACGGGAAAGACTGTTAAGAGAAGATAACTTAACCCTAAAAATAGCGTTGGACATTTGTCGTGCGGCGGTAGTCTCCAAGGTACACTCGCAAAATATAAAAAGAGAAGAGTCCGTTTACACAGTAGAACAGGAACACGATGTTTGGGCAATAAACTCGCATGCTCAAAGTGAATACAACAAGCGTGGCAGCGGCGGAGGCGGCTGGCGAGGCGCGCCCGGCGCACCACGGCGGGGCGGCGCGGCGCGGGGCGGCGCGGGGAGCGCGCCCGGCGCACCACAGCGAGGCGACGCGGCGCGGGGCGGCGCGGGGAGCGCGCGGTGGCGCGGGGCGGCGGCCCCGGCGCAGCGGCCCGGTAGCGGGGTGTACCAGTGCGAGCGTTGTGGCAGTGCGCATAAAAAATATGAGTGTCCCGCCTTCGGTAAGCGGTGCATGCGGTGTTTCCGTATAAATCATTTTGCTCGCGTTTGTGAAGTGCACTGCGTTGAGAACGTGGGAGAACAGGTAATTAATTTAGTTAATAAGTGTGCTGATTGGAATGTAAATGTGCTGATATGCTCTCAAGAAATATGCTTCAAAATAGATACAGGGGCGGACGTTAATGTATTACCTGTTAAATATTTATCCAGTATAGGGGTTTCTACTAAAGGTTTATTAAAAAGCAACACGAAACTGAACGACTATTCGGGTACAAATATAAACGTTGTGGGAAAAATTAATTTAAGAGTGATATTTAAAAATAAGATTTATATTTTAGAATTTATTATAGTGGATGTGAACTCCGTCCCTGTACTGGGTAAATACGCTTGCACACAAATGGATATCGTGAGGCGCGTCATGTCGGTTCAGGAGAGTAGTACCTCCTGCAGTAATATTCCCGTGTTCATCAAAGACTACGAGGACTTATTTATTGGTGTAGGATGTTTACCGGGAAAATATACTATAAAGTTAAAAGATAACAATGTCCCAGTAGTTCACGCGCCGCGAAAGTTGCCGTTCGCGATTCGAGATGAGGTGAAGAAAAAATTAGATGAAATGGAGATGCAAAAAATCATATCCAAAGTCAAAGGACCCTCCGATTGGGTTAATAGTATTACGATAGTAAAGAAAATTAATGGAGATCTGCGAATTTGTTTAGATCCCAAAGAGCTAAACAATGCTATTCGAAGAGAGCATTTTAGACTTCCAACTCTTGACGAAATTGTATCTAAGCTTTCGGGGGCAAATATGTTTAGTACGTTAGATGCCTCGTCTGGCTTTTGGCAGGTACAATTAGATGACTCCAGTGAATATTGCACCTTTAATACTCCTTTCGGTAGGTATAAGTTTTTACGCATGCCGTACGGTATATGCTCAGCATCTGAAGTGTTTCATAAAAAAATGCAGGAAAACTTTGACGACATCGAAGGAGTATGTATGTACATAGACGATTTGTTGGTTTTCGGAGCTAGTAAAGAAGAGCATGATAGAAGACTTAAAAAAGTATTAGAGAGGTGTAGGAAAATAAATTTAAAATTAAATAAAAGTAAATGCAAATTTGGGCTAAAAAAAATTAAATATTTAGGGCATAAAATAACTAGAAACGGATTATGTCCAGATGAGTCCCATATATCTGCTATCGTTAATATGCCTAAACCGCAAAACAAAAAGGATATAGAACGATTACTCGGCCGCGAGACGTACATTAGCGCTTTTGTTCCTAATTTGTCGGATAAGACTCTTTTGTTTAGAAAATTGTTACAAAAAGACACCGAATGGCATTGGGAAGATAACCACGATAAATGTTTGAAGGAATTGAAAAGTTATTTATGTTCTGCACCCGTTTTGCAATATTACGATATAAATCTTCCCATAACTGTTTCGGTGGACGCTAGTAGAAGTGGTTCAGGCGCATGTTTAATGCAGAAAGGGCTACCGGTATGCTATGCGTCTAAAGCATTAACCAAAACAGAACAAAATTATGCACAAATAGAAAAGGAGTTGTATGCATGTGTGTTTGCATGTGAGCGATTTCATGCATACATTTACGGCAGATATGATATTACAATAGAAACTGATCATAAGCCATTGGTTAGTATCATAAAGAAACCGATAGTAGATGCTCCGGCGCGATTGCAACGCATGCTTTTGCGGCTGCAGCGTTACACTTTTAATTTAGTTTACAAGCCGGGCAAACACTTATACATAGCGGACAGGTTGTCGCGCGCGTACGAGCCGGCGGCGCTGAGCGCGCGGCACCCGGCCGCGGCCTCGCTGCACGACGAGGTGTGCGCGGTGCAGCGGGCGGCGGACGAGCGCGCCGCCGAACACTTTACCGACGTACAGTTCGTGCAGCTGCAGAACAGATGACGAATTAGTTGCATTAAAAAAGCATATTTTGAAAGGGTGGCCGAATGATAAGTGTCAAGTGGAAGACATCATTAGGCCGTATTGGAATTATAAAGAGGATTTATCTGTTGCGTACGGACTCATATGGAAAAGTGGTAGAATAGTTGTTCCTAAATTGTTAAGAAAGCTATTTTTAAGTAAACTTCACATTGGTCACATGGGTCTTGAAAAATGTAAATTACGGGCCAGAGAAATCTTATTTTGGCCCGGATTAAACAACGATTTACAAAACATGATTTCTAATTGTCAAACCTGCTTATCGTTTAGAAAAATAAACCAAAAGGAAGAATTACAATGCCACGAAATTCCGGATAGACCATGGGCCAAAATAGGAGCAGATTTATTTCATTATAAAGATTATTATAGTAAATTCTTTGAAATCACACATTTGCAATCAACTAGTTCACAAACGGTGACTTCATGCTTAAAAAATATATTTTTTCGGCAAGGCATACCACAAATAATCATGAGCGATTGTGGTCCACAATTTACATCAACAGCTTTTAAAGAATTTTCATTAGAATGGTGTTTCGTTCATGTAACTTTTTCGCCGCATTACGCACAATCAAACGGACAGATCGAGCGCACGGTTCAAACGGTTAAAAACATAATAAATAAGACTGCTGCAGAAGGGCGGGACTACAGGCTAGCTTTGTTAGAATATTTAAATACACCGATAGATAGTAACTTAGCATCTCCGGCAGAATTGCTACAGAGCAGAAAGTTGAGAAGCGTACTCCCTACGCCTAAAATATATTTATTACCCAAAATCCAAAAAATGTTTTAAGTAAATTAAAAGAGAGACAAATTAAACAAAAACTTTATTATGATCGTAATGCTAAAAACTTAAATCAGTTAAAAGTTGCTCAAAAGGTTAAAACTTTACTGAATCCACGTACACGAAATTGGACTTCAGGTGTTGTTACGCGGATATTAAAAAATCGCTCCTATGAAATTCAGTTACCAACGGGAACTAAGATAATTAGGAATAGAAGGCACATAATAACAGATTCTCCCTGCCGACATGACGCACCGACACCCGCCGATGAATTTGAATACGATGACATTCATAAAAATGTCGACAACCGCAACGCGACTACAGGCAGAATAAACACTAATAATAACCACTTTGTCACTCGTTATGGCAGGACGGTCCGGCCGCCGAGTAGATTCGAACCCGGGGAGTGAATCTACCAGCGTCGTTGTACCACTTCAGACATGTGTAGTATATAATCATTGTAATAGTTTAACCGATAAAAAATACGTTTGTTAGTTAGGATTAAGTTTTTTTTTTTTATTTTTATTTTTATTCTTTTATGATCTTGTTATTGGCAGTAGTTAAAAAAAAAAAAAAAAAAAAAAAAGGAATGTATCTTGTTATATATACATGTTTGTTTCTTAATTTATGTTTAAGGGGGAGGATGTGAGGTAGTCTAAGAAAACATAATAATAAATCAGTGTGTGCCCAGACATTGTGTGTTATTGACGCCCGTCCCAACATAACAACAGGAAACGTTGGTTTTAAAATTCCTGTTAACTTTTACGAAAAAGTTTCTGATTATACGTATAGATTTTTGTGAATAAGTATTATTGATAAATTTTACTTACATTTATTATCTAATCTAATATATAAAATTCTCTTGTCACAATGTTCGTTCCCTAACTCCTCCGAAACGGCTTTACCGATTCTTATGAAATTTTTTATGCATATTCAGTAGGTCTGAGAATCGGTTACTATCTATTTTTCAAACCCCTAAGTGATCAGGGTTGCCCAGACCAAAAAATTTTTTTTTATTTTTTGGGATTTTTTTTCTATTTTATTTTATTATCGTGTGGCTTCAAAAACTACATACAACCCTAAATTTTCAATTTTCTATCACCAACCCCTGCTTTTTAATAGACATTTTAATATTTTTGTCTCGCTCGATATCATCAATTGTACATGGCCACGTATCAAACCGCGTGGCTGTAAACTCCAAAAAAAAAATATTATCACTTGGTAAGTGATCCCCTCCACGTGTGTACCGGTGTCACCTCTCACCAGTACACAGTACGGAGTGGGGATGACAACGAATTCTTTATCTCTCAAACATTATGCCTTTTGTCACTCCCTCTACATATAAATATATTCTCAAGCAACTTTATTATTTATTTATTTATTTTGTTTTAGTTTCTTTTTCACGACATCACATCAGTCCAGCACAAACCGCGTTACCGTCTGGCGGACCTAACAGACTTCATTCCGTCAAAAAGATTTGGAATGAGGCAATTATTGGAAAATGGAACATGGAAAACCAGTGAACCAGTGAACCAGGAACCAGTGAACCAGTGGAACCAGTGAACCAGTGGAACCAGTGAACCAGGAACCAGTGAACCATTGAACCAGTGAACCATTGAACCAGTGAACCATTGAACCAGTGAACAGTGAACCAGTGGAACCAGTGAACCAGTGGAACCAGTGAACCATTGAACCAGTGAACCATTGAACCAGTGAACCATTGAACCAGTGAACCAGTTGAACCAGTGAACAGTGAACCAGTGGAACCAGTGAACCAGGAACCAGTGAACCATTGAACCAGTGAACCAGTGGAACCAGTGAACCATTGAACCAGTGAACCATTGAACCAGTGAACCAGTTGAACCAGTGAACCAGTGGAACCAGTGAACCATTGAACCAGTGAACCATTGAACCAGTGAACCAGTTGAACCAGTGAACCAGTTGAACCAGTGAACCATTGAACCAGTGAACCAGTTGAACCAGTGAACCAGTTGAACCAGTGAACCAGTTGAACCAGTGAACCATTGAACCAGTGAACCAGTGGAACCAGTGAACCAGTGGAACCAGTGAACCAGTGGAACCAGTGAACCAGTGGAACCAGTGAACCAGTGGAACCAGTGAACAGTGAACCAGTGAACAGTGAACCAGTGGAACCAGTGAACCAGTGGAACCAGTGAACCAGTGGAACCAGTGAACCAGTGGAACCAGTGAACCAGTGGAACCAGTGAACCAGTGGAACCAGTGAACCAGGAACCAGTGAACCAGTGAACCAGTGAACCAGGAACCAGTGAACCAGTGAACAGTGAACCAGTGAACAGTGAACCAGTGAACAGTGAACCAGTGAACAGTGAACCAGTGAACAGTGAACCAGTGAACCAGTGAACCAGGAACCAGTGAACCAGGAACCAGTGAACCAGTGGAACCAGTGAACCAGTGAACCAGTGAACCATTGAACCAGTGAACCAGTAAACCAGTAAACAGTAAAACCAGTAAACCAGTAAACCAGTAAACCAGTAAACCAGTAAACCAGTGAACCAGTGAACCAGTGAACCAGTGAACCAGTGGAACCAGTGAACCAGTGAACCAGGAACCAGTGAACCAGTGAACAGTGAACCAGTGTGAACCAGTGAACAGTGAACCAGTGAACCAGTGAACCAGTGACCAGTGAACCAGTAAACCAGTAAACCAGTAAACCAGTGAACCATGAACCAGTGAACCAGTGAACCAGGAACCAGTGAACCAGTGAACCAGTGAACCAGTGAACAGTGAACCAGTGACCAGTGAACCAGTGAACAGTGAACCAGTGAACCAGTGGAACCAGTGAACCAGGAACCAGTGAACAGTGAACCAGTGAACCATGAACCAGTGAACCAGTAAACCAGTAAACAGTAAAACCAGTAAACAGTAAAACCAGTAAACAGTAAAACCAGTAAACCAGTAAACCAGTAAACAGTAAAACCAGTAAACCAGTAAACCAGTGAACCAGTAAACCAGTAAACCAGTAAACCAGTAAACAGTAAAACCAGTAACCAGTAAACCAGTTAAACCAGTAAACCAGTAAACCAGCAAACCAGCAAACCAGCAACCAGAAACAAACAAACAAAAGTTCATATTAAATAACAAGCTTTCACTGCTGTCTAAGCAATGTAGGTGCGTTCGTAACGCTAAAGAGTCAATTTGCACTTTATTACAGCTGCACAAAGTTCAAATTCAATTATTCTATCAAAATGGTGTGCGTATGCGCGTCGGAAGATCGCCGCGAGCCGAAATTAAAACGAATGAAATAATAACATAAATAGTCACAAAATGTAATACCTAAAGATCATTCTTACTGATTTTCAATTTGGTCGGCTTCGCGATATTATTTCTTTTGTTTTAGTTTCGGCGCGCGACATAAAATGCATTCGTTTCACGACATTACATCAGTCGAGCACAATCCGCGTTACCATCTGGCGGACTTGATAGACTACATTCTGTCAAAAAGATTTGGAATGTGACAGTTATTTGTTCCTAATAAAATAATAATAGTAAATATAATTTATGTACTATAATTATAACTTTGGCCACTCTTCTGGAACCCACTAATATTTAAATATTAGTTATTAGACGAACATATGTAGACCTGAACCCCACACACCGCCCTATCACCAGAGTGACGGTTCAGTCCAGATTTTTTTGCGCTGGCTATAAAATAGGTAAGAACAAAAAACTGCCACATTCCAATTTTTTTGACAGAACGAAGTCTGTCGGGTCAGCTAGTCTAATATATAAAATTCTCTTGTCACAATGTTCGTTCCCTAACTCCTCCGAAACGGCTTTACCGATTCTTATGAAATTTTTTATGCATATTCAGTAGGTCTGAGAATCGGTTACTATCTATTTTTCAAACCCCTAAGTGATCAGGGTTGCCCACACCAAAAATTTTTTTTTTATTTTTTGGGATTTTTTTTTTCGATTTTATTTTATTATTGTGTGGCATCAAAAAATACATACAACCCTAAATTTTCACTTTTCTATCACCAACCCCTGCTTTTTAATAGTCATTTTAATATTTTTGTCTCGCTCGATATCATCAATTATACATGGCCACGTATCAAACCGCGTGGCTGTAAACTCCAAAAAAAAAATAATATCGCTTGGTAAGTGATCCCCTCCACGTGTGTACCGGTGTCACCTCTCACCAGTACACAGCACGGAGTGGGGATGACAACGAATTCTATTTCTCTCAAACATTATGCCTTCTGTCACTCCGTCTACATATAAATATATTCTCAAGCAACTTTATTATTTATTCATTAATAACTAATATTATTGAATTTAATTTATTATTAATCTATCTATGTACATAAAAAAAAAAGCTGTTCATTAGTCTCGCTAAAACTCGAGAACGGCTGAACCGATTTGGCTAAATGTGGTCTTGAATTATTCGTGGAAGTCCAGGGAAGGTTTAAAAGGTGAGAAAATATGGAAAAAGTGCCCGGAATATGGTAAAAACAACAATATCACTTTTCCATTAAGGTGACTAGATTTTTAGATAGGCAAAGCGGGACAGCTCTGTAGGAGTAATAATATCGTTACTTTAATTTAGTGTAACTGAAAATTGAAAATGGAAATTTGAAATCGAAATCTGAAATCTGAAACTGACATCTGACATCTGTAATCCAGAAACCAGAAATAAGTAACCAGAAACCAGTTACCAGAAACCAGAAACCAGTTACCAGAAACCAGAAACCAGAAACAAGAAACCAGAAACCAGAAACCAGAAGCCAGAAATCAGAAACTAGAAACCAGAAACCAGAAACCAGAAAGCGGACACCAGAAACCAGACACCAGAAACCAGAATCCAGAAACTAACAAACAAGAGTTCATATTAAATTACAAGCATTCACTGCTGTCTAAGCGATGTAGGTGCGTTCGTAACGCTAAAGAGTCAATTTGCACTTTATTACAGCTGCACAAAGTTGAAATTAAATTATTCTATCAAAACAGTATGCGTATGCGCGTCGGAGGATCTAACGCCGCGTGCCGAAATTAAAACGAATGATATAATAACATAAATAGTCACAAAATGTAAGAGCTAAAGATCCACCATACTGATTTTCAATTTGGTCGGCTTCGCGATATTATTTCTTTTGTTTTAGTTTCGGCGCGCGACATAAAGTGCATTCGTTTTCACGTCAATACATCAGTCAAGCACAAACCGCGTTACCATCGGGCGGACCTGACAGACTACATTCTGTCAAAAAGATTTCGAATGTGACAGTTATTTGTTCCTAAAAAAATAATAATAGTAAATATAATTTATGTACTATAATTATAACTTTGGTCACTCTTCTGGAACCCACTAATATAATATTAGTTATTAGATGAACATATACAGAGCTGAACCCCACACACCGCCCTATATCCAGGGTGACGGTTCAGTTCAGATTTTTTTGGGCTGGCTATAAAATAGGTAAGAACAAAAACGGCCATATTCCAATTTTTGACAGAACGAAGTCTGTCGGGTCAGCTAGTCTAATATATAAAATTCTCTTGTCACAATGTTCGTTCGCATACTCCTCCGAAACAGCTTGACCGATTCTGATGAAATTTTTTATACATATTCAGTAGGTCTGAGAATCGGCTCGCACACCAAAATTTTTTTTTTTTATTTTTTGGAATTTTTTTTTTATTTTATTTTTTTATTACGTGGCATCAAAAACTACATACAACCTTAAATTTTCACTTTTCTATCACCAACCCCTGCTTTTTAATATATTTTTGTCACGCTCGATATCATCAATTATACATGGCCACTGGCCATTACACATAATGGAAAATGGAATATAGGAATATTGGAATATTGGAACATTGGAATGTTGGAATGTGGAATGTTGGAATGTGGAATGTTGGAATGTTGGAATGTTGGAATGCTGGAATGATGGAATGTTGGAATGTTGGAATGTTGGAATGTTGGAATGTTGGAATGTTGGAATGTTGGAATGGTGGAATGTTGGAATGTTGGAATGTTGGAATGTTGGAATGTTGGAATGTTGGAATGTTGGAATGTTGGAATGTTGGAATGTTGGAAGGTTGGAATGTTGGAAGGTTGGAATGTTGGATGTTGGATATTGGATATTGATATTGAATATTGAATATTGAATATTGAATATTGAATATTGAATATTGAATATTGAATATTGAATATTGAATATTGAATATTGAATAATGAATATAGAATATAGAATATAGAATATAGAATATAGAATATTGAATATTGAATATTGAATATTGAATATTGAATATTGAATATTGAATATTGAATATTGAATATTGAATAATGAAAATGGAAAATGGAAAATGGAAAATGGAAAATGGAAAATGGAAAATGGAAAATTGAAATCTGACATCTGACATCTCAAATCTAGAAACCAGAAACCAGACACCAGAAACCAGAAACCAGAAACCAGAAACCAGAAACCAGAAACTCGAAACCAGAAACTCGAATCAGAAACTGAAACCAGAAACTCGAAACCAGAAACCAGAAACCCGAATTTCGAAACCAAAAACTCGAAACCAGAAACCAGAAACTAGAAACCAGAAACTCGAAACCAGAAACCAGAATTTTGAAACCAGAAACTCGAAACCAGAAACTCGGAACAGAAACTCGAAACCAGAAACCAGAAACCAGAAACCAGAAACCAGAAACTCGAAACCAGAAACTCGAAACTAGAAACTCGAAACCAGAAACCAAAAACTTGAAACCAGAAACCAGAAACCCGAATTTCGAAACCAGAAACCCGAAATTCGAAACTCGAAACCAGAAACCAGAAACCAGAAACCAGAAACCAGAGACCAGAAACTCGAAACCAGAAACTCGAAACCAGAAACTCGAAACCAGAAACCAGAAACTTGAAACCAGAAACCGAAACCAGAAACTGAAATCAGAAACCGAAACCAGAAACTAGAAACCAGAAACCAGAAACCAGAAACCAGAAACCAGAAACCAGAAACCAGAAACCAGAAACCAGAACCAGAAACCAGAAACCAGTAACCAGTAACCAGAAACCAGAAACCAGAACCAGAAACCAGTAACGAGTAACCAGTAACGAGTAACGAGTAACGAGTAACCAGAAACCAGAAACAAACTAACAAAAGTTCATTTTAAATTACAAGCTTTCACTGCTGTCTAAGCAATGTAGGTGCGTTCGTAACGCTAAAGAGTCAATTTGCACTTTATTACAGCTGCACAAAGTTCAAATTCAATTATTCTATCAAAACAGTGTGCGTATGCGCGTCGGAGGATCTAACGCCGCGTGCCGAAATTAAAACGAATGAAATAATAACATAAATAGTCACAAAATGTAACAGCTAAAGATCCACCATACTGATTTTCAATTTGGACGGCTTCGCGATATTATTTCTTTTGTTTTAGTTTCGGCGCGCGACATAAAATGCATTCGTTTTCACGTCAATACATCAGTCTAGCACAAACCGCGTTACCATCTGGCGGACCTGACAGACTACATTCTGGCAAAAAGATTTGGAATGTGACAGTTATTTGTTCCTAAAAAATATTATAGTAAATATAACTTATGTACTTTAATTATAACTTTGGCCACTCTTCTGGAACCCACTAATATTTAAATATTAGTTATTAGATGAATATATATAGCGCTGAACCCCACACACCGCCCATAACCAGGGTGACGGTTCTGTTCAGGAGATTTTTTTGCCCCGGCTATAAAATAGGCAGGAACAAAGAACATTCCAATTTTTTTTGACAGAACGTAGTCTGTCAGGTCAGCTAGTACTATTTTAAAAATATTTTAGTATTAAAAGCATGCTTGAGAAGTGCTTTAAACAATTAAACCTTTTGGTTTGAATTAGGCCAGTGTATGCGAACAAGAAGCTAGAAGGGCAGTGGTCTGTCATGAACAAATTCCATTATATATTCATTTCATTTTAAATATTTTTTGTTCATTTTAAAACTGCTGAATTGAGGTTCGTATATCAAGAATAAACCCTTTCGATTTCCATAGATTTCGTGCAAGGGTGATATTAAAAAAAAAACATAGAACCTTTTTAAAAGGTATAAATTAAAAATTTCAAACATAATTTACGTTTTTTAATAAAACAATGAATTTGATGCATTTTCACAATACTTTAAAAAACGATGGAGTAATGTTATTTAAAATAAATATCAGTCTTGCTTTTCTTTTTTAGGAGGTTTTTTCTTTTCTTTGTTAACATTTGAAACTCCAGGCTCTTCTGAAGCCTGTGATTCATGTTCCGTTTCCGTTTTAATCGCATGATCAACAAATTCATTTTCTTCATCTCGTTTCACGTTCTGGTTTGGTTCCCTCATTTCTTCCATTTCTAACATATGTTTCATATCTGATGTAATGTTCATTACCGACGAAAATGTTCTAATTTCCGGCAAGAAATCAGATTCCAATTCAGACTTATCTATGATTTTATTTAAACTTTGGATTATACTATTTCTAATAGCCGTGTAAATCTCCTCACTTTCATGCAGATCTATTGTTAGGAATTCTTGCGATCCGTCATAGGTTTCTTGCCCTTCTTTTACAGAAGGAGATTTAATCCTTTCCTGACCCAATTGGCGACATATAACCGAACTCGACGGGCCACTGTCTGTGCTGGCTGTCGAAATATTCATCACAGATTTTGAGGTTAAGGCGATACGATCCAATACGTCGTATAATAATTTCACTATAAATTTATTTTCTTTGGAGACATTTTCGTATGCGGATAATCTTATTAATTTTTTCTTTTCTTCAGGAACTAAAGACGTTTCGGATGCAAATTCGGGTTTCTTCGAGACGTACAGAGTCACACCGTCGGGACTATCAATTTTTAATGATTTCTTAAAATGTACCCTGGTTACACTGTATGATAAGTTGTAGTCTCTTGCATGTGGGTCTTTGTAGTCGGGGGTGACTGTGCGCACATGCCTTTCGTACTTTTGCTGCAATATACAAAACACTACCAAGTTAAAGGAAATATTGAAATTACCTACCCAACCGCTACAAGTAAAATTTGATTAAAAATTATCGGACTCGTAATTATTTATTTATTATTATACATATGTTAGTTAAGAACTTTCCAAATTGCCCTAGATATTTTAATACATAGTTCTTTCATTTGTCTAAATCAGTGATATCTATTATTTTCCCATTCTTCGCTGCATCATCGGTGAAACTACTGCCACGTAAACAAAAATCATTACCAGCATTTTATCGATGTCGCCTTGTAGATGAACGCTGACGCGAACTAGATGAAAGTCTACAGCAAGCAGTACTCTGACCAGGGCCAGGAGTGCGGAGAGTAGCCAGCAGGCGGTGTGGAGCCAGGCGGATGCCACGGTTAGTTGTGTAGCCTGATAAACTCCGCGGATGCGGCGCTCATACGCCAAAGTTGCAACATTTACTGTATATGAGCAACTAAGAGACAACAAAGAGAACAATTCAGAATTAGTTGAACATTTTATAATCTGTATTTAACATCCAACGTAAATTAAGAACAAAACAGTTCAAAGCGGTTTGATATGTATAGTAACGAAGGTCTCTAACATTTTAACTGACTTGAAACTAGTAGTATTTCGTTTTGAAAGGTGACATGTATTAAAGGTTTTTTTCGTACCGAGAATATTTATAATTATTATATACTGGTATGACAAGTATGTCTCATTTAATGAAATAAATAAATAATAGGTTAAACAGATTGCAATTGCCAAAATTATACCATCACCAATCATTGTAAAAGTTATCGGTAAAACTGCACTGTGAAACTTTTGAAAATTTTTGCAGTGATATCAACGAAGGTATTTTCTTCTTTCATGATTCATATGAAATATATGTCATATGTACATAAGGTGAAGTAGTAGTAGACAATGGTTATGCAGTACGGATAAGTCATGGAGATGCTCTCAAGAGCTTATTAAATATTGTTCTTACTTACGTTGTGCTTCCTGTAATCTCCCCTAGTTTGAGGCAAAGCTCTTCCAGGCCGTACTGTGTAATAGTAGAGGAATATATGCAAAGACTACCCATTAACAAAGAGAATACGAAAACAGGAGGTAATACTCGCCATGGTCTCTGCAAACTGTAATGAAACCATATTTGTAATTTTAAAATTGTCTGCCATCGCTTTTTTTATTTTAAATAACCCTATCATGACCTTATCACGAACCTCATCACTTCCAAGAGTATACGACTCGTTAGAATAGACTACTGAGTTTAAGCTTCCACTGAAGGGAAGCATAGAAAACCGAAATGTTTCAGAATAACGGCTTATGTGTTTTAATCAACGGGGGGAATAAGCGACCTTGACTCTCTTCTTGTGAAAGAACGCTGCGAATTTCAGCAGTATGAAAATTAAGAACGCTGTAAATATTATTTTGAAGCCATAACAGCGTTTCGGTATTTCGGTAATCATACAAATTAGAGTAAAAGGATTCTGAGCGAAAACGCTTCACCATCTACCGTTCGTTGTTACATAAAATTATATGAGGGTACCCGGTAAGGGTGCGACTACTAGCGGAACACATCAGGAACATCGTCGTCCACACCAGGCCGAATATACCCGACAGTAGGGGCACATACGTCGGTAGATAACACGCGCTCTTGTCAATCCATTGCGTGCTGAGGAAATCCACCGGTAGCACTGGATATAACCAATTTCATTCATTAATACTCTCAATTTCAAAACTTCATGTCGCAATGATTATATTAACTGTTAATTATTCATTTTATGTGTGCAATAAGAACGCGTTTGAATATGTTTATTACTGGTTTAAGATTAATTGAATATACAAAGGTTGAATAACAATAATATTAAAAGAAAACGGAATGAAAAAAATCGTTCGACGACTAAGAATAAAATCGATTTAAAGTTGACACAAATATATATATATTTAATGGACGAGGTTTTTTAACATATCATAACAAAGAATGGAAAAAAAGTCTTACTTTCCGCCATTTTGTCATCAGGGATGAACTCGTAGATGAGATTATGTCGGAGAGAAGTTAGGGATAGGAGCTTCGGAAAGAGAACGCACTTCTCGTCGAATAAATACATTATCATGTGGAAACAGAACGTGCAAAATGAACCGAATACGAATGCCATGAAGAATAACAACAGATGAGCACCTAAAATAATTTACAGTTTAACAATCTTACGCAAGATAGTCTTCAAATCAATACATCGAGACATTTAGGTTTTAAATGTAGTCAATACTTAGATGGCAGACACTATCATACTGATAAACAGGGAATATGATAGTAATATTTTTATTCGATAGTTATTAATGCTTAAAAAGTATTTGAAAAATTGGAGATAGCCATCATATATATTTCTGATAATTCATCATAATGTATAATATGTGAAAGTAGTAGAAGTAATGTTTGCACTACTTTTATATTTGGAGGAAGAAACAGAACTTGCAGGAGTCTTGTGTGTATACCTTTCCAAGCTCCATTTACTTCAGCTTCGGTCTTTTCAATTAACTTAAACTCTTCGTAAAGTTTTATTCTCTCCATTTTTTTTAAATTTCTGTATCTTATTTGTTCATATTATTTTTAAATAATTGAGATATCATTGTCCCTTTTACTATTAAATGACTTAAGACGATTGAAAATGTTTAATATTTTCAAAATAGTCAAATGACAAAAGCTGCAGCATATTGAAACTTTTTTGTAAAATTTAACAAGGTTTATTCATTAGTCAATACAGAGTTTTTAATTTACTTTTTATTAAATATTACTGCAATTTATGGATGCGAGGTTTGATTCAGATTATGATTTTTTTTTCAATACGAAATTGTCGTCGTAAATGAAAAATAACTTAGTAGTACTTAATAGCAAGTATTCGGAAAACGAACTGCAGTATGTCATAAAAAAAGTTTATAGTTGTTATTTGTTAACAGCGATAAATAATTATCGCTGTTAACAATTAACACAGGGTTAATATTTATTGAGCAGTAGTCCTCGTTGGGTAACTCGACGGGCCGAGGCCAGTTTAACTTGTTTGCCACCCTTACCTTAATAAATTGTGATATTGTAATGCATTTCATAGGAGGTCATAACTATTGCTTTGATCATATATATGTCATCTTTGTAGTATTTGTATATTTTAACATAAACAAACACAAGGTGTTTAAGTTAAAGTACAATCGAATGAACATTAAACATAGAGTTTATTTTTATCAAGTCGTTCTTCAAATATATTTTATCTTTTCTTACAGCTTTTTATTTATTAGTTTCGGAGAAATAAGACAGACAGAACTGTAAATCATTTACATCAGCTCATGACAATGTGGCGCTTGTGAAGATGATATACCACCACATTATGCATGTCGTCTCAGCCCGAGTCTTGTTTCAGACATGGTTTCCGGCATTAATTTATAAAGTTTAAAACTTCTAGAATCTAGGTTATATATACCTTATTGTATAGGAAAAATTGTTAATATTTGCATAGTATTATTTTCGTTATAAGCTTATGTGTAAAGAGCCGTTAGATCATAATTCGCAAAGTTTAGTTTTTGAACTCTCGCTAGTTGATCGGGCTTTAATCCGGAGTAACTATTTCTGTATATATAGGCATTAAAAACATATAAATAATAATTATTTGTACATAATCTATCTTATATACATTCATTACTTATTCAGGTCATCGGATATGGGGCTAACGGACCCGGAGTCTGTGGCCTGAACTTACAATAATACCGGCGTCGTCGGATAACAAGCAGCTATTGAGACAATCACGTGATACTTATACAGTGTTAGTTATCGAAGCATAGAGTTGTAGTCGAACGCGTAACCGGAAACAAACATCGATCTTTTTCATAAAAAATCGGTTAAAATCTCATCATTATAGCTAGCATTTCTATGGTTGTTATGTTTCAGAGATTAAAGATAAACTTTTATAGTAGAACAGTATTTTTGTTGCGAATTAAATTTACTAATGTTCATTAAAAAGCATAAAAGATCTGAAGCACAGCTGAATGTGTATTTTAAAGATAAATAAAATATATGTAACAATTTAGGGTAATTGTTATTCCGCAATATTTCAAAATACGCAGGTGATCTAATTATACTTCTTTTTCTACAGCGGTTTTGCTAATTGACCATAAGACTGCAGTGAATATAATAGTGCTGTTATGGCAGTATATTTACAGTATATGGACGGTACTATACCACTAATCAAACTTAATAATGTGTGGCCATAGAATCGAACCAGGGACCTCCGTGTTACACAGTTTTGTATCGATAAAATGTAAAGTGGTGTACATCATTAATTTGAAGTGTTTGAGTGACAGGGGCACTAGTGAGTGATTACAGTATCGCGGTCCAAGATATCACTTGTCAATGTTATGTTAAAATGTTTTTAAATTTTAAATAATGTTACAATTGCAAAGTCTTAATCGGATATGAATCGCGCAATTTTTGTAACTGTAACCTTATTTTGGTTTCAAATTACCTGCACACGATGTGAATTTCGTAGAATTGACATCACATCATCTAATAAAGATGTTAATTGGACTTTGAATAACAATACAAGTAAGTTTTTTTGCGTCCCTCATACAAAGAGATGTAATCATGTGAATATTTAGGTTAAACGGAAACTTTTAAGAATAGATTCAATCAACTTTTTTGATGTGTTACATATAACTATACTTTTATTTTTTTTTATATCAAACACAGCTGTATTTATTTTGTATTAAGTCGGGTTTTTTTTCATAAACGAATTAAAAATAATACGATTGTACGAAGTATAATTACAAAACGTTTTGTGAAAAATTTAAGTTAAATAACTACCCGTTTTGCTAATAATTTCGGACCTGTCTTCGATGTTATTATTATCAGTAATGGAAATTCATTGCAATAAACTTTTCTTTTGTTATACTTTTAATAAACTACATGTTTAGCGAGAGGGATTTGGATTCAGTTCAAATCAAATGTTGGTTTAAAAACATCGGATCTACGGAATCTTGACATTCATGTATCAATCGATAAACTTTAAAATCTGTGACATTAAATGTGACGGGCAAAAGAAATTCTGAAAATATTTGGTTAACAGATCTTAATTACCAGCACGTCAAGCGTTTTTGCGAAGAATAATAATATTCTCAAACTTTTTTGTAGTTTCGTACAGTAAAAGTAAGAAACGTTATTCGGCAACAGTGTATACAAATACACATTATTTGTGGCAACGAAAAATGGATCTGGTTTTTTCGACTGCCCTATGATTTGGGGTGTTGTTGGTTGTATATGTTACATTTTACAAATACGGATAATAAATAGTACATAATCGCGATGATTTTGACATATACGGTACACAATAAATTTATTATGTCTAATAGTTATATTATCGCCAAAAGTTATTTTCTGTTATATTAGCATTAATATTACAAGTCAATCTAATGTAAATAACTAAATGTGTTAGTAATTAACGGAAATTTTATAAAAAAATATTATACACAGAATTAAAAATACTGTCTCTTTCAGTTACAGTACCGGGCACTGTACCGGGTGGAGTCTATACCGATTTACAAAAGGCCGGCATCATCGATGACGTACTTACTGGTTTCAATGACGTACGTACCCGTTGGGTAGCATACGATACCTGGACTTATACTGGACATTTCAAAGGTAATTTTTCATCTGACTGAAGTATATAAAATCAATTAAAACTAAAAAATTTGGTGTACAAAATATTCTGTTGGCATCTTTGATCCTGAATGTAAGTTTCTCTCACTGGAATTGAAAGTAGAGATTTTTATTTAGTCTCTTTTTTCATTACCTTTCCTAAGCAGAGAAATAAAACTGATTGTAGTAACAATATCTTATGACAGGAACCATTATTCATGCTTTTAAAAAAATCGTCCACGAATAATTTGTGAATTGCCTTAAAAATGTGTTAGTGTAAAGTGTAGTAGTCGTTTTAACAGTAACTATATGATTTCAAAGCCAATTTTAAGATTCTTAGGATGTTTCAGTGGAGGAGAATGAACTGGAGTCAGCGGTAGTCAACTTAGTTTTCGAAGGAGTGGATACTGTTGCGTTCGTCGAACTAAATGATTCACCAATAGGGACCACTCAAAATATGTTTGTTAGATACGTTTTTGACGTGAAAAACAATGTCAAGGTAATTAATTTGAGTTTTAACCACACGTAATATTAAATTTAAGCAGATATTTAAGTATTGCACATGTTTTATATGTTTTTTGTTAAACATATAGTTCAGTTCTCATCTTGGATTGTGTTTATTGTGAATAATTGATAGCATTAAAATGCTATGAGATCGAAGTTAATAATGATCATAATATAATAGTTTAAAGGAATCGGAATAATTAAGTCATTTTTTTACGCGTAACCTACACTTTTTAAAGAAAGATACTTTTAAAGTGTTAATAAACGTTATCCATTTCATCCTCAGCTATCTGTTAGGAAAAGTCACCTCAATTCGATTTACCTATTTCTGAGATAATCATTAAAAGACTAACAAATATTTCTTAAATTGTCTTTTTGATATAAATAAAATGTAAACATTGATATGAGTTAAGTAACATTTAACAACAGTGTATTTAAATTTTATTCACTTGTCATATTTGGTAATAGACAATTCGGATAATGTATTAAATCTTTTTTAACAGTTTCTCAACGAATGCAGCGAGATTTTCGTGTATTTAGAGTTAATTATTTACATATTCTCTTTTATATTTACTACATAGGTGGAATTTCTGTCGCAGGTCGGTGTAAATGAATTGAAAGTGACGTTCGCGTCGCCCGTCGAAGCGGCACTGAATCGCTCTAGAAAACACTTCACCGCCCCCGAGTGCGTTCCGGACGTCTACAATGGCGAATGTCACGCGAACCAACTGAGAAAGATGCAGTCATCGTTTAGTTGGGACTGGGGTCCAGCTTTCCCGTCCGTGGGACTATGGTATTTTTTAATCATTAAAAATTTTCGTTAAGTTGTAAACTTTGTTATTGCATGAAATGGCATTTCTTATGAGATCTTAGTCTGCCAATGTAACGTATAATTGTTTTCAAAGACTTTGACAGCTTAAAATTGATATTTCTTTTATGCGCCGGGACTGGTAGGATTTTCACTCTATGGTAATGGACTCTGACTGGAGATAATAGGTAGGATGTTTACATCACAACACATTGCGATTGTAACTTTAAGGTATACGATGTTAACTTTTATTACACCATTATTTACTATGGCTATATCGCCATCTTACGGCCAGCTGCATGAAAGCGATAGAATATAAATCTCTTCTACTGTCGGTACCTCGTATAAGAGGATCGTGGTAAGTATCGTGGTATTAAAAGATTTGTTGGGATAGAAAGTTAATCTGACAAATTATCACCAATCGTGATAAGTTTTCTCGGTGTTGATATTATATATTATTATTAAACCCATTGTAATATGTTAAAATTTTCGTCACTATTTGAAATAGGTGTTTGATATTTGACCTTTTGATGTCAAGATCACCACGTAAGCAAAAGAAATGTAAAGTGGTGATGCCGCTGTCGTAATGTTGATCTATGTCGAAATAGTTTTCTATAGTCAATTTTATTTGAATTTTTAATCAATAGTCCCGTGAATAGCATATTGTGTAATAAGTTATAACGAATTACGTGAAAGATTTCAAAAACTTATGTTAATCATATTAATGATTTGCAGTTGAACTAAATTCGGAGATCGCAAAACAACAACAATCTTCTAAGCAGTGGGTAGGAACTAAATAATCTAGGTTACTCTACTGGTAGTAGGTATAGGTGTATGTCTTTCGATCTATAAAAAAGGCTTTAGATGTAAATAAAAATGTGGTTGGAATTTTAAGAATTCATGTATATGTCTTATTGAATATGTGTTTGCATTTTAGGAAACCGGTGTTCATAGAATTTTATAATACAGTTATCATACGATCTGTGACAACTCATTTGAAACAAAAGGAGACGACCTGGGACTTACGTATCATAGCCCACGTGGAATCGGGGACAACGAAGAAACCTTTCGTAGGATATCTAAGCGCCCAATTAGACGTAGATGCGCAACAATCTATATTTGTAACACAGAAATTTGATACGACGACCAGAGCGGATGGTACTGCAGAAATCGAGATCAATATGTCCGTGCATCAAGTGAGATATTACTAAAACTTTTTATGAGATAGTTGTCGACACACTGGCCCTGCCAACTCCATGTCAAGCGTGACATTTACGGCTATTAACTCCGAATCTGGAACGTCTTACAGCCTATAGGCTGAATTGAAGTTGATAATAAAATTATTTAAATTAAGAAGTTTTATTACAAATCGGATGATAATGTATTATTATAATGGAAATATAACATAAAAAAAATTATAGAGCAACAGTGCCATTAAAAATAATAAAAAATCTGGAAATTACTCCCGAATGGTGTCGACTGATTTTCCTTCTAACTTATAGAAACGAATCTAGTCTTTTATTTTAACCATTATTTGTAAAAGGGACCATGACTTTGTCTTTATTTTATGACTATATATCTGCTCATTGCTTTACTTCTGATATTTTACAATTTGACCGACTATTGTTCTTATCAATATTATTAACAGTAGCGTCAAAAAGCAAATTTGTGTCTGTTCTATAACTTGTAAAATTTTCACCCAAATAGAGGTTTTTTTAAATTATTATAAAATATTCTCTTGCTTATTTAATGTTGTTGATTGTGATTTCGACTTTATGATTTTTGTGTTGATATTAATTTTTTAGGACGTTGTCAGCCTTTGGTGGCCTAATGGCTTTGGTGAACAGCCATTATATGATCTCTTAGTTACTTTCACTGCTCGTGCTGAAGAAAGTGACGAAGATGAGGTTTCACGTAAACAAATTAGAATTGGTTTCCGTACTTTAGAACTAGTCGAAGAGGATGCTTCTAAGTATTTAAGTATGTATCGAATGTTTAAACTTTGATGATATTTCCAAAAATAAAGATTATATTAAAATGGGAATTAAGAAACTTTTATGAAGATTACTTATTCCTAGATTTCGTCTTTTTCGTAATTATTATATGCTTTCTTATATTTTTATTACAAGGAAAATATTAAAATGTTTCAGGCAATACAACTGCTGGGAAAGGTCTAACGTTTTATTTCAAGGTAAATGGTTACCCAATATTTATGAAGGGATCCAACTGGATACCGGCAAATATTCTACCAGAGCTTGGATACGACAAATCAAAAGGTATTTTAAATATACATGATACTAAAATTATTGGTTAAATATAATTGGAAGTTTTAGATATTACTAATGAATTTTTTTAGTCAATGAACTTCTGACTGCTGCTCACGACACTCATATGGCAATGTTGAGAGTTTGGGGTGGTGGTGTTTATGAATCGGAGTACTTCTATGAGCGATGCGATGAACTGGGCATTTTGGTCTGGCAAGATTTTCTATTTGCGTGCGCAATGTATCCCGCCGATCCAGAATTCCTTGAGTAAGAAGTTGAAATATTGATTTTCTTAAACGTTTTTAATAGATAGACTTAAGGCAGAGTGCAGGTTTTGATCTTCAATTTTGATTTTTCAAGTATTTTAGGTGCCAGATTAAATTTAATTAATAACATAATCAAAACTGGGATATGTTTCCGTAAATTCTTGCTTTCTTTGTATGTTTTTCTATAGCCCAGTAGTCCCCAAAAATTTCTATAATATTTTATTACAGTAATGTTATAGCTGAAATTGAACAAACAGTCATTCGCCTTCAACATCATACATCCATCGCTCTATGGGCCGGGAATAACGAAAACGAAGTGGCACTAAGAGATGACTGGTACAATACTAAATCAGAGTTCACTAGGTACAAAGACGAATATCTAAAACTTTACGTCGGTACAATAAGACCGATTGTCGAGAGCTTGGATCCGGGGAGAAGTTACGTCGTGTCCAGCCCGTCCAATGGCCTGGAGTCAGAGCGAGAGGGATATATAGCTAAAAACCCTTACGATCCTAATTACGGCGACACTCATTATTATAACTACTTGTCAGACAATTGGAACTTAAACATATATCCCACAACGCGTTTTGCGTCCGAGTATGGCTTTCAGTCTTTGCAGTCTCTAAAAACTATGGGAACTGCAACTAAAAACAAAGAGGACTATAAGGTGGATAGTGCGTATTCGAAACATAGACAGCACAGCCCAAACGGATATGACTATATAAAGGATCAGATAGATAGACATTTGAAATTAAATGACAATGATCCGGAGTACTTTGAGAAATTTATTTTTTACAGTCAGGTATGATATGCATTTAAATAACTATTGTTATTTAATTTAATTCAGTTAAGTCTCTTTACCTCAGAAACTTCATTAGCTACAGGGCTTTACTTATTAGAACACAATAATGTATGCTGGCAGAGATAGCTTCTGCGGTGTTAACTACGTAGACCAGCTTCTGCAACAGAGACCTACCTCCATAGATTTGCCATATATTATTATATAGTTTATATGCTAAGTAGCTCATGCCCCAGACTGTTCATCCATTGGTACTATCACAGTATTTATTTCCACTAATCTTTTTGCTTTGGTATATTAAAAATAATAATCTTGTTTTGCACGTCAGATATCTCAAGCAATGGCAATTAAGGCGGAAACGGAATTTTATCGTCAAAGCCAATCCGATTGGTATACAATGGGTGCTCTGTATTGGCAGTTGAACGACGTGTGGCAGGCTCCATCTTGGTCTAGTATCGGTAAGAGATAGATTTTAAGCTATACATAGGTATACTATATTTGTTCTACAGGACAACTTTAACATTTTGAACAAGTATCACCGTAGCACCCAATTCTGTTGCTGAACTGGAGTGTGCAAATATTACTAATATCCTGTTGGAAACGTATTAAAGAAAGATAACGAAACTTACGCCTTGAAAATTATGAGCGTTGGAAATGGTCCTGTAGAAAAATACTAACATTTCAGTCATAATCACTAATGTTATGCGCAGATGTATCACTTATCATCAGGTGAACATTTTGCTTAGTCGCCGTGTCTAAATGTAAAAAAATATATTTCGATACGTTGCAATGTGTATAAAATGGTTGAATATATTCTTCTCGTCTCGAGAACTTGCAACTGAGCCATTGATAAGTAAGTATTTCATAAGATTATTGGGGACAACAAGAAATTTCAAAATTACACGAGTGTGTCAATATAATTGAAATGTAAATTTGTTGCTTTGTTAAACAGGTTACAATGAATAAAAACCACATAGCTACATAAATGGCAAACTTTTTTATATGAACGGAACAAAACTAAATTATAACCTTTATTCCGTTCTTCTAGTTATGCATAAAACTTCTTTAAATGTTTTATGAATTTTTTGTGCTGTTTTCAGAATATGGTGGTAAATGGAAAATGTTGCATTACTACGCAAAATCATTCTTCGCACCAGTCCTGGTATCACCTCGACAGCTTCTAACAAATGTAATAGACGTATACGTAATCAACGATAGACTTGTTCCGATAGTAGATGGAATCATAACAGTGGATTACTACAACTGGACAAGTTTAACACCTTTTAAATCTCAGCAATTTCCAGCAAATGTAGAGTTATTGAGTGCTGAAAAACAGACGTCAATCGGTTTGTCGCATTTCGATAAGAGTGAAATTTTCTTAAGGTTTTCTTTACAAGTAGAAGGGGTTACTCTGTCACCGCACAACTTTGTTTTTCCCATACCGTTAAAAAACGTAAAAAGTCTAGTAAAGCCTCGTGTACAGGTACGTACAATTTTTATTAGGTGTATCGTATTTAAGGTTTTATTCAATAAAGCCGAGAGAGTAGGACGTTCATCTGATGGTACCCGATATCTCTTCTCATAAGACTATGACGCTTGATAGGATGACAAATACTGTGCCACAAAACCACATTGTGTCCTCGCTTTGATACATTGTGTTATAAGTTTCAATAATTCTAATTTTAGTACCTACAGCAGTATTCAAATTAGAATATAGGAGATAAAGAAGCTACAGTAGTTCATGTCTAGACCGTTTTTGGCAATAGAGACCTACCACCATCAAATTTAAGTAATTTAAGCAATTAATAAAAAATGTTAAAAGTATGACTTTGTGTCAAACGTAACGACACAATTGTTATTTTATTTCGAAAGTATACATTATATTTCAGAACCAAAAAATTATAAAATATTTGTTATTGAGTTAATAGTTATACTTTAGGTTATTGTATATATCACAGCTAACCGATTGTATTTTACTAAACGTTAAGCAATATTTAAGACATTTTAAAAGTTAGTCAAGCAATGTCTGGTCTTTTCAGATAACCGTCTCGGAAAGTGTCTACGAAAACAAATCAAAAAATGTTTATATGTATGTTGTTAATATTGAAGTAAACACGATTGTGCTCTTCGTTTGGTTGGAAACAAATTCACTAGACGGACATTTTGATAACAACGGATTAATAATAACAGAACCACAAACCTCTGTGAACTACATCATTCCAAAAAGGATTACCGTAAAAGAGTTGAAGAATAGTATCACATATCAGTATTATATGAATTAATTACAAGTAATGATTACAGTTCAACATAGCAAGTTGTTGGTAGAATCATTCATATTTTTACCTTTAATTTAGCAGCATTATAAAATATTATCAATGATAGCGAAATGCAAATTATTGATTGAGGAATGCTAAATAAACCTGCAGACAATTTATAATTTTTTATTACATCTAAGTTAAAGATGTACTTTGGAATAAGATGGAAAAGTAAAATACTTTTAAAGCTACATGTCATGTATGTAATAGTAGGACAGCACATTTCGTTCGTCTGTAGTGTAGTGATAGCGAGAAATAAATACAACTTAAATGTATTTTCAATTCGCTAGTTAAACGGTATTTCACAACGTAATTTTCTTTTAGAAAATAAGTACAATTTTATATAATTGGGTCACAAACGGCGGACTTAATGTATTTGGGCATTCTTTACTAGTCAACCTTGAAGTGGAGATGCAGTCGTTGGTGAGGAATGTAAAAAAAAATCAAAGTTTATCTAAAATCTTTGTAGTTATTTATAGTTAAAAATAAACTTACTAACTTCAATTCAGCAGTTTGAAGTCCAGCGCTAGTCCATATTTATCAAAAAAAAAGATGCGTACCTTTTAAGTTACATGTGTGATTATTATTTAGATAGGTTTAGGGAGCAAGGGTATGTATGCAGTGCTTGTCTGCCTGTATGAAACGCATGCCCTTGCGCCCTAAGTGGTATTCTTCTACAGTCAAATTTGATTGTGGTGAAAAATTAGAGGAAGGTGGAATAATTGAAAAATATAAATAAATAACACTACCTTTTTTATAAACAATCATCTTATTGTGCGTAATACCGGGATCGAGACTTCACTTACAAGGAGAGAGACAAGGATTTTTATACACCACGTTGATCAAGTGCGGGTTGATACACTACAAATTTATAACAAATAAAACGAAAGATTCAAATAAATTAGTTTATTTCTGGTAAATAATGCAAACATGCGTGCAAATGAGATATACATTTGGCGACATAACGACGGTGAATAACCTAATCTTTGGACGATTCATCATGAACTGGTAAGGGCTTTTCTTTTTACAATATCATCGCTACGTGTAGTTTACTTATGAATTTATTTCATTAATCAGATATCTATATTGAGATCTCTTAGTCGTTATTACAAAAGTAAATGATAAATGACGGTGTTTATTACTGAAAGATGTAAACTAACAATTTGGAGATTACTCTGAGAGTCGCCAGGTCTTATTCTAGTAGCTATGAAAAACAAAAAACTCTTATATGTAAACTTATTGTACAGAAGTTTACGTTAGAATAAATAATTAACAAATAACACACATGGTAAAATCGATTAGGTTTGAACATAGATTTTTTTATTTACAGTCGAGTAGTGAATATATATGTTTTTTACTAATTTTGTGTTAGAGGCCCTTACCAAAATATTAAAAAAAACCATTTTCTCTTAACTCTCTAACGATTCAACAATTTTGACAATTTACGCGTATTTAAGCACCATTTATATTTAATCACATGCCTTTAAAATTTGAGATTTATTAAAGTTAATTTCTAAGCGCCTGTTAGAGCTAAAGCAGATATACCTTACAAAATTGACAATTTGTTAAAAAAATAAATAAATATATAAATAAAATTCCTTTAATCCCTTTTGACCCGAATTTTAACCGTTTTAAATAAAACATTTTTATACTCACACTTAAGTCATTTGAATGAAATAAACTTTTCACAAAAACAATCATTAATAATCTATTAAAAACAGATAGCATTCCAGGCGCGGTCATTCTATATTAGATAATCACTAGTAGTGAGGTGTTGAAACCAAGTTTAAGATATTATTATTAAATACAAGCGGAAAATTATTATGTATAAATATAATAAGGCCAGAATCCAGAAGGTTTAATAGTAAGATTGCAATGTCATGTTTTTTTAATTATGTTCACGTTTATGATTACAAGCAGGCCAGATAAATGTTTCACTAGAGAATTAAAATATATAATAATATAAACCAAAAAGGTTTGTTGGTGCTGTCCGAGCTATTATCTACTATATAGTATTGAGATAGAATTGTACAAATAACCAATTAATATACGGGATGCAATTGTTAACTATAGGTGACAATATTAGTTGTCCAATTTGGTTTAAGTTAGTAATTAATAATCATAACAGTTTATTAGTCTATTTAATCATAAGTTCGCTGCATGTTAAAATTCTTTTGTAACTTTTTGCCTTCTTAATCTGGTATAAGTATTTTCAGCGCAAGCAATATAACAATATAATTCGTGTCGGTTAAAAAAAATTTAATTGAACTAAGAATTGAAAAAGGCGTTTGTCGGATCAAAGGATTATTTATGATGCTATTTTATTTTAATTAACTTACTTTTATGAAAAAGTACTACTTTAAATAAATTAGTTAAAACCTTTTTCTCCGGTACTACAAAAATAGTTAAATGTCTGCAATCACTACAAGTGATATACATATTTATTATATTACAGTACTTTGTTAAGATTTACTTTTTCGTTACCAACTTCAATTATAATAAAGCAGGGAAAGCGTTTTGCTGCACACCAGCGTTAGCTTTTAATATAAAATTGTTTAGATATACGACATGCATGGTGTCGAAGTAAGTACGGCTACAACAGAGCGGCAGCATCGTTCATGCAGCGCGATCATATGAAAGCACCGAGCCTGAAAAAAATAATATTTCAGTCATAAATATTACCCCCTCGCAAGAAACGTTAAGCACATCACACGAATTCAGGTTAACATGATTAAATTTAAAATACCTCAAAACATAACTAAAAATTTATTATCTATCGGCATGATTATTAAACAATTATTTAAAATAATATTAATTCGACATTGATTAATTACAATTTTGTTTTAATAATACCTGACTAAAATAGTTGCTTGTTAGTAAAATATGAACACACCAAAAGGTCAAGTAGACATAGAAATAGTAAAAATTCTTACTGCGTTCTTATCAACCTGAATAAGTGTAATATGTCTTACATGTACCTTTACATTAATAATATATTTAACATGCAAACAATACAATATAAAAAGTAGCGGAAGGAAGAAAAGGTTTAGCTTTAATATTCAATAACAGCACGATGAAATGGTGAAGGAGCACTACTGAAGATCCAAGTGCACTTTTATTCGACAAAATGACAAGGCGAGGCGGACACGGACCTATCACTAGTAAAACTTGTTCTCTTGTGTACTACCTCCGGAGCTATGTTACTTTGTACCACGGAAGTCCCTGTTCCGATTTCTGGGAATCTCGATGTGGAGTTTAATTTGTGGCAGTGTTACGAACCTGCTATAGTAGCTACCACCATCAAAGACACACAAACATATACATGCATATACTTGTTAGAAAATTAGATATTGCGAAATGTTTGTGACATATACTACATCAAGATATAGCTACAACAGGCGTGCTGGAAGGTTAGTCAATACACACCTTATTTTAAGAGCATCCCAACAATGACCTAAACGAACAAAATATTAATAAAATGCTTAACTATTATCTAGCAACATTTGTTATTTATAACTTAACAGTGTTAGACAATAAAAAAAAGTATGCCTATGAAATATTTTACAAAACGTCCAACACTGTCATAGAGAAAAGAATAAGTCACGCTTACAACAATTAGATAAAATTAACAATATCAATTGCAAAATTGTGAATCTCTTGGTTAAACAAAACTTTAACCTCTTCGAATAATTTTGATTCCTATGAAAACAAATACCATATTTACGATTAGAGGTCTAAATAATAAAATATATTGACAACGGTATACTTCACAAATATTATCATTCATTTATTTATTTTTCTTTGAAATTGAGAATGCAGGCATCGTCTTTGAGATCACCATATCTCTGTAGTTTACCTGACGCGTGAATGCAGAGCTGCTGTTTCCTCAGATGGTGTATCCCTCAAGAATGTAGAAGACAGGTTCAGGATGACCATCAAGCAACACAAGAGCAGTGGTCCTAAAATAGCTCCCTCCGGACCCAAGTAAAAGATACCTCCGGCTATTGCGAGACCGGTGACGTACGGGTGACCGCCACTGAAATTATTATTCGGTGTTTTTTATTTATATTGCGAAGTAAAGAGATGAGCACGATAAAAGACCATTTTTTTTGCTATCGTATGATCATTAGTGATATTTAACTTTAGTTATATCAAAATATTGCAGATAACAAATAAATTTGGTACCGTAAACAATTTTATGGATACTTGAAGTTTTGGTAAATTATAAAGTATGGACTGATGACTCATTCAAAGTTAAGTTATCAGCTTATAGGTTATCAATGCAGCACCGTAAACTTCATAATATATTCACAAGATTCACAAAAAAATATAAAACGTAAAACTAATCTGTCAATAATGAATTAAATTCGTAACCCTTGAATAAATTATTTATTGTATAATGTTATTTCGGATTTGAGAATTAAACTTACTTAAGAACTAAGGTCATAGGTAATACACAAACATGAAAAATTTATAGACATTTCTAAGAAAAGTTAACTTACTCTTTAATCTCTGCGTAAACAGCGGCGTCTAGGAAAGCGATGGGCGCGGCTTGTGCTAGAGGCAACAGCAACGCCGCCATCGGTCTTCCCTGAAGCCAAACGTCCAGCGCAGCGGGAATGCCTGCCAAGTACGGCCCAAGGAATGGGGCGGCACCGAGGATAGCTGCTAGAACTGCAATGCATGTCTCTTGTATAAAAAAATGTATCGCGGTGTACACTTAAGAAGTAGTGAAGTTCCAATGTTAGATAGCAGAATAAGGATTATTTCATCCCTTATTAAAATATATGTTTTAATGACATACATAATAAGTAATATTTTTTTTATTCGATAAAGTGTTGAGACGAGCGGGACGTTCACCTGGAGGTCAGCAATACGCTTACCCATAGCAATGTAGCTTTAGTTAGGATGATATACACTGCACCACATTGTGCTCATCTCCTAAATCTCCATACCACAGCAATTTAACTAGCAACAACGTTCTTCAAACTGGAATAAAATAATGTTTGCACACAATGTGCAAAAATCAAATAATAGTTCTTTAAGTGCAGAAATAATTATACAAAATAACATGGCGCCCTAGATGAATCGAAATTAAATTCATGCTCGACTAAGGAAACAAAACAAGTGCAATGTAATTAAGGTATAAATGACGTCGACTTGCAATTCTAAAATACTGAATTCTGTTTCGATGGTCACATTAGTCTCATTTATGATTTATTATCGAAAATGTCTCATGGAAGGATTTTGCGAGGTCTTAAAAAAAGCCAAAAAAACTGTTATACATTTATTTATTGAACAGCACGTAATATTAGATCTTTTTCTTGTTCTCGTTTGGTTTTGGGGGCCGCAATTGGGCGTACACATATTTATAGAATTCCAACGCTTTTTGTTTATCATACGCAACTGTATTTTTGCAATGTCCTCCTGTGCAATGGTTGACATAGTCAGTTTTAAATGGAGGTTTAGGAACGACTTGCTTACTCTGGCTTGTGCTCGTGCTTCTTAAAGTCTCGACAAAATCTTTTGAAGAATCGAATACAACTTTTATCGTGGTTCTATTTGTCATATTGAGATGACTATCTTTTAACAGGTCTTCCTTATCTATAGCAGTCATTGCAGCAATCGCGTCCCCTCTCGGCGCATTAGCTTGTCTTATTAAATAAAAAGTTGGTGCGGGTTCCGTTACATCTTCATCAGTTGTTATGACGTTATTTGTTGTTTGCCTGTCATTGTACAATAAACACATTACCTGTGCATCGAGGTTAATCTGACACATGGCACTGTCCAATAGCAACTTCACAATCTGTACAGGTAATGCACACGGAGCGGAGATACAGGTATTAGAGTTCGATTCATTCAAAATTAAACCATATAACTCGTTCGTCAAAGAAGAAGTTAGGAAAGCAATGTTACGACATCTACAATCTACTTTGTTGTCACGATACATCACTGTTGTACCCAAAGATTTGCAACTTTGATAATCAAAATTTAAAGAGTAGGGTTCCACATTTTCAATTCTATTCCTTACAAACGTAAAGTGTTTTTTTATTGCCCTCCATTTTAAACATTTAACATTTGTGAAAGCGTTGTTTTTGAGTATATTAATATAATTATCGCAAATGTCTGTTTTAGTGGCACCAAGCATCAATCCGTTAGCTCGTATCTCTTTAAAACTATTTCTGTGAATGCTTAAAGTTTCTGATGTTATGTTGATGCTGTTGGCAACGATTTCGTTGAACACATTATTAGAAATAATTGCACTTTTGCTTTGTACTGTAATGCTTTTGGATTCCAGATTGTTAATGCTACAATTATTCATTACAAAAGCAGTGTTATCATAGCCAATAATAACATCTATCGCTTGTGTTTGAATATTAGCAATTGTAACATTTTCAAATTCAAGGCTTTTCGCTCCACTGATATTGTAAATGGCTTTAGTATTGATGGAGTATATTTTACTATTTGCAATGCGGATTTTCTTTGGTCCCGTAGTGCCAGCACATTTCGACTCCAATGTGGTGCTCGGCGATTTGAAAAAGTTTTTCGGGATAGTTATGATTTCTTTTACATTTTCTATAATAATCTCAGGAGGCGTTTGTACCAATGAGTTAGCAGTGAATGTGACAAATTCTAGTCTGTCGCAGTTTTTAATTTTCAACTCGTGAAGCCTTGAAGCTTTTTGTATTATCGGACAGTCGATGTTCACCTTTAAATTTTTACAATTCTCTATAGCTAAACTCAATGAATGATCCGTGTGAAAATCTTTTAAGTGTATTACAAATTCCTAGAACAAGAGAAAAGTTTAATATATTGAGTGAATTGAAAATAAAATGTTGCAAAAACTTAAAATACTTACGGAATTTTGCACGAGAGCACAATTATAAACAATTTCACTTGGTATATTATTAGCACAAAACCACTCCGTCTGTTGGCAACTTGTAAAATTTATTCTCACGGCAACAGTTGATTGAAATAATAGTACAACGAGCAGCGATATTATTTTTATGTAATCCATGATCACGGGCCCGAAGATATATTAGCATTTTTTCACTATGCGTCTATATATGTTTTATCGGATTGGACACTGAGGGAGCAATAAAAATGTCACACCGGTCACTGGCGAGCATCATCCGGAGATAATACTCTACTAAAATATCCGTCGCGAAATACAACAGAGTTAATTTTATCATAACGCTTCTAGGAATTTAGGTTCAACGACTCGCTTAGCACCGGGATCTGAAGCTGTAGTAAGGAAAAAAACAATAACATATTATGTAACATATTTTTTTTATCTAGTCTACTGTACTTTGATAACCTTCATTCATTTGTGTCAAAGGGCATCTTTTGATATACTCACCATGTATTAATAGATTCGGTATCAGTAATTCTTTTTTAATTTCTTGTATAAAATGATTTAATAGAACGAAAAGCGCTTCATTATCAGCTTTATTTGCTGACATAAGGACAATTTATTTTTATACCTTCTAGATAGGTATTATAAGTTTTGATCAAGATAATAACTTACCCGAAGGCAAATAGACGACCTTGGCTCCGAATAGGTTGTGCACGAGCCATGTCCACAGACCGTAGAATAATGCCATCTTGAACGACGCTCTAAATACCTGGGAAGTTTTGAGCACAGCGCTTAAGAAGGATTTTTACACTAACACAATTATTTAGCGAACATTTAGAAATCGCTATTCTTTGGACAGTAGGCTGATGATGATGATACACAATATTATCCTACTGTGAAAAAGTTAAAAACAATAATGAAATCGTGTTCTATTTTTAACGGGTCTCTGTTCATATTATTTTTGAAAACTTCGTTAATGGGCTGCAGCTACACTGTATACAATAATTATAAAGGTACCTAAAAGGTATACGGTGTGTTATTTCTTTTATGGTAGTTTATTTTTATCATTCTTCATTAATCAACTGAAATAATGTTGATGATGATTGATGATTACCTGATTGATTGCGACTGAGAGCGCGATGCCTAGCCTCGGGCCGAAGCCGGCTTGAACTCGAGTAATAACTTCCACTGGCTTGTAGAGAGCGTTGCTTGAAGCCAACAAGTAGAACAGGGTTGTGAAGAACACAACCTGTGTTAAAATAAGAGGTATACTCTTAACCAAAATGTATGAACAATAAATCAATTCTTCTCTTTTAGTAGAGGTGTTCAGTTAATTTTTTATTTAATTGTAGGTGTGGTGGATTTTTGCGATGTACGTTTTCACTACTGAATTAAACTTTCGTACAAGGAAAACATAGTAGAGAAATTGGTATGTACAAGTTCATGATAACGTACGCCTTACTCTAAACAGAATCTATGGCCTTGACGTTTGTAAGCGAAAACGCGAAATCCCACCGACAGGAACATAAAGTGGCAGGTTTTAGATGCTATTTAAGCTATAAAAAAAATTTCACTGACTAGGTTGATGAACATGTTGATGATGGCGCCGCCGCCGCATAGCAGCAGTGAAGTGGCAGCGCCAAGCGATCCTGCCAGCAGTGACACGTTGCTCGCAAGCGGCGCCCAAGCGCTGGATGCGATCGAGCGCAGCGTGCCCACGTTGGCGGACACCCACGACACCATACCCGAGTAGTCGAACAGGCCTGTCCGTAAAGCGTAGCTTTGTTAACTTATCCTTTACCGGGAACGTGTGATACTCGTTATTTCATTGCCAAAGAATCTAAATGACAATGGTAAACTAAGTGGAACAAAATACTCTCACATTCTACTGAGATTGCCAAAAAGCCATTGTTAAAAACTGTTTAGGCCCACTAGAAGTACCAAAAATATTTTTTTATTTAATTGTAGGTGTGGTGGATTTTTGCGATGTACGTTTTCACTACTGAATTAAACTTTCGTACAAGGAAAACATAGTAGGGAAATTGGTATGTACAAGTTCATGATAACGTACGCCTTTCTCTAAACAGAATCTATGGCCTTGACGTTTGTAAGCGAAAACGCGAAATCCCACCGACAGGAACATAAAGTGGCAGGTTTTAGATGCTATTTAAGCTATAAAAAAATTTCACTGACTAGGTTGATGAACATGTTGATGATGGCGCCGCCGCCGCATAGCAGCAGTGAAGTGGCAGCGCCAAGCGATCCTGCCAGCAGTGACACGTTGCTCGCAAGCGGCGCCCAAGCGCTGGATGCGATCGAGCGCAGCGTGCCCACGTTGGCGGACACCCACGACACCATACCCGAGTAGTCGAACAGGCCTGTCCGTAAAGCGTAGCTTTGTTAACTTATCCTTTACCGGGAACGTGTGATACTCGTTATTTCATTGCCAAAGAATCTAAATGACAATGGTAAACTAAGTGGAACAAAATACTCTCACATTCTACTGAGATTGCCAAAAAGCCATTGTTAAAAACTGTTTAGGCCCACTAGAAGTACCAAAAAGATTTTTTTTTTATAAATAAATAGGTAAACGTCTTGTTACCTAATGGTGATACTTCGGCTCATAAACATAGGATGATATACACCACGTTGAGTTCGTTACTCTGGGATTATTCTGGGTAGACTGGATGTTTCAGCACACTACTTACTGACTGGCAGCAGAAGTTTGCGTTGCAATATTAGTTACCTAGACGGTTTTCGCTGTACCTAATAAAATTACTGGCTTAGCAAGACTTGTGTCTGTGTAGTGGTGCTGTGAAATTATTTGTTTTATCGCCACAGTGTTATGGGCAGGGCATCACTTATCATTCGATGAACGTCTCGTGTTATCTACATTTGTTGTAAATAGCATACGGCAACAACTAACCTGGAGTGTGTGATATGTTATTGACGAAGTTATCCCACGAGTCCTGCACTGCTGTTCCGTCGACCTGCGGCCCCATGGTCCCGGCAAAATGAAGCGATATCCAACTCTGGTACACTCTGTCCCATATTTCCAGTATTTGCTCTTCCACGTGCCCAATCTTGTCAGGATCACCTTCTTTTAAAACACTTTTCACCTGGTATCATAGAAGAATAGTGATTAACTGGTTTGATTTTTTAACACTCTTATGGTCTAGTCTCACTGGGTCGTTGCGCACAAAGGTTTGGGTTTTTGATTCCGTTTAGCCGTGAAACCCCTAAAATCGCTTAACTTTTTTATCCGCGACAATTGAACAATAGTTTTGCTAAATACTTTTTTACATTAAGAACGCTATTATTAAACCGTCACTTACATAATACGCTCCTTTTTAATTAAAAATGATCGATAAACGTGCGAACATTGCTTATTGCATTTTAACTAATTAACTCTGACGGATATAGAAGACCTTATTACTCCATCGGCCGTCTGTACTTAGAGCAATGTGTCCTGCCCATTGCCACTTAAGTCTAGCAGTTTTTTAATACTTCGTATCGTTTTTCTACTCTTTATTTCGTATATAAGAAGTGTTAATGAAAACTTACATATTTTTTTATCTAAATAGTAGCGTCCAGTTGTAAGCGAAAACGCGAAATCCCACCGACAGGAACATAAAGTGGCAGGTTTTAGATGCTATTTAAGCTATAAAAAAAATTTCACTGACTAGGTTGATGAACATGTTGATGATGGCGCCGCCGCCGCATAGCAGCAGTGAAGTGGCAGCGCCAAGCGATCCTGCCAGCAGTGACACGTTGCTCGCAAGCGGCGCCCAAGCGCTGGATGCGATCGAGCGCAGCGTGCCCACGTTGGCGGACACCCACGACACCATACCCGAGTAGTCGAACAGGCCTGTCCGTAAAGCGTAGCTTTGTTAACTTATCCTTTACCGGGAACGTTTGATACTCGTTATTTCATTGCCAAAGAATCTAAATGACAATGGTAAACTAAGTGGAACAAAATACTCTCCCATTCTACTGAGATTGCCAAAAAGCCATTGTTAAAAACTGTTTAGGCCCACTAGAAGTACCAAAAAGATTTTTTTTTTATAAATAAATAGGTAAACGTCCTGTTACCTAATGGTGATACTATGGCTCATAAACATAGGATGATATACACCACGTTGAGTTCGCTACTCTGGGATTATTCTGGGTAGACTGGATGTTTCAGCACACTACTTACTGACTGGCAGCAGAAGTTTGCGTTGCAATATTAGTTACCTAGACGGTTTTCGCTGTACCTAATAAAATTACTGGCTTAGCAACACTTGTGTCTGTGTAGTGGTGCTGTGAAATTATTTGTTTTATCGCCACAGTGTTATGGGCAGGGCATCACTTATCATTCGATGAACGTCTCGTGTTCTCTACATTTGTTGTAAATAGCATACGGCAACAACTAACCTGGAGTGTGTGATATGTTATTGACGAAGTTATCCCACGAGTCCTGCACTGCTGTTCCGTCGACCTGCGGCCCCATGGTCCCGGCAAAATGAAGCGATATCCAACTCTGGTACACTCTGTCCCATATTTCCAGTATTTGCTCTTCCACATGCCCAATCTTGTCAGGATCACCTTCTTTTAAAACACTTTTCACCTGGTATCATAGAAGAATAGTGATTAACTGGTTTGATTTTTTAACACTCTTATGGTCTAGCCTCACTGGGTCGTTGCGCACAAAGGTTTGGGATTTTGTTTTCGTTTAGCCGTGAAACCCCTAAAATCGCTAAACTTTTTTATCCGCGACAATTGAACAATGGTTTTGCTAAATACTTTTTTACATTAAGAAAGCGATTATTAAACCGTCACTTGCATAATACGCTCCTTTTTAATTAAAAATGATCGATAAACGTGCGAACATTGCTTATTGCATTTTAACTAATTAACTCTGACGGATATAGAAGACCTTATTACTCCATCGGCCGTCTGTACTTAGAGCAATGTGTCCTGCCCGTTGCCACTTAAGTCTAGCAGTTTTTTAATACTTTGTATCGTTTTTCTACTCTTTATTTCGTATATAAGAAGTGTTAATGAAAACTTACATATTTTTTTATCTAAATAGTAGCGTCCAGTTGTAAGCGAAAATAAGCCATGAAAAAAGTTCTATTTTAAAAAAATTATAATAAATAGCATTTATTTTAAAAAGGTTTTGTGCAATAAGCGGTTATAGTATTTATTAAGAATATTTAATAACAAAATTACATTAGAAAAGCAATATATTAGGATATAATGAATGAAAAATTAAATATTTTCAAATAGAAAAAAAATTCTCTAAATAAAAAAGTGTTACTCACAGCGGTCGATATTCCTTCTCTTCCATATGTGTAAGCATTGTCAATAAGAGAATCAAGTTTCTCATCCCAGCCATCGGGCAAATAATTTTGCAATGGGCTATGCTGGACATAGGTACTGTTTAGAAGGCTACCACTTAGTTGTACTACGACAATAGCTTCCGAATAAATCTAGAACATAAAAAATAAAAGTTAATAGGTGGGATTTGAGACCTCCTCGGACAAGGAGAGTAATTTTTTTTTTAATGGGCTAGTGGGAAAACGTGCGAACAGTTTACGTGATGGAAGGTGATCACTGACGACCATAGACAGTCCAAGTGGTATGCTCTTTTCATGAGTGCCCCCTGGTCGCATGGGTTCGGAAAACCAGGTGGTAGGTCTCTGTTGCCGGAGACCGTCTGGATGGGTACCACCGCAGCTCCTATTTCAACCGCCAAATAGTAGTGTGCAAACATTACTGTGTTCCGGATTGAAGGGCGCTGTAGCTAGTGTAATTACTGGGGTACCAAGACTTAACACCTAATGTCTCAAGGTGACGAGCGCAATGTGGTGCAGTGTATACTATCTTAACTAGCGCCGCGTTGTCATGGACAAGCGTATCACTTACCATCAGGTGAACGTCTTGCTCGTCTCGTCGCAAACAAGAATAAAAAAAAAAAAAAAAACATCTGTCGGCAACTCATTCCACAATGGAATTATGTGTGGTAAGTTGCCATTAAAATGCACAGTGGAAGATCGCCAGTCAAGTAGATGGTGAGAATGGAATTTGAAATTGTGTCGTGTATTACGATGGTGGTAAGCAGCGGCTGCAATAATTCCGAATAACTCGTCGGAATACTTCACGGGGTACTTTTTATAATAAAGAATGCAAAGAGAGGTAACATTTCGCAATGCCAGTGGATCAAGTCGGTTGGAAAGAACTTGGAAGTCAACGACTCGAGCCGCTCTCCGTTGTATGTGGTGAAATGGGAGGAGCTGATACTGAGGTGTGCCCGCCTAGAGATGACAACAGTATTCCATATGAGGCCGAACTTGCGTCTAGTAAATATGTGAGCGGCGTTCGGGAATAAAATATTCTCACAATAAACTTTAATATAATATTTATGCATCACACTGGCTAAGTAAAGTTGGCTGCTGTCAGACGTCCAACAAAACTATTGGTTAAGAAAACATATCGGTTTCCCCAGTTGTTATTCTTTAACATAAGCTCATGCTCAGTTGAAAGCAAACCTTGCGCACATACAAACTAAGCTATCATGGCTTCATGATGATTAGATTTACAAGATTAAGTATGACAGTCATGTTTTTATATAAAAAAAAATTATACAGCTTAGCTAGAAATATAATTAATAGACCTGAATGCAGACGAAAACAACAGCGACGATCACGAAGAATATGAGGCCGATGATAACAATACAAGAGGAGACAGTATCTACGGAGCTGTACGCCATGTCCATGATACTTCTGTTGCATATGGACAGTATTTTTCCTACACCACGAATGTGTGCCGGTATCAGGGCAGATTGCCTGCAAAATTTTTTGCACAATATGAAAATGTATATTTGTATAGCTATTGTTAATTGTGATCTGTTTTAAATAATGCTAGAATATGTTTAAACATCAATATAAAAAAAAACATTGCTTGCCTAGTAACAGGGAGATCACTGGTTCAATCTTGGGGCGATGTTTAATACATTTTAATAATAAATTAATAGACATCTGTATATAATTAACATACAGTGCTAAAGGAGGTCACATTCATTGATACTGACAGTTTTACATTGGACATTTTCTAGCAAAGTATATTTCTTTACACTTTTGATTGTGAAAGAAGTCTTGGTTAAAGAAACCAAAGTAATAGTTTTGGCAAAATAAAAAGAGTATTATAAATTCAAGATTCAAACTTCTAACTATATTCATACAAATGCATTTTTGGTTAGAAAAAATCACAATGAGGTGCAAATCAAATTTTATTTTGTACTATTATATTTATCGAATGAACATGTTATTTATCTTGATGCTATGTGGAATAAAAATGTCTATAGATATCCAAAAAAAGTTTTTTAAATTAATGTTTGTATCTGTGTAAGTAAATATTGAAAAAAATGTGCTAATTAATTATAAATAAATTACCTGTTTCCCCACCAACTTTTGATGATAGCCATGATATTGTTGTAGTAGTTTTCAAAAAACAGCCACACTCCAAAGAAATTTAGCATCCATTTTATAAAATGTATTGCCAAGAAAAACAACATTACTGGTAGTAGCCAAATATGTTTCCAGACCAACATGCAGAAACAAGCAAAGAATAGAAGCTTGAAATAAATGGCAGATTCGTCATCATTATTAAAACTGCTTCTCATATAGTTATCATCAAGGGATCGTTGTTTAAATGAAGCTAAGATTCGATTCTCAATTGCTGGCTTTGTTTTTAGATTTGGAAGAGGTAACTCAGACATTGTTCTTGTTTTGAATAAGATTTTAGCATTTCTCGGTGAGTTCTGTGTAGACTCATTTCCAGTCCAACTTTCTCTTTTTGTGATAGTATCTGGAGCTGTTGGACTTTCTTTGTCAGGAGTTAATTCCTTATCACTGGATTCTTCTAGTATGGTTTCAGTTATTTCTGATTTTGATTCCATTTGTTTTGTGGTTCTGTTGTCATGAGAATCATTGATAATAACTATGTGTAGTGCAATCAGTATTGAAGCCTCCGGATCTGTAATAAGGTCAATTAGTTTACATTTATTTAAAATATAAAAAGTATAGCTTAAATAAAGGGTGGAAAAACCTTAAATGGAAAAATAATTCTTAAAAAAAGTGTTATATCTGTGTAATTAAATATATCCATGAAAATTAAACAAATAAGTATTTTTGAACAAATAACCCGAAAATAAATGTGCTTAATTGAATGTTAACAAAATATCTTAGCCAAATACTAACCTTTTAACAGTAACTGTTTATGAACATGTAATATTTCAAGAACAAACCCAACAACAGTAATTGCTTGCAGGATAACAAACATGTACACTTGGTATGAACCACATAAGCTAGCCCAGTAACTAGTTATGACTAGCCATAAGAGATATGATGTGGATCGGAAAATTCCAGACCTCTCAGGTGACCATAATATATAGACACTGATAATATATGCTAATGCAAATGTCAAAGTCTGTGAACAACAGGATTAAAGTTTTAACAAGACCTGCATCAGAAAATTATAATTTTTCATGTTTTTTAATTTCTGCCCATAATGAATTAAATCTTCAAGAAATATTTTCACATAAAGAAATACTTACAGTATATGAGGTGCATAAATGAATTAGTAATGTAGTAGATACTCCAACAAAATTTGTGATCTGCCAGAAGATGCAACATAAACTCCGTGGAATTGAGTTATAAATCCATGGAAATATAAAAATAGCTGATAGGAGTCCAATTATAGTCTGAAATAAAAGATTACATAATAATAAATTAAAAAAAACCTATAGTTTGTAGCATCTAGATTTTATTTAACATTACATAGCCAATAGCAATATAAACAAATGATATATATAAATTATTATATATTTGCTACCTTATAATGTTCTTTAAATTGATATCCAACTGTATCAGATGCGTAGTTCACAATATTAGCTGGAATAACCATCAAACCAAATATGACAGAGGTTTTTGATTTTTCAAGATCTTCAAACCATGATTTTATCTGTTTCGATAATTTATATTTATATGGGTGGAGTATAGATCCAACCAGTAATGCCCATAACAATGGTTTAAAAAAAGGTTCTAGTATAAGAAACAATACATATACGGCAACGCAACATATTGCTAAAATAAAAAAGGCAAAAGCGTTGTAAAAACCATGTTTCATAGGTTTTTCGTTGCCTTTAGAAAAACCGCCTATGATATTAAAAATGTTTTCAAACGGAGATTGCTGCATTTCAGAGCAGACAAAGTGAATTTAGCACTGAGTAATTATATCTATAGAAGTGTTAATGGAAGGTGTAGTTCAACATTGTTTTTTAATGAGATCATAGCTTTTTAGAGGATTCGGCAGTATTAGCTGTATACAGAAGCTAAATGTCAAAGTCAAATAGTTTGACGTTGACATAATCACAAAACGTTCCATTTTCACCAAAAATATAATTTAACATTATTATTTACAATTTTAACTACATAATTTTTTTAAATAAAAAACAAGTAATTTAAACTGTTAAAACGATTACTGATTTACTGCGTACAACCATATTTTAGCTTATTTTTGATAGAATCTTGTTACCTACGAAATCTTAATCTCTTACACACTCCGTTAGTTAGAACAAATTATAGACTAAACTCTTATTTCATAAGAGTTGACAGACACTTCAACTCAGTTTCTTCACTAGTTGATATTGACCTATTTAACACCTCAGCGTCACAAATGAAGAAGAAACTAAATCACCTTTTTTTTATGGGATGATCACTATAATTAGGCAATCTTTATTACGGTAATTTTCTTTTTTTTTTCTTTTAGCCTTTCTTATAACTAATTTAAATTTTTTATCTTTATACACACTCCTCTCTACTCTTCTGTCAATGTATACCTATTCCTATCATAGCTGTGTGAACTTGTAATTGGCCTTCCGTATTATTTATGTTTAATTTTTTCCTGTATTAGCTGTATGTCTACCGAAAAAAAAAAAAAAATTTTAATTGTTTATAATTTTTTTATGGTTGAACAATCATTAAATTTTCACAGTTGCATATAATAAAAAAAATTAAATGCATTTATGAATAACTGGCAATATAAAATCGTTAAACATTTTTTTAAGAACAGGTTTATAGCCTGTGAAATTACTTCCAGTTTATCTTCTGGAACATGGTGACCTGCTCTTCGTACCAAAAACTCCATAAAATTCGCAGCACTTTCCATATACCTGAGCAAAAAAAGAAAGTATTTTAAAATTTTTTGAACGTGTCATTTGTTAGAGGAATTAATAAAAAAAATTATCAATAACTATGTACATTGTAACGTTTAAAACTTTTAAGAATAGAAACGTATCCAGAGCCGTAAAAACATTTCCAAAAATAATTAAGAATAGAAAATGGATGTATCTGCAATATTTTTAAATGAAGTAGTGCAGAAAGCAGATTTATTTTTATTACCTATAAGAAGTAAGGTGAACTCTAAGGAGTTGTTACACTTTTGAGCCCCTTTTACACTTATGACATAGGAATATTGGTCGAAGGATGTTGGCACGAGCTTGGGTAATTGCACGATGAAAAGATATTATGCTGCGTTATAAAAGGTTTACTTATAATTTCACAAACGTGTAATTAAATACAATTTCTGTAACGGTCAAATCAAAAGTGCTAATACCGGGAATATCAATTGACAGTTTTTCTGTCTAACACAAAAGTTCATTTTGGATACGTTCTGAAATATCTATAATAGTGCATCCGCCACACACTAATATGTATTTCTATTCCTGACATGTATGAAAATTGTATTAAATATCTTATCACGCTATAGTTTTGTTCGAATAACAAAAGATTTAGAAACTGTTACATTACCGGCAAATTATTATTATGATATGTGGTATAGTGTTACTAAGAAACATTACAGATATTAAAAGTTATGTTTTTAATTAAATTGCGGTCTCCGTACGTTAAAGTGATATTCTTAAAAGGATACCTGTTTTTTATTTGACGAATCGACTTGATGTGTAAGTTTACGTAAAGTTCACTATGATCACAAAACAATATGGTGTTAGTAAGATTGACATACTACTTTACATTCCGCTCGTCGTCTTGATATAAAAAATGTTAAAACTCGTTACCCCAGTAATTTTATTAGCTTCTACGCCCATCAAGGCGGTAAAAACAGAGCGCTTAATTAAAAATAATTAAACAATAATCTATAGAAATAATATATTGTTTTTTTTAAGATCAGAACATATTTGTCTTTTTCCAGTACATAATATATTAGTAGCATATTTTTGGTTTCCAAATGCCACAAGTTCAACACTAGCTCTGATTACTATTAATTATTAGTTATTAATACATACATTTTAACTGTGGCTGACAGTAAACTAATAGTTACATGAAGGATTAACCGCAGTCACCTGTAGTTGACATTATGTATGATTAGTTTGAGCCTTATTATCGATATTCAATAATTTACTGGAGGTGTCCTTATTTTATGGTTACCTTACTACTTTAGTTACTGTACAGTTTACCGTTCATTAGTACGTTATTTAATGAAAAGGTTTTGCGTATTGTCAATGGGTCGGCGCGTTCGGAGGTTTTCCTTGTTATTATTTATCCTTTTAGATAACTTTGTATAATTACAAACAGGAAATTTTAAGTAATCTGCTTGTTTGGTAGTACCTGAGGCTGTATTTATGATTATATAAACAATGAGCAATTACAACGGATACGCTAATGCAATAAACCTTATGCTTTGTACAAACATATTTTGTATATATATAACGTATATGTATTCTTATTAAATTTATTTTGTCGACTGAAAGATATCTACTTGTCTATGTTCAACATATATTATAAACGACTTTTTGTTGTTTCAAAATAACAGCGTGTTTTAGGTAATCAAGCTTCAATGTAGAAAAAAATTGTGACCAAGGAACCTTCTTTATTAAACGTAGCCATCTTTTATTAGAAAATAAAGTTTCTGCTCGACACTATCTTGTTACAATAAAATATTAACCGATGGCGTTGAACTAAATTAGAATCATTTATAATAAATTTGTTCCTTGCCTATATCTATGAATTGATTAGTTGATGAATAAACACAGTCCATTGCTAAACATAAGGCCTACGTTTAGTAGTAACGTTAAGATATTAAATTGTAAAACATTTGAGAAGTAATACGGTAAGAAAATTACAGGATTTTGTTGGTCCACAAGGTCCACATTTTATAGTTCTAGCGGATAGTGTTAAAACTATATGACCATGATAGTTTACGCAGAAGTTTGTGAGTTTATTGCTCCCATCGAAGAAGATGTTGTAGTAATGCACTTGTGTACTAATGACGCATATTTTTTTAACTCTGATGTAAAATTATGTATGAATTTAAATCCCAATAAGTTATGTTCCATAATTATATAGAACGTGTATTAGGAGGCAATTAGTTACATATATTCATTAGGTTGAAAAGGTGACAAAAAGAATTAAGTAATATTATAAACTAGAAGATCTATGTAAACTCTTTCTGACTAACATAAAGAAAATGAAATATTGTCTGTTTCTGTGTTATAAATACAGTATAGTTTCGATTTAAGAAATCTTTTGTTTGTCAACGATCAAGGCATATCGGTTTTAAGGTCACCTGTTCCATATTAAAATATTGACTGGTTGTTTTTGTAAAGAACATATAAATATAGTTGATACTTTACTGGAAGCGATCATGATTTTTTTTTATTATAGATGTATACCTTTGTTGCATCCTTGTGATACTGATTTTTACGTATAACTCATATAAATGTCCGTTATCTAGTCATATTTTAAAGATACAATCAATTTAGTAGTAAATAATTTAGAAAACTGGGACTCTGCTGTTCTTAATATCAACCTTCTTAGCTGATAACATTTACAACTGGACGTAGACATCCTTCAAAGATCTCCACACCTAGAGGTCGTAAGCTGCCCGATCCAGTGGTTTCTCGCGACCTTCACCAGTTTGTGCAACAACCTCACTGGTTCATATGTAACGAAATAAGTATATATTTCGGAAATAATGTAGTACGATAGACGGAACTGGTAAGGATGTTTATACAGTAACACATTGCACTCTTCTTAGTGAAATACAGATATGTTATCTCAATGGTTTTACTAGCTACATATGCTTGAAAACCAAAAAACTTTGATGACCGATCACTATTACTTTTTTATATTCTTATTTATGTGTGACGATACAATGTGTTTGTATTAAACGATTCTTTGTAATGAAGAAATTGTGAGTTTGATTCCGTATATATATATTAAGAGTTCGTTCAATTTGCAAAATAAGGAAGGAATATGATGAATAATACAAAAAAAATTTCAATGATTTTATAATGAATCAATAAATATCGAGGAGTACATAGCCTTGATATTAGTTTTTTTGTTGTCATATAAAATTACTAGTACGTAATATAAACTGGTATAACAAGTTTATTTTTAATCAATAGTACAGGCTGTGGTTTGAGATATTGTAAGGAATATGTATTTTTTTTTTTATTTATCACTAAACACAATCTTGATTCACTTTATTCAGCACGTTAGTCTATTGGAAAACACATGTTCCCTGTTCTTATGTATCCTGTTGGGCAGGAACCAGATCTGATGCCGAATTTGTTATCCAGGCCCTCTTCTTCATCGTCCGGAAGAACAGGTCTGGGTTTTGGTGTGTTGCCCTTTGTTCTGATTGTGGCTGGAGCATTCTTCGCGGGATATGCGTCACTCCATTCAAAGGTCATTAGCAGAAATACGCATAAAGCCACTTTGAAGTACATTTTCACTTTTACGTTTATTGAATTAACACAAGTATTTTGTGCGCTGCGGGGCGAAGACACTTTGCAACTGTGATGTTGAAGCTGCTAACTACATTTATATATGTCTTTTTTAAAGCTGTTTTCCTCGTTTGCATTCATGCATTTAAGACGATACGATGCATTTTGATTTTTAACTAATTTAGAAGTGAATTGTTGTTAATTTATGTTACGGGGAATGTTATTTCATTGTAATATCTTTATCATCATCATTTCGATCGAAAGACGTTCACTGCTGGACATGGGTAATATCTTGATTCATGGAAAATCTAAAAAGACTTGAAATAAGTAAAATATAAAACTTTTGGAAAAGTAAATAAGTTAGATAATATATTCACTATTTATTTTTGTTAATAACTTTTACCGACTTATATATTTTACTAAACATTATATAAACACCTACTGTTAAAAATAACTAGCGGTTTCATATCTTGCCATACATTCGCTGTTTGCCATTGTATCAATGAGTGTTTTATTTATCGTCATGTAGTAAATTAATACTGTTTGACGATAAAAATAAGCTAATTGTGTAGTGATAACATCAAACGCTTATGTGATGTGTTAAACGCTGTACTTTGTTTATTTAATTATTTTCAAACAACAATAGCGCGTAGTTATATGGTATTATACAAAAACTATTTGTGTTAATAATATATCTTGGTTTTGCGTGTTGGTAGGCCCTTCGAAAGGTGGACCGACGACCTGGTGAATGTCGTGGGTACTGTATCCTGGAACTGCTGGAGCCGCAGCACAGGGTCGACCATTGTGGGTTTCTTTAAGGTGGTTCACGTCCAGAAGTAAGCGTCTTTTGGCTGATAATAATAATGATGATGATGACTTATTAATTTTTTGAAATGTATTAATTCTTGTTTTAGCATTGTCTTCCTATTATGTACAAGGATAGATAGTATTATATTTAATCACTACATAATATTTTTCTTGATTGACATTATACAGACATTTTAGGTTACAATATGGCACAGATTAAAAATTTTATAACAATGTTTAAGATAATCTATGTTCCGGAATATTCCTGTAGAAACACGTTTCGAATTGTTAAAACGTATGTGTCATAGTGAAATCGTTGAAACAGAGTTATAATTTCGTAAGATACATTAGTGTTTTTATTCTTAACGACCATGACATACTGATAGAGTTATGACGACTTTTATATAAAGGTCGTCATGTGAAAATGATTAACGCTGATTTTAATAAGCAATGTATATATACAACCATGTATACTAGAAGTCTTAGATAGTAAGCTCATTCTGTAAATAATAATTAAAAGCTGAAGGTATTTTGTAATGACGATGGGATATCTGCCAAGCAAGTCCTTCCGTGACCTTGGGTGCTGCCAAACACTCGAAAAGCCGTGATAATAATTAATTTAATAAAGTCTTTAAAACGAGTAAAACTTAGTTAAAACAAAAATTTGTTTATCTTAATGGTTTAAGAAACAAATGTAATAAATACTCTGATACTCAATAAGGATTGTGCAAGTTAACGCTTGTCATTATTTTTTATTCAGAGAACTGGTCCTGAATCATTGTATAGAAAAATTCTATGTAAGTATGGTTCATTGAACTATTGGTCACTTAACGACTAACGAATGTTATAGGTGTCTTTTAATGCTAATTGATACAGTAATTTTATTAGGAACAGCGCCTTTCTAACCGCCAAATAGTAGTGTTGGTATTTCCGAGAGAAAGTAGACAACCAAATAAAACTTATTAAAGTCTGTCAAGTATTAAACTGGACAGACTTTAATAAGTAAAAAGAGGTTAGAAATTACTATCATAAGTTCTTTTTATCATTCTTGTAGTACATAGCTATTTTTTTGTAACTTAGATGTCAAGTATTTATGAAAGTTCGCATCACGGTAAGTTTACTGACCTGATTGTATACGTTGCCAATTAACTGTACTTTGTATGTTTACAGTTAGTTCGAAAGAAAAATAATATGAAATTTGCATGTCGTACTAATTTTGTTAATATGATCAACGCCTTTCTGATCGCGAAGTAGAAAAAACCAAACAAACATTATAAAGTCAGAAATTTTAAATAGGTTTTTCCGGTTTGTCTGTTTAGTTGTTACCGGCAGCAGTAGACCAACATAAGTTCTTTGCTGTATTTCAGTAGTTGTGATGAATAACGATAATCTGATGATGATTATAAAAGTGCTCTCATGTATTCATTGCTATACATAGGGCCACCATGAAGATCTCAAAGCTGATATCTCATCAGTCACACGAGCATTATGCCCGTTCATTGCTACTTAAGTCTAGCAATTCTTCAGGATATGTTTGTGACCTTAATTTTTATAGGGATTTATAAAGCTTATTGTAAGCAGTGACGACGCGGTTCTCTACATCAAATTTTAGATATTGTTAATGGAAAAAACCAACATGTTTTTAAGAGTGGTACCGCGGAGTTTTAGCTGGTAAGAGTCCGTCATAACACTCGTTGCAATGGAAGAATATGTTGGTGTAACTAACTAATTAGTTCTTTAATACTATAACAAAACCACTGAGTTTTTACTCGCTTCTATTTGTATTAAACGATGAAAAAATGAAATAGAAAATTGTACGATCCAAATACACAAAAACATTTAAATAGTCTTTCATGTAAACAATACACCCACGATATGATTGTGCGGTTTTTACATTTTGTTCTGTACTCAAGTTAAAGTAATTTCTTTAACGGAATCAGATTGAAAACTACTTAATTCAATTTAAATATTCATCTCATGTAAATATTTTATTCGTCGTCGGTTTGCAAAGTGCCGTGCTTTGCTTTGCTTTACATTAACAAGTACTACGTGGTCACTGCGAATTCCTGAGTAAAGTTCATTTCCACTTCTAACAAAGAAACCACAAATGGCATCTTCAAAGATATTTTAATTGGATTACCACTGTTACATGATGGTGGAAATTTTAATGTTGGTTTTAGTGTTTATGAAAGTTCTCTTCATCATATCTGAATAGAAGCATTTCGATTCAACAAGAATTTTGAAAATAGGGTTCTTAACTGTAATTCAATGGAATTGTTTTTTAATAATTTGTGTAAATGTTATTAATAAATATTGTTTATAATAAGCATATTATTATTAATAAATTTGTAAAATGTGCAGTAAAGTAATAACGTAACTTATTTTTTATATTATAAACCTTAACTGTTTAGCACATCAATAAAACTACATTTCTTTGCTCTCAGGTACTTTTTTGTATTTCATCGTCGAGAAGCAGATTCTCGTTATAAAGAACTTTATCGTTTTTTTCCCATGATAAATAATTTTATACAGTGGTCCACAGGATATGATTTTTTTCAATGAAATATTCGTGTTTCTTAAATTTCTTTATATAGTCATAAAAAAAATTGATATAACATGTTTATAGGTGTACCATGTTTCCTTTAACCAAAACAAATACTCTATTGTTTTTGAGGAAAAACCTTTTGGTTTGGGAATTTAATAGTTTACTACAACGTTGATAACAGCTCTTAGGAAAACCATCATGAGGATGTTATTCTTGAGTAATAGAAACTTTAACAAACAGATGGTATTATCATACATAGTTTTACTAATCCTAATTAAATGTAATGTCGGAACTTGGAAACTTTAAAACTCGATATCCTGGCGGTTTACCGCTAGTAGGGCTTTGTATCTACCGTCTAGATAAATACAATCAAATTCCTTATTTCAGCCAAGCAGTAATAAGCAAACATTACTGTGCGTCGATTTAAAAAATGCTGTAGCTAATATAACTGATGCTGATTAAAAACTGATGTTCCGAGATCACGTTGTATAAAATATTTTATGTAAGAAAACCTCTGTACAAAATCATTTAATACCATTCACGTGGTAAGGAAAAGTCTATCAACATAAATAAGCCTTTGAAATACTTTGCTAGTTTACTAAGCTGGGTTTTGTGTAACGTCTTAGTTCTGCTCAAGTGGATATGAAAAGGGTATACAATGGAGGAACACGAGTGGATATTTTTGTTCCCCGGCGACATTGACCCGTTTCAGAGCTCCGCATGGACCAATACTTTAAACCGTTGACAGTCTGTATATAGACGATACTTTAATTTTTGTTTTTCGCCTCTCACACTCTAAACTCGAATATCTCTGGAATCGATAAACTGGAAGTCGAAGAGACAGGTAAGTGGACAATGTACTAAATTATAAACTTTTAAAAAGAGTTTTACCCTAATTATTTTCAGAAAACACGGACATTTATTTTTTTATACTGTATATTTTGTGTATGAAACTTAATGCCAATGTTAAAAGTTAATAAGAAAAAGTAAATAAATTGGAAAAGATGAGTATATAATAAAACAAAAGTACTACATACATAAGAATACATGTGTTGTATAATATCATACAATTATAAACGATACAGTTAAGAATATATAATAAAAGTTGTCCGTTGAGTGAGAAAATTTTGCTGAGCCTTTTTCTTAAAACTAAGTTTTTAAGAATTTTTTATTAAAATATTAAATGCTACTTCGTCTATTTTAGTTCCTGTAAAATGTTTAACAATTGCGATTTAGATATAACTATTTAATAGATGACACATTTATTGTGCATTGACGTCATTATTGTTTGGCGATAATTTATAATTGTTATTGTGTATGAATTTTATTGATTCCTAGAGAACAGTGGTTTATGCATGTTGTTCGTTTTACTTGTCTTTATAGCTTAGTGGCGACACATTTGCCTTGTAACAAAGGTCTTGAGATCCTAGGTTCGATCTCGAAGCGACGTCTTGTGGAGTCGGACTGGTTTTTCCATATCCACCTGCCTGACTACAATCCTCGTATTGTAAACATACCGCTATAACATCATTGCTGTGTTCCGGTGAGAATCCACGGCCTCATTGCAACTTAACATCATGTGAAATCGAGTTTTAGTACATTGTCAATAAAAAAATTTGTTTTGACATATAACGTTCATTTAAATTGCGACGATAACTTATTAAGTAAATAACTTATATCCGACGTTTCGGCACAAGTTTCATTAGTGTGTTCGCGAGGATGAATGATATTTTAGCATCATTTGATCACTATAATTTGTGCATACGGCACTTTGTGTATGTTCACTTAGAATATTTACGTCATCTATATAAGGATGGATAAGCGGTAACCATATTCCCCATTAAAATGTTATCTTTTTTTAATTTTAACCGTTTCCAATTCTATTCTGGATTGATATTGTCTATGGGTGAAAAGGACAAATCCTTTGTATTTAAATGTACAAATTTTAGATCATGCGATTTCAAAATTATACCAGTGATTTTAAAAAAGGGAAATTATTAAAATTAATAAATAAAAATAAAAGGTAAGTTAAAAAGAATTAAAGGTAAGTGAATTACACTGTCGTCTATTATAAACATTTCTAAATCATTCGTTTATCTTCTCCTCCTTAGCGTTTGTCCCGCTTTTTGACGGGGTCTGCTTTTCTACTTCTTGCACTCCACTTCGCTGTTCCGGACACCTTTCTTCAATTTTTATAAATAATCTTATTCTTACCTTTATCGAGGTTATGTTTATAATTTTTTTGGAGTTTAGTGTTAATTTTTCATTAAGAAATCCCTACTTCGTAAAAAAATATTTGTTGCATTAAATTTCATTTTATAAATAAACTTTTTTGCCTTTTGCTTAAGTATAGCAAAATACAATTAAATGAATTTGCGAATATAATTTCATAGGCTAGAAAAAAATGAAATGTTTCTTTCAAGAGTTTTTTAAAAATTATTCGTCAAGTAATTATGTATGTAACTTGTAATTTTTGATGTTGCATTATATCTGTGCTACATTATTGAAAATAATGATCTCAGAGTTTTTTTTTTACATCTTAGATGTGAATTATTTCGATACAATGAAATGGTACATAATCTAATTTTAACAGAGTTAAATACAATTTCTTGACGACGACCAACGTTGCTGCTAATGAAAAAACATAGTGAATAGTTTCGCGAACATGTTTGCTGTTTAATGACATCGCTATATGAGTCAGGGCAATATGGCGGACAGGAAATGTTGTAATTGGATTCATATGTCACTAAAATAACCCAGCAATAAATATATATTATCTGTGACGTTAACATATTGCTATTGAAGAATCCACGCTGCATTTCTGGCGAGAAAAAAAAATCGGAATTGATTTGACAAAGATTGTTTTCATTAACATTAATTATATAATTAGATGAATATATGCTGCCGAAATTTATCTTAAATAGGCGTTGATTAAAAGTCTAACAAAGTTAAAATAAAACATTAGTAATTTTGTTTAACTTTTGTGCTACCAACTTAATGATATTTCAACATTGATGTGTATGTGATTTTAATATTGAAAATACTACATTACGTTCGTCAACCCACATTTTGTCGGCGTGGTTTTTTCTCGTAAAAGGTCTCGTTTCCACCAGAGAGAGCAATTAACTAGTATATTTAAGCTTTAGTAAACGACAAGAAATGTTTGCAGTGTGACGCTTCAACAGATTTACAAGTATAAAAAATATTCGGTATCATTTTCATAAATTCGAAATTGATTAAAGATGATGTATATAATTTCTTCTGCTGTGCATTTTAAGCTCATCTCATTTTTTTTTATACTACTATGCGACGAGACGAGCAAGACGTTCACCTTATGGTAAGTGATACGCTTGCCCATGACAACGTGGCGCTAGTTAAGATGTACACACTGCATCACATTGCGCTCGTCGCCTTGAGACATAAGGTGTTAAGTCTCGTTACCCCAGTAATTACACTAGCATTACTTAATTGGTCTGTTTTGTTGTATCAATCATTTTTCATCACCTGATTCCAATTCACCTATAAACTTACTATGTTTCGTTTTATAGTCGGATTCGTTTTTACTATTGAAATAAGATAGTTTCATTTTTTTATTCTTTACGAGTAGCTTGTGTTGTATTTAAATCATCATCATCATCATCAGCCCATAGACGTCCCCTGCTGGACAAAGGCCTTCCCCATTTTTATTTAAATACAAACAAAAATGTCAAATGTGCCGATTACAGCGTCATGTAAGTTCCTGTATACATATCGTAATGTGTATACAACCTCCGGCGTCGCTTTGGTTTTATGCCGATAATTTTATAAAATCATCAACAAATCAAACAATGTGTATATTTAAAAGAAAACAGTTTGTTTTAAACTGAAGTATTGAACGTCGCGGCAGCGGCTTCGTTTCAGAAGACGTATGCGTCAACCAATCGGTATAATTATTTTAAACGCTAATCCATTTAATGGTTTTGTTCCTGACATGCTCTGTTTTAGATAATGAGAGCCATTTGGATCGGTTCCCAAATCTAAAATACGCGAAGTAAGAACGATTGTTACAGAAACTAGCGTTAATATGTAATATTGTTTTTTTATAATCATTTAGGAATGTAAACGTTGATTATTATCACTTCATACTCTGGCTGTAACTCATGAATCAATTTTTTTTTACATTTATTGATACAATTTACAAAAAATTAAATTTATAGGTTATTATTTCCATATGCAATAACTTTAACCTTTTTCTATAATATTAATAAGCTGTTGACCAGAATCTCACTTAATAATTCTTCGACACCTTTGCTGTTGATATAGAAACGGAATACGAATGATACGGTCTTTTCTACATTATCTCGAATCCTCATAATAAAGATACCATATGATTTAAGATTATAATATCTGTATGAATACAGAGAAAATGATACGCTGTGTTATTGTGCACAATACTATGATAGTTCAATAATTTTTGCCGAGACTTTAATAAGTTATATATTTATCATCACCATTTAGCCTATTATCGTCCATCTCACCACCGATTGATATATTAATAAGGTAATTACTACATACAGTTAGGCTGTGATAGGTATTACATTAGACGTAACTTAATTATTAATATACTATGCTAATTATATATAAAACTGTAGAAATATTCTTCAACAACTAAAAATGTAAAATAATGAATTTCTCATACACATTATATTTCTCTGTTACACTCCTTTACTCTTACTTTCACTTCATTTATTTATTCATTGGCTGTATTTACAGTGCAAAATAGTAATAGAAACAAAAAATACCTTACAGCTAACTAAATTTAGAATGCACACTTATAGAAACACAACTTGATAAATAGTTATAGTTGGACAATAATTGTATCATTCTCTAAAGTCTCATAAATTCTTATAAAATGAAAAGCTCTTTCGGGAATCTGAGAGAATGTAAAAACTATTTTAAACACTTGAAATAATATTTAAGGCGTCGAATATTTTGTTTTACTATTCGAACTATGCCAGCGTGTATATAATTATTAATATTTTGTAGTAAACAATCTTTGTATTACTATTTTAACCCTAGATAACTAAACATTCGTCCGCACGACTACGTACCTGCTGCCAGATGTTGAGATCGGGCACTTGCCCGCGCGCCTCGCCCCCGCTGCTTCTTCTACCTTCCTAATTGGTCAAAATAGTGCAACGCGTAACACGGTTGCAGTCGCACGCTAATTAGGGCATGAGCTAAGACCATATCGTCGTCCGCTCGACGATAGTTTAGTTACAACGTTACTTTTATGCAACAATTAAATTTATTACTGCTTATTGGTTTTTGTGTTATGTTAAGTAAAATTACGCGGTTTTTCTTCGTGAAATATGTATATCCTACATTTTAAAACGTATTTTTATTTGAAATTATGTAAAAAAGCCTCAATCATATACAGTTTTGATGTAAAAAAGTGTATGTATAAAGGAAATAACAACGCCTATACATGGTACTAATCGTAACATTACGATGGACAATTGGTTCACGTCTGTACCCCTAGCTGATGAACTGTTGAAGTCACCTTATAATTTGACTTTGGTGGGAACACTCAGGAGTAATAAACGCGAAATTCCTGAAAAACTAAAATATTCTAAGTCTCGTGCTATCGGTACTTCAATGTTCTGTTACGATGGCGATAAAACGTTGGTTTTCTACAAAGCAAAAAAAAATTAAGTTATTTTTCTTTTGTCCACAATTCATGATCAACCTAACATCAACGAAGTTACAGGAAAACCAGAGATTATCCATTTTCAGTCGATACTGTTGATCGAATGTGTTCTAATATGTGCACTAACCGAAAAACTAAAAGATGGCCGCTTTGCGTATTCTATAACATGCTAAACCTATGCACAATTAACGCATATGCTATTTACATCTCTAACAACGTAAGAAATAAAAAAAAACCACATATCTCGGTGCGATTTCGTCATGAAATTAGGTGACGAACTTATGGAGCCATGGCTACAGCAGCAGTTACAAACTGTGACTTTGAGGCGTGATATCAAGGCAATGATACAAGATATATTGGGTATTGTACCTAACACAGAAAACCCAGCTCCTTCTGTGTCGAACGTTCGCAAAATCTGCTACCTGTGTCCATCAAAGTTGCGCAGGATGACGAAACACCGTTGCATGAAATGCAGAAATGCAATTTGTGGCCCTCACAATGTCGACGTGTGTAGTAGGTGTGTCGAATAGAGATTTTTTAGTTTTCTATACTTATATTGCTCTTATATAACATAACGTATGCGCCATGTAACAATTTTTATTTTTATAATGAAAGCTTTAAAAGATATTCACGTTTCTTAATGCGTAGTCCGATCGACGAATGTTTAGTTATTACGTAACAATGAATACAGTTTAGTTATCTAGGGTTAAAATAAATCTTACATAAAAGTATAACAAGAAGTAAACAATGTATAGGTAGAACAGATTTACCGGAAATCTCAAAAAGTAATATGTAAAAAGGTCTCTGTTTTGAAAGGTTGCAGCTATTGACGTAAAAAGACCTTTTATATTTCGAAACGACTTAATGTGGTGCTGTGTAAATATCTTAAGTGGCGCTTCACCGTTATGGATAGGATTACCACCAGGTGTTTGTTTACTAAAACAAAATTCGTATTTAAAAAAAAGATCAATGAATTTTCGATACTGACGATGTTTTGTGCCGATTCGGAGGGTTCCCTCTGTTTGTGCTAACATAATCACAGGAACGGAACCGTCAGAATAAATTGTTTGCGAGGCTTCTTTTTCTCATTTACGCTTTTGTGAGGGATGATTTACGTCGCTGTAACCTATCGGGTTTCCTCGCCTTGTAACCGGAGGCGTGTTGCCGTTTGCCATTCAGTTTAATTGTTTAGACATTTTATATATAACCTTGTACCGCTCCGTGTCAATTCACATCGTATAGTTGAGCCGAATATTATTAGACACAAACGTAATTGTTAAAATTAACAATGTTGTTTACATTACATTTCATCCGAATGAAATTTTAATGTTATACTTCATAATAGCGTAGTAACAAATAATGAGAAGTTTCTTTGTAGTGTGGCAGAGTTGTAAATCACATTAGCCGTAACAAAGATACGTACTAATGTTTTGTTACACTTAATTTACTGTATTAACTCCAAGACGCGAATAAGTTCTTCAAACGTTAAAAATATCTGTAATGGATTTAGAGCGTCCGTACAAAGAGAACATTTTTCTTATAAAAAAACCAACAACGGTCTGTATTTTTTTTAACAGACAGTAATAAATGAAAGAGGTCCACGAATGTATCTTACTTATTCAATAAAAGTACTCTGTAAGCTATGGAATTGAAGCGGCTGTCCCCGCGGAGTTGAAGACGTTATTCCATTACTGGCCCTTTCGAAAAAGAAGAACAATGGTCCTCAATTAAAGGCGCCCTTGGCTGTGCAAACAGTGCGTGTGTGCGGGCCAGCTCTATGCCCATTTGTCAATTGATTCTCGATATAATGAAGGGTACATCGTAACATTGGAGCTAGCTGTCAGAGGCGGTCTTCCAGTACGGTATGGATTTCCCGCGGGTGTGAGTGAGGTGGCCGCGAATTGAAAGATGCGTGCGCAACTCTCGTAATCACATCGTCCCGTTTACACTAACCTATTTTCCATTGTCGCATCTCGACCTACACAGCCTCCCGAGGTGCGTGTTGTTTGATAACGGCACGCATCTGTGTGGCTCTTGTTTATATTGGTCTCGATGCCACTTTAAATTGATTAATTCCCGCTCCGACACCATCCTTTCTTGAAGACCTTAACTTTGTCATGTGAATTTATAAATGTTTAGACCCGACAAAGACTCGATAAAAACCAATTCATTATTATTTGAAACGTGTTATCAAAAGTAAAGCTTTATAGAAAATTATGAAAGCTTAAGAAAACTCGTGGAGTACAACGTTAAATGTATTCTATTAGCGGAGTGTAACAAAAATTTAGAGAATCCGCGCGGCTGTGAAGACATCCTAAGAGTTTTCCACAACTCACAAACACCGATTCACGGTCCGTATCCACGCAACTTTTCACGCACACACGTTTTCTCAGCAAAATAAGCTCCTGAAACTCGCCGCGCAAGCGTGAAACAACCGGCCGTCCCCCTCTCGCGCAGTCCCCCGTCCCATTTCAACAGGTTTCGCCTTTCAGCGGTTGCAGTAACGCGTGTCTCTAGTAGCACAGCACAAACAGTACGACGAGCACACGTCGTACTCGAGAACCAAAAACACAGTTCCACTGACAGTTCCGACACAAGCTGACACTTGCGGCCGTCCCCCGCGCAGTGGCTTGCCGCGCTTTCCCTCTTTATATAAGTATTTATTAATATCCGAGTAAAATGTAACAGCAAATGTTAAGCGGTTGGGAGCGTTCGTGAGAAATATTCGCGGCCGCGTCAAATCTCACGTGTAAATATGAAAACCGTCAAACAAACTTGTGCCAAAAACAATAAGTCATATAAAGCCTCAATAGTATACTAATAAAATGTGCTACAGTGTGAAACGGTGAATTGATATAGAATACTTATGATAAGGCAAATAAAGTTGTCAAGATGTAAATTTATGTTTCTCAATGTTTACCTCTTCAGTGTTGTGAATGTTTAGAATTAATTTGTTATGAATTAGTGTAGAGCGATGTAGTTATACGGGGAACTATGAACTAGACTGAAACGGTTTTGAGCAACCATGGTTGTGATAAATTAAAATAGTGCATTCAATTCTGTCCCATCCATGGCCCATGGAAACATTTATCAATAAAATCGGTTGTTACATGCAATGTTGTGAGTAAACAGTAGGAGAACAAATAGTTATATTTATACAATCGCTAAGTTACAGTAAGATATGTGTTAGTGCCTGTTTAAGTGTTCATGTTTTTATTGACGAATTCATTAACCGGACTTCTCCATCAATAATATCACTCAAGGTTGTGAATATTATGAAAAGGAACTAAACATAACAAATTCTTTGGACACGTTTCGGATCTGACAAAGGTTTTGCTTTGTTACTGAGGCGCTGTGATGGAATTATCGGGACTTCTTTGTCAAGTGAAGTGCCTGTGCTAATGATAGAAGATATAAATCTTCTATTGAGGTATGTATTTTGTAATTAATGTTATTATTAAATATTACCAATTAAATTAAATAAAACCAAAATCGTTAGTAAATTAAGAAAAAAAAAATTAATAGTAAAGTAAACTATCTTTTAATAGTAAGTCGTTACTTAGTGAAAGATGTATATAATGATTAATAGGAAATGACTAACAATTAAACAGGAAATGGTTGGAAAGAAAACATATGATAAATAGTACCATGACAAATGCGATACATATATTCATTGTCAAGTAATCCAAGCTAGAAACTTGAAATGTATGTTACACATGCGCGCTTGCGTATGTTTGTGTGTATGATCCTACATACGTTAGATATGAAGTCGTCAGTTTGGGCATCCGCTCATTCCTGTACCAAATCGTATATAGTTAGAACTATATTAAATCTGTAAGAATATATTCCAGAATTTTCCCTGCTTCAAAATTATACGATAGATCCACTCTATTGTGCAATCAGAAAGAAACATGATAACTCTATTACGTGTTGAAGTATCAGCCAAATCATAATAATACTATTGTTACGCAAGAACTTTGAGAATACTTCAAATCGTGTTATCTTCTTTTCATAATGAATTTGTACTATTTATATTATTTTATTAAAATTATTTCTATAAACTTACTAACATTTGTGATAATAGAATTCTTTGTCCACATTAATAACAACATTTACACTTTACATTAGTCTACATCTACTATCAAACCTGTGAACGTATTAATTAAACTGAATATAATTTTTAAGACTTAAAATTTCATAATTCTGTTACTATTATAACGTAAATTGTGAGAAGTGCTCTTTTGTATTGTACATGGAATATTTAAAAAGTGAGTAGCTTTTTAAAATAATTAAAAAGTATTCTGATGTTTAAAAAAATAGTCCTCACATTAGAAGTTATAGTTTTCCACTATTTCACAGCAGTTTCGGATAAGATTATAGAATAGTAATCAATAATTAGATAAACAAAATTTCCTGCCCTGCTTTTAATTAATATGCCATAAATAAATCAATAATATTTAAACTTGAGCGAAAGGAAATGATAGTAGTATTTAATTTAATATCTATTACTTTTTTTAACATATGGCATGCTCTTTAGTTGTACAAATCGCAAATAAAAGAAAAACTCTTTAATACTTTTGAATTTGTTATTTATCAGTTTAACGTGTTGTCTTTTTTAAATAGCTTAAAGTAAAATAATAACTTAATTTAAATTGTTAATTGGCAGGTACGAATACTCAATGTCATTACTTACTTGTCTTTGCAACCTATTTAAAACCGGTATAGATAACAACATATTAAACGGTTCGGTATATGTAATTTATTAAAAAAACCAAGGTAAAAGTGTTCTCCTAACCGATAATTGTATTAGTGGTGGATTATACTTATGTACTAAAGAACTGTAATGAAAAATAGGCCTTTGTAGTTTTCACAAGGCGTAAAAATTATAATTATCAAGATGCATTTCGTGTTATAAATTCCTACAATATAGGTTTTATTCCTTAAGCGTTATAATGAAGACCTCGAAATGTTCATCAGAGAAAAACGAAGTGTTTAATATGTGAATACTTCCATGTTTAAGTTATGACCGCCTAACAATAAGCTTTAATGAAAAGCCTCTTAAATAAGATATATATATCAAACCGACAAGGATAGAATTTTATCAAGTGTTACAGAAAAAAAGATTTAGATTGGAGGAATTAAAAAGTGTGATGATTTTAAAAACTTTCGGTTGGCTTACAAATAATGAAAATGACAGTAGACGGGATGCCAGGTGAAACTAGAAAAAAATAAAGATGTGTCAAGCTTAAAAGCAATATGCGATACATCATAAAAATTGTATTTTAAAACTCCATTCGACGTTTAAGACAATCTTGTGAAAAATGAGAACGAGTTAAACATACTCGAAGAAAATATTTGTTTTAAAGAACGCAGTAACCAATCTCTTAAACCTAGTTATAAGGATTTAATAAATTTTATACACAGGTTCAAATTTTTGGCAAGAGTTATAAATTTGTTGTCGTTTTGGAGTAAATGCGTAGGTCTGATAACACCAAAAAGTATAAGGTTCGACGAAATTACAAAAAAACCTAGTTTCATTCACTACTAACTAATGTAAGATCAACTTAGAGAAACAATGGCTCATGAAATATAACTTGACTAATAAAAGAATTATCCAAATTTTATGGCTCCGTATCAAAATATGTGGTCATATATCATAATTATTATTATAGATAAAGGAAACAACAAAATTACGCCGTTTGCTCTTTACGATATTTTTAACGACTATCAGTTTTTGAGTAAAAGTAACTGTTTGTTTCGTACGCAATATAAGGATTCAGTTATAATTTTACTTTACATATGAATTATTGAAAGAACTTAAAAATAAAATAACTTTTCTCGGAACGTTGTTTTCATTATGCAACGGTTTAGCGAAGTGAAGGATATTTCAAATCGAAAATCTATAAGCGGGCAGTTTTAGCCTGAAACTGTCGTTGGCCAAGGATAAAATCAATATGCAAGCGGTGCGATCGACTTGGCATTTCCGTCACAACTTTTGAACTGTAATTTTAGTTTTCTCAGTGGAGCTGACAGCCGCAACTTTTTAATATGCTCCCGTGCACATTTTTTTAAAAAAAAACCATTTGAATTGAAAAAAGGTTATTTTTCATAATTAACTTAAAAAAAAAATAAACATGGAAAAAAATGTGTTTATCTATTGTTTGAAATTTTGTGTAACATGAAATTCATAAAAGGTTAACACGAAGATCCTTGTTTCGATACCGGAATCTCCTAGCCGTGTCTAGCTACTACCTTCATATTGTAAACCTACTGCTATAATATTCTTTGTTGCGGTTGTCAACGAAATGTGAGAGTAAGAGTATTCTGGGCGAGCACGCTTCGTCATCCACGGCGTCATTGTCACTTAACACCACCTAAAAACGAGGTCAAATGTTAGCCCATTGCGGATAAAAATAAAAAGATCTAATACGACATTTGACTACTGTAACGAACCACCAGTTCATTCCATACATCAAGTGATTAATAATTTACACTGCATCTATTTTTACAAAAGTAAATTCTGCGACAAACAGTTTGACTCATAATGTATTTATAATTACTACCTAGACTTAAATGGAGAAAGAAAATTCGGAAATTACGTTTCAATGACGAAATTTTTAAAACTTTGGCATCGCTCTCTGTTTTGAATAGCTTTCTACGTTAAGCTGATTTTAAGATTTTTAAGCAACCAACAGTATCTTCTTCTAAGTCGTATTTCATCATGACTGTGGTTCGTGGTCATCATATGTGATGAAACACACGACGAACTTATTTGGCAGTTATAATGGAGTAGTTTGCAATTGCCTTGCCTTGCCATTTGTCCAACCATGCAATGGTTCTCCATTTCACATGCTAGTCCGACCACGGATGGTCATGACATAGATTTGCAGGTTTCCTCGTGATGTTTTCCTTCACCGCATAGACATATTCAAATACAAAAAGTACTGCTTAATATTACGCTTTGTAGTTTTTTAAGAAAACGAGCTACTAAGGCTGACATAAAGGTGAACATAAATCGAATTCTCTCATTCCGACTTCACTTCTCGTGCCATCGTGTTGAGAGCGTAAACGTAAGCAATAAACAAAAATATCCCGTGTTAATGACATGAAGCGTTTTTGCACTCATTGTGGAGCGCGTAAAGAGAGTTGTTAAAATTAGTGATGGCCAATAAAGCGCCGAGTGCGGAACACCTTAAATCATTCCGCTGTAAATTATCACGGCATTAAGGGTTCCACTGTTTTGTAAACACCTCTCGCGGAAACTTTATTGAAGTGGAATGGAAAAAAAATTGCTCGATGTATTTCCAGCATCCTTCGATCTGTAACCGAATTGTTTAGTGAGTTTTTGATCACTAAATGTTTCAGACTTCTTTTACTTCCTTGATATATCGTAAAAGATTAAACTTATTGCTCTTTTAAAAGTTCTATTCCATCTAGACAGACTACATTAAATCGCTGGGACCCACTGGACTTAATCAGTAGAAGACTGTGTTTTGTGGAATACCTTACAAGAGACCTATAATTAGCAGTGGATGTTTGCTTTATAATTTTATACTTATACTTATTTTCACAAAGAGACTCAAGGCCATTTATCCGCCACGTTGGCGAAGTGGGAGTAAGCGGATGTGACGTCTCCTCGAAAGCTGTTGTTCTTGGAACGTGTCGCTTTCCTCGCTATATTTTCTTTCAATAGAAGCACAAGCTCAATGAGATCAAGCCCGCAGCTTTTCGAAACGTTTTAACACTTACGTTCGCTTACAACTTTAGCCTCTCTACAATCATGTCGCTTTCGAAAAAAAAAGACTTGAGTTTTTTTTATATCATTATTTTAGGAAATTTAAAATGATCGCTTTAGGCAACATTAATATCTTCAGACGGTACTGAAACAAACATATTTTTTGGGGCCATCTGAAACATTAGCAAGTCCGCGTGTCAATTTCTTTGATGTATATTTCATTAATTGCGATTGTTATTTAAGCACACATTGGAAATTTGTCATCGTAATGAATATTTTAGTCTCGCTCTCGTTCAGTTGTCGTGGAGCCAACTCCCGTCGAGTAATGTACGCGGTATTGCCAACGCGAATTCTATTGTAATGATACAACCGCCGACCTTCCATTGTCTCCCAGACGCGGACGTTTCTCTTGTACACTCGTAAACAATTATAGGTACACGAAAATAATTAACTGACACACTATAATTTTGAATGACAAACACTATTAGTTATGTAGTTGAGTGATGCATGTCTACGCTAAATTTATAACAGGAGCTAAAGCTGGCTAGTGTGACTCCTAAGAACACAGCGAGCTAATGTAAGCATTCGCATCATCGATACTTTGCATCTTTGATCATTAACATACTCTAAATTAAACATTATATACAACTATTAAATATGTTAAATTATGGCAGTTGATAATGATTGTCTTTAATCCATTTTTTTAAGGAAGTTTCTTCGATATTTGTTATTTATAAAGTGAATTAAATAAAGACGTAATATTAACAAGAAGAAAAGAAAAAATATTTTCTTAAGAAAACTAATAAGAACTTACTATATGAGCAATCATTTATATCTTTAATTTAATTAAACAATGGTAATTGTGATGAAATAAGAAAGTAAGTAGAAATTTATCTTCCGTTCTTTAATCAGAATGAAAACAGAGAGATTTAAACAATAATAAAAAAGGCGATCACTCGGTCAAAGAAAATTAAATGCGAAAAGTTATTCATAATTTATTCAGAATGCGTTGGTGAAGGCCGGTGAGGTAAAACAAATCTGTATTTCTAACAAAAATAGAAACGGTGGCTGGGTTCGTAGCACATTATATGCTACTGTAGAGAGCTTCCGTCACCGGCCACCGTCTACGTAAACACCAACGTTTCGAAGGTTTGACTTTAAAAAACGCACATATTTCACGAAAGTTTCATTAATGCATATATAGAACTATAATCATCGTTATTATTTACAATGGTCTAACATCATCAACTCGATAAGAATTCTGTAGATCTCGTATTTTCACATCCGGAACAACAATGCGGTTATAGCGACAAATTGATTAGTAGGTAATTAGACCGAAAAAGCTCATCTTCTTAATGTGCCTTTTGATGTCTAAATGTTGTTATCCCAGAACCAAACCAGGGCGTTTCGTTACAAAGCGGTTAGCAGATTAAAAGGTGTCATCTTAATAGTTTTGTTTATACAAAAAGAGAAAGCGTAAAAGTAAAAAAATGTCTGTAAAAAAGTCGTTTCATCGGCGAACAATCGCAATTTGTTACGGAACATTAACACCGGCGCTGGCTTTGGTGAACAACACACGCCTCGTACGATTTTCATACATTGCTTATTTTACTTATTAATAATTAAATCATAAGTACAATCATTTGTAATAAAAAACTCTTTAAATCCATCTTTTAATATTCTCAATATTCGTCGGAAACTAACAAATCATAGAAAGTAATCGAGGATATGCTATAAAACCTATTTTTTTTGGAAGTGACAAACGGACTCTCTTCCTGATGGTAAGATAGGCGCCATAACAATTTAGGGCTATATACGATGATATACACTGCGCGATTTTGATTTATTCGCTCTTAGCCAAGATGTTGAGTGACGTTACCCTAAACTAATTTCACTGGCTACAGCACCATTGAAACTGGAAAAAGTTATGACATAAAAGTTAAATCTTAATTCAGAAGATTGTTTACAACGATAGTTAAATTGTGTAGATGAACCTCCAACTTTTTAAATTTCAAGCCTATAAAACTTAATGCTATTGGCATTTCAGTTAGCAAAATGCCATGGATAAAAAACTAATGGCTTGAGAAAATACTGAGTTGCTGTCTATATTGTAAACATTCATCTAGTTACATACAATATTTTATCTAGAATGAGTTTAAATACTACACATTCAGTGTTTTTTTATTAAATGGTTGCCATTAGTAACAAAATATTAATTTTCCTTACGCTGAATCTATTAGAAGAAAGAATAGGAGTTTTTCAGCAGCTAGTTTGTCTTATTTACTAAGAGACGAAGAGTATCCTCTCCTAAATCATATGACAACAAATGTAACCAATACATATATAATTTACCGTTTTTTTAAGGAATTATAACAATTTATCGTAATCATTTCTTCTGTAAATTATTTTGTTACTTATTAATTATAACGAAAATCGATTCGTGAAATACAGGAATTAATCCTAGTTTGGAAATCACATACCGTGATAGTGCTGTACATCTAAAGAATTGAAATTTCCATGCAGACATACACGGAATGTGGATACTTTTATTAGCTATATCGATAATGTTGATCGTCATTATTCTTCCTTCCTCCATCTTAAACGTTTTACCGGCCGTGCAAAGCCTATTCGGAGCATCTAAAAGCGTTTCAGTGAGAGAGTTACGATAATGTGTTTTGGATAGCATTACAGCAATGGTTATGACAAAATAGTATATAAACGTTTTGTTGAAATTTGAAAAGTAAATATACCCTTAATATTGATTATTTCTATTTTTGTACATTTCAATACAATCAAGGTAGTATTTTAGACAAATAGTACAGACTTACAACACGAAGGTAATTAATAATTTAATGGACGCGTAAGGTCTTAAAATTCAGTTAGAATAAATGTAAATATTTTTTAGATTCAAAATCAAATAAATTGTAAGTAGTAAATAACAGAATTAACTTTGCGAATTTATAATCTCAATAAACTTACTTAAGCCGCCATTTGTATTATAAATTTGAAAGTCAGATGTACCTTACAACGTATAAAAGATGAATTGGAGGTTGAACAAAGGTTTCACAAACATTTCAAGAATAAAGTGTTGCTAGTATTCCTTAGACCTAGCAAACGATCTTCAGATTAAGAAGTTTCACAAAGATCATAACTTCCAACAAACGCTGAATGCGTTGATTAGTAAACGTTTACGTACGAATTTTACGACATTTCTTAAAGCAGGATTAAATCCAACGCCATTAACAATACCGCCAAATGATGTTGGCGTGGCGAAGTCATCAAATTAATTAAACAAATTGCGAGGGATGTGCCAAATTTGCCTAATTTGTTTAAGATACATTGTTAAACGGATTTAGTGTATTACGTAGTGTAATAAACAGCCCTTTTAGTGTTCCCAGTGTTGGGACTCGGCGTCGTCTTTCACAAGGAGTCTCCATTTTTCGATTACGCTGGTTAAGTTCGAGTTTTCTTGGAACGTGTAGTATGAAACATCAAGGTGGTTTCATCAAGGTTTTACCAGGTGGTAGGTCTCTGTTGCCGGAGACCGTCTAGATGGGTACCACCGCAGCTCCTATTTCAACGGCCAAATAGTAGTGTGCAAACATTACTGTGTTCCGGTTTGAAGGGCGCTGTAGTTAGTGTAATTACTGGGGTAACGAGACTTAACACCTTATGTCTCAAGGCGACGAGCGCAATGTGGTGCAGTGTGTACCATCTTAACTAGCACCACCTTGTCATGGGCAAGTGTATCATTTACCATCAGGTGAACGTCGCAAAGCAGTATAAAAAAAATAAAGATGTTTTCCTTCACCGGAAACTCAAACTCAGTGGTGATCGTACCCGCGACTCCGTTAGAAAATACTTCATGTATTATGTAATTGGTGGGAAATGAATACGCCCCGTATGTATTCATTTCTTAATGTATCCAATGTCACTTGAGAAACATAACGTGACAGCAGACACATTTTCAAATTTGGAACGCATTTAGTATACACCTCAATAACGTATGCGTCAGTTAACTGGCCAGTGTTTTAATTCACAAATGGTGTAAATATATTAAGAAATATATACTTATTGGTTCCTATAAGAAAAAATGCTCGTTTTTTTTATACTACTACGCGACGAGACGAGCAAGACGTTCACCTGATGGTAAGTGATACGCTTGCCCATGACAACGTGGCGCTAGTTTAGATGGTACACACTGCACCACATTGCGCTCGTCGCCTTGAGACATAAGGTGTTAAGTCTCGTTACCCCAGTAATTACAATGGCTACAGCGCCCTTCAAACCGGAACACAATAATGTCTGCACACTACTATTTGGAGGTTGAAATAGGAGCTGCGGAGTTACCCATCCAGACGGTCTCCGGCAACAGAGATCTACCACCAGTAAATGACCATGAGTGTGTTTTAATAGTTAATAGTAAATTAAGAATAGACACTATATAAAAAAAAATGATAGGAATTGCCGCAGTACTTTGTTATGTCTTATTCATACTTAATAATATTAGATAAGGGTGTTTAATATATGTATAATCAATTAAATTAACAATATGTATACAAATGTTTGTCTACATGATTATCCCAAATTAATTACGTACGTGATTTCCTGCAAGCATAAATTACAAATGACAGAACAAACATTTGTTGCCAAACAATGATCAATAATGCATTGTATTCACAATTGTACCCACCAAAATAAACAAGCAAAAAAAAGATTTGTAATTGTTTGCCAAAGAAAAAAATATTGGCGAAGCTACTTAAATTTACTAAAACTAATAAGGTTGTGTAATAATTATTCTTTGATAAAACAATTAGGACACTGAAAACAAAACGTGCGTGGAATTCTTTATCTGGCAACAATTTATTCGACATGGTACAAACTCACCGAGCAGATTGAGTGTTAAAAAATTTATTCGTGTGATATTCTGAGAGTGTAAAAAGCACAAGTGGAGATATAAAACGCGAACAAGATTAAATGCAAACTTAACCGTCAAGTTAGCTCAACTTTTAACATCAGTGCGAAAAAAGACGGGGATGAAGCTAATATAAAATATGTAAGTGGCTTCCCCGAGTTTTACTAAGTAGACGCAATGCAGCGCGAACTCAGTGGCCCCCTTACTTTTCGCTTTCATCGCATAACTCGAAACGTTTGTGAAACGTAACTGGGTTTCGTGCTCGTAAAACTATTTTATGGCTCACAACGAAAATTGTTACGAGTTTTCGACTTTTACACCTTTCCCAAAATCCAATCCGATATCCTAGTGTGGGATTTCGCAATACACTCTTTCTAATTTCATATATGCTGCTAAGACTATTATTTATCGTCATGTTTTGTTTACTTTCATTGTTTTGTTTATAAGAAGCTTTTATAGGATTAAGTTCGCACAGTGTTCATTGGATAGCATGTGTCTTTTTAAATGATAGGGAGAAAAAGATTGTACCGAATATGCAGATCGCTATCAGGAAAATTTAAGTAATATCATTTGGATTATAAAGATCCACTTCTCACTACAGCACTTACTAATTTTTGCTTGAATGTAATAGTCTTTTCTTATACTTATTGGTATAATAAGGTACAGTTTAACATAATTACTCGTAAGATTAAACCTTTTATAATATTAATATAATTGTTTTAATATCAACATCAGTACTATCTATAATGAATGTTAAGGTAACAACTTAAAATGTTTCATACAATGTGATTGTGCTATATTGAAAAAATGTGAACGTCCACTCATATCATTCTGATATTCTGACATCATAAACATTATAGTTGTCGGCGTAAGTGAGATATAATGGGATTTTTTTCGAATATCGCGAACACGCTGGCATATTTCATATTCTCGTTTGATTTAAATAGCTACGATAAAAACGTAACGAATGACGAAAATAGCCTCACAAAATTAGATTTTAATTCGAGTTTACCATATATTTTTTATTTCACTAAGCGACGAGATCCGTAGAATGATTAACTGGTGATAAATCATACGTCCGCCTATAACAATTTGACCTTAGTTAATATGATATACACTGCATTGTGCTTGCCGCCTTGAGATTTAAGTCTTGTTATCTCAGTAATTTCACTAATTACAACGCCCTTTAAAGCAGTAAACAATAATTGCATGTTATTGTTTGGCGGTAGAAATATAAAGATAAATTTATTCGTCATCCTGGAAAAGAGTTATTTTTTTTTCTTTACTGTAAATCAAAATGGAACTGTATCCCTGCGTGGCAGTGTTGGTAATTTATATCGACGACTCCGACGCAGTTTGACGTTTCCTGATTTATGAACAAAAATAACCACACACACGCAAACCCACGTATGTTTTTCACGAAACTTTTATTTGTGCCAGGGTTAATTGGAAAACTTTTGTTACGAACTAACCTGTTACTATGTTCAATATCGTAAACATACGTAACTCGAAAATTTAACAATTTTTTCTACAATCTATAATAAGCTAACACGACCTGAATTTCACATGGTGCTAAGTGACAATAAAGACATGACAGCTGATACACAGCAATGTACCATGGTATGTTCTTCTTCTTCTTCTATATGCTTAATGGCCTCTCTTAAAAGAATTCTGCCAACATCAAGTCAGTTAATATAGTATGTTATTGTGGCAGATTTACAATGTGAGGGTGGTAGCTGAGCCAGGTTGGTTACAACTCTACATGTGCCTTCGGAAACGAACTATGGTCTTCCGTATTATAGAGAAAGCAGTAAAATACAAAAAAGATTTAAAAAATGCGATATGAAAAGTTAAAGGTTCATTATCAAAATATTTCTATAAAGTGGGTTGGAACGACGATCCTGTATATAAGTATTACGATAGAAATTGATAAAAACAAAAAATGTTTAAAAATTTTATACCTAACAATCTAACAATTATTTTAGAAATGACGAAAGGAATCCTCGCGTCGGCAGCAAAATGTGATAATCGTGCTCCAATCAGTGTCAAATAAATCCGCGACCTTAAAAAAAAATAACGTCCGAGCAAATTCTTTAAATACATGTAAAGGGAAAAATCCGCTGGGGTAAGGGGAAAAAATATAACAATGGACTGAAGAGATTTCGAGGGAGATCCCTCCCGGCCTAGTTTCCTCCGGCGCGTTGTTTCCTCGTCCCTTAATGACGCCGTGGTTGGGGAAACTTAGAGATATTAAAATGAGCAAGCACTTGGCTCCTTCGTAAAACGGCTATTGCTCCGGCCCTCGCGCCTCCGATCTGTCCTTTAGACGAGCGTTCCACAAAAATGTTTTCTCTTCTTTTCTATTATCATTTTTATCCGACATGCAAATGAGGGCGCAAAGGTGCGGTGTTACGTTGGAAATATTGAAAAACGCCCGCCGTTTACACGTTACTCTTTTGGATATTGAAATTTAATGGCGCTTTTTTTTCCCAAGTCCTGTTGGTTTCGTTCATTAAATTTGGGCTAATTAATTTTGCGTCGTTAAAAATCTTTTATGAAAGCTTGTTAATTATTATACATTTTTAGAAACGTTTTGAGATGAAAGGCTGTTTTGTTAACTTGAAATTTTATTTAATCATTGCGTATATACCAAGTTTTATTTCGTTTTCATCTTAACATCTACTGTCCCTAAAGATTAATTAAGAGTATGATTAGTAAATCTTTTCATTAGTAATTAAGTAGCTACGTAAAACACCCTCATTTATACGTTTGCTATTTTATGTTATACTTTATTGGCTATTGCCTATGTACTTAAATTTTATACTTAAATAATATTCAGAATGTTATTAATTTTGTATACATAAAATAACTTCCAATTTCCTTTTAGCAATATTTTTACGATTAAGTTTTTCCTTAATGAACGTGTAATTTGATCGTAATTAAACATCCACTTAATAAGTAAGAGTACTTTATCAACTTGGGAAAAAGTGCGAGGAGGTATCATCAAATCCGTTGCTAATGAATATTGCCTCTCGAGATTTGGACGGGTCACGATTAGTAAGGATTTTACTATAAGTATTAATAAAGCAATATTAATTTTCTATAACGTATTATTTACCATGTCGTGTGGTGGTATCAAAGGTACAGAGGCTAAAAGAGGAAGATTGTTGATTTACATGATATTAATTCAAAAGGTTCCAAGATTTCTTGTAATAGATATTATAACTGTATATAAACATCATCGTTTGATGATGAAAGAACACTCTATCTGTGATAGGCGTAGAAATACGAAGATGGTTATGATCAGTCTCTTGCCTATTTATTTTACATTACAAAAATATTTATGTATATTTCAAGTTAGCATAAAGTAAAATACATTTGAAACGGATTTATTTGGCAACATTCAAAGGAAGCTTTTGTTCATAAAACGTAACTGAGAACCGCTCTGCTCTCCAGTTTCTTAATTATTAAGAAAATTTGATCTCTAAAATTTATTAGCAAATTAGTTTGTTAGCACACACAAAAGGTATGATGAAATGCTCTTTGAAATGATCGCTTTCGTCAACCAAACTAAGTTTATGTAACGTTTTGATTAAATTCATAACGCTTTGTAGCGAGGGATTAATCTAAAAGTAGTTATGATTTAGAATTTGTTGTATTCGGTAAGACAGACAGACATTTAATACGTAATATTCGATTTCTATCTTAATAAAAATGTATATGATAAATGTATGAATGTATGTATCAATGAAATGTATGTATAAATGTTTACAACAATCACTTTTCCAAAACTTTAAATCAGTATTTTGTTAAAATTTTCATTCAAAGTACAAATGTTAATATATAAATTGAGTTGGGGGTCACTTTGAAGAACCTCACTAAATCTTACATCGTCCTCTAGGTAGGATACCCTCATGGAAGTAACCATTGTATGTTATTCCTTATTCGTGTAGCATACAAGTAGTCCATAGCAAGGTTTAATTATTTCAGTTCTTTAGTCTCTATCATTTTCTTTGTCTCTGTTTATTGCTGGAGCTATTGATTGTGGCTTTTATTTTGCTTGTAAATAGATGACGGAATTGGACATTCGAAAATTTTGATTTTGTAAAAATGCTATCAGATATACTAAGGTTGTTGTAAAAAAGCAATGTATTAAAATTGCTTTGTTCTTTTTGAGTTTTTTTTAATACTGTGTAAACGCCGATTAAGCAGATAATGAGAAATACACATTTTTTTTTTAATCAACGTAGCGAATAGACGATCGATACGTTCATCTGATAGTGATACCCCTAACATGGCGCTAGTTAGTATCATATACAAAGCACGACATTTTACTTGCCGCGTTGTTGTAAAGTCTCGTTACCCCACTAATTTTATTAGCCACAACATCCTTTAAATCAGAATACAGAAATGTCTTCACACTACTGTTTGGCAACAGCCCTGGACGGTCTTCGACTACAAAGGGTGTATCATACATAATGTATTGATTTTTCCGGTTAAGGAAATTTTAAATTGTTTATAGATCGCGATTGAATGATAAATTATGCTTAATCAGTGAGAGGTGTCGTGAATTGTTAGGGAATGAGACGCGGTGGAGGGGGGTAACTAATGATTTATGTTGTTGCTCAAAGAGACGTCATTTCATCCGAACAGTCGTGATAAATGTCCGCCGCGCGAACGGACTGCGTTCGTAATATTATCTAAGTTTTATTTACAGTTGTGCATTACTTGAGCGCCTTCTGTTTGGACATTGAAGATTTATAGCTCTAACGTATATTAATATATTATACAACTAATAACTTTATTATATCAGACTTCCGCTGACTAAAGACCTAAAACCAAAACTGTGGTAAAACAGCATTGCCAACATAAGCCGTTCCCGCTTTAATGACAAACGCACATAACTAATATTAGCAGCGAAGGATTATTTGTATTGTTAATTCCTACGTTATTTATTAACTGGTTATAAATTCTAAACCCCACAAATAATCTATTGCCAGTCATTTAATTAACTTATTTAGCCAATAATTGAGCTACTTATTTTAATGTTGGTAACAATTAAACGTGTTATGATTCAATGAAACACGTAGCTCGTTACGACAACAACTGCTTTATTTTACACTACCGACCTAGTACAATATTATTACAAACACAACTACCCACAACATCTCCCCCAACAAAGGATACACACACATCTCCCCTTTTAAAAAAAATAGTACAAGAAAAAAACAAAAAGAGTAAATAAAAACAAAAAATTAAATCTAATTATTGTTTAAGTTAAGATCACGTAATCGTTTTCTTGTGAGAGGATATGGCCGTGATGAGGTTGGCTCATTTCCTTCGTCTTTAGTAAACATTTTAACCGAGTTATTACCATCAGAATTCTCTAAATTTTGTTTTTTGATTTTTGTTTGCTCAGCCGCATTATTGCCATTCCTCTCACATGCTTTTCTAATTAAATGGCGCCTGTTGCGCCGGAGGACTCGTCCTCCCTCATTGTTTAATATATAGGATCTAGGTGTCTCACATTCACCTATTACAGTACCATGAGTTCGTTTTTTGCCATCTACACATATAACCTTGTCTCCTACGTTAAGTTTTGGCAAAGTCTTACAGCGCTTATCATAATTTAATTTGCTTTGTTCTTGTTGTTGTAACATTGTTTTAAATTGAGACGGATCAACTGTTTTAGGTATTAGCAATTCATTACTAACTGGTAATTTGCAACGTAATCTGCGGCCCATTAGCAATTGTGCAGGAGAATCCAAACCATGCCGCGGAGTATTTCTGTAATTCAATAATGCTAATTCGAAATCGCAATTTCCTTTTATAGCCTTCGTCAACAGGTGTTGGCGTTTAATTGCTTTTACTTTGTTACCAACAGGTCTCATACCATTTTTATCAAAAATATGGCCCAGGTATTTAACTTCACCTACAGCAAATTTACATTTATTTTTATTAAATTTTAAATTAATATCTCTTGCTCTCTGTAATAACGCATCAAGTCTAATATCATGTTCACGTTTTGTACGGCCCCAGACAATAATATCATCTATGAAACTGTCTGTGCCTTCCAAGTCCTCTAACAGTTGCCTAATTTTAGCATGAAATACTTCAGACGCACAATTGATTCCATACGGTAAGCGAAGAAATTGATAACGACCGAAAGGTGTAGCAAACGTGCACAAATCCGCACTCTGTTCATCTAATTGGATGGACCCAAACCCTGAGTTGGCATCCAGAACAGAGAAATAACACGCGCCATGTAACCGCGCCGCTAACTCAGTGACCGTAGGCAGCTGGAAGTGCGCGCGCCGCACCGCGCGGTTCAACTCCCGCGGGTCGAGGCATATACGTATGCCGTTGTCTTTTTTTGCTACTAACACCAGGGGATGCACCCACTGTGTCGGATGATAAACTTTTCTTATTACCCCCTGACTTTCCATTAACTTAAGCTCATCTGAGAGCCGATCACGCAAACTTAACGGAATTTTTCTTAGCGCACTAATCACCGGAGGAACTGATTTATCAACTACAATATGATACTTGCCCGGTAGGCAGCCGATGCCATTAAATAAGTCGTTGTAATTAGACAAACTAATTTCCTGAACTCTTTGAATTAACCCGAGCTCTTCACAAGTGTTTCGACCCAGCACGCTTTGACAACGTATATCGGCTATCGCAAACTTTAAATTGTAAATAACCTTTTTGTATGAACACCGTAAATAACAAACCCCCTTAACAGGTATTACATCTCCACTGTATGATTGTAGTTTAATGTTCTCGTTTTTAATTATATTTGCAGCGAAACCTAATTTTGAAAAGGTTTCATAAGATAAAACGTTAATATCCGCCCCCGAATCCAACTTAAAGTTTACGACATGCCCATTTAACAATAACGTTTCAAACCATCCGTTGTCATGTTCAAACATCTTTCCTGTCCTTCTACAGTTGATATAAAAAATGAATTACATTCAGAAGACGTAGTAGTAGTATAGTCTTCTTCAATATCGTACACGCGGCTGATATTGTTTGATATGTTATTATTCATTACATTCGACTTACACACCCGAGCGAAGTGTCCCTGTTTACCGCAAGTAAAACACCTCGCGTATAACGCCGGACAGCGTGCCGCCGCGTCGCACCGCTGCGCCCCGCACCGCGCGCACCGCGCCGCGCCCCGCTCGCGCGCCCGGCACGCCGCCGCCCGCGCCGCCGCCGCCGGGGCCCCGCGCCGGGGCCGCGCTCACGCGCGCTCCCTGCGCAGTAACCTCTTCCCCGGTTAATACTGTCCACTTGCACTGCACTAGAACTCGCATCACTAGAATTTAGTTGACGAATGCTCTCCTGTGAAATTTCTTCAGCTTGACACATCGTAATTGCTTTATGCAGATCAAAATCTTCACATCTCAATAAGCGGTCCCGGACCGCTGTGCTGGTCACGCCGCACACGATGCGATCTTTTATTAACTCATCTTCTAGAAAACTAAACTTGCAGTTTTTACTTAACAATCGCAATGACGTCACATATTGTTGTATGCTTTCACATTCTTCTTGATTGCGAGTAAAGAACTTATATCTGAGTAACGTGATGTTTAATTTCGTGCCAAAATACTCATCAAACTTATTTAATAATATTTGCACGTCATCGCGGTCTTCTTCTTTAGCGAATACAAACGTTTGAAATATATCAAAACCGTCTGAGCCAATCAGATTTATAAGTAAACTCGCCTGCACTGCTGATGGTTCCGAATGCACCCCAGATGCTTTCGTAAATAAAATGAATTGTTGTCTCCACCTCTTCCAAGCCTCTGCCCTGCAGACGGGTCCGCCATCCAACTGTAACTCGCTAGGTGGACGAGCGTGCTCCATTATTCGTCACCACAATTAAGTCCTCAGTTTCTTTTTAAACACTTTTTCTTTATAAAATCCGTACACTATACAACTTATTAAACAATATCTCTTATTGATTTATCACAATATCTGCTTTTTAAACAGTAAATAATAATTTCCGCTGTCACCATGTTATGATTCAATGAAACACGTAGCTCGTTACGACAACAACTGCTTTATTTTACACTACCGACCTAGTACAATATTATTACAAACACAACTACCCACAACAAAACGGATTAAAGAACGAACGCTAAAATAAACTATTGTACAGTAAAAATGGAAATTTTAATATCCAAATTTTTTGCCTTTACCAGTTTTGCTCGTTTTTAAAAAAATAAGATGTTCAGTTTATTTAATTTCCTCTTTATGTATTTCATATTACTTTTGCATCAATTTTACTACAAAGTAGTTTGTATTGCATTATATTTTTGAATTATCGGAACTTGAAAGGTTTACACGTGTATATCATATTTTCTTTATTATATATTTCTCGTAAATTATAAAAGATTTCTGTGTTTAAATTATTTTTTTACCAGGTGGTAGGTCTCTGTTCCCGGAGACCGTCTGGGTGGGTACCACCGCAGCTCCTATTTCAACCGCCAAATAGTAGTGTGCAAACATTACTGTGTTCCGGTTTGAAGGGCGCTGTAGCTAGTGTAATTACTGGGGTAACGAGACTTATGTCTCAAGGCGACGAGCGCAGTGTGGTGCAGTGTGTACCATCTTATCTAGCACCACGTTGTCATAGGCAAGCGTATCACTTACCATCAGGTGAACGTCTTGCTCGTCTCGTCGCAAAGTAGTATAAAAAAAAAATTTAATAAGTTTCCTCACCTATTTAAAATTTACCGCACATTTTATGATATTTCCGCGCTCAGGGTTAATTGGCAGAACCTAAAGATTAAGTCCGCCAGTTTTTTTCAGTAAATTGATAAATGAATGTATGTTATATGTATGTTAGAGAAATCTCACTAATATCAAATGATAAAATCGGTACACATATTGCGGTATCGACGTGAATGATTTATAAATGTTGATAATACGGGACATTAGCCAAACCGCACACCGCGGACGGCGTCGGATTAAGTGAAAAGAGTCGCCATTATTGCGCGGCTGATTTATTAGTGGTGCAGCGGGGCAGCGGGACAGCTGGGGTTCGTGCTCCGTCCGCCATTTTTTTCCCCGTGTCCATGAAGCGCGGAATGTTGCCCCGACTCCGACGCTCCTGATTTGGTGCTCCGGTCACGAGCCGCGGTTCAGATTGGGTGCGCTGGGTGAAGTAATGCAAGTTATGCGGTAAGCTCCGCGCTTTTAGGGAAATTGTTTACTGTTACGAGATAGTTTTAAATATGAAATGAGCATTTGCATTGACCTCAATATAATTGTGGTTTACATTAATGAGCCATTTTGCAGTAGTGGTGTGGTACTAGCGTACAAGTCGGTAAGCCCTGACCAAACTAAAATGTATAAATTTATAACTTTGTATTACGGCTTTATTGTCACTTAACGTCATGTGAAAGTGTGAGTGTTTTCGGCCTTGACCTAGCACCTTAATATTTTATATGCAACTTTTATGTTATATTATAAATATAAATTCTCCACTAGCTTTTGTAAAGATTCATTGAATTTTACGGATAATATCATATTCTATAAAAAAGGCATGCTTTGGAAACAAAAAATAAAAGTGTTTTTCAATGTTTAGTATTATTTTGTTTTAACTTCTTTGTAAATAAATTTTATGTTACCTTCATTTAGGCCTTGTAATTTATATTATTTAGGGACATAGAATTAACAGCTTTGAATTATTTTTAACAAATAATCTTAAAAATCGCCGCAGCTTAGGTGCCAAACTTTAAAGATTTTATACATCGACATTAAATAGACAAAGAAAATATGGTAACATCAGCCTTTCTTGATGGAGCTTGCGTTCTAACTTGTAACTGTTACATAGTTATAGTAACAAATTTGCGATTATACACAAACAACAACAATTAACAGCACGCGTTAACGCCTAGTGTGCTTCTCGTTACAAAGTTGTGTAACAAAACATCTTGTTTATCATCAAACTCCGCCGACGACGTTGCGGGCACCCAAGGACTATTAAATGAAGCGATATTAATTCGGAACCTTAAAATAACGATAAATTTCACTAGCCGTGTGCGAAACTGTTTAGATTTTAACATTATATGCAACATGAATTAATATAATGGTAACAATATTAATTTCAACAATTCAGCTCCGTATAAGAACTGTAAATCTTTCACAATTCTCCGCTTAAGTAAAATAATATACATTCCACGTGATTTTAAATGATAATGAGACTAACAACACTGTACCTCATATATCACATGATTTTCATAAGAACATCATGTGATATATGAGGATGGATTATATGAGGATGTGATATATGAGGATCACATGATTATAATTCATAAGAAATGTATGGCAGACTTACAATATGAGGATGGTAGCTACGCCTTACCAAAACTCTACTACATATCAAATTTACATATCCACCACCAGTAACCGGAATTGAGTCGATCGATTACTGGTGGTAGATCTCCGTTGTCGGAGACTGTCTAGGTAGGTACCACCGCAGCTCCTATTTCAGCCGATAAACACTGGCGTGCAGACATTACTGTGTTCCGGTTTGAAAGGCGCTGAAAGCTGGTGAAATTACTGGGTTAGCGAGACTTAACGTATGTCTCAAGGCGACAAGCGCAATGTGGTGCAGTGTATACCATCTTAACTAGCGCCACGTTGTTATGGGCAAGCGTATTATTTACCATCAGGTGAATGCAATGCTCGTCTCGTCGAATAAAAAAAATCAAGGACTTCCGTGTTACTAAGCAAGACCTTTAATTTACGGAAGCAGTATATATGTTTTTCGTTATAAAATAGATTCAGGTTATTTTTATTGATAGTATTAGTCATTGATCCAATGGTTTAGGAGTTCCGTTGTATAAATATAAATCCATCAATTTGTTTACTCGTATATATTTTTACTGTGTAAATGTATATAGGGATTTGTATATTTGTATATATTGAACATAAAGAGATGTAGTGTGCAATCGGATGTGTGTACTTTAACTTGAACTTAGATACACGTCGGTTGCTCGCCCTTCGCGAAATTATTGCACGGCCGTCGCGGAAATAGGTCAATTGCCTCCCGTCGCAGGGTGAGGGATGCGAGGAGGTAAAGGAAGGGAGGTTTGATTCGTTCAGGTGACGTCAGGGGCTTTTTAACAGGCCCGCTCGCTTTCTTTCCGCGTGCCCATTGTTTCGGCGGACTTCGGAGATCGCACGAGAACCGTCTCATCTTCTAATCAGCTGTTTTTATTCGCGCGCCGTCGGCTTTGAATCTGTAATGTGTCTCTTCCATTACATTTATCGCGGGCGATGTTTTGTTTATTTGTTTTTTTTCCATTCGTCGTGTTTTTTTTTTCATATTTCATTCGGCGGCCCAACGAATCGCTGCGGATGAACTTTGTAAAGGAAAATGGTTGGGGAAATGAAACGGGTGACGTCACTTTGATGTCGGCTTCCTTATTTGTTTTATTAATCAATGCTGTAATACTTCGGTTATGTTTTCGTTTTCGACTGTGAATTGGTAAAGTAATTATTATACACAACACAACGTAAAGTTTACTACATCGATTACTCATGTTGACGTACAGCCAATTTTGTTTTTACACGATTTTGATTTGATACAGTAAAAAAAAAATTGTTCCGATTATATTCCATTCGGTTTATCACGATTAATAAAAAGTAGTTGATTGAAATTTTATAGAGAAATGTTTTTATTTACCGTATTCTTTAAGAAATATAGTAAGAGGATTTCCGTTTCTAATTTTCATTGCGATTTAATTATAAATTTGGTTTTTGTTAAATGTGTTTTTTGTACTATGTACTTCATATCTTTTTGTATACTTTTTTATATGGAACGTATCTACCGTTAAAAACAGAATTAGGTTTAACATTACTCCCTTCTGAATTATAATGAGGTTAAAGATGATGAACTATATTCTTTTATGTATAATTGAAAATATAAAGGTTGTAGCTATTTAAACGAGTTAAAAGAATCTATTATCTTTCAAATTCGACTGATATAAACATTTATAGCCAGGGATTGAAGTAGAAACTTCCGCTTTACGAAGTAATAAGTTTAGCCGATACATTATCAATGATATTAATTTAAAAGAATACAGAAATAATTCTAAGCGAGCTATTAGAAAGGGTTACATTATAATACTTCGTATTAATTATAAATATGTAAATGGCACAAATACTAAGCAACGCCATCTAGTGACAATTTCAACAAATCGAATATTATTGTTGTATTTTTAAACATATATAAGCGCTAGTACCCAAAGTTATCAGTCCTACGGAGGTTATGAGGTTTACATTCATAATAGTTTATTTTTATATAAAATAAGCTAAGGTTATTTAGTCAAGTTGTTTTAAGTTACGATAATAGCAATAGCTAAAAGCCAATGAAAGTTTATTTCACAGTCTAGTTGTTATGAAAATTATTAAAATTATAAAATTTAAAAAAAAATTAAAAAAGTTTATTCATTTCAAGGCCATACATAGTGTACAGTTGCTGGGACATTCTTTTGAGCACACAAAGTGCTTGTGTTAGAATGTCCTGCTCTTCCACCGACATTTGACTTAAAGAAAAAAATCAAAATATGAACAAACAAAAATAATAAAACAATAAAAAAAAATACATTTTACTTTTCGCATTTGTAAATCCAGCGTGCGCGTATGTATATCTTTGTGTTTATGATGTGTGTGTGGATTATTAAGAACATACAAACGGACATAAGAAATGTGTCTTTTTGTTGTATTAGTATCTGCAATGGCGTTCCTTCGGTAGTTTCATTCGATTGTTTGTATGTACAACATTCGGTGTCTGACGAGGGTCTTGAACAGCTGGTTTCTTCGAAATAATTAGTAGGCTCTACCAATAATTATTATAGCCTAATTAAAGTTCGCGTCGGCAGAGGGTTTTCTGTGGGCGTTGCGCCTTTTGAAAGCCAACCGAGTGCGTGATTAGGGCGTGTTAAAGTCTATCCTCCGGAGCTATTAAACTATATGAAATGTTGAAGCTTTGGTTCAGCGTGTTGTTGATTCGAGAAGGCTTCAATCAGAATATTACTCGTACGATGACTTTGTTATTATTATTGACAAGAGAAAGACCAACAAACAAAAATATATAAAGAAAACGACAGGTAATTGTTAAAAACAGGTAATTGGTAAAAACGGAAGAGTGATTGTTAATGTTAACAGGTTTTTACGTTTTCAATTAATTCTTGCATGTGAATTATTAATTGTCATAAAGAAAGCTGCTGCTCTTCTTCTGGATTTATTCCATTCTTAGACGGCTCCATAACAGTTACGGATATTTTAATAGTTCTCTTATTGTAATCAGTGAAATATAAAATGTTTAACACCGCATTTTTGCAGATACATTTTACACTACATAGAAAGTTTCGGAGAAACCGGTTGTAATTATTTATAAGAAAGCTTCTCTTAAAAGTAAAAATGGATTTATAATATTGTAAGTAGAAGCGAGTAAGGACGCGGGCTGGAGCAAGCGCAAGAAAATATAGACCATAAATTCGGAGCTTTCGTGTGTCGGCTGCAAGTTTGTCTTCCTGTTGCAGGTTTCTCAATTGCCTGTATAAATTCTGCTTTACTTTTTTATCATTTCCCTGCTACAGATCTTGCTTATATCATTTATTTATACGTAAAATGCAACGTCTAGTATTTAACTAAATCCAAAATAGTACCAATTATACTTTTAAAATTGTTATTCACGTTAAAAGAATTACATTAAACTTCACTTCTTATCAAAAGAAATATTAATTCATTTTCACTTATACCGATCGGAAAAAAACGAAAGCTTCAGTAAAAGTTTGTGTAATTTAATCACATGTGAACCTAGTGATAAATGGTTCCTCCAACTGTTATACGAATTATCGTTTAATTCGCCGTGTCAAAGTTCACTTGCTTTATGTGTTTTAGACTCCGTTTGCCAATGCCAAACCAATTCCAAAGAAATACCATCCATCCGAAGCTCCCTACCGAGTTCCCTCACAGATCCCGCCGAGAGGAAATGGAACTTTCTGCTTTGATAAAGTTTTAATATATTCTATGGCAAGTTTCCGACTTGTCTCGCTTAGGTTATGACGGATCCAAGTGCGCTTTTCTTTTCGCTTTTTTTTGGGGTTTATTTCGTGATTTCTTTTAAGAGCAGTACTTGTTTACTAATTTTAAATGGCCAATTTAATTATATTATTTGATTTATGAATACCCTCGTAACACACTTGACTATGATAGTGAAAAAAAGATGTAAAATATATAATTTTAAAGTTATTTAATTAACAGTAACAAATTAAATGAAAACTGATAACATATATTGTATAGGAAATTATTTGTATCATAAACTAAGATAAAAGGCCTTTTTTTATCTGTGGTGGTAAATATATTTGTATAATACCACATTGCACTCTTCGCTTAGAGTATAAATTTTGTAAGCTACGGTGGCTTTCGAACTGAAATATAGTAATGTTTGCAGAAAATAGTTTAAGGTGGAAATAGCAGTAGAGACGGTTATTTACTTCAGAAGACGGCACCCAACAAAAAGAAACATTTATCTAACGTTTAGATACAACATTAAAAAAGGATCTAGAAAACGTATTGTTAAGTAAAATTCATCATGAAGCATCGATACAAATTCTAACATTTCTTTAACAAAACTTGCTTTATAATTTATATTTAAATAAATATTATTCTTGGAAACGTATGATTATGTTCCTTCAATGTAATAAAATAGTTATTTACAGCTCAGAAACGAACAATTGCAGAGCGACTAATAAAATTCTGTCGCCTCGGCCTCCAGACAGTCTGAGCTCTTTCTGTTCCGACCTAGGTGACACTACGCCTTTGCCTATTAGACCTGTTTGTCTACATGACAAACAATGCTTTAGCTCCTAAACGAGGACAATCCCTCTATCTGTCCACGTCACTCAACCGTCTAATCCCCCATCTCTCTTCCCCACACGACCTGTAATCTCTACTCTCGCCGCTGGCCCAATGATATTTGTACCAGATTATAATTAAACTCACGTCCTCCTTCTTTAAAATGTCAAGCTGTCTTTAATTAAAGACCAAATTTAATTATAGATTTGTATTGTATGTCTGCGCTGCCGTCGCATAGTACTAGTAAACAGTTATAATTAAATTTATAACAAAGTAGTTAAACATGGCAGACATCCCTCTCATATTTATTTTACTTTAAATAATTATTATTGCTGCTAAAAGAAAATCTTAACTGTTTCCTACAAATTCAAATACATACGAATAGATACGAGTTTTGTTCATTGTTTTTTAAGTTTATTTCACACCTTTGTCAAAAATTACTTTGTTATGTTTATATCTTCAGCGATCGGTTACCACCAAACATTTTTAAAAAATTTGCTTTTAGTTATAACTATCGTGAAAACCTTTATAAACATTAGATTAAAATACTTTATTCTGATATTACAAAATGATTCCTAAATATTAGTTTAAAACTCAATTGATTTATGTGAGTGTTTTTTTTAATAAGTATAAAATCAGTAGGGTAAGAGTAAGCAGAAAATATGTGGCGCCATCGATATTTTGTGAGATCTCTATAATAGTCGGTGCCTACTCCAGATAAACGCTCCGCCGCGGTCGGGGCACAAACAACGCGGGCTTGGCGAAAACAACATAATTTATCAAGAGGGTAGAAACGGCGGCAACTCTTTCGAGAAAACTCCGGCAATAAAAGCCGAGACGTAACCGCGTAGAAATCTATATTCCAATATAGCGGACACTTATGAAACAGCAACAATTTATTTATATATTTACCTTTTGTAATACGTTATCGTTATAAAGTTAATTATTTAAAACATAATGTTAAATTAAAGTTTTTTTTTTCTGTTACAAAATACTTTTTTATAGTTATATTTATTACATTTATATGTATTTCTATGTATTATATTTATGTTCATGTCTAATTTATTAATATCGCATATTTTTTGCCTTTGTTTTTCTCTTCATAAATTGTAAGTATGTTTGCATGAGAGGTCTTTATGGCTATATGTCCGCCATTTTGTTTATCAATTTCAATCGTTTTTTTCTATTCTTTTAACTCAGCAAAAAGAGTTTAAACCTCGTTTATCAATCTATTTAACGGTTTTAAACAGAGAAAGGAAGATAAATGTCTGTTCTATAGATTTTATTAACAGACAGTTCTATTTTCATCGTATATGGAACTTGAAAGTTCTTCTGATCGTAAGCACCCGTTAAAGCCATAAGACGCTAGTAAGAATGTACATACTGCACAACATTGCTTTCTCCAGTAGTTGTACTAGCGATAGTGTCATTTAGTCATAAAAACACTAATATTTATACTTTGATAAATACTTGAAGCTTCCATTAGAATGAATAATTTGTGCGTCTGTGTAGCCGTCCCCAGGGACGCCGTGTCACACAAATGTCCTGAGAGGACAGATCGGGGCACGCCTTGTCTAAATTAAGTTAATTTTAACTTTAAGGTGATATTACAAGTGTATCAGTGATTGAATTGCAAATAGTAAGAGAGGTGTGGGAATTTCAGACAACTTTGTGACTTGCGTGCCGAAAAGATTAAACTAATCGTGTGGGATTACAAAATTGAAAAAACTAATTTTGTTAGGATTCATTTCGATTATAATTATTATTTACTTTGGTGATAGATGTATTGAGAATATATGGTAAAACTAAATTTAGTATCACAGATATTATATCTGCCGTCAAACACTGATTATCATCATCGATCGAACTCTAATGCGTAAATACCCTGTTCCGCTTTAAAGCGGTTTGTAGTTGATAAAATTACTGGGGTAACGAGACAACATGTTGCGAGAACCAAATTTTATCATCCTGGTTAGAGTCATATTGTTGTGAAAATAACATTTATCATCAAGCAAAAGTTTTTTTCGTCGATTCGTAAAAAAAAAGGATTAGATTTTGATTCTCGATATCCCAGTCATTTTGCTAGGCAGCTTTAGGTACGAGTCAGATAAGCAATAATGCTTGCAAACCGCTGCTCGGGTTTACAAATATGCCTTTCAGTTATTACTAGTTAGATGGATTACAGCATCCGAGACAAAAATGTATTTCATTATCAATAAAGAGATAGTATTTTTAATGGCAACTATTTACAAAGTCGCCGTTTCTTCATACAAGTGTATAAAGCTCGATATTAGCCGTAAGAACTTTCACCAGTTCGCAATAACAACATTTGTATTTTTATCTTGAAGGTTGTAAACGACATCGCAAATGTCATTTTGCGGAATTTCAAAAGGTTCCATTATCATAATTCCAACAGGGGAAAGAACAAAAAGCCGGCGTTGTTTGCTTATAATGAAGACAATGGCTGCGTTTCACGTATGAATGTTTTAGTGGGTAACGAACGGCGTTTTAACGCGGGGTAACAATGCTACATAACTCTTTTAGCTATGTAGTATCATAAATTCAAAAATGTACTTCTTCTGCATCAATATTATTAGCCGAAGACGTTCAAAGCTGGACATAGGTCTCCCACAATGATCTTCACACCGGTCATAAAATGCAAATACTTCTTGAATGATTTGCAGAAAATGTTAGTATGTAGAAACATGATTTGAATTCTTACAGGACGAAAACCAGGAACAACAATTCAATTCCTAACCGCTGAGAAACATTCAATGGTATAGGTAGAGAACACGTAGTTGGCGATCAAATGACTCGGCAGACTGTTGGGGCTGCTTTTTATGCATTAAGGATATTGTCGCGAAAAAGGAAAAGGGTTGGCGTAATCCCTTGCGGGCGGCCTCGTGTGCGATACGAAGGGACATTTTTATCTACAACTGTTGACGTTTAGTTGTTTTTAATATAATATATAACTTAGCAACTAGAGAATTACGTGAAAGTGAGTTTTAGTGGCCGGTATTTAATATGTTGTATAAAGGTAGTGGGAAAAGAGTCCGAAGTACTTCAATGAACAAACACAATACTTTATTTCATCACTTCAAAAGTGGGGATGCGACATAGTGTTATATTAACGACGTTGAATAATCACTAGTGATGTGACTATAATAAATAACCGTAACAGTAGTAATAAAATATTCTTGAAAATCTATGTATTTAAATAATTTGTATTCGAAGATTTGCGACTCTTGGCTAGCGTGGTAGGTTATGACCTTGATATACTCCTTGTAAGAGAAGCCAGCTACTCCCACCAGTATAAAGAGGGATATTTGTTTTATGCTACATTCAAGAATCCTATGTCTTTAAATGACCCGTGTCGCAAACTTGTCTGTGCACAGCTGACGTGTACTTTCAAGGAGGCATCTGCTTTACTTCCGGATAAATTTATCATTATATTTCTGCCCCAAATCACGGGGTAAGCGACTAATGCATTGTGATTAAAACAAATGGAGTGGGTCTGGTATCTGGCGCGTTTAAATTGGAAAATTTCGGAGGCTTAGGAAGTTATGATCCGGCGCCCCGTAGGAGACGCAGATTTATCCGTTTCGGCTTTGATTTGTTTACTCTTTGTCTTACGTTTCGAAGCTGGAAAATTAATTTTCTTTTGGTATTTACGGAACTCTAATCCCGTAAAATAAATTATGTCACTTAAGTTTTACTATTTATGTACCTGTACACAAATTTTAAAAGTAGACTAGATCTCTTCCGAATAATCTTCTTATCTACCTTGTAATGAATAAAAAAATTCAACGGAAAATGTTACAGGTTGACAACTATGTTAATATCACAATTAGTTTAAATTCGCTACGAAAATCGATTTAATGCTATAGTAAATATGACTTATAGAATATCGGTTAATACATATCTAACAAAGTTTGATGTTTATCGAATATCTCAGTTGTTTTGTTAGTTTTATTATTAAACAACATGTCGGAAATTATGAGCCAGCTGGGGCAGAACCTACCTTCGTTTAATAAGCGATCCGGTACTGCTGATATATACGTATTTAACGCGAAAGAATAACGATACTCTGTTGTGTCTTTACGTCTCTAAGTTAAACATATTTATTTTGTTATTCTATTTCTGTTTATCTACTATTCTGTAAATTATGAACAAATTAAATTTTAGGTAGTTATTTTTAAGACGCAAACTTGAATTAAGCAATGTGAAATGTAGGATCAATGATAGTGATACGTCTACCCATAAATAATTATTTGTTGCTATTTGATGCTTATGCTCTCTCATCATTATATTTATCTTAAGAGATATAGTTTTAGTTCCTAACTTGTTTCACTACCTTCAGCATCTTTCAAATACGTTATTGTACAGTGGACCACTCAAGTTGGTATTCGGCCACGGGTTGCTACTACCAGTAAAGAGGGTTTATATGGTACATATTTTCACAAGTGACAAAAACTCACAATACTAGCTAAAAAGTACATTTTGACGTCTGTGTCAAATTTCCGCCAATTTTTAAAACAGGGCGTCGTTTTTTAAGTGTTGTGAAGAATTTGAATGTTACATACAAAGCCACTTGCGGCAATTGATTATTGTATGAGGTAATTGTCACAGTTTAAGAGCTATTACGTCAGTGAACGTCGCCCCCATTCAATTGGCAGTAAGTTGGCCGCACAATGGAGATCCTTAGCGGAGTGCCCGCACACAAAAAGCTCAAGTGAGCGTGATTGGCCGAGCGTCCCTAAGGCTTAAGGCACATTCGCAGTGCCATCACGTAAGCTCTGTTACGGACGTGACGTCACACGCTACCTGACTGAGGTCGGCGAAAAATCCTGGAGACATCAGTATGTAAAGTAGACACTTCGTGTTGCCACTCGGCGCTGGAGGCGCGTTATGCTCCGATGCCGGATTGCCTTTATTCGCTGAACGCGCGCCTGTATAACCCCCCTCTAAATGAGTTATGTGAGACACCGGCGGGAATTTAAGATTAAACGTCTCGGGTTTGATGCTCTTAATTATATTCTGTATTTGTATGAAAAATAAGTAATACATTTTATAACATCTTTCGACTTCTTCTAAGCCGTATTTCGTCATGACTGAGGGCGTGGTAATCATGTGTGTTGAAACACACGACGACTTTCTTGGCAGTTATAATGGAGTCGTTTTGCGTTGCCTTCTCCTTTTCACATACTAGTCCTAGCACGGATGGTCATGACATAGATAGGCAGGTTTTCTCACGATGTTTTCCTTCACCGTCAAAGCACGTGATATTAGTTGGTGTTACACTAATTGCACATAAATTGAAAAATTCATTGGTGCAGGCCGGATTTGAATCCGGTACCTTCGGATTAGAAAGCCGGCGTTTAAACCACTAGGCTATCACGGCTCTATATATATCTATCTTTCGACTATGTGGTAACAATGTAGCGATTTGTAATTCCAATATATTCAATACGATTTGGAATTTTCATGATTAGCTCAATGGCTCTCATGTGGTGTCATGTGGTGAAAATAGGAACAAAGCATTAAAAAAACATACCACCAATTAAAATCCATATTATGTACAATTAATAGTCGAATCAGGGACTCCTGTGTTACATCGCAAATGCTTAATCACTGAGCCATGGATACAGTTAAAACATTTTATATATAAAAAATAGAACATTGAACTACTGCGCTTTATAACTATGTAGGTTACAACTGGCGTAGTTCATCAGATCCAGACACGTGATAGTCTTCTAGATCGATCGCCTTGGATGACGAAGAAATATATTATATTAACTGCGAGAACAACACCTCAATCTTGTCTCCACGCAGTCAAAGACAGACAGACAAATCGCCGATATAAATACACTCGTTTGTAAGATCAATTTTAATTGCACAACCTTAACGTATCGAGCTGATCAACCGGCGCGGGTTATTAAGCGGATTGCTCATAGCATCCCATTCTGGCAGACTCTGGCAGGCTTCCAGTTCACCGTACCGCCAACCGCCAGCCGCCGACTCGGAACACAATAGCCGCCCATCTACAGCTAGCTGGTGGAAATACGACTTCGGCTGTCACTGTCGCTGTGGGGTATACTGTCGTGCCAATTTATAAAGTTAGTGCTTTTGTTCAGATATGCCTAGTTTACTTCACATGTTTAAGACTATTAAAACGTTTACTGGTGGTAAGTCTCTGTTGTCGGAGACCAGTCTAGGTAGGTACTATTTTAGCTGCCAAACAGTTGGGTGCAAAAATTACCGTGTTCCGGTTAGAAAGGCGCTTGTGAGCTAGTGAAATTACTGGAGTAACAAGACCACTGTGTCTCAAGGCAGTGAGCACAATGTGGTGCAGTGTATACCATAGTAACCACCGTCACATTGTTATGTCCAATTACTTAACATCAAGTGAAAGTTTTGCTCGTCTCGTCAACTCGTTGAATAATTAAAAAAAATATTCGATGACAACGAGTGGTCAAAGTCAACATTTTTTATTCAGTCTACTAAAATCTACTAACAGCAGTCGTGCTAAAAGAAACTTTTTTTCAACTAATGGTATAACAATACTATGACACTAGCTACGTTAATAATACTGGACCTCATAACATCCAATGATTCAAAAAATATCAAGCCTCCTTACTCCAGTAACTTCATTAGCTTATTAAGAAACATATTATAATGTAATTCTCGTAAGGCATAAAATTTTAAATTGTTTTATGAGCAATTTAAAAATAATAGAAACTAACACGGAAAAAATTGATACAGATTAAAAATCAGCTCATTGATTTGAAAACTTATTTATTTATATTCTACGCTAATATTTATTAAGTAGTAGTAAAATTAAAACAAAGGAAATCAATTGATTTCGTAATAATTTAATTGAAACAGCGATACATATATTTTTCTGCAACTCTTTAGGCTTTATATTAGTTGCTAATGTAGCTTTTTTGTTTGTCATTAACGGAAGCCCCTATCTGTTATTAACGGCTCGTTAGCGCCGGTGGGACTCCGCATCGATTTCACGTTTACTCGGTCGATATAAATCTCCATCGACGAATTAAGATTCAGTCGGAAAGTAATCTAAAGTTAGTATAAAAGTCAGTTCAATGCAAATTTAATCGGTTTTCCGATCTAAATATGCGGCGATGGCCTCTGTGTACACACAAATGCGAATTCAGTTGCATTTCCAATATGTTTTGCTACTTTCTTGAATAATCTTTACATTTGGCATCAGATCATTTAATTGAAAACTTTTTGAAAAACATAGTTTCTATGAAAGCGAAATATTTAAATAAATTAAAGCAAGCTTTTGTAAGTGTGACTCCGCCCTGTGATATCATGAGATCGGTCGCTCTTTAATAAGCTTGAAATTATGGCGATGGAAAACATCGTGTAGGAACTGATAAGTACCAAAAAAGATTTCGAGGAAATGCGACATTCACCAATCATCACTTGGCTGGTGGCGAATAAAATAGCTAGGACCCTCTCCTTGTTAGAGGAGACCCAGTTCTAGCAATGGAAGCTTTTGGAAGATTTTATTTCGATGCCAAAAAATGACACAATCTGTATAAAACTGCGAGACGCTGAATGATCTGCTTCAATATGTACAACTGCACTATCAGATAGAAACACTGCATTTACTAGAAGGATAATACAAAGAAACGATCATGTTTTATATCGTCAATAAATATCATTCTCTCGACTTCTTCCTGGTTAATAGTTTCTCATTATTGTTTCAAATGTCTTTAAAGTTGTTTTGTTTCTTTATTAAAACAAAACAAATCTTTTGGCAATAGACGGATATATTTTTTTTTTTTTGGAAATATAATGTTATAGTTGAGTAGAGTTAGAAAGTTAAGATAACTTTAAATCAATACTCGTGCTTATTCAATTTGAAAGAAAAGTATCTAAGAACATTGATAATTTATATTCCATGATTACCTTGGAGGATATTTAATGAATCCTCTTATTAAATATACAAAATAATGAATTCGAAACTGGGTCGCAAAGGAAAATGTATAAGAAAGATCCTCTCTATTCGTAAAGATAACGTATTCATGTAATTGAATTAAATCATTCCTCGCAGGGTAACTCGATCAAAATTCGGCCAGCGATACTAAATTAATTTCGTGGGCGGCTCAAATTAAAGTCCGAAAATAATTAACCGTAGTTTATTGCCTGGGACTGGAGCAGGGTTGAGTCTCCCTTATCACTATAAGCACTTAGGTTTCGTCATGTCGGCGCAAAGCCTGAATAGAAATAGCCAAAAAGGATAGGGCGGAATCAGCTCTTGCTACTCACAGCTCTTACAGCAAAGTGTATAACCGCCATATTAGTTTGCCTATATATAAGTAATGCATTATGTTAATTCTTCTGTTTCTTATTTCTGAATATAGTTTATTACTGATATTTTTACTCCGAGGATACCTCTTGCATTTAGATTATCTCTCGGTAGTTTAACTGTCAGTAATATAACTTAATGGCAAAATAACCAAGTTTTAACTAAATGTGCAGAGAAACTGGTCTCGGATGTAATAAAAAAGTATTTGTAACATTATTAATACAGATAATATAAACTTTAACATGGGTAATGAAGTATTAAGCCATTAAAACAAATTGTTCAAAAACATATCTTTTAAGAAATAACTGAAATGGGTTGAAATTATTATAAATAAATAATTTTAGAAAGAGTAACATATTAATATTTTTTTTTGGTAAGAAACTTTCAGTATGTTCTGGGCTTGTTAGATGAAGTTTGTCATTTTTAATAAAGTATATTTGAATTCGGTAATTTAATTTTAGATTGAAATATGGCGTAAAATATTAGTAAAGATCCCTTTTTATACGTTTAGCATAATAAATTCCGGGCGAGGCGCAACATGCGTGCGAAGTTAAGAGCGGGATTAGCGCGGCGTTGACTTTGCTCATACCACGTCGACTGATTTTAATGTTTTTTTTATACTTTTTCTTTTATAAATTTTACATACATAAATATTTTTTTTTATTTTCTTACAGAAAATAATTTTTACATGTCTATTTATTAGCCAGAGACCTCCAAACATCGCCTATTACTTCAAGTTTTGGTCGTTAAACTGAATTTCTTTTTGAAGAGTGCTGTGACAACATCTTTCGTCTTACGCTGACGAGCGCAATATGATATTGTTTACACACTCTAAATAGTTTCTTATCGTTATGGGAAAACTTATCACAAGATATATTTCCTAGTTTGATTTCTTAATTGGAAAATCTAGATGCCGCTAACAGGTGGTCTCTCCCGCACCGCACCGTAACATCTATTTCTGCCGTCAAACAATAGTGTGCAAACATCTGTGTTCCAGTTTAATGGGCGTTGTAGCTAGAGAAATTACTAGGATGTAACGATACATAAGATCCTGCATCTTAAGTTGATAAGCAAAAAATTGTACAGTGTAATGTAACTACCGCCACATTGTAATGTCTGCGTCGTCTAAAAGAAATGCAAACGCCAGCGTTAGGCGAGCGGGTCACAGTATCTAAATGACACATGCCGTTATTTCTGTCGCCGCATTTCATATGTGATCGCACAGTGTTTTATTTTCAGTTCGTACTCATGTTTATTTGTAGAAGTTATGTGTTCGTACTGCGGGCCGTTTCGTCTCGATCTGCCCGTACTATCTATGCAGATGGCAGCCAACGTTTCCCCGAGCATCGTGTTTGGACGTTTGTCGGCCATATTGTTTTATTGCCCTCTTAATAGTTATCACAATGTTCGCGTTGTAACAGTGTCACATCAGCGGGGTTTATATCCTGCGCAATGCACGCCGCATTGCTTGCTGTTAAACACACAAAGTTATTTAGTACGAAATATTATTAAACTTAGAAAGGTAATATTATATATCAGTATAAGTCAGTTGTTATAATATAGTGATACCTCTGGTACTGCAGGCTTCAATATGCTACGGTAACTGCTTACCATCAGGCTGCTTGTTTACCACCTTAATTAGGATACAAAAACATAAAAGGGAAGTTTGATTGATGAATTCAAATGTTATTAAGCTGTGCCGCCATTTTGAGCGGGAAAATATATATATATATATATATAGTTTTCTCTCAAAATGGCGTACAAGTTTTTACAGTCCACCTGATAATGGTTTTGACGATTAGTATTTCGAAAATGTTTAAACTACTTATTTCTGTGTTCGAAACAGATTATTTTTATTTAAAAGTCCCGCAAAAATTCGTCGAACTGTTTTTGAGTTGACTTAATTTTTGCCCCCAATCAGTAAACTCTTCAATGCGTGAACCATTTGAAGGATAATTAAAATACAAATAAAAATCACTGGGAAATTGGAAAGTTCGCAACTCTACGTTGTAATTTCACGTCAGCCAACGAAACGGAGCCATTGGAGTGTAGGAATTGCAAATCGACTTCCGCTCAGCGGAGCCGAAAGACAAGGATGTATTTAAATTAATTTAGAGGACGCGGCTCCAGGGTGCTGCTACTAATCAACTTCGATGATAGGGCACTGACGCTGCACTCCTGATTGCTGAAAACCTTCTATCATGCCGGAGAGAGTTGTACACTAACATAAAACAAATTTTCATTGTACGTACCCCATTTTGCTTTTTTATCAATCAACGACAAATCATAGCATTTTTATTAAATTTGACGATGACGAAGCGACGATACGAGCAAGACGGTAAGTGGACCAATCTTTAATACCATCAGTTGAAAAGAATAGTTTCAAACCAGAATACAGAAATGTTTGCATATTATTGTCAGACGGCAGGAATAGGCGTTGCAGTGGTACCTACCTAACTAGACAATGACCGAAAAAAGACCTGCCAGCAGGAAAATGTTAAAAGTTCGGAAGAGCTACGCGCTGTACGACTCGAACAGTCATACATTTTGTTCCCTTTCGGTTAAGGGACAGATCATAAAGAAATTAACATGTTCCAACAACAGCTTTGGCGTATAATATCCGCCCATACTCACTTGGTTGAAAACATCATCAGATAACATCTAGATTCTTAATGATCGTAACCTAACTTTTTAAATAAATTTAAATTTAAATTTTTCTCTTCCATATGTTAGCAACCTAGCCTTTTCATTTCATTAATCCTAGTAAATTAATAATAATACCTATTATTTAACCATATTAATTGTGCGAACAATATTATTTATTTCGAAAGAAATGATTAATGAGTATAGTTGTTAGAATGACATAGTCGTCCATTTTGAGCTGCAGGGTGGGGTGAGCTGTTGTTGTAGTGGATACGACGGTGTATGATTGATATTTTTGTTATACTATGTTGATTATAATTAAAAAGTTGATAAGTAATTGTTGTTTCATCTGAACAAAAGTGGATTATTAATATTGTTAAATGTGCATCGTAACTGGATCAAGGTGAGTTGTTAATACATGTGAAAAAAGTAAATTTACTATAGGCTATTTTCGTACTCCCCTCGTTTATTATCGTTTACATTCAAATTGCCTTAATTTATTCTGGTATTGTCACAAATGTGCCATTTCCTTTAGAATGTTTCCGAAGAAATCAAGGGCTGACGTTCGATTAGCATCGGGTCTTTTCCCAAAATTGTTTAGGAAATTACCGACTAATGGACATCAATCTTCCGAAAGCGCTTTATTTAAAGCAAAATTTCTCGGAGAAAAAGAGTGTAATTTGTTACTGGACGCAAATTAAGCCAGGAAGTTTCTTAAACTCCATCCGAACAAGGAAACGGTGGACAGATTAAATATAGATTATTTTAATGAATATTTCACAGAATTCTAGCGTTGTCTCTTTAAATGACAAAACGAAACGTTCATTTACTTTTGGAGAACTCGTATTTCTTTATGATGTACAATTTAACCTTTAACGCAATTGCAACTTAACCAAAACACTGTCAAAAATGTATAGTAAAATTTACCATAGATATGTTTTTACAATTTCCCTTGTGAAGCATATTTTTTACCTATTTATCAATAAACGTTTTTTTTCGAAGAAAATAAAAAAAATGTACAGTAAGGGGTTAACAATAGAAATAAATGTTTAAAAAACTTACCGTGTAGAATGTACAGCCGTGTAAGGTATGTTTAAGTTTAAAAAATACCTCCGAGTATAAAACACACCGTAACGGAATAACACAGCCGGCATTAAAAATTTTTTTTATGTTGCATGTAATGCCTTAGGGTGAAATGTTACCCAGCTGTTGCTTTTTCTATTTAATTCTTTTTTTTTGCCTTAAAATTTCTGCCAAAATTACTCTCGCATTTTTTCCTCTTATTCTCTCAGCGTTTACGTTTAATTAGTAACCTTTTGAAATTAAGAATTGGCAACAAAACTGGAAGACTGTAGCTGTTTTTCCAACATTTAACAATTGTACCTTTGGGCTCGTTGCGAAAAATGTTGTATATAGTGTGTATAATAACGCGATTATTTATGACGAAAATCAAAATGCAATCTCGTAATCATCAGCTGACAGACGTCCGCTGCTTGACATAGGCGTCCTTGAAAAATCTTCACAATGATCGCTTCTATTGGGTTCACCAGTTTGTTGTTCCACCTTGGGGAGTTCTGTTCAGCTACGTTCACTGGCTACTCAACTTTACTTACCACATCGGTTGTCAGTCTTTCAAGCAATGTGTTTAAGAGGCCAACCCTCTTTTCCTTTTCCTAGCTATTATCCCGTATGCTTTAGGGGTCAGCTTCGTATTTCAAGTCCACTTTAAAAGGCGGTCTACCCTATAGTTCATTATTACTAAGAATAATAAAAGCTACAAAATAATACTAGGTCCGTTTATAGTACATTTTATAAAAATTTTGAGTGATTGTAAAGTCCCGGCATCACATCTGACCCTTTCCGCGCTTGACTGAAACGTTAAAGAGCACTTTCGCTTTGCCAGAGGGTTCCGTACTCAAAGCTGGTTGGCTGAACACATTGACTGCATGGGCACCAAGCAAAAATTACGCTCCAATAAACCGTAGCTTTGAATGCATGCGGGACTGAGGTTACTTCTTTATTTCATTTGTGTTGCGATTTCGAAAACGCGATATTTTATTTGATCGTGTAAAAATTTTATATTCAACTCCCATGTATGATGTAAATGCGGTTTAATTTGTTTACTGTTGGTAGCTACCATCACGCAGTTGTGTTTAAACTTTGTACACCTGTTATTATATGATTTGTGGGGCTTACAGTATTTTGACTAATTACTACTAGACAAAATATTGTGATAATTAGACTTATAATTCTAAGTTTTAAAGCGATGATGTGTTGTTTGAACATTTTTCTAGCGCCTGATCGCTATGAGTAGATGACCATCGTATTTATATATGAAAACAACGTTATGACTACATTGCTGTAGCTAATGTTGTTCCTTTAACAGATAATCATAGTAATTGTGGTAATTATTATTTACGTATCTTGAAAACAAATTGTAAACTCCCCAATGCTTTTAAAATGTTCCCGGGCGACGTTTTGGTTGACAAGTATTTGCTAAATACTCGTAGATTGATCTAAACGTTGTCGTATTTATTCGTAGAATTCTAATTTAGTTCGATGTCACTCCGTCCCAAATAGATGTTTAGCCGCTGGCGTTAGTTAATTCAACAGTTTATCCACAAACGTTTTATTTGTGGATTAATCGCGCTGCTTACATTCGCTGACTGTTCGTCACATATTTAGGTAATAAATATTACATTAACTGAAAAGCAACTTTACCGATAATGTTAAAAAAAAAACTTTTATAAAATTATAATTCTAACTTTAGTGCATCTCCTTTTATATTTTGCTGATTTTGGTTTTCTAAACTTCATTGAATTATCTGTTTTACATGTTCAAATATAAAAGAAACATCAAAGTGGACTACACTGTAGCAAGTTCCATATAGTTTTGTTATACGTAAAAAAGTTAAAAGCTCTATTTGTGTGTTTAACTAAGAAAACTCCATTATTTAACGATTATGATGATCGATATGAGTTTAATTATATTTTTTTTAGTACAGTTTTATTAACAGACGGTAAGATACTGCGAGGAAAATATAATGAAAGTAATGATAATATGTTATCTATGTAATGAAATTCTCTCTCTTTTAAATCAATCTTAAAATGAAACTTGCTTAGTTATTCTTTAAGTATATAAATTTAAATTCAATTGACAATAGTGCCTTTTTACATCATTTCTATAAACGTACATGTATTGTTCATGTCAATTAAAGCGATCAACTAGATTTTTAATGTATATGAATATAACTTTATTTAGATTTCTTAGTTTAAATTCGAAGTATGGTTTCAGTCATATGGTCATCAATCAATATGGTTATTTTATACATATGGTTATTAGAAAAAAACCACAGTTTAGTTTTTCACTACTATCCCAATATCATACATAATTCTAGTCTTATATATAATGCAAACAGCTAAGAATTTACATTCAGGTATGATGTGGTCTAAAGACTTCTAGACAACCGTAAATAAGGTTATTGTTGACTATTGTTTTATCAAAACAAAGAATTCTATTTAAAACAAATAATTAAAAATATATATAATAAAAAGCCTATTCATGAGCAGAAAGCACATTCTTTAGTTGTTGATCAAGTGGCATGTTAACAATGACAACATTGTTTCATTACGACCGCGCGTTAAAATTTAATTACGCGTTTTAACTGTTCAATAACATTATTTTAGTTCTCACGTAAGACAGGGGTTTTTATTGTTATTTTATGATGTCATGGTGCTGATAATGATTTATTAGGATAACGTTATTACGTTCACGAGTAAACGATTGAAATATATTATATATATATATATACTGCAAAAGATATTTCTTATTGGGTCTATAAATGGGTATCATCGCCAGCGTTTTAGTTGAAGGAACTCACGCAAAGTTTTGTCTTCTCCTAGCTGGGTATCCATTAAGGATTACTCCTGACACTTAAAAAGACCTACAGTTAAAAAAGTTATAATAATTAGTCGGGAAGACTTATGGTGGATAGTTTTTGCAATCTTTTTGAAGAGGTTTGTTTAATTCTGACGGGAGGTATGCCCACAGCAAATCCACAAACGTTTAGCTCCAACTTGTATGGGTCATGAAACTATTGGCATTCGGAACTGTATATTCAAATGGAGCCACCGCCAGTGTATTGTCTCCAATGTTAGAAACAAAGCGGGCCCCCGACTCTGTGAATTAGTGCTCGACAGTTGCGAGTTTCGGAACGCATTCCGTACATTCGGGACCGGAATAGAAAGATTTAATGTTTTCGTGGCTTTTATTTTAAATATAAAAACTATAATGACGTAGTAATAGATTCATATTTATTCATTTTATATATTTTTAACCAGCGGCAGCGCCTAATTCTGCCGCTAAACATTATTGTGTTCCGGTTTGAAGGGCGTTGTAGCTAGTAAAATTATTCATCATCAAGGCTACAATGTGGTGCAATAAATACTGCATAATTTACTAACCAGTGATATATATCTACTACATTGAATAAAAAGTGTAATTTAATATAAGTAAATTTAATTTTAGTTATGATGTATAGAAATTTTTAAAAATCTTGTTTAAACTTTGTCGTTTTATCAATTTCATTCATTCTTCTATTCTTATTCTTTGTTTTTCGTTAAAAATATTATGAGCAGGAGGACCACCTCGTTGTATGAATATTTTTACACTAAAACAATGATTTCTGTGCCATAGATTATGAAGGATTAGTCAATTGTTGGGAAAACATGTTATACTGAATGTCAATCTTCTTTAGTCAGAGACATCCCGTACAAAAAAGTTACAATGGGCGTACTTTTTGGCAATTGGCAATTTTTGCCAGTCGACACTTTTGATCGAGACGCGATCCCAATAATTTCGCTAGCTATACTCTGGAATACAATATTGTGTTTCTCATCTACACTGTCCAAGGGAGTAACCATAAGTAAACACACTAAGTAGTTTAAAATATCACTAATGTTTTTATTTTTAAATGCAACATAACCTGTTTCTTAGTGATTCGTCACGCACTTGACCACTTTTCTTGCTAACATTTTGGCAACTTTCCTAATGTTTGACGGAAGAAACGGAATATAATGTTGAATTGTCATATATAATTGGAACAATGCGACGTAATCGTCATCATGGCCGGTTTTAATATAAATACTTTGCTAATGGAATTTTCGAGCAGGTGGGGAAATATATTAGTCGTTTCATTTAGTCAAAGGGACAAAATAGTTTAAAGTCTATTTCTGTTTTATATATCATGAGAGAACTATTGTTGAAATTACAAAGTTGTCAATAGGCGTAATATTATTTTTAGTCTACAGAGTAATACTTTTAAGACTAATACTTGACCTCATAGCCACATGGTGTCATTGATAACAAGGCCGTGGATGGTGAAGCGTGCTCGCCTAAAATACTCTCGCTGTCATAAGTTGACAGCTGAAACAAAATAACATTACGGTACATTTACAATATGTGGGTAGCTAAAACAGATTCTAAAAATTCCACCATCAATCAGACTACTCAACATACGGCCCCGAAATCAAACCTTAAGCGTTTTACTCGGCATGTGATTAGCTACTGTACGATGACGGCAGTTGAACATGGATTTAAAACATTATAACAATCATTATTTCCACGAATAATGTACCTATTGACCTATTTACATTTATATTAAGGACAAATGACCAAAATGGATAGTATTTATTTATGCAGTTATGTGAATGAGTAACAGACCATACAATGATGCGAACATAATGGACTCGGACCATTAAAACGTTGCATGGTACATTTTAACGAGTTCGTTAACTATATGTAATAACGAATGTCACTGAAAAATTGTATTGAGATTATTGTATGCTAATATTCCACGGATCTACATAGATAATAAAGTAAATATGATATTAGTAATAAAAACATATTGCATCAGTCTATAAGATAATACACAAATTACTATATTTGATATCTAATAACTTCAAAGAACATTCTATATTTATAACATTTATTGCTTACAAGGAATTTTTAATATTTACTCTATTAGCCGTTATATTACGTTTAATGAAAGACAGTTCGTCGCACTCGCTACTGCTTAACGTTCATCGTCATTTTACTCTATTGATCTTCACTACTAAACACAGATTTCCTCAATTTTCGCGGTATCATTTAAAACAGGATCTCTATTTCAAGTAATTTTAAACGACAATTAAGCAAAGTAGAAAAGATGGTGAAGCTCGTCTAGGATACTCTAGCTGTGAAAATGAGAGGATAGTATCCGGAATGGTAGATTTCAAAATCTTACATCATCCTTTTTTATCTACAATCAGCTAACATGTATTTTTTTCATGAAAAAATGTATTTTGATTAATCATGTGTGTTCATGGGTTAGAACCTGTCACGGCTCAACCTTCTGCGTCATGGAAAAGTAGTTAACAATTTCAGGGAAATGACAACTATTTTCATCTGACAGTTACCAGCTTACTACGTTCAGTAACACCTTGGAAAATGTGATAATTACTGCACATTTTCTTTTTAGGAGATGCCTGTATTTAGCAGTAGTTATTAGTAGATTGAAATATCGCACAAAGTTAACACATCTCCACAGTTGTTTCCACTCCCGTACGTCTATTCATAAATATTCCACTAGAGACTCTTTACCTAGACCTCTTCAAGTACGCCCCCAATCTCGCCGGGCTTCTATACATTGTACAACATTCATATTTTTCTATTTAGATAAAAATATTACGAAACAACCAAACCTTGAAAGCGTATGATAGATTAACACTTGACCGGGTTTTATTATTTACCCTTTTGCCCTTTTTGTACTCAAACCGTATTTATTCTAGTCCGTGAAAGCGTACGTATATTTACCGAAGGCAGGGCGACCCTAACGAAATCATTATTTCTTTATTTTGCAAAAGAGGAAATTCGACGGATGAAAAATAACATCATAAATAATTCTCTGTCCTAATGGCGGGCTTGCACTCCCAACAAATTCTTATGAGGAACCCTTTATCCAATCACAAGCATTACGGATCAGCGGAACCACGTCCCTGGGAGAATCAATGTTTTCATTTTTCTGAATTTTTGACGTGACAACGTCTATTAAATTGGTATAAGATAGGACGCGCGTGCTGAGAAATGTCCCGCACATAAGTGGGCGTGGCTTACGCCGACCGCTAAGTCGGTATGCGTTTGCCCGAATTGGTTGAAAGTAAAAGATGTATTCTATTGCTCAATAATAATTAGAAATAAAATCCCTAACAAATATAATTGAGAGTTAGTATAACTTGATTTGTAACCCGATAAACATGTCAAACAAGAATAATAAAATTTATTATCAAAATTTTTTGTGATATAATTAATAGACGTTGTCACGTTAAAATACATAAGTGCCCTGCACATATAACCCAGAATTTTTAAATCAGAAAATTGATCAGGGGAACTTTCTTATTTTACAATGTCAACACTAGTTACCTATATTATCGTTTCTTAGTATAATTAACATTTTTTTCATACGATGATTATTATAATACATGCAAACTAAAGATCTTTTCTTTTTAGGATTCACATACTAATACAGTTCCACAATGTAGACATTTATGAATCCCTCGACGAAAGTTACGAACTATTAACAGTCAATGAAGTCTTTGTAATAAAATCGTGTATCTGTTTAACCTCATAGTAAAGCATATCATCAACGAATATGATTTTAATTTGGATTTGTATGCAAGTTATAATCGGAACATACTTTCAACTGGCAACGTTAGAGGCGATATATCAAATGGTTTACGGGTATACACAATTTTGCATATCAACCGAAAACACTGGATGTTTATTTACCTGATACATCGTCAGATACAGTGGAGTTTGGTGTAGTGCCAATTATTGGGTCAGTATTTAAGATGTCCACGTACTACAGATGCTATTTACTTAAAATCAAGTTTACTCGTATTTTATGAATTTACGATAAATTTATGACTAAAGAGTTAAAATGAACTTAATTAGTCTCTCTATTAGTCAACCCTTGGTGAGAGGAGTATTTTTCATTAGTAACAAAATAAACCTTAATTTTGATCTGGATTTTATTTACGTAGATATTAATTATTTGTCATGTATTGTAAATATATAAACATTTGTATATACATTTGTATATGAAATTGTGCATGATATTGAAGCATTATAAAGTAAAATTAAGATTATAATACGTTAGCATTAATTGGCCACCATTTAATATGACAGCCAGGCTATGGTGAGCGAGAAATTATCATTACCTACGACCTAATTTTCTCTTAACATCATATGAAATGAAGGCCTAGTGTTAGCATTTACAGAAGTCATAGATGCATATAAGTACAGAAAATAAAGTTAAAAGAAAACTTAAATGAAGGTATATCATCGCTTAGTGGGTTTAGAAAAGACTATTTAGAAATTTAAAACGGTGTAGAGTTATTTCATTTACTATTCACATTAATCACACTGGAAACTCTACGTGGCATTTTGTGCCACACCAGGAGCACAATATTAGCATATACCTTATGTTTTATTAAAAATTTAAATTCACCTCGCAACATTTTTACACGGGCGCCATCTTGTCGGATTAGTTATTTTAATGTCTACTAAATTTATGATGGCACGATAAGGTGTTCTACGTTAAACGTTAAAATCTGTGAAATAAAATGTTATATAAAATATTTTATGATTTCTATAACCTTTTTTGAGTAAAGATATCAAAAGATAAATGTTTATCTTCTTACAGTTTAAACATTTGTGAAGCGCCATAATTGGAGACTCGAGATATAACCTAAAAATGACTAAAATTACATCAATACCATAAATGCGAATTTATTTAAGGTTTTCGAATTTAAGTGAGTACAAATTCTACATAATCCTTAACTTCCGCCTAGAAGTACGGATTGTTTTTAAGATTTCCCTCTCGATAAAAAAGGCATATCCTCTTAGCACTAGAAATACTCTTTGTTTCTTTGAATTGTTCAAAACTTTTTCAAAGCAAAAAAATCTCTGGTGACAAAGGTGTGTAATAGTTTTCAGTTTTACGGTATGAAACTTACCAATGTTATTTTACGGAGTTGTAATGAAAACGGAGCTTTCCAATAGATTAGTTGGCCGGCAGTTGGACGCAGTCCGTGCGGCGTCCTGTTCAGGTCGCACTCGTTCCTAGAACGTTCGGACTAACTTTTCAGCAAAAAAATTACCTTGCGCTAAATTACTTTCAACGTTAATTATATTAGTTAGACAAGTGCGATCTGTATTATAGTTTGTAAGATATTTTTATTTTATATTTCAGAAATTGGACACTACATTTACTTGTCTTAAATGTCTATTCTGTTAATGAGAATGTAACATTTTTGTAATGGATACATCCATAATCCTAATCTCGTCACGGGCCTTGTTAGTGTCAATGGTAAATTGTTATTAAATCTTCTTTAAAGAGATTATTCCATTACAGATATTTTAAGTAGATTTCTAAATTAAAATTGTCTAAAATTTACCGACAGTTTGCTATAGTGGACGGCTGTAAGTAGCTTTTGTTGACTAATCTAATAAATTGTAACTAAAGTGAGTCCTCGAACAAATTCGAGCACTTCGTCCACACGTTCATTACACAGTTAGCATTTTCAGTAGTAGAAACCATTTAAGGTGAACCACCTAATTGTAGTTGTACAAACTGATATGTTGCAGTTTAAACACTACTTTATTTAACGTAATCTGTTTACGAAAGCGACACTTACTTTGTTTCATCTTTGTATGTAGCGCTGTGTAAATTTCTTAACCTGTCTTTTATTGTAACGTTAATAAAGGTTTGCTCGTATTATTGCTACGTGTTAAAAGAAATGTTCTATATAATACTACAGTATAGAGCATGATATATAGTAAATGTTAAGGACTTTCCATTCGATTCGCATCGGTTCTAAAGTCCGAGTATTCTGCATCAGCACGGGTCAGCTTTCTCAAAGTTTGTTCGCTTCAGCGTAAGAGGATACTCAATGGATGGCTTTTACGAGTAGGCACTATCGAACTAGACGGGATTACATCGCAGGCTTTCATCTTCGCACATGCAAAGTAACGATAAGATTATTAACAGAATTTACTAAAAACTAGCTCAGCACTTTGGATTTTCTATTACCATTTATCTTGTATCTAGAAAAATATCTTTTTTTATACAGATAGTATATAAACTGAAAAGAATACTGCTTATAAGTATGTAAATAGTAGCCGGATGCGTTGCTTCGTATGACATTAGCACAAATATGTAAAATATGCGTAAATTTTAGTATTTTCGGATTAAAGCCAACTAAATTCATCTATAGTTACTACACTTGATTGAACATTGGCTACTTGCCATATATGTGAAGCCGTTTACCAGCTGAAGTGCGCTTGGCTTAGCTTAGCCATAATGCCGTAGATGTGAGGCGGATATGAGATCGCAAAATATTTGGAAGGTTTTAAGAAATATCGAAAAAACTGAAGCGTGTCCTGTAAATCACTGGTTCAATTATTTAATAAGTATTCAATAAGTAATTTATATAAATAATAAAAAAAAACTCTTAACTTAAAAAAGATTCAGCTGGAATCAACAGTTACAAATTCAATAATTTTCACAACGTTTTGATAGAATTTATGATACTTTTATACGATCCTCTGCGAGGTATCAAAATCAGACTGTAAATGAGTAATGGAGCAAAATAACGCGTACTGTAGTGAACGCTCTTGTTTTGTTAAAATATTTTAGAATTATACAATATTAAACATTACTGCAATAAGATAAGGTTTAATTTATTAAGACGTGTGTACTGTCGTTATGGGAACGAATTGTATTAACGATTACGTTAATTTTCAATTTAAACTAACTCAATTATAATTTCAAGCCGACATGGCTTCCGTTTCACGAAACTCCTACGCCTTAACACTCATATTGTTGAATGTCAAAACTATGGTAATCCATTAATCACGATACAGTGGCACATAAAGACGAAATTACCTTAACGTCCATTTATAATATGTTGCATAATCGCTGTTAATCATTAGGGTGGAAAACAAGAACATGTACAGAAATTGTAACATTAATCTAAACAAGTACAAACCAGGTACACTGTAGTATCGGTATTATCCTTTACAAACGGCTAATGCTTGATAACAACTTCTTGTGATGTTAAGTGACAAAGAAGGGCAGTAAATTATAAGCTTGCTCGCTTACAATACTCAGGTTCATTTTAATTTGTAATAAAAGATTGACGAACTAAACTTCGGAACTAAAAATCATTATATTAATAAAAAGTTAAATACTTGCAAAGAGCACTAAATAAAAATCGAATAATAATAATAAACTGTTAATCTTTTTAAAATTGTAAAAATGAAGAATCTAGATCAAGTCCAAAATTGTTTCTAGTAAGTAACATTATATGAACCCCTGTAAACATTTGCATTGGTTCATCATCACAGCCGTTATATCTTCTTATAATTAACAAATGACACATATATTTAAACTAGCGATTTAATTGTTCATTGAGTGTAAAATTAATGATCGTTATATTGTTTGTTGTGATGCTGCTTCCACGAACAATTATCTGGAAAATTACGCTGGTACTGTGATTTGAGCGTCTACCTTGTACTTTATATAATATATCTATGTATGGATTTGTGTTTATATATATTAATTCATTAACTATTATTATGCAGTGGGTGTATTATTCGACTACAAAGAAAGCTTAAAACAAAATTTTAATATCACACGTTATATATTCGCCTATAATTGTGTGTTTGTGGTTTAACGTAGCCGAATTTCAGATGATAATATTTGATAGGTATTGCAGTCAAAGGGAATTGATTACTCGCTGCATGTTATAATTAAAGTCAAAATCGAATATCGATTCAATAATCGAACGCCGTCTCTTTTTAACGTGTGTCTTTTGTGAGAGATAACGGTTATTAATGAATGGAATAACGAGCACGAATTGTGACCGGAGCGGTTAGTTTTAATGCACTGATTTGCATAGTTAATTGTGCTAATTTGTTTGATTGTGCGAAATCGATTTATGAACACGAGAACTTCTCGCATCCCAGCATACGGTTTAAATTAATAAGATGATTATTTTTAAGTATAATGTAAGTTAAAAAGTAACAACCTGTTGCGATTTGGAAAGAAATCGATTTGATACTACTCAGGCGAGTTTATTAAAAAGTTGTTGTGATATCTCGTCTTACTTATAAGTATTGCATTCTTGGCGGCGACGAAAAATTTTCACAAGTATAAACATTTTTTTTTATAAATAGACCCGGTAATAGTGACGTGATGGTCCGTGCCAAAGAGTTGTAAGTCATTAACGGAAGGCGAATTGGAAGGAAACCTCCATTATTCTTGTGACGAATTCGTTTATAAATAAAACGATATTTATTTTAAATCGTCCCAATCTGGTTGCTAAGAAGAAATCGTCTGCGGAATGTGGGCCGGCGTTCTGACGTCGATTCACGAAAATAATTAACACACTAATTGTCGACTTTTCCACTCATTTGTTATTCCATTAACAAGAATAAAAGATGTGCTTGTTAACAGTATTACTTGTTTTGAGTTTTGATACCATTGTTCTTTGTGAATGTAATCATTTAAAATCATCTTCAAAGGAGACAAATAATTAAATGGGAAGTATTTAAATGTAATTCGGTATCCAGTTAGGTTATCCAGCAGTTTTCCATGACATTGATGCGGGTATTGACGTACCGATCGGTGGGGGAGATCTTTGGGAAAGGTCTGTGTCAAATTGTGAATGTTTGTCTAATGATGACGAAATGCCAACAACATAAAAAATATCAAATTATAAATTGTATGTACCTTACGGAAATGAAATAGGTCAGTGCAAAAAAAATAAAAGAAGCGTCTCCAGTGCGAGTTTCGCCGGTAGGTAACAACATTAGCGGAATCCTGGTTTCGCAAAAAGCTCCCTTTCACCTGCAGAAATCACGTTCCCCGTAGCTCGGGGTGGCCAACCCCCGCCTGCTCTCATAAGAAAGCCCTCCGCGTTGTTAATTATCCGAGGACTCCCCGTAACCAGATATCTGTGATTTCTTCCAGCAAAAAATATACCCTCGATTTGAACAGTTCCGTTTTGTTTTGCTATTTTTTTTATTATTAATTAACGTTAAGCTATTTTTAATGAGCTTACGAAAATTATAGACGTTCACCTTTTTTTAAGTGATAGTGCTCGTCGCTTTCAAACTTGATATGGTTAGTTCGGTTATGCAGTAATTTCTCTAACTACAGCGCGGTTTTTACCTGAACATAAATACTTATCTAGACGGCTTCGGCAAAGCTTTATTAAAGTTTAATCTTTGATCTCAGTTATCGGGTTCGATGACTGATCATCAGTTAAAAGTAATACAGTTTTTATATATGTATAGGAATAGGATGGATAATATAAACGCTAGAGCAGAATGAAATATTGGTTTAAAATTTGTGCTCGTTGCAGTAAATCAAGTCGACGGGAACTACAATACTTTGCCAAGTATCTGTTATTTTTTTACAACAATTTTAAAAATCAAATCTGCAACCATTCTTTCTACAATAGTAGTTAAGTTTCTTGTAATTTATTGGATTGCGTTTTAGGTATAAATCCTTATTATCTAAAGTCTTCATTAAGTACCTAGAAAAATAGCAATTAAAATATCATTATCATCATCATGATTACCAGTCGATTATTAAATAGTAATTACTAACAAGTTAGATTTAATGTTAATTTTTTTATTTGTGATGAGCTGAAACCTAACTTCAATTTCACGTAATGTTAGGTAAAAATGAGGCCTTAGACTATTGAGTCGTGAATATTCTGATTTCATATTCATGTCTATCGGAACTGTAAAGGTATAGTCATGCTGTTATGGAGAGCGATATCAAAGATGATGTTGTTTAGCCAAGTATATGTGTAAAGGCAGCCCTGGGATCATATTTTTTTAATGATTCAAGAATAGAAGCTTGGAAAGGTAAGCGATTATTTGCCACGGTGACGATAAACTTCTATGAAACACTTATGGTATATTTGCGGTGTATCAACAACAGACACATCAGCCGTGATCGCGTCGAAATTTAGATTATGAAGATGAAATAATAAAATTAACTTGCATTTCATAATATTCAATTTATGTGGTCACCGGGTCGTCCAAACGGAAGCTTATTGAAGATTGGAATTTATAATTAAAACGAACGAATAACACGAAATGTAATAAACATGTTAGGTAATAAACAAGTGTGCTGTGTTACATTTATGCATTGCATATTACGTACGAAATTAATCGAGTTTCATTCAAATTGAATGCATTTGATAATAATATATTGGAGTGTATATCCAGTTCGGCGAATTCGAATATACAAGTGCTGCTATGTATATAATGTAGGTACGTTTACGTGTTGGTGCCAATAAATACGATTTTTTTTTAATCGCAAACCAATAAAATAACATAAGTGAATTGGAAAATGTGTTCTTGAAGATAATAAGGAATTTAACTTTTTATACAACAAAAAGTATTGAACTTTAAAGATTAAATCAAATTTAATTAAAGTGAACAAAATGTTGTTTATTGTTTTTTAAATATAAACGAGCATAAATGATGAAAACGCTTAAATAGTTGAATACCGTAAAGCAAACAATATTACTCGATAAAGATAAAAGATGCCATACAAACACGTCTGTAATAAGAAATGTTGGTATAAAAAAGATGGAAAAACAAGATTCGAGTCAATGTTCCCGATGTGTAAGAAACGTCCGAGCCGCACGGAAGTTGCGACAATAATGAAGCTCCGGAAGCGTATCGCTATATGTCAGCTGCCAGTGTTGTCAACATACAATATCAAATTTGCTCAGAGTAACTTTTTCTTTGGAAAGTTTTCTCTGTAATATGTTGAAATAGCCCGACATGTTTAAGACAAGTACGTTTTTGTAAATTCAACAGTATTTGTGTACGATTACATATGTATAATAGACACTTCTCTTTTCAACATATATATCTAATTTACACGTTTTTATATATACAATTCACAAGTCACTGAGTTCACATTTTTTACACTGTCCAAACAGTAATGAGCCCGAGTTCCACAGTTGTCCGCCATTTATACCAAAATGACAGCGGCGCCATCTTTACAATAATCAATACAACTAATTATTATCAATTTTATAAAAGTTATGGATTAATTATAAATAAATATTCCCAATATTTCAATTACACTATAAGAAATATAAATACAATTATTACATAAATATTAGTATGAAATATAATAGTATAATATGCAGTAATTCATTTTGGATTCATTAACAGTCAATACAATTACTATTTTTTTAACAAAATGTTTATAACCACAATTATTTATCCTCAATATCTAACATGTATATATTGTAATTGACGGAGAACAGTAATATAGGAACTGCCCGTTGGAAATCGATTGGCGAGGACGGTCTTCAGTTTTTTGATGATTGACATTTGTGTTATATAAAAAAACAAATATCTTTAAGAAGTTCTTAAAGTGCTCACTAATAATCCTATGTTATAGGAATGTTAAATATTAAACCTAATTCTCAAAAAATTAAGGTTTTCTTAGTTTTATGTGTTTAGTTGTTAGAAAGAGAAATCAGCTCGCATCTGACTTGAAGAATTATAAACTCAAAGTTTTATTTACATGCCTCGTATGAAGTTAAATATGACATTACGAGAGAATACTAAACCAAGGTTTTGTTAAATACATGTATTACACACGATTGAGAATTAAACAACATTAAATATGTAATAATGACTAATGGAGATACATTGCCGAAGCATTCGACGTTAACAAGTCTATTCGAAACTCGCCTTCGCTTTTTCGTAGTCAACACGGTTGTAGTGGCCGTGGTCCCATTGAACCCTTAGCGGGCCTAATGGTGATTACGGTAATACAGCTTCCTTCGTGAGTCCTGCTCTTCATTAAGAGTTATGACCGCGATGTGGTCATTCAGAGCAACTTTGTAATAAATGATGAACCGTAAAGAAAAGCTGCAATTTTATTAGACCGAAATAATTTTGCTTTCGCTTTCAATATTAATAATTATGTAACTGATATAGGCTGGGGGTAATATTGATCAAATACATTACACATATATAATTATACCACAGTTTTTATAGCATTCTCATATTTTTTTAGCATTTTTATAGCAGCATTACTTACATAGAAATAATATTCTCCACGCCAGTATGTGCTAGTTTAAAACACAAAAGGGATATAATGAAGGTCGTGGAAAACTGCTGTATACGGGTTACGAGATCAATTTGGATATTTTTAGCATTGCCTATAGGGCTGATGATAATTTTAACTATGTTTCATATATTATCGTAGCTATCTCTAGTTACGATGACCGTCGACTCTCTTTGATCTTCTGTTACCTTAGTATATTGTTTACTTAATTATTTATTACTCCGACTTTTCCGAGTGCTTTCCAGCATCTATTTCAACGTGACGTTGGTATAAAATGGACACGGGCTCCCGCGATAGCCCGAAACAAATTGCTCGCGGCTGTCACCGCTGGCTGTTTCACCGTTCCACCAGCCCCGAGGGACCATTGTATAACATTACACGTGTTTTCCGATGCACTCTATTAAGCTTTGACGTTTTACAAAAATAAACCTTATTCTTGCCGAAGATTGCGAGTGCAGGGACATACCATCCGGAGAGCGATATGCTTGCCTTTTTACAAAGAGACAAGACAGAGAAGACGAAGAGACAAGATGGAAATGAAGCAATTCGATGGAGAACCATAACTAGTACGGGAAGTAGAGGTCGAAGCTCTAATGCTGCCGAAAAAGGAAGGATACGAAAAGCGAGGACTGCATTTAGTGAGTCATTAGGGAAAGCCTGTAAGGAGAGGAATCAAACTAAGGGATTATTGGCCGTACTGATTCAGGTTGTTTTCCAACAGCATTCACGTAGTCTCAAAATCAAAGAAGCTAGTCTAAATCGTATGATTTTGTCTTGATAGTCTCTAAAGTATTACATTCTTTCTTTTAGGTAAATTATATTTATGCAGATTAAAACTCATAAAGACTCCAGTTTTAGGTACACCTGTTAAAGGCTACAGGCTTCAGTTTTTCCTATTCGCACAGCTGTTCTCATAGCTCGCTTCAATTTAAATAAGTTTTAAACAATAAATGTGATATGATGATTTAACGAAAAATAAAACCAAAAAACCTTTGATCGCAGTATACAAATAATAACTGTATATATTATACGAACTATGCCATATAGATGTACTAAGCATTACAGAAGGTACATAAATATCTTAATCGTCATTATGTACGTACATCCGACTTGTTAATTAACACCGGAAATCCGAGAGGACGTCGAGATTGATGATATTCCAGAAACGTTTGACGTATTGATGTCTCAGTGACGCGGGCTAGTGTTACATCCAATTATCCAAATTAATTAATTGAAGACTATATTTATCAAAACTTCGTGGCGATGATATGGGTCTTCGCCGAAACGTGGTCAAATTACTTCTTCATAATGAGTGATTACGTTTGAACTTATTTCGTAGGATCTATAACAAATTTTATATACAACAAATAGATCAGAGATAAGTACGCTTTCTCATAACAATGAGGCTAAAAATAGTACGTCTTTTTAGCCACGAACATCACTATTTAGTAATTTTATCATTCCTCGATCGGCTTACACTTGGCCTCGATTTTCCTTAATATCTTTTACTACTAACACAGCGATACAAACCAGTGTTAAGTTTAAGATATCTTCAGCATCTGTGACACTTTTTGCTAGCTCTTCGCTATTATAAGAAAAAAATGATGAAGTATTGCTTTGGACAGGACAAATCATAGTTTGTACATATTCCAGTTGTCGAGATCATTCAAGTATAAGTTGGAATAAGTGGGTGCTTGATGTGACGAAATCTCGTTGTTATCGCGATCTAAACAGGGCTTCAGCAGACTCTCGTTGACGCGACGCTTTTCCCCGACCACGCCCGAGTTAAGGGAACCTAGTTGGCGCCTGCCTACTCTGTGAACGGAAACAGTTTCCGCATCCCGGAAAATTGTGAAGTGATATATGCGAAGCGAAAGCAACGACGCTCGTTATTTTTGCGCTGCATAATTTTCACATTGACGTAATTACGTTTCTATTCGCAGATCCTGTGACATTATTCAGTTTTTTTTATTCATTATTTTTGCAAGCGGCGACGGCCTGTGAATTTAAGAAGCTCAAGAACCCCACTGACTGCTTCGTATACATTTGTTTTGATGTAGTTAATAATGTTCTTGGTTGTGGAATATATTAAAGAGAGCATGGCTTCTAAAAGAATAGCAAATTCAAAGTCCGATTTAATAATTTATAATTTTATAAAACTGTCTTTACTCATCGATCTGTGCTGAGATCATTGTGAAAGGCATCATTTGTTGACATCTATCGGCTGATGATGATAATGATCGTTACTCATTTAAAAACAAAAAAATAAAGATATGTGAGTTTTACTCTGTACTGAAAAGAAGTATTCTAAAAGTAAGTAAAGCTTTTCTTTAGGAATTGTTGCCAAATTTCAATCCCATCGTACCGTTTACATGCTTTTGGCTAACAAAAAAAACTATTGTATTATCTAAAACTAAAAGATGTAAAATACTAAAATCAACTAACTATTTAACGAATTTGTATTTTGAGACCGCTACTGCAGTTTAGATAAGAACAAGATCCATGATGTTTACAAATGGTTAAGAAGGAATCTCTTCTTAATTTTTTCTATTTAAATCACATCAGCAAGTATGAAAGCTTTGATTCGTTCTTTTTAGAAGATATTCTATACCAATTACTTATTCTCTTGTGCGGAAAGTGCGGTGAAATTTGACCAAGGTACCTTTTCATTTGATTCTTTACCGAGGGTTTGTATAAAGCGCTCTGTTTTATGGTGAACTGGGCATTGTCGTTCAATGCGGACGGTATTGATTCAATTTTATTAATGGCTTTGAGCATTTACCTCACGGTTCAGAGGTCGTTATAACATTATGTTGTCGTACGAAGAAAACCTTGAAAAAATGTTGACGTTATAAGTGTTTTGTTACGGTAAAATAACTTTGTTTTATTAGTTAGAATTGTATTAGATTGTATAGACAGTCCTATAAAACCAATAACCATTAAAATAAATGGTATAGCTCTTGAATGCGGAGAGTACAACACGGAACAGTGTATTTCGACTTATCAAATTTAAACGAAAGCGATATCAACTTTTTACACTTTGTGCTTAATGAAATCGCAAAACGAATTCATCATTATATTTTTAAATTATCAGCTCTATTAAAACTTCATCTTTCATTACTGTTATAATAATAAAAAAAATCTTACCGCCCTTTTTTGCAGTACAAAATATAAAAATGTATCTTGCATAAAATGGTTGTATTTTACCAGGGCGTTTGTGTCGTGTCCCCATTTTATTAAACTTTCAGGCAAAGTGATAAAAATGATGGGCGCGCCTTAATAAAGTCTCGTGCTTTGTCTTTATTTCGTTATGTATATCTTTTTTACCGTTTCTGTGACACTGAAGCACCATTATTAAGATTATTTATGCAACTACATCGGCAGCGTTCATAACACAAGCGGTGGTAATACTCGTCATATGTTAAAAATCTCAATTGAAAATGAATTATCACTTAAAGTATATATGTGAATATAATTTTAATAAACAGCTCACTTAACTTTTCAATTGCTGGGACTCTGGGCATTCTATCACAAGGAGGGAGTCACGGCTATTTATTCATCATGTTGTCCAAGCGCGGGTTGGCGAATGTTACTTGTTCTTGGAACATGTCGGTTTATTGTTACTTCATCGGAAACTCGTGTTCAACAAGAATTGAACTAGATCCTTTTCGAGGGTCATGTACTACCTCTACACAAATGAGCTATATCGTCGCCTCGTAATCGTGCTATACATTTTATTTAGCATTACTATTGTATTTCTTATAGATAACTTCCTAGAGAGGAATCTTTTGGTTTTGAAAGGTCGAAGGTCAATAACATCGTTACAATGTAGTATTCCGGCTTTACTCAGTAAGTTTACTACGTAGTTTTATTTATCATTAATATTTTAAAACGATTACCGTACCCTGGTGCGCAAATAGAATAACTACTCGATATGAAAAAAAATTGTTAGTTTTGACGCACAAAAATTTCAAATATAATAAGAGTATCATAAGGGATTACAGTTTATATTAACATTAAAAATAACATAGTTATTATAAAAACTTTACCATCTATTTATATGTTAACTCCTTAACAAGGATATAATAAAAAAAAGTATCCAAACGGTGAAGGTACTATAAAAATGCTATTTAATGGGATATTCTCATCTATTGATGATATAGTTAACATTATCAATCATGCAACGTCAGAGCCTGACTACAGCTTGTAGCCGGTAACAGATGATTTTTTAAACCTTTTATTACACCCACACTGAAAATTATATAGCATTACTTTTCTTATTTCTAATGAAAGCTGAAAGTTTGGCCTTTACATAAACAATTCGCAACGTTTAAGTGAAAATATTTGCGTATTTATTTTACAATCTTTCATTATTGTAATATTTGATAACAGAAAAAACTGGGAGTAAAATAACTAAAAGTTTTTGCTATATGGTAAATATAAATGATAAGTAGTATTTTAAGATATCTGTAGTGTTTATCGTAAATAATAGATAAGACTAAATTTGATCTGGCTTTTAAGTTTTGAATTAGAGTTCATACAGAAGCACAATCTAAAGACATTATTTTCTTGATATTTCTTATCAATTAGGGTATAATAGGCAGGCAGAAAGTCTGGTTCCCATGCATTCTATACTCTTCATCGAAAAAAAAAGTTTTAAGTAGTTTATATTGTTATGCTGTTGCTAGGTTACAAATTTGATTTCATCATCGTTTATTATACTTAAACGAAGAAAACTTGCGGATTAAATATTTCATCATGTTACTCAAACGTCTTCATGATTTGGTTTATGACGGTGCACGACGTTATACAGAAGTGAAATTTATTTGCCGACAGCGGCATGAATAATTTGATAAACGTAATGAATTGTGTAGGCGAGTGTGAGGATGAATTTAGATTGAATTACAAACAGACATGTCAGCAGACGTTGCGCTAACGTTATACGTCACGTGTACGCTGAGAATAGACGCAATTACAATTCGCGTAACACTTCCATTTAAGTAACCCTGAGGTACACCGCAGCAGGCTCTTGTCTGTGATTTGCTGACTTCGATGTCCACGTCAGCCTTCCGGTGCCGGAGACTTTATTTATTCTCGCACGTGCACATATTGTGCTTCGGAATGTCCGACTGATTCAATTTTATTAATGGACTTGGACGTTTGCCCCACTGACTGTGAGCATGACTGTTCTATTCGCCGCCACAGTTATTCAATTCCAGCAGTCGATATTCGACATTGAGACTTACCGTTTGGTCTTTAGGTGCATAACTATTTGGTCTATTTGTTAATTTTTTATATTCGTTAGGACGAATTATCACTGAGACTGTATTGAGTCACAGTGTATTAACAACATCGTGTCGGCCTTGGTGCCTTTTTGAAACAATGCGTTAATGCTTTTCGGTATCAGGTATAACTTAATAATCAGTTAAATATTGTTATTTTTAAATTTGAGGAAATAATCACATTTCTTTCTTTATTTGTTTCAGAATGAGCTGGTAGTGGTCATTACGACATCCATGCAGCGATGACCGCTATAAACTCGGTAAGATTTTGCTATAAGAATAATTAAAGATAGAAAGTGAAATTTAAAGCAGCAATTTGTATTGATTTGTATATTTTTCTATAAAATACTTAACTGTCATAATTGTATTAATATTGAATGAATTGGGAATGAAGCGTGGTTTATATTAAACTATCAGTAAATTTATGAATGTAACTTGCACTGTGAATAGCACCGAAACTGGCTTTTAAAATATGTGTCCTAGGTAAATAAAGAAAATAATGATAACTAACTTTCGACTTAATACAATTTTTAAACTCTTCTCAGTTCTGTCGACATTATTTTAACCGATATAAGGACTTTCACAAATCATAAGCAATCTAATAAAATTGCTGTTTTAACTTTCTTATGTAACTGCTAATTTAGTAGCATAATTGTCATAGATAAGATATCTACTTGTATTTCTTTTTTTAGAAATCTGTATTGTTGCATACACAAAGCCGTTTTTTCGGGTTCGGTACGAATAAAACATTTGTAACCAATTACGTATCCCTAACAAGACCTGCAGCACAATCTTTGCTTCTTGTATTATATAAGCATTCCACTAATTAGTATTATAATTGACTTACTATTATGTATATTTTGATATTATATTATATCTTATAGGTACAATATAAGAGTAATAATCCTTGAGTATATTCCACACGTTTTTCTTTCGAGAAGTTTTAAAATATCTACACCTATTTACATGTTTTGAAATTTAGAAAAGTTAAACTTTACTGTTATTAACAGAGCCTTTTTAAATTATGAAAGTATACAAAATTCACAAAACTGTTATTAGATATCTCGTCAATTTTAACTAGCGTTAACTTCATTACAGATTAAAATTAAAGTTATCCGTCGGTTGCTATTATCGCTTCGGCATTTCATATAATTTCGCGTGGAACTGGACCGCTCGTTTTATCTTCTCAATGGTTTTTTTCTTAACTATGAACCCTCGTTTAGAGCTTAACAGCTAACCATTGAGGCACGTAACTGCGGGTTGGCTCATCACGACTCTCGCAGGTACCAGTCCAATGTATCAAGATCCCCACGGTTTTACAACCAACCGTCTAATGGCCGGAAATTTTTCATGCGTTTAAAGAGCTCGGAGTGTCAAATTAAAATGGCGGCACCTAATGGCGCTGGCGGGTATTGGAAGTTCCGCTATGGAAGGCTTCCAAATCACATCGCATTTGAATAGATTTAGTTAGGCAATAGACGGCTAATGACTTTTATCGTAACGTGTTTCGCTTTAGGTAAAATTAAAGAATAATCAAGTATAACTTAACTTACAAACAGTAAAACAATAATTTTGTAAAAGTTTATAAATCGAAAAGAAACTTAATCGCACACGTTGTAATAGAAGATCAATACGACTTAATATTTTCTACTCCTGGGAATCGGAGCCTTTTCTCACAGAAGGGAATTGTCATCGCCTTGAATCCATTTCTTTTTATAACACATCGGTTTTATCAAGATGTTCCTCTCAACTTATTTCTTATATCGTGATTTTTTTTAGCATGAATGTATACCGCATCTACAACTGAGGAATAGACCTTATTAGCTACCATTGTTTCACGATCGTTTCCAACAATATTCAGCGGCGGAATATCTTTCAGAAACTATGTACGAATCAAAGTTTATGAAAAAGATATGTAGCGGGAGTTAACAAAGAATTTTATTACAAGGTAATGTTTATAGAAACGTATATAACGGATAATAATGCGGTCTTTGTTCCCGTGTTTCGGAAGCGTTGACCATTAACGTCACTCCGAACTGGGTGCGCTGGCTCGTTTATTCACGGACTCTAGGGCTGCCGTACGTCTGGCTAATGTGTCTATTAGTTATAATACTTCTTCAATATCTACTAGTTTGCTTTGATTTGACAAAGCTACGTGGAAGATGTTCAATGGGCGAGAAAACATTTTTGACAAAGAAAAGTGTTTAATTGTAGTTTTGTCCAAACGTGATATTTAAATAATATTTCCGCCAGTACTAATAAACTTCGTAATACAAATCAATGAATGAGTTCTAAATAATGGAGTTTGTCTATTATTTTAATGGATTTTTTCATTGGGTAAATAATACTTATTCTATTGACGATGTATAAATGGTCTTTGTATGGTTCACTCGTGGAACGCCTTGACTTCATGACCTTTCTAAACTCAATTGTGTTTTCAGAAAGTGAATATATTTATCATTGTATAATATATAGAATAAATATTTTTAAGGGATATAAGAATTATTTTATAATGAATTTTTTACATTTACAATATTAAATTTTAATCAGAAAACATCCTTATTGGCTTTCCAAAAAAAATTGTTACCGCGTCCTTCATCATATTTGCCATAAACAGCTTTCTTTACGTACCCTGTGATGAGACTCGAAGCTTTTCTCGCAATAGGACAGCTAAGGCCATTTATTCACCACACTGGCCAGGTGCAGGTCAGTCCTTATAAATAGATGTAACAGAATATCTATATAACTACATATATTCGATATTATTTTGGGACAACCTTATTGAAGTCCAAGAAATATCACATAACCGCACCGATTTCTACGAAATTCACGTTCCTCGTGTCTTTTATTGCATCAGTTTCCAGTCCAGACGTTTTGGAATCGATGACGTGTACATTTAGAGTTTTACGATCCGTTTAATTTTAACCTAAACGCAATGAAATACGTTCGTTATGAACACCGGCGCCGTCCCGCGGGTAAACATAGGCGCATTGTTTCGCAATCATCATCATCGTCGTACGATCAAAAGTCGTGTGGAATTTTTTGGACGATTCGCTCTCCGGTACAATAAAACGTTACTTTATATTATTTTTATCCTCTTGATGAGGAGTTAAATTGTTAGAATTTTTCGAAACCACTTAGCTCAGAACCATATTCATACTGTAAATCTGCCGTCATAACAACATTACTGTGTTTCCGCTTTGAACATGTGAGAACTAGAATATTATGTGCGAGTGCTTCATACTCTTCGACCTCATTGTCATTTAACAGCATGTAAAATTGAGGACAAGTACATAAAAATTTTATAAGTGAAGTTCTCATTTTCTGTTATACTCGACTCTTTAAGTACTACACACACAATTGAGCAGTGATCTAGTAAAAAAAAATGTATAAAATGGCATCACATACTTCGATTGCAGTCGCCGATGGATACATGTTACTTTCAGCTGCATTTCAAGCCATTGAAAAAGCTGTAAGTCTTTCTTTTGATGTCCACAACTATACATTGTATACAACTATACATAATTGCCGTACTTAAAGTCTGTATGAAATATGATTAATTAATAAAATTTAAATATGGCTGCCTCAAAAATAATAATAATAATATGAACTTTTCCAATTTAATGATAATTTTATGTATCACCTACGAAAACCCACCAATTACAAACAATTAAGTATCTACGACGCAGCCCGGAGTATAACAACAATTAATTTAACAAAATCATTGCATATTAAAATCATTAAGCATTAAAATCCGATTGGGAATCTGTTATTTATTCGCCATAGTTGCAAATGCGCCCGTGGATATTTCTGCGCGGAATCTGATTTATGTGAAGTATTTGATTTATTTTGTACTGATAAAGTTTTAAATTTACCAACGACCGCGCAGCACTCAGACGGTGTATTTACCCGACTACGTAAAAGCTGATCATAGTTTTGAGTTTTGAAAACCAATTACACAACATATTAAGACTTTCTATATCTAGAAATCAACAAAAAAAACTAACTGTTTTTGACTGACAAATAGAATCTTCTAAATTGGACGAGTGTCACGAAGCGACCAGATGAGAGGACATTGATTTGATTGTAGTTAATTGATTTGAATTATAAATATTAATCCACATTGTGCTTGTTAAGGTATAAGTTGTTTAGTCTCTTCACCCTAGTAATTACATTGGCTACAGTCCACAGTACAGTTTGGCAGTTGATACAGAAGACGCCGTGGTATTTAGACGGCTTCTAGTAACTACTCGTACCATCAGTTTATTGTTCGAAATCCAAGAAACAAAATTGTTCATAAACTTAGTTAAATTCACTGCTTGCCACTGATAAATTAACGTTCTACTAATACAGTTGTTTTAACTACTTGTACGGGTTTACCAATTTGACAAGGGACTCGTCGAGGCCGCCTGGCATTTACTGTCAAAGCGTACCGCCTCAAAGAATACTTAATAACCCCCCTGTCAACCTTCTTCTGTACGTCTTTTAAATATTCTCCTTACGAAAAAGTTGCTAGCGGCAACATTGTTATATCCGTCCTTCACTTTTATGACGTGCGAGCAGAACAGAAAACAATGGATAAAGTAAAAATGTTGCCATGCACAAGATGATTCCCCGCTTCCATCAAACGTCGACTGACAGTCAACGAATGGAACTTCCGGAGCGCTGAGGATTAAGTATCAAAATATTGTTTATTTATTACAGTTAGGTAGTAACTTACTGTACAGAATATTTATGTGGTATACAGTATTACGTTGTGAATAGTGTTGCACTTTTAAGACAACGTTCTTGTCCAATGATAATCAAAACATTTTTTGATATGATAGCAATAAGAAAAATGTTAACGAAATAAGCAAAAATTATAGTTCTACAGTTCTAGTAAATATGCAAGTTTATGTTAAGAAATAGAATTTGTTATTACTGATATTGAAAGCTCAGTTTCATTGTTGATATACCATTGGAGAGAATGATTCCGCATCAAATATTCTCCGGAGCATTTTAGTGGGCGCGAAGTGAACAAAAGTGAACCGTGGAGGAAATTAATGAGAGGGAGATTCTAATATTCTAGTACTACAAGAGTAGAGTCCTTTGTAACGGGGTAATAAAGGGCATTTTAGGGTTGGAGTGGACGCCGGCGGAAATTTAATCTGACTGAGGGCTCTTTGTTACTCGAAATTTTGTCCTTAGATAAATGCCGGTGTGGAGGTAAGACTGAATATTTTAATTTAATTAAAAATTCGAGAGGTGAAATGTTTTGCTCGATTCGCTAATTTAATGGCGTTTGTTATTGCTTTCTTGATGCTTTGTATTAGTGTTGTTGTTAACAGATCCGTGAAATGAACCGCTCCGGTTAATTTAAGTATTGTTGAGTTATTTAAGAGAGAATGAAATGCACTTAATAATAGAGACTACTTTTAAAAGGAAAACTTTAGATTTTTATAGAAGCGTGTTGAATCGTTTTATAAGTTGATTGACATTTTTGTCGTGTCGTTTTAAAAACTGTACAGAGAAAGAGTTAAACTAAAACAATTGATAAAAAATATTTGCAACGAGTTTAGCTTACTTATGAAAATTAGCAATATAAGAAACGTAGTTTCCGTATATATTTGGAAATAAGAAGCAACAAATGAGAAGCAACAAATTTAAGTTCAATAGTTTTCATTTCAGTTGTCTATATATTAAAAAAAATAATAAAATCCTGAAATTTAAGCAACTTTTACGTATTTATCTAGAATCACTACACATTAAATAATCTATAAACTCTTTTTATGTCCCAATCCAAAAAGAGATGTGTGGATAAGGGTTTACATCCAACGTTATGTATTCTACAGAGCTATCAAGAGCCGCAGTATCCCAGATAATGAGTCACTCTAGAGGATGCCCCTGAGAATAAAACATCGAACCGAATGTTCTGATAATGCAGTATCCGATAAAATATATCCTACACTGTCCTTTATATTTTCTACAAGGACATAATTCTATTCACATACTTACATATCCCACTTTTCATAGAACGGAGGCAAAAATTCAACCTTAAGAGATGGATTAATTTTTAAACCTATGAATAATTTCGATTAAACTTTTGAGGTCCTTTTTAAGTTTTAAAGTTACTGTTTGTTTTCATCGATGCTGGATATTTAGTGTATTATTATTTGGCAATACCGTACGCCCTTTTGTTTCACAAAGCACACGACTTTGTCGAAATTGGCACAAGCTAGACAATATTGGAGGATTTCTGTTGATGTTTCAATATCCTTTAACGTCTCTATTTGGTTCATATTCAATATACTTTGAACGTATATACCGATGATTGAGAAATAATAATAAAATAATAAAATTAATCATTATCGGGTTAAGTATAACATAAAGTTTGTATTGCTTATACCCAACACTTTTCCTTTCGTTTCTTTATATTTGTTATTTGAACAAATAATAATAAGTATATCTTTGCGTATAATAATGGCCGCTACCCGACTTATTAATTATTATACTTGGTATCTTAGGTATTAAATTACTGAGGAGAAAAGACTCAATTCCTTCCGTTTCAAAATTAAAAACATCTTAAGTAGCACCTTATTGTTATGCCTCATTATTATGTATTTATTTTGAAGTTTTTAATCTTATACAGCACATTTCAAACCTATTGTATCTTTTACAACAAACTAATAACTTAAAGACGTTAGTAATCAAAAATTGTAAATGTTAATTAATGACGATTAAACAACAAAGTGTTTCAGACGAATTGTTTGTTGTTTCTATCGCAAAGCCCCGTAACAACTCTTTTTTAATATTTACATTACACTACTCGGTTTTTAAAAAAATCAGTCAGTCAATATTGCACATCTTCCAAGACCTTTAACATTCACTCGTTTCTAATGATCGCTTAAATTGTTAACAAAAATCTATTCTTTGTTTAATTATATATATTCGACTTAAACCCTTGCATTAAAGTTACGACGGGCATGATAACAACTTAAAAGGTCTTAATCCTTTCCGGTCTTTTACCCTTTAACCCTTTCAACGTTAAACGGAACATATATTACAAACGTCGTCTTGGACGGCCGCCAGTACTGTTCACGATCAACTCTAAACCGGATTATCGCATTACAGAAAGTTTCACGTTGTAAAGTCAAAAGTCAATTAAGACGTTACTCCTTTTAACTTGATGACGTCAGTATTCATTATTATTTTTAAGAGAACATGTGTTATAATTTTGTTTTAAATAAATCAATCCTTGTAATGAGTTATTTAAAAACTACGTATTCTACTGGCGAAGATTATTACTATACTCCGATATCAAGAGTCCTAGTAAATTTTCTGCACATTGTATGTCATATAAACCTCGAGGTATATCATATAGATATGGGTCAGGATACATCGCTCATCGTTAGATATATATATTTTTAACCACTGTAATGTAGTGTAGTGTAGATTTACACGACCATATGTAATTTTTAGATTTACTTAAAGTTTAAGTGGTTTTTTTCTGGATAGTTACCACTGTCATATATACAGCTATAACAGAATTATTATATCCTTAATATCACGGTTTCAGCATCTTATCACTAAATACCAATGACGTATGATAAAAAACGGTATATTATCTCCTCTCTTGTTGAGTTATAAAATGAAATTGTAGACCGTGATGTTCAACTTATAAAGTCATTATAATTCTTATACGAGGGTGGATTGAAAAGTACTCGGCCTAACCAAGAAAATAAACACATACTAAATCAGTTATATTTTTATTTTTCTACATAATCACCATCAAGTTCAATACACTTTTGCCACCTCCCGTTCCAAGCATTTAGACCGTTGAAAAAAAATTATTCTTCCTTAGAGTCAAAATATGCGTCTACAGCTGCTTTGACGTCGTCGTTTGTCGAAAATCTTTGACCTCCCAAGTGCTTTTTTAGGTTAGGGAACAGAAAGAAGTCTGATGGTGCCAGATCAGGTGAATACGGCGGATGCGGTAACATATCAAAGCCACAGTTGTGAATTTCAGCCATTGACTGTGCTGACGTGTGAACACGGGCGTTATCTTGATGAAACAGGACTTTTCTTCTGAGCATTCCTCGACGTTTTTCTTTTATTTCCTCTCGTAAACGACGTAGTAAGGTGCAGTAGTAATCAGAGTTTATAGTCTGACCCCTTTCAAGATAATCAATCATAATCACACCTTTCGAGTCCCAGAATACTGAAGCCATCACCTTATTTGCCTACAAAATCGACTTAGCCTTTTTAGGGGGTGGTGAACCAGGTCTTCTCCACTGTTTTGATTGTTGTTTTGTTTCCGGTGTAGAGTAATGAACCCATGTTTCGTCCATAGTAACAAAACGATTCAAAAAATCATCTGCATCGGCTTCAACTAACTCCAAACAGTCGCGTGAAATAGTCAATCGCGTCCTTTTTTGTTCAACTGAAAGCAGTCGCGGAACCCACCTCGCAGACACCTTGTGGAAACCCAACTCGTTGACAATGATGTTTTGAGTTCATTCATAAGAGATGCCTATAATCTCGGCTATCTCTCTAATTTTTAATCTGCGGTCTCCCATTATTAAATCAAGTACTTTTTTAATATTTTTGTCAGTAGTTGACGTCGAAGGCCTTCCAGAGCGGGGTTCATCTTTCACACTCTCTCTACCACGCTTAAATTCTGCTATCCATTTTTTGACGGATGAATATGACAGAGCACAATCGCCTAATGTACTGACCATTTCATCATGGGTGGCTTTTGATGATAGCCCCTTCTTATGGAGGTACTTAATGACGGCACGATGCTCGATTTGCTCCATTCGCGGAAATTATGTCCGATTACTTTGTTAATAAATTTATAAAATCACAACTAATTATCGCTCACGTTTCGAACTTCACACAATGAACTAGTCTGAACTGAACTAAATAATGAGGGTAGATTTGATTTTTAGAATTGAATGGATCTGTGTTAGGCCGAGTACTTTTCAATCCACCCTCGTATATTATTAACATTAATCTTTAACAATATTGCGGGAGTTTAAAAGAAATTTGTCATTAATTAAACTCGATTAGTGAACTCTGGAGGTATGCATAACGTCACTGGATAGGAGGTGAACTAAGACATGGCATCGGACAGCTTGGAGAGTAGCCAGCGCCGTGTCTCTCCTCTAGTGTAACTACTAGTAATCAGATAGCTTATGTATACCGCCCAGACAATTTGGTCGTGATTTGATTAAGAAAACGAGTTTGAAACTGCGGGATATATAATTCAGCAGAATTCGTGTAACAGGTTAAGAGATACCATCACCGCAAACAACTGATAAATACGTCATCATAAAAAATCTTTTCATAGTTTTATTAATAAAAATGTACACGATATAAAAAAAAACTTCGAGAGTAATACAAGTAATGTTTTGTTAGAAACAAATGATGCTGAAAAACGTCGTGACCAATACGCTGAAACTGTATAAATGAAAATAAAAACGTTATTCTCATCCCTCCACGCGACGAGCGGAGCGTGTAACATGTCTCTGGAAATGAAATCTCCGCTTTAATACAGGATTATGGTACGCCATTCAAACTGTTTTAATTCATGGCAACAGGAAACTATAAACGCTTTCGAAGCCCATTCAAAATAAATTCAATACGTTTAGATGACGATTCCTAAAGAAAAAAAAGACATTTTATGTTACACGTGTCAGTGATGTTTGAGAGACATAAGGGTAGAATCTTTTTCGTATATTTCTTAAAATGTTTTGTAAGGGAAAAACCTGTCCAAATAGGTAAGTGGTAATTTATATAAACAGGTGTTATTTTTGTGGAAGACCTTCAGATTTGCAGGCACAGTTATACATTTTATTTAATATAATTTATGAGGTCTGTAATGTATAAAGTTTAACTGGTTGTTTATACTGGAGAAGATTGTATTTCTAGCACAGAAGTGTACAAAGGTTGTTCTAATTTCTTAAGAGTTGTTCTTTACATAGTAAAATTAATAGATTATAAGACTACATCTTATAATTGTAGGTAAATAACTAACGTCATATTAGTACAGGCGCGTATACCTTCACGTGAATACTATACAATTGTTCGCTTAGTTTATATTAAATAGGTTTTCTTAAAAATATATATTAGAATATAAATATCAACTCTAATATCTAAGCTATGGAAATAGTGAATAACGTTGATTTTAAAAGGTAATTTAAAATGTATAAAGTGTTTCTTCAAAACGGAATGAAAAAAAAATTATGATTTCCGCTGTAAAATTTCTGTTCATGATGGAGCAAGTGAAATCCGGTCATAACGTAACAACCCTTTAAGGAACTCTGGGCATGGCTTCTAGAAGTTAGGTCACAATAAATAAAATGAGAAATAATTTTCTCATTTCGTTTCGCCGGCGCGGTGTTTCTCGTGTCTTTTAAAATGAAATTTCCGAGCTTGTAGACGGGATTACGAGAAGCAACTGTAACAGTTTTAATATCCGAGATATATTTGTGCGGATTTAATCGCTATATTACAAATACTCTTTATATTTAATTATATAGACTAACGCTTGACCACGATAGCACCTAGTAAGCGATGACGTAGTCTTTGATAATAAACCCCCTTAGTCTAGAAGAAGCCTATTAACAAATACCTTATTTGATACAAATCTATCGGAAAAGATATTTACGGTAAATGAAAGAAAAACCAGTTACAAAATCTTTAGCAAACTTTATTACTGACGTACATTTTTGTTTCTTTATTTCTATACACAATGATTACTAGTTTTTGCAAGAAATATAACGTTTCTTTTTTCATTTTTATTGTTAAAAATTACAGTTAAACTGACAGTTTGGTAGTTAATTGGGTGAAACATTGGTATTCGTAGTTACTCGATGCAGAATATTAAGTAGATACTCTACAAATATAATAGTAAATACTAAGTATATTTGTTAAATATCATACTGTAAATACTTATAATAAAATTCGACATACTGTTAACTTATTGATTAATTTGATTAACTGGACTCCACCGATTTTTCACATTGTTAAACTTCAGTTGAATGGACTCTGAATGTAAATGAGAATATTATTTTTTTGCATTATACTAATACTTGTTCTTAATATCAAGTGATGTTAAAAGACAATGAGGCAGATAATGAATTATGCTTATCCAAAATAGTCTAGCTCCCAAATATTGATATCAAGAACAAGAGCAAGATCGTTATGTCAATATAAAGGTGGTTGAAAAGTGGATTTAAAAAACCAACATCCAAATACAGAAAGTGAAAATTTTATTAATTTCGTAAGATATATAGGATTTGTCATAATCAGATTCTTTGTTCTGTTGTCTATACCCTAATTTAAACTTAGTTTAGATTAGGATGAAATTAAACGGCTTTTCGAATTAATGTCAAATTACATACTGCGCAGAATATTACTGTATAACAGTAATGAAAGTGCAGTAGTCCAGGATGAACGTGCGATCCTCCGCACCTCAGTGCACTGCACAATTTGTAAACAAACAGCTTGGCCGGCCGCGTGCGGATACAAGCCGTTACAGATTCCATTATATGCGCCATTACTTTGTGCAAATTTAGCTCCTGTAGTGCGCTCAATGGTGTTAATCGGAGTTTAATTTGTGGCCGAGGTGTCTGTACTTGTTACCATCAACACAAAAACAAGATTTGAAAAGGGATAAATGTTTAAAATATAACATACAATTAAATTTTAAACATTTTATAATACACTCCCGGACACATCTATCGGCCCACCTAGTGTTTAAAGTTTTGACGGCGCCTAGCTAAAAATAAATGTTAGGTGGAGCAATAAGTTTTAATGCAGTTTTTAAGCTGATTTTTTGGTCAACCCTTAGGCATGTTTTTTTTTTAATTTCGAACTCAGGATTATGATAAAAAAACGAAAATTCGTGTCAGTTCATTGTTTTCAACGGCCCAGGAATGGAGAAAACTTTATTTATTTCGCAAAAGTTAGATTTTTTTATTGATGTTTTCGATTATTGGTTCCATAAAAAGGCAAATCTAAACTTTGAGCTAGTTTTGACCAAAAAATATGGATGCTCGGCCAGAAATTTTCGCCCAAGCTGTAGCACTTCTGCCGGCCAAATCAATTCGAAATTACAAAAAAAAAATAAAACATACATAAGGGTTGACCAATAAATCAGCTTCAAAACTGCATTAAAACTTTTTGCTCTACCTAACATTTATTTTTAGCTAGACACCATCTAAACTTTAAACACCGGATGGTGGGCCGATTGATGTGTCCGGGAGTAAAGTTTGATATATAAATTTTGATATATGTGATTTCCTTTGCTTGTGTAGAATGTATGAATATAAATGTAATTGTTTTTATTCGACATAGCCAGGAGACGAGTAGAACATTCACCTGATGGTAAATACGCTCGCGTATTACAACTTTGTGCTAGTCAGGATGATAGTCACCTTGAGACTTAAGTCGCGTTGCATCACTAATTTTATTAGCCTCGTTACATGATATGGATATAGAAGATCGTATCGCACCTGTAGCTACTGAGGTGACTGATGAAGAGATAAATGAAGTAAAAAAACTTAATCCGAAAGGATATTGATAAGAAAATTATGGAATTTTGCCTGTAACTTGGGAATAGAAATAATGTATCGTATATCTCAAATAAATATTGTTCTTATTAGGAGTACTGGAAAACTGAACTAAAGTGTAATTGCCAGACTGTAGTAGAAAGGGGCACAACTTTATGGTACTCATCAACTTGACCACGCAACATATCATTTAGACCGGTATTCCGGTACTAAGTAATAAGTTTTATTAGCCAAGCAATTAAACTTGCCTCAACACCCAACAGAATCGCCTAATGCCCATTCATCAATTGTACATAGATTAATATTAGTAAATATAACCAGAGAACACGATGTACCGGGCCTTGTATTATTTTTCGCAAGAATTTAATTAGCGTCGAGCCTCAACAGGATGCGAAACGAGACACCTACTTATCAAGCGAAGTTCCTCGTAATTAAATTGAGAGAGCAGGTGGGAGCTACACAAAATGAATCAAAATTAATCTGACGCAATTTGACAGATTCTCGTCATCGAGCCGGCATTCATTCCAATCTTAATCATAGTCTCTTTGAAGAACTTTCTAGAGTTACAACAACAATGAACACAAATGTTGACGAGCTGGACATTTACTTAAGGAGATTAATTCATTTGTCATAATGTGTGGCAGAGAGGACATTAACGTTGCACCACATTATTTTAGTCATCTTGCAACTTCACTACCTACAAGTTTCTTTATAACGTACGTTTTTCTTTTTCTTAAAGTCTCTGAAGTTTCGTGGGTGAACAGTTGGGCGGCATTCTCAATTTCGAATCATTCCCTGACCCTGGTCTCGGTAGCACATTAACTTTACTTAAAAGAATATTTTTAATCATTATAATAAAAATTATAAGCGAACCGGCCGCTTAAACAATTGGACACCTGATCAGCGGTACCTACGTAGCCTTTTTCATTAGACCGACTGGCAATATCAGAATACGTATGGTCAAAGATAATTAACCTTGTACAGACTGACTATGATAAATTCTTACTTTAAAGTTCAACTAATAGTAACTCCAAAGAAGAAAATCAACACTTAGAGTAGGAAAACATGAAAAATTGCTGATTTCTGTTGAATATTGGTGGTTATTGCAGTTCCTGTTTGTTTAATGAAAAAGTGTTATTACTTACTTACAAGTTCAATTTTATCTATAGCTAAAAATCGGCAAAGAAAGCTTTTATTCCGATTAAATTCGGAAAAGTGGAATTGTAGTGTCGCCCGTGAAAATTTATTGAATCTCCCGGGAGGTGCTGATAGGGAGCGATCGCAGTGCACCCGCTCCGATGTGACGCTGCGCCGGAATTTCAAAAATTCATGGACAAAGAAATTCATTTCGTGTCCAAAGTTTTTTTCTTTGTTGTATTCATCATTTATTTTTCAACGAAATGGCGAGTTAATTATTATTGTTCTGCCTCGACTGATTTGTTCGCCGTACTACCTACATTAATTGTTGAATGCTAACAATAATAAAACTAATGTGAAAACAGATACTACATTTTTAATCGTGAAACGATGGTTTTAAACTATTTTAAGTATGGAAAATAACCGTTGTTGTGACTAAAAAAGAATATCAAAGTTTCTTACTGTAGTATAAAAATCCAGACAAAAAAAAATTACGAAATTCTCAGTAATAACTAAGTTTCACACTTGCCATTAGATGATTTACGACAACCTCTATATTTTATACTGACAGTAGAGACTTTATAAATAGTACCCAAAAACCGTTACATAATTCCATTTCTTCTTATTTTAGCTTAATAATGAACAAACTCGTTAGTAAAAGCTAGTACAATTAATGAACACTTAAAATAATTACTAAAACATTTACGTAGATTTTGAAACCATCACCGACATCCATCGTCTAATATTTTATATTTTATTTCTTAATAAACTTTTGAATTGTTTTAAGTATCTTATAACTTATTTATCTATTCATCCCTTTATTATAATTTAATATATACGAGTAATTTTAATAACTTCGTAAAGAACAAAAGAAGTTTATACATAATCATTGTATTTTGGGACACTATCGTATACATTCGTACATCAGAATTGACGTACGTTGAGCGGCACAAAGGGCCGGCGGTCACAATCATCGACTGTCTGTACTTCCATTAATTACACTCGATCCCTCATCCCCTTTATCATGAGGTTGAAAATTGGTTCCCGCAGAAGGATGGCACACTCGAAAACTAACCTCATATTCACGAAATGCGACCATTCAATATTTTATTCGATACTAGAGAAGAGTTTCGTTGTATGATTTATAGTGAATTTCTCATTCTCATTTACTTTACAAGTAATCAATGTAAAGTTTAGTACTTTAAAATGGTTTTGTATCTTTTCATTGAAACCAAAAATACAATTTAAATTGAGTAAAAGTTAGTGTACGCCTTTACAAAAATTTAAGAACAGCTTTAGTTTTCTCGTAACATTTAGTTATCTTATTTATTTTTAAATAGATCAAATTGAAAAATGCAACATATTACGACATTAACTAATACAGAATGTTATTGCTAAAAGATTGATTGTTAGCACAAAACTGAACATGTAATATATATCGCCAGCAACACCAACTAAACACAGCATAAGTTCGACCCGTGTCCCATTACGAGAATGTCCATCATATGATTATATTTACCAGTCGACAACAAACTACCGATGGAAACGCCGGTGGGGGTCAATGATTCAATACTTGAACGTGTGCAATACTCGAAACTTTGTCTATAAAGGCCCTCAGATATGTTGTGACTCAAGATATTTCTCCGTTAACAAGCAAAGTTTCGCCCTCCGGTATCCATAAAGACTCGCCTACTAGTTGTTTGTCCCGCGGTTGGGAAAATGCCAAGTTTGACATTTTCTATCGCAGTACTTGTGATGCTATATCGAAATACCGGTTCGATTTATTTACTTATCTTTTATTGTGAAAACTACTGAACATTATTATAAACTTTATAATCGACTTGTCACCTTCCCTAACCATATAAGGCCTACTCAGGATCAAATAAGATATTTAGCTCAAGAATACTCAGGTCTACTCTGTCTTCCCCACAGAAGCATGGCATCTTTTGAAGATTACCTTTCCACACCAAAATAAAAAAGATACAATCCGGACATTTGAAATTGAATTCAATTTGAATTGCACAGCTCTTACGTTTTGTAAAGTTTTAAGGTAATTAAAGGCTTTCAAAAGGCAAGTTAAATCGAAGATCATACTTTATGTATATTAGATTGGTAACCCGTGAATTTGTATTTGAAATATTTCTCATTAATCGTAGTCCATTGTAACGATCTCGAATTTCAAGTATCCTTAATGGCATATCCGTTGAAAAGGAACACGGAACAAATTCCCGCCTTTTGCTATTACCCCGGGCAATATGGCGGTTACGGCATACGGAATGAAGTAGAATCAACAAAACAAATTGGTACTGACTGGCGTACGTAAAGTGAAGTGAAATTTTATGCCCTCGTAAAAATCTACGCTCTAACCGCCTCCGGCACAGGTACGTTAGTTCGGTACTGGTACGAGGTGGCCTCTACTTTTGCAGCTCTAATAAAACGGCAGTGGACGCGCGCCATTAACCAACCTGCTGTCGGGCTCCTCTAAAATCTTATGTTTCAGATAGAAATTTATTTGTATCCTAGCACATGAACTTTTTACATCTAATATACCAAGAATTCATTATTTATGCTTCAACTAACTTTTAACTTTAATTACCAGCTGTTTATCAACAAACATTCAATTTATGTTAGACTCTGTTATAATCGAAGAAATATAAAATTGGTGTGTATTCCTGATAACTTGTTATACTTATCAGAGTAAAATTTATTTCTTATAATACTTTTTTTTTCTCTAATCAAAGTCGTCGCGGACAAAGGAATCGGAATTATAAATTCTAAGACATCCTCTCTGTTCGCTAACAATTGTTCGTTCTTTGCATTCCCTTGGGGCCCTCTGTTTGGATTCAATTGACAGTCGCCATTGTTGATTGCATTAGATAACACATCCGGGCAATTCTCTAACGTGCGGTTTGTATGTAAACTTACATTTATATGCATAAGGTTACATTTAAACTATATATTTATATCAAAGCAAAATAAGATTTCAGCATCTAAACAGAAAATTGCTGCAAAAAAATCAAAAATACACGCGAATTTAGTTCAGCTGTTAAAGAAATATGTATTTCTTTTAATCGTACATTTCTCATGAAGATTATGTTTTTTGTGATTATGCGTGGTATTAACAATCGTTATGAACCGTTATAACCGTGAATTATTAACTCAAGAAAAACATTAGAGTCATTAGGGATTTATAAAGAGGTATTTAGTTTAAATTCTAAATTGAACGGTATTTCTTAAGAACGGGGGAAGTCTCTCCTGCCCTGGAATTGACAGCCCTCGAGGCAGCTCGTAGACCCGTGGCAACGGACACAATGATGGATGAATGGCCCCACGGGGTACACTCTCAGCTGCAATTTACACTGCACGAAGGAAGCCGGAAACTCTTAAATGCACTGCAACACAGCTGTAGTAACACCGGTACGCTTAAAAAAGCGAATGGAGCGCTACTCTTCGCAGTAATGGACGTTCGCGAGGATTGTTTCCTAGTAATTTATTGTTAGTATACAATTTCATTGTGCATCTAAAATGGAATATTATGAAAAATTTAACACCTGATAAAGAACCTTTAAGACGTGATAGCCTAGTGGTTTGAACGCCGGCCTTCCAATGCGAAGGTACCGGGTTCGCATCCGGCCTGCACTAATGAATTTTTCAATTTACGTGCAGTTAGCATAAAACACCAACTAATATCACGTTCTTTGACGGTGAAGGAAAACATCGTGAGGAAACCTGCATATCTATGTCGTGACCATCAGTGGTCAGACTGGTATGTGAAATGGAGAAGGCAATGGCAAACCACTCCATTATAACTGCCAAGAGAGTCGTCGTGTGTTTCACGACACTTGATGACCACGCCCCTAAGTCATGAGGAAATACGACTTAGAAGAGGAAGAATACAATTTCTTTGTGCATCTAAAATGGAATATTATGAAAAATTTAACACCTGATAAAGACCCTTTCTTTGTGAAGAGTGGGCAACGTTGAAAAAGACGATTGATGGAAATTTAAAAAGAAATAAATACGAGTACGTTCCGGCGGCAGGAGTCGGAGGTAGACAGAAGTTCGTGCGCTCGGTTACTCGCGGTCTAGCAACATTTTACAAAGTATAAAGATATTTCATTTCGAAATGATGAACTTCCTCAGGTGCATTCTACTTTGTTATTCGAAAATATTTTCTCCCGCATACTCCGCTGTGGCATTACATATTTTTACTTTTTGTATTTACTGTTATTGTTGATATATTCCTTCGCTGGCTTTTTAGTATGCTGACCATTTCGATAATATATAAACCAAAACAATTAACTAAAATAGTTTAAAGCCATTATAATTACAAGTAATACATTTTTAATTTTTGTTTTATAACACGAAAAAAATACCCTCTTGATCTTTTTGTCTTTACTAATTTATCAAAGAGTTTTTTGATCAAAATATCTTTATTGAAGTCATAATTTCACGCAAAACCTAATTGTCTGTCCACCTATTGTTTCAAACTCTTTGACGGAATTAGTTCTTTAGTAAAAGATCTATGAACAAAAACATTTATTTAAAATTGAGTAACAATGAGTTACAAGGTCCCGAAGCCATCAAAGATAACAACGAAAACAAGGTGGAAAATTAAAATTCATTTCCTTTTAAACGTTAAAACGAGGACTAGTGCCCGGATCCGCACAAAAGGGTCAAAGGAGCATCACCGGTGAAAAATGTTGCCATAAAACACCGCGACCTACTTATGTCCGCAGCAAACTCCCCTCGAGAAATAATTTCCAATATACCGTTCGATACGGCGACCACTCCCGCGGACGGCGAGCGAATTCACCGACTTTGTCACGAAAAGCCTTTTGAAACACCCCCCCAACACCACCACCTCCTCTTTCAGCACTGGATACCTGCTGAATGCGGCTTATACGCGAATTTTTATTCGTAAACAGTTTATGCTGTTGTGGATACTTTGAAGTTACTCCTGTTTAGGATGAATAAGATGTAGTCGAATGAACTAAAGTTCATTTCAAATGCTTAACGCGCCGATGAAACATATATTTTCATCTGATATAAAAAATTTCTTTGCCAATGTCACTTTATTACTTATATATAGTCTTAATTATACTTAACAACGTCACTTTTAAAACAGTGGTTTTTTGAGGAAATATCTATGATAAGCATATAATTCAATGAAAGCAAAAGAGTTTAAAAGAATCTCCGGTATAGTTTGCAAGAGTCAGTTTCATTTAACTATTATGTAATTTAACTGTTCGTTACGTCGTTACGTCGTCCTATTATCCAGAAATGGGAAAATACAAATATATAATGTCGTAGGCCGTTTCTAATAAAATGTGATAAACGAATCACAAGTGGATTGCAAGAGATGCAAGAAATCTGTGTATTTCTTCACATCATATTCTTTGTGTAGGAGGTTCGAGAAATTTACTGTGCTTAAAGTTTCCTTCAATGCCGTTGACTAAGTTACATAGTAGAACAATATAAGAAGAAAAAAAATTGTTAAAAGTTAAAGAATGGAGCGACACTGCAAAGTTTGAACATGGTTCGATTTATTTTCAAATAGTAAAAAGCCAGCCAGGTGAACACTAAACAAAAAAGGAATCACGGAACTTTTGTTAGAATGAAAAAAAAAAATACCTTGTTCTTTCTAAATTGTTCGGCTACAAAAAGTTTTCAATACATTGTGAGAATTTCGAAGTTGAAATTTCTCTCCACAGAGCGGTCTTGTCCATATTCAAGTTGCTTAAAACGTTGTCCTTTGTTTAAATTCGGGACTGTTTAAAACTCGCTACCGACAACAATCGCGCTTACTAGTAATGGAATATTCTCGACGTTTGAATGGAGACCGCTTTAGAGATTCACTCGTACTATTTATGTCGTAAACAGGCCTACTCACGAGAAATTATTCCCGATACGTACATCGATATTCCATCATCCACCCTCAACGAGTCGCGGGTCTTGTCACCGGAGCAGAAGGGTCCCTTTTCAATCCCACAGGGGCGTCTTAAAACCAGAGCAGGCTTTTCATTTACCTATCTTTAGAGGCTTATAATTGGAAGGGACATTGAGGCGACTCGTTCGAGTGGAAATGATAGGAGAATATATTGTGATGTTTGAGCTGTGGAAAATATTAGGTCCGTTTAATTTCCAATTGTATTATTATTAAATAATTTTTTTGGAAACTTCTCTTGTGGGTATTAGAACTTTCTCAATCTCTCTCTTATCACGAAATGTCGTAAAAGGGATAACGAAAGAATAATTACATGAAAAAGGCAGCAGCTATTCTTTGGACTTACTGCCTTCACCTAAATCCATATGTAGTGTTAGTACAACAAACATCCCCGGAATAGAGAGCTCTGTATTCAACAGTGGATGGACTAAAAAGACGATGATGTTTGTGAATTAATCAAAATTTAGATTTTAAATATGATAATGTTATTTAATTCAACAATTACATTAAAGTTACGCTGATCAAATGCAGTGAAAAAAGCGCGACAAGCTCTTCATTGCGTAGCTTTTTGCACTACGACCTTGAACAGTTTCAGAATAATAAGTTATCATAAAAGTGTTTACCTTAACAAAAGAAAAATCAAAAAAATATTAAAAGAATATTGTTATGAGTCTTGATGTTTTCCTTAATTATATATTTTCAGTGTAGAGAGAACTAACAGAAGAAATAGTTTTAATTAGCTAATTAACTACCCTTCCTATTTCTACTACCAAGCGGTTGTGAGCAAACATTATTTAGTTTTCGCTTTGAGTTCTGTGTAAAATTACTTGAAAACTTAAATAACATATCTCTGCCTCATTACTAACTACTGTGTAATATATTCCATTGTGAAGGTTGTAAAGTATGTTAATAGAAGCGCATGGAAGTAACTTGTTTATACAAGCGTAGCAATATATTAAAGACCACAAGAATTACATGACTTGATACCGCCCTTTTTTACCACCGATAATATCGATTTCCATTCTTTTGTTGTCGATATTCTGCACACTATAGTGTCATTTGCTTCCTCCTTCATAATACGGATAACGAAGGATTGTAATAGTCTACCGGCGTCAGCGTTTCCATTCAGGTAAAATATAGAGATATTAGAAAATAGTATTGTTATTGACTAGTTCGCTTCACCAGCTAGATTATGTTGAGTTCAAAGTTAAGCACTGTTTTATGTTATAAGGAACAACCATAAAAAAAGACTTTTAAAGGTAACGTAAAACGTAGAGAGGGAATATTATAAAAAAGCTGTATCTCGATTCCCGATATTTACTATGGTAGTATTTGAACAAGTTATTTCCCGGAACGGTGCACATACGTGGGGTAAGAAGACGAGCCAACCGCCCGCTGGTAAACATGCAAATTCCCCCCGGTACGAAGCATCGTACTGTTTACACAGAGACTTCGACAAACGTAAACTTCGCTTTCCACGACGTACAAAGACGACGGGATGCAGACTAATGCGCTGAAAGGTTAATTGAATGATGGTACGAAGTAACGGCATTAGTTTAACGACATAGTTTTATTTCTCCCGTCTCCACATACTACGATCTCGATGTTTGTTAGACTCTAACCAACCAATTAACAGGATTCTGGTTATCATTGTTCATGTATAAAACTGTTAATTTGTTTATCAGTTAATGAAAAAATAGCGACTATTGTAATTGATTCATTAATCGTTTCATGATTTAAAAGAACTTTTAAAAACAATCACTCTTTGGTCTAACTGTACAAGAAGAAGTTTAACTGTCTAATAGTTCAAGATTACCTTTTTTTTTAACTCGTAATATTAATGAAATAAAAGAATGTTAAAAATATAGCTCAAGCTTATTTTTATTCAATTTATACAAAAAAGTTTCTTTTGAAATGTGGATATGGAAGAGTAATGAAAGCTTTGTTAAAAATGACCACGCAGTTACAACAGTTTTTATTTGATTTTTATTATCGGGCCCGTCTCATGGAATAACAACATCTATTCACAAACTTTGTTTTCACACAAAACAGGGGCTGTTTAGGGCACTTCCCGCTGAATAGGTATTTAGTGCTAGTGAAGAGGAGTTTAATCGCAAGGCAACGAGATAGCTCCGCTTTCGGACCCACTTCAACAAGATTAAACGGTACACTATTACAAATACATTATTTTGCTTTTAGGAAAAATATATTCGAACCTTTATGGAGAGTTACATTTTTTAACCCCACAAGCAGACAGGTTAGTCTTTATCTGTGCGTCTTATCTAAGTCATTACAGTTCTGGATAATAGAACTGATTTAAATATTTTATTTATTCAAAAAGTAGCAGTACATTTTTTATAGCTGGTAATGATGAAAGCTCAGATCACAATGTGCAAATTTACTATATTTTAATCAGTTTCGTTAGTTAACAAGCACTGTGGTAATATCATATTTTCTTAATATGTCTAGGTGTAGAAATCTAAACCTGAAAACTCCGCATTTAATAAAGATGATTTATAAAAGGAGTTAGCTTGTTCAAGCGTTAATTAAAATCTTTTAAATTAACTTTTTAACGGCCTAAACCGATAAAAAGATTGAAAGGAAGGCCTAATGAAAAGCTCACTAATATTTCATGAAATGTAGCATTGAGGACGTTTTGTTTAATGGCGGACCATTTTCAATTTCCGCCTTCCTGAGCCCATTTATTTATTATAAACGATAAGTAGCGAAAAGGAAACGGGACTTTGATAAAGAAATGTATCGAAAAATATTTATATGGATATTAATGCGGATACTGTTTTCAAAGTAAATAAGTTAAAAATTATCTTCTATAATTTTTAGTAAGGACAATAGCATTTTTTAGGTATTTTTGTGAAAACGTTTACTGATACTAACGTAGGCAAATTTTCAGCGTAGTTCGCGGAAATGGTTGGGCTTTTAAAAGTATTACAGTATATAGCAAACAGCAGTTTTGTGAGCAGCGGGAGTTATGTGACGTAGTCCAGTTTGCTGAATGCATATCGATATTCGATGTGGTTTTTTTTTGGACAGATATAAAGTGTATTTACACACAAACTGTGCGCATTGTATGAGGCCGCAATGATGCAAAGGTTTGTTTGTATAAGGGCAGAAATATTTTTTTACGGCAGCCTCTCCTCTCTTTTATCTACTGTAATTAGGAATAAAAAACCTTTGAAACTTTCGAGTATAGATTATACTTTCATTACAATTGACGCCCATTTAGCAGTAATAAAGGTTTAGCTACAATCTATGATCAAATATAGTATTCAAATTAATTAAATATTTACGTATACATGAAAAATATCTTTGCTCATACAAAACTTCCGTTCACCTCTGCACCGAGTAAAATATATAATTTTCCATTAATTAAAAATTGTAAGTTCTACCGTAGAAGCTAATTCTAATCCAATGAAGCAAAGCAGCATCATGTGAACATAGATTCTAGATTACCTTTAGTAGATAGTATAATAACTGGCCTAGAAAGGTGTTCTATAGATCAATTGACAACCATTACCCAACTGACAATGTTAAGGATGTATTTATTACCAACGGTAAATAATCTTCAATTTACATAAAAATACATAATTTGTTTAATGGTAAAGATAAGTTATAAACTTTATATTGTAAATCTGTCGCCGTAATAACATTTCTGTGTACCATCATGATCATCATGAGACTATTCTACATGAACACGCTTTACCATCTATGGCCTTATTGTTACTTACCACTGCGTGATATCAAATTGAAGTATAATTAAAAAATAATAATTTAGATTTTATAAATCGGCATTCTTATAATGGGCTTTAGTGTCGCAATTTATAATTAGTTAAGTCACACTCATCACACATCTTGTTAACGCGAACGCTTAATTGCGCTCTCGTTTTTGCGTCGGATTTTGTAAAGCAGAATTGAATTGCGGTTACGTACCAAGCTGAAAGCAGGAAACAGCTATGTAACGTAAAGCGCTTCCTGGTAACGTCGTTTTGATGGGACGAAAAGAGGCAAGGAAGAAATATCACGAGTAGATTTATAAGGGTAATGACTGTCTTAAAACTATCTCCGTTTAGAGAGATCCATCAACAAATTATTCATATTTTTATAAATTCATTGGAGCCAGGAGACGTTATGGGCGTAAGATATTAATTAGCTTAATAACAATTTGATGCTAGAAGTAATAGGTGAAGAGCGCTATGTGTTGTATTATAATCCAGTAGCTCTAATAATTCTGTTAATCCTAATAATCCAGTTAGCGCTTCGAGGATAGCCGTAAAAAATCACAAGGACTTCTGACTTATACTACGATTATTTAGTTGAAATAAAATGCTACACGTTCACTATAAAAATATCCTTTTTCATATAAATTCTTAAAAGGTTTCGATGTACAACAAAAATGAAAACGATGAAAATGTTGATGTTTTAAATGTTATTAACGAACGTTTCATGGAAAAAGCTGCACAACTCATACATACGTGTACCCGTGCACATTCGTATACATTACGTACATGTTTTCATAACAGTTTTGTATGAGTTGTAAAAGCATCGGAATGTTTGCAGTAAACAATATTCGTGCATTTGTGTCGATGTCGGACTATTTGGTGCAGCTAACTCAATATTTGCATTAAACTCGCCTCGCGGTAAACACGAAGGCAAACAAAATACAGAACGTGAACATTTTAGAAGCAAAGACCAAATACGTAGTAGTTGGAAAACGTACAAAGATGAAGACTTTGTTCGTGTTTCGTATAAAGCTCATCATTTAAAACTAAAAATAACTTACATAATGAAAGACGCCAGCCATACCACACTATAGCTATTCCATGGGCTTAACGTTTTAATAAATCTGTGATCATATTTAATCAATCATTACATCAGAATTAACAGACCACAAATCTTTGCCAAACAACACCAATCACACTAAGGAAGATTCCGATGCTATTAAGATTAGAAAACATCCTAATTTTAATAGAGGAGATGGATGGACATAGGCACAGGCTTGGGATCCTGTTATTAATTAAATTAAACCAAATACCAAAGATTATCAAATGAAAAAAAAGAAAAGACAGAAGAGAATAGATCAGATGATGTTCTCTTTTGCTTTTCTCGTTATCTTGACTATTATTTGTTTATCTTTTACTTTTAGCCCAGGATTGGGAATTCCTGTGTCCTGCGTCCGACATTATTCTTATAATGATCTCCATCTTGAATTGAATACTCGCTAATTAAAATCAAATTCCTACCATAGCCACCACAATAGTTTATCCCCTCACCGTATACGTATCCCCTTACCGTACATATTCACGTGTAGAGCTGATTGAATGAGTCAGCTCGGGCCCCTGCCACTGAATGCTGTCTAATCAGCCGTGTATCGATGTTTTGTCAGACACGCGCTCACTGCGACTCGACTCCTGATTTGTGCTGAGCCAATCTATCTCCTCTACCTGATGGAGTAATTGGAATATTGAATAAAAGTCAAAGTCAAAGTCAAAATTTTTATTCAACATGGGAATAATAGTTCACTTATTGAACGTCAAAATCTACCACCAATTCGCAAAACAAATGCCACGGACCTGAGGAGAATGGGCAAGAAACTCAGCGGACTGCATATGTACACAGTTTTTTTTTGTCATCTACATTTCAAAATGTTTTACACATACTGACACATACTGCTTGAGAATCAGCGCCATATATTTCCACACATCTTTATCCATTAAATAATCGTCAACACTGTAATATGATTTACTTATTAATACATTTTTAATTTCATTTTTAAATCTATTAAGTGGCAAATCCAAAACAGTTTGTGGAACCTTAGATTACCTAGATTATCTTAGATTCGGATACCGAGCCCCATAAAGGTTCCATTAATTTTGTGCAGACGAAAATAAGGCACATATAATTACATTACATACATTTATCTACAAAACTCTTTGCGGACTTATCACCGGAATTATATAATCATTACTAAAATTTAACATGTTTATTTACTCAACATAGAAGGTTTATGCTTTAAGCATATTATTATAATCAGAACTTTACAGATACTTCTGTACCTATTAACTGATATACATTTTTTGATATATATACTTGAAACAAAAAGACATTAGCTTAGAGTTTTTTGTACAAACAAAACATCTTTAATTTCATTGAAGCAAAGTTAAAATAATTTTATTTTTATTTAATATTACTACCTATTAGTAAAAATATCATAATTGCCAACCAAAAACCTTTATAAATGATACAAAATTTTCCATTAATTATTTCCAGTTATACAGAGTTTCCGCACACTGAAACCAGCTTTAGTTTCATTGAAAATAGAAAACCGAGTTCGGCATCGGCGGTATGAATCGTGTAAGTTCTAATTGCCCTCCGGTTTCACGGTGTGCTTTGCGAAAGGTTTCGAGTTACAGTATCCCAGCCAGCGGTACGTCGGACGCATTTTAAACTCCAGCGCAATATGAGTGTTTGATAGAGCTTTCATTCCCGAAAGCTTTTCAACCAGATCGTGATGGATGGGGTTGAATGTCGATACTTTATTATTGTACTCGATTAGTTTTTGTTTGAATTGCTTTCTAACTACCTTCGTATTGCAAATTTACCGTTGCATATGTGTTTGAGTTTCAGCGGTTAAAATATGCAACATTTGTTTTTTTGGCGATAAAGATTACTTAATAGTTAATCAATTTAATTTCATTTTTAAATCTATTAAGTGGCAAATCCAAAACAGTTTGTGGAACCTTAGATTACCTAGATTATCTTAGATTCGGATACCGAGCCCCATAAAGGTTCCATTAATTTTGTGCAGACGAAAATAAGGCACATATAATTACATTACATACATTTATCTACAAAACTCTTTGCGGACTTATCACCGGAATTATATAATCATTACTAAAATTTAACATGTTTATTTACTCAACATAGAAGGTTTATGCTTTAAGCATATTATTATAATCAGAACTTTACAGATACTTCTGTACCTATTAACTGATATACATTTTTTGATATATATACTTGAAACAAAAAGACATTAGCTTAGAGTTTTTTGTACAAACAAAACATCTTTAATTTCATTGAAGCAAAGTTAAAATAATTTTATTTTTATTTAATATTACTACCTATTAGTAAAAATATCATAATTGCCAACCAAAAACCTTTATAAATGATACAAAATTTTCCATTAATTATTTCCAGTGATACAGAGTTTCCGCACACTGAAACCAGCTTTAGTTTCATTGAAAATAGAAAACCGAGTTCGGCATCGGCGGTATGAATCGTGTAAGTTCTAATTGCCCTCCGGTTTCACGGTGTGCTTTGCGAAAGGTTTCGAGTTACAGTATCCCAGCCAGCGGTACGTCGGACGCATTTTAAACTCCAGCGCAATATGAGTGTTTGATAGAGCTTTCATTCCCGAAAGCTTTTCAACCAGATCGTGATGGATGGGGTTGAATGTCGATACTTTATTATTGTACTCGATTAGTTTTTGTTTGAATTGCTTTCTAACTACCTTCGTATTGCAAATTTACCGTTGCATATGTGTTTGAGTTCCAGCGGTTAAAATATGCAACATTTGTTTTTTTGGCGATAAAGATTACTTAATAGTTAATCAATTTAATTTCATTTAGGTTTTGTAAATTTAATGTATAAATTCCATGTTTAATACAAAAGAGAGTTTACTGATCCCGTAAGCTCCGAGTTTGATGAAGCCGTAAAAGTTAATCTTGTAATTCGGACCCGCGTATGAACTTTTTGTTCATATAATTTTTAGTTATAAAAAGATTGTTAATTTAGATGAAATGCATTCGCTTACCGCGTGTAGGTAGCAGTAAATGTGTATTTGGTTTGCTGTATAACATTTTCCGCAACGCGTATGTTTTTTCAGATATGTTTACACCGCCAGCGAGAAATGCGAGACTAAGTTATTAGGTAAAGACAAACGCTGCGGGGTCGTGTACTGGTTATAAGTTATTATGCTATTTTTTGTACGATTAAAACAGCGGTGTTTGAGTTTGCAAGCCTACGTGGGAGCGAAAATGGGGATAATAAAACTCTTGATGATAATTCATTGACTTACTTGACCTTTGAATGAGATAGATAAATCTTTTATTGGATCCAAACAAAACTGACACACAAATAAAGTAAAGTTTAACGGAAGCAAGCCTGTTAAACTTTATCTTGTTTACGTGTTTGTGTATTGTAATGGTATTAAAATCCGCCGCTCAGTTGATTATTCACCTACTAGAAAATCAACGCTGATTTTCTGCTACGTAACTTTTTACAGACTAAACAAATCCATCGGCAAGTTTTGGATTTCTGACGAAAAAGATTGCAATCCCCTTGCGATAATATAGGCATCCAACACTTACTGATGTAATATGTTAAATATCAGATCAGAACGAAGTTGGTAATCCGTAAAGTAAAATCGATGTAAGTATAAGACCTAGTTGCACTACAAAAGGTTTAGTGAACCAAAATCCAACGCAGCACGAGATGTTTTGGTATGTTTACGGATTGATGATGATTTTATCATTATAACTACTTCTATTTACTATCTTTTTAATTCACAATTAAATTTAGAGTAGTGTAGTTTTTTGTGTCAATGGGGCTGGCATACCCCTAAGGGATAAAAGCGCCCGAATAATAAAGAGAAAAATACTTTCCTCAGAAAAAAACGTACGTTGAACAAAACAAAATGAATCTCCGGAAGTAACAATAAGCTGAAACATTGTAACGTACAGTTGCGGCGACGAAACTAACAGTGAATTTACAACTGTACCCACTCCGGCGAATAAATCGCGGTCGCCATACGAAGTTGAGCGAGCTGCCTGGATGTAACGTTTTGCGTTAAAAACCGAATACATTTTAGTTAAACTTCTGCTTCCGCGGCTCCCTATGCTCGCTAAATTGAAATGACGGCTCCGTCGTATACCTATTACGTTTAAATATAATTTATAAACAAAGAAACTGCAATAAAGTTCCCACTGATGGGACACGATACCTTCGGAAGAGACTCAAGGACAATTATCCATCGCACTGAGCAAATGCTGTTTGGCACATCCTCGAAAGCTGTTGTTTAACGATTCCATCAATTTCATAAATACTGTAAGTCGTTCAAGTCCACCTGCTACTTTTTATAGAAACGTTACCGTAAGTTACTACAGTAATAAGTCTTCAACAGTCTTATGCCTATTTGCGCATAACGGTGCTCTCGTAAACATTAAAAGCGCATCATCATTATAAGCAAGTATATTCCTTTACCAGTAAACAAATATCCTGATTAATATATAGATGTGTTAAAATGAAAATGAAAAACAATTTACTTAAATAATATCTATAATTATATTGCTAATTATTCTTTACACACATTTGAAATATTTCAAACGAATCTTTGGCTGCAACTAAGCCGAGTTTTGTTTGTTGTGTAGTATTATTTATCTTTACTATATAAAAGTAAAATAATAATATTTTAGTAACTTATATTCAAAAAACTTTTTACACAGTTTCATATATATTCAATTGTTTGGTCTGAAAATATTTGACAATATTTAAAAGAGGTAGCACATAAAAAATACTGAATAATATTCATTACCATCTGAACCGATGGACCATCCATTGAATTAGTTTCACCATCATTAAATTACCATGACTTGCTATGAAATTTTATTTTTACGTTGATTTTTATAATGTTGACATTCGTTCATATTACTTACAGTGAAGTACTTCGATATAAAATCAGGTAAATTTTAAAACATATTATGATCGACCATTAATATGATTTTTCTGTTCATGAATATTCAATTTAGTATACTCCAACATATGAGGCTTATGTGTACATAATCCTGAGTGAGTCAGGTTGAGCCTCTGATGCTGAATAGTGGCTAATCAGCCGTGTATCGATGTTTTGTCAGGCTCGCACCCGGATTCACATCGTTGTGCTCTAAACTAATCTATTACCGCTGCCTCCGCTGCGAACGGTACGTATTCGTATATGAATTTAAACTGATGTGTTTCTATGTTTGGGGATAATTTAATGTGTTATGTATTAGTTTTATTTTCATGAGATAAAGTGATTAAACCATATGAAATGTTTATACGATAAAAATTGTTATATATATTTAAGCAGCATCATTCACGATTAATCACAGACCAACTTATAAAGCCCAACGAGCTATAAGGTTATAAGATCTGTAGCTCAATAACTTAAATACCTACGTTATTTTTCAAGTAGAACAGTAGCAATGTTTTCTAACAACTGTTCATTAGTATAGGAATTGTCATTTTATACACATTACCAAGTCTATGTCTATCCTGGCAAAGAGTTCCAGTAATTTGGCAGATCAATACATAAGTAGAAGTTAACTGTGAAAGATTTACATAAAAAAGCCATATTAACTTAAACATTGTACAAAAAAGTGCAAGCTGACTTTAAAAAACGTTCTTTAGAAGTTCAAAAGGCGTGTTCTATGAAACGCTAAAATCATGAGTACTTCTTTGAGTTGAACCTTTAGAAATCTTAGTCTTGGAACTCAACGCCAATCAACGAGTCGGAGCTTTCGCGAGTGCTTACAACTCAAATTAACAACTACTCAAAATATAAAAAAAAGGAACTTTATTCGTTAAGTCTCCGGCTGAATGCACAATACATAGCTCCGCTACCCAGGCCCACTCGAGTTCTAATTGCCCTCTCGTTTTCACAACGTACTTTGTGCGGATTGAATTTCCGCTTTCGCGTAACAAGAAGGCAACTTTCGAGCGTGCGGCGCACAGTCCGAGGATCGGTAATGCCATTGTTAACGTATTCAACACGCCGCAACATTGTGAGGATCATAACCTCCAATAGGCTTTGAAAATGCCGCAAAAAAAGCAGCTTATTGTAAACAATTCTCCAAGAACCTTTCTCCAAACTAATCAGAGGAATAAGCATAGATAACGTGTAAAAGCACTAAAGTAGCAAACATTAAAGATATACTCTCCTAGGTATCCTAACCATTATTTTAATGATTTTAATTTGGTAGATAATAATTAATTAAATCTAGTTAAACGTTAAGATACATTTATATGTATTAATGTGTTATGTATTAGTTTTATTTTCATGAGATAAAGTGATTAAACCATATGAAATGTTTATACGATAAAAATTGTTATATATATTTAAGCAGCATCATTCACGATTAATCACAGACCAACTTATAAAGCCCAACGAGCTATAAGGTTATAAGATCTGTAGCTCAATAACTTAAATACCTACGTTATTTTTCAAGTAGAACAGTAGCAATGTTTTCTAACAACTGTTCATTAGTATAGGAATTGTCATTTTATACACATTACCAAGTCTATGTCTATCCTGGCAAAGAGTTCCAGTAATTTGGCAGATCAATACATAAGTAGAAGTTAACTGTGAAAGATTTACATAAAAAAGCCATATTAACTTAAACATTGTACAAAAAAGTGCAAGCTGACTTTAAAAAACGTTCTTTAGAAGTTCAAAAGGCGTGTTCTATGAAACGCTAAAATCATGAGTACTTCTTTGAGTTGAACCTTTAGAAATCTTAGTCTTGGAACTCAACGCCAATCAACGAGTCGGAGCTTTCGCGAGTGCTTACAACTCAAATTAACAACTACTCAAAATATAAAAAAAAGGAACTTTATTCGTTAAGTCTCCGGCTGAATGCACAATACATAGCTCCGCTACCCAGGCCCACTCGAGTTCTAATTGCCCTCTCGTTTTCACAACGTACTTTGTGCGGATTGAATTTCCGCTTTCGCGTAACAAGAAGGCAACTTTCGAGCGTGCGGCGCACAGTCCGAGGATCGGTAATGCCATTGTTAACGTATTCAACACGCCGCAACATTGTGAGGATCATAACCTCCAATAGGCTTTGAAAATGCCGCAAAAAAAGCAGCTTATTGTAAACAATTCTCCAAGAACCTTTCTCCAAACTAATCAGAGGAATAAGCATAGATAACGTGTAAAAGCACTAAAGTAGCAAACATTAAAGATATACTCTCCTAGGTATCCTAACCATTATTTTAATGATTTTAATTTGGTAGATAATAATTAATTAAATCTAGTTAAACGTTAAGATACATTTATATGTATTAATGTGTTATTGCAATAAAAAAAACATCTTTTATTAACGTCAAAGAGCAAGGTCTTAATTCGCCTTTCTGTTTTTACAGAGCAGTCCGTCATTCATTATTTTCTTGTTGGAAAGAGCCTGTGCTTTTTTATTCTTTTTGCTTCTAAGTTCAGCTTCGTATCTAAAAACGTATAACAAATGTACAGAATTTTTATAAAACGCGCTTCATACATCGAAAGCAAAGAGTACCGCCCAGAGGTACGCTTCGATTTTAATAAAAAAATGTTTACTATGTACTGTAAATGAACATAGGGATATTAAAACATGTTATATAACATTCTCTGCTTCATCATCATCATCATCAGCCTATAGACGCCCACTGCTGGACAAAGGCCTCCCCCAACGTTCTCCACTCCAAACGGCTCTGCGCTGTCCGCATCCAGCGGCTTCCCGCGACCTTCACTAGATCGTCAGTCCACCTTTATTATTACCATTCTCTGCTTATCTTACATTATCTACATTTTTACTACTGACTGGGGACAGAAGGTGCAAACGTTACTCATGTTTAAAACGCGCTGTTCCTAATCTAGGCCAAGGTCTCAATGGTACTAACGCAATGTGGTGCAATGTGGACATCGTAATTACGAGTCTCATTGATATGGCATATCTTTTCATTTACATTCAGGAAAACGACATCTCTTTCCTTCGTAATAATGAAAGAATTACTTAAAATTCCTATTAAAGCAAAATTGCCTTCGTGTGGTAGTATCTTTCAGTTTACTTGATTCGATTCCGTAGCCACTTACTGTTGAATTTACTTGGTAGTATTGTTACGAGTTATCTTTACCTTCAATTTATAAATCTACTGTCATAACATGATTACTGTTTTTTGGTTGTCAAAACATGAAATTTATATGAGCTCGCTTTACCATCGACGATTTAATTTTCACTTCAACACTATGTTAAATTGTGGTTAAATGTCAATTCAGAGTAGATAAAAAGACAGTAATATCATTGTTTATCGCAGTGAGCAGGTTTACAGACACATTACACTCCATGAGCTCACTTAGCTCATTCTTTAATCACTTTCAATGATTTCTTTCACTTTTATATCGCGATTGTATTTAGTTGTGATAAATAGAATTTTTATATGAATAAGCATTATAACTTGGACACATAAGTCTCTCGTAATGTATTCTACAGAGTTCAGCGGTGGACTGTTGGTTAAGGTACGTGTCATTGATAAATAATTTATGTTTATGTAGTAAACTTTGTAGACAAGCTTCCAACAGTTTTCGTTTTTTTAGAAAGGAGAAATCTGCATGTATTAGAATCTCGCGAGGCTTTCGCGATTGGAATAGGCAAATCGGATGCGAGGGGGGCGGAAAAAAAATAAATTACGCAATCTTGTCGAGTGGAGGGTGCTATTCACTCAGCATAACACTTCCCCGATGCTCCGGCTCCGAGTTTCTGACTCATAAATATTACATCGTTCCACTTCAACCCCTTTTAAAGTAAGGATGGATTTAATTCGTCAATGTTTATAAAAAATCCTTATTCAACTACTTATAGTTAACAAAATTTTTATGGTTTACTTTACAATTATAACCTTAAAATTAGTTTGATTTGATTTAACTGACGTATTGCTCTTTTATTGCTTTTATATGATACATCGTAAAATATTTATGGTTAATAAATTAAATTGCAATTTTGAAACATTTGCATCACTATATTTCATATATACTATGTTGAAATAATAGTTAATGTTAGCTTTTGTATAAATTTAAACAACAATTAAAAGATATTAAAAAATATATGTATTTTCTTTATTTATCCCAAATCTTTTTAAACAAAGCATATAAATGTTTTCTTTTGGAAATCGTGTTTAAAGATATACCGTTTATCCTTTGTAAAAAGTTGAAAGTTAAAAAAGAACTCCACTTATTTGCTTTTAACGGTAACCTAACAAATGAATGTTTATGAAAAGTTTATTACACAAAAATTACGTTCAGCCATTGTAGTCGCGAACGTTTCATTTCTAATTTAAAGCCAATCAAATGCAAAGAGCGTACCGTTGTCGGAATAATAAAGAGAGCAACAGCGGAATGTAATGTTGAACAATACCAATAAAATGTACTGACGTCAAATGTACTGAATGAACTGAAATATTCAGCGCTTAATAATACTGTATTGACGCATACGTCTACGCGCGTATAAATAAATGATGGCTGATTCAATCATAGTGCGCACATTGAGGTACTATGCCTCAAACATGAAATAGTTGTACTAAGAAATCTGTAGTAGTTTGTGAGACTAACGTACCTCTCGAAGAGATACGGGTTTGATTACCAAGCTTCAGTTTCCAGCTAAGTAAATCGTGAGTAAGCCAACAAATAAGAACAACGGTGTTCGTAGATATGACATCCGCTGACCTCAATTTGGACAATGTTTTAAATGACCTTGACACTCTCCTTGTATAGGTCCCCGAGTCCCATAAAAAAGAAACAATAAAAAAGTTGTTTAAAACAAAAAAATCGCGATGTTATATAAATACGTTTCACAATTTTTTATTAATAAAAAACTAAATTGATTCCTTCAAAATCAATGAGTACACTTTAAAAATTTCGCTGCCATTTTGGAATTCGTGGCGTAACATCGCATAGTTTTTATCGACGCAATTAAACTATTATGTATTTCATTAACCAACAGAAAAACTAGACAGCAATGACGTCGTTAATATTTAAAAGTATAATTATTAAAAAACGTTAATTTCTTGTGCAATTATAAATAAAAAACAAATACTAAGTCCATTTTACATCAGTTATATACACTTTGTCAAAAAAATAATACAGGAATTAATTTTTTTTATCAAACACAGACATTCAGACAGAGTTTCGCAATGTTAAGAGAGAAGTAGGTCAAAACTTCCACGTAAACTCTTAAAACTGCAATAGAACGCGGCCTACCTTCTTCTTGCACTAATCCCATTACAACTTTCTCAATTTAACTGTTCAGAGTCTCAAACGGTGATAACAAACAATTCAACTGTAGAATTAAATTCATTTTCTTATTTTTAACAGCTTATCTCATCGGATATAGTCTTGAGTTTGACTAAAAATTTATATCAACGACCAGAAATTTTGACGTTCGTAGCACTGTTATTAATTAGGTTATAGTCTTTACTATTTAAACTTTTTTTGCCATAAAAGGCGACTAAAAAGGAACATGTTCATTGATGTCATCAGACAAAGAACAAATTTATATTATACAATATCCAAGTTTAACGTTATTCAACGATCATATTCTTTTAAGAACTTCACCGGTGCTGGTCTCTTTTGATTTGAAAGTCTCTTAGTACACATCACTTACTATCAGGTTAACGTTATGCAAGTCTTGTATAAACAATACCATTTCTACAGTGATCCTTGAAGAGTATTCGCAGATGTAAATGTAATATTTTTGTATAGTAACTGGAAGCATGTCGTCACTGAAACTATTAATCTTACTCGTAGTCTAATCAAATATTTTTGAACAGTAAAAAATGTACACGAATTTTATTAATACTCAGAAGCATATATAACTAGTTGGAAGTAAAGGCGTAAGAGTTGTGAGCTTGGCAGCCACAGGACACTCGCAGGCGCCTAACTTTGCAAAGTTTGTTAATTAAATCTTCCAAGTTATGGTCACCTACGTTTGGAGCTTTGTCATTGGCGTCGTATACGATTTGCGATGCAACTTTAAACTTTATCTCATTGTTATAAAGTTCATTACACCAATGCATAAGCTTTTTATATACTTGAATGTTAAAAAATATACTTACTAGCAATGTATATCTTTTCATGAGTAGCTCTGAAGGTAAGACCTTCATAAAGGTATAAAAAGATATTGTATTATGTGATGGTCCAGAAGATATCTGCAAAGTTCGGAAAATTTAAAACTTTAAATAGTAATATATTTGATATAATTGAAAAGAGGAGAGAAACTGTAAATTTAATCTGTTTACCATTGGTACGCAATTTTAGTTAAAATAAGAGTTGTAATAAGTTGCAAATAATTTTATTACCTTTCGTTTATATTCTTGGCTCATTAAGCCGGGCTATTTACTATACACTTCCATTATTTACGGTCAATATCAAGAGTATCATTACAATATACATTTGTATTTTGCTCTTGTTATTTCCAAGGGTTCGGATATAACTTCGCTCGGTGACAAATATTTAAATTACACGGAGAGTGGACAACAATGCGGCTCGATATTTAATTCGCTTTTAAAACGGACCTGACACGTTATTACTTCGAAATTTGTATTGGATCCGCTCCAAAGTGTTATGCAGAGCGTTTTCTTTTACTTATTTAAAACGCTTTCGTTTGCGGCCACTACAGGGCGATGTTTATTTTTTAATAAATTGTTTATACCCTATAATAATGTGGTATGAGATAAACGGCCATTTCTTAATACCACGTTGTGAAATTTCATTTGAACTACATTTTTTTTTCGTAAATCTTTACATAATTTACCAACAATAAGATTGTTAATGAATGAAACGCGTACACGTATAACTCGATTTTTCATTTAAAAGATATTAAAACAATTTTTACATATGAATACAAATATATCAATGTGTATATATATTTAAATTTTAACATCGAAAATGAATACTGTGTATTTATAATCTATGTACATGTAATAGTAATGGTTAATGTATCAAGTCAATTAATTTAAATGCAATGAACTGAATTATTTGAATATGAATATTTAATGTGTTTCATACTAAATGAATTTTTTATTTTCTCTTAAAACAGCCCGTTCTATTTGCAGAAAACAGATGTTTATTATAATTTTTCTGGAGCACTTAATGTAATGTCATACATATGAGTTTCAATCATAAAACGGAAATTCCCATGTCATATTATATACGCTCGTTATTTTTTCACTTACCATTATTTAAAGCTACTTTATGAACACATATAAAACAGTTAAATTGGAACTCTGTTTTGGATTATTAATTTCGTCGAGTAGATTTTAAATTAAAAATCTTACTGGAAAAATGTTTTGGATGATGTTGATCGATTTTGACCATCTAAAAATTATGTATTCCGGATGTCTATGAAGCGGATGTTCAACGACAAATCATAAAAGGAAATCCAAATTATTCTTTGTTTCCTTGCCAGTAAAATCGATAACTAATCACTCCATCGGGATGCTGATTGACAGATGGGCTGTCCGAATAATTGAGACGAATGGGAATCTGCGTCTGGCTTGATAAATCTCGATTCGATTTTTATCGATATTTTTCAACGCCGACGGCGTCCATAAACACAATTTAGGTTGATGTTGCTACTCAATTGACATGGAAAAAATCGGTTAGTTTTAATAGTTAATTTTATTGAAATAAGTAATAAAAATTTATAACACACTAAAAGCAAATTAGTTTGAGTTTATAACTAAAGTAAACAGACTGTCACTAATTTTCAATCGACAGAATAACAAAGCTTCCCGAGAAATCTTTTAAATATTTTCTGAAAGTAAGTAAAAATTATATTTGATTTTCTTACATTTGTCTCTTTACTGTTCCCTTTTCTAAAAATGTAATATCAAATACTTTTTATTAGCCTACTTTTAAAGGTTAGAAATTTCATTAAACTTCCTTGGTCGATTTATAAGAAAATACAATGTTTGCATATAAATTTGTAATTAATATCGTTTTTTCAAGTCTTTATGGACAAAGTAAAAGAAATGTATATAAAAAAATGTTTGATATTGATCCGCATATTCGTAAAGCTATTGAAAAGACACAATATTTCCAATTTTAGATAGTTTCTATTAAAGGAGTTCAATATTGCTATTTATGAAAGCTTAATTGGGACCATTACAAATACTTTACAATAAGAAAAATTTACTTTAAATAATATGTTATATAACCAATCTATTTTTAAAAAAATGCTTAATATCCCTCGCTGCATATAGATGTATAAGAATATCGTTTTAAAATTATTTTCACGGTTATTTGTTTGAAAATTTTAATCAGATAATAACTACGACTGAAGTAGAAGTGAAGTAGAAGTAGAGTGAGTGTTAGTTTTACACGGAACCCGCTGGAACTATTCGAATTACCCTGCAATATAACTTATCTGTATAACCATCTTTCGTGAACTGGTGAGATAAGAACGGGCCGACGGAACTTTGCGCTGGTTTCATATGAAACTTTCGACACGAGTTCGCGTGTGGGTTTGGTTAAGGTTTATTGGCACAAAGAAATTCTAATACGGAATGTTTTCAGCAGTTTGAAGCTTATTTATCCACATAAGATATAAACTCAGTGCAACTTTGTTATGAATTAAAAAAATAGCTACTTATTACTAACGGGCTCAAAAAGTGAAAATGAAAAACGTTTTCCAATATACATTTTTTGTTTTATAAAAAAAAAATATTTTTAAAATTCTCTTGTACTCATACATTACTTGCTAAAAAAGAAAATCATTTTTTTGTTTACACGGCTCAAAAACTGTAAAAAATCGCTTTAGGCGACATAAAAAAGTAGGCCTTAAATATACAAAACAACGTAAAAACGTAACACTAATGGTAAGTAATAGATCTGCCGTAATGATCTAGAGCTAGTGAAGATGATTTACACAGCACCATATTGTGCTCGTCTCTTCAAGTATTGTAACTCTACCTCTATAAAAAAATCGCTGTATTCCAGCTGTCTACATATGAGTGCCAGAGTATTCTGGAAGAGATCGCCGACTATATATAGTTATTAATTCCATTGTGATGTGTAGACATCTTAAATAGCACTCACATTGTTATGATACGCATTACTTACTGCCCAAAGAAACCTGAGCTGAACTTTTGGATGGTTTTTCGTTTTCAGAGGAGTTTTGGGGTTTGGTGTTTGAGGGTTTTGGGTTCTGCATGGTACAAATACTGCCAAACCACGCTTGGCCGGTAAGACAGATTTCCAGTTGACTTACTTTTTGTAAGAGTAGTTCCCAAGTCCCAAAAGTGGGAACATCAAAACGATAATTAATGTATCTATGGTATAAATATGTTTAACTAACAAATATTTCCATGTAAATAATTTGCAAATATTCTTTTTGAAAGTCAGTAAAATTGCAAAATGCAGTGTTCATTATTAAAAATGGATGGTTGTGGATTGTGGTCGTTATCAAAATTTATGTATTTACCGCATAAATTTAGCCTGTTTCGCTTGGATATGGAGTACAAAAAATTAATAATTAATGTCTGGTTTTATAAAATCGTTCGCGATCAGTTTTTAATTAAAACCCCGTCTGGGGCAACTGGGATATCGGTTGAAATAGGTAAACATAGATGTGGTAATTGAAAAACGCAGAACGGCAACGGTTGAACTTCATTTCAAATTTAAATACACCGAAAACATTTTCGTTGAAAACGTTTCCTGTTTCTATATGAAAGATTTAATAAAACTGCATTATCAGTAGTTATATAAAATCAAACGGTATAATTTCTTTAGGAAATTAAAAAGGTTTAAACATAGACATACAAGAATTATAAGATAGACTTACTAATTAACTTTGTAAGTAATTGAAGCCTTTAAATTATAGTAAACTTTTACTAAACAGAAATTTTAAAAATCCGTAGATATGAAGATCCTTAATGGAGACTTATATCACACAGTTATACGTCTTATACGCATAAAGGGAATTTCAAAGAAGAAATCATAGAACTTAAGACTTTTTATACTTCTTTAGTACTTCCACTACTTATTCAATACGAGGATGCTATCATTTTGTAGGTGTTTAGATGTTATATTTACTTTTAAAACTACGACACTTCAGAGGTCTGTTATAAAATTTTAAATGATTTAGTTAAATTTAACTAAAGGGAATTGAAATTGGTGAACTGTTGTGAATAGATATTTGGGAACGTAAATTCCTTAACTACTTAGTAACTTAAAGGAATATTAATATACAAAAGAACTTTATATAGGTACACTTACTTTATGAGAATAAGAAATGTAACATCCCCTCAATAAAGAAGAGCAAAGTTCAAATTTATCTTTATCCGTTGATTTTTTATTTTCAATAATATATTATAGCACATATAATCAATCGCAACATTATTTTTCTCTTTAGTTAATCTAAAATTCGTAGCATGGTCCCAATTTGCGTAACTAAATGTAAAATTGGGTCAAATTTCATGCATGCGCAGTCTGTTCCATAAGCTTTTTGTTAGAAAACATAAAAATAAATCCGAACTACATTTTCGACTCACAAACGTTATTTATTTTAAAGGTATTAATAATATACAGGTACTAATACAAATCCTATAATCGATTTGGATGTTTATTTTAGTATTTAAATTTGTGGAATGGGTTTTATTTTAGAAGCAAATTTTGATTTCGAACAGGCATACAAGTTTGTTTTGATATATGATATCGTATTTTTAATAAACTCCTATCAGCTTCCCCTGTATTACCGTGATGAAATACGTACGTTGTTTAACAAAACATGCTTATATTTTTGTAATAAACATTACGAAAATGTTATTAACTCAAACGTTTAAATAATAATGTTTATAAACTTCAGTAAATGAGCATAACTATCAAAGTAATTTCCAATAGGTTATAATTAGTTCATGTCTGGCCCGTTTGTGGCTGTGTTGCAAAGTTTGTTTTATTGTGTCAGATTAGTGGCTTTTCAGTTCAGCGCTACTGCCAATGATAAAGAGGTTACATATTTTTTTCTTAAACATCCTCTTTTCTTTTTGAAGTGTGTCATGAATATTAAATATGGTATTGTGAGTAGAAAGGGCGGACCGAGTTGCGAAGGCGGCGGCCGTCCTGCCGGCGGAGCGCCCAGCGCCGGATAATTGATATTCGGTAAATATTGTCGGATAAAATAGACCGAAAATTGAGTTCTCGAAACCTGCCTAAATTAATTTGCAACTTCATAACGCCGCCGTGTTGGCATAAAATTTTTAATAAAATCAAATCACCGAGCTTTTCGGATGGATCCTGCGAACGACAGACGGGGTGAACAATATACGAAATTGGAATGAAGAGTTGCCCCACAAAATTTCTTATTATACAAGAAATGTTAACGTTTCAATAGTCAACATTTCTTTAATAAGAGAAAAGTTTTTTTACATCCGTCCATTTCTCAGACTAAATATAGTTTACTAAATATCTCGGCCTAACGTAATTGTTATTTTGATTAAAACTAAAAAAAAACAATACATCCTTTACGTAATATTGATATGTATAATAAAATTTCTTTTAACATCAAATAGTTAATATTAATAAAAAATAGTACAGCAAACTTAAAACACCAGTAACAAAGTTTACTTGTGTTAAGAACCCAAAATTTTCTAGACATTACCATGAACAATGGCTTATGTTAAGTATGGCAGTAAGTTCGTGGTAATGTCGTTATTGATAAATGATGTAAATATTAGCATATTTATAACGAATAATTAGTCGAAGTACAGCATTAGGATTTCAAGAAAATCGTTTGAAATCGTCTTGTTACATCGGTAACCGTGGAATACTCAGTTTACAATATTGCGAAGGTAATTTACTAGCAGCACTAAGAATCTACGTTCCACTTTGAAACTCAGGCACTTACCGTCAAACCACACTAAGAGGATGCCCAAACTTTACCAGCCAGTTTTGAACCTGAATCCGTCTCTCCAAGTAAGAACTTAACGTCTCAAACATGCTTGTTTAACTTTCAAAAGTAAGCTTAAGTTCTAACACATACTTAATTAAACTTAATAACAGTAATAATAAAATTATGAACATCTTATCTTTATCTTTAATCATCATCATCATTGATAAAAGACACAACGATTTCCAATTTGATTTATGATCGGCAAAGAGTTTTTAGTTTGTACTACCTGATTGCATCTGCGTAAAAGAGAAAATGCACTTACTCAAATAGTCCGTAACGTTTGTAAGTTATAAAACAGAAGAGCTACATGGATACTCTTCCAAGATAAAATGAAGTACAGGATAAGGAGAAGAGAAATCCGAAATAAAAGTCTATAGCTCTTCCAGTTAAGACATGAAAGGTCAAAGTTAGCACTGCGAAAGCGAGTAGAACCAAAAAAATATAAATTTCGCCGATAATCGAACTCGTTATAGTTTTTTTTGTATGTTTTAAAAAATTACTTCAACTTCAGTGTTAGTTTGCTGTTGAAAATGTTTTACCACCTTGCGCCTTAATAAGATACTAACTTCAGTAAGCTTAATTATTATGTATTTTTAATGTAGTTAACAAGTTAAGTAAAGTGCAAGTGAAATTGCGGAGGCTTCTTATATATTATTTTTACTTCAAAAAAATTTGTTTTCTATTTCAATTTTCAAAATGACTAAACTATGTATGACAATGCTGAAACAATATATGTAATATTTTTATTTGTGTTGAGTAGGGACTTACCTTACTTTCCGAGGACAGTAGTAATCCCACAAGACCTTCGTCTCGACCACTTACTTTAAGTGAATATCTATTTGATAATTGTCAAGACGTATAACAGTAATATCTTTCACGTGTACTACGTCTAAAATGTCATAGATTTTTGTAACATGTTTCGCAAGTTTTAACGTACATAAGGCAGAGTAATATCTCGGAGAGAGTAACTTATTTTATTTAACTACAACTCATTTGTTTGTTACTAAATTATAAACAATCAAGAAATGTTTTTTTCTTCAAATATAAACTATATTTCGGTGTATTAATTCAAAAGCTGATAGTTTCATAGACTCCGGACTTATTATATACATTAATATAAATTACTGTTTAATAACCTTCTATTCTTCTTAGTCGTATTTCCACATAACTGAGGGCCGTGGTCATCATGTTTTTAATGAAAGACACGACGACTTTCTTGGCAGTTATAATGGAGTGGTTTGCCATTGCCTTCTCCATTTCACATTCTAGTCTGAGCACGGATGGTCATGACAAAGATATGTAGGTTTCCTCGCGATGTTTTCCTTCACTGTCAAAGAATGTGATATTAGTTGGTGTTATACTAACTGCACATAAATTGGAAAAATCGTTGGTGTAGGCCGGATTTGAACCCGGTAACCTTCGGAGTGGAAGGCCCGCGTTCAAACCACTAGGCTATCACGGCTTCTGTATGAAAATCTAAATGTACTGAGTATTTCTTTTGTAATAAAAATATTTCAGTGTCCCTAAAGTAAACAAAATACAATGATAAAATGTTGATAATAAATAGTCCTTTTAACTTTGTATTCACTATAAACGTTTTGTTGGACAGAAAGTGTCTAACTTTTTTAGTCCTAAAGTGGTTTCTGATAAAATATTTGTTATGATTTCTTTAACAATATTCAAAATTCAGACATTAAAATAAGATTTGGATCTAACACGCGTTAGTCTACACTTTTATGGTAGATCGTTTGATGCGGAAATGACACCGGAATCGCGGGATCGCGGAAGCTTTTCGCGGAGTCTCAGCGATCGAACGAAAGTACTTCGGAAATTGGATACTACCCCCTTCATTGAGACGAATCAGTCGGATAAGTTTAATTTACCGCGAGCTCCTCAAATACTTAGCAAGTATTTAATCAAGAACTAAAACATTTCAGACATTTTGCATGGTAAGAATTTTTTTATAAGATTTCTTCATTATGTAATAATTTCATATTGGTTTTTTGAACAAAGCGTTAAGACGAACGGGACTTTCAACTTGCACTCTTTACCTTATGAAATTTGGATATTAAGTTTTGTTTTCTAGTTATAATGCCCTTCAAATTTTTCCTTTTTCATCGGGAAATCCTACTTTTTTTTAACTTCCGCTGTGGGGGGACTCCTATCAGCTAAATCCCCAAGGTGTCCCTCTAAACAGTTTTCAATATGTAAAAAGATGCTTTAATACTATAGTGAAATATTTATATTATTTTTCATTATTGATAAATCTGCCAGCTTCAACGTTGGTATATTGCATATTTAATTATATCGGAGCTATACAAAGATCTTTCATTTAATTTTAATATTAAATTCCCTTTGCGTGGCTTGATAAAGAATATGCTTCTTCTGTTATTGGCAGTGCCTCGAACGGTAGCTGCTAAGGCTTCCTTTTAATCTTCCTCGCTTAAACTGGAATTCATATTCGATATCAAATATTGTTTATATAAATTCTTCGCCGTTCACAGAAAATATGAAAACAATATGAGGTAAAGTTCGCGATCAAAAAAAAATCCTTTTTATGTAACCGTAATAAATGTTCAGATGATGGCAAGTTGTGAGCATAAAAACAAAGAAGGAGAAGCGTTCGCGAGATCGGAGTGCCTCTTCAGTAACGAATCGTTCAATTTGTTTCTAACATAACACATAATTAAGTTTGATTGACGTATGAACAAACAAAAGCAATTTCGGCGTCGTAATCGAGGTCTCACAAATGTAACTTGATAAAAGTAATAATTCTTTCTATTAATAACAAGTTTTGACAACGTCACAAATGAAACTTTTTATTAATAAATACTTAAATGATTGGACATAAATTTTAATATCTATTCGTGATATTAAAACACGATACGACAATTTAAAGTATTTTTAACTTTTATTTTACTTAATAACCTTCAAAATAATATGCCTAGTTTCTATAAGCTTTTTAATGTCGCAAAGCTTAAAATGTAATAAGTAACATATGTTACTTTTCAGTATGAATACATATATTTTCAGTATAGCACTGTCTTCATCGAAACCTAATATCGCTCGCTTATTAATAATTTAGATGGTAGAAAATATCACTGTGGTAAGTGAAGCCATTTAAGTGGCTTCCTTTTAAAAGACCTCTTGATTTAACTTCAAGTGTGTTCAGCTCCGTTCATTAAAAACATGAGAAGTCATGTTCAAGAGCAGCTTGCACGCGGCTGACAAGTTAAAGTTGAAAAAAGAAATTGACCGTCATAACTTAATTATTAATAAGGATTCACCGAGATCCCCTTCGTGGCAAGTCCCCTATTCCCTACGGTCTTGTCATGGCAATGAGTGACAAATTGCTCTTAGCATTCAGAAAATTAATGTAAACATAAATATGTATATTGCCCTAAATTATTATAAGGATTTTTAACCAACAAATACGAAATATTTTCACATATTAACATTACACTTCTACATGAAAACAAAGTTTCTTCCTTAAATATTGATTTTTGAAAAAAAATGTGCTAATAGCTTACTTAAGTAAGAAATTGGCATATCTGTAGTAAAATACCAATAGGATAAAAGACAAATAAGCCAATACTATTTCTACATACTCCATTTCATAATTAAACCATAACGAAAACAGCAAATGAAAGGTGATGTTTTTTTTCCATTTCATTCCGCTTCTATCGAAGCGAAACCACAGGAGTTCTTCATTAAATAAATTTAATAAGCGGAAAGTCCGGCATTATATGAAAAAATACGTCCAACAAATTTCACGGCACTCTGAAATCGAAACAAAGAACAACACGTCGTATTGAAAATAAAGCACTCCGACGTGAAAACAACATGGCGTCTCTAACAGCGGACGCGGATGTGATGTTTTCCTTTTTAAATTGAATGAATGGATGATGTCGCTGTGGTCTAATTCGACTGTGGAGTGTTGTAACATTAACATTTTAAATTCTTACATCTTGTTATAATAAAATATCGTATGTAACCATTTCTTTTTCAACATATATTTAATTCGTTAGTTTTTACATACACTCCTCAAGTAAATGAGCTCACTACGCCATCTTCACAATAATCACACAACTACTTCATTATCAATTTTTTAAAAAACATGAATTAATCTTATTCTCAACATTTGAATTACACTTAAAGAAATATATGTACAATGATTAAATAAATCTTAGTGTGAAATATAATAGTACAATAGTAAGCAGGGATTCATTCCAGTTTCTTACAAGTCAATAGAGTTTGTTATTTCTAACAAAATGTTAGTAACCACTATTAGTTTTTCCTTAATATCTAACACTTGTTAAAATATACGTTTAACCATTGTTTACGCTTTAATTATTAAGTAGATACAGGAAGGGTCAAAATCGTTTTTAATTAAAATTTTATGAAAAAAATATAAGTTTTAGTAATACCAAAATTATTAAATATTACTTGTGACATTACTTATTATGAGACGAACGTCTTGATCGCCTCATCGCTTTGTCGTAAAAAAACAATACTAAATACAATTTTTTTTTAATATGAAACTTCAAAAAGGACTTATCTATGTAATATATGTGTACTATAAATATTTAGTTCATTGTCTTATACAACATTAATAAATGTTTCATTTAAAATACTGTAACATCATTTTGATTTACAAAATAATTTAATTATATGTACAGCATCACATATAATAAAAATATAATATTAATTAGTAATACCTATACAATATATATGTAGTAAAACATACATATATCTAATTCAACTACATCTATTTATTGCTTCTTAAGTGTAAATTCAAATAAATGTTAACATACAAAAAAATCCATTCGGAACGGTCATTTTTTAAATTTTAATACATTTAACCTTAAACGGGAAAAATTGAGTGTTTTCTCATGTTTTCCTTTTGGCTTCTTTAACTGTCACTTTAAAAAAAAAGTGACCCATTTATACGTATATACAGGGGCGGTAAGTGGGTGAGGAATAAAAAAAGTTTCGCCCCGATAACTTAATTATTCATAAGGTTTTCCTGTAATCCCCGCTCTCTAAAGTTTCCCTTCCTAACTGTCAGGGCTTTGAGTGACAAATTACATGCGAGAAATATTTAAAAAAACATTATGGCTTCTTTTATATAATTATACAATATGAAAGTAAATTGATGTAATATAAACATTACCTTATTTTCTCAAAGTTGTATAAGTTCGCTCATCACTGTAGTTGAGCTTTTGATGAAGGAAAACATAGAAATCGATACGATCAAACAATCACAGCTTTCAAGGACATGTGATGTATTCCATGTGGTGGATTTATAGCCCGTCTCCTTGAGGGAAATGTTTACGAGCAGTAAGAACTTGGAGCTGCTATTTATGTCTAAGTTATGAAACTAATATGTTATGTTATTATAAATTACTATGTATTAGTGGAGATCCTTGAGGGAGGCCTATGCCCAGATGTGGGCGTTAGGCGGCTGATAATGATGATAATTATATAAATTTAGGGGATATTACTGTTAATTAATATCTATAATTGTATGTCGCATTCGTCAAAAAGTTAAGGTACTTGAAACATTCATGAGAAACTGGCGTAAGAACATAATATACCTTTGAGGTTATAAAACTTTGAAATTATATGCTTTTCTGCAACTAATAAATGAATCCCGTTTGTATCAGTTTTAATCAAATAAAAAAAAGATTTTTGCTCTAAACGTTTTCCTAATAACGACACATCTAAACGAAATAAACAAAAGTTCACTGCTAAATCTTTCGATCAGACTAATTGGGGATAGTGTTGTAATACAATGAATGATGTAAACGAAATCGGAAATAGTAAAAACAAAATTAAATAAGCATATGCGCGCGTTTGAAAATTAAACGAAAACATTCAGAGAATTGCGCGCCGTTTGCGAAATCAAAACAGAGAACAACAAGTACACAATGAAAATAAAGGCCGCGGGAACGAAAAAAAAAAATCATGGTAAATAAAAAAAAAGCATTTGCGAATATAAAAAAGGGCTTTGTTGGGCGAGGGATTTGGTGTGATGCGGCTCAGAGGCGGAGCTTATCATCACGTTGGCGAAGGTGGATACCTCCGGCACAATGACGCGTAGTTGTATCAGTACCCTCGCGTGTATCGAGCGCTTGTATCAAAAGGGATAGCGGCGTATCACGCGGATGATTGGGTGAATACCTTCGAAGGATTCTCTTGTTTCTTTACAAATGCGAATCCAACGAAACTACGTAATATTTCTGGTCAGTTATTCAAATGTATTAAAATATATTAGGATTTATCAACTAACAAAGAGCATTGGGAAAATTTCATGATCATTGTTTTGTAATGAAAATTGTTGCTGTATTACTATAAGGTAAGAAAATTAATATTATCTTCACATGTAAAAAATGTGTAAATATTACATGAAATGGATAGCAAATTCTGCTTCATGCTACAAAATATTTTGATATAACTTCATTTGACTTAATGCAATAGTAAGATTCGGTGGATTTAAAAAAAATAAAAAAAAAATAAGTGATCTACTAGATCAGTTAGTTTCTTGCCTTCGTTGTTACTTTACAAGATGTTAACTTATAAATCACAGTACAACAGATTATGTAAAACTGCGTATTTGCTGTTTATGGGCAATTGTAGTCCAAATTACTTTTCCTTCGTTTTATATAATGTTACCTAAAGTAATAAAAGAAAATACAAACGATCTGTTTGTACACAAATATAGCATAGCATATCCAATTGTGTAGATATATATTACACACGTGTAGCTTTAATGTTCAATAACATATTTATTATGTTTGCACTGTGAAAGGCAAAGAAATACAAACTGTACGTTGCCGCTTACTGACATCGTTCTTCATAACTTGATCTAAATTACATATATCACGTCTTTTTTTTTTCATAATATCTTTTGACTGTAATATATGTTCCAACTTTTATCAAATGTTTATTTTTCATAACGTTATCATCTTCTAAAGAAATAGTGACTTAATGAAGCTTTAGTTGGAATTAACAAAAGGAAAAAATACAAAACGGTGGAAACAAGAAGAAACAAAATTAATCAAAAATTTAATAAAAAGAGTCGAAAAACAAAGTTTTTTTTTAAATTTTGTCAATTGTTTATTGTTATGTATTCTTGTCAAATATTATTCAATGAAAAATCAAGAGTTATAAAAGTACGTGAACAAACAACTAACTTCGCACAAGTTATTTTTTCGTTATTAGGATAAGGAAGCTTAAAGCGAAAACGTTTTGTACTTTTCTCCATGCATTATCATACAAGCGACCGCCTCACCTATCCCTACTAACCTCCAAGCATTCCCGGTGGTCCAACTTTAGCGTTTCCACGTCAAAACTGCCGCGTCAGCCTGAATCCTTTGTTATACCGTAGTTTACCATTTTACTACGTACGACGCTGTCATGTTTTATGCCCCAAGTTTCTTGGACCCTTTCCAGCAACTGCGAATAAAAATCCGATGGAATTTAGCGACCGGAATAATAACACGAGAGTAATTTCCAGAGTGTCGCTCTGATCATATGTGAATGTGCTCTCTATGGAAAGTAAAAACTTTTCTGTATTATTATTGTGAACTGTATTTCACACCCAATGTTTTATTTAGTATAACCCATGATCAATTGATCGATGTGTTTATTTTTTTGAGTATCAGAATGTTGATTTCGATCGATATACACACTTGCGTTTTTCCTTAAAATACTTCAAGGCCGTTCCCAATAGTTCGCTAATTTCGTATTTTGCGTTGAAGGTTACATGCAATAGTTTACCAAAATTATTAAAACTAATGGTAGCTTTAAATGTCGATATGCGATATCTATTAAATGCAATGGAAACATCCTAAACATGGTTAGGCTATTAGAAAAGTTTGGTACAAGTTTTACTTGTCTTGTTGCTTTAACACATGACAAAAACTTATCTGTAATTAGCTATAGAGAATTAATCAGTTATATCGAACTTGTGGAAGGTAAGTTAGAATTTGTTCACTAACTTCTCGATAAAATTCGTCTAACTTGGAAATAGCTCCAAAGAAAAAGCAGCAGCTTTCTATGTACCCATTTCCAGAAATCAAACCGAATGCCAAACAGTGGATATAAATTTGCTGAAATTAAATAATGATGAATTTGCTATAAAAAAAGTGCACCCGAAAAAGAAATTAGGCCTCACCCCGTCCCAAACTGTGGCCTACTTAACGGGATATCAATCACAAAACGACTCGCCTAAAATCCACACGAACGTATTGGACTGTGAATTAGTTACAGAGAGGCGGCTAGGTGATTTATAGCAGCTTTAAGGACCCCCTCGTGGTCCCCGAGGTCGTTTAAACCTCGTGAGGATAAATATTTCGCAGGATCCTCGAATGCGGTGCTCTCCACGCGTGTTCCCGCTGCCGTTATACTTTCAATATTTAATTAACTTCAACCTCCATTTTACCATTACATTTCGGCATTAATAAGGAAGTAAAACAAAGGCTTTGCTAAATTATTCGTTAATCTTGAAAATGTGAAGGTAGGGTGGATCACATGATATTAAGTGTCAGAACAGTCTGACTCTCAAATGATGACAGCAGGAACACAGCAATTATGTTAAGGCTGCAAATTAACAATATCTGGCTGACAGTTAGATACAAAATTGTTTTTTGTATTCGATTCAGTTTAAAACTATTTCACAAATTACATCAAAAACAGTCCTCTTTGTAAGTAACGATATAACGCTTTACGTTTATTAATACCACACCACAAGCATCCAGTGGGTTGTAATATAGACAATATTTCTTTAGTAAAAAGTTATTAATACGATCTCCTAAATATTTAATATCTCGTTTATCCTTGAGATCGGAGACACAATATGTGAATATCTTGTATACAAATAAACGAAACTGAAGCGTTTGTTTGTAATAAGAAAATAAAGTTTTTTGCTAGATCAGTAAGAATATTTATGTAGATAAGAATATAATATAATATCGTAAGATAAGTATGTAATACCGCAGATATTGTAAAACTTAAATATAATAAAGAATTGCTCATACATTTTTCATTCATCTTTCTCACCTGGTGTGTCCTGGTGATGGTGCTGCGAATATCAACTTCTATGTTATGCTATATTCTGTTAATTTTAAGATAAAAAATATACTGTTTTACTGTTAAAATAGAACATTTAGATTATAACTAACAATATATAGCACCAAGACAAACCCTCACAAAAGTTTGTTATGAATATGACTTTTAATCCAATTTAAATAATATACACATGTACATTAACGAATTCTATGACGAGAATAACATTTCAAATTTAGAGGCTGAAAAAATATTTCCGGTAGGTCTTAACAGCCTTAATTTAAAACGGTTTAAAACAAAAATCTTAAGAGGGCTGTTAGTGGCTTTAGCGTAAATTCGACGCTTTACTGTGGAGAAGTGCCCCTATTATGGTGCTTTTAATCGCGCAACTCTGTTTAATAAACGCCACTTAGCCGTTGAGCGTGTCGGCCATCTTTAACCCGACATTAAACTATCACTTCATATTAAAATTCTTATAAACTTCTAACAGGGTGTACTCTGTGATGTAAAGTCGCAAATATCGCTCGGCCTGTTTAACAATCTTTTTAACTTAGCGTAGTTACTTAGGTAGTACTTTAATGCACTCTTGAAACCTGTAAACAGTATTGCGTGTGGCGTACTTAAACTAACTTTAATAAGTGCTGTAGTTCCAAAACCCATACAGCCTTCTCCACAAAAGCCAAATGTTTTTTTTTTTATGAATTCCAATACAACCGTTAAAGTGTTAAACTTACAGTAAACAAAAGTGAAGTTTTAAATCATGTGATTATACGACGTACTGACTTATGTGCCAAGCACAAAAGACGCTTAAAAATTTATTAATATGGTGTAGTTCCTTACAGTAATGTTAAAAAGAAACATACATAACTACAAATTGAACACTTAATTTGCTTACCTGTTTAACATGTATTGTCAAATACACAATAAGATCATCTCAATGGTAAAGGTCATGATCTTGAACCTCGGTTATATCTGACACAAAATAAAAGGTAATCCGCAGACAAATTTAAAATAAATAAAGCCGTCGTGTAATATATGTGCGATGAGTAGAAATAGGAAGGAGGACACTGGAATAAATGATAATGACGTCCCGGAACGTCGCGCGATCCATCAGCTAACGTCGGTGTCGGCGCTACCTAAGGAATCAAATTTCCGCCTCACAAATAACTCTAGCTACATACTGTTACGGCGAAACGGAACGTCTTCGCGAGTGTCAACGCTGGCAACATTTACATTTTTTTGTTTGTGTCAAAATTTAAATTTTGTAACGGACTTCGCGCCAAACTTTAAATACGTCGGGAATTAACTCCCGTACACCTTGTACCTAAAAGCGAATTAAACACGTCAATTCTTCGACTGCTTATCATTTTCACATCATTTGAGGAGCCCTGCAAACGTCGCTACATAATTTGGACCTTCAGAGCCGAATACAACGACATTACGAAGAACCACACACGTAATACTACGTGCGACCATTCGTACATCCTCAAGAACGCAAGTTGCATCGAAGAATTGAAGATTCAACGAGCATCACCACACGCAAACAATAGTGATCGAGACGCAAGGAGATACCGGTCTGCGAGGAGTACAGCACTGTGCCGCTGCAAGCATCAGTCGTCGCTCCAACTCCTTCCTACCGTAAGTACTCCACCTTTCACTAAGCATCCTAAATGAGCACCGAACCCAGGTCTAGATCGAGATCCCCATACTCGATGACCATTAAAAACGATGACGACATAAATTCGTCATTACGCGACCTACTCAAAAAGCGCGCTATTTTAAAAGGGCGTTTAACTAGGTTCATTAACCATCTCAATAATTTAAAATCCGACGAAAGTTTGCCTATCCGCGTAGCTACAGACTTAAAATTACGCACGCAAGGCGCCGCGAACTTGTTTTCAGAATTTAATATTCTTCAGACTAAATTAGAAGAATCGGTTCTAGAAGTTGATCTCGAAGAACAATTAGAACAGCGCGAGTTGTTCGAGAACAGCTACTATGACGCGCAGGCGCAGGCCGAATGTATGCTAGGACGCGGCAGGTCGCTTCTAATTCTAAAAAGATCACAAATGATTGCATAAAGCTACCTACTATCTCAGTGCCTACTTTCGATGGTTCGTATGAACACTGGTTAGAGTTCAGGGATACCTTTCAGTCGTTAATACACAACAGTGACAACATACATAATATCCAGAAGTTTCATTACCTAAAGTCATCCCTAAAAGGAAGCGCCGCATTAGTTATAGACTCGCTAGAATTCTCAGCCGCAAACTACGAAGTGGCATGGGAACTATTACTCACACGCTATAATAATAAACGATTGTTAGTGCATAACCACGTAAAATCACTCTTCACCATCCAGGCGTTGACCAGGGAGTCCCCAGGCGCACTACGCAATTTAATCGACACAATTCTCAAAAATTTACGTTCATTAAAACTGTTAGGCGAACCGGTGGACAGCTGGGACACTCTAATTATATTTATTATTGTCTCAAAACTCGACAAAACAACCGAACGCGAGTGGGAACAACATAAAAACGCATTATTTAAACAATTAGACGATTCAGGGCCGACGCTAAAGGTGAACGATTTACTGACGTTCCTAAAAGACAGGGCCGACATGCTGGAAACATTACAGCTATCGCACAACCACACGAATATTAATAATAAAAAATGCAACACAACCAATTTAAAAGTTCACTGTAATGTTTCCACCACTAAGCCGCACTCAAAAAATACTAGGAACTGTTTAATATGTAAATATAACCATCCACTATACGCATGTCAAAAATTTCTAAACCTAGACCTAGAATCTAGACGCAAGGTTATAAAACATAACGATTTATGCGAGAACTGTTTGCGCTCCGGGCATAGCGCGACGCAATGCAAATTCGGTCCGTGTAAGAAATGCGACAAAAAACATAACACTTTACTGCATAGTAGTAATGAAGCTACCCTCAGTTCGCAAACGGTCGCATCGCATTCATCGAGCGGAAATAAAAATATGCCGGTAGGTGCAGCGCACGCGCCGCCGCCGCCCGCGCCGCCGCCCGCGCCGCCGCCCGCGCCGCCGCCCGCGCCGCCGCCCGCGCTCGCTCGCGCGCACGTCTTATGCGGCGATTGCGCCGGCACGCAGCCCGTGCTATTATCAACTGCGTTAGTGGAGGTTAAGGACAAGCAAAACGAATATCATTTAGCGCGCGCGCTCTTAGACTCCGGAAGTGAAAGATGCATTATAACACGACGGCTATGCGAATTATTAAACGTACCATTAATACAGTCCACTCAAGAAATAAGAGGAATTAACAACTCTGTTTCTCAATCAACACAAATTTGTTATATAGAATTAAAATCGCGCACGAACTTATACACTAAACAAATACAATGTTTTGTGTTGCCACACATTACGTCTGCGTTACCATCGATATGCTCGGTTAAAGCGCAATTTAATATCGCGGATAATATTAAGTTAGCCGATCCCGATTTTAACCAACCTCAAGAAATCGACATCCTACTGGGCGCTGATACGTTTTGGGATTTACTATGCGAGGGAAGAATGCGTTTAGCTAATGGTCCATTTTTACAGAATACGCAGCTAGGCTGGATCATCTCGGGTCCCATCTACAACACGATCTACGCGGGCCCGATGCGATGCAATCTCTCCCTTACAGCAGAAACGCAACTTCGTAAATTCTGGGAGTTAGAAGAATTGCCAAAGCTAGTTGACGCGCGCACGGACGAGGAACGTGTATGCGAAAATCACTTCATCACAACCACAACGCGTAACGGTGACGGAAGATTCTGCGTTCGACTGCCGCTCAAATCACCAACCGACAACTTAGGTGAATCTTTTCCGCAGGCGCTCAATAGATTTTTATCTTTAGAAAGACGGTTAGATAAAACTCCCGAATATAAAAAAATGTATACTGATTTCATGCATGAATATGTCAATTTAGGTCACATGTCACGCGTAGAAACTTACGCGAGTCCTCATTTCTTCATGCCCCACCATGGTGTCATACGCGAAAACAGCACCACCACTAAATTACGCGTGGTATTCGACGCTAGTGCCGCAACTACTACTGGAGTATCTCTTAACGATCTCCAACTCGTCGGCCCACCCATTCAGGGTGACCTGCTGAGTATTTTATTGCGTTTTCGACTACATAAATACGTAGCATGCGCAGACGTCGAAAAAATGTATAGGCAAGTCGAAGTTGCTGACGATCAGCGCGACTTGCAACTCGTACTGTGGCGAGACGAGCGAACGCAACCTTTAGGAGTTTTTAAACATAATCGTATCGTATACGGAACGGCTGCAGCGGCGTACATGGCGGTCAGATGTTTAAAAGAAACGGCCGTTGACTGTACCGACCCGGACGTCAAACGAATAATAAAAGAAGATTTTTTCGTTGACGATCTGATTACAGGGCATGAAAATAAAAACTCACTATTGAAATTATGCGAAAAAACATTTAAGATTCTACAATCGGGTTGTTTTACGTTACGTAAGTGGATATTTAACTTCGATGAGAGTACTTCATCTATGAATACGGCGCACAACCAAAAATCTCTAAACTTGGACGCAAATAATCAATGCAAAACTTTAGGTATTAGTTGGAACATTCTTCGCGATGAGCTTCATTACAATACGCAGTTTAAAGGTGACAGTTCAAAGGTCACAAAGCGTACGATTTTGTCTCATATATCCCAAATATTCGATCCGTTTGGTTTACTCGGTCCTACTATAATCATCGCGAAGGTTCTGTTGCAACAACTATGGTTATTGCAGCTCGGATGGGATGACACGCTACCGTGTGACGTGACAGAACGGTGGAATAGATTCGCAACCGACCTTGTCACACTCAACGAAGTTCGCATACCTCGATGCGTTATTAGTAGTAGCGGGGGGGGGGGGGGGGGGGGGGGGGGGGGGGGGGGGGGGGGGGGGGGGGGGGGGGGGGGGGGGGGGGGGGGGGGGGGGGGGGGGGGGGGGGGGGGGGGGGGGGGGGGGGGGGGGGGGGGGGGGGGGGGGGGGGGGGGGGGGGGGGGGGGGGGGGGGGGGGGGGGGGGGGGGGGGGGGGGGGGGGGGGGGGGGGGGGGGGGGGGGGGGGGGGGGGGGGGGGGGGGGGGGGGGGGGGGGGGGGGGGGGGGGGGGGGGGGGGGGGGGGGGGGGGGGGGGGGGGGGGGGGGGGGGGGGGGGGGGGGGGGGGGGGGGGGGGGGGGGGGGGGGGGGGGGGGGGGGGGGGGGGGGGGGGGGGGGGGGGGGGGGGGGGGGGGGGGGGGGGGGGGGGGGGGGGGGGGGGGGGGGGGGGGGGGGGGGGGGGGGGGGGGGGGGGGGGGGGGGGGGGGGGGGGGGGGGGGGGGGGGGGGGGGGGGGGGGGGGGGGGGGGGGGGGGGGGGGGGGGGGGGGGGGGGGGGGGGGGGGGGGGGGGGGGGGGGGGGGGGGGGGGGGGGGGGGGGGGGGGGGGGGGGGGGGGGGGGGGGGGGGGGGGGGGGGGGGGGGGGGGGGGGGGGGGGGGGGGGGGGGGGGGGGGGGGGGGGGGGGGGGGGGGGGGGGGGGGGGGGGGGGGGGGGGGGGGGGGGGGGGGGGGGGGGGGGGGGGGGGGGGGGGGGGGGGGGGGGGGGGGGGGAACCCCCCCCCCCGGCTCATTCGCCTACGTTCTCCGTTTTATTTATAACGCGCGCAACAAAGTTCACCGTCATTCGGGGGGGCTCACTGTGACCGAGCTGAGGGAAGCAGAGTTAGGTTTAGCTAGATTATGTCAAATGGAATCTTTCTCCGAAGAACGCGAACTAATTTCTCAAAATAAATCGCTTAAGAAAAAACCTAGTCTTTTTAAATTAAATATATTCATTGACGATGATCGTATCTTACGTGTCGGTGGCCGAATTGGTGATTCGGAGCATTTTAATTACGAACAAAGACATCCAATATTGCTTTCTTCAAAACATCACTTTACACTTTTACTCATGCGCAGTGAGCATCAACGAAAAGCGCATATGGCTCCACAGGCCTTACTCTATGGCATCCGACAACAGTGGTGGCCTATTGGAGGGAGAAATCTCGCCCAGAAGGTCGTTAACGAGTGCGTTGTGTGTAAGCGACTAAAAGGTAAGACACTTAGTCCTATAATGGGAAATCTACCTAAGGAGCGATTAACTCCTACTCATCCATTTGCGTGTTGCGGAGTCGACTACGCAGGACCGGTGTTCATTCTTACCCGGAAGGGCAGGGGGGCTAAAACCGTAAAATCGTACATTTGCCTTTTCGTTTGTTTTATTACGCGCGCTGTACATTTAGAACTGGTAAGCGACTTGTCCGCCGCGGCGTATATTTTGGCTTTAAAACGATTTATTTCTCGTCGCGGTAAACCGAATGAAATGTACTCGGACAATGGCAAGACTTTCGTTGGGGCTAAAAATGAGTTGGCTAATTTTTTGAAAAATTGTTCCGCTGACCTTGTGGATTACGCTGCAAGTCAGGCAATTAAATTTTACTTCATCCCTTGTTACGCTGCTCACTTTGGAGGTTTGTGGGAGGCTGGAGTAAAATCCTGCAAACATCATCTATCCCGTATCATCGGAAATGCCCATTTAACCTTCGAGGAGTTCACCACGGTGCTAACCCAGGTGGAAGCCATTCTAAATTCCCGTCCTCTCTCTCCTCTTTCTGCCGATCCTCACGACTTCCTTCCTCTCAGTCCTGGTCATTTCCTCATCGGCCGTCCGCTAACATCGCCGATATACCAAGACTTGAGAAATAACGATACTCAATTGCACGACCGGTACCAGAGGATGGAGCAGATGCGTCATCACTTTTGGACTCGTTGGTCCAAGGAGTATGTTTCCGAGTTGCAGACCAGATGCAAATGGAGACAGAACCAGGACAGTTTGCAGCCTAACACGATGGTTGTTATAAAGGAAGACAACTTGCCGCCTTTAAAATGGAAGATTGGACGCATCGTTAGCACGTTCAAGGACAACCATGGCGTTTCCAGAGTGGCAAACATTCGCACCGCATCAGGCGCGATCATAAGGCGCGCCTTCCCCAGAATTTGCCCCTTGTTTCAGGAAGACAGTGCGAGCAAAGCAGTTTAAAGCAGGAGCTTTCAAGGCCGGGGGTATGTTACGGCGAAACGGAACGTCTTCGCGAGTGTCAACGCTGGCAACATTTACATTTTTTTGTTTGTGTCAAAATTTAAATTTTGTAACGGACTTCGCGCCAAACTTTAAATACGTCGGGAATTAACTCCCGTACACCTTGTACCTAAAAGCGAATTAAAACACGTCAATTCTTCGACTGCTTATCATTTTCACATCATTTGAGGAGCCCTGCAAACGTCGCTACATAATTTGGTCGCGCCTCACAAATAACTCTAGCTACATACTTCCGCATTTATTAAAGGCGAAAGGTAAAAAGTGTTTTATTATACTTCCATTTTACAGAGGCAATTTTATTGACAACGGGATAGTTAACCCAGAAAGTCAGTACTTTTTTGTAGTTGGAACCTGAAGCGATTCACAGCACACTCAAGGTGACCACCGAGGGGGTTTTAATCATCGTTTGGGCGTCTTCTGTAAATTTTTTCGAAAGAGATAGTTTATTGTACGATTAAATATATTTTTATGGTTTTCACAGAAGTTAAAACTAGTAGTAGTTTTTTTTTTAATTCTCTTTATAATTCCGTTTAGTTGAACATATCTAAAACATACGCAAATAAAAATCGCTCAAATTTCGTAGAGTTCAGTAAATATGAAGATATTTTGGGGACCTTTTCATGCAGGCTGTCTCCGAGCATTTTTTTAGTAGTTCTCCAGACTTAAGTAAATCATTTGAAATTTGTACCCATCCAGCACTTAGCGTGATAGATAGCGAGGCTCACCTCTCCCCTGGCTAATGATAAATGACGCCTAACAAGTCTTCCGGGCATAATTCAGCTACAATCATTATTTATGTCCAGCTTCGAATATTCGCTGAGATTAGTTTATTTCCCTTAACATTTTTGTTTAGGAACTGGTGCCATTTTATATTGGTACTGAAATACTTTCAGTGAACCTTACTAACACCTTTTCTTGTTACACGGAAGTCGCTGGTTCGATTTCGGTGTCACATGAGGTAAAGTTCGTTCGACGTTGTTTTTTCTGCCTGGTCGACAACCACATTATCAATGTTATCCTAAAACAGGGTTACTCTATTTTTTGGCAAATTATATATATGGGATCTAGAGTATTCTAGACGAGACTACTTCACTATCAACAGCGTTGTTATCATTAAACATCATATGAAATTTCATTTAAATGTTAGATACTACATACTTGTCTACCTTTAATACGTTGCGAGATCCGGACGATATGAAAGGTTTATGTTTAATAATCGCTAAATATTAACAAGACACGATTTGATTCTTTCTCTTTAGAATATTGAACTGGAACAATTTATTTCATAGTAATATTCCCCCGGCTGGGCCATACTTCAACGTAACGAGGTTTTACCGTCCGACTCGGAAGTCCCGTAAATTTGCCCACTATTCTTACCCGATAGTATTCGCTAAATTTATTCCTTCTAAGGTTTAAGGCGATTTCAATTTATAATCCTATTAAAGGACGTTATGCATTTTCTATATTTATATTCGCAAATTTGACTAATACTGATTGAAATAATACTACACTACAGTTATAATGCGTCCAGTAGCAATTAGGTTGTTTTATAAGTGTAGTTTAGTCTAAGACTTAGAAGAAATATCTTTAGATTGAACCGATAAAAGTCCGGAATAACTCTTTTAGGCAATAAAAACCACAGCCTTGAATTAGCCAAATTAAGATTGTTCTACTAATGAAAAGGTAAAGGGATAAGAGATGCTTTGATATGATCACGAATTTTGGATTTTAAAATAAAATTATTATAACTTTTCTGCGGTAAGTAATGAAATATCCTATTAAGTAGGTATTATTTTACAACACTATTTCCTAGTAAGTAACAAAACATATTTACGATGAAGTAGAACGTTAATTAATATCAAGTTGTATTAATTTAAAAACAAAGTAAAACATCATTGAAATGTTGTTATTGTTATATCTCTTAAACATTTCAAAATCTCGTGATAATATCACAAAAAACGTTTTAAAATAAATGTACTGTTAATTTAGTCTCTACAGTTTAAGGGCGTGAAAAATCTAATTAAGATAAACAAACAAATTTAAAAGTGCCTCTTAAATTTAAGCAAGTCTTCAAGCCTTAATGAAACGTCTAGGCCTCCTTATTTAAAAAAAAAAACGAGATTTTTTTATCCAGTATTTTAACAACATCAAGGTAGGATACAAGCATGAAGAATAAACTTATATAAGTGTTACCTTTGCTCTCTTTATCGTTGTCTTGTTGCTCAACTAGAGTTATACCTAAAAACAATCACAATGCGCGTCTAAGTTTTAGGTTATACGAACCTATTTAAGGTATTAACATTTTTTATGGAAAAAAGTAACGAACTGGTCATAATGTTGAATATCAATTATTTCTCCTTATGTATAAACGCTGTTACATAATAGAAAAGTAGCTATAATTTTGAATATAATACAGGATTTATAATGAAATTCTGGTAACGTTTCGTAAATCACAGTTCACCTTGCCCGGTATTATAAGACTCTCCAATAGCAGAGGACTCTTTATTTGCGTTGACAGACGTTAATTAAACTTGAACTTTGCCTATGTCTGTACATTTAATAGCCTCTCGCTTTGTTAAACAATAATATCAACGAATAAAGGCAGCTGTATTTACCTTTGGAAGCTTTTCGAAATACGGATAGAGAAGCCTGTTCGAAATCATTTAAATTAATTCGGTACTCTGATTACTAAACCGTAAAAGTTAAAAATAACATAGCCTCTTAACATAAATATATAAAATTATGAATTTGTAACAATCAAAGGATCCAATCGTCACGAGAGGTTGTATTTTTTAAATATAGCGATAATTTTGACCATACAAACATCTCAAACGTAGTAAATGAGTACAGTAACGACAAAATAATATAGGAAGTTACATCACAAAATTGCAAACAATTCAAAATATGTTTTTTTATGATAAATGATGTTTACAATCATCATCATCATCCTTCAAAAATCCTCGACAATGGCAGCGTCTTTCTTCTTTATAAATTTCTGAAATTTTAATTGCCGCCAAAATGATAGTGATAAAAAAAGCGACTTAAGGCCGCCTATTGTGTACATTTCTGTTATTTCTGTTTGTGATTTTAATTTCTGTATACATACGTAGGTAATGCATAAAGTTTGCGTGCTGTGTTAATAAAAGTAGACATATTTCTAAGAAGAACACAAAAAGACAGATAACAATTTTATGACTTTTTTTCTTATTAAAAGCTATCATGGACTGGTTTAAATTCTTCATCAGCATATTCCAAACAAAGCAGTAAATTTTTTAAGTGGACGTTGGGTACTTGGAGACATAATAAGAAGGAGGCCGAAAGCCGCTGATTGCCGATGTATCAATGTCGATGATGATGCGCATTTTTATTTAGATCTGCTTTATGATGTTAGAAAACAGCATCACATGTAATTTTCTCCAGGGCCACCGTACGGATAAGTAGCAGCGAATCACATAAATCGAACCTTATCACAAGCCTATCTGAGCAGCCATTCTATTCAATTCTTACTTTAAATTTACTGCCATAAACGTAAAGAACTTAGACGCATATATAGAAATCAATTGAAGTATTTGTTACTTACTACTATATATAAATTATGACTGAATCCCATTATACATAGATTTAAATTTCTATTTTTATAATATTTATAGTCTCCTTTTTTAATGTTCACACATCTAGTTTATTTCCTGAAAAACAAACATTACTTATTTTTTCTTCAAAAATATCTTATGCACAAACAGATTTGTTGTTTACCTAAAAAGAGAAAAGAAATCCCAAAACATTTTCAGAGTTCAAGTGCTTACGGTTCGAATTGTGAAATCGCATCGTTGCTGTTGTTTCACCGCTCACTGAAGATTTGTAAGAAAAATAGAGCCACAAAGGGGAACCTTTAATTCTGTATTTGTTCCACGTAATTTCAAAACTATGTCACGATAGATATGCAAGGGACGAGATCGGATTGTGCGGTGCTTAAGCCTGGACCGTCGCCAAGACGCCAGAGGACGAAAGGACTATTGCGGCTTCAAATTGATTGCATCTATTAAGAGCAATATCAATAAAACCGAAATAAAACATCGCTGTCTGAGTCGAATTGTCACAGCGGGTCCACATAAACAGATATTCTTAGTAGTAGGTATTTCGGGGCCCGAGAAAAACATCACATTATGAAGCGTGAATCATCGGAGCAGTGTTTGCGACAGTTATGGCGGCATTCTGCTGAGTTATTGTGCTCCAGTCTCAAGTCTACTGTGATTTAACGTCCACCGGTCGTTATTTCTCTTATACCATTCCTACTTATGGTCCATTGAGGTTTGTTCCAGCTACGTTGCAAAACCTCCGGTGAAAGATTTTTTTCATTCAAGTCATTGAAATTTACTGTACTGTTCTAATTTGTAGCACTAGGAAGAAATTTATTTCGCGTACCGTTAATTGTTTTTATATAAAATTTATTCATACTACAAATAAAAATACTAAACATACATTTAGCTTTTACTGTAGTCGAATTTTAAAAACTTGAAAACGTCAAGTCGTAAAAGGTCAACTTAAATGCCTACAGGCATTCTATGTCAAATCTAAGCTAAGAAAATGTTAAAAATTTATAAGGCAGGTTGAATATAACTGTATATTTAAGTTAATAACTTACAATATACATACATTTATAAAGTATTATACATTTTCAATGCTAAATCTGTTCGAGTACATAGCCTTAGTGTTTTTATTTAATATTTATGCTTGCAGAGTATTAAAAAGATCAGGACATTTTAAATATCGTAACAGAAAATATTTATAACTAAATAACTCATTTCATTGAAAGTGACGAATTATATTAGAAAATCATTACTAATAACTGTAATCAAGTTGTAGATGCGCAAGGTGAAATTATTATGAAGCCCGAAGCTATATCATTTGTGAAATAATCTTGGGATTTATTAATTTGAACAATAGCCTTATCACACCCAAACAATATTTCCAGCTGATTACACGGGGAGATGTTGTATTAAAATTTCGGCCCGGCCCGCGGCTCGGAGTTAGACATTCAGGCTGTGAAATGAAGCATCAAATCCACAAAAATTAGACAAGCGAACAATTTAGCCCGAATTCGCCGTTCGCACGGACCATTTAACCCAATAAATTTAGACCATTACCCGTGTCCAAGCGGCGCGGCCATAAAGCGTTTTAAAGCGCCCGTGTCGCTTCGGAAACTCGTAACGCTTTTTTTTTTAACGAAGACAGCAATGAAATTAATTCTGCATAATTGGACCATTACGGCAACGTTTGGACGGACGCGCCGCTATCGCGAAGCGTTTCGCACATGTGGTGTTAACATACTATCTGTTAGGGTATATCAAGATACATCCGATAGCGAGAAAAAATATAATTTATCAGAAAATTAAAAAAAAAACAATGTTCTTTTTTCTATCTGCAATGAGATAATACTTGACATCAATTACATAAGGTGTTAAGTGATAATGAATTGAATCATGCTCGTCCATAGTAATCTGATATGTTGACAGCCGTAACACAGTAATGCAGAAACCTTTACCATGTTTTATATTTATTTATAGCCATTATTTATATTTACAAAATATGGTGAAGGTATGTAGCAGCGGGTTTAAAAGATTTTTGTTACCATCCAGGTAGGCTTTAGGCTTGTTTTATGGTATTTCGAACTGCCTCCACGACGCAGTTGTTGCAGGAGTTCAATTCAAAAGCCATATAAATAATGGAGTATGAATGGTGAAAGGGTTTTTCGAATTGTTGTATTACGAAAGTCAGGCAAAAGAGAGCTAAAGTATTCTAGGTCAGCTCGCTTCACCATCTTAAGCTTCATTTTCTTACAAAACACTTAGATCTTTACAGAGTTTTACTTTTCCAAGTCGATGATGAAGAGTGATGGTTTTAGAAAAAGCTGTAAGAGTGTTTATTGATATAACGACTTTCCCATCATCTTATTTTTGTTTTCATGTAAATGGCAGGGGTTGGGAGTTCCCACACAATGAGAATTTCAAGGCCACGAAGCAAACAAGTCATAGAGCAAGAGGAGAGAGAATCGGAGTTTATATATGAGATTTGGAATGTTTTACATGAAATTGTTTATAATAAACAACTCAAAAATACCCCAATTTGAATTATTTCAAAAGATTAAACATGTATAATATTTTATAAACAACAACTAAATAGTATGTTTTATGTATTGCCAGCGTGTGGTTTCGGCATGAACTGTACACCGTACATTTCCAATTTATTTCCAAAAACACATCGCAGAGTGCTGTTCGTCAGATAATCCATTTGGATATGAATTTGTTAACGTAACTACTGGTACATGAAACAAAGTAAATAGAGCGGTGCGCGCGTTATTATAGCTAACGCGCGTTCGGTAAACATTTCGCTTGGGGGCAGAAGCCGAACGTATAATGGAAAAATGGATTACAGCTCGCAGTAGCAGACGCTGCATAAACTATGCATAGAGAGACAGTAAGCCCCCGCCGAATGTATGAAACAATTTGAATAAATAAGCAACATCTGGAGCTGTCTAATATCGGTAAGTTCTATCGGCTTACGATAATACAAAATCAATACGGTAAGCTCCAATTAATCGGCCCGTAAAGCCTCTCCGGACGGAAGTTGGCAGCGCTTACATCGCTTTATGCTCCACCTTCGCGTGCACCGACCGAAATTATTCCCTTTATGGGGCGTCATACATAAATAATAAAGAGCAAATTTATTTTTGATGGCGAGCGTGCAAGTTTAATGGCCACTATTTTTGATATTCGCGCAGCGTTTGAATTTTCAGTTGAATTACCTTTTATCGGCTTACGGCCCGCGTGTATGAGTACTCTTCAATATCGAACCTGTAGTTTATACGTAAACTGTAAACACTTTTATAAACTTTATAAACCTACCTCTTTTCTCCTTGTAATATATAAACTACATATAATTTCATACGACTTAACAAAGTACTCATTAACAGAACATTGTTTGCTATATAAATAATATTTATTTACAGCAAAACTAATCACTCTGTTCACTTTGACTAAAATCTAAATAAACAACACTGCCTGAAATTTTGAATATACTATAGAAAAATGTACTGTGTTTAGTTAATCTATCAAAACTATTGCAGACTAGAAATCTTTTTCAACGATAAAAAGTTGTGTTATAAATCATTACTCCAAATAGACGTGGTAACGGTAACACGTATAACTTTGATTATTTGAAGTGTAAAATAAATCTAATATTCAACGTACAAATTGTTTACAGTATGAACATTTACAAAGCATCGATATTGGTATTTTAGATTAGATTCATCACACGAACGGAATCTACGATTTCTTTCTAGATCGTGTGACGTATTACGTTTGAATCTATCAATAGCGCCGATGAAAAGGAAAATGTATTGCGGTGTAATTTTTCAAAACAGGCCAACTGGAAATAACATTGAGATTGTAGATAGAAGCGATTTCGTTAAGGAATAGATCTAACATCTCACACTTGCGCTCGCGGCGGATTTGTTAAAAGGAAATAATAAAAATAATTATTTGACAATTTTAACAAAGTTGAAATCATTATTTTCCTTATAAGCTTCGCAGCATCGCTGTACAAGCAACGAGATCTCTTCCCTTTTATTTGTTCCTCCATTTCCAATAAATTAGGAACTAATAGTTGCTATCAATATCAATTTTATTTATGTTTTACTTACAGATAATTACTGGGGTATCGAGACTTAACCTTATGTCTCAAGATGACATGCGTAGTGTGGTGCTGTGTAAGATTTAATTAATTTACTTTTATTATTTTTGATCCAGTTGCAATCCCAAATAAAATTGCAAAACCATACAAAATACAGTATCTATTGTACATGGAAATCGAAACGTTGTACGGATTCGTATGAAACGAGCATTAATTAATGTTAACATGCTGGTTAATTAATACTCAAACTTTTCATATGATAATCGTAGCTTTGTTTAATTGTATAGAAACGTGAACTGCTATGTTTCACTCTTATTGTTAACATAAATACACTTCTATATACATATGTATTTGCACCGAAATAAACGTATTAAAGTATACATACACGTTACTACAATACTATAATATACTATACAGTATACATTTACTAATATACTTAAAGCTTAAAGACTTGCTCAATGAATACTTATGACTCTGAACTTACTGCCGAAACAAATACTAATTAAATTATGACGAATACTACAATCTCGTTCATGTCTATATTCGATCAATTATGTTGAGTCAATTAAATTCTGAAATAATTGGTAAAATTTAAACTTGATTAAAATATACACAGAAATACAAATTCAAGGGTTAAAGTAATAACATTCTTCTCTTTGGTTAGTGATTAATAAAGGACTGGATGCTCACGACCATCTGAACACTTGCATCTGATATGATAGACTACAAGTGTACACCTATTCCTACTAAGGATGATTCGCGTGCCTATTGAAATGAATAAACATCCGTATTTTTATAAGGTGGATAGTTGGGTTATACCTCGTGCTTTGGATTTCATTACTAATAACAATTAAAGCAAATCCTTAGCGTACCACTAGAAGACTTCAAGGCATAGTGAGCATATTCCGCGAAGACTGTACTACAAACAGTAATTAAAGAGCTCTAAGTACTCCGTGATAACTATAAAGTCTGTATGTCTGTCAGGTTCTGTCTGATAACTCACGCTTCCCGTAATAATGGTTGAAACGTGATGAAATCCGTAAACAATTTAGTTTTTTTTCTCTTTATTTTGGCACCAACAGTGATTACATTAAGAAAGAAAAAAATAATAAAAGAAAATTAGAATCAATTTGTATCTATACTCGTAACAGCTGTTCAGATTGATATATTAAAAGTAAGATTTTGGTTTTGAAAGCGGTCAAAGAGTTATTGAACAGATCAATTTCATATTTTCTTTTTGTATTTAGTAACACATCTAGTAAAGAAGTTATTAAATGAATAGTTCTTGTGAAACATTGGTGGTGAAAACAGGTTAATGATGCGATAGGAACGGACGGGGAGACGAACTTTAAGCTTTATAATATTTGCGTAAATATAACAAATCACTGTAAATTTTACCAACAGTATTTACGTAGAAAAGCAAAGCGTAAATTTCCTGCAATTCCATTAAAACAAAATCGATGTAAGCTTCAATTAATTAGATGCATGTTTTGCTTTCGCAGCGGCCGCGTGCCCGGGCTTTTTACCCGGTAACGTAATTCCGTGTATTGTTGCCCGTGGCTTTTTAGTTTTTTTCCGGTTATTTAATAACATGTGCGATTGTATTTTCGACGGACAACGGAGATCCTTTGTCTTCAATGCTAAAGCATACGCAACGAATTAAATACAAAACGTTATCTTTATTCAATGGAAGTATCAGAAATAGTATAGTAAGTTTTGTTAATCTTTAATTCAAAGTAATGAGAATACACTCTTTTCATTTTGCACTTTGTGCTTTGTTATTTTCATAAAACAGCTCATGCTTTATTAGTTACTGCAATACCATATGAGTTCTCAAAAATTCTATGTAATCCACTGAACAAATGTTCTGTACGTTGTCAATTTTTAAGAAACTCTGCCCCATAGATAACGAAACGTACCTTTCTATTATTAGAAGGTCTCTGTGTGTAATATCGCCCATACTACCGCAAAGCCTATTACTGTCAAACAGTATTCTAACATGTATACAAAACACTGTTAGTAATGAAATTACCATTGAGGTAACTAGACTTAATATCACAGAGGTACGAGATTTGCGAATGGATTTTGGTGCTGTGTGACTATCCTAATTAGTGCCACATTGTATGCAGACTGTTTACCAGCAGGTGAAAATCCCGTTTGTTTCATCAATATTTCCCATTACAGCTCAGATTCCAATGCTCCATATTTTAAAGCCTATTCATACAAATGTTGTTTTAAATAAAGTTAAAGCCGTCATTTTCCGCGGAGCTTTTGTTGTTTCATCCCGAATAAACCCGGGCACATAATACGTTTTACGTGTAACGATAGCACTATAGAATTCACAGAGAGATTTTCATTGAACACACAAAATTGCGTATTGCGTTCGACAACCAATGCAACGCTGAATAGCTTGTTACAGATACTGAAAAGAACGGTGGAGTTGTCAACAAACCAATCACTTTAAAATGTGACATGAAAAGATATCACATGAATACATGCAATTTTTGCTTTCACTACGATTATTAACTTACGTCAGAGTTCAATAGGTCCCTGGTTCGACTCCCCGGCCAGATGTTGTGGATTAGTAATGCTGCATCCGTTTGCTAGGTTCGGGCTGTACATGAGACTTCACCATCTTATTGATTGTAGGTCTCTATGGTAAGTGCCATCTTAGCTCTTAGTCTGTCGTCATCTTAGGTGATGCAGTATCATTCTAGCTATCGCTTTGATATTATGGATAGGCACAGGCATGGAAGAGAAAAATAAGGAAAATTGACTACACCACCACATGGGGTACATGGCCAGGAAGAGATAGAGAGAGAGATATGTTAACTTACAGGCATAAAAACTGTAGTGCAGTTTCAGCTACGACAAATGTTATAGCTAAGAAGTAGTACACAGTATAATAAAAACCATATATAAGTATTATAAGTTAACTTAGTGAACAAAGCATAAATTAAGTGTTCTCTTAATGACTTAGATTAAAAAAAATTAAAATTAGGTAATTTAGCGATAGTAAGAATGTTTATATCACATTGTACTTGTTGCGTTGTGAAATTATTACTCTTCTCACCTTAAACATTTCACTAAAACTTCACCAACTTAATTTTGCAACGGTTTTGTACAAAAAAAATTACTGTCATATATAGTAGTTATAAAGGCTCTATGTTTTTGGCGAACAATGAGATCGTTGCGGGTATGCGGTGTGGTGTGTAATTTTATTTAATCGCACACAACACAATGACGAGGTCCGAACAATGCCCATATAAACCACCCTTTCAAGTTTTGTTAAGTATCACACATACGACAACACGTACTTTACTAATATGAAACTTAGTACAGAAATTGGTTCATGCTTATTTTGTTGTCTTGCCAGTTGGCAAATGCCAACTCTTTTCCATTCGCTTCTATTCTTCATCATTACTTCGATAATCCCTCCTGTTATACACAAAACACATAACATTTAACATATTTTTTACTTATTTCATATGAATAGAAGAAAAGAAACTGTTTTTTTATGTAATAAGTAATAGGTGCAATGAATTATAACATTTTAACTATATATAAAAGATATGTTATATACTGATTTTTAGTACAGCACATGTTTTAGGTAGCAAGTACATACCGCTATAACTTAAGCAAAATACATACTACTAAAGACTTTAAAATGTATTTTCATACCACACATAGTTTTTTACATATTAGCCTGATTTTGGCGTTTCTGTTTGATTCGAGAGTACGACACAGTTTGTATCACACAAATGAAAAAAGAGACACTTTCTTAGTGTACACATACTACAAATTTTATTTTATATTCTTTTTATTTTAAAGTATTAAGTTATAGAAAAAAGTGTTTGATATTTTAAATGAAATCTCGTCTCATGCAAATCCTTTGATCGGACGCACCTTTATTCTGCGCAGGTAAAACAATCGCGTTGTAATTAACCGCACAATACGCCTTTCGATAACACGATAAAACCGAATCAAGGTGGAACAGCGTGAGTCGGAGGGAGAGGGGTGGATGTGAAAAAACTGACACAAAAACGTTAGAGGGCAACGAGAGCTTTGTTAGGTAACAGCTGGGAGCCATTTGCACACAATACGTGGACTTAATCACGCGATTCTTTAGTATACCGTCTTGAGGTGGATCAACGTAGACGAATGGACCACCCCACCACCACCACCACCCCACGCTCATCGCATGCGATGTACCCCCGAGGGGAACCTGCGTGTCCTGACCCACACTCAGTCTCAGAGTTTTTAGGAAACAATATTCTGACAACTTCAGTTCAAATGATGTTAACAAGATTGTACAATATATTATTTGCTTACGTTTTTTTTTGTAAGCACTGAATGTAAATGTACAATTATACCTTATTTAATAACATTAATACACAGTTTAAATTCACATCATTCCCTTTTCGTATGAGTGGTTTATATTTAACAGTCCACATGTATATAACAAGTAACCTTTGCAGAATAATTAAAACCAGAGTTGTAATCTTTTTTGGACGCGGGTCAAAATTAACTAAAATATAGGTATGAAAGAAACATTATCGACCTCTGAGGTCATGCGTCACGATACCTGGATTATAACATTACAATTATCGCATCAATAGTTGCATTCAGTGTGAGCGGATGAATATTGTACGGGCAAATAATTAAGGCCGCCGAAGCGAGGCCGCGTTGTGTGTGTGAAATTCAGGAAATTGTAGTTTAACAGGCCACGGGAGAGAGCGGATTATTCACAGCTTTGTCCCTGTAATCGGGGCTGACGATCTACCGCACCTGACGGCCTCTATTGTTCATAATTTACACTGAAAACGGCTCTCGTCCGCAATTATTTTCGTGCTTACTTTCCACGTTAGACGAAACAGATTCCAGTTGGTGGTGCACCAGCTGGCAACCTCGTATCTTAATCTATCGTCATGACAGTATTACTGTGTTGAGATGATAACGTATCTGAGTATCCATGGCCACAATTTCAAATATAAGACATAGTATTGACTTACTGCTGCTCTTTACTCATTTTAATATATATAATTTAAATTTTAGATTACTCAGTTTATTTAATTTAATACGCCATTGTGTTTCTATCGTAATCAAGTTTTTTTTTGTAGATTTTAGACATAATTATTGATCTGATCCAAAGTCATTGAATTAAAAAAAATTACTAATATCAGGTAATTCCTTATTTTAAGATATATTTTAAATACAAGAATTTAAAATAAGTAATTTCGATTTTATAACACAAATAATTAATATTTACCAACGCAGCGATTACTTTTTTCGCCAAACAGTAATGTTCATTGTTATATATTATTAGAGCGTTCTTGTTAAATTACTGCGGTAACAAGATATTTTAAATACCAAGGCAACAACCGTAAGATTGTGTTGTAAATATCCTAACTAGCGCTACATTATTATCAACGTTACTATAACCACCAGATCAAAGTTCTTCCTCTCGGTGCATAATGAAACAAAAATTAGCTCTTATTAGTGTGAAATCAAAAAAGAGCTTATTTCTATTCATGATACTAATACTAAAATGAAATGTTTAATTACTTTAAATGTTTGGTAGTTAGCTAAGTAATATGAAACCCCTTTTCACGCCAAACGAATCACACAAAAGTGTAAATAATTCATAGAGCGGATGGAGTCCGGTCGAACTGGCTGCCGTTGGCATTTGCTTGGCAGTCACGTAAAGGACGGGATTGCTCAAGACGTTGTCGACCCTGCACGGGATCCAACGACTTATTTCGCATTATAATTAATTAAAACCTCCACCAACTGGGCCACCATCATATATACTGGTAACGATTTGCATGTGAATGTAGTTAATTGGGAAAGGTTTTTACAAAATGTAGTCGATGATAAACAGCATTTAACTTGCGATTTAAAAAAGCGTGTCTTTTTGTGTACTTTGTCATGATTTCATTTATATAAAAAATGAAGTGATGGATTACAACTATTATATAATAACAAAGAACATATATAACTTTTATAGATTTTCATAATTCAGGGATTAGTTTTTTTAATCCATTTATCATAAACTTAAAAGCTCAAGCTATAGCATTCTTAATCCTTTCCATGTCGTCATGTAATGATATTTTAAGTTCAACATGCCCCAACTTATATTTTTTTAATTTCATTAGGAACCATACTTAAAGACAACATATTCAGACAGATTTAATTATATAATACAGTAAACTTAAATAATAAATATATTTTTTTACAAACACTGACTCCATTTTTGAATCACGCCTAATCTTAATACGTGATTCATATACTTTACTACGTTTTGTTTTTCTGAGTTTATAGTTAAGTATAATTTTGTCTTTTAGTTATAGACATATTCTTAAATAATAGCATCAAAATAAATGAGAATAAAAAAGTAAGGTTAAGCAGCAGGTTGTGATAAAAGAGCACATATCAAAATTACCGTCCAGCTTCGTTTATATATCGGCCAACGGGGGATAATTGCGCCCGTAATCATCCCCCGCTCTGGGGCCTGCGTGTAACCTTGTAGCATCTACAACCTTGTAACAACTACATTATAAGTAAGAAACAATGTTTGTTATTAACAAGAAAAATATTAAGAAGCAGTTTTTTAAACTTTTAACATCTGCCACAAGCTAAACACGTAAATGAACAAATGTAAAGTTTAAAAATGATCTACTAGAGTTTAGTAAATTATGAAATTTTTACAAATACTTTACACCTTTTATTGTAGATATACTAATAAAGAATTTTTAATCGAACATTGCCCACTGAAAAGATTTTTTAAACAGCCTAATCTTTTTGATAAATAAGAAAAAAATATATACAACTTCTTTGAGAAATATTTTAATTGCTACATAACACAAGAGAAAATCGCTTCGTTTTATATTGATTTGTATATTATATTACATGACGTGATACGGGGCACGAATTATTAATATTTCATCAAACAAATATATAACGGATACTTGAATAATGTAACGTGTTATTAGTGTTATATTAGGGCCTAATTGCTAATCACTACACTACACTCAAAGCTCCAAACTACGTCGTTATGTGTTAATCGCACAAAGCGCCAGTTTAATATTGTTCAGAATTATTGAACAACAATAAATGACTTAAGTTTTGATATCATTATTATTTACCGAAACAAAAAGCTCACTTAATGTTCCCACAGCTGGGATTACACCAGAACATAATCTGTCTTTAACACTGCTATTTGTTAGTATACATAATATATAACACATAATGAGACTTTGGAACAACGGTTGGCATAGATTTTTATAAATTTTACTAATTTTCTATTGACCATCGTTTTTGCAAATAACTTACGCAAATAATGAAAGATGAAACTCAAACTTTAGGAACTTCTTTGTCAGATGTTTTTGAGTCGCTAGTCTATTCCGGTGGAAGTGGTGCTGGGAGACTAATCCCGATCTGATGAAGGTTGCAGGAAACCGCTGGATATGCCAGTGAGAACGACTGAAGTGGAGATCTTTATACGAATGTTTTAACTCTTTTATCTAATATAATTAAATAATCTGTTTAATCGTACAAAGCCTTAAATTTTTTTAGAGAAATAAATGCTTTTATTCTTGCTCTTTGTGGAAGTTCCATGTAAAGCAGTGGGTGTCTATGTAAAATGTTAAACCCATTCTGAAACTTAAAAACTGTAAGGAGTAAACTCATATATTTTTAACATATAGTCATTTCAAACCAGACCGCCGACCGAGATTACACGAAAGCTGATGAAACATTCTTCTAGAAAAACGCTACTAAACTGTTTTCTCAACTTTTGTAAAACGTAACATACTCTTTCTATATTTATGTATTCACGTAGAACAAAGGCAACGTTGTGATCCGTCGCTGTTCATACTCCAACATTGTATGGCGCTTTACGCCAAACAAAATCAACTTGTAAATCGCACCGAGCTGAATACGACTGCTATAAAAAATACAAAAGCTGTTGCCTAAATATATAAACTCCAAATAAATAATATACAATATGAAATTTGTCCTCTGCAGTAATATTATGAAAATTAATTCAAATTACAAGTCAATAATCTCTAGACGAATTGAAGTTTCATCTCAAGAAATTTTCTAATCAATTTTGCTAATGTATCTCTTCTTTTATACATTAGTAATTTTTATACATTAGTAATTTTTAACTCTACTTCGTTTAAAAATACTTTGTAATACATTGTTTTCTTTCTTATTAGTATTTATGGTTAAACTTAACATGAATAGCGTTTCTTTGATCAATAAACTGTGAGCATTCCTTTACATACACGGTATGCCGATATAAATTGCCATCTTACAAATAATAACCATCGAAGGCAATTAATCACGGAAGGATACAACATTATTGATAATACATCACAGTCTATGATATAGTATGAAATATATTACACATTACCTTTCACCGTATAACATACAATGATGTATTGTCCAGAACATATATCATATATGTTATAGAATTATTAAATGTCTTTCATTTTAAATCCTTAATTATACAAACCATTAAAAGGATACTGTGTGTTTAACGTTTATATTTAATTAGTGTGCTTATATATACATATGTTTTATAACTTGTGAACAGCTAGATCGTATTTAGTCCATTTTTTTCAATTAAATTCCGTAGGAGTAACTTGTATCTTTTCCTTATTCATCAATATCATACATATTAAAATTTTAATATATTGCTGTTAAAATTAAAAAACGAAAAGCTATACCTTTACATTTTTTTTTTATTTTTATATACATGTTATATTGGCTTCATATTAAATAAAAAAATCAATAGAAACTTTTCGGTGGACTTAATGCCTTTGCCTTTAATTTCAGGTCTACCTTTGATGATGTAGAGATGAAATAATTAAAAAAATGATTACAAAAATCTTTTAGTTATGATTTCTTATATCGCACATTAATATTTTTCATAATTATAAAATAATCCGCTAAATTCATCTCATTAAAATATTATGTTTGTTTCGAAACTGTTTTGATAATTTGTTTTCAATACGATTTTTATTAAGATCAAATGTATGTAAGCAGTTTATAATGTTTTTACCGGTTACAAATTCAATTGAGTTTTAGGCCGCCTCGTTCAGCCGTCATACTAATTTCTTAACGGTCATCAAGGGATTTCCATGGTGTAATCAACGCAGCTATACCTGCGGCCCCGGGGATTCGAACTGGAAGCCTTTAATTACCGTTATGTACTCCTCACCGTATCCCCCAACCGACGCTGCTTATCCACGGCTTAAGATGAACCTCCCGGCTTTACTTTGAGGATTCATTTTCATCATTCAATTCCTAAGGGCTTCTATTGCCGTTGTACAGTTTGTTAAAGTAATTTTCTACTTGGCAGTTTAATAGCGTTTAATTGCTCTTTAAGCAAGGTTAAATATGATCATGCAGTTTAAAGATCAAACGAATTTTGTATCAAGTTATTAATATATACCACGACTAGAGTATTGTATATTAAATGTTGCTAAAGACAAAGAAAGTAAGGTTGTGTATGTGCTTGTAGGATACCATTAGTTCATCACCATTCACCATTGGCTACTACAGTTCGATTGGCTTTATATGGTTTGTCTAACTATGGCCGTCGTACTGCTGATGATGATGGTGATCAACACATTTCAATAATCGATTTTAAACTTACAATTCTTTGAAAAAAAAAATATATGTTGTACAATATTAACAACGTAATTGTTATAATAATTAAACTGTTATAATTTAAATAGAAGTAATAGCATTATTAATAATTTATTTTAACTATTTTGACTTCATGTAAACTACATCCGTGGCACACGGACTAGTTACTTATATATTAACACAGGTCCTCAATTCCATTCCATGGCTACATATTTTTAGACGGATGGTAGTTATACCTTTTTAGAGCTACTACCCTCATATTTTAAATCTACCGCCGTAACATAATCGGTTGTTAAAATTAGAGCCAGAGGTACTCCTGAAGTCAATTTATACCATTGTGGACAAAAAAGTTGGAAATTCCAAATTTTTCCATTGTTTTAGATACTTTCTAAATAATGATATAACATAGGACAAACTAAAAACCGGTACCTCATCGTCATATAATCTGTATTGTGTTGGTTCGCGCGGTGTTATTAAATTATCGCGAGGGTGGTTCGGCTTTAATAGTATTATAATGTACCGCGTCGTTACACGCGCCTGCGAACAATACAACCTATAATAACATCGGAGCAACTATTTATTTACACTCCTCTACAGATTATGTGTACCAATTATGCGCCTTTGTTAACATAAATACAGTTATATCCTGAACAGCGACCTCGTAGTCATACCGTAAGTACATATTCAATAGTTCATAGGATCTAGGATACTTTTTGTTTATTCTATCTAAATACTATCGTATGATAATAGTTATTTTGAAATATATAATGTAAAAAAATATTAGTTTAGTATTTTTGCTGGGTAATACAGCTTTCGTGACAACATGTTTTGATGACAGAAAATACATAATTATTATCATTTGTTAATTGCAAAGATTGTGTGATTTGTGAAATGCTTATGTTATCTGTAAAACGCTATTATTTATGAGTATCTGAACTATTTATAAGAATATCTAATCAGTCGTTATTTTACCTACCAAAAAACGTTACATGAAATTTCTTTTTAACTCTTTAGTTCCTTTTTTTATGTATGTTCTGGCAACATTTCTTACAGGTGTTTCTATTTTAATTCTTTTGATAATTGTGTTTAAGAGAACTTCGCTGCGACAAACAATTATATTTGTCCGTCGATTTCTAAATTTTCGTTAATAAATTACTCGATTCTTTTAAGTTTTCTTAAAAAATTTATACTGGAAATACGTTTTTCGTTGAAAAGCTTAATTATCAACTGTTCTAAGAGGCGTAAAAAAACTGTGTCGAATATAAATAAAAGATTGCATTAAAAGTTTCTCTTAGAAAACGAAACCTTAAGTTTCACTTCAACGTTTCCTGTTTGTAAATAGATTTGTAAAGGATAAAACGTTCCTGAAATTCTCGCTTACTCATAAAATGACTTTTAGTATAATCTCTTTAGCGTTCGAATAGAAATACTCGAGTACGGGAATTTAAATTGAGACAGTTACTCCGATGTGGATGTTGCAAAGAGACTTGCAGCTTTTGTGAGCTGGAACAAGCTGGCATGAAACGTCCCTGTAAGTTCTTAACGGTACTGACAAATTCCAACGGAACGATCTTAGTACTTTCTGGCTGGAAATTTTAAGTTCTTAATGAAGTTTACTAGTAAAACTGTATTGTTTATAGCACAACAAATTAAAGTGAAGTTCTTGGGACTATATAACATGAAGACTATATTTTAAGCAATGATATTTATTAACAAAAATAGAATTGAGTTTTAAAATAATGTACGTTACAGGAGAAATTATTAACAGGCGCAAAATCAAATGCTTTTGAAACATGAGACGAAACATCTAATGTTTCAAAGCACCGAACACAATATTGTGTATAACATCCGAACTATCTTTACATTGTTTTCTGACAGATGAACGGTTTGCACATCTCGAAGTTTCGACGGAAAAAAAAAATACATTGCAGTTATTAAATAGCAAGCACATATTTACACAATACTATAAAAAAAAAACTCGTGCTTAATAATTATACACATATATATTTTATAGATTTGTGCTTGACTATGTTCCCACTTGACCGTAAGCGGAGATGTAGTCTAGGTGACAAAGCGCATTAATCTAAAAGCATATTCATCATTATCATCAACTACCCGTTGCAGTCCACTGCTAGACAAAAGCCTTCCCCAAGGAACGCCACTTAGCCCAATCTTCGCCTATGCACATCCAAATGCTATCAGCCTCCTTGCGCAGATCGTCGCTCCATCTGATAAAGATATAGTTCGAAAGCCGTATTCATGCCTCTTATGTTTATGTAAAAATAAAGGAATTGGTGATGATGAAGTAACTTGTGTTGTGTGGTGGCAGGTGGCGACGACACGGCTGCCGATGCCGACGTTCTCGCCGCGCGCTGTGCTGATGTACAGCGCGGCGGTGGGCGGCGAGGGTGCGGTGGCGCTGCAGCTGCGGGAGGCGGCACCCGGGGAGATCGAAGCCGCGAAGCTCCACGAGGAGAGGCTGGCCTTCGCCTGCCACGAGCCGGAACTGCTCGCTGATCTGTTACATGCCGCTACTGACATAGGTAAGCTATCAACTGTTTTATTTTTGGGTTATTTTAAAGCCGCGCTATTGGATACGCGGCTATATCTAACTTAGTTTAAAGCCTCGCTAATGGATACGGGGCTACAACTTTGTTTAGATATAAACAAGGTTTTTTGGTTGGGATGAGCCTCAAAATTTTGTAAATACGGGTTGAATTGGGATTTATATGTGTGCAGTTCGTTATAGAAGATTTGGTAATTGAGTTGGATAGATGAATAATAAGTGCTTGGTGTAAGTAGGGTTAGATCATTTTAAGTAGTGATTGGGAGAATAAAGTTGAGTGTGGAGAGTTGGTAGAATTTGTATTGGTTTTAAGTAGGAGCGGTATTTTGTTAGGTGTTTCGATCTGACGTTGGGTCGAGGAGTGGATGCCGTGGCATTTCACTATCATACGACCCTATTTCCTTAGTCGCCTCTTATGACACCCACGGGACGAGAGGGGGTGGCACTATTCTTTCACCGGTGCCACACGGTTGGCTCTCAACCGTTAAGACGTGTTAACCTAAAAGTTTCTAAATAACCATCTTACAAACAACTATGTGCACCCGCGAACTCATTTTAGAGACCTTGGTTAGTGCTTGTTTCTCCCGCTGGGTTAGTGTGCTGAAACAAACAAGTACGATAATATCGGGTAAATTACATTGTTCCAACCAGAATTTAACACTTATATTATGAACGATGACATGATAAGAAAGAATGAAACATTTATTCAGTACATAGTAATAATCAGGATTTAATAAAACAACGATAATTTTATTATTTCTAAAAACGTTTCCTTTTACCTTCTTACCTAAACGTTTTGTTTCCAAACTTTCTAAACCTAAATAACTTTATCAATCACCACAACATGATAATCATAATAGTGTAATGTTTTGTATATTTTATTGAACGTTTCTTCACAAATTTTTCCTCTTACGACTATAAAATAAATATATTCAACAAGCAACATTCAAAATACTTGGCGCTAATGTAATAACACAGTTATAGACAAAACCAGCAGTGTTGCCTGTAATTGAAGGACTGTAAAGCAGACGAGGACTTGGATTATCACGGGACCCGATCGAGTTAGCGGGCCGAAATTGAGCTTGCTAACTAGAGATTTATGCGACCTCATACAGCCCCGGGGAAATGTATTAATCACACTATATTCCAGCGATAACTTACAAGAGCATAAAACCGCCGTCAACAAAATTGGCATTCAGATGTCGCAGGCACGTTCAACTTGTTTTAACCCGATGCCTAGGGAAGAACTGCGAGGTGTATTCCACCACTCGTCTCCTCGGTCCGGAGCGGTTTGTATTTTGAAATTCAAATATCAAATTTTGCATTCGAAACTGACTCGGAGCATCGCACGAGCACACCGGACATACATAACTGGTAACATTGTCATTTACTACGTCTCTAGAATTTCTGCGCGTTGAAATATATTTTTGAAATATTCTTGTGTGCATTACATTTATGAGCATTTCTATTTCAAACACCGTTATAATATAATAAGAGTTTTGATGAACTGTCTGTTCACGTGAATGTAAACGCGAATTTTTCTTTAAAATTCCTGAAATATTTATCGTGTAAATTCTCTATAAACATTAAACATTTTGTTTAAAAAAATGTAAGGCTTCTTTGAAATTGGGTATGGTTTTCATATGAAAAACAAATATTTAGACATATTCTTATAATAATAAATCGTGCAATGTACTAATAAAACATGTTGATAGAAAACGAGATAAACCAGACATCTAATTTAACACAATTAAAATCATCAAAATACAACAACTTTTTAAAAGAGATCCTTGTAAAAATTGCCGGCTCATGCAACCGAATCACTTCGTAGGTCCGTAATTGAACAAGAGTTTTGCAAACCAATGAAATATAATACGTGTAGCCTAAAATTGAATCAATAATAAAAACTAACAATAATACATACAATATAAAAACACAAATGGATTTGTTTTAAGCGCCATCTTTCTTTCGTATAAAAATGTACCGTTATTCTATGAATTATAATTGTGTTAGAAAAACATACTTTTTTTAACAATACAATTTGTACAAGACATTGTACTGTTTGTACAAAAATATTAGGGAGTTATAAACTAGAACTCTTCAAAGAATGTATACATCAAGAAAAAAGGTATTTTGTAAGATGTATTGTCACTCTTGCGAATTGTTTTACCGCGCTTTCGCACGGCAAAGAAAAATCGCCGACAATACAAAAAAAAAGCTTTAATGTATATCTTACGGTTTTGATATATTTCTTAATTGTAGCTAACCGTAGTAGTTAATCATTCTCATAATAAATTATATGCATTCAGAGATTTAAAATTACAAATTTTGTCTTATATTATTAACGAATATGTACGTTTTCATATTTGTTAACAGTGATGCAAATAGAATTGTTATTAGAAATATTAATTATTTTCCAATGTATTAAAAGAGCCATATAGTCTGAAAAAGTAGTTCAACTCTTATACAAATTTATAGCACCCAACTCTTTACACTAAGGATGAGAAGTATTTACGTGACCTAGTTTTAAAACTAGGTATTTGCTTCGAAGTACACGCACCTGGTACAGAAGCAAAAAAAACTTTCAAGTTAGTAAAAGTTTAAAGTTTTTGTACTGTTTTACATGACAATGACTATTAGATTTAAATTTAATTTTATACATAACCTATTTTTCAGTAAGCCTGTACTGTTTTTCGTTAACAGCACGCAATGTACGGTGTACCAATTTTACATATTAATTTAATGGAAACAGAGAAAAGTACAAATCCCAAGACATATTTTAATTTTTAGGGTTGATTTTGCACTTCATAAAATTATATTTTAGGAAGAGGTTTAATTTTCTAGTTCCTGTAGCAAGTATTGAAAATATTTTAGAGTAATTTAAAACGTCATTTGCAAGTACATCTATTACTTTACACTCGTATCGCTAACGCAAACAATTTCGTCTATAGCTTTGTTGTTGGCACTTTTTTATTTAGATAAATGTCTTAAATCTATTTTATATTTATATTATAAGTATGTTAGTTTATAAGTTACTGAACATGGTTTAAACTTGTTTTTCGGCATTAAAATTAGAATTAAATATATTAATTTCAAGGTTAGAGTAGATAAGCCATTTTTGGCTGGGAGTCAATGTAAACTGAAATGTGAGTATTAAAGACATTTGAATCAGATATTTTAGATATAATTTATTTTTAAACATTGTTTAATTTTCTGAAGTTGTTCATATAAAATAATTAAGAAGTCAATAGTACCCTCCCCAGTAATACAATATACTTTATCACAAACCAAATAAAGCCACTGCAATTATAATAAAAACAAGAACGAAAATAAATACACTCTTTGCAAGTTCTTTATAAACAAATTGGAAATTCGGGAGAGACTTTTTTTTGTACACGAAAATTCAGTATTTCGTACAAGATTAACGCATGCGAACATCATAATTGGACCTCCACATAAATTCGCAGGAGGCTGCTTCTATTAAATTTTACGACAAACACGAACCCCCGTATAACTTTGTTAATAAAGGTTACAATATATTGTAACCGGATGCTGCACGGATTTTGAGAAAAGGCGCGGTTAGTAAACCTGCGAAACTAAAACAAAGCCGCGCGAAGATAACTAACAATGATATAAACTAATACTATTATGTACCAAAATTCATATATTACGTATAAAATTTGTAGTTTCGAAGGTCTCGGACCGTCCAGGAACTACCACAGAACCTTCTTTTACTGCTAAACAGTAGAGTAAAATTTCTGTGCTCTTTAAATGGTGCTAGACTACCTAACTAGACTAAATATCACATTAAATGCGATAAGTTTAAACATATACATCCTAAATGTAGACAGGTTAGATGGAAGGAACACTAATAGAAAAAACTGAAACAGATGTCTTCAAAAAAAGTATTTTGATATACTTCAATAATATTCAATGTAAGTAAATAGATCATTGCTCAACTACCACTTGACCTACTTGGTTTAATTACAAAGTAGAAGTTATAAATAAATATTATGTAACAAAACTTTTGTGTAAGTTAAGGATTATGTGAACTCTTCAGTTGGTTATGTTTTATGAAATATTCCACGTGCGATGATTAAATATATGATTGAAGAAATTACATTTAAGTCCTTTTCACATTGTCAATTTTAATATTGTCTAGGAATATTATTTTAATATTAGAGGAAATTCAAGCTGCTCGTCTCGTCGCAAAAAAATCAGCAGGTGCCAACAACTCTCAACCTGAAGGATATCACCCTGCCAATTCTTACCCTCTGGGGCACGTCAGACGTGTTCTGACAAGTGACAGCAGTCTTGTCATAATCCGACTAAATTCCAACTCTCAACACGAAATGTGTCTTCTGAGATAGTGAGAATGCCTATAACCGAAGCAACCAATAGAAACCTAAAAAATATTACTTGTGTGATCGAAAAAACATTAACAAGGACTGTATGTAGCATAACAAACTGTTTCATTTGTTACGGCAAAATATATTAGGTTAAGAAATCAGTACCATTTGATATTTTAGAATTGAATTAAGTTTACGGAAAAGCATATGTGAAATTGTAATACAAATTTAGTTGAAAAGTGAAATGAGAATTTAAAAAAGAAACTACGTTTTTTGTAAGTACTTAAACATTTGATCATATTTAACACAAATTAAATAAAATGTTTTACTTACCTAAGAAATTCACAAACGAAATATAAAAGTTTTTATTATAATGTAATTGTTTGAACGTGTTAACAAATTTTCTCAAATCATTACAGTAGCAGTTAATCATTGTAAATATTACGCAAACGGAAGAAAGCAACACATAATGAGACGAGGTTTTAAGTGAAACACAATTTTCTGCCTTAGATAAGTCTGTTACCAACAAACGTAAACCCTGCTTTGAAGTGGAGTTAAAACGCAAACCCTAGGATCTTCAACAAATACAGCCGGGCCTGGGGAGGAAATCTCTTAAACGATGATTCGATATAATTCCCGAGTGCGACTCACCAAAGTGCTTTCAGCGCAAGCTGCTCCTTTGTACGAGGGCGCAGCCTCCCGACGGTTCCTACTTTCTGCTAATCTTTAGCACAAACTTGATCTTTTCAATAAAATCTTTCGAAAAGTTTGTTGCTTAATCTGCAAACGGAAGTCGTTTCTTTTACCTGAAAAACTTGCCTTTCGCTTTTGAACCAATCTTATATTCACTCACTAGACATGAAAAAATATTAAACATGCTAAGGATAGTTTAAAAATGTAACTACTGTAAATTACATAATTTACAAATCTTCAATACAGAGCCGTAGACACCCACATAAAGAATGTACGTAAAAGTAAAAAATCAAAATGAAGAAGTTCAAAATTTTGAAAAGTACACAAATATGATAACGTAAAAATAAGTAGCATTAAAACGGACAATTCATTATGAAAACCTTGGGAAAAAATAAAATACGAATAAGGGGACGGTATCGCTAATTAAATATATAGTCGGCGTTTTATTTGAGAAAACATAACAAGGGCAAGTCGTTTACGAGGTATTTTTTGCCAAGTACGCGAGGGACAAAGGACCGGGGCGGCGTCACCGGATAATAATTTCAAGGAAACTGCCTGAGAGTTTTTTTCATAAAACAACCGAGAGCGGCGCACTCGGCCGCCGAAAGGAAATACTGCTCCATAAAGTTGCAAATGAAGCAATATCGCTCCCGAGTTGACTTACTGCCGAAAACTTAGAAACTGCTCAAGCGGACTGTAGCTGCAGTATACTTCAGCGGATCCGGCATAGCTGTTTACTTAATGTCATTTAATTAAACCGAATGGAGTGGATCGCATCAAACGGGCCCCGGGACTGGTCCATTTTGTAATTAATGTTGACCATTTCACAATGATCCTATGCGACCGCTCTCGAAACCGGAACCTTCGGATTATCTTTAATTGTTTCAATGGTACACACTATTTTGTTCCTGTTTATTTTTATATTACTCCTTTTGCATTCAACAGTTTTACTTTAATATCTTTAATAAAAAGAAGCAATTCCTGTTCATTGTTAGTACAAAATTATTACTAATACTCTAATAGATTTAATTCATAGAAAGATTTAAAAAAATATATATCACGCTTAAGCTATTTTGAATGAAGATATTTTATAACATGAACCCTCAGTGGAACACAATGTTCCCGGCGTAACCCGCAGTATTTCAGTTAGACATTTTACTAACTTATAATTATATTAACTATAGAATTAATATCCTGAATTACCGTTAACAGATAGCCAAGGATCAGACCGGCAACTCTGACCTTACATAATTATGAAAGTGCCCGGGGCGTGGACCAAGGAAATTACTCAAATGCCATAAATAATTTATAGAGATTTGGAGCAGAGCAAGTTTTGAGTGCTTTTAGGTATTTCCACGGCGGACTTACAATGCCCTTCGGCGAAACCGTTGCTTCAACAGGTATTATTCCTCTCGAATACCACACCTTTTTTACTATCCGCAAGTAACATGGGCAATACGGTTCGGTATAAATATCTTAATAAGCGCGACATTTTTGTGAACTCGAGTTTTACTCACCATCATGTAGCATTGCGATATTATAAATATACACTTTTTAACAACTAAAACAACATTAAACTTGTTCGAAATTATATTTAAATTTAGCTAAGTCTCCTATAATCGTTAGGTAACTAATCACTTAGAGAAGGTACCGAACGATAATAACTGTAATAGATAACTACTTGAAGGATTTACTCGAGCTCTTTATTGAAGATAGGTAAGGCTGAATATCAACAATGTAATGATTATGGACATACAATTAGACGAAGGATAGATATTTGGTAATCGTGATCTGTCTTTCAATTTTAGTGATATATTAACTAGACACTGACTTTAAATATATTTAATGCGTCGCAATCACTGGAAACATGTACGCTTTTAATACCAAAAGAAACAGTTATGCCATGTTTACAATAATCGTACAACTACTTAATTATAATCCTTTTTGTAAAAATTATGGTTTAATAATATATTTAAAACTCGTATTACACAACAAAAATATATACAATGATTAAATAAATCTTAGTGTGAAATATAATAGTACAATAATATGAACGAATTCATTCTAGTTTCTTACAAGTCAATGGAATTACTATTTTTCTAACAAAATGTTTGTATCAAAATATTTTCGCTTAATATCTAACATGTTTGAAAACAAAATTTTCATTTAATATTAAGAAAAAAGAAACGTTTTATTTATTGATTCTTTTATAATACTCAAATGAAATTATTGAAGAAACACATAGTAAAATTATGTATCTGTACCATTACCATCATTGTCGTCGTAAGTAGTGAAGAAATGTATAATTTTATACAATTAAAAAAGTTAAAATCGGTGCTGGTGTGTATTTCTAGAAGCGTGTTGCAAGTTTTTAAGTCGGTTCACGTTTTTAATGCCAGATTGCGAAGTGCTCCCGCGGGTGTAATTTGCTATATTGATGCAATATTTTTGCAGATGGCGATCACGACGGCCTGACAGCACTGTTGGGATCCGCCTCACCCGATTTCGCACAGACCTCCGATGCTTCCGACAGTTTACCACTGTCTGACCACGATAATGGTAAGTCATACAATAAATTTACTTCATAATCATAAAATAAACTTAATACTTTTATCGTCATCGAAAATAATCATGCAAGATATTGTTCTTAATGATGCGTACACTTCTACAAAGTATATGAACTATTCCAACAATAAATATGAAATTTAAACGCAATTCTAAAGATTTTTTTCCGTATGTAATAAACAATTTAAGTAACTTCCAGAAGACGTTGCATTAGTGTAAGTTAACTATGTCGGTACTTACGGAACATCAGTAAACGCAAATCACGTCAAAGGAGAAAAAGGCATACGGGAAACGTTATTAAGTGAACAGGGCTAATATATGAAAGACGTACGTCGCTTGAAAGACACCAGGATGCCGTAAAGTGTACTCGGGTACATTCGCTATGCTTTATACGTTTCGTACTCTAATATAAAATTCAAGCAAAGGAATTCCTAGTACACTGTACGATCATCAAAGGCGAGTCTTTACTTCCGTTGATGAAATAGCTTGACAAAGGTGAACGGCTTTCGTTTCTCAATCAGAGACAGAGAGGTTTGAGGTAACGTTATACAGAATTCGTTAGTAAATAATTCAATGGCTTGCTATTTATTACGTCAAAGATGTTGCTAACGCAAAATAGCTGTTTGCATAATGGTAGGCATTAATTTATGCTGTGTGAATTGATGAATGTGGTTGCGAAGCATTAAGAGGAATAGATCGGTCCGACTTCCCCTTCAGGAACTTTTGAAATTGATGAGACGGGAGAGGTCGCAGCGGCATCTCGCGGGTATCCCTGTCGACGACGGGGACCTAAGTTCCAAGTTTTATGGCTCAAGTGCCGTGAAGTATAGGTATAAGACAGTTTATAACAATCTGTTGCGGGAATCTCCTTAAGTGCGCAAAGATTCATTTGGTTCAACCGCCGGAAAACTGTTTAGATTTTTGTTGACGTAAACGATTAAGGAAACATTTTATTATTTCCTTCTTTTATTTGTACAAAAAAGAATAATGCTTGACCGGGATCCTCCTAATATTAATTGGTGGTGTGATCTGTGGTGGTAAAGCGCATTAACCTTGTAACAATCTATTCACTCTTCTTTTGAAGCCACCCACGTAATTTCTTAATACTTTACCCCCGATTGTATTACTTGCGTCGTATTATCTATTCATCTGTTAAAATAAATAACATTGAAACGTCTCTGTAATATATAAATACAACTTATTCTTCCCAGTATTACTGGTAACGGCAAAATCTATATTGACGGTATTTTTCTAACTGCATAACTTAGGCAGGTTACTGTTAAAATAAAATACTATACTATACATATAAAAACTATCCCCAAAATTCCGTACCATAACCCAAAAAAGTCCACATTTCATACGTATAAAAGCGGGAACACAGATTGACAATATGAAAGTCGTAGCGAGTCAAACAGGTCACCATCCAATTTTCCACCACACATTTGGCTTCAAAATTGAGCAATGCAACTGGTTAGCCGACATGCAACAAAGGCTGTTAAGTTTCCATTGTATTGTAAAAAGTTTATGAAACAATTATTGTGCTACATTCTCATATTGTAAATTATCTTCTTAAACTACTATCTTCTTTTGAAGGTCTATAGTAGCTTTGAAAAGTGAACAAATTATTTTTTCCTAACGACGTAGGTTGAATAGCCAGGATATTCTTCTCGTTGTGATTATGACTGCTGCTAAAAAAAAACTAGTATTCTAGTTCACGGAGTAAGTTATGGGTGTCAGATGTGACGCAATCTCCGGCACGAGCTCTGCGGGCGCCCCCTTGTGCCATTTGTCATCTGCATCTAAAATTTCAAAGCGAGTTTATTTTAGAGTGGAGCGTTTTACGGCGCTTGACGAGCTGCCGCTACATACGGACAGGTTCAGTGTCACTGTAAACTGAAGCCGCCGGAGCTTGCCTGTCGAACCATTAAAATTTCGTTACGTTAGAGGTGAATTTACATTTCCCGTGCTTAATTTCATGCCTGAGGTGCCGCTTTAGATCTCCTTTGATGTATTCATAATACACCTCCGCATCATTTACACCTCCGTTCTACTTCGCCATAGCATATGAAACTCAACACTAAATGTTTACCGTTTATTCTTATAATTAAACCACTCTTTATTATGCTAGTTTAAGGTAAGTAAAAAGAATTATTCAACACTATAAATCGTTTTGATATAACGTATACATAATACGAGCACATGGAATTTATATTACATGACAATATCACACATAAGTAGCATGGAAATGGCGCTATCCTCAGCTACATTGCTGTAATATAAACTCCTCAACTTCACCTGGTTCCAATGACACAACAATTATATATTAACAATAGAGTAAAAGAAAGATAATGTGGCAGTTATAATAATTGAGAATTGTGACTGTTAAACAAACGGAAATGTAACAGTAAAAATATAGCAACAAAATATAATATATTAAAAGAAACCAAACCAAATTTACTAGAGAGTGAAATTATTCAAATTATAATAGTACTAGCTTGGATGAATTCTTATGGCGTAAAATCTACATTTCTGGCTCAGTAATAAAAAGTGTAATTATAGAACTCATGTTATTACAACTCGTAATAAAAAATTTAGCATATTCTCTATCTCACGAGAATCTTTAACTTTTATTCAAGTTTGGAAATATTAAATTTCTAATAATTATTATCTTTAAGGCCCAACCAAGAATATTCTTTGAAACTGGTAATAAGAAATTGCGCTGAACCGGTAAACAAATTTAATAAACACCTCTAGGCGCCTTCTGGTTGTGGCGTGACCATGCTGCCTTGTAATCCACCCACGCTTCCTAAAATAAATTTCAGTCCTAGATAGTACTGGAAAATTTAACAAATTTATACAAATACTTTATATAGACCATTGATGTCTCACATTTAATATTTTGTATTTCCAATAACAGCCTTTAATAACATAAATTTTAAGGTGTACAACATTGATTTATAAAAATTGATAAATGTAATTTACTGAATGTCTTATGTAATCTATTTCGTCAGTTAACTTAATACTCGTAAATATAAAGAAATGTTATAATAGTTCATATCGATTAGAAAGGAGAAAAGTCTTTACAGAATGATTTTCATTCAGTCATAAAGAGTAAAAGCTATCAAAAATGTAAACAATATCCTTTTTGGAATTGCGAAGGGATGCATTTATAAAATATTCACAAAACGTTATTTATGAAGATAGTTCGTCATTGCAAACGTACAGCTCCCGCATATCGTATAATTTTCTACATGACTAAGGGTTTCGAGGCTCGTCGTATTTCAAACATGTCGGGCCAGTCATTTATTACTACAAAGCAAGAGACGCGGCTAAACGTCACAGCGACAAATTGTTGGCGCACGGCTTCAGCCGGCGATGCACCATCTCGCACCCGCACCTCACCGTGACGGGGGTACTGAAGTTTGAAACGCGAATCGAGTTCTTCCCCACCATACCTCCTCCGTTACATCTCACATATCAAGCTTTAAGAAATTTATGCGCTTGAAATGAAAATACACTTGAACAACTTCTGAAACAAACGAGCTCTGCAACAGAGAAGCTTCTGGTACAGTCTCTCTAATAATATAATAGTTAATTTTTTTTATACTACTATGTGACGAAACGAGCAAGACGTTCACCTGATGGTAAGTGATACGCTTGCCCATCGCAACGTGGTGCTAGTTAAGATGGTATACACTGCAACACATTGCGCTCGTCGCCGTGAGACAAGGTGTTAAGTCTCGTTACCCCAGTAATTACACTAGCTACAGCGCCCTTCAAACCGGAACACAGTAATGTTTGCACACTACTATTTAGCAGTTGAAATAGAAGCTGCGGTGGTACCCACCCAGACGGTCTCTGGCAAGAGAGACCTACCAGTAAAGTTAAGTTTCCGGTACTTCTTCTTTTTAGTCCATTTTCCTCATGACTGAGAGTCGTAGTCATCATGTGTAAATGAAACACACGACGACTTTATTGGCAGTTATAATGGAGTGGTTTGCCATTGCCTTCTCCATTGCACACACTAGTCCGAGCACGGATGGTCATGACATAGATTATGGAGGTTTCCTCACGATGTTTTCACATAAATTATTCATTGGTGCAGGCCGGATTTGAACCCGATACCTTCGGATTGGAAGGCCGGCGTTCAAACCACTAAACTATCACGGCTCTGTAGTCTGTTTCCGGTACAAACAACTTCAAATTGAAATAAAATAGATACGCGACATCTATCATCCTACACTTAACCAAAATGGTAGATAATAGGCCTTGAAGGTCGCCTTGTGAAAGAAGACAGCAGTGGTAACAAAGAGTGCTATTCATCTTTTGTCCTCATTTATATTTACAAACGAAATGTTTATATAACAGATCATAATCGGAATTTAAGTATTTTGGCAAAAATGTTAAAGTCCTTTCAAAAAGCAATCATAAGAAGCGATAAAAACATTTTTGTAATAGAGTTACGATCTTAAGGTCCTGGGTAGCAAATTTTTCGTTATATTTTTTACGAAAGTTCTTATCAAATATTTTTCTTTGACAAAAGCTTATCTTTAATGGGTCATCTTTCTTAATAATTACTGAACATAAAGGAAACCTCTTTAGGCTGGCATTAAAATTATATAAAACTCAAAAGTCGTTTATAAACTTTCACTTGATAATCGATTCGCAGTCAACATGGAATATTTTGTATATGTGTTAGCTACAAGTTAAGTTCCTGGAAAGTGAATTATATATATGTCAATTTTCTTTTGATTTATGTCAAAGTTTGTGACTTTCATTTATTGTATACTTTGTAATCATAGATGTAAGTATAGCGTATAAGAAAGTCTGTTGAAAAATTTGGTTTTTTTTTTGTACAATCGAAAACTCAATTACACTGTGTCTCAAGAGTGCTAACTTCCAAGACTGTTATTCAGTACTTTGATTGTAAAGGAATAATTTGTTCGTCTCAGTTCGCCCGTTGGCTTCATTCCAGTACTTTATAACATGCTTGTGAATTTTATCAAAGAAATGCATTGGCACATTTCCGAAACGTATGACGTTGCATACGAAACAAAAGTGTCCTTTGGTAGCGCTTCACAAGAGAAATTGTGTTACAACTTCTTGGAATATTACTATTCGTAAGACAACTTATAAAATTAGAAGGGCATCTTAGCAGTAAAATTGTAATATGATATTTATGTTACCATTTTCCCTATCTATTCGTGACGGAAGTTAGTAATAGACTTATAGATTCTATGTATCAATAATGAGCTTAGAACCTCAATATGACATGGTACTGAAAGGCAAAACACAGCAATGCTGTTATAAATTCAGATTTACAATTGCGTTCGTTAAAACCATATCACTATCCAAACTCTACAACATGTGTATCCAAAACTAAACCAAAAACATTAATGTTACAAGGCCAATCCTCAGCGACTGCGCCACGAATACAGAAACGTTATTTGATAATGTAACGAAACGTTTTTGATGTCTATACGTTAAAAGGAAATAGAATTAGAAATTTATTACACACTGATGTTATTCTTAGTGAAATAAGTCACTAATTATAAATTAAAATGATTTCATCGCACTTATCGTTTTATGATTACCTTCATTTGAATAAAATTATTAAATGATGAAGTAATGTCGGTGAAGCTTCGAGGGGAAAAAGTTGAAAACTATTCTCATTAATTAATACAACTCCTATTTTAGTTCCAGCACTCTCTTTATTTGATTTGAAATATGTAAATCCTGTGCAAGCGACAGCCACTTTTTTAACTAAAAAAAAAAATTGCAACTCAGGAAACAATGCGACCTAGAAGCCAATTTGCTGTTCAGTTCGCATTCTCCACGGAATCGCCCACTTCAACTGATTACTTCATAAAAAAAAGTTCTCAAATCAAACATTACGTTATTCTCCGAGTAATTTACTAAAGCGTTTTTATATTTACGTTTAGAAACTATAGAATTTCGCAAAACCTTTTTTTTAATTCACAATCAATTCACACTTAACCATGTATCATATTATTATGGTGAAATGATGAAATAATAATACATCAGTAGAACAATATTAGTTGAAGGACCTATTTTAATATACTTCGGTGCTTTAATACACTAATACAGGGAAGTAACTTACGTAACTATTTAATAGTGCCGGAAGTTTAAGCTGGATATGATTGATAGCACTTTGAGCCAGTGCCCCATTTGTCTCGGAACTGCAGGGAAACGGCAACTGCTAAGAACCTCGTCGAGGGTTCGCAACTTATTTCATTAGTCACATGCTTTCTGACACAATCATTACTACGTTATTACTACTCCTCATTAGTAACGTAAATAATCGCGATTTTACAGAAGCAATTTTTTTCATTTCAGATACTTTGTTAAATTACAAACAAGATTTAAATTTTCAATTTGTTCATTAAGCAGTTGGATAGTTTAAATTTAAGTATTCTAACATTGAAATCATTAGTTAAATTAAAGATTTCACAACAAATTAACTTAATAAAGAAGCACATCTTTATATTTGTATATCAACTGCGACATAACGTGAAATTAAACGAGAACGCTAAAGCTTAGCCTAAGGCGCAGCAAAGTTCATAAACATTTTCGCACAAAGTGGGTTGGAATGACATTTAAATTTTATTTCATGTCCAACTCATACGTCCTACATACACTTTTGTATGTATGTATTCTGACATTCGCCTAAGGGTTAAATGTAATTTAATTATACTTCCAAAAAAAGCAATGTATTAAAAAAGGTTGATAAATTTTTTGTTTACATGACTTTCACACTGTCTAAACTCGTTTAATTTAAAGTTTGATCCCGGTATTCATTTAAAAAGCAAATTTGGATTACTCTTTATCCCAATAGATTCTCTCTCTTCCTAGCTATATTTTCTAAATGGTGATAGGATCAGCTTTCTTTGTGTTTCTATTTCACCTCGGTCTTTCTTCGACATCGCTATCGATTACTTCGCACACTAGCATATTCCTTGTCACTAGATCTTTCCTTGTTATAAGTGGTCTGCTCATCGACTGTGGAGCGGAAACTGCAGTGCAAATTTGTCTACGTACTGATATTATGGACTATAACAAAAATCTGATGTATTTATAGAGACATCCTTCTTAAAAATACTTTGTATTTAGCATCGTTGTATACGTTTGTACTTTGTCTTATTAAAATATAAAACACTGTTTGACTTTGCCTTTGTGGTGTATTAACTATATATACCAACGCTCTTTATTTGTGTGTCTGCCGTTCAAAGCTTATTTTGTACTAATTACAAAACTTCTTAAACATTTTTTTTAACATACACGAAACATGAAAATAACGTGTTGCTCTAATGCTCACAAAAAGCGCTGTTCTCATTACTGTGAGAGCGTCACAAAGGGACAAGTTGAAAAGTACTTTCGTTAATTAATAAAACTCTATCTCTCCTTCGGGCGCTCTCCTGCGGGATATTTGAAATATGTAAATCTCGCCGGCGAACATTCGCGAGCAAAAAGTAAAATGAACAAATCGACATCCGAGGAAATGAACAAGGCAAAGAAAATTATTTGCCGTTTTGTTCAACATGCTCAGAGGAATGGTCGTTAATTACCGAGTATTAAAGGGAAATTCACAACTTCATCTTGCAAATGGATGGCGTTTTGACTTTATATAATAATTTCATTATTTACATTGTGTATATTGAACTCAATGTGAACAAAAAGGTAAAAATAACTGCCTCCGTGGCTCAGTGGTTAAGCGCTTGCTTTGTAACGGGTTGGTTTTAAGGTTTTTATTAAAACGCATTTTTAGCTACAAGCCTCGTAAATCTACCGCTATAACAAAGTTGCTGTGTACTTACTATTAGCACACAAGAACCAGAGTATTCTAGACGAGCTTTACCATGAACTGCGTTATCGCTGTGTAAAATTGAGATATAGATAATAAAAAACTACCTTTTTTTACGTTATGCTTCCTTATATTTCCGCGAATGTCACACATTTAATAAAACTCAATTTTCCGGATTTTATCACGTTTATTTTGTTTTATTATTTATTCCCGACGTTCCGACCGTTTTGCAGCAGTCATGGTCACGTGAGGACAGCGGTGACAGATGTCCTGACGTGATGGCTATCACGTGGTTTTTTCACGTTGTGAAAAATAATTTTGTCGTGAGCCAAGAATAGACAAATTGGCTACATAGAGAAGACTCTGCATTACCAAATGACATGCCTGAGACGGTGCGGTGCTCGCGCGGCACAGCATCCAGTTGCACTAACAAGCAATTGTGACTCTGTAATTGCTAATTTGCATCGCCGGCAAACTCCGCTAACGGATGTTAGGCGAGTTAACAGCGTTACTTAGTGGAGAGTGCATTACTTCATCTATAAACGCGTCAATACGCTCCTTATATATTCAAAGTAGCCTCGGTGAAAAGACAAAGGCTTTATTACTTCATAAACTATTTTACTTAATGATTTCTTATATTTTCGCGAATGTCAAACATTTATTAAAACTAAATTTTACGGATTTTATCGCGTTTATTGTTTAATTTTATTTATTCCCGACGTTTCGATGGAACCACAAACTTTAAATAAAAAGTTGTAGGTACCACGTGATAGTTAGGCCGTCAGGACGTCTGTTATCTCAGTCCTCCCGTGACCACGACTACTGCAAAGCGGTCGATACGTCGGGAATAAATAAAATTAAACAATAAACGTGATAAAATCCGTAAAATTGAGTTTTTAATAAACTATTTTACTAATAAATTCAATCCGAATTCACTTTAGTACGAGTGATATTTAACAAGATATTTTCCAGAGTTACCTGATATCAGAGCGTTTTGAAGCAGTGATAACTAAATTGTAAGAGCAGTGTAACTTAGCGTTATATGACTCGATGCGACGGTATGGTTTCCACCGAGCATACGATAAAAAAAACATAGTGAGAGGACAGACATAAAAATAATAGCTTCCGAGGACATGCTTCATCTGAGTGATAGATTATGATCTTTCTCCCTTTAAAGACCAGCTTTAGAGTCGGCCTTCGTAACCATTATATCTTTTTCATTTATTTCATTCGTTTTGTGACTTTTTGTATACTTAAACAAAATATGAAAGTTAATGCTTTGTTGGATTACAGACTCATCTGTGCGAAATAATAAAAAAGGCATGTTTAAAATAGTCTAGGTTGTTTATATACAGTATAATGTATAAACTGCCTTTTTAAGTAATTTATTTCTATACAATATTTTCTTCTTTACTCTGTTTCTATTATTATATACACCAAAAATAACTACCTTTTTAACAGTCTTACTTTAACAAAAGATAATAATAGCTTATATATATAGAGAACTCTGTATCGTGTGTTTTCATTTTATTTTGGTTGAATATTCATAACAAAAAGTTCTTTTTACTACAGATATGTTAACATAACTTTTATCTAAGCTTTATTTCTTTATTTTAAATAGCTCAGCACGAGACAAAAAACATTCGTCTGTCGCTAATTTCCCTTTGTGCCGTTCGAGCGTGCATTAGCACTGCTCTTAGTTGTTAAAACAAATAAACAAAAAGACAAACTCGCATACGTCGCACAAAGCAAACGATGCAAGAGCTGACTACATTAACAAGCGCACAAAACAATATTCTCATAACATATTTTAATACATTATTAGTTCATTTCCTATTAGTTTTATCTAAAAGTAGAAAACAACGCACTTCTTTTAACCAACCTTCGCGGCGCAGTGGCTAAGCTCTCGTAACACAAGTCCATAGTTCGATTCTGGAGCAGCATGTAGAGGTGGTGGATGTACTTGCCTCATATCACAAATATACCCCATAACATTTATGTTACAGCTGCCAAATATTCAGCACCTGAGAATTCTAGGCAAAAACAACAAATATGTACCATTAAGTTCTTTACCCTAGTTTTAGCAAGCATTAGTAAATATCAACAGTAATTTATACATATAGATATAAGAATTGATATTAATAAAATCGACTAATCTAGTAACCTTGATCTTCAATGATTATCAATATGTGTTGCTGATGATAGTATTAAATAAAAATAACACATTTTTTACACCGACAAAGCGATGAAAGGTGTAATATATTCACCTGATGATATATGATTCGATTTATGTATACTGCGCCACATTGTGCTTAAAATGAAGAATCGTTACCCCAGTTATATCACCAGCTGTAACGCGCTTCAAACCGGAACACAGTAATATTAGTATTACCTAAACGGTCTCCGGCAACAGGGACCTACAAATAAAATAGTGAAAACTAAAATCAATCGATTATTACGGACAATGGCGAACTAAAACTAATCATCTTACTCAAGCGTGTACAGAAAACAACAAAAACTAATTAAAACTTACAAACAATGGATGCGCATACATACAATTCTGGACCTTATTGTTAAAACAGTAGCGATAAAACAACTTGAAAAAGTCCCGGGGCCTTCTGTCCGGACCCTAACCGCATAGGAATAAAGCGAACAGTTTCCATGGAGGTTGTCAGAGTTGTTAACTTACATCATCAATCGTCATACATATCACACTTCCCCATTTACACCAGCGACCTGATTCATTTCAGACAACCTAAAAAGTATAACATGTAATTTTTTATATTACAACACTGGTTATAATTTAGAAATTATATAACAAATATATATAATCTGTTTTTAAAGATGAATGCGATTTTAACTAACGTCAATCAGAGATAATTAAACAAAAGCATATTTTTCACGAACTCCTTTTACCCAGTTTTTATTATTATTTATTTGTTTAAATTCTTTGGTGATGGATACGAACTGGACTAATAACTTTAAGTATTCTCTGTCAATCAACTTTGGAAGTAGTGGAGAAAAATATAAAATATGCGGCGGGTTTTAAACTGTTATTGTTACTCATAATAACATGAATTGATCATTCATAATATATAAGAAATATATAAATAGATTATAAACTTAAATTTAGAAAAATTAAGTCTAAAGTTTGGTTAAAAGAAATATTAGTGATTTTTCATTATCATAACAATCTACAGTTGAAGTAAATATAGTTTTACCGAATGAACTGCGAATTAAACGTAACTAGTATGAATTCCCGAAAACATTATTTTCATTGAATTAGTGCTTAATACAGCATCAGCGTAGTAACTCGTTGAATGCACTAGTGTGTAAATCCAATCAAGTTATAACTCGCAAAATACGAACTCAATTAAAATTAAAGCTCTGAATAGTTTATTAATTTATTCAATTTAATTAAAAACGCTATATTTTAATTAACGGGCCACATTATCAACGGGGGCCTCATTCACTGGTGGAGCTGTTAGCGTTACTTAAAATCTGGAGTCGCGGCTATTTATTAGTTGTGTCACGCGCTCGGCTAAATTTATCCCATTTGGGTAGAAATCCGCCCCCGTCGAGCACCACGCTGCAAACATGCGCCACAGATTAAACACTAACGTGCGACGCTTAGGAATTAAAACCTTTTTTCAGTTTTGTAAATATAAAACCCGTCACAACACTATTCATGCAGACTCTACTTATTTTTTTTTCATTATACATAGACTTATGCATGATGAACTAAGACTGACGTTTTTGGTATCAAGAATATTTAAACATAACAAAATTTCATATTAATAAATAAAAACTCACGTTTTGTATAACGTTTATTTAAAGATTTATAAACCCGAAACATTTCTGAAACTGAACTGACGGATATCCTGACGTAATAGTCATCTAAAACCTTTTCATTTATTATCTTGTCTTCTAGTAGTATACTTGGTATTTGATTTAATTTTATAAATAATCGTATCCCAAAAGATGGTCGAACCTACCATCATCTCTATTGAAATAAGGATATTTGTTACTCATTAAGAATAATGCTTACCTTAACAAGTATCGAAACAAACTCTTTATAGGTCAATTATTACTTGGACAATCGTTTAAAATATAGCTATGTTATTATGTTACCACAAATTCCTTTTAAACAGTATATAGCTAAAAGAATATGTTGTAAGATGTTTTATACGACAATAGCGCTGTCATTCACAAATTAAATCTACAAAACTCTTAAAACTTACTATATATATTATTATTGTACTGTATATATTAAAGTATCCGGTCATTTTCTTCATGAAAGCAAATAATCTCAACTATAGAACATGTTTCAGTACGACCTAGGACATTTTCGCACTAATCTACATAAACAGGGTAACCACGACTTCAACCAATTCGCTTTAGAATTATCGGTATAAGCTATATTCAATATTACGAAGTTATTCGTCAGTATTTATTTTCACAAGCTTCCGGTTTTCAAGATTGCGTTAAATATTTCGTTTATTGGTTTTATAAATATTTTACCACTTCAACACCTAAATAATATATATTTTTAATGCTCGTTAGTAATATAGTTAACTCTTATAGTAATAGCGAAAATACTGTTGATATTTCCGATAACCTCTTCCACTAAGTTTTTTAACTTGTGAATATGGATATTATTCATTACAATAGTCGAGAAGATTGATTTGAGCCTGTAGATACGAAAGTAGTAGTAATTATGAGCTATTGAAGCTTAAATTTGTACATTAAAATTTCAATACATTTCTCTTAAACTTTTAAAGTATATTTCGATTTAATGTCTGACGTCTTTTAAACGAAAATACGAAAGGTTTTTTTCTATTGTTGGAAAATGTGGGAAAGGGAAGTATAAAACATTATAATTAAATAGTGAATCCGGGGCTGTGCTCAGATCTCGTGGTGAGCCTACCAACGAAGCCTCGGTACGTGTTCAAATTACCTATCGCCGGGATACGTAGCGAATATCGCCAGCACTCAGACAAGACTAAGTCTACGCGTCAAACGATCATTGTTCCCGTAGTGAATCACGTTCTATCGAACTGCTGAGACCTAAATTCAATCCAATAACGTAACAAAGAGAACAGAATTCACCTTCAATAATGTTTATGCCATCTATAAGCTCACTCACATCATATTCCAATAGCTTATATAAGTTTGAATATAAAAAATAGATTAGAATATTCTTCATGAATCTACATCAAAACTGATTTACATATCAAAAGTTGTTTTTGTTATTTATTTCAATGTTACTTGACAAACAGTTAACGAATTTAATTCATATAGAAATATTAATAATAATAAATAGACCACTTTATGTTCCCACTACAGAGATGCATGTATCCTCTCAAAAAGGAAGTCATTGCCATTTATATATCTCCTGAACTCTGTTGGTTGGTCAGTATTAATAACAACTCATAACCATAATGTAAACAGCTTTTAAGTTTCAGTCTTACTTTTAAAAAGGCGAATAATTGAATGTGTTTTTTGGAAAATGCTCAATGATTTTATACAAGTACTAGCTGACCCGACAGACTTCGTTCTGTCAAAAATTGGAATGTGGCCGTTTTTATAGCCAGCGCAAAAAAATCTGGACTGAACCGTTATCCTGGAGATAGGGCGGTGTGTGGGGTTCAGCTCTATATATGTTCATCTAATAACTAATATTTAAATATGAGTGGATTCCAGAAGAGTGGCCAAAGTTATAATTATAGTACATAAATTGTTTTTACTATTATTATTTTTTTTAGGAACAAATAACTGTCACAAACCAAAACCAAATCTTTTTGACAGAATGAAGTCTGTCGGGTCCGCCAGGTGGTAACGCGGTTTGTGCTTGACTGTTGCTGTTGTAATGACTAATGAATGCATTTTATGTCGCGCGCCGAAACTAAAACAAAAGAAATAATATCGCGAAGCCGACCAAATTGAAAATCAGTATGGTGGATCTTTAGCTCTTACATTTTGTGACTATTTATGTTATTATTTCATTCGTTTTAATTTCGGCACGCGGCGTTAGATCCTCCGACGCGCATACGCACACTGTTTTGATAGAATAATTGAATTTGAACTTTGTATAGCTGTAATAAAGTGCAAATTGACTCTTTAGCGTTACGAACGCACCTACATCGCTTAGACAGCAGTGAAAACTTGTAATTTAAAGTGAACTTTTGTTTGTTTGTTTCTGGTTACTGGTTTCTGGTTTCCGGATTCTGGTTTCCGGATTCTAGATTCTGGTTTCTGGTTTCCGGATTCTGGTTTCCGGATTCTGGTTTCTGGTTTCTGGTTTCCGGATTCTGGTTTCTGGTTTCTGGTTTTTGGTTTCTGGTTCTGGATTTCAGATATCAGGTGTCAGATGTCAGATGTCAGATTTCAGTTTTCAGATTTCAGTTTAATAAATAAATAATAAAGTTGCTTGGAAATATATTTATATGTAGAGGGAGTGACAGAGGGCATAATGTTTGAGAGAAATAGAATTCGTTGTCATCCCCATTCCGTGCTGTGTACTGGTGAGAGGTGACACCGGTACACACGTGGAGGGGATCACTTACCAAGTGATAATATTTTTTTTTTTTGGAGTTTACAGCCACGCGGTTTGATACGTGGCCATGTATAATTGATGATATCGAGCGAGACAAAAATTTATTAAAATGACCATTAAAAAGCAGGGGTTGGTAATAGAAAAGTGAAAATTTAGGGTTGTATGTATTTTTTGATGCCACATAATAATAAAATAAAATCGAAAAAAAAAATCCCAAAAAATAAAAAATTTTTTTTGGTGTGGGCAACCCTGATCACCGACGGGTTTGAAAAATAGATAGTAACCGATTCTCAGACCTACTGAATATGCATAAAAATTTCATAAGAATCGGTAAAGCCGTTTCGGAGGAGTTAGGGAACGAACATTGTGACAAGAGAATTTTATATATTAGATGTAAAATCTTCAAATGTTTAAAAGCAACCGAATGGCACTTAGCTTTATTAACTTTACCCAATCGCCATGTCCTTTGAAGATTTCGTTTGCGAAAAGTAATAAAATACAAATACTAAATTTATGTTGTTACAACAACATTTTGAAAATTAGTACAATAACATAGATTTAGATTCAATTTTAAATGGTGTTAATTTACAATGAACTCGTAGACCATGAAAGGCTACTTTGGCTCATATTGAGGGTAGATTTACAATGTGAAAGTTGTAGAAAGCCATCACCCTAACTCCACATCATGCAGACTCAGGGTCGAATCCGGGACAAGGTAGTTAAAACGTCAAATTCTCAATACTAATCATAGATGTCTTTAATCCATTTTTATGTATAACCACAGATCATTTTTACATAGTAGTTTTTATTTCAACTCCGAGGTTTCTATGTTTTTGGCTCCATAAACATTTATGATCTAATTTCAACCTTAAGGAAAGTGTAAGATTAAATTTAAACCTCTCAATTCCTGAAGTTACTACTTTGTTTTTCAATTATTTATTTTGTATTTTATGATCATTTTCTTAATACCTGTATAAGCAAAGTTATTATGTCCATTTAATACTACATTCCCATTCATACGTAATATTATCACAAATCATTCCGGACGCATTATTCTCAAATGCCTTTTACTAGAAATGTGATCACGTGTGGTTACAATTCGGACCTTCTTTTATTCAACTAGCATTGTTTATATTATTGGAATATAAATTTTGGGTCAGTTTGTTATCGCATGGGTAAGGGGCAACATGCAATGCATTCTAATATGAAACGTTTTTGTCTATCGGCGTATAGACAAACACAACTATAAGGAACATGGAGAGCTGGAAAACTCGATTTATGAATGCATATTGTTTTACATACCCTTGTCTCCTAATTTTTATTAGTCCGGTCGATGTCGATATATTTAAGAAAGATTTACTTCCAGCCGTGGTCAATCCGTTGATAATGATTATGATAATAAACGATAAACTTCTGTTAGATATTGAGAAAAATAATTGTGATTACCGACATTTTGTTAGTAAAATAGTAGGTATATCGACTTCTTTATCAGACTAAAATAAAAAAGGGCGGATATGACATAACATCCTTTCACTATAAAAGACAGATTAAGTCTCGACACATTCGTGAGAGGTATGGCAGATTTAATTTATATTTTAATTGATGTTTCTAATACTTCAGTCGAGTAACAACTGAATTAAAATATAAAAAAACCTCTTAATTTTCAATCTCAATTTTTAATATAGTTATTCTACGGTCATATATTAAGAATACAAACTGCGATGATAAATGTTGGGTGGCGAATTAACGTCGCCGTGTCACTGAAATAGTGAACGCAGCGATAACGTCACCTGTTTGTCACGACGCGAACGTGTCACTTAGGTGCCACCGGTGACTTCGGGGACTTCGGCTGAGCGGTAAATCAGAAGGAGCGTCGCAGTAGGGGGGCGAACGCGCGTCACGTTTCCAAAGGCTAATGTGATTAAAATTTCCTATCCTGCTAACCGAGTTGCAAACTTGTATGTTATCGCACGAACTTACCTCGTACAATTGTTAGTTGTAGTTCAAGAGATATCACAGCACGAATGTTTTAATCTTATCAAAATATGGTTTTGGAACTGTATGATTCATCCACACTTAGCAGGCGTGGTGAATAAATGTCGTCGACTCTCTTTTTGTGAAAGAAAAAACCGAGCTGGTGGTAGGCCTGTTGCCGGAGAGCGTCAATTTAGGTACCACCGCAGGTCCGCCGCCAAAAAGCAATGTACAGACATTACTGTGTTCCAGTTTAAAAGCGAAAGTACTGGGGGTAACGAAACTTAACAACTTAAGTCTAAAGGCGACGAGCGCAATATGCTGCAGTATATACCATCTTAACTAGCGCCACGTTATTGTGGGAAACGTATCACTTACCATCAGGTGAACGTCTAGCACGTCTTGTCGCTTCGTAAAATAAAAAAGACCTTTGGAAACATTAATAATTAATTTTATTTATTTATAATAGTATCTACACTATCGTCACCATCATTACTAGAAAATAGTTCCCAAAGCAATATGAAAGATAGACAATTAATGAGAAAGACTTGAAAAATAGGATAACAGTAAAGGATCTAACACTTCTGCTTTGTCTATTTTCTAAGGATCAGATAATTATCTATAAATTATGAACACTTTGATTAGTATTAGATCGTTAATACCATACATCTAAGCAATCATAATTTTTGTAACTTAATAGCTACGATAACCGGATTTTAATTGTATAGTTGAATATTTCTTAACAGATTCAAAAGAATGATTATCCTCTCTTCGTAGCGCTACGGAATTGTTTTATTAGAAGAAATTTTGTGTAATAACAAAATGAAACCTCTTAAGAAGAGTTTGTAATCAGATCTTTGATCCATCGGTCCTTAATATTCAGTGAACTTCGGGTACACGCGTAAGTCGCGGATCGGAAATTTATTATCTTAATGCAAAGTAGAGACATGCAACGCATTCTGATACTATGAGACCGTGGTGATTTATCTGTAAACAAACAGATATAAAATGGCCGGGAGCTGCGGGAGCCCTTTTTGAATAATTTTCGTATCCCAACGTTTACCAACCCCTTGCCTGTCATTTCTATCCCTGTGTCAATTTTACTGCACGTCGATTTCTTATCTTTACACACTATACACGATTTTGTTTTATCTTATATTGATATACTAATACGTTACTTGCAAGAAATAAAACTAGGAAAAGTATTAGCAAAAGATTTTTACAAGTGTGCTATAAATTATGCGGGTTTACACGTTGTGAAAATTCAGCTTTTTGTTCACCATGCTCCAAACATTTCAACAAACTTCAGATCGTTTCAAACTTTATATTGCACAGACGGTATTGTTCTCGTGCAAAAGTTTCATGTTTACACTGCACTACATATAAATTGTTGTCGTGAGACAAAATGTAACAGTTATTTCAGTTATTTAATTGCTACACAGACTTTCTAACGAACGACATAGAAATGCTTGCTACTACATTGTATCCACCAAACATTTTCAGACAGTAACGGCTTAGTACTATCGCCCCAAATTTTAAAAAATAACATCTGGTTACTGTTATAGAGGACGCTGTCTATATACGAGTATGTGTAGTACAGTAAATTTATATGCAGAGTAGATTAAGCTCAAGAGTAACAATTTAAAGCCGGCTACGTCGCTCTGAACAAAGCGAGCGCCAATTAGTCAATGTTAATGTCAAAAATTTCGGGAACAGTACAAATGACAAACATTATCGCATGATGGATCGCTCGCGTCAAACTGTGCCGCCGTTTGACAGTGTAATCACAAGGACAAGCGCACATTCACATATTATGAATTTAAATTAATTACAAGCCGGGCGACGTAATAACGAGCCGGCGAACGCGGAATCTTGCGGGGGATCTCGAAACTGTCTCGCTGTGTTTAACATAGATTCATTATGTTACCACCCGACGGAGCCTCGTGTTTTACGCAAATTCAATCAAAGCGATATTTACGAAATTTTTATTATTAAATAGGACATAATTTTTAAAGCAGCTATGAAAAATACGAGCAGCTAGCAGCAAGGCTTCCTATAAGCGAATGCTTTGAGAACACTACATCTTTTTTCTATTTTTTCTGAGCTCTCGTCAATTACAATTAATATTTATTTATACGTCTCTTTTACAGTATATATACTTATCATATTTTTATGGGCCCATTCATTTTTATATATCGTGAGTTAAATGGAAAAGTGACATATTCCAAAAATATTTTGAAATTAAGTTTAAGACCTAAAATGATAAATTTTTAAAATTGCAACCTTAAGAAGAGACTGAAAAATCTTAATTTTTTTTAGTTATGTCACTTTTCTTGTCAACCGACTATATATACACTCATATATATACTCACAGCAAACTGCTCTGTAACTTTTTCTATGATTAACCCTGGAATAGAGTAGAAGAGAATTACTTTTGCTACCTAATCTGCCTTTTGTATGTTTTTTTGTGTGCACAAATCAATTTTTAATTATATAAACCGGAGTCTTTATTCGTAATTATCATTTAACTACAGTTCATGAAAAGCAACCATTAAAATGTATTAATTTACTGAATTTTAATTTTAAAACAACTTAAACTAAATGTTTCTATGTATTTGGTTTAGTTTTAAATTGCTAAAATTTGATTTGAGCACAACCGTGTCGAAAACCGTTATTGCGGCGATACTCAAAGCATATGGTAGTAGAGAAGTTTTAACGACATTAGTACGAGGAATTTCACAGAATATTACCGTAGGTGGCACTAAAACAGACAACACACTCGAGGCTATAGTAGAAGATCCTTACAAATGATCTCTATAGCGGCCGCTTAACTTATAAAATTACAGTACTTTCAGCCACAGTTAGTACCCCAACGAGACCGGCATTATGGCCCCGTAAAAATATTTCTAACGTCTTCTTTAAAAATGTTCCCATTTGCGAGTTTGATAAAACAATTTAAATACTTTCGTAATTTTTAATAACAGATTTTATAGTCTTAATATGAAAGAAAGAATATTTTTATTCATTTAGATTTGAAAATTTCAATATTAACTGTAGATACGAGACTATTAGACCCTTTTCTAATATATATTTCGTATTACTGAAGTCTTTAACGATTTATTATACAAATGTATAAAAACTATCTCTAATAAAGATTCAAAACACTTGAACACAACAATAATATTTTTAAGTACATAACTTTAAAATATAATGTTGTAGTTTCAAATGAAGTACTTATCTATACTATAACGTATAATGCAACTTTTTTTTTAAAAAAAAAAAACCTCTATTTCCTCTGTATTTTCCAATTCTTTGTGACTATAAAGACTATCATTAACCGAGAGCTCGTATAAGTTAACGTTTACATGCAAACGAGTTCAAATTCAGTTCTAGTTTGAAATCACGATGCAAAGTTCATCAGTGCACGTGAAAGCATCGGACTGTTCTTAACAAAACTACCTTTCAGGCGTTGCTAAATGAAAGACCATATGAAGTCTTGTACTAATGTGATTAAAATTTCCTCTTAGGTGGAAACGACCTTTGGGGAACAGTTTCTTAAGTAATTAAATAAGTTGCTAAATATTTTGCGTTTGGATATGAAACAAACGTGTGTGTTACTTGAACATTGATGGAGGTAGATCTCTGTTGCCAATGACTGGGTATATACCGGTAGAACCTCCGTGTTTCGGTTGAAGAGTGCTGTGGCATGAGAAATTACTGATCAATGAACTCATAACAATATGGCGCTATAAGACAATTTTTTACATATTTTTTTTCATAGGAGGGAATGTCTTTAGAAGATTCTTCACTAAAATTCTGAATACTAAAGCCTCCGCTCTCCTATAACACACTGGTACCCATCTGCACCGCGCCAAAGTTTGATCTAGGAATGACCTTCCTCTTGCCGCAGGTTTGAAGCCCACAAACCCAAAGATCTCTTCAGTAGTCTTCTACGAAAGGCAGAAATCGTCTTACTCATATTTTCAAAAGACGTTGAATATGTTGACATAGACACTTACTTAGTTCTTAGAGTTATCTAAAAATAATAAAGAAAAAAGTTAGCAAAAAAACAACGAAAAGATTGATCCGAAGGTTCGTTTTACCCAAACGATTGTATTTATCTGCTGTTATGTTATTGTTACAAAGAGTCCTGTGATGTGATCCCAATACGAAAGATTGGGAAACGTCTATCTGTTACCATAATGATGCGAACTTGCCGCGGGCTGCGACCCCACCCGGGTCACCGATTTAAATAATTTCCCCATTCTATCGTTTATTCACTGGCCGAATGTGAAGGCACATTGTTTATGCTCATTTATAGCCGTCGGATCAAATAATACAGAGAATTGTTTTTTTTACATATGAATGTATGTAATAAAAATGTTTTAATGAAACCTCACCTATCTACGTACATGTGGACTCAAGAAGTAGAAACAAGTCTGTCAATAGTCAATAAAGATCAATGATTTCATCATCTCATTCGGAAGACGAGAACGGAAGGAGTCTATTGGCTCCCAGGGATTCTTTAGCCTTAGTCGAGGTCTGCAAGGTCGCCATTAAACATTTATATAAACATAATTCCTACGTCGACGCTATTTCGCTCCAGAACAAAGTTTTCTGCATCGTTCGCATAAAAACAGCAAGAGATTGGTAAAGCCACCCGGAGTCAGATTCCATTCAGATATGTCGGGAGAATCTTTAAGAAAATAAGCTTTTTCCAGACTTAGTGATTTGCTGTAAATGACTACAGAATCTATATAGAATACATAATTATAGTATTCTAGCCTATATATTTATTATTAAAATTGTCCGGGCGTTTATCTTGAATGAAAATCCTAATCAATAAGCTAAACTAACAATAAATAGGCAAGTTTTAAAACCAAAAAATTTTATATTTCAAGAAATAATGAAAGTATAATTTAATATACAAAGAAACATAAACAAAATTTTGTTTTACATTAAGTATTTTGTGTGTACATAAACTACTGCAGTTGCAATTCACTTTGGTTCCGCAGCTAAGCAATGTAATGAAAAACAAAATTTACATACAAAACGATTTGGCACCTGGAAACGGGCCACATCATAATATTATATATTAGCATGAAACCGTGTAGAGTTTCTTATGTATTTATAAGGACCACCACACCTAATTGGACATCTTTCTTAGAAAAGTAAAGGCCAATTCATCATGCTGGTAAGTGTAAGGTGGCAAGTGTCAACAAAATCTGTTTGTAGTTTTTCTAACTATGGTTTCCTTCACCGGAATATCAAGCTCCGTGGAGATCGAACCCACGTCTTTACGAGATGTTTTGTTATTCATTTTCAATATATTTTCATAGAAGAATAACAATAATAATTTGAAAATGGGTATTGAGCTGTTCTTATTGATATCCATTTTTTATGTAACACTTTCTCATAATCACGGTAACAGATTGACAATAAAATGAATTATAATACTATTTATAATGAAACAAAAACTTTATTACTTAAAATACTGCATATTGTAATATCAGCAGTGTTTTAACGTTTTATATTATAAGATTATCACAGCCTATAAATGCAGTTTTGCTTTTCTTTTCTACTCGTACTTTCTTTTCTTTCCGGAAGAATGTCCTCTAGATTATCCTCCTAAACTTAGCTTTGCTCTACGTTTATGAGAGTAATAACTGTTAGTGGCTATTCGTTGTAAAGTCTTTCACCTGTGCCGTATATGATATACCACCGTATTATATAGTTTTCTCGTAAATCCCTTTCATATATTTATGTGCACAGTACATATTTTAACAAGAAGCTTTGGATTCCGGTACAATATAAAAGCGGTGCTTTAGTCATCTTGTTAAATCTAATGTGATTAAAATTTTGTATTACTCAGAACGTTATGCGGCAAATGACATTTTTAACATAGAGATACACCTGTAACATATTACGTATACTAAGCTTCTGAATAATGAATAATATATTGTTTATGTTCATATTACAAAACGAAAAATTTTAAAATTTAATAATTAGCAGCGTTTGCACAAGCAATTTCTTTGGGCCAATTCCGATATAAAAAATATAATATTCGATTCAAAATTTATGGAAACACACAAGTTATGAAAGTCACATAGTTATAGTGTATTGTAACATGAAAAGATTTTTAATAATACTTTATAGTACAATTAAAATATACACGAGTCGAAAGAAGTTTCTGAAATCCACGTTTTTAAAAATTTCAAACTTACGTCTGTATGTAAAGTTGAAACTTATTACTTGTATCGAAGCTTAAAAGCAAGTTACTAGTGCTTTTTATAATTAATTGCAACGTTATTTGTTTCCATGATATCAATGCCGATTGAAACATTTTCTCGTTTCGTATATATTCACACAAAGTGACGCTAGACCGCGGGCAAGTCTATGAATATATTTTTGTCTCGTTTCGCGAGTTTCTCTTTGTCCTATTTCTATACAAAAAATTGTATATGAATCTTTAAATTAAACTGGATAGCATATCGTAATGTTAAAAATACTTTTTAATAAAAATTTACGTTTTAATTTTATTTTAAGCGTCATAACATAAATTGTAAAATTAAGTATCGGCATATAATAGCACATGAAATACTTGACTCGTATGAAGTATTTATTGTATTAGAAAATGAAATATTCTCCAACGCTTTCTCCTTAGTTGTCTATATCTTATGCTAAACGTGTCTTAGTCGCTTATAAAAGTACACTAAGAATAGCATGGTGATGACGATATTTCATACAATTTTCTAACGGGAATAAAAGTGAAATTTTTAAAACAAAATTCATGCTCACACAATACATTTTGCAAGCTGGAGAAACTTTTATTAAAATATGTAGATGAAACTGCATAATCGAACTTTTAAAAATTATCTACGTGAATTATAAGATATATTATTAAAATCTACAACAATATATGTAAATGCTAATGGATGAACATTGAATCTCTTTAAGCAGTGCTCCGAATCTATCCATTCCGCCGTTGGAATTATCTTCCGTTTGCAATAGTTTGCCGAGTACATGCCGCCATGCGTGCCTATAAATCTATCCGGCAATCTATCTAGTATCAGTCTTGTATGTCAAAGGGCTTTCTCAATACTCTACTCAGCTCTCTCCCGATGATTAAACCTACGTTATGACTGCCTTTGTTTGTGCGATGAAGTGCATTGTCTGTGCTCGCTCCTAACTCCAATGAACATTAGCTAAGATTACAGTATCTAATCACTCACATCGATATTTTACAAATTAAATGAAGCTAATAGGTATACACTAATAACATTATTTAATGGTAATAAACCTCCGTTAATAGAAACCGTCTAGATAGGAACCAACGCTTATTTCTGCCGCCAAATAGCAGTATCTATAAATTATTGTGTTCCTGTTCAAATTGCGTTGTTTTTAACGAAACTACTGGAACACAATGTGGTGTGGTGTGGCACAATGTGGTGCAGTGTATATCATCCTAACAAGCGACATACTGTTATACGCGAGCTTATCAACTCATACGATAGGCGCGCTTTACTCGTCGCGTGATCAAGTAATTAAAAAAAAAGTGCATAAAGTCAGAGATCTCTTATTCTTATGTGAGATATTGAGAAAAAATAATTGGGATTACAAACATTTTGTTAATAAAATTGCATTGTCTTTTTAAAAGATTAAAATGAAAAAAGAGAGGGTATTACATAACATCGTCTTACAGATAAGTGTAAGTCTCGCTACATTAGTGTTTAGGCAGTGTACGAAGTGTGAGCTCTGTGAACTATGCCAGATTGAATTTATATTTGAATAGATGTTTCTAATATTTATACGAGATAATCATCTTTTAAACTTCCAAATTAAGTTATATTATAACTAAACGGAAAAAAAGTTTAACACATTTTGTTAACGATTAGCAATTTGTTTTGTGTATTAAAGCTAAATATTGTAAATGAGAAATTTAAGCAACTAATAAAGCCGATTGCTCTGTTCGGACGACCGCATTTACCACGAATCGACTCACGGGCATATACGAAATTATCAATTCGAAATGCGACGAAGAGCCATACCCCTCATTTAAACGGATAATTAGGTTATAAACATGAAACAAACAATTAGTTCTGTGAGCAACAATTTTGTTTGTGAGCTCTGTGACTGGTGACGTCTTGCGTGAATGCAAGAACTATGGCAGCTTGATTTTATACTTGAATAGATGTAGCTATTATAATATATATCATTCGCTTGAATTTTATAACAAAACGCTAGTACAATAATCAGCTAATAACGATATAATTGGCCAATTTCCGATAAAGCGATATAACAGCGACCATCATGCGTTAACTGGTGACCGATCATCAAATGTAACAACCGCAAATAAGAAAAATTATCGAGCTTAATTATCCATGAATTGTGGCTTTGATTTATAGTAGAAATGATTCTAACAAACTGTTAATTCGTTTATTATGAGGCTTAAAATAATAAAAACTGTTTTCATTCTTCAAATATATTTTAGTAGTTATTTGTATCTGATACAACATAAAGGAGCCTGTTATTATTTTATTAGTTAAAAGAATGCTGAAATCATCTTTACGTAAAGTGATTAACAGAATTTTGTATTGTACAGACAAACTTCTTTTGATTAGAAGATTCTCAAACACAACTCATTCTAAAAACACCGGATTGTAAACAATAATTTGAAGAAACTGTAGTTACTCCGTCATGACTATAACTGTAGGCCATCTGCCATCTGTTCTCCTGTGACCATTTTTATAACTCTTTTTATCTGCATCGATACCAGCGAAAAATTCACCTGATTCTCTTATGACCGTCGCGCTACTGTTAGATGATATACCAATACAAGATGTTAAGTCTAATTACTCTAATAATTTCACTATCTACAACGCCTTTCAAACTCGAACACAGTCATTTTTACGTACTACTATTTAGAGGCGGTAATAGAAGCTGAGGTGGTGCCTATCTAGACGGTCTAGGGATACAGAAACCTACTATAATTTTCTAAACTTGTTGACTACCTGTCTCGGTATTCATTGCCAAATCAAGCAACCAATTACGTAATTGTATTAATTAAATGTATCGAACGAATAGATATTAGGCTTAAAGAAAAAACACGATCACCAGCGCGTTCTCCGAGCGCCGGCGGTGCCATTTGCTTTTAAAATAATTGCAGTCCTCTGCACTAGTTCATTCTTTTCTGCTTCGTATTTAATTAAAAACAAATCTAAAAAATGTATTTCCTTTCGTTTATTTTACCATTGTCGGGAACATAACGGAATTAGCTTTTGATTAACAATTTTCTCATTGTTCCCGTTAAACAATAAAATTCTCTAGCAAATTATTCGCATCGAACATTTTTCGTTACAATTCTTGTATTGCTTTGATCTATTTTTATCAATAACAACTAATTCACAACATTTTTTCGAATGAAATTTAACATTCAAAAGTGATTAATTTGACTGTTCATTAAAAACTTATGTCGATTTAATATAAAATAATCTCAATTTTTGTAATCACGAAACGTTAATTTTTGTATACGTACTTAAGAACATTACCAATTAGTAACTTATGGATACATTTATTTTTGTTAACTTTGAAAATTTTGAGCCAGAATTATTTGTGGCAACTCTACGACCTGACATTGAGTATTACTAATTTGGGTTGACATCATCATTAAATAGTGGCAAATCTTTGGTACCGCCATCTAAGTACAACAGTAGGCGACAAATTTAGCGCCAAGCTTCGTTTTCACTCGGTATATAATCAAATTGTTGTTGCAGACTGTACAACGTCATCGACCTCCAGCATGCTGGGTGGGATCGCGACCGTGTCGGTGGCACTGACAGGTCTGGACGCGAGACCAATCTCCGTAAGGAAAATGCGCCCGAAGCCAGCTTCGCCGAACCGACAGGGCCCGCAGCAGTGCCAGGTACATACCAACAAATGTTACATTACCTTGCGACAGAGTAATTCAATTTAGCTTAATTAGTTGGTATAACGTCAACTAATATCACGTGCTTTGACGGTGAAGAAAAACATCGTGAGGAAACCTACATATCTATATCATGACCATCCGTGCTCGGACCAATATGTGAAATGGAGAAGGCAATGGCTAACGACTCCGTTATAACTGCCATGAAAGTCGTCGTGTGTTTCAATAAAAACATGACGATCACGACCCTCAGTCATTAGGAAATACGACTTAGAAGAAATACACAATTTCGCTTATATATGTACAATAGGTATTACATTACTTAGCCTAATCACTTAAAAATTCATCACCTTTATACTTAGTTTCTTAAGTGTATTCTTATTATGGATAACACACAATTAATAATGAATGATTGAACCTGCGCTGTATGTAGGCCAAGGTAATACAGAGAAACTAATGTATATTGACAAGGCCTGTACTGACCCGCTCAGTTTCCGGTCCCATGGAGGCCGACAGTCTGAAACTATTGAATCTATTTGTCTTACACTCAACAAAGGTTCCTCTCACACAACCAAATATTTCTAACACACACTACACGCATACAACGTGAGTACACTAATGTTCTAACGTCTCACACACGCATACAGGAATATAACACAAGGACCATTTCCTCACCCGAAATTTCATATCTATGAAACCCTTTATTGTAAGGTAAGGGTATTTTTCTAGTTCAGTGAACGATGTGTTATTATTGCCACTCGAAGCTTTATCGATACGAGCATTCAATTCTACGTGTAAATTTATTATTATCTCTGCAAGGAAAAGATGTTACATTGTAGTTTTCAATTCATCTGTAAATAGCAGTTTTAGTTACGAAACCACAGAAATGTATACTCTGTTGCATTACAAACGCTTGTACTTAAAACCAGAGGTAGTACGAACTCTTATTTCATTATTTTTAGGGAATAATGCCTATATCGTCAGTTTTGAACTCTCCTGTTATTAGAGGCAACTGAAAAAATATCATATTCGAATTAGGTCTGTCATACTACTTACTTCGAACTTTAGTTACCAAATATTAATGTTGTAATTTTAATGAGAAAACATTTACGTTGCAAATATCACGAAAACATAAAGCGGTTCTTTATTAATAGTTATATATGATTTAAAATATTTAGACCCAAATAAAAAAATACATTTCGCAGAAGTGATTACAAATGTTTGTAAACGAGCGATGTATTTCAATTTGATCAAACTGCAAATGGTGGGCCACCGCAGACTGGAGAAACCCCGGCAAAGTGTGTTTGTAGGTCAGCGTAACATCAACAATGTGGGGGGAGCATGGGGTAAAGGAAGGGGTGTGATGTCACCCCCCTATTATTCAGAACCATGACAAAACGCCCTCACACAAACTTTGCGTAACTGGATACTCGGTAGGTGGGAAAGTAACGTTTTCGTGTAACAAAAGAGGCTCGCACAAATATTCGGGTAAGGTATACTTTCACCCCGTCGGCTTATTAAAGCAATTATTTTAACGGGTACATCCTGATACGGTTGTATGAATTAAAATTCTTCACACATTATAACCATATCAAACTATATTAACATCATATTAGAAGAAAATTTTACAATAATTGTTTCAAATCAAAACGCTTTTATGAAACGTTAAATCCTGTTAATGTTTTTACGGTGCAAAATTATGAAAGGCAATTATAACGTTATATATAGATATTCGTAAATAAATATTCAAAGTCAATAATAGATCGTATTACTAGCAAGTCTATTATGATATGATAAATGTACATCATATATCTTAATCAGACTACAAATATATCTCTTAATCGGACTCAGTAATTCCACTTTCATGTTGAGATTTATCCAAATAATAAGTATGAAAAGTTCGATGTCATGAACTCGGAAAACTAAGTTTTACGAATGGTTTCTAATAGCAATGCATTCCGCTGGAATTAACTCAATTCCAACCGGATTAAGGAACTAAAGGTAACGACGTCATTAGCAGTTTTCTCCATTGCTATCATAATTTAATCCCTTCATCCAAAATCTGACGAAACTGAAAGGGGGTGTGGGGGGTGACGTGATTCGAACTGATATTACTAATTGGACCGTCTGGGTAATGGCCTTGATGGTCCTTACCAATTAAAGCTTATTGATGTCGCCCGTTGTAGATCTACAGACGACCCTCGTCTCATTTTAACCCCATCTCGTTGTCCTGCTAATAATTAATCAACCAATTAAGGAGATCCGTCGAACGGATCACTTGTTTTCGTCCTATTGTACCGCTACAGGTTCACAGCTTACTATAACACGACACAATATAATATATATTATATAGTCCGATATAAACAATAACTTTATTCAACAAGAGTTTCACCTTTAATTTTTCGAATATTAATAGAGCTCATTTTGAAATATTTGTAACTTATACTGTTCTAAAAAAAATTTACTAACTGAACACTGAAACACTTATCACAACTTTGGATTTGAGTACTTTGTAATATTTCACTAAAGTTTCAAAACTCTCACTGATAAATTATATATTTGTTTGATATAGATTTTGTTAACTTTACCATAAATTGCAAGTGTTATGCATTTTAGAAAGTTTAACTCATAACTTAGTTGAAAAGAAACGTTAACTTAAAACAAGAAAATGACAACTTCAACGAGTATTCTCTACGGTTTCCCCGCGTAGAAGACACACTGGATATGAACACTACAAAACTAAAACAATGTATGAATGTAATAAGTTTTTTTGGGTTAGTTGTTATAATTTATTAACCCTGTATTTATAGAAAGGACACGGGTTATAGGTTAAATTTTTAAAGCGACCAAATATTGTAGATGAAGCTTTTAGATTTAAACATATTCTGCATCTTCCTTGTTCCTGGCACTGAATATTAAAACTGTCTGAAACTGAAATAAGTGAAAAATTTTCTGATTGCCTTGATGAAGCATGATTTAGTTATTTTATAAATTTGTTAACAATACTGACGTCATGCTGCAGTATTACATTCTACTACATATTGTGTCTAAAAATAATAGTATAAACATAAGGTATTAATGACGAGTTTCATAACACAGCTTTACAGTATTGCTTTCACATCTTAAAAAATCAAACTTCAACTTAAATAAAGCGCTGGAATATATCCAATATTCTGTAAGCGCAAATAACGGAACTCCTGGACACCGTCCAACGGAGGTATTAAGTTTCTAATAAAACTGTTACCACGGACACTTACATAAAGTTATAGGTCAACGTAAATGGGCTCAGTGGCAAAGGGTTCAAAGGTCTAAATTCCTTACTATAAAAATATTCATAAAACATTTAAGAGATTTCGATTTTGAATATTTTACAATATCCCCGATTTTATGAACCACTCAATTCGTATCCAATAAAAAAGACTCAATGAAAATTTTACTGTTTTTGATTCGTATCAAAGGTTCCCTTGATTGGATTTATAACGATTTTTTTTTTTGTATTTTGTTTGGACCCCCGTGAGCGGAGTGCCTAAAGCGTTGCGCTTCGAATACATAATGCTGTTTAACTTCCCACAACTTTTTTTTCTTGTTTCAAGTGTAAGTACTGTAAACACTGCTGTTTGCCCGCGATCCCCGCGAGTTGGCTAGGAAGACGTGAATAATAATTTCAGAAGTGTTTCATTCCTGTCCCGACTTTTACACAAACTTTCTTCATATATTCCATTCACATTGAGAAGATCCATTGAATAAATATTGTTATTTTGTCAATATCGAACAACTTTGAAAGGAAATATGTATGTGAAAATAAAACAAATCTTTTTATCTCTCGATGTATTTGTTACGTTATAATACAATAGATATGGGAAATATTTTCGTAAGATTCTTTGTATATGTTTTTCAATAATAGTCAGGCAAACCCGAACTAATAATTGTAATATCAATTTCAATAATTAATAGATTCCTGTAGCTTTGGATTAGTTTTCTCAATCTAACCGCCTAACTTCATTTTCATCATTAACTTCTTTAACTTCATTAACCTAATTTTGAAGAAGGCAGCTTATGATGACTCAATATGATGAATATCCACTTATTTTTTCCACTGCTTTCCTGTAAAATGAGAACATTAGAGCCCTGAAGTAATTTCATCATTATCAACCGTCAAAATATAAAGAAGTATTCTTATTTCACCACATGTACTAGTACGTTTCAGTCTTTTTTTAACGACCATACCATCATCCAATCTCTTCTACATATGGCACCGAATTACCAGTTTTTTCTAGATTAGGTATCCTAAGACGTATTTGTTAGCAAACTAAATATTTAAGATTTCTATTTACTTTTAAGTTCTAGATATTTTTGTTTATATCGGAGATGTTTTGGTATTTTGGTGAATATTGAGGTATTTTAATACTCGTTTATATATACATACCAGCATGTACATATGTATGATGGTGGTTTTAAGTTAAAGGCAGTTGAGCCGCGGTCCGCAGCAAAGCCAGTACTGAGCCCCACCGGCGCTTGGGCGGCTGCCAGCCCGCGATAAGCCCCTTCTTCCAACATGCGACAAGCCCTACATATATACATTGTTTTAAGAAACTTTTCACTATAACTAATTCCAACTCTTAATAGCTTTTCTCTTGTTAATATTACTTAAATTTTAAAAATCAGTATTTCACTCGCCGAAATCCGACAAAGAACCGGGACATAGTAACTCGTATACGCACTCAAAGAGTGGTTTCTGTTGACTGCAAAGTATTTATTTATAAAATGTGGATACCAACATGGTTTACTGCTAAGAGGACTATCTATAACCTATTTTCGGTTATTTCAAATCCATGATTTGATACAGGACCACAAGTGATAGTCTTTGGATGTTGGTACTCAAACGACTAACATTATTAAACTTTATTAAAAAATAGAGCATTGTCAACTGAAATTATTTAACGCTAATAAAAATATGGTTAAGCTGTATATATGCCCATGGACTCTGATAGTGAATAAACATATATACTTATGATATAATTGCAAATGAGCCACTGTTGTCTCTACAATCAAAAAATCGTGACTCCCATCCAAAGACCGCACGCATTTATCATAATAAAAAAAATCATAACGTGTACCTCTTGGTAACATATAGCATATCGTTATATGTAACAATAAACAAACTAATTTGTATGCTGATACCATAGGCACGAATTAAGGGGTGTATGAAAGGTAGCCGCGGGCAAGCGGCCAAGCCCCGCCAGGTAATCCGACGCGGATTGCCACACATACACCGGCAATAAACGATGTAACCTAAAACTCACGGGCACATTAGCGGCTTTATGTACTCCCAATTTTGACCGTATATTGCTATGAACAACATATTTTCTTATTATTTAATTACAAACTAAAATATAACATCCATTCTTTAATCAACGAGACGTCCAAGACGTTCGCTTGATGGTAAGTGATACGTTTGTCCATAAACTGTACTCGTAATTTTCAGACAACGTTGTAAGTCTCGTTACCCCAGTACTTTCACTAACTTACAGCGCCCTACAAACAGGAACACAGTAATGTTTGCATACTATTATTTGATTGCATAAAAAAGAGCTGCGGTTGTACTTAACTAGCCGGTCCCCGGCAACAGAGACCTACCACTATTATATCCCAAACACATCTTTTACTGTTATATGACTAATAAACAAACACCTCCAGAAAAAATTAAGCAGATTTTCTTTTGATTTTTATAAACATAATGCGCTCAACAACTTACATGCCACTTTGAGAGTACAGCAATCTTCCTCTTTAAAGTAAAGCCTGGGTTGAGCTGTGGACATCATCAGACTGAAATCAATATACAATTTGACTCATTGTTTCTATTACTATAATGGACGATAACGCTGCTGGCAATACGACTCTTACTTAACGTTCTTCTGCTACATCTATTGCTACTACGAAGCAGTAGTTTCTATGACTGTACCGATTTCAAAATTACATATATGTAGACGAGGTCGTTTTTCAAGAAAGAAGCACAAAGCGGTGGAGTATAAACATTCTTTCTAGAGCAACAATTTTATAACACTCGTGAAATGCTTTTCTTGTCTTTTTTTTTAACCACGTAGCGAGTTAAATAGGGTAATGGACTAGTAAGGATGTTTACATAGCAGTAATATTTATGCACAGAAATAGGCGCATCTGTGGCACTTATTAAACGGTGTATAACAACGGATACCTATCACCAGTAAATCTTTTAAAAAATGCGAGTATACAAAATTACATTGTATACAATCTGTAAAGAGAACAAATTGCGTATGTTTTCGCGAATTGTACCTGTTCCATTGATGAAGGTGAGATAAAATAAATCCACAGTACGGCGGGGATAAAAGGCTATGGATTTTGGGAAACTTTTATTTCGGGGAGGCGTTTTATCGCTAAGCCCCACGGCGCGCTGATCCCAACCCGGGAGTCGAACGCACGTACGCAACGCTGAGGCGTCGAACGCCTACTCAAAGTCAAACAACAAAGATTTGCCAATAAAACCAGATTTCATCGGATGAGAAATAATTTCAGCAGGGCAAATATATCATCTTAGTCTTCCATGAAGTCATACGAAATAAATCATAAAAATAGATATTTATTTGATAAAATCTTTTTGGCGTTGTTCAAATATGGTTTAGTATAGTCTATTTTGCCGAAGCTTCTTCTCTTTTGCTTCAACGAATAAAAAGAAAAATAAGCAGGTGGCTGACACATTTTACAAAACAGGTCACAATGTTACCTATTTTTAATCTCAAAGACTATGTTTAATACCACGGAGATCTTGAACTTCTGTATAATTGCACAATCCCCACAAACAGTGCCAAATAATAAAGTGCTTCTTCCAAAGAAAATGATTAATATCTATGAAATGAAAGAACAAACAGTAGAGGACGGGAGACAAATGACAGGGCTGCAGTACATCTAAACAATGAATAGAATGGGATATAATATTCACAGCAAAAGTAAATAAACGACATTTATAACATTCTCTAAAAAAAAATCCTAAGTTTGAAACTTAAAAAAGGTAATGTTATTTAAACTAATATCCAGATAATTTTAAAACTACTTACTGCTCAACTTTACATAAAAAAAAATAGTTTAACAAATCTATGACCATTTCATTTGTGGCAGGTCTCTGTTGCATAGACCGTCTAGGTACCATCGTAGCTCCTATTTCTACCACCAAACTACGTAACTAAACTACGTACTAAATTACGGAGGTAAGGAGACTTAACATCTTATGTCTCAACACTAAGGTAACGGGACTTAACACCTTACGACCCAACGCGTCGAGCGCAATGTGGAGCATATTACCTATAACATAAAGAAGTTTAAGAGCTTTGATGTGATACAGAGGCCAATCTTAGAATAATAAAAATATGACTAAGGTACATTTAGCCTCATGTAGAATATGAGTAAAAGGGTCTTTAGGTTCGCGAGTCATCGGCCACAAGGGGAAAGAACGATAAATACGAAGTAGTTACGTATTTGCCGTAGCCCAGCGAAGGTGTTAGGGAGGATAACCTTCCCTAGCACCCTCACTTGAACCCTTGCTATGCTATAGAATAGTCTTAGGCGTATTCAGTAGGAGATCCCGAAACTACTGCTAAAGCATTAAACAAGTCCTGGAAGGTCTCGCAGTAACTTGGTATCTTATGAAGATATTTTCTGACTTACTTCTTAAATCTCATTGAATTAACTTTTTTGTAGTTAAACAAATGGTAATTTAACTATTAGCTTAATGATTTTTCATTTAAAGTGATGTGATCAACCGTAGATGCAATTGTTAAAATGGTACTTGTAGAGACGGTCTTGCTGGTCGCATAGCTGAAAGCAATCCCATGCTCCCCGGGGGTGAATCGCTTTCAATAGTACCCCGGCATCAGCTATTTCTCGCCGATAGCTAAATGAATTTGTATTCGTAACGATGTTCTGTCTTGACCCATTTCATTTATCAAGAACGTCAGAAACTGCCCGCGTTAAATAAACATGAAAATATTTATTCAAGAGTCCTTTTAACTTGTTGCTAACTAAGAGCCTGAATAACAGGTTCCAAGAAAATAAACGTTGTATTTCTTTTTCAATATTTGTATATTCAAGCATTACGCGTAGTTTTGTGTTGTAGAGTTCTTTCTATAGAAAGTAATAAGTTATTGAAAACTTCAATACCGTTAGTTTTCTTTCAGAACAAAAACATACAGAAGTACCTGTGAATTGTGACTATGATTACAAAAATGTTACCCGATTTTCGAGACGAAATATAACACCGTTAAAAACTGTTTATCTTAGATCCAGCTACATACTTCTGTTGCGTCTATTTCTACCGCCAAACAGTAATGTATAAAAGTTACTGTTTTTCGATCTGAAGGTCCCTGTAGTTAGTGAAATTATGGGGGTCATCGTGGACATGAACACCGGTGCGTTCCGTAAAATAAGTTTCTAATATTCTCTTAGAAGCAGAGTATCTTCTGAAGATCCCCCCTCTGTAACAAAAATGATAAAAGATGAACGTTTTAAAACGTAGGTATAAAAGAAAGTAGGAATCAATCATCCAATATCCACGGGTAACATTGATGTATAAACGCGGTTGAATTACGTTTCGATAATAGTGGTTCCAGGCGGACGAGGTCTGCTCCGTGGATGAAATATTTGGCCGTAACAAAACTTCACCTGAACCGACCTAATCCCACCTGCGTCGAACATTTGTTTTATCTCAACCAAATCGAACGGAAACAACAACGCACGGTTTACTGAGCATTTGGTTTTGTTTCGTGCCGTGAAATGAAAATGTAATTTTCATATATTTTTATTATTAAAACATTTTTAACCTAAGCAATGAATGTCTTTATACAGATATAAATGTATTTAGGTCACTCTTAAGCATAATAAAAATACCAGGTCTTTAAAAATCCAGAATTAAAAAGACGTAATTTCCATCTGTTAGCAATAATAAAGATTTTTTCTGTTAAACCAGTCTTAATAATATCTCCCACGTATACCTCTCAAAAATATGTTTTACTCAAAACAAAGATCCCTTTCATGTAGTTCAAACAATCGCTTAAGAGTATTAAAATAAAACAATTGCTAATGTATTTTGAAATAAATTTTGTTTATTTATTTTCTCGTAATCTGCAACATGCTTGAACTAAATATCACACGATGTTGAGTAAAAATATGGTCTAATAAGGGGAAAGGTGCTTGCTCGGAATACCCTTACCTATCACATTATGTGTAAAAGTTGTTTTTTTCCTTCTCGGTCGCAATTTTTTATAAATGTTTATTTGTTAGAAAAAGATCATTAAAGTAAATGTGGAAATGTTATACAGAAAACAATGAGTGATCTAAATTTCTGTTAACAATTATTTGTAAAGAAATTTGAGAGAAATTCCTATTATGTTTAACCAAATGGTAAAGCCAGAACAAGTATACTTTCAGAGAAGTGACAAAAAATCTCAAAAAATCTAAATGTTAATAGTGTAGTTACGTAAAGAAGAAAATAATACTCCAATAAAATTAGATAACTGGATCCAATAGATACGTAACTAATGAGGAACATTGAAACTTTTGATGGGCTTGTAAATTTAACATCCTGACGATCGACTTCAAAAACCGTTTCAGATTAAACCGAACAATTTATACGTCCCGTCTTTTCAACTTTACGACCAATAAAACCATATCCCATCCCGTACACATCGTCCCGCCCATGAGATATCTCAGCGGTCCCGCAACAAGGAAGACATTACTTATTTTAAGGCATCCATTAAATTCAATGGTTGTTTATATACATTGATATCAGTAATTTGAAACAATATGTTATGTTTATTAAAATTTACAAAGTACGGTGGCGTTACGCGTATCAGAACATGTTCTGAGAATAAAAGATTTCAAGGACATGCAAAATCTGTTTTGCTGCACTTAGAGTAATGAATTATCGCCATAACTTTAGGCACTGAGTATATGTTATTACTATTAATCTTTCCATATTCGTTAGCAGAAACTATGGATAAGACTATCACAGGGTTTTATTATAATTTAGCGATGTGAGAGATCCATAGAAGAGCACAGGACGTACAGCGGAGATCTGAGAGTCAATTAGTCTGGAAAAACCTAGAGATCATTTTCTTTTGTCAGTAGTAGCTAAAATGACGAGACAAAACTGTATAATCATAAGACTAATCCACATACACATTCTGGTTATATGAAACTACTTCTCTTCTTATCGCTATGTGATGAAAGTCAGAATTAGAAAAACAACATTACATTAGAGTTTATCTTAATTTTTACACAAATGTGCGTGACTCCTCCACCACATTTTTAGTTCTTCTACATACAATTATTTATAGTAATTCTTATACATACATATACAAGGCATTGGGATAAATCTTTTCAAATCATAGCGTTTTTATGAAATCATACACGGAAACTATTGCGGTCTAATAATTTAAATATCTTGTTACGAATAATGAATTTTAAATTATTGCAAAGGTTTTTTTTTTTCAATACACAATTCGTAAAGACTTTCATATCTATGCAATATTATAATTTTTTCTACTTCTGTTTCTACTATGTAATCTCCATAAACCACTTGCTCTCAAATTAATTTGATAAATTAATTGCAGCTGAATAAAAGCTTGACAAATGTCTCGTCTAAGTGAAGACAATTCATAGAAATTAGAAAACAAAGGCTGCGGCGGTAGAGGTTGACAAATTGTAAGGCATCCATTTTCAAATTGGATCTTTACAAAAGGGGGAATGAAAAGTAACAATTAAACAATACCAATAGAAAATCGATATTCTTTACTACCTCTTTCAATAGATTTTAACATCAGCTTCAGTAACGTCTATCCCAAACAAAAAAAAAAACTTTCTGTTACAAAAAGTATCTTTTTGAAATGCTATACCATTAACTAAATATAAATTTATACGTACATTATTATTAATATAAATCAAGAACAAATTTAATTTATGTCGCTGTAACTTGAAAAATGGAGATCAGTCCTCTTTTACCTTCATCATAAAAAATAAGGCAATAAGCTCCCATTTACCCTGAATATATTGTTTGGCTTAAATTCTTAGATAATATGATTTCATATTTATTTATTACATAGATTTAATAGATTACAATGCAAAGGCAACACATATGGATATAGTTACAATTTTATGTCAATTATAAGAAATAATCAAACTCTTAATAGATACGTGGTTTTATTTCAATGGAGTTATATATTTTTTGTTTGTATACGTTTCATTCTTATAATTGTTTTACTTTCATTTCCATGGTTATTGTGTGAATTCAATTTGAATAATTTTTGCCTTATCACGCCTCCCCTTCAAGATATATTAGCTTCATTTCCCATCAGCTACTACCATAACAAGAAAACAAATTTGTAAATTGAATCGAAAATATTTACGTTATTTCATGTTCATGGTTATTTTATGTAGGTGCGATAGATCAATTTACTTTACTTATACAAATATAGTAAACGGTGCTTATGCATATTTATAAATTTCACTTCACCAGTAAATTTCTAATAAATAATAGTCGCTTAAAAACTTTATTGCTAAGCTTTTAACACTTAGTTTCTTTTTTGCTCTTTTAACAAATAGATTTAAGGGACAATGGATCTCACTTTAAATATTAAAATGTTTTTATTATCTCATCCTTTCAGCAGAAAAGAAAACTTGGTTAGAATTCTTTGACATAGAAGTTAGGTAAAATTTGTATCTACGTCCGATAAATCCTTAATCCTTATTTTATTTTTTCTAATTAGTTCTAAATTTATTTTTATATATTATAATACGATACACGTCTAAGTAATTTGCCATTTTTAAACGGTTTTATTTAGCTCGTCCGCTACGGAATTTGTTTGTTTGGGTCAAAATTAGAAATTGAAATTTAAGCACCTTCCCGTTGTCAGATTGATCTGAAATTTGGTACACACATTTAATTTAGATGACCATACAATATAATAAAATCAATAACATTATAAATCTAAGATGGCCGCCGATACAAAATGGCGGATTACATATTTTTCCTTAATCCCTCAATATGGGTATCAAATGAAAGGGCTACACTAGTAAAACACGATGATTATGTCAAAATTTAAAATTCAAGATGGACGCTGTTCCAATATGGCGGACTAGGTACATATTTTTCCACAACCATCACAATATGGGTATCAAATAATAGGACTACACTAGCAGAATACTGTCATTATGAATATATAATATATGTCAGAATATTCAGTAGACAATTTCACTAAATACTAAAAACAAGAAAATAAAAATCGGTAAAAAAACTTTTAAGTTAAACGGTTTTCTTTGTGCACTGAAAACTACAAAATAACTAAATAAAAAAATAAAAAAAACAATTAATAAATAATAAAAACGTGGGGCCCATTAACTATTTCTGTATTAATTCTTTCTACCATAGGATGATGATGATGACGATTATAATAAGTCGATGCAATCCACACTTAGTATAGTAGAAAGTAATAGTAATAGTTAATGGGCCCCACGTTTTTATTATTTATTAATTGTTTTTTTTATTTTTTTATTTATTTATTTTGTAGTTTTCAGTGCACATAAAGAAAACCGTTTAACTTAAAAGTTTTTTTACCGATTTTTATTAACATCTCTGTTCGGAAGAACAAAATTATGGAAATTTGATACAAAGCGTTACTGCAGTTTAATTATTTTACTGTTTCGTACTTTGTCACAATTCTTATATTTACACGAATATTACAATTCAAGTATTAACATCATGAATTAGTGATCATTGGATCTGACTACATATTCGATGTAGTTAATAATATAATCACAAGTACTTATTACTAAGCATTTCTTCTGAATGAATATGGTTCAATATTTTCGCAGAATCGACTAATAATTATGTATTATTTTTCTAATAAAGAATTAGCTAATATCCATAGCAAGACACAAATAGATTAGCTTTATTAATTCGCAGATATTCGGACTCAATAGAACGCGATCCAACGCCATCCAATTAAGTAAGACCGAATATAAACATCGGAATGAGTGGAATAATATAATTGCAAGCTTCGATATTGAACTATCTACTGGTGAAGAATTTCGTTAAACTTTATATTATACATTAACCAGAATCCTAATAGCCAAAATAACTTGATCTCAATATAAAATGGCAAATGAAACTAATTTTTTTTATTCGTCATCGCCTTAATTTTTTACGAAATCAAATAAAAAAATCTCTTTGCTATTTTCGTTAAAATTCATTATTAACATCATTAGAAAAGTCAACGTGTGATTTACAAAAACCTTTTTAATATTAATCTTTTAGTAGTAAGAGTGAAGGTCTCAGATTAGTAGTAGAATTTTTTTGAATCCAGCTGCCTAGTTACCATCTACCTAAGTAGTAGTAGGTAGTGTAATTTTTTTTTATAATTTGGTTAATGCTTGACCATGGTCTCACCTGGTGTTAAATAGTAATGTGATCTGTAAACCTATTAACTCTTTTCTTGAAGACACCCACGTCGTATTTGGATGGGAACACTGACGGCAAGTAGTTTCATTCCTTCGTTGTTTTCATCAAAAAGATGGAGTTAAATCTTATTGGAGTTAAATGTTTAAAACATACATTCAGTCCTTACATTCAATATTTCATTCATTTCAAAGTCATTGAGATTTCGTGAAGTCTTTTTCGGTATATTCATGACCGACGGACATAATTCGATTCCGCGTGGACAATATGTCGATAAGTAGTTGACCCAATTACTTGTTTTCTCCGCGTCCGACTTTTTATTGTTATGGACATGAAAACTTCGTTGCAGAATTTGTTGGGTCGTCGTAAAGTATTCAGATGTCGGCCATAATAACGTCGCGCAAACAATGCCGTTTGGCCGGGGGTGATCCGGAGTCTGGCTCGTGTGTTTGTTGTCAACATATTTTTGTTCAGCCTGAATCTTTGAGGTAAATATTTTGCCACCCTATTGCTCCAGTTCGCAGCATATCGGAGTATTTCTTTAGACCCGTGATATTATGTTTACATCGACAATCTACTGAAACCCGTGCATTTTATATTTTTTTCTGTAATTTAATTAATGGAACCAAACATCGTTCTTGGTAGGAAGCACTTGAAGTAACAAGTTTCTTCTTAGTTACATATGAATTTGACTATTGAAAAAAACTTACTATTTTAATTTAAGTTGTATTATTTAAATTGAATTTTACAATTTCTGTTTACAATAATTATCAAGTAGTTTAAATAATTTTCATATTTCAAACGAATAGCGCAAACAGTTCCTTATCTTTAAATTAATATAATACGCAATTGGTCCAACAATAAAATAAGAAATAATAATTAAGTTAAAGGTATACTAAAATCACAAAGTAATACTTGTAGTGGTGTAGTGGTGTGAAGAAAGAACTTATCCCTTGGACAAAAAAGTACGTACATGTCAATTTATAGTGCTTATTTCATCCATCAGCATTTTGGATTCGAAGATTACCGCTCCCAAACAATACATTCAATCCTCCTTAATACTTATACATAAATTATACTCCAGTAATTATGATTCAGTATAAGAAATATACTTTTTACGTCTTCCTTTACACGTTGTGTTTTGGGTTTGTACGTCGTACATTAATTATATAATTTTAAAGAAACCCTATTGTGATTGAATAATGGTGTTGTTAAGATTATCGTGATCTCGTAATCTTAAATACACAAAATCTTGAAGGCCCGTGGTCATCCCGAATGTAAATGTTATAAGAAAACGAAAGGCCTCACTTAATTAGATGAGAAACAAACACGGCATTAGGGTCAGCGTCCGCCCGGGGACTTGTTCCGACCCGTTTCTCCTTTATTACATCTCGCAACTTAATATTACGGTATTTCCATTTTAACGGTGGCCCCACCACACCACCCGGGGTAACATTTAGGCTTCTTTGTGCGCTGCAACTCTAAATAATGAATACGTACGTGGTGCTAATGAGAATTCTACGCAGTAATAGAAAAATGTCCGTGCTAGGTGAATTTTCATTTAAAGAATTTTCTACAGTGATGTAAGAAATGAGATTATTACAGTCTCGCGTTATTACTTGTTATTACCTGATCTCACGTCTTGGTCAAGATCATTTTCTATTTATTATGGTAACGAAAATATTAAATTCGTCTTAATAAAACATTATTACTCGTATCATAATAATATATCTGATAACATGTGGTGACAACTTTAGTGAACTGGTGGTAGGTTTTTTGCTTAAGACAATTTACACACATGCAGATATCTTTGCAGCGGCTATTAATGCTATATATCAAAACAACATCGAGTAGAATACAATTTGGTAAAAGCATCCTTATTTACGTATTGTTTCGATTATTTCTTACTACTACGTAATGGTACAGATTGTACTGTCCATCTATAAAAAATGAGGTTTTAGTAGAATCTCACAATAATTTGACATTTTACTTTTCCTCATTCAGGTGTGTAACAAAATATTCGGCAACGCATCAGCACTCGCCAAACACAAGTTGACGCACAGCGATGAGCGGAAGTACGTCTGTATCACCTGCGCAAAAGCCTTCAAGAGGCAAGACCATCTGTAAGTATTTACAGCCTTTTTCATAATAGTATTATCTTCTTTAAATAATAAAAAATGTCATTAAATAACATATATCAATTCATTCAATAATTGATACTATTTGTTACGCAAATGCTTACATATATGGAGCTCTATATATCGTACTAACCTGAAACCCGCAGACATTGTCATGCTATTGAATATTTAACTCTACCGAGTATGTATTCGATATGGTTAGTATATATAGGTGCAGATCATTACATGTATATACTAAATACAAATTACCATCATTAAAATTGAGAGGCATGTAGTAACGGTAACGCGATCTAGCGAAATGCTATGAGGAATTATATATATACTAATTTTTAAATATAAAATGATATTGTTACGTAAATGATTTACTGTTTTACTGCAGTCGCTATTATGTTCAATGTATAACGTATATGCAGAAATACAAAAACATCACTTCGCTCAAATAGCATCTGTGTATCGGTGAGAGTCCCTGAAGTGTTATACACTGGCTAAGGTTTTTGTCTCTATGAGTTTGGAAGCTTCTGGCAAACGTTTTTACAGGCAATGATAAATGTACTTTACTGTTACACCGAATAATTCAAATGGCAGCCTGTTTTATTTCTTGTCGTACAACAGGCGTATTAAGTTTTTAGGATTTGTTTTCACAATGAATTATCTGTTTAACATGTCTTTAACCGGTAGATAACGCTTATATACAATAATTCCGTTGGTTTTGTTAAAGAAAATGTTTAGAATTATCAGCTTTTTTTATTCTTTTTATTTAAACATACTAACTAGTTTTTGATTGCGACTTTTTGGTCAACGTGGTATATATTAGGCTTGACTCTCTCCTTGTGGGAGAAGGCTTCCAGATCCCGCAGGAGCATTAAACAGGCTGTTTATGTATGTCATGCATTAAGTCATTTGCAATGCATTTGTGTACTGAATACTAAATTGCTTAATATGTAAATGCCAATTCCGCAGCATCTCGTCTTCTCACCTACTAATTTGTTTTAAACATATCTCCAGATTTGCATTTGAGAGAACAACTTTTCTTTCTTTCTTCTCAACCGCTACACTATTGACAGACTGTCTGTGATCATTAAATAATTCTCCATTTCTTCCTTACTGCTGCTTTTTTCGCATATTCGTGCAAGAGTCGTTTACTCCCGCTTTCGATCCGACCAGGACAAAGCTCTGTGTTAAACTAATTTGCTAATATTTCTGTTATTAAATATCTGTTAATAAATAAATTATATTCAAAAAGGGCGTGATTAGGTTTTTACGGGGTCGGCAACGCGCCAGTGGTACTTCTGGTACTGCAGGCGTCAAAAGGCTACGGTAACTGCTTACCATCAGGCGGGCCGTATGCTTGTTTGCCACCTCTTTAGTATAAAAAAAAAAAAAAAATCGCATGAGTCACTAATATATTTATATAAACATACTTTCTAAATTTAATGTTGTCTGTTGTTACAATTAAAAACGGTTGTTAATCTCTACTATTTTCTATAATGCCACTATGCATTATGTTCATCATTGTGACGCTGTGGATCATGTCGGTAAGTTAGGAAATGAATAACTAGTGACTTGAATATATTAATTACGTATATCAATTATTATTTCGGTAGGTACGAGTCAATACGAAGCCCGACTTCAAAGGTGTTCCGTTCCGCCAGCGGTTCTCGTAGTGCGAACAACACATGTCCCTAACACCGCGCAGCCCTTTTAATCATTGAACGAACCCAGCCCCCCCTTCCCAAAATGAATATTAATGTATCCATTGTGTCCATTATACTCACCCGTTAACTGAACGCTACATTTCTCTTGATGTAGTGACTCGCCTGTTCAATTGTTTAGTATTCTATAATTAACTGTTAACCATGTACACACATGTATGTAAATCAACAAACACAGTTCCACTAAGCAGTAGTGTTAAAAAACTACCTTGTTGATGTAAGTGTGATGGGTGTCACATGGGTGTTATAGATAGTGGTATTATAGAAGTAACTTAAATAACATCTTACGTTTTAATGCAACGGGCACAATGTAGTGTAAACAGGATATTTAGTAAAATAAATAAAGTATACTTATAAAGTATTAGTACAAGTATAAGTACTTATAAAGTACTATACATTTTAAAATGAAACAATCGAAATCCACCAGAAAATATTTAAACTATTCTAAATTCTTGAATTTGAAATTACTTATTTGAAGACTTTTCAGATTCCCTCTCTTATATTATGATATATTCAGCTATTTCTGTAAATATAATAAGACATGATTTACATTTTTAGTCAAGGCCTTTAAACTTGTAACGTTAAATGTGTTGAAATGAAAATAAAATCAGCTATGCTAGATATAAACAAAAGAAAAACATCTGTTTATATTATACAAAGTCACATTTCTTTAACATACACTAGGAATGGCTTAATTTAACATTATGTATAAAAATTCGTAGCAAAGCTCAAACACGATTTACTAAGTTCATCGTCAGCCTTTATCAATAAGAGGTCCTCTGGTTGCTGGCCCATCTAAAGGAGTGCTACAGAGAATCAACTTAGTAACTTGTTAAGTTATCGGAATATAATTTGTTCCAGCAACGGGCACATGCTAACGCACCGGAATAAGAAGCCTTACGAGTGCAAGGCGGAAGGCTGCGGGAAGTCGTACTGCGACGCGCGCTCGCTGCGACGGCATACGGAGAACCATCACCAACCGCCGTCAGAGACCAGTGAGTTTACCATCATCATCACCACAACAGCATTATTCAAAAAACTTAAACTCTTATCCTACCTAAGCTCCTAGATCTCCTGTAACAAGGAATCTTGGTCTTGGAGCACCAAAGCAACTCTGATTTCTGTCACTGAAAACAGTAAGCAAATATTACTAAGATCAATTTAATTAGCGCTGTTTTAAGCGAAATTAATAAGCAAACGAGACTTTATTTTGTCTTAAAGCGACATCAAGGTTCTGCGTGAACATCGTAACTAGTTTTACTTAACTTCTATAGTCTTGTTGGTTAGGATGCTTCGTAAAAAAAGATTCAAAGCAAAATACAACAGTGAATGCACATACACTGGAAGCAGGATTAATTTCAAGCAGCTTAGGTAATGCAGGTAAAGCAATGATGTAAATTAGGTAACTAAAGATAAAAAGATCCCCTCATCCAAGTACAGCACCCGCATAAATTAGACTGCACTCTCGTGAAGTCTACCATAGGGAGGAGAGGTGACGCACCACAGTTGACATAGTTAACTAGCTGCCGTAATTATACAGCACTCAACACTTTAATACCACGTTTCAAACGCTTTAGATATAGGCCGCGGTTGATTAATGTTATTCTATGTTGGTCTGTACGTAGATATTGAATTTGTAAACTTAACAGTTACATTACAACCAAATCGCATCTTAAATCTAAATCCAAGTTTAGTGTTGTTTGTTGAATAAACGACGTTATCATTATCTTATTACATTAATAACACAATATCATCATTATTATCATAAGGTGCCTTCTTCAAACTGAAGTTTGGCGGCCAGATTGAGAAAACACAATATGTATTCTACGAAACATAATTTTTCGTAATTCATGTATAAAAACAAACAATATAGTGATAAATATCGTTTTTATTTATACTCCAAATGAATAATGAGAAAGACTTTTAAGTGATATGCCAATAACAACGCGTTAATTAAGATGTATATATAACATCGATGTATTCGTAGTTGTCACTAGCTATTAGAGTATGAAAAACACGATGTGAAAATAGGTAATGAAATGAATGCTTTTTCTAGACGGAAGCAGCAATAATAACGCGAATTCAAGCGGAGGAACGAGTAATGGTGAACGAGAGACAAATTCGCTTCGAGTCGCATCCCCCATATCCCCAATACGTAACAACCCCATCCATTCAGACGTAAGTTACAATCAATATATGATTTGACGTAAAAAGGAGTAATATTTTAGACTAAAATATTCTTAGTTGTGTAGGCGAAGGGAAACCGAAGACTAGTAGATTAGTGAAAATGAAAAAAAGCGCATGAACTATTAATTAACATAGTCAATGGCATTCAATCAATCATATAAAAGCGACTGTTAAAACTTTAGAAAGCTGTGAAAGGAATTTTAAAATAAATTCGTACGCCAGGAGTCACCAAGCGGAGTTTTAAACTGGCATTTTTATTACAAGTACCTCTGGCGCTGCTCCAACTGACCGTGTGTGTGTAAAATTCACGACCCGACGACCTTATTAATTAAGCAATTAGCCCGGATCCGCGTGGAGCTTTTCATTCCGTGACGCCGTTAAAGGCTGCCATGGAAAAAAAAGTTGGAAGTAATGATAGCCTTGTTTTACCCTCGCGATTCATTTTACAAACAATGTTCGAACATCGGACGGCGATGTACCCAGAGAGTTTTAATGAGGGTATCCTGATTTTTAAATGTTACAACATTCCCGTGTTGTGTTACACTGACCATTAGCATTCATTACGCAAACCAACCGACTGAATAAAAATCAAGTTTAATGATTTTTTTCATCTATCAAGGTGATATCAGGTTTAAATGATTTGATCCGTTAAAAGTTCTTGTATAAGAAAGATTCTAATAAGCATTTATCTAGTAGATAAAGTTGGGTAATTAGAAATAAAGTATTTAAGAGGCTCGCGCCATTTTATCCACACAGTTAAGCAACGGCTCAGAAAAGTCGAGTGGTACGAGTACAAGCGGCAGCGGGAGCGGAGGAGGCAGCGATAGTAGCCCGCCGTGCACGCCCCCTGCACCGGCCACGCCGCCAACACGTTTCATCAAAAAGAGCACCGTCAGCAAACCGAAACCTTGTCCCAATGTAAGTAACAAGTGACTTTCATTATCAGAACAAATGAGAATAGTAATAGTATCCTTAAATATTTTTATTATCAACTTTGTTGATATCGTAAACGTTTTAACACAAAATCGACTAGAATCATTAATCCAAAAACAATCGATACTAATACTTCGACACGTAGTTCTGTAGACCGTTGTATGAATCGTTAAAAAGTAATATAATACTTGCATTAATATGACATAAACACATTTTTTCCATTACCTCTCTCCTACATTGAATGCTAGATACATGTAAAATTCAAAACTTTGCAATGAAATCTTATTTCATGCATATTCTAAAAAGTTCGTAGAGCAAAAACGCAAATGACAGTGTGATCATTTCTATAGTCATTGTGATTTTTTTTTGTCTAAAGTATTTTAATGAAATTGTAGAAGATACATTTTTGTTTAATGTTATATAAATTATCATTTATTTAAAAAAAAACTTTCAGAGTTAATACTCGAAGTTTTATATGCTTTATACGTGTATATAGCCTTTAAAATGTCTCCTGAGTCTAATACATATTATAATGCTACAAAAGTGCTACGCTTCGTTGTAGCGAGTGTAGGTGAAACTTACGTAGTAGTTAGTGCCTACGGTATAAGTCTTAATATTCTAGCTCTATTTTATATATATGAAGTTCTAATAACAAGTATACAGTTGATTAAGCTCCAATAATCTTTGAGGACTCTAATTATTATAAAACAATCATCAAATATTATTTGTTAGAAAAATTTAAGCTATTTATGTTATAATGAACAATTATATTAGCTATATAGTAGCTTGTAAGTTGTTCCTTTGTCTTGGCTCTATTTTTACTAAAATTAAACAAAGTTAGCGATTAAGATATACAAAATGTAAATTACTGAAAAAAGTCTTGCATTGATAATAATACTAACTGAATTAGGCTGCATTGTCTTTTTGCTAGTGTATGTTTAGTAAATCTCTCTGTATAAAAAAGTGGATTTTCATAAAAATCGGGATTGAAAGAAACATGCCAGTCAGAGCCATCTGATGGCCAATTAATAATAAAAAAAATAATAATTTTTTAGTGTAATCAATGTAATTGTATGAGAGATTAGGTTACTCCAACATTTTATAACGTCTATTTATGTTTTATGTGGATTTATTATACCATAAAAAATTATAAATAAGCTATGAGAAAAACCCGTTAAAAATCATCTGTAGAGAATCCTGTTAGAATAATTTAATCATTGGTTGTTACAATTCTATAAGAACTAATAATTCTTAGTAGCACACACATCTGAACGAAACAATAAGACGAGGCCGTGGGAACGAGGGCGACGCGGATTCTTATGCTAATGCTGATACATCGCGGATTCCATTGCGAAACGTCCACTGAATTGAATCGTCCATTCAAACTCGTGTAACAATTTAATAATTCAAATCCAGCCGCCGAGATCTCCGTACCACTATCGCCAATACGGCGCATCGTAACAGTAACCCACTTAATAGATAAATAAAAAAACCGTGTGCTGCTCGCCATTCGGTGATGTGGTAAGGGGTGAACTCGCGAAACTCGATCGCATAATGTGGGAGCCCCTCGCAGCGTCTCCACCTGTTCGTGTTCTCTATGGGAGAGACACAGAAATTGAAGGGAGTCTATTAAATTTGCGAGAATCAAACTAGAATTATTCTCACGAACCTCTCTAACATGAATTTTATTAAGGGGTGAAGTTTTAAAATACATTCGTCACATACTAACGTTATTAATTCGTACAAAATGTTACGCGGTCCATATTCCCTGAAAATGTACATGTACGTTCACCATTTGTAAAGAGCGAATTCAGCGGTACTGCAATTAAATCTCTCGTCACAAAGGTAGGATTTGCAGCCGCATGAATGAATCGGAAATGCAATATTAATAATAATATCACAGGCAGACTATTGACGCGGCGTCCATTTAAATAAGATCCCTCGCGTGTCAGTGGGAGTAAAGACAGAACTTTTGGACTGTCGACTCGCTATAGACGCGAAGGGCTCAGCATTAGGTAGGCAGGTGGGTAACGACGGTGGCTCGCTTTATTAAAAGCACTCACTTTGATCGGGTCCCATGATTTGACGTCACCTGCAGGAAGCAATAAAGCCCGGCACAAACACAGACTCATAATTACAAACGGGACGGGCGCAGTTTTGTTCACAACATATTGACAGCGGAATGCCTTTGAACGCAATAAATCCGCTTTGTGCTACTTCATTATAGCGACGGGGTTGTTGTATTTGCGTACATAATTACATTCGCATGTTTTAGGTGTTAAAACTTCGATTTTATCATATTAGGTATAAAGTTCAAATTTGGTCCGACCGCTATAATTGAACATTAGTGGAAAGCGGATCAGATTTGAGCGTTATGGTTCCGAATACCAAACCGTAATTTCTACAAGCTGTTTTGATATGAACGACGAAATGGACAAAACACTTTCTGAACTAATATCTCTTTAATAATTTTGATGTGTATTTTATAACAAAAACGGATAAACGAGATTCCATTTTAAGAATAAATACAAACAAAAAAACTTCAGAACTTAATTACTACAAACCTACATAGCCACCGACAGACACGAACACATTAAACTCTCTTTTGGGGCTAAGGGTTAGAAAGAACATTTCAAAAACTTCAAAATGAAAACTTCATAATGAAAATAATGAAAACTTGCCGTTTTTATTATACTAAGTGGTTATCCTATCTACAATGAACGAGTATGTCTTACTGTAACCAGAGGCATAAATAAAGAAAATGTTCTGTGGGGGTCCCAAATATACGGAGGAAGCGAGCACAATGTGTTTACACAGACGCATCGAACATCTTCATCGAATGAGATCATTTCGTAAATGTTTCCAGTACATCTGTGACGTCTTTCTACACGTATTTTCGTAGGTTAATACGTGTGGAAAAAATACGACTTTCTTATCGAGACATTTGCAATGCCCGAGATATTGATCTTAAGGCAATAATTATCATCACCAAGACCTATCACTCAACAAGACGCCAACTCACTGGTCCTTAAAATGATATCTTGTAATTTAATATTCTTGTTATAAAAAGAAAGTGCAGATTTCACACAAAACCTAGTTTATGTTTGGAAATGGTAAGAAAAAGGTTGCTTAAAATTTGGACTGTAATAATTCTGGTAATCATCAATCTTTTCGATTCGTTTCATAGATAATTTATAAACATGTGACATAAAACAAACTGCTGCGTACTGAAGTGGGAACGGCGACGAAAATTCTTACCGTACGTTACCGCGTTAGATACCCTCATCTGAACTCTTAACTCAATTCCATCAAACTGTCAGTGAAGCGGTGAATATTACATCGGCGTCTCGTACTTTTTCCGTCGAAACGGGGAAATAAGTCAAACTCCTCACGATTTCATCTCCGATGCGGAAAAAATAAAATCACACACGCATATTGTAGTCGCTGCTACGGCCTCTTAATATTTTATATATCGTTACAAAACCGAAATATAGAGCGTGGTGAATATACTCACTTATATTTTATTGTTGCCTCACTTGTTATTTTGGCTAAACAAAAAATATTTGACATTCACGTAAATAATTTAATGTGTATCTGGTATTAATGCAAGATTAGAAACAACTTCACTGTGTCTATAGTCTCAAAGCACAACTAAAAAGGTTGTTAACAAATATTAGTACAAATGTTAATTAACTATTTATCACACGGAGCATATGGCATGAAAAAGTCGTTTATTTGATAAATGAGCAATATCTGCCGAGCAGAGTCTTTCCTAATCGGTTTCTGGCGCGAATAGACCGGTACCACCTATATTTACCAGATCACTCTTCACCAGGTTGTTCTCCTAACTGAGCCGCTTTCAATTTAAAAAGTTGATGCTGCTGGGGTTATTTAATAAACTTCGCATTCTACTCTCCCCTTTAAGGCATAAGATAGTTCTCTAATTACTACAGTAACTTTGAATGATACGCCTGCCGATAATAATGAAACTCTAATTAAGACATCGCTTTAAGACATAACTATAGTAAATCTCGTCAACAATGACTTCGGTAAGTAGTCATACATTCTTGTTATAATCTTGTAATCTATTGTATTAAGTCTTCAATAATTCTTTTAATTTTATTTATGTACGTATATTCTAATTTCTCTCCTAACTAACATGTCTTCATTAGCTTTTACGCAACACATGCATCTTTAGTTATCTCTAGAGCAGAGACTCATGTTTAACATTAAGCCTACGTACAAAATGTTGTAGTTTTTGAATAAAATAACTATTTAATATTAGAACTTAAAAAACAAAGATATAAAAATTGTAGCAGTATTAAGAATATGTTGCAAACAGTACAGGATGTTTCTATATAACACAGAGCAAAGCGATTGCAGCCGCCGTCGCGTCCTTGGCCGCCTGGCAGCGCCATTAATAATGTAGGGTGACAAGGACGCAGGTGCGTTCAGTCCCGGCGATAAGCGTCCTGATGCATAATTGAGGGCGCATGGCTGAAACTTACGTGACTCCCCCTAAATCTTCAGCATCACCTCCACGCAGGTTAAGTGTGATGGATGAGCGTTCGCTGCGCACACACGTCGTCTTCGCGCGATGTAAGAAAAAATTGATACATATTAACACGAAGATATACTCCCTGTGATCTCCTCTGTATTTGAAAGCACCGTGTTTTATTCATCAATGAAATTAATGGATGTTTGTCACCAAAGTTGCAACCGACATTGAACTACGTCGTTATTACGAATAATATTCAAGAAAGTACCAATAAATCAGGAAGGTGTAATTCGACTTCGCCTATTACCTGCTGCTGTGTTGGATTTAACAACATAAAAGAGCCATAGTATTCTGGGCTATCTCGTTTCAACATCTACGGCCTCTGGTCATTAAACTACATGTAAAAAGAAAGCCAAGTCCATTAGAGATAGAAAAGCCTGACTATAAGAGTACCACCTTTTAATACTAAGTATCGCTTCTAGACCTTTTGGCTAAGATCAAAGTGTAAAATACTAAGAAAAGTGAGATTCTCCCATTGCTTTTATTAAAAATAATGCTTCGGTTGTAACTTTAAATTATTTTAACAATTAACAATAGAGCACAATGAAGAAGCGTTTTTGATCTGCCGTGACAGCGACCTCTGACCTCTCCGACCCGGCCACGTGGCTCTCACCCTTACACTTAGAACCCTGCTTATTATCCCTCACACACAAACACACGCACACGACAACAACGCCTCAATAATATTATTAACGCCACACTTCAAAATGAAACCGTGAGAAATATTAGATATTAGAATTGATATCTATATTTTAATTTATACCACTTTACTTATACTAATATTTTTTTATGTATGATATAAACCTGCGAATTGACAACATATCCAATTGATGATGGTAAGCGGAGATGGAATTTGCAAAGCGGACTAATCTAGAAAAAGCTTATTTAGTCTAATTTTAAAAACAGTCGTATCTGGACGGATACACTTACGCCAGTATACTATTTCGTTTTCCTTCATACTGCAATACAGTAACATTACTTTCTGGTGATAAGTCTCTGTTGCCGGAGACCGTCTAGGTAGGACCGCAGCTACTATTTCATCCGCCAAATAGTAGTTTACAAACATTACTGTATTCCGGTTTGAAGGGTGATGTAAACTAGTGATTTTATTGGGGTAACGATACTTAACACCTTATGTCTTAAAGCGACGAGCATAAAGCGGTGATGTGTATACCATCTTAACTTTACCTCTTAACTTACCATCAGGTGAACGTCTCGCTCGTTGAATAAAAGAAAAGGAATGGCCGCCGCCATACATTCTAATAAATACCTGATTTTTTAATATTTTTAATGAATGATGAAATGAATTAAAAGATTTTCATCGACATATCGTGCGTCAAATCGGCAACTTTATGGTATTGTTAAATCAATATCTTTGAGATCAATCGCTCGCAAAGATCTTGATTTAACAATCCCTAATTTGAGAAACGTCTATGAACTTACACCGCACGGTATCACTTGTTCTCTGGTTTCATGCCATTTGTAAAGTTTAGGTTCTGAGCTAAAGTTTGTAAGATCTCATTTCGCCAATTGGAATTAAAAATTAACAGTTTCTTTGAGTATTAATATTTTTATTAATAAACATTGTAACAAATCTAAAGGCTAGATAACTGAACTGGTATATATGATAACTATTTTACAATGATTATTTACTAGTGAATAGCGGAATATATTTGCTTATGTTATTATACACAAATGTAATCATGTATATGTATATAACATTTCCAAACAATTTGGCCCACTTCGTCCGTACATCGGAGCACATTATACAAGTAAAATAGAAGCTCTGCGAGTAAACGTTCAAACACAACACTTCATAAACTAAATACGCTAAATGCTATTGTGCATTTATGGAGTTTGTTATTCAATTAGCTGTTTCATGATATAATTTTGTGCAAAGTGCACTTTAAGCACTTAAGTGTTTAGATAAACCAAAACTTCAATAAAGACGAGCATGTTTGTTTAAGAGAACATACATTTAACATCTTATTTACATCAATAAAGTAAGACAATTAATACGAACGTAATCAGATTAGAATATAGGATTATCATTAAATGATATTTGAATACTAATAAACATAGTTACGAGTAAACACTCATATTGAATAAAACTTTATATTTAATGAACACTAACAAAAACATTTTTTAGGTTAGAAATTAGAAAACAATTGCCCAAAACTCATCCAATTTTAAAATGATATAAACGAAATATTGTCAAACTTTTTTTTAATTTCGACGAAGAAGTGATAATATTGGAGTACGATTATAATAAAATTATTTGCCTCTACCCCATTTTCTACGTCCCAATTGATCAGGATCAAAAGTTCACCCTATTAATACTTGTTATGACAGTGAATAGAAAGTTAGAGCGAGCGTACCCTTGTTTATGTGTTCGACGAAATAAAATATATCGCGCCGGTAAATATACTGCTATTTTGCGATGCCAAAAAAAAATAACTGTGTAGTCAAAATATGAGTCAATTATATTACGTTTAATTGACACAGATGCTCAAGAAATTCCTAGCATTTTAAAATAGATATCTTGTTATATTGCCACATCAAAATTCTTTTGAGATTTACAAAGTATAACATAAAAATTACTCATAATTTTCAACTGAGACTTTCACTGCTAGGGTTACGTTCTTTGTTATCTCATACCTCCTGTGTATTAAAAGTTTATGTCAGTAAATTTATTATACTAGTAAATTAAATTCAGAGGACAAAATATTTCTGCAAAATTAATATAAAAATTCTGATCAAAAAACTTTAAATTTCGCTTTCGATACTAACTTTGATACGATAATGTTTGTTTCAAAACTAATAAATAGCTTTTAAATTAGACAAACCTGGAAGTTATAACTTCTGTCCGTATTCAAATAGATATAGTTTGCGATATTGTAATTCGCGTTAATGCTAATGATACCAAGTATTTTCCACGTCCGAAACAAGACTTTATCGCAAACGCCTGGTGCGCTAGCAAATCATAATAACGAGAACATATGCAAATGAGCCGCTGGGTACACTTTTGTTATTCGACTGGTCATTTTATCTTGCAATTTGCGAGGTCGAAAACGTACTGTCGAGGGGTCATCTCTTCGATATCTTTCCCATCTATTGTGCTATCATTCCATGTTTGTATACCGTGAGATACGCACCTCGGGTATCTTGATACAAGACCTGATATAAACGATGCGTTAGTCATTAAGCCTATAGTGTAAGTGTTTTATGAAAATGGACAACTGGATCACACAGCTCTTTCAACCGCATGTCTTTATAAAGCCCAAGGTGAGTTTCTAAAACATTTCAGTTTACTTACTTACTTTACGCTGTAATCCGCCTACGCATTCTCAATTACTTTAGCCGGTCTAAAAAAGTTTTCAATAATAAAATATAATATTCCGAATTACTAATTGTTAAAATCAAAAACATCCAACCCAAAAAGCATTCGTAATTGCTGGTACATTAGGCAACCGTATCACAAACGACTTCGACGCTCTTAAACAGCTGGAGCGTGTAGATCATTTGGACTAAAAACCGCTACAAGTCGAGTTAACTACGCTACAAGAATGATATACGGCAAAAACGCTACCGCCGCCCGCTCCGCGAACATCTGCTCGCACCTACCGCATTAACCTAACGAGCTAGCCTAATGGCTCACGCCAGGGTTGCTGCTTTCATAAAAAAAAACACTTAAAAATCAAATAAATTAGAAACGTGTTCGGAGGAAGTTGCTTCTAAGACAAAAAAATTATGGCGATTAAGGTCAAAAGTTGCAAAATTTGTGGTTAATTTTATCGCTATTGCAATGAACATCAAACTTGTAACACTTTCACAAGAAATTTCTTGAAACACAATTTTAGCAAGAATTAACGAAAGCCAAATCATTTTCTACTTACATACTCTCCAATGCTGTTATTTTTAATATATAATATCGCCTAATTTCAAAGAAAGAAATAAAAATCATCAAAATCGAAACACAAAAAAAAAACGCTTCAAATAGAAAACCACCGTTAACAAAAAAACATACTATTAATATTTTTGTATATTATTTGTTATAATTGTAAATTAATTAGAGTAGATCTTTACAAATGTCTACAATAATTATATATTATTTATTATATCACATTACACCAAAAAAATTACAAAAAATGCTAAAGTATCGAACATCAAAAATTTTAGCATCACCTAAATGTCGCTATGCCTGTACAGCTGTTAACCTGTTCAATATACAAACAAGACTGGACGTCTAGATTAAATTATGAAGACTATACTATAGCGGGACCTGAAAAGTATCGATCATTAAACTCTCTAAGCTACTTGGCAAGGTTTACCATATTATTGAAGTTTTTCGGCTTTTCTTATCTCCCCACTTCATTCGCAAATTTCTAACACTGAATTAATAGAATCACGTCAAGCTAAAACTTCAAATGTAATCATTATAACTAAGTTATTATATTGCTACTAACATTTTATTTTACATCGTCCTCTTTTCTTTACCAAAAACTTTAAATAAACGGTAGAAATGTAAAAATTTTATGTCTCTCTAAATGTAAAAAAGTGATGTAGTGGTAGCTCCACTGCGGTGCGACGGAAAACCGCAACTAATTAAAATTCTACGTAAATGAATAACTGCAGCCGCCGCCGGTGTCTCTTCCTAGGAAATTGCACAAATAAATACTACTCGGAAACAGGTCGCTTTCATTTCAAAACACTCATTTTCGTTAATTCAAAGAAAATTTACAATATAATTGCCACCTGTTTACAGCAATTGGATGTCCCCCTCTCTCTTTCCAGCCGTTTACTACCTTTCCTTATTTTTTCTTCCATTTCGCTCTGTCCCCGATAGCATCATCACTCATACACGCCCCGGGTCTTCGAATGGAGAGAGAGAACTACAGTACCAAATTGCCAACGTAGTCAGGCGGCCTTCTTTTTACAGCTAACTATTGATCTGTAATTAGCTATTTACTTACAAACCAAAAGAGATTACGGAGAGTCCATCAAAATCCATTAATTAACTTGAATATTAACGAGCCGGCGAGGATCGAAAGTTTGCTACCTTGAAATTACAAAGTGCGTAATAGGTTTGGAAGTCTTTTGAAGTTTTGTAAAGTCATCGTTAATTTCACAGGCGCAGCAGGGAAGCCAAAAATGCGGAAGCGTCAGCAGTGTGAGCGGGACGACGAGCGGCGCGGGGGGCGCGGGCAGCGCCGGCGGCCCGGGGGAGATTAAACCTGTCGAATGTAATTTGTGCCATCGCAAATTCAAAAACATACCGGCATTAAACGGCCACATGCGTTTACATGGAGGATACTTTAAAAAAGTAAGTAAAACTTTTTGAAGATTATTTATGTACTCTTTAAACTGATAGTTGAATTGTTTCCGGAGATTGTCTAGGTAGGGACCAGCGCAGTACCTATTTCTTCCGCTAAAAAGTAGTGATCATATATTACTGTGTTCCAATTCAAGGGTCACTGTATCTAGTGAAATTACGGGGGTAACGAGACTTTACATCTTATAGCTCAAAGGTACACAAACAACGAGCATAGTTTTGTGTAATGCATGTCATCTTAACAAGCGCCTTATTGTTATGAACAGGCGTGTCATTTACCTTCAGATGGATGCCTTTCCACTTCTCGTTACTTGGTCTAATTAAAATAATGCTGAGATCTTATTCCTGTCTAGGACTCTGACAATAAGAAATTGGACAAAAAGGAATCATCTGGACCCCCGCTACAAACCGCCTCGGTGTCGGTGAGAGCGCTTATTGAAGAAAAAATCATCAGCCGCCGAGGTGGTACCATTTCATCTGCGCCAACAGGTACACAAATTGTAAAAACTTCTAATTTAGGTGAACCTTTACTTTATCTACGAAATATTTTTTTTTCTATAACAGGTACAAATACAGACACCGTATCGTCCCGCCCGGGGTTCGTAGCACCTGCCCCACCGCCGTTGTCTACCATTCGAACATCGCTTGCTTCACCAGCGTCCCCCATAATGACTACCCAATTTATAACACCCCGTGCACCATCCGTAGTGACGGTAGCAACTAATCTTGCAACAAATAATTCGGCCATTAGAGATTCCACACTCATTGAACTATTAAAGAAAGGGAGTACTAAGGTGTGTATAAATATTATATTTAATACTATGATATATTATATAAATAACTAAACTTAATTTTCCACGTTTATAGGTAGTAAAACGGTCCACTTCCGACCCTGGGCAGTCTTCTCCTCACCAAGAATTTAGTTTTCGCCCGGAGTTATTTGGTGTATCTTTTAATTCCGACGACGGGTACTTCTCACCAGCCCTAAACACTGATGATACTTTTCAATTTACAACGACTCCAGATCAATTGGAAGAATTTGCCACGTTAGAAGATTACGCATCTATCCGAGAACGATCGCCTGTGACTTTTCCGTCAAGTCGGCGACTGGCCGCTGTATTAAATTCACCTTTGCCCGAATCTTTGGCTGACTTTGGAGCCAGTCACGGCGGCTCACCCGTTCCATCACCTGGTATTGGATACGCAGATAGTTCACCGTGCCTGTCTTACTCAACGGGCGACTCCCCGGGAATAGCTTATAACGCAACCTCTCCAGGGGAAAATTATTCAAGCCAGCCTGAAGCGTCTCCCAGACTTGCTTACCCTACACCACCTGCGTCTCATGATGCTAATTCACCCGCGCACGCGGTCCCACGTGCATCATCACCCTTGTCAGCAGCTTTTTTCACAGCTACAATGTCTAGTCAAGAAGAGGTATTTTTTTTTCTTCTTTTTTTGTTTCAAGTTTAAACTTTTCAAATAGTCTCATATGTAACTATTATTTTTAAATTCTTTAAGGTGGAAGAAGCATTAGAGGAAGTACTACCAGAGGAATGCAGGTCGTTAGATGCTTATTCCTTGTCATCTCCTACACCACGACGTATTATGTTAAACTCCGAGGATCCATTGTTATCAAGTAGTCCGCGAGAATTTTCGCACCAACGGCACTTTCGTCGTCAACGACTGGCAACGTTATCTACGCCAATCCACCAATGGCAACAAGATTCTTCGTTACAGGTGAAGATATTCATAATATATAAAAATTATTATACAAACTTATCGAGATTATGTCCAAAAATAAGTAATTTGTTATAATATATAAACTTACAAATATACTTACTAAACGCACTGTTGTATGAATCATAATCTGGTAAGAAAAATATGCTTGTAATTTTTATAGGTGTGTGTAGAAGGCCGGGAAATAGTACCAGCAGTTTTTTTGAGCCCCAGCAGTGTACCAGCATCGCCACGACGGAAGCGTCGGGCGTCTCCTGCAGGACCTTACAGAACCCGCATGAGGCGATCGGTTAACCACTTCACACCGCAACCTATACTACCTCCTGATAGAGATGGTTCAGGCCTCCTCATCGAACAGAGCAATGGTATAAATTACAATATTTCTATAACTATTACTGGGTTTCCCTTACTATTTCACAGCTTTAATATATGCGGTTTTTCTCAGGGTTATCGAGTATCGAGAGCGATGTAATGGCACAGTTTGAGGAGCTCCGTCAACCGCAGATAAATATTGGAATAGATTATCAAGCAAATATACCGGAACTGTGCAACGACCGCGTCGACTTGCACAGAGCTCCTGAGCAGCTGCTCTGGGATCCTGGCATTAATGATGCTCTAGATGACAATGAAGGTACAATTGAAAACATTTTAAATAGCTACACAAATCTTACTTTATAATATCACAGAGCGTTTACTTTTAGTTCGGATGTTCATGGAACTTGCGATGTGCGCGGCCATGCCGGTCGGTGGTCACACACGGGAGTACGCGCTGCAGACTTTAGGGGAATGTGGTGGAGATATCAGAGCTGCAACGCTGCACCTCATGTCGCGGCCCGCTGCACCATCACAGCACGAGTCCCGTTGGACTCCCGACGAAGTCGAAGCTTTCCTAGCTGGCTTGGGACATTACGACAAGGACTTTTATAGAATTTCACAACTAGTAAGCACATCTTAATAATATATTATATTCATACCGTAAACAACTGTCTCTAACAGTTAGAAATTATCAAGTTCTAAAGTAATTATATCAAGATTTCATAAATCAATATTTTGAAATTTGGTAAATAAAGTATATAAAAAATAATGGGTAACGTTTATAGAATCTAAACTTTTTAATTTGTACTTATGCAGATAAGAACAAAAGATTCGAAGCAATGTGTGCAGTTCTACTATTTTTGGAAGAAAGTAACTAAAAACTACAAACCACTTTACTTACGAAGCTGGAGCATGGACCCGCAGGCTGCGTCTCAAGTAAGCACTGCAACATACACTACGCTATCACATTACGTCTTCAGATTCAGTGAAGATTAAGCGACAACTGTATTATTTTAACACAAACGACTTGTTCATGTTTAGGGTACAGTAGGGCAGGTTTCGTTACAAGGCACGGCTTCGTGTCCCTCGCCGACGTCTTATGATGGTGAAGAATATCCTTGCAAGATTTGCGGGAAGTAAGTGTCAATCTGGAGCACGCCATACCCGCTTACAAGCATCGCCGCCAATGGCAACATTTAAGCAAATGCAATTTACTTGAAACACACATAATTTCTATTATATGTACATGTAAAAAAAACAGCCATCTTTCCTTACTGTCATATAAATTGCGCATGCAGTACTGAATGGAGGTTTATTAATATTTCGTATTAGAGCATACTAACCCTGAACGAGATATGTTTGTTTATAATTCAGGCTGCTTCAGGAATTATTGTACCATTAAAGATAAATTATGTTAACGCGATGGAACATAAAAACGAGGTTTTGTAGTCAAATTTAGGCGACGTTTAATGCATGTTTTTTTACTGCACTTAAAACTGCTTCTACTAATATCATTACTATCATATTTAAAACGATAATTTTATGAGATAATCAAATATTGATTTGTTATATTTTTTTTCTGAATATAATCTGTTGCTTCAAGGAAAACAGGTTTAAACTAAATCAAGCTACAGTATAAAAAGAGTTAATTGATTTTCTCTTAAAAGTACTTTAAAAAAAATAATAATTTTTTGTAGAAGAGTATATATAACTTTAAAGGTTTTCATATTTTTATGGATTGATAATTATTAAGGATTCTTTCGACAAACAAGATGAATGTATATTGTAAATATAAAAAAATATATAAAACGAATCTTATTTAGTATTGCTATCCTAAATGTGTTAACAAGAATATTATAAAAAATGGTGTATATATATTCAGTGTTGACGCTTCTTAATGCTTCACCTCAGCTTGTGTTTACGCTTCCGTTTTCGTTTTTATTTTGCTTCACAAGTTTTCTATTAAGTTGCTATTGTAATAGTTGTTACCCTGTTATGTTTCAGAGTATTTAACAAAGTAAAAAGTCGTAGCGCGCACATGAAGTCACACCGGCCACTCGACGCCGAGCCGAAAAGGCCAAAACTCGAAAAGCCTTATGAAAAGGTCGAGAGACCCGATGACAGGGCTCACGCTACCGCTGAATACCAAAGCAAACATACACTGTAACCGACTTGCTCATTTGTTTCGCGCTGCTCTGTACCCTCACACCGACTAAACGAATACAACTATTTTTCTCTTCAATCCATCACACAATGGAATATAGTATGGAAATCGAGTAACTTAAAACACGTTTCATGAATTAAAAAATTAAACTAGTCAAACTGGGCGGTGAGCCACCTACAGTTATAAAATATTAACAGGAGTCTGACGCTCAATCAGTAAATCGAGGAATTAAAGAAAAATTATTAAACAGATATCTACTTTGTCTATACTTAATAGTTTTTTATAGAGAAGTTAAAAGTAATTTAAAAAGATGCTTTTAAAAAAGAATATTCGACGGACGAACGCGGGTCGGTCCTAAAATATAAATACATCTGTCCCGTAGCTTAAAGAGAGCACATATAATATTTTGTATAACGATTGATAAATAGTAGATAGGTAGGGTATCTTCGTAAAGTTTTTATATGACAGACTTCTTAATGTAACTTGGCAAGTGTGATGTTGTAAATAAGTCGGCGGATGTCCGTGCCGCACGAGGCGGGCGCGCCAACTATAACTCAGTGTGATACGTCAACGTGTAGCAACTACACTACCTCGTTTCTATTTAAACTGTTTGATTTTATTGCGAGCACAGCTCACTATTACGTTTCATTGTTTGCTCACTTTCTTGTTATTTTGTAGTAGTTATTCTCTATTTTTTTTTTCACTTATCTAGTCTTATTAGACAAATATATTATGTACGTATTCGGCGACAGTGTTCTCTTGTCGAATACTGCGACGGGATTCAAATCAACATCCGTACCGTAAACTACTAGTCACATATCGCTGAACAGTTTTAGAAAAATATTGACAGTCGTAGGTCGGAGCTTCTGTGAATATGTGTAGTTAATAAATAAATATATAACGAAATTGTATTAAGAAAAATAAAAAGTTGTATCGTTGTATACATAAAAGCATGATATGATTCGATATAAATACAAAGAAGTGTCTGTCGTCCATTTTGTTCCGATACATTCACAGAAGCTGTTGAAATAAAAATGAGGGATAATATTTTTTTACACAAATATTATTGAAATGCTCAAATATTCTATATTTTATGTTGATAATTTTATTAACTAGTTCCTTGTTGATTCTTCTTGATAGTATCTCTATTATTTAGTCGAGTCTTACTTAATGTTTGGGTACTTATAGGTTACGCTGTTTCATACAAATAATGAATGTATTAATAATTAAATGTGTACTCGTACCTACGTGTTGTGATAATTGTTTCGATGTAAAACTGTCTATAATTTTAATGGAATGTACAAATACGAGCAATAAGTGTAGTGTAATTGCTCAAATATATTACAAATATGTGTCTATTAAATGACTGCCTGTAGTCGGAACTCTGTCCCGCTAAATCTTCTCTAACAGTTTTTGTGGTTGTGAACTCTCTTAACTTTTTCTCTGTCTTCCGTCATACCTTTTACGTACCTTCTAACACCCTAGCTTTTAGTTTTTTGGCAGTATTCGCGTAAAAGACATATTTATTTCTTAAATTTATTCATTGTTGTTTACTAAACACTCTTAGATTAACATAACCCTGTATTATAGCGTGTAACGCTATTAGTCTCTGAAATAGCAGCTCAAAAAAGTACACCTCTGTTTGTTCTAGCCAATGTTCTGTTATAAGATGGCTTATAATTACTTAAAACAATTACTTATTGAATATTTCTACATGTATATTATTTGTTTTTCTTCCATTAGTACCTGAGCGAACGTCTGCCAAAGTACGACCCGAATATATTTTGATCCCGGTATTTAAAAAAAAATAATCTAGACTCATCTATTTAAGGTAAAATGGAATTTATAACGGTACTTAGCTACATCACTAACTTGTGTGATTATTTGGTTGTGTTCTATCTTAACATTATAGGCGATTGTTTTCAATGACAAACTGTTAACTAATTTAAGTTAAAACTAGATGCCAAACTTTTGCCAAAGTAAGTGTAATTGATTTATCGAGTATTTATAGTTATATATTTGTTAACATGTTAATAAAATGGGGGACATTTTAAAGAATAGATCAATTGTTTAAGTAAATGAAGGCTTTAACGAAAACCTGGTCATGTGTTTAGGAAATAACTCGTTGCTTGGTTTCTGCTGAGAATTTTGTGCCAATTTATTTAATAAGTTCGTATCGTATTTCTAATATAATTATAAATGTAACAAATGAAATAGTTTTGTTTGTATAACAGTAGGCACGATAAACACTCAAGAGCTGAACTATTGTATGTGAATTTTACTCCATACGTCTGAAAGCTAAATTTTTAAATTTAATTATGAAACAGTGTTTACTATCGAAACTTTATGAATGTGTTATTATCGTGGCTGCTATTCATTTGATTTATCGGCATTTGTAACATACAAATTTATTTTAATAAATTAAGTCGCAAATCGTGCCATTATGTAAATACGCAATATATTTTCAAAGTAAACTGTAATGCCGGAGATAGGTCTATGTCTATGACGTTAAATTACAATTTATTAAAGTCAAATCCCTCCAGTACTAATTTTTACAATACTCTTAGCTATTAAGACTGAAAGGTACTTTCTAAATTCTCTAAGTCCTTATCGATTCCGCGGACATGTGAAGCCCTAGTATATGTTCTAAAAGTTTATGTATGTTTTCATATTGAATGTAGATTTATCAAGGAGTCGCGTGCCCATTCCATGTGCCATAAAGCCATACCAGTCAGGGTACAGCTGTTTAATAATGCCCTTATCGAACTAGCCAATCACTCATTGAACAGTGCGATTTTAATCGCACCCCCATCGCGGCCATTTTAGATTTCATTAGGTAATAAAAAGAAAACAATCTTTTCGGCTAGAAATTATCATACAGAAATCTATATAAGTAAAAATATTTATAAGATCTAAGATTGTACAATCTTTTAATATTGAACGTAAATATAGAAGTGCCTTACGATTTTATTTTTATATACGGTTTTGTTTGTTTTCTGAAGTGTTGTTTTATCCGAGGGCCGGTTATAAAGAGCACTGGAAATTGCATTTATGTACGGCTCGTTGCACTCTGCCGGGGCAGAGCCTGCGTCTAAACGAAGCCGATTTAGTTCAATCGTTGTTGATAAATTAGTTTAACTCGTTAATTTATTTTAATATGATATAAGATCACACACACAATGTCTCTAGTGCCAACATGACCAACATCAAGATGTATTGTTTTCTTAATGATAATGAAAAATACTATATACATATAAATATTAACAAATTAAAGCATGTACCTGTCAACAACTTAATAATAATCAAAAAGTCAATTTAATAGGAAAACGAACATAGCGAAATTTATAACTTAATAATAATATAGCAGTGTAATTGGGAATTACACTTGGAAGACACGCTAAGAGTTGTGTTTATTTATGAAAACGGACATTTTATTATGCAAGTGACTCCCAACTGTGTCGTATCTATTTAATTTATCGCTTACTGAATGTGCTTCTGTCCAATTCCAACTTTTCTGTAGTCCCGACTCACGGCACAATTTGTAAATAGTTATAAGAAAACTACTTCTATGTGTGTCAAAAAAAATGTTATATAGTATTAATATTTTGTAAGCCTAAATGGATATTATATTCTTCTAATTTTGTATGAAATTAACGAGTGTAAGATCGGTAGATAATTTGTTCTACACACTTTTCGTATTAAGTACGGTGTTGTCACGCTAACACTGTTAAAAAACAAATAACATCAATCTTACAATCCACGCCTTGGTAACTTCTCGCGTGTTGACACCGTAAATAACGTGATCGCGTAAAAAAATTGTAATATTAAAGTAGACATTAAAGCAAAGCGTGCCAAATGCACGATAATTTGATATTACACTCTGTGTTGTGATTTTGAACGTTCTGTAAATTACAAAATCTTTGAAAATACTATGAAAATTTGTAGAAACCTTTTTAGATTAGCACAATTCTTCGCGTAGAAACGTTAGTATATTGGATTGTAATAAGCATTTAGTTTAACCGTGGAAATAGGTAATCATTGAAAGAACTAAGTGTATTATGTGTAAATTCTAGATTCATTGTTATAATTAATGTGATGAATAAAAAGAACAACGACTAAGCTCGAGTCCTGTCCCCTCTTGCGCCGGGTGACTCTTCACAACTTCGCATATCCTTGAAACAATAAGTAATTAAATAAAACTCTATTATATATATATTGATAAATTTATTAGGGTAACTAATTTTTTAAGACAATGACTATTACGTGATCTTTTAGATTGTCTTTATTAATAAATATATGGTGAAGGTTTTGTCAAATGGTTTTTATTATTGTTTAGCCTTTTTAATTAAATACGATGGCGTAAAGTCAGGACTTCATTTATATATTGTCATCAGAGGGGAATGGTCCAAAAAAAATTATAACACTCAAGGTAAGTGATAGTCATTGAAAAATTAATGTAGCGTGCAGACTCTCCTTTTCAAGACAATATCCAAAATATTTTTTATACAAAGAACGCCATTATTTTTCATTCAACAAAGCGACGAAACCATTTGCTCAAAATAATACGTAAGTTATTCAATGCATATTGTTTTGTCTTATAATTATAAATATTTCAATTACATTTTAATATTATCATGAATTCCATGCATTTTTATGATCTAAACTGTATTTCTTTATTTCACTAATTACTTGCGTGAGAAGGAAATGTTAGGTTAAAACGAAGAAAATAATAAAACGAGTGTTCATCTTCAGCCGTTTATTAAGAACATTGTATTTCACAATGAAACCTTATCTAGAAATCGATAAAACTCTGTCACAAACACAAAACAACGTATAGGTGTTTCCACAAAAAAAAACAAAACTTATAACATTATTCATTGTGAAATTGACGCTTAGACAATGTTTACAGTAATACAATTCGATATATATTCTTGTGAATATTCCTTTGTAATTTTTGAATAACAAAAAATTATCTCACGCCTTATTTCAAAAGAAACAGTTATCTCTTCTTAATTAAATAAATTTTTAATTCAACTCTGCGTTTAAAAACGATGTACTATGGTACCCTTAATATTTATATATCAGTAGGTACGTATTCATGTCGCGCACTCCGGAAAATTATTATTGGCATACTATTTTATAATTGTAAATTATACATTCCATATTCCAAAACAAAAACTGATATCATTACAAAAGAAATGTATTTAAATGATTACATTTAAATACATTATGGTGTAATACGTGGTAAGAAGATATGATAATTTTAGTAGTTGTTATTATTGGTAAAATACTGTCCGCGAATCTTATCAGTACTCTCTTAGTCCAGATATTATGACAGACGCATAATTTCAATGGTTGCTGGTAAATCAAACAATGAGAGTTTTTTTGAGAATGGAAAAATAACACAAGTAGATTACATACATCATGAACAAAAAAAAGATTCGCTAAAGTCAACACTATTAAGAAATTATTTCTTTTTATTCAACTAAGCGATGAGACAAATGGATGATCACTCAATATACTTTTTATTGTCAGAAAACAAAAGTATGGAAGTATGATCTGTTAGAAATAATATTTCCAACTTATCAATACAGTTATAAACATATATATACATTAATAAGCTATTATTTTGAAATTACAGATTTTTACTTAATAGTATAGAAGAAAACGTGAATTGGAAAACAATGTTAAATATAAAATGTTTAGATTTGAGGAAATGAGTAAAACGTAAACTTTACTCATTGATTTGATTGATTTGTCTGTATTAATATGCTATGCCTGGAACCGCTTATATGATATGTAATACACAAGCGTCGCCTTGTGCTGCCGGACGGTATATGAACAAGACCAGTTCGAAAATAACATGGAGATGATAGCTTCCGCCTAAAACATTTCACGGAGCACGCGCACTTCATTTCGTGCGAACAGAAAATAGTAAGTACCAAAGTTTCAAACTTAAAAAAAAAATTTATGAACGAATTCAAGGTTTAGAAACTATTTTAGCTAGAGAAATTAAGAATCATCAGACACAAACAAAATGAAAATGAAAATTATAACGACAAATAATGCTACGTGTAACATTTAAACTAATTTATTATACAAATGGACGTAGCATTTACGAACACCTTCGCAAACATGTTAAAAGACCTTTGGATAACATGAAACAACACCAAACTCATGTACCGTAACTAAATTTAATTACTTAACTATACCGCAAAATGTCTACACTTACATTTGTATTGATGTAAAACAATCATTCATAATAATTTCCATTAACAATTCTAAAATGTCTTTGATTCACAAAGTCCGAAAAATTACTTTTCCCCGTCCATAATACGTTTCGTAATAAATTAATCAATTTATTTTTTTATGTACACCACATGAGTTTGGCCTGCAGAGAAAGCTGTATTCGACCCTGCCCGAACAGCCGACATAAAATTATAACGATTTACTTCAAAGTCTTATTTATAAACATTGCAAACCGGATGACGGCTACGCTGCTGGACATAGGCCTCCTCAACGATCGACCCTGCACTGCCTGCATCCAGCGGGTTCACACAACCTTCACAAGACGTATACCGCTTCATTGCAGGCCTGCCAACACTGCTAGCAATCTTTTAAGATATGTGGGGAGGGGGGGGGGGGGGGGGGGGGGGGCCTTAGTACTACAGCATGAATGAGGTGCGGAAAATATTATGAATTAAAATAACAAACAAAAAGAGAAATAAAATGGTGACTTAATAGTAGTTGTTAAGCGTTCGATAGTAATTGCAGCAAAACAATAAATTAAAATAATCATGTATTCATGATATCCAACAGCCCACGGGCATAGTTAATCCAAACTAAAAGAGAAACAACATTATCTAATGGACTAAATACGTTTGTCAGTCGATCTATTTAATCAGTGGTAAGTATGCAATAAATCTTTCCTAACAAAATCGTACATCAACACAATTTAAACATCAAAACTGAAAAATTTAAATAAATAATATATCATTAGATTCATCAATTTGCATTTAATGTACTAACTTTTCATAACGTAAAGTTATTAAAATCGATCAATTATTACAAAATGAAAAATCAAGTTACTGCATATATTATTGAAGGCAGCTATTCGAGTTGAAAAGAATATAAGAACTAAAAGATGTTTTATTGAATGAAATCTTGATCTTATTACTTAAGTATATATGATGTACTATAATTATGAAGGAACTCTAAAAGATCAAAGAAGTTCCTAACCACATGCTGCCTTCAGTAGAGATACGCATCACAAGAACGACGAAAAACACTATTTTCTATTGATTATAAATCTATGACTACCAACAACATTTAGTTAAAACACTAACATTTATGATTATGGTGTTCGTATTAACTGCACCTTAGTGTATTCAAAAACACGCAAGTGTATCAAAATAATTATATTTCTTTAAGTCAATTGATCAAAAATAAATTTCCATTATTTATATCCTTCATAATACACATTCATCTTAATTTAGGGAGTTTGCAATGTACTTAAGGCTATCTCATTACATAAACATCCACAACCAAGACATAGTAGATCAATACATTACAATTGCTTTATTTATTTTAAAATTAAATTGACTTTAAGTAAAAAAATCATTGATAAGTTGGAGCCAAGTAACAATAAACGTATCATTAAATTTTTGAAACATGATAAAACCAATTAATTAATATGGGTTAAAAATAAAAACTATTTTTCGTCAAATACTTATAATTAAAAAATAAAATTTTTGCTTCAATTCATATAAAAAAAATCCATATTGCTTTTTGAAACAATTTGCCCCCTTGAATTTGCCCTTCTCTTGAATATAAAAAATAAATAAATTGGAAACTTATACATAAATATATTTTGTATAACTTATAATCAATTTATAATGGGATTCTGTCTTTTTTTGTATGACGTTTTCATACTTAATGTAATGATAATGAAATATCAGTTCCCGCCAAAACATATCAACAGTTCCAAGGAAACAATTATCATGGTAAAATTTAATATAAAGTACGTTAAAATATACTTCACGCGATCATTCCTTTTATATTTTACGAAAAGTCAATTATTCAATGTCACCAAGGATCAAAATATACAGAAAAAATGTAATTCTAATTTACTAAAATGTCAAAGAGCATTGCAAATTTACCACTGATACGGAAACACTAACTCGTCGCCGCCCGCGTCCTGCTCGGTCAGCGTCACTCCAATCGGCTCACCTTCTTACCCTTCACTACCGTCGGCTTGTTCTTTAGAAGACCTTTTCTTCTCTTTGACGTCTAAAGAAAACGAATAAAATTCTAATTAGTTTTTAAACAGAGACATTTTATTTTATAAATAAGGGTACATAGCTTGTAGAACCAATGGACTTTGGGAGCTGCCGAGTGCTAGAATAAACCCGGACCGAAAAGCACAGTACAGGCAGACTACTAGGTGGAAAGACGCCATCCAAATAATCGTTGACAGCCACTGGATTCCAATAGTTTAGGACCGTGTTTTGTTGAATAACTTATAAGTGACATGCAGCAGAATTCCACCGGATGAGGTGATGATAAGTTGTAAAAAAAGTAATTATATTTATTGTGCTCCTAGAGCAACAAGCTAATACATCCATATTTTCCTGACCAGAATAAATAATGAATGGGCAACGAGCAGGGTCAGCGCTGTTTATGCTGTACTATTGTTCAAACTGAAGCTATATCTCTTTAGTCATACTTATTGAAGTATATTACATACATATAAACAAAAACATCATAAATTTAAGCAAATTCAATTGAAATAGTAAATTATACTGTACCCCTGAATCTACTCCAGTGGAAAACTGCAATAGGAAAAAATAGTTAGTAAGCAAATTATAAGCATTAAATATTTAGTTAGTCAAAAAAATAACTATAAGAATATAATCACAATACTAATGTTCCAGAAAGTTTATAGTATTAAGTGCTTCAGTTCTTAGACACAGTCATGTGGTGTATGACTGTGTTCAAGAACTCATACAGAATAAATACATTAGTAAATGAGTTATTAAAGCCTTTTCATTTCTACCATACCAGATGTTATAGATCATAGAAATCATGCATAAGAACTATTTTATTTTATCTACAATTGACGTCATTTTCACAAGGTTTTAAGTGAGAGTAAGGCTATGGATGGTAAACTTTACTTGACCAGAATGGTCTGGCTCTCATGTGAAGAGCCGGAGCACAACAAAGCTTTTATCGCTGTAGATATACAAGAGTAGTGTTTTAGCTAGGCAGGTTTTAAAAAACCACTCATCTTACTCTGTAACATATGGCCCAGGACTCGAACCAGGGATCCCAATGTTACTAGTCAAGTATCAACTAACATAAATAAAAGGTATATAGCATAGTAATGTGCAAATTAAATAACATAAAAAATTGAGTACAACTATAAATATATACAGTAAAGTTAAACAAACAAAAAATCATAAATATTTCCAATTTACCCACCTCCATCAATAATCCATTTAGATAGCACATTAATATTTTATAGCATTATTATTATTAGATCTTATATCTATATGAACAAGTTAAAAAATAATGCCCAACGCTTAGAAATGAATTCATTAATCTTTGAGTAATCGTGAGTACACTCTTGCATGCTACTTTTCATACAGAAAATATATTTTCCGATAAACTGTCCTAAGTTAAAGTAAATTTGTTCTTCTATGAGACCTCAACACTTTCTTTCACAGGGTTAAATTCAGTTTATCCACCACACTGATCGCGTGCGGGTTGATGAATAACACATATACCAGGAGTAATCCAAGACCAACACCTTTCCTGTATTAACTTTATCAGAAATTTAAACTCAGTGGGGAACGAACCCACGCCTGCCCACGCCTGCGGCTTCAAGACAGTTCTTTTTGAAACCACTGCATATCATTTTGTATAGTATATTCTATGATTAAATACTGCACATGCGTAATGATATAGCAATCATTCAAATAATACTAAACCTTTTTTGAAACTGCATTCGATGTAGACACTGTTCTTTTGGCTAACGGTATGCGGGGGCGGTTAAACTCATCTGGCTTCTTTACCCTGCAATAAACATAAACATAGAAAATAACATTACTGGTAATAGGGCTCCGTCGTCGAAGACCGTCTACATAGGCACAACTGCTGCCTACTATAGCCTAGATTTCTAATTTTAATTAGTTTAATAGACATTTTAGCTAGTGAAATTATTGGGGTAATAAAGCCTAACACTTTGTGACTAAAAATGAAGAGCACAATGCAATGTAATGTCTTGATTGTCACGTTGCTTCGAATACTAAATAAAGTTGCCTTGACGACTTTTAAGTTACATTAGGTTTTAAAGGAACGAAAGTAAGTGCTTACCTGTATATTCTGACCAGCCAATGTTCTGTGGTGTACGCCTCCTCTAAGTACGTGAGTTTGAAGCCGCGATTACCGGGCAGTGAGCCGCGCGTCCTGTCGTACCCTGGCGGACTGCCGCCGCTGTCGTATCTGGAACGTTTGAATACTTTTATTAATAAACGAAGATTACTTTTATTACTCTATAAGAGTGAAAACATTGTTTAAAAAGACTCCATTTTATCTACAACGAGCTCACACTTGGCCTTAATTTCACATGGTGTTAAGTGACAATGAGTCTCGAAACGAAATACTGCGACTCCAACAATGTCAGAACACAGCAATGTTGTTATGACTAAACTGACTGACTGACTGACTGCGAATCATTTAATCAACGAATTTGCCATTTTATAGCAATTTTATCAATTTATTTAACAATAAATTAAGTTCTCGATGTTGCAGCAATTTTTTTATTGCACCATGAAAAGGCAGTAATATAAGAAAGTTTAAAAACTCCAATATAAAACTCTATTCAACTCTAATGAATTGAATAGAGTTTTCTTATAATTTTTTTTATTTTCTTTGAGTTTTCTTAGTAATAATCTACTCACCGATAATAAGATAATTTGTACATTAAACAGTTCAACATTGTTTTTGACGCTTCTGAATCTATTCGGTACTCTCCTCTCTCCGTGAAGTAATCTGCTTCCTGTAGACAATATAATACCTTAATAAAAGACTATAAAAGTCAAAAATAAGTTCAACTTATTTACAAACAAAAACAAACACGTTTTAACCAAAACACACTAGTGTTTGACGGCAGAAATAGCGTTGCGATGGAGTACTTACTTATACAGTCTCAGGGTGAGATTTACCACCAGCAGGATCGGTTCATAATGATATGCAATAATTACTCACATGTATATCTTTAGGGTGTTCCCCTTCAGCGATCCGCACCATCCAGATGAACTTGTTGATGTCGTCGCCCGAGTAACCGATGGCTCCGCCAAATATAACGAGCACGTAGTCGACGTCCAGCATCGTCATGATCTCGTAAGCCGCACTCTCGTTACTGGCCATCGCTTTACCAACTAACGCAATATGCGAATTGTTCCAAGTGTTATTGTCTACCAGTGTAGTTCTATTACCCATGCCTGCTATCTGTAAGGTCACAGATTATGATGCTAAATTACATTTTGATTAATACCTTTAAAGTAAATCACATTCTTAAAAGTCTAAAAAGCATCTTTGCAGAAATTTACAAAATAATGGAAGCCCCTCATAAGTGTTGGAACACTTAAAACATTACTTAAGCCATCATCATTATTTCTTTCATAAAGCACAGACGAGTAGGGTGTTCACATGATGTTAAGTGATATGCCTGCCCATAACAACGTGGCGCTAGTTATGATGATAGATACTGCATGACATTGTGCTCAACGCCTTCTCGTAATTTCACTAACTACAGCGTCCTCTAAAGTGGAACACAGTAGGGTTTGCACTCCACTGTATGGCTGCAGGAACAAGCGATGCTAACCCTCCACCAGCAAATTAATCTCTTATTTATGAATTTGTCAGTTATCAAAGTTTACTATCTATATGTGTTAGTTATTTAAATGAGACAAGTAACACAATAACATGTTGGGTGACACCTAATATTTCTAACCCATAAAGCGTTAAGATGTTAATGTTATTTTTAATCATCGAAATAAAATTTAACTTACCTGATAACCATAATCCCACCATGACATAACTCTCGCGTCCTCTGCGGTATTCTGTGAAAGCCAACCGTATGCTTCTCGGAAATCGTCTAAGATCTTTCGGGACCTTTTAGACAAAATATCTAATTAGAGATTATGTAAAATAGATAATATTCCTACTACTGTTACCTTGATGTTCCTACTACTGTGGCATTGTGGAGTCTTGTCTATATTATATTTATATTATCAAGTAATATGCAGGAAGCTCTTTAACAAAGTACTTTATAAATTAAATACTCAACTCACCCATCATTGCCATAACTTGCCAGCACAATACTTGGACTTGAATATGCGTTAGAAGTTGCCCAAGTACAGTGAACTGAGAACAGCATCAACAAAACCATAAAGGCTATGAGTGTGCCGGAGCGCACATTAATACCCAAGCCGGCGTCCACTGGCTGTACCGGTTCGTGAGTTCGCTTCTTTAATTTACCTGCCTGTGGAACGTTAAACTTTAATTTTTATTGTCTAATACAGAGATGGTAAGATGGGCAGATGACCTAGGGCAAAGAAGCTATAAAAATAGCAACGTTGTACAAAAAAGCGACCCCTCTTTACTTTTCCACTGCCAGGATTCGGGGCCCGTAGGTCTATTGCAATTTCACGTATATTAAAATAAAATAACTAAAAAAAACATGTACAATATATGTACATACAAACTAACGATTATTGTTCTCATATTCAAATCAACCAAGACCATATTTACTTGACAATGTTATCTCAAATGGAAATGAACATACATTATTACGAGTAATGATGGCATGTCTCCCATATGTAAATAAGATCTATACAAAAATAAACATTAAGCAGTAAATAAATACTTCATTTCAATACTGTCTATCTGTGTTGGGGTTTTGAATGTTCGTACTATATTCTCATTTCAAATTTGAAATTCAAATTATGTGCTTTGATTTCATTGAAAGCTTAACAATTCATTACAATTGTAAGCAACATAAATGACAACTGTGTAATTTAAATTCATTTAACATTCACTGTTGTTATTTGAAATATAAATAATAACAAGTATAGAAAGATATAAAGAAATAGTAAAATAAAAAATTTCCACAATAACAAGACAGAGAGGTGCAAAATAAGTTAGGTTATCCCAGCAATTTCACTAGCTACACTCTTGTGGAGCTCACACAAAAACATTTTAGTTTTACCCTAAAAATAATGTGTTGACACAAAAGAATTTGATTTATGATAATTACCTTATCATATAGATTCTTTGATTCTTCTGTCTCATGCTGAGTAACAGGCAAATCATCTTCTTTTAACAAAAGATCAAAAACAATGGAGAAGGAAACGCCAGAGAGTATACAAACCACTGGAGTCAGAGTCAACATCAATCTGACCATAACACCAGCAAAATATACAGCACTTATAGCATAAAGAGCCACTGAAAATGAAAAATAACATTAATAAAAAACTAATTATTATAATAATTTTGGTCTTCTAATATAAATAAATCAGACCCTTTAATGTTCCCCCTGCTGAGGCTCAGAGCCTTCTCTAATAAGGAGGGACTTAAGTTCTCCCTTTTAATTTTTTAAGGTTGTATTACGTTAAATTACAAAAATTCTAAATGGCTTAAAATAAAAACAATTATCTGTACTTACCGAAAACTCTCTCATCATTGATGTTCTTAATACAATACCACAATCCTACAGGGAAAGTGCACACAAGGACATGCAGATCAAAGAAAAAGGATGACCAGGTCGTTGGCTGATGTTCTGATACTGATGCTATGATTGGAATGTGGATTTTAGCATAACCAGTGTCCCACAGTGAATAGAATCTGAAAATATGAATAATATGGACCAAAATGCATGTGGATAAAACAAGACAATATAACACATATCATGTATGAGATGGTTATGGACAAACAAATATGGGCAGAGCCAAAATAGAGCATCTTGCAGATTTCTTCAAAAGTCAAATAGGTACAGTTTTGTGCATAGTATCATAAAATATTCTGCTTGATTTTTTTTACTATTTATCAGTTTACATACCTGCCACTCCATGGTGCAATAACTCCGAAATAAGTCAACAGTACTACTACAATGAATACTAGAGCAGCTGCTAATAATCCTCCAACTATTAATAGTTGTTTCCACTGTCCCTTGGGATTCAAACTGTGTAAATATTTCAATGCACCAATTGCCATTAATAAAGCAAAAACTCCTAGAAAATAATGTTTTTATCATTAAACATTAACACACTTAAAAAAAAGGATTACTAATGAGAAATATTATTAATTTCTCAATGTTTTCATTACCCATTTCTTTAAATAGATAGAGTAAAAGGATAAAAGGGAAGTATACTTAAATAACATTAATCAATTATATCATTACAGCATATTCAACATTTTAAAAATCATGTTTACCTGATGCTGCCATATGCTCACTCGTACGGATTGGTTGAAAACCAACAAATGGTATCTGCATAGATAATAACAGCCCAATAATATAAAATACTGTATAACTGACAAACAGCCTTTGTGAAAATCTACCCATAATGAGAAGAACAAACACATGCAAAGGTATTAAATTTATTATGAAAACATATCCTCCCCATGCTGAAACCTAAAACAAAAATATTTACTGATAACAAAAAATATCTACTAAGTTTTGATATTATTTTAAAAAATTAAACTTTTACTTTATCTACAATAAACTTCTGCTTAGAGCACTTCTATAATAATTTATAATTAAATTTAAATACAGATTTTAAATTGTGATTGATTAAATATTTTTATCTTTATTAAATAATTTGTTTTGATTACGTTTAAAGAGAATTGTTAATTCTATTCATTCCAGTTTATTCTAGGAAAACTGATCAATGCACAAACAAATATATTTTTTCGAAGTATCATAAGTTGTCTAAGATAAATAATTATACAAACCATATAGAAATAGGAGAGTGCAGTACAAATAGACCAAAAAACTGATCCACTCTTGACACTTTTTAGCCAAAGGTAATATGTGAACTGTAGAGCAAAGATAGCAATACCCTCATTGTCATAGCTCCCAGCAACTGATCTGCTACTGTAGCCTGGCACTACTGCTATGAAACATGCTGCAAACAAGCCCGCACCTCTTGACCATAGCTCTGATGTTAAAAGGTAAGTAGCTATTGCTGTTAGACCACTAAAAGAAAAATATTGTTATTGATGGAATGATTACTATCATTGTTACATGTGAAAACAGATTATACATTGGTCATCAAATCAATTATACAAGACAGATTTCTTTTATTTACAAAACATAACACAATTTTTTTTAAGAAATATACTGCTAACAAGGTTATTGTATCCAAGAATTAAATTTATTTAAAAATTATAATTAAAATGATTATCACCTGAATACGGGGGCAAGGAACACGCAAATATCTCTTATATGTATTGGTATGTTTAAAGTATGCAATATCCAATGAATAGTGCCCGAGGTTATCATGAGACCAGGATATACTGTTCCGCCAACAATACGACCAAGAGGATACCAGGCACGCTCATCGAACCAATTGAGAAAGTTGTAAAAACCATGTTGTACCATATACGCTGTGGACCTATAGTTGAACCTGGAACACGCAATGTCCACGTCAAGTAATAATATGTCAAAAGATTTAATTCAAGATTTCATGGTTGTTTTAGCCTGCACTCACCATGGATCAAACTCATGAATAATACTCTCAAAACGTATCACAGCAAATAATCGTGAGGCAAAACCGGCCAACCAAGCTAGTGACAGAACTGTAACCGTAATCAATGTACTAAAGCCGGCCGTATTTTTAAATAATCCTTTATTAGGGCCCTGGACCGGCTTTGCCACCACAGTAGCCGGCATCTTCTGATACGGATATTGCTTTATTTATTTTAATAAATCACTATATCAACTTTTTCATACATCAGTTCCAACAATACGAATTTATTGAAATTGATTGACTTTTCAGTGACGGACACGTCTCTCTTGAAAAAATGTTACCTTATACAAAAAAGTACGGATTAGACAATTATAGCAAATATTTGTAAATGTTGTATTACATTTTTGCATAAAATATGAATATAATTAATAATAAGATATAGGAAAAATAATAGTTTTAAACAGAAAAACAATTTTAATGAACTGTTATTTTTTCCAGTTATATCGCTAAAATTATATGCAGCATTAAAACTTTACATTTTTAAAAAAAAAATTTTTTTACAAATCTGGATTACTAACACATTATAAATGAAATTAATTATTCTTGATTTTAAAATGTCCTTTTTAATCTGCTGTACATAGTACTTTTTTGCGGTATTTTGACAGCAAATTGACTTTAGATTGATTACGAAGTAGCTATAACAGAAATAAATTTATTTACTCCAAAGTTGCTCCAAACATATAATCAATTGGAAACGCTACAAACTGATATCAAAAAATAAGATTTAAAATATATTTAAAAGTTATGGCTAATTATCAAGAAATAGTACATTTAAACGTGGGAGGTACAAGGTAAATTAACTTACAAATTATTTTTATTTTTGGTATTTAATACATGATATCATTCACATCAATATTATTTAGACTTTCCTATAATCTAAACATAAGTCAATAAAAACATGCTGACCACGACCCTCAGTCATGGTGAAATACGACTTGGAAGAAGAAGATAATCTAAACATAAAAAATGTTTTTTTTTTCATAACTTTCAGATTTGCTACGTCTTGGCATACTTTAACCTGGGTACCTGACACCTTCTTCACAGCTTTGCTTAGTGGGCGAATACCAACGGTCAGAGATGAAACTGGTGCCATTTTTATAGATAGGGACCCAAATTTGTTTGGTCTAATTTTAAATTTTCTTAGAACCAGGGATATAGATTTAACAAATGTTAACATAAGAGCACTTAGGCATGAATGTGATTATTTTGGAATAACACCACTCAGTCGAAGATTGGCACTCTGTGATGAGATGAACCATTCTTCTTGTGGAGATGTGTTATTCTATGGCTATCTTCCACCACCCAGTAAGTCCATTTTTTATGGAAAATCTGTAATAGGTTTATTAATTACTTCTCACTAAATTATTATTTAAATGTTTTTCTTTTATCAGTCAAACTCAGATTCAGACTAACTTAATATTAACCTTTTTTGATTTGCAAAAGTATTTACTTTATGTGGTAATTCAAATCATAACTATTATTCACAGAAGTGGCAAAGTTACATCCTAGACATTAAATCCAATATGAAATCAATTTCTTGTAATAATGTTTAAGTTTAACATTTTATTAAAAAAGCTGATGTTTCTTTATTTGTAAAAATGTGTAATTTATTACTCTCATGATAATAATGATCAATTCACAAACTAAATACCATGTTAGGAATTTGTGATGGTATAATCTATACCAACCATCTACATAATTAATTTATGCATTCATTATTGTTAAATTATATTATTTATTATTAAAAGTAATAACATTTACATTCAATTTATTCTTCTTTTGTAGTGTTAAAAATTGAGTCCTCGATTTAGATACCCGGGAGTGCTAACAGACTCTCACATTGACTCTGGTCAGTCAACTGCATAACTTATATGTATTTTCTTTTTCAGTAAATCCTCCTTTACCTAATAATGGGAATGGAAGAAATACTAACAACTGCTCAAGAAAAAATTCTACGGCCTCAAATACAGATGTTGCAACAAACAGATCACACTCTCGAAACTCATCACTTGATCTTCGAACCGTTGGTAGAATACCTTCACAAGATCAACTTAGGTAAGTTTTTCCTTATTTAAAAAAAACATCAATGTTCACTTACACTTGTTACCAATTGTTAAAATTTTTTTCTGCAAGCTGCTTAATTTCATAAAATTTGTATTTTGTTGAATTGAAATAGTTGTTTGTTATATGTGATAATTTAATGAGATATTCATTTATAATGAAAAAAATAAATAATTATCATACAAGATCAGCATCACAATTTATAAAAAACAAACATGTATTACATTTATATTCCATGAATCAAATAATAGCAAAGATTGTATCACACATTCACATTTTCTTACAAATGTTGAGAATTTGTTTATATATTGCTAAACATGTATGAAATTAGATTAAATTCTTAAAGATAATAGCATATATCCATTGTTCAGACATACTTATGATGTTTTTTATGTAAACAATTTTGCTTATGGTAACGGTATATTAAGTGATAACTATATGAGCACAAATTACATATTTAAAAGTACATTTTTAAAATCTGCAATCATCATTTCAAGTTTAACTGGCTACAGGTCTAATAATGCCTCAATCTAATGTTTCCTTGTAATCTTAACCAGGTTATTAGTTTATGAAGGCCTAAACAGTTTAATACTTTTTTTATATAATTAGTTGTTGTTGTTTGTTTAATATTTTGTTGTGTACAATGTTTACGTTTTCAGCCGTTGTGGTAGAGGGCATTCTAGAGCAGCGTCCCTGGGCAACACAGAAGGTCATAAAGGCTTGCGACCACCTGAAAGTATGGTCATTTATCACAAAAATTATTTACTTATATACTGTTATTCTTACTCATATGTCTAATATTTTTTTATATTTCAGTGAACACATGGGCTGACAGTATGAAAGTTCAAATTATTAAAGCTCATCATAATTGGATTGCTGTGGCTTATACACACTTTGTTACAGGATACAGGTCTATTATTTTATTTTTATATGTAAGTTATCGGTTAACCAGAATCTAACATGGTGTTAAGTGATAATGTTTTTATAGTTACTGAAAAAACTCACAAACTTTTAAATTATCTGTTCACTCTATTAGTGAAGACTATGTCATTGTTTTGATTTTTAAAATAACATGTATTATCTGGTCTTTTGAGGAGCCAGAATAGATAGATGCTGTAGAGCCCATGTCGCCTAATAGTAATTTTCCAGTTTGAAGGGTATTGTAGTTAGTAATAACTAATAATAATCATCTCAAGACAAAGAGTGTAGTAAATGTTGCCAACATCCAACCTAACACATCAATCGTTCATAATCAATCAACTTACCATCAGTTAAATGTCCAAATTGTCTTGTTGCACAGTCACTTAAAAAGTTTGCAATTATATTGCTTTATGTGATGTTTTGAAGAATATTTATAGATTTTTATTCTTTTTAGATTAACTGACTCATGCGGTTGGTACGTCGTTTTTCAATCACCAGTTCAGGATTCTGTTATAGAACGCATAGCCCTTAACGCGAAGACTGGTGGAAGTGCTACATCCAGCGGTAGTAATACATCTGGCACTGATGTGATGTTGGGAATTGCAAGCGGCTCATTAGTAAGGCTATGGGCCTTTTCGACTCACACTGAACCAGTGAGAAGAACATTAGTAGGTCAGATTTAGATTATTTTGATGTTGTGTTTAAAGTGTGACAAACACAAAAAGATAAATGAGGACCATATAAATTGAATCTAAAACAGCAGTAAAATGTAAAAGTAATAGTGAGACTCTGCCAGTGACTGTTTAGATGACCTCAGCTCCATTTTCCACCGCCAAAGAGTAGTGCACAAAGATTACTGTGGTCAGGTCCAAAGGGATGAAGCTACTTAAATTTCTGGGAAATCAAGGCTAAATCTTGTGTTTCAAAGAGTGCAACTTGGTACAGTGTTTATCATTCTTATTAGCTTCACAATGTTATGGTCAAGGATAAAACATACCGTCTGGTGAAAATCCAGCTCTTCTATGCTCCTTGTGGATTTAAAAAATTGGACATTTTTAGGAACATTCAACCTGGGGGTTCGGGTCGAGCACCTACTGTTTGTAGGGCCGCAGCTGGTGGCATTGAGTGGCGCGGGTAGCCGCAGCAAGGCCGGCGTTTGGCACACGAGCACGCAACATTGGCAGACACAGGATGTCGCGCATCTTACAACCCACGACACAGCCGGATCCTTCCTGTTATTGGGGACTGCTACTGGTGCTATTAATTATATTGGTAAGTGTCCTTATAAAAATGAACTTTCTTTTATTGGCTTACTTTGTCTTATTATGTACAATAAGATAATATATCACCATCATTATCAGATCATATGATGGATAAACAATTTCAAAGCTGTTAGTCATTTGTACATGATATTAAGTGACAATGAACTCAAGATGAAGAAACACGCAGACTTCGAATATTCTGACTCTTTTTATTGATAGCCTAATTTCACAATATGCTATGTACTACTGGAATCGAACCAGGGACCTACTCGTTTTAATACAAGATGTTTACTACTTCGCTACTACTTCACAACGCTTTTGTCGAAGATTAGTTTTAAAATGATGTTACTTTTATCAGGTTGGATTATGATTTACAGTTCGAGAAATTTGCAGATAATTATAAACATATGATTTTTTTTCTTTTCAAAGTGCTTACACTTGACCTAAATTTTACATGTTGTTATGTAATATTAAGATCACAGACGGTAAAGCGTGCTCCTCCAGAATCCTCTGGCTGTTATATGTTTTTAGCTGGCAGCCAACCAGACTGGTTTTAAAACCCTATCATCATTCATACTTCATAATATGTGGTTCCAAAACTCAACTAGAATCCAATCCTCTTCATAATTAGCCATGATACCTATTTAAAAATTTGGTAATAATACATTTAATTTTACAGATATGCAAAAATTCCCGCTGCGTATGAAAGACAATGACCTACTGGTAACACAATTGTACAAAGATCCTAATCAAGAACCAATTACAGCCATCTCAGTTTACCTCACACCAAAAACCAGTAAGTTGTTGATAATTATCTATCTTAGTTAATTTAAAGAAAGACTAAATAGTAAACTTGACTGCCTTTATGGCGCAGTAGCTAAGTGCTTGCCTAGTGACAAGGAGATACACGATCAGAGAATCTTCAGCAGTAAACATCTTTAGCTGATATGATGATTGTAACACTATTTTATATTATTATACATAACTTGATATCGTTAGCTAGTGTTAAGTAATAACGTGGTCGCGGCATTATCCTAAAAGAGATCTATAAGTTTTCTCGTTCTCATAACTGAGAGTTCATTCTTTTTGCTTTTAGATCTTTGCGGTAATTGGATCGAAATAGCGTATGGAACTAGGTATGGTTCAGTCCGCGTGATCGTTCAGCATCCGGAGACCGTGGGCCACGGACCACAACTATTCCAGACTTTCACAGTTCACCAGAGCCCCGTTACAAAGGTAATAAAATATTCAAGCTTTTTTATTTTCAGTAAATATCGCAAGTAGATTTTTAAATTCTTTTCAAAATATAAATAAGCAGCTCTTGTAATAGGACCACTATTGCGATTAAGGCCTTCTCTCATAGGAAAAAGTCAAGGACTTTTGTTCATCACACAGGCTAAGTCCGAACTAATGATAGGCACATATCCACGCAAAGTTATTTGCTATCATACAATAAACATCGTATAAACGTTAAGAAAAATTAAGTAAAAAAACTTAGTTTGTTATTGTTATTACATATTTAATTTCGCATAAAAATATTTTTTTGTTATCTTTACTTGTTATTCTTTTAAATGTAGGTGTCACTGTCCGAGAATTACCTGGTGTCGGTGTGCAGCGAGTACAACCACGTGCGATCGTGGCGGGTCACGCGCTTCCGCGGCATGATCTCTACGCAGCCGGGCACCACGCCGAAAGCCGCCTTCAAAGTGCTCGCATTAGAAGCGCCAACCGCCCAGCCTCACAACGATTGTGGTAATCATGATTTTCTTAGCGCTTAAACATGATTCCTCCAGTGGCGTACCTTTGGATTACATGCTAACTCCGAACTCTTAAAGTCTTCAAGTTTTATATAAGGTAAATATAAAACATTTGTATAAGTGTTCAAATTAGTAATTTATTTTGTCGTAATTTTCCGGTCTTAGGTCTGTTTCCAGAGACAAAGCTAGTTAGGTATAATTGCAGCGCCTATTTCTGTCGCCGAACAGTACTGTGCAAACATTACTGTGTTTCTTTTTAAAGAGCTTTGTAGCCAGCGAAATTACTGGGATAACAAGACATTTTATGGCTCAAGACAAGTGTATAGTGTTTATCATCCTAACTAACTCCACAATGTTTTGGGCTCAGTTGTTTCAACACATATTGCTGACTTATGTCGAACATCGTGACACTCAACGATTTTTATTCCTTAAAATAATAATATATAACTTTTCGATGTTTTTTTATCTGGGATAACATTATATTTAAACATCGATCATTATCAGTTCAGCCTATTAATGTCGTCTGGTGCACATAGGCCTTCACAATTGGTCCCTGCGCGACAGGTCTGGTGCCACTTGCAAGCAATGACTTCTTTCGATCATCAGCAGGTCCCGGGTCCAACATTAATGTGTATCTTTTATACTTGTACATGTTCCAGGTCCTTACGGCGAACAAGATGAAGAGCAAATATTTATTCAAAAAGTAGTACCTGATACTGATACATTGTATGTCCGATTAGCTTCTAATGGCAAGAGGTAAGTTTTACCATATAATCCATTGTTTTTTTACGCATTGATTATTTTATTGGCTAGCTGGCTAGTGACCGAGTAGACCGACACGTTCCAAAAATAACATCATTTCTGGCCATGTGGTATATACTGTTGGTAGGTCTCCGTTTCCGGAAACCGTCTAGGTAAGTACTATCGCAGCTTCTATTTCAGCAGCTAAATAGTATTGTGCAAACATTACTGTGTTCCGGTTAGAAGGGCGCTGTAAGCCTGGGGTAACGAGCCTTAACACCTTGTCTCAAGGCGACGAGCGCAATGTGGCTGTGTACCATCTTAACCACCGCCACATTGTTATGAGCAAGCGTATCACTTACCATCAGGGGAAAGTCTTGCTTGTCTCATCGCTTTGTAGAATAAAAAAATGTGACTCCGTTGTGACTGCCATTCCGTCAACCTGTACTTGTTCACCATGGTATGAAACTGGCGTTGATTTTCTGCTTAAAAAAAGTACCTACCGACTTTTAATTCTGATAATTTTTTCAATAATTTGAAAATAATTACAAGTTCAACGTGATAACGTGCAATTATTTAATTCTATTTTTTTTTTTATCATAGAGTTTGCACAATACGTTCTGTGGACGGATCAGCGGTGTCGTGTTTCACTGTTGCCGAATGCGAAGGCGCGTTGAGACCGCGGCGATTGCTTTTATGCGGGCATCGCTCGGGTGCTGCCCAGCTGTGGGACCTCACCGCGCCAACGGATCGAGCGGCGCGCACTGCCCCACCCGCCGTACCCAACGGCAACGGTAATAGTTCTGGAAAGAGCATAAGCTATTGTTGCATTGATTGATTGTATTGTTGTTTTTAGGTGGGCAAAGGACTTCCGACTCTTCCTTATACCCTTGTAAAATCTCATTTCACTCTTCGGATGAAATAACACTGATTGTCTATGAAATTTGATCAAATAGCAAAAGACAATATCGGCACTCGATATGCCTCTCAGGACACCATAGTGACCGTTATCGCCTCTTTTGTAAATAATTCAATCAATATCTGCTCAATGATAGCAAAGATTTCTATCGTTAGATGTTTTCCCTTTCGCTAAACAGTATACTGTACTCAACATTCCTAATTGCGTTTTTTTTATGAAAAAAAAACAGAGGGCGATGAGTCCCCCGTGCCAGACGGCGGGCCGTCTCCCGACGAACTGGTGCGACTTCTCTCCGCTTGCGAGCTGGACGCGACGCCGGCGCCTCTACCACACTCACCGCATCGGCCGCTGCAGGCACCATGAAGCTCCGCCTCCAAGCTCTGCAGCGCTTTGCTCAACTTCTACTCAATGATCGTGCATGCGTAAGTGACTGCGCCGGATACAATTTCGACAAACGCGAAAGCACTATGACGCAATGAACAGAGCACCGAATGTTGTAGGTTCGAACCCCGCTACAGTACAAATGTGATATGTTATATCTGTTGAATATGTGTTTTCTTAGATGCAATGTAGCTATAAAGCGGTAAAAGCGTTGGGTTTTTAAAATAGACATGAGAGATTTTCTATAACATATCGTTATTGTTAATCCATTATTTTATTTACTCGTGTTACGGTAACTCAAAACATACAAATTCCAATACGGGGTTTCGAACACGCGACGCTTATAGAGAAGTTTTGCTGCTGAGCTTTTGTGGTTTGTTTGGTTTAAAGAATATGTAATCAAGATCTCGAAAAGTAATTGAAAATTAATAACATTTATACACTGTTTTAAATAAACTAACTTCTAAGTTTATAGAATTTTCAAGTTTTTCAAGTGAATTAGGATATACAATTGTTGTTAAAAGAAATCTTAATATACATCAAAAAAAATATTTTAAATATTACCTATGAGATCGCTGATTTCAGAAACCATTCAAATCGTATAAACTAATACACGTAGACATTTTTACTGTTACTAGGTAGGTCTCTGTGGCCGATGTACTATGTACTTTATATCGACATCCTGTTAACGAATTAACAGTATCGAAGTTAATAGCTTGTAGAGCCATTTTGATGGGCAACCACGAAGTAGCTACAGCGCTTTTGAAACAGGAACACAGTAAAGTTTGCAGGTTATAATTGGCGGAAGAAATAGGAGCTGCGATATTACCTTCTTAGACGGTCTCCAGCAATAAAGAATTACCACCAGCAAAGAGTTGTGTTTGTGTAGCGAAAGTCATACGCGCTTTACGTCTCATAGAGACGCGGGTTATGTCCCCACTGAGCTTGAGCTTCAGATGAATGAAAAGTTTGTGAGGAAACTGACAAGCAAAGAACATTAGCTTCCACGGGTATGTGAAATCCACCAACCGGCACTTGGTGAGTGTGGTTGATAAACTCTCTTTGAGAGAGGCCTTTGGAGCCAGGATTGAGAACAAGTGGGCTGATTAAAATAACAATAAAATAATGTTTACCGATTTCTATTAAGTTAACATAATATATCATTACATAGCAGGACCACAGATATAATGATGATAATATGTTGTGTTATTAATTCATATGTGTTTGCTTTGAACTAATATCCATATTTTAATAATCCTTTTTGTCGCATATTGTTCTTTTTATCTACAATGAGTTATACTTCACCTCAATTTCAAATTATTTTCGATATATAAGAGGCCGTGGATAGTGAAGTGTGTTCGCCCAGAACACTCAGGCTCTCATATGTTGATAGTCACAACACAGTGTTGCTGTTAAATATTATATACATTATGATGATTTCTATTTTTATCCTTAAACATCACCATTTATATATAATAGATATTTCTTTGCTAATGTACATATAAGAAAACATTTATATTTTCAGTTTTCCTATCACATATGATATGTGAAATGTTTGTTAAATCTTACGTCATTATTTAGTGTAGCTTTAAAACGCTGCGTGTTTGTTTTGAAATTAAATGAGTTAATGATTTGCAGTAAAATTATTGCTTCTGTCATTTATACAAAATTGCAATTCAAACCATAAATGAAGTAAGAAAGACCGAGATTTACTTTCTGCAAACTACGCGTAAGTCAAGTAAAACAAATATATTTATTCATCATACTACAGTCCTTATTTAATATAATGCTATTTGCAGCTATTTTAAAATTTATTTGTTCTAATTTGTGTTGTTGATGCTAAACTGGTTCAATTGAAAAGATAACTCTTTGACTGTTTCGATTGTCAGCGAAAGACTGAATTCGTTAGCAAGATCAAAGTGTAATATTATTCTCATAGCTATTATTTTTGATCTTTTACTCTGTTAAGAATAATATAAGTAGCGTGTATAAAAGTTTTAGATAGATGAGATTTAAAACTAAATGTATTTTTTGTTACTAATTTTGATGTTAACTTTATTCGTATACATTTGTGTCGATGCATTATCTTACCACAATACTATAATAAAGATATATGTGAGTAAAGACCTGAGTTATTATTATACTCCCTTTTCCAACTAAAAGACCAAGAAAGTTTAATCTCTCTAAGAGGTTTGTATAGTATTTTTTTTTTTTTATTTAGGATAGACTAGTGCTTGACTACGATCCCACCTGATGGTAAGCGGTGATGTAATCTAGGTGGTAAAGCGCACTAGTCTAGAATAGTAACTCCCGTTTAAAAAAAGCCCAAAAAAACTTTGTTTCAAATCAATTCATTTATACAGAAATAGACAGACTCCAAAACGTCTGGAATCAAACCAGGGTCCTATAAGTAAGAATACAGTTATACCGCGGGTTACGTAGATGTTACAAAAAAAAAATAAAAAATACACGAATTAAAACAATTTTTATTTTGATCATAAGGTTTTTTCTTCAATCCTTACATCAGTAAAGGATTACAGGATAAAGTTTTGACAAAGACAATCAAAAATACTTTTTACGTGTAATCCTACACAAACTTTACGCTGTAATAAAACATTTATTACATGATATTTCGGTGACTACTAGGTAGTGATAATTGATATCAGAAATATTATCACGTAACGTAAAAGAAAAACTTATCGGGAACATTTACTTTGACTACATAAACTTAAATTGTATAAAAAAAAACTTCGTGATAATTCGACATTCATTTTTCAATTTCGTGAATCAACATTTAACATGAACAAACAAACCACATCACAGTCATAATACAATTATATTAACAAAAAAATTGAACAGTATAATTAATTAAGGTCTACTATTAAAATATTTTATGCATTTTTACGAAGGGATGCTAAGATAATAATAATTAACAGGTGAATTGAATTATAAAAAAAATTGAGCCTTTCTTTATTTATCTATTAACCATAGGGCGGTGATCTACAATAGGCTGAAACGATGACGATAATGAACTATAAAGCAAACACCAAAACAAGTGAACGTACAAATTGACTAGTGAGGCATTCAGTTTTAATTCACCCATGCATTCGAAACCCTGTTGTAATCTTAAAATTAATTATTTAATATTATGCTTTTCATTATGGCACAAATTGCAAAAATTTTATATAAAAAAAAATTAAAACCATTGTAATAAGGTAACAACCTCAATTTCACACCGAGACGAACTCGCCGCTGGCTCTACGTTGACATTCGGAACGCAGCAATGATGTTATGGAGGCAGAATTACAATATGAGGATTTTTTTTATATACTACTATGCGACGAGACGAGCAAGACGTTCACCTGATGGTAAGTGATACGCTTGCCCATGACAACGTGGCGCTAGTTAAGATGGTATACACTGCACCACATTGCGCTCGTCGCCTTGAGACATAAAGTGTTAAGTCTCGTTACCCCAGTAATTACACTAGCTACAGCGCCCTTGAAACCGGAACACAGTAATGTTTGCACACTACTATTTGGCGGTTGAAATAGGAGCTGCGGTGGTACCCGTCCAGACGGTCTCTGGCAACAGAGACCTACCACCTGGTAATGATCTGAGGATGGTAGCATGGGGGTCGGAAAATCCTTACAACCAACCAAACTCCATCTAGGCTGGTAATCTAACCAGAGACCTCCGTGTTTCTACGGTGCGGGGTAGCAACTACGCGACGGAGGTCACTTACAAGTATTTTAACAATGAAATAAAACTATTTACATTATCATCACTTCGGTAACTGTATGGTTTTTTAATAACAAACTTTTTTAAAAAAAATTATCAACTGTTAGTCAAGTATCAAACATTGAGCAACACAAGCTGTAAAAACACATAGCTAAATATTATTTTGTGCTGTTCTTTATTAGCTTATCTAATAATATGTTATCATTTAAAAAATAAATTGCAGCATTCAATCAAATCAGTAAAAAAGTATCCAAGTGTATAACCACACGATAAACATAAACAGCTCCCCTAATGTTCTCACAACTGGAACTTAAAGCTCTCTCAACAGGAAATAATCAAAGCCGCGTATGATATAATAATATTAATTATATTAAAATGAAAACATTAACCAAACTATTAATTTTTAACAACATTCATTATCATATTAAAATTACTTAAAAATTATTATTAAAATCGCCGCATAAATTTGTGTTGCATTTAATAATCACTCAAAATTCTTGATCGTTCAATTAGATATAGTAAAAAAAAATTAGTAAATAAATCATTACAGCAAAACGTATCAGATATCAATGAGTATTGACTTAAACATTGAAGAATTTAAAAACAAGTCTTTTATCTCTTAAAAGTAAGCTACATCAGGGATCTTACTTGATAATACTTTGATTTGTTTTTTTTTATCTACAGGGGGTTAGAACGGCCGCAGATGATGAAACGTGCTCGCTCACAATACTGTTCCTCTAATATATAAACAGACAGAACACTACAATGCTGTTTTGGAGGTATATTTACAGAAATAACCAAGCGGGTTCGAAGAAACTACCACCAGCCACCCACAACATGCGAGCTCACAATCAAATCAGCGACTGTCGTACTTCAAAACAAGCACTTAACGAATGAGCCATGGAAGCAGAAGTATGATTTCAGGACGAGGGTATACCGTACCTAAAATCTTTGCACTTATCTATAATTGAAAATTATTTTACCAATTTCAATTCAGCATAGTTTGTAGTCAAGCGCGAGTCTATTTTTACATAAAAAAAATTGTTGCGCATCTTTTAAGTGACGTATGAGACTATCATTTATATAGGTTTAGGTGTCCAGTGTACTGTTTATTTGCCTGTATGAAACGCACGCCTTTGCATAGAAGCATAAAAGAATAAGCAACTATAAATGTACATAAACATGAACTACGTCTAAATTTATTAGTATCACATCCTATCTAGAATTATAATCGCCTATGCTAATAGTAGTTTCGATGACTTAGCTGTAGTAAACGGGAAAGTATGAGAGAGGACAACCATTGCAGCCGCCCTTATTGGCTCTTACATTAGTGTGCAGATCTTGCAAGGTCTTATATTTTAAAATAATTTTCGTATACATTGTTATATGACACTCTCAACATTCAATGGGGTTAAGTTTAACAACCGCAATAATTATTAATATGGACATATTTTATCAATTACTCTGATGCTAATATTATGAATTAGTGTGAAGATATATCATTATTTGAAATATGAAACTTGTTTGCCCAATGCAATTTATTATCATAAATTCCAGGGTCAGTGAGCGGTATCAACATGTAACACCATAAAATGAAGCCTAACACAAGGTTACTTATAATAAGCAGTCGTTGTAAAAGTGGATAGTAAGCAATTTCACCAAAATTGGGAAAACCCATGTGGTTGCAGAACATGTGCGCAGCTAACGGCGCGACAAAATGACCTGAAAAAAAATAAGTATTGGTAAATTGTTAGTATAGAAGAAAAGATGTATATTTACGGGCCTTCGTTGACAATGATCTAATCAGTGTATTTCGAGTTAAGTATGATTTTAATTCAAAATTTGATAATTTAAACAAAGTCTGTAGTATGCATTAAGATAATACATTACTACTATGTACTCATCAAATGTTTTATAAAATGCAAAGTATAAATATTATTTGTCTGCAAGTGCAGCATATACTTATAACAAATAGAAAACTAAAAGAAATATGATGTACATAGAATATGACTAATGAGTAATATATATAATAATTGATAATTACTTTCCTAAAAAAGAAATTATTTTTTTTAGAATTAAATAATATGAAAAGAAACTTACCAGTTCGAACAAATAAGTAAGCTGAGTATGCACCGAAAAGGCTGGTATACATGAACTGAAAAGCTGAAAGTATAATATTAAGTGTTTTACTTATAGACCAGAAGTTGAAGAAAATAAATTTAAGCGGTTCCTTATGTAATAACAATGATAATAAATTATAATCAATACCTGAGATCATTAATGAAGTCTTAAAATCAAATCCAGATTTCATTTGTTCAAAAATGTGGTGGAAATGAGCTGAAAATTACAAATATTTTATAATCCCAAAATCATAATAAAATAAATATCACTATTACACGTTTTGTTTCCATAACTCAAAAGTCATTGAAAACAAAATGTTTCAATGACTAATTTGTTTTGATCAATATCAATTAATACATCTAAACATATAAGAAATTTTTAAGCATATATTTGTTATATCAACATGATAGATTTTTAATAAACTCGTGCTAATATCCACATAGCACTTTCTTAAAAAAACCTATAAAAATCTATTGTCTATCTAATTGCTCTGTGTGAAATTAAGATGCCAGATGTCATCAAAGTAATCACAAATCTACATTTATTTATTATCTATATCTTGTGAAGCACTTCCAAAATTATTAAAATTTAAATACTTATCAAAGTACATCAACTGTTAAAATATACTATAGAAAAAATTGGCAAAATGTTATAAATTCATAGCAAATAAATGTAATTTGATTTTTAGAAGAAAATCTTTATAGACAATAATTACAATAACAATCATAAGTTATTTTTTATTAAAGTATGGTGTTAGTAAAAATACCCTTACCAATTCCAAACAACAAAGGTCCCACATACACAGCGGTAAATGGCTCCAGGCACTGCAGTAGCAAAGGCATCATGCATGCTCGGAACACCCACTCTTCACTGAGAGGAGCCATAATATGATTTCTCACCCATGTGAGATCTTGCCAGTTTGCAAACCAGTAGATTGGTTCTGAAACATTTAATATAATTACTTCCTTAACATTTAATAAAACAGCATTGTATTACATCTATCCAAGAATATATTCTCCAGGAGAAAGAAAAACTTAAGTTACTAATATAAATCTTAAGTGCATTTGTTTGTCTATATTTTATTCACATTTTTATGTGATGCCACATATGTAGACAAAAAAAATTAAAACAAAGTTTCTAATTTTTTTATAATACGAAACTAAAATATGATATTTTATCTTTACAACTCTTTAACCAAGCATAACAAAAATTCAATCTGAACTTACCAATGTATATCTTCCAAGTCCCTGATAAAAATTGCATGGTTAAAGGACCCAAAAACAAAACTGAAGTCAAAGCCAAAGGTGCAAAAAAAGCCACTATGAGTCCAGAGAAACGAAGTCCCAATTGTTCATATACATCCCCTTTTTTTAAAGTTTCTTCTTTAAGAAAGGACCAGGTGATAAATGGTGCGAGCAGCATTACACAGAAAACACTGAAGAATCTTCTTTTTATTGTAGATGGATGGTCTCTTTAAGAAAAAATTAACGTAATTCATTAATTTTAAACTTATTTAATAATTTTTCATTTCTATGAGCAAAGTCCCGAAAAAATGAATGTATAAATATAATGTTAAGTAATTTACCTGCTTAAATTTGTTCTCCATACGTATAAACTTGCAACATATGCAAAAGTTAAAAATAAACTAGCCAAAATTGGAAAAGGACAGCTTTGGCAATAGGTACCCATTTTTAGAAATCTGTATTTTTGTGCGTAATAGCTATATGAAATATAAATGTTTACGCCATATTTTTTAATACTATATAAAACAATGTCTATTAAAAATAATTTATTTTTTCTAAAATAAACGATGACAATGTAATTGCTTACAATGACAACTGACAGATTCAGCAAAAATAAAGTCAATTTTTTTTTTGATGTAAATGTTTTTACGGCTCTGGATACGAGTTCTTTTGAGCCTTAAAGTCAATAAAAAAACATCATTGTTGCCAAATGGAATTTTGAAAATATCATCTGGCAACACCTATGATTTACTCTAGACAATTAACTAACTAAACATTTAATTTTGTCATGTGCAAATTTATTTTAAACATATAAACACTTTAGGTCGCTGAGCCAGAAAAGTAAGAAACAACCACTTTTGTCAATAAGACAGAACATCTTTCACATTTTTATTTAATTATTCGAGTCTGATGAGGAAAGATTTTTCCGAATAAAATCTTTTTTAAAAAATAAGATATCGTTAGTAGCGGATAATCGACTGATGGTTAACGAAACGCTTCGCTTATAACAGTTTTATTTCATAATTAAATTAAATTTTGGTATCTTAGTACTAGTCGCTATTATCGCGTTGAAATTTAAAGAATATATATAAGATTTGTTACTTATATTACAAGGATTGTATAGTTTAATGACGTTTTTGGAACAGATCAGAATACAAGAACAGTAACATAATGTCATAATTAAATAACATACAGCATTTTACTTCAACACATAAAAACTAATACAGATTTGTAAAATTTAAATAGATAATTAACAAAAAAATTCGGGTAATGTTCATTAGAAAGATAGTTACAGCATATTTTAATGTAATTGTTACAGTGACTGTGTTTTATCTTGAACGCATCTTTGTATGTTTTTATAGGTGGCGGCACAATCGTTGTCGCCATGTTAATTCAAATCCGCCATATTTTTCTGAGAGTCGCCCTTTGATTTTTAGGGTAGAGTGAATTTTTGTCGTTATTATTTAAATAATGATTTTTATGAGTTAACTATTGTATTATTAGTATTAGTGATTAGTGCAATATATGTGAAAGAAAAAAGTTGTCTTCAGTGGCCATTGTGTAGTTTTATCTGTATTTCTTGTATCGGTTCTTCAATCTATTCTAAACAGAAAATGGCCGACGGTGTTGGTGCGGTTGTCTCCTTTGTTTAGGCTGAATTCTAGTGAAAATAAGCATTAAATGAAATAATGCCTAGTGCCTCGTTTTCCTCTTCGCGTTCTTACGTCCGTAGATCGCGAAGAAAAGGCGGGCACAGAATACCACTTCCATCCAGGACACAATCAAGTAAGTTATCCGGGTCGGTGGATGTCGCACCAACTTGTACAAATGGCTCGTTATCGACAATTTCATCAATGTACGTTAAAATGTATGCACATAAATCTTAACGGGTATAACCAAGCTTCTTTATAGAAATTATGTACTTTTTTTTCTCGTTTCACATCTATATCATTTTAATATAGAAAGAACAAGTTATTGTGATTTAAGTACTTTAATGATTATTCTATTCAATGCTGCGGTTAATATACATTAGTCGATTGTTATCCACTCATATTTGCGTACATATATTGTATAGCGCATTTCAACGACATTTTGCGCAATATGAGTATTGATTGGTAACTCAGTCATTATTATACAGCTACTACAAAACAGCTGTTTGAACAATAATGGTCGATTTCATACGTTCAATAATGAAATATTTCGCTACACGTCAAGTGACGCAGAATTACAAATACGATATAATAATAATTAACTAATGGAGAAAAGTTCACTGATATGCAATTGATTATTTGTCTATCTATTATAAATTCGTAAAAAGAAAATTTACCTATAATTACAGACATAAATAAACATAATTATTTTTTAATTTTATTGAACAAAATCGTTCCAGTGTTACATGATAATGAAATATTAACATAAAAATGTAAATTTTTAATAATCTTCAAAAAATAATTATATCGATTTACGAGAATTTGAATTGAAAATGTTATATTATATTATATTAATGGATATAATATTAGTTTATTATAAGTTTATAAAATTTAATATTAACAAATTACTTCAAAATTGTTTATCAATTTTGTAATTCACATGAGAAAAGCAAATTGCAAAAAAAAACTCATGTAAATTATTTAATTTGATCATGTGTTAATTACTGCTATACTTAATTATTAATAATCTTTAAATAAAATGTTAAAAGCTGCTTTTTTTTAAAAAAATAATTTGTTTGTGGAATATTGTTGTCAGATATTATATTATACTATACTTTTTACATATAAGAGAAAGATTCAGTAAATTAATGCTGATTATAAAAAATATGATGTATATATGACTATACGTCAATGGAAAGTATGGTTTAACCCTACAAGGCTCAATTTTTTTTTTGTGGATGACAAAAATATATGTGATGTAGTTAACGATTTGGAGTAAGGAAAAAATAATAAAAAAAAATTATTCCAATATTTTACAAAAAAACCTACTTTTTGTTTTAGTTCCATATACGATACACTGAGCCTTGACGATACTTTTTGGTAATATATCCTAGCTCAATTTAATTGTTTGGGAAACGGTTTTCTATTTTAATTATTTTAATTTGCTTCTTATAATTTTAAAGAAAATTTTTAAAAAACAAACTTATAATTTAATTAAAAATACCATCTGTTGAACAATTTTGAAACAATTATTATCTTTATTCAAGCTAAGTTCTGTACTACAATTTTTACATGATATGAAGGTTTCGATTTCACAACCAGGAAATTTCCAGGATTTTACAAGACACTACCTATCTTCTTTTTTCACCCCAAACAGGAACATTCTCAAACCCATCACGTCTAACATCACGAGGAGGTAGACTGCTGTATCAGGCTTTTCCTTCTTTTCGGCTTGTTTATTATCGTATCACATAACGGTGACGAGATCTGTGTTATCTCAATTTTCCATCAATTTGCTCTGAATAACCTATCAAGTAACTCTTCGTAAAGAAACCATAAAAAATATTGAAGGAGAGTTTCAAAGTCTATAATCGGTTACTGTAAACTTCTGTGTTCAGTATAAGGAAAATCTGGTCATTGAATCGGTCGTTTTCTTTCAAATAAACCTTTTTTTCCTTTTAGTGACAGGGTGACGGTGATAGAGCCTGGAAATGTAGTGTTACAAGCGAGTGTTACTCATGGTTGATGATCGTTTAGAGGTTCGAGATTGTCTAATGGTACCAGTAGTTTTTCCTGAAATCACACCTGTTATATTAGGCTGAAGGTCTGATATTTCTGGCTGACGACATTCACTATTCATGACAACCTCGTTGACAGGAAAAGAATACTGATGTTTCTGCCGTGATAAAAAAGATTCCACATCTCTAAGAGATACAGACGAAAAGTTTTGGATAGACTGGATTTTATTAATGTCTTTCATCTCCATTCCACCTTCCATCGTCAGAAAATTCTCCTTCGGCTTCACTCCCAGAAGGAAAATTCAAGAAACCTTCTAAATCTTCTTGACACAATCTTCTTCGCAACATAATCTGCAAAAAAATCTAAGTATTCATAAGAAAAGTTGCCGTTAGTAGGTAGTAGTAAAAATTTGCGCTAAAGCTCAACGTACCGTAAGTGGAACATAGGTAAAAATGTCATTTACTGAAACGTTTATTGTAGTAATATAAAAAACAACTTACCTCTGCAAAATATACACTTTGATCTAAAACACAATATTTTTTTCCAAGTCATAACTGTTTGGTAACTATTTTTTTTAGATTTTTGAATTCACACAAACGTCTGACGTAGCACTTTCACTAAAATTTCACATTAAGTGCTCAATAACAAAGACAGTAATGACATATATGCGTAATCGCTTGTATGACTACTTTGCTAAATGTCTTAGGTTTCTACAAAGATGTAAGAGTGGTCACTATTAATAATTTTATAGCTTTAAGAAGGTTAAAAATCGGTGTTCCGCATATGGCACTGAGTGCCTTGTAGGGTTAAATTATTTTTTCCAATATCTCTTCTTAAACAACAATTTTATTGCATTTGAACCTATATCACCGCATAATAACACATGAAACAAAAAAAGTACTTTGCTTGTCATTAAAATAATCAATCCAACCTACATTTATAACACAAGATCAGCTTTACCTTTTAAATAGGTCAAGTTAGTTGGCAGTAAAACAAGTTTTAATTTGAAGACCTAACATTTATAAACAAAATTGGCAAATACAGCAAATTTAATATAGTGACACTTGTCAAAATTTAGAGTAAAGAATAAATATTTTATGCGAAACAGAATAAAAATATGGTTATATTATGTTAAAAAAAACCAATTCTATCACAACTGATTAAGATACTGAAATGAAAGTTTTCAAAATTTTCTTCATACTTAAATATTTTTTTAAGTATTATGAGGGCCTACTTGTTAGTATAAGTTATCGTAAGTTTAGCACAAATCAAAACTAATTTTCAGAAAGTATTTCATATAAAGGCAAAATAAATAATTAGACAAAAATTTATACTTATCTAAATTTAACTATTCATGCAAGTTAACAAGAAAATGCATTAGGTTGTATATTATAATGTTAAAATCAGTATTTAAATTCAGTGCTTAACAATGAACTCTAAATAGAGTATATAATATGATAATAAATACTAACTCTATGTAATTTTTTTGCCATTATGTGAACTCTGACTTTCATTAGCCTTGTCAGAAAGGTTATTCATTAGTTATCTTGATAATAGTATCTTTAACTTCTTACAAAATGGGTCAATGTATGGTTGAATTTTTACGATTACACATATACTTGACTTTTGATTTATCAGTAAATCTTCTATTAATATATTCAATCTACAGTTTCAAATTTGTTTTTATACAAAAAAGACATCATTATTACTAATATCCAAATTTTAGCAATAATGATACTTTATTATTTTAATCAAATTTTTTATTTAAGTTTAGTATTTAATATTCATAAAATAGATTATTTTTCAAATTCTAGATAATTTTTTGTATACAAAATTTTGTTAGTTGAACTTATTCTTTAGTATGTTTTCAAGGACATTATTAATTAGTTTCATCGACTTAGTATCATAAAATTTGTGTTCTCATATACTGAAAAAACCTTTATGCAATATTGCTCAGAAATTTTTATTTATTTCTTTTAATAATGGTTATTTCATAGGCGTTTTATATGGAACATAATGTAAATTCTAGGTGAGCCATGTGAATCTGTACCTTGCCCGAACAACGTGACAGGCAGTGCGATGGCGGCCACGGCGTGCGCGGGGCCGAGCGGTAGCGGTGGCGGAGGGTCGCCTCCGGTGCCGGCTGCCGCCGCTGCCACCACCGCCGGCCATCACAGCCCCTACGATCTGAGGAGGAAATCACCGCCCGCCTACCACGAGCCGGGACCCTCCGGCGCCTGCTCTCTACCAGCCAGGAAGAGGCCTAGAACGTAAGTATCTCAGTTATAACTATGTTACTCATCTTGTGGGAAATCCATTTCAGTTTTCACTGTTTGTAAACTCCCAAAAATGCCTACTCATCATAATTTTTATCAATATTTTATTTTAAGATTTCATATTTTTAATTTGAATTAATTTACATGTTTATTGTTTTTACTAATTAAATAAATATCAATACTACATAACGTTACTTGTTATGACAAAGTATTAATATTTAATTTATACACATTTTTATTCAAACTATCTAAGCTTATTATTTTAAATTTTTCTAACAAAGTTTGTTTTATTGTAAAGATTGGAGAGATTCCAGAAGATATCTCTCAGATATAAAAAAAATTGGATCATATAAGTTCTATTGTAACCTCTGCCTTTTGCGAACCTTTTTGTTAATATTTTGCTCTAATTTTAATTGATATTAAACATTGACTTGAATACAAATCGAATAGTTTGTACCTTATTTATATAACAATATCATTCTCTTGTTTACCTTACGACTTTTTTCAAATACACATATTAACGTGTATTATACCATTAGGTAGACCACAGTTGAATCTAATGTTAAATGGGATTCAATCATTATGCAATAATGTAAAGGAACTTCTTGAATTTGCTTTATTTTTATTACTGTTGTTTTGTTAAATTATAAACTTTACATGATTAAGACAAACTCTAAATTCAGTGTATTCAGTTGTGAGTCACCTGTCAGCAAATATATGGTGATTGGAAAAGCAGGTTTTAAATTTTATTGAAACCAAACATAATTAATTTATTTAGTCAACAACATAATAATACATTCTTAACCATTTATTTTTATAGTAAACAAGAAATTTTAACTAATATATATTTTTTTAATTGTGACTAATGTAACTAAATGTCATATCATTCTATGTCACATTAAATAACCATCAGACTCAATAAGGCATGAGGTTTGCTCAACCCTAATACTCTTTTTCATATCACATCACAATAATGCTGTTATAGCAACTATGAGATTGTCTTGAAGTTTCATATTTCCAATATCTTGGGTGTTTCATTATTTCACTTAATATCTCCATGGCACTAACACTATGTTAAAAATAAACTAAGTTACCTTTACCATTATATTATATGGTAGTGACACATGGACTATTTTACTCGTCATAATGTTGTATGGCTGCAAGTTTTTGCACGGTGATTTTAGAGAGGTATGGAAAGTATGAGCATGAATAAAAAACAAATGATTGCATAAAAAGGAAGTATAATTAATCAACAGTTTTTTAACTTGGTTAGAACTCTTGATCCAGAATTGGGGAGGTCATAATAGGAAATGTAACCTGGAAAGAGATAAAATAAGCAAATACCTGTTGTGTTAATTTAAAATAATCAATACAACATTATGCAGAAATGGAAAATATAGAAAGACTAAATCTTGTCCATGGTGTAGTGCCCGATATACGCTCATAGATAGTTTGATAATAGAATCGTATTTACTTTATGAACATTTCTAATAAATATAGATTAATTATATACAGATTGTATAATAAGTGCAGTTTTAAATATTGAAAACTATTTATATTAGTTTTGTGTTTTTTATGTGTTTTAGCTGCATTACAACATCAATAATTTATTTACAAGGTAACACAGAGTTAAGATTGCACAAGATTGTGTCTCTCTAATATTTAACTCATGCACATGTTACTGCTTTTTTATGGATGATATATGAAAGTCGAAGTTACGTTTTAAAATTATTCATGTAATTAAATATAAATCATATAATTTTGTACAAATTGTTGTGTTTTCGGACATTCAATTGTGTAATTGAATTGTCGGTGAATATGATATCGATCTAAACAATGAAGTATAAGAAGAATTGTGTGTAGTAAAAGTGAGTTCACGAATTAGCAACCATTCTGCCGCGAAATTTATAGTTTTGTCATCATCGACCTACATTCCATGCATTCTAACGGCGTGGCCCACTTCCCATGACGACTACCATAATACCGCGACTTAAAAAAAAAACTTGAATACGTATAATGACGTCCACCTCGAGAAATTTTTATACATATGCCGTATAGATTTTCTTTCCTAAAAGATTGCCGGCTCGTTTTTGTATGAACACTAAAAAAATAAAATGATGCTATGGCCGATACCTCAAAAATTTTCTTCATTAGGTGTTCATTAAATAACTATTATTTAAATTTTTTTACTACATTCAATATGATTTAAAACATAGAAAAAAATCAAGCGTCCTTGTGACGTTGGAAATATTGTTTTCATAACTCTGGATATTCATTACTTATATGTTCACATTAGAATGGACTGAAAACCAGCTACAATTTTATTATGACTATAAATTTTGTTAAAGAAAAGCGAACTAGTGGTTGTTAAATACTTCAGCGTTTTAACGTCATTATGCCGCATGCGGTTTGGCATTTACTTATTTTGCAATTCTACATAAAATTTACTAAATATGGAATAAGAGGCATTTCTAAATTTATTGCATTACTACTATACTTTGTTGTCTTAAATAAATCAGTAAAATTACGGATTGTTTTGTAAATGCGTAAAAATGTATAAAACCTTTTTACTGTAATATATTTTAGTATGTGGAACTCATACCGCAGGTAAACTGCTTATTATTTATTGAATAGTAATACTGTTAGTGTAAAATTCAACATTTTCAGCTCGCTGTCCCAAGGCGTGGACGTGTGCAACGTGTCGCAGTACCTGCAGTACGAGTTGCCCGATGAGGTGCTACTCTGTATTTTATCCCACCTAACCGAAAGAGACCTCTGCCGCGTTGCACAGGTCTGCAAGAGATTCAACACTATCGCGAATGATACGGAACTATGGTAAGTTTTTAGGCAAGTTTATATATTTATCTTTATTAGCATTTTATGACTTCTCTTTCATTAATACAACCAGGAAATTACACATTACTAAAATAAGGATTCATTAGTTAATGATAAAAATCCAAAATCTTTACCCTGTAATATAGATAAATTTCCAAGAAGGCAGCAAATTTTTAAAAGCAACATTTATAAAGAGCAACCTCTGATGGACAGGAAAAGTCTGTATCAGTCGGTGTTTGAGTATGACACACCACTGATGCATCCAGCACCGTGCCAGTTCGAGTTCGTCGCGCCAGATGAGTGCGATGCTGATAACCCATGGAAGGAGAGCTTCAGGCAGCTCTATTATGGTATACACGTCCGCCCCAATTTCCGCCCCAAAAAGGACTCGCGGATCAAACACTTTAGCACTATAAGGGTAAGTTTGTAAAGTTTTAGTAGTTTCCTTCCACTACTAAATAAATTGTTATCTGCTCTGCCCATTGTCTGATTTAATAATACACGTTGAGTAGTAATAAAGATCTTATAAAAAAGCTCTAACCACTGACTTAGCCACTCAATGTATTTAACAGTTTTATGATATTGGTAAAGTGTGTATAACGTTTTGCTTAAATATTCTTATTTATTCTTTCTTATAAATCTGGTAAACAGTGTTTAGAAAAACATAAATGTTTATCTAGGTCTGTGTTTATATGTGCGATAATAAATGTTATGACGTTTTCGCCAGTCGGCTTTGGAGTATGTGGAAGAACGGGGCAGCGTGTCGTGCTCGTCGAGTGGCGGGTGCGCGTGTGGGACGAGCGTGTGCTCGTGCCGCCGCGCGCCTTCGCCGCCGGCCGCGCTGCTCTTCGTGCACGCCGGCCTCTACCAAGAGGAGTGCCTTGCTATTGACACAGATGTTCAGCTCATAGGTATTTTTTATATAATCGAAGCAACAAGGTCAACGACTTGTTTGTATTTTTGTACATGTGGTAGTAATTGTTAGGTATCATATATTTTATAATAAAAAAAAATATATTGTTTTACCTTTTATTTTTTTAACCACTAGTCTTTATGGTTACCTATTTAATAATCGTACGTAAATGTTATTGTGTTCAACATATATTATATCATGATTTTTGGTAGGTTGTGCACCCGGTAACGTGGCGGAGTCCGTGGTACTGGAACGTGAGGCTGAGTCGACGTTGACCTTCGCGGAAGGCGCTAGCCGTGCTTACGCCGGACACATGACGCTCAAATTCTCGCCTGACGCCACCAGTACTATGCAACATCACAAACACTATTGTCTCGAAGTCTCTGATAACTGTTCACCCACAGTTGATCACTGCATCATACGCAGTGCTAGTGTCGGTAAGTCAAAAATTTAAAAAAATGTGATGTTTGGGTTATACAAGGTACCATTATAACAATTACAGAATTACTGGACCAAATGTGTTACAAAAAAACTTTAAAAATAATATTAGTAACGGTGTCTATATATCATCAATGTTTTTCAAAATCTAACACCATTCCATATATTTTGAGCCTAGGTCACTTCTCGATCAACCTAACTTTGTGTGAATTAGCAGATATCACATGTCCATATTGTTCTTGGAACATGCCAGTTTCTTGCTTTCCCTCACAAGAAGGCCAAACTCTGATGACCAAATCTGCATCTCCGAAAACATGTAGCATGTACTGCACTTCAAATTGAGCCCATACCATCCATGTATCACCATTTTCTATAAAAATAACGTAGCTATGAATACTTCATATCTGTTAAATCCATTTAATGTGTTTCTAGTGAAGGTAATGATTTGAAAAATATTTTTTACTTAATAAGGCATTGCTTAGGATTTGTCAATTTGAAAGTTTTTGGTGGAGACTTGTACAGCAGCCGATGTCTATGGACTGATGATGTTGGTAAAAATGAATGCATGGCTTTAGCTGCCATGTATTGCGTAATATTGAAGTATATTATTATACCAAAACCTTGAAACAGTCGGTGCGGCGGTGTGCGTTAGCGGCGCGGGCGCTAATCCGGTGATCAAGCACTGTGACATCAGCGACTGCGAGAACGTTGGCCTCTACGTGACGGACTACGCACAGGGCGCGTACCAAGACAACGAGATATCGCGCAACGCCCTCGCCGGTATCTGGGTGAAGAATTTCGCGAATCCCATCATGCGACGCAATCATATCCATCACGGACGCGACGTCGGTATATTCACATTTGAGAATGGACTGGTAAGCATATTGAGTTGTTAAGTAATATTTTTTTTACAAAAAAAAAAAACATTTTGTTTGCTTTGATTTATCAGGAATTATAATATTCTAATACAGAAAGTTATAACATAGACAAACAATTTTAGTATGTCTACATACAAATTAGAACCAGCCCCATCTTGTGGTCTAAGTAACTATTGCAGTAGAAATGGAAAACGTAAACCACACATATTATAATAATCCTTGGACTTGTTTGTTTCTAAAAGTCTATAAAAACTGTAATTTTGTGCATTTCATTTTTCCTCCTTTTTATTAACTTATCAATTGAATGCTTTAGGGTTACTTCGAAGCGAACGACATACACAACAATAGAATAGCCGGTTTCGAAGTGAAAGCTGGCGCAAATCCCACCGTAGTTCATTGCGAGATCCATCATGGGCAGACTGGTGGCATATACGTCCACGAGTCCGGGCTCGGCCAGTTCATAGATAACAAGATACATTCTAACAATTTTGCTGGAGTGTGGATTACTTCGAACAGTAACCCTACCATTCGTCGCAACGAAATATACAATGGACACCAGGGAGGTGTGTACATTTTCGGTGAAGGACGCGGACTGATCGAGCACAATAACATATATGGCAATGCATTGGCCGGTATACAGGTTCGTTGTAAATACAAAAATTGTACTTAAAAAATAAAAAGTAAAGACTTTTTTTATTTATGTTTGTAAAACTCATTCTAGATTCGCACAAACAGCGACCCAATAGTAAGGCACAACAAGATCCACCACGGGCAGCATGGGGGCATTTATGTACATGAGAAGGGTCAGGGGTTGATTGAAGAGAATGAGGTGTACGCGAATACGCTGGCTGGCGTCTGGATAACTACCGGATCGACGCCCGTGCTGCGCAGGAACCGCATACACTCTGGGAAACAGGTATGTCCTCAACATCTTTGTTCATAATATTGCTTCATATTTTATATTATTTAGGCGACTAAAATATATTTTATTTATCTCAAAATACTATCTCCTCCTTGCTAAAGTTTTGGGATTTTAGTCTATTATTATAAATATTATATTAATATCGTTCAAATTTACTAATCACAAACTTAACAAATATAAAGTAATATAATGTAGTCTATATCTATTAAGTAAGAACCTCTCGCATCTTTACATTTCAATTGGGGTAGACAGAGAATTTAATTTTACTATCCACATTTCACATGAGCTTATTAAGTCCCAAACATGGCAGGGGGATGTTACAGTCGCTATATACCGAGATTAACTGCTAGTTTAAATGTATAACAATAGTATAATGCCTGATATTTATTTTACGTTTTTACTTAATAAATTACAATAACACACTCGGTATATGGTGATGGTAGGCTTAAGCTCAAGGTGAAATGTGGATAGTTTATGCTGTCTCTGTCAACCCCAATCGTGATTAAAGATGTGAGAGGTATTTTTAATCACTAACGCCCACTTGTCGGCAGGTCGGCGTATATTTCTACGACAACGGTCACGGAAAACTTGAAGACAACGACATCTTCAACCACCTGTACTCGGGCGTGCAGATCCGCACCGGCAGCAACCCTATTATACGCGGTAACAAGATATGGGGCGGACAAAATGGCGGCGTGCTCGTCTACAACGGTGGGCTGGGCCTGCTCGAGCAGAATGAAATATTCGACAATGCCATGGCCGGTGTGTGGATAAAGACTGATTCCAACCCTACGCTCAAAAGAAATAAAATTTTTGATGGGCGCGATGGTGGTATATGCATTTTTAACGGGGGAAAGGTCAGTTTACGATCGTTCAATATTATTTTATAACTCGATTATAGATATTTGATAACTAGAAGGAATAAACACGTTATATTTCAAATAGTAATATCTTTAATATTTTAATGTAAAATTATAAATACCGTATTTTCACTTGATACATGGCATGAGGCATGTATACTTTTTTTTTAATATGTCAATAACAATGTGAATTTATTTAGTTGTGGAGTATAGAGTGTGTGTGTGTTTGGGAGAAACTATTGTATTCAGCATATACATTTGTGTTTATTCATGGCATTATGACTTTCAAATGACTAACTAAACTATTATGGTGTTTTTTTTTTCTTGTGCTATTATTTATTTTTAGATATTTTTGTTTTTCTTGTGGTAGAACAGCAGATAATAACGGCGTCTTTTAATGAATTATAATTAATCAATATTTTCGTTTGTACACAGGGAGTGTTGGAGGAGAATGACATATTCCGCAATGCACAAGCGGGTGTCCTAATCTCAACTCAAAGCCATCCAGTATTACGTAGGAATCGTATCTTCGACGGCCTCGCCGCCGGCGTCGAGATTACGAACAACGCCACGGCCACACTTGAGCACAATCAAATATTTAACAATAGATTTGGAGGTAAGGTCACTTGGAATATATTTGTGTATAATAAGTAATTAATTGAATGCGATTATAAGCTGATGGTTTTGGCTTGTCAAAACCAGTGTACTTCCATGTAGTAATCTTCAAAAATTACTGTGATCCACTTAAAATGGAGATAGTGAAACTACTAATGTTTATAAATTTTGGTAATGTTCCACTAGGTCTGTGCTTGGCATCGGGAGTGTCGCCGCTGGTTCGGGGAAACAAGATCTTCAGCAACCAGGACGCAGTAGAGAAAGCCGTCGGCGGCGGACAGTGCCTCTACAAAATATCTTCATACACCTCGTTTCCTATGCATGACTTCTATAGGTAATACATAATTTATTCTTTTATATTTCTGCATACATTGTACTTTTAGTTAGTTTTTCAATTACTACTAAGCTGAAAATATTTAGTATTAGTTTTTTTTTATAGAAGTGAAATATGGTAACACAAAACATTTAATTAAATGAATGTCAGCTTTTAAATGTGAATATCTCAAACAAAATATATTGAAACTAAAGCACGTTGTATTTTCAGGTGCCAGACATGTAACACAACAGACCGAAATGCAATTTGCGTCAATTGCATCAAAACGTGCCATTCAGGACATGATGTAGAATTTATACGCCATGACAGGTAAGGATGATGATCTTCAAAAATTGTATGATATGAGACCAGACTGGGTGAATACACATATAATTTTATTATGTTGTGTAGATTATATACAACTTCTAGCCACTAATATCATAGTTGTTCAAACATTTAAAGAAGGTATATAATAAAAATGTGGCTGTTTCTAGCATACTAACTAAATAATACCATAAGACTAAGAGCCGTGATAGCCTAGTGGTTTGAACGCCGGACTAGTATGTGAAATGGAGAAAGCAATGGCAAGCCACTCCATTATAACTGTCAAGAGAGTCGTCGTGTGTTTCATCACACATGATGACTACGACCCTCAGTCATGAGGAAATACGACTAGGAAGAAGAAGGCTTCTAGCATAGGTATATTTTATGTAATATTGCAGATTCTTCTGCGACTGCGGCGCGGGTACGCTCTCGAATCAGTGCCAGCTGCAGGGCGAGCCCACGCAGGACACGGACACCCTGTATGACTCCGCCGCGCCAATGGAGTCGCACACGCTCATGGTCAACTGAGCGCGCCGCGCCGCCCGCGCTCCCCGCGCCCGCACCGCGCGCGCCCCTCGCCTCGCACCGCGCAAGCCTAAGCCAGCTCTAACGCATGTAATGTCACCGCCGCTGTCGCGCGCCGAGAGCCCGCCGCCGCCGCGCCGCGTCACGCGCTCTACGAAAAGGCGACTCTCTTTTGCATCACACGTACACACTTAAATCCTGTGCCAGCGCCGCGACACAACCTAGCCGAGTGGGTTCATAGCGCGCGCACTCAAGACAAAGTTACTGCAATACCGTAATCACTAGTAAAGTTGAGCAAAACAGGCAAACATATGTCATATTAGCCGTAACGCGATTGAAGATATAACTAAGTCTCTCACTTGGGATTGTAACTTCATTATTTTTGTGCCGACTAAAACATCTAACCAAATTGAATTGATAAAATCACAAACTTTCATAACATGGCGATTATATAAATAGAAAACGATTTCACTAAAAGAAAAACGCGCGAGGTGGCGCTTTAAATGTAATATAAATATATGTGTATTGCTTATAAAATTTGCAGCGCTGGGACAAGTCACACTGAACTCTACATACATTGTAATAAGATCAATTGTTAACGAAATCACAATTTTAGAAACTATGTAACTTTTCGTTATAATTAAGATTTTTTATAGATCCTGAATATTGGTATAGTAATGACTTGAATTGGTAACTTCTATTCGGTGTCCATAGTCTGGCCGGATCAATATCAATGTTATATACAGTTATCAGGCATCAGTGTATGGCACAAATGATTATGGTGATATAACCCATGACCATTGAGACAGGTATTAAATTAGTAAAAGTATATGACCATCATATCCTTTGCTATATAATGAGAAACAGGTGCCATTAAACATGTAATTTTCTTTCTCTTGTTAAGTATGTCCAATGGTATGGGAATATGGTCACTGAACTAAGGCCGGCGGTCCGGTACAACTTGTACGACGCACATGGTCGGTTTGAGGTGGCGTTGGCTCCGCCCAACAATTATTTTTATTATCTAAAACTTCACGTTTGTGGGTCTCGCTGTGTTAGGCTGTTGCCGTATGAGAATGGCCACTCGTAGCGCTAATCGGTTACATTTTAACTTTGTACTTTATAGATGACGGAGGGATGTTGTTACGCTATATGTATATGTAGAGGCGTCTTTTTTTATATCATCGGTACTTAATAATTGTGTATTTTGTCGTGGTAGTATCATGCATTCCCAAATTATAATCACCACACCATAATCTCGAGAATCGCGTCGCTGTTTAGAGTAATATTATTTCTTTTGTAAGATGTACTGGTAGTATTGTTATTGTCTCTAATGTAATTCCGTGGTCGCGTGGAGATGACTTCCCTCTTCTTTTATGATCGGTTAATTTTCACATGCACTCGATCAATGCATTGGTTGATGGTGTAAAATGCAACGGTCAGGCGGGATGGCAAGCTGTTTGTAAAATAACATTTATAAGTATTGTTTTTTTTTATAAATTTGACGAGATGAATTTTTCGGGAGCATTGAACCCGCAGCTCCTGTAACAGTGGGGTGCGTTATTCGCGTTTTAGTTAATAAAGATATTTGTACAAGTTAGGTTTTCGTTCGGGTAGCGCAGCGTCGAGGCGGCCGGGTGCCCGAATGGGTGGGCGACTCGGCGCGCCACAGTTGTCTCACCATTGGGAGTCCTCGCGTAGCCTATTTTGGCGCTCTTGATGAGCTTTGTAAATATTTACGTCACACAATAATCGAAAATGTAGTAATTAAAGTATTTGTATCATTATATTTTTATTATTATTGATCACACAACATGTATGTTTAATTAATTATTATGATATACGGTACGGTGCGTACGTTGCGCTCGGAGGAGGCGAGCGCGGACCGCGCCGGGGATCCATGGCCGCCGCCGCGGGCCCCCTTGTGTATATTTAAAATGCAAATTGTGAACGGATGTGCGTATTTAACGAAAAAGATCTTAGGTACAATTGATATTTTATTATATTGTTAATTTAAATGTGGTATTGATATCGATCGACAAGCAATGTTAGAAGCGGGTCGAGCCGCCGTGCGCGGCCGGAGTGCCGTTAGCAATAAGTTAGCGAATAAGCTATAATGAAAGTCTAAATTACTCAATAATCAATCACTAATGCGAAATGCTATTCGAATTGTTAAATCGTCTCCATAGCACGGTATGTTCTTGAATCTGCTTTTTTTTTATAATCCTCAATCTGTGATCATCGATAAATGTGTAAGTAAAAATATTTTAGTTGATCCCACTTACAGAATGAATACGACTTATTACTTGTAACATCAAAAATTATTGTGGCGCAAACGCTTTATATAATTGAATGTGGAAATTGTTATTTATTGAATTGTCAGTACGTTCATTATTTATTGATTGACTTTAAATCTGGATATTTTGTTTTTAACTGGAAATACCACTGTAAAAGCCGTGATATACATCGTATAATATTATACATTGGAATTTTATTTTACCCCCTTGACACCCACTAGCGACTATAATAAATACTACCATTTATGATTGTTGAGAGTGTATTGAACACTATGATATATTTCAAGGCTTTCAATACGAAATCCTTTATTCCAACCGCCAAATAGTAGTGTGCACACATTACTGTGTTCCGGTTTAAAGGGCGCTGTAGCTAGTATAATAACTGGGGTAACGAGACTTAACACCTTATGTCACGAGGCAACGAGCGCAATGTGGTGCAGTGTATACCATCTTAACTAGCACCGCGTTGTCATGGGCAAGCGTATCATTTACCATCAGGAGAACGTCTTGCTCGTCTCGTCGCATAGTAGTATAAAAAAAAATCCATAAACTATATATAATCAAAGATGTAATGCTGTGTAACTAGCACAAACTTTATTGGCTATGATAAATATATACAAATGCATTACTTTATTAGCTAAATCTTACTTCTTTAATACATTTCGATTAATATTTTTTGTCTACAATACTGATTTAGTTATGGATCAAATGAACGTTGCAACTTCTGTCGAGGTGATCGTCTTCTTGGTGATACGTGAACGGCTTTAAGTGGAGTATTAAATTTTTTTAAATCGCTACAGTGCACTGGAGTTCTTAAATTTCTAGATTGACACAAAGTTTTTTTTAAAGCCGGCGTTTGGGGAGTTTTCAAAGTGTTTTGAGGTGATAGTACCTTCTTTACAGGAGGCGTTGTTTTACGATAAAGACGACAATTATTTCCATCTTCTCTTCCTTGACTAGGTGAGGGGTAAGGACGTAAATAATTCCTGTTCTCTTCTACTCTGTTCGATCGACTCGTGACGTTGGGCGATGTGGTGTGAACGCCAGCAGGAATTTTGGATTTGGCGTTTGTGATGCTTTTGTGCGGTTTGCTTTGATTTCCATTAATTCTTGGTTTTCTTGCAAACCCGGACTGCATTTTGTCGTTTGATTCCGATGATTTGTCGGAGCTCGACTCGAACAGCTTGGCTTTAGCGAGAACTGCTCCGGCGTTCTGTTGACGCAACTTGTTTACAGAGGGCCGTCCAGTGTGACCGTTGTTCGCTACTTCGCCCGTTTTATTCATAAAGAATGCAGCAGCGCTGCGCCATTTTTGCTGTGTGGGACGATCCTTTGTAAACTTGTTGGATGCTTTGTTGTCATTCCGGATAGATTGAATTTGGTTTAAACTCGATTTAGCACTATTGTTCAAAGAGTTTTCAGACCGACAATCATAGCTATTATTGATTGTAACGTTGAGCGATCTTCTCAGCTGTGATCTGCAGATTGTCTTGTCTAAATTGGAATCGGGTGCGAGACTTATACGCTTCCGTTGCCTATACTTTTGATTAGAGTTTGATAAACTATTTAAAGAATTATCTGATGCTGAGATATCCCATTCTTCGGCAGCTGTATTGTGTATTTCGGTTGAGGAATCCTGTTTTACTGTACTCGTCCTGTCTCTTGGAATCATTCCATTATATGGATAGAACCGATCTGGATTATGACTAGATTGGGATTGCGTGGAAGAGTTCCAAGATTTATGCCTCACGATTTTAGTTATGTTTTCTTTGGATCGGCGCCTAATCGTGCCAATTTTCCTGGCACTGGGAGATCGTATTATTTTCGCTTGTTCCTTTGGTCTAATCTTTAATTCTTTGCTTAAACGACGCGCTAAATGTTCCGAATTGGGACAGTTCAACATGGCCACTTCCTCTAAAGTTTGTTCGTAAGCGTTTTGTACGTTTTGCAAAGGTTGCACTTTCGGTATAACATCCGTAAATTCTCTGGAAAGTCTGTTTTCGATCGCCGATACTCTACTTTTGATCTCTTCGTACTCCTGCTTTGAGATCCTTACGTAGTCCTTTTCGAAGCGTTTCATGTCTGGTGATAGGTCAATCGTATCGTGAGCACTGAACAAATTTTCAGAGGATGTTAACATGTCTTCACTACTCATACTGGTTTCAGAATTTTTTTGAGAATTGTAATCTGGATTTATGGACGGAGTACCTTTCACGTCCATTAGGCTTAACCGTAATCTTTTCCTCTCCGTGATTCCCCTGAAAGCAATTACAAATATTAGATCAAAACTAAAATCAGCCCATGTTTCTACTGCTGGGACTCCCACTCTTCTCTCACAAGGAAAGTCAAGGCCAATTATACACTACCATAGCGAAGTGCGAGTTAAACAGACGTCTCATGTCTAAAACCGCTGTTTTTGAATAATGTTGAAGTGTGGATCGAAGCCGCGCCTCTGAAATATACGATCGCCTTACGTACTGAGCTATCACAGCTTCAATAAAAACGTAATAACTATAAATAGTTACAAATATTTGCGATCGTGAATATTGCAATAAAGGTAAATAAATAATATAACTTACATTTTCATTGGCGTAAAAGATAAATCTCTTTGCGGCAGGCTTTTTGTAACTTCTTTCCTGTAAAAAGAATCGAAATTAGTCTCGCAAATAACTTTACTGAACAAAAAAGAAACAAACTGTATTATACTTTATTTTGGCTGAAAGTCCCTCATAGCCTTCCATTTTTCTTTTAGACGCTGATTTGCTTAGGATTGGAGTTCTTCCGTTTTCCGGCACAGTCGCAGGAGTGTTTGTGCTTCCGGAAACCATTTTACGTAAGCCACTGAGCATTCCTGTAAAGATTTTATTTACATACAAATATCATGTATATAGAGCCGTGACAGCCTAGTGGTTTGAACGCCGGCCTTCCAATGCGAATGTACCGGGTTCGAATCCGGCCTGCACCAATGAATTTTTCAATTTATGTGCGTTTAGCATTAAACACCAACTAATATCACGTGCTTTGACGGTGAAGGAAAGCATCGTGAGGAAACCTGCATATGACATGTATGCACATGATGACCACGACCCTCAGTTATAAGGAAATACGACTAAGAAGAAAAAAATTATGTATATTGAAGAAGAATAAGAATCAACGCTCTGATGACAGAGAAAAGTATAAAAATCTTCAACATTATATATTTAAGTAGAATTAGCTATCTATATAAAATTTATTGTTATTATATTACGTATTGATGACCACCCCCCAGTAATGGATGGAGAGGCACTTAAAATGATGATGATGATGATGGGAAAAATTACACAAGCAAGGCTTACACATAGTAAGTGATACGTCCAAATAATTACGTAGTACTACATTGAGTTCCTCGCTTTCAGATAAAAGATATTATCTCGGCACCTTCTACTGATTATAACGTCACAAACTATAAACACAGTAACGTTTGCACATTACTGCTCGGCGGTAGAAACATCCACTTAGTTCATTAGATTACTACCTTCACCATACCAAAATCATCTTCGTTGAATTATTTAAGTGACTTATAAACGCAACAGGCTCTGGTTGCTGGAGACCTACATAGATGGAGGTCTAGATAGGTACCACCGCAGCTCCTATTTCAACCAACCAAATAGTAGTGTGCAAACATTATCTGTTACTGAGGTAACGAGATCTTACGTCTCATAGCGAGCACAATGTGATGGCCATCTTAACTAGCGCCACGTTTATGTACCAGCGTATCACTTACCATCAGTAGCCCAAGCACGAATATTTATCTATATGTTTTTATTGAGTATTTTAGATTTATTTAAATATGTAGCTGTGCTACATATACAAGTATATACATAGTTGTCGCCATATCTACGTCTTTACCAACGCGATGTTTTGGTTGAAACTAGAGACGTTCGGTACATAAACAAAAGACGTTTTATAACACTCGCTGCACAATGCCGAGCACCAAATTAACGCGCCTCGTTATTGTATATACGCCGACAAAAGACGCCGCCGCGCTTTTGTTCGGAGAAACTCGGACCCCTCAGCCGCACACATGGCGGACATATTTCGCCGCACCACAAAACCGGCGAGGGGCAAGCGAGCCCTAAACCTCGCTAATGGTTATTGTTTAAATATAAATATTTTTAAATAAATAGACCTTTGTTTATACAATAAAAGTGAGTTCCGTTACAAGTGTCGACTAAGTTACTTCACTCCAACTCAAGATCTTCAACACGCTGCACGACAGACCCTCTACAAATATGAAAACGAGCCAATTACAATATTTGACAATGGTGGAATTTATGGAAGCGTAAGTACTTAAAAAGTTCTAATTTATTAGAAAAGTTTTATTATCACAAGTGTTTCAGTCAATATTTATGTAATGTGCCATACAATTTATATTCCAGAAATGGAGATTTATCGAACCTTTCAGGCGGTCCACGAGGTCGCAATATTATACAAATGAAGTGGAAAGATTTAACGGCTATACTAAATAGCGATTCTTCAGGAGATCCTAAGAGTGAGAACAAATGGCGAAAGGTATGTCAAGTGTTAACTCAAGGGATGCTATTGTTTACTGCTGAAACATTTGGCTGAATCTACTAACTTTAATTAATCTTTCTTGTTTAGAAATTCTAATTTGATGTTTGTTTGTTAATTAAGGTGTGGAGTAATTATAAAAGTAATTGCAAAAAGAAGTGCGCGAAAATTAACAGAGCTGCTAGTGGCACTGGTGGCGGACCAGCGCTACATTTAATATTATCTGACATAGAAAAACGGGTCATGCAGATAATTGGAGTGCAGGCTGGTACTGGTACTGGTATGGGGATAAAAGAAGCTGGATTTCCACAAGTTAGTTTTACTTTACATTTCAATTTTGCAATAAACATTGAATGTAGTAAGTAATTTTTTTTTTATTTCAGGAAAAAAAATCTGAAAGTTTTGAAGTTAAAACTGAGAAGCCAAATGCTGAAGTTATTTTAAAGGAACCAGAAATAGGTTAATAGCACTTTTAATTTTAGATTTATTGAAGTTCATTGTTTCTTAATACTGTATCTATATACATAACCCATAAAATAAGAAGGACATCATAGCTGTGATATCTATGATAACCTTAATGAGACTAATTGTATAAATTGGCTTATTACATGTTGGTATAATTTATAGATTGGAATACTCCGAGCACAAGCAGTCAACCAACAGTGGCTCCACCTCCACCAACTGAGGCTCCCCCTCACGTCATTAGTGAGGAAGAGGAGTGGCAACCTCCGCCACAGAAAAAAAGAAAAAAGGATGTGACAAAAATGTTTTTAGAAATAGACAGAAAAGCAAGAGAGTATGCTGCAGAGCGTGATAGGGTACTTGAGGAATTAGAGAGAGATCGGTTGAGAATTAGAGAATTTGAGATACGAGAAAGAGTAAGACAGAGAGATGAAGAGCTATGGATGCAGGGTCAATGGCTGGAGTTCATGATAGAGGCAATGGAAACTTTTGTGAGGTTTATGGAGAGAAAATCTTAGATTAAGCTTGATGTTTAATTACTTTATTATTTACAAAATTAATAAACAAAACTAAAATTATGAATGAAGTGTATTAATTCTATCCACAAAAATATTTCTTATAGCTCTACCCCTAATTAACCCATCTCCCTGTAGTGTTCTCTTGGAGAATATGTTCAGAGGTTGTTAAAGCCATATTTGTGTTTTCAATTGCTGCTGGTTCTGGTTCTGATATGTTGAATTCAATGGCTAAGTTGTGCAATACACAGCATGCTGTTATGATTTTTGCTCATTTTGCTGGAGCATCGTGTAATGTGCGATCCTTACACAAACCACGCCAGCGGTTTTTTAATCGCCCAAAAGTATTTTCAATAGCTACTCTGGCCCTTCCATGAACTGCTGTGTATTTATAAGCTGGAGTTCCCTCAACAGCATTAAAAATTGGTGTCATTAACCACGGTAGCTGTGGATAACTAGAATCATCTGGAAATAATTAAAAAAACCTTGTTAAAATAAATTTAACTTAGTATGAATATTTGTAAACGTTATTAATAAATTATTACCTAACAACCACACTTGCTCATTATTTCGATGTAAACTCTGCATAAAATTGTTGACCAAGCTATTTTCCCAAATAAAAGCGTCGTGGGTGGCTCGTCCATATTTCGCATTTACGTTTAAAATACGACAATCACTATCACAAATCTAAAATTGAAGAAAAATCATTACACCAGTTTAATTTTCTATTTTACTTCATTTCAACAAGATGGCGGAGCTGATATCGTAAAAAATTGGCGCTTACCCTTTGCACATTTAATGCATGGAAATGCTTTCTTACTATAATACAAATGTTCGACTTCTTTTTTGGGTGTGAAAATATGGAAATGACATCCATCAATGCATCCTATAACTCCTGGGAAACCATACTTACCAAAAAATCTATAAAAACAAATTACAATACTACTTTGTAGCCATAAGTTTACGCCAAATCGTGATAATATAAAAATGAATGTTTGTAATAAAATTATATAGTTCACACTTACTTGTTTCTTATTACATCTCTGTCAGCTCTGGCATAAGGAAATTTTATAAAAGTATTTAAAATTGCAGGAGTTTCAAGAGCATCGGTTACTTCCTTCACACATTTGCTTACAGTCGTTTGGCCTAAATACTTAGCCATTCCCACTATGCGTTGGTAAGATCCAGTGGCATAAAAAGATAGTGCGCAAACAACCTGAAATGTTTGAATTTTATGTTTCATTTATCACAATAGAGACTTGGCACTGCCCTTAGCATTGCTACATACATGAGCGAGCGAGTCACCACTTACCATCATGTGGGCCGTATACTCGTCTATCTACTGAGATAATAAAAACAAACTTACCTTAAGTTCCAAACTTATCCTGGAACTTGCTTTTAAGGACGTTTTTTGCACAAGTTGATTACAAAGAAACTGGAACGATTCTTTATTCAACCGGTATCTATTTTTAAATTCCGCGTCATTATGTCCACAGGATTATTTTTCTTTCTCAGAGCAACTCTGCGTGTAATTTCTCTATAAGTAATAAAACCAATTAATTCTCAATTTATGTTTAAAAAATATAACACGATTGATTGAGGTAGGTACTTACCTAACTTCTCTTAATGAATATTCATCATTTTCAAGTAAACTTGCAGCAACAAAATAATATAAAGGACTATGCTTGTACAACGGTGGTCTTTGCATTTTGAGAAATTAATTAAAATAAATTGTATATAAAAACTTGCTAAAGTAACAAGAAAACACTATTATTTATATAAATTAACCACTTTTACCAGGTGGTAGGTCTCTGTTGCCGGAGACCGTCTGGATGGGTACCACCGCACCTCCTATTTCAACCGCCAAATAATCGTTTGCAAACATTACTGTGTTCCGGTTTGAAGGGCGCTGTAGCTCGTGTAATTACTGGGGTAACGAGACTTAACACCTTATGTCTCATGGCGACGAGCGCAACGTGGTGCAGTGTGTACCATCTTAACTAGCGCCGCGTTGTCATGGGCAAGCGTATCACTTACCATCAGGTGAACGTCTTGCTCGTCTCGCCGCATAGTAGTGTAAAAAAAAACTTAAAAAATAAAAACACGGATAAAATTATATTTAAACACGTTACGAAACCTTTCTCACCAACAAATTTTAAGTGAATAAAGTTTCGACAATACTCGATACCCAGCCTACGATATTTACATTACCGGACGTCAAAACAGTGTTCGTGCTCGCAATTATAGCGTTGATTGTTTAAAAGTGTCGAGTATCGTTTAAGTTACGATACGATTGCGATACGAAATTTGTTCGTGCTAGCAAAATTAGTTCCTTTTACGTACGATAGGGGCGCTGTACAAATCTCATACAAATATAATTCGATAACGATTCGAATACATTTACGCAAGTTGTTCGTGCTATGGCCTCAGATGACGTACCGCTCGTCTCATGGCCTCTGAATAAGAAAGAGACACTCTTTCGCATTTATGATATTAGCGTGGATAATGTACATACGGTTAAGTGAACCGCTCCGTCTCTTCTTCCTCCTCGACTGATAGACGTCGGAGTCATCATCCAACTGCGCCATGAGATCGTCCGTCAGATGACCGATATGTTGAGAGTTTTCTATGAACATCTGTAAAAGATATTCACAGTTGAGATATTACCACAGCTGGAACTCGGGCCTTCTCTCACAAGAAGAAAGTCAAGATTTAACCACCACGCTCGCCAAATTGGCGCATGAGACATGTTCACATAAGTTCTTGGAACATGCCGGTTTCCTCACGATGTTTTCTTATACGAAAGCTCAAGTTGTGGGGATCGAACCCGCGCCTATACCAACACGTGCATCACTTACAAAGTAAGCTATCTGCTGCTTCTTTGTACAAGCAGGTATTAATGCAAAAACATTTGATCAATCGTTATGATTCGTACAGCAGGATTGTGTAATGCTCACGACTCGGAAGGCAATAACGTACGTTGATCCTCGTATAATATGATATAATGCTGTTATATGGATTCATTAAAGGTCAATCGCGTCGCATTAAATGCAATAGAAAAACCATACGATTTCTATTAACATATAAACTTTTACACGGAGAAATACTTACACTAGCTGAGCTGTATTCATAGGGCACAACGCATGCTTTTTTATTTACAAAAGTTTAATATCCAAAAAAATAAATTCACGAACGAATTCCTTTTAAATTTATTAGCAATTGTATAATACCTTAAATTCCTTTGGTATAACAAAATAATTATATAGTTCAATTACTAAATTATAACTACAGATAAGTCATATAAAATGATTATTGTATTTTAAATGATATTTGTGTTAAAGGAACTATTATAAAAAAGTATATTGAAGAAAGTGTTATGTCCATATGAATAAGTAATGGTTTAAGGTATAATAAATATAGCATATTGCATTAGAAACATTCATTAAAATAACAATTCCTTGCATAAGATCATGGAAGCTGCAGAATTTCTAATCTATTCCAGTTGCAGTTCCATTTGAAGCACAAATGTAAAAAAAGTTGAGGAAATATAGATTTAACTTGTAATAAATTCACCTACACTTTTGTACCTCTTTGTTCCAATAAATGAAAATATTTTAAACTAAATCATACTGAAGAAGATCAACTTAGTATTTCATTGTGAAGCCTTATCACAATTTGTATGGCTTTAATTCATTATACATATTAACTCTGGTTAACATATTTAATGATGTATTTAGAGAAAATTTCTCATAACAGACAATATTTTTTGTATCCAGTTCAACTTTTAGATATATTATCATTTCCTGTTTGATGTAAAGGAAGAACAAAGTTTATACTGATAATAGTACTACTTGTATAATATTTTAGAAGTAAACAAACATTTGTTTATCTCTTTGACTGAACTTCATGTAATAATCAATATAAATATTTATTAGATAGATTTACAAATGATAGCAGTATAATTCGCTTAAAATTCTAGCTTAACATAGGTTATTAGTAAACCAATGAAATTAAGTTACAACGTAATTACTGCTGTATCTTGCAGGAAAGATATATACAAAAATAGTTAAAAATCATATTGTATTTTGGCTTACAACTGCATTACTGTATACAAAATCGAGAATAATATATCAATGTGGATATGTAGTCAACATATCTTAAGGACAACTCTGTACCTAGACAGCCAATAGCTCACAGAGTGCATATATTAATTTTTTAACCATAATGAACTAGTTTTGAAGGTAACACTGCTTTAGTGTGAACAAAGTAGAATTTACATCTAGTAGAGACTTATAAGTTGACTATTAAAACATGTACTTTTAGTTTTAACTTACTTTTACAAGTGCAACATGGTGCTCTAATCTTTGTGTTGATGATGCAGCTGGAAGGGGCATAATACTTGGTGCCATTACTATCGCCAGATTTGATGAATCCATCAAATTATCTTTATGTCTTGAAGCAATAAAATTGAGTAACTAAAAAAAAATATTAAACAAATCAAATTCTTCACCTGAATTTCAATTTAGTTCAAACATTCCATAAAAATTTGTTAGATCATTTAATAAAAAATATATTAATTTGTATCTTATTTAAAAGTTGAGACGTAGTAATGTAAAGGATATAGAAAAGTTCATGTCTTAATTAACCTAAGACTCAAAAACCTTACAAAAGATAAACTGAAATAAATAATTAAGAAAGTAAACAAGTTAACTATACCTATATAAGTTAAGCTTGTAATTTTAAAATTATAACTTATAGCTCTAAATTGAGAAATTGATTTTTCAAGACTATATGAAGAATTATGTAGTTGAAATTTTCTTAGTAATGATAGTGTTACTTAGAATTGTAAATAATTTTTTTCAAGTATTACCTCCATTACATAATGTAGTAAATGAACATGTAATACTGGCAATAACAATAAAGTATGTAGAATGGGTTTAAGGCCATCTTCTCCTGCAGTCACTCTGCACCTTAGAAGCAAATCTTGTACCTCTGCACTAATAAGAGGCTCAGGCAAACAGCGCAGATATAGTTTAAGCACACTGGCTACATCTATTGGATGGTGGCCTTCTGATACACATCCACCAGCATCTAATAATCTCTAAAAATTAATAATTAAAACGTTAATACAATAGAGATTTTTTTTTGTATAGAAAAAGAACATATTTACAAATCTTCATTATATAGATCTAAAAAAGATGTACCTTAATATCTTTTTGGCGTGTTTGTGATCCAGCCTTCCGGAATAATCCTTCTACGTGTGCATTTGAACGCAAAACTGAAGACATTTCACTTACTACATTAGGAATACTCAATGTACTACCACAACAAATCACACTACAAGATGGAACTTTCACTAAAGGCGCTCCAAACACAGTCTTGTGTTCCTGTAAAAATAACCAAATTAAAAAATTATACTGCTCAGCATTGAAATATTCTCAAAAGTAGGCGAAAATAATTACTTTCACGTTTTTTAATATAATTTTCTTTAAACGATGTTTCAAACCAGCTTTTTTTAATTCACCCACTATAATTGATTGTAATTTGCCGTGATTAATTCCGTCCGATATTAACATTTTATATAAGTGTATTCAGTTTGTGTTCATTTGCAAAGTGTAATTCTTTGGTGATTCTCAAATTGGCCATTCAAATCAAGCTGATTCGTTACTAGTTACGTTCCGGTAATCCAAATCGTTTATTTGTACCTATGTCTGCAAAGTTTATAAAACTTTTTATTATTAAATAATATTTAAAAAATAATAATGTGCACTATGTAGAAAAATGTGACTAAAAAATTAATGATCTGCAAAATAATCTGTGTTGTTCGATTTTTGCATGTTTCATTATCATTAAGGATACCTTAAACATATTCTTAATAAAATAATGTAAATAAACCTCTTGGACATTATTTTTGAACATTTAATTTAAACTTAAAAAAATACCAAAGTCGAGTACAATCCACCGATGTACAAAAAGAAGGAGTCCTAACACAAACGCATGGACAGGCATAATTTAATATCTCCACTCCATTTACTCACATTAAAGATCAATAATTTCATCTCTTTTTTTTTCCTGCAGCGACTTTAACACACAAATAGATAAAATTAAAATGAAGCAATTTTTAAAATGCGCAATAAGCTGCGTAATGGCTTCGACAACATATGACAAGACTTTTCCTTTGCCTTTATATCTGCGAGACGTTGTGCTTAAATTGCAAGAGGATGGTGAAGTGCAGCGCGCCTTTCTGTGGCAATGCGACGTATAAGAAACTACTCGAGATTAATTTCTACCGCACAGTTTTTTGTGCATTATGTTCAATATCGTATAATCATAGTGATATTTTTTGTTATTTTCTAGTTTTCCTCCACTTTTCTTTCTTTGTATATATTTCTGTTTATGTACAGTATATTTAAATTCGGCACACCCGCGAGTCCGGAAGAAATAGCTTTAAACATTAATATCGACGTTTGTTGCCTTTATTATGTTATTTTTCCCTTGTTACTGATGTATAAACAAATAAAACTAATACATTGATTTAAGAATGAAGCATGATGCTTAACAAAGCTCTCTTTCTCATAGGAATTATTTAAAAATAATGATTTTGTACAAAAACAAATGATTTTGGAACAGTTCTCTATCCTTTCCTTAACTACAGTAAGTTTCATCGAGTCTTGTAGTTGCGCTTTGTCGTGACGGCGGGGCTAAGTACCTGTGGCCTGGTCACCCACGGTGAACTTAACAGGAACCTGCCCTGCCGTTCCAGGAGAGTTCAATTCGTTCATCTCTGATGTATGCCGGTAAGTTGTGAGCGCAAGGTGCGGCGATTGAAGCGATGTTTGCATTACTTTCTGCAGCCGTGGTAGAAAGGTGAAAATGAGATGAGTGTCTTTGTTACGGTTGGCTGTTCTTTCTATCTGCTACAGTTATGTAATGGTTAGCGACGGAGGCCAACAGCAGTCTCGCCACATAGAGCCAAGACCTTTCCTCCTTGACCTCTGGGCGTCGGATTCGCTGAAGAAAAGCGCGCTGTATATTCCGGCGTACCCTATCAAAAAGAAAAGGGAGATTATCTAACTTGATTGCGTTATATGGTGCGGCCGACGTTACTAATTTGTATATATTAATGGTGATATTTAAATTATTTTGTAACATTGGTGGTTATGAGCAAGCCCGCTTCACCATTAACAGCTTCGTTATCATTAGGAACCGTATGAAATTGGGGACAAGATTTAAGCAATTGCAAACAAAACAGTACTATAGTTTTAACGTGGCTGTATGAGCTTCAACTCATGCTTTTCTTATTTGAAAAAATCGGCATAGACAATGTTTACGTTAAGAGATGTGAGTTAAGTGACCGTGTACTGTAAAGTCACTTTTATTATACACATTATATTTATTAAACAGGTGCATTTCAATTAAAAAATCCGAATCTGATATAGCAGAGCAATATCAAAATGATCGAACTTTCAGCAAAATTGACAACGGGCACAGTTTATTTAGCTGGTGAAGCATTAGAATGTTGTATTACTTTTTGTCACACAACTCAACCTGAGCACAGAAATTCACAAAGCCACAGGTACATGCCATAACATTCCTTAAAAATATATTCATTCAAAAATCTTAAATTTCTTTTATCCTTGCCAGTGATATTTTAGAAAACTTAGCATGGGCTTCTGCACAAATACACTGTTTCTATTCTACTTCTGGTAATTCTGATAAATCTGTTGCATTTGAAAAGACGACAGCCTTGGAAGTAACGTCCTGTGATATTGGTGATGTGGTTTTTCATACTAAACCCAAAATATTGTTTTGTGACCTAACAATACCGCTTGGAGAAACTAAAACCTGTAAGTTATTTCTTTGCATATTTTGGTTGGTGCTGCAAATATTTCTTTAAATAAAAGAATTATATTCTTTAAAATATAAAAATTAAATAAATTTGTCTTTAACCCGCAAGTGCTGTCCCAATTATTTATTACAATTTTTTTTTCCATTAAACAGCTGAAAATGTAAGGAATTTTAAAAGATTTAATCCTTAACCATTTACCATTAAATTCTCTGAACAAAGACAAAAGATACTCTGTACTGTTGTTTAATCAATATATTATTGTCTTCATTTTAGTTTGGTATAGAGAATCTCTTCCAATTGAAGCTGCTCCATCATATAGAGGGACATCAGTTAAATATTCATATAAGATAACAATTGCTACACAAAAAGTTGGTTCACATATTAAGATGGTGAGGATACCATTCAGGGTGTTACCTATCAGCCCTATCATGAATATGCAGGACTTAGCTGCACTCTGTGGCAATGAGACAACAGAAGAATTGCAGCCAACTAATCCATTTTCAGAGGAAAGAAAGGTGGAAACACCATTGACAATGGCACTACAAGTTCTGCAGGTGCTGTGTAAAAATCAATTTATTTGGTTTATAATGATTAATTCAATAGAAAGTAATAACACATGCAAACCAGTGTTTTTTTGGTATTCCATATTTATGATTCCTGTATCTGTTTTTTTTATTTCATAGAAACTTTAACAAATCATTGACCGTTTTATTAATATTACAGAATTTAACAGCAAGAAGGAGCCCTAACTCATATATGATAACCAACACCAGAGGGAAAGTTGGTAGATTCTGTTTATTTAAATCTGCTTACAAGCTAGGTGAAGACATAGTCGGAACATTTGATTTCTCTGTTGGAACAGTAACTTGTATGCAGGTACATAAAGATGTTTTGATTAATGAAATTCCCAATTTCTACTTCAACACAAAAAATTTTGTTAAAGAGAATATGAGTTTTTTTTATTTGGTCTTTAACATTGCTGTATTTGTGAAAAAGCAATTGACACTTAAAAGTAGTTTATAATATTTAAACAGTTCATGATAACTAATTGTCATGGGCACTACAAACCCTTTTTAGAATTTGTGGAAATACATTATAACAAACATTGAAGCCCTGCTAAGCTGTTGTACATATATTACTTCTATATATATATATATAAACTTGAAAGTTTTTAGCAATATATATTGTATCTGTTTTGATTAGTAACTTTGCTTTTGAAATATCTTTACTCCCATACTTAAAAATATAAACATGTGAATTAAAATTTACATTGTATTTCTTTTATTTACTTAAATAAAATTATAAATGCATGTGTAGATGTCAAAGTACTAATCATCTAGAACTAGAAACATTAATTTTTTACAGGTATCTGTTTCACTGCAACCAGAAGAAATAGTTAAATCTAGAACACCAGCTAAAAATGTAAACAAGCAAGATTCTTGCAGCAGGTCAATGACAGTTGCACGGTATCACGAAGTAACTCTAGGCTTAACACATTCCCAACTCATACTACCCATTCCTCTGCATATCACTCCAGCATTTGATGTAAATGAAGGTAATTTTATGAGAATTTTTCATATTTAAGTGTTCACTGGTGCAAGACTCATGTTGTTGGAGAAAATCTAGATACCAATCCGGTAAATGATAGTGTACACACCTGACTAAATTATAATTTGTTGAGAGTTTTAGCTAATGAAGTTACAAGGGTGATGAGATTTAACATCTAATGTTTTAAGGCAATGAGTAAAAAGAAGTAATAAATATTCCAACTTGGTCTACATTGACATGGGCAGAGGTATTACTTACCTTATATGTTGGATGTAAAAGGCAAACTCTTTAAATTTCCTTTGTTTACATCTTTATATTGTTATCACTGCAACAATATTTCATTGACTGGATTTTAAAATTAATGTTATAATATTTAATCTGTTACAGTTTCACTAAAATGGCGTCTTCACTTTGAATTTGTAACTACCAATGATAATCTTGCTCCAAATACAGAAGATAGAGATTGGAATGCACCACTGAATGTGCCAATAGAAACTATGGTTTGGAATTTACCAGTAAAAATTTACTCCACACTACCTAAGCAAATTACACAGCATTCATTCGGCAGTGATGCATATACTCTATGTGTTAAGTAAAACAAATTAAACTCTGCAGTAAGCTAGAATTAATTTTAATTGTATTAAACCATTTGTACATATTGTTAAGTTAATTAAAAATAATAATTTATATCAATCATCAGCAGGTTCTTTATCCCAGTCTTTCATTTTTGCACCCATCATAAAATCATCCCTGAAAAAATTATGTTTTTAATATACATAAACATAAATGAACATCAAATCAGACTGTAATTCATAGATTGAACTCTATGCTTAAAGTTAATAATGTGTAGTTACTCAAGTTTTATTTTAAGTAAAGAGTAATAAGAAACTAATCTCTTCATATTTTAAATAAAAAGTCATTAGAAAATACCTTAGAGCATTCCATTTAGGTTTCTCTTCTTCGGGTTTGACTTCATTCTTTAAGCTCTTGGTCTGTTCATCTACAATTATTGATTTAGTTTGGCCCATAAGTGTATCTAAAAAGGCCCGTTTGTCAAACTTCTTCAATATCTTTTCTTTTTTTGATTCTGTTAAATCTTTATCTAGTTCTTTTTCAATTGTTTTCTGTTGATTTCTAACTGCATTAAACAACTGCACCACACCTTTTGTAGCAATTTTTGCTAACAGTCTTTCTCTGTCCTTTTCTAAAATGTTGGGTTTTGCCCGAATAGTTGGTTTCTCTTGTTTCTAAAATTGCAAATAAAATAAACTTTTGTGAATAAGATATTAAAAATTATCATTTTCTATTTTAATAAAATGAAATAATAAATAAACCACTGATATGATTTTTAATTATTAGTTTCTGGAAATGTTATGTTAACACAGAGTAATTAACATAAAATTTCCAGAAAGCCTCTTCATCCAGATAATGAGAGTTATGAAGACATTAACTGGCTAAATAAAAAAAAATCTAACCTTTTTCTTTACAGATGGCTCTTCTGAAACTGTTTCTTCTATCTTTACTTCCTTTTCATCTTTGATTTCCCCTACTACTTCAAATGCCGGTTTCTCTTCTTTTTTCTGTTTAATCTCTGAATGTTTTTTTGCTCTAGACAGTACTAAAGTTTTTTTATTTTTTGGTTTGCTGGAACTTAAAATCTTTGCTACAGAATCGGCCCACCCTTCATTTGCCAGAATTACATCTCCTTCATCTCCACTTTGATCATCTGATTCTTTAGGTGACATCTGTTCGTCGCTGCTGTGTTCTGATTCTTCATTTTCACTTTCTGCACTAGAATCTGAAACTGAAGTTGGAAAATGTAAGCATAAAAATCAGTATAAATTTTTTTTATTTCGTTTCTGTAAAAAGGAGTTACCTGTTATTTTAACGGCTGGTTTTTTCATTGTAGAAATAACCATATTGCTCTTTAAACTATTTTATTTAACTAATAGTAGTCTGACAACGATAAAATGTGAATAACACACAACATATATTCGTTGGGATCACAACATAAGCACGTGGTTATCAAATTGACAACCTGATGCCATTTGACATTGAAAAATGTCATTGTCAATAGTGTGTAGAGAAATGGTGAGTAGACAGATTAATACACGAAAACTACTATAGCAACAACATTAAACAACATTTATTGTAATAAAAAATTCTACTTTAACTAAACTATATTTTAGCGACCGTCTATTTATATAATATTTTTTGGCTTTCCATTTTATCAGTAATGGGTAATATTAACAAGCTTCGAAAGGAACGTTAAATGTTTTTAAAAATAAAATACAGCTGATCGTCAAATGTGGATGAAGTGAACTGTGTATTTGATACTGTGGAAAATGGTGGTAATCGTTTAAACATGGCGAATGTTGCAAATCCCTTGCCATATTTAACTAAAAGAGAGTACGGACTCATACCTGATGTTAGATCACAACTATTCAGTAAACGTCTTGATGTTGCTAAAAATTTGTATCGGCGGGATTTAGTGTGTCATTTCGGATGTGTAAACGCTATCGAGTTTTCCAGCAATGGCGAATTGCTTGTATCAGGTGAACGAGATAATATTTTTGCTGATAATATGATTCTTATTAACAAGCATTTGTGAATACTAACTTTTTTAATTCATCTTAAAGTACATTAAATACGTACTAGTCTTCTAATTTATATTATTATTGTTTTTCAATATCAGAAAAACATACATATTGATAAGAAAATTGTACCATATAGTCCTGAAATATTTAGGTTTTGATAATGGACAAATTATATATTAACAAAGTTTTATTTAAAACTTTCTATTGTTATAAAACATTATTAATTTAGTTTTACTTTTTCCAAGGAAATGTTGATATAAAAAATTATATGGATGTAAAGAGATTGTTTTATAGGTTTTGAGTTTTATAAATTACTAAGTACTAATGTTTATTCAAATTTAAGTATTATGTTTGTTTTCTATAAAACAAGTTGCCATCCAAACTCAGTTGTCAATTGTTATTCATATCCAACTTGAAAATTGAAAAAGTTTTAAAATATACTCTTTAATTTTTATTCACATAATTATTGCTGTGGAAATAATTGAATGGAATTCAATTTTACATCCTGCTTGAAGATTGGTTGCTAGTTAAGTAAAATAAACATAGAACCATTTATGAAGTACACATATTTATATTTTTTTAGTTATTATTACAATGTTTTTGTAATTAATCATTCTCAAACAAATTGAAAACATTAATTTTTATAACTAAGCAATCAAAAATAGATGACATTGCCAGTGTCTATTTGCAAAATCATAACATTTCTGCTATCCATATAACAATAAGGTAAAATTATGGGAATTTATATAAAACATCAAGTTGCCAGTTCAAATTGATAAGATAATGAATATATTTTTTCTATAATTATTTATCATATTTATATGCATACTATGCAAATAATAAAACTCTGTCAGTCGCACTGAGACTTAGGTGGCTTCAAAGATGACAAAATATTGGTTGAAAAAAAAGTAAATCCGTTAAAATTCATAGCATTTAGTTTTATTAAATATATTCTTACTATAAACAAAACAATTTTTACTGTGATTGCTTGAATTGTATTAAAGATAAACTGTTGCACATCATATATTGAAGAGTTGGAGAACATGTTTCTATAATAAAAGCCTTCAAAAATATATGTGTGAGCAAGTTTTTAAACTGTTGGTAGAATGGCTACCTTGATCGGTTATGCCTTCCACTTTTATGTTTTGGTGTATGTAGATAAATGAAGCTTGTTTTGCATATCATTATTTCTTTTTAGGTGGCGATGATAGAAGGGTTATGTTATGGCAATTTGGGAAAGCGATTCTTGATCATGGGAAACCGGAGCCTATGAAAGCTGTACATCAGTCCAATATTTTTTGTCTCGGAATTACTAATGATTATCAGAAAATTTATTCTGGGGGTAATGATGATATTGTAAGTACTAATTTTGATGATAAACCGTTACATCATAGTTGTGGCTATTGTTTTTCTATTCTTTGTGTATTAAAATTAATTAACGAAGTTGGTTATTGCAAGTTATAATATTTCTTGTGGATTTGTGCAAATTTATATGTTAATTTTGGACAAGATTGTTGCTTTTTATATGATGAACCGATGAAATGCACAGCTTATTCAACTAATGATTATATGCCACCCTATAATTGTAAGCAGCTAGTTATAATGTTTAGCCAAAGCCATGATAGCCTAGTGGTTTGAACGCCGACCTTCCACTGCAAAGGTGGTTCGAATCCGTCCCGCACCAATAAATTTTTAAATTTATGTGCAGTAAGCATAAAACACTAACTAATATCACATGCTTTGACGGTAAAGGAAAACATCGTGAGGAAACCTGCATATCTATGTCATGACCATCCGTGGTCGGACTAGTATGTGAAACGGAGAAGGCAATGGCAAACCACTCCATTATAACTGCCAAGTAAGTCGTCGTGTGTTTCATGACACATGATGACCACGACCCTCAGTCATGAGGAAATACGATTTAGAAGAAGAAGTTATATTGTTTACATGTTGCACTTGTCATTTTGAGATATATATGGTCTTATTATCCTAGTAATTTTACCTGCTATTATTCTTCTACTTTGCTGTGCGTATAGCCAGTAGCATTATTGCTATTTTAATATGCATTGCCATGTATATATCCCACAGGTAATAGTTCATGATCTTGAAAGCAAATGCCCTTTGGAGGTGCTACAGCATCAGAGAGCTGTGTGCAGTCTCAGCATAGACCCATTCAATGATAAAGTTGTAGCTACAGCTGGTAACGATGGTCGCCTACTAATATTTGACACAAGGCAGTCTGTTCATGGTAAGATGATTTTTTAAAAAATATTCTATAACATCAATTAGCTCAATCAGAATAAATCATTTTCAGGTATAATGCAGACTATCAATATATAGGACAGTTTAAGATAGATATTAAAAAAAAAACAATTATTTGCTTGTTGATTTTTTTTGTTTGAGGAAGTCGTATTTTTTTTCTCATAAAATGTCATAAAATATTTCCACTGAAGAATTTAACCTTTCATACAAGTTCATACTTATAATAAATAACGATTTTTTTGTATATTGGTTAATAAAAGAGTACCGGGATGTTCAATAAAATGATATCGCTTTATATGTATATAAAGTATATAAACTGATATTCTCACGGTCATCCGGCGCCTTTCCTCGATATAAACAAGTTACATACAAGTTTTTGTATGTTTATACATGTATTTTGAACTTAACTAAATGTTACTACGTATGTTGGGTTTAAAACTCGTTCTTACTCCATTAAACCTACAAACTTTGTAGATAAATGGGAAAATACCACGCATCAAAATAACAAGATGTCGCAATTAACACATGAACATTTAAAATTTTTTTTTCGTTTTTAAAGGAATAAAGGTCTTTTGTGAGGTATAATGCTAAGAGTATTACGCAGTTACTTAAAAGGTAAACCGTAAATTGACCTTTTGGTGTTATCTCAGTATGCATGTTTCATATTCATCGTTGTAAACAAGAATAGCATCAGAATTTATTGACGTTTTATCTTAAATGAGAAAGTATTATATATGAGATGTATAAATAAATGTAAATGTACAAATTCGCGAATATATTGACTTGATCTCAATTTCACATCACAGAATACTCTGACTCCCGCATGCTGTCTGCCCGAACACAGTAATTCTGTTATGGTGGCTGATTTACATGGGGATGGTAGCTAACAAAGCTGGTTGAAAATAATCTTATCAACAAAAGTCCTCAACATGTAGCCTCGGAGCAGGGACCCCCGTCCATAAGGGGTTAGCTTATGCACCTTCGAGGCTGTTTAGTTAACGCTAAATAGTAATAAACTAAAAAATGGTTCAATATATAGTAAAAGGTTTTGTATAAACTCTTCACTCTTATTTAAAATGTTTTTGCCAAACCTTTAATAGAATTATTGCAGTGTTTTTTCTGATACATATTTATAAATTTTTTTATAAGTTTTGTATAAATTTTTAATTTTTAAAAGTGGTAGGTCTCTGTTGCCGGAGACCGTCTGGGTGGGTACCACCGCAGCTCCTATTTCAACCGCCAAATAGTAGTGTGCAAACATTACTGTGTTGCGGTTTGAAGGGCGCTGTAGCTAGTGTAATTACTGGGGTAACGAGACTTAACACCTTATGTCTCAAGGCGACGAGCGCAATGTGGTGCAGTGTGTACCATCTTAACTAGCACCCCGTTGTCATGGGCAAGCGTATCACTTACCATCAGGTGAACGTCTTGCTCGTCTCGTCGCCTAGTAGTATAAAAAAAAAAATTAAATTGAGCATCAAAATATAATTCAATGAGCGGTAGTTATTCTATCAATTTACATAATTAACTTTAATATCGCCATATGTCTACACAAGTTGTTGCCAGCCTTTTCGTTAGTAAAACTTCTAATGTTAAACGCGTAATGCTTGGCTAGTCGCTTCGTGTGCTGGAGCTCTGGCCCTTTATTTCGGTTGTAAAATTGAATGTTTATGTATGGACGTGAAGTTTCCGATGCGCAGAGTCTCTGGTGATATCTCGGAGCCGCAGGGCGTTTCACGGCGTGATGTTCCACCCACAACAGGTGGGTGTACTGGTGTCCGCGAACGCGCGGGACGGAGTCGCTATGTGGGACCTCCGCTCGCCCAAGCAGTGAGTTTAGTAACATTTTTCTTAAATGTACGGATGGAGTAAATTATTGTCTTTACAGTATATAACTATCCATTTTTACATTCATATTATTAGTAAAGATATGTCAAGAGACCGCGAGAAGTACCCGGCCGCATTTCACATCGTATATCCCTGAATCATGGATGCTAAGTGTCAGATCACACTTATCTTGTTGTAACTGTTCATTGTGGTTTTTTTGGGGACATTAGTGTAGTAGTTCGCGGTGACACTCCTAAAACAGGAACATTAATTAAAAATATGCCTTTGATAGGGCTAGAAATATAAAACAGAAAGGTTTATTAGTAACACCAAAGTCAAAGGGTTATAAAACTGCTAAAGTGTCAAAGGTTCTATTTTTACAGTATTTCATTGCGCTTGTCTGATAATTTATTCCTTATCGAAACGTATTTAATTAGTTTTTTTTTCACACAAATATCTTAGCCTGTAAATTATTATGTACGAAATAACGACGAGAAATGAGTGGACAAAAATTATTTAGCAACTAGTAAATAATAAGTCATTGAGCAATTAATAATTAATTCCCTTACAGCCCAGCCCTTCGGTATATGGGAAATGACGGATCATGCCAGAATAGTATGAGCGTTCGGTTCAACGCGGCTGGCACGCATATACTCGCCCTGCGGCGTCGCCTGGCGCCGGTACTTTACGAGGCACATTCGCCGGAACCCGTCGCCGAGTTCTACCACCAGGACTACTACAACTCCTGCACAATGAAGAGCTGTTGCTTCGCCGGAAAGGGCGACCAGTTCGTACTATCCGGGTCTGATGACTTTAATCTATATATGTGGAAGATTCCGGATGCTGGTGATAATTTTGGTAAAATTCACAAATTATCACGTAATTAACTTTAACTTAATGTATATTAGCAAAAAAAAGGCAGCTGTGATGGGGGATCAGAAAAATATCTTCTGTTTCACAATTCTTCAGTTTCTATCCAACGGTAAAACATACAAACCTTGTTTTTATTTATTTACTTGGTGATTATTTATTTTACTCTACGGTGACACGCGACCACCAAGACATTTACCTGATGGTAAATGATGCTAGCCCATAACAATGTGTCGCAGATTAGCTGATTACCGGGTAAAAGTACGGTCTCTGGTAACAAAGTCCTCCGATCAGTACAGAGCCCTACCATATTGTACATTTTGTTTGCAGATATGGTGGTGGAGCCACCGCATATAGTTCTTTACGGACACAGGTCGATAGTGAATCAAGTGCGGTACAACCCCCACTACTGTTTGATTGCTTCATCCGGAGTCGAGAAAATAATAAAGGTACACACAATGTTCCGACTGTATAACTCAGGACCTTCTTTCACAAGTAGAGATTCAAGGCAATTTATCAACCACTTTAGTCAAGTAGTGGTTGTAGCAAGCTTTCGAAAACTTTTCTTAAAAACATGTAGGTTATCGCACGATTTCGTTCACCGGAAGCTTTAGTGCAGTAAAAATCGAATCCGTGCCTCTTCGGGACGTTCTTTCGCACATGCACCTAAGCTATCATCGCTTCAATATGACAAAATTACTTTTCTAATTTTTATCGATCTAATTATTTTTTTTATTCACTTTTAGTCTCTATTACCTGATTGCATCAGCGTAAAAGAAACTAATTTGTTGACTTAAATACCTTGTAACTTTTAAACCGGAAGAGTTACATGGATACTTTCACAGGAAAAAGTCAGAATAATGAGACGAGAGATTCAAAATAAAAAGGCATATAGCTCTTCCGGAAGGAGTAAGAAACGTCAAAGTTAGCACTGCTGAAGGAGCAAAAAAATCCACTGAGAATCGAACCTTTGTGTCCAAAGTATGAAAACTAGCCCCTAGTCCATTACGGCACATTCTAATCCTAAAAGGTAATAGAGACCCGGATAATAAAACGATACATATGATGTCTTTCCGGGATGTTTACTTTTAAAATACAAGATAATAATAATACAGTAAACTTAACGATTCGATACATAAATCATTTTTTCTTATCTACAATACGCTTTTACATTGGTACAATACGATTTTCAATTGGTATTAAGTGGTAACGAAACCGCACTCATGCCAGATTTACACTGTGAAGGTTATTGCTACACACGCGAATCTTATATAACCCTACCACCAACCAATGTAATAAGCATAATATACTGTGTCACTTCCACTCCCTCATTGATTTGCCTCCTCACTTCACATTACTTTGTTATATTAAATCTGACTTTTGGTGGTTTAAAGACATACGATATATTTGTTGTACGCAGGTGTGGTCAGCTTTAGAGTACCCGCAGATGCGCGGTGCTCTGCTCGAAGAGGCTCAAGGCTCCGACAACCCGCGCGAGATCTACAGCCACGAGGATTACGTGTCACTCGTGCACCACAGCGGACAGGTTGGTTTCGTTCATTTTGACTTCAAGGTTTTGATAAACTAAAAGTTTGTAAAAACTAGGATAGATTAGAGAAAAAAATCTGTTCAATAAATATTGTCTAATATTTTTACTTGTCTAAAACCAATAGTGCATGCACAATGAGTTAAAAAACGTTGTTATATGCCTTGTACTATTTATTTTGCAGTATATATCACACAACTACGCGGAGCAGTCGACGCGTGAGGACCAGCGCATGATGGCGTTCTTCGATTCGCTGGTGCAGCGCGAACTGGAGTGCCTGGCGGAGGAAACGGATTCACTGGACGCTTCCAGCTCCGCTTCGCCTCCCGCCAACGACGACTCCGATGACTCTGACCGCGTGGTCGCTGACTACCTGCCCTTGCAGTCTAAACGAGGTACGCTTTATGTGTCTTAAATTACTACATATACTTAGCACACACGTTACTATTTTATTATTTTCTTTCAAATTCCATCTAGTGTCTAGATTGTTGCTGTACTAAGAGCTTATTTCACTCTTCCAGCTTTTAACACGTAATGATATTTATAAAGCTGTAGCTGGTGAAGTTAGAGTTAAAGAATACCATCGACACCAAGTGATGAATGGTACGTCAACTACTACTTCGTTATTATGTAGAGCTGTGTCACTTATCACCAGCGAATTGTTGTGTAAAAAGGAAAGTTTTTCATTGAATATAAATATTCAAAATCAGGAGCGCAATGTGTTGCTCTGGTGGTATCATACGGTCATAGGCAGGATGACGTAGATATTTATTATTAAGAACAGGCCTTCTCATCTCGCTTGGTAATGATGTAATATAATGTTACTTATATGCTTATAGCGAACCTAAACGGCAATCGAAGTCAGCGATGTCCGAACAGGTTAGCGCGCCTGGTCTCTTCGCGGTACCCCAAGAGTTTACGCACGCAGAAAAGAGGCTCGCAAAGGTACTGCATTAGTATATATGTTATTTCTTTCTAAACTAATTTATCTGAATTTATTTTTTATACTATAATATATTTTAAATTAAATGATAATGTTTAATACGATTTCCAGACGCAACAAGCAGTCGCGATCTTGTGTAACCAAATCGAGCAGGAAAAGCTCTGGGGCAGCTGGAAGTGCAAAGAGCAAGCGAGCATCAGCGCGGCGCGCACGCGGTCCCCGACGGCTGAACCCCCGCGCACAGCGCCCCGTCCCCTCTCTCCGCGCACCGTTGCCAACCACCCGCACTACGCTCTCCACGCCATCTAGCGAGAGGACAGACTCTGATGAACCCACGACATGTCTGTACAGAAACTCTGGCAGGGTGAGTGACCCATATAATTTATGTTGGTATATGTACAGCCATAATCAAATCAGTGACAGTAGTGTACAAATATTAAAGAGTTTTGGTTTAAAGAGCACTGTATCTGGCGAAATTAATATGGTGATGAAACCCAACATCTTGCGTTAAGGCGACGAACACAAAGTCATGCGGCGTTTATTATACTAACTAGCGGCAGATAGCTATAAATAGCCGATTAATTTACCATCAGGCTAACGGATTGCACATCGCTTTGCTTTGCAGAATAGAAAAAATTACTTAATGTCTCATAAAGAGCTATGGCGGGAATGGCCACAAGAGGGTTACGAAATTGTTTCTATTAATACTTTACTACAAAATTTTAAGTCACAAGATTCACATGCTAGGCAAGCACATACCTTTAAAGACTGTCGTCTGATGGGAAGTATGATCTTTGGGTAGCAGCCGAGTAAAGGTAAACACAATGCGAGGAGTGCTCCCGATGTACTTGAGGAAGGCTAAATAGTGGGGAGTGTTCCATTAGTGATGACGATAATAAATGATTTTTATACTTGTTCTTTTTGTGTAACACTGTAACACATTTATTAGACAGTATTTATTGTTCCATAATTTATAACAATTTTTTTTATAGATACTTAGGCCATTACGGAGGCGGATCAACTTAACGAGATCTGCAAAGCGGAAAACTAAAGTCACTAGTTATAGAAAAGTAATGAGTTTAAAGACAAATGGTGAGTTACAAGATAAATAGAGTGACTAATGAACAATTCTTTTGATATTTTTTTGTTCACATTTTACGTGTTTTTAATTCTTTCTTTGTATCATCAGGTACTTTGGGCGAGGATAATAGTGATAACAGTCTTCACAATTTGAATCAATGTGAAGACAATTTAGCACTGCCAAGTACAAGTTCAGGTAGGTAACAATTGTTATAATAAATGCTATATATGTAGCCAATATATTGTAATTATCATCAACCTTAAATATTGTAATTCACAGATGATAAATTCATGGTGTATTTCTTTGTATCAATACAGGTTACAGGGGTCAAAGCTCAGCTTTATTCCGGATAGCGGAAGTGGACTCCGATGACGATCAATCAGTAAGTAGCCGCCCTATATCGCCGGGTACACACAATGGCAGCCATAGCATTCCTAACAACCTCGTCAGCATTATCCCCACCCCCATTAACGGATCGCGGGACTCCTTAGGCGATTCACTTCGGGTAGAATCGACGCAGACTGAGACCAACCACTACACGCCACCGGAAACACGTCTGCGGATGACATTGAGGAGAATGAGACGGAACGGTCGCGTTAGTGTTCACCGTTCGGACTCCAGCGAGTCGCCGCCACCCAAAGAACAAATGAACAGGCCGACAACGTCTATGAATGCACTGACACCGAAATACAACCGGTCGATCGCGAGGCTCATGAACGAGACGAATGAGAGTGAACTTGAGAGTAGCTGTAGTACGGAAGGCAGCATATGGCTGCCACCGGAGGCCATGGGCACGCCCGACAGTGGTGTAGGCACCATCGCGGGTAGCAGTACAAGAAACACTCAACTGAAGGAAGACGTCTCTGATGACCCTGAGTATCAGGCCATGAAATTCCGTCAGCGGGTCAAAAAAGCACGACGCAACTACAGGAAACACTTAGACTCGGATTCAAATTAAAATCTATAGATAGGTAACAAATCAGGTGGTTGTTTTTTTTGCTAGAGACCGTCTAAGTTGGACTCACCGCAGCGCCTATTTTTGCCAAACAGTAGTGTGCAAACATTACTGTGTTCTGGTATAAGAGCACTGTAGGCAGTGAAATTACTTGGGTAATGAGGCTTGAGACCTTGAGACCGTATATCTTATCCCAATTAGCGCCACATTGTTATGGGTAAATGTATCAGTTACCATCAAGTGAACGATCTGCTCGTCTCGTTGCATTGTTGAATAAAAAATGGTGTTTCCTTATTATCATCTATTTGTCTAAGCGGCGACCAAACAATTTATACTTTGTTGTTACAACATTAAGACGTTTTTAGATGTACGTATTGTGTTAGGCATCCATTGAGCACATTTTTCCAATTTATATACCTATAAACAACTAGTCTTATATTGTCATTTTTTTATGTTGCAAGTGATGTTTTGGTACGATCTCAAAAATGTTGTTTAGTAGGAGACCGCAATTCTGCTTGTCGCATGGTTTAATATGTACGAATAAAGATATATATGTGATCTATTATTATATTATAACTTAATTAGTTTGTAAGGAACATAAATGTTTCCTGTAATGGTTGTTAGATATACGATCCATTCTGGATAAATACATTGGAATAAAATTTGTTTTAAATTTTATTAAAATTTCCTCTCACTGAATTGGTAGTTAAAATTTATCTAACTTTCTATATTTATTTATGAACTTTATCAAAAATGTTTCCTAAACTGAACTTGAGTGGCTTTATGAGATACGTTAATGTGAAATTGTTTCTCTAAAACATTTTTTGCCATTCTGAGCCGGTAGCTTTTATTATAAAAATAGTATGGCGAACACATTTTTTACTTTTTGTGCGTTTATAGTACATACATACGTTTTTTTTTTTTCAAACAAAATTATCATTTTAAACTGATCAAGAAATGTAAACGAAGCAAGCATTCCATTTATAAATTAATATTATTTGTTTAAGTATGTATGTCCACCATGATGACAAAATATAACTATACATCAAAATATTTTTAGCAATTTATTATCTGTATAACATAAAATAGATTTTTTATAACAACATTCTTTTACTAGACCCATTGCTTTATACTTTAATCTCTTTTAGGCTCAAAAGGACTCGTATCCAGAGCCGTAAAAACATTTACAAAAAAAAGATCCTTTGCTGTTCAAGTGCCAGTGTCAGTTTGCCGGCACCTTAGTCGCTGCTGCTGCTGATCCGATTTTATCTAATTGTCATTATAAAAAGCTAATCTAGTTTTACGTATTTTTAATTTAAAACATTGTGACCAATAATGGATGGAATCACAAGTTACAATACTTTCATAGCCATCCACAAACCACAATTAGTTTCATCAGGTGTTCCAGAATATTTTTGGCAGACATTAAGCAAGAAGTTGCGAGATCAAATTTTTGATTCGGGTTTTGCTTTTCAGTTGGTACAAATAGACTATGAAGATGAAATTAGAAAGCCTTATGAACCTATTTGGAGTGTAATAGCTGTACGAGACATCAACAAATTGGATCCTGATCACATATATCTTATAGATCATGCGTGGACTTTTAAAGCAAACAGCGTAAAAAATAACCTAAGAAATATACCAGGCCTGTTGGAAAGGATGTGTAATCTAATGCAAATAACAAGTGAAGATACAGAAGATCAAATAGAGGAAGTGTCTCGTAATGTCTGGCAATATGCCCACAGTTACGCCATTGGAGGTAGTGAATTTTCAGTGGAAGAAAGACTACCAGTGTGGTACGTTTTGGATGAGTTGGGTTCCGGCATTATACATTCTGATAACCCAAATTTTCGCGCAGTTCCATTTATTAATGTACCTGATCAGTTGACATATACCTTATTTTTTCCTATAGAAAATGTAGCAGAAGGTGATACAATCACAAGAGACTTTGTGGAGGGTTATTATTCTGATCCACTTCAAAAGGAGGCAATGCTTATACCGTGGAAGCAATATGATCACTTTGATGAAGATTTTAGTCAAGAAGAGCCCAATGAAAATTACTTCAAGGAAGGTCACATTATTGAATCATTGCCTAATTTGGAAATGTTACAAGAAGCTCAAATTATACCAAAAAAATTAAAAGTTTTCTCTGAATACTCTCTAATTAATGAAAATTTGACAGCATCAGAATTTGAAATAGTTGGCAATGAAGAAGAAGCAGACATTCTTTGGTTAACAAGCCACTTTAAAAATTATGAAGAATTAAGTGTAACTGCCCCTCACAAATTTGTTAATCAGTTTCCTTTTGAATATGTCATCACTGTAAAAGATCTTTTGGCTATTACATCAAGAAGATGTGCGCTGGTTAATAAATCTGATGTAAACATTGAAGCTTTACCTGCATGGCTGCCTATAACATTTAATATGAAAACAGAACTTTCTAAACTTGTGGCATGTTATATGCAGAGAAAAGGCTGTGGTTTGGACAATTATTGGATATGCAAGCCTTATAATTTAGCTAGAGGTTTAGATACTTACATTTCCGACAACTTAAAATTTTTATGCAGACTTCCTTTAACTGGTCCAAAAATAGCACAAAAATATATACACAATCCTGTTTTATTTGAAAGGGCTGATGTAGGTTTAGTCAAGTTTGATATCCGTTACATTATTCTGCTGAAATCGGTGAACCCCATGCAACTTTATGTATATAACAATTTCTTTCTTAGATTTGCAAATAAGGCATTTGCTCTCAACAATTTTGAAGATTATGAGCAACATTTTACTGTAATGAATTACACAGATGGTGTAACACTGTTTAGGATGCTGTGTGCTGATTTTAAGGAAGAGTGGCATAAACAGTATGGTAATTATAGCTGGGATGAAGTTGAGAAATCAATATTTGAAATGTTTGTTGAATTGTTCAATGCAGCAACTTCTAAAGAGCCTCCATTAGGTATTGGCAAGAGTCCTCAGTCCCGGGCCCTGTATGCTGCTGATCTAATGTTAAGCTGGGATACAAGTAAATCGGCAATACAACCTAAACTATTGGAAATCAATTGGATGCCTGATTGCAACCGTGCTTGCGTATACTACCCCGACTTTTACAATGACATTTTTTCAGTTTTGTTTTTAAATAGAGATATTGGTTCTTGCACAAAGATACTTTAGACAACATGTATGTCATAAGAATATTTATCATCGCTTTAAATATTACTAGTCAATAAAATTTATACTTTTAAGATTATTGCTTGTATATTGGGTTCATTATCGGCTATGTTTAAGACTGTATTTAATGATGATACATGAAATAAATATTTAAAAAAATACAAATTGTAAATCAATTTATTTTCTTTGAATTGTACATCTTGTGGACATTACGACAAACAATTATTCATACAATTAAATCTTAATACAGAGATATCACTTTGAAAATTGCTTAAATTTATTATAGATATAAATATTAATGATTAGTTTTTCTGCAATACTCTTCGGTCTTCATCGTGAATTATACCGAACGGGTTCCCTTCATCAATGTCACGGTGACTTAGCAAAAGTACAACTATTACAACTGCTATAATGATAAATAACATAATCCAATAGCGTCTGTAAATGCCACCAGCTCTTCTAACCCGTGATGAGGGAAGTGTATTCCTTAAAAATAAAGTTAAGGATAAATACAAAAATTAAACTTATGAAAAAGTTACCTATGTATTTATTCAGAAATAGTAATAAAATATAGAAGAAGAAAGTACTCACTTCCACCATCTGTTAATCCATGCAAATGTTGATTTTTGTTTGTATTTATTTTCATCGTGGTCGAAATTTGTTTCTAAGCCTGTGTTATCAATTGGCTTAAATCCTTTTCTCGTTGCTTGCCCAACTGAAATTTTTAACCATCAAATTAACATTGGTAATTGTTAAGGTGGAATAACAAACAAAGAGAAATTGATCTTAGTGATCAGGTAAGAAATTATAGAATAATGTAATGATTAGCATTTTATAGTTATATGACTAAAATAAGGGTTGGTTTGTGTGCAACACTTACTTTGTAAGCTGTCATTTCTTTTGGATGTACCATCATATATATTGACAGGTTCATCAGGAATCTGGACTATGGAATGTGGTGAACTTGTTGCAGAACGGTTTGTAGATTCATCATCACTTGCTCCAACTGGTGCCCCTCGTTGGCTGTCCATTATGTGGTTGGGATACTGAAACTTATCTATCGGAGATTGACTTCTTCTAGTTGCAGCACCTTTCATGTCTTGATCATCTGAAAGCTGCAATATTCATTCACAAATATCAACTATGCTTGATTCAGCTATTTATATTTCATGCATAGTGATTCAGTAATGTTGAAGCTTAATTTCAATCAATAAATATTTACCAATGGTAATCCGAGACCAGCTCTAGCCCAATTCACTCCAGCCAGTTTCTCACGCAAAACATCAGCAACAGGGGACACTAAATTTGGGGGCGGAAAAACAGGGGTAGCGCAGGAGGGACATTGATAGCCTGCAGGTGCTGTTGTTCTGGGTAATGCTCTATAGCGAGATTCCGCACATTCCCAATGAAAAACATCTGCAATTAGAAACATTTGTAGAATTAAGATTTGAAATGCATTATACTTTCATACTTTATATTTTTTACTAGAAATCTACATCATAAAATATCAATTTATTAATCATAATCGAAGTACGGTACCTTATAAACTAGATAACAATAGTTGGTAGATTCATGGTATGTAGTTATGATAACACTAATGAAACAACATAGAAGAATTCCAATACTGTGTTAAATAAATTTGAAATAAAATCATTTTTTAAAGAGTGATTAGTTTTTAGGTGTAGTGTTGTGCATCTACTAAATATTGATATATGTATAATATAAGCATGTTTAGTAAAGGCATAGTGAAATATATTTCATATAATAGAAGTGAAATTTTTAACAACAGAACATTTAACTTCTTATTTAAAAGTGCAAATGAAACAAAAAAGGCTGGAAAGGCCTTTTCATATTACAATTAAATAATTATACTTACGATAGCAAGTGAGGCGAATACATTCCCCTTCAGATAAACTTTTTGTGCAAATTTCACAAATGGGATTGTAATCACTATCTTGCAGCCATTGAAGATATGATTGTATTATGCACTACGAACGAACAATAAACGATTAATAAATGAATCTTTATTTTCACCCAACAAAATCTTATTTTATTTTACCTTTGGGTGATTAGTTACCATACAGTTTTCACAAACATTGACTCTGTGTTCGAAACAAAACTGATTGGTAACCCTTCTTTTTGGACATTTGCAGAGACCCATTTTCGCCAATTAATAAGTGTAATATTTAAATTTTGAGAATAAGCTAACGATTTAAGAATTTAAAGATTTCATGCGAATTTACATGGTTTGGTATAAAGCTGTCAGCCACGTAAATTTTATGTCAATTTGTCAAGAATCTGTCATGACGTTTAGAAATCACTTTGCGTTTATAATTATGTTATGGTTTGAATAAAAAGGATTATTAATTTCGTTATCTGTTTGAAGAGTAATTTAATTTCCAAATTCACTGCTATGTATGCTAATTGACATTAACAATTTTGTGATAACTTTTATAATTTTGATAATAATTCATTATGAATCGAACGGCTGCGTTCAAGGACTTTGTGACAATTATAATGTGCCGTTATATTACAATCAATATTTTGAATAAATAAATGGTGTAACAAAATTTATTTTATTGTTAAGGAATTTTATTTGCATTTCTCGTCATTGTCATTGATCGCTGCATTTACAGACGAAATTTTGACAAAATTGGAAAAATCTTATGTCATTTAATCATAGCTGTGTTGACTATTATAATAAACTATCATAATAGTACCTGACAAAAAGCGGAGTTTCGGCTCTGCTTAGACCATGGTTCTTAAATTATTTTCTCTTGCACATCTAGTTAAAAAGCCGTTAAAGGTTGTCCTCAATCGGACTCCTTTTTATCAAAATAATGTTGTTCATAACCTTACAAATTTTAGTACATCATCGATTATGTGTGTTAATTTTTTCAATAAGTGTAAGTAGACATTATAAATCTGCTGTACGTATCTAATGAATACGTCTAATACATATGTACAATATTGTAGTACCTGCTGAAAAGTTGTGGAAATCTGTAACATCTGTAAGTAATGCTGGAGCGAAAAAAGGTCGTGGCAGAGGCACTGGGCGCATAAGAATTCGTGATTTAAACAGAGGACAAGTAATTGGTATAGGAAAATTCAATATGTTATGGCCTGGATTATCTGCACCTGTTATTAGAGGTAGAGAACTATTAAAACAACAACGCCTTCCTGATGATCCAGAAAGGTGAGATTGTTTAAAAAAAAAAAAATTACGTTTTATTCATATTCATTTTATTTTATTCTATTTTTTTTCCATAGAATGGAGAAACTGATAAAGTTACGAGATTCAATGACAAAATTTCGAAGGCTGAAGCTTAGTCCTATTGAAAGGGGCTGGACAGGACCTAAGATGCCTGGGCGCAGCATTGGTCCCCCTGATCCAGTTGCAGATGGTAAATTTTCCTATTGTACAAAAAATAAATATTCCTCAAGTTATAAACATTTTTGACAAAATGAGTATGATAAATAGAACTAATTAAGAATTATAGCTGTATTTACTTTTCAATCTTCATTTATGTTTTTTCCCATGATTAATATTTAAAAAAATAACACCATTTGCTTTAAATTATCCTGTAAAAGTGGTTTGATAAGAAAACATTTATTTTATACTATGATTAAAAATTCTTACATTGCAGAAGAGTTTGTTGGGTTTGATACAAAGGTATTACAACTTAGGTCATTGCTTATAATGAAAGGCACATTAGGCAGAACTCGGAATTTCCAGGCCATGGTAAGTTCAAAGAAATATTCAACCTTTTGTTGCCTTCTGACTATTAGCTAGCTGTTAATTATTTTCTTTTGTATAACAGGTTGTAACTGGGAATGGCAAAGGTCTTGCCGGCTTTGGAATTGGAAGAGCAAAAGAGGCGCCAGCTGCTTTAAGAAAAGCCAAAAATAGGGCCGGCAAGAAATTAATGCATTTTGATATTTACAATGGGCACACAAGTAAGTTATAAAATTGGTATCAACCTAAATGTTTGTTATTAAAATATTATATATTTTCTATTGTTGTATATATTTATCATTAACTATTTCATATTAAGCATTGTAGACGAAAAAATTTTAAATTTTCTATATTACTAAAGTGTGAATGTATTTTTCATTATTTCTTGTCTCTTTTTATTGTGGGTATCACCCAGAGAAAATTAAATTTGTTGTTTTGTATAAGCTTCATTCATAGTTTCATGATTTAAGCTAGAAGTTGTTGTTATGATAGTACGTGTATATGTAATCTGTTTAATTTTAGTTTATCACGATTTTTACACTGCTTTTGGAAAAACCAAGATTTTTGTACAAAAGAAGAATGAAGGTTACGGGTTAAGTTGTCATCGTGCTATTAAGGAAATTTGTCAAGCAATTGGTATAAAAGATATTCGTGCGAAACTAGAAGGATCTAATAATTTGCAGCACCTTGTTAAAGCTTTCTTCATTGGACTCCTTCAACAGGTAATCTATGAAAATTTAAATTTTAATTGAAACTAATTATTATATTTAATTGTGAAAAAAATTATTAAATGAATTACTGCAGTCCACATTTGGTAAAAGGCATTATGGAAATTATTCAGCTGGGGATTGGTTATGGCTGATAAATAATTATTGTGTTAATAAATTGAAGTGACAAGATGATAAGGAAGTTCACCCTATAGTTAGCAATACTTATACCCTCAACAATGTGGCAATAGCATACAAAAGATATACATCACATTGCACTCATCATCCTGAGGGATGAGAAGTGAACTCTGTTTATATCAAGTTACCCCAGTAATCTCACTAGCTACCCTTCAAACTTCACCAGGGGAAAGAGTAAAAAAAATTATAATCTATGAACACTTAACACCCTACTCTTGTAATATACCTGGTCCATCAGTTCTCTCTGTGGTATATTTATTATCATTTTGGACATTGACATTTGCGTTCTCTCTATCATTATATATTATACTAGCTGACCCAACAGACTTCGTTCTGTCAAAAAAATTGGAATGTTCTTTGTTCCTGCATATTTTATACCCGGGGCAAAAAATCTCCTGAACAGAACCGTCACCCTGGTTATGGGCGGTGTGTGGGGTTCAGCACTATATATTCATCTAATAACTAATATTTAAATATTAGTGGGTTCCAGAAGAGTGGCCAAAGTTAGAATTATGGTACATAAGTTGTATTTACTATTATAATTTTTAGGAACAAATAACTGTCATATTCCAAATCTTTTGACAGAATGTAGTCTGTCAGGTCCGCCAGATGGTAACGCGGTTTGTGCTCGACTGATGTATTGACGTGTAAACGAATGCATTTTATGTCGCGCGCCGAAACTAAAACAAAAAAAAGTAATATCGCGAAGCCGACCAAATTGAAAATCAGTATGGTGGATCTTTAGCTCTTCCATTTTCCATTTTCCATTTTCCATTTTCCATTTTCCATTTTCCATTTTCCATTTTCCATTTTCCATTTTCCATTTTCCATTTTCCATTTTCCATTTTCCATTTTCCATTTTCCATTTTCCATTTTCCATTTTCCATTTTCCATTTTCCATTTTCCATTTTCCATTTTCCATTTTCCATTTTCCATTTTCCATTTTCCATTTTCCATTTTCCATTTTCCATTTTCCATTTTCCATTTTCCATTTTCCATTTTCCATTTTCCATTTTCCATTTTCCATTTTCCATTTTCCATTTTCCATTTTCCATTTTCCATTTTCCATTTTCCATTTTCCATTTTCCATTTTCCATTTTCCATTTTCCATTTTCCATTTTCCATTTTCCATTTTCCATTTTCCATTTTCCATTTTCCATTTTCCATTTTCCATTTTCCATTTTCCATTTTCCATTTTCCATTTTCCATTTTCCATTTTCCATTTTCCATTTTCCATTTTCCATTTTCCATTTTCCATTTTCCATTTTCCATTTTCCATTTTCCATTTTCCATTTTCCATTTTCCATTTTCCATTTTCCATTTTCCATTTTCCATTTTCCATTTTCCATTTTCCATTTTCCATTTTCCATTTTCCATTTTCCATTTTCCATTTTCCATTTTCCATTTTCCATTTTCCATTTTCCATTTTCCATTTTCCATTTTCCATTTTCCATTTTCCATTTTCCATTTTCCATTTTCCATTTTCCATTTTCCATTTTCCATTTTCCATTTTCCATTTTCCATTTTCCATTTTCCATTTTCCATTTTCCATTTTCCATTTTCCATTTTCCATTTTCCATTTTCCATTTTCCATTTTCCATTTTCCATTTTCCATTTTCCATTTTCCATTTTCCATTTTCCATTTTCCATTTTCCATTTTCCATTTTCCATTTTCCATTTTCCATTTTCCATTTTCCATTTTCCATTTTCCATTTTCCATTTTCCATTTTCCATTTTCCATTTTCCATTTTCCATTTTCCATTTTCCATTTTCCATTTTCCATTTTCCATTTTCCATTTTCCATTTTCCATTTTCCATTTTCCATTTTCCATTTTCCATTTTCCATTTTCCATTTTCCATTTTCCATTTTCCATTTTCCATTTTCCATTTTCCATTTTCCATTTTCCATTTTCCATTTTCCATTTTCCATTTTCCATTTTCCATTTTCCATTTTCCATTTTCCATTTTCCATTTTCCATTTTCCATTTTCCATTTTCCATTTTCCATTTTCCATTTTCCATTTTCCATTTTCCATTTTCCATTTTCCATTTTCCATTTTCCATTTTCCATTTTCCATTTTCCATTTTCCATTTTCCATTTTCCATTTTCCATTTTCCATTTTCCATTTTCCATTTTCCATTTTCCATTTTCCATTTTCCATTTTCCATTTTCCATTTTCCATTTTCCATTTTCCATTTTCCATTTTCCATTTTCCATTTTCCATTTTCCATTTTCCATTTTCCATTTTCCATTTTCCATTTTCCATTTTCCATTTTCCATTTTCCATTTTCCATTTTCCATTTTCCATTTTCCATTTTCCATTTTCCATTTTCCATTTTCCATTTTCCATTTTCCATTTTCCATTTTCCATTTTCCATTTTCCATTTTCCATTTTCCATTTTCCATTTTCCATTTTCCATTTTCCATTTTCCATTTTCCATTTTCCATTTTCCATTTTCCATTTTCCATTTTCCATTTTCCAATAACTGCCTCATTCCAAATCTTTTTGACGGAATGAAGTCTGTTAGGTCCGCCAGACGGTAACGCTGTTTGTGCTGGACTGATGTGATGTCGTGAAAAAGAAACTAAAACAAAAAAAAGTAATATCGCGAAGCCGACCAAATTGAAAATCAGCAGTAATGATCTTTAGCTCTTACATTTTGTGACTATTTATGTTATTATTTCATTCGTTTTAATTTCGGCACGCGGCGTTAGATCCTCCGACGCGCATACGCACACTTTTGAGAGAATGATCTAATTTGAACTTTGAGCAGCTGTAATAAAGTTAAAATTGACTCTTTAGCGTTACGAACGCACCTACATTGCTTACACAGCAGTGAAAGCTTGTAATTTAATATGAACTTTATGAAATAGCAATAAAGTTCAAATTGACTCTACATTTAGTTAGAGAACGTTTGTATAGGAAAAAGAAAAGCGCTGTTTTTAGGGGCTTCCCGGCGATTATTCGAATTTTTCTCAAATTGGCCAAATTGGTCCTGGCGTTGTAGAGTGATGCGCTTACCAACACATATTTGTATTATAGATTAATAATAAATTATATTCAATGACATTAGTTATTAATAAATAAATAATAAAGTTGCTTGAGAATATAGAATTCGTTGTCATCCCCACTCCGTGCTGTGTACTCGTGAGAGGTGACGCCGGTACACACGTGGAGGGGATCACTTACCAAGTGATAATATTTTTTTTTGGAGTTTACAGCCACGCGGTTTGATACGTGGCCATGTACAATTGATGATATCGAGCGCGACAAAAATATTAAAATGACTATTAAAAAGCAGGGGTTGGTGATAGAAAAGTGAAAATTTAGGGCTGTATGTATTTTTTGATGCCACACAATGATAAAATAAAATAGAAAAAAAATACTCAAAAAACAAAAAAAAAATTTTTGGTGTGGGCAGCCCTGATCACTTTAGGGGTTTGAAAAATAGATAGTAACCGATTCTCAGACCTACTGAATATGCATAAAAAAATTCATAAGAATCGGTAAAGCCGTTTTGGAGGAGTATGGGAACGAACATTGTGACAAGAGAATTTTATATATTATATGTACTTTCTAATATCGTTTTACGCCGTTCATGTAACATTTTTGTAGTTTATTGTTGATTCATGCAATTTTAAAATTTCAGAGATCACACCAACAACTGGCGGAAGAGAAAAAACTCCATCTGGTCGAGTACAGAGCTGAAAATGAAAATTATCCTACAGTTGTAGCTAGCCCCAGTGTAGCAAGGACAAAGGAGGAAATACCTAAAGATGAAACCTTGGATTTCATACGATATGTGATGAATGACAAAGTTATTCTCAAAAGGAAAAAGTTCCCCCGGTTTTATGAGACTATGCCACATTATGATATTTACCTGAAGAAATATGAGAGATACAGAAATCATGAAAAGATCCGACAAAACCTCAAAATTGAATATGGCAAAACAAAGAGTTTTCTGAACGACAAGTACCCTGAAGAGAGTGTTGATAAGGATGTTTAGATGGAGTATTTATGTGCTTTAGTTTTAATATAGAAATTGTACAACATTACATTGCATTTTTCTTTTGTTTAATGACCATTCATATTTAAAGCAACTAAAAATTAATAATTACGATTATGAAAAGTACTTCTTTTTCATTCAAGACAGCACTTTATTATTTGTTATCGGTACCTATATATAGCTCAGTGAATAAACTGTTGCCTTCTATCACAGAGATCGCAGGTGCCATTCTTAGCCACTTGTTGTGGAATATATTCAGTGGCATGGTTTATTCAACCTTTGGCTATCACCAAAATACTGTACTGCCACAACAGAATTGTTGTGTTCATGCTGTCAATACATGGGAGGAAGAAAATTTTTAGTATGAGTATGCTTTATCACCCATTGTCACAAGCATTAGCCCATTGTAAAAAAAAAAATAAGCTATCCCCGCTAAAGAGAACTGTGTGTAAAACAGTAGGATTCGATTAAATACATATATATCTTACCATTATTTAACGAGCGCTGTAAGTAACAGGTGAAAAAATTAAACACTATAAATATCAAAATTCTTTATCGTTATAAATTTGATTAGGAGTAAAATTGTTATTTTGCAATGCAAATGTCAAATTTGTTGATCAGTATCCTAAATACAATTTAAATTCTAAGAATATCACTCAAAAAAATTATATGTCCATAGACATGAGAATTAACTAAATATGATCACATACTTCATTATTGTTGAAGTCAATTATTTATAAAAAAAACCTAAATACCACAGTTTCTTTTTGTAGCAACACTTTCACGCTTGTCATGGCACCCCATCAATCCAATTGTACATTGATTTAATAAAAAATATTTACATCTATACACATATAACTTCAAGCAGTTAAATGCTCTAAAATGCTAAAATGATTTTATTTAAGCACCATTGTGTTCATAAGCTAAGTAATAAAAAATACCGCTCACACTTGGCGGTGGCGAGTGAACACCAACGACTAAACCTTACGTAATACTAAATGAATTTTTTGTAGTATATTTATTGTTGTTTTACAATACGAGGCCACGGACGATCGTAAAAACAATACCAACAACCGCCTCAAAATATGGCCCCGGAATAGAACAGAGGACAGCTATTACTACGCAAGCGGTTAGTCACTGTGTCACGGAGACAATTGAAATGATGCAAAAGCAAGCTTGAAAAGAGACAGTGTCCGAAAGTATTTCCAGATAAAATAACTTGATAATTTGTATATAGAAAGGATATTAATAATTTGAAAATGTGTGTGGCAACATTATATAAAAATATGTGTTTTTTATTTCTTTTTGGCATGTTTAAAGTCTAGATATCCCTATGAATCAAATTTGTTGACACTCATGTCTGTCTGTTCGACATTTACAAAAAAGACTTAAAATACATTTTTTTATATAGTATCATGTCAATATCAATATCTCGATACAATTATAATCAATATTTAATAGAAAAATCCTCATTTAGAGAACAGACTTCGTTGATATGAATTTGTGAAATTCAGCCTCATTCTACTTAAGACTTGAATGTAATATCTCTATGAATATTGTGACAATAAAATCTTAAGTTTTTAAATCGAATAACATTACAGAAATTAAAATATTATGATAGCAACTAAATTATTTAAAAAAAAAACTAATCTTTTAAAAATGAGGGGATGGAAGATTTTAAGCCTATGACCATTAAGAAAATAATACAGATGCATTAAAATTAATGAACTCTTATATTTAAGTAAAATTGCATTTAATAAAACAAAATTTAAGTAATCATTGTTTACAGGCCGAATGGTGACCAATGACCATGAATGAGGATCAAAGTAAAAACAATTTGAAAAGGAGTGTATGCGAGGTCAACTTCGACGAGGACGACTGAGCATAATCATCATTACACCGGATTAAGATTATATTTAGTTTTATTAAATGCCATTAAAATTATTTCGATCCCCCATTCTTTTTTCTTTTCTAAAAATTACATACTATTATCTATGGAAAGAACGGAAAAAAAATAGGACGATAATGAGTCCGCCCGTCGTTATGTGTGGCCGATGAGGTCCGTCTTTGTTTTTCTTAAAATCGTTAACCTAACTTACTTTCAGCGAGATCAAGAGCAATAGCGTTTCTTATTTATTCCATTGCTGAATCTGAAACAATTAAATTATTAGACATGAAATATTTATGAGCATGCCATGTGAAGGTACTTTCTTATCTACAAGGTGGGCCAAAAGAAGTCATCCGATGTTGTTTGGCTGTATTTTTTTTTTCTAAATGAAAAACTTTGATTATGTTTATTTGAACCTTAAGAATTTTATTGGTTAAGTCGAGGAGATGATATCGGCCAAATGGTCGTCGCCACAATTTGGTGATTCAATTTGGGCTTCCAATAGAGTGATTTCTTTAGTGGCAGGGTTAACACTAGACCTAAATTTCACATGGTATTATGTGACCACGAGGCCGTGGATGATGAAGCGTGTTCGCCTAGAATACACTAGCCGGCACATAGTATAGTGCCTGCTACGACGAATTTAAAATATGAGGGTAGTAGCTAGTACGCCGGTTTTAAAAAGCCTTACCACCAACTAAAATCTATAACATGTGGCCCCGGACGTTGTGTTATAAGTTAAGTGCTTAATAACTGCGCCTCGAAAGCAGTTAATGTGTTGTTTTAACAGTATCATATATTTGTAGAAAGACGAGAGGGACTAATGTTCGTACCGGTGTTCCGCCACTTGTCCGCGTGGTCACGGCGCGCGTGGGGCGCGAGCGCGGCGCGCACTCCGCCGAGCACGTCCGCGGCGCCGGCGGCCGCAAGCGCGAGCGGCGTCACCGCAGCGCCCGGCAGCTGCCGCAGTACACCCACGCGCGATGAGCGCGCAGCTAATGACATCGACGCGGCCGTCTCCGCGAAGCCCTGGAAAAGCATGTAACTTAGAATTATTCAAATATTTATGGTAGTCTACAGATGGTAAAAGTTATAGCAAAACGCGATTTAATTTGCTTATTTCATTTCATTAAACTATCCCTTAGAAGCAATTATATTTATAGACGATAGCCTCCACAACACAATGAAATTGTTATACAGGCTGGTATTTATTACTGGAATTTATGACATCCCTTACAACATTCCTATACATAGGTATCGTGACGTCTTACAAGAGATTGAAGACTATCCACTACTCTGATTAAGTGCGATTTGATGTGTTTTCCTGGTTACCGCTTCGTTAGCCTACCGTCTGAAACCCTCATATATTCCCAGTCATAGCTCCCAGTACAGGTGTACATATCACGAAGTCATAAGTCTAAACTTTGTTTTCACAATTTGCAGTATTTCCTACGGTGTGGTTAATAGCGCAACCTTCTTTAAGCAACTCAAGTAATTTGAAGTTATTTATTAAGAACATGGTCGTTGTCTTTACACACCTCGCGTACAGTGTTGTACGCGCTGGCTACACCCTCGCGTATGTCGACGGGGTGTCTAGCGGAGTCGCGCCGGCGCCTGCGTTCGCGACGAGACGCGGCCGCCGGCAGCGCGTGCGCTGGACCCGGGGTCAGCATGTCCAGCGCAGTCTCCGCTGTCGCCTGTGAAGGTCACATAGGTTATTTGTCAATACAATAATTCGTTTACTAATATTGGGTTTGCCATTAATACAATAAAAAAAATATATTTTGATATAAAAAGATTATAAACAAAATTTTAAAAAAAATTAACTAAGCATTAGATTAACATTTAGGTGTTAAAATGAGACTTTTTAGATATCAAAATAGCTGATTAAAAAATAAATAAGATTGATATCAATTCGAACATATACATTTGATTAGTATTTGTTTTAACAAAACGTTTGGTACTTTAAAATCCAGTAAGATTAATTAACTCATGAGTTCTAAATGTATTGAAATGGCCCAAACAAATGTTGTACCTGTATAAGGTGCAGCAGGCGTGTGGTAATGTCAAGTGCTGCGACCGCGGTGCGAGCGGTGAAGGAGGCAGCGCCGCGGCGCAGCCCGTGCACGAGACGTCCGTCGCGACGCCACTGCTCCACCGGCAGCCACACCAGATCACGGATGCCAGTTACTGTAAATAATACAAGTTTTTAACGACTATGACCTAACTTTTTGGCCGTGATTAGTGAATCATGCTCACCCAGAATATTCGCTCATTAATGTTGACAGCTCGAATACAACAATGATGTTATAGCGGCGATTTTTATTATAAGGACAGTAACTAGTTAGGCGGAAATCGAATTATGGACTTCCGTGTTATAAGGCTGCGGTTAACCACTGAGCCAGTTAGAGTGCTCTTACAAAGCCTTTCTAACTGGTGTGTAATGTTGGCATACTATTATAGTACATGGCAGTAAAAGTACCCTGCCAAATAGTGTATTTTGATAACGAACATCAAAATTTCTTAAAATGGTTGTAAGTCGAGCAGTGATCGTCTATTAACCGAATATGACGATGACACGATCTTTTATGTAAGCGTAGTATGTAAGAAAAGGAAATATTACACGCTAAAAATTTTTTGCAGAAAATTGTTCGAAAGTAAGCAGGGACTGATAGATTACAGATAGGCCTGGAAATTGTATATAATCGGGAGATATAAGCGGGGAAAGGAAAAAAGAAGAGGATAATATGATAAATTTACTTACTGAGTTGGAGAAGTGAGTGCATTGGGCCAATGCCGCTGAGGAGCCCCGGTAGCTGATGTCGTTTGATGTCTGACAACCATTCGTGCAAAGCCCATTGGACCAGTTTCTCGAGACCCAATAGACCTAATCTGTAAAAAAAGTATTTGGCAACGTTTAGAACATACTATGGCAAACTACATTACAAAAGGTAAGCACCTTAACATTTGTAACACAACATTATTAATGAACTACCCCATATTGTTTCCACTATTAGGAGTTGAAATGTAGTCGTACAAGGACGGGGCTAAGGCGATCCCATGTAGTATGCTCAAGTTTAGGTAGGTGCATGTTGCATTTGCAAGAAAGTTGATGTTCTTGGTACACGTTGGTTTCCCTTCACGGGGAGCTTAAGTTGAGTGATCGACTGTTTGTAGTCAATAACACACAAACACATCCCCATTTTAGTTTTATGTGGTGCAATTGTGCAAAAAATTTTTTTACCGGATGAAGCATCGAGACCTGCGGTAAGTGATACGCCTGCTCATAACATTCTGCTCGTTGCTCAGAGACATGAGATGTTACGTTTTATTATTCGAAAAACTTACTAATCATAACCCTCTTCAAACTGGAGCACAGTACTGATTGCACCTACTGTTTGGCGGCAGAAATGGGCGTTGCGGTGGTACACACCAATAATAAAAAGGCAATCCAACCTGTGGTCAAGCCTCTTAAGAGTCAGCTCGGAGCAGTTGAGTTGGCCGAGTCCCATGAGCAAACCGGCCACGGGCCCGGCCGACAGGTCCACGCGCTTGCCCACATAGTCAAGACGGATGGGAACTTCAGGCGAGAACACCACGCGTCTACAGAAACAATTACACTGTAAAATTGTTGAAAAATATAAACCAAGATTTATTTTCAAATATCGTGTCTATAAATACCGAAAATATATGGGCGAGTCGTTAACCGTCTCGGTCTCAACTGGCAGCTTAGTAGTGGGTTTCTCCTGGTTTAGGCCTAGTTTCTGGAAGTCCTCCTCCAACTGAATGAGATTCTCTGACACCAGACGTTCAGCTTCGTATGTCTCCATGAGCGGTTCGTCATCACGAATGACTAAATTAGAACATATATTAAACACATATTAATACAAATGTTTTATCTTTTCTTACGTTGGCAAAATGTGGGTTGGGGCAGGAAATATTAGTAATTTTAGATTGCTTAACATATAATGATTTCTTATATTTCCGCGAATGTTACACATTTATTAAAACTCAATTTTACGGATTTTAACGCGTATGTCGACGCGACGCGATAAAATCCGTAAAATTGAGTTTTAATAAATGCTTAACATATTTTAAAAAAAATTATCTCGAAGATATTCATCACGGAATTGAAGATTTATTGCCAGTGTTAACTATTGAAGAAAATCATCTAACTAAAGTAGTAATAGCTAAAAAAATTGTAAACACTTACCAGTTTCGTTTAGCGACAAGGAGTCTGCGTCGCCGATGGAGGTGGGTGTGGGCGGTGGATCACGCAAATGGCTGGCGATGCCCATGACCGGCGGCCGGTGGGTGGGCGTGGTTTGGCGAGACCCACCCGAGTCCGTTGACAAACCACTTACACTTTTTGTGTCATCGTCTGCAAATGTATTTAATTGGAAGTAAGTAATGGTCGATATTAAATGGTCTTCATTGTTTATGACGCCGGCAGCTTCGTGAATTTTACATGTGACCGTTGACAAAAACTTATAATAGTCGAAACCATGGTTGTGTTGCTAAAGTACTCTCATAGTTCTGTTTAATACGGTTGAAAGGGCACCTAATGGTTTTAGCCGGTAAATATCCAGTATAATTTTTGAGTTGCCCCAGCAGCAATAAGAGATTCCACACTCAATATTGCCCTATGAAAAAAAAACCAACGAAAAACTTTCATGCTATGTTATGCATGACAAAGTTATTATAGGACGATATCACTTTTGTCTAGTAATTCAACACATTGGAAACACAACAACAAAGTTTTTTATAGAATAGACTACTATATTACTACAGAGAGTACTACTTACCACTAGCTTCATCGGAGCCAAGTTTTGAGAAGAATCCGACAAGGAAGGCGAGAGTATCTTGATCCAGATTGAATCGCAGCGGCAGCAGGGATACTTTGAGGCAGGACTCCTGAGCACTCAGTGCCGGATCCGGACGTAGATGGACCACTTTCACCACCAACTATTAAAATAACTTTAATGTTATTATGTTTTATGATGGTACCATATCAAGTCTCAAGTTAATTAACAAAACTCGGTTAGCACCATAAAATCTGCTTAATCGGAGTTCCCAACATGTCTTACTTATGTCTGGTATATTTTTTAATTGGTGGTAGGTCTCTATTGTCGAAGACGGTTTATTTAGGTACCAGAGTAGCATCTATTTCTGAAGCCATATAGTAGTGCGTAAACATTACGGTTCCAGTTTAAAGTGAGTTTTATTTAATGAACTTACTGGAGTAACGATACTTAACAGTTCTTAAGCCGACGAATACAATGTGTTGCAGAGTTTAGTAGGAGTTAACGCAACTAGCGCGAGATTGTTATCGGTTCACAGAATTAAAAAAATTGTAATCATCTTCATTGTTAAGAGTAGACATTTTATTTAGCACAAGCTACACTACCCTCCTATGCAATTTAATGTGTTTAATGTAATAATGCACTTAAATGTCATATTTATCATTAATTCCCGTTCCCCTCTTAAATAACTAACAAACTAACTCCATGTAAAAGTTAATTCAAGACAAGCCATAAATTGTAACTAATATTACCATGTGTGCATGCTTTCTTTCTGGCTCGTCCTTGAGTTTGTACTGGCTGAGCAGTTTATTGATGTCGCTGCAAATGAGCCGGTCCAGCACCTCCACTTTCGTGATGGCGAGGGTCTGCCGGGAAGCCTGAGTCGCACCCGCCGGATAAACTTCGTGGACGAATTTCGCCTGTGCAAGTAAATTAATCGTGAAAGGGCCTCCCCTAGTCTTATTTGTTTTATATTTGGTGGTTACTTTTATGGATATACTCAATAGTAGGTATAATAGGTTTTATTGTTTGATGACGATAAAATCGAAACCATTTGTCTGATTACTATATTAGTAAGTATATTAAGTCACAAAGACGATTTTTTTAAATCTGCTTCATTGATAATTCACGCTAGTCAGAATTCTTATTCTGTTTAACAAAATTTAAATTAAAATTGATACCCACAAAGTACCACTACCCCATGGCAAAATATACCAAATTCCCATTCAGATATTTAGAAATTAATATATTACTGGCGGTTGTCAAATTGTGTTTTTTAAATATAATGTTTTAAGTAGGCCGGTTCCTCGGTGCTAGGAGTCGTGTCCCTTCATCAGTAGCCTGCCCACATAACTAGAATTAAGAGAAGGACACGAGTCCCGGAAGCGGGAACATTAAGGACGCTGTTTATTATTATTTATTTACAATTCAATAAATGCAGTAAAATATGTTCTATAATATTTATATATATCTCAATGTAATATTGGACGTTGGTCAATTATAATGATTTAGAATGGAGACCTTGGTGAGGCATAGCTTGACGCAAGTGTTGTGATCCCGGTTGCGGCCACCGCGTGTACGCAGGTCACGTTGCGGTGGCGGCTGCGCCGCGCGCACTCGCTCCATGCCCGCGGCCCAACTTACGCCGTGCCGATACGTCTCGGCTAGCCCATGACTGTTCTCGTACGGCTCGTACTCTTTACTTCTTCTGTATATGATAAAGAATATATATTTAAAACTAATTGCTGTTAGTCGGCTTACCTATGACCAAGCGGTGTCAGTTGAATAATAAGTATTTGTTGAACGACGTGTTAACATATAATATGTTAAGACTTGATACCGCCAGTCATTATACTGGTTACAATGACCTTCAAACCAATTCTGTGTCCTTTAAAACAGTTTTCGGCAACAGAGACCAACCACCAGGAAAAAAGTTTAGCCTATTTAGGCACCACTGTGTTTCCTATGTAACATAATTTTTCTTTTTATACTTTCACACTTAGGTATGCACTGCAGTAACCAGATACATAAGATCTTGCAGCGATGAAGTTTCTTATTTTCAAACTTTTCTTTCCCTGTCATAAAATCTCTGTCACCAATATCATTATACACTTCTATACTTCCAAACTTTCACACCTGTTAATTTATTTATTAATTAATTAAAAAAATTCGTGGATGGCATATATTAAAATTGATATCCATTAAATTGAGATATAATTGTGGAAGTTATTTGAACTTACTTGGATATAACGGGTGAGCTTTGATTTCGCTTATCGCCTTCAATGGTAACGGTTTTCTTGGTAGTATTCGTTTCAACAGCAGTGCTGAAGTCCTGCCCGCCGTACACGTTCCATGTCAAACTCATCTCGTGTAGAGTATACCTAAACATGTTCCGGTATGAATTAGTAATACGGTAATACCTATTATTACTATTACTTTGAATATCTAGCAAACTGCTAAACGCAAATATTTTCTACTTCTCTCGTTTAAATAAACCTAAAAAAATTAATGTTTACTTTCAACCGTTTACGTAAACAATTTGGATGCTTTAAATTTTTTTGGTTTAATTGTGGAACTTAATTTTTAAATAATTTATTATAATACCTTGATTGTTTCCCTTGTAGAAACGTAACTACTTTCATGGCGCAGTGACAAGAAGCTGGGCTGCTAATACGGAGGTACCAGGTTCGATGTTAGTGGTAGGATTTTTCGAACCCGGATGCCTAGTTACCTCTCACATATTGTAAATAAGCCTCTATTACAGCAATTAGTTACTTTAAAAATTGGTCTCAAAAATTGCGACAAAAGCAGCAATTGAGACAAGGGGTGGCGACTAGTGGGACTGACTGCAACTATTTCATGACCACAAGTCTGTAATGATTGGAAAATATAAGAAGATATATGTTTACCTTAACACCGGCACGGGGAAACTTTTGGGAGCGGCCAGTACATGCGTTCGCGCAGCAGGCACTGAGAAATGGTTCTCTATCATAGGTACCGGCCTTGGTACAAACCACCGCACGATTGGTTCGTCCATTTCACTATCATCGCCGCAGTTGCTCTGGTCTACTATGCAATATTCGTCGTCTGTGTTGCTACTATCGCCTCCAGAAATAAGCTGTGGTCACATTAAAAATTTAATTTTATTATAAATATATAGATAAACCGTATTATAAGAATCAAACAAAGCTTAAGAGTACGCATGCTCGCAATTATGTTAAATATAACAGTGTGGAAACGAAAGTGTTTGCACTGCGATGGTGCAAAAAACCAAAGTTCAGTACTATTTTCACTTATTAGAAGTAAAAATCTGATTTTCAGCCACCGATAAAGAGGGGGGCCAAAATATACCTAGCGGTGTTTATTACTGCCATTTTCAATGGTGACAGGGCTGTTGCCTTAAAAAGTTGTCTAAATACTTCAGCAATTTTCAACACCACCCCTCAAATTTACACACAATAATGTTTACACATTGCTGTTTGCCGGTTTAGTAGTTTGTATAAATTTGGTTATAGGTAATTTATATATACAAGCATTTTTGTTTACTTTTTTTCGGTTCGAATTTTTCGGTGTACCCTTGGGCGTGGTCAGTGAATCAGTGATGTCTTTAGTCGGTAACAGTAATGGCGGTGGTGAATCTAAGAGTTCTTCACGTGGTAAAGACTGTGCGTCATCTTCGAGAGATTTCGGTTCAAAATCAACGTTCATCGTCCCTGCAGAAGCTTGTTTTGTATTCATATTAGATTCGTCAGGGAAGAAGAATATTTCCACTCCTTCCTTTTCGGTAGAGTTGTTCAGTTCTTCTTCACCAACTGTAAAATAAAAATATATTCGAGAGTTGTGTACCAACTAACATAATTTAAGGAGAAAAAATGTTTATAACCTTATGTAGAGAATCTGTTTAATACAAAGTTAGTATCAAATAGCTTCTTTTTATTTACAAAAGATTAGCATTAGACATTAAGTTCATATGAAGTTAAATGAAAATTAGACCGTAGATTGATTGAAGCGTAAGTACGCTTTGGCAAGTGCCCAGACTATTCTAAAAAACCCCTAATACAAAAATTCCACAACATATGGCTCGCGAATTTAACCAAGGACTGTTATGATACAAGGCAAGCAATAAGCCACTGGGCCATGAAATCAGTTAAAAACTTTAAAGAAAGTGGCCTAGTTTCCAATGATTCTGTTGAGAAGAGTACCATACAAAATGAGCATTATTTTAAATATTATACAATCACGACTTACCTGTATTATTCGGACTCTCTTTCATTGCTTCAGCCATTAAATCATTGACTTGTTGTATTTCACTTGGGGAGAGTTCCCTTATTTCTTCTATAGGTCGATCGTCTAAACCTGTGTAAAGAAAAACCATTATAATACCAATAATAATAAAAGAAACAGGGCATTCATACACAGAGAGTGAAGGCCATCTATAAACCACTTTCATCAAGTGCGGATTAGAGGCTGTCTCGTGTCCACGAAAGTTGTCTTCGGAATATATCTAGAGAGTACTACCGCCTTACAAACTCAGTTAACAAAGCTTTTAATATGGAGAACAATACCAAAACTTTTTTATAAATTACTAGAGAAGTAATAATTCTTAACAAGTCCAACAGAAAAAAGTATTAATCGTTGTTGTTGTTGGAGAGTTATATACGTACGTACTTTATTTGCGCGACCCTCTGTTGGACAGAATATTAAAAAATCAAGTATTGTGACTATACCGCTTTTTGGATTTGTGTGGTTTATTAGCTTAAACCAACTCATTACTGATAAGGTTGTGGTCCAACTCCGTCAACATCTTCCTGCCCTTTTTTTCGTTTCATATAGAGTCAGCATAATATATTTTCAATCAACACTTACATTAAAAAAAATTTACACGCATAACTTCTTTCACATGATTCATCGATCTTTTTATAGTCTTTCAATGTTCTAGTTAACATTGCTACATAATTTTCCGCATCACGTACGGAGACAAGAAATATCACACCATGACAACTTTTTACGTCTTATTTTTTCTATGAATGTGGCTAGTTTTAAGCTTCCAAAATACACTCACCAACTAGTTGTTCGAGCGGCGGTTCGGAGCAGAGGCTGTGACGAGGAGAGCGCTCCGCGGGCGGCTGCGAATCTCCGTCCACCGCCGCGTACGTGAGCAACCGGCATAGCGCTGACGCGGAGTCCCAGCATGTGTGCACGCTCACCTGGTTGTTGCTCGCAGTCAGTTCCACCTGTGGCTGCTCGCTCGACTGAAATGCCATCACTAAATGTAGTAAACCTGCACTATTTAGAATTAGTACACTTTAAATAAAAAACTACACAGGTCTTTCGATGCGTTACAGAATTTTTTGACATAAATTAAAATAAACTCTTTAGTTAATGAACCATTTTCTCTGCCATCGGTCAGAGGTTTTGCAATGATTTATAGTTTCTAATGTTTAATCAGATATAAAAAAATACTCAGAGATTAGTTCTTAGTGAAATATTAAAATAATTTCTCTAATAATTCAGGTTTAGAACAAATTATTCTCTTTATTTCTAAGACCAGAGAAAACTTACTATATATTTATTAAAATTAAAATTGTTACTCGTCAGAAAAGAAAAAACACAGGCAAATTATATTATTAAAGTTTTTATTAACTGACAGAATAGCAAACCACTTCCTTAACTATACGAAGGTGTCAATTGAAAATAGGTGAAAATTGTAAATTGTGGATTTTTTCGAACCCGCCCAACTGTAACATAACTGTGTTCTGGCTGTCAACATATGAAGCCGTGGCCTTAATTTTACTTGAAATGGTAAACGGAGGTTAAAAGTATATAAAAAAAAATCTTATATTTGAAGTAGTCTATACTTACACCTATAGATTTATCCTCTGTTCTGAGCGATAGTTCGAACAGGTCGACGTCCACCACACAGATGTAATCTTTTTGAACATCGGGATGTTTATCGTCGTCGAGGGGCACCGGCGCGTTGGACTTAGCACCAGTTAAATGCGACAAAAACAAAGTGCACTCCTGTGCTAGGAATCTCAAGTAGGATGTGTTGGTCTCTGGTATCAAGTTACTGGAGACGCTGAAGCTGCCAAGCGTCAGGACTGTCCGTATTGGCAAGTAGAGAGGTCTGTTTCATGAAATCAAAACTGTTTATGTAAATAAAGATAAAAACCCGTATTTAGCCAGGCGTGGTTGATAAATGACCCACACTCTCTCCCTGTGACAAAAACCTAGTAACGAGGAAAAATAAGAGAAACTGATTTTTTTTATTTGAAACAAATGTAGTATCCAATATTTATTTTTAAACTATTCGAATACGTTTAGTAGCTTTCATGACCTATGATAATTTTTTTTGGCACTATAATTGATTTCCGATATTAATACAAAAATAATAAGTTTTATTTACTTGTATAATGTTTATATTAACACATTTTTTAGCACAAAGCAAGTTAAAGAAATGAATTTAAGGCACATAACGAAAAAAAAAATATAATCTGATTTATGATGATGGTATAAATGCACTCACGTGGTTTGATGGTAACGTATTAGTTAATAATTTTACTGTGTTTCAAAGATTAAGAGAGAATTACCTGTAGTCAATCGCACAGTCCCACACGTGCACATGGAGCTCAGACAGTACGGTAGATGGCGTGTATCCCGGTACCGGGAAGTCCAACACGTCCAGAACATCCATTAGTTGACTCAGCCAAGCTATTCCCTTATCACCGCGATGGCGGAGGGTGGCTTGCTCAATGCCCAAAGCAATGCATATAGTCTACAACATTAAAATTTAAACTTTATAACAACTGGCAGTATTAAAAATCCTAAAAAAGATAATATTTTTTTTAAGTTATATTTGCTAACAAATATCTTGATCACGGAGAGATAGAAAAAAGTTGTTTAGTGGTTGTAGCCCCGCTATACCACATTTACACTTTAAACTATTTTTTTGTTCTTTGTAAAAAATCTGTAATAAAAACAAACTAAATAAGTAGAGACTTAGAGAGTGTACTAAAGCTTCCTTAAATTGTGGTTAAATTATTTTTAAGCTTCTTGTGAAAGTTCACATGACGTTAAACGATAATGGAGCCTCAGATGGTGTAACATGCTCACCTGGAATACTTTGACTCTCATAATATACTTGCTATTTCTGTTTTACTAAGATAATCAAAGTACAAGTAAATTAAGTGATATCCAAACCTTTTTTTCTTTTTACCTTTAGATTAGGAGTTTCACCATCAGGCTCAGTCTTTAAAGCGAGGGAGAACATGTCTTTAGGTTCGAGACGCTCTTTAATGATAATTCTTTTACTGGAAGGATAAATAGTACTCTTCAAGTGCAGTGGTAGAGATGTGCCATAGAGACGTAAGGATGGCTTTTCTGATGGTATAGTCAGGAGAGCTGCAAAATATCTTGTACGTTTTAAATGAGTATACTATGATAACATAGTAACAAATTAATAAAAGCTAAACGCAAATGAAGTTTAAAAAAAATAATAAAATGTTAAGGAATTTAAAAAGTTTAATTATAATAACAAGACAGATTATACACCCTTTTCGATCCCTGTTATAACACATTAAAAAAAAAGTATTAAAACTGGAACTAGTCTAGCTTAATTATTTATTTAAGACATAAAAAACATAAAAATGGAAACTTTTTTTTTAATTACAGTTTCATTACGAAACACAATATAAAAGAAATTAGAATGTAGATTGTATAATAAAAACAGAGAGACTTGTAAATTTGAGTTATGAAAGATTTTCAAACATTAGATAAGAAGTCATATGAATATTATTCTAATTAAGCCATAAATATTGGAAATGCAATATGATCTGTCATCATCACCGTTTTAGCCTATTGATCATATATGGATCTATATTCAGGTTAAAGACTCACGTTCATGGTACAAGGTGACCTTCCCGGATCTAAGACAAAGCTGTGCGGTCTTAGAGCGCCCGTGGAGCCCACTCACTTGGCACATGCTCAATTTGTGCGCCTCGAGCACAAGTTCCCCCATTTGCCCGGGCACAACGCGTTTGTTAGTGTCCTTAGAAAATAAAGTTTTTTTTTATTTCAAATGTGTTAAGTGAAATTGCGACTTAAGATAGTGAAGTGTGCTGGCACAAAGTGCTGTCAACGCAGTAGCTTTACAATATAAGGATAGTTAGCTAACTTAAAGTAACAGAAAACCCCTGCCACCATCCAAGCGCCATAGTACGTGGCACCGGTACCAATCCAGGTAGGTAGGTACCTCCGAGTTACAAAGAAAAGCGGTCAAGCGCTGCTCCACTAAGGTAATTGGCATATTATTATGTTATTTTGTAATAGTTATCAGTTCAAAAATGTATATTTTTTATATAATTAGTATGTACTGTTACCACAAGTATTGATCATCTAAATATTGACAACATGTTATAGCACAATGTTTTTATAAATTATTAAATTTAAAGGTAGCTAGTAGGTAATTATCATTATATTTATATATTTATTTTATATCGCACTGGTGGAAGGTCTTTGTTGTAGGAGGCTGTCTAGGTAGGTAGGTACCACCAGTTTTTAATTCAGCTGGCCAACAGTATTGTGTATACATTACTGAGTACCGGTTTGAAGTGCGTTTCAGCTAGTGAATTTACTGGGGTAAGGCGATGTAACTTCATATGTTTGAAGCGACGAACTTAATGCGGTGTAATGTTTATCCTAATTAGCGTTTTATTGTTATATGACCATCAGGTGATTGGCGTGCAGCTCTCGTCGCTTCGTGAAATAAAGGTTAATAATACCATGCATTAATAACGTGACTTACTCTAACTGGTGCAAAGATTGTCATTAATCCTTTGCCGATTTTAAGAGTAAGACAGAAATTATGGCTCTCATTGTCTCTGTTTTCAGGTAAAGGTTTGGTGTTGCCGATTCCCTTCTTCAGTTTGTTGTCATATGTGGAATAATAGAGATTTTCCTCTTCTGATGATGTACTATCGGTGTCCGAATCTATGGATTAAAATCATCAATAAATTTTACTATTTTATATAAAGGAGAAATGCCACCAATATAATATTGCAAAATAATAAATTATATTAAAGAATTTGTGTACCTTTTCTTACAAGGGGGAATCCAGTTCGTTTATCCACCAAGCTGGTAAGTGTGGTTTGGTAGATGACATAATTAATTATTGAATAATTGACTCTTTTTTTAGCTTTTTAATTACATTATTTTATTTTACAATTTGATATAAGTAAAAATATTTTTTTTCGTTACGTCTTTAACTTTTTAAGTAATTTTTTTTGTCTTCATAGAGTTCATGGACTGAGAAGTGTGCACAAAGCCCATGTTACTCTGGCCTTTTATATGTTGACAGATTGAACACATCAATGTTATTATAGTAGTAAATTTACAATATGAGTGTTGTAGCGGGCAAGGTATATTTAAAAAACTAACAACATTTAAAAAAGCCCCGAAACCGAACCCGTTACGTCTATGTTATAAGGCAAGCGCCAAGCCACTGCGCTCTGGAAGCGTATTTATTTACATATAAAACGTTCTTTGTGGGCTTGCTAACCGTTAAGTAATATTGTGAATATGACACTGACCGTAACCGGCGCCTTTGCACATCCCAAAGGCGGGGTAGATGTTCCCGCACATATGCGGGCTAATCTCGAACTGGTCCACAATATGCGGCTCCCACAGCAGCAGATCAGAATTAATGCGATTGTAGATTATCTCGTACAGTTGCTTTGATCTAAAAGCAATATATTATGATATAAAAAGGATTTATTTTTGAACCAACTTTAACGTGTTATGGTATTTAGGGCGCTTTAATTAGCGATTTTACAGAGTAAATAACGTCCGCATCTTTTCTCTTTCCTGTAAAGCAAAAAAAAATTCTATACTTACTCAAGTTGCAAACTCAGTATAGGCAGGTTAAAATCCAGGTGTATGATGGAATTCTCTACAGAGCTACTAGTGAATTCTGCCATCTCCTCTTCAGTGCCGGGCACTATAAGATCTTCTTCGTGCTCTGGAAAAAGTTTAATGAAAAAAATACAGTCACTTATTATCTCATATTAAGTGCATTACGGAAAAAGGTGATGAAGTTTAAAACCACAGTTCGGATTGTGTTCATGTTTTTAACTGCGGGTTCAATCTGTTTTAGTTTCCTTTGTTATTTTCTAATGCCTATAGGAACGAATGCTGTATATGTCTATAATTTTGTGGGTATTACTTGCCTGAAATTGTTACTGTTTAATAATTAACAAACAACAAGTGTTACCTTGCTTATTTTCATCTTTTGTTATGCCTTGGTGCGCCACCTTTTTTCCGCTGAACGGACTTGGCGACGTGCTCTTTAAATTGTTCATTATATACATGGAGGTCGTCATAGGATTCGACGCCTTCGGCCTGAAGTGCAGCTCGTCGTGCAGTGAATCGAAGAAACCCCGGTTCGTTTCTCGTGGTTGGAATGTTATTGATATCCTGCAAGAGATAAAAAATATGTGCTAATTCTCCTTTTTATTATCCTAGTGTCACTAATAATTTTAGTATTCTTTTGAATTAAATGTAAAGGATTTACAAGTAATTAAAAATAATAAAACTCAGTTAAATAGTTTTTTTTTTAAATGTTGAGTAAATTATTTTTTACAATAATTTTTTAAAATTATTTGTCTCTTTCGTCAAATACTTAAGTGTGTATGCTTATTTTAGTTAAAAAGTTTTTTGCATCTATAAATAATATTTATGTAATTGACTATGTATACACTGATATTTAAAAAAATCTAATGTTATATATATAACTTGTATTTTTCTATAGGGTTGTAATTAACATATCCTCAAAAGGTATCGCCTATGGCAAACAAATACAACAAAACATTTTTTTATCTTCAATAAGCTAACACTTGACCTCAATTTTACAGTGTTAGGTGATAATAAGGCTGAAAATGTTAGAGCCTTTTCACCCAGAATATTCTGGTTCCAATACGTCAGCTGGAACACAGCAATGTTACTATGACGGCAGATTTACAATATGAGGGAGGCAGCAAAAGATATGAGCAGAAATGAAACAAGGCCCTAAGTGCAATAAAACATAGCGATGCGCCGTGCCCACATATTATAACTTTGAAGTTAAATTTAAATACATTTATATTTTGTACTTACATAGGCAGGGGAGTGGTAGTGTTTCCCTTCAGCATGTTCTCTTCAAATGAAGCGATGTCCATTGTTGATTGAGCTACGTGAGTCGGCGTTAAGTGTTCATTTTCCTATTAAAATAAAATTATTTTAAAATAAGGGATGCATAAAGTGTAAAAGAGAGAGTAAAAAAAAGCTTACGCAGTAATATAGTTGGAGGGTGGTGGCTTTTAATGTGAGCGTGGTGGGCATGGTGCGCACGCTGGCAGCCCGCTGCCAGCTGGCTGCGGCTGCGTGAAACTGGAACAACAAGTAGTCGGGACGGACGCGGCGCGACTCGTAGTTAACTCCCGCCCGTAAATCCGCTATTGGGAACCTAGTGGTTACATTACAACAGTGCTATAGTAAAAAGCTGGCCGGAGCTGTGGGAACATATTTTGTTAGTGAATGTGTTACAAAGACCGTTTACGACTTAATAATTTATTATGGTGCCCAGAATCCAATGTGCACTGTTTACACACAGAGTAATGACTTTTTTGAAGTCTGAAGAAAACTTTACTAAACTAGTTAGGATGATACAAACTTCACCATATTAAGCTTGTCGGTTTTTTATACATAAATAAGATAAGCCACCTCAACCGATACACGGAAATGGTTATGGAGCCAAATTATAGTATGCACTATAATATGGGTCCAGAAATAGGCTGTGCGATGGTACTTCCCCAGACAGACGTTTTCACCAGTAAAATGTAGTAATAATTACCTAAGTATCACGTTGAGCTGTGGGCAGTTCAACGCGAAGTTGACCTGGTTCTGAGGTGTAGACACGTTCACTGTTATGACGTTATTTGAAGGGAAGAAAGTTGCCGACATCCGCTCCATCAACGTCAGTTCCACGTCCACGTAAAAAGGTGTGCATTTTACTCTGAAATTAAAATATATTTAAACACAGTCCAAGCAAAGACTTTTTTCATGTAGAAAAGCAAAATCGATAAGGGTTTTATTAAAGTTCTGTGAAATTACTGAAATTATAGGATATTCCATCCATGTCTAAAACTGATGATAGCGATATTATCCTAACTTTATTAAACAGTACTTAGTTTACTCACATAATGTCTGTAGACGGAGATCCCAGCTTTTTTTCGCCAGATACCCTCATGTATTTGGACGTTTGTTTAAAGTTGATTTTTATATTTGGCGCTGGTATAGCACCACCACCATCCGAATCGTCTGTAAAGAGGTTAACTTGGTAAGTATTTATTCTATAAGGCTATATGTTTTACCGATATTATGTATCAAAAGTTAAGAACCTTTATTTTCGAATCTTATCAAATCAAAACTTTGAGGTTTTCCATCATCCTGGGGTTCTTGTTGAAAATATAAACACTCCCGTATCAGTACATTTCTGATGGCCGCTTCGCATAACGTTTGACTTCCGTGCGAAGTTACCTTTTCACTTCCATCTAAACTCATTTCCGTTGTGAGTATCCTGAAAAGAGTAATTATATAATTACTAAAATCAACATTTAATTATAACTAAAATTTCATGTACAAAGCAAGATAATCTGAAGCTAGATTTTGATAAAACTTCAGTCATCCAGAACTTCATTATCGCTTACCACCATATGAATTCAGGTGAATTATTGGATCATTGTACATAATAAGTAAGCAGTATATTTTACCTTTTCGTGAGAACAGAGCTATTAGAAATAGAAATAAAAAGTGTAAGAAGTTACCCTCAACTTAATTATATTAAACAAATAACTATTTTGAAGGTAGATTGGTGCCTTTTTTTTAATAATACACACCCAACTTAATGTTTCTACTGTGGGACCTCTTCTAAAGGAGCGAATCAAGACCATCTGTTCACGAAAACTGGTTTTCAACAGATTTTCAGGCAAATCAATTTCCTCACGATGTTTGCTTTAGCTAAAGCACGCTCCGTGAGGGTTGAACTCGCGCCTCTTTTACCCGTATAGTGCGCATGACCTCTCGTTAATAACCAGGCTCACACCTTAATATTTTTAACAAAGTGTTAGCTAATTTCTTACCTTAAATGATTTCTTTTGGTCGCCTTATCCAAGGCATCATTAACTCTATGCGTTTCTCTCCGATCCTCATTCCGGCAGAAGGTCTCCATACTGTGAAAGAATTCTCTTGATGCTTGTTGCATTTTGAGCATGGATGCAGGAGATATATAATCTGTGCCCATTGGCGCGGGTGCAAGAATATCCTAGAAAATATTGATTATCATTTAATAATGCAGACTAGAAAAACACGTATTACGTAAAAGCAAATAACTAAGCATATTTCCCCGCTCTAAATGATTGTCCTGGAAAACCATACGCGACAAATATAGGTGATTGATTTTTACAATATAATACCGATCAATAAACAGAGTGAAAGATAATTTGACTGTTAAGGTATTGATAGATAAAGGTTTGTATTCAACACACGTTGTCAGCGTGGAATGAAGGCCTACGCTCAGCAGCGGGTGTTTACCGGTTGATGATGATAACATGTTTGGAGTTATAGTTGTAATGTTATTAATTTTCAAATGTTTGATGTTCAATGAATTGTATAAGTATCATAGCTTTGTTATTACCTTGTGAAGCAGAATGCAAGAGAATGATGACATTCTCAAACTGATGTGCGACACTTCTGCTGTGGGATCACCATCGATATGCGGAACTACAAGGCAAAGGAAATCAATGTAGTTTAGATAGTTTAAAGCCGAAATTTATCATTATTTTCATGCTAAATTTCGAGTTAGATGTAATAAGCATTTAATAGTATATTTGTTTTAAAAAAGTCAGAAGTTGCCATTTCATGACTTGAGGATATCCATAAGAGTAAGAGCTTCTCTTTGCTTCTCCGTGGATGAGATCACGATAAGGAGAGAATCAGATTGACACAAGGTCGCCAGGTTTCTTACTGGTGATAGGTCTCTGATTCCGGAGACCGTCTAAGTATACCACCGCAAAGCGTATTTCTGCCGCCAGTTACTATAGTGCAAACATTATAGTAATTGGCGTTGTAGCTAGTGAAATTATTGGGTTAAAAAATTCTCAACGTCTTAAGGCTGCGAGCATAATGAGGAGCAATGTATCATCCTATCTAGCGCGCCATAGTGATGAACGAGAGTATCATTTACCATAGAGAAAACGCTTCGGCGCTTTTTCGATTAAAAAAAAGTTTGAGCTGATGGTAACACATAATTATAAAACCGGGAACATTTGCATCACAATTTTCATTTAAAATATTTTTAAACAATTACTTCTTTTGTTTCTCCTAATCCTTGGTTCTGCTGCAGGGACACTGGAGGTCATACTAGCGCTCATAGAGCTAACAGATGATGTAAAGCTCTCCGTCATATAGTTCTGAGATGTCATTGGGTGGAACTTTTCACTTTCTGCATCACTGTCATCTATAATTTAATCAAAAGAATTAGAAAAGTTTTAGGTAAATCAAAAATGTTGTTATTGTTGTCATATAAACGGCATAGAAATAATCAATCTTACCAAAGCTTGGTCCTGACCAGCCATACATGTGTGTTGGTTTATTATGCTTCTCCATATTCCCCTGCAGTTGGGCTTCTATTAGTTGGAAATCGGCCAGCTTCATGGGCTTGCATTGCATACTTACACCACTCGAACGAAGAGGCAAATTGCTACCAATGAAAGTTTTACCAAAATAAAACTAAATGGACATTTACAAAAAGTTATGTTTTAAAAAGTCTTATAAGTCATTCTCATCTCTAACAGCCATGAGACGTCCATTCATTGTCATAGGCCTCCTAAAAAGATCTAAAGAAGCTAAAGACTCGAAAGTAACTATGATTCGATAGACAGATTTTAAACTAAAAGACATTTTTTTTATTCTCAAGAATGGGTTATACTTAACCTCAATTTGACAAGGTATTAAGTGACAATAAACCAGTGGACAGTTAAGTGTTCTTATCCAAAATAGTGGAAGCTGTCATATTTTAAAGACCGAGAAAAAACTATTGTGTTATGGCGGTAGATTTACATTATGAGAGTAGTTCCTAGGTGGGTTCAAAAAGACTTAACTGGCAGTAATATTAATGTAATAAATAAATTGAGCTTTACAACATGTGGCCATGGAAGCAACCTCTGTTACAAGACAAGCGCATAACCATTGGCGCAATCAGTATACATCACAAATTGGCTTTAAAATATTTTTGGTCAATTAAATAGGTTACTACCAAAATATCAGGCATTAACTATTACATAATTCTTACCTCGTATCTTCTAAATCTGGTTGGTTCAAAGCGTCAACTAGTTCTATTATAGTATGTAATTGTCTTGGTGTCAAAAATACTATCAAAGATCCTAACAACATCTTCACTTCAATCTTGGGCCCTTCAACTTCTTCAGAATATTTCAGTTTAAGTGTCAATTCCTGTTGTCCAGTTAGCTTGGCAAACACAACAGGCTCTAGCTGACTAGATTTTTCTTCAGGAGTAGGTTCTTTGAACTCTCTTTGATTTGAGTCTCCACCAATAATTTCTTTAATAGGATCAGATTCAATAGTTGAAATGACACTTCTTGTTTCATAAAATACATCGGATATAGTGCTTTGGTAGTTTGAGTCTGGTGTTTCAGCAGGTGTATCTGATTTACCAGTTTGGGACGATACAGATTTTTCCATTGTAAGACTTCTCGCCATAGTCCGAAGTTTTGATGGAAATTCATCTATGTATAATGCAACACCACTAAATTTAATTTTTTTGTTTGTGTATGTTGCCACAATATATGTTTTCGATTTGCCAGGGTCGGTTGATTCCGGGACAGGTTCTGAACCAGCTTCATCATAGTAGTCAATGCTACAAATTATCACAAATTGCTCATATACACAAAAAGTTTTAAATAAAAGAAGTTATATGAAAATGTTCTATATAAGAAATTTAATAATTAACAAGTTCATATACACTATAAAACTTACTTTTGAATGTGAACTTCTAAAGCAATGCCTTTGATACCATTTTTGGGCACATGTTCTATTCTAATTTTGGTGTTGACAAATTTAACTTTTACTCTGCTCAAAACTGGAATAAAAAGTGTAAGTGTAAAACACTAATAAATAAATAAATATAAAAATATGCAAAAACAACTACTTGCACAAAGTTTCTATTAATATATGAGAATATTATCTAAGCTTCACCAACTTTACCCTCATTGCATATCACTTATCATCAGGTGAATGTCTCGCTTGTTTCTTTGCCTAGTTAAATAAAAAAAATGGTCATTTAACATTATTGGAAATTAAATCAATTTAATACTTGACTTTTCTTTCTTGCGACAATTGGCGGTATCTAGAAAAAAGTTTTACCTGAATCAATGGCATGTGCAAACATTTCAATACCCTCCACTGGATTGGATTCTTGTGGTCCTGCTTCTTCTCTGAGACACTCTGCAGCCAGTTGCATTGATGATGACATTGACGACCACATTGACTCCAGCATTGATGATACTGATTAAATAATAATTAAAGGAACATATATAAGACATTATTAGTTCTCTGCAACTGTTTTCACTAGTAAATGAGTTATAATATGGCCCATGGTGTGATGGGTAGGTTAATAAATTGTGTAATACAACACTATTACAATTAATACTTATGTCTTTTTTATATAAAATAGTTTACCTGGCTCTGCTCTCACTTTCGGTTGTACTGTGAGTGATAGTCCATTAACTTCGATGATAGAATCATCTTTTAATAATGTTGACCAAGGTATGGTTACCGTAATTTCTTGCATGTGCCCATCAACTATTTCCAATGGCCAATTTTGTGAATCACCCAGTTCATTAAGAGCCTTAAAAGAAATAGTAGCAACATATATAATTTCAAGTAATTCATGTCTATAAGTATATATATTTATGACTTGGTGAAGATCACAGAATATTTTTAATATAATTGCTCATTTGGGGGCCCCCTGATAACATATTTTTATTGTTATTAAAATAAAAAATTATTTGTCAGAAACCATATAAGGGCTAAAGTTCTTTAAATACCTGCAATGATTTTTATATTATAACAATAAACTCATCCAGGTAATTTTTCAAAGAAAAGGGATCCATTACATTGATTTAAATATCATAAAATTGAAATGTTATGATATGTATTCATTGATACTTACCAACACCAATACATGTATTAAGCATTATGTCACTTAATTTTTTTCTGTGGTTAGCGATAATTTAATAAAAAAAAATATTACAAAATGCTGCTCTCTTAGTGTAATAAATAAACTCATTTAGAATGCATAGGTTTATAAATTGTCCATTCCATTAATGTGCACTTATTACATTTAATGATGTAATATACAAAGACTTTATTTCCATCTCTTAATTTTTTAATATTAGCATATGTTTACTATTTAAAGTCATCAAACATTTCAAGTCTAAACACTTATCAGTTACATAAGATAAAATAACTTTTAAAGTAGTATTTTTTATCTACCTTCACTTTAATGTTCAGTTCTACAGTTTTCTAGGTTCATATTTTGTGATCTACACGAGTTAAAAATAATAAAGCAATACTAGTGATAAATTATTTATATTTAACAATAAAAGATCGTCTTTTTTAAAAAAAACATGTGAACTACCACATGTTTTTTCAAATGGATTGATATAGAAAGTTTATAAATCCTTATCCAAAAATTTAATTAAACGATTCAACAAAATGTTTTATGCAAGTAGAACCAAGAATCGTGACTCAAAGATAGCTCAAGGAATAAAATGAAAAGTGAAGGTAGATTATTTTTATTTTATTTTATCATTATATTTCATTTCGTGTAATATCTAGAATAAATATATTAAGAAAAACTGTCGTAAAACTACATACTTTACGTTTCCTTTGTTTTACAGGCAAAATATTTACACGTGGTAATAAAAATAATGCGCACTTTAGTTTGGCTTTCAAATAGCTAAGTTTTAAGAACTACAAATTATATATAGTTTTATAGGTAAGTAAATTATAAATACAAATTATATAAAAATATTACCTCGCAGTCAAGGCTGACATCGCACACCGTTCCAGTTCCATTGTACAGATCGACACTCAGCTGATCTAAAGTCAGTTTTTCTTCAAGGAAGTTTCCAAGATAACGCTGTAATAAATACCTGCATGCCCTCTTTTTGATATTTTCGGACCATGGCAGATACCACAACATTTTTTAAATTATTTTGAAGATCATTACACTATGAATTTTTACTTTTGTGCGTAATGACTATTGTGATTTGCGACTGACTGACTTAAGCACGTAAATAAACATAGCGTTCCGTTTCAAACACCAAATGTTTTATCTTTCATTAAAAATACAGGTAATAAATAATTTTGCACGTACTGTTTCCGTCACTAGTAATTTAAATTTAAAATCGAATGTATCTTGTTTGGTGATACGATCCCTGATATTTTATTAAAAACCCAATGCGTAAATAAGAAAATAATTATCTAAAACAAATTGCAGATTGTAGTTTTCGCACAAAATGCCCACACATGTAGTGATTGTATCCGCGAATTAATATCAACCAACCCGCACAGGCCCAACTTCGTGAATAAATCGTATTTACTCTCTGCGAGAGAGAAAATGCCACGAGTTTCGGAAGTGGCTTTGTGGTACTTTGTGATAGTGGTAACATTAAGAGTGCAGCTAATATCGATGAATCGATATAAAATGAGAAATAAATATGATACACAGTTGAAATAAAAAGGAATTTGAAAAGAATTGTTTGTGAAAATATTGTACATATTTTTTTTTGTTACATTGGTTGAACATTAATTTATTATATATTTCAGATATTTTAATTGTGTCCGTAATTTTAATGTTTTATTTCAAATTGGCAGTGTCCATATTTTTAATACAAATTAAATAGTCATGAAGTTTACAATAATGAATCGTAACTGTTTAAAAATTAATACATTCTTTTCAATATCAGCATAAATGATCTGGAAATAAATATGGTAGCATATCATTAAAAAACTGAGTCATTCGAAACCCCTTGAATGAACATTTACACGGAACATGTTTTGTTACAGCTTCCTTGTATTGAAACAATAGATCGTATCAAGGAACCTAATGAAATACCGTTTATATCTAAACAGTTATGGAACTTAGTATGAGTCGTGTTCGTAACCCTCACTATAAGTTATCAGTAATGTATTTAAATAGAAACCGTTTATGTTTTTTTCTTTTTTTAAGCTTAATTGATAACACTAAGGAATTTATATTTCTTAGAAATATAGAAGCAATTGGAATTCCTTATTATAAGATATTGTTCAGCATAGGTGATTGCAAAGGTGATGTTATATTCTCAATTTTAGCAAATATTTGCATGTATAATAATGTTAACATAAGTTAATAATTATTTTTTTATAGAAAGCGTTCTGTACTTTGAAAGGAAAGTGTGGCCGCAACTTCGAATGAACAGAGTATATGATATTTATTACAAGAGTAACAATCGTAAGTATCTCCATATATTACAAATTTTTTATTCATAAATATTAAAGTACTGTATTTTTTTTAAGTATTTAAGAGAAAATTATTAAAAATATGCAATAATTTTTATTTGCTCTCCATAAAGAATGAAAAGTTTAACAAAGGCAACTTATTATTATTGATATGTAGTTTTATCTATAAAGGACAAGAATATTTTATCTGTTTTATTATACCGTTTTTAATTTTTTTTCAGATAATGTAGAGGTATCACGAGTCGAGTTAAGGCTTGTTATTAATGATACGGCCTGCCAAGCCTATTCAAAAAACGGTGTGGGTGCCCGTGAATTTGCAGCGACGCTATTCTTACCTACGAATTTAGCAACAGTTTTTTATACTATGACTATATATACATGTAGTAAAGACATATTTGTAAATAAGACTGATGAAGACGATTTTCAAATGTTGCCATTTTACATTAAACGCAGGGAAATTTAGAAATACAATTATTTTTATAACAGGAAATTATATTATTATTCGTTAAATATTTTTAACGATTAATTAAAAATGTCTAGAAAACAAAAAACAGTAAACAGATTAACTATTGGCTATTTCAAGTTAGCTACATATTCATTTATTATCCAACTAAGCGACTGCATGTGCGGAGCTCTTGGTAAGTGAAACGCTTGCTCAAATTAAATGTGGTGCTAGTTAGGATGTCCATACTGCAACACGTAGTGCTTCTTACATTAAAACAAATGTAAAGTATCGCTCATCCAATAATTTGATTATATAAAGCGTTTTTAAAACCGATGGACAAATGGTCGTAAACTTCTGTTTAGCACAAATACTTACCAGCAGAGATTTACCAGGCAAACATTAATTAATCTATAAAGTATTCAGTCTTAATACTGTGTCTTATTAAATTATTAAGATTAGTTTAAGACTTTGAAGCTTGAGGATCCCTCAAGAAAATTTCGCAGGACAAAGGTTGAAGTGAAATAGGTTTAAATTCTTTATTAAATCACCTTGTACCAAATTTTGGAATATTAGTTCCAATTCAAATTTATTAACTTAAGTTTAAAAAATGTTTTATTTTCATTTTATAAGAGTCATTAGAAATTTAAAAAATGGATAGGTTAAACTTTTATTTTCAATTTAAGACAGAAAGAGTTTTTAATTTTATGACACATACAATTACTGGTGAACAATAAGGCCTTTTTATTAAAAAAATGTGTTATATTATGAAAGTTTGTGGCTATATAAAAATTTTCTTTATTAATTTTTAAGAGATTATTTATAAAATATCTAAATTTAGCAACTTTAATATTACTAGCCTTCTAAACAATGCCCATAATAAAGTTTCAATAGTTAAAAGTTTTAAATTAATTTTACTCGCCAGTAATGGGTACTTTGTTTTTCGTTATGTCGTATTTGTGGGCATAATAAATGGAATACAATTGAATTTAATTTTGAAAATTAGAAATGGATTCAAAAATCCAATTTTAATTTTCAAAATTAAAATAAAATAAACCATAATTCCATGCACGTAATGTTTCGCTAAAATCAAGATGTCGTCTGCAGTTTTTGTGCAGACGATGTCTGCCAATTTGTTTATGAGAAAACGTCTGCTTTACTGTTATTATGTTATATAATTCACACTGCCAGTAAACTATATGTTTATAGTTAACTTTACTGTTTTTTGATCTGAATAGAGACCATGAATCATGGATTAATACTAACATAGATAACATTACGCACGTAGAGTAGAAAAGAGAAGAGAGAGTGCAAATTTCAGAGAAGGGCATTTGCCCGAAAATATAGAACATTCTCTTTGTGATCTTTTCTAATAAAGAAAATAGCGGTGAGGTTAAGATCAAACAAAATTTGGAGACCGTAATCCAATAATCCACTTAAGGAGAAGTTTACGAAGTGTTAAATGAGCGTGTAATGTAATTACGAAACATTTCTTACTTTCGCTGAAATGTTGCCTGCGGGTTAACAGCGAGATTTACGCGATAGAAGCCGTCTACACGGTATTAAAACCCCGCTGTTTTTATTGTATGTTTTGATGTTACAATTGAAGCGTTAGCATTTTTGCCATACTTAACATTGTGTGTAACTCTATTCAGTGCTACATGGAGTAATTATTCGAGTACCCAAGCCTCGCTATTACTCCTTTATTATAGATTAACTACGCATTATGTTTTTTTTTATTATTGGGCGAGGCCTGTGCTTAGCAGACGGCTTCAATTGGCTGGTAATTTAATGTAAAGATTTTCTCGTAAAGAAAAACGATGGTATGTAGAAAGATCAACCACCAGATACATGTAAAATTTTATGAATTCCAGATATTTTATACCAAGGACACATGTTTAAGTAATAAATATTCTTGAAATACATTAATTGCAGTTTAATTTAAATATAGCTCATTACATAAATCAATTGGTAGATAGAACGTAGTGAGCTCCTGCGGCGATTCCTTCCCAAGTTTCCGTGACGATCTGTTCCACGTATTCAGGCGGTACCAGGAATCCGTACTCGTAGCCGGGGAGTTCCAGGGTGTAAGTCAAGGGGATACCGACGGCACGCGTCCAGTCCCGGGAAGTCCCGGTAGTGAAGTACAATACGTGTGCTGCGTTGCCCACAACGTAGGGGTCGGCTTTCTCAAGGGCTAGCTCGTCGATAGCAGTCGCCATTCTTACTCCTGCCACGTGAAGTATCAAACCGTTTGATGGCAGCGTTCCTATAAATTATAAATATGCATATTTTTAATGAGTTTTTCTGAAGGCCTTAACAAAGAAAAAACATACATAAAGGTTGACCAAAAAATTTGCTTTAAAACTGCATTAAAACTTATTGCTCCACCTAACATAAATTTTTAGCTAGGGACCGTTAAAACCTTAAAACACTAGGTGGGCCGACAGATGTGTCCGGGAGTGTATATCATAGCATTTTCTTAAAGAGAACATATAACAATAAAGTACACTACAGTGAAGATTACCGGGTTACAGTTTGATTCTCATTATTTTGAGATTATTATCCATCTTTGTGTAAAGAAAAAAAATATAATATATCGAAACGCAACATGAGGTGCGCTGTTGCTTTTAATGATAATTAACGTCTTATGCCTTAATGCGAGAAGTATAATGTGATGCAGTATATATACTCTAACTAGCGTCGCATTGTTGCAGATTCATCACTTATCATTACTTGATCGTATCGTCTGGTCGTTTAGTTCAATTAAAAAATTATAATGATGTCAAATAAAAAAAACTTACCATTATGACCCCAAGCATATAAAAACATATTTCCAAAACTGTGCACCGATATGTATAAAGCGGCGCGGTTTAAGTTCTGTAGGACAACATCACGGATGACCCGGATTTCCGGTTCTGAGAAGGCGGCGGGACCTTCGTATATCAAACTGCACGGGTTAGCACTCGCTGCGCTGGTACCCCAGTAGTGGGCAAAGTTGCGGTTACCGTCAACTCCAGGGCATTCTTCAGCACCTTCGTGCGCCTTGGAGCGAGTTTTACGCCACATCCGGTCCTACGTAAAATTGATAACGTTAATAATTTTAGTATAAACTATTTTTGTTTTTTTTTTTATTATTAACTATATCCGTTTTTATTATATTTAACTTATTTTGTACATAAACATCAAATATACTTTCAGCAACCCATGACTCGAAGGTTACCTTGTTTGTAAATTTCAATTGACTGAGTTTTGTTTCAAAAATAAAGTATAATATATAATAATTAAATTATAAAGAATTGCTTCATATGTTTACATAATTAATAAACGTTATATTATTTATTTGTATGTAAACTTGAGACAACTATAATAGATTCGATTATTGAAATGGGTTTCTAGATTACTGAAAATTATTTTAAGATTCGATGCTACAACTATGGAAGGATTTCGTAAACGTTTTCTAAATTAATATATAAATGCGTTTTGTTAAGTAACTTGTATGTTGTATAAATTACTAATTGTATGCGCCGTCATGTTTCGTATTTACAAAGTCGCAATCCGGATTTCGCTCACGAAATGCCTTCTGACAACAGTAAATCATTATTAAACGACGCGTCTGTAGTTCGTGTGAGGGAAATCAGTCACGTAAGGAGGTAGGCAATTTTCCCGAGTTATGTTAAAGGTCATATGTATAGTTATTACTTTACGTGTACTGGTACTGGGCCTGCAAGGAAACTAATAAACGAAATACTAAAACACAACATGGGTATGACAATTGAAATACATGTAATTAATATTTTTTTAAGCATTAACGTTAAAGCCAGATCAAGTTTAGTTAAAGCCACCTGTCCACTAAGGTTTCTTTAATACTTCATTTTTTATTTATATCGTCCTCTGAATTATTGATTACCACACTGCATTTAAAAAAAATATCCGCTTTGTAAACTGGGGATGTTTAGAACATAAAGACGTTAACTCCCTGAGCACTTAGGAAACTAGATTAAGTAAAGATTTCGAGTTTGCAGTTAGTTTAAACTCTATTTGTTTGTCTCTCTATCAATACCTAAGATTGAACGTTAACATATAATGAATGAAACTTAAAGTTAAGATAAAGCAATGACTGTTTTAGTTTAATGAATGTGGTATTCGTAGGATCCTATTTAAGTAAAAGTAATTTCTTTCGTTATGAAATTTAGTTCGCCAAAAAAGATTTTGTTTGCTAAATAGTTTAACAATAATATAAAACTTATTAAAATAATCTACCGGCTGTATATTGCTTTAATACCATAATCTTATCACACGGTATTGTAAAATAACAGAATACCGTGTTAATGTAACGATAAAGTAAAAGCTATAAAGAAGTATTCAGTACCTATAGATAATTCTTCATTACGGCAGTTTTTTTGTGATAATTTTTATAAGTAATTGATACAAAATATTTAAAATATATTACGAATATTCATATAAAATACCTAACTATGCAACTTTCGAATCCGTATGACCCTTCTACTTCAAAAATAATTATTTCTGCTATATAAATTCCTTTAAACGCTGTGGCAGTTCTAACTGCTTATGTAGGTATTTGGTTCGATCACAGGGTTACATATGGAGTTTGAATGCTAGCTACTACCTTCATATTGTAAATGTGCCTCCATAGCAACATTATTGTATTTCGGCTGTCAATATATTACAGCCAGAATAAATTTAAAGGGATAGCTAGCTTCACCAACCACTGTGGTTGACACATAATACCATACAAAGTAAGCAAGTGGTAGTCGAGTTAAAAAACATACGTCTTTTTTAATGAATTCAACGATCATGTTAACGATTATATTTTTCATACCTCCTCGATAGAATATTCGTAGCCATCAGGATTCGCTAGCGGTATGATCACCCAATCGAGTCTATTCGTTAGATTATTGTCCACAATATCGACCACGAGTTGATGGATGATGTAGAGCGCGACAGGTGGTGTGACCCATTCGCGAGCATGGACACCAGCGTCAATAATGATGACTGGCTTCCTCGGGTCTTCGAAGCGCGTGGTGGAGATCCTCACGTATTTGATCTGACGACCTTCATAGCTAAGCGCTGGATTGATTACTGTCACTAATTCGGAGTATTCGTCGCCCAATTGGTCGAGGTATTGGTTAATCTATAAAACAAGAAAGCTTTTGAGAGTCGGTTATTGTGGGCAGACCAATGAGTAACTAGTGTTTTTTTTACAATACCTCTTCATAGCTATAGTAAGTGTCCCAGCTAATCGATCGGCCATTTTTCTTCGCGGCATATTTCGCCCTCTTTATTTTTGCATCCTCGTCACGAAGAATACTAAAGTAAATTAAAAATAATGTGTTAAAATGTACTTATCAAAAGTCTTCAGAGTGTCATGAGAAGTAAACATACGAGTATATAGTGATGAATATTTGTAATTAAAGCGCCTCACAAAAACGTCAACAAAAATTGACTGGTGGTAAAAATAACTATTTAAACTGAACTAAAATTTTTGAAAGGACGAACGTAAGTTTATTGCATACATATTTATTATTCAACTTGGACCGTTGAATTCAAAACATTTTTATTAAAAGTTTTAGTTTCTCTTTCATAAGTGGAAATTTTATCGCCGGTTTGAAAACTTACGAGATTGGACTGTCCAGAATTTTTTAAGTAGAGAGTTTAAACTTTTTATTTGTATTGCGATAATTCTGTACTAGAAATGTTATATGAGAACTGATCGACTTTTTTATTGTACATACTCAAGTATTGCTTAATGTAGTAAATATAAACAGGCCCTGTTAATATTCTCACTGAGAGAATTAAGACCATTTATCTATCAAGCGGACAGCGCAATGCCGTTTGGAGTGGAGATAGGCTCATGATGATGATGACGATCCATCATGCTATCCAAGTACGGGATAGTGCATTACAAAAATGATATCTAATTGGAGATTCCTTAAAAGCAATAATTTGACCATTTGTCTTCATGTAATCTTTGTAGTTCAGAATTATACGTCAATCGGCTGATGATGAATCTTTCTGGTACAATATAGTATTTACTTTTGTTACTCACTCGGCAAGGTTGTCGACTATCTTGGTGTATTTCATTTGTTTTTGATCGAAATATTGCAGCCATTTTGGTTTATCTTCTGGTGAGAGCCTCACAAGGGCCTCCAGTTTCCCGGAAGCGGATCGAGCAGCCGGAGTCGCCGATATGATGTCTAGGTTCGCTTCTAGGGCGCCGATTTCTTCCGACGCTCCCGCCACACGATATAATTCATGTCTTTGGTAAATAAATATAAAATTATTAAAAACACGGAATAATTTAGATATTTATATTTCATGTAGAAAAAACACGAAGTTAGAAACAAAAACTAAAAAGTAAGTAAAACCTATTTTGCTTTACCCATAAATTTGTCATAATAAAGTTTTGCTGGAAATACTGACTTCTATTAAGTCTCTAAGTTTACAAACGCCGGTAGAAATGGTCCAAGCAAGGAGTCTGAGTTATGGAGTAGTGTTGTATAATTTATATTCAATTTGCCTTCATAACTAATATTAAACTTGGTCCAGTGCTGTGTTAACTACATGCACAGTACGAACGCTAAACCTAGCCTCTTGGCACTGTACCAAGTTGCGGCGTTAACTTTGCTCAATTAATGTTCTGTGGCCCTTTATAGCTTAGATAATTCAGATAACGCGACACAATATTCGTGTTAGAAAAGATTATTTATTTAAATATTAACAAATATACTAATTTGTTTAAATTAGAAGGAGGTTCTTCTCCCTTTTATCTTTACAAACGCAAAATAACTTTAAAATATTTCTTTAGCCTTACGTTTTGGTGACGCGAAATATGTAGTTTTGATTGCAAGAATTGTTGCTCTATGTAAATAAGTTAGTAATGACGTTCACCGTTCTCATGATTTTAAATAAATTCACAATTGAATCGAATATGTTGTAAGAGTATAAAACAGTTTATATTGTATTATTAAACAAAACTATTTAATTTCCACGTCTCTGAGTTTTGTGGACGTCCTCAGTAAATTTTATTATCCATTGGGGAAATCCTCGGCTGAGATCGTTCTACAGCTTTCCATGCGAGTATTATATTTAATTGTTATGTTATATTGTTGATCGTAAACCGAAACATGTAGGCTCTTCTAGGCTATTGTGGTATGTTTATACATGCGCGAGACGTGTCCTACGAGGAAAATGGAACAAAACTGATTTACAGAAGGAAATTTATTCCGGAAGGCCTCGTTACGAGTACAGTAAACAACGTTAGGATTGCTCATTAGTAGCCCTTAGGTCCTTAGGGCCAAGGTGACGGCATGTCTTATTATTTACTTTTGTAATTTTTTTTTATTTGATATCTACCAACGAGTAAAACAATGTATGACAAACGGAACTTAATTTATTGTATGTATAGACATTAATAAAATAATTCGTCAAAACGAAAAACAGAGTTGTTTCTTGTTGTTAAACAGTTATTGCATAACAGTAAATAAATTTGCATTCTCTCAAGGAAATTTAATAACGTTTGTGCATTACTTTAAATAAGTTACTTTATCATTAAAAGTATATAGATATTTTTTCCTTTTTCTTTGTTGTGGTGTGTAATGAAGTATAAATAAATAAATATATAAGTGAATACTTATAAAAACGTTAAATACGAGTATAAACTCGGCCAGGATGATTTGGCATTCCGCGCCTTTGCTTTTTTTCGTTGCAGTCGTTAAATAAATAGAGTATAAAACAGTTTATATTGTATTATTAAACAAAACTATTTAATTTCCACGTCTCTGAGTTTTGTGGACGTCCTCAGTAAATTTTATTATCCATTGGGGAAATCCTCGGCTGAGATCGTTCTACAGCTTTCCATGCGAGTATTATATTTAATTGTTATGTTATATTGTTGATCGTAAACCGAAACATGTAGGCTCTTCTAGGCTATTGTGGTATGTTTATACATGCGCGAGACGTGTCCTACGAGGAAAATGGAACAAAACTGATTTACAGAAGGAAATTTATTCCGGAAGGCCTCGTTACGAGTACAGTAAACAACGTTAGGATTGCTCATTAGTAGCCCTTAGGTCCTTAGGGCCAAGGTGACGGCATGTCTTATTATTTACTTTTGTAATTTTTTTTTTATTTGTAATCTACCAACGAGTAAAACAATGTATGACAAACGGAACTTAATTTATTGTATGTATAGACATTAATAAAATAATTCGTCAAAACGAAAAACAGAGTTGTTTCTTGTTGTTAAACAGTTATTGCATAACAGTAAATAAATTTGCATTCTCTCAAGGAAATTTAATAACGTTTGTGCATTACTTTAAATAAGTTACTTTATCATTAAAAGTATATAGATATTTTTTCCTTTTTCTTTGTTGTGGTGTGTAATGAAGTATAAATAAATAAATATATAAGTGAATACTTATAAAAACGTTAAATACGAGTATAAACTCGGCCAGGATGATTTGGCATTCCGCGCCTTTGCTTTTTTTCGTTGCAGTCGTTAAATAAATAGAGTATAAACAGTTTATACGCAACAAAAAAGAAATTGGACGTTTCTCACCCTTCATATTTTTCGTGGTGACCCTGGACAAGGGCAACAGCAAGCAGCAGCACAAACACAATCGAGCCCGCCATTTTCCTGACTGAACACTAACCGTAACCCGTAACTTTTAATTCAGGACAATTTGTAGTAATCTATCATATCTTTATTGTATTGATTCTACGATAAACTGGAAAAACGTTTTGCTTTGATGTATCGCTCTGCAACTTGTTTTTTTACTGCTTTAAGTTAATATATTTCTTTACTAGGTTACTCTTGCGGCGATGCCTACCTGTAGACACAGTTCCACTCGAACAAGGTCCTTTGGAGTACAATGTTTCGTAAAATATTTTTTTAAATTTATATAGTTAAAATAATTTTATATATGGAACGGTTCCTTCTACATAAGTAAATTAATAACTTATTAAAACAATGTTTAAATTCAAATACGGACTATAATATCTTCACTTGTGTACCTGAAGAAAGCTTCTTTGAATATTCAACATACATATGTAATCCTAATTAATTTTTATTGAAGTTGATTATACTATTTATTCTATTTAATTATAACATATATACTGTAAATACCGGCCTTTTCTTCTAGAAAGACCAGTTATAATTTATTAATAGGAAAAGTTTTTAATAAATATTTTAAATAGCTTTTTTTTTGTATTAAAATGTTTATCTAGTTGTGTATTTAAAGCGTATGATAATGTTATAAGCAATCATTATGACGAGAAGATTTGAAAATAATTTATATCAATTTTAAAAGTAATATTGCTTATCTCCGTGGATTATCTGTAATATAAATTTGTTTATTACAATACAATTGACAAGATTAACATAATAACCGTATTGATAGGTTTAAATAAAACTGATAATACGTAAAATAAAACGTGTTTTAGTACGATCTCTTATCAACATTAGTTAAAAGAACAGTTTCGCCAAACTAATCACAGAGATTAATGATACATTGTACATTATCTCGACATAAAAACAATCAAATACATTTCGCGTCTGATTTTTTTCGGTTTCTTAGAAGGATGTGAGCAAAACGCTATTTTGGGAGTGGTTCATAATATACATCGTTCTCTAAGTTTGTTCATTAATAAAAAAAAATAGACATGACTCACTTTGACCTTGTATTATTACTAAAGATGTTTATGTAGTACCATAATCAGCAGAACCCAAAAAGTCATAAACCACTGCTTGGTAAGTAAAAGAAATAAGCATACGAAAATGTTAATAATTGTAATAATTCATTGTCTAAATAAAAACTTCGACACTTATAAGTGGGAATAGCACATTAAATAAAAACATTAATTTATAGCCACAATATCCGTCGAGGTAGTACAAACAATTTAACAACATGTTGTACAGAAATTTACTAAGGAGAGTTGTATAGTAAATGTATAGTCAGATTCATCTTATCGCTTTTATAAAGTCAAACTTATTTCTTGATTTCTTACATATCTTCCATAAGTATACTTATTTACACATATGTACCTGTTATAAAATCGTACTACATTTTTTTTATTTTTATACTGATCAGCTTAGTGATTTTTTCGATTTTGTTATAATGAAATATTAAAATTATGGTTACGATTCAAAATTATTTTTCACTTAAAAATATAAGTTAAACAAATGAGAAATATTACTAAGCATAGTAGGATTTCTGTAATAAGATAGTAATGTGTAGAAAAGAAAAAATACCTTGGAAAGAATACATTCCAATAGTACCTAATAACCGTGATTTATATGAATGCGACAACCGAAGTAATTTGTTCTGTAACAGGATAATATTTTCAGGAATTATTTGCTCGATAATTACTTTCATCATATAAAACATAATTCATTAGAGATGTTTCTTTATGTCCTTCCAAATTCACGTACAATTTATGTATGAAAGTAAGAAAAATGTAACGGTTAGGTATAAACACATAGTCTAAGGTAATGTTATTTGTTTCAGTTTTACTTTATGTTTTTAGCAGAAAAAAAAGTGAAAACAGTTATTATCTTCAGGAATTTAATAATAGAAATTTATTACAAATAAGTTAAATAAATTGTCTGTAGTTTGACATCATTTCAAACAAACAATGTAGGTAAATCATTTATATGAAACATAACAAATGTACTTTTCGCGATAACAATGTTATAATAGAATTAATTTTAGTAGGTAAAGTTTCTTCATAAAAAAAAGAACTTCATAAAATTCTCTTAAAGTTTCCTGTATGTTTTAAGTTTAGGTGAAATTACAGTTTCTAAAAGCATAAATTTGTATATTTTATATTTATCACCATGAAGTGGCTTGGTCAGATTGAGGAAATTTTTATATTCTCTTCTTTTAAACTGAAGCTATTTAAAGCGAGCTATGCTTTTTTATGTAAAGGCAATTTAAGAAGAAGAAGAAGATTCTTTTAACCCCGGTCCACTCCTTTACTCGTCAAACCAATATCTTACATTACGAAATAATTTTAATGTATTTCCATATTCCATATAAACTTATAATAAATTCTCCACAAAGTTTTTTTGAAACCCGAATGCCTCCAGGCGTATATTATTGGATCGCATATACTATTGCTGACGCCCAAAATGTAAAGTGGCCCTAAAGTCAATACCTCTAAAGGTATACAGTCGTATCCGTTTTTCGTTATGTCACATTTGACGTATATTATTATCGCAACGTAATACGGAGTCCAAGTGCCTACGAAACACAGTAATATGAGTAACACAGTCTTTACAGCTTTGATTTTGCTAGGATGGTTAACGGCTCTGACTTTACTAAGGTAACCAGTGATTTTGAAAAACTTCTTTTTGATTTTCTTCTCGATAATTGGCTCGGTCGTATTTAAAACGTTCAGCTCGTATAAGTCTGTAGGTTTTGTAGATAATTCTGTAACATTTTGTGATGATATTGTTATAGTGATTGTACTTGTCGAAGTTTTGTGAGCTGATGAAATCGCTCGCTCGTAATTGAACGCTTGATTGATACCAGATATTGTATGACACTCTTGAAACTCTCTGATCCTGTCCACTGTCCTCACAGCATTATGGAGGATGATGATGTATAGGACGCACACCATTATGATCACCGATAACACCATGACTGAGACGATGATGAGAAGAGGCGGCGGAAAAACCGCAATGTACCAACATCTGTAGTCTCTGAATGTGTTTCCTGTCCAACCCATAGCTGGCAAACTTGCAACAAACAACCCTGAAAAATGTTTGAAGAAACTTTGATACCCTGTTAAACGTAATTACTGGTTAGCGATCTTTAGATAGACGTCTATTAATTACATGAAGCAATATAGTGCAAACGTTACCGTGTCCAGGTTGGAAGAATGCTGTGGGTAGTAGAAAATAACTAGGATAACATGATTAATCATCTTCGTACAAAGGTGATATGAGTAATTTGGCGCAATGTGAACAACCTAATCAATACCTCATTATTATGGGCAGCCCTCTTATCGTCGTACGAGGTGTTATACATAATTGGTATTGTGTATATCTATCTACCGCTTTGTTACGGGTAGGTATCAGTTATTGCAATAGAAAATAAATCAATCCCTCTACTCGTGAAGCTCGATTTTTGTTCAATACAAAGACCCTATACGACACATATCCTATAGCTGACAAGCTTGTTATTAGTTTGTCAGAGTTCCTGGATTTAGTTTCACATATAATTGGGCTTTGAAAATATCCGCCGCCAATAGCTGAGCAATATCAGTTAGTTGGGTTTGATTTTTAATATCCGCTATATAAAGATTTACCCTTTGTTTTTTATTTATATTAACATCATTTTCATGGTTAACAATGGCTGGTGGGTGTTTCATTGTTATTAAAATTTAATAACTGCCACCTTGGCGCAGCAGTTAACCGCCTTGTAATACGGAGGTCTTTGGTTTGATTCCGTACGCATATGTAGTGGGTTCACCGCTAGGCATGATACTAACATGCTCCACCATCCACAGCTTCACTGTCACATAATATCATATGAAATTAAGATCAAGGATTACCCATAGCAAACAAAGAAGTTTTTAATGCTTTTTTTTATAATTATTATATATAGAAATGAGAATAATACATACCATAACACCGTCGATGGATGTTTACAGACTCCAGATTTAAAGTGCAATTTGTTGTGGCAAAATAGCGGAAGTGCTTTTTTTTGTATAAAATATTTGTGCGGAATTCATGCAGTAATGTTTGGCTTAAAACACACAATTATGAAAACAGTTTTTGTTATTACACATTTACAGATAATGTAAAAACTATCTGCAGCGAATGCATGCGAGTTTTTCAATAATTTACTAGTATAAAAAATAATACGACTTAATTTTAAAAAAGTGTTGGAATAAAGTGAATCGTTCTTTGAATATAAGTAGGTAATTAATAAGCTAAATAAATTGTTTGAGAACTGCAATATTATTTAATATCAGAGGTAGGAAGTTTTAAAAAAATTCTTTATATATTTTTGGAAATACGTTCTCACTGTACGTTGGAATCCTTTATGCCACCAGGCGTATATTAAAGGGTTAAGCATGCTATTACAAAAAGCTAGAGCTCCTATTGGGCCCCTTAGCATAATACGCAAATTAATGCAATTAGGGTTAACTAATTTTTTTTTTTTATAATTATTATATATAGAAATGAGAATAATACATACCATAACACCGTCGATGGATGTTTACAGACTCCAGATTTAAAGTGCAATTTGTTGTGGCAAAATAGCGGAAGTGCTTTTTTTTGTATAAAATATTTGTGCGGAATTCATGCAGTAATGTTTGGCTTAAAACACACAATTATGAAAACAGTTTTTGTTATTACACATTTACAGATAATGTAAAAACTATCTGCAGCGAATGCATGCGAGTTTTTCAATAATTTACTAGTATAAAAAATAATACGACTTAATTTTAAAAAAGTGTTGGAATAAAGTGAATCGTTCTTAGAATATAAGTAGGTAATTAATAAGCTAAATAAATTGTTTGAGAACTGCAATATTATTTAATATCAGAGGTAGGAAGTTTTAAAAAAATTCTTTATATATTTTTGGAAATACGTTCTCACTGTACGTTGGAATCCTTTATGCCACCAGGCGTATATTAAAGGGTTAAGCATGCTATTACAAAAAGCTAGAGCTCCTATTGGGCCCCTTAGCATAATACGCAAATTTATGCAATTAGGGTTAACTAATTTTTCCTCGCAGAATACAAAAAAAATTACAATTATGAAGAATGGTATCCATGTAAATATAAAACTACCAGTAGTCAACATAACTATTATAACTGCCCTCCATCTGTTAGGTTCTTTGAGTTTATCTTTATAACGGGTTTTACAATTGTTTATAGCCTTAGCGATTTTGTTTGGTGATTGTCGTACATCAGAGATAGACTCGCTAAGAATTGAGGGATCGCTGATGGTCAAAATACTTGTATCAGATACTCGTTTGTTTGCTGTATGACTTTTAGTTTCTGAATACACATCTGTTTGGAGATTATTAAGATTGTCTGTGCTTATTGATTTGCTTCTTTGCGCGTCTGGTTGTGACGCTTTGCATATATCTATTGTATGGAACGAAGCGCTTCTTTTGATCGTATCATTATTAATCTTTCGTGTAAATTTAACTGATTGTGCCGATGATTTGTTACCGTTTCCGCGATACACTCTCATTTTTTGAGTATTGTCCGATGTGTTTATTCTGACCGACTTCAAGGTCGTTTTAATTTCATTCGCGTTTTTAAGAGCTTTGACAAGAATAATGGTATACAATACAGCAACGATTATTATGGGTATTATACTTAGAAAGGAATTTATTAAAATCAACATTCCGGGGAATAGGGAAACGTAGGCGCACTTAGAATTAACAATCTCGTTGTTGACCCATCCGGTTGCGGGCATAAATCCAAGTGTGATACCTGTAACGTGATATAAATAAGGTGCAAATTGGTTAACAACAATACGAAGCGTGTTAGACACTTAACGTTTACTTTACAAATGAATCACGATGCTGTAAGTGTACTCACCGATCATCCACATGCACACAATGCTGATCCTCACTTTGGTGGTGTTGCACCATCTTTGGTAGTATAATCCGTGCAATATGTAGATGTAACGGTCCACGGCTATCATTCCCACGCTGAAGATGGAGACCATCGCTGGACAAACTAGCATGCCTGTTAAAAACAAGTTGTACTAATTATTAAGTTACTAATATTGCTGCAACTTCTGCGTTGTGATTGAAGTGTTTATTTTTGGACATGAATTAACCTAAATTTGTAAATAATGAATCTAGAAAAAGCTTTGGTTATTTAGTACTGTTTAAGTAACTAATTTTTTTTGTTTGAATTACTTACCTATTTGAAAAATACATAAAGGGTTGGAACTGGTCGAGTTCGCCACGCTAGTTCCGAATATTATTGAGATACCGATGATTGTGTCGGCGAGAGAGACATTTCCAAGAAGCAGATAAGTGCTTTTTGGTTGTTGACCTAAAACAAGAAAATAAACATTTATTTTGTAATATTCGTGTATACTGAGATTTTGTTTTACAACGATATAGCATTTGACCTCATTTTCACACTTGATTGTTGAGGTAATGAGGCCGTAAATTATAAAGCAATTTAGTCCCAATACCTTCATACAAATTTATTTTAAAACTATAATATTTTTTTTAACGTACACCGTATAGTTTCGATTATTTTTATATAATTTTACATACTTATCTCATTTAAACAATAGTAATATTTATAATTGTTTTTCATGTTCATTTATACTGCAGATGTGTAATCGCTTAAGCGTATTAGATTTCCCTAGATTACATGTTCCATTAGCAATTTTATGTGTTATCCGTACAAACAACTCATCACTATTTATACGGAACACCTTCAACTGTAAACTGAATAATATCTTATATTACTATCATATTATATTTCAATTTGTTTCAATGCTTTTTATGTATTTACTTTACAGATAACGAAAATTAAAGGCAATTGTTTTATATTTAAAGCAAATAGGTATTCTAATATTTTCAACTATTTCCAACGTCTAAAGTTTGTTGATATAAGTACGAATACCGTACAACAGAAATAATTGTTTGAGAAATATGAACAATATTGATTTTGTGTGTATTTGCGAAAGTTGCTAACGGGATTTGTTTGAAGTTAGAGCTTTGGCTTGTATGTTATTTGCCGTTATAATTTCGCTAAAGCATATTTTTAAATGGATTTAATTCATTCGATGACGATTGAATGTGACATTGAATGGGAAATGAAGAAAGTGGGTGGAATAATATGTACATTTGATAATAGATTTAAAAATTCTATAAAACTTTCCGATTATTTTTCTTTTTTAAAAATTATTAATAATTTAACATAAAATAGTCAAGAATAGATCTGTGTTCATAGTCATTTTGGGTGCAATGTCATACATCACAGGATATAGGTATTCGTTAGCAGAGACAATTTTGATACTATTGCAGTGCCAATGTTGTTATTAGGTAATACTGTGTTTCGGTTCGTGAACCAGTTCGGAATTAACTGAAATAACTAGACTTAAGATCTTTCCTCACAGGGCAACGAATACATTCATGCGATGTATACAATAATGTATTAAACACTTTATTATTATGATAAGGTGAACGTTCTCTCCGTCTCGTCGTTTTGTAGAATAAAAAAACTTTTATTAACGATTACATTGTGTTGTTAAATAATCAAAATGTCTCTACTGGCAGCCTTGTAGAATCTTTTCGCATCCGTGATTCGTGAACTCGTAAATAAGGTTTGATTATTGAAGTGTGTTATATTTGATTCAAATCACAAAACGACGTAGGTGGTATTTGATACGTATGAATTATGTATCAGAATCTGGATACCGTGACATGTATTGGTAAGCAATACTTTTTACTCTTTGTAGAATATTATTACTTACAGATATATTATTATAATTCCGTTGTAATAATCCGTCGTAGCTTTGCTTAATAGGACTTTGATAATATATATGATAAAGCTTTGTTTCAACTGCTGGATAAAATCAAACTTATCATATTTGATCCAATACATTAAACAGGAATAGTCTTGAATTTCTTCTTGTCAGAGAAAACCCTGATTCCCAGCAGTGCGAATATTCAATGAGTTGTATATTATTATAAAATACATTGTACAATAAGATCTCACGGACATACTTTAGAGTTAATTTTTAGTAATAATATTGAATATCGTCCCCATTCACTCATTACTAGTAAGAAGTAACACAGAGTGAGCTATTCGTTTCTGGTTGTCTTTGCGTCTAAAAGGCAGGGCGTCTTTAGTAGATTTTATCTTATTTAATTAAAGGGGCTTTTTGGCCTTTTTCTGTCTGTGAATAAATAATTCTTTTGTTCCTTTATATTATTTTACCAATACTTTTTACTTAGCGAAGTACATTAAACACACGTTTGTGAAGTACTGCTTTTAATAAAATTAGGCATTGCGGTGGTCCCAAACTATTTGCTGTAAGGGAGACTGGTTGATAGTTAATTAGTGTGACGTAATACTAATTTATTTGGCACACACAAATTTGTTTTACGCCTAATGACCACGTTATGTCCATTACAGGCATTGTGAGTAAGGTTTTTTAGTTGTTAATGAAAACGTTATTGGCAACACTGTGATTTAGTGTTAAGTTCTACGTATACTACATTATTATTCGTAATGATTACATTTTGAAGTTTGTTATTTTAAAAAAATACTGTTTGACCAAGTCTTTAGTTGACATTGGAAAAAAGAGGAGAAAATTAAATGAAAGCTCTAGTTTATTGGTGGTCGAATCCATAAATATTTACTAATATCGAACTACTGTTCAACCGCATTTACAGTTGCGCTATTAACGCTTTTTTGAGAAGTAGAAAGGTAGTAAAGCAAACTTAACTATTTTGAAATCTCTGTAGCAATTAGCATTATATACAGCACCACATCGCGCTCGTCGTCTTGAGTCATAAGATTTTAAGTCAAGTTAATCCAGTAATTCAGTAACAGAGACTTTTTTCGAGACAAGTACAAACTGGTAAAATTAAAGTTTAAGCCGCGATTCAAATTGTATTTTAAATTCATCGTCATGGGACAGAGTCGGTGACACCTTACTTTATATGTGTATCTAAGTGTTTGTACAGCGATTGAGTATCAACATGGATGACTTCATAGCTTCTCACAAAGAATTTCCTCTCTAAACTTTTATGAATTGATCATTATGAATGTACTTAGATCCAAAGAAGCAAGATAAATAGTACGTCGACTATTCAAGGTAAAACTTGTCATTAGAGACAAAAAAAAATCACACGATTCGAGAGAACAGGCAAAAATAAATCTGACTGTAATTGTGCACCTTATATTATAGGCATAGCTAGCAATAATACATAAATCAAATGATCAATGTATCAACGATTTAAAAAATACTATTAAAAAAACCGGAAGTTAAGTTAAGGAAATCGAAAATTTGATTTATGGAGTTGTTATTATTAATTTGATTTTTAATGTGTGTTTACATGCCTAAGTTGTAGGTATTTTTAAGGTCGTAAGATTACTAAAAATATATTTCGGATTCACTTAAGAAGTTCGATGTGATGTTTGTTAAAGCGGCAATATTTGTGAGTTTTTAACAGTTTGATATAATGTTATATGATAAATTATAATTCTAAATATATGAAGTAATTTAATGAATAATGTATTTAAAATGTTACTTGTTTTCTAAGTGCCACAAGCATGAATAACTTTCTAATATCACTAGAGCTAAATTTCTCCAAATAGACAAGGGTACAGTTGGTTGTGATATGACCTCACGACTACTGAACTATCCACCGGTGAATAGAAATCATAAGATTATTGCGATGACTCCAAATTGATACTTGTACAAATATATGAATAATAAATAACAAATATATTAACCTTTCTTAATGATAAGGCCGCTGGACACGACGACTGTCAGGTTGCTGAGGAATATAACAGCGCCGAAGACATAAGCGACGGATCTGTAAGCACTCAGCGTCTCTCTTTCCTTGGTACTGTACGCTTCGTACAAATCGAACAAATGTGTCTGTGTAACTTCACTGTGATTAGTGTAATTGGTAACGTTTGCACTTAGAAAATTTGTCACTAGTTTCACCAGAGCGGTCTCCGTATGATTGTAACTCATTGTTGTTACGTCACTGACGCCGAAGCAAGTACGCGCGAAAATCAAGTTTTGTAACGTTTGAATAAATCATTAAAAACAAACGCACGTCTTGTGTAGCGCATGTCAATACCGTCGGCTCTCAGCAAAGAATGAGAGAATGCCAAACATTGCGCATCATGAGGAAAACGCTAAATGGTTGAGTTTTGTTTATTATAATGAGGTGATTTACATTTTTATAGTTCCTTGGATGGCTATCAGAATCTAAAGATGAGGTATGACACGGTTGGCATTGTAGATTACATCTAATTGAATTATAAACTGACTAGAATACAATTTAAATTCCTTGATTACTAACTATCACATATGTAACAAATGATTAACACGAGTTCCTTAATAACATTTGGTTTGAGCTTTTAAAAAAATCTATATCAGAAAACATTGTTCAAATATATTCATTATATTTTATTATACTGTACACAACTTGTAGAAAGTTGCAACAATACACTATATTCACATATATCATAACATATATTCAACTCAAAGATTTAAACATTGTGGTCCTAAGTTAAATACGTTTTACCTGTCTACGTATTCACATAGGCTCTCTCGAGGGTACGTTTCTTAATACATTTGCCGGTAAAAGGTCGCTACTACAGATACTGTTGCATTCACCGGACGTTTCCACCTACTTAAAGCTAAACAACTATCAAAAAGTATTGTTGAACAAAATAACTTAAACATTTATGTTATACTCGTATATAACAAATAAACATGCAAATAAAGGTTTTTCTTTACTGTCAATTTACAACAGTTAACCTGGACCGTATAATTAACAAAAAAAATTAAAAAACACTTTTGTCTTTAAAGTGTTTAATAGTTTTATTATTATAATTTTTTATTAAATTTTCAACATTATTATTTTTTATATTTATAAAGTTCTTATTTAACAAAATGTTGAGCATTTTAATTATTAAAACTGTTATAATAATAACTGTGTTATGTAGGCGTACTTTTTCATTAATCACCGGAATAAGGAGAAGAGCAAGATGTTGACCCCTGAGAAGATGTAGTTCTGAACTTAATGGATATTGTAAATTTAACACATACCCAGTATTAGAAACAGTTCATCCTTTAATTATTTATCTCATGCTATTATAACAGACAACAGAGAGGGTAATATCTACAAGTTTAAAACGCAAGTTTTAAGAATTTTTAATTCTTTAATGATAATTTTCATAGAAAAAGAATTTAAATTTTATAGTAAACATCTAGATATAAAGAGTACTGAACCACTTATCAGCTAATAATATCACTCGCTGTTATAAGTACTAGCTTTAGTGTTTACACAACGAATGACTTATTGCCAATTATTTTGACGGTATGGGCTCAGTGCCTCGGCTTGAATACAAATTTTAGTCGCTTAGTTTATAGTGATATGAAAATACAAAAGGTGTATTGTGTTACGAAAAAAACCTCATGTGTACATTATTATATATATTATAATGCTAAAAAACTTAATTTGTATGACAATAAATCTTTGAAGTTAATTACGTGACGCTTAAGTAGTGCAATTCAACAAATATTAAGAAGGAATTTAATTATTTACTTCGGTGACAGTAATCCTGAAATAATTAATCGTAATTTAGCAGGAACGAGATATTGTCAATAATTATGATTTTATTTATTAAAAAAATAAATACCCATATTATATTAGTTTCTCTCTGTTTATAATCTTTTAGTTGTTGAGTTAAAAAGATGGTAGGTTGTTTTCGATACTAACAGTACTCTGGTCCAGCATGCTTTACTTCTGTATTAACGTCATTTAGAATTAAGTTAAATTGTGTTAAAATTTAGTCGCATGTGTCCATAAAAAAATGGTCACCTATTCTGTGAATTTTTTATTTTATTAATAACTTAGTAACGATTAATATTTTTGTGGGAGATAGTTGACGTGGCGGTTATATATTTGAATCGGACGTAGTGTTTACTATAATAGGTATTATTGTTATTAGCATCTATGTATTTTTAATATTAAACTTTGTTTTTTAAAATCGTAATCAAATTTATCATTCGTATTTTTTTACCCGGACCAAGTTATAAATTCAAGAGAGATATCAAAAAAAATATTTCTTTGTTCATATCAAAGCTGTACCAAAATAAATAGTTTTAGCTGTATAATGACCAATTAAAAATGATTTCCTTTAAATTAAACTTGTTATTCGATGGCTGTATGTAATGTATTTGTTGTCACAAGCTGTCACTGTCATGCTCATGTCATTGTCAGGTTTGTTTTTAGCGAATTATTACATATTTAAAGGTTTTGAAAAGCTTTATGTGAATTAGTCATATTTGTAAATAAAAGAAAATAAGAAATCGTTGTCAATATGTTTAGTTTGTCTATCTTAAAACAATTTTCAAGGTAATGTATTATTAATATGTACCTAACCTAAACAACAATATTTACGTATTCGCTAAGTCTTGGGATATTTTGCAGATTAACAGTGTCTCCATCATCCGCAGTATCTATAAAAAGAAATATTTTCACAGCAACAGCTTTACAATTTAAAGTTACCAATCAATTATGGTAAGACAATAATGTAACATAATTTTTTTTAAAAGATACATTTTATGCCATATACCTTTCTTTGTGATTATTAGTGCTGAGCCTTTAAAGAAAAAAAAGAAAATGGATCCAGCCATTATTAAAGCCCGTGAAGAGAGGCGTCGTAAGAAATTAGAAAAACAAATCAGACGTCTTGAGAAAAATGCGAGACAATTAAAGCCTATTGATGAACTGGAGATTCCTCTACATATTTTGGATCAAATGGGGTAAATTTGTAGTAAAAATTATTTATATTATTTACAATTTATTTGTTTTATTAGTTGTGTGCACATATTCTGTTCATAAAGAGCATTCAATATCCTCTCCATACTAAGGTTTGCTGGAAAAGAACTTTACTTGGCCCTAAGATTAATATTGCAACCATTATTCTTGATCAACTGATACATTCATCTATTAATTTGTAATATTTTTTTAAGAAAACGGAAGAGACCCATGCTTCAATTGACTGCAGAGGATGTGGAAGCTCGTGCACTGTTACAAAAGGAGTGGAATCGATACAAGCGTCAAGAATACATGGCAAATGTTGCCCAGATTGATAGGATCATGGCAGCGCAAAAACGAGCACTGGATATGCTCTATGAAGAGTCTGAAGATTTATATAATGAGGCTGTAATGGTAAGCAAGGTTTTTTGAATTATCTGGAATCAGAGCTCCTTCACTCTTAGAATCAGGAAAACAGTACGTACATACATTAGTGTTTCTAGTCTGTAGTTTTGTTTTGTGCATCCCAATAGTGACACCATTTTATGTCTAGTAATACCTCACTACTATGAAAAAAAAAACAAAAATAGAAAAAAAGATTATAGTATAAAATGAAATCTAAAAGAAAAGAGAAATGTAAATAAGATATGTAGGTGCAATAATAGTTTAGAAGTGTAATTCAGAATAAGGAATAGTAAGAAATAAATAGAGTGATGTGTCTAATCATTGAGGCAATAGATGGAAGAAAAAATGGTATGAATAAAATAAAGTATGTAATAGGGCCAGTGAGAAAAAAGGAACAGAACTGGTAGAATAAAATAGAAAGAGTTTAAATAAAGGTGCACATTTGGTGGAGTCTGGACTGGGGCAGAGTTTTTTAATTATAGATTAGCAACCTAATTCATTTTATAAATCTACCATTGTAATAGCAAATTTGTGTTCTGGTTTATTATAGCCAATTTTTCGTCATTATGTTTCTTGACCTTCGGTCTCATTGTCATTTATTGTTATTTGAAATTCGTGATGTGTCATCATGTAATTGACATATTAATATATTTCGAACAATATATTTAATCTACTGATGGTAGACCTTTGTCTAATTTGGTACCATATACCTATTTGTACTACCAAACAGTAATGTGCAAATATTATTATTTTGGTTTGAATAGTTTTGTAGTGGTTCAAGGCAATGGCACAATGTGGTGCAGTGTATGTCATTCTAATATTCCGTTGATATGGATGGGCATCCGGATCAGATGGACAACCCGTTTGTACCATTGCTTAGTCTAATGAAAAAGAAAGAAAATATTTTAAGTAGTACCTCTGCTGCTGCTATATCGGCTGCCTTGCAGGATTTTAAAAATATAATAGTATAGTGTCATTATCTACTTATGCTGTTTCAATATTTTTTAGAAATGGTTTCAAGGCCCATCATTAATTTTGCTTTTCAAATGTTTACTTAATTAATGGGGATTAATATAAATAATGTGCTTGTTCAGTCATTTGTCTGCAATAAAATTAAGTATTATTTGAAACATATTGTAGATTGTGCACCAACTGTTGCAGTGTTCGTCTGTAATTCAATTGTTTTCAATTGTGATGTTAGTCATGTTGGATATTAATGTTTCAACATTATATTGTGCATAATTAGTTGCACGCGCCGCATAATAAGTGGGGGAGTGAGTTGTTTACATAACCCAACAAATTTCGGCAATGGCGTTGTTTAGTTATGCAAATGCAAATAGTTTAAAGGATAAAGTATTTTTTTAATTATTTTAGGTGTTTTAGGGGTGATACGGTAAATTTATGTTGAGGTACATATTAGAATTTATGTTAAAAATACTATTATTATTCTAAAGCTAAATCATATTTCTAGTCAATAGAAATGTAACTAAACGAAGCTATTTTATAATAACATTTTATTCGTATTTGTATTATTAAGTTATTTTGTTTTGTTTATAGCCGGACCTGCAATTGATTCCGTACACCGTAAACGGGCCGGTGGCGACACCGCCGATCAAGAATTACGAATCACCCGACGGCGAATACGTCGACGTCTCCAAAAAGTGGGATAATTGATTGTCGTTTATAATAAGTTTGTATGTTAGATTGTTTAAATAAAATATTTATAGAAGAAATATGTTTAGTTTACTTAAACATCGTTACAACGCTATTTCTATATAAATAATAATCTTGATTATTTATCGAGAAGAGATGGTAGAAGTTTAAGAATATAGAGATTGTTTGTGATCAAACGAATAAGTATATTTTCATTTCCGTCATCCTTTTCCAATAAATATTGTAAATGCTCTCCGCACAGCGTAATAAAAATGTATTTACTTTATTCTATGATACATATGTATTTACTTTATTCTATGATACATGTGCTTATTCTTATCATCTTTAATGTTATATTTGACCATAAAACCATTCGACAGTAAAATTGATTTTCATGCTTGATTACGTACAAAAATTCTTTCTCGTAAATCTTTTGCCTATACAGAGGCTTTTGTTATTATTTTCATCAATGTAGCTTATTGCAATGTGATTTTTAACATAGCCTTTCGGGGAATTTGAAGATGCTATTTATTTGTATAACTTGAAAGTGAGTATTGCGTGTACAAGTTAAAGTTCAGTTGAAACCTGCTTTCTTTAATGTTATTTGCATTGTTTTCCAGTGCGCATGTCTTTATTTATAGTACAGATAGTAAGTTACTGTAATTTAGTAACATGTGTAATGATGTCAGGTCAGGGAGACGATGTTGTTTATGTTAACAATCCAATTGAAGCCGGCTTACCAGGTCATTGGGTACCACTGAGCGTCATAAAAAGAGTAATCGAAATGAGAGTATCTTCAAGAAATTATTTAACAACACATCAGAGGATAAAACCTTTAAAACATTACACAAGTCTCATTAAAAAAATTAAAACATATCCCAAGTACACTAAGATTTACCATAAAAAAGTATATCCGAGTAAAATACCGGCTAAAACAGAATTAACAAAGATGTTTACGACAACTATCACAATGCCGGTAGACGATTTAAAATCGACCGAGAAAAATACAAAAGTACATTATAATAATTTAAATAACGATGAAAAAGATAAAAATACCACGCCTGAAACAACAACTAAAATGGAGCAAAAATATACTACTGTTTCTACAGAGAGTTCTGCTAGTGTTAAAACCTCTAAAGTTTCTGTCATAGACACAGTATCTACGACTTTGGCTCCCACAAAAGACTTAGTTACATTTACTTCTACAAAGTATGTAAATGAGGAGGTGAGCACAAACGTGGCCAGTACTTTAGAAACCACTGTAAGTACGACAGATACCACTACTTCTAGAAGCTCATCGATAACAACAGAAACTGTAACAGAGATATCAAAATCACTAACTTTAAGTACTTCTCCTGCAACTACTACAACGTCTTCGACTTCCACAATTACTACAACCAAAGGTAGCGCGGCTGATCCTGCTGACGACACTAGTACCGGTGACCCGTTCTATTAAAAAATTACTGGTCTGTCGAAATTAACTGAATAAATGTAATTAATAAATTTTGTAGAACTGTGTTGTGTTATTTTGAACTTATTGTTTATTGAAAATATTAGTTTTCTACCCTGGCCATAAATTAAACTTTTTTTATTGCAAGATCAAAGGATTGATGTACTGGTTTTACGTCCCATTGATCAGGTTGGCGAAAAAATTTATAATCATTCAATTATTTTCCCAATTATTATTAAATAAGCATGAATACGAATACTTACCGATGCTGGTGATTAATGGCAACAAATAAATTTTGATTTTAAAGAAAACTAGGGATTATTATTTGAAAACGAGTAATATTTTGGTGTCACAACCTTTCCCTCCCAAGTCGCGTATACATGATCCCATATTTGGACATAAATTACCACAGTTAAAGGGAACGTAACTGTAATAAAATATATTTTAGGGGTACGGGTATGCGTTTAAAGGATTTCAGTGTTGGAATATATCATTGGAAAAGGGATTGAATACGTTTACGGAATTCTTAAGTTATAAATTTTACATGTGAATGTATCATTACAACTAAAAAGGAAAATATCAGGCGATATTTGGCACAGAAAAGAAATCAGTGTTAGTGATCTTAGAAAGTTTGGTGAAATAGTAGTTTTTCATATAGATGTATGAGCTTGTTTGTTTTTAATTAATGTTTTTAAGTATACGATAATTTCTGTTCCAAAACGAAGAAATTCTCTTTACTTCATTACTGAACAATGCTTGATCAACTGGAATTATCCGCGGGGTTTTATTCTGTGCTAACTGTGGAGTAGGATGGAAACGCTAAACTTTTATCTATTTTGCTACACTTCATTGAGACAGAGCCATTTTAGTTCATTCATGCGGGCAGTGTAGCTTATATCTTGAGTGTTTTATGTCGCTCTATTATTAAAGAGTTGGCAGTTAATGACTTGGTCAGTTTCATTTCATATTTTTAAAATATGTATTCATATATGTCTGATGTTCATTGAGGTCTTATCATAAATCATTAGAAAAAAAAACTTCAATACTATTGCTAATAAAGTACGCCCTTTGACATAACGTAGAGGCAAACTAACCAAGTACAGTTACGTTTCATAGAGTAACCTATCTATTTTATTCCATTTAATGTCTGTTCAGTAGGCTTAGTACGTTGCAATTTAGATGTTTCATTATTAGTAATTAGTAGGACCGAAAGCTATAATCTATAATTACATAAATTTGTATGGTATTTTTAGATTGTTTAGAATATGTTTAAATTAGTTACGTTCTGAATTTGATTCAGAATTTGTTATATACTTAGAAGTGCTGCAGTTTTTGCTTTTTCTTAAAAATATATGAGTTCGATATGTTAAATTGAAAAATAAATTAGAAAATCTGTTCTTTAATTCAACAAGACAGCGAGTTAGTAAGTGATAACTACCACTTTAATATGTCTGCATCTCTTTGTTCAAAAAACCTTGTCTTTATATTGATGAAATACGAAGATTACTTAAAGGTTGCATGAAATATAAAAATGCCGTTACAATAAAATTTACAACTCACGAAATGTTAATAAATCATTTTATGTTGCTTCTGAGAAGTGTTCGTTGAAATATTATTTCAACGTGCTGTTCACCACGTTATCTTATTTCATGATTTGTAGTGATCTCTAATGGTGAAAAATATGATTAAACGAAAGAGCTTCACGGAGTTTCGTGATTCATGAGATTTTACAGAACGCCTTTGAGGCGCGTCGTGGGAATAAAATGAAAACTAACTGGCAATCTCTAGTTGAAGGCAATAAGTTCGTATCGTGATCAAACAGAATTATGATCTAAAGAGTTATTTCAACACTTAACTAGATGAAGCTACAGATTACTTTATATCAGATTGTAAGTTTTATCTGAATCTTTGTGAAGCACTTCGTTAATCAAGTACTCATTTGCACATTTTATTGTTTTTTGTCTAGACCGTCTAGACTTTAGCTAAATGGGACGTTAACTTATTGAATTATATACCTTATTAAAATTTAAAACGCTAGGTGTATAATTTAAATCTTTAGATACACAAAAGAACAGCACCTGACTATGATCTATGCCCCATTTCTTATGTAAAACACACACTTAGATCCCAAACCCGCAACAACTGGAGTGATAGATACAACCAAAGCAATACAGTAACACTACGAGAGGCGGTAACAAAAATTTTTCTTCCCAATACTGATACTGCGTACTCACTACTAAAAAATATGTCGTTAAATCCGCTCATAGTCCAGGCCCTAACAGGACACGGGGGCTTTGGCCAGTATCTGCACAAATTCAAACGAAAAGACGAACCGTGTTGTGTTTGCGATCCAAATATTGCAGAAAACATTATACATCTTCTTATAGATTGTCCTAGGTACCTTAAGGAAAGAATAGAAATAGAAATAAGATTGGACAAAAAGATATCCGAACAAAATTTAAGCAAAATACTGATGTCTAAAAACAAAGAAGTATTGTTAAAATTTATGGAGAAGGTTACGAAGGATGCTGTTAAAAGAAATAGAAGTAATTAGGAGTAACTACAGATATATAATATACACACATAAATAAATAAATAAATAAATAAATAAATAAATAAATAAATAAATAAATAAATAAATAAATAAATAAATAAATAAATAAATAAATAAATAAATAAATAAATAAATAAATAAATAAATAAATAAATAAATAAATAAATAAATAAATAAATAAATAAATAAATAAATAAATAAATAAATAAATAAATAAATAAATAAATAAATAAATAAATAAATAAATAAATAAATAAATAAATAAATAAATAAATAAATAAATAAATAAATAAATAAATAAATAAATAAATAAATAAATAAATAAATAAATAAATAAATAAATAAATAAATAAATAAATAAATAAATAAATAAATAAATAAATAAATAAATAAATAAATAAATAAATAAATAAATAAATAAATAAATAAATAAATAAATAAATAAATAAATAAATAAATAAATAAATAAATAAATAAATAAATAAATAAATAAATAAATAAATAAATAAATAAATAAATAAATAAATAAATAAATAAATAAATAAATAAATAAATAAATAAATAAATAAATAAATAAATAAATAAATAAATAAATAAATAAATAAATAAATAAATAAATAAATAAATAAATAAATAAATAAATAAATAAATAAATAAATAAATAAATAAATAAATAAATAAATAAATAAATAAATAAATAAATAAATAAATAAATAGCAAATAAGATCTCAGACTTTAGTCCGAGGTAAAAGCATAAATATACATAAAAAAAAAAAAAAAAAAATCTTTAGATAAGCTTTGTAAAGTACGTTTGCTAACGCAAATGATCACCGCTATTATTAAGTAGCTATAACTCAGAAGTGGTGGTTATTGCATCGGAAACATGCGGTGCAACCGTACACTACGAACATATTCATTGTTTAAGTTAAATTGCCCAATTTGTAGATTCCAAGTTACGATGTACCAGGAATCAAGGTAGCAATTTTATGTAGGTATCACATGAGTTGCAATATACAGTTTTAACGTCATTGTTTTAAACTTTAAATATTTATCCGTTTTAATTTTTATCTTTATCGTATTTTTCAAAGAACCTTTAAAACTTTTGTTTAACCGTTTATAATCTTTATTGAATTTTTTGCGGAATAAAAAAAAAATAGTATTGTTGTGTATAATTACAGAAATAAAAAAATATATAACATATCGTTTTAAATACGTTACAATTTTTTTTAAGTTTTTGTTGCGCAAAATTGATTGAACATTAGAATCATTTCATAAAGTTCATCAAATTATAACATTTATTGTTTTGATATTAAGGTGAATTTGTGATTAATATGTTGGGTTTTTGTAAAATTAACGTTATTTGAGTGATTAAAATCATTATACCAAATAGCCTAAAATGTTTATTATGATTAATTATTTATTTAATTTAAAATACATATTCCTGTACAAAAAATCTTAGTGTTTATGTTAAGAAAAAAAACCTTAAGTTTGATTAAAAACTTATTAATATGTTATAACGCAGTTTTCAAATATATCTTGTTTTTATAAGTCAGTCCTACGATTTAAGAAAACGTTAGTGAAATGGCTAAAGAAAATACTGAAAGATTCAATACGTAGCATTGAAATTTAATAATAATTTTTCGACGTGAAGGTATAGCGCTCGACGTCTCAGGATATAATATTTGAAACTATGGAAAGTTTTAAAAATACGTCGAGTTTAATCTTCGGAAAGCGCTCGCAGCAGGTGCACCGCCTTGGACGAGCGCTTGTTAAATCTCTCATGCAAGCAACAAGTTACGATACGATATAGCTAAAGGACTTTGCTACAAAACATTTATAAAAGATGATTTTTTCAAACTATGTCAGAGGAGGATTTCAACTAGATAAGTATCTTCCTAATTTTGATAATACCATATATATAACTTTGTACAGAGTTCTTCGATTAATTATAATTTTTTGTTGGAAATAATTTCTTTCCGACATCGATGTCAGTACTGAAATTTGATAATACTAGTTTAAAAAGCGTAAAATTTAAAAATATCGATTACGTATCCGTTTCCTGGAGGTAAACGTCTTGGTTGGTCCTTGGTTAGTCCAGAGAACGTAGGTGTACATACCATAGTTAACGTGGAAATGTAAAGACGTTTTGAGCTTCAGAAATCAAAGAGGAATCTGATAAGGCGGCTCCATTAGCCGGTATGGTATACAAAGAAACTGTATTGAATTACTTGAATCACCTCATAGAATTTATCAATACTAATACTAATGAATGTGTAGGGTTACTGTGAGGGAACAGTAAATATAATCAAGAGTTAGTTTATAAACTGTTCACTATTGGTTCGTGAGTGCATTTGATAACTATTTTATGATTTATGTTATTCTGACTTCAGAATTTTAAATAAAGTAAATACTGGTGGTAGGTCTCCGTTGCTGGAGACAGTCTAGGTAAGTACCGCCGCAGCTCCTGTTTCTGCCGCCAAAAAGTAGTTGGCAAAAATTACTGTATTTCTGTTTAAAGAGCTTTTTAGCTAAATTACTGGAGTAACGAAACTTAACATCATACCATTTTAAGGCCACGAGTACAATGTGGCATTGTCTATATCAACACCTAACTATCGCCTCATTGTTATGGGCAGGTGTATTACTCATCATCGTGTTGGTCGTCTTTTTGCTTCGTGGACTTAAAATAAATATGATCATGAAAAATAAAAAAAGGAAGGGTCGAATTGTAACCATCACGTCTGTCGTCGAATAGTAATCGGTTATCAAAGAAAAGATTTCATATATAAATATCGTAGTGTTGCTACAGATAATAAATAGAAAAAGAAATGGTACATTATTGTTTTTTCCGGCAAGGCGCTCTCACGATTTATTTCAAGCTCCATATTGCATCCGTTCTTGAAAAATATTTTTCTGCCTTCAAGCACTTATTACCTACCTTTGAATTATATAAGGCTTTAGCTATTAGTTTAATTTAATTATCACCGTGTACGATTTTATGTATTGATATAACGTAAATGTAAAAAAAGAAACTAGCAAACACTTCATTTCCAGAATGCCCATAGGTAACCTCATTTCTGGGTGTCCCAATGTTTTAAGTAAATAAATAATAGTATTTTTTATTTCATACGAAAATTTGATAAAGACGAAAATTCTGGTTTTATTATAAGAAAACAAATAATTGTCTATGGCGACCACATATTAAACCATATTTTTTAGTGTCTTTGTCAGTAATATGAATAAGATTGCGATGAAAACTATCACTGTTCTAAACAGATATAAACTTTATTATGTTAACTATTCATTTAAATGAATACGACGTAACCTTTTCTTAGACAATGTTCCTAATTTTTAAATTATTTAACCATTTTTCAACGAGATGAGTGTTATGAATTTATAAGATGCGAACTTTTTTAGTTAAGTTTTTATAAACGCGACTCATTCGACAGTGTTAGTGTGGTGATTATTCATAAAAATTGGTGCATTTATAAATAGTACCAAAGTGTGGGTACTAAGAGTTAGTTCACTTGTGCTCCGCAATGCAGCGAAATAATTATACTGCGATTGGTGCCGACTTTCCATAAAATGTCAGAATTCATTAAAAACACTGCTGTAGACAGGCAATAAATTCAGATTCTCTTTTATATTAACTTGATTTAATAAACTCGATTAACAGTTGAAATTTTTTTTTTTTTATATTGGTTATATAATCAATTATAGAAAATATTAATTTTAAGTTATGTAATATGATTATGAATTTTATTTTAGTGCGCAGTGTCTTGAGTGCGCGACGGTTTTCATGTACAACTCAATTTTTTTAAGGTTATTAAATGTTTAACCTGTTTGCACATAATACTTGTGGTGTGTCAGAAATACTAGCTATTTTGTATTTTAAGTACAACTTAACGCGGTTTACAATTTCTGCTATATATTTATTACAGCAAAATAATTACGATTGTAATTTTAAGCGGGGTCAAAATTTACCAACGTTTTAATTAAAGACCAGGCTTATATCAAACGTTTCGATGTTACTAAATTATTCAAAATAGCACTGGGTCTATTCTATGAATTTTAAATTAATGACTGAAGTACCAAGCCGGTGAACAGTTTTTGGAAAATATTGAAAATAAGGTTTGCTTTTAATTTAAAAACCCTTGATCTCAATAACAGATTATTATGTAGCGAAATACAGACATACATTTATTATTACTGTGTGAAGGTATATTGAAAATACACTATACTCTGGTATTGATATCTTCATAGTCAGAACAATGGGAGTTCAATAGTCAGAAGGGTTCGAAAAAACCTTATTACCATCCAAAATCTAATATATGGCCCCCAATTTTAATCAATGTTTCTCTGTGTGGAGAAAATTGAATTTGAACAGTCATTTTCAAATCAAATCCTTTTTGAGTTTATAGTAATAAAGACTTACTACTCACATGCTTTGATACGCTTTTATAGCATTTAAATGTTTTTATTAACTTTACTACACTAAGATAATGTAGTTAATATATAAAGAATATAAATATTTAGAACAAAGATAACGTTTAAAAAAATCATCGTCATAGTGTTCGTGTTTTATAAAAAAAATAAAACGTTACACTTTATTGACAGAAAGGAAATGGGGTAAGCATTTTTGAAAATAAAATTGATGACGTCCATATTTTGATTCGGTTTATTTATATCCGTTAGTTTATACGTGAAAAATCGGTGCGTATAAAACCAGCCGGAATATTGTGATGAATGGGGTGAAGTACGTAAAAGTGGACTAATAAAAATACTGCTGAAGGATTTTGATGCAATTCTGTACAAATAACAATATTTATTATGTTGACCGCTTAGAAATTATTATATTTTCGTAATAGTTCTCTTTAGAAGTATATTTTAAGTCGTCTATGTTATGCCTTATTTGTTCACGTATATGCCAGCGAAAATCCTGTCAAAATCAATTCAGACATTTCAGCGATTGCCTAAAACAAACAGAATAATTAAACTGAATTAAAGATATGTTATCTGTATATAGCTAGCAGAAAATTTACAATTTTATTAATTGATTTTCATTTTAGGTAGTATTTGTTTCATATTGGCGGAATTTAGAATGAATAAACAAAAATACAGCCTTTATATTTCAGCCGGTGATAAATGTTAGGGAGGGCTGTAAGCAGTTAAGCGCCATAATTCAGCTTATGACTAGACTTGGGTTGGACCACGGCGTAATGTGTTAGAGTTATTTGTTACATTTACATAGCTACGTATGTCTTTATAAACAAAAACAAACAAAAAAGTACTCTTTTAATATTAGGTACTTTAAATCTATTGTGTAAAATTTTTAAAGGCGTAGTGAAGTAGGAAAAAAACTAAATCATCCTACACAAACGCAAGTATAATTAAAACGAGGTATCTCCGGGTTGCTATGAATGGGATCTATTTATCTTGAATATATTAAGGGTTGTGCTTCCACTAGGAACTGATTCACGAGGGTGCTTATCAATAGAGTTTTAGAATTTAAAATCATCCACTGCTTTAATATATAAAAGGTAGGGAGGGTATCAATATATTTTACGGTGAGTTGATTGCGCGGAAATAAGATTTTATTTTAACTTATTCTTTTGTGGTTTATTATTATAAGTCTAATGATATAATTACATATCACTATCATTCTAACAAATTCTACCCTTATTTAATCTTAAATAATGTAGAAAATCATAACCTAAATAATCATTGCGTGCGTTTATTAAATTTTAGCGACATCTACTGTAGTTATTACTCTTTGTAATAAGTAATTTTAATGTAATAATATTAAGAGATCAATGAAGCTATTTTATACATGATCATGACCCCACTGAGAGGCCTATGTCCAGCAGTGGACTGACCCCATGATGAGATAATGATGACCCTATTTCTTTGTTTATATAATTTTCCTAACCCATAATTTTGTAACTGATTTTTGAAGTGTAATGAATTTATTAAGCAACAATAAGCATCTGTTAATATAAAATTTAACTAAATTTGTAGGTTCCTAGTCATCAGCCGATAAACTTAGGCCGTCCCAAAAGATCTCCACGCCGATCAGCATCTAGATGCTCGCTACTAGCGGCTTGGTCAAGGTTGCGACTTCCACCAGATTTAGTACCGGACCACTATCGGCTGTCAGTACTTCCAACAATGTCATGCCCATTGTCTCTAGTCTTCATATCTACCAACTGTAGGACAACTATTAGCAAACACCTGTATATAAAGAGTAAGTGTAATAAATAATAGGAAATAGTTTGTTAGTAGTTATTAATAGGTTAAATAAGATACACAGATCACAAAAATAATAATTAAATCAAATGAACTTCTTTTCTACTATAATGTACGCATGCTCGTGTTTTCTTCAACGTATAAATTTGTCAATGTTTTCTGACAATTCAAGATTCGAGTTTGTTTTTTGTATTAAAGATGAATATAATGTCGAACTTCCCCTTTATACAGCGTTTGTAACATGGTCACGATCCACCATCGCGGCCCACATAAAACAAGTTAGAAATTATTGTGGAACTATGTGGCGACCCTTCGGAGCGGTCTACGCTGAATACATGGTAAAATAAAGTTTAGGGTTTTCAGTTTAATAAGGAAATTATTTTAAATTAAAAGGAAGATCGTTTGTTTGTATACGAAATTTTCTTACTTTTACTGTATCCAAACAGATTCGGTTTCTTTACTACACTCTAATAAATTATTTATAATTTTTAGGAAGACTTCTCCAACTTAACACAATTCTCTGATATTTTAACTGTGAACACGAATTCTATGAACAGTTATTGTCTCATAAATACAACAAACAAACTTATTTGTGTATTTTTATATCAAAACAAGCGTATCGAAGATCGAGGAGCCCGACAGTAAACGAATTAGATCCCAATCGATTCGGCAGAGAGCTTTGCCGTTGCACAGATTGGCGTTAAATGAGTAACAAGATAAAGAGAGCAAGCAAAATAAAAGCAAAATAATGAGATTGGAAGTGCTCGATGCGACTCTAGTGGATAAAAATGCAAAAAACATTTCTGAACCTAGATTTTTCTTTTAAATTCAAACTCCTTTTTGAAATGAAACGGTGTTTAGTAATTTTTTATCTTGTGAAATAGCTGAACATATTGATTATAGGTCTAAGTATTTTCTTTTTCTTATTCTAAGTCGCATTTCCTCATGACTGAGGGTCGTGGTCATCATGAGTGGAGTGATGAAACACACGACGACTCTCTTGGCAGTTATAATGGAGTGGTTTGCCATTGCCTTCTCCATTTCATGTACTAGTCCGACCACGGATGGTCATGACATAGATATGCAGGTTTCCTCACGATGTTTTCCTTCACCGTCAAAGCACATGATATTAGTTGGCGTTATACTAACTGCAAATAAATTGAAAAGTTTATTGGTGCAGCCGGATTCGAACCCGGTACCTTAGGTTTGGAAGGCCGGGGGTCAAACCACTAGGCTATCACGGCTTATAATATAAGTATTTTAGCAGCTCCTATTTCAGTTTCTGGTGTTCCGGTATGAAAGGCGTTATAGTTAGTGAAATTATAGAGGTAAGGAGACCTAAGACAATACATTGAGCGAAATGTAGTGCAGTGTTTATCATCCTAACTAGCGCTTATTGTTATGAGCCGGCTTATCAGTTTCCGTCAAGCGAAATACCTGTTTGTCTTGTTACTCCGATTAATAAAAATGTGACTTTCAATTGAAAAGCTGTTTGCTATCGTTGAAGTTGAACATAGTAATTTGGTATTGTAAATTATTTACAGTACCTAATTAAGTCGTGTTAAACATTTGAGGAATGGTTGCTATTTTATCGTAAGAGTCGGTAACAAAATTAAACCATACTGACGTTATTTACTATCACCATCAGCCTGTTCGTTTCGCTTTGTTGACTGTTAATTAAGTAAAGACAATATGTATTCTTTTAATAAGGTACGATTAAATGTAACTGACTTGCACCAGGTCGTGAGTAATACGTCCTGTCCATAACATCGTGCACACTGCATCCATCACCAAGAGTCTCGAGATCTTGCCGCCGCATACATTATTCACCACTTTTCTTATATAAAGAAAAGTAGTTACTGGTAGTAGTTACTATAAATTAAAATTATAAATTACTTCGACTTATCGTTAGCTCTGCAACTTTCTTTGTTGAATGTCTATGAAATTGAACACCTTCAAAAATATACAAACGATAAGGTTCTTTTAGCTATCTTTATCAAAATGGTTCACATTACCTAACTAATACAGGACAATATAAAAACAATAAAATCTAAAACAATTTTATGGTTTTTCTTGTTGGAAATATAGACAAATAATTCTAATGTTTGAGAGATATTTATAAAAAAACGTCTTGGTATTATTTCAGGCGCCAAAATGTGACTATAAAACCAACTTGTGTTTGTTCTCAATGTTTTATTAAGAATAATGTTTGAAGTAATAAAAACCTACCTAAAATTATATTTTTATTTCTACACGACTTACAAGCAAAATATCACGAATTTGTCGCGGTTAAATTTGTATTTAATTCAAAACGAAATTTATTCGGTTACCGAAAACTTGTAGGACGCGTGAAGTAAAAGTTTTGATTAATGGCACTTTTTGGTATGAGTTCGTGCATTGCTTTTTTGTTACTCTTTAATATAATAACTTCCTCCGAGAGATTATTTGTTTTCGGAGTGTTTATTGGTTTGTAACGTAGTTTGTAATATTATTAAAGAGTTCTTAGCACACTAAAGTTGTTAAAAATATACATTTACATAAATATACATCACAAGAAATTGAACTTATCGTTTTGATTTTAATACAAAGATTTGATTTGTGCTCTAGGCTAGTGCTTTTTGCCCCAGTTTTACGGTCCAATTTTTAAAAAATTAAAACTTAAATTACTAGTAATATTTATATAATATAGTATATATATATAAATTAGTAACCGGTTTATGTGCCTGATGGCTTGTAACAGTGAATAAAAAGTAAAAAGCTTACATTTAAATTTTTCAATTGAGATAAAATGACGTTTCTCAATGAATTTTTTTCTGTACAAAATGTTATGTAATTTATCGTTAATTTTTTAAGTTATCACAAATATTTGGACGGTATTAAGTCCTCCACGGTGAAGGCAACTGCAAACCGCTCTATAATAATTGCTAAAAAGTCGTCGTGTGTTTCTTTACACATGAGGACCACGACCCTTAGTCATGAGGAAATACGACTTAGAAGAAGTCCTGCCTAAAATTTTCTGCTTTCATTAAAAATAATAAGTAGATTCGTATTTATTTTTATTATAGTATTCACTATATTTCAGTATTTGATCTCTTCAAATGAAGTGCCTATATTTATGTATAAATTATGGTTGTAACCACTTAAACAACTTTTCAAAAGAAGAACTAATCTGGTCAATTCTAAAAGAGTACAAAAAGACCTGAATCTTTTTTATCAGATATCGTCTATGCATGTACCATTGCAAAGTAATTGTTTGCAAACATGTATTCATATGAGAGGGGCGCTGTAGTTAGAGAAGTCAAGAGGAAACGGGTTTTTATTAACTTCTTATAAAGGAGAGCCTAAATTGGCTGCTGTGAAATATTTGAACTATACACCGTTGCGCCTTACAAGGCGAATCGTTTACCTCCAAGTGAGAGTCCTGTTGAATATCTCGGTATACTAAAAGTAATACCAGGTAAAATAAAAGGGATTTATGAAGCAAATCTTAGGTAATATTCGAGATTGAAAAGAAAAGTATAGAAATAAGTCTGGATATAATCTGATTTCAGGTCACGCCCGGGCAGGTAGCCGCCGTTGAGATAATGTAATGTAATTACTGCCTCGCCCTCAACGAGCCAACTCATTACGGATAATTTGATGAGACGGATCAATGTGAAGAGTGGGCTCTGCTGATTTGGTTCATTTTTTCAATCAAATTTTGCTATGGTCTCCGTGTGGGAGACCTATAGGAACATCCCCACGGCTTTTCATTGGCAACTTATAGAGAACAACTTAGGAAAACGGCAACTGTTTTTCTTTTACGTTAAACCAACTTACCTTTGAATTTCGGAGTCGTTGAGTCCAACAGTGAATATCTATAATCTGACACGATGACGATAGTTTGTTTTCTCATCAATATTTGTTCTTAACTTATTCTAGATAACATGTAGGTGTTTCAAAATCGGATCTCCAACTGCCAGAAACTTGATTATTTGTACTTGTTATTAGTTGAATGAATACCTGTTAAGTAATATTTTTATTCCAAGGTAATCTTATTATGGTACAAGGTAAAAACATTCGGGTACAAACAAATTCGGTATTCTTTCGCTGAATCCATCCAATCCAATTGTTTATTCCAATAACATGCAAATTGCCGTTCATTTGCATAATTTCAATTTAGTAAGAGGCCAGCGAATTCATATGACGCTATTGAGCAATTCAGTTCCCATAGATGTAATCAACTGTTATATAATAGAATTAATATTCTCGAAGATCGGATTTCTCAGACGGCTGGGGGTTCCTACATCTAGAAACTTGTGTGAACGCCTAGAGACGAATCTTTTTATATTTTTTGCACAATTCACTATTCAAATTCGCTGAAAAAATCAAATAACTACTCGTATTATTTCTAAAAAATTCGATAAATTTAATAAAAATGGTAAAGTTTCCAAAGAATTTAACAAACCGAAAATTTATAGTTCTTTCTCACCAAAAAGATACACGCCTACAACCGAGACCTATTCCTTTATCGTCAATTAAAGAAATTTCAATTAATTTTTACTGATGGTAGGTTTCTGTTGCTACAGACCGTCAAGGTAGGTAGCACCGCAGCTTCTATTTCAACCGCCAAGTAGTAGTGAACAAATATTACTGTGTTCCGGTGAGAAAGGCGCTGTAAGCTAATGAAATTACTGGGGTACTTAACAATTTTTTGGGATCCGGAGATAAAGTCTTTTACTTTCTCTACGTTTGAGGATTTTATGTACAGTTGAATAATATTTAGTCAACTTACAATTGACAGTTATCATTTATGTTAAATAAAAAAGTCATTAATCAAAAAGTTGAGTCGCTTGCTGTTTGTTTTTTATATTTAACTTAAACATAAACGATGTTGAATTTGTTTTTTTTTTTTTTATTGAAAAAGTTAATACTTGACCGCGATCCCACCTGATGTTAAGTGGTGATGCGATCTGTGGTGGTAAAGCGCATTAACTTTGTGTGCCTATTCACTCTTCTTTTGAAGACACCCACGTCGTAATTGGACGGGAACACTGACGCCGGCAAATTGTTCCACTCTGTTGCTGTTCTTATTAAAAAAGAGGAGCTAAACCTCTTTGTACGTAATTTGGGGATGTTTACAACATGAGGATGGTGCCTTGTCGTGCGCCTGGAGTCCGGTAGTGGAAAGGGGATGGGGGAATCATGTCGTGTAATTCCAGCGCACACTCTCCGAAATAAATCCTGTAGAACACCGCGAGGCTGGCCACTCGGCGCCTGTGTTCAAGGCTGTCAAGTCTAGCCATGACAAGTTCCTGATCACCAATAAGCCTCATAGCACGCCTCTCCACCGAGTCTAGTGCTGAAAGATGGGTTTTTGCAGCACCTGCCCAGATATGGCAACAGTACTCCACACACGACCGGACCTGTGCTTTATATAAGGTCAAAAGCTGCCCCGGTGTAAAGTACTGCCTCACTTTGGCAAGGATCCCCAGTTTCCTTGCAGCTAACTTAGCTTTGGACTCGATGAACTGCCCAAAGTTCAGGTTTGACGAAATTTCAACCCTAAGAGTTGTAGGCAGTCGGTGAACCCCAAGGACACACCACGAAAAGTAGGAGCTAAGGTGAACTGGCTCCTTTTGGCGGTAAAAAGACACGCTTGTGTTTTGGCGGCATTGAATCTCACAAGGTTGGCATCGCCCCATTCAGAGATCGCCTTTAAAGTGAGATTCAACGCTCCACCATGGCCTCCCTCGCGAGCTGTACCTCATCTCGACCGGCCCGATCGTTCAGCATATATCTCTCTACAACTGTGCTGTCGTCCGCGTACCCATAGGTTCCGGGTATGAGCAGGTCGTTTATGTATAGCAAGAAAAGAGTTGCAGAGAGAACGGATCCTTGAGGAACACCAGCATTGATTGACATAAGTTCGGATGAACATCCGTCGATAACAACGCGGAGAAGTCGGTCACTCAAGAAATCCTTAATCCAACTAACCAAACCGGTGGGTATACCATACGCTGGAAGCTTGCTTATAAGGCTGTCGTGCCAGACTCTGTCAAAGGCCTTAGAGATATCTAGGGAAACAGCTATTGCTTCCCCGTTCCTCTCGAGAGCCTCACCGCACAGGTAGGTGACATACGCTAGAAGGTCTCCAGTTCACCGATTTCGGCGAAAACCGTATTGGCGGTCACTAAGGAGGTCGTGATGTTCTAGGTATGACATAAGGTGCGAATTCAATATACGTTCCATAACCTTGCACGTTATGGAGGTAATTGAGATGGGTCTATAATTGGCGGGATCCGTACGACTACCTTTTTTGGGCACTGGTTGCACATTTGCAAGCTTCCAGGAACTTGGCACACGACCAGCCCGCAGCGAGAGGTTTTATAAGCGTGTCAAAATGGGAGACAACTCGGGTGCACAAGTTTTTAGCACTATAGCTGGTAAGCCATCAGGTCCACTAGCTTTATTCACGTCTAGATGACGCAGGGTTCTTAAAACCTGCTTTTGCGTAATGCGGATCTCGGGCATACTAGCATCGCAGTGGGGAATTTTGGGCGGGACAATATTGCCGGCGTCCAGACGAGAATTACTAGCAAATAGAGATGCAAACAAGTTCGCTTTCTCCTCTGCTTCGTGGGCCAAAGATCCATCAGGCTTAACTCAGCGGAGGCAAGGAAGGCTGGCAGAAATTTGTCTCGACCGACTTAGCAAGCGACCAGAAGGCTCGGCTGCCGGATGGTAGGGCAGTAAGTTGTCGCTAAGGTGTTTAATTCGGTCGTAATGTGCTTTCCTCAGTACCTTTTTATATGACCTGGCAGCTTGGTTAAAGGCTTTCTTCCTAGATCTTATGTCCGGAGCTTTGCGGTCTCGAGCATCAACCCAGGAAAGATAAGCCGTGTTCTGCTTTTCAGCACGTACACACTCAGCGTTATACCACGGGCGAACTTTGCCACCGACGGGTACATCAGCGAAGGGATGAAGTACTCCATAGCTTGATGTACAACATCGGTTATAGCATCTGCGCATATCGACGGGTCCCCGGAAGAAAAGCATACCTGCCGCCAAGGGTAAGATGCAAAAAAGTGCCGCATCTCATCCCAATCTGCTGACTTGTATCGCCAAATTCGCCTATTTCCATGAATATTGTGATCTGGTGGAGAATAAGACGAAACAGACTTCACCAGACAATGATCAGACGTTCCTAATGGAGAACTGACCTCAACATCGTATCTGTCTGGATCTGTGGTCAACAGAAGGTCAAGGCAGTTGGCTGTATGACTATCCACATCCGGCACCCTTGTCGCTTGCTTCACTAGCTGGGTAAGGTTTAGTGTTAGCGAAAAATTGCGCGCCTCTCTCCCTGCATGGTCTGTTTTCTGGTATGGGAACAGCCATTCCAGCCATTATTGCCGGAGATCTTATACTATTATTGTGTTCCGGTTAGAATTTAGCCAGTGAAATGACTGGGGTAACGAGACTTAACATCTTATTTCTGAAAGCGAAGAGCACAATGTTATCTATTGTTTATCACCAAATTGGTATCATTTACCATCACCGTCTCGCTTGTTTCGCCGCTTTGTGAAATTAAAAATGGTAAGTGGTACGCCTTTACTTTAACCAAGTAGTGCTTCTTTGTACGTCTGAACAAAACAGGGCTCTCGTTGTCTTCGTTGTTATACAAGACGGTCTAATTAGCCGAGTAAAGTTTATGCTCTTCGAAATGTAACACAGTAATGTCGGATAGAGCAGGAATGAAGGCTGCGGTACCTTTATAATTATACAGCAGAATAATGCCTCGTTGTAAATGTTTGCTGTAACGAAATATATTTATTTGTCACAAAAGTTTGCTCTGAATTCTCCGAGGCGGGCGTCGTATTGTTTAATAATTATTATTGTTTCAATAAACCGACCTCCCCGGTATAAAGGGTTCGCGTTATTTACGTAATTTAATAACAGACACAATCGCTTTGCGATGGAATAACAATAATAGAGCCATTAATTTCGCGGCGAGAGGTGTTCGTAATTGTTTTATTAAGGAAGATATACAACACAGATATTATACAATTAAGTCAATTGCTTGATAACAAGTGAAGTATTTGAAACAATTATTTAGGCTTAATAAACAACCCGCTAAATGTCCCCACTACTAAAACTCGGGCCTTCTCTCACAATAAGTCAAGACCATTTATTACTACAGGTACTCAGAAATTCGAGCTCAGTGGGGAAAGAACCCGCTGCTTTTTTGAGAACACGTACAAACTACAAACTAAGCTTTCACGGCTTTCACATTATGTGAGATTAATAACTTAATTTATATCAACAAAATTTGCTTCCTAAACTCATTCATCTGTCTACTTCCTATTCTTTAATCCATATTATTCATGAAGAAGATTTTGCGATGTGTTTGTATAAAACATGTGTAGTATAGTTTTTGGTGTATACAGTCAGGACAACTGTAGTGGAAAACCACAGACTTCATGGCCGCTTTTCTAAACAGTATAAAATGGCAGAAACTCTAGAAATGTCGAGGTCGGTTAGCAACATATGAACTCATCCCGGAAACTAAAGCAATTAATTAAAACTTTCACTGCTACTTAAATGTGTTGTTTCAGCTTTATTTTGATATCACGTTTTTAAGACAATGTATATTAAAATTTACTTTCAACCTTTTTAACCAAAGACGTTTAAGTTCTCAATTGGAAGCATAAATTTGTCGTCCATTTTTATTTAGGACCTTTATAACTTTTTATACAGTTAGTCAACTTTCATTATTAATTTTTGTATATAACCTAGATGGCACTATTAAAATTGAAAACACAAACTCAGTTAGCGAATTAGTGAAAGTTGATTTAGCGTCCCTTAATAATTACTTTTAAAGTTTCTTTTTACCATTCCTATTCAACGACATTGAAGTTTTTAATAAAAAGAATTACATAAAATACTATGAATTATTACAATATATATGAGTAATGAACTAAGTCATTGACTCACCAGGAGGCTCCATAAAATTTAACTGTTTTAAAGTAAACACATAAGTGAATACGTAAATTATACTAACGTTTGAAAGTTAATGGGCTTTTAATTATCTTTTTCAAAATTTGTAGATCACCTATAGAAGAAATGCCACAGAGTTTCTTATCAATTTTGGATTTGAGAATGTACGGTTTGTACTTATACTTATTTACAGTCTGTTTAAAGTGGTATTTTGAATTATGTGTGCATTTAATTATAAAGTATATATATATATATATGATAATTAACTTATATTAAGATGATTTTGGATATTTAAATCATTATCATCCTCAAATCAGTTTTACGCCGTCCATTGCTGCTTCCTCAAATTTATTCCAATGCGGTCCGGTCCATCATTAGATCTTCAGTCCAGAATCTTTCTGTTCCACAGACAGACTTATTTCTGTAGTATGTGGCCAAGCCAAGCGGATGTGGGATGGAATATTTAAATAGGTATAAGAAATTGTTAATAATTATTATAATTTGTTGTTTAAGTTTAAGTAAAAACTTTGACCCGTGTCAGTGGAAACAGCGCAAAAATAAAACACATGAAGAGATTTTTTTGAAATTAACAACCATTTTGATTTGTTTCTTTGTGAGCGAATTTGTAAAAGAATTTCAGCTCTGTAATTATGTTTGCTCCTTATCCATTGTTACGTTGTGCTGTACCAATCTCGTTTTTAATTTGCTTCCTCTCTTTATCTTGTTAGTCATTTAATGCCAATCTGTTCATTGGAAAACCTTTTGTTCAAATACGTTGATACCTTATTCATTTATTTCAAAGCGTATTGGTTACGAAACGAAACTATTTGTAAGGGACAGGTTGATTAAATTCATTTTCTATGTAACCTTTATAGACCTCCATCTATAGTTCGAAAATGTTTTGTTGTGGAGTTTTGATGGTAGTAGTGTTTATTCAAACCACTCTCACGCTATAAACTTTTTGCTGTAACGATATTGCTGTGTTTAGTCTATCATCAATTGAGCACTAGATTTCGGGGCAAAGCTTCATCATCTTCATCACAGTTATTGACATTTAATGTCATGTAAAATTGAAAAACAAGTGTTAGCTCATTATAAATCAAAAAGTAACGAAGGCTTTTTTTACAAGTATTATTACATTGTTTTTATTTAAATTGAAAACTTCAGAGATAAAACGTTCATGATTAGAGTAAAATTTTCAGTAAAACAGATAACTTATAAAAGTCTCTGTTTATTAATTATCTTATTTGATTGAACTTGTTATTTCGTTTGTTGATATAAATCGAAAAAATACTGCTCCTCTATTTCTTGGTGCTTTTTAGGATGGGAAGGCAAAGTTTTTTACTATCGTCAAGTTTGAGGAATTATGCTGGTGTTAAATTCAGTACGGGGCCTTTTATGAAGGGTCGCCACATAGTTTTGTAATAACATGGAACTTGCTTTACGGGGACCGAGATGGAGGAACGTGAGGGTATTACAAAAACTTACGTTATTAAGAAGCCTCGTGTTTATTACGTGTAATGTAATAACCTTACTAAAATATTTTTGGTCTGCTAAACCGTTGTTTTTTAATAATATTAATTAAAACATTCCTTTTTAAAATTGATTACCACCTTCCCATATTTTAACGTCTCATTCTACACGATTAATGTTCTGTAAAATCATTGTGAAAAATCATTCTAGTATTATAATATTTTGCTAACAACATTTTGGAGGGTGCTAAAATTACATTTCTTTAACATTTGAATAGAAAACACGTTTCTTTTAGAAGGGTTTGCATGAAAAAAGATAGGGGAGGTTTAAAAAATATAATCCATTAAATTTGCTTGTTAAAATCTGAATACCTTTAACACAATGCACAGTTTTCACAATGCAAAGCTTTTGTGCTTCAAATTAAGGAGCGAATGGTATTTCGATGTAAACCGTATTCGGCTAGCTATATTTAGCTACTTTGGTAGTGTACTTTTGTTTAACACACACAGACGATACAGTTACTGATACAGAGTTTCACTTCTGAATTGTTAAGAGGCTTCTCTTAAAAAAAGTAAAAAAGGTAAAAGAATTCTACTGCAATTGCAACAGCAGAAAAATGAAATAAGATTTAGATAAATCTTAAAAGTACTAATTATACAGTTGCAAATCATCAGCATTTTTAACCAACGAATCGGAGAGGGTTCTTAATTCGGTGACGTCTCTTTTTTATGGTATTTGTATGATCAAGAAAATCTTGAGTGGATCGATATTGATCCGATGATAAAACAGTAACAGATAACACAAGTAAACTTGAGACATGTTTTAAGTCTCGTTACATCAGTAATTTAACTAGCTACAAAGTAATTCAAAACGGAACACAGTAATGTTGCACACTACTGTTTGGCCGCAGAAATAACAGCTGCGGTGGTAGATGACGGTCTCCAAAGTGATTTTTTATCTGTTAAAAATCGTATAAGCTTTATATTGCATTCATAAAACAAAAATCTTTGTTATATATTAAAGCGTGAATCAAAAGAAAAATCGTAGCTCATTCAGTCGTGTTACATGTTTTAGTGTTAAAGTATTACATTTGTTGTATAATCTACAGAAAGTTCCCACCAGTTTTCATTCACTTAAGCACTTATTTGCAATTCATAGAACAAACCCTTATCTTGCTATTCTTGCTTAATCATTATCCAACGGTTAGTTCGGGCTGTGCATTTAAATTGGTTCACACAAAGATGTTTCTCGTGAATTTTAAAGTTGTTTTATTTATATCGTTTTTTAAAATCATATTTTTTATATTAATATTAAGTGACTAACCTGTAACTATTTTAAGTAATATTAAAATGGAAATGTTGCTGAATAATTGAAAGTGAATAAACTTCGCATTCGGTTAACACGATTACGAATATCTAATATTGTATTAAGTTTTATGTGCCGTGAACTCATAAAAGTGACGTATCATATGTGACAGTATTAACTCGAAAGCTTCGTAATAAAAATTCACCGTTGTCTACAAATTTTATGATTTATAAAATAATAGAATACTTTATAAAAAATCTCATAATGTGTCTGAACATTTTCTTTTAAGAATTGATCCTTTTTGGTTATTTTAATATTGTTATTATCTTACTAAGGATAACTGATGGATGAAGAATCTCTTTAAGGTGGACTTAAATCTGGTAACAGTCAAGAGATCGATCCATGTTGAAATCTTTGAGGGTGACCTTTGTTAGACAGTGGTTTTCTTTCAGCTGATGTTGAATAACTGAAAACTTTTTTAATTATTTTTTATATCTACTAAAGCTTAAATTTTTGACCTAACATTTCACATACTGTAAAGCCGAAGATAGTAAAGCGTGCTCGCCCAGTAACCCCTTCTATTTGACTACATGAGGGTGATAACGTGCCAAGATGATTCGTTAAAACCTAACCAATATCCGAACTTCTTAACCATAACCCACAGCCTTACAAAGCGTTTACAGACAACAATTAAAAGAGGTAAAGTAAACGTATACTTATTTCTCAACATTTTCCACGTAAATCTAGAACTATTTCAAAAGCAAAGTGTATTTGTATGTAATGCAAACAAATTTACGGCGCCGGTTTGCATCACAATGGATTAAAGCTAAGCGCTTCCATTCCATTCTCCATCCAGTACATAATAATAAATGTCCCCGCGATACTTCCGAATGATTGAACTTTCTACTGAATAGATGTAAACATTTCTAACAGTATTAAAACCAAGTAAACTCTTAGCAGTAGTATAGTTTAAATTGAAACATGCACTTTAATCAATTTATGTTATAGCACACTTATGTGCTAGTTCAGTTGTATCGCTACACGACTCCAAATAGAGTAGCTTCAATTCGTACTAAGTTTGAGCTGCTACTAAAGGAAAATGTAAGAAAACAGACATATGACAAAAATTTTAGTTTATGTAGACGAAATTATCTTCCAATTAAGCCAGGTTGTGTAACAAGGCTCCGAGTTTCAGAAGTGGGAACGTAGAGTGGGCTATTTAATGATGAGTGATGATGGTACCCTCGTTAAAGATCGCTGTGGAAATACTTAGGGAGAATTTTCAAGAAGGCATATTCAGGTTGATGATGTTGCAATTTATAAAACCGTCTTAGTATCTTCATTTACGTCATTCAATAAGATCTCAGAAGGATTTCCTAACGCAAACTTCACGTGTATCGAAGTAAAATACTTTAGCTTTGTAAATACGTAGTCAAAGTGTATCCGTAGAGAGTTAACAACATCCGATGTGACCACGGCACGGTTAAAGGTTACATGTGAACTTAGAACTGCATGAAGTGTATGAGAACCACTTTCCGAAGCGTCACTTTTGCAGATAGTTTGACTATTAATATTCTGTGAAGCATCTTAAAGCAATATCCAATAAAAGATGATCTCTTCAGAAACAAGTAACTTGATATACATCATCAAATTAGTTTAGTTTGTATTTAAAACTTCACTAAAAATAGAAGTGTTCAAATGAATAAGTTTATCTGTTGACCTGTAGCAATGTAGCTATCTTATATTGTAGCAAAATAATTGTCATATGCGTGAACCGAATCAGATATTTTTTGTTGGACAAAGCTAAAAATTGTTTTCATAAGAATATTTTATCGCTGGAAGGGTCTCCTTAAAAGTTAACAAGTTAACTTAAAAAGAATTGAACCTTACCATTTCTTCTAAAATATTTTTTTTAATTATTATTTAAGTAGCCATAAAAGTATTTTGTGAATGTCTCAATTTTGAACAAATACATCAATAGTCGGTTTTACAGTTGCAATGTTCGTAGAATAAAGTTCAGTGGCCGGGTCTCCGGTGTCGTTTGATATTTAAGTAAATACAATATTGGAAGATTTATTAGGTATTCGGATTTACATTGCTCCAAGGTTCTAAAAGTAACTAAGCTAGACTAGACCATAATAAAAGTAAGTATTAAAAATAATGTTAGAATTTTCGATGCATGTTTTAAATTTTTATGAAACGTTTATTAAAGTTTATTCTTACAAGATTTGAAAAGTAGTGTTATATAAAAAAATAGATCATAGCCATCATTGCTACCTAACTGCGTTATAAAGTTCATAGATTACTAAGTTTCGTGGACGGCGTAGGTTAAACACAACACCGTGCTTATATGTTTTCTTTTATTTTATTACAATGAACTTAAACTTAATCTTAATTTTATATAGTCTTAACTGACAATGAGACGGCGAAGCGTCTTTGCTTTCATATATTGACTGCCGAAACACAGCGATGTAGTTACGACGACTGATTTATAATATGAGGGTGGTAGCATAAGGACGCTGTACCAGTAAATTGATAGAGAAATCTTAAGAAAGGATCTTAATAAGACTTGTAGTACCTTTCAAGACTATAGCGGTTGCTTTTTAAACAAAATAAGCAGCACCCCATCCAATTCTTATCAATTTAATTTTACTTATCATAAGATGAACATGGAAAAATATATACTACGTTATTAAAGATGATTTCAGATTTAGCGAAAGAATATTTCCTTGCGTTATATCCCGTTTTTAATATGCCACGGAACTGCATACACAGGGTACTCGTAAAAGTAAGTTATAAACGCGACAGCCTCATATCCGTGAGGAAGACGTTACAATTTTTATTGCATTTGTGACGTTTCACTATAGGACGCGGCAAACGTGGATATGTCGCTGAGAAATTATAAATTTTAAGTGATTTTTTTTATTTTACGCAGCTATGAATGAGAGTAGCCTTGGATTACATTAAACATTTATTTAATTTAATCTTGTCAAATTATATATATTTGTCTGAATAATATTTTCAAAATCGATATGAGTATAGTTGTTAAATTGATTGGTGGATATAAATGCGACCATATTGAGCTGAGAGTGGGAGTAGTGTTGCGGACATTGCGGCGTGCGTATGTTGGTTCGTCATTGAATAGTTAAAAAGTAGACCAGCAAGTTTTCGTTAACTGAATTAAGGTGAGTTTTATATATATTTGTCTGAATAATATTTTCAAAACCGATATGAGTATAGTTGTTAAATTGATTGGTGGATATAAATGCGGCCATATTGAGCTGAGGGTAGGAGTAGTGTTGCTGACATTGCGGCGTGCGTACGTTGGTTCGTCATTGAATAGTTAAAAAGTAGACCAGCAAGTTTTTGTTAACTGAATTAAGGCGAGTTTTCTATAATATTTGTTATGCGATTTAAGACAAAAGATATTAAGCCTCGTTGCTCCAATTCAATACTTACAGCGCTTCCAAACTTTATAGTAATGTTTGCACTTTACTGTTTGGCAGCATGAATTCGCGCTGTAGTTATCACTGCAGAACAACAGAGATCTACCACCACAAAAATTATGAATTTACTAGTTTACCGATTACTAAAATTTACGTTGATTATATTTCTTTAACATTCTATTAATTATAAAACGACCGTGTCGTTCATTTGTGACTGGTATACATTGGTGGACACCAATGTATACCAGATGAACATCCCAACTAGACAGTTAGGGTGATTATCCAGCACCAAATATTCTCCATTGAGATAATAATTGAAAATTTGCACTCCCATCACGTATTCTTGTAGAGAATAACATAAATCAATGTCCAAAGTTAGTTCACAGTATTCCGAAGCTACTCGTGTACACAGTATCGACTGAACAGTTTGTATGTACCCACCGTCGAGCACGTTTACCTATCTCTTCAATGGTAATGGAACTGCTGAAAGGTTATTTGCAACGTGTTGGCTGCTTGTTTTATTTATTTGATTGGATACCTACTTCACTAAGGCGAAGTATTCTTGCAAGTTTTGTGTTGCAAATGTTATACAATAGTTTTGCTTAATAAAATGGACGCTAACTGCCACTAAATCAACAACACAACGAAATATTTTTTACAACACTTCTCTTGTTAAATTAAAAAACGGAGGTATTATAATTAAAAGTATCAAATGACTAATTTACCTTTTTCCGCCTAAATATACCCGGCGAGATATTTTCATATACTAATTAAAGGAAACCTTTACGAATATCGCATATAAATGAAACGTAGCTAATTCTCTCCTCAATTTCCCAGGAGAATGTAATCTTTAATTAAAAACCTGGTGTTCCATGTGCGTTTTGGAAAATTTAAGTTTTGTGTTGGGGTTGGACACCAGTAAATTTCGTCAAATATTGGATTATAAAATTGGTGGTTATGAAGATAAACAGTCTATAGGAAATATTTATTTTTATTCGACGAGTCAAACGGACGTTCACCTTGACTGACAACTGATGGTAAGTGAAAACATCCTCAACTTGCTTCTATGTACTCGATGTTATTTTATAGCATGTTTACTCGAAACTCAAACGCGTAACGTTGACTCCAATTTGTCTCGGAACGATGTAACTGTAGGTTATCTATGCGATAGGTAATTGTGATTCCCAATATAAACGCACCGTTACGATTGTTAACTAAAAGTTTCTTAACCAACAATAGTATTAGACATCCAGCACTTTATATATGAAACTATTAGCCTCTATCGCATCGAACCCTGGGAAATAAATATCAACGTACCTTTTAATACGTATTGATTATAATACAAAAACAGTAAATTGGCACGAGTAGAAGGAAACTATAACATACACATAGTGAAGCTATACTTTTTGTAATATATAGTAACCAATTACTTTGTTTTATATGGTGTTAAGTGACAATGCGACCGTAGATGGTGAAGCGTACTCCCATAGAATGCTCTCGTATAAGCAAAAATCGAACCAGGGACCTCCGTGTTACAAAAATTTTACATGATTCATATTTTTTTATTTCTATAATAGTAATAGTATATTGGAACACAATAAAGTTTTCATATTTGTAGTCAGTAGTAAGGAAACCCGCTGCTAACTTTTAAAACGTTAAACCTTTACATGGTGTACAATTACGTTCTGTCTTTGTGTATTAACAACATGATTACTTCTTTTTAAACTTATTATTATAGAGTATAATATGTTAAAATAAGTAAAAGAAATATGACAATGCCATGAAAAATATGTTTTAAAGTGAAATGCGTTTCTGAAGTCAGCTTAAACTGAATAAAGTCAAGCAAATAGCCGTTTACGCTATGAACATGAGCGCACCGCAATTTCCTTCGAAGCAAGTTTGCGTCTTCTGATTTTATCCTCGCAATAAGCGGTAAATGGTCATTTTATTTTTGTCTTACAAGTTTTTCAGTCTTTCTATTAACTGTTAATATTATTTGTAGTAACGTTTGATATAGTAATAAATCATATATTATTTTAAAACTAACCGGCAGTAAACATTACAAGTAAAATAATATTTTAAAAGTATCTAATGGTTGAGTCAAAAAATCCTTTATATGAGATCACGTCCAACGTCCGACGACCTGGTGAAAGATCACAGGGAAGCGATGAATGCAGTGGCATGGATCAGTCTCGTTGAGAATCAATTATGTTCAACAGAGGGCGACAACAACCAAACACGACCGATAAATGACATAAAGATTTATATTTATATCTTTTACACTTCGTTTCCAGATCCGTCTTAATATCAAACATTCGAAAAGGGACTACAATGATCCGTCCATTTAAAGATTGTCTGAAAGAGATAGCTTTATGCGATATAGTCGCCTATTATATTTTCGTCATTAGCCGATAGACCTCCACTGTTGGATATAGACCTTCCCTAAAGATCTTCATGTCGATTGACCTTTGTCGCCTTCCAGCGGCTTTCCAAATCCTTCAGACCATCGGCTACCTTGTGTAGGGCTACTATACATAATATCTTTACGTACCGTTGTACGATTTGTATAAGAAACTAGCGACTTCGTCCGCGTGATATTAATAGAAAAAAATAGTTACTTCCTTTTTTTGATTAGAAAGTTATTAAATTTTTCATTGGCTTTTAAATAATAGCCTTAGTTACTCCTTGTTACATCAGCTAACTAACTGCCAGTGAAAGTTTTGTCAAAATCGGTCTAGCCGGTCAAAATCGGTCTATGAAAATAGATTAGCCGGAACAAACAGACAAGAAGAGAAAGTTTTCTTTACAAACAAAAATTGTAAAAAAGTATATTTCGGTACATGTGCCGTGTATACAATGCTCTTAGTGAAAAGCGGATATTTTAATATTACAAACAGACACTCCAATTTTATTTATTTGTATAGCTAAATATTTTCACATTTCCCTTTAAAGTCTGGATTTACAATATGCTTTCTGAGCGAGACTAGCGCGGGCACACCGGCAGGCCTTTTAGTGTAAAAAATAAATGAAAAGTGATAGAAGCGGTTTTCAGAGCGGTAGAGAATGCATCAAGAAGTAAAACGTTTACACGACAGATTGCAAACGGCATGTCGTTACTGGAGTGCTTTCAGTAATGGCGGCGTGAACTCATTTCACATCATTTTTGTGTCATGTTATATTTGCGTAAAGCACTGAAAACTTTTTGTGTTTTATACAATTGGCAATTTAAATTGTCTAGTCGTATTTTGTCCGCACTACACACTGAGTATTTTTGTGTGTATTTATAAAGTTTTTAACGTAATGTAGATCAGTTATACATATTCAAGCGGTTTGCTATAAACCCAATGAGTTTGGAGTAGGTAAAGTATTAATGAATGTGTCTAGAATAAGCGTAATGTTGAAATATTTTACAATAATATGTTTACAGGAATAATTTAACTGAAGTTAAAACGAAAACTACTAGAAAGCATCTATTTAAACTTTCCGTTAAAGTTGTTTCCGTTCATCAATTTTTTTTGAGTGACTAATTAATATATAATTAAGAAGAACCAACAAAATCAAATTAACTGAAAAGCTATGTGTAATTTATGCCCACTTCTCATATGAATCAACGAGAAACTAAAAAGAGGACAAGATGCTTTACTCAAATTTTTTTTGGGATGTGGATCTTATTAGACCTTCCTTCTTAAGTCGTATTTCCCCATGACCGAGGGTCGTGGTCATCATGTGTGATGAAACACACGGCGACTTATTTGGCAGTTATAATGGAGTGGTTTGGCATTGCTTTCTCCATTTCACATACAAGTGCGAGCCCGGATGGACATGATATAGATATGTAGGTTTCCTCACGATGTTTTCCTTAACTGTCAAAGCGCGTGATGTTAGTTGGTGTTATACTAACTGCAAATAAATTTGAAAATTCATTGCTGCAGGCCGGATTCGAACCCGGTACCTCCAGAGTGGAAGGCGGGTGTTCAATCCACTATGCTATCACGGCTATTAAACCAGTTGCCTTTAAATTATAGAGTTGGTGAACTTACTGAATCACTTCCGCGCTTTGAATTTATTGGATCTGTGGACTTAAGTTATCGTTATAATATAAGTTCCCAGGTTGATTATACTTCGAGTTAAAGATATCTTTGCCTATCCAGGGTTTGTTTGTTGTTTTTACTCAGATCATTCGAAGCCAAGACTTTCTTATGTATTATGATATTTCCCCTTTTACCAATCAGTTTGCCCATCATTCGTTACTAAATACGTAACCCAGATTTGCAGATATTTGCTGGTATCTTCATCAGTATATACCAAAAATAAGTTAACGAAGAGTTTTATGTATTCGGGCAATAGACTGTAATGGTTTTATTTGTTAGCAAAAGGGGTCACAGTTTAATATTACATCCGGGTTTACTCTACCCTTCGTAAAACTTTAATGGCGATGAAACATTGGATACGATCGTCCAATTGGGCGGATGGTGCCGATTAATGAAACGGTTAAACTTTCAAACTTATAACAATTTCCAATATTACTGAGATGTACTGTATAATCTTTTCGTTTCTTTTACCCTTTTCACAATTCCAGCTGTCTCCACACAGTACCATTGTCGTGTTGTTGTGAGATAAAATAATTAGTATGTTGTCGACACTCAGTCTCGGATATATTACGAATTCTGCTTTAGACACCGAATGAAAGCGAAAACAAGTCGTCTTAGTCTACGTAAATGGTTTTCATGTATAGCTGGTATTTGTTGTATTCACGCACATATAAGGCAAACAAGCTAATAATAATTATATAATACAATGCGTAGGTATCATAGCGAACAAAATTGTGGGAGAATGATATCTAAAGAAATACGCTTTGGTAAAAATTTATAACGATATTATAGAAATAAGAACTAGTTATGCTCTTCTGGCAAAGGAAATGCAAGAAACAATTAAGTCATCAAATTACTTCCTCGGAAAGGAACTTGAGTAATTGTATTGTGCAAGGATTTGAAAATAAGATCATAAAACTAAAATTAGCTTTGTTCTACAGTACGAGAGCTTCCTCGTTCGTATCAAAGAAATAAAGGTAATAATTTAATGAAATTCTTTAATTTCAGTTGCACTGAATGTATAAATTTTATCTTACTTTCAGCTTGCGATTTCATAAAATTTCATTTTAGTGTAAAATATATATTTTTTTGTGTAAGTTACTAAAGACTTATAATACTTTTATAAGTTAATGAAATATTGTTTATGGAATCTCCAGAATCGTTTCCTTGCTTAGCTATCTTTATTAAATACACATTACTATTTTCCTGCCTAAATGCACGTAGCTGTTTTCCTTCTATTAAATTTAGTGAACATTAATAGCTAATGGCAAATTTTAAATATTGACGGAGGTGGTTTCGATGATGTGACTCTATTATAAAATTATAACGACCCGCTAATCCACTAACCCGATTCGTGTGTATTTCACAAGTCAATGTTGCTTGACTTTATTTTCAAGTTATACCTAAAGGGCAGATTTAATACATAAGCAACATGTATAAGTCCTACCTATAAATTGTAAGATCTTTTTAGAGGTATGTGGAAGGTAATCGAAAATATTCAGAATTTCTTTACTGGTATAAAACTGCTGTCGCTTTATATTACTCAACACCAGTTACTATTAAAAAACTTTAAAGTAAAACTGCGGGATAAACAGCAAAGAATTTCTTCTCAAACAATTTCGCAGTTCGACCTGCACGTTTAGAGTCTGACCTCAACCATCGCCGCAACGCGGAAATTGTTAACTCCACGACAGTTGCACTACATATATATATGCCTCTTTTTACTAAGGTCCAGAATTCTCTTTTATGTATTTGAAGTCCAAAAATTCACAAATATTTTAATTAACTATCATTTTAAAGTTTTACTTTGGATCAAACAGGAGTTTTACTCGTTAAACCGCGAATTTCTGAAACTCTCTAATTCTACTTTTATTGCTCTTTTCAATACAGCGGTCTCTTTTGTTTGTGGGTAGCATTGAAATAATGTAATTGTTAGTTTCTAGTCTTTATCAGCACAGTTTTTTAATAATATAAATATTGAATAAAGACTATAATTATCATTTTAGTTAGTTGATGTTTATTGCTGAATAAAGACCTTCACAATGAATTTCCAGCGCTACCGATCCGATCATTTAATAACCCTAGGATTCTCTGATCTATAGAGACAAATAACATGTTTGAATATTAGTGTGAGCGTGTTACTAGAGCTGTAGTCAGTGTAATTACTAGGTAACGGAATTAAACATACAGTTGTACACTGTCTTTAAAAAGGGACAGAAACGTTTACAAATTATGGTAGTAGTAATTATTTATCTGTTGAGTGTGTGTTGCCTAATGAATATATGTCTATGTCTATTTGTGAACAACAGAGACCATCAGTAAGACTTATTATTTATTCGAATATTAATAGATGAATTTCTTCTAGAAACAAAATGTACTTACCATCATGTTAGAGTATGCGAATATCTTTACAAAGTTTTAGAAATGAACCGACTTCGAAACTTTTATATGACTTCAAATAGCAAACTCTTGAAGCATAAATTTGTGATATAATGTTATTTCAAAATTCATACATGCTTTATCCTTTCCTAGAACTTAGAATACACGGACCACAAAAGCTTGAATTTATATATATGGACCATAACATCGAACGAAATGTTGTAATATCGGTAGATAAACTGTTTTGTAGATTATTTGTAATTTTTTAAAACAAATGTTTGATGTATGTTTATGTTGTGCTTGCGGCAATGTTTTTAAGATGTTGTGTCTTTCATTTTTTATGATAAATATGTTTTCTATGACCTTTAAAAGTAAACTTATCTAGCTGGTGAGGTAGATTAGATTTTTTTTATTCTGTGAGTCCTCGAGACGAGCAAGACTTTCACCTGATGGTAAGTCATACGCTCGCACATAACAACGTAACGATAGTTAAGATGGTATACACTGCACCACGTTGCGCTCGGCGCATTGGGACATAAGGTGTTTAGTCTCGTTACCGCAGTAATTTCACTAGCTAACAGCGCTACGAAACGGAACTCAGTAATGTTTTCACACTACTGTTTGGAGGCAAAAATAGGAGCTGCGGTGGTACCTACCTAGATAGTCTCCTAGAACTGAGACCTACCACCAGTAAACTAACCAATAGTTAAATGCAAGTAGTTAGTCTCTGCGCTTTGATATGTATGATCATTATATAACGAGTACCCAGAATTAGTAAATCGCTTTTTTAATTTTGAACTGTTTCCATTTGTTAGCTTTCTGTAAAAAGTCTTAACTTTCAACGCCATTTTTGGTAAAATATTAACGCAATAAAGGTAAACGTAAAACAGTAGCACTCGCCGCGGAATCTATTTGCGCAGCTGGACCTGATGATACTGTACAATTTACGCTGACAATTTGTTTACGCCGGTACGAAGATAACACAAATAAACCGTGCGAATACTAAATTTGCGAAATTACGCACAACGCGAATTTATTAAACTTGAACGAATTGTGCAAAAAAATACTTTAAAAATTTCAACTCGAGTTCAGATGTCAGATTGTGCACAATGTAATGGAGGCTGCAATAAAAAAATTATATCTTTAAGATTAGGCTTTGTACTCCAGCCCCGCAAAGATTGATAAAAACAAAAGGAATCCAACGAAGAATGTTCTGTCCCACGCTTTAAAATTAAAGACAATAAAGCTTTACTGACATAAAAGAAAACTTTTACAAAGTGCAGTTTATATTTCGAGGTACAAGACTATTCTTATTATATATTAAACCGTTGTAAAAGTTTAACAGTAATAAGTTTTACTGTTTCAAGGTCTGTCAAAAAAAGCAAGTAATATAAAGTCATTATTTTCAAATACTTAAGATGTGTAAATTTGCGTCTATTCAAATTTTCTTTCCAAGAAACTTAAAATGTTTGTAAACTTTTTCTGATAGAAAAATGAGTATATATTTACAAAAGTTAACTTTGTTGTCTTTCCATACTATACTGTAGTAATATTATAAATTGATTTAATTATAAATTCACAATTAAAAACTGATCATTAACCTGTGACTCAATGAATTAGTTTCTTTTATAATTTTTCAATAACAAAAACCTTTACAAGAAACTATAACAGTTTATAAAAGCAGTATTAAATAAAACTACATGTAACTATTTTATTGTGAGCTTATGTACTTTATAAATTGTATATAGACATTAATTATGATAATTAGAGTAACTAAGTTAGTAATTAGTTTTTAACTCCTTCTGTAGCGAAGTGGCTATATGTTTGCCTAGTAGTACGGAGGTGGTTCGATTCCTGAGGCATGCTATAAAGTTTGATTGGTCTGCCTGGCTAGCTACTACCTTCATATTGTTAAAGTAGAGCTATAACAACATTGCTGTGTTCTTACTGTTAACTTATAATAAGTAGAGTATTCTGGACTAGCAGGCTTCTTTATCCTCAACCTCATTGTCACTTTTCACGAAGTGAATTTGCGATCAAGTGTATTTTCAACAAGTATAATGTATTTTCATAGTGTATAATTATTCTAACAGATTTAAACATAAAAATTGTGCAAATTCTGCTAACCAAAGTATTAAAACAAATATCTCTCGCTGAGATATATTATGAACGTAATAAAACGCAATTTTAAAATAATTAGTTGGAGCGCTGCTCCTGGAGACCAGGAAAAGCGAGGAGCCAATTAATAATTATGTGAGCTGAAAAAGAACTCTACGAGTAATTCTGTGAAAGGATTTAAAGATGAAATAACGTACTATTCTTTTGTATTATCCATTAGCGGAATGAGGAATTATTATTAACAAGAAGAAAAATTTGCTAAGAATTATCTGTAAGAATTTAGTATTTTTTAAGGTTGAAGATTATCTTTTAATTATTATTCTTCATTTGTCATGTTATCGTACAAGGATTTTAAAACCTTTCGTTTTATACAACAAAACGAACGGTGAAGGATACGTCTGTTCACAGCATTGTGGTGGCTGGTATGATTATACAGCACAACATTGTGCTCGACGCTTTGATACATAAGATGTTAAGTCTCGTTACATAGTAATTTCATTAGCTACTACCAAACTGGAATACAGTAATCTTTAAACGATATTGTCTAAAGGTAGAAATAGGTGCTGAGGTACCTACTTAGACGGTTTCCGTCAACATACAAATACCAACATATTGTGCATATTTTATAGCCAGCTTCTAGAGTGGGTTTAACAAGAAATATATTTGCATGTGTGTTTTCTCTGTTCTATTCACTTAGTCACAATTGAATGCGATGTAGGTTTAAAGCAATAATTAGACGCTTTAATGAATACAGCTCTCGATGTGTTAATCTAAAAGCTATTAGGATGTGTTAATGTAAAATTGTACACAGATTAATATAATCGATACTACATTGAATTAAGTATTTTTTTGTTGTACGAGAGGACGAGACGCCAAACGTTCAACTGATGGTAGCTGCTTGCCCATAACAACGTGGAGTTAGTTAAGATGGTATACACACCACATTGCGCTCGTCGCCTTGAGACATGAGATGTTAAGTCTCGTTACCCCAGTAATTTCACTAGCTTACCCTTTAAACCGGAACACTGTAATGTTTGCATACTACTGTGGGGAAGAAAAATGATCATCATTGTAATTGTACCCACACACAGGGTATTTTATTTTAGGAATAGTAATAGGTTAAGTCACACTGAGGGTAGAGTGGATTTGTCCAATTACCTTTGCCAAAGTATAAATCCTGTTTCATAGACGGATGTAGTACCTAAACCAATATATCATACCATATTTACCAGGTGGTAGGTCTCTGTTGCCGGAGACCGTCTGGATGGGTACCACCGCAGCTCCTATTTCAACCGCCAAATAGTAGTGTGCAAACATTACTGTGTTCCGGTTTAAAGGGCGCTGTAGCTAGTGTAATTACTGGGGTAACGAGACTTCACACCTTGTGTCTCAAGGCGACGAGCGCAATGTGGTGCAGTGTGTACCATCTTAACTAGCACCACGTTGTCATGGGCAAGCGTATCACTTACCATCAGGTGAACGTCTTGCTCGTCTCGTCGCATAGTGGTATAAAAAAAAATCCGCACCAGCTGCTGCTCTTCAGGTTATGATTATCCACAAAGAGGTTCGGAATAGATTATCATTGGGTTTGGCCTTCTGTTAAAAGACTTTGGCTCTTCTTGCGTAAGGCCCTGAGTCCTTTTAGTAAGAACTTTAAACAGGCTGTTTATATATTATGTACACATAACGGTGATTATTTTAGATCATGTGAGCTGTTTGCTTGTTTGAATCTCTCCAAATTGAACTAACTTTACTAGAGTTGGATCATTTACGTTTTTACACGCTGAGCTTATAGATAGGCGAGCTTAATGTGATCGTGAGCGTGGTGTCACGGCCACCGCCGAAATGAATTGGCGAAATGTCCTCACGATTTATATTACAATTTGATTTCGGGTCACGCGACCAAAATCGGTCCTCTCGATAATGTGATGTAATTACAGATAGCCCGCATAATGTGTTGACTCATCTCTGATAGTGTGAATTTCTTTTTCAGTTTCAAGGCTAATAAACCTTTTATAACTTGTATTACCACACGATTATCTAAGTCTCTGTGATTTGGTGGTACCGGAGATTGATTTTCAATTTGTTTAAAGTCGATTTATGTATACAATCAATTTATAATTTATATGCTTTTTTCAAATTATGCCGTTTGTATAAAATGATTTATGTAAAGAAAGGTACACAGGATTACAAAAGTTTTCTCCAACTGTCGTCTTTACTTCAATAAAGATATTATTGGTGTTTGTTTTACATAAAAACTATTAAAGTACAATTATAAAATATATCATTATATACAAATTTGCTTACCACCAATATGTCTGTTATAAGAAATTTCTTATCTAGAAGGTTAGTCACGTATATACGAGTATATCGTAAAAAGTGTTTTAAATGATCAAATATGACTTTTTGATTTTGATTTTAGATATTCTATACATAATTTTACGAATCTTTATAAAAACGATAGTTATCGCCAGTTAGACAACAGGCAATGATATCGAAATTTTTCTTAAAGTTATGTTTAAATTCTCTACATGGTTACGTAACTTAGGCGAGGACTACGTGAGCCAATGAGAAGCATCATTATTAAAGGTCTTCGAACACATTTGATGGCAAAGAATAAAATTTTACAGCCTTTCTGCAGACATCCCGGTAACACCGATAAGAAAATCTCTGGTAATGCTTTTTCAAATAACTACTCTACTTTATACATAATTATCTTGTTACGTGTGGGGCCTTGTGAATACTATTTTTGGAACAGTTTCGATCGTTTGTACAAATCTAGCATTTTTGGCGAAGAACTTAAGTACTATTTTCGTTAAAAACCTTTTGAAATGCCTAACAAAGGTATCTTGGTTAAGGAGTAAAATTCAACAAGGGATATACAACGCGTCTTTATCACCTAGAGCCCAGAACAATAAAGAGAAAGTACAAAATTTTATATCAAACATTTTAAGGTCATTAAACTTAAAATTCTTTATTTTTATTATACCTTGTGTTAAAAAAGGATTAAGTGAGATATTGCGGCAAAAAGTTTACGTCGTGTCTCATCTGATAATGGGCCTTAATTTCGAAGCGGACACCAAGAACTTTTTCTGCTGCCAAATTTTATGTGTGGTATGTTTTATTTTGTAGATTGCATTTATTGGCTTTTTATGAGATGTGAAATTTTTAAAAATATGAATTTATAAATTAAAATTGAACTATACTTTTCCTGTTCTAACGATTATTATGTATACATATTAATTTAAATTGTGATTGCTTCAGTTGAGGTATCGAGATTTCGATTTCATGTTCTTCTACACTCAAATTTTATTCGGAATATTATATGCCAATGCATCACTTACCAACGTTTTTATCGTTTGACAAATTTTATGTTTCTTTTTATTCACAGCGACGAGTCGGGAATGTGTCTTTCTTGGTAGTTAAGATGATGTATTTCAGACTTGTTACCCCAGTAATTTTATTAGCTACAATGTCCAGCAAATCGCGACATTGCAGTTTGGTGGCAGAAATATGCAATGATACCTATCTATAAAAATAAAGCTAATTTCTTTTCATAAACTTTTAATTCAATTAGTCATTTAATTCAATCAAAGTCATAATTTAATTCAATCAATAGAGATGATTAGTTAAAACAGCAACTTCGAAGCGTTTTTAATGAGGCAGGTATACTGACAGTCCCATCACAATATATATATTATATTGTAATATTCTGTATATTCATCAAAATATCAATATGTATAATAAACACAGTGACATACACGGTAAATACAAGAAATAAAAATAAGCTCGCGGTGCCTTACTTTCGTCTGCACAAAATTAATGGAAGCTTTGTGGGGCTCGGTATCCGAATGTATAATAAGGTTCCACAATCTGTTTTAGATTTGCCACTTCATAAATTAAAAAATAAAATTAAAAATGTTTTGATAAGTAAATCATATTATAGTGTTAACGATTATTTAAATGATAAAGATGTGTGGAAATAAATGGCGCTGATTCTCAAGCAGTATGTGTCAGTACGTGTAAGACATTTAAAAATGAAAAAGACAAAAAAAATGTATATATATATAGCCCGCTGAGTTTCTTGCCCATTCTTCTCAGGTCCGTGGCATTTGTTTTGCGAATGGGTGGTAGATTTTGACGTTCAATAAGTGAACTATTGTTCCCATGTTGAATAAAAATTTTGACTTTGACTTTGACTTTGAGCAATTATAAGTTTTACTAAAATTGTTTTAATGGACTAAAATATTTCAGAATTCATCGCTTCGGGTAACTGGAAATGGTCATAAAAACAAAGAACAGAAAGAGTAAAGCATTTCAAAAGAAGCGAGAGCACTCCAATAAATGGTGCTGCGTTTTTTAATTACTGTTTGAATGTAATTTTCTTACATCTCGCGGATGTTTGGGCTTTCATCTCATTGCAATTATTGCACATTAAGTTGTTTGCTTTGCAAATAGTGGAATCGTTTAGCTTTCAGCGGTTCTCACTGTTACGTTCGAATGCGCGAATTAAGTTAATGCGTAACGGAACACGTCATTTCATTGAATGAACTCATTTTCATGATTTCTTTTTATTTCTACGGTAAATACTAGTATTTGTTCATTTTAAATAAATAAATAAATAATTTAAACAGATATAAAGGTCCCATCAAGCCGCTTAGTTTATTAAATCCTCAATTCCATGATCAATTGAATTGCATTAATCAATTGAATATAAATATTTTGTTGAAATGTACGCTCCCAGATAACAAATATATTAAAGTGTACAAAGAGATCGAAAATAGTCTAAATTTTTTTAGTTTAATGCATGAAATTTTCATCAGAAATTTATTTACAGCAAACAGAAATCAAATGAAGTAATTAGACTTTATATAATCTTTTACTAAAAAAATATCTTCTTTGGTCTCCTTTTTCATAATGTAAGATTTATTATCATGTTTGTAAAGCAATAGAAATTCCTGTAATGTATATATACAAAATTATAATAAACATTAATTTTACACAAGAAGTAACGCGGAGGTTCCTTGTTCGATTCCGGAGACATATTGGAGTAAGTGATACACTTGCCCGTAACAACGTAACGCTAGTTAAGATGATATACACTGCATCACATTGCGCTCGTCGACTTGAGACATGAGTCTCGTTACCCCAGTAAATTCACTATCTTACTGCCACCCTTCAATCCGGAATACAGTAATGTTTGCACACTACTGTTTGTCGGTAGAAATAGGAGCTGCGGTGTTACCTACCTAGACGGTCACCGGCAACAGAGACCTGCTACCGTTATATTGGAATCTACTGCTTTAAAAGCATCTTTATGTTCCCGCTGAAAATATATAATGGCTAGAGTATTCTTTGGAAAGGCTGAGTTGTAGGCTACTACCGGGGTCCATAGGTGGCGGATCATAGAACGGCTAGGAGATATTCTAGCTAGCTGCTTTTGCAGTCCCCGGCCAAACAGCGCCAAGGGAACAGGATGCAGTGGTAACACCTTACGAAAGTGCTACTTAGAAAATGCTGCATATGTCCGATGATGACCTTGCGACATGGCGAGTTGTGCCGCCAGTAAATAAACACTCGTCTGCTACGGGCAGCTGCGTAGCAGTATTTTCAGAAGAGGAAGCCTAGTTGGCTGTAACTGTTCTGAAAAAGATTATTTTAAGCTAAATTACATTTGCGTATAAAATCAAAAGGTACATTTACACTATTGTAATAAAAATGAAATCTTTTACGTCCCACTTTAGCGACTTACTAGTCTCATACTAGACATGTTTGCGCCACTATTTACTTAAAAAGAGCGTCTAGTGGCCGCCGAGGTCTCATCCCGGGGGTGAACCGCGGAGACAAGAGCTGTACGAATGCCGGAGCGCGGTGCGGATTTGAGCTTCAAGTGGAGTGCGTAAGATCCCGATTTCACAACACGCGAAATGGATATTCGCCGTGAAGTTATTGAAAGAGGGTTTTATATCGTTGCGGTGATTTTAAAAAGATGTACGAAAAGTGGGACATTTCATGAATTTTTAAGCCGTACCGCTTTTGTGGTGGATCTAGGGAAATGATGTGAATGTTCGTAGTGAACGGGGTCAGAAGAGGTCTATTGATGGCACCGACGCGACCCGACCCGGCTGCGAATTAATTGTTCCTTACGATATTTTCAAGCTTGCCTTCTTAAAGCTGAATTTTTATCGGTTGTACACGAAACTTGTTTATACTTCAAGCTCGATTTCAGTATTTCAGTTACAAATTCAATACTTTTATATATGTATCGATTATAATCATTTGATGTAAATGTTTATACAACTAAAAGCGAATTGATTTTTAGGCAGCAAAGTAATTTTAAGTTTTGAAAGTAAGATTATTTTAGTAGTGACTTAAACCTCACCGCTTCGTTAAGCACATTACAGTCAACAGTATCTTTTTGTGGTATTGTGAATGTTTTTAGTATGTAATACCATTATTATTCCAGGAAAACAAACATTGTTAGCATGCTGGTACATGTCCAATGCCGTCTGATATGTTTGAGCAGGCGACAGTCATTATTTCGTACAACCAAGAAATAAAACGCAAAAACACTGTATCAATGATTGTGTAAACATTCAGTGACGCTGATGGGACATTCCCATTTGATCGAACGTCGAGTGGAAATAAATCATTGTTGATAAAATGTTATCGACATCGCGATTCTGTCTTTCGTATTCCCGTTGTAATTGGAAAACCAATTGAGGCACTATTTCTCTACAGATTATCAAAGACGAAAACATATTCTGAATCGGATTCATTTTAATTGTGCATAGAAACTTTACTAGTATCGAACTCGAACTAGTTACATTACAGATACTTATATATGCTTAATGATTTTTAAGTTTTTATAACATAATCTTCGAATAACAGTTATAAAGATAATAAGTAGCTATGGGTAGTTTTACTTACTAAAATCGGAAAATAGCAATATGGAATAGGTAAATAATGATTTTGAAATTGACGTACGATACTAGTATTTATTTAGCTAGATTTGCGACTAGAAATGTTGCCTAAAAGGATAGTAATTAATGGAGATGGGCGTCTCTTACAGTTTGGAGACTTCCTGTTTTCCTAATATCTCAGCTATTCGGCAACCCAAAAAGTTTTACAACGGAAATCCTCGTTGTGGGTTCTATCATGCATACGAACTTTGTGTACTTTGGTACAAGCTTCCAAGCTTTAGATTATACTGAATATACGGTATGTAGAGTAAAGAAGCTGACTCTCTATGTCCTCTTTCTACTACTTGGATTTTGGCTTTAACTCTTGGTGAATATACGAAATTTATGTGATTTATCTTCTTTTATGTTAATAATACTTTAATAAATACATACAAATAATAAAGGTTTAAAAAAGTAACTTTTGACTTTTAAGATCTACTTGTATATAAACAAATGAACCTAATGATAAATATTTTATATACTATATATATAATACTACTATGCGACGAGACGAGCAGGACGTTCAGCTGATGGTAAGTGATACGCTTGCCCATGACAACGTGGTGCTAGTTAAGATGGTACACACTGCACCACATTGCGCTCGTCGCCTTGAGACATAAGGTGTTAAGTCTCGTTACCCCAGTAATTACGCTAGCTACAGCGCCCTTCAAACCGGAACACAGTAATGTTTGCACACTACTATTTGGCGGTTGAAATAGGAGCTGCGGTGGTACCCAACCAGACGGTCTCCGGCAACAGAGACGGCCGACAGATATTTGTATGGAATTTACACAAAAACGGACACTAGTGTTATAAAATAATTTTTGGAGGTTAGTATTTATTTTGTATTTTACTATTAAAAATTTATAATATTGCAGGCGGTAATGTATACAAATTTATAATATTTTATTTTCTCCACAAGGCTATCAGCTGTTAAAGTAGTAATATGAACTTTACTGTATTCCAGTTCTAAGTATGTATCTTTTCATACTTCAAGAGAAGAGTTGTGGGATATTTTTAATTATAATAACCTTATATTTTTAAGGACGTCTGTAAAACAACTTCACATTTGATGCTGTTCCAGCAAATCTTACTCGTATCTTGCAAATCACTTAAAATCTGACATTTATTTACGTCACACAACGAAGAAGCGGTTCCATTTCAAAGTTTATTTTGTGATATACCAACACGAGCTCAACTTACAATTTCTGTTAAACAAGCAAAGTAGAATCTCGTGTTCGACTCTCTGCTGATGTGGAATAAAAACGCATCTTAAAATGTATCTAAATATATTATATTGAATATTGCATTTGACAGAGTGTATATTTATTATTCTTATATTTATGTTGTTGGTGATATATTACAGAAAACCTCAAGTATTCCTGAGGCCTTTCACAAGGTCAAGTGACGATCTGATAAAGGTCATGGGAAATAACTGGATGTGAAATGTAGCTGTTGATGATGAAAGTGTTTCTTACACATTGTAAAAAGTAAACCTGATCAGACTGTTAAAATATGTTCATTATTTAAACAGTTTTATTTTTTTTGCACCGAATTATGTTACATCTATTTTTATTTATCTGTTAGTAAAAATTCCGTCAAAAAAGGTCCAACCGATTATTCGTAATATCTGAGTTAATATTTTAAAATTGGTTTACTTGAGATTAGTATCACGTAAAAATTTCACAGAAACAAATTGAATATGTAGCAAAAAATTGCTGTTACAAGTATAATACATTGATTAAATATTTATTTGCATTGAATTCCTCAGATAAGTGGGAAATTATTACATGATTTTGTTTCAGAGTACAATTTTAAAAGTAAACTTTTCTGTGATCTACCGCCGCAAAGTAATTACGAAATGTCGACAAAAGTTCATTCCAAAAGCAATTAAAAATCGCTTAACTTTTATTATAGTTTAATTTTACTACGCTTTAAATTAGCCTGTATTTATTATTATAATGGAATCATCATCAGCTGATAGATATCCACTGAACATAGGCCAGCCCCAAAGATCGTTTCTTAAAATTTGTTACATCCTAATTAATAAATAATGATATTTATACTTCTAAGTAAAACAAGTTACTGTGCTTACTCCAGGTAATATTTATTAAATTCTGCTCATCTTTGCTCGGTCAAAGCAATTTCGTGGACTAAACCACAGACTCGTAATCAGAGACGGTATATTTGTGGTACGTACATTTGCCAGACCATGAGGTAAAAGTAATTTAAAATGAAAATCAAGACGGGTGCATTTGGAAATGACCCGTAATCGTATATCATAAGGCCGTTAATAAATTTGATATGAGCTTATGTATTATCAACTATTTGTATTCGACGGACATAAGAGTTTGTCATTTGCAATGCCAGAAAAAAGGGGAAAGTTTTGGGAAAGCTAGGTATTGTTAATATTGATGGTAAAAGTCAGTGGGGATGAAGCCTCAAAACGTAGCACCAGGTGGTTTACAACTTATAAGAAACGAGTTATAACTAAAGATTCTCGACCTGTACTTAGGAGACGACTAACAAAAAGAGAGTGAGAGAGGGGGAGAGAGATATACTAAATATTATATATATTACCCCTATAATCTTGTATATATTTTTACTGCAAAAACTTGAGCAAGTACAAAATTTCTTTATTAAATTGATTTTTGACAAATATCTTTAAAACAGATCAGCTTTGAACTAATAATAAACTTCACGGGGATTTGTGTATTTGTTATAATTGTATCTCTATTATAATATGATATTAAAAATGTTTAAAGATTAATTAATTTCTTAATTGTAACACCTTTTTATAGAACAGACCTCAGCTGCGTATCTCAGGTTCCATTTCGAGTATTAAATGAAATTTGGATCAGCGGTTGTTACTTATCGCCTCGCACTCGCCGTGGACACGGGTTTGACAGTGCAATTGAATCCTGCCGCAAAGTTATTACCGATATCGGATTAGATAAGCAAGTGTATAAGAGAGAACGTCTTTATTTATAATAAAGTTTTTTTGTTATTTAATCATCGATTATAAAACAGTGAAGTTAAAAGTGTACCCTGGTTACAGACATAACATCTTTTAACATATAAAGTAAGTAAGTATAGTCATTGGTTAAAAGTCTGTATTTATTTTCTGCTTCTGTATTATGTAATAATTATGTGTTTTTCTTTATACTACTATGCGACGAGACGAGCAAGACGTTCATCTGATGGTAAGTGATACGCTTGCCCATGACAACGTGGTGCTAGTTAAGATGGTACACACTGCACCACATTGCGCTCGTCGCCTTGAGACATAAGGTGTTAAGTCTCGTTACCCCAGTAATTACACTAGCTACAGCGCCCTTCAAACCGGAACACAGTAATGTTTGCACACTACTATTTGGCGGTTGAAATAGGAGCTGCGGTGGTACCCATCCAGACGGTCTCCGGCAACAGAGACCTACCACCAGTAAATTGGTTTGCAGAAAAGAAGTGAAAACCAGAAAAAATTTACTATTCTCAAAAACAACTTCAAAGTTAAATGAATGGTGTAAGACAATTCTTACATTTCAATAAATGTTGGTGGCGAAGTTAATGTTATATATGTGTAGACAATCCCTATCATGAGCCAGCTCATCAATCTGATCAATTTCCATTTAATTATTTTTTTTGCATCATTCGTAATATTTCACGGACCTCTGAGTAAATTGGAAAAATGATGGCAGCGAAGATGTCAATTTAAATTCTGTCTGAGTTACGCGACGTCACGCCACGGAAATAGCTCGGAGATAATTTAAACGTAATCGTCGCCTTTTTGTAATATTCCAATTTGAGGAATGAATTTTGACACGGACTTCGTTATTTTATTATAAAAAGATGCCTCCTGTCCCCGCTACCATAAAACACCACGTTTGGGATATGTAATGGAGGCTATTTTTATTTTTGTTTGGTTTTATATGGAGAAAATGGCCACGCTTACCACCCGTCACCGCGAGAGCAGACGAAAGAGTCGTTATGTCGAATTTTAACCGACTATAAACCCTACGATGGTTCTTCCTCATACATCTGCTACCCCGTCAGTGCCAGAACCCGAATCCATCACGAGGAGCCCACGAGAACCTAGAATAGAAGCTTTCCCCGCTCACTACTATGGTGATGAAAATTTAAAGAGGTTTAAATATACATAATAAAAGAAATACAGTTTTACATTGATTTGATACTTCTATAAGCTAATAATTCGTTAAGTTTCAGGCTCAATTATTAGTTCCGAAACTTTGCACAGATACAGAAAGCCCTAACAACTTGTGATCCGATAAGCTAGTTGAACAGATTAACTTGCAACCGGAAGTGTGCAAACGTTTGAGAAGAAACATAACTGAAGTGGTTTAACTTTTATCGTGTCTTTTCGTCGGTGAAATACACAATGGCTGTTTTAACTTAGCTGAAGTGAATTACTTACAGAACAGGTATATTACTATAGAACAGGAAAGTTGACTATTGTTCGAACTTGTAAAATTGTTGGTAAGGATTTTTGTTTTTCGTAAATGAAGTTAATAAATGTGAAGTTATATATCATTTAAGAATCGGAAAAAGAATGTGATCCTTTTGCTTGGTCTTACTAAAGGCCCGGGCTCTAAGTCCTTGTAATATTTTAAAGGTAACTTACTGCAATAGAACATCAAAGTTCCTTACAAGATAATAAAAAAGGCTAACGTGTTTAATTTCATTCTATTAATATAATATATAGGGGAATCTTTGCCGAGGCAGAAGTGCTCCTCGTAATCAGCATATAGACAAGCAAATATGTTCAGCCACTAGGAAACATTTAGTTTGTCTCAAAGTTTTGTTGCAAAAATTTAAGTTAATTTTGAGTCGAACTTTATCACACTTCACGCCAAAATAATTTCCATACGAAAATGGTAATGCAATCCAACAGCATCATCTCAGCTGAAGGTGGAAGTCGATTGGGAAGATCGTTCAACAGTGGACAGTGATAAACTAACACTGTGATGATGTAGTAATAGCTACTAGAATGATTCTAGGAAACCTCTTAACCTTTTAACTTGTTCTTTGATATAACAAGAGTTATATCCCGGTAAAAAGTTGTCGAGAATTTTCATTTAGTTCAGAGCATTACATTCGGCCATTCGTTGCGGAGTATCATCAAGATTAATAGCATAATAACCGTCAAGGAGCTATTTTAATCACGCGCGTTATGCCGTGACCGAGAAGGATTAACGGAACTTAACCTTCTTGAGGTGTTTTTTGTAAAGAATCATGTAAGTCTGTGAAAATTTTTATAGCAAACTATTTTATTGCAGGAATCGCACGCTATCACTTAAACCTCTCACTAATAAATACTATGCTGTGGTATTGCTCCTTCAAATCGGTAAAACTGATTTAGTCCTTTTTTTGGAAAATATACAGCGTTTTTTAAACAAAATTATGATAGAAGCTATCAGTGTGATGTAGTGGAAACATTCTCGACAATTTACCAATGTTATCAGTTGCTAGACCTGTAATTATGGGCTAGTAAGAATAGGACTAAAATAAGCCGTTTGCTGTAAAAGGCGACTAGAAGAGGTCTTCGGGTTCGTTGGCTTTAAAGGGGTTAGATTACAATTAGTCAGCTCGAGGAGGACAGCATATGCGAAGTGGTTTCGTCTTTGCCATACCACAGCGAAGGTTCAAAGTAGAGTCTTACCTTTTCTTGAGACGTACGTAAACAAAATGTAGAGGGACACAGGTGTTTTTCATAGGAGATCCTAGAGCCTCTACTTACGAATTGAAGTAGACCACCAAGCAGGTTTTAATGGGTAATCGTTCTAACTCTGTAAATTTTCTTCCCGACATATAAATGTGCAATCACTTGCCAGCTCCTGTTATTATTTGAAAAACTTTCTTGTGCAAGGTTTTTCATATACAAGTATATTTCCAATTATAATATCCAAGTAACAACCTTATATAATATTCACGAATGTTTGTTACGAGTTAGAAATATCAACAATTTTTAAATAAGTTTTCCTCTTGTATAAATAATTTTGTTGACTCGCATCTTTATATTTGCTCATTATTCAAAAAATATTTTTAAAAACTTGTGCAATTGAGAATTGAAATCACAAAGGAAAGTTTCTTGTGTTATATGTCGTCTCATTGTGGTTTACGGTTTATTAGCTGTGATATTTGATATTGTACAAATATTTCAGTGTTTGGATATTAGTTATTCTATTTCATGTCTGACAATAGGTTCAGTTTCACAACAAAACATAATTTGCAAATGAAATAGCGGAGGCGTTCGTGATGTGGTTGGTAAATTGAATTGTTAACAAAATGTTCAACAATTATTTATTACGCGAGGATCGTGTAGGCTTTGTATTACAAATTGTTCCGTCTCTGAGATTCTTTATCAAATGTAAATATGTTTATGTTAAGGAAATACTATATATAAATTATATTACATCAGCTGGTTGCCCACTGTTGAGTAAGTAGCCTTTCCCAAAAGTAACACCGATCGGTCCTTTTGACTTTTAAGTAACACACTTTTAAACAACGATTCATGAACAGGATGTTTACTAAGAAACTATAAATAAATCTGGATTGAGGATTTTTTTATCTATATCAATGTGACTACACCTAATGATCTAATCTACATTCGTACAGCGACGTCGGATTTATAAACTTTAACGAAGGCCCTAGAAGCTTAATTGAAGATAAAAAGTTTTTTAAAGGTGAAATTTGTTGACTTACGAGCATTACCAGTAACTGGTTTAACGTTATCTTTTCACACAATTTCATGTAAGTTGTTTTTGTCACTTTACCACAACGCAATCAACACCCATGTAGGTTGTCTGATGTCATAAAAAAACATATACAATAACAACTCGGTACGTAATTGTTGCGTTGGAAATAATTGAATTGTTGTTTTTATTATATCACCATTGCATCTCTTTTGAGATCTCATTAGGTGATGCGATTAAAATTGCAAGACAAATAATAATACTGATGATGTAGAAATTATAACCGTAAAGCTGTACAGATAAGTTACATTTTGTTCAAGCTTAAAGTTTCGTTTATAGCTTTATGAACTCGTAAACTAACTACATAAACGTTGCGGTGATTTCAAAGAGATAAATGTACTGCGATGAACTATATTGGAATGTACACATAAAGAATTTTGTGATGAAATTATTATAAAATTACACGTTTAAATAATTAAATGCTTTATTAATAAATAAACGAATTGTGATATTTAAAATATTTTTAGGATATACATTATAATCTATTGCACGTTAATTCATCGATTTGTTAATGAGTTAGGCAAGGCATGTGTTTTTAGTTATAATTATTTATATGTAATATTCAATTTCACCATTAAGGTGAATTAAATGAATAAGTAATCCTTAAATTTAAAAATTCAAGTCACCGTTACTTTCAAATTAAATATTTATAGTAATAATAAAACATTGAGCTATACTGTCAAACGAATCATTATAGCCACTGTTATAGGTTTATGATTTATGTGAAAACGAATCGATAAATTAAAAATGAAAATTACTATCGTTTTCTGATTTTGATTTGATTGAACAAATATTTCACTGTTTGATATTTCACTATTTCCTATTTTAGCGTCTCAGAATATATTAAATATAGCTACTGAGGCGAATGAAAATAGTAACTTAAAGAGGGATGTATTATTAAAGAGAAAATCTTATTTTAAAAATAATTATTCTATTTAAACAGTTCTCACCGAGAAAATATTAATGCATTCACTCCAGGCACGATAATGACGGATGGTATGCATCCGAGGTACGTGAGAGGTGTAAGTTCGATATAATTATACAGCCTCCATCTACAGTAGAGCTTTTATTTATAAAGTTTATCGCATTCAAATTTTACCATATACCTTAATATGAATCAGAAAATGATTAATAATTGTTTAAGATATTTACAATACATATTATTATTTTACATCCAAAGAAAGTAATAAAAAAGAAGGTAAAGCACAAGATGTTGTATAAGAAAAACTAATGATATTAATATATTAACGAATTTACTATATAAAAGATGTGTTATATGTGCTAAATAAATAAGAGTTGTTACATTGTCTGGAGGTACAAACTGTAAAAATTAGAAAACAATGGAAATTAAAACCAAACAATTAATTATGTACAGTGTAATAATTTTGTAAGTAATGATAGACAATAAGAAAGCATTATAAGTATATATTTTGTAAATAGTAGAACAAATAAGAACCCTGAATAATATCAGAGAAAAGCAAAAAATTAAAAAAAGTCTGAAAAAAAGTAAAAAATATCACAAGTTACTTATTATTGTAGTTGTGATTGTAAGGCTTATCCTATAGCAATAACAATTTTAATTAGATTAGTAATTTAACTAGATTTCTTTAAATTTTTTGTGGATGTCAGCCCCACTGATACGTAACATTATACTTATACTGATTTTACTAGTGAAAGATCACCTTACACAATCAGGATGATTCCTGATGATAATTGCATCAAAACATATATAGTCAAAACAATGTGCATGTTGCACATTGTGTTTGATGCCTTGTTATCTAAGTTCACTAGCTGCAACACACTACAAACTGGTACACAGTAACATTTGGAAAATACTTCTCGGTAGATATAGATGCTGTATACCACACAGTTACATGCGTGCTCTTATTTTGCGTTGCAACAAAATCTTTAATTGCATCAAATTATTTCGACGCAAGATTCTTCTCGACGCGTGATCTGAAAGTAAATTATCATCGAACCCGGGACAGGTACACAGCTTGTCGCGTTTATAAAGTCAAAAAATACAAAGTTGTATGCTTCGTTAACATCTTTCGGATGTATACAGCTCGCAGTGAACATCCAAACGTTTTTACAAACATTGCAAAAATGTTTTAATGTCCGTTAAAACAACAAAAATGTTTGTTGTGTAAATTGGCATAAATAATAAACTGTTAATTGTTTCTGTTAATGTTTGTATTGGTTTGACCTTATTAACGAATAATTTGGAGTCAATATTAACCATTTACGAGTATTATTTGCCGAATGACTGTTAAATTGTGAATATGTACGCGGCATTTGTATGAAATAAAGAGATGCGAAATATCTTTTACATTAAACTACAAAAGGCTTAAGTGTAGATTGTTTCCAAACTTACCAATTAATATGGCAGGTTTAAATATATACAGATTTATGTAATTTCCGATATATATAAAACTTATTCCAACGTTTGAATTTATATTCCTATTATAACATTCCTTTCTAGTCGCAGCAAGGAAAATTTATTAACAGCACGAGAATAAGAAAATACAATTTCGTTTCTACGCTCGAGCTTTTGTAACTTAAATCTTATTTTCTTCCCATCTTTCATATGTTACCGAGACTATGTGTAAGTGAATACACTTGTCGTGCGTTTTTTATTCATAATTTTAAAGACACGTACATAACTTTATAAAGAGATGCACCGAGTTAAATATTTATAAGCGTTCCTTATCACACAATCTATGGTAATGCGGATACGTGATACATCATCACATAACAATGTATAAGTTAGGATGTTTACTCAACAATACAATGCTCATCGCCATGGTTCATAAGATCTTGTCTAAGTCTTATTATGTCAGTAATTTTACAGGCTACAACACCCTTCTAACGAGGACACTGTAATGATTGCTTCACCATTCGAGATAAGTAATACTCTGATTTATTACAAAGACGAAAGGAATGGGAAACTAATCACAACTTTAGGTTATCATGTACATAAAGCTTATACTAACAATAACAAGCTCTACGTATCCATGTGTTAACGGATGTCATAATGATAAATTCTGAACCCTAAAAATATCTACTATAATTTTTTTAACATGTTAAAGGTAAGTGGAAATATAATCAAGGTGGTAAATCGCAGTAATTTAGAAGTAGCATATTCACTTCTTTTAAAGATTGTACGTTATATTGCTGTTCAAATCCTTCGCTGGTCATTATGAAGAATGAAGTGAAACGCTTTGTTCGACGATTAGGAGATGACCGTCTGCTGTGTGTATATATGTTTGATCATCATTAATGATATTCCCGAGCACACTCCTCAAAATGCATTCGGTACAACGAGAGACTAGTTACTTTACGCCGGTGACACTGGCTTTCCAGTTTTATACTTATCAGCTCCTGTTCGCTGATTATCTTGATGCCGTGTCTGGACTTGCCACGAACTGCCAGCTGATAATCAGATGCACCTGCCCAAACATGGTAGCAATACTCACGATCGGATCTGTGCTTTAAACTACATAACATGTTTACGCAAAAACGTTTCAAATTTTGTTGAAAATTAATTTTAAAACTTACGTCACCTAAAGTTGAGTGTAAACATCGCACGATCGGTGCACGCCGTGTTTGAGAACTGTACCTACACCGGCTGCTTGTTGATATTGTTCCTGACAACAGGTTACTCAGTATATTAGGTTAGTTCGTGCATAAACTAGACGAAACTAGACTTATCTAACTCACGAATAATCTTCTTGTTTTTACACCCAATGAATCATTTTCTCTTGCTTTTTTCATTGTAAAGTAAATTTCTCATCTCATCGAATTGTTATCTAATGGCGGGTGTTCAGTTAATGATAGCCGCGCTAGGTTCATAAGTCTGGGATGTGGCAATGAACTGGAAGTGTGATGTTTAAGGTCCCTAAACTGCGTCCTTCAAAGCCACGTGTTGAAGGTAGGGTTGCAGACGAAAATCTGGACTGAAAAAATACTTAACAAATGCCAATGCCATGAGAATACGTTGTTATTTTTCATTAACAATATTCATTATAGTAAATAAAATTATCGCAACTTACTTGAGAAAGTGAAGGTATGACTCGGAAAAGTAATTCGATTTACATCTAAGCAAACCACCAAGTGCGAAACGTAAGAGCTTTCCAGTGTTAACACATTAGCTGTTATTAAAATGATGAAAACTGATATCACGGTGTCGTGTTAACATAAGTGGCTTTCATTCTTGAGAATGTTTAATTTAACAATATACACTTTCTACTCATACTCCAGTTAGTAGCGGAGCTTAAAAACATTTTATATTTACAAGCTCTTTCTTATTATTACAAAATTTTGTTAAGATGCAGATTTATCTACGTTGAAGAGTGTCTTTCAGACGACTGCTTTTATGTTGTCGGTTAAAAAAATCACTACCACTAACTAAGAGAGCCATTTGAGACGAATAGATATAACGATGAAAGAATTATAATGAAGCGTAGTAAATATAAATTATCTACTCTTGTACAGGTGTTTAAAAATATATAATAAATCAATTAATCACTAATGATAAACGACAGCTCCTCAAAAGCTTATAATACATACAATACATTATAACAACGTAAAGATCTAAAAGGTTGTCAATTTAGAAAATTGGTGTACATATAAACGATATGTTTACATGATATATGATACGCGATATAAAGTAATATAAAATCAATTATCGGTATGATTGATGACTTCCCGAATGATTTTTCTTTAGTAAAGACGATCGTGAATGATATTCTATTCATACGAGCATGGTATTACTACTACATAGTACAGTACTACTCATAGGTAACAGCTGGTAATATATATAAATGTTGTGGCGACCTTGTCTTTAAAATACATTAACCAAAAAGATTATATTTAAGTTGTAAATTTTCATCGACCATTTTAAAAATATAATATCAATGGTTTAATTAAAAGCCCAAGAAGATTAAATATCCGCTCGGGGAGGAATTTTTTTTTTTTTTATAAGTTATGGATTTGCCGTAATTACCTTTAAGTAAGAATGTTGAAGTACATTTAATCGTAACATATTATATATTGTATCTTTAGCAAGAAATGTTATAGTAGATGTTCTTGGAGAAACTGAACTCAAAAAATTATCTTAAACATAGATTTCTGGGATATGATTATGATCTATGTAATTATTCATTAATTTGATTATTCCATGCACCAATGAGAGGACCAAGATATTCACCTGATGGTAATATAGTTACTTGAGATAGTTAAGTTGATTTACACTGCTCCATGTTGTGTTATTGCTTTGAGACGTTCTTTAAATAAGAACATAATAATTTTTGCGAATTATTTAGCTTCAGAAAAAAGGTACTTCGGTGGTGGTAATCTCATTAACATAATAACTGCTTCGCAAAATACACACAAGATGTAAAAGAATATATCGAAAAAAATATCTGATAGAATTTTGTTTCTATTGTAGCCCCAATGTATCTCACAGTAGAAAAGAAAGCAAGTTCTTTTTAAATGTAAATCACACACATGTTTACATTCCCTCGATTTGTTTCAGACAGTATGAATACAAAAATGATGAGCGCAAGCATAGAAATAAATATAATACATAGAAACAAAAATACGAACCAGGTTCGGGGTTGAATAAAGAAACATTTCATGCGTACGTTACAATACTGAAAATAGATACACAGACAGATTTTTGGCGTTAACAAATGTTTCCTATTTGTAAAAATCTGTGTTAAAAATTCAATTTGAAATTGTTTCTAGAGTCTGGGTTAATGAAGTTAGCAGACACATGTCGGTACCTTCATCAATGGACGTAACATGTTTTGTTTGAACAATTTCATTTTAATAATTTTCCACTTTACCTTTTTCGGGGTATCATTCATATCCCATGAACATAATTCATGTAGCGGTATCCCAACTTTAATAATCATTAAGGTAGAAACGATTTCATTAACTTAATAATTGGAAATAATCCACAAAAATCAATATGGAAAGTAATATGTAATATCAATGAGTAAAATTTGTTAAGTTGATACTAAGTGAACGTCACGCTGTTCTTTCTCTGTAATAAAATAAAAACTGCAGGTTATTCACAGCAAATACTTTAAGAAGGCAAACATTAAATAGTAAAACGATATTAGTCGACGATATATTTGTATTTTTTTTAATGAAATTTTGTAGTAAGGGGTAGGAGATATTGTTCGAACTTTACTAATCTCTAACTTTACTGCTACGGATCTATGGCATTAAGTTGCAAAGCAGTAAGTTTACGCTGTTGACGCTTTGTGAGTAATACTTCTTCGCAACAAGTTAGATTTGAATCGACTGCTCCTAGATAACGCATTCAACTTCCCCAGCCGCTGAGATGCCGGTGACAGAGGATCATATCGACCCTGAAGACATCAATCATACTGATGGATGAGTTTAATCAATTTCAATTTATTATGCTTCGCCTAAGGAATAGTATAACGCCCCACTGAATTGCAAATTAATATAAGTAAAGGTAAAAACTTTTTTGATAGCTGATCACGGAATTAATTTTGTTGGTAACACTTTGATTATTTGTTAGCAACGTTCATTTGATAACAAGTTTTATTTGTTGATTAATAAAAATTTTATATTTTGTTTATTTAAAAATAGTCTCTGTTATTAATACGCAGGTATTTATAAATCATACTTTGTAATTGTGTATTTCCTTATGTGTATAAATTTAAATGAGTCGGCTATAACAGTGTGTTTCATAGCTCTTAGTCGTTTATTATTATATTGTTGTTATTTTTCGCTTTGTGAAAATTATTAATTTAAATGTTATAATGCATATTATATCATACCGATCCGATAGTAACAATAACTTTATTAAGAAAAACGAAGAGTCAAATCCTAAAGAGTTTGGTGTCAGTTATTACCAACACCTAATGCGATGCAAGTCGAATACAAAATTTGATTCGTACGTTAAAGATATAGTTCAAGTTGGAATTCCAGTTTAAAGTTATTTTAAATTAATGTAATTATTGTAATAATGTATAGTATTGTAATGTATTAGTAATTAGTGTAATAATGTATAATTTACTAAAAGTATCCATCACAATTCTTATCGAAATTGATGTTTTTTTGTGGAACTAAGTTTTCTTTTAAATTTCATTCAAATACGTATATACTTTCTTTCTGCTTCTCAAAACACGATAAAAAGTAAGTTTATGTAATGCAAATTTATAATTAAATGTTACTGGTTGTACATTGCTACGTTTGTTTCAGCCTAGCATTATGTGCGGTGACTTGACATCTTCAACTAACCATAGTTACAGAGACCATAATTACATTACCCTATCACTGAGTTAGATCTCTAGTATTATTTTTTAATTTAACTTGACTTCTGCTTTCCGTATTCACCCCGACTGGTGATTTTTTTGTTCACTGCTGCGATGTTGTAAAATAATATTATTTTAATTATCTCTGTATAAACTACAAGAAAGTTTCTATTTGTTAATTACATCAAAAGTTTTACATAAAAGGTTAACTGAATTTAATTTTCCAACTATATACGTCTTATGATTAAAAAAACTTTTTCTTTCAAAGAGATAAAATCAAAATTCAAATGATTAGTCGTTTGATTATGATTTATGAGTCGATGTTAAGACATTTGACATCAATCATTTAGCTTAATACGAATTAAAGAAAATCGTTATGACCATCTCTCGAATAAATCAATTGATTTTTTAAGTTTCTTCTCCTCCTTTCAGTTTAATTAGTTACTATGTATTTAAATGTGTGAGAAGAATTGTACATTTCGTTTTGCACCACAAATATTAATAAACAACTTCCGAGTTAAACTAGTATAAATAAAATCCAAACAGTAATGATGAATCTATATAAATTTCAATGGTCAAATTAAAAGCATTAACGAAACGTGAAGTAAGATTTTTTTAGTCAAACGATTTGTAATGGTTAGGCTTTCTGATGCCAATCTCTTTGATGTCATGTTCGTTTAGATGACTACCCAAATTTGGATTTGAAGCTTGGCCTGTGATCTTTTTTGAACATCTGTGATACAACAATAGAATAATTCTGGATCGCAAACTCGAAGCGAAGTACTATCGGCATAGGTAACAAGTTTTTGTTTGTTCATCAGCCTATAAGTTGAGAATGTTATTCCATTAGGATAACAAGTTTCAGTCTATCTGTACGACGTCTTTTTATCACTTACATTATTACTTGTTTTCTTCCTTTTTTGTCTAAAATTATAACTCCAATTTTATGTTATGTTTGGGGACAATAATGCTGTAAATTGGGCTTATGATTATAGGAATAACAATATAGTCATTAGCTAGGCTCGTTCGTACCACAATTTAATTTATATTTTATTCTGTCTTATTCAAATGATATTCCTCTTTTACTATATATACATTTTCTTAAGAATCTTTTATTATTTTAAAATCTTTGTTCTAGGAATTTTTAATAGAATTTCAGATGGAATATACTCTGTTACTAGATTGCTTGGTTAATAAATCATAATGACCTTGACGCAAAATCATACGTAGACACTTAATGTTGTGTCTACAAGATGTCATTCAATTTACCATCGATTTATAATAATTGCAACGTATTTACTGCTTGTTACTACCGAGAATGATTTCTAATGTTTATATTCGTTTACGTAACGATTGAGTCCACACCTCACGTGTAACAGCCTTGACATAAATTAGCGTTATACTTAATACAGTGTTTACACGTTTAACGCATTAAACGTCAACGTAATTTAGTTACGTTCGTAATTAAGTTAGCATTTTCAGATGAAAAAGTCAGCTTTTTTTCCAAAAACAGATTTTTACACATCTTACACTGTTCTAAATAAGAGTCTATCGTAAACTGTTATGATGCCTCTATTGTCTATTAACATACTAGACACCTTTCCTTTACGCTAAATATTTTTTTTTATTACGATTTTTAAAGACGACTTATGTAATATATTTCCTGAATCTCCGCTTTTCCTCTACTCTTGCTCTTAGTTGCTGAACAATACATCTAAAAATACCGATAAATAAAAATGGTCATAAATTGTTAGAGATTGTAAATTTCCAAGAATGTGGTCTGATCACTAAAAGATGGCACATGTATTTATTTTTTTACTTTTTACTCATATAATGCATAGATGGCATTCTCTGACAGTCGACCCTTGGCAAAGAAGATATTAAAGAAAGATTTTTGGTTACGACTCCTTTCTTATCAACGAATCATTCTATAATTTATCTGAACAATATAAGAAACAATAGCCTGTAATTTTTAATTGTACTTTTTAATCCGTTACATAAAATTTTATAACCGCGCTCTCTAACGTATTAGTCATTATAGAGAGAGAACGATAAGCTATATCAATCAGCCAAATGATTAGCAGCATTAAACATGAGCAGAGGTAAGAGTAAATCTTCAGGATCTAGTTGTCTTATAAAAAGATGATCTTAGTCACAATGTTACTCAAGTTGCGGACCGTACCTAACAAAGGAAGTGATAAGTCACTCTGTCAGTAATTCTCTACGAATTCATGGCCGGCGTTATCGCGGACAAACTGTTTGCATAGTTCAGTGTAACTATGTTTTCGTTCCATCATGTATGAACAATGGTATAACTTAAACTTTAATTAGTGCTATTTCATTCTTTGCTCTACTCAAGTTGTGGAAACTGCTTGCGGAGCATGGTTTAGTATATACAATATTGACTACTTCAAAAAGGGCTCGAAAAAGTTTGTTTTTACAAACAGGTACTTGGAAGTAGTTGCTGATAAGTTTGATTTATGCTTTAAAGGATGTTGTAGGAAACGGAAGCACATTATTCACTTAACATTTATTTTTATTTAAAAACTTTATTGGCATACCTATAATTAGGTTACAAAAGGGTCTTAACGCCTAAGGGCATCTTTACCAGTCAACCTAGGTAGAGAGATGCTGTGGTAGGCAAAGAGAAACAAACAAACAAAACAAAGATGAAGAGTACATTTGTACACATATATACATGAAATGCATAATAAATATATTACACATATATATTATCGAATATAACAAATGTAATTATAAATATAACTTCTATTTACCATCCATTGTCTATTTGTAATTAGAGCAAAGTGTTGTTGTGTAAACATCTTAACTAGCTTTCCTGTATACACGGAATTAAACTTGACATAAGAAGATTTAGTCTTTAAAAAATACTTCGGTTCACCTTATGAATATTACGAGTATTCATTATTAAAAGTGTCTCCGTGGCGCAGTGGTAACCTTTGCTTAGAAACACGATGGTATCTGGTTCGATTCTGCGACTGTATGTTGTGGATGTTTTGTTACCTTGTTACCATATATTGTGAATCTGCGACCATATCAGTGTTACTGTGTTCTGCTAGTATAACACCAACTAATATCACATGCTTTGACGGTGAAGGAAAACATCGTGAGGAAACCTGCGTATATGTGTCATGACCATCCGTGCTCGGACTAGTATGTGAAATGGAGAAGGCAATGACAAACCACTCCATTATAACTGCCAAGTAAGTCGTCATGTGTTTTATCACGCATGATGACCACGACCCTCAGTCATGAGGAAATACGACTTAGAAGAAGAAGTGTTCTGTTAGTCAACATATGAGAGCAGCATTCTATGTGAAAACGTTTCATTGGTCTCAATGTTAAATTAAAGTACGTATCTGAAAATATTGTGCTATAATAATATTCAAGAAAATCTTACTAACTATTACCATTATCTTTCTAATCATAAATATATTGCTCACCTCTTCTAGAACTAACGGGGCGGGATACAAAGTTAGTTATAACTAATGAGTTGAGAACTTGAAGACGTGTCTGTATTACACAAGACAGCAGCATTGTTGCGCTTTGTGGATAAGAGAACTTGTTTTTAAATTATACTTTGTGTATCTTTAGATTAGATTTTTACTTTAGATTTTCTATTAACTTATCTTATGTATCTTTCATGCAAATTTGATTTAAATTGTGTAGCTATTAATATACATAATAAGTAGCTTAAAATGTCTATGTAGTTGTTAAGCTGTTGTAAGTCAGACTAAGCATCATCCTGAATTGATGATTATCATATGATCATTTACGTTCGTAGAACGCTTCAATTTAAATTATAAACATAGTATCAATTCATATAATATATACTGAAAAGTAAATATTAGAAACGTTTTTAAATATAAGCACAAAGGACTTAAGTATTTAGTGTCGTTCATTTTAAACTTCCGGAAGGGCCGAAAAGGTCTTTTTTAACCTACATAAAAAAGCACTTAACGACCTCCATCGCTCAAATAGACTTTTTAATTTACAGAAAATGAGTGAACGGGAAACCAATGAACAAATAAGATGGCGGAGATCCTCGTCACTTCTATTCTTAGTCAGTAAACAGAAGTAAGTCTATTTATAATAACATGCTTTATAGTATACTGCGACGACATTAACTGTTTTGTTCATGTATAATAATATACTTAAGGTTATAAGACTAAGTACTTATACATAATCTACTTAAACTTAACCAGTCTGTCTGTTTGTTTGTTCGTGAATAATATTCGGAATCAATCGTTTTTAGGTTTCATTGGATACCTTAAACTAACTACATATCCAATATTGTAAAGCGAAACTTTATCTAAATTTAGGTATAAGTCTATCTACTTTTACATCTACAAAAAATATCGTTTCAATATTTGATATGGTTTTTCATCCAATTTTTCTATCTTTTAGGAATCTTTATAACTATGTGGCTAATCTTGTTGAATATACCAGCTCCAGCCACCTTGATACAGAAATGTTCGTACAATGCAACATTCCTAAATGTCTGGCGACAGAAATAGTACTTGTGTTGAAACCAAGCAAGAGGGACATACCAGAAGTGAAAAAAAAAAAACAATTTGTAGATGAAGTAATAACTTTAACAGGTTTTAGCTTAAATAGGATAAGGATTATTTTAAAGTTTTTTCCGAAATAATGGGTGCTTTATCTGTATAAACAATAATTACGTTTGTGATTACGCTGGACGGTATATAACATTATTGTTGTACGAGGAGTGATCTTAAAGAGTAATAATAATAAAGATGTAAAAATGATTTTATAGTCCTCGGTCATTTGTTACTTACCTGACAAAGAATTGTATAAGTATAACGTCTTCTTGAGGTGCTGTGGTCATTGGAATACGGGCAGTCAAAGTTGTAACACAAACATGCAGTGAGAAAAGTTACTACATTTATTTGACGAAAATGTTTATTAAGGAAGTGTCATACTGACTTGTACTGTAATTAATACATTATCAACTATTAAGTGTGACAGAATGTCGATATGAAGAGCTGGAATTTCTATGATAACGATGCTCAGGACGAAGCAAAGTGAAAAGAAGTACTAAGAAAAGTAAAATAACAAAGGTTTTGTATGTAACAATTTTTTTATAAATATAGCTATCATATGCAAAAATCTTATTCAAAGTTATCTAAATAGTTCTAATGTATATCAAAAATTAAGTATTTAACTTTAAGCGAACGCTACAAGATTTTAAGAGCCCCGTGACGTCATCGATAACGATAATCTCATACAGAAATTAAACCAAGCTTTACTTACAATACGTCACAGACTGATTGATCTTTAGCCTTATAAAATCTGGTAATAACTGTTGTAATAAAAAAATGATTTATGAGCGTGCTAATGTCGCATCAATTACCACCGGAAGTGGTACATAAAAACTAACTCGACAGTAGATCGATAGCTTTATTGTTTAATGGAACTATAGTAACTGAGGTAACACAGTTTGTAAGTTCTGGTCCCACTGGGATGGAGCTTCCGGTGAAAGAAGGTATAAGAAGGAAACAATATGTTCTGAGATTCAACAGTTATCATGGTCATATAACATCCAAAAACTTTTATAAGCATTGTTGACGGCCTCTAATCCTTGTAGGAAAAATCTTAATTGTGGGACCGTTTAGTGGGCTGTTTATTATTAAATTTGAAGTATAATTGGTACTGTTACTAATGCAGTGAGTGTAGTATGGGTGTTAGATTTTAAAATAATTCTTTTGTTTACTTAACAAAACTAAAGTTTTTTTATTAACACAACATTTGTGCTTAACAAAAACTTTATTATTTAAAGAGAAAAAAAAAACTGTGATTTCTAAAGCGTTAAATACTTACGAGAGACAAGGTACTACAAGTTTCCACTAGATGATGATTCTGAATAAATTGGAAAGCCTTTTCGGAAGTTTCTAATTCAAATCCTGAAAAGTGCTAGATATTTTCTTTACAGTCATATAAAATCGATATTTCAATCCTTGAAACTGTACTTTAATCGTTTATATTATCAAAAAGACAAATATTCTTAATTTTAAGGACGAAAAAGGTTAGGGGACTTAATAAAGGTATGGTGAGTGAAGTTGTTACCAGAGACATGTTTCCATGTGACTGTCTGCTATTTTAGGGACCCCTACGAACATACTCAGCCTATACTTGATTTTGGGAAACAGAACAAGGACGAAGAGGGGTCCGTAGTGTGAGGAGGGTGCGTCACTCGTCGTATGATACTCTTAAAATCCCTGTTGGTAATTAGCGGAGAGTAGTGGTATTGTCATCGCGGATGTCAAGCGCTGCAGTTTTTGAATACTATTCTGTATAAACCGGAAATTTGAAAGTAGGATATATTATATACGTACAAACCTAAATAATATGAATGAATTAAACCTTATTACTCCTAACCAGTAGCATTAAGTTGCTTGTGAATAAAATATAATGTTTAAAAAAAATAACTTAGACGTATTTCAACTTTTAAACCTTGATGTGGCTGATTAAATATCAATTTGAAAGATTTCATTAAAAATACTTTTAAAAGTGATTAAGTTTAAAACGCAAAGTGACGTTATGCGATGAGCTTAATGAAGAGAGATCAATTACTTTAGCAGTATTAATGGACTTAACAAAGGACTTTAGATAAAATCGACAGGCGTCTTAAAAAAGCGAGAGTAAGACTGGGTACTAACGATTATATAAAGCTGACGGTCGAAGTCAGCGATTCGCGAATGAATGGTCTTCAGCTGAATTCCTGTAACATTTTCCTACATATTTTTCTATGTAATCTCTGCTCTTTTTAATTGTAAGATAATCCATTACTAATTACTAAGATTTATTATTTATTTTAAACCTTAATTGGAAGTGGCACTTTCAAATAACACCTAAACCAAAGCATCTTATTTATTCACATGTACAAAGTGGTTTTGTCACTATCTATACTCCTTAGGGCCAATTATTGAACAACGTTGGAGCTGATACTTTTCTAACTTAATTTATTCAAAGGTTAAAGTGCTCAGTCAGTGCTCTTTTACTAATGGTAGTTCTCTGTTCAAATGATGATGATGAGGTCTCTGTTGCCGGAGACCGGTGAGTAGGTACCACCGCAACTCTTATTTCTACCGCCAAACAGTAGTGTGCTAACATTACTGTGTTCCGGTTTGAAGGGTGATGTAAGCTAGTGAAATTACTGGGGTAACGAGACTTAACACCTTATGTCTCAAGGCGACGTGCGCAATATGGTGCAGTGTGTACCATCTTAACTAGCACCACATTGTTATGGGCAAGCGTATCACTTACCATCAGGTGAACGTCTTGCTCGTCTCGTCGCATAGTAGTATAAAAAGATAGGTTGTAAGAAACCACAAAGGTTTATAGTACATCTAAAATTTAAATATCTCTAATGAAATTAGGATATTTTTTTTTATTTAATGTCCTAAACGAATAATTTTTGTGGTGTAATTACGACTTTTCATTCATTATATGAAAAATTTGCAGAATAGCCTGCGGTAGTTAGCGAATGTTATCGTGAAAAGTGGCGAAAAGCCGGCGTGTGTAGGAAAAACGAAGAGAGGTGTCCTTAGGCCGCTCACACTTGGCTCACAGCTGTATAGAACGAATGCAGCTTCAGTGCCCCACCAGCGTGGCCGGAGGTGGACGTGTCGCGCTCCGTGTTAGTGACGCTAGTGGAGCGAAATTACGATGTTTAAGTGTCGTGATTAATTTTGTGCTTGCTTTGTGAATTTTTCGGTATACAGTGCCTGTAGTTTGGCTCAAGATCACATCGACACCGGCAGCCGACACTGGCGATCCTCCAATTGCCGTAAGTTTTTCGTTATTACAACAAGAAAATTGTTTCGCGTTATCTTGAAACTTTGTTTCCATTCTTTTATAGATGTGAGTAAGCAAGTGCTTCGATTACTTTGCGGGTTTTATTGTGAACAAAGTGAGACTGATATTTTTTTTTTAATATAAGAGGTAGCTGAAAAAAAATTGTAGCAGAATTCGTTAAGAATATCATAGCTTTGATTAAATTTTGATCTTTTAATAAATTATTATGTTTTCATGATAGGTAGTCTAAAAAAAAAAATATAATTATCGCCATTTGAATAACAAAATCTTTATTATTCAATGATAAATATGTTATATATATTAACAAGTAAATACACTTTTAAACAGTTTTTAATTAGTAATATTACTATTAAAAGATCATAATTATTATTGACATGAACGCAACTATCAAGTGATAGGTGAGAATTTTTTTAAAATATATCCTTAATTTTTTTTTGGTTCTCTATTTGTTTTTTTATTTATTTACTTAGTAAATTATACTCTAATACTTGTTATTTTAATGATAATTTTATTTTAAATATATTAAATCGTATTATAATTCAGAACGAGCTTAATAATATATTTGCAGTTTAAGTGCATATATGTGAAGTACTGGATCACTTAATAACTTTATGCGAAACTAGTTATTTTTAAATAAAACCGGATAAGAATTGGCTATTTTTCAATAAATCTTAAATAAACCATTAAAACATTAGAGCATCTATAAGTTATGTATATGGCGGTATAAATTATGCAGATACAGGTTTTGTGCAAGTTAAATTGAAACACTAACATATTGCTATCTTAATCTAAGACGTTTGTTTGATTAATAATGAGATTAAATTTATTTATTTTTTACATGGTTTGATAATTAGGAAATGTTCTTATAATCATTAAGTAAATATTTTATACAATAAATGTATGATTTTAGGTGATAATTTTATAAGCTTATTACTTTAATAAAATTGTTTGATTATTATACAAGAAAAACTAAACATTTATAAAATTGTATTTTATCCACGTCAAATTATGAATATTAATACTACATTTGTAAATAGTTGCGTTTATTATTGAGTGACGTCAATACTGCCAGAATTCTTATAACTCATATGAAGGAAGGTTTTATAAAATTATAATACCTTTTCATTTACAAAGAATTTACATTTAGATGTCGTCCACTGCTGGATGTAGTTCTCATCCAAAGATCTCCATCATTTGACAGGCGTACCTAACCTTATTTTTAGCTTAAAGCGTTTCCTCTTTAATTCGAACTTTAGTCCCGTGTCTTAATTAATCCGACATTTTATACGTGCGTTGTAAAAATGCAATGGATATTTTTAGAATAGAATTTAGCGTCGTAAACATACAATGATAAACCTTGCGGCAGTAATGCTACTGTACAATTATTAAACGGCGGTCAATAGTAATTTCCTCGTTGGCAGTGTTACAATGAATGTTACGCTGTAACACTAAAATATAACCAACTAACGAAGCCCTGTATAACGTGCGAATATTAAACGTACATCGCAATGCGCAGTACTCGTCGCATATAATGGTAAAGGTATTAATAATAAATAGTTATGTACTCAACAACCTAACATAACAATGATATGCAAAACGTCAACAGTATTCTATATCCACTTAACTACAACTACAAATATTCTAGTTTGATTATATTATCACCAACCAATGAACCTTTTTGCTAACCTCATATTGTAAATCTACTGTTCGTTCACGGTCTCATCAATTAACACCATACGAAATTAAGAACAAATTTTATTGTATAGAAAAAAGAGAACTTTTCCTAACAATACTTGCCCATAACAATTGATAGTATAAAGTTTATTTTCTTATAACTTGTACTGATATATTTAAATTTGATAGAATGCGAGTCGTCATCATGAGGCGATAGACGTTGGCAAACATATTAGAGTACACCACAGTTAAATATCAAATCATTAAGATAGTAAATTATTTGTCATTTGATAATATCTCGTAAGTCAAAATAATGTATGTTATTAGGTGTGAATATTAATAAAATTTAAATAAATAACTTAAACATGTATGTTTAATATTCAATATATGTATAAAGTAAGGAAATAACTTTAATAAGATACTCGGAATTTTAATATTTCCGGTCGCACTTTTTTTAGTGATCATTCGCAAAGTTTAGTTCAGACAAATGTTTTTGTCTGTCTAGTTTTTGCGCGGTTTGCACAGATTATACATCTGTATATGTACCAATTATCTGTTTGTATTGTATTATAGTTTAATGGGTGATGATAAAAACTGTGAATTGTTGATGATGTTCAGATCCAATTCATTTGCGACTTGGAATCGGGATGCGTCATGACGTCATTGAAGTGGAATGTTCCATTGTCAGTAATTGTCTGCATCTCGACGCTTAATTCGTTGTTTATTTGAAAGAGAATATAACATATGAGTTGCTTACATATATGTTGTTATGAGTAATACTGCGCCTGCTTTGTCTCTCAAGGTGCGGCCCACGTGTCGCACAAATCCTTTTTTTTTTTTACAAAGTCGACTTTGAAGGAGTTCATAAATAAACAATACATTGGCTCACGTCCACTCATATGGACATTGCTCTGGTGGTAAGTGGAACGAGAAGCGAGCACTTAAACACCAAATACGATTGAATACCATCGCTTTAGTACAGCTGTGCTTTACGGCCTGATGCCACTGCTGCGTAGTAAGGAAACTGGACCGAATTGCGCACGAGTTGTTTACCATCACATCATTCTTTAGTTACGAACGCAGAAACATGACGTCAAAGTCTAGTTGATTAGTAGAGCAGTTAAGAAATTCGTTTATTAATCGATTTCGTTCCCAAACAAAAAGATAAAGAAATACGAAAGAAAATTTAATTAATTTTGATAACGTGAATTATCAACTTTATTGTTATTACCTAACGTTCTTCTTTTCTTAATTTCTTCTTTAATCGACATATCAAGCGGGAAATTCACCTAATGATATACGTACTCTGCATGCATTGTGCTCGCAACCTTGAGACTAGATGTTAAGTCTCGTTACCGTAGTAATTTTACTAATCTACAGCAGTCTTCAAAAACACGGTAATATTTGCACACTAAACTTAGCTGCTTTGGTTCATACTTTGACTGGCAGCAGAGACCTACAATCAGAGAAGAGGATTGAAATTCAATTGAATAAAAAAAAGTTCTCATAAAAAATAGGTTTTGTATCCCATTATGAAATCCCTAGACTGAACTAAACTTAGGTATTAATAAAAAAATATTTTTAAGAACCAGGAATCCTTACGCGTTATGCTTTTGTGCTTTTATAAATTTCTTTTAGCTAAACTTGTTGCAGTGTAAGCATACTAACTTATGGAGTTCTGTGGTTCGTAAAAAGTTTTTACGTACTACCTGTCTGCCAACATTTAATTTTTTTAAAGTTTATTTTGTCATAAGTTATTTCTATTCTGTGGATACAATATAATCAAAATATTAAACCTAACCTAACCTACACAAAAGTCAATAAGGTGTATTCATCTTTGGTTGTTATAATAACAACAAAATACCGGTTTAATCGGTTAAGGTGTGTTGTTGGTGGGGTCTATAAATAACACTCAGCGCAGGCCATGGGAGAGTTCATGCAAATGTCAGTCAACGCATGTGAACTTCCACCTTTTTTTTTCTTTCTAGTTTATTGAGCTTTTACTGTTTGAAGTCCTTTTATCGAATATGTTGTCAAAATAATTAAGTTTAAAATATTTTCTTTTAAAAAATGGCAACATTCAATAGTATCTATGATTTTCGTGTTAACGGTGATCGCAACGGATTATTTTTCAACATCATAAATTTATGTCACTGGATCTTTTTGAATAAATATTTAACTGTTTCATCGGGTAGTACTAGCTTTCATTCTAACAATGATGTCCCTGGTTCGATTCTTTCGATTTGGCTAGCCACCACCATATAAATCTATAGCTACCATCATATTGGTCTTTGTAAAAGAAAGCTTCGAGACCCAGCAGTGGAAACAAAATGATAGCTTTTTATTTATTATTTTTATACAATGTTGGATGATCAATCAACGCGTAGTCTTGGCATTTAATAATTGACGTAACGAGTTATACTGTGAATGGATCGTGGGTTACAATCCCTGGTCTATTCACATCGCACGCATACTTACCACTGCAAACTGGTTTTGTAACACCGTACTCATTACCTTACACAACCATGTTGTATCTGCAGAGGCCGAGGACCTTCGTTAAATGCGCATTATTGCTCTTTTACGATTTTTTTTTAAGATACGGGTAATGCCCGTTCAAAAATATAAATCGCACAGGAAAATTTGTGTTGATCTGTTACTTGTCTACTGCTTAAGTAGTGGAAATATTGTTTTCATATAACTGTTTACTCAATATATAATGTCAAATTCTTTAACAGTTGTATAAAAGAAGTCGTTGTTTACTTCGATTATTTTTTATGTAATGTATGTTATTTCTGCGGATGTAGTATTGTATCTTTTTAATAATGAATTCGGCACCTTATCCGTCTGTTTGCCGTTTCCTGTAATACATTAAATAGAACAAACAGAACGTCGGATATCAGTGAATGATAAAAACAAGGAATTCTCTGTTTTACTGCCAACCCTTTCGGTTTTTTGAAAAGTTTAGATATGTGGACATGTATTGTGATATATCATGCAACTTTCAACTAGTTTTTTAAGGTATCAAGTAGAACAAAATGTAGACGCATTGATTTGGTTCGGTTTAGTAAATCTACAGAGAGAGACTCTGAAACTTCTGCGACTTATTGGGTATCTTAGAAACAATGCCATAGAACGACTTAAGACCACGAGACAGATTTCCGATGAAGTAAAGCGATTAAGTAAAGGCTGCAGCTTCCGCTTCCGTTCTAAATTATACTTCGTTTAATTTACCAGAATCTGTTAGAATATGACAACACCACCCTGACAAGAGTTAAGCGATTGAGAAGAAGAGATCCGCTTTTGTACTCTAACTTCGGTTACTTAATAAAGTTTTATGAATAACTTGAAAATAATCGGACTTTTGCTTTTACGGGTTAACGTTCACTAAAAATTAACATTACCTGTTTGTTATATTGATACAATTTATTATTCTAGATTAGATAGTAAGATAAATAAAAAAATATATATTTATATCGTATTTCTAAGTAATGCATTAGCTGCTTAATATCCGATGTACGATAAAAAGTAACGTATAAGTAAGGGCAACACGGATACTCGTTTGTCTTGTATGATGTTGCCATTTATCATTTTTTACGCTCATCTCACTGGATCACTTTGTTCATGGGGAGATGTATTGAAGAGTTTTATTTAAGGTGAAAGAGTTCACGTGATGTTAAACGATCGTTGAAATAAATCTCCGTTTTTCGTCTAACAGAGATTGCGACTAGAACATTCTCTGGTCTTTATCTGAGTTATACCAGAATTAAGAAAATGTCAAATCTCTCATAACAAAAGGGAACTTTACTAGATTTTTATACGTAGCACCACATTGCACTCCTTTTAGTTTAGGTTTGAAAACAGATTGAGAACAGGTTTGAGAACTAGCTACTTTTTTTTTGAGAAGGTAATCCTTACAAAAACTCTTTCTAAAACTTTGTTAATTTATCCTGGGAAAAAAAATCAGCGTAAAAGAAGTTTCTCCTAGCTAACAAACTTTTAAATTCGTTACCACTGTTTTACTAATAAATAACTTGCCTTTACTTTGTCTCGTCTGTTTGTCACGTGGAGGTCCCAGATTCTATTCCGTGGTTGCATTAAGATGATTTAGAGTTTACCAATCTCATGTTATCCATCTCTAGTACTCTTTACTTTCATCACCAGGTAACAGCGTGTAAAGTAATTCCTTTTACTACAAATAGTTTAAAAATTACTTAAATGTACAAAAGCATCCTATAAAATTGGTATAGGTAAAGCCGTGATCGCCTAGTGGTTTGAGCGCCCGCCTTCCACTCTGGAGGTACCGCGTTCGAATCCGGCCTGCACCGATGAATTTTTCAATTTATGTACAGATAGTATAACAACAACTAATATCAAGTGTTTTGACGGTGAAGGAAAACATCGTGAGGAAACCTACGTATCTATATCATTACCATCCGTACTCGGACTGGTAAGTGAAATGGAGAAGGCAATGGCAAACCACTCCATTATAACTGCCAAGTAAGTCGTCGTATTTCATTACACATGATGACCACGACCCTCAGTCATGAGGGAATACTACTTAGAAGAAGACTTGGTATAGAGATATATCAGCTTTAACTAAACTCGGGGGTGAATAGTTGCGGGAAAGTTGTTCGAAATTCTAAAGTAGATAGATCCTTCAGACACGATGTAAATGCCGCAAGTCATTATCACCACCCTCACAATCCTCGGGCTCTATAAAATCATACTTATATACATTGCAGTTATTTCCGATATGTATACATAAAGATCATTCGTAAACTGCTAAAGGGTTATTACTTTATCGAGGCATTGCTGTATTTTTCCTCGTGTGCTATATGGAGTTAAGTTGATGTTTTATTTCCTTATACGTCTCAAAATTATAAATTGAACTTAAACCTGTAATTTCTGTTTACCTCTTTGTGTCGGGTATGCGACTTTATATGCAATGTCGGAATGCTTTTAATAACATAAAAAAAAAATCTACATACAATGAGTTTAAACAAAAATGTGATACTTAAACTATTTAATTTTAAGTGAAGAACAAGTTATCACAAGTTTTGAAAATGTTTAATAACTATTAATTATGTTATAATAAAACTAATTTACTAGCCACGAATATTTATATATGAAACCGAAGTTGCAATGAAAATACTTAAATCGGTTTACATACAATATACATAAGTTAACAAAACTGAACAACATTTATTCAATATACCATTTGTCATAGTTGTATATTAAATTTGGTCGGTTTTTATAGAAATGATTAGTTGCAACTATTTCGATATTACATAGGTAACGACACGTTAACTTGTTTCAGTTAGATTCAACATCATAAAAATGGACTCGAGAATCTGAAACTAACGACATAATCATTATTTTACGTAAACTCGTTCAGTTTACGATGTCAAGTGCGACTTCGTGAACGTTGAAATATTTTAATTCACTAATTAAACCGTGTTTACATTATACTCAAACGCTTTCATAATAAAATACATTTAAATGAAACAGCCGGCCGTGACCGCAATAACGTAGTATTGATAATTTTATTACAACAAAATTTAAACCTTTCGTTATTGACTAACTTAAAAAATAAACTCCTTTTATGGTAAAGCGCACCAGTTGATTGTAAAAGATACGTACACAAACAAAACATTACTTGGTGGTAACTCCGAAGGACGAATTAATAAGAACGAAGCGAAATACACACATACATACAAATTTACATACAATCTACTTACAAGGTTGAAAAATAAATAAAAAAATCGTGTGGAATGTAAACATTGTATTGTTCAATGTTTCATATAAAGTCGGAATGAACAAACTTGAAAAAAAAAAGTCGTTTTCGTATTATGTTTTAGGGCTAAGCTGAAAACTAATAAAAAACCTTTGACTTTATATCATAGACCACAAAAGCTTTCAAAAAAACTGATTCTTTCTGAGAATCATTCGTGAGGCTATTGAATTAAAAAAAAAAACACCCTTATTTCAATAAAGAATATTTGGGTAATACCACCAGCTTGGGATCTCATTGTTAATGAAATTAAATCAAAACCAATCATACCAGTAGAAAACTTCAAGACAGTGAGCTAAGTTAATCGAGCTGTAAACAATCATTAAAGACATCTAGGTAGTCCGTGATGGCTATGATATCAGAATATCTGTCATCTTAGTACTCCCGTGATCATGGCTGCTGCAAATCAGTCGAAACTTCAAGATAATAAGAAGATCAGTAAACTATAGTTTTATTGCTTGCAAGTCATCATTCACATTGAGACAAAGTTAATTCCGTTGTCACGAATATTCGTCCCGCAAACCGAATATCAGAATTTTTCTCGCAGTACGCAAACAATCGCTAAAATAGAAAAATCTATAAGTTTCTTATAGATTATTACAACAGGCGTTTAATGGAGCATTCCTTTATCTACGGTCCAAAGAAAAATTTTGAAATATTTGCTCAGAAAAAGTATTTTATACGGTTCTCCAAATTTTCATGTATTTGTTGAATTGGTCTTCAACAGAAGTATAAAGCAATTAATGCAATTTATTGTTATTTAAACATTCACACAATTCCTTCGCTGCGTCCGTTCTATTCGTACGGGTATGTATCGGTACCCGTTGGCTATTAAATCGTGCGGAGAAACACCGCCCATCGAGCATCGCCCTCTTTGTAGCCCACTGACTCAGAACTTTCTCAACCGGCAAATACAATTGCGAAGGTTCTATAGGTTATGCCTTTTACGCGCGTATTGTTTCAAAAACTTCATTTCTTTATTTATGATGTGTAACACTTTCAACATTGTACAATTTTTTTTTATTTTAAAACTATATTTTAATTTAGTAATTGACTTCCACATTTACGTCATTCCTCTACTAAAAAATTTATAGTACTACAATTTTTTTTTTGTTTCATATCGATTATACGTTTTAAGTAGATTGGAGCTTAACCCCAAAAAGCTTTAAATTTGTACTGATATTGATGGCTTTGTTGATATTTGAAAAATTACAATTATGTGAACTGTTTTATACGAAAAAGCGATTAGACGAGAATGTCGCTTATTTGATGGCGCTGATGCGTTCACAGCAATACGACGCCAGTGAGGATGATATACACTGCACTACATCCTGCTCGTCGCTTTGAGATTAAGTCTCGTTACTACAGTTATTTTGTTAGCTTATAACTAAATCACAGTCATATTTGCTCACTACTATTCAACGGCAGTAATAGGAGCTGGTACCTACCCAAACAGTGTCCGGCAACAGAGACTTATCTCCAGAGAACTTATTATCATTATTTAAAAATATTAGATTGAAATTTTAAATCAATAAATAAAAGTTTAGTTGAAATGGAGATGAAATGCACATAATAAAGGACTAATATCAGTAATGAACTCATTTTAACCTTGTCAAAAATTTCACGCTGATATCTTTACAACATAATAAATAATCAACTGTCTGATTAATTCATCGAGTAAAGTGTAGGAAAATTAAGTATGTAGGTAGTATCAAAACACTTATGCTGGTCGTTAAAAATAATAATTATAAAGTTGTATATCCCAATAAGGATGCAGCAACCTTTTGTTCCAAGTGCCGACTGAGATTCGGACCTGAGTCCGCAAAAAGTGCATGTTATGTTTACCAACTCAAAGTATTTTTTACGAACTTGAACTAAATAAAGCGACCGCGGCCGTTGCGTCATTTCGAAAGCATTTAGTTACAAGGTCGCACTTTCGTTTTCAAGTTTTAACTTGTTATAAAATCTTTTGATACATAATCCTTTAGCAGCATTCCGATTGTTGCGTATTAAATTACAATTTTTTATTTACTACATTGACTGAAATGGAGTTTGGTATAATTACTTTTTGTTTTTAACAAATTGCGACATGTGATATTGTTAATGACGATAACAAAAGGAAAAACAATGCAATCATTTCACAAGAGAAACATTAATTAAATGAATGCGATATTGTTTGTGGAAATGTATCTTATTAAGTCTGCAAATTAATAAAAATATCAATAATTGTTATAGTGAAGTAGTTACCAAAAATTAAGAATTTTTGTAGTAGCGTTATAAAAACTGAGATTTACCTTATGGTATTTTTACTACGAAATGTTTATCTAACGAACCCTTGCTAAATAAACTCATGTTAAAACTAATATTTACTTTAGATACGTTCGAGGTATATTTGATTTGTTTACTTTATTTCGATGAACGTCACAAAGTTTGTTGTACGTTATAACAAATTTATGAATAAATCTTAAACCTTGTGAAACTATTTAAATCCGTCGTATACTTTTCGGCATAAGGAAATAATCAAGATTTTGTTTTGTCTATGTCAAATACGTTATCCTGTCTTATCTAACGAAGAGTAGCTGACTCCAGTACCAATCGCCAAAGCGGCGACGCGTTACCATAAACAGGCACGAGAATTTCCTTTATGTGTCACCACGGCCCTCGGAGGGAATTTATTAGCCGCGACAACAAAAGGAAAGCTACAGTGACCACGGACAAAATTATTCCCCGGATACTTGTTTCACAGCAAAAAGATAAAAAGCGGTCTGTAACCGTACACTACATATTCTTTATCTGCGTTACTCTAAAATTATTACTCAACACTAAATAGAGTAACAAAGGGTACATGACGAACAGCGTTTTCTCCGAATATTCTAAGCTTATATTTTGTAATCGTACAACAATGCCATTACGATATATTTACATCAGATAGATCACTAGACGGATTTACAATCATACCATCATCCAAACTCCACCACGATTGGCGTCATAATCGATTTAAGGATTACGGTGTTACAAAGCATAAAAGCTGTAAAAATATGTGTTTGCGATATTGTACAACGAAAACTAAAACTAAGGTCTTAGATTCCGAAGCTGTTCTTAATAAAGTAAAGGATGCCACCGAAGGGATTTAGTGAGCAGAAGTCCCACATAGTCTGACTTCAAAAGATGTTCTGACTTCATTCCAGCTAGGTATCTTTAGAAGCATTAGCCCCGACATAAAAAAAAGTTAATATTACTTTATATTGCGGTTTATTTGAAGGTTAGTGACAGAAGCTTGTTTAATATTAAAAAAAAAGAAAGCTTTAATGATTGAGTGTAAATTGCAGTGGCTGTGTAATCGCGCCGCCGCTGTAGTGTCAAGTGTTGCTTGTTCTCGCTCGCGACGTTCTCGTAATGAACAAGTTCACAGTTCCCACTGGTTTTTGTAACGATCAAAGAAAACAATTTATGTTGAGCTTAATAACAAACCATGCATCATTTATTGTTTTACATAAAGCAATTATTTCTTAACTACAATATCTATTTTAGAACTATTTCTAAACTAGTTTAACTTAATCTGTGTGAACGTTCGGTTTCTTATACTTTTTGGTTATAATAAAGCGACGAGATGAGAAGGACGGTCACCTGATGGTAAGTGATACATCTGCCTATAAAGGCGTTAGTTAAGACTATATACACTACACCACGATCTGCTCGTCGCTTTATGGCATAACATGTTAAATTTCGTTATCTCAGTAATTTTACTACCTACAACGCCTTTCGAATACAAATACAATAAACACTACTGTTTGGCAGTAGAAATAGATCCTAGACAGTATCTGTTAACAGTAATCTTCCACCACTCAAAATTTATAAAGAAAATTCAGTGACAATGACATTTGATTAACAAATTTTTAGAAGTATATAAAATAGTTGTTACTCGTGAAAGTAAAGAGGACTAGTTTATTAAATGTTTAAGAAACAATGGACGTCGTAAGAAAAAGATTCAATTTAGAAATGCTTAATAAATAAAGGCACAGTTTAATATTATATATATTGCGAATACTTAAAAACAAGCACGCAGAACAATGCAACTAATTGTACAATAGTTAAACCGTCAGAAACAGAACAGACAAACAATATTATGTTTGTTACATTAACGAATTTGCATTTGTATATATATTGCATAAATATGCGAAATAATGTATGCGCAGATGTCCGAGTGTTTGTCACCTTGTCCGTTTGTCCGGTTGCATGTATGCAAATTGCAATGTGTTCGAGTAACTCACAAACGAACCGGCTGACTCACGCGCCGTATGGTTTTCACTTATTCAAATATTAACGTTTGTAATGCGACTTTATAGAATAGAAAAGTCACATTCTTACTTAGAATGACCAGACTATATCTCTATAATAATAAAACCAAACGAAGGGATATGTTTGCGTGTAGCTCTGTTCACTTTTTTTTTTCATTTTGATCGAGCGCTTCGGGATTTCGAAACCGACCGCTCCGGTTGTCGTCCCTATGGAGCGGAATGTGTAGCCAGAAAGCTGCTTACTTCCAGAACCAAAATTCATTTACAACTTTTCAAAAACATAGAGCGGATTAAAAATATCGTTCAAAACAAATTTAGCAAATTCCGTAAAACTTCAGTTTTTAAAAATCATACTTCGAACATTTGAAAAAGTTTTTGTAACATTGTGCACCATTCAAAAAATTTTTGTAATAACTAAAAAATTCATTACATGTATCTAGTTTCTACTTTCATTGTGCACCAAAAAAAGGAAAAATTGCTAAATAATAAAAATTCTACAAATAACGAAGTAGCGGAATTTGCGCGCGCAGCGTCGTTTATATATATTAGATCAAGGGGAGCAGCAAATTTGTTTAAATAACTTGTACAGCCCACTTATAGTTCCACTTAGAAGCCACATGTGCAAGTTAGATCGTGGAACATGTTGGTTTCATCATGATTTCTTTCTTGACCTGGGGTTAAGTTCAGTAGGAATTAAATCAACGTCTCCTCAAGCCGCTTGACTAGTTTACTTACATGTATATGTTATCACTCTTGTTAACCTTCTGACATCTTATGATTATATAACTTAAAGATTGAAGGTACAATTTAGACGCCACATGTTTGTACGAAGCGTTGCTTATTTCAAAAATTAAATCTGTCACCATAACTTCATCACATTTTTCCAACTGTCGTCTTATGAGAACTACAGTATTCTGTGCTAGTTCGCTTAGCCATCAACGGTCTCATTGTCACTTAACATCACCTGAAATTGAAGTCAAGTGATAGCCAGTTGAAGCAAAAACTATTTTTATAAACATAAGGTCTTCCAGTATATTAATATGGAAAGAAGGTAGAATTGAGGTCTGGTCTCAAGACTTTCTCAACAAGAATGTTGTGCAAGATTCTTGATCCGGGCTGAAATTCTAACAAAGTCTTCGGAACACAAGCTCCGAATATGAGCACCAAGCCAACGATGAAGTTTATGATAATGATATAAAATAAAACGGATGATCTCAAGTTTTTTCATATATCCCACCCGATTCTCTTAATAAATTAAGTTTCGCAAGTTTCTTTTACATTTTCGTCTCATCTCCGACGTTCAACTTTTGCAATTCTTATAAATCTCTGTGACTAATATTACTTAAAGCGTTTACTTTGAACCAGACTTATCGTGTTAATATTAAAACGTAGGGGTTGAATTTTCAAATTTAATCACTGACGCTCTGGGGGTGATATATCAGTAATATGTAATATGGAGCTACAGATTCAGATTGGTTTATTTACCATACTTAGCTTCTAATGAAGAAAGCTGCAACGAAAATTATCCAGGTACAGTAACTTCCAATCTACACTTGTTCCGGATAGTCTATTATGGCCTTGTCTTATTACTAAAAGTTCCAGTAGTGGGGGTATAAAGTGGGATGTAAGTTACACTAAAGCTTAGCCATTATTGTCTCTATTTGTCTAGAGATGCTTTTGTAAAGAAATAAATAAGTTTCACTTGAAAAAATTACAAAAGGCTGAAACGTTCATTGTAGCGTTTGTAAAAAGGTTGCGCGTAGCAAATATTCCCCGTTTCTGTGAGCGGATTTTTAAAGAGGATAAAAGGGTATACGTTTCTTTTATATTCGAAACGTTGAGCTGTTGGCTCGGCGGCGAATGTGTAATTTTTTTGTAAAAGCTAAAGCGACGAACAATCGCCTGAAAAAATGTAAACATTTTAAGTAGTTTATAAACAGAAAACTAACCGTAAAACTAATTACTTACATGATAAATAACCAAGTAAATCATCTAAATATATTTATATGTTATAAGTTCTAATATATAACGTTCTGAATGCTGAGTCTTGAGTTAAAAAGATGAGGAGCATTAACTGGTTTTTGAGCGTACACTGTGCATATGGTGGACACGGTACAATCGCTAATGTACTAAATGAACAACGAATCAAATATCGCCAAGGCCATAAAAATTAGACAATTATGATGTCCACGATATGTCGTTAAAATGGATGATTGAAAGGTTCCTTAGAGTTTGTTTTAAGGAGACGAAGAATTAATAGTGCTGAAGTTAAGATGAGATGATGATATCGAAAAAGATCTAAAAAATTTCGACTGGAAGCTAAAAGTTCAAAGTTGTTTTACGTAGAGAAATTTACTGGACCAAGCTCACATAGAACCTCAGATGATGATGACTTATTAAATAAAAGAAATTTTTATCACGTTTGTAGTCTAAATTACTAGGAACTAGATAGAGTATTAAACTTTAGAAAGTAACGACTCTCACTAATTTGACTATGTAAGAGTTAATCCTTAAAGTTAATGTGAGTAATAACTTTAACAGTATTTTTTAAGGAGATGCAAGAGGTTTTTTTATCTAATACAACAAAATTCTATAAATCAATGTTTAAACTTCTATTATGGTTAGTAAAAAACTTTTTTATTGTAATATCTATTGAACAAATTAAACCTATCCGCGAATTGAACCCCAACGTTCAATGCAACGACCGCGGCAAATTAACTACTCGGCCAGTGTTGCATATTTTAACACGTTTCAGTTCACAAAAGTTCAATGTAACGAGGCTACTGATTTCTATCTCTTTCTACCCCGATTGGTATATATGTGGAAGGTTTTTTTCTGCAATTTTACTGTTTCATTTACTCTCATTGTAAACTTGCGAACGTACGGTAACCTTCACATTGAATGCTAATAACTTTGCTTCCGCCATTTTTGATACTTATCGTGCTCACAAAAAAAAACGTATCTATTTTTTTTCAGAACGATCAGAGGTCATAGTACATTTTAACTTACAGCTTCGGCATATTAATTTTTTTTCTTTTTTATAACGAAATATTTATTTCGAGAAATTTCAGCTTATTGAGGTTTACTACTGAACTATAAAACCGAGGATAATGGTTAAATCTTGTTAATTTTGTACCAATTTACCGGAAGGCAAAAATTTCTAACAAAATGTAAGTTTTTTTTATCATAATACGTTAAGAAAAAGATTTCATATTATCAATCGTTGTGGTTTACGATTTTATTCCGTCGCTATTGACACTAGTTAGATTATTTCCTGTTCTACTATTTAAAAAAAAATTAAATGACAGTATGAATTAAAATTTCAATTATCTTATCTCATTGATTTGAGATTAAAATACGAGCACATCGTTTTATCTTTTAGCTGACAGTGAACGCCGCAGTTTACGGATTAGTACTAGATAATAGCTCTTAGTCACTAGAACAATGCCGGCGATATCCTGGGGCATGTTAGATAAGAATGAGTAGTATAAACAATAGTGATTTATTTGTATATACAAAGTTGCATAGGTTGTCTTTGAATCAAAATGAAGCACAACGGTCATATAGTTCAATTCTAGAACCATATAAAATGAATTTGAATAGTGTTTGTTTTACTAAACCTAATCGCTGTGATAAACCGGGAACCCGGGAGGTGACCAGCTAACACTTTCATATTGTCAGTTGTTCGTAAAAATATTGATGTGTTAAATTAAGAGTGTTCAGGGCAAGTACACTTCACAATCGTCAGCCTCGTTGTTACTTAACGACATGAGAAATTGAGGTTAAGTGCAAAAAAAACAGGACTCCAGAGTAATCGGCTTTAGAGTCTAGTTATCAGGTACAGAAGTGTTTCACTCCTGTCGTGTGTTAAGTAATAACTATTGTGTACAATAGAAAGACCTTTGTGTTAATCTCTTATCAGTTTTATAAAAGGAAGTATAATTTTTAACTTTTTGTAAACCTAACATTTTGATGTTGTTTTAGCTTTCAAACACATGTTTGCCCTCGACCTTCTATCAAAATAATTACAGTTGATTAGCATTACTTAATGACAAGTAAAAAATTAATTGAACTTATCAATAATTTAATAAAGGTTTGCTAAAAAAGTTACTTCGTTACTGGTGTTTTATGTTAATCGAAATATTTTTCCTCAACAACGAAATTAGGTTTAACTTTCAACGAGTACTCTAGTTAAATTTCTACAAAAAAACATTTGGTATTTAGATAAATATAGATAGATCAAAATTAAAAAAAAAATACAAAATTGCATTAGAAATTAGATTATATAATCTATTGCATTTTTATGTATATTAAACATGAGAAACCCATGATTCTTGAACTATGAATGAAACTTATATCTCTGAAATCAGCGCCCACTATCACTTCATAGTAAACTATATAATCTCCTTATCTTACAAATATAATGTTACTAGAAAAATTTGGTCCATTTACTTCTCCAAGGTTTATCTATGAATCAAATTATAGGTTTTATGAATTTGTAAATATAAAAAAGTAAGACAGACATATATTAAGCACGAGTCGTACTTACAAAATACACGGGCGCTCCGGTACAAGTTCTTTTAAATACTAGAGCTAGTATACAGGTTTTAGGATACTTTAAAGAATTTCTAATGCTAATAAATAGGTAATTAAACCGTAACATTTATAATACTGATAATAAATACAATATTTATTTATAACGTAAATAAAAATCGCCTAAAACCGTTTTTGCTCGTACACCTTGAAGCAAATACTTAGTTTTAAAACATGATCGCGTAAATATGTGCCATTCTTAATATATGTACGAGCAGTTAACAATTAATATACTTTGTAGTGATTCAGACATACGAACAACTGAAACGCTGTAATCATCCGATGATATTAAAAATAAACATTACTGATTGCGGGGCCAATGAATCTTGTGTATCACTGTTTGCAGAAGGAAATCCTCGCGTCCGATAACAATAATGTTGTTTTAGCTAAGCAAGGAGCGACTATAATTTTTTCCAAGGGCAATCATATCTATACGCCGTGTTAAATCAAGTTTAATAACATAATTCTTTGTTATGTGACGCCTATTGGAAATCGAATATAAAATACTCACAAAATTGGTTAACGAACGGAGTCTGAAGTTTCCGCGACAAGTTTCTTGCTTTGTAACACAGAGGTCTCGGAATCCATTCCGAGGTGGCATGATTCGAATTCGCTTATTTAGTTAACATTTTCAAGAAGAGCTAAAATATTTACTGGTGATAGGTCTCTGTTGACCGTCTAGGTAGGTACCACCGCAGCTCCTATTTCAGCCGACAAATAGTAGTGTAGAAATATAACTATGTCTCGGTTTGAAGGACGCTGTAAGTTAGTGGAGTTACACAGTAACGATACTTAACATCTTATGTTATAACGCGACGAGCGCAATGTGGTGCAGTGTATACCATATTAACTAGCGACTCGTTATTATGGGCAAGCGTATCACTAACCATCAGGTGAACGTCTCTTTCGTCTTGTCGCCTTATCGAATAATAAAGAAAAAAAGTTCTTCACTAAACCTAAACGGATAGAAAACATCAAGTCGTATGTTAAGTCTTGTTTATTATCAGAAGGACTAAAAGAACCGGATGTTATTAAACGAAGATAGTGATTAATGTCGTACTTCTCGAGAGGTTTATACCCATCAGTGGATTTGTGAGGTGTGATATAAAAGTCCAATAATTAAAGCAGAATATCAGTATAGATCTAAGTTAACAAAATATTCGACTAATCTCTAGTCTTTGCAAATCCTATAAGTCATAGTTCACGCGACATTTAAGTGCTCATAATCAATTTATGGAAGCGGAAGTGTTTGAACGGTTTATGCATAGAGAAATTCGAGGAAGTTTACATTACCTGTGTTGCTGTTGCTGCGTCGCTAAGCTTTTACAACTTCCGGAGCCTTGTTAACTTAACAATGATGTAGAAGTTATGTATTTTTATAACTAAACATAGTTTAGTGATGCTTCCTGTGACAGTGTCTGCACAGCACCGGATTGCGCTAGTAGCTTTGAGTCGTAAAACGATCGTTAACTGAGTAATTTTAGTAGCCATAACGCCCTTCAACTTGAAACACTACTTTATGTACGCTACTGGCGGCAGAAATATTGTTTTAAAATTCTGATACACTTCTTTTTTAGAATAAACATATACGGTATAAACCTAAGACTGGAAAAGCCTCAACGAGTATATTAAATTTGCTACGTAATATCAGTACTTCTTTTTTGAATACTTTTTCATGATACTTAACTAATGCTTTGATAGAGGTGGTTTCGTGTCATTCAATTTCAAATACATATAACGTTTCAATAAAAGATAGTTCACATTCAGTTAATCACTTTTCCGTATTTCCGCTATTCTGTTTTGTTTTAGTTTTGATGGGATCAACTTTCAGGCTAACTCTTATCGCGAATGGTGTGCTCATCTCCATGAGACATAAGATGTTAAGTTTCGTTACCCCAGTAATTTCCCTAGCTAACTTTCATCAAACCGGAACACAGTAAACTATCTAGACAGTCTCCGGCAAGATATAACGAAACGACTGGGTGGATATTAGTGATGGTCACTAACCGAGAGGAATCTTCGAAAAGATATACTGCCTTTTTTGGGGTAGTCTGGGTTTTGTCGCCTTCAATATTTGGAAAGGTTATTAAGAGGTTATAAAGACAGTCTTGTACATTATATTTTAAACATATTTCTTGGAATCATAAATATATATCATTGGTGTGATACTTGTATATTTGGGTTTCGTATATGTATAAATTTTTTAATAACAATGCTTATTTGTAACCAAATAGAAGAGGTATTTACATATGTATCGGAGACTTCTTATAAGCAAACATTTGTATGTGATAAAAGGATCCACTCATCCAAATTCATTATAATGTTTTGAATGTGTTTATGACCTTAACGATATAAATTTATAATGAAACAAACGAATTTAAAAGAAAAGCACTGGAAAGTTAGCGCCAAAGGAAATTCGTTTGGACGCTGTAAAAGCCCTTTAATTCTCAAAATGTGTTTCCCCTTTTAATTACGTCGTTTTTACACTTTTTTTTTCGACTTCCCTGCCCGGCATAACCGTTGGCGGAATGAATGCTTTCGCTTCTTTTACTTTCGGCGAATTCAAAATACCGTTAGTGGAAAATAATATTTTTGGGAAAATGTTCCGAGGCCATTTCGCTAAGTGAATTTAGTTACGAAATTTTGAATTTTTCCGGCAATGCTATGTTATAATTACAACTCTGTACTGTTACATAATTATAAACGTTTATCTGTTTTACATTTTGTAAAATGTTGAACAATCTTTACAGTATTTTTAATTAGATTTAGGTAGGTATTTTTTTGCTGAAAATTTAGGTACTTGTCTAATTAATGTGTAGGGAAAAATGACTCTGTTAAAGTTTCCTTTGAGCTGGTTCCCGCATTATTATAGTGGAGAAGAGGAGTAGCCTAGAGCATGATGATGAGCCTGATGAGCTTAATGATTAGGAAGAGGAAAGTCTCTATTCGACTTGTATAATGTTGCTGTGTTTATCATCCTAACTAGTAACAAGTAAATAATCCGCTCGTCTAATCGCTTCATCGAGTAAAAAACATACTACTTGCTTCGTATGCACAACGATATCGAAAGACATAAATAAATATTGTCACAGTACTTAAACTACAACTTGCTTACTTAAGTTATAATTTTTTTCTATTGATACTAAGCTGAAAGATTATAGTTTTTAATGTTTTTATTATTTCGTAATTATACAGTAAGCAATCGAGGAGCGGCGTTTAAAAATATAAAAGGCTAGTTAACGTAGAAGCGTCTCGTTTATTTCTGTTCATAAAACCGGCGACCGCTGCGCACTTGTTCAAAAATTTATTTTAATCCGAATCGGAAACTTAATGGGTGCCTTCCTGTAATTTAAACCTTATAAATGTAATAAATTAATTTACCTGAAACGATTTATTTTTTGTTTTGCCGTTAGGTTAATTCAAAAATTATCTGCTTGCTTTTCAAATTGTTCTTTTTATTTGCAATCGGTTTTCTCTTGACCTCATTTTAAGAAGGTTTTAAGCGAGAATGAAGTAGTTTATGTCGATGCTGGCTCGCCCAGAATACTCTAGCTTTCATATATTGTCAGTCGCTAACTTGGGGGAACGAAATGTCCTTACCACCAACTAAACTCCATAACATGTAACCTTGGAATCGTACCAAGTATCTTCATGTTCTAAGACAAGCTGTTAGTCCTCGTGTCACGGAGGTAGTTAAGCTCCCATTGATACGAAGACTACGATAGTGATTTCAGTGGTTCGAATAAGTGAAATAGTTTAAGTATACTATAAGTCACTTCATACTTGAGGAGAGTATGTCTTGATTAAGTTTTTAACAAAAAAATATTCAATGGACTTTAAAGCAATATTTACAAGAAATTCAAAGATTATAAAATATTTTATATACAACCTTTAAAATTGTATTCAATACTATTACTACGAGCTACGTATTATATTGGCAAGCAAGTGACAAGATGAAAGACTTCTCCGAACTATCTCTAATGTAATGTAATGTACATGGATGTGTAAAAGCTCTGAAATATACTGTCGGCAATGAATCATTGAAACTATTCCATAGGACGTTGTATAACAACACTTTTTTTTCATTCAATTTAGTTGATTACTGTTTAGTCCCACACACCGTCTCTTACCGCACGGACAGCGTTGACAGAGCCATGTTTCATCGTCAGCTACAGTTTTGGAAGCTTGTCGCTATGCTCTCTATACATTAACCACATTTCTTGGCACCATACTACGTGGGCCTATTTTCCGGTTCACCGAGCCATCTCTTTATACAGTACAAAATATATTAAGAATAATATCAGAGGCTAGTAAAAAGTTGTAAGAGCCATTGTTACGAGTGATTTATTGCATATCTACGATGCGTTTTGTTATTTTTACATTACTCATGGTTCCGCAGATTCCATTAATAATGATCGTGGGAAAAGTGTTCTCTTGGATTTCTGATTGACCCCTTGTAACACACTCTTTTGAGAGACGGTTAGAATCCTCGCCGCTAACTTACGGCGACTAACTTTTTAAATGTACCTGCGACAATTACCAGCATACTAACCTCCCCAACCCATATTCCCAAAAAGTGAAAAATATAGCAAATATTTTTTATATTATCTTTTTATATTGAAACAATGATTTGTGGTTAAAATTGCATCAGAAACCGTTTCGTGAATATTGTAAAACTTTGTTTGTCTACAAATCTAATTTAAGCTTTACATAAAGCTTGATTAATGCATCTTTTAGCGTCATTTCAGTTTGTGTCGGACTTACACCGACGAAACCATGTTTCATGTTCTGACGCTTTATTGCACTTTACATTTTATTTACTAGCACCAATTGCTCGAAATCGAAATTTATAATATTTCTATTTCTGTACAACACTACAGCGTGAGAAATGGGGTACGACTAAGATCATTGCCCATGTCGATTCCCGGGACACCCATTCGTTAGACAAAGCCTACTGCTACCAACTAAATTTATGGCAAAACTGTGTTGTTAAAATACTATTACAGTAAGCTCAATCTTCATTTTACAAGTTTATACCTTCATTTAGTAGAACTACAAATTATACAACTTCTATTTTAAAGTCAATCAACTAATTGTTTATTCATTAACTACTTGTAAGATATAAATCATGAAGCACTTTAGCTTATTATTAAAGTTCTTATTTACCTAAAAAAAGAATTACGATCTTTGGAAATTACTATTAATCTGGTTAAGTATTCTAAGAGATCAAGTTGTCTACAAACTAATACGTATTCTGATGATAAGAAATTTGAATTTTATGATCACTTGTTGAGTATTAGTTTTATTATCCAATATATGTTAGCTTTTTAATAGTTATAACCTAACATTGACTATGATGTATTCAAACTGTTACGCAAAAACGTTTCAGCGCTAATTACCACAAGACATATAACGCCTTTCAAAGTAGACCAGGTGGTAGTTACCAGGTGGTAGGTCTCTGTTGCCATTGCTGTTGCCTATTTCAACCGCCAAATAGTAGTGTGCAAACATTACTGTGTTCCGGTTTGAAGGGCGCTGTAGCTAGTGTAATTACTGGGCTAACGAGACTTAACACCTTATGTCTCCGGCGACGAGCGCAATGTGGTGCAGTGTGTACCATCTTAACTAGCACCACGTTGTCATGGGCAAGCGTATCACTTACCATCAGGTGAACGTCTTGATCGTCTCGTCGCTTAGTAGTATAAAAAAAAAAAGAACATCATAACGAAACCAGATTTGTAAATATTTAGCAAAGAAAGACTTTCAAGATAACTATAGCATAAAGAGTGAATATAAATATCACGTATTTTAATTAAGCTATCAATGCAACATATCAAGTAATAAAAAAGGATTTAAAGAGGTTATATTACATTGAACTGTGCTACGCATAGCCCGTGGGTACATCAGGTTATTGATCCTTTAGATATTCTTGTTTTTGCAACGGACGCGCTCATCGCATAGAGTATCCGACGATGTACGACAGTTTAGACAAACACTGGCCCTAGTCCATGTTGCCCACATTAAATATTAATAACTTGCAGGACAGATATCTGGCGCAACATGACATTTACACGGAATATCTGAATCGTGAGTCCACTTGGACGACTATTTAAAGATTTCTAAATCGACTTTCGACTGTACTCGTATACTGACTGTATCAAAACGGTATATGATACATCAGTGCGTAATACTCTTAAACATCCGTTAATTTTGTTACTTTAAAATAATTAAAATTACTCGTTTTTAAGATGTTATATGTGGAAGGTGCTGTAAGAAGTAATGAGTAGTAAGAATATAACAGAAGCAGTAGTGAGGCTAAATCAACAATACACCACAACTCTTATCCCTTTAATACATAACTGTATAAACTGGAACACAGTAATGTTTGTAGTCTCTAGCGACAGAGACCAACCACCAAGTTACAGTTCTATTGTAATTGTGGATTAGCATTAAAATGTAATAATTGATATTAAATAGATGGCGATAAGATTTTTTAAAGATAGGAACGAAAGTATCCTGCTCTTAACTTTTTAGATATTAAATACTTACATTAGTCTATGTTATTTTTTATATTATTAACGAACGATGGATCAGTATTGTCTTTTTTATGTATAAACAAATAAATAAGGTATCTAATTAACAAATATGGGGAACATAACTACAGATCTAGTAGCAATACGTGTAAGTTTTGAGTATCATTCAGAGGCGGTTCATAGCTTCTTCACAATAAAACATTAATGGCACAATCATTAACTAGGTTTCATTCCACGTATCAGATGCTATTTGTAACGATAACAATGATTGGAAACATGAATGTACTAGGAAACAGTATCGCAGTACATATAGATATTGTACTAGCAAAGTATAAATGAAATTCTCGCGAACTACTTAGTAACTGTTCCGAGAGATCTGTTCAGAGAAACAGGTACATTACTATATGTATAATAATGCTGCTTACTGTTATTACTTTCGAATTGCTCATAACTAAGTTAGAAATTTACAATAAAAGAAAATAGAATAATCTAATACAATTTTTTTTTAAGATTAAACAAGTAATCGTTTAACTTCACCAGTCGTAAATAAAAGAACTTCACTGCTCTCATATATTAAGATGGTTCCGAAAGTTGTTTTTAAGTTACAAACATTAGGGTCAATGTTGGTAATGTCGGTAGTGATAAACCTACAGTGAATTCATTCGGAAATTGTTTAAGAGTATCTTTTTTAAGACGGTAGTTTAATGGTAAGTAATAACCATGCTCAAAACAACGTGGATAGATGTACTGTTCAAAAGAATATAGAAACTAAAAACCATTGCTTCTGGCTTTTGGTCTCCAGTTAGAATAAAGAATAAGATTTAAGATCTGATTTTTGTTAATCGGATAAATTTCGTCTTGGTATAATGTTTGTTGATGATGATATGTTATCAGGGTGGAGTAGTCATTATGCGTTAACACTTATTGAAATGTATTGGACTTCTTTGTCTGTTTCTATGGATTTTTATTCTTATTGATGTTAATATGAAACACTACGAAACCCAAATTTACTTGAATAGAGCAACAACGAGATTAGCTTTTTCAATTAAAATGTTATTGATTTATGTTTAAACAGAATAGTTCAGCGTATCAAAAAAGTGATTACCTACAAACACACTCGAAACCATTTCAAATAGAACAATGTCTTTACGAGTTTTCTTATCTATTGCAACAGTGAATAATTCTGACTTGTAATTGATGTACGATTATGTAAATGATTATCAAAAAACGTTGGTAAAATAGAATTATTTCTTACGGGATATTAGTTTCTAACTATATTGCGATTTTCTATTATTTTCATCAAGTACATGGTATGGCGACGTCATCTCATATAGCAACCTTCAGCAAATCTTCAATGTACCTGATAAACAGCTGGTAAGGCTAGCATGTCGTGTTACAATCTAAATGACCGATGTAAACCAGACCCTGATTTCTATCCAAGAGCCGCCAACACAAAGTTCTTATCAAATATTGTTTCTAACAAAACTTCCCATAAAACTGTCCTTTGCCTTTATCTTGACATACGATGTTAAAAACTATCGGGTAAGAAATACAACAGGACATTGCTCAAACCCCCGCGGGTATTATTCTTTTCAAAGTTTCCTTTCATTTTTATCCTTTTATTACTTTAATAAAACAAAACTTAAGTATCGTCACATTTTTATATAACTAAAACGTTTTACCTGTAAAAATATTAATTTTGTGTAGCCGCTGCTTCATGCTAATGTAGATCGTTTCATGATTGATCAGGAAATATGAAACGTTTAATATTATCATAATAATGTACCATATTGTTGAATAAATTTTCAACGGTTCAATCAATCATACTCGTAATATATAAAATATCCCAACAGCTTTAATATTAAATTAATGTATTCGTAACATCTTCATATTTACCAAGTGTTTGTTAGAAAGCCGTTAAATTATGTTAACTAAACATTTAAATATCAAAATACTGTTTTAAATTTAACTGTTCAATGGTTGATATTACGAAGATATGGTTAAAGTTTAGTTTTAACATCTATAAGTATTATAAAAGTATGTATGAAAATAATTTATAAGAATCTTTTCAACCTTCTATGTCCTTAAATGTAATTTAAACAAAATTTAAACATTAAAAACTTCTGAACTATAAAACTATATTCTAAGTTATATATTCGAGTATATTCTTGAGGCGTAGTCAATGTTCTTATCGAATCATTACGGATTCCAGTTTCCTTCGATATCTTCGCAGACGTTTCATCCGATTCCGGTTGGCGTGAACTTGTGTGTGTGCGATTTCTGGAATACTTACGACACAGTAAGATATTCTATGCAATTGACTATCCATCTCTCACCCCACTGGATATATCTCCAATAGGTTGTGATCACAGGAGAGTTATTCATTACAGTGATAAAGTAAACCTAGTACTATTTATTCCATTGATCCTTAGGTATTGGAATAAGTTAGTCTTTTAGAGAAATTTTGAATATTGTATGTATTTTATATTTATATATATGAGGGATTAAGGCACTTAAAAACACTTACGATGTCACAGTATTTTTTTCTTTAAATACATCTTCCAATTATTTATACTTCTAAAACAAAATTCTTTATATTATTCTTTCCATACGTTCCTTTTTCTTCTGCTAACTTTTTGACATTCCTCTGTTTCTTAATCAAAAAAGTCTTCCATCCGACATAAATAATAATCATTTGTAACTGTTTTGAATACATGTCTTCCGCCGTTGAAAGAAGGGAGGTATAAAGTTATGCCAGTAAACTATGAGGCGTTAATTAGAACTTCAGTATCGAATTGCGCTCATCGCTTCTGTCATCGTAAACACTGCTCATGTTTGCGTACTCTTGTAGTATATCTTTTAATAATACCTTTTATTACTATTCACTTATCAACTACACATCCTATTGCTTGACATAAATAGGCCAGTAGAATCTCGTTGCCAGTATAACTTAACCGAACATAGGGTGAAAGTTTTTATTATTGCTATCTTTAGACTATGTATACATATAGGTCACTGAATGGCACTGCTTTCTAGTAGAAAACATACACACACTTCCTAGAGTTAAAAAGAATATTGTAGCACTTACGAAATGTTCTTCGAAACAAGAGTTAGCTCGTTAGTTGCATTCTGAGGAAATTAGCGTATTAGATATGTTTGTTGTGTGTCTTTTGTATATATTTATTATATGGTTATAGATCTTTAGTGTCTAAAATTAAATTTATTATAATAATAAGTAGTAAAAGTATATTCTTTAGTACATTTTACAATCTGTTGTGAAAAGAATAGGCGCTTGAAGGGTACACTGATTGTTTCCTTGAACTGTCTGAAAGGCTGTCATGTCCGCGCAGAAAACGACTGTTTAATATGTATCAAACACCTTTGCCTGTGACATGTGTTTTCGTAACGTGGAAACTTTCCCACTGAATACGGCCCTCGTAAACTGTCAAATAAAAGGAGGAATCCGAAAAAAAAGCGTATCACCTCTCGCCGGGAGTAAAGTCGGTTGTTACTACGTCTTAAATCCCAATAATGAAATATTCATGCACTCTTAAAGCCTCGTCTGCCCCGGGTGGCCTTAAATAATGCATATCGGACGTCTTTTCGTGCATCCTCGGACTTTTCTTGATTACGAACTCACTTGCAGATTATTCAAATGAGACTGTTAAAAGCTTCCGATTAAACATTTCTCGATCCGTTTGAAGGTTATTAAGCTTCACGTAAGGACAAGAACGATCGTATTGATACAAAATGGGAATGTGGAATACTTAATAAGTTTTTTGTTTAGATACAAATTACGGGTAAATACTTATTTATAACATCTTTGTTTTCCGTAGTATTATTAATGGGGGCGGTACCCATATGGGTAACTCTAAAACCACATGAAATTAATGCTATTCCATTGTAACATTGAAACTAATATCTAATGGAAAAATACATTCTGATATAATTAAGAGACTCTTAGTTTCATTTTCAATGTATCACCGGTCCGCGTTGGCGGATTTCCAAAATTTTTGGTACTTGGAAATCATTACGCAGCAGTTCTTTAATAAGGCAGATAATAACTGAAATTCCAGTGACGGCTTTGAAATTTGGCCGCTGATTTCGCCAAATGATTAAATAGAAAAATCTTCTATGACAAGTGAAAATATTAGTTACAAAACGGTAACTGTATGATATCGCATTACAAACATAAATAAACGCTTGGCATAGTAACGTAGTTGATTATAATATATATGTATATAAATAGATACAAAAATTAATTCAATCAGCTTTATCTTATAATAGTATTCCCGGAACATTTTGTTGTTTTCTATCGGTCTTTAACTACTGTAGCTTAGTATCTTATCGGTCATTTTGTAAGACGGAGATCTCTGGTTTGATTTCATCATATATGGCTATCTCTAAAATATAAACAGAATTGAACTGTCGACATATATTAAAGCCGGAGTATTTTAAAAGCTTTACCTACGGTTTCATTGTAAAAACAATAACATGGTCGTTTTACGCATGTGAGCAAAGTCATTGCGGAATTATATTATGGATGTGATCAATACGTGTTTTAGTATGTCGAGCTTGTTATTATGTGCACACGAACGATGGTAATGTGTTTATCTCAGTTTAGAAACGCTCCATGCTCTTACATTAAGTGTATTACTGCCCGCTTCAGCACTACGCAGTAAGGTATTAATCGCATGTGAGTCAGATCATTATCATTGGTGCTATTAGTGATAGGAGGTTGTAAGTTACTGGTATACAGACGCTTGAAGCGAAGTGGAAATATTAACTTTCATGAATTTTACTGAATCAGTTTGACATTGAAAGTAGTGGCTAGTTAGAATAAGATTTTAGAACAATTTGCAGAAACAATTACAATGTTAAATGTTTTTTTCTCATCGTCTCAGGTTTATTCGAAAAGTGTCCAAAGGCTTAAAGTAAACCTGTTGTGAATTCCTTTTTATAAAGAACAATGAAATGAGACCTCTCTAAATTAAATTTATATCAAAACCAACGATAGCTGCCTGACTATAAACATTTTAAACTGTTTCATTGTTAGAAGACAGAGCAAGGTTAAAAAGCTTCAGCGGCTGCTCTAAGGATGAATTTGTTTCAATTCGCGAAACTTTTACAGCGGCATCCGACAAACAGATTTGTCCAAAAAGAAATACGGATGTGCTTGCGGGACTTACGAAACTGTCGTCATAATAAATGCTCTCCACTCTACAAAAGGAGTTCAGACTTTTATGAAATTAGTTGCCTCTTCCTAAAAAATTAAAATGTATAACGTTACATTAATTATACAGATATAAAAAGTATTACAATTGAAGTGTTTATATATCCGTATATACTTTTAATTTTAATCGGACTATATAATGTGAACAGTATTGAAGTTTGATATAAAAAATGTCATTTCAACTTCAGACGATTTTTGAAATCAATTTTTAAGCACTGAAACTATTAAATCAATATGAAATGTCTTAAACTTAAAATTTTTATGTATTGTGTATGATATTATATTAGGCTATTTTCTGTATGATATTTGTGAAACAATAACTTCAAAGGAAAAGTGAAAAATGTATGAACGTATTTAAGTATCCAACAATGGACGTCTATTGGATGACATATTATCAAAAAAAAAATACATTAAAATGAATGAATTGTTTTCAACAACCGATAAAATTTAAATAATAATGTAAACTTTAAATTCAAATTGGATTAAATATACAATACAAAAATACATTAATATTTATAATATAAGCTGTATACTCGGTATGTACATCGCCTTGACATTTCAATCTTGGTATGCTTAAATTTTTTTACACTAACCTATATTTTGTTAAAAGAATTAAGTAGCACTAAGTTTAGGATCGCCAGTAAGTATATTCAGTCTAACATAGGTTAAGTAACTTATTCTTAATATTAAAAAAACAACGAAAACGTCAGTAATAGTCGCTAATAAGGATGGCATGTATTGCATTAAATTGCGATTGTCGCGTTGGGACATAATATGAGAAATTTCGTTATCCCAGTAATGTTACTAGATGCAGTGTTCTTAAAACTGGAAGACAGTTTGCATATTATTTAGCAGTAGTATCTACAGTCGGCGTCACTACTTACCAACAGTAAAAAATGCATTGTAAAATATTTCGAATAGAAATCGTTAGCACAAAAAACCTTTTCGCCGCTATTGCTCTTTTCATAGAAATCTTCACCGAAGCGCTTACTGTGTCGCTTACTGTAAGTAAGTATTGTTTTTTTCCTTATTACAAGTTGTTTTTTTGTTTATTTAATGAATCCACCAGACGTTTAGGTCATTCACCAGGTGTTAGTGATTGATTTTTTTACAACAATGCACAATTCAGCACATCATTGAACTGACCATGAGATATGAGATGTTACGAATCGTTACTCTAATTATACATATTATATACAATTTCAATTGCCTCCGTGGTGCTGAAATTAACCGCTTGTTTTTAACATTAATGTCTATGGTTCGATTCCGGAATCGCTTATTTTGTAGGTTCTACCTTCACATTGTAAAATTAATATGAATTGCAGAGTAGTTTTAAGTGCTTCATAATTTACTTCTTTTCATTGTCATTCGCCATCACGTGAGTGATTATAATCCAATTATTGATAAAAGCAACAATAATATTTGTAAGAATAATATTTTAGTTTCTTTACGATATGATAAAAACCTTAAGGTTTCGTTATTCCTTTGTAGCGGGAGTTTCGAGATCTTTTCTTTGGAAAGTTTATTTGATCAAACTTTTTCGTCTGCGGCACAGAAAGAAGTTGAGCCAATGTGTTTTTTATTATGTATTATTATTGTACACGATTCCGCTCGAGCTAATGTGAAAAGTTATAAATATATGAGTTCCGCGGAGAGTGTAATTATTTATACACTATACAAAGTTTATTATTTTCGAGTTCATTTTATTAAAACAATTTTTACACAAATAGAGACCGCAGTTATGATGAAAACTAAATATTTTGGTTTAATGACTAAAATAAGATGAAAAGAATCTTTTCATTAAAGATGTTTACTTTAAACGCGACGAGAGGATCAGGACGTTCACCTGATGGTAAGTGATATGCCCATTTATAATAATGTGGTGTTAGTAGATGATATCTTATACCACACTACTCGCCGACTTGTGAAATAATGTTTTCTCGTTACACTACTAATTTAACTAGCTACAGCGCCATTCAAACTGAAACACAGTAATGTTTAGCAGTAACCGTTTCGGTAGCAAAAGAGATTACCAGTAAGTGATATTTATCTGAATAAAGAGCCGCGAATATTTATATTTTAATAGGGATTAGAGTTAAAATTACAGCGTATCAACATTTACACCGCGATTAGGTATGAAAACTCTTTAAATGGAACCTTTTTGAATATAATTCTTGTAATTAAGAGCATAATGGAGGTTTTTACGAAAAGCGCATTAACGCCGGCGCTGAGGAAAATTTGTGCTGTCACGTAATAAAGCTGCTGTGGCATTTCTAATTGCGTCTTTTGTGAACTTTCTGACACTCTGTGTCATTATTAATTTCATTTGTGGCTGGTTTTAGTAATGGTTAATTTATATAATACATAAATCAAATATGAACAAACGTATCCGTAATTTTGTAAAATAATAAGAAAGCGAGGTATATTGAATTGTTTTATTAATGACTTTCTGTTAGTCTGAAAGAGGGGTCATCAAACTACAATCCGCGGGTCATCGTTTGAAAGTTTTTAGTTCTGAAAATAAATACTCAAACTACTCTAATGTTCAAATTTTGAAATTGTCGCGCCGACAAATAAAGTTTGCCGCCGCAGCGATTACCGTTGATAATGATTAGGATACAACCTGACATATCCTTACATCTGTCAAATAAATTATTATAAATTACAAGCCACTATGTGTCCGTTTATCTCTAGTTTTAGTTCTTATATCTTTTTAAATCTACGTGCAATAAGAGCGTAGCACCGGACGGGCGTCCGACACATTTCGCGATATAAAATCACAAATTCAATTTTCCGTCGCCGGCGCTCTATTCTAGAGATGCTCAAACTTGTATTATATCCGAACATAACGTTCAAAGGCAAACGTAACGTTTTGTTTATGGATAAAGGAAGAAATACATCCGGTTAGCATCGTATTTCGCAACAATACCTTCAATCTTTACCGTATCTAACACTTACATACATTGGCGCGATTACGTTATAAAATCATTTGATTGTTTAAATTTGTTAAATATCAGTTAAGTTTATTAAATACATTTAATTTTCATTTTCTATGATCTTAAGTTTAATTTAGAAATTGATATTTAAATTCAAACATGTTTTTGTAATTCTAGTGCGGGTATAAATAGGAACGCGCCGGCGGTATGGATATAGCCGGAGTGTACAGACCTCTTAAGAAGTAGTTACGCTATTGGACAAATGTTAGAAAAATTTCCAAAACCACATTAGCCAATCCTAAAACGGTGTTAGTAGCGCAAATATCGCTGAAATCATGCTCTTATATAATAACATTTTATAAGTGAGTGCTCTTACACGTCTTTCAACGTTACCCCTTCACAAATTTGGTTAAGCTAGACTTTTAAGGCTGTACACATATTCTAGTGATTTCGCTCAGTTGTAATTGAAATATGTAGAATATCACGATATACTACTTCAAGATGTGTATGTTCAATCCTCACCGACCTTGAGCTTCTGGTGAAAGAAATTGGTATGCGTTGAAGGACTTGTGACACTTGCTAATTTGCATTTGACTATCGTTGTAGATCATGGCTGTAATTTTTATAAAAAGGAGAGGCCCCGAGCTCTATCAGATGGAACATCACAGTGGACTAATTATTTTAATAATATACTAAATAACAATTTTACATAAATACTTTATATATTGCTGTTACAAGGAACAGTACATGTTTCAAGTTCCATTTCTGTTGGCATAAATAATAACTGTACTCTTTTTTATCTGTGAATATATTTAAATAAATAATGTGAAATGAGTTTATATCATTATGAGCGACGCACATAACTTCTTAACTAGTTATGTTTTTGTGCGAACAACCTTTAACGATTTTGACCAATGAAAAAAAAAGAAACGTTTGCACGGTCATGACGAACCGGTCCGCAGTGTGATCCGATCTTTGCTCCCAAGGGTATAACTTAGTTTCCGTAATGAGGTATCTGCTTACTTTTTATTGGGACACCTTAAAAACAAAGGTGATGAGGGCCAGAAATTCAAGACATGTAGTTTGTTGGGTTATAATTTGTTTTTATGCTTCGAAGAGACGTGGGAAGCAACAATGTCTGCATACTACACTGATATTAGTTTTTCAAAAGAAAAATGCGACGGTTTCCTATTTTTGTTTCATTGAGAAGTAAGTGTTATGAGATTCATAAATTCAAAGATATGTTACTGAATAATGCTAATTTAAAAATTATGTTTAACTTTTAATAGTTTTTATAACCTAAAATTAGTAGGAATATTATTAATAACTTATTCAATACCAACAGTAAATTGTTGATAATTATGAAGGCATTAATAAAAAATTAAAATATGTTAAAGAGGTTAATCCCTAGAATTTTACTTATCTTCTTTACTTTAATTTACAAAGTATTTTTATGAAAGCATATATAAACAAAGGTTTATATCCTCAAATAATTGTTAAGTTGGAATCTCATTGCCGACATTGCAATGTTCAACTTTGTAGGTTTCTAAACCTACACACTGAGTGAATAAATTGAGTTCAAGGCGAGTAAGTGTCTCCATATCATTTGCAGATATTTATGTACCGAATTCCTATTTGTTTAATGTTACATACATTATTCATGTTACATTTATTATTGTATGCCAAAAGTATAGATAGCAATTTCAAAATTAACTTAGATTGAATCTATTAACATCGCAATGGAAATTGAAGTGTTTTTATATACAAAGTAAACATTTAAAAATATCTTTGCTATGTTATGACAATGTGAAGAGTAGACGTCTTCCCTCTCAAGCTTTTAATATCGTTATTTTTTATTAATATGGATAGTACACAAGTTGCTATCTCGTATTTATAATATAGGAACTAGAACAAGGAGAGAATGCTCCACAAAAATGTAATTCTGGCTCCGGGGGCTTAAAGAGATAGCGCTTGTGTTAATAAATTTAGTTTTTGCTCTGTTCCGCACAATGTAGCAGACGTTAACCCATATACAGACGGAACGGCGCTTAATGTAATGAAAACGTTATTAGATAAACATTATTTATAAAAATATACAGTTATAATACATACGAAAAACATATATCTAAACGTAAATTGAAGAAACTGCAAAAATCTATTTTGTAAATGATTGCGTCAATTTGAATTCGTTTATAAGTCTTAAGCAAAAACAATAATCTCTCATTAATAAACAATCCATTTTACAATCTCACCGTTGGGATTGAGGCCTTCTCTAACAGTATCAAAGCCGACTTCACGCTAGTCAAGTGCGAGTTTGGGATTTGCAAAGAGCACTTACTATGCAAACGGATTTCCGCTTCATCTCTAGTTAATCGGTATCGGTGACTACTGCTTTCAAAATAACTAAATATAGTTGTGGTATTTAAAAATAGATTAAACATTTTAACCGTACAGAAAACTTTATAATGAAAATTATTTATACTTGCATTAGCAAAAATGAATTGCAATTATAAAACATAAGAAACTAATTTTATATGATTTATAAGCAAATAGCAAGTTTCTAATTAAATCTAAAAAGTGATTTAATATGAGGAATTAGAGAAAATCGTTTTTGTCTGAGCATTTTCTGCACGACTACAGACAACAAAATACATTTGAAGATACATTGGTAATGCAAAGCGAAAAAAATTGCAATTGAGAGCTAATCTTCAACAAAATGAATTTCGTTTAGCACAGGTTATTAAAACCTCACATTATTGTGTATACGTTCTTCAAAGTTTTTACTCATAAAACTATTACAAAGATAAACCTGCTTCTTAAAGCCTTTAAATTATGAGTTTAATAATACAGTTGAAACAAAATATCAAATGTAGGGAGCGAGGATGATATTCATGAAAACATAATTCAGATTCTAATCTCAAGGGTAACTGTCAATTGTTTGCCTGTGATTGTGTAAGAGCGTCAATGTAACTCTTTGAATAATCTTCTAGATAATATAGACAAAGATGTACATGAACAAGAAGAATAGATGAAGAACTCTATATTATAGAATAGCATAGTGCTAACGAATTAGATTTCGCTTAATAGTGATTAAAACTTTAAGCACATAGTTTAGTTTAAAGGTTTTTGTCTTTATTATTACAAAAAAAGTTTAGAAAAAAAGACAATAAGTTAGAAACTAAGATAGAATTCTTTACTTTACATTTTTAAACTAGAGTTCTTTATTGAATAAATGCTAAAATTTGTTTGATGTAGTTAATTTAATAATTGTTGATACCTAATAGTTTTTTATATAACAATCCTATGAGAACAGTAAGATTACTCCTCCACACAACATTCAATCATGATTGTAGTATTCTTAAATGTTATTAACCTCACTTTAATTCGCATAACTGTAATGTTGCTGAGTGATATAAATAGCGTGATTTACCAACAGTAATATAACCAATTTTTGAAGACCGTTAACAATAGTTTATTGATTAATATAACTAAATCAATCATTAAGAGCATCCCGTTGCAAAAGCGTCTTAGATGCTAATCTCCTGCTGTTACTGCTGTCTGCGGTGAGTCATACCCATTATATGAACCACTTGCCTGGCTTTGTAGACGGATAATATAAGTAAATATTATAATATATATATAACAAGCACGATTTCCTCATTTGATGCTGCAATCACGATTAACTTCATTTCATTAGTCCGTCTGAACTATTGCTTATGCAATGACTCTATAAATCTTCTGTTATTTCCGTATTCACGATTCGCGAATATGAATAAGAATTCTATGACGAAACTAACGGCGATTGCGATCTGTTTGTAAGCATTAATCATTAGCGTATTACGAAATGGGTAACATAATAACTTAAAATATTATCATGTATTAAATGAGCAGTAACACGGTTAAACTAATAAGGAATTTCATTTACTATTTAAAAACATTAAATATTGACAATGCTTTATCGTTATTTGCTAATTTAATACGGATCACAGAAAGAACCGCTTTTCTTTTATTTACTTATAGTTCATTTCTATATGCAACATACACACTTTCTTATTGCTAATTAGACGCTTTAATTTACTTCAGACAGTAATGTTTGCAAACTTTTATTGGTAGTAAGCATAAGATTTAAATCGTTAAAAAAATAAAACGCCAGGGGAACTAGTGGCTGTTTTAAACCGTAAGAAATTTACGAACTCCATTTCGTTACTTCGGCGTGCGCCCCTGCAGAGAACTGGCGCAGATGTGAATGCGAAATTCAACTGTGAATTTCATCTAAGAAAGAATAAAATAATTTTAATAAAAGTAAATCTCCAGAGGGATTAAAAACAGATGGGGGGAATTACTCCCAGTGCTGTCAGTTCATTGTAAACCTTTAGAAATTACTCCGTTTTAATTAAACTTCAACAAAAGAGATTAAAAGCAATTAAACATTCAATGATTTGTGTCAATGTATTTCAAATTTCCGCTCGCAGAAGCAAAAACTATATTTCTTATTGGTATAAATCATTATTTCCTTGTTGTATTTTCGTTTATATATTATATACATTATAATATATAACGCATAATCCTCATAATAGTTATCTATATTTTTTAATGACAATTTGTGACAAAAGATGGCACTGATTGTAAATTGAAAAAAAAAAAACTATAATTGGATAATACAGTATGATTAATTGGATAATAGAATATATACGTATTTGTTTCCACAGAAGCTTTGTACCAGTTTGATTGAATGATAACTATAGTTGTTGAAAATGATTGACTTTAAAAAGTTGATTCTATGGGTGGGAAAATATTAAATATTGTTCAAATGAATATATGTGAATATTTGATAAGCTGAAACTTAGTGTTTATTATTAAATGTACACGTTGCGTGGTTTCCAATGGTTACAGGATATACTCGTATGTACAAAGACAAGTTCTCTTCTATTTAATTTTAATGAGAAAAGGAAAAAATATACAATAACATTACTAAGTAATAATATACATTTTTAGGTTAATCATCGATTTGATTTGTCTTTTTGGTAATTTTTTTTGTATATACACTCGTTGCGTTTCCGTTTCCGCATTTGCTTGTCGCAAAGCAAACACTGACGTACTACAAAATTTACAAACTCACAAATCCAATTATCCCACTGACATTCGGTTGGCATCGAAAATGGAACATATGCCAGGGACGGTTTATGAAAGTGTTGCCAGTTGGACATCGATGTGTTGTCAGTAGTCGAGCTTAGGTTTCCGCGTGGAGGTTTTTAATTTCATAATACTAAACTAGATAAAAAGTGCTTTTACAAGTTAAATGCTTCAAAGACGAGTAAACTGTCACGTAACTGAAAACATTGTGAATTATTTTTAAGTTATGAACCTTTATTTTTTTGGTATATTCTTAATGAGAATTAATGAGAAAGAACTTTCATTAGTGAGACCTCAATCATATGCTCCTTTGTTACCTAATCTAAATTAGTGCTTCAATACGATTCCACCGGTTAAGCAAAGATTTAGTTTAGGTGATGAATCGCATTAATCTAGAAGAAGCCTAGGCTCATTTCTTAAACATTATCGTTATTCGACGATATTTTATAATAGAAAACATTTCAAGATCTATTCAAGTTTATGAAGTCTCAAAGTGCTTTTAAAATTTTCTAAATTACGATAACAATAATTTGTTTTCAAGTAATATATAAGTGAAGTTCTTTTAAAAAAATACTAGTACAGTAATAAACTTTGACCTATTAAGCGATGGCGACATGTAAAAGCAATAAATCTCTGAGTAATAAAATGTCAGTGCTTGCCTCGGGGGACGCGACGCGTTTAGGTCTTAAGTGAAGCTTATTTTATCACATATTTTGACGTAGACGCTAATAATAAAATTATTTAGATCTTAGATTAAGTTAGTGTTTTTTATGTGATATTAAACAAACCTATTAGATATAATATCATTAATTAGTTATACAAAGCATGTTAATAATTAATGATATCACTAACATTTCTGTTTGTAGATGTCTAATATTGAAATGTTGGAAATGGTCTTCAGTGAAGCTGCTCTTTTCCTTGAATTATTCCTTCTGTAGTAGCTTTTTTGCTCTGTGCTTTGTCGATAAAGTAGCAAAGAATATAATCGTCACCTACACAAGAAATTGAAGTCACGTACCAAATATTTTTACGACTACATTAACGGCTTTTGTTCCAAACTCTATCATCGCATGAATAGAGAGTAAATTGTCAACTGCCAATGCCATGACAAATGTGATATTTTGTGGAGCTTTCTTTTTTAAAGGGTTTTCTAAATAATCTTGGCCACGCACATATTTTAAATCAGTCATCATAATAGCATTTCTGTGTCCCGACTGATGATATATGAGAGCCAGAATATTCTATGGGCGTACTTCACCATTTCGGCCTCGTTGTCACTCAACACCATGTGAAATTGAAGTTCATCAAACTGCTGTTAAAAACGGATGCAAATCTTGCAAATTATATATAATCAATTTAGATAGAATTAATTGCACCGAGGTTTAATGCCGTCTCTAACCATTATTCCGGTGCTGATTTCACATTAAGGATTAAAGGTAAGCACGAATCAAATCATCGTCTGCCTCCATCGATTACCAGCATGCATCGGTCATCAACCTACTTGTTGGTATTGCGCCCACTTGTATATACAAAGACCATACGTTTATAATTTATTTTTAAAACACTCAACATTACTGTTTAAGTATTGTATAAACAATTTTATAGTAATGTTTGAAATTAGAGAGAAAGAAAAGACTTCTTCTGAGTCGTATTTCCTCATTACTGAGGGTCGAGGTCATCAGTGGTAATGAAACACACGACGACTCTCTTGGCAGTTATAATGGAGTGGTTTGCCATTGCCTTCTCGATTTCACATACTAGTCCGCACGGATGGTCATGACATAGATATGAAAGTTTCCTCACGATGTTTTCCTTCACCGTCAAAGCACGTGATATTAGTTAGTGTTATACTAACCGCACATAAATTGAAGAATTCATTGGTGCAGGCCGGATTCGAATCCGGTACCTCCGGAGTGGAAGGCGGACGGTCAAACCACTAGGCTATCATGGCTGAAAGAAAAGACAATGTTTTCAAATAAATTTTGTACAACATTTTACACAGATGCTTATAAGAAATATTCACACAAATCAATAGCAGAACGTTCACCTATTTGTAAGTGATACGCTTGCCCATAACAACGCGGCGCTGATTAAGATGGTATTCACTGCACCATAGAGCGCTGTCGCCTTGAGACATAAGGTGTTAAGTTTCGTTATCCCAGTAATTTCACTAACATACAGCACCTTTCAAACCTGAATACAGTAATGTCTGCACACTACTATTTGTCGATTGAAATAGTCACTGCGGTGGTAACTACCTAGACGGTCCTCGGTAGAGACTTATCACCAGTAAATACTCTGGCCCTTTTTGTATCAGCGACAGTGGTAAATCAAGCGGATTCGAATTACGCCACCTTGAAATGTAAATGTTACCATGTTATTGTCTATGTAGAAAGTAGAAGAGAGAAAGAGTTAGAACAGGATTAGTGCATATTATCTATCATAACTAAGGAAGTAATTTTGGAGCCACAGACAGAAGTATTAACAGTCACCGCTCAGTATTATAAAGAAATTACTGTTTTCAGAAAGTCGCTGTAAAATTCAATAAGTTTCAGCAAGTTTTTTTCTATGAAACAATCGTCTTCTTTGATGTAACAAAGCTGAACTGTACTATTTTGCGTTTATTTAATGTACTGGTGGTAGATTTCAGCCGCCATACAGTAGTGTGCCAACATTATTGTGTTCTGATTTGAAGGTCGCTGAAAGCTTGTGAAATTACTTGGGTAACGAGACTTAAGATCTTATGTCTCAAGGCGACGGTTACAATGTGGTACAGTGTTAACAATCTTAATCAGCGATACGTTATTGACAACTGTATCACTTACCATCTGATGAAAGTCACTCATCTCGTTGATTTAAAAAAAATGCTACTGAGCTGACAGATATCCTGACTTTATTAGTCATGACTGATCACTTACAGCTTTTTTATTATATTTCGACATACGGAGAATGAGTTCACTGCGTTTAGAAGTTTTCTAGAGGTACGGATTGTGTTCGATTTAATTTAAGGGTACTGATTAAATAATCGTAATGAATGTCTTAAAATTTAGTTTTGTCCAATGTGTAATTAAAACAAATAACTAAAGGTCCGTGAACATCCACCATTTGTACTTTATTAAATGCGACAGCTTGTATTATAGAGTGGGGGGTATTTGGTAAGGGGGGACTAACAAAATTCAACGCTCCAGTGGGCAGTTCCCTTCAACGCCCGCCGCGGCCACATGTGTTCTAACGGAAATATTTAAGCGAACAATTTTATTGAGAATCGTTTCCCATTCAGACTTTATGTAAATAGCTTCGTTTTAAATAAACGTTTCATTACGGTCTCGTGTTTATTATGCGCTATTAGCATTGTTCAATATTTACTGTTTCACATGTTTTATTATATTTTCGTGACTTCAGCGTTTTCAGATAAAATGTAAACGTTCAATAACCTTTACAAATAACTATTGTGATAACATAAATTTAAAATAACGCCATGTAACTGGTAGTGATTTAAAGTTATAGTTTTGATTAAATTCTACAACAAATATCTCTCTATCATGAGACCCGATAGCATCAATATTGGATCTAGATCTCTACCAAATACTTAGCGCATTTAGCAGCTGTTATATGTCTGTGCTGTATTTTTGATGACTTTTCTGACTTTCTCGGACTCGGAGCACAAGACAAACAGAACTTAAGTGCTACGCCTGCCAATACCATTCCAAATTTAGTTAAAATATTTACACAACACGTATTCTTTATATAAGATATTAAGACTTATTAAATTTTTATTATTTTTCGGTGGTGTGTAGATGATTCCCGGGAATGGTGAGTCACCATTATTGATATAATTAACTTACTTCATGCACTGCTTATACTAGCACAAACTTGATTTCAAATCGATTCTAATCACAGGCTAATTCTAATATAACTTGAAACCCTTGTGTATACCGAAGTAACTAGTATCACTGTCCCAAAGCGTGTGTAATCACAGATAACAAAGATATTAGACACTCAGCATTCAGACTTGTATTTCAAAATCCAATTATCCAAGTATTGGCACTCGCCCCACTTCAAGTCTTTGGCAGATGTACTCATTGTAAAACTTTACAAGGGTAGGCGTTAACAAAAGAGATTGTCGCGGAATTGAATCCAGATAGATCCAGATCATTAATTATACGATATATAACACTCAATGATGATATATTTACACATCGGTGACAAAAATAATCACCTAATTTTAGGTTTCTCTAAGTCAAAATTTAGGTAAAGAATTTATGGCTTCCTTTGTGAGTGTCCATTAATAAAGATTTTTTTAATGTATCACTTTAATAAGACTATTTCTTAATCACCAACCACATCGTAGCTATTTTTTTTAGGTACAGTACTTGGCTTTAATTTCACGTGTCGTTAGGCGACAATGACACCGAAGATGATAAAGCTCGAAGAATACTTTAGCTCTTATAATATATTACGCCCGGAAGATAATAATGCTATTATAATGACAGTTTGACATTGTGAAGATGAAAGTAAGTAGATGTGAAACAATACCACCACTAATAAAATCTCTCTTATTTAAATCTGTAGCCTCCGATCTACAAAGCACTGTGGCAATGGAATATGCATAGCATCTACTAGTTTAGTTTGCCTAGCTTTTTGTGATTGTCTGAAAAATACTTTTCGAAACAATTTTGTTTAAATATTCGTTGCGAAACCATAGAGTATTAAAAAATTACCTTGCGGTTTGCATTGTGGCCTTGCATACCCGCCTTTCTAAAGCTTAATGTCTCCTTAAAAGGGAACACAGATACAATCCACTGGATAACGCAATTAACTGCAATGTGCCCTACTCATCTATTTAAAGAAAAAAATTAAAATTATATTTATTTTTACTCACTTTACCTCAAATTCACTTGGTTTTAAGTTGTTGTGATTTCTTTTCGTCTCGGGGCGTTCTGCTTCTGTTAAATTATTGTGATCTCTTTCAGCTTATTGAAAGGGGCTCCGGGATCCAAACTCTGCAATTTTTGGCTTCGCAATCGAAACGAGGACCTCTTTGTCACAAGCCAAGAAAAGACCTGTCTTTCCATCTTGTTACTGTAGTTTGTGGACCGTGACCGATGAGCTGCCTCCACGAGTTCCTGTCTAGTGGGTCTCTTATGACTGTAAAATTTAGAACATAATTAGTCTTTCACTTGACTGTCTATTTTGTTGGTGATCGCACGATTTGCTTTCTATGTTCCCACAAGCTGTACTTATCAAGTATATTATACATATGAGAATCATCAATGCTACGGGTGGTCCTCCAAAACCAAATCGAGTCGCGCTTGTTTGTTTTCGATACGAACTCATTCGAATGTTGCTCGCTATAAAGTGATCTCAAAACACTTGTTCTATTGAATGTTTCGTATAATTGTTTACTAATTGTACTCTTGTAGTGCTACTTAAATATTTACCTCCTTGAATATTTAATAAGAACGTTTGATTGATAAAACAACAATCAGAATTCGCGGTTTAAAAAACGTAGTGTTGATTATTATATCTATCGAACTAAATAACTAAAAATCAGTTAATTATTTTTCATTTTTTAATGAATTGGCAATAATAATACATTGGTAAAATGCATAGAAATATGACAGAGATCAAGTTCGGCCGTAAATTATTATAATTGAAGTATAAATAATCATCGTGGTTTATTAGTATTATAAATCATGGATTATTGCTTCTCCGATATTAATACAGGCCTTATGACATTATCAAAATGTCTTTACCTCCCCTTTTCCGTAAACATAGCAGGTTACGCATAACCGGAAAAAACAGATAAACTTTACAATTATTTTGACTTGTAAAAGAAAGCGAAGAGTTTTGATATATTTAACATCGAATATGTGAAAGTTAACGAAATGTTACTAACAAAAACAAATAGAAGTTAGAGCGAATTACTATTGTCAACTGTTACATAATATTAGATAGATTATGGCTTAAATATTTTTCGACGGAATTTTTACTTCTGCTATTGTTTAAAAAAATTTCTTCCAAAACCTTTTTCATCTTAATTTTGTTACGATTATAACAAACTTTTCCAATTTCTTTTAATATAAAGATTACCTGGATGTTCACTTTCAGAATCAAGGTCAGTATTCACGATATTTCACACGGTGTCCAAAAAAATGTATCTACCTGTTTAATTATCAATTTATAGATCATTTGATGGGTATTGCGAAATGATCAAATGCTGATGTGGACGATTAATATCATAAATCTTTTTGTATGATTACTATATCTTTTCACTTAATCTTTACTGCATTTGTCAATTAAGTAAATTCACGGTGTGCGAACAAATCGTAAAGCGTGCTAAGTAATGTTTAATTTGAAACAGATGTAAGGTGCTCGTATAACGCTCTTAGATACCCTTCGGTACACATCAGTCACGGCTTGTGCCTCAACATTAACATTTTCTCTGAAGATAATGTTAAGATAACTTAGGTAGGCGTTTTTAATTTAGCCAATAATTAATTACAACGTTCGTATCAACTTAATGCCTTTGTTGTTGTATCATTCAATTATCTTTTACTTGACTGTATGAATTAATTGAAATAAATTTTAAATACGAAATAATGGAAGAAATCTTAAGAGATTTATTGATGATATTAATCACGAAAGAGTGGTCTTCTTTTATAACAAAAATATCTCTTTCTACTGTCAAAGTTCTTCTTTACCCAAAAGAGTTCAATCGCTTGCTTCTTAACACAGATGTTACCAGTTCTGATAAACCTATTTTCTTCGATTTCGTTAGTCTATTTAAAGTATAACTTTTTTCCTACACAATTACTGGACCTGTGTACAATCTTCGTTACATACTACAGTTCTTTCAAATAGATAAAAGAGTTTCATTAGAGGTACAGTTAAAAGTTGATGTAAACTCTTGGTTTAATTTAAGTAAGATTAGAATGAAAAAATGCTCGTATTCATTTCGAGTTCGTCCAGAAATTTCGGTTTCATAAATAAAAAGGAAACTGTGTAGCCCGACAGCAAATGGACTGTTAACTTTAATAGTGTAGCAAAGACCAATGCAAAAGGGAAATAAATCGGTGACGCGTTTAAAAAGGGTCAAATGAAATATTCCTGAATCGAAGAGTATGTACGCTGGGGGCAATAAATCCGTATAAAAGCGAAACCGTGAACCATTGCCAACAGCAATAGCAGCGAGCACAATATACATGCAATGGAGGTTTCTGATTATCAAACAGTTTATAGATACATTTCAACAGCAAATTAACATTTTAAAATGTTTAATCTGTATAATCGATTGCTTAAAACTTTGGGATAGAATTTGCGAATCTAACATCGTAATTGACTCTCCCAGGCGACTAGACAAGTTAAATTACTGGTCTATATTAATCATCATCATCTCAACCGTTTACCACTGGACATAGGTTTTTAGAAATTATTCCACCAAAGACGATCTTAAGCTGTTTTAGTTCAGAAGCTCCATGCGATTCTTTTAATATCGCCTGTCTACCTAGTTGGGTGCCAAGTATTACATCAGGTTACCCTTCCAGCTCCTTAATACTCCAACGTCCATCCGTTCGAAGGGCCTATGCCCTACCCATTGCCAATTCAGCCAAATTGTGATTTAAAGTTACATAAATAACGTTTATGTGATGGTAATATACAATTTATTATAACTAGAAAGTAGGTTTATAATTGTGGTAAGTCATAACTTGAAACTGTTACCAGGAGATAGAATTTACAATGAAAGAAAAATATCTTTATATAAAATAGATCTATGAGACTTAACGTCAGCAAAATGGTCCCAATGTTTTGTTTGATGTTAACTACATAAAATTAATTATCTGATAAAAGCCAGAAGCAATAAAGGGCTTCCTTTGAAGCGAAAGCAATGGCTCCGTAGCGTCGTATTTTGCTAACGATTCTTCTCCTTATCTCCCTCATGATATTTAATATAGCTCCCACAGAATAAAACTGATTGAAACTGATAATAAAATATTTCTATTCTCGTCAACAGTTTAAAAAAAAACTACTTTATATCATCCAGATTAAATACGACTTCGGAGAGATTATTGTTATAAGTTAGCTAATTGCGATCTTTGTTATGATCAAGACAAAAAATGGTGCGGAAGAAACAAGTCATGGTTTTCAAAATCTAGTTCGCTTATCGCGTCCGTTATATTAGAAAAATTATCTATAGTTCTAATCTAACGTTCACATTTGTCATAACAAAAAATAATTAAGAACAACGACGGAAATCTTCTTTAAGCAACGAACGATAACACGAACCTGGTCGTGGTGGTAAACAGAAAGCTTAGTTAAAAAGATGAGGCGTTTATTAGACTATCTAGAATGTATCACATAACGCTCTTTGTTTTAAGACAATTATATGTCTCTATTAGCCAAGCAATTATATTAGGTACAGCGGCTGTGATCTTGGCACGTGTTTACGCAATATTTGGCAAGACAAACCTATCAAGAATTCAACTAAGTTTTTAAAACTCAAATCTATTACCGTGTAGTTAGTTTTCAGTCTATTTAAAAAGCGATATTTTTTTGGTATCACGGGGAGAGGATCTTTAAAAGATACTCTACTTTGGGAGGAAGTCAGAGTTGTTTAGGAATAAAGTCTCCATCAGTGCGTAAGTAGAAGCTTCGGAACTTCCTCCGGAATACGCCGATGTCTTTCTGAAATTTGGCTTAGTAAGTCTTACGGAAAGGTAAGGCCTTACTTAGCACCTTTAATGTGCTTCAAAAAAACGAGACATCTATTAAACTAAAAGGAATATGAAGACACTTTTAATCGTCTTCCATGAAAGGTTAAATTAGTCTTATTACTAACTGAAGAAGCTACACACTTCGCTAAGTTAATTTGTACAAAACTTTTCAGAACTTATACACAGTTACTCAAGTATACATATCAATTTAACAAAGTAACAACTTAATTAATATCTTATACATACACACATTATCTATATATCTTATAATACATACATACATTCAATAAAGTAGCAGAAGAACGAATGCAATTGACACTAAAGCATTGAGTATAGAGCATCTTAAGTTCCTCGCAAGGAATGTCGTAACTCGATAGTCTTTTATATATTTTATCCTGGCGTATCAAGAATACAAAAGGCGTATTATATAAACACGCCTTTTGTATACTCGAACTAGTACATTGCCTTTTGTACCCGGGTTCCTAAATAATTTTCTCTAACGGTGGAGAAGTTGGTACTACATTTTTTATACTTTCAGCGGACACGAAAAAAATTATTTTGCTTAATGAAAACTACTGTGGTCGAAGATAGATTACCTTCCTTTTTACAGCTTGCGAACTGCTGTGGTTGTTTGTGTGTAACAAGGTCCCTGGTTCGATTCTGGGGTGGATGTGATCTAGTTTGAATTTTGGTAAGATCTTTTTTAACCCACCACGCTAGCTATGATTGTCATAGCTGTCAGTGAGAGCCACAGCATTAAGCGAGAATGTTTTACCATTTTTGACCGTACGAATTTGAGGTCAAAGGATAGAATATTGTAGAAAAAACAACCAGCAGAATTTAATACTCATATGAATGTATTTTAAATCGAATCCTTACTTGTGTTTTAAATGGGCGACTGATAAGAGCTTAAAGTATATGTTCTAATTATATGTTAGCCAATAAGTAAACTGTATATTAATTTTAGGTTACAAAAACGATCGATTTATTTCCAACACTTCGTCAAGGTCCAACTTTTTTAATGAATCTGTTTTTAGTTTGTGCAATTATAACGGTTTTATTATATGATACAGTGCACGCAACTGTGTAACATAATTCCCATGTTTATCATAAACTTGTGTGTTCTGTTTTATTTCAATGAAACGCGTCATCTATGTGTTAAATTATTTAATTGAAACGAGTCCTAAATCCGTTGCCATTGTGCGAGATAAAAATTATGATTCAATCAAAGAAAAATCCGGTACACGCTCATCATGAACCCGGTACGAGTTAATTGGAATCCGTGTACCAATGGCGCTGAATACAGGGATGAATGGCATTACGCGCTAATGAATTTGGCACATACGCTCACACGCGAAAACAATTCACTTGACAAGGGTTTTTGTAGCGGGACCGATTTTTTTTTTCATAAATCACTCCTCGTTAATATTCTTTGACGGTTTATTACACACGTGCGGTTATTTATGATGTAATGTGTAACGGATTATTTTTATGAAACCGTACGTTGAGTGGATATGTCAAATTCGTTGAACATGTCCGCAGCAGGCTCTCTGAAAATAATTTTGCTGTATTAAAGTAAATTAAATAATTCGTTTTAAATTAAAAACTTTATCAACGACCCTCTTAATGCTCCCATTACTGGGTCCCAGGGTCTCCACTCCCAAAGAGAAAGTCAAGGTCATTTATCCAAAACGCTTACCAGGTACGGGTTGGAGTATATTCAATTTAGTTAGATTAAAACTTTATAATTTTGTTAAATAATTAGGATTTACAATTACTAATAACACTATCTCTCTCTTCCTCTCTAAAATGTTCATTGATATTGAGAGTCTTGGCTACAATATGATATCTAAATCTAATGATGTTAAGCTAGATTTATTTGCTATCAGTTTTAGACCACATGATCTAATATTATACTAGGTTCCGAATTGTTGTTTATATAGGTTTCCTTAGAGCTTAGACCATCTTTAAAATGTAACATGCTGAAGTAATTGCCTCAGCGGCGCAGCGGCAGATCTTGCCTTGTAAAGGTTCTTGGTAAGATTACATGGAAACAGGTGATGACTGTCAAAACATGATTTTTGTTTCAGTTTATAATATATGAGAGCTATTATATTGTAGGCTAAACCGCAATTCAAACGCTTTTGTATATAAAACGAAAGAGACTTTTTTAAGTTTTAATAATTTAACTAGCATTTTCTTTATTATATATAATATTAGTCTACTTTTATCAAAGGCGCATCGTCAAAGCTGCGCGAAAAAGGTCCGGAGCTGAAGTTAGTGAAGTATAAGTGAGCATTTTACTACAGGTATTGATTAATGCAGTTACAAAAGACGCGCTCTAATTGCATCCAGGCGCGGCGTTTCATTGTCGTCTAGATTTTACACTGGACCATAGTTAACCGCTTCAGTTGGAAAAGAGAGAAAATTCTCATCCGGTAGTTCAAAGTATTACTAGCTTCGTCTCCATAAAGCTAATTTTCTTGCAGCGAAAATGCAGCCGCTGGTATGGTTCTTTGGAAGTCCGTTTAACTTTTTTGTTACCGGTTTTGACTATGAGCTCGTACTCTATGCGACGACAATCTTTGCTACTTTAAAACTTGCCAGGTTCATGAAATTCAAGAAATTTCATAAAAAGAGTTTAGTCAAAAGCTTGATATGGTCATCTATTCATATACTAGGATAGATGAAAATGGAAAGACCGAGGATTACATTTATGTATAAGATGAAGAAGTATGTAGACATTTTCTGAAAGAAGCGAAAGATCAGAAGCTCAAAGGAGCTATACGCTGCAATATTTGGAAAACGTTAAAACAATGTTATAATATGATATAGCTGTTTCATATAGGCACTACAAAATTTATTACAAATAATCATAAATCTAAATTAGGGCAAATTTTAATACAATTGAATTATTCATAGAAACATTTGACAGTTTGGTGTAAAGAAATTCAATCTATTAAACTAGGTTCAGATTTAAACAAAGTTTTAAAATATATCTCTCTGTTATACAATTTTCGGTAATAAGATATTAGATAATATATATGTTTGTTGTAACATTTATACTATGAATAAGTATAACGCGTTTTTATGTAATAAAAAGAACAACTTTACACTAGTCGTGATATCATTGAATAATCACGAGGACAATTACACACTTCAAGGCAATTGTTTCTAACGCGTGTAAGTTGTTGTTATTTATAGATTCGCCAGTTGTTTATTAAGATAAAAAAATTCATGTAGTTACCGCGGTAATTTAACTTAATATCTTACTAGACGTGATCGTGATTCTTTGTGAACATTCTTACTAAAGCTATTATTATTTTTTTGTTATCTTATTTGCCTCGTCGCTTTTGTTTAAAATTCATCGGTCGATTATTAGTTAATTTTCTTGTTTATTAGTAATAGTTCCAACTGTTGGGACTTAGAACTTTAGAGACCGTAAAGTCATGGTTTACTCACCAAGGTGGCCAGATGTAGGTTGGGGTTGATAGTTGTTTTTGGAGCATTTCGAATTCCTACAACGTAAGGAATGATCTCAAGCTCAGTGGGGATCCCACCCACGTCTCTTTGTATCGTAATGCTATAATACGACACTTACTAAGCCATCACCGCTTTTGACTATAATAAGCGCGATATGCTAGAAAGGGGAAGAGTGTAAAATTATGTTTAAACTTTGCATATTCACGCAATATATCTACACTGAGCAAGGTAGACTGAAGCGACGCTATCACATTTTGCACGAAGCCGTATCACACGCGTTTCAGCATACAAATGATTGAAAATACGATTTTTTGGGTAATCAGCACGTTGTTGTTTTTTTTACCCAACGCGTCACTCGTTCATTTGTATACACATTTAACGCTGCCGTTGCTTTTTGAAAATGGGATATTTTTTGAGCTCGTTAAACGTTTGACTCGGAAATTAACGGTCATTTTGGTCTTAATGAAGTAAGCAGTTTTACAAATGAAAATTTTACTGAAAAAGCGAAAATACGCTGTGATGTTCAAATTATTTTAATTGTTACAAGGACCATAGTTATCAAGGATTCATTGCAGCCTTAATTAGTGTTTACTTTTAGTTATATGCATAATGAGCTCACTGTGTCATTAAGACTTCTATTGGCATGCTTGTTATTTGATTTAATTCTATTATTATTCCAAAGTCAATGGTAATAATTATCTTCTATATTGAAATAACCATGTTATTGAATTACAATAACCTTCTGAATCGTCCTTGGCAGATAGATCTACAAAGGGTGTCTGTTCTTTGTCTTTAGTATATATAGATCCATTATGCTCTTTACTTAACCACTTAATATGGTAAATGTAATAAGCCAAGTGAATTGATTACAGTATCCTTCTCACCGGATCGTAATATGTTTACACTACGACTCGGCTGCGGAAATGTGCGTAGCCGTAAAACTTATCTAGACAGTCTGTAATTTAGGTGATACTTTGTCTCCGAGTTTCTTATATTTAAATATTATTAATTTATTAATTTAAAAATAACTTATCTTTAGTAATAAGTCATTTATGATACGTCAGTTGAATTCATTGTCTCATTTCCTCTGTTTTTATTTCAGATATTCAACAAAAAGACGTTCCGATGAACCACCAATAAATCAAAACCCATGGGTGAAGCTACAAGGTATTTTGATTTTTATACTTAGATAATTACATTAATTAAACGAAACTTAATGAATACGATTGTTGATTACATTAGTACTAAAAAGTACTTCAAAATGTATAAATATGCTAAATAGCGTCTCTAAAAATGCTGTTTTTCATCACCAATTATATATCTGGATTATATTCGGAGCAGGTACACTTAAAATATAGGTAAATGATTAATATGTTATGTGTTCGTAATTATCATAAATGATTTAAACTTTATGCTGTGGGAGGTTGAAATATGACCATCGACAATCGTGAAAGGTGAACAAGCGTTAACAACTCCTGGAATAAGGTCATGTCATCCGTATGACCTTAAGCATCATATGTTCTTCAGGCCAAACGTCTGGAATGAAAACCTCTCTTAGTCTTCAGCGGTGTCTGAAATTATAATAACGATGATTTCAACTTAGATCTATATTCCATATTTTGTTATAGTAAACTGTTTTATACTTAATTTCAACTATTTCTATTATGACTCCCATTTAAACACCTAACCATACTTAAACAGAGTAATTCAGCTGTAAATTAAAGCGATAGCGTGGGCCCGTTAAAGTAGAACGCGCACTGTAAACAAGCTCAAGGGCTCATTGTTGCCCTAGACCAGGTAAAGTGGGAAACTGGGGTGGCCACCGTTTTCAGTTGCCCATCTTTCGCTAATTTTCACTACGCCCACGATAATTTCAGGCTCTTTATGACTGTAAATATTCACGGAGCCAAATACACTGATGTTCACGCAAGTAATTTCTGTCTCGTTAACTTAGACCGGTTACAATAATTAAACTAAAAACATTTCAGTATATTGCAAGATATAACACTGATGGTGCTTCTTTAGTTTTACATATGTTCATGCATTCGTTAGCATGTTAATGAATCTTTAAAGAATTTCATTATTAAATCACAATGCTGTAAATATCCAGTAGTATATATTAATCCGCTGATAATGATGAAATAATATTAGGTCTATCAATCGAAAGAATGTGTGTATTTATTGTTACGTATGTTATATTGGATAATACATATGTATATATTTATTATGCCTTAGATGTACATATGTTTCTCTTCGCCTACCACAGCATCTCTCCACTTCCTAGGTTGACTATTAGAGAATGTCCTGAGACATTAAGTCCGCCTCTATTCCACCTTCACGGTATATACATTCCGTTCTCACCTTATTTTTTATTAAAAGACAGTTATAAAATTTCTATCTTTGACAATATTTAGTTTGTAATTCCACAGCACAGATCATTTCTATTGTTAACAACGCCATTTGTTATGTGGTTCAGCAGTGTACGGTTACATTACCAGTTATTTATAAATGTTAATGTGGTTTTACTTGCTATTCGACGTTTTTCTTTTTGTGAGGGAATTTTTGGCAGACGAGCACAAATATCATCCGAACATATACAAAGATCGGGTAAAGTAATTAACTGTGCAAATACACTGTTTCTTTTTTGGTTTTAAGGGCGCTGTTGTATAATAAATCTATACATTTTATATCTCGATGTGATGCTGTGTGTATTATCCTTACTAACGCCTCGTATAATTTACTACTACAACATTATAATTAAATAATGTAATAGTGATATATTACACACGTTTTTCGTTTATGCTTCTCGGTGTGTGATAAATAACAGAACACACTGTGTTACGTTATTTACCACCAGAACGTATTTGTAGTCGCTTTTGTAATTTATTAAAAGGACTTAGTAGGTATACTCTGGTCTGACACTGTATCAAAGCGACAATTAACAAACCATTAGTGTTTGCGTGTTTCATTTGATATGTAAAAATCTAAATTTTAAAATACCATTTTATTCATCACAAATTCCTCGACTAAAATATTTCCAGGTTTCTATAATAACGATTTGTGTTTTATGGTAAATAGATCTGTACCTATTAGCTGTACAATTAATAACGGGTTGCGGGGGTTTATTCTCTTTTTTGTTTGTACCCACCAAAATAGCCTTTGTAGTACCGTTTCAATGCCTCATGAGGGCTTGCAGGATATGCTACTGAATTCACCGGTGTCCCTCTGAACTTAGTACGTCCCAAGGCCTTCCTTACCACTACCACTTTTCTATAGCAAATACTAGACCACTTTACATATATCGGCCCTCTTAGGGTGTTACTAGAGAAATGAACCATCACCCTCCAGGGCTCGCGAACCCGAATACACTGATAAACAAGACCTATTAAAATTAATATTTTTCAACAACAACATACAACAGATGGGATAAGTAACGTATTATAAGTCAGGGTCAAAATACGCGGCATGATAATTATTCTGCCTCGTGGCAACTTTTGCTGCGCTTATTTGCAAATTATCGCAGCGGTGTATCACGAAATTACTTCGCACGTCGTCATCATTACATTTGTTATGACTTATGTAAAAAGTGAGCTGAATTTATAAATATAATTTACAGCTTATTTACATACATTATGCAGGTGAATCTTGGGTAAACGTAGGGGATTTATTTTCGTTATACTTTATACCTTTTTAATTAAATTGGCAACAGTTCATTAACATTCTTATTAAATATTCTAAATTAGCTTATATCGATTTTCGATGAAAAGATCAAATGTCAGATTCGGTAAGTTCTTGTATTTCCAAACCCAGCACCATTATGTAAAGACTAAATGGCAGCTCTAATATCAACATGAATATGATGGCTGCCCGGACCAACTTCACCCAACTAATAGGTCGGACTTAATCAACTTTAATTATTAACTACTAACGTAAATTAAGCTTTACTAACATAACTTTAAGTTTTATTGTTACCCAATCTCAAGCTAATGGTTTTCTATTATTTATTTTATTTTAAAACTATTGCAAAATATTTTAATGAGGTATGAAAGAGTGGGCTCTATGCTTCGGGCATTCTCTTCTAACCAACTTTTTATGAAGCGAGTTGTTGTTGTGGTTACATTTAAAATAATATAAAACATAATACACATATGAAAGAGAATAAATTTTGCCGGTTAGTACTAAGTTAACCCCATAATAAAAGGTATTGCTAATTTTATTTTGGGCCATAAACTTACTGATCCTGAAAACCGCATCAAAGCATTTCCACGTGGCTTGAGATAAACTTCAAACTAACAGACGTTACTCCGTTGTAAAATATAAACTGTTTTTCAACTGATTCGAACGGAAATTTGTCACTCAATTTTACAGATACTCCAATGGGTTGGAATGGTTTTATTAGTTTAACCTCTATGCAAATCGAAGGTAAATTGGCGACCAGCGAAAACATAAAACTCCACGCTTCTCGCTTAACCGTCGCAAATTCCGATCTTTCGTGCGATAAATCTTTTGTTTTAATAATATTTGCATACAGAACGCTTGCGTTTCGTTAACAATGTTTACATTTATCAGCATCTTTTCTTATCGCCTCAAAACACTTACTTCCTCTGATTAAGAGTGAACACTGTTGATGTAAATAAACAGTGTTGTGAGTTGACACATACTAATATGATATAGTTTTTTTTTAATAAATTTTGGTGATATTCTTCTGTTGTGTATATTAAAATATTTGGCAGCCATTATGGCATTTTTTTCTTAATACAAACAAGCGACGCCTGTCCATAACAATAAGGTGCTAGTTGAGGTGTTTACACACGAAATATATATACAAATAAAAAAGAAAATAAACCTCGAAAAATAATGTTAAGTCTCGATAGTCCAGTAATTTTACCAGATACATAGCTCTATCGGGAAACAGATACGTTTGTATTAGTTTTACTTATTTTTGACAACATTAGTTATTTTATCCACGTTTAAACGTTGTCGACTTCCAACAAGGTTCGGAAGGAAAATTGCGGCCGCGTGCGTCACACTTGTTTACTGCTCATTGAAGCGTCTCAGGGCTTTAAGTTGATAAGCACTAACGTCCTTTATACTTATACGTAGCGGTATACTAAAATAGAAATCAAATGGAATATTTTATTAACCGCCATTGTTGTGAACACCTTCTGTCATACATTGAACAAAAAACAAACGGAATATTGAATTCCTAAAGTAGCCAAGGATATTTAGTTTATTCACAAAACATATACTATGTGATAAATTATTCATTCTAACATATGAGACAGGGCGTCGACAAAACGAAATAGGATTTTTGCTAGAAAATTTTAAAGATCCTTCGATAAGAAATGAATATGCTGGAAAGTAATAGATATTAATAAGGCTCTTTCTAAAGCTAAAATATTTTCAGAAATTTATTAGTAAGTTGAATACAAAAAATAAAATTAACGGAAGCTCCGACATCGGTGTGAACTCATGCAAATTCGCTGCTAAAGTTCTAACGGGGTCAACCTGTTTATGTAATCACTGGCTTTGATCAACACCTGAACAGGCTGCAGTGTAACGCAAAATACCGTTCCCTGTTCAATTGCAATTTAACTCTGTTTGAATTGTAAACTATATATATTCTAATAACTATTAGTAACTTTGATTAGTTAAAGCGGTTAGACAACATGTTATTCATGATACAAAGCGATTAGAGTCTCGGTAGTAATATACCCACTAGAACCCGGCGCTTCTCGCACAGTTAGATAGTAAGAATATTTATCCATCAAGCAAGTCAAGTGCAGGTTGGTGGATGTCTTAGTTCTCGAAAGCTGTCATATGTGGTACATGTGTTCCTCACGATTTCCCTCACCCGAAGCACCGGCTTATGAGGATCGAACCCACGCTTACTGGAAGCATATAGCAAAATGCATAGCTTACTCCTTTGAATATTTTTTACTTTCCTCTCTTGATTTAATCTTTATTAACTGATTATTTATATTTATTTACTGCCGTTTGGAGTGAAGATCTTTTTTCAGCAGTGGTCTATAGTTTGATGATGATGAACTGATGAGAAAAGAAATTCTTACAAAGTGTATTTAACGCGCACAAAAACGTCACCGAGAGTTTAAAATGTAAACTTGCAAAAGTGTAAATATTTTTAATAAAGATATAAGACATTTTTGTTAAAACGCTAAATTTGAAAATATAAAAAAACTGTACGTATCTTCATTTACATCATATTAATAGAAGCTATGTAGGCTGGTACATAATAACTCGTATGACTTTAGAAACTTAATTACATGTAGTCCCAAAATCGAATCTGGGACTAAAGGGAGAAAAGGTCTGTGAGTGCAGGAAAAAGCTGTTTTAATAAAGCATACATTGTTTTTTAATGTAATACCTGTTGACTTATGAATAGAGATATGCACGAGTTCAATATTTTGCTGCGTAGACAAATTCTTAGCATGACGCCATCATGTCCAGAAGATATCACTTACGACGAGGTGAACGTCCTGCTCGACAAGCAGTTTTGTTTTTAAAACTCAATGACTACAGGGAGAGAGTAGAATTAGAATTATTTAATTAGCAAGAAGAAGATTACAAATAAGTTTTAATCTCTTTATAAATACATTAGGAAAAATGTAAGAACATTTTACGCTGAATACTTTACGTTACTTAAGTCCAACCGTGGACTTCCAACAGTTTAAATGAATATGAGAAAATATAATTAAATATTAAAGATGCACGTAAACTATGAAAAGTTCTTAAAAATATTATAATTTATAACATCACAATTCAAGTTGGTCAAGCGATGATAAGTGACCACAGCAGCAGCATGTGAAGAAACTCAATTTCTTTGTAGACATTTGAAAAAAAAGGCTGTTTTTTTAAGGTCGTCGATTCCTCAAAATTGTTGCTTTTGGTAAAAGCTTGTATAAAACATTGGAAGATTACCAATCGTTCAAATAGCGCTGATGGTATTACTACTATACTGCGTTTGAAATTCATATCAACGTTTTCTTGTTTCAGAATTTGTTATTAATTTTACAAAATTAAATTAAACGACCAACGCACTGTTACCCGTACGTAGCCATCGCAGTGCCAATTTTATTGTTATTCGACGGATGTAATTTGCAATCTGTGTCACAGATACGTTTGCCCTACTTTAACACCGCTACACTGCAGTTCTATTTCTGTTTCGTGTATTTTTAACGTCGGCTAGATGGAAGAGTCATTAGCTTCAATGTCCCTTTAAGTTTAAAACGAACAGAATGTACTACGCTGATGGAGGAAGGAAGTTATAAATAAATCGTATTTGTTTACATATAATTAACTTGTCAAAGTCAAAAGAAACTCTACGTATATTAACACGCGTAGTAATGGACTATATATATATGTGGGATCGTTTAAATACGAAAAAAACAGATTAAGCACTAAAATCTTTATTATTCTTTATAACTATTCTTCGTCTTAATCTTGTTTTTCGTCTCTCTGTGAACTAGCACATTCTCTGTCAAACTTCGCATTTCTTTATTCTGGAGTGACAAAAATAGCAAAACCTTAACCTCTTCCCACATATATACATACTCCATTCTTTTATATTTCCATTATATATATACGTAGTTGTCATAAAATTTATTCATTTAAATAAATAATGAATATAACAGCATAAGCATGTATTTTATGGATTATATTATCATATACAAAAGGATAAATATATAACATCATGTACTCTTTTCGCAAACTGCAGCCTCACTTTGCTTAACCTTATTTGACGGAGAAAGTATAACCTAACCTAAAACACCCAAATTTTAAGTCCCTTTTGTATCTTTTGTGTGTGATTATAAAGTTGTACAAAAATATAGTAGCTCATTTAAAATATTACCAATCTAACAATCGGCATAATATATTCATGCAACATACGATACGTGTTTGACAACAAAGTTTTAACGCGGAAACCGAACATATGATTAGTAGTGTACGCAAGCGCTGTTCGCGTGTATACATCGCAGTAATATATTTACAAATACATCACACAAACATGTTTTATTGCGTAGTTACGCTGTTCTGTTGACGTTAAGGTCGGCAGTGTAACGAGGCCGATGTAAAATTCTATTTTAAAAATCATTGTTTTGACCGTTGTTGAAGGGCGGCATTATACAACTGCTATGAGATGAAGGGACTAAATACTCTTAGTATTGCAATTTGTTATAAAATTACTGATTACTTTAATTATAACATTAAAATACTTTACTTCAATTAGGGATACATAAAAAGAACTAAATATTTGATGTATAAGGATAAGCGATTCCATTCGTCCTTTAACACAAACAGCGTATGATTGGAATGGTTTATCAGCGTAAGTGTTTCTGTACTTAAAGTTAACTTCTGGACTAGTGCGCATTGCAACTTATCATCAGCTGGGTTAAGTTAGCACTGATCTATACAACAGTAAAGATCAGATAAAGGGGACACATACTACGCAATAATGTGTAGAGAATATCATAGATCTCAAGGCGACGAGCGCAATGTGGTGCAGTGTATACCATCTTAACTAGCGTCGCGTGGTTATAAGCAAGCGTATCACTTACCATCAGGTGAATGTTTTACTCATCTCATTGCTTAGTAGAATAAAGAAAGGCGTGCGTTTGATGCTCTAGTAGCTATATACCTCCGATGAAGTTAATTGACACGCTCCAAGAACAGCTTCGAGCTTCTCGTTGTGAAATAATTCCTCATGCACCAGCAGAAGGAATATTAAGAGGGCTTTATTACTATAACTATAGTTACGGTAATTCATTATTGTCCCATCACTACTTAATAGTTTCGTCGTCGGTAGTAAAACACTCCGTGCCGACCGAGCCGTGATAGCCTAGTGGTTTGAACGCCCGCCTTCCACTCCGGAGGTACCGGGTTCGAATCCGGCCTGCACTAATGATTTTTTTCAATTTATGTGCACTTAGTATAACACCAACTATTATCACGTGCTTTGACGGTGAAGGAAAACATCGTAAGGAAACCAGCATATCTACTCATTGACCGTCTGTGGTCGGACTAGTATGTGAAATGGAGAAGGCAATGGCAAACCACTCCATTATAACTGTCAAGAGAGTCGTCGTGTGTTTCATTAAAAACATGATGACCATGACACTCGGTCATGAGGAAATACGACTTAGAAGAAGAAGTACAACACTCGGTCGCATCCTTTTAACAATGGCTGTCGGCGGTAGTCCGCGATACATACGTTAATTCGAAGCAGTCTCGGCGAAGAAGCAAGTAGTGCAGTTATGAAATAGTGATTGTGAAGTATTAAGGATATTCATTAAAGTCCTTCTGTGACTTTTCCCACTATACGTTATATATATCTCATAAATGCAAGATACTCGATGATCTACATTAGCATTAAGGTAGGTTATTTTGCCCTAACGAGGAGTAAAATGACGGACGACTATAATTGCAGGATGAGATGATTTATGCATTTGGCCTTGGACTTCACACGTTTGTGCTTTAAGGGAGATCAATGGCCGATGCGCTTCGTTCGTTAAACTGGTTTTTCGCTCAACTTTGAAGCGAAACCGTCCATCATAGATTTATACCAATTTTATGAGAAAAGCCTCCTTACTTCGCGAGCTTCTTATTCAGTTGCGACCACAATATGGTTTATTTATTAAAAAAAAATTGTAACTGTCTCGTTTTCTATTAACGTTTTAATTTGACGCTAAATGGTTTTTTGAACCACGTTTGATGGTGATGGTTGGCTGAGCAATAAATACAAGTGCCTTTTACAATTTTTTTTAAAAGCAACTAGTATTTTTTCTTAACCGTACGCCGGGATCATGAATTTAAACTCAAACGTTTTGTATCCTTTGTCCGTCTTTGTATTTCCTCCGTGTACAGAATTTTAACTTTATACCACTCTGATATCTTCTAAAAGCTATCCAAGATGATATCCTCTTTATTTATAAACGTAACAAAAACTTGCAATTGTTAAACACAATCAGAATGAGACCGTCAATTAACTAAAGATTCTCTTTTTACTGGTTATAGTTATCTATTTCCGAAGACTGTTTAGATATAATGACAGCTACTATTTTTTTTACCAAACCTTTTTGTGTTTCAGTCTGAAAAGTTGTAGCTAGTTTAATCACTGTGGTAACGAAACTAACATCTTATTGTGTTTATTATCCTTTGGATATGTGTATCACTTACCGGCAGGTGAACGTCCTGCTCGATTAGTAACTGTCTAAAAAAAGCTATTATAAACCATTGTCGTTTTGGATTACAGTTATTTTTGCTGTTTAGTCATTGCAAGTAACTATTGTCAGTTAGTTACGCGGTGACAGAACTAATCGAGGCATTATCCGTGATCACGTTTAAACGATTTTTTCTACTGCTAAAAATACCTTAACTTTATTTAAGTAAAAATTACGTGCTAATTAGCTTAGCTTCCGGCAATATCTATTTTGTTCATTTGTAACATTAACAGCAAAAGTGTTTTCTTTGTAGCTGAATCCCTAGTTCGATCAAGAGGTCACATGTTGAGTATATTTTTTTCAGATTCGTTTAAAGTTAGAGTTACGCAAGGAAGTTGTCAGTCAAAGTTCTCTCATTAATGAAGACGTTCGAAAGAATCGGCGCCTTATCGATTAATTTATCTTAACGTTACAATAGTCAGATATCCAATTACAAGTAATGATACAGCGTATCCGTATCTCCTTCGTAGGTAAATATTTATGAGCGGTATAGACCAGTGTACCGCGAATAACTTTGACTAGTTTTTGTATCAAATCGTATCTGATGTTTTTATCTTTTAAGTCGTACTGATTAATTTTTAAGGAAAAAAAGAACTCATTAGCAATCAGTTTTTTTTTAACCGCCTCTTATTCACATCTTGATGTGATTTGTATATAGTTTATTTATGAAAATTTATTTTAAATTCGTTAAAACATGTAAGAACGAAAATGCGGTTTTATTTGATAAATGGTTTCATTTCTAAAATATATCTTATCGTGTTTATACAACAAAAACTTTAAAATACTTTAGCAATACCTGTTTGGTATATCATAATATCCAGTATCTTCAAAGATAATTAGATCATTATCGCTACTACCTTTGATTCGCCGCAGGTCACTTAAAATGACGATAGCAAAAAAGCTTTTAGGTTCTAAAATGAGATTGAAAAAATACTTAATTTTCAGATTAATGTTTAGTTTAAAAAAACCTATCAGGTTTCTTTAAAAGCGGTATGTTTTTAGTTGGAAGTTAGCCAGGCGTTTTAGCGTGAACTATATTTTATGTTTTGTAAAAAGTTTTCATTGTTTTCATAGGAAATATGGGTTTATATGACATAGGAGGAAAATCGTAAAATAATGTCGTATCACTTTATTGGTGCCTATAGTCTAATAGTTAAAGATCCTTCGCGAGCGTCCGTGATTGGAATAGGTTATTCGATTATTTATTCACTCTTTTATTATCTCTGCTAATCTTTCATACTAAAAAAATATTTATTTTAATACATTGGTTGCTTAAAGCACCTTTTCCTTTCATGTTTCCTTTTTAACTTCCTGTGTTTTCACCAGGCAAAAGATCTTTTTATCCCAGAAGGTTAGCGTTTTATCAGTTAAAGCGTTAATTTTATCAAAAGCCTTTTAGTAGTATTCATATTTATTAAAAGCGGGTAAATCGTTTTGCAGATTCTCGTTTTTTTTATAACGTACGTTATGAATTACATATACGAATAAAAAGCCGGAAGCTTTTATGCTGTGGGAAGCGAGGAACCTCTTAGTACCTTGAATGTTTGATATAAAAAACGCACTTGTAGCCCGCTATGTTTACAAACTGAGTTAATTAAAAAAAAAATAACTGACTATTTTTATCGCTAGGTTAACGTACGAGTGAAAGGTTTACCGGCTATCGCACAGTTTGTGCGATGTGAAGATTACTAACTCATGGTGGAGAGGCTAACTGTAACATAAAAGTTCTGGTTCGATTCCAGGGATAAATGTGGTCGAGTTTGGATGGTGAGGTTCCAATCCACGTCATCATCGGCTCTATGATCATTTGTCATCACGCTCACAATAATTACAGACCTGAGATGGTTCTGGCCATCAGATATTTTTCCTGTTTTTGACTGATTTATTTAAGACTGTTTTTTGTCGATAGGTCGATAATGCTGAATTTGCTGACCGTTACACTGGTCACAATCGCTTTCGACTTCGTATACGCGCAGGAGAGTCGTGAGCACCAGGGACCACAGGCATGCGGCGGCCACCTGAGGGGCCACGTGGGCACGATACAGACACCTAACTTCCCCAATCCGTTTCCCGTCCCTATAAAATGTCGATGGATCATCGAGCACGACGTCGTGAACGGCACCATATCCATATATTTCACGCAGCAGTACACCACAAGTGGGCTGACGTTCACCGAGTACATGTATTACGATGGATCTTACAAACTGGGCGAGAGGAGGGCGTTGACGGTGACGGAGGAGAACATCACAAAGATAAAATGGTTACAGGTAAGAAAACAAATTATTCAGAAATACTGATAAATGTATTTATTTTGCTTATTTTATATCAGGATCTGCTTGCCCCATGACCTTTCATGTGACTGTAATAATATAAGCAAATCTCTTCCTACTGTATCTATTTTATTTAATAAAATAAACAGATATAAAAATTCAAATATTCCTCTATTTTATGTTAAGTTTCTACGATGGGATAACGAAAAACTATATCCGCGAATAAATACATATTTTCGCCTTTTTTTTAATACTATTTTCCTTGTTAGCATTGTTGTTCTGTTTAAGCAATTGGTTTATATACGAGGTCATCCGAAATCAGCATTATATAGAATTCAAGTTTGCAAGCCATCGCCTTGAAGTATGCGCGTGCGCAACTGCGTTATGTATTTCCCAATCATGAAGGTTTATGAGGAAAGATTCTTCTTAGAAATATACACCGACCTTATAAAAGCATGATATGATTTTTTATACTACATCTTCTTTATCGTTGTCAAGATATAATATAAATTATTATATATTACTTTAGGATCTAATATAATAGATTCTATGGCAAAGGTGTGTAGTTAGCCTTCTATGGTAACACCAACACCTGGAAAGTCCTGTTTATATGAAAGTAAATCAATATTTTCGCTAACTTGTAACTGTTTGTTAGAAACGTTTAAAATAACTTTGCAATTCAATTATATCCGTTCCCTATGACGTAATAAAACTATTTGTTCGCTGCATATTATATGATAATTTAGTATTTTGAAATTTAAATCTGTTAGCTTTAACTAAACACGTTTCCTAACATATCTTATGGCTGAACAGTCGCCGTATTAATTTTAGGAAAGGGGAACCTTTTTATTCTCAACAGGTTAACTACATTAAAATATTTATTAAGTTAGTATTATTTATTGAATATATAAAGAAAATAACATTTATTCAGTACCATATGAACACAAAGACAAATGAGTGTTTAAACACAAAATAGAATTTAACACAGAATTAAGAATCTTTTTCTTAGAAGAAGAGAAATAACTAGAACACGTTATCAATTATCTTAAGTTATTATTTAAGCATGCTTTTTTATTAAATTAAGGTTGGATGTATTGATTTAGTGATTATAATTATTGTTAACGTTTTTCGTAGGTTCAGAGCCCGGTGTTGGTGGTAGAGTTGGTATTAGATAGGTTAGAAGGAACACAACTGCGGGCTCTCGGCCTGCTGTCAGTATTCGGATTTAACGTCACATACGTGGTGCAGAAGCCTCAGGATCCACCAGGACCGTCTTCCTGCAGCGCAATTGAATGCCGACTCTTAGGACACTGCTACGCCCGACACGATTATAAGTTAGTAATAGTATTATATCACTCTCTTTAAGTTATTGACAAGAAAAGCAAAGTGCCAATTGTTTTGTTTTATACAATATCTTAATCATCTTTGACGAGATCCAACAGCAATTTAAACAGGGTATTTTAAAACTTTAGCTTTAAAGTATGGTAGCACACCAACTTAACCTTAAGTGATAATAAGATAGAAGATAGTAAAACTTTCTTATCCAGAACAATGTTGTTCTGATCTCATCATTTGAGATATCTCATCTCTGATAGTGGACTGGCAATGTTAGCCAAAAAGGATAACTCTATTAACATACTCAACTTTAACTTATGCGTCGGAATCGAAGCAGATACTGAGATACAAGATTAGCGACTTAGCTGCTGTAATACACAGACATTTATTTACACTGCTCCAGCAAATCTATATGGTTGATAGCACAGTTGGTGTAATGTTAATTCTGGTAATATGCATAACTGTTACATAGCGCAAGTAAATTGCTACTTACAAGGCCGCCATTAAGCAGGAAGTGATATTGCTCTGTTATATTACAGGAGATTGGTACTAAATAAATAAAGACAAAGTATTAGTTGTTATATTCTAAATATTATATTTAATCTATATTATATATAATTTGTTCAGGAGTGTTTTTTTTTATCAGGGAGTTTTTCTGCTCGTGCTTCGAAGGATATACTGGAGTTGACTGCGGAGTCGGACCTCTTTGTCCGAAGACTTCCAATATGTGCAAAAATGGCGGAACCTGCAGGTAAAATAAGCGTTTTTTTTATCTATTCTGTAGTAGTAAATAGTTGTTGATTAATTTCAACATCAAATATGTAAATATACTCCGAACACATCTATCGGCCCACCTAGTGTTCAGGGTTTTAACGGTGCCTAGCTAAAAATAAATGTTAGGTGGAGCAATAAGTTTTAATGCAGTTTTGAAGCAAATTTATTGGTCAACCCTTAGGTATGTTTTTTGGAATTTCGAATTGATTAGGCCGGCAGAAGTGCTACAGCTTGCGCGACAATTTCAGGCAGAGTATCCATATTTTTTGGTCAAAACTAGCTCTTAGTTTAGATTTGCCTTTTTATGGAACCAATAATTGGAAACATCAAAAAAAATTCAACTTATGCGAAATAAAAAAAGTTTTCTCCTATCCTGAGTCGTTGAAAACAATGAACAGACTCGAATTTTCGTTTTATTTTCATAATCCTGAATACGAAATTAAAAAAAACATACATAAAGGTTGACCAAAAAATCAGCTTTAAAACTGCATTAAAACTTATTGCTCCACCTAACATTTATTTTTAGCTAGGCACCGTTAAAACCTTAAACACTATGTGGGCCGATAGATGTGTCCGGGAGTGTAGTTGACTGTTAGTATATATTTACCACTGTACGACATTACGCAGACAGATGGGCCCGGCAGCCGTGAGCTGCATCTGTGCTCCAGGGTACACTGGTGACCTCTGCGAGTCGCAAATAGCAGCACCAGGTATGTATGTACCTACATTTTTTTTGTAATTCCATACAAATACATTTAATGTAAAACTTTTAGTAATAAACTTCTCTCTTTTAACCACTACTTCTTCCTCTTATTCAATAGAGACTGAACGACGGTTATCTTAGTAGTTTAAGCTTAGATCTTAATGAGTTTATCGTATTCAAATTCAATAAGATCTAAGTTATAACTTATTATGCAAAAGTTCTAGTTAAAACGACTTGTTAATTTTATCGTTAAAGTTATTGCAATAAATTTAAAACTAATAAGCGATCTCAACATATTGGTCTAACTTTATTATATTTAACTGTGCTTGTTTATTTTTAGATCAAAATGACTGGTTAATTAAAAAAAAAATCATCATCATCAGTTGACAAATGCCCATTGCTGTAATTTTTTTTATTATTGCCTTATTATATAAAACTTTGGAAAGAGCATATCATGTTGAAGGCCTTTAACTTTTATTCCTTAGCTTCTTTAGTAATATTAAAATGTCCATTAAATATCTACTTTTCAAAATATCACAGCGTTTTAAAGAGAACACGAAAGTATCTTTATGTTTTGACAGAATGTGGTATCGAGGAGTGCTTCGAGGGATGCCAGAAGACCACTGGCTGCGATTGTAATCCCAGAGAGAACGATGCCAGTAAGAATCTTAAAACTACAAAAATATCATTAACAATAAAATTAGTCAATGTAAATATCAAAAGATTACCTACTCGATAGAAGCTATAGGAAATCAATTATAAGAATACATAAATAAAATAAACCAATTTTCCTATGTATTCTAGATTCAAAGAATATCTTTTTGGAAGTAAATAGTTTAGAGTTCAGTATTCTCTGGGGTAACTCTTCCGTTTCTATGACGGTTTACATTGTTGATGTTACGCAAGGAAAAGGAACTATTAGTCATCATTTCAGTTATATAATGTTCACTACTGAAATCAGTCTTTCCTAGTAAGAGAAAAGCTACCTCTTCCTATATCGTAGCCTTTTAAGACATATTACATTTAAAGTGGAGATATTTGTTACATAAACTATAACTGCTATTTTATTAAATAAATATTATATTGTGTATTATATATTAGTTTACAAAAGTTTTAAACGAAGGTTTTTGTATAATTTTTTAGCGTCAGCGCGATTTGAAACGAGATTACAGGTCGTCGATCAAGGAAGTAATAATGTGACCCACGACATCGTTAGACAGGTAATATATTATAATAAACAGCCTTTAATGTTCCCATTGTTGGGACTAGGGCTTTCTCTTACAGGGGAGTCAAGGCCATTTGTCCAATACGCTGGTTAAGCAAATAAAAAACTCGGTTGTGAGCTGTAAACATCCTGATTTGGATAGGATTATTTACCCCTAAAAGAAATACCTTCCAAAAAATTTACTCGAAGACACTTTTATTCAGATTTTCGCCATTAAATAATTTTAATAGAGTACTCGATTAAAATATTAAAATATAATAACGTAAAAACCTTTTTTTCAGGTGTCCAATTACTTGAGAGCTTCCAATATAACCTTAGACGACGAGATTGAAATTTTAAATGTGAGGTAAGCGCCGGAGTTTTTTTACAACTCTCACAGTGTTTGGGAAATTGCTGTTAGCCGGGGTGTTTTCAATTTCAGTGTTAACTTTTCAATTTCAAACTGTGAATACAAATTGAAAATCAGTGAATTAAATGTAATTTTAAACATGTATAAGCAGGGATAATTTTGTTTAAGTTCAGTGTTTTCGATTGAATTAACTATTTCTTTCGTGTTGGGTTAGTATGGGCCTATTGGGGTAAATGAAAATTTAAAGAATTTTTAGTGTTCTTTTCATAGACACATGATGATGATTATACGCATAATTTTTTTTATTTGTGCAAGTAAAAACAGGTTTTGAAAATTCATGTTTTCATTCAATAGTCTTCTTCAATGCTATTTTCTTGCTTCTGCTTTTGATTAGTGTTTATTATTTTGTCTCAGCTCTGTAGAACCGAATGGTGCTCGTACTGTGCGCCTGAGGGTCTGGAGTGCGCGACGGGAGGCCGGTTCACTGAGGGCTGCGTTCGCCCGTCTGGCGGCTACACGAGCTCGCACTGATCGCCTAAGACTATTACCGGCTACATTGTATTTCGACATGCAACCGGCACTCAGTCTACATGTAAATCACTATTTGTTATTAATGATCTAACACTTCTTAATCTTCCATGACGTTAAGCAACAAAATTCGGAGATCGTAAAGTTTGCACACTCACGATACACTGGTTTTTATATATTGACAGTCTATATAAAAATCTAACTTGTTCGTTAATTAGTTTACACGAATAAAAACGTAAATGCTAACTTTCTATATTGACTTATTATTCTTTTGTAGAAGTTCGAGAACTTTTTGTTTTTGACGCCACGCATAAGTTCTCAAAGGCGGCAGTGAATTTGTAACTTTCTTTAAACTAAGTCGCTGAGTTTTCTTGATTATAACTCTATGAATTTCTAAAATATTTGTCCAAACGAATACAGCGAATTTCTATTATACCTACCAATATCAGTTGTAAAAGTTTTAATACTTTTTAGGCTTTAATAGTCAACCAACGGCCCGAAGTTTGGGAGGGTTCGGAATTCATTCTCAGCTGCATGGCCTACGGATCACCTGATATAGAATTCACATGGTACAAAGATGGTGTTAAAATAAATTTCAACGGCACAACCAGGTATGAATAATGTTTATAATTTATCTGTTAATCGTTGTTTATGAAAAAAACTATAGTTCAAAGTTTCGTAATCTATTCAATATTAATTAAAACTTTAGACAGCGCAAAGTAGTAATTGATTTACTTATTAGCAAAGTGTACCGTACGAACCCGCTCACCTAATAAATTGAACCTCGTGTCTGAAACAATTTCTTCGATGATCTGGATATTATAACAATTTAAATACATTAGTTTGGAGTTTATTACTTTATAATAACAATTTGTACGAATATAAAGAGCAGGGTTTCTCTAAACTAAAATTTAGTTAAAACTAACTATAAATAAACGTTTGCTCTAAATATCATGCTTAACATACGCTAAACTATATGCGGCGTCCTAGCTCTAGTTTATAGATCAGTTGTTAGCCTTATAAACTAGAAAACCAGTTCGTCTGTAGAAATAGAATCAACAGGCATCAAAGTGAGTTTTCTTTTGTACAATTCAACGATATGATTGATATAGAAAACCATTAGATAAACGAGAAAGATTTCTAGTATAAATAAATTTGTTTTATTTAGTTCACCTCTTTAGTACACCTCATTAGTGTAGGTTATTAGAATCTGTGAAATTTATCTACTTGATTTATTTTTTAGAGATATATGGACTCGAACCGTAGCAGAAGATGCTCTGGGCAGACGTATGTCAGTTCTAGGAGTATCAGAAGCGAGAACCCTTGACAGTGGCAGATGGTCTTGTACAGCTGATGATGCGGGAAGACGGAGGTGTAGAGCCCTAAGGCTCATCGTTCTTCGACCGCCAGATATACGTCTGGTACCATCAGCATTAACTGTTAACAAAGTAAGTTACAACGCAGAAGTAGTTACAAAAATAGATTCTTTAATAGATGAACAAAGAATAGTTAGATGATAGGAGAACCTACCACCAACAACGATCACACGACTAATGATGACGATAAGGGCACCACGCAGTGTGTCAGCTCATTCATTAATTATTCTGTTAAACATCTTTATCTTTTCCCGACTTTTTCGGACAAACATTTTAATGATTACCAACGTAAACATGTTTAGCAGCTTTTAAATTTAAAACCATTTGTAAAGATAAATCTGTTTAGCTGTCCCATAATATTTTCATCAGGCATAGCGATGTAATTAGATGGTTGTCTTTTGATAAATTTAAGTGCCTCACGTTATTTATTTGATCGCAGATATAATTTGTTAGATTTAGACCGTTTAAATGGTAATTTTGAAAAACGACGACCAACATCGAAGAAGAAATCCAAAAGCGTGGGGATATTTGTTGTTTCTATACTTTTGTCATGTAGCTGTGATGTCTTTGTTCTCAATTGTTGAAATGATGTTTGCTTTAATAGGGTGACAACGTAAGCATCACTTGCTTAGCCGGGGCCGGCAGGGTCCACGGGGCTCTCGGATTTAGCTGGGCTAGGGAGCGCACTTTGCTGAAACTCGCTCCCGGTAAAGAAGTATGGGAGGACTTATATCCAGCTGGGAGCGTTTTAAAATTGTACAATGTTCAAGTGAGAATATTTATTATTTTTCCATTACCTATAGATACATTTATACACTATTTCAGTAGTTAATTTTTGATAAAAAAAAATCTGTATTTCGATAAGTCCGCATTGCACAAAACCGTTAGATATATCAAAAGTTAAATTTTAACATGCAACCAACTTTATTATTTCTGTAGAAATCCAGTGAATTTCGCTGCCAAGTTTCATCAGTGGCTGGTACAAATGCCAAAGGTGTGACGATGTGGGCGCTTGGTGAAAAAGATGAGGCGTGTGAAGCAGAGGCCTCTCATGGTCTTCGATGGCCAAAAACAGCGCCAGGAGCTCACGCTTCCGCATCGTGCCCACCAGGACATACGGGAGAAACTACCAGGTGCGATAAAAATATCTGTTAAATTTCGTTATCAGAAGAAAAAAGTTAGGTCATTCTTTAAGTAAATGTGATTGATTTTATGTTTTTAGATTTTGCGAACCAAAAACAACACAGCACGGTGTAAAATGGATGCTGCCGGATTTCTCCGTTTGTATTGCGGATTCGTTACGGGATATTTATGAGCAGGTAGTTTGAATTGAATCAGTATTTAAGTATTTACATTAAATAATTTGTTACCAAACGTTAATGATAAGTATATTAAAGATATATTGAATATTTATTAAAGTTTAACTACTAATACAAGTAGCAGAAACTACTATCAAATTATATTAATAGTACTAAAATGAAAATTTGTGCTTATTACCTTCGTTGCAGTTTACACGAGTGTCCTATGGGTACTCATGGTCTAATGTGTCGGATATAGCACATCAGTATGGTGCAATACTTCGGTCCCTCCCAGCGCACCCCGGCGAAGGTGCTATACCTCTTCGCCATTCACGTAATATGGTCCAGTACCTTCTGTCCGCAGCTGGTAATCCAAGAGACAGGTCTGAGAGTATAGAGCACTTGCTAAAGATTTATGACACGCTTTTAAAACACCCCGACGCGTTTCTCGATGAAGAAGTAAGTTTTTAATATTCATTGAAACTAGTTGTATAAATTTTAAGACTAAAAGAAAGTTTCTGCTATATTTTATTAGATTTTTAAACCTTTTTATGTATGTTATATAACAATAGTTGTTATATATGTCAATAAGTCCACCGGATAGCAAAAAATACTGTGCGATTTTAGAAGCTGTAACTTAAATTTCTTATGTTGTTTACTTGCAAGTGTATCATGTAAAAATATCCGAAAACGTCTAAAAAAAAACAATAAACCGTAACATAAACTTGGGTTTTTTAATGCCGTTTAGGTTACCGACTTTTAATGGGTACGGTCGTTTACTTAATGGAAGCTTGTTACGAAATTATTAAAATACTTACATTAAGTTCAAAATTTGCTTTAATGTTTAATTCAAGTAAGTTCGAGCGTGTTTCTTTTTATACTTGATACCATTACATTAAATTGATCGTCTTGAATATGTACATTATAAAGGTCACAAAAACTCAAATGTTGATCACGTGATGAAAGGTTAAATGTAATGAATTTTTACACACGGCTTTTGGTTAGAAGTAGTAGCAGTTATTCTTGTGTTATTTGTTCAAACCGGTTAAAGTAACCAGTTCGATATTTAGTTGACAAAATCCAAATATTGTTATCTCCATTATCATATTATATATCTAAATTTATATAAATATATTTATACATCACATACTTTAAAATTAATTTACAGAAAGAATCTTGTGAACAATAGAAACGACCGTTTTGAAGGTAGTTTAAGACTTTACGCGCGTAGTCATTTCTTTATATAAGGCGCTTATTAAAAGTACAGACAAATAATGATTTCTTAACTAGTTTACAAACTGTAGTAAAGAAATACATTTTTGACCATGACAAACAAGAACGCCGCAGTTCGACACAATAATCTATCTCCTACCTTTTTAAAGAGCATTACCAATATTTTGGTGATTTTTTCGTTGAAAAAAAGTACTAAAAGTCGGTCAAAATTTAATCTAGGTCCAAAGCGAAATTTAAAGTTAATTAGCTGAAATTTTAATTCTAACAATTAGTAATATTTAAGGTTAAAACAATTCCTTGTTTGTAGAAAATATACGAGCTACAAGACGCTCTGGTCGAGACCGCGGGAATGAAAGAGCATGCGGATATAATGAACCAAGAGTTTACAGTGCACACAAAATTAGTTAGGGAAGATAACGCTGCCCACTTTAACTTCATACCTGCTCTTGGCACCCATGAATGGACCCTTACATCCGCCGGTGTGGAGCTAATAGGAAGATCCGGAAATGCTTCAGTTGTCGTGGTGCAATATAATGATTTAACATCTCGACTGCCTTCTCTGAGAAGATCAATCGAACTTAAGTAAGCACCCTTAGATTTTTTCTTGTTTATATATTTTGTATGTTACGTAATATGCTTATGTGTATGCCTTCCACTCCGGAGGTACCGGGTTCGAATCCGGCCTGCACCAATAAATTTTTCAATTTATCTGCGGTTAGTATAACACCAACTAATATCACGCGCTTTGACGGTGAAGGAAAACATCATGAGGAAACCTGCATATCTATGTCATGACCATCCGTGCTCGGACTAGTATGTGAAATGGAGAAGGCAATGGCAAACCACTCCATTATAACTGCAACGAAGTCGACGTGTTTCATTACACATGATGACCACGATCCTCAGTCATTAGGGAATACGACTTGGAAGAAGAATACACTTTAAATCCGTTAAATGAATTCTTCATCGTAATTGTAAATATAAGTACAGTAAAAACATTACTGTGAAATTGTGCATGAATAGAAGTATTATATCCCACAGAATGTAGTATAACAATAAATTAAAGCTAGTGAAAATTTTAAAATGATACAACTAGCTGGATATTTAGCAATCAATCGGAATTTACATACGATTTCCTGCTCTGCAATCCGTCTGATTTTCTAGTCGCTCATTTTCAAGAAACGCCCGTGAACTGGAGTACGTTCCTGCGTCGCAGCAAATTCAGGTATCAGCATACGGCAGCGGCTTGGACCGGACACTGCAACATTCCGTCACTCTGCTATTTACACATTCTAAAAACTACAGTGCTGTGGGTGAGAATTTTAGAAAATTTAAATATTGTCACATAACTCTTGTTCTAGACATTCAATATTAAAAATTTATCAACGAATAATGATAACGCTGATAATAAATTATTAATTTCTTAAGCTTAAACACATTGGGGAAATTATACTTTTGTGAATACTTTTAACTTTTCTTCAATATCTATGATTAATTCTTTTTTCTGAAATTTACCTTAATTGGTATGATAGGAGAAATAGATACAATTTGTTTTGCATATTTTATCTGCTAAAATTTTAGTTTTTCACAGATTATGTTAATGGTCTATATGATTTTTGTGGAAAAGTGTTAAAATAAACAATATGACCTGATTCTTTTATTAATCGTGCCAAATAATAACTGCCTCTGTGACGCGGTTAACTATTCGATTTATCATTGAGGTCCCCGTTTCGATTAAGTAGCTAAATTTAGTATATTTCGGATATCAGTTGAGCTTTTTCTTATTATTACTCTTACTTTGAAAATTTGTCGCCATAGTCGCATTACTGTGTTCCAATTGCGATCAATACATCATCAATCATCATCACCTCATTACAGCTAAATATAATTTTATCTATGAAAAGTGGAAAACAACTGTTCAAGTACGTACCATTTTAATTACATGCTCCATTATTCTGTGCAGCATCAAAATTAGCCTGTGGATTGCGTACACCGACAGAGCCTCGTGCTTGGAACATAAAAGCGTGTGACGTACGGATACCCGAGTCCAGTTTCGTGTCTTGTCGATGCCGTGGATTCGGTACTTTCGCACTATTCACAATAGCACGAACAAAACTAGTGAGTACAGTTTCATCCGATTTCATGTTAGTTTCTAAATCAAAATTTGTCTTTTATCTTTTCTGTATTACTCATCTACAACTACTTTTGTCAGGCATACTAGTAAATTCATTACTTAATACATTAGTTGATATACTTGCTTGATATTAATTTCTGTTTAAACAAAGTTGTGCCTAGATTAATTTCGGTGTTACATTTGCATTAAATTTATCGGTAAATATACAAGGTGGGCCAAAAGTAATCACCCTATTGGAAGCCCAAATTAAATCACCAAACTGTGGCGGCGCCCATTTGGCAGATATCATCTTCTCGACTTGACCAATAAAATTCTAAAGGTTCAAATAAACATAATCAAAAAGCAGAACCAAAGTTTTTCATTTAGAAAAAAAAATGAGAGCCGAACAACATCGGATGACTTCTTTTAGCCCACCTTGTAGATCAAAAATTAATCTAGAAAAAGTCTTAAAATTGTTACAAATTGACAACTCTAATAATAATTATAGAAATTTCAAACGATAATTAAATAAATATGCACTTAACAGACGGATGTGGAGAAAGACCTGCGGGGAGTGGTTAAAGTCACCGTCGGCCTGGGGGGAGCGATGTGTCTAACTGCTGCAGCCTTGCAACTCTTGGCGCTGGTGCCTGGCAGGAAGCCACGGTTACCTGTTCTGCTTAAAGCCGCAACAGCGGGCACACATTCCGCTGCAATACTCACACTACTAGAATGTGATACTAGACAGGTACACATAATTATATAGATATAGTGATTACTATACCATAGTGAAGATATTTCTGATCGCATCATACACAAAATTGATACAGTTAAGACTGTTAAAAATATATTTAGATTGAGTAATGACTTTATCGTTTTAATCAAATTTGAAAGGAGGAGGCGTGTCCTGGAGCACTTGGATGGGTGTGCGCCGCGTGCTGGTGTGCTGGTTGCGCGGCTTTATGTGCCCAGCCTTTAATGCTCCAGGCTGAGTTAGCTGGAAGAGGTCAACGCGCGCCGTCGGTGGGCTTAGTCGCAGGTACCAAAAAAAAAAAGTATAAGCTCAGTAATAAATCACCCAGAAAGCCCTCTGTCAGTCAAGCGCCATTTGTTCGAACGCGAAAATACAATATAAAAACAGTTTGAAAGAATAGTAATTTGCATCAAAATATTACATTTAAGTTTAAGCCAATACGTTTACTTAATATATTTACATATATTTTTTATTCTGAGCGACCTTTAAAGTAAGTTATACGCTTGCCTGAAAAATAGTATAATCTTAAACATCATGCTCGTCGCCATAAATGTCTCGATGTCCAGTAATATTACTATGACACTGAAAATAGTATTCTTCAATTTCTAATCATGATGGTAAAGATTGTTTGGTATCTAAAATTGTGATTTAAGAAATATGGTTAACATCATTCTTGATCACGTTTTTGCACTGGAATTATTAGATGTGGTATATATATTCACGAGCCGTGATAGCTTAGTGGTTTGAACGCCCACTTTCCCCTCAGGAGGTACCGGGCCGAATCCGGCCTGCACCAATGAACTTTTGAATTTATATGCAGTCAGTATAACACCAACTAATATCACGTGCTTTGACGGTGAAAGAAAACATCGTGAGGAAACCTGAATATCTATGTCATGACCATCCGTGCTCGGACTAGTATGTGAAATGGAGAAGGCAATGGCAAACCACTCCATTATAACTGCCCAAAAGTCGTCGTGCTTTTCATTTTCACATGATGACCACGAGCCTCAGCCATGAGGAAATGCGACTTAGAAGAAGGAGATATATTCTTAAAATCGTGTAGATGTAGAAGTAAGGTGTAATATTTTTTATCAGGAGTGTGTATCCTGGCCTGGCTGACTGCTCGCCTGTGGGGTGGTGCGCCGCTGCAAATAGGGTCGGCGGCGCAGGTCGTGTGTGCAGCAGGCTGCGTTCTACTAGCTTTACTGTGCTTCGTGCTGGCACTGTGTACAACTTTGCGACTTAGAACTATAACACATAAAATACCGGCCGAGAGACGATCTTACCTTAAGGATCGGTGAGTAATCCATCAAAGAATGTTCTATTGGTTTTTCGTTTGAAAAATATAAAAAAAATCTTTATTTTGAGCACTAAATATAGCGTTATGATCGTTTTATATTCTCACTGATGGAAATTGAAACTTTCGAAAGACTGTCCGGTTGTCGAATGTCCTTGAGTTTTGAAGTGTTTTTATCTGAATATATTAGTTTTCTCATATTTCAGCCTAAGCTCAGTGGGAATAGAAGTTTTAATAGTGAGCTTATTACCGTTTAATGAAAAAAGTGAGTGAATTCAGATGAGGTAGAACTGAAACTTGATATTCTGGTTAATTTGTAATAGAATCAGATAAATTCACTATGAAAGTTGTAAATAAATAAAGAGTGAGAGTAACAGTAACAATTTAGTAAAATAAAAAATTGTTATATTAATCATAAACATTTTTTATTCTATATTTTTACATTACGTAGTAATAGGGAGAACTCTTAGGAGAGGGAAACAAATAAACGCGATTCATCTCTTTCTCTTACACCATAAACCCCATAAATAAATCTGTAGATGTCTCTATTTCGTTACGCTTTTCCGTTTCATCAAATCCAATGCCAATTGTCACCGTCGCAGAAGAAAATTTATTTTAAAAAAAACTTCTTTGTGTATAAATGTGCCGACCAAATAAGTACGGTTAAGTTGTCTATGGCACAGGGTTCACCGAAAACAACGTGTTACTTATTTACCGCTAGATATCTCCGCTTACAAGCCTTCAATGCTTTGTCAATCTATGTCAACGTCAGTAAGCAGGCGCGCGGGCGATGTTCCTGCAACCTCAAACTACTTTCAGAACACAGAAAAATATTTCGACTAAACTTGTTGATGTCAAACAGACGGAGGGTCGTCCGGCACACGTTGGCGTTGCTGTTCACAACCTCAGCAGCCCAGGCGACGGGTGTGGTGTACGTCCAGCCTGGTACCCGCCACATAGCCCACGTCGCCGCTTTCTCTGCAGCCGTACTAGCCAACGCAAGTATCATTCGCTTTAGAAATCTAAACTTGTATTATTTAAACTATACCATAACGGAATGTGTTATTTATTTATTTACTTAAAGACCTCTAACGAGGCACACACGACATGTAACAAGTCTAATCGTAACAATTATAGTTTCACTTTGCGATGTGCTCCTCAATTATAGACCACAGCATGCAAATTTAAACAACAAAAATAATAGTGAAGATGATTGAGTACAATATAGTTTACAATTTATTGGTGATTAACAGTTGCAGAACCCGTTACCTGTACCTTGAAATGTGCGCGATGTCTAGGTCATGAGTTTTTGCTAAAGAGTAGATTGATTATAAATGATACAGTTAAATATGTATTGTACTGTATCATTTATAATCAATTAACAAACTCCCCTTAATTGTAAGCGACATATGTCTTGTCTACCAGGGCTGACTTTTGGTTACCAGCAAGAATATTTTTATGTTATGACTAGATCAAAGTCGTTGATTATCTGTCCTTGTGTTTTACTACTTAAATCTTTTAATTTTCTTCTCTTATCTAAAACTCTTCAAACTATTTTATCTTAAAAACTTATAACACTTATCTACTAACGCTAGTTCCTGCTTACAAACTTTTACGGTTATATATTTATAAATGATATATATACCTTTACGCTACGCCTGTTATCCTATTCGAAACTAAAAAAAGTGAATAAAACTTGTAAACCGCTGTTCTTATTATGTATAAGAATGTTCTAGATCGTGTCTCTTAACAAACAGAAAAGAAACTAAAACAAAATCGGTTCACTTGAATAAATTCCCAATAAGAATACTATTTATGTTGGTCTTACTGATGCACAGTATGATTCGTGTATGCAACTTATTTTATATATTAGTGTTGTAAGTTTAATAAATACTTGCATTGTAGGGTGTGGCCATGCTGGTGTGTTATGTGATACACGACGACGAGTGCCTGCAGTCTGCGAAGAAAGTGCTATCACTGCCATCACACCGTGATTGGGACGGCTCCCCCGCCGGTGACACCTCACTGAGCTGTCAGTAATTTCGAGTAAATTCATTACTTTTCATTTTAAATCTCCATCAGGTCATCAGCGTAAGACTAAATCTCTGACTTAAATGCTCCGAAACGCTTGTAACTTTTAAACCGGAAGAGCTACATGGATACTCTTTCTGGACAAAATGAAGTACGGGATATGTAGATGTGAAATCCCAAATAAGAAGACTATAGCTCTTCCGGTTAAGCAGATATGAAAGGTCAAAGTTAGCACCGTGGAAGGGTGGGAAACAAAAATGAAATATTTCATTAAGAATCGAACTCTTGACCTTTGTGTCTAAAGCGTAAAAATAAGCCGCTAGACCATTCCAGGACTTTCTAATCTTATAAGGTAATAGAAACACGGATAATAAGACGAAGCATGTCGACAACAGTGCAAAGCCGTTTAGAGTGGATATCTTTGATGGAGGCCTTTGTTCAACTGTGGGCGTCTATAGGATGATGATGATGATGATGTGTCGTCGTTGAGGCATTGAATGGATCCTGTTGATTACGTTCTCACCTTAATATTTTACATGCATTGTGTTTGTAAACATTTTTCCCTGAATTCATTCCATTGAAATATTTAATGAATAACTTTCAGCGTTACGAAATTAATTATCATAGTCCATTTTACATAAGTCGTTTAAATTTAAATTTAATTTAATGATTGTAATTTACTTACCACCGTTTTTTTGCGTTGTAGCACGGCTGTGCCTGGTTCGAATCCGGGGCCACACGTGGAGTTTACTTGGTGGTAAAGTTTCTTCGAACCCATCTGATTAACTACTACCTTCATATTGTAAAACTGTTGGATGAGCAATTTTTAACATTATCAGCCTCGTTGTCACTTAACACCATGTGATATTGAGGTCAAGTGTTAGCTTAAACTTTTTCGGTAGCTTTGGTAAAGATATAAAGAATGAAGATCAGGCAAAACGCTTATTAATAAAAGATATCGCGAACAGGGGCGTTATTTTCGCTTGGCGGCCATCTTTTATTCATCTGGGAGACAACTGTCGCATACTCATTAATCCCACACGTGATGGTGTTATGTAGATGTTATGCTTAAGATTACAAATTTATCTAAACGTTTTTAGTGTACATTAAACAAGGAGGCGAAGTGGAAAGTCGCGGGGGGGTCGGTGTCCTTGAATCTTCTTCGTCACCGGTTTCCCCAGTTTCCTCGTACTGGAGAGCACCGGGCCTGGAAAGCCCCTCAGGGATGCATAGGTAATAAACCCCAAATATAACTTAAACATTTCTTTCGGTTATTTTAATTTCATATAAATTTTTTGTTTTACATTTTTTTGTTTTGTTTTATTTTAAGGTTTTATATTAGTTTATTTTTTTTTAGGTAACTAACTTATTCACTTTGTAAAAGTCGAGTTGATTTAAAGTTAAAAAAAAAATTGCAGAAGACAATCGACACCAGACAGTAGAGCTGATATAGTGCGTTGCGTAGAATTTAAGGATTCCGTGTTAACGCCGCACCGGTTCGAGTCCCGGCATATCACCACGACACACGCTGTGTGCGATCTGATACCGCAGTCACCACCACAGAAAGACTACATAGCGCGTGTCTGTCTGGAGCTTGGGGTCGTGAATACACCACCGCCGAGGGAGTCGCCGGTCCCCTTACTCACTTGCTCCGTAGACTTCGAACCTTACGCCGAGAGACGGTTCGACATTTCCAAAGAGTCCTGCTCCATTTGCGTGCAGTCCAACCCGGACGTTTCGAGGATACCGTCACCACCTATAAAGAGTTGCCTGAAGAAGAACAGCAAAAATCACGAGTTCACATCCAGCACCTCGCTGCCTTCCATGGAAGTGGTGTGCGACGAGCCCAAACTGAAATCGGATATAGAACAAGTGAACGAGCAGTGGAACAAAGCGTATGACTCACCGGAGACGAACAGGATGTTGAGTAAAATATCAAACGATTTAGATTTCCTATTGAACAGGACTAATTCACTAAACAAGAGAACACCGAACGATCATATAGAGAAAGCCCCAACTTAGAGTTCACAAGCTAAGTTATTTTTAAGTGTTAATTATAACAAATATGGAAACAGGGGTGCGCAATGCAAAACAATAGGCATTTATCTTGTAAATACTTATGGATATAACCTAAAAATAAATATTTTAAGGTCTAAAACTAAACCGGAAAATTTTCAATGAAGTTAAGTTCAAAATATATATATTTTTAAATACATCGTAAACATTAAATAACTGTAAAGAATAATTTGTAAATACTGTAAATATTACTATATAAATAACCTTCAAATAAATGTTATTTAAACTAATTAATAACTAGTATTTAAGAACATACATAGTGTTTTGTGAAAACAGTTAAAATTTTTCTTTGTTTGTCGTTTTAAATTAATTTTATCATAATATCATTGTAATTGTTACATCACATTTTATAAATATTTTAGTATATATAAAGAGTATTCTTGTTAGAAGTATTATTATATTATAAGGTATTAGTTGAAAGTCTAAAAAAGAAATCATCAAAATAGTTGAAAGGATAATGGCGGTCGATTGATCTAACGGAAATGAATACTCATATCCTTTTTAAATATCCCAATTTTATACCTTCCTCCTATGAAGATATTATCAACATCCTTTTTTACTTTTAAGTTTTATAAATGAATCTCCAATTTTTTTGAAGCAGAATCGAAAAGATGCATTAAAACGTGATGATATTTTAAATACTACATAGTATATTTCTTCGTGGCTCTATCTAGTCATATTAATTTTACCGTTCTAAATTAGTACAAATGTTTGAGGTTATAAGTGTTAGTTAGTGAAACGTTACATCAAAAAAATTAAATCGAAAATCTTTACTAATAATACTAATTAGTGTTATTTGTACATTTACAGTATTAAAGTTTAAATTGTAACCAAAACATGTTTGTTATTTTTAAAACAAATTAACAACTTATTCATATATGCGTGTGATTTTAGTTGACTAATTTTTTTGTGTACACAAATGAAATATTACAATTTTTTTGAGTATATAAATCCTAAACCTGTTTTAATATAAAAAAATAACATACTAAATATATTACAAAGAATAAGTTGTGTTATCTAAGAATACATTTCTTCAATAAACCATTCTGGAGTGAATTTTATATATGGATCCGTTATGAAAAATGTTTTAGACCATATTTTAAATAATTATTTATGTAAATAAACAAAATAATAGTTAAGATATACTGTACGAATTATAATTTACATTAAAATGTATATACGATATATTTTTATTTATAAATAAATTTTTTACAATTTATATTCTGTTTCATTTTATACTGTGGGGTTGCTTACTATTTAATATTACTACTTGTCTACGACTGCCACTGTTTACTATTTTAATCTGTTAAAATAATACTGCAGTTTAACAGTTTGAGTTGTGTAAATATTTCACTTAATCATTATGATCGCAGATGAATATAAATCTTTATAAATTTTAGATCTATTTAACTAAAAAAGAAGTTTTCCAACATAAAGAGATCGCGAACAGCAACTAGTTTTATATTATACATGAAGATATATGAAATACCATATTTTTTATATACTATATAAAGAAAGTTGTATTGAATTTAGACTAATGTATAAAAAATCCGAACCAAAAACAGATTCTCCAGTCGTTGTTTATCACATACATTATAAGTAAATAGATTGATATGTTGTTTGGTAAAACAAAAACTCGTGTTCCCTTATTAGAATCTATTTGAACATGTTCATGGAACCGGATTATTCAAGTACGTAATAATCTATCATTTTGACTGTCAGCTGGCACAACTGTCATATTGAATTATTTCCTTGTAAATGAACTACACACGTGTGAGCCGCGGGGTAATGATCCAGAGGACTAATCTTAAGCAGTTATCTTTGTTTGTAACTTTAATCAGTTTCTAATTTATTACTTAATTTACATCCATAGAAAAATATACAGATGCGAAGTTTTCTTTTTTTTATTATCATAAACTGTTAATGAAATGATAATTAGAATTCTTAAGAAGAAATTCGAAAGAGTATTATAAATAGTAAGTTCTTGAATCATTAATAAAGCTAAAATTATATTTTTACTAGATATTAAACAATACGTAAGTATAATCAAATATTGAGGTACTGATGACATAGTACTCCATAATTTAACTTAGTTACTAGTAAGTTAAATATTACTCCTATTTTTTATACAATATAACCCTGTTTGTCTATTATGGTTTTGTTTGCGTGGAAGACAAATGTTTGCCTAGGAAATAATATTTGACTTTACTTATTTTCGTAGTACGTGAACGAAATCAGTGATTGTTGTTATAAGACGGTTCTTTATAGAAATTCATAGCGAAAATATTAAAAATGTTCAATGTTAAATTAAAAAACTAAATAATGCCTTTAAATATCATACTCCAATAAACAATTTATGGTATTCAAAATCTTTAAGCGTTAATGATAGAAATGAATTTAGATTTATAATTGACAATAAAATTATCATTCTTATTAATTTGTCTTCTAATAGAGGGCGTTAATTAAAATGTTGAATAATATTATCATATTTTATGATTCGTGTTTTACTGAGTAATTCGATTAGTAACAATTAAAATTATCAACCTGCAAATATTAAAAATTTTAACCAGAACGCGTTAAATCTTAAATGTGATGTAAATTTTCAGTCTTTTATCATCAACCGACAAAATAAAGAAAATCAACATAAAGATATTCGATTCAAACATCATACGGTATTTAGATTAATGAAGTTTAAACTTTACTGTGTATCAGTTTGAAGGACTCTGTAGTTAGTAAAATTATTTAAGGTGACGTGTCTCTAGGCGATGAATAGGTAAAACAAAGAGTTTACTTACAGTAAGATAGTTTTGATCGTTCGGACGTTTAGTTAGGTAAAAAGTTATGTAAAATAGTTGACTACTAATTCACTAGATAAAATTCTAGATGTTACTATCCATCGGTGTGTAAAGATCGTCGGGTGTATCACTGATGCAACTCAAACATTAAGTCCGAAGGCTATACGGGCAGCTGTTAGTTCAGTGGTTGGTTAAGACATGTTTCACTCGTCGTAACCCTCCATTTTCGAGTTGCCTTTCCTTTCGATAGTAACTATTTGCCTACAACCACACAAAGCGAAATATATAGTAACATATGTTGAGTTACTTACAAATGTAGGGAATCGACTTAATGTTAACACCTTTGAATGATTGCTTAGTTTCACAAACATTATTTTGATTTAAGTTGAATTGTTACATTAAAATTCTCTTCTTCTTCTTCTTCTAAGTCGTATTTCCCCAAGACTGAGAGTCGTGGTCGTCATGTGTGATGAAACACACGACGACTTACTTGGCAGTTATAATGGAGTGGTTTGCCGTTGCCTTCTCCATTTCACATACTAGTCCGAGCACGGATGGTCACGACATAAATATGTATGTTTCCTCACGATGTTTTCCTTCACCGTCAAAGCACGTGAAATTAATTGGTGTTTTATGCTAACTGCACATTAATTGAAAAAATCATTGGTGCAGGTCGGATTCGAACCCGGTACATTCGCAGTGGAAGGCCGGCGTTCAAACCACTAGGCTATCACGGCTCTCATTAAAATTAGAAATCTTAAAATAATCAAAACGAAATTTTTCATATAATCGAAACTAATTGTAGTGATTCATTGTGTTTCAGATTTGTTAGGCAATTAAATTATTTTAGTTTGTCCTGTTTTAAAAGAAAGCATCAAGAATATCATTATCGTTAATGATTGTGTGTCACTTCGATTACAATAATACATCAACGCTTTGTTTATGCGTGTGTGGTTTTATTTCTTCACAATTTATATGTTTATATGTCGTTAAGGAACAACAAATGAAGCCGTGAATCGCTGGTGTATCTCCTCGCACGCGATGTTTATTACTTTAAGTACGTAGGGAAAGCCGTGCTCGCTCTTGGCGTTTGGCACATTGTGCGTCGTAAAAAATTGGCAAGTTGACAAATCGCTCCACGCAGTTTTAGCTACGGGGACGTTAAAATGTAAATATCGATCAGAGTTCGTAGTTTTTATAACAAATTACAATTTGACATTGAAAACGTGTAGATATTTACAGAATGTATGAGAAAAGTGAAAGATAGACACCAAAGGTGCGCTAATTTTTATAGATATCGAAACAAGCATATATTAAAAAGGACACAACAAAAACAGACGAGTTCTGATAAGAAAATAAAAAAAACGAAAGGGAAAGAAGGAATCTGTTTGTCTCTGTGAAAAATAATATGTAAAACTGGACCGTTTGAAGTGGGGATCTTTGTCCAACAATGGGCATATATCGGCTAATGATAATAAAAGTATCTTACTACAAGGTTATTGAAATATTACACATTCAATCGGTTATATAATTTTTTGAATATCATAATTCTTTCAATAACAAAAGGATTATTTGTTACTATTTTTAGTTAATGTTCCCATTATTGAGACTCTGATTATTCTCCCACAGGGCAAGGTTAAGGATGTTTAATATTCTTTTTAGTTTTTAACAGATTTTTGAAGCGGTGCCTAACACAATACGGTTAATGGCTATTAATAAGCTAATGAATTATTCCTCCCTTCAATTTTAACTTTCCTAATACAATTCCCATCATCAACTCCTAGACTATACCTAAAACAATTTGAGAACTCCCAAGTTGTTTAACTAAACAAAAATATCGGCTCTTCATTAATACTGACGGACTGTATTCATTTCTCTTTACTAATTTTCCGAATACAACTTTATGAATTCGTTATTTCTTCCTTTACTGATGTTAGAATGGAGTTGCTAATGAGTTTTCGTTTCACTTATGCTTTTGTGGTTAGTTATTTGTTGTGATCTTTTCTCTAAAATATCTCTTAATTATATATATTTACCTATCGTTATAAAATGTTTTTAACGACGACATTTATTTTAGGCGCCAGAATATCGAATTACAGATACAATTGTTTTAATATAATGACATCGATACGTTTGATAAAAATTGAGAGGAAAATCTAATTTCAAACGCCAGAGATCACGTTACTTGTTACTTTTCAATTTGTAATGTGATCAATCATTCATTATTACATCTAATGGAACTGAAGAGGCTCTTGAGTAGTTTGTTTATTATTAACACTTGTATATGTTATCTGAAATAGTTTGATTTTGATTAGAAATTGTTATGTCATTTTATTAAGGTACTTCTTTCATACAACAACGAAAACATGTCAGAAATGTTTACACAACTTTTTAGCCTAAATTAAAATAAATCTGATAAGGTGTATCTATTACTAGAGAGTACTGAACAGCATGCACAATATGTTGCAGTGTATATGATCGTAACTAACATAACATTGTTATATTCAAGATTTTCATTTATAGACATCGCTTCGTCTATAAAGATAATATACTATGCCCTGCGGTTACAAGCCTGAGCCTGGGTATAACCATAGCCTATTTTTACTTCCCAGCAGTAATGTATGAATATTAACATATTCCTGACAGGAGTGTCAGTGCCTGGTAAATCTCAATGTGAAGAGCGCAATGAAGTGCTGCGTAAACATATTAACATAAGGTTAAGCTCGTTAAAATAATACAGAACTTTTCACATATACGATCTGAAGGCGTTCAAAAAGTTATTCACATTTTCTCCCGAATAAATCTTCAAGTTACCAAGATCCTTCAAGTTCAAGTATCAAACGTTTGCTTTACGGAAAATCAAATTTTCGAGTACACAATTTGCGAAATGATTGTTTTATTCACTATTCAATAATAAGCGATAAAAGATAAGTTTATTTTAGAATATATGAAAGGAAATAGCAACCTTTTTTTTCTGTAGTATTAACAAAATTCTATTATTAGTAAGTAGGTGGACTGAACAATTGTGAAAGTAGATTATATCTTGAACAAAGTTGAAACTTTTTCTTTGTTTGTTTATAGATCATAAGTGTAAACACCTTACATCATACAATAGACTAAGAAACTTGTAATAGTAAGAATCAAAATGTGTTGTTTATATTGAATAACTCCCAGTAATTTCTGTGAGAAAAAGGAAATGAGTTACAATCACATTTTCGTGATTAATGATTCAACAGTGAAAGAGAAAGTCTCTTTTGACAATGATAAATAAGATTTCATATAAAAGTTAATTCAATAAAAGAAATATGAAGAATCTGCTTTACTTAAAACAAATAATTGATAATGTTCGTCTCAAAATCCACTACGAGTCAACTTTTTACGTAAGACTTAACTCAAACTTCAATAAATCTTTATGATTGAAAGTGTTCTTAAATATTATCTATTAAAACTTTCAGTATACTTTTTATTATAAATGTTACATATACCTAAGTTGTTGAAAATTTGTCGTCAAGTAGTGCATTGTGTTCGTTTGAATTAAATTGTGACTAGTTTAAAAACCAAGTTTATGCTTATTAAGCTTATTTTCTCTTCTATTTGGTAACTCCGATCTATTAAGTAATTCTTCATTAAGTAAGTCTTCCTCTTTCCTTCTTCTGTTATTCTTACATACTCCTCTGTCTACAGACCTACTGTCTACAGATCTTTGTGTAGATTGTAACTTATAATTATGTATTTAATAATAAAAATTTTATTATTAAATTTGAACTGAACTGAAAAGTCGTAACTAAAGGACTTGTTTCGACGGGCCTTATTTCCTGTTGGCAATAAAACCGCCCTCAGCGCTCCCATCCAGCGACGGCCCCATTCAATTATCAAGTAGTTTAAAACTTTTAAAAAGTCCCACTTTCGAATAACTTCACTAGTTTCCTGCGAAACTGGCATTCATGAGTTTTCTTAAAAGGTGATTTGTGAATAATGACTTCTTGCCTGCAAATACTTCTCAAGTTTAAAATAAATTTAGGAATAGTCATTTTTATTTTGTGTAGATACTTAACAAGCCTACACTTATATTTATGTATGTTTTATTATTGGATTGCTAAGTTACCTATACTGAATCTAAGATATGTTATAAACGATAGTTTAAAAACGAAAGCATAAGATCCACGACATTAACTTACAAAACTATTATCGAAAAGGTAATGACAACAGAAGTAATAAGCACATGCTCTTCCTGCTCTAAAACAGACAAGAAGACAACAAGTAGTACATAGCCTAAAATGACTAACGTTTTTAGATTCTTAAACAATTCTTGTGATAGTTAAGTTTCGATACTCCAGTAATTTCATTAGCTATATTTCTTCAATTTGAAACACTGTATATTTGCACACTAATAGTTATAGGCAGAAATTTTTAAGTAAAAACCTAAAAGTTAGTGCTAAAATTGATTGTACAGTTGACACAGCCATCTTCCAATTACAAGTTTCATTAAACAAATTTTGTTCCTGTTCATTTTTATAGTGCCATTACAGAACTGATTCATTGTGGTAATTGAGTCATTGTTTACATAACGGAGCATTAAAAACGTAACAAATATACTTTATTTAGTCGTTCATTACGCAGTTAATGGGTGTGCAGTTGTTTACTCCCGCAAACTTTCGTTTCTATTTATAGATAATGTATTAATACGAGCGCAGAATTTTAGCAGTCGTTGGCCTCTTTGTTTTATACTCAACTGTATTTGTATTGTATATTAAGTATACCGCCAATATAATATGTGCAGTGTACATTTGAAATTAATATATTTGATGCGCTATATTCAATTTGGTCGCTTCATCTTTTAGATGAAAGAAAAACTATTAAATACCTGTAAATATGATTGATAAAAGCACCGCTGTCATTATTCCTTCTCTTAAATAGTATTATGCAAACATTACTGTATTCCAGTTATAAATTATGTTTATAAACTGCTTGAGTTTTTATTTTCTGATTATATGATACGTCAAATGACAAAATTTGTGTTCGTAATGAACTGAAATCAATTTTATGATGATATATGAAATTAAAACATCGCCTAATGAACATTATAATATAATCCATTATGTTTTCATTGTTCGATCCGTTGTGATGTTAATTAGCAAAACCATAAATCTTTCGCTGTGAGAAGACGGTGTTGTTTTTCATTATAACAGTTAAATTAAACTATCTGGGGCTACATGTATGTAAAGTGTGTAGCCGCTAGAAATGTCGCCTTAGCGTAACGAATATATGAAGGGTAAAGTAAATTCTTGTTAGAGTATTTTGTCTGTTTGTATAACCAAAATTAACAGTTTTCTTCCTCTTAACTCAATTGAATGTTTACACGATTGTTAAATCAATATTAACAAAATTTTCTCATTGTTCCTTTTAAATAATTACCTCAACGAATAGATTTCAATAGAACTTTTACTGTAAGATATATACAGATTAAATCTTAACGTACATATTCATTAAGAAACAAGTTTTGCTGACGTTAACCTGATAGGATGATATACACTGCATCAAATTATTCTCGATACTTACGAGATATATATAAAAGTTCTAATAATATTTGGTATGTTTTGTTAGTTGTAAAATTGTTTTTATTTTTAGTGTTTTTGAGTCATCAATGTAAGTTTGTGAACGAACATTTTTTCTTTCTTACTCTCCCACAAGCCTACCACTAGTAAAAGGTTCTACGCAAAACAAAATAGTGAACAAGTTCGTCTTCCGTTTTATTGGCAAGACACCAACCAGCAAGTCACGAATGACAATAATATCGTTGCCTGGGACAAACAGTAAATATAGTAGCATGAACTTATTTCTATCTTTTGAAAATTGTTCTCGGCATGATATCATACAACTCATACATTGTATTCTTTGTTTAGTATATAGAGAAAACAAAAATGTATGTAATATGTTTCTTCATTAAGTAACCTAATAAAATGCTAGATATCTGAAATGATAAATGAAGATGTAGCCATTAAAATTGTAATGGTAATGAAACTTAACTTGTTTGTATTTAGGCGATAATCGCAATGTGGCATGGTGTCAGCATCTTAAAGTGATTATTAACCATGAGGTCCGTCGTTCTCTATTCGTTTCTTTGTATAAAAAACAATGTTTGTCCTCAATGTGAATATGTAGTTATTTGTCTGTTAATATAGTAGACCGGTCGCTGTCACTTACTTGACATGGGTCCCTGACGACGTAACATCGTCAAGGTTGCTACGGATTACTAATATACAGTAAAAAAAACCAATTTTTTCCTAACTCCAGAAACTGGTATTTTTCATGTCATCAACTGTGTGGATATAATTAATGAAGTATTTTGTTTGCTAAAAATCTACTACAGTTTTCTTTGTTCCTTTTGCTGTAATTCGGTAGCTTTCTCTCGCAAGTCATGGCTATAATCTATCACACTAACCATATATGTATTAATGGATATCACATATCCTTGAAAGCTGTTGTTGTCAGGACATGTGACGTTTTTCTTCATCAGTAACTGAGGCTCTATATAGATCTAATCCACGCTTCTGTTACTGACATTGCTTCAACAGTTCGTTACTAATTGTATACTACATGTTTTAATTGTTACCTTACATAAATATAAACGAAAACATTTGCTTAAGTAAATTCTTTATTATGGTGCTGGAAGAACGTAAATGCTCATAAATTATTTTGCTGACGCGTGTCTCATTATGACGCTGTCCACCTTTCGAACCAAAACCCGTGTCTAATATTGGTCCGACCTTTTTTGCCTTTGGAAATTATTTAAAAAGTCAAAGCTCCCTTTTTTTCATTTGCTTCGATTGGTCCATTTCTTCTAGATTATTCCATTGTCGTGATAAATTATTTTCTTAGTATAACTGAGCATCGTTTAAACTTTTTTTATTTGACAAAGCGACGAGACGAGCATGGCGTTCACCTGATGGTTATACACCTGTCTATAATAACGTGACGTTAGTTAAGATGGTATACACTGCACCACATTGCGCTCTTCGCCTTGAGACATGTGTTAAGTCTCGTTACCACAGTAATTTCACTAGCTTACAACTCCCTTCCATCCGGAACACAGTAATGTTTGCACTCTACTGTTTGGCGGCTAAACTAGTCACTGTGGTGGTACCTATCTAGACGGTTTTCGGTAACAGAGACCTGCCACCAGTAAACTATTACTTTTAAAGGGCTAGAACGGTTTAATTTGTATGTAAATACTAAATGAAAAGATAAAATATAGAAAAATTATCAAATATTGATTAAGTTTTTTAAATGAATGATGAAAGTAAAGATACTTTACCAGGTGGCAGGTCTCTGTTGCCGGAGAACGTCTGGACGGGTACCACCGCAGCTCCTATTTCAACCGCCAAATAGTAGTGTGCAAACATTACTGTGTTCCGGTTTGAAGGGCGCTGTAGCTAGTGTAATTACTGGGGTAACGAGGCTTAACACCTTATGTCTCAAGGCGACGAGCGCAATGTGGTGCAGTGTGTACCATCTTAACTAGCACCACGTTGTCATGGGCAAGCGTATCACTTACCATCAGGTGAACGTCTTGCTCGTCTCGTCGCATAGTAGCATAAAGAAAAAAAAAGATACATTGGTAACAGATTATCACTTATATAATGCAGCAAATTCACTTAAAATAGTCTGGTAGTAGGTTGTAATATTAAACGCGAAGGTGCTTGCCAGTGAAAACATACCTATAATTTATCCTCTAGTAGTAAATAAAGAAAAGTCGAAAGGTCAAAAAGCAGTCTAACGTAACTCGTTCACCTTCATACTGCGAATGGAAATTGGAATAAAAGATCTATAGGTGTAAGGTGACGTATGAAATTTCAAAGACGGAGCAATTTATCCTGGCCTACTCTAGTAATAGAAACAAATAGCACTCCGTCCCTGAGAAATGTTTGGCAATAACGACCATCCCGCCCTGGATAAACTGTTACGTTATACAAAATGACTAAAACATATGGACATTGTTTTTATACGTACAATTTGTAAGAATATGTTTTGTAAAAGAATATTTAGATTTTTGTTAACGATTCACATGCTAACATTAAAAGAGTATGTGTTAGGACTAAAAAAATCCAATAATTTAAATAATAACTGTTAAAACTAACAAACAAAAGTATAGCTGATGTTTGTTTCTTCTTTTAATACGGTCATAAAAAAAAAAAAAAAAAAAAAAAAAAAAAAAAAAAAAAAAAAAAAAAAAAAAAAAAAAAAAAAAAAAAAAAAAAAAAAAAAAAAAAAAAAAAAAAAAAAAAAAAAAAAAAAAAAAAAAAAAAAAAAAAAAAAAAAAAAAAAAAAAAAAAAAAAAAAAAAAAAAAAAAAAAAAAAAAAAAAAAAAAAAAAAAAAAAAAAAAAAAAAAAAAAAAAAAAAAAAAAAAAAAAAAAAAAAAAAAAAAAAAAAAAAAAAAAAAAAAAAAAAAAAAAAAAAAAAAAAAAAAAAAAAAAAAAAAAAAAAAAAAAAAAAAAAAAAAAAAAAAAAAAAAAAAAAAAAAAAAAAAAAAAAAAAAAAAAAAAAAAAAAAAAAAAAAAAAAAAAAAAAAAAAAAAAAAAAAAAAAAAAAAAAAAAAAAAAAAAAAAAAAAAAAAAAAAAAAAAAAAAAAAAAAAAAAAAAAAAAAAAAAAAAAAAAAAAAAAAAAAAAAAAAAAAAAAAAAAAAAAAAAAAAAAAAAAAAAAAAAAAAAAAAAAAAAAAAAAAAAAAAAAAAAAAAAAAAAAAAAAAAAAAAAAAAAAAAAAAAAAAAAAAAAAAAAAAAAAAAAAAAAAAAAAAAAAAAAAAAAAAAAAAAAAAAAAAAAAAAAAAAAAAAAAAAAAAAAAAAAAAAAAAAAAAAAAAAAAAAAAAAAAAAAAAAAAAAAAAAAAAAAAAAAAAAAAAAAAAAAAAAAAAAAAAAAAAAAAAAAAAAAAAAAAAAAAAAAAAAAAAAAAAAAAAAAAAAAAAAAAAAAAAAAAAAAAAAAAAAAAAAAAAAAAAAAAAAAAAAAAAAAAAAAAAAAAAAAAAAAAAAAAAAAAAAAAAAAAAAAAAAAAAAAAAAAAAAAAAAAAAAAAAAAAAAAAAAAAAAAAAAAAAAAAAAAAAAAAAAAAAAAAAAAAAAAAAAAAAAAAAAAAAAAAAAAAAAAAAAAAAAAAAAAAAAAAAAAAAAAAAAAAAAAAAAAAAAAAAAAAAAAAAAAAAAAAAAAAAAAAAAAAAAAAAAAAAAAAAAAAAAAAAAAATCTCCTGAACAGAACCGTCACCCTGGTTTCCTAGATTCTGGTTTCTGATTCTGGTTTCTAGATTCTGGTTTCTAGATTCTGGTTTCTGTTTCTAGATTCTGGTTTCTGGTTACTGGTTTTCTGGTTACTGGTTTTCTGGTTTCTAATTCTGGTTTCTAGATTCTGGTTACTGGTTTTCTGGTTACTGGTTTTCTGGTTTCTAATTCTGGTTTCTAGATTCTGGTTACTGGTTTTCTGGTTCTAGATTCTGGTTTCTGTTTCTAGATTCTGGTTTCTAGATTCTGGTTTCTAGATTCTGGTTTCCTGGTTTTCTGGTTTCTAATTCTGGTTTCTAGATTCTGGTTTCTGGTTTCTGTTTCTAGATTCTGGTTTCTAGATTCTGGTTTCTAGATTCTGGTTTCTAGATTCTGGTTACTGGTTTTCTGGTTTCTAATTCTGGTTTCTGGTTTCTAGATTCTGGTTTCTGTTTCTAGATTCTGGTTTCCTGGTTTTCTGGTTTCTAATTCTGGTTTCTAGATTCTGGTTTCTGGTTCTAGATTCTGGTTTCTAGATTCTGGTTTCTGTTTCTAGATTCTGGTTTCTAGATTCTGGTTTCTAATTCTGGTTTCTGGTTTCTATATTCTGGTTTCTGTTTCTAGATTCTGGTTCTGGTTTCTGGTTACTGGTTTTCTGGTTCTAGATTCTGGTTTCCTGGTTTTCTGGTTCTAGATTCTGGTTTCTAGATTCTGGTTTCCTGGTTTTCTGGTTTCTAATTCTGGTTTCTAGATTCTGGTTTCTGGTTACTGGTTTTCTGGTTACTGGTTTTCTGGTTACTGGTTTTCTGGTTCTAGATTCTGGTTTCTAGATTCTGGTTTCTAGATTCTGGTTTCTGGTTTCTAATTCTGGTTTCTGGTTTCTGGTTTCTATATTCTGGTTTCTGGTTTCTGTTTCTGGTTTCTATATTCTGGTTTCTGGTTTCTAATTCTGGTTTCTGGTTCTAGATTCTGGTTACTGGTTTTCTGGTTTCTAATTCTGGTTTCTAATTCTGGTTTCTAGATTCTGGTTTCTGGTTTCTAGATTCTGGTTTCTAGATTCTGGTTTCTAGATTCTGGTTACTGGTTTTCTGGTTTCTAATTCTGGTTTCTAGATTCTGGTTCTGGTTTCTAGATTCTGGTTTCTAGATTCTGGTTCTGGTTTCTAGATTCTGGTTTCTGGTTCTAGATTCTGGTTTCTGGTTACTGGTTTTCTGGTTCTAGATTCTGGTTTCTAGATTCTGGTTACTGGTTTTCTGGTTTCTAATTCTGGTTTCTAGATTCTGGTTCTGGTTTCTAGATTCTGGTTTCTAGATTCTGGTTTCTGGTTACTGGTTTTCTGGTTACTGGTTTTCTGGTTCTGGTTTCTAGATTCTGGTTTCTAGATTCTGGTTACTGGTTTTCTGGTTTCTGTTTCTGGTTTCTGTTTCTAGATTCTGGTTTCTGGTTTCCTAGATTCTGGTTCTGGTTTCTAGATTCTGGTTTCCTGGTTTTCTGGTTACTGGTTTTCTGGTTTCTGGTTTCTGTTTCTGGTTTCTATATTCTGGTTTCTGGTTTCTAATTCTGGTTTCTAGATTCTGGTTACTGGTTTTCTGGTTCTAGATTCTGGTTTCTAGATTCTGGTTTCTAGATTCTGGTTACTGGTTTTCTGGTTTCTAATTCTGGTTTCTGGTTTCTGGTTACTGGTTTTCTGGTTTCTAATTCTGGTTTCTAGATTCTGGTTACTGGTTTTCTGGTTCTAGATTCTGGTTTCTGGTTTCTAGATTCTGGTTCTGGTTTCTGGTTCTGGTTTCTAGATTCTGGTTACTGGTTTTCTGGTTTCTGGTTTCTAGATTCTGGTTTCTAGATTCTGGTTTCTAGATTCTGGTTTCCTGGTTTTCTGGTTACTGGTTTTCTGGTTTCTAATTCTGGTTTCTAGATTCTGGTTTCTAGATTCTGGTTTCTAGATTCTGGTTTCTAGATTCTGGTTTCTAGATTCTGGTTCTGGTTTCTAGATTCTGGTTACTGGTTTTCTGGTTACTGGTTTTCTGGTTTCTGTTTCTAGATTCTGGTTTCTAATTCTGGTTTCTGGTTACTGGTTTTCTGGTTCTGGTTTCTAGATTCTGGTTTCTGGTTCTAGATTCTGGTTACTGGTTTTCTGGTTCTAGATTCTGGTTTCTAGATTCTGGTTACTGGTTTTCTGGTTCTGGTTTCTAGATTCTGGTTTCTAATTCTGGTTTCTGTTTCTAGATTCTGGTTTCTAGATTCTGGTTTCTTCTGGTTTCTGGTTACTGGTTTTCTGGTTTCTAATTCTGGTTTCTAGATTCTGGTTTCTAGATTCTGGTTTCTGTTTCTGGTTTCTGGTTTCTGGTTTCTGGTTTCTTCTGGTTTCTGGTTTCTGGTTTCTGGTTTATGGTTACTGGTTTCTAGGTTCTGGTTTCTGTTTCTGGTTTCTGATTCTGGTTTCCTAGATTCTGGTTTTCTGGTTTCTGGTTTCTGGTTTCTGGTTTCGGTTTCTGGTTTCAGATTCTGGTTTCTGTTTCTAGATTCTGTTTCTAGATTCTTGTTTCTGGTTTCTAGATTCTGTTTCTGGTTTCTGGATTCTGGTTTCTGGTTTCTGTTTCTGGTTTCTTCTGGTTTCTAATTCTGGTTTCTAGATTCCTGGTTTTCTGGTTTCTAGATTCCTGGTTTTCTGGTTTTTAGATTCTGGTTTCTGGTTCTGGTTCTGGTTTCTGTTTCTAGATTCTGTTTCTAGATTCTGGTTTCTGATCTCTGGTTTCTAGATTCTGTTTCTGGTTTCTGGTTCTAGATTCTGTTTCTGGTTTTTAGTTTCTGGTTTCTGATTCTGGTTTCTAGATTCTGGTTTCTGGTTTCTAGATTCTGGTTTCTAAATTCTGGTTTCTTCTGGTTTCTAGATTCTGGTTCTGGTTTCTGGTTTCTGGTTTCTATATTCTGGTTTCTTCTTCTGGTTTCTGGTTTCTAGATTCTGGTTTCTGGTTTCTAGATTCTGGTTTCAGGTTTCTAGATTCTGATTTCTGGTTTCTAGATTCTGGTTTCTAGTTTCTAGATTCTGGTTTCTAGGTTCTGGTTTCTAGATTCTGGTTTTTGGTTTCTAGATTCTGGTTTCTGGTTTCTGGTTTCTAGATTGTGGTTTCTGGTTTCTGGATTCTGGTATCTAGATTCTGGTTTCTGGTTTATGGTTACTGGTTTCTAGTTTCTGGTTTCTGGTTTCTGAATTCTGGTTTCTAGATATAGTTTCTGGTTTCTGGTTTCTAGATTCTGGTCACTGGTTTCTGGTTTCTGGTTTTCTGGTTTCTGGTTTCTGGTTTCTAGATTCTGGTTTCTGGTTTCTAGATTCTGGTTTCTAGTTTTTAGATTCTGGTTACTGGTTTTCTGGTTTATGGTTTCTGGTTCTGGTTCTGGTTACTGGTTTTCTAGATTCGGTTTCTGGTTTCTTGGTTTCTGGTTTCTGGTTTCTTCTGGTTTCTAAGATTCTGGTTTCCTGGTTTTCTGGTTACTGGTTTCTGGTTTCTAGATTCTGGTTTCTAAATTCTGGTTTCTGGTTTCTGGTTTCTGGTTTCTAGATTCTGGTTTCTAGGTTCTGGTTTCGGTTTCTGGTTTCTGGTTTCTAGTTCTGGTTTCTGGTTTCTAATTCTGGTTTCTGGTTTCTAGTTTCTAGATTCTTGTTTCTGGTTTCCTGGTTTTCTGGTTTCTGGTTTCTTGATTCTGGTTTCTGATTCTGGTTTCTGTTTCTAGATTCTTGTTTCTGGTTTCTGATCTCTGGTTTCTGGTTTCTGGATTCTGGTTTCCTGGTTTTCTAGATTCTGGTTTCTGGTTCTAGATTCTTGGTTTCTGGTTCTAGATTCTGTTTCTAGATTCTGGTTTTTGGTTTCTAGATTCTGGTTTCGGTTTCTAGATTCTGGTTCTGGTTTCTAGTTTTTGGTTTCTGGTTACTGGTTTCTGGTTTCTATATTCTGGTTTCTGGTTTCTAGGTTCTGGTTTCTGGTTTCTAAGATTCTGGTTTCTAGGTTCTGGTTTCTTTCTGGTTTCTATATTCTGGTTTCTGGTTTCTGGTTTCTAGTTTCTAGATTCTGGTTCTGGTTTCTAGTTTCTAGATTCTGGTTTCGGTTTCTGGTTTCTTCTGGTTTCTAGATTGTGGTTTCTAGTTTTTGGTTTCTGGTTACTAGTTTCTGGTTTCTGGTTTCTAGATTCTAGTTTCTAGGTTCTGGTTTCTAGATTCTGGTTTCTAGGTTCTGATTTCTGGTTTCTAGATTCTGGTTTCTGGTTTCTAGATTGTGGTTTCTGGTTTCGAGATTGTGGTTTCTGGTTTCTAGAATCTGGTTTCTAGATTCTGGTTTCTGATCTCTGGTTTCTGGATTCTGGTTTTTGGTTTGTGGTTTCCTGGTTTTCTGGTTTCTAGATTTGGTTTCTGGTTTCTGTTTCTAGATTCTTGTTTCTGGTTTCTAGTTTCTGGTTTCTGGTTTCTGGTTTCTTCTGGTTTCTGGTTCTGGTTTCTGGTTTCTAGATTCTGGTTCTGGTTTCTAGATTCCTGGTTTTCTAGATTCTGGTTACTGTTTCTGGTTTCTGGTTTCTGGTTTCTAGATTCCTGGTTTTCTAGTTTCTAGGTTCTGATTCTGGTTTCTTCTGGTTTCTAGATTCTGGTTTCGGTTTCTAGATTCTGGTTACTGGTTTCTGGTTTCTGGTTTCTGGTTTATGGTTACTGGTTTCTAGTTACTGGTTTCTGGTTTCTTCTGGTTTCTGGTTTCTGGATTCTGGTTTCTAGATTCTGTTTCTGGTTTCTGGTTTCTAGATTCTGGTTTCCTGGTTTTCTAGATTCCTGGTTTTCTGGTTTCTAGAATTCTGGTTTCTAGGTTCTGGTTTCTTCTGGTTTCTAGATTCTGGTTTCTGGTTTCTAGATTCGGTTTCTGGTTTCTGATTCTGGTTTCTGGTTCTAGATCTGGTTTCTAGATTCTGGTTACTGGTTCTGGTTTCTGTTTCTGGTTTCTAGATTCCTGGTTTTCTGGTTTCTAATTCTGGTTTGTGGTTTTTTGGTTTCTAGGTTCTGGTTTCTAGATTCTGTTTCTGGTTTCTAGATTCTTGTTTCTGGTTTCTAGATTCTGGTTTCTGGTTTCTGGTTTCTGGTTTATGGTTTCTGGTTTCTAGATTGTGGTTTCTGGTTTCTGGATTCTGGTATCTAGATTCTGGTTTCTGGTTCTGGTTTCTGGTTTCTAGATTCTGGTTCTGGTTTCTGGTTTCTGGTTTCTGGTTTCTAATTCTGGTTTCTGGTTTCTAGATATAGTTTCTGGTTCTGGTTTCTGGTTTCTGGTTTCTGGTTTCTGGTTTCTAGATTCTGGTTTCTGGTTTCCTAGATTCTGGTTTCTAGGTTCTGATTCTGGTTTCTGTTTCTGGTTTCTAGATTGTGGTTTCTGGTTTCTAGTTTTTGGTTTCTGGTTTCGGTTTCTGGTTTCTAGATTCTGGTTTCTAGATTCTGGTTTCTGATCTCTGTTTTCTGGTTTCTAGATTCCTGGTTTTCTAGATTCTGGTTTCTAGATTATGGTTTCTGGTTTCTTCTAGATTCTGGTTTCTGGTTTCTAGATTATGGTTTCTAGATTCTGGTTTCTAGGTTCTGGTTTTCTGGTTTCTGTTTCTAGATTCTGGTTTCTAGGTTCTGATTCTGGTTTCTAGGTTCTGGTTTCTTGTTTCTGGTTTCTAATTCTGGTTTCTTGTTTCTAGATTCCTGGTTTTCTGGTTACTGGTTTCTGTTTCTGGTTTCTAGATTCGGTTTCTGGTTTCTAGGTTCTGATTCTGGTTTCTGGTTTCTAGATTCGGTTTCTGGTTTCTAGATTCTGGTTCTGGTTTCTAGATTCTGGTTTCTAGATTCTGGTTTCTTCTGGTTTCTGGTTTCTAGATTGTGGTTTCTGGTTTCTGGTTTCTGGTTTCCTGGTTTTCTGGTTACTGGTTTCTGGTTTCTGGTTTCTAGATTCTGGTTTCTGGTTCTAGGTTCTGGTTTCTCGATTCTGGTTTCTAGATTCTGGTTTTCTGGTTTCTTAGATTCTGGTTTCTGTTTCTGGTTTCCTAGATTCTGGTTTTTGGTTTCTGGTTTCTAGATTCTGTTTCTGGTTTCTAGATTCTGGTTTCTAGATTCTGGTTTCTGATCTCTGGTTTCTGGTTTCTGGATTCTGGTTTTTGGTTTCTGGTTTCTGTTTCTAGATTTGGTTTCTGGTTTTCTGGTTTCTTAGATTCTGGTTCTGGTTTCTAGTTCTGGTTTCTTCTGGTTTCTGGTTACTGGTTTCTGGTTTCTGGTTTCTAGTTCTGGTTTCTTAGATTCTGGTTTCTGGTTCTGGTTTCTGGTTCCTAGATTCTGGTTACTGGTTCTGGTTTCTGGTTACTGGTTTCTGGTTTCTAGATTCTGGTTTCTGGTTCTAGATTCTGGTTTCTGATTCTGGTTTCTTCTGGTTTCTGGTTTCTATATTCTGGTTTCTGGTTTCTAGGTTCTGGTTTCTGGTTACTGGTTTCTGGTTCTGGTTTATGGTTACTGGTTTCTAGTTTCTGGTTTCTGGTTTCTGAATTCTGGTTTCTAGATATAGTTTCTGGTTTCTGGTTTCTAGATTCTGGTTTCTGGTTTCTGGTTTCTAGATTCCTGGTTTTCTGGTTTCTGGTTTCTAGATTTGGTTTCTGGTTCTGGTTTCTAATTCTGGTTTCTAGTTTCTGGTTTCTAGATTGTGGTTTCTAGTTTTTGGTTTCTGGTTACTAGTTTCTGGTTTCTGGTTTCTAGATTCTAGTTTCTAGGTTCTGGTTTCTAGATTCTGGTTTCTAGGTTCTGATTTCTGGTTCTAGATTCTGGTTTCTGGTTTCTAGATTCTGGTTTCGGTTTCTAGATTCTGGTTTCTAGATTCTGGTTACTGGTTCTGGTTTCTAGAATCTGGTTTCTAGATTCTGGTTTCTGATCTCTGGTTTCTGGATTCTGGTTTTTGGTTTGTGGTTTCTGGTTTCTAGATTTTGGTTTCTGGTTTCTGGTTTCTAGATTGTGGTTTCTAGTTTCTGGTTTCTGGTTACTGGTTTCTGGTTTCTGGTTTCTAGGTTCTGGTTTCTAGATTCTGGTTTCTTGATTCTGGTTTCTAGATTCTGGTTACTGGTTTCTGGTTACTGGTTTCTGGTTTCTAGATTCTGGTTTCTAGATTCTGGTTTCTGATCTCTGGTTTCTGGTTTCTAGATTCTGGTTTCTAGTTTCTAGATTCTGGTTACTGGTTTCTGGTTTCTGGTTTCTGGTTATGGTTTCTGGTTTCTAGATTCTGTTTCTGGTTTCTAGTTCTGGTTTCTGGTTTCTTCTAGATTCTGGTTTCTTCTGGTTTCTAGATTCTGGTTTCTTGGTTTCTGGTTCTAGATTCTGGTTTCTAGGTTCTGGTTTCTAGATTCTGGTTTCTGGTTTCTGGTTACTGGTTTTCTGGTTTCTAGATTCTGGTTTCTGGTTTCTAGATTCTGGTTTCTGGTTTCTGTTTCTAGATTCTGGTTACTGGTTACTGGTTCTGGTTTCTGGTTTCTAGATTCTGGTTTCTAATTCTGGTTTCTGGTTTTGGTTTCTGGTTTCTCTGGTTTCTAGATTCTGGTTTCTGGTTTCTAGATCTGGTTTCTGGTTTCTAAGATTCTGGTTTCTGTTTCTGGTTTCTGGTTTATGGTTTCTGGTTTCTAGATTCTGGTTCTGGTTTCTGGTTCTAGATTCTGGTTCTAGATTCTGGTTTCTGGTTTCTGGTTTCTGGTTTCTGATCTCTGGTTTCTAGATTTGGTTTCTGGTTTCTGGTTTCTAGATTTGGTTTCTGGTTTCTAGATTATGGTTTCTGGTTTCTTGGTTTCTGGTTTCTGGTTTATGGTTACTGGTTTTCTGGTTTCTGGTTTCTAAGATTCTGGTTTCTTCTAGATTCTGGTTTCTGTTTCTGGTTTCTAGATTCTGGTTTCTTGTTTCTAGTTTCTGGTTTCTAAATTCTGGTTAGTGGTTTCTGGATTCTGGTTTCTAGATTCTGGTTTCTGGTTTCTAGATTCTGGTTTCTGGTTTCTAGATTCTGTTTTCTGGTTACTGGTTTCTGGTTTCTGGTTTCTGGTTTCTAGATTTGGTTTCTAGATTCTGGTTTCTGATCTCTGGTTTCTAGATTCTGGTTTCTGGTTTCTGGTTTCTAGATTCTGGTTTCTGGTTTCTAGTTTCTGGTTTCTAGATTCTGGTTTCTTGATTCTGGTTTCTGGTTTCTAGATTCTGGTTTCTAGATTCTGGTTTCTGGTTTCTGGTTTCTAGATTCTGGTTTCTGGTTTTCTGGTTTCTAGATTCTGGTTTCTGGTTTCTAGATTCTGGTTTCTGGTTTCTAGATTCTGGTTCTGGTTTCTAGGTTCTGGTTTCTGGTTTCTAGATTCTGTTTCTGGTTTCTGGTTTCTGTTTCTGGTTTCTGGTTTCTAGTTTCTGGTTTCTTCTAGATTCTGGTTCTGGTTTCTAGATTTGGTTTCTGGTTTCCTGGTTTTCTGGTTTCTAGATTCTGTTTCTGGTTTCTGGTTTCGGTTTCTGGTTTCTGGTTACTGGTTTTCTGGTTTCTGGTTTCTGTTTCTGGTTTCTGGTTACTGGTTTTCTGGTTTCTGGTTCTAGATTCTGGTTTCTTGATTCTGGTTTCTGGTTTCTGGTTTCTAGATTTCAGATGTCAGATGTCAGATGTCAGATTTCAATTTTCCATTTTCCATTTTTAATTTTCTGTATTCAGATTTCAGTTTTCAATTTTCAGTGGTAATAAAATAAAAATAAAATAATACACATTTTTATATTTATAAATTGTACTTATGTTGGAACCAAAAAAAATGTTACGTTTTTATTACTCCTTCAAAGTTGTCCCGCTTTGCCCATCTAAAAATCTGGTCACCTTAATGGAAAAGAGAAATTGTTGTTTTTACTTTATTCCGGGCACTTTTTCCATATTTTCTCACCTTTTACACCTTCCCTGGACTTCCACGAATAATTCAAGACCACATTTAGCCAAATCGGTCCAGCCGTTCTCGAGTTTTAGCGAGACTAACGAACAGCAATTCATTTTTATTATATAGATAGTACAAATTGCGATTTGAAAATCTATTTAACAAGAATAATTCTGTTAAAAACAGATACTGTTTATTTTTTTTTATTCTACGAAGAGACGAGCGAGACGTTAATTTGATGGTAAGATGGTATACACTGCAACACATCGTTCGTCGCCTTGAGACATGAGGTGTTAAATCTCGTTGCCACTGTAATTTCACAAGCTTACAGCTCTCTACCAACCGGTAAACAGTAATATCAGCACACTGTTGTTTGGTAGCTACCTAGACGGTCTCCGACAACAGATCTACCACCATTAAAAATTATTATATATAGTTGTTGCTCTGGATTAGTTTGATTTCTACATAATACGTGAATGACCTCATGACATTACCGCTTACTTCTTTACTCTGTAGTATAAAAAGTAAAAAATTGTATGCTATTAATGAAATGTAAAGTATTCAACGCAATCGTGCATGCTTCAGCCGTTTCAAACGGCCTGGTAACATCGTTACGGTGCAGTTGATGATTGTTATTGGTCTTATCGATCGACAACAGCAAGGGATTCGGTGCATACAGTTCACATTCAGCCTTAACTTCCTGTTTGTTCATCATCTATAATAAAACTAAACGTACGGGTATGTTTGTGTGTGTGTTGCTCTGTTCGCTTTTTTCATTTTGACCGAGCGCTTCCAAGACGACCGGCCGGAATCAGAGCAAAACGGGAAATTAAAAAAAAAATAATTACTGTAGTAACGACACTTAATATTTTATGTCTGAAAGCGACGAGCATAATGAGGTAATTGTTATGGACATGTGTGCTTACCATCACATGAAAGAATATTTCTTCAGTGGTCCTTCGAGTCGGATTATACGAAAAGATTTTTTAAAATGCAGTTTTCGATTTGAAAATAGCCTAATGACACTGTCTACCTCTAAGGTTCAGCTGCAAAGAGCCAGCTCTTTATAACGGGGGCGACGCTTTGCTTTTCTGCAGACCGGCGACACTCGCTCCACTTTGAATAATATTATTCAGACTTCCGTGAGTTGTTTTCCAACCGCAAATGACGGCCTTAATCTACACTTTAAATTCAGGTGCCACAATCAAAAGCATCACCAGTATTCTTAACTTAATTTTTTTTGTTAACTTTTTTCAAAATCTGAAATTTGACATCCGAACATCCAATAGAAACAATATCATAGACAGTCGATATGACTTATTTCCCTTTGCAGTAACTTTTTTACATTTACCACAGTTACATAACAATGAAAAATGTTAATAACGGATTACAAAATACGCTTTTTTTTAATAATGTAACATATGTTCTTTAGTCCTTTGTTGTTTATGGCTTCTTCTTGCCATAAATAAGAGGCCAAAGGACTCGAGATTTCCAGCAGCTATATAAATTTCCCCAGAGTAACAATACAAACACATGCTACTTTTTGTGCACCAAGCACATTGTTTAATACATATTTAAGTTTACAAGTTCCCATTTGTAATTTCGATAAGTTTATGTTACAAATAATAAACTAAGTGACAAATACAATATGTGGATTACTATTTTCATATATTGAATATCGTTGACTATCTCTGTGTTGTGCTTTCTTTTTAATCCACCTCTCTCTTAAAGTTATTTTTCATGAACTTTACATGTATTTATGTTATTTCGTTTCTTTTAATGATATTTTTAACTATGTATCAGTAAAAGATTAGAAATTTAGTTGCGTATTTGATCTCCTGAAAAAGTAGCGCGAAAATGATTCCGTGTAAAACACTGCAGATTTTCTTAACACTATGATGGGATGGAAGGAGTGTGGTAACTAACCAATCGAGTGGACGTCATGACCGTTATGCTTTATCAAGTTGTAACAGAAGACAGTTTAGGAGCTGAAGTGTGAAAATGTTCGGACCAACATAACCACACTTCAACTCGTCTACAAGCTGCCCTGTTTGAAGATACGTTTAAATTGGAAAAGTTAATCCACACAAGAGTACTTCGATGCATACAAAGGTGAAAGTTTATACAAAGGTTTAATTAATTTATGAATACACAAACTTAAGGAACGTTAATAACGTTTTAATATAAATAAAGACTGTAGTGAGTCTTTTTTAATATTTTGATAACAGAGAGAGTAGTAGTTTCAAATGAAAATTCTGTTAATATTTTTATACTCTGAATATGATACAATATTCTCAAAAATATACTTGAGTCAAAACATTACTTATACGTGGTACTTCTCAAGGATATGTTTTAATTGCAGTGCTAGTTAAAATGTCTCTTACTCGTTCACGATGCCACCACTAGAGGTATGAATGACACGCGGTGATATTACTTGGGGTGTCCTGCGATAGCACTTGTGCGATGTCATTTCGTCCTTTGAGGGCGACGTACGTACTCCAACCTTAATTAATGCCACATCGCATACATACCCGCGCACCCGTATTTCATTAAAATGTATCTGAATACAGTTGTTTTAAATTTTTAGTCGGGGAAAAAGAGTTAGTTTTGAACGAAGATTTTTCCAGGTTTTCATTGGAATATTTCTTTTACAGCGTATTACAAACAAAATGCAATAAAAAATCCTGTAACTTTTAAACACTTCAAAAAGTTAAGAAAGAAAAAGTTAACATGGTAACCTGTTGATTTCTGTCTCAAATATTTATATCTTGAATTGTTAAGTTGTATTTTTTTAACCGCCAAAAAAATCTTAAAAGTTATATTATAGATGAATTCAATCACTTAACGAGAAAAAAAACAGTAACATATCATTAAAGTTAATCAACAGAGAGATTTGCTATTAAAATTCTATGAATCCTTATTAACATAACACTTCTTACCGTTTGTGGTGATATAATATTCAAAACACAAAGTTAGCCATTTAATGGGGCTCATATGCGTTTACTTAAGATTGTATTGTCAATTATATGATTAATTACTTACCGTAATCACATGAAACCTGTTCACAAATTAATTTGATACGTTGATACTATTCACATATTACTAATTTACTTACAATTGTTATCACAATGCAGTCTACTAATACATTTGTCTTATTTATGGTGACCTTAAAAATGATTTTAAGAGCAATCAAATGGCAAACATCCTAACTAGCATTGTATAATTGTTGGTTAGCGTATCATATAGTACAAGGCTAGGTCTGGCATCATCAGGAAATAGTTTTTTTATGTAAAAACGATCGAACGGAAGAAGCAATTTATCATTCACGTTAATGCGTTTATTTCCTTGACAGTGATATGCGAGTAAAAATATTTATTTTTTACTACACTGTATATATTTTTCTGTTGGATTATAATAAAGTAAAAATTCAACTGTCTTCTATCGATTTAATGGTTTCATGTTTCGTGAACTTTGTACATTAGTTAAAGAGAAAAATATATACCTATGTAGACGGTGTTCAGCAACACAAACCTTTTATGTAGACCTTTTCCAATTACTTAGCTTGCGAGACATACAATCTAAAATCTAGACACGACGAGTGCAAACATTCGGAGGATAGTACTTGGTATGGCATTCATGTCCGCGCCACTGGTCTTGTTAAAAAGAACGAGTTCAGGAGTCGATTATCCATTGATGTATCATGGTATTTTCTAAAGAAACATTTAAAAGATAGATAGATATCTAAAAATTAAAACGGTTGATTGTACTTCATTAGAAATCATCTAAGTAGTAGTGTTCAACCATTACATTGTTCTAATATTAAGAGTAACGATTATCACCCTGTGGGGGAAATGAGAGCAAAGTGATGTGTAAACTTTCTTTACTGGCAAGTCATTGTTTTTAACAAGTCTTAAATATAGAACTTTGAAAAAATCTTGTCTTGTCACAATAGGTCTTTGCTGTATATAAAAATTAAGTGCGATAACAACAGTACGATATTTTTGATCCAAGTTAATTTATCGTTATTGGAATAAGGACAGGATTAATTCAGGGGCCTCTTCGTAAATGTCTTGGTTACCCTCTGAGTGAGAACGATTAGTTTTGATTTATTCCTTTATGCTGTTGAGACCTTTCAGCGCATAATTTATGATCTCAAAGACCAATATCGATATTACCATATTTGAAGTAAACAAGAACGTGAAAATATTTTGTATTAGTTCATGGCATTTATATGACATTTTCTATAGGTACCTTAATATTTCCTGTTTGAAGATTGGTGGATTACTAGGAAACAGATTTAGTGATAAAACAAAAGCTTTACATTAATATAACAGTAAATTACCATAGTTTACTCTTACTAGTAGATAGTTAATTAACCCCTTTTTCCATAGAAGTCGAACTGTAGCAAAGTGCGGTCCAATCACCCAAAGCGATTTCTATCAGAAAACCAATAATTTAACCTTTGTCAATCAAAAAATAATATAATTTTTTGGAATATTATGGTTTCAACGAAATTGTATAAAACTGATGTATCCTGTAGGAAACCATAAAACAAGTAATATTCGTTAACGGTGTAAATTGGAAACGGTTAATTAAATTTAATATGGGTTCTCAAATTGCTTCAGGCTGCCGCTGCCCATCGGAACGAATTCAAAAGGAAACAAATTTTGTTTGATGTAGGTTAAAAAAAATATCATTCTTTATATGTAGACTCTTCTCCCGTTGTTTTGATAAATATACTAATCAAAATTATATGACAATTTTATGATCATCCTCATTTTAGGCTAATGATGACTAAATGCTGTACTCGTGCTTTGTAGGTAAGTTTAAAATTGTTTAAGATCACAGGAAACGCTGTTGCTCTCTTCCTGAAGCTATTCGTTCTTATTCATCCTTTATATCGCGCTGTAATTCTTGGGGAATTATGTGAACAACCTCCATGTTTTAATTTTCCTCGGCCATTGCTGTAATTTGTATCTTTGATATCGTTTCAATGGAACTCGAATCCGCTTCATGTATACTGAAGTACGGTAGTATGCTTTAATAATTTTCACTAAGTCGGTACAAATATGACGGCTAGTTGTATGCCAAATAGCTTTTGGCTTCCAAAAGACAAGTACAATAACATAAAACATTGACTTTTGGAGGAATATCAAACTTGGATATTATAATATCCTAGTCGTAATAGTTTCATTGTAATATTTGTATTTTTTTTTTATATATACCCTTAAAGGGTATATGAAAAGACCTCTATTAACGTTCGCATTAAGTCTACAACGAATATTTAGTATCTGCTTAAATTAATCAGTTTTACTTTATTGAATTTGGTGAACTCATACTCATAAAGAAAAAATCAGTTATTTTTTTCATATTAACAGACAAATTAAGATAATTTTCTCAACATATTTACTGTTTAACCCTAGATAATTAAACATTCGTCCGCACGACTACGTACCTGCTGCCAGATGTTGAGATCGGGCACTTGCCCGCGCGCCTCGTCCCCGCTGCTTCTTCTACCTTCCTAATTGGTCAAAATAGTGCAACGCGTAACACGGTTGCAGTCACACGCTAATTAGGGCATGAGCTACGTCCATATCGTCGTCCGCTCGACGATAGTTTAGTTACAACGTTACTTTATGCAACAATTAAATTTATTACTGCTTATTGGTTTTTGTGTATGTTAAGTAAAATTACGCGGTTATTCTTCGTGAAATATGTACATCCTACATTTTAAAACGTATTTTTATTTGAAATTATGTAAAAAGCCTCAATCATATACAGTTTTGATGTAAAAAAGTGTATGTATAAAGGAAATAACATCGCCTATACATGGTACTAATCGTAACATTACGACGGACAATTGGTTCACGTCTGTACCCGTAGCTGATAAACTGTTGAAGTCACCTTATAATTTGACTTTGGTGGGAACACTCAGGAGTAATAAACGCGAATTCCTGAAAAACTAAAATATTCTAAGTCTCGTGCTATAGGTACTTCAATGTTCTGTTACGATGGCGATAAATGTTGGTTTCCTACAAAGCAAAAAAAATGAAGTTATTTTTCTTTGTCCACAATTCATGATCAACCTAACATCAACGAAGTTACAGGAAAACCAGAGATTATCCATTTTCAGTCGATACTGTTGATCAAATGTGTTCTAATATGTGCACTAACCGAAAAACTAAAAGATGGCCGCTTTGCGTATTCCCGATAACATGCTAAACCTATGCACAATTAACGCATATGCTATTACATCTCTAACAACGTAAGAAATAAAAAAAAAAAACACTATCTCGGCGCGATTTCGTCATGAAATTAGGTGACGAACTTATGGACCATGGGCTACGCAGCGGGTTTACAAACTGTGACTTTGAGGCGTGATATCAAGGCAATGATACAAGATATATTGGGTATTGTACCTAACATAGAAATAGAAAACCCAGCTCCTTCTGTGTCGAACGTTCGCAAAATCTGCTACCTGTGTCCATCAAAGTTGCGCAGGATGACGAACACCAGTTGCAATAAATGCAGAAATGCAATTTGTGGCCCTCACAATGTCGACGTGTGTAGTAGGTGTGTCGAATAGAGATTTTTTAGTTTTCTATACTTATATTTCTCTTATATAACATAACGTATGCGCCATGTAACAATTTTTATTTTTATAATGAAAGCTTTAAAAGATATTCACGTTTCTTAATGCGTAGTCCGATCGACGAATGTTTAGTTATTACGTAACAATGAATACAGTTTAGTTATCTAGGGTTAATTAGGAACCTATCCCAGACGCTCTCTATCCACAACTAATGAATATAACAAAGGAAAGATATCTTTAAGATATCATATCATCTAATATATAAAATTCTCTTGTCACAATGTTCGTTCGCATACTCCTCCGAAACGGCTTTACCGATTCTATGAAATTTTTTATGCATATTCAGTAGGTCTGAGAATCGGCTACTACCTTGCTATTTTTCAAACCCCTAAGTGTCACGGTTGCCCACATCAAAATGTTTTTTTTTTTTAAGTTTTTGGTATTTTTTTATATTTTATTTTTTATTATGTGGCATCAAAAAATACTCACCAACTCCTGCTTTTTAAGTCATTTTAATATATTTTTGTCACGCTCGATATCATCAATTATACATGGCCCCTGGCCCCTGGCCCCTGGCCCCTGGCCCCTGGCCCCTGGCCCCTGGCCCCTGGCCCCTGGCCCCTGGCCCCTGGCCCCTGGCCCCTGGCCCCTGGCCCCTGGCCCCTGGCCCCTGGCCCCTGGCCCCTGGCCCCTGGCCCCTGGCCCCTGGCCCCTGGCCCCTGGCCCCTGGCCCCTGGCCCCTGGCCCCTGGCCCCTGGCCCCTGGCCCCTGGCCCCTGGCCCCTGGCCCCTGGCCCCTGGCCCCTGGCCCCTGGCCCCTGGCCCCTGGCCCCTGGCCCCTGGCCCCTGGCCCCTGGCCCCTGGCCCCTGGCCCCTGGCCCCTGGCCCCTGGCCCCTGGCCCCTGGCCCCTGGCCCCTGGCCCCTGGCCCCTGGCCCCTGGCCCCTGGCCCCTGGCCCCTGGCCCCTGGCCCCTGGCCCCTGGCCCCTGGCCCCTGGCCCCTGTCCCCTTTCCCCTTTCCCCTTTCCCCTTTCCCCTTTCCCCTTTCCCCTTTCCCCTTTCCCCTTTCCCCTTTCCCCTTTCCCCTTTCCCCTTTCCCCTTTCCCCTTTCCCCTTTCCCCTTTCCCCTTTCCCCTTTCCCCTTTCCCCTTTCCCCTTTCCCCTTTCCCCTTTCCCCTTTCCCCTTTCCCCTTTCCCCTTTCCCCTTTCCCCTTTCCCCTTTCCCCTTTCCCCTTTCCCCTTTCCCCTTTCCCCTTTCCCCTTTCCCCTTTCCCCTTTCCCCTTTCCCCTTTCCCCTTTCCCCTTTCCCCTTTCCCCTTTCCCCTTTCCCCTTTCCCCTTTCCCCTTTCCCCTTTCCCCTTTCCCCTTTCCCCTTTCCCCTTTCCCCTGTCCCCTTTCCCCTTTCCCCTTTCCCCTTTCCCCTTTCCCCTTTCCCCTTTCCCCTTTCCCCTGTCCCCTGGCCCCTGGCCCCTGGCCCCTTTCCCCTTTCCCCTTTCCCCTTTCCCCTTTCCCCTTTCCCCTTTCCCCTTTCCCCTTTCCCCTTTCCCCTTTCCCCTTTCCCCTTTCCCCTTTCCCCTTTCCCCTTTCCCCTTTCCCCTTTCCCCTTTCCCCTTTCCCCTTTCCCCCTTTCCCCTTTCCCTTTCCCCTTTCCCCTTTCCCCTTTCCCTTTCCCCTTTCCCCTTTCCCCTTTCCCCTTTCCCCTTTCCCCCTTTCCCCTTTCCCTTTCCCCTTTCCCCTTTCCCCCTTTCCCCTTCCCCTTTCCCCCTTTCCCCTGTCCCCTTTCCCCTTTCCCTTTCCCCTTTCCCCTTTCCCTTTCCCCTTTCCCCTTTCCCTTTCCCCTTTCCCCTTTCCCCTTTCCCCTTTCCCCTTTCCCCCTTTCCCCTTTCCCCTTTCCCCCTTTCCCCTTTCCCCTGTCCCCTTTCCCCTTTCCCCTTTCCCCTTTCCCCTTTCCCCTTTCCCCTTTCCCCCTTTCCCCTTTCCACATGTTCCCCAAATTTGAAAATGGAACATGGAAAAATGGAAACTGGAAAATGGAAAATGGAAAATGGAAAATGGAAAATGGAAAATGGAAAATGGAAAATGGAAAATGGAAAATGGAAAATGGAAAATGGAATGGAAAATGGAATGGAAAATGGAAAATGGAAAATGGAAAAGGAAAATGGAAAATGGAAAATGGAAAAGGAAAATGGAAAATGGAAAATGGAAAATGGAAAATGGAAAAATGGAAAATGGAAAATGGAAAATGGAAAATGGAAAATGGAAAATTGGAAAATGGAAAATGGAAAATGGAAAATGGAGAAAATGGAAAATGGAAAATGGAAAATGGAAAATGGAAAATGGAAAATGGAAAATGGAAAATGGAAACAGGAAAACGGAAAACGGAAAACGGAAAACGGAAAATGGAAAATGGAAAATGGAAAATGGAAAATGGAAAATGGAAAATGGAAAATGGAAAATGGCAAATGGAAAATGGAAAATGGAAAATGGAAAATTGGAAAATGGAAAATGGAACATGGAAAAATGGAAAATGGAAAATGGAAAATGGAAAATGGAAAATGGAAAATGGAAAATGGAAAATGGAAAATGGAATGGAAAATGGAAAATGGAGAAAATGGAAAACCAGAAACCAGAAACTAGAAACCAGAAGAAACCAGAAACCCGAAACCAGAAACCAGAAGCCAGAGACTAGAGACTAGAGACTAGAGACTAGAGACTAGAGATAGAGACTAGAGACTAGAGACTAGAGATAGAGACTAGAGATAGAGACTAGAGATAGAGACTAGAGACTAGAGATAGAGACTAGAGACTAGAGATAGAGACTAGAGACTAGAGATAGAGACTAGAGATAGAGACTAGAGACTAGAGACTAGAGACTAGAGACTAGAGATAGAGACTAGAGACTAGAGACTAGAGACTAGAGATAGAGACTAGAGATAGAGACTAGAGATAGAGACTAGAGATAGAGACTAGAGATAGAGACTAGAGACTAGAGACTAGAGGACTAGAGACTAGAGGACTAGAGACTAGAGATAGAGACTAGAGATAGAGACTAGAGATAGAGACTAGAGACTAGAGACTAGAGATAGAGACTAGAGACGAGAGACTAGAGACTAGAGACTAGAGACTAGAGACTAGAGGACTAGAGACTAGAGGACTAGAGACTAGAGACTAGAGGACTAGAGACTAGAGGACTAGAGACTAGAGATAGAGACTAGAGATAGAGACTAGAGACTAGAGATAGAGACTAGAGACTAGATACTAGAGACTAGAGATAGAGACTAGAGACTAGAGGACTAGAGACTAGAGGACTAGAGACTAGAGACTAGAGACTAGAGACTAGAGATAGAGACTAGAGACTAGAGACTAGAGGACTAGAGACTAGAGGACTAGAGACTAGAGACTAGAGATAGAGACTAGAGACTAGAGACTAGATACTAGAGACTAGAGATAGAGACTAGAGACTAGAGACTAGAAACCAGAAACCAGAAACCAGAAACCAGGAAACCAGAAACCAGTAACCAGTAACCAGAAACCAGTAACCAGTAACAGTAACCAGTAACCAGTAACCAGAAACCAGAAGAAACCAGAAACTAGAAACTAGAAACCAGAAACCAGAAACTAGAAACTAGAAACTAGAAACTAGAAACTAGAAACTAGAAACCAGAAACCAGGAAACCAGAAACCATAAACCAGAAACCAGGAAACCAGAAACCAGAAACCAGAAACCAGAAACCAGAAACCAGAAACCAGAAACCAGTAACCAGTAACCAGTAACCAGTAACCAGAAACCAGAAACCAGAAACCAGAAACCAAGAAACCAGAAACCAGAACCAGAAAACAGAACCAGAAACCAGAAACCAGAAACCAGAAACCAGAAACCAGAAGAAACCAGAAACCAGGAAACCAGAAACCAGAAACCAGTAACCAGTAACCAGTAACCAGAAACCAGAACCAGAAACCAGAAACCAGAAACTAGACACTAGAAACCAGAAACAGAAACCAGAAACCAGAAACAGAAACCAGAAACCAGACACCAGAAACCAGAAACAAGAAACCAGTAACCAGTAACCAGTAACCAGTAACCAGAAACCAGAAACTAGAAACTAGAAACCAGAAACCAGAAACCAGAAAACAGAAACCAGAAACCAGAAACTAGACACTAGAAACCAGAAACCAGAAAGCAACAAACAAAAGTTCCGATAAAATCCGTAAAATCGAGTTTTAATAAATGTGTAACATTCGCGGAAATAAGAAAATCATACAAAAGTTCCTATTAAATTACAAGCTTTCACTGCTGTCTAAGCGATGTAGGTGCGTTCATAACGCTAAAGAGTCAATTTGCACTTTATTACAGCTGCACAAAGTTCAAATTCAATTATTCTATCAAAACAGTGTGCGTATGCGCGTCGGAGGATCTAACGCCGCGTGCCGAAATTAAAACGAATGAAATAATAACATAAATAGTCACAAAATATAAGAGCTAAAGATCCACCATACTGATTTTCAATTTGGTCGGCCTGACGGTATTATTACTTTTGTTTTGGTTTCGGCACGCGACATAAAAATGCATTCGTTTTCACGTCAATACATCAGTCGAGCACAAACCGCGTTACCATCTGGCGGACCTGACAGACTACATTCTGTCAAAAAGATTTGGAATGTGACAGTTATTTGTTCCTAAAATTTTATAATAGTAAATATAACTTATGTACTTTAATTATAACTTTGGCCACTCTTCTGGAACCCACTAATATTTAAATATTAGTTATTAGATGAATATAGTGCACTATATAGTGCTTATCCCCACACACCGCCCATAACCAGGGTGACGGTTCTGTTCAGGAGATTTTTTTGCCCCGGCTATAAAATAGGCGGGAACAAAGAACATTCCAATTTTTTTTGACAGAACGAAGTCTTTCGGGTCAGCTAGTATTTAATCATAAAAACAACTTTTCAGATTCGTTAACGAATAAAAAAGTTTGTCTATGTTTTAAAAGCGCTTAAATTACATAAGTGATTATCTATAAAAGCAAGGAGGCTATATCAGGGATCCAAAACTTCATAAAGATACCGACAAGTTTCATGAACAAAAACTTTTATAGACTTGTGACCTCAACAAACGCCCACATGATCAACTTGATGGATAAGCGACCTTGACTAGTCTTGTCGAGAAGAGCCTCCAAGGAGATGATATTGAGCCCCAACTGCAGCAACATTATCTTATTTTCAATATTATCAACAAGAGTTTTGATTATTAATCATGGACAGTCTTTCCGAATAACCATATATGCATATAGATATGCTAGCACCGTAAGGTCTAGTCTGTATTGAAAAGTTAGTATCCGTTATTGTGTGCTAAACTCGGCACATATTTTTGATACACGGAAACCATACAATCACTTTAATGTTAAGAATTTGAGACCACTTGTACTGGAGTGCTCATTTTAGTGGACTTTTAAACCGTTTGACTAAGTTTATATTCATATTCGTATATAAGACTGGGCGAGCGAAACTATCTGACGTAATTGTCCAAGGGATATAATTGAAATGAAGGTCAAGTGTTAGACTATTGTAGTCAAAAGGTCAATGGTGACTATGGATGAAAGTGATCATAAGTATTAAAAACAGTGCGCAAAAACGTAACTTAAATTAGTAATAAAGATATGGAAATAGTAAGTTCATAAAACCCTCTCATTTCTCATCATTCGCCACCTAACAAAATGTGGATTAAAATTAATAGCTACGAGGTCCGAAAATTGTAGAAAAAGTCTCCGGGTTGTGTTCAAAGAAAAATATGTACATACTTAATACACCTTACTTTTATAACATACATCCACTCCTCTTCTTCCATTCAACCAATGGTTCGTTATTTAAGTCGCTTATCAAATTCGGAAGCACAATTTTCTGAGCAATTGAATACTTTTTTGTCGGTCGGTAAATTGTCATAATTTAATCTATACTTACCGATTCGTATAGCAAGCGGACGCACCCGAGCGTTAGGCATCGGAAGTGGACATTTTACTACGATCATCGTTGGATAAAATTTGCTTTGTATAAAAAGGTAAAAGATTCCTTAATCTTACGTCGCTTAAAATGTCGCGATGCTTTACTGTAATATAATTTCTATAAATTAATCGTAATATGATAAGAATATTTTCATAGTAATAAGATTGTCTATTTATGTTAGTACAAAGTATTATTGTGTCTTCTTTAATAAGTAAAAATATTTTTGAGGACCTGCTCCTGTGTTGGTAAGGACAGCCTGTGAAACTAATACTTACTAAACCTCCCCTTTTCATAATGCATGATCTCTATCGCTTTGTAGCAGCAAGTTTGTTTAAGCTCACTGGACGCTTTGCTTATACGTAACTTAGAGCTACGATAGTATACTTGGAAATTATAGGCTCTGTCACCATCTTGAAGCAGATAGAGAGAGAAAGCGACGAAAAAAGTTTGGGCGCTATGGCTGACGAGTTGTCCGGCTACGTAGATTCTTCTCCACTTATTATTATAAGTGATAGAAACTATATTTTAATGCTTTTCTACCATAAACCTGGAGCCAGATAAAGTGAAAGAGGTTACGAGTATATGTTATCTGTGTTTTCGGTAAATGTAACAAAAATGAGTTTTATTTACTTCCGTAGCTTTTCTTAATGTTTCCTCAAATTCATGATGTACCTTCAGTTCCCAATAATGTATTTTTACGCCGGAACGTTTCCGGTGCCTTTAATAATTAATTAATCCGGTCCGTAACGTGATACAAATTTTGTAGCTGTGTTTTTGACGGCGGCGGAAACCAGCGGACCGACAAAAAAAAACCTCTAGATCTTTTATCTCGGTTCACATTGAGCAATTTTTCGCTTTATGGAGCGGCGATATAAAGAAAATTGCAATTACATTTTGTATCAGAATTTTTCCGCTTCTACTTTTAGCGAATAGATACATTTTTTTCTCTTTAACATTTCCCTGTTAACGTTTTTTAATGTTTAAATTATACTTTGATTTACGGAATATATGAAATTATTCTTAGGTGGATGATTTCGTATATTTCCTGAAATATTGATAGGAACTTGTTAGGATGTTTATACAAAACCACATTATGCGATATAGTTTTTAGATCCCTCCTAAAGACAAATCATTCTTGCATCCTTCTACATTGTATTTGCTTAAAAATTCATCCACCGTCTGTTTTCTTTTTGTAAGTATTTTTATGTCAGTACTGATTAGTATCTACTAACTATATCCATTTTCAGATATACAGAGTTAAAATAAAGATACACTGGCAACACCTTTTGCTCGGGGCTTTAACAGTTAACAAATATGGGTAATATCAATACTCTCATATAAATATCATTTTTATTTTATTTAAGACCAGACTCCGACAATTTAGTAAGAGCAGACCGCAAAAGAGGACACGGAAAAGGACGCGGAAGAGGAAGCAGAAGAGGATGCAGATGGGGACGCAGAAGAGGATGCAGTAGAGGACGCAGAAGAAGACGCAGAAGAGGACGCAGATGAGGACGGGACAGGGCGGGACGAGACCGAACCTGTTGGATCAACAACATTAACTGTTGTTCACTTTGAGTTTAATGCAAATAAACCATATGACAAAATTTCGTGTTATTCTAATTTGCATGTGTAATAAGGCGTGATGAAACTGTGTAAACTATTACCTACGTTTCACTGAAAGCACGTGAAACTGAAGTTGAAAGTGTTATTAATTTGGTTTCCGGTATGAACACCATCGGCCGAGTTTAACTCACCAAAATATTTGTTGGCTAAATAAAATTAATGGAGGACATATCTGGTAGCTGTTACTAGAATAAGACAAGTTTTTTTTTAATAATGGCAATAACAATGAGGTGCAAATTATCGACATACATAATTCTAGTTATTCTACTAATTTGACTAGCTTCCGCGTTATTTGTTGGGTGGTAGATTTTCACATTCAATAAGTGAATTATTGTTCCCATGTTGAATAATTTTTTTTGACTCTGACTTGAATTTGACTTTGACTGTTTGCCGACAGATGTAGAAGCTGCTAAATTTTAATATACACTATCTTTTTTGTATTCCTTTCATGAAATATTAAATATGTTCGCAGTAATACCCTGCTTCTTACAAGCTCTTTCCCCGCTTTATGTATATCGTCATGTCCTGTTGTTTCTATAGCTTCTTTCAGTAATTTAGATATATACTGAAAAAGGCATATCATCTACATATTGTTATAACGAACGAGGTCGCATTCACGTTTTCAACTTGTCGAGTGACAAGGTGCTCGACATGCAATTTTCAAGTTCTGCAACCTTACTGTGTATGTAGATTTATTCTGTTGTTTACAAAAACCAAGTAAAAATTCAGTTTTAAAAAGCAACGCCAGCATGTTTTATGAGAAAGAGAAATGTATTATTACATCATCATTGAATAAGGATTCTGAACCATTAACACCATACCATGAGGCATCTAACATTATAAATCAATTGAATGGTCCAATTGCGTGTAAGAGACTTGAACATTGCGATAGTGAATCCGTAGATCGAAAGCAATTATTTGGGAACGGGCATTCAGCTTCTGGGAACGCAAACAATGATTAATTGCTCTTCTATTACAATACCGACAATTTGCTATCGTTTTTTTATGAAGAATTTCTTCTGGGTACCATTTTAACTTTAATGCCGCGTATACCGGTTAAAATTACCTCAGCACCACTCCGCTCTAGGCGTGCTATAAAAAGCATCTAAGAGCTAATAAACAGCCCTCTTAATGTTCTCACTAGTCGGATTTTTTTTAATATACAGCTTAGCGCTTGACTACGAACCCATAAGACAGTAAGCGACGAAGTAGTGTTTGATAGTAAAGCTGATTAGTTTAATTATAAACCTATTTCCGTATTAGAGTCAAGTAGTGGAGTGGAAGAAGTTAATTGATCCACTGTAATGACAACCGGACGACTTGAAAAGAAGAGAAAAGTGAAAGAGAAAGAACTCAAAGAAAATAGCGAAGTTTTTCTGATGACTAATACCAATATACGCTGATGAGACTGGAATAATAATAATAACGATGACCATGTTAATGAATAACAAAATTCCTTATCCATGTTTAATGATATACAGCAAAAATAGTAATTTAACTAAAAAACAAAACACTAGTGTTATTGTAGATTATTATCTTAACGTGGTCTCTCCTTACCAAACGTTAGGAATCATAATGACTATATCTATTGTGTAAACCGCAACTCATAATATTGATTCGGTGCTTTTTCCAAACCATTGGCTAAGTTCCTGAGCCGTGATATCCTTCGCGACAGGGTTCCTTCCACCTTTTATTTACCTCTGGGTGACTTATTGAAGGAGATCGTATTTTTACTAACGTTAACAAGAGTTTAATTTATGTGACATTATATAATGGCAACAAATAAATAGAGTCTATAATCTTAACGATATTATTTTTTTCTTTATTAATTGAGAAAACAAAAACATTAACACTCTCTACTTTAAAAATCTAGATGAATTTAGAATAAAAATAGTAACACTGGAATCTGATTTTCTGTAATTTACGGGGTCCTGACAGATGACGACGTATTAAAAATTTGGAAAAACCAAACTATGATATGTTTTCTAATTCCGTTAGAAGACAAGGAGGAAAATATTCAACGAATGCCTTTGAATATTCAAAAAACGGGTTTCATCCCCACAGAGAAAGAGTTTGCGATGAAAGAAAACATTGTGAGGTAACCGAAATGTTTTAAGAATTACAGCATCCTTAGATGTTTGGCGTTGATTCCCAATAATGGTGCCAGTATTAGGAATATTAAACTGTTTAATTTACCTCTTTTATATACGAATCGCGAATAGTCTACCTCGTGGGAAATGACTTAAACTTTAACATCTTATCGCACTTAGATCTGTCGCGCACGGAAGTACTGTCCCATTCTCAAAGACGCATAGTCTTAAGCTCGCGCGTCTCCGTACGGGTCTGACTTACGGCTCCATAAAAATGATATACATTGACGTAGCCGCTATTTCTGTATGTACTGCTTTACTACATTATAAAGGTGACAAACCAACTGCTTGATTAATGGTTATTGGAAATCTAGTCAAATGTTTTTACAATATTTAATACGTAATACATATGAATGTTTACAACGGTAAAAGAAATGAAATTTTAAAAACGTTTGCCTATCTGTTTGTTACTTGTAATCTTAGTAATATCTTCACACCTTTTAATCGGACTTTCATCGGCATGTAGCTTTAATTATTAGGCGCATTACAACAATAAAACTTTTTAAATTTTTAACATTTTGCTACTTTCGTAAATGTTATCATGAAAACTTGACGACTCTAAAACTATTGGGTAAAGAAGTTTAGTACATCTTATTTATTAAGGTGATAAGGATCGTAGAGTGCAGTGTATATCATTCTAACTAGCTCTATATCATTTAGGACAGATATATCAATAATTATTACATCAAAAACTATATAGAAAAGTTATACAGTACTTAAAATGCGACAAGCTAAGAATTTTCTTGGATCCAATTCTCGTAGAGCACAATGAATTAAAACTTGTTCAATGTGTATTCAAGAAACTACATCGAGTTCCCACCGGCGAAATTTTCTGAACAATGAAATTCAAACTACAATAAATTCTTGAATGAAAATACTTTCCTTTATATAATAAATTGATGGAGTTCAAATTCACAACTCTCATCATATTAAAACAGTTGGTTAGTTTGTAAATCATAAATATCAGAAAGCAAAAAGTAAAGTAGAGATATCATAACAAAAACTTCTCGCACATTTTCATCATAGGTTAAAAAAATTGGAAACACATAAAATATGAACAAGGGCTTAGAATTGAAACAATGATAATACTCAGCACTTTGATATACTGTGTTTCGTAAGGTCTAAAAGGTCAAATCAACAACCTATAAAAATACGGGAGAAAATGTCAACTCTCTAGAACTTTCCCGGAGAGCACAACAAAGGAAAACTTGTTCGGTGTATATTGGTTATGTATTCAAGAAATTACACACCGACGAAAACGAATTTGTTCGTGCGTAATTCAATCGGTGGTGCCATCTATTGAAAATAAAAGCAAACATAAATCCAAACGCGTGAATAAAGGAATGCACGAACACTCCTTGCTTTCGGTTAACAAGATTTACATAATGACCTCAGCAAATATATTACTATGTCGGCGCAGTATATCATAAATGAAATACAGTGTATGCGGCAGTTAATTAACATGATGTAAAGCTCGATGCAAGGCAAGTGTGAACTTGTAACTGGAGTGAGGGGATGTATGCTGTTGGCAATGTAATTAGCGCTGAATGAAACGATATGCATTCACTAGCTGAAAAACAAAAATTGAGATTAACATTAACGTATCGAAATCCTTATATACCTTTATTGAATATCGCACAAAAATAACGAAGTAACAAAAATGTTTTAACACAGACAATATATTTACTGCAATATGTTGATATGAATAAAAGTAAATCAGATAGAGAAGAAAGACCGAATTCGAACTTCCGTTTATAAGTATGATTATAAAATTCTTTCCTTCTATATATATTGTATATATAGAAGAATATGAGAGTATGAGATAATAAATGAGATGAGATAAGAATATGAGAGCCAGAATTAGCACGCCAAGCACCCTTCACCAACACTTAACACCATGTAAAATTGTGATGAATTGTAAGCCAATAGTAACCAAAAAAAATCTTTTACTACATTCTACAACAAAGCAATACCATAGAGTATTTTTGCTCTCTCTCACGTACCATAATTTATACTCCAGTCCTGTTGAACTTCCGTGACAAATACGAATTGCTCGTAAATACAGTTTGAGCTCTTTTAAAAATCACAAACAGAAATTTTCCGAGTAACGTTTAATAAAATCAAGTTTTGGCGGTACTCTCAGTTATTAATAGTTTGAAACAAATTTAAACTGAAATACTTTTACAGTTAACGTCCATTTTATCTCGACTACAATTGTATACTTTTAACAGTCTAGTAAAACATTTCTTCAATACTACCTAAATTTAAATATTTATAATTTACGAAAAAATTTACTTCTCTCCTAAAGTAAAGTTTATTGGATTCAATAAATTTTTAGAAAAAAATCGAAGCTACCGCTAAATGTTGGTGTATAACACAAAATATTGTAGATAAATTAATTTACCATCTCGTTTCTAATTTACACCATATCAATCATTCCTTGGATTAAGTTAATGTTGTGATCACCAGCGATGACGTCACGAACGCCGCGTACCCACCGCCATAGCAAATTTCGCTCCACTCTCGCGTAAAATGCAGTGCAATTTTGATTTCGCTTACAAAGCTAAAATCATTTCCTATTCCAAATCGAAATCGAAAATGTGATTGCCTCATTTACATAGTCCGTCCGGAACGAATTTTTGACTACAGCCAGACATTTGGCGATACGTGAATTGACCAGAACTCATGGATCAAGACGGAAGCTTTGCTTTCAAGGTGTAAAACACTGTACTCAAGATACTACACTCCCGGATACATCTATCGGCCCACCTAGTGTTTAAAAGTTTTAACGGTGCCTAGCTAAAAATAAATGTTAGGGGGAGCAATAAGTTTTAATGCAGTTTTAAAGCTGATTTTTTGGTCAACCTTTATGTATGTTTTTTTTTTAATTTTGAATTCAAAATTATGAAAAAAAAACCGAAAACGAGTCTGTTCATTGTTTTCAACGGCCCAGGAATGGAGAAAACTTTTTTATTTCGCCCAAGTTGGATTTTTTTTTGATGTGTCCGATCATTGGTTCCATAAAAAGGCAAATCTAAACTTAGAGCCAGTTTGACCAAAAAATATGGATACTCGGCCTGAAATTGTCGCCCAAGTTGTAAAACTTCTGCCGGCCAAATTAATTCGAAATTACAAAAAATGGGCCACACACATCACGGGCCGATAGATGTGTCCGGGAGTATATATTAACATAATGCAGTTTGTCGGCAAGAACAGCTGCGGTGGTAAACCTACCACCAGTATATATGCTGAAAAATAGCAAAGTAATTTAATTTCACATTCTTGTGGTATAGTTGTCGCCGACAGCTGTTTTTTAATCCTCGCCCTCATCAAGCGGACACTTGACAGACGCCGGAGGCGAGATTCTAACAAAAGACGCCGCGAGATAAATGGCACTGACAAGACTTCAAGTTGGAATAACTTCATAATTTATGTTTCGTTAGAGAATAATTTGTAATGCTAACCTCGTTTGTCGCAGTGGTGTTTGAAGATTTTAAATAATCGGCAAAGTTTCGTGGTATGAAATATTTAGATGGGTGTTCCGCTTTAAGAAGTTTCCGGAAATGTTTAGCAAAGAAGTTATGAATGTGGCCTCACTATATTGACGCTTTCCGGTAACAGACTCCTACAGAAGCAAGTTTAATATCATCTAAGAATAAATGACAATTATAAAACTGTTTTACCGTTATTTATAAGTTTTAACTTAAACCACTTAACAGAAACCCACGTGTAAAGCGCTGTAGACTGATTAACGCAACCGCAATGTTACATACGCATAATAAATGAAAACTTTTTACCTATACGAAACGACAGCTGTTTTTTAATAAGTTTTATTTTAGTATATTGTTAGAGTGCACCGAATTTACTTTCGCTAAACCAAAATTTTCCAACAAAAGGCTTACCTGGAAGAAATTTTATATCGGAATAAGTAGTGCCTAAGCACCTATCACTATGCATGTAATATTTTCTTCGTATTTGTTTGTGTATAAATAAACCAAAAAAAAATACGAAGCTATAATAGCTCTCTCCGTAGGAGCAGGCGTAGGTGTAGGTGTGGATTCGATTTCCTTGAAGAGCTTCCAGTGAAAAAAAAAAACACCGTGCGAAAATAGACATTTACTATGAACAACCGCTTACACGGTCATACTACAGCCAACCAGCAATTGGCCAGTGTGGTTAAAAAATGGCCGTAATTCTTACCTTGTGAGTCCCACTAGTGGGAACATTAACGACGTAGTTATTTTATTTATATTTTTCATTCAACGAGGCGACGAGAAGAGCGAGACGTTCACCTCATGGTAAGTGATACGCATGTCCATAAAAATGTAGCGGTGGCTAAGATGGTATACACCTTACCTCATTGCGCTCATCACCTTGACACGTAAGGTGTTAAGTCTCGTTACCCCAGTAATTTCACTAGCTTACTGCACCATTCAGCATACACAGTAATGCATAGGGAAAAAAGGAAATGTAACTAGAATATGCGGCGGTAGTCTGAGGGGTGATGCCTGAAAGAAGAAATGAAAATGTAAGAACTGGTAAAAGAATGAAAGAGTGAACAATAAAAGAAGAAAGATAAAATGTATAAATGTTAGGGAAAAGAAAAAGAATATAAAATAAAAAAGAAAGGAAAAGAAAGAAATGACAAAGCCCTGCTCACCTTTATAGGGGAACGAGAGTGTAAAAAAAAAAGTAATGCGGTGACACCTACCTAGATGATCTCCGGCAACAAAGCTGCAACCAGTAAATATTATATATAGTGGAACAATTCTTAAGGTTTCCTATATTTTTTTAAGTAATATTTATCATACGAACATTATCAAACATTAAACTCGTGATTATTTCAATATGATTAAAACAGCTTTCGTTCCTAATTAACCAGTGATGCAGGCTGTCAATAAATCATCACTACTCGATACGAGGCATTGTGTTGTACCTAATTGGAAATCTCGTTTTCGGTTCGCGTGCGGGCCTTCCCTTGTGCGCATTTTGCCCGCTTTCACTTCAGTTCACCATTCCGTTTATTTACAGGCTCATAACTGTAATAATACATCAGATATTTACAGACGTTAGCACTTTTTCATCACACGCTAAACTGGTGATAAATAGAAATCGAAAATTGATAAAAATATCATACAGAATTCGTGGTACATAAAACTATAGTAACTTTAGTATTTATGTGACTAAATTCGAGAAGCAATCGTTTGATTAACAATTTCATTAAATTAATACCTCGAAAATTATATGACGTTATACATAAAAAACCAAAAGTAAACAAAGGATACGGTTCGAAAAAAAGGACACGTTAATATGTTCATAAAGATATAACAAAGAAATTACATTTCATTATCCAATTTTACTAAATAAGTACTTACAATAAAATTTTTGTGTACTTTTACGTTGTTTTCAAATAATGTTTATATGAAGTCAAATAATATATGAAGTAAAGTTGAAATTCTACATATGTTTTGCAATGTATAATACTCGAGTATCGTGTGGTTTCAACCTAAAACAATTTTAATAAAGTCAATAGAAACTTTTCTTGTTATGTGGAATTGGATTGAACCGAAAACTGGGTCCGCAATGTGAGGAGAAATCTAAATTAGAAAGTTATAATATATAGTTTATTTCAGGCGTGCTCGATGAATGAATAACTAGTTAAAACATAGGTGTAGTAATATAATACTTAGGCTGGAATGATGATGATGATTTGATGATAGGACTGTGAGAATATATATATGATTTTAGATAGACAAAGTGCACAAATAATAATTCCATTTTCTCAAGCAAATTATGCGGGGTCACGAGTGAGGGGCCATTTTGAGGAAGGGAGTGCCATAAAATTAAAACTCTCTAAGAGAAACGCAGTTCTGAAATTAAGTCCCGGAAATATGAAGCATTCCTTTTCGGCGAAGATTCGTTAAGTGATTACACACGGGATCTATTATCCTGGATTATGTACTTAAACGTACTCCTAAACTATATCGATTACGTGTATAACTCTATTTTTACAAAATCGAATTGCTTTCATAACCATAAATTAAAACCTAATAGGTACCATGAGGGTAGTTATGCCAGTCATGAAGCTTAATATTTATACTTTTTATGTAAAAGGTATTTTCATTTAAATATAAGTGTGGTCTCTAATCTAAAAATAATATTTGCTTCGTAAACAATGAAATATTTAAAATGTATAAGTAATGGAACTTGAGAAGGCTGGTGCTTTCAAAAGGAAATCTTAGAAATGCGATACTATAAAGAAATAAAAAAAATCAACACATTTACATAAAATATTTCAAGAATAGGTTAGCAGGTTACGTCTTGGTCAAGGTGACATCGTAATTAATTATGTATTGAAAGCTAGGTCAAAAGTCTTAGGATGGGAAAGAGCTTGAAGAGATCAATTAAATTTTTTAAGGTCACTGTTTAAAATCTAAATTAGTTCTTTCACATTCTTCATCGAAGCTGATGTGTTACAGTAAATATTACGAAAATAAAGTCTAATCCTTTTCAGCATAATGAAAAATATACAAGATTTAAAATAATGTAATAGTGTTGTAATTATTATAGAGAGGGTTAATATCTCTTTTTAACATTTACCTTATAATACAGAAGTCCTCTATTTCAGATTAGGATAAAATTTTTGAGAATATACCAGCTTCGTTATGAAAATCTGTCGCCAAAACCTTCATTCGTCTATCAACGAATGGACAAGTATTCTAAGCGATAGATGTTCTCACCAAGTTACTGAAATAAATTTAAACACGAACTGTAAACTGGAAACGTTGAACGTGAGAGCATCCCGTTGATACGAAGCACTATTAAATTACATCAAACATCTCCTCTACAAGTATGGGGCGATGTTCTCGACAGTTAAACTCTTCAGCCTATTCACACATCTCTCGAAGCTTCCCACGTCGTACTTGGATCGGAATACGGATGGCGACATGATATTTCATATCGTTATCATCATAGTGGGGAATGCTTTATTCGATACGTATCAGTTTCCTATAGTACAATAGATAAAAGAAATTTCTAAATTCTTGCAAAGCCAGTTCATTGATGAAAGAATCTTTTTTACAGAAATAGTGTTTATTAGGAAAAACCTACATTATAAGGATTATCGCGGGCTGATGATGATTATATTTAAATACATTTTTTTTAATCTGGTAGCTAGTACAATAATACCAAAGTTACATTGAAACTTCTAAATACTGTACAAGATTTTACAAAAACTTACGCGACTGCTAATTAAATCGTGTTTAAATTAAAAGTGTTGGTTGAAAAAATAAAAATTGATGAAATAGTGCAATTGTTAAGTGAGAAGTAAAAAGAAAAAATTAAACACTGTTTCAGAACGAAGGTCGCTGTAAATGGGCAATTTATGTATGTATTTATGGCCAAGAGAATTTGCCAAATCTGTAGATAAAAAAATGCAAATGTCAAAATGATAAATATATCGTAAATAGTATTTTTATCCGCTGATGTTAAGGATGATGATGAACATGGCGAATGACGAACATTGACGGTCGTGTAAACTAATAATAAAGCCATTGAAACAAATGTCTACAAATCAGCCAGTTTACTTACTATCTTGAGAAAGACTTTCTTTTTCTTAAATAGCAATCGACGGCATTGTTACGAAACAATCAAGCTAATATGAAAAACTACTATTATTATATAATACGGAAGATATCATGGTTTTTAAATTATAAGAAATGTTAAATAAAAAAATAGTAATATACATTTGATATTATGTATCCAATATCAAATTTTATGTTACTAAAAAAAATGCTATTATATAACAATTAACGAGGATTGTCTAAAGGATCGTCCACACACGATGAAGGGTAGAGCGCAACTGAACTACTGACATACGTATTGGATAACATATTTGTTTTTATTTTTTAAACTACCTACTGTCTACTGTCAAACTGTAGGTAATATACAATTAGTAGTTAAATACTAAGCAATGAACGTCTATTATATTTCTGCACAAGAGTAAATAGTCAATATAATTTTACTAGCTTATTATTTACAGCTTATAGTAAAAACGTCATCGTAAAATGTGGGACATGTGGATAGCGTTAGTTTAGTAGTGAAACCGTCTGTACACAAGATCTTGAATATAAAGGATTGGTTTTCCCATAACAATGTGGACAACGAGCGCAATGTAGATACCAGGATGATTTCCGGAAACCTATCACTAACAAAATAGAACATACAAAGATTATGCTGAATTCCACAACTTATAATTTAAAACAAAATTGACGTTAAATGAGTAAGTTATAAAAAGATGACAAACGATAATTTGTATAAAAACATTTTGCAATGCGTTCTCTGCTTAGTATTCTACATTCTATTCTATAAAGTAAAAATGAAACTTAGTTGTGTATAAACATCATAATCTGTTGAGATTAAGAGGATTTTGTGTTTAATAGCACGAAGAGTTAAATTGAGCAAAGCTATTCGAGTTGTATGCAATAAATCTAATGCATTGTATGCGCACTTCAAATCCACTTATCAGTGACATAGGAAATGTTAGACAACATGGACGTTTTGAATTTGCCTTAATAATGACTAAATTCTAATAATAATAACTAAAATGAAATGTTTTCTACGACAATCTTTAAGTCAAATATTTCTTATATCCATATCTTATTAGTATTAGTAATTTTGAAGAAACCGTACTAACCAAAAAAGCTTCTGCTATATTCATTCAAATATTATATAAATAAAATTGTTTATAACAAAGCTGTAGTTATAGATTACAAATAAACTAGCCTGGGCTGCTTTTGGACGGTTTCTATTTAAATATTTTTATAGACATAGTTGGAACTTCTTATAAAAATATATATCGCAATTTAAATTAAATGGAAACTTTAGTTCATATCCGTTACGTTAAGGTATAGCTTGAGCCCGCTGTCCAAAAAGAAAATACGCGCATATCACAATTTTCTGTACCTCAAAAAAGACTTTCACCTGAAAGTAAATAGAGAGTGGTTTGTATGGTTTGTTAGCAACGGTATAAAGTTCACAAGCATTTTATGATAATTTTTAATACGCGTTTATTGAAAATCGATGTAGTCGCCGCCGTATTTTATAATTGTTATGAAATACAATCCTCAAAATTTATTTTTCAAATTTTATATAAAAGATAAGAAGAAACAGAAGATTCTGACAACAAACGGAAATCAATAAATTTTGATTCTAAACTTCTCATAATATTATCAGTTCTGTATCACAGTATCACAGTGAATGTCTTCAGACTGATAACTTCCACTTTTGTAACGAAGTAACTTTCAGAATATTTTACAAAAATAGTTACCAATTTTAGTCTGTCTAAAATTTCACAACAAATTTCATCAGGACGTTACAAATTTCTAGCAAATTATACGCATCTCCTCAGTGGCTACGCCTTACTTCGTCTGGCGAAAGGTCTGTAATTAACTTTGCCCTCCCACAGGCTCGAGGAATTATTTCAATTAGCGTACGCCATTCCTGCGGTGCGATGCTGTCGTTATGCATCTCAATTATATTAAAATTACAACGCCATTTTAATATATAGGCACCTTTTTAGGTCACCTACGTCATCCTCTTAAAGAAACACATACACTTTCTATATAACGGCGAGCAGTTTATAACGTTACCCGTAAGGCGTTAGTACAGAGAAGTTAGATGTCTCGTTACCCTAGTAATTTCACTAGCTACAGCGTCCTTGAAACCGAAATATAGAAATGTTACAATACTACTGCTAGTCGTCAGAAATATAAGCTAAGCACCTACTTAAAACATCTTCAGCATTAATGAAGACTTGCACATAAGTTCATAACGCTTATCACCGTAAGACATAACAAGTTTCTAGTTACTCCAGTAATTGCACTAACTGTAGCACTACTGTACTGAAACAGTAATGAATACGCTATGATTGTATAAATGTACATATGTAGATCTTCAAATAATAAAGAACATATTTAGTATTTTCACAACATACGATATTATTTATTTAAAATCTTTGTTAGTATAACTAAAATTCATTCTCTACCAGTAAACCCAAGACGTGGCGAGATGTTGTCGTAGGTAAAGAGAAAAATAATAATAATAAAATCCTATTAATATACACAAAGATAAATATATATCATAACTAGCTGACCCGGCAGACTTCGTTTTGTCAAAAAAAATTGGAATGTTCTTTGTTCCTGCCTATTTTATAGCCGGTGCAAAATCTCCTGAACAGAACCGTCACCCTGGTTATGAGCGGCGTGTGGGGTTCAGCACTATATATATTCATGTAATAACTAATATTTAAATATTAGTGGGTTCCAGAAGAGTGGCCAAAGTTATAATTAAAGTACATAAGTTATATTTACTATAATAATTTTTTAGGAACAAATAACTGTCACATTCCAAATCTTTTTGACAGAATGTAGTCTGCCAGGTCCGCCAGATGGTAACGCGGTTTGTGCTCGACTGATGTATTGACGTGTAAACGAATGCATTTTATGTCGCGCGCCGAAACTAAAACAAAAGAAATAATATCGCGAAGCCGACCAAATTGAAAATCAGTATGGTGGATCTTTAGCTCTTACATTTTGTGACTATTTATGTTATTATTTCATTCGTTTTAATTTCGGCACGCGGCGTTAGATTCTCCGACGCGCATACGCACACTGTTTAGCGTTACGACCGCACCTACATTGCATAGACAGCAGTGAAGGCTTGTAATTTAAAATGAACTTTTGTTAGTTTGTTTCTGGTTTCTGGTTACTCGTTACTCGTTACTGGTTACTCGTTACTGGTTTCTGGTTACTGGTTTCTGGTTACTGGTTACTGGTTTCTGGTTTCTGGTTTCTGGTTTCTGGTTTCTGGTTACTGGTTTCTGGTTACTGGTTACTGGTTTCTGGTTTCTGGTTTCTGGTTTCTGGTTTCTGGTTTCTGGTTTCTGGTTTCTGGTTCCTGGTTTCGAGTTTTCCGTTTTCCGTTTTCCGTTTTCCGTTTTCCGTTTTCCGTTTTCCGTTTTCCGTTTTCCGTTTTCCGTTTTCCGTTTTCCGTTTTCCGTTTTCCGTTTTCCGTTTTCCGTTTTCGTTTTCCGTTTTCCGTTTTCCGTTTTCCGTTTTCCGTTTTCCGTTTTCCGTTTTCCGTTTTCCGTTTTCCGTTTTCCGTTTTCCATTTTCCGTTTTCCGTTTTCCGTTTTCCGTTTTCCGTTTTCCGTTTTCCGTTTTCCGTTTTCCGTTTTCCGTTTTCGTTTTCCGTTTTCCGTTTTCGTTTTCCGTTTTCCATTTTCCATTTTCCATTTTCCATTTTCCATTTTCCATTTTCCATTTTCCATTTTCCATTTTCCTTTTCCATTTTCCTTTTCCATTTCCATTTTCCATTTTCCATTTTCCCATTTCCATTTCCATTTTCCATTTTCCATTTCCATTTTCCATTTCCATTTCCATTTCCCATTTCCCATTTTCCCATTTCCCATTTCCCATTTCCCATTTCCATTTTCCATTTCCATTTTCCATTTCCCATTTCCATTTTCCATTTCCATTTCCATTTCCATTTCCATTTTCCATTTTCCATTTTTCCATTTCCATTTTCCATTTTCCATTTTCCATTTTCCATTTTCCATTTTCCATTTTCCATTTCCCATTCCATTTTCCATTTTCCATTTTCCATTTTCAATTTTCAATTTACGGTTTACAGTTTCCCGATTTTAGTTTTCTGATTTTAGGTTTCTGATTTCAGTTTTCAATTTTTACCATATTCCGGGCACTTTTTCCATATTTTAACCTTCCCTGGACTTCCACGAATAATTCAAGACCACATTTAGCCAAATCGGTCCAGCCGTTCTCGAATTTTAGCGAGTCTAACGAACAGCAATTCATTTTTATGTATATAGATAGATAGATTAATAATAAATTAAATTCAATAATGTTATTTATTAATAAATAAATAATAAAGTTGCTTGAGAATATATTTATATGTAGAGGGAGTGACAGAAGGCATAATATAATGTTTGAGAGAAATAGAATTCGTTGTCATCCCCACTCCGTGCTGTGTACTGGTGAGAGGTGACACCGGTACACACGTGGAGGGGATCACTTACCAAGTGATAATATTTTGTTTTGGAGTTTACAGCCACGCGATTTGATACGTGGCCATGTATAATTGATGTTATCGAGCGGGACAAAAATATTAAAATGACTATTAAAAAGCAGGAGTTGGTGATAGAAAAGTGAAAATTAAGGGTTGTATGTATGTTTTAATGCCCCATAATAAAAACATAAAAAAGAAAAAAAAAATCCAAAAAATAAAAAAAAAAATTTTGGAGTGGGCAACCCTGATCACTTAGGGGTTTGAAAAATAGATAGTAGCCGATTCTCAGACCTACTGAATATGCATAAAAAATTTCATCGGAATCGGTCAAGCCGTTTCCGAGGAGTATGCGAACGAACATTGTGACAAGAGAATTTTATATATTAGATATAAATATAATAATAAATACATAAATAACTATTAATAAATAATTTGAGTCCAAATAATATAGTTTAACCTGTCTCTTGAAAACTGCTTTGTTTCAATATTCAGTATTCATAATGAATTTAAGCCAGTTCATGATGATGATGATAATAATAATTGATATCCTCGCATATAGGCTAACGAATATGACGCTTGCAAAACAGCGTTAGATTATCTTAAATTGTGATCCCTGAATCCTTTGAGTTGGGTAATATAACACTTTACAATGATAATAAGAAGGGTCCATTCGATTACTTTGTGGATTTACTTTGAGTTATTAATATATAATACTTATTATAATAAACATAACGGTTTTAACAATTCTCTTACCTAATAAACTTGTTAAATATTTCTGTACAGGATTCAGTTTGAAAGTTAAATAGATTCTCGTTGATAGTTTGAATACGTTGTCTACTAATATATATAAATTTTAACTCTGTAAATCTCCGAGCACATTACAAACATTAAAAAAGAGACTACTTTTAAGTTTAATAATACAAATCTATCGAATTTTGTCTACGTTTTAATTTAATGATATAATTTCCAAGATATAAAATTCTTTATTAGTACAGCAGACAATGGTACGTTGTAAAGTAAATACATTTTGTATAAGTTCTTTGCAGAGACAATACTGCTATTGTTTTTATTTAAATGGGTTGAAGTTCTGTTTTCTAAAGTAAAGTGAACACGGATACGTAATATCAACGTATCATGCAAATTCCTACGTCTTCACTAAATTATTATAATATCTATACCAAAATATTTCAAGATTTTTGTTAGTTTTAATAATGGTTTTCTAACACATAAATATTACTAAATATTTAACTATAAAATTCTATGAATAACTTAATCGTGCTAAAAATATGAGTTCGTTAGTACTAAATGAATTATAGATTATTAATCAACCAATGGATTAAGTGAATCATATTGCTATTCTCTGATAACATTTAATGCTGCTAATGGTTTCAGGAAACGGTAACTGGTTTGTATTAATCTTTCTGTAAATCGCATCTTGACCTTTTGGATAAGATCAAAGTGTACTATCAGTTCCTTTTAACGTAAAATCAAAGCCGTTATGTTAAGTTTTTTTCCCTTTTTCATCAAATATTTTTTATAATTCTTAATTTCATTTGGACAAAGAACTTTACAACTAACACAAAGGAGTAACGTCGGTAATGTTGTCGTGTTATTGCGGACTATCAATGAACTAAAATTCGAGCACATGCACCGGACGTTTGGTTCGGATTAACGCCTAAACTGCCATTCAAACTTTTAAACCGTCCATAAAACGTAAGGCTCAGTTTGACGACCGTCATTATCTCTAGATACGAGCCTCTGGAAGACTTCCAACATGCGAACTATTACGGCAGGCCCCTACCCAAGTGAAACAGCGGTTAAATACATTGTTTTAAACGTAAACCTGAACTTTAAAGGGGCTATAAAATACTGTAATATATTTAAAATAATTGTATATGCAGCGTATCAGATTGTTGATCAATCATAAGATCATAAGAGAGAAAAGAGTAACTATTAAACATAATGAAGACTACGATAATAAATACGGTTAACTTTGAAAGTAAATTTCCCACTGATTAAAATTTTCAAATCATGTGTATAGATCATGATGATGATCATGATAACAATAATGATAGTGATGAAGATAAATCTAAATCTGATAACTAAACAAATACTTAAAAGGAGACCGTGTAGAATATATAACATCAGGTAGAAATTTCTACTCTAGTCGTCAATTTATTATACAATAAAAAGTTCAAAGTTGAAGCATACGCTGAGAGCTCTGATGTGTACTTTCTTTGTCATATTTATTACCGCGGTAATAATACCCCCCCTCATATTACAAGATGATCTAATTAGGTGAGCTGCCACAACTCCACCTCGGCACGACGTGCGCTAATTGCTACTCACAGCGTTTGACATGAGTTTTGTTTTTTTCTTATAATATTACACATCACAATACAACACTCACTTTGTAAAATTTTATGATAAATCTATTATAACGCGTAGAGAGGAACGATGTAGTGAAAATCGCAGGAAATCGTTAAATGCAAGTGACATCAGTTCAGTCGCGGTGAAAATCGATTGGGGATTATCAACATAGGCTAAGTTACGAAGCTTTCAATAGTCTAGAATAATAATGATAGTAAAATCTATATATACTATTTGTCTTAGAAAACTATCAACTTTGAGTTAATAATTATCGAACAGATTCGGCGAAGCTGTAAAGTTTCTTTGACGACTGCGAAAGTTTAAGAATTAAAAGTCATCTATTTTTTTTATGGATCAAGTAGGTAAAGAACATTTTACCTATGAGGTTATAAAAGGTTATGTCTAAATAATTTACAAAAGCTAATGCTTTTATATTTTACGATGCATTAACAATGTTTTCCGGTATTAATAAATCCCAAAAGCGTTAAACTTTTCTCCGTCCCCTCTTTATTATTTATTCATTGTCTTTGTTTTCGAGTTTTCAGTCTCCAGCAAATTAAGAAGCCGGAAACACTTTCGTTTCAACTTTTTTTTTTACTTATTTACATTTAATGTTCCATGAAAAATGAAGAAAGTGGAATTTTTGTTGATAATAATTTTAAACTATTCATAGGTTTATTTACTTGCGATAAGAAAAAGTAATACAGTAATGATAATTATTGTTATAGGGTCGCGTATCACTAACTATCGGGTGAACATCCAATTCGTCTCGTCGGTTCGTTTAATAAGTAAAAAAAAATGTTTGCCTCATAAATACTTATGTATTACAAAGAAATACATCTTAGCAAAGTATTCGATTTATACAAAGTGATAAACAGTGTCTTTTATCGTATCTATTTATCATGACAATGAGATTAACAAACATTTAAATCTAATAATTAATAAACTTTTTAAACTTCAAAACACAATGCCTACGGCAAGCAGATATTTAATTTAAATGACAAAGCTGTTAGTACTCCCTTTGTTATGGACGGCCGTGTTGAAATCAACCCAATTACGTTTTAAATAACTTAATACCGCTAATTCAGACGCTCAGTGTGAAATTATATGGGAAAATTAAATGTATATTTAATACCAATTATTTATAAGTCGTTTAATTGTCAACTTGTATTATATTTGTCCATGTAATATAGTATTCCTAAGTGGAGACCTGTATCTAACATTCTACAACATTGATATGACGATGACGGCATGTAATACTTTTTAACAATAATATATATTTGCTAATTATTTCAGTTTTAAATATGCAAGTGTGTAAACTTTAAGTTTTATAAACAAAAAACAACTTTTGAGATTAATTTAAAGTTTGTTTTATAGTTTAACTATTTAATTACATTTCCAATTATAAATTGAATAGTTAGCAGTCTATTATTGTTATCTATATATCGTTAAACTTATAACTGACCACATTTGGCATGGACGGTTAAAATATATAAAACTAATAATGTTAAAATATCGGAAGAAAAACGGCGATGTATTCTATCATTTATTTTATCGGAGCTAGTATGTTCGTTTGACAAAGTACGGTTTTCCGATTCTGCGACACATTTCAGGTGATGAAAGGCGGAGAATTCCATGGCAGTGGAGAACTGCGCCGTTACGGGGACCGCTATCACTTGAATGAAATGACCACTTCCCATATTTGAAGAAAACAGCTCCGTATCCCGCGTAATGTGTGTGATGGTGGCCATTCTATTTTCAATAGGAAAAGTTGAGTGATCATTACTCATTAGACCATTTACTGGTTGATGCTTCTATGATATGTCATGTCTCGGCGAATTCCAATAACTTTTCCGGATCCTATATTTATATACATTTATGTTGAGTTAACGTAAAGTTTAAAAAAATAAGATTTTTTGATGAAAAATGTATAATTCTATATATCAATTTTATTCCCTTAAAAAATATTCTAGGAAAGGAGTAAGATTAAACGATTGAGTTTAGCATTTACATAATATTTCGCTTCAAGTTTCTAAATTAGCAGCGTTAACTTAAATAACTTAGCAGCGGGGTCGTTCTTAACAAAGGTGGTATTAATAGCGTTTTCATTTATATTTCATATCGGTTAGCCGCAGGAAATTTTGATGGTGCGGGATATTCTTTTATTTATCCAACGAAAGCCCATTGTCATCGTTAATAGTTAAAATTTCGTCTCATTACGGACAAATTGCTGCGGTTTAAATAATCATCATTTCAACTAAGTTATTTATTTTAAGAAAATAGTAAAAATTAGACTTATAATTTAATCCATAAAGTACTGATGTCTCTTCACTTCATGAAGCGTCAAATTATACTCTATAAACACAAGGAAGTTTATGATCAAATAAATCGTTTTTTACTCTCGTCCCTTTCAAACAGAGTGTAACAAACCATTGTAATTTTTCATGCCTCATAAAAATCCAAGTCAATTTCAGCCTAATTTTATGAAAATATTTGTCTGTTCTGTTTACTATGAAAGTATTTAATAGGACTAAAAATGTTCCCGGCGGTAGGATAAAAATCGTTTATTATTCGGATAATGTCGTTAAAGAATATTACAGTTTACGCAATAGCTAATTATTATAAAGCTGTTAACATGTTAGCAACCTTTCTTCAAATAATACTTATTCACCGCCGTAATAAAAGAGGTGTATCTGTAGTAATCTCATATTTAATATATCATGTCACAAGGCAACGACAGTATGTTGCAGTGAATATAGTCCTAACTAACGTCACATTGTTACGGTCGTATTAATTATACCGTTTAAAAAAATAGTACATATCATAAAATCGTTCATTGCATGTGATAGACAAATGTCAATAAATCAAGATTTACGAAATTGATATTGATGTATGATGGATAAATTTTTAAAGGTTATATTGATGATTTGAAGAAGTATTTACACAGCTGTTTATATTTTGAATTTGATAGGAAAAGAGTAATTCTATATATATAAAAGGTGGATTGAAAATCTAGTGGAGAACGAAAAAGGTTGATAAAAATAAAACTAAAAAGAAGCTATAGCTTGTGTCTAACGGACTTTTTCGCCTTATAATAACACGAAATTTAACTTCAAGTAGTTTTAAAATTGAAAATATTCCTTATAATAATATTAGGACGACAAACCGTAGCATTATCCATTGAATGTTTCCGAATAAGGATCGGCGCTTGTGATAAGCCGGAGCAATTTTCTACAGAGGAAAGCGGTGATATAAAATATCCTTGAAAATTATCTTTGTGAAAAAAATCTGATGTTAAGTGTGTGTCAAATGCTAGTATACAAACTAGTTATAGAATTCGAACAAACACTATAGACAGATACAAATGAATTTTAATCAAGTAAACCTGGAGAAATTGTACTTGAAATTCTTTTTTCCGAAAGTAATAGTAAGACTTGATCTCAATTTCAAGCGATGTTAAGTGAAAATTAGGCTGTGGATGGTGAAGCGAGCTCGCTCAGAATACTCTAGCTCTCATATGTTGACGGCCAGACTACAATAATGCTGTTGTAGCTGCAGATTAACAATATTAAATTGGTTAGCTAGTCAGGAGGTTTTAAAAAACCATCTTCTTCTTAAAGTGCCTCTCTATTACTGGAGGGTGGCTGTCAGTTCTGCGAATTTCTGCCTATTTTGTGCCACCCGGAACAGTTGCTCCACGTTGGTGATACCAGTCCACTCCCTTATGTTCCGTAGCCAGGATTTTTTTCGGCGTCCAACACGTCTTTTTCCTTCTACTTTGCCCATCATTATAAGACCTTACCACCATTTAAACTATACAACGTGTTGCACCGGAATCGAACCAAGGATTAGTTACAGAGCAGCATCTGGTTGTCAATTTTCAAATTTCCGGTATTTCGTTGAACATTAAACACGTCTATTCGGGATCGCCATTTTGGCTATTGCCCGAATGCCTCTGAATCGACGCTCTTACAAAGTTTGCATTTCGATTTGAATCGGATCGCTGCTCGCTGAACATTTACAGAGAACGTAATGGGTCACCAGCTTAGCTCAGATTTAAACGCGTGACCGATGAAAACCTAACGGTAATACGAGTTTTTTTTTTATAAAATACAATATTGACAAAGCAATTTGTGTTATTGCATTTTATCAACGAATTATTCACGATATTGAAAAAATTGGCAGCAAACATTTAAACTGTGCAAAGTTACGGTATAATTATAACGAAAATATATAACAAAATATTTTATTAGTTATCCATAATAAAACAACACTTACAATGACAAAGTGCGATATTAAAACAATTATCACGAAAAAGATTGTGTCTGAGAAAAAATATTAAAGATGATATTTTAGAACATTATCACAGCATCAGAATCTATTACAAAAAATCTGTCTAAATCTAGATATTGCTAAGTTTTAATCAAGTCTATCAGAATATCTTTATGATGCTGAAAGAACAAAAAAACCTAGACTATTGAAAAGTATCAGTTACCAGTTACTACCTACTTAGCTATCACCTCGGCGCCTATTTCTATCACTAGATACAATATAAAAGGAGCTCTAGTTATTACTAAGACATGAATATATAACATCTTAGAGCGGCGAGCGTAATATGTTATGTAAATATCTTAACCATCACTTTATTACGCTTTTCACGTGAACATACTTCCCTTGTATTGATGAAAAAATAAAAACACTTTTAGTCCTTTCACTCTGCAATCTGCAATTAAGCCGGGGCAACGTTTATCGGCGTTTAAACTTGACATGGAACCGATTCCTACCAAATCGGCCGTCGCAGATAGCCGAGCAGACAAGGAAGTAATTGGATATTTCGTATTTCTTTTTAACTCTAGTCTTAGTCCGGAATTTGAAGTAATAAAGCGCTGTCAGGAGCCGCGGTTCACCGAATGACCCATTCGTAATTGAAGAGGGTCTCTTTACCATCGAAAACAAGGAACAAGGAGTATGTAAAAAGAAATATCTTTGGCCTTTACTTTAGTGTCTAACAATCTAGTTTATTTAAAATTTGAAGTCTATAAAGTTTGTCTACTCTTGGTTTGATGAACGGTCGGGGAGTAGAGTATTTTCTTAAACCATGACCAATCTGAGATTGCCGAGAGACCGGGATATTATAGTGATTTTTCTAGTAGTTCACGTTTTATATTTTGTTTGTCGGAATTACAAACAATAAACTGTTATTTATTTGAACATTAATTTTACAACAAATGATAGAAGTAAAGAAATTCATGTGATCAAAAACAAAATCAAAAGAAGCTCAGATTTTTATTTGGTTGTTACTTAAATTTAATAGCTTTTTTTTTCGTTTTTCTATTTTTCTCTGATATTATTATTCAGGTCTTTTTATCCTATTTACACAATTTACTACTAATAATATTTTATCTATCATAAATTTAATAGCTTATATCAATGGGTGGGAATAAAAATATTTGAATTCAATAACAGCATCATCATCATGTCCACAGCTGGACATGACCTCTTCCAAAAATCTTCACAACGTTTCGTGTGGGGATCCAGCGTTTTGGGTAATGAAATTATTATTCACGTCCAGTTACAAAATGTAATTTGGAGTTGAGCATTTTTTTTTTCTAAAAAAATAATATACACCTTTCGGAGATTGTTACAATATTCATCCATTTGTTCTTCTCGGAAAATGAGTTAAATCTCATTTTATACGAACGCAGTGAATTAGTAATGAGGATGTGTTTTTTCAGCGTCGTGACGTAACTGGTGTTTTATTTATTCATTACATTTTTCTAACTTCTTCACGCTGAAATGAATTTACAAGTAAAATAGGGTAATGGGGAAACTTATTCCATTAATATTTGTACCTTGAAGGAAAAATAGTTTTAAGAATTTATTAATTTCGCGTAATACTTTCATCATACACATAATATTAGCTTCATATAGTAATTGAACATATTTTAAAAAAGTTTATCAAATGACTAAAATAACAATTTAAATAAAAAATGCTGGAGGATGTTTTTTATGGGTTAACCAGTTAATTAATCAAGTAGTAACATAAGTAATAATTCTTCGCGTATATAACAAAAGTGGAAACTGCTTATATTACTGCCACGTTTGATAGATGGCAGCACTGACATACTTATTGATTTTTCATTTCCAGTCAGTCTATCACTAAGTGTCGACGGGAGCGCGGTTCATGAAGTGAGTATTGAATTTGATTATATAAAATACCTCTAGTGAGCTTTAATCTTATTGTTTTTTGTTACTACCTTTTAATTATAGATAATACAACACTGCGTGATATTGCAAATATTTTAAAATATCGGATATTACTTTCATAGAAGAGTGCGTACGAGTTTCTTGTGTTCTTCTCAGAAAAACTCTTTCAAACGGTAATAGTTTAATAGCTATAATTTTTTATATTTAATCTAACCAAGTATCAAACTCTTTGACAATTAATAACTACTAATATATTTAAATGTATAAAAGCTCAAAGTTCCTTAAATCAAATCTGATACCACTTTATATAAATCTGGCACTTCATGTAAAATACATAAGAGCTTGTTTTTCATTAACACATTCGTACTACTTGCCCGAGTAATCCGTTTGGGTCACTACATACCCGCATCCGGCTATTACCGCAACATATTTACCAATGTTTAAACAGGATCGAGGGTCCGTAAGACTAAGACGACATATGAATTAATACATGTCATGTAAATTAAAATAAACATACATAAAAATACTATAATATGATTTTAGAAGTGAATATATGAAAAAATTACAAATGATGTAATGACAAGTATGACTTTTACCCTTTTTTGTTTATAACTTTTTACGGATTAGCCTTTTCGCAGGAAAGTTTATTTCTCAAGTTATTTTGGTATTTCTCTTATTGGTAAATGTTGACTGTCACCTCAATAAACTTCTTGTTTTCATATGGCAAGGATATGGCGGGATTATTTACCAGGTGGTAGGTCTCTGTTGCCGGAGACCGTCTGGATGGGTACTACCGCAGCTTCTATTTCAACCGCCAAATAGTAATGTGCAAGCATTACTGTGTTCGGGTTTGAAGGGCGCTGTAGCTAGTGTAATTACTGGGGGTAACGAGACTTAACACCTTATGTCTCCAGACGACGAGCGCAATGTGGTGCAGTGTGTACCATCTTAACTAGCACCACGTTGTCATGGGCAAGCGTATTACTTACCATCAGGTGAACGTCTTGCTCGTCTCGTCGCAAAGTAGTATGAAAAAAAAAAAAGATCCCGTCCATATTTTTCACTCAATATAGCGTTTAAACACAAAATGACAGATTTAAAAACCTGTTATTTTCTTAGGAAATTAACTAACTAATAATAAATCAGGATAGTAACAATTATCATAAAGGTTTAGACTGCAAAAAGTGTTCAGAATTCACTGTTTCTAATGACGTTTGCAGTATTACTTAAGTATAAATCTTCTAAAAATAGAATAATGCGTACAACTGCAAACACCTATAATTCACGGAACATGAAACTTTAGCACTTCAACGCTCTTTGAAGTGTTCATTGTTTTTCGCGGCAAATGATCCGTCAAGATCAGTTCAAAGTAACAGAAAACAGTTTCACGAAGAAATATTAGACATTATCTTATAAGATAAACAATAATAATGAACCTTTATTAAATATGTAGTAAGAATTAACTACATTTTTTAAAGTGAAAAGTAATAAAGTAGAACCTTTTTCTTTAACGAAGAAGGAAATAGTTGCAACAAAGATATATGCAATGAGATGTAATTGGACTATAAAATTACTACATGATGAGAACTTTAAAACTCATTAATATTAAATGGCGGCCAGTAAAATGTTTAACACGTAATATAACGCACACCAGTGAACTACAGCAGTTTCATCAGCAGAATTACGTCCATTAGTGGTGCTCAAATGTTCACCGGTGCTTCCGCATGAGGTGACACGAAATTTTCGCTTGATATTCCCGCTGATATACATTCTCACACTATACCGTAACCATTTGATATTTAACGCCATTTTAAACATGCGAAATGTTTGTTTAAAATTTCAATAGAATATCGCGGCAATAATTATTAAATGATAAGTGAATAACTCAGTTATGTTACTGATGGTGGCCTTTTCTCATGAGGAAAGTATCAGTCATTCATTTTTCTACCATGCTGTCCAAGTACGGGTTGGTGACATTTCCTCGAAAGCCTTCACCGGAAAGTCAATCATAGAGGATTGAACCTGCGCCGTAATACAATTTCACTTTTAACTATTTATCACGTCAGAATAAAATGATTTCCTTTAAACTTTCATATGATCAACTTTGAGTATTAATCTACTTTAAACTACTTTGTCATCATCATCAGCCGATAGACGTCCACCGCTGGACATAGGCCTCCCCAAAAGATAAGCGCTCTGTAAATGGTTATATAAACCAATGCGAGAAATTATTACAAAGAGGTTCGTATCGTTTAACAAGAAACGGTTAATAATTAAACTTGTCAGTTGCAGACAACTCGCCAGATATCGCAAAGTTTTTATAATTAAAAGTTTAACTTTAAACTTTTCGTGACTTAATTGGTTAGATTAAACTTGCTCTACGGTGTCGATATATTTTATATATTTTTTTTTCAATTCGTTATGAATAACAATTGATTCTGATAAGTTTTTACACTTCGAGAAACTGTCAGCCAGATCGAGCGGCACTTAAAGCAGATGTAGTGTTTTTGAATTTCTATTCAATTAACTGTAACATAATCATTTAGAAAAAATGTTTACATAACAGTAATTATCATCAATTTTAAGGTAAGACGTTCAACTAATGGTATATGAGACGTATGCCATAATTATGCGGAGCAAGATAAGATCTCGTGCTCATCGCCTTGAGACACAAGATGTCTCGTTGCACCAGTAATTTTACTAACTACAGCGCCCTTTAAACCGATTAACAGTAATGCTTGCAGAATTCTGTCTGACAGCTGAAATAGGAACTCTGGTAGAAATAAATCGCCTCTGAAAATAAAGTATTTTTATAATCTATAAGTATATCTAAAAATCCGTTTTTGTTTTAACTTAAATGAAAATTTTGATTTCATTGCATTTACAAACTTCGCAATGAAAAAATTATAGCAAATTTAAAAAAATAAGATCTCATGTAATGCCAGCCAAAAATAATATTACTATTTGGACGATAGATATAAAATATTAGTAAAATAAAGTAGTCAAGTGGGTTTTAATAAACTATATCTTCTAACTCCTGCATATGGAGACCCAGCACCGAAACTGGGACTGGTTATAAGGCGAACAGTTAACCTCTGAGCCACGGAGTTTGCTGTCTATATATTGCAAACATCGTTTATAAAGTTACTATGCTTTGCTTCAGTCCTCTAGAGATCTAATCAGGCTTTAGTGGTTACCATAAATACATATACATGTTCACTTGTGGTTAAGTGTAACGTGGTTATCTATATAACACTATACGCACCATAAATAAACGGGTAATTGATGTTTGAGTTGGCTCATGTCTCCATAACGTTGTTCAGTCAAATCGCTGAAAACGCTGTTGATTTATCATTACTACCAACTAGTTATAGTTTCATGTATTAAAATTTTGAACATAGACAAACCGTATACAAGACTGGATACAAGAAATCCTTCACTCATAACTACTAAAAGAACTAATAAAAGAACTGGTTAGAAAACAGAATAATTTTCGTCCTGTTATCAATTTCTGTTGAAATTTTCAGTTTTCTCTGTTCAATTTGTTAAATTACAATCATGTTACATTTTTTTTTTATCCTACTATACGACGAGACGAGCAAGACGTTCACCTGATGGTAAGTGATACGCTTGCCCATGACAACGTGGTGCTAGTTAGGATGGTATACACTGCACCACATTGCGCTCGTCGCCTTGAGACATAAGGTGATAAGTCTCGTTACCCCAGTAATTACACTAGCTACAGCTCCCTTCAAACCGGAACACAGTAATGTTTGCACACTACTATTTGGCGGTTGAAATAGGAGCTGCGGTGGTAACCATCCAGACGGTCTCCGACAACAGAGACCTACCACCAGTAAATTAATTTACATCTTGTTCTAGTCCAGCCTATCACTAATTATCAGATCAATTTTTTTAGCTTACATAGCCTTCCTTAGAACTAGCCCAAACACTTCAATCCACACCCAGCTTACTTCTTTCTCTAATATTTAATTCAGCTAGATGTTTTACTGATTTATTCAGCTAATCGGGTACTGAGCTTGCGGAACCGGAAGATGTTATGTAGTTTTCCTTCATCCTCCTGATATATTATTAATGTCATCTTGCGTCATTGCTTTGGCAGGGCGTGCCGGGCTCTAGAGCTTGTATGGTCTCCTGGTCATGCCGCCATTGGTTATTATATCGCTTTGTGGTTATGTTTACTGCGACCCGAATCTGCGTTTGTTGGGTTGTTAAAGCTTTGGATATTAATCATTCATAATGTTCTCGTCTCCCAAATTCCCCTTTGCAATTAATGGAAAATCCTCTTTGGCAATCTGTTGTATTATCTGTGCGGCATCGAAACAACGTTTGACCTCCAAATTTCTATTATTTTACGTTAAATAAGTTATACACTTAACTGTCCCAGACGCAGCGTTTGATTTATTACTCGGAGATCCCTGATTCGATTCCGAAGGGACTTTGTGATAAGCGGTTTCAAATCTTTTTTTGGGCTAGTAATTACCCTGATTGTAACTCGTATTACTTATATAAAGTTGATAAATTCTGACAGTAACATAAATGAGGAAATAAAGAAAGAGTCATCTTCACCTTTCACTATTTATGATGGTATTTACCTGCCTCCAGTAAACAGATTTTCTACAGATAATCAGAGTAATATGAAAATTAATTATGTACGCCCAGATTAAGATTTCCCTATACAAATGTTTTAATTAGCTTTAACATATATAAACATGAGATATTTTAGTGAAAAAAGCATGATGTAATTACGTTTTTATGAAAACAGAGAAAGTGTATTCCAAATATCTTTTATGTTGTTACCAAGGAAATTGTTTTTCTAATATGATTTTCTGACCCACTCGAAACTTGGTTATTATAATTACGTTTACTTCATCGCCCTTTTGATTCTTTTTTGGTCAAAGTAATTTTAATACAGCACTAAAACATTAATTCTATTTATCTTATATAATATGTGTTATTGAGAACTCATGTGTTTTATTGCAGATATAAAATAAATAAAACAAAATTTAAGTAAATTTTGAGTTGCTTTTATACAAGTTTTTGAAGTTAAACAAAAAATTATAAAATCATAAATAGTCACTCAGTTTTTTTTAAAAATTACAATTGATTTCTTACCTTTTCTTAGTTATTGCTTTCGCTTCTAGTCGCTACTACATTTTTTTCCCTCTTCAATATTCTACCCTTCTCCATGTCCTAACTTAACTGATAGACAATTCTCATAGACAAGTCCGCCAGTTGCAGCCTCATTTCTGAATGTTCCAATAAGGCTTTTAAAGAAACAAAAAGTGGAATTAGAAATGTTGTAGTATAATAAATAGTATATGTGAAGTATTAAGTATATAAGCCGTGGAGTTAATTTAATCTCCGCGTTCGTCAGCTACCGTTTATCCGTAAATAAAATATACGAAGGGTTAACGATTCGGGAGTGCCACTGGAAGCAATCACAAAGTGAACGCAATTCACTTGCAAAATACCATTCTGTTATATCCGTCATACGAACGAATGGTCTAATTCATTTATTCTCAATAAACCTCTTACCCTTTGAACATGAACGCTCACGGTATTTCAATTTATAATACCCCATTTCGCCCAGTGACACCCTAAAATTTTATATGCTTTGAAATTGTATACAAAATTATGTCTTTTGATTACATTTTTAAATTAATCCTATTTTCATGTTTTATGAACTAACATTTCGTAATATCTCTTGTATTATATTTGTAATAGTATGTAAAATATTATTTATTGAGTACCTCTGAAAATGACGAGTGTGCTTTGTAGAGAACATTACAAGAAATTAATTTCTAAGAGCGGACGTTCATTACTTGTGTTGTTGATATTATTTTAACTTCTTTCATCTCAATACGATTTTAAAAATATCAGTATGAAAACAAGTGCTATTGTATTTATATGAAGCTACAAATAAATACTTTTAATAGCGTCAATAATACCGACTAATTACAAATATTTTTTGCTATTCTTCTTATTCTTATTGAGACTATAAAATCTTGAACATTCTCAGAAGAATTTGGTAGAAACGTTATTACGTTAAATGTCGTGGAAAAAAATTGTTAAGTAAGCTCATTAGTAGTTGTTTAATTTCGAATATTCTTTCGGACCGAAAAAGAAACGTCTCTAATTCAGCATTCCAAATGCCGTGGGCGCTTTCTTACACAGACACATAAAAAATATTTAATTAGTCTGAACATTTTGGAAGTATTAAATAAAAAAGTCGTTATAAGAATGTGATTTGTATGAACATCCTAATTATCCTCCCAAGACTTTATTTTATATACGTCTAACATATTTTTAATCTGTAACACCAATGAAATTATATTTTTGCCTTTAATAATGCTTATCCATTTGAGACTACATTCTCGTGGCGTTCACATTAAACTACGTGCAAGAAATCTATATCAGCCTTTGAAAAATGTAGGTAAAAGATAATATTTTCTAACTCGATGTGATAAAGTTCAAAATGAGTTGTCGTTATAAGCACCAACTGACCGTAGGAGTAAGTAAAGCATGTAGGTAAGGACTTGCGAGTAGTTTGTTAAGCACTTACAAGAAAACCTTATCTTAGTGACTGCTGAAATAGTAGTGTAAGATGAATTTATGTACACTGCTACGTATTTTATAACCGCAGCTTACGAAAGGAGTAGAACAACTTGTTGTCAGTGTTCAGCTCCAAATACGACGTAGTCATCTTCAAAAGAAGAGTGAGGAGGCTATTACTAGTTAATGGAGGATCATACTCAAGTACTAACCTATAAAAAAAGTGAAAACTGATGTCATATAGCTTCGAAAACGATTTCTACCGAAAACGCGTTTTTAAATAGACAAACCGCTCATCCACTATACCACAGTTAATAAATACGTGAGTTCACTTCGTAAGAATTAATGGCGAATTTCTTTTCAATAATACAATAACATTTTCATTCCTATAACGTCTATTAATCATGAAATTTACTAGTAAACTACTTCGCGCAATTTAGCGATACCCATTCGTTTACAAACAAGTTTTATGTTTAGGTCTAAACTCATAAAAACTTTACACGTTATATTACTAAGTTAGTAATCACAGTCATGGTATTTTCTTATCTAAACATTGAGTTTCGTATTCGTATTGTTAGACAAAGGCAGCAAAATTGTCTTTATTGTATTATTTGTATATTCCACTTCATTTTAATCTTCTCATATAAAAACTAAAGCATAATTTGTTTCAGGACTTCCTGCTATTAAAATATGTAGATAAATATGCCAGACAAACTTTCTGGGTAGATTTTTCTAAAAATTTTGCTAAAAATATACAACTTTTTTACGTGTAAATAATAAACAAAGGGCATTCAATGATTAATGTTTTTTTTTTTCTAGCAAAGAAAATTGATAAAAAGCTGCGTAACTCTAGCAATATTGATTGGAGGCCGCCCCAAGGACATATCGGAGAAAATATTTCGGTTATCTTCAATGGTCAAGACTTTGGTGCTCGGCCAACGAAATGCTATTAATTTTAATTTATTCCATTATGTTACTAGTAACTGGAGAGGCGTAATTTATCATCAGCGGATATAAATAGTACAAATAATGTGATGTGTCATCACTCAGATAGCTTTTTTAAGGGAATCGTTATTGGTATTGTACATGAATTTCATTTTCAATAGCCGGAGATTATCTTGATAATAGTTCAAGAGTGCAAATATTATTATTCCAGTATAATGGCCGCTATAAATGAATTCAATATTTCCTATCCCCTATGGGGTAACAAAACTGAAATACGTATGTTATTTCTTAAGACGTCCTGTTAGTCGCTTCGCTTACTTAAAAACAAGTATTATTAACACTAAATATACAATAAAAAAAATATTATAAATAAAATTAATTATATTTGTGTATGAGTATTATGATACAAAAACCTAACCTAACTTTTATTCTGTATCTGGATTATTGTATACAGTCAAAAAAAAATTAAAAGAATTTTATTTCCTTCTTACAAATTATTTCTAAACGTTGTAATTTTTTCGTACTAGCAACCTTGTCTTAAATGTAATTTATTTATTCACAAATTATCAAGCAATATGTATTAATAAAAATTATTAAAAGTGAGACTGATACAATTCATTCCGTAACAAGCGATATATGAGTACAGTTGTTAAAATGATTGGTGGGTATTGAAGCGGCCATATTGTGCTGCGGAGAGTTGAGCACTGTGTCGGACATTACGGCGCACAATTAGTTTGTGATTGTATAATTAAAAGTGGACAAGTGAATGTTAATTTAACTGAATTAAGGTGAATTATCAATACCACTTCAATCACTGTCGTCCTATATTCCTTTTGATATTGTGTCGTGAAATCTGTATAATGATTTGTGTACGTTTTGTTCATCGGCTCTCTTGTAATTGGAATATATCAAGCGCCACTTCAGCTATTCTGGCTTTTTCTTTTCGATAATTGTGTGTAGCAAATATTGAAATTGTAATGCTTTTTAATGCCTCTGTAATTTAACACCAGTGTTCCACTTTCTAGTATATTATCCATAAAAATTACATACATACATAAATATCTCAACGTGTTATCAGAACATGTTTGAATTACATTGAAATCCAATTTTGTTTCAATAATTTTCTTTTGCACTAGCCGGTGGTGTTTATTTATTTATTTATTTATTGAAACCAACAGCGTTAACTAATTATATTATATTCTAATTGATTACAATATGTAAGGCTAAATGAGGTTTCATTGTACATTAATTAAGTATGTTGGAAAGCGCAGAAAGAAATTTGTTTGAATTGTGTTTACAATAAATGATTGCGCATAAAATCAATTCGAATTAAATTTTATTTGTGGGGAAATGTTAGACCAAAACTATTCTACTTCATAAAACGGAACGTATAAAATATGGCGCTATAAAATCTAATGTAACGGGAGCAAAACAATTTTACGCGATGCGGACATTATTATTAGACAAAGTCAGCGCTGAACACTGTACTATATATTTTATAACTGCTGAACCAAAAAACAACGTATTTATTAACTTATATATTATATTTGATGTAAAAGTAAATAAAAGTACATAATTTATTACCAAGTGTAGCGGACGTGTATAGGATGATGATGATGAACGTATTAACTAGGGAGCTTTAAAAAAGTTGATGTTTTTATACTGTAATATGAAATGCTTTCGGAGAAATATATAAGTATATAAAATCTAAAACTATGAATATTTAAATAAAGATCAAACAAATTTATTAAAACCATTATAGAGGTAGAAATGGATGGGAACGTATGAAGATAATTTTAAAAAGTGTACTTTTTATAATGAAACAATCACAGTAATTGTCTTTTCAGGGCCCCTCAACATGTTTAAAGAACAAGCTCCGGGCTGTTTGATCTCGTTTAAAATGTTTGCATTAACCTCCACGAAACGATTCGGCCCTGAACAAACCGTCCAACATTTCTATAATTGTGTATTAATTATGAAGGAAAATAATATTTAACTTTTAAATAAAAAAAAAAACCGTTTCGTGATTAGTGTTTGGTGTTTTAACAAATTGCCTCCAACATCTCCTGCTAGTGGAAGAAATGGTTCGACGATAAAAAACGGAACTTGGTTTTAATAACCATCGGTTTTAGATCTCATGATGGTTTAAAATATTTGTAACTATTATATTAATTTTTGTTGCTGGACATCATTTACGGTATACATCATCACCTCCATTATAGACATACGAGGATACAAACACCTAAACATTTCCACACTGATCGGATTCTGCAGTTACCCTCGACCTTCATCAGATTAACAAACTTTGAGGAGGCGCCTCCAGCACTATTTACCGGTATAATTATGCGGGTAAACACGAGAATAGAAGAATACAAAACTTAGAATTAGGAAGTCCGTAAACCGTATTTAAAATTGGTAAACAATATTTCTACTAATTGTTTTACATTTACAAAGTTTTGTTTACGCAAAGTCAACGAAAGAAAAGGCTGAAGTGGTCATTAGGTAGGTGCAGTTGGATCCATTATGTAGAACTATTGTCGTAGCTCGCAGCAGGCAATTCACTAAACAAACAGAGTTAGCGTTCGTTCGTATAATTGTTACATTTTACAATTTTCTTTAAAAACCTTAGCCTTTAATTTTAGATAAATAAATTTATCGTGAATTTTTTAACAAAAAATCCGGTATCCTTGTTGACCTTGATGGATAACTTCATATAGCGTCTGAAACACTAACTTAAATATTTCGACTAAGACAAAGAGTTAAAGTTTTGGTGATTTTTAAAATTCAAAAATTTATGTTTTCAGTATCACATTAACCAGCTATTAACGTGATGACAAGTGATAACCAAAGCTCGTGAATATTATAAAATCGAAGAAGTCGACTAATGGTAAGTCTCTGTAGCCGGAGACCGTCTAAATAAGTATCACTGCAGCATCTAATTTTATCGCAAGTCAGTAGGGTGCAAACATTATTGTGTTTCGGTTCGAAAGGAGACATGTAATTTAGTTGATATGACTTCGTCTACATCATAAAGACGCAAGGCTTTGCTGATAAAAATCGGTTTAATAGAGTCTTCCGCAATAATAAATGTATCATTAAATTTTACATCAAAACTTGATGATGAATAAATGGAGTAGTTAAAAAGGCACAGAGTTCAGTAAATGCTTTTAAACGAAGCACGACTTAACATTCTCATCGGTATTCTGTCGTAACAAAGATTTATTAGCACATACTCCGCAAACTATTTGCGGACTACACACACGATCTGTTCCGCGCAGCTTCTAGTTGGCAGTCTGATGATACGGAAATGTTTGACATTACAGCATTTCTACCTACTTTATAAATTGCTTCATAACTGTTACGATGAAAATGAACGGGCACATTCAAATAATATGTATTACAATAATTTCATGTTGCATAACGACTAGCTCAATTTGTTTTTAAGTAAACATTCTAATTACCGCCATTTTGTTATGGACATGTATATCGATCACTAGATAAAAATTCTGACTCTCTTTTCATTTTATGGCAAATGTTACGTTTTATTAAAACTACCTTTCCTTTGTACTATAAAAATATGAGGTCTTAAAGTGTTGAAATGGCGATAAAATACCGAAAAACAGCGTTGACAGATCCCCTCTCGATTCACTAGACTCAAACTACTCGATGACCTTGATTTGTGGAATTCATTAAAAGAGACCTATGTCTAACAGTAGAAGCGCTTCGAGTTTATGATGATGTTTAAAATATGTGTTAAAAAATAAAAAAAGGTCGGATAACATGTTTGCGCACAGAATTCTAAATGTATTGTTACGAAAAATACAAAACAAATAATTTAACTCTAATATACTCACAGGGTCTAGGACCCGCTGTACTGTGCAAACATTAGCATATAAGTAGCCGTGATAACCCAAATGCGAATATCCATACAAAACGACCCAATGGGATTACGCCGGCGGGGATAACGTTTGTTAAATAACATACTTTGGGTTTCGGCTTCAGTGAAAGTACTGAAAATAATGCCGTCCTGCATTTAACTACGTATATAAAGGTTTAATGGCAGTAAACGACTGTAGGAAAGTAAAAACAAAATGTTATCCTGGAAGTTCAAGGAGTACAGACAGATGTCTCATAGATTTCCGGCGAATTTACATCTTACTACATAATCCTTGTCGACGTTTAAATGGCACTAAAAAAAACTATTTTAAACATTTTACAATCTGTTGTTCTATTGACCTGAAAACAATTCAACACAAACAATTAAAAAAAAAAACCGTTTTGAAAACATTGAAATTTCAATGGTGCTTTCATTCTCACTTCCGATGCCAAAACGACCGTATTCATTTTATTTGCGAACAATACGTTTGGGAGTTAGAAAACTTTAAAAGATATCAAGCTTTAAAGTTATCACTATTTACTACAATTATTCTATATACATCTACTACTGAGTTACAAAGTTTTAAGTTCTAGATAGTTGCATCAAATTTCCGCGGAAAACGACTTTCCTCATAATATAATTTTAGTTTGCAGCTTAGCTTTATATTAATAAAATTATTTTTAGACCGCCGAAGTATTTTATCGGCTATTTTTACGTATTACTTCCGCTTCGCCTGCGGTTATGATGAAAACTGTAGTTTACAGGTCAGCTAGCAGTAATATGTAACTTTGTACTCCGTTTAATCGAAAACTTACGTCACTTTGATTTTTGCTAACAAAAATACTACTTTAAGTATTCTCGCAATATACAAGAAGACTAAGAATTGTAATACTTAAAAACTAGATCACAAATTCACGTGATTTTAAGTGACAATGATGAGGAAGATGGTAAAACGTGGACACTCATAAACACTGGGTGTTTTAACTTGAATTGAATATTAATAGTTAAGAGAGTTCAGAAAAAACTTTACCACCATCATAACCTCTCCATTTGCCAATGAAACCAAAACAAGAACCTGTTAAAATCATATGTTGAAATAGTTAAATAATTGTTAATAAACATTGTATTCGTTTTTAAATGTAACCCAAAGTACTCTTACTAATCTGAATATGAATAGAAGAACCGCTTTCATTATTGATAAGACACATTTCTTTACAAAAAGAGAACTCGAACTCATATAAGCAGAACAACAAACGGTGACCATGTAAATGATGTCATAGATGTAGATCTAATCTAGAATATATTTTACGACCTAAAATCTAAATTCATAAAAGAATCACTGGCGGAACAATGCAAAATATTTATTTGTCAAAATATAACACAATTTTGAATTTCATAAGTATACAAGATCTATGAATAATTTCTGAGGAACAAAATGACGCTGTCTCACGCCATGGACCCATTTAGCTCGGGTAAAATACTGCCGTCTCCTTAGGAAGAAACCTCGAGGGAGTTAATATAATAAGAATGATACCATTACCTTTTTATTGTGGTGAAAAAAAAAACAACAAAGCAAAAGCAAAAAAGCGAGTCGTCCTCAAAGAGTGGGAAGAAGCCAGTGCGCTTAATTATTCACAAAGTGGTCGGTCGCAATTTTAGTTAAGAATATTTTTCATAAAGCAACAACACCCGTGTTTATGTAATGAGTTTTTTTCAGAAAACTTTAAATACAATTGTGTGTGTTGTATAGGAATGGTTCATATTTAAGAAATGTTTAGATTGTTACGGATAAATTAGTAAGCTGTCCCACAAATCACGTTAACCTAATTCTTTCTGTGATTGTTCACGAACACTCGAACAAAATTGCTGTTACTGTGCTAACCAAGTATCAATTTAAATGTATTCAAAACTATTAGAAAAAAACCACAATGTGATGGTTTATTTATGTATAATGTATGTATTGTAAACGATAGATCTTTTCACAATAGACAGACTTTTGATTTTAAACTAAACTCAATTTAAAGTTTGGAAAGTTTGTCGTCTAACAAAGTGTGTGCGTTGCATATATGATTCCCTGAGTCGCAAAAGACCTGCATAATACACTGATAACAGACTTATCTTCTTGATTATTACCATAACAATGCTTGGAAGGCGAATGTTCAAGTAGTTTTAACTATTAACATTTGAAAAATTTAACCTTAAATTAGGCAATAGTACTATTCCAATACAAAATTTTGCCATAACCTTTTTTTTGTACACAATAATATGTATGTACTTTTTTTTAAACTATTAGATTTACCAACACGTATACATCAGTACTTTGACAAAATACGTGCAAATATAAAAAATTAAAAGTAACAAATGACTTACTGGTAAATGTAAAAATAAACTATTATTCTTGCAATTTATTACATTTGTGAAAAAATTAAAAAAACATTTAACAATTCAAATTTAAACTGTGTAAAGCACACTGTAAGATATTACTACTAACAATTGTTCAAGAAAATATCCGTGACTATTTGGCGGAGCGCGCTGGGTGAATTGTCATGAATCTTCAAGAAATAGCTATACTCGTTAAGCAACTTGGAAAGTCTCGCAACAAGAGAGTTTGATCCAAAAACTGTTCTGCGGTAGTGTTGTTGGAACGGAGTTATTTTACATCTAAGATATCTAACTGGCACACATAACTGAAATGTTTTTAATAATTGTGAACATTCTAATTCATTATTAAATGTTTTGATGTAACCAGATTGAAGCTTTGGCTTAAGAGAATCTCCAGAACTAGGCCTTGGTCCCCATCACCAAAGATCATTCAACAACGACGAAAATTGTTATATTTATACCTACCTACCGTTTATGATCATATGTTTGAATAATTTCATCAAAATCAAACTTTAAGATCATGCTATAAATCATAAAATTCATGGAAATAGTTCATCGATTAAGTGCTTATGATGCCTATTGTAGTGTAAGCTCTCGGATCGGCTTCGTCCCTAGGATCCTGTAGATTTTGAATTGCTCTAAATCCATTGCACCCTCTTGAACAATGCAGAGGTACTATCGTCTACTACCATTATGGCTCCGTTGAATTGGAATCCCATTGGCAATCCGCGTTAACAGGTTTGTAAGCACAAAGACCGTGTGTGTACGTATGCACGAGTAGACATTCGGAATGTATTATTAAACACTATTTGGAGTAACCCGTGAGGCTTAAAGAGTACATGAATATTACATTACTTGGATTTAAGGCGCTGTAACAGCAGACTTTGCTCTAGTGCGCTTTTGTAAGGAGCGTTTTAGTCTTTTTGTGTTCTTTGTTCAGGAATTAGTTAAGTGAACGACGAATTCGTAACATTAAAGATAGTATAGATGAGCACGAAAAATTATATTAATTATCTTAACCGATAGACCGTCATTCGGTTGAAATGATGATGATGAATTTTCTTAATGTTCTCTTCAGAATTATGGTTTCAATATGTTTTTAGATCTGCAATAGCTATAAGATAATCTCATTTATTTGAATTTAGTAAACAGCGACAGGTAATCTACTTCTCCGTGAATTTAACTTTTGCATTCGTAATATTATTACAGCTGTATCGTTTCGTAAATGTTGGAATGTTCAATAAATCAACATTTTCACTTAAATATGCGTAGTAGTTTGACGTACATTACATGTTTGGTTTTAATACATATTTTTTTAGTATTATTTACTCTTGCTTCGTTGCTGTGTTTCTCTGTATTATTTAGTTTGTAATCTTTGGCGCTCTGTTATTTTATTTTTTCATTGCGTACGTTTTAGAGCGTTTTTTTACAAAACAATGTTCTTGGATCTAGGTTTAGTTAGACTTTGGATCCTTAAGGCAGACTTATGGTCAACGGTGGACATCATCCGGTTGATAATTTAAGACCGACCTGTGAAACTTTATGAAAATTATTTTGTGTAGCGTAGTATTTTACGTAGAAGTTCTGACAAATGAAAACTTTTTTATGTTGTCTCACTGCAGTGTCAAGTTCGTAAACTTATTATAGGTACTCAGCATGAACTTCCCGAAGTTCGCGTCAGCGCACAAATTAGAGAAGCGCCGTACTAAGTTTGTATGGAAGTCGTTGTTACTTAGAAATTTGTTGGCGCAGAGAATTTTATTTTATTGTATAGTTAACTTTAAAGTTAGGGTTTAAAGTATAAATTTAATTGAATAAACGATCAGGAAAGAATTTAAAATTTCACTTTAATAGGTTCATTAGCTACGGGCTCGTCAATTAAAATCAGACTAAATTTAGGTCCACTTAACCTCAATTCATTTTAGATAACGTAAATTACGTTTGAGTTAATCAGGCGCTGAGGTTTCAGTGTGCGACCATACGTTAAATTCAGCCTATTTAGTCTCCTGAAACATTTATTAAATTACACGGAATTTCGCTTTGAAATTATTAATTCATTTTTTAACACATCATCCGTGCGTTTCGCGTATGTATTTTTTTAATCAAAAGTAAAAAGGTTGTTATCGTCCACTCGTGGTGCATTACGGTCGACTGTAGTTAAATACGGTTCACAAGTGGTTTATAAACACTCATCGCTTTCATCATATTGAGTAATTATATCTTCACCCACAATGCTAACATGTTACGCACTGAGTATTCAACTGATAATTAAATTTTATTGTACGTTTCAATAGTTCTATCCAAACAGTAACAAACAAATGGGATATAATACAACATTACTCTACAATGATGATAATCCTGCCCACTAAATATTCCCACTGTTGGCATTAGGGCCGCATCTTTCACATGGAGAGAAACAAATCCTCCTTCCCTAGTCTACCAAGATGGCCAAGTGCGGTTGAGGAAGTCATATAGCTAAGTCGTAGTATTTGGAATTTTAAGGTTTCCTTACGTTGTTTTTCTTTACCGGATGCTCAAGCTCAGTGGGGACATTTAAAAACTGACTTAGTTTCGCAGTATTAAAATTAAAGTGTTTGTTTTATTTCAGTAAGAAATAAATTAAGAAATATAAGCGATAAGTAATTAGTAATTACGCCCAACTTTCAGTGTGCACAAATTTACTTTTGACCATTTTCCTCACAGTAAATATTTACGCAGCGTTTACTTAGTCCGTACGCAAATTTAATACATTCGTAATTGTTACCCGGGATCCTTCCTCTGCTGGGATGAGGGTGCTACTGTTGAAAATTCAATGTTTACTTCCGCACAAAGTGGGGATCAGATATCAAAGTTTTGTACATTATCATTCTACTGATTGTTATGAAACAAGGCGATCAGTTCAAACTGTAAACATTTACAGCGCCACTTTTAACTAAGCACCAGTTACTTCTAACTGAAAGTCGAGTTGATGTTATCGCTTTAAATTGTATATTAAAAAATAAAATTTACAAAAATAAACAATGTTCACATTTGTTTAAGCGATACGATACTCATTAATAGATGATTATGAACGCTACTGCTGATGAATAATAAGAATAAGAGCTAACAGATCGCGGTGATTATTTACTCTCACAAGACAATATGAGCAGCCGCAATTCCAGAGACGTTTAAAACTCTAGAAAGTTCTCCTCGTGAAGACCCCAAGTCACTCCTTCTTATACTTAAGTACACAATTTTTTATATCCCTTTATTTAATTCTTAAAATATTTGAAAATTATTAAATTTTCAATGACTTGATAATCAATGTTTTCATGTATTTCACCGCTGAATTATACCTAAACGTGTTCTTAGTTTTCAAAGTGAATTCCTAAGTAACGCTGAAGTCATTAGACGATCTAAATAAGAATGTATCCAACGTCAGGCGGCGATCGTTAATTTAACTTGAACAAGATTACCATTTATTACCATTTAATATCGTCTGTTCCCGTTCAGTAATTAGATCAAAGCTAATCATGATAAAAATGAGTCGGAGGGCGGTATAAAAATTAACATAAACCAGCATTATGAATTTACTTTAATAAACCTGTTTTAATACTGTACATGTTTAAATGGCTTGCATTCCTTTCTATCAGAAAAGTTTACCTTTTATTCTCGGAGAAGAGATACTATAAAGTTATTGAGTCAGGAGGTTATTCAAGGTTTTGAGGGATTTACATCCACTAATACTCTTTGGTAGTCTTCTTTAGTACGTTAAGGCCCTCTGTAGGATAAGGTCCTCTTTATCACGGTTACTATGCTATGAAAAATATGAAACCGTAAGACGTCATCCTCAAGATTTAACCGAAGACCCTCTCAGTAGCCTTCTACGACAAGCAAGGCTTAGCCAAGTCCTATTCTTACTAGTCCGCAGTATCTTAGCTGATTCAATTGAAAAGTCTATAATTTTGAAATGGCAAAAACAAATTACTACACGTATATTATTTGGACTGAAACTTATTCTTAAAAACTTACATTGATTAGGCAATAGCACAGCACGTTGAAGACCTATCACTTAACAGTAGTAAACAACTTAAGAAAGAGAACGTTAAGTAATGTTCGCTTAAACCATTTGCAAATTAAAACTCCATAAACACTCAGGAAGATGTGTTAATCTACTCATTTTGCGTTGAGTTTTGGTTAAGTCAGTGATATATATAGAATGCCGATAGTTACTGTGGTTAATGTGGCACAAAAACTACGATTAGGCATTATTTCAAGTCCCCATTGTTAGCTCCACTTGGCTAGAGAAATTGTTAATGGGAGAACTTGAGGAAAAATCGCTTGAAGAAAAAGTCATTAGCAGTAAAATCCACATTCGCTTCAACTTTCATACAAACAAAAACGATTCTATAATAGCCACTCCTAATTACACTTGTTTGCCAAAGCTCTGTGACAACTGCACGAATACCTAGTAACGTTATTAGATTCAAATCCAAATTGAAAGACTTGAATGTTTTTACTACTGATACTTAATAATCCCGCTAATAGTAGTGTGCAAATATTACTGTGGTTTGCTATAAAGGTACAAGTAATGAAGGTATATCTGCTATTAACTAGGTAAACTTCCTAATAGTGAATCGCTTTAAAATATAATTTAATCACTTATCACCAACATTTTGGATTCGAACTATGTTCATCCTTTACTTAACTATTATCTAACAGATCATTTGTTAAATTAGAAGTTCTTTCCTTCGATTTTACTCCATCTTTGCAACAGATCCTGTGTTTATACAGTAACAACACTCGCAAGAGATTTAAAGACAGTTTACTGCAGTTACTTACGAGTAATATAAAAGACGTAAACGTGTTCCATATGTAACTTCACTGCAACGAGAATTTTATTTTACGCCTTCGCTAAAGACTTCATCCACATTCTGCTTCACTTAAGATTTTATCTCTTAAGTATAATTAAAAAATATAAAGTTTATTTTATAATCCTTAAAGAAGTTATCTCAATCAGTAGAAATATTTTTCATAACGAATTTAATGGAAACTGTTGTTGGACTCAAGTATTGTAAACACACAACAACACAAAATAAGTAGTTATACAAATATTCATATGAAGATATTGCAGATTCGTATATATTACTAGAAAATATTATTTCTTCACGGTGTGAAACTATCCTGAAATATAAGTAATGGACCACCGCGTCTGATAGTTTGACGACATTTTTATGATTTTCTATAATAATAACGCAATAAACTTGCTCGTCTAAATTTTATACTGTTCGATTTTAAGAAATTTTACGTTCTCCGATCACTAAATCCTCTGCATATGATATACATATAGATGGTCATTGTCAATAGACAATTAGAAAACATGGAGTACACACACACTACCAACAAATAAGGCCTGTAACTTTGGACAACTGTTTAATGGTCGTGAACTTACTAATGAGACAATTTCCCGCTAATATAAACAAAACTGTTAATAATTCGAAAACAAACTGAAACTACAAATGTTTACGTAGCGAATGGCCGCTGGCAAGAAATGCTCCGCCAAACGTAAATTACCAATTATGAAGTTATCCTGAAGTACGTTTATGTACACAACCTCTGGCGAAACGTCTACAAGGAGTTTACATACTTCAATTTATGCCCATGATAATGTAGGTTTTGGATTTGGTACACTTTTATCTCCTCTGGGTTCTCTATGAGTTGGAGAATCAGAAGACATCGAGAGGCAGGTAAACCGAACATAGAAACTAAAGCCCACAGACTTTACTGGTAGGTTCATTTGCTGAGGATGAAAGGCGACTTCGAGTGTACATAGGAAACCCAATATGCCTTTGACTTATCACCAGGTCTAAGTATCGCTGGAAGGACGCACTAACTTCAATCTGCTGATTTGTAAGAGACAAGTCGATAATCGCCGAGTCAGAAGATTCTCACCTCAAACAAATATGGACAGGTATTTAAAGTGTAAATCTGTTTTAACCGTTTTTAACTTGAGTGTGACTACGGAAAAAAATTGTACAGCTTTCAGTTTTAGTTCTAACATTACTTTATAAAAACTCATCAAAATAATCAATTACAGATATTACGTACATACATCTTAATTGTATTAGAAATTATATTATTAAATACCTTATCACTACGATTTCGTAAGTAGTTGTATCGTTATAAATAGTTGTACTTAGAAAAGAAAGATTTAAAAAAAAATACAAGTGAACCATCCAGTTTTAAAGTATTCCTGTATTATGTAAATGAGCCTAGAATGAGATCTAGCCGCTCTTGTATGTGATAAAAATCGCCGACGCAATCTCAGGATATATCGCCGGATATTTATGCAGCGTATGTCACAAAGCCTTACGAGACGGGCTTTGTCGTGTTCTTGACAAGGAAGGCTAAGTGCCATGTTTATACAGTGCAGTTAGTAGTTACCGGCACAGCAAACATTCTTCTGTGTAGTTATGCAAAACTAAACTATTAACAAACAGTCTCTCGATAAAAATTAATAATAAAACACTTTTCTGTTTACTAGCAAACAGTAGAATGATAAAGTTTACGTTCTAATCGTCCTCTTGAATTGTATTTTCATAACACTACATTGCTTTTATGAAGATAACTAGATTATTTTACATTGAAATGATACCTGCAATTCTGATCGGACACTAAATATATTTTTGTGATAGTGGCAAGACAGTTTGTTGAACTAATCTTTAATTCAATCAAGTTAAAAAAAATGAAGTAAAACGAGTATAACAATACTTTCACCTGATGAGAAGTATAACTAGCGCTTTGAATGTTTACTACATTTTGTTCATCGCTTTGAAATATACGATGTCTCATTACATCGTCAATCCTTAGCAATGTCCTTCAAAGCAAAGAACAGAAAATATTTTCATATAACTTTAATAAATCGGCGCTGTATTTAAGTTAACAGTATAAACTACTTAGCAGGAAAGTCGATGACCATAGATGTCAATTTCGTGGAACCCGCTGACTGGAGCGTCTATATTAATTCTAGTCTGATTTGATGCGAATAAAAAGTAAATATAAATCGTGCAAACTTGTAGCATTGACAGGCGCGTCTCTTACGCTTAGACACGAACGGCATCAACGCAGAAGATGGAGGATGTAATGAAACTGAGCTCATCAACAAAGTAAAACAACAGAAAACAGAACAAAAGAACTGTTAGCAAGAATGTAAAAAAAGTAAATTGTCTGTCATGAATATATCATCAGCATTTAATAAAGCCCGCGTCAAGAACGTTTAAGGCGTACACTGTGCGCAGATAGCCCGCCAGAGGAGTCAGTGTTTCCATCAGCGTAATTACGTCCATTAGTGAAGCTCAAACAGCCTGGAGGAGGCTCTCATGAGGGAGCACAATATTCTCGTAACCTTAGCGTAGGACGTTTACGTAACGATGATATCTCATTGTCCGTTGTGTTTGTGGCAGGTGCTTTAAACTACGGGAAACATTTCGCAAATTTTATACAACGACAGGATTAATGATCAAATCAAGTTCAACTGATGCTGTACGCCTGTTTGTACATCGAACCGCATAGAATGTTCACAGAATATGTACGTTAAACAGATATATAAATTTCGTCAAACAAGTGTTTCATATTATTACTCGATTAAAGATATAGGATACCTAACTTCTGGTGTTCAACTCCAGGGAACTATCACTACATACTATATATAACAATACATAAATTATTGAAATCGTAATGTAACGTTTGTAAGGCAGTCGTACGCGGTGTTAAGGAGATACATGTTCGATCCTCTGAGCTTGATCTTCCTGTGGAACAAAAACTGATTATTCCGTAAAACAAAACTTTTCTCCAGCCAACATGATGGATATTATCTTTTCCTTTATAAATAATAATTAATATTGTTACATTGTTGAACGGATGTGACAACAGACAAGCACGCTGAAAAACGATTGAAGAGACCTGTCTTTAACAGTAGACTGACTGAAATGATGACGATGAACATTATTACATCATCGTCATCACTCTGCCTGTTTTTACTTGTCATGAGATCGACACAAAAGGTCTCTTTACGCTATGTGTATAAAAATTGTTTCATTGCGTTTTATAACTGACCGAATGCTGCTGTTACAACAAAGTTATTAAAGAAAAATAATATTTATTATAATAAAATATCTTCCTAAGAAAACAATCTTATCCGAATTGAGATTATAAATTGATGACAACAAAATTTCACGGAAGTTTGTATTGTGGGGGGTACTTGCGAAACTAAGCCACACCGCAAGGGATTTGCTACAACATGATCCTTAAATTTGATCCCTACGGGAAACCCATGTCGTTTTAGACTGATATTGGATTTTTTCCCTTTGAATACATATTTCGTAAACATATTGCATTAGTATCGCTATTGTTATTATATCACAATGTTATTTGTTTGGATAAATCCAAATTGATTTAAGTTTTTCTCCAAAAAGAACACAATTTCCAGAGTATAAGCTCAGTGATATTGCGCAGCGTTTGTTTAGCGTATACCTAACTTTTTTAATCGTAGAAGCGACGAGACAAACCTTGAGAAATATCATAAGGAGTCTTGTTACCCTAGACAGTATCACCTACACACACAACCTAGTCTTCTAAAAGCGAAGTACCTTCTGAAGATCCCCGACAATAAAATGAGAAAAATTTTTGAATGTCTTTACATGAATGTTAATAAAGTGTACTATTTCTATAGTTTACTTGTTCAATAAATTAAACCAGTATTGCAATTCAAAGCTGGATGTTATTTAAACGTGGTTAACATTTAGCAACTGGAATTGACTAACTCTGACACCGCTGTCTACACTTAGTAAATTGTTCCTCGAGAAAATCGAGACGGCTATCGTCTGCCGATACTAAACTTTCATTAAGTTATCACACAATCAAAATCTATTACTGCTATTATCTTTTGTTTGGTTAAGTGTACTATAAAAGTATGTCTTAATATTATTACCACAATATGAACTATAGAAACCTTTTTAACAATAACATATTAGCCCACACAGTTTTAGTTAATTTACAAAAGTGTTTAGACTATAATACGTTTTATACAGATAACTTAGAGAATTATATTTTAATTAAATTTATACTAAATTCTAATTTTATAAGTTGTCGAACATACATCCATTATCCTAATTAACATTAAGCGGCGAAAACTTCACAGAGACCATTAGTAAGTGTAGTTGATTGAAAAAGTTTCCATACAATAAATATTACTAGTGATGAACCTTTTCGCCCATTAGAGCATTTCCCCAGGGTTTCTTCGTGAGAAATAAACATTCATTGATGATTTATAAAATATTAACTACCTTCTTAACACTGTGGGATATTTAAAAGTCTATATATAGCTTTTGTTTAGATTAAAAATATATTTTTATTTGTGATACAGTCATAAACTAAAGAACTCATTACCCGATCATGAAACATTATAATTATAATGGAGTGCTATCAAGATTTATAGCAGAAATTATAATAAAAAAAATTGTTACGCAATAATAACAATTGTTATGTTAAATTGGAGACAACCTTCTGAAATAAATATTCGCGTAAAATTGCTCCGCGCTCGAGGGAAAGAATTTTTTCTTTATACGTAAAGAGGAAAGCTTATTTTTTTTTTGAATGAAGACCCATTCCGTGTAAGACGAAAGGATTGAATGTGTTATTTGAAGAGAGAGTTTAGGAGTGTCTTTCATATGTAACGTACTGTATAATGATAAGAAATTTTATTTCCACTTTATATATGTATCATAAATCTGTTGTTATTCTGTGTAAAGTTAGAAAAAATCACGTATTTAGCGATGGCAAATGAATTCTTAGTTTAGTCTCTTTAGTACTTAGCAATTGATCTAAGATTTTTTTAATATTTTTATCTTTAACGATGCTGGTACTTTACAAAATCGTACGGACCATTTAATAAAAACCCTGGTTCATAAGGTTTGTAGTCTTAAGTTTTTAGTAAAAGGACTTTTGTAAATGGCAACTGAAAAAGTACTTCAATACTTTCTAGTGTCTTATTTTCCAGATATTTGAAGCGTGTGACTGTTATTAAATTGTCTGAACAAAGGCGACATTGATGTAATTGAAGTCGTTTGTAAAATGTTCACCTGGAATCTATTTATTTTATCTGGCACTCTTGACCTTTGCTTAAGGTAAAGGTCACTCTGAATAGCCTAAGAAAAACTAGACTTCAGCGAAACAATATTATTTTCGTCCCGGGTATCAGCTTTCCCGGCTTTAAATGCTATGGCCTTTCTGTACCATTCTTTCTCTTTACCTTTAGTGGCTACGAATATTAAAAATAAATTTTATGAAGCCTGGAGAAAATCGTCCTGGTGAAGATTAATAGTGACAAAAAACAGAATAAAAGAGTTATATCTCAAAGCAAAAATTTACTAGAAAGACTAACCTCTACTGATTAGACTTTGCTATTAGGCTATTAACAAAGTTTATGTTATGCTCTTATATGAATTGTTATATGAAAGGGAAAATGTGGGTCAAAATACAAATTTGTTTTTTTACAAAAGATTTATGAAAAATGCCTCTTACTTAAAAAATTACTATTTATATTGAATCTTAATTCAACTTAATATTTTTTTTGTAATCATACTATCTGTATATAATCCCATAGGTACGTGTACAAAACTTAACTTATTATATGAATAAATAAATATTAATCACAGTTAAAGCAACACTAACCCAAATCAAGAAAATCGTAAATGACAACAAAAAGATTTTTTTTCAAACCAAAAGCTTCTACCTCGAGTAAAGTTAAGTGGTTTGACAAATTGCCTATTTCCAAAGGCACTCAGTTGGCGAATAGTCAGGGATTTAAGCGTGCACTGTTATTTGTTATTATTTCTTACTGTATAAAAAGTTCTGATAAATTGTTTTTTATATATAACACTAAAAATTTCAATTTGACATTTATTGTATTCACAGATAACAGGTAAAGTACCGAGGAAGGAATGTGGTGAGAGTTAGTCTAGTTACTCTTAGTTAAATATATGTGAGTGGATTCCTTTTTAATATTTAGAAGACTAAGTTATTACATACTCCTTTGTAATGAAGATTTATCAAAATCGAACTGAGCTGTAGAAAAATTAATCCCGTTCAAAATTAATATTGATTTGTCTTATTCAATCGTCATTGTCATTACAAAGTCACTATTTAAAAGCTAATAAAACATAAATAGTGTAAGTGTTATACATTATTGTTTTATTCCTCTCAAATAGAAGAAAAAAGATCTAGATATAAAACGACGTTGTACAATAGCTTCGACTCTGACAGGTGATTTACACTGGGATCGTTTGGCTACTGAAAATGTTAAACGAGAAATAGAAGGCACACGAATGTCACACGAGAGCTGGAATGTTTCCACAATGATTGACAGGGTCTGTCAGTACTTGTACATCAGTTTGTTCTATAGTTATCCAGTTAGTTATAATTAAAATTGAGTAGCTGGAAGTTTAATCATGTTATACATTAAAACTGTTTTTTAAAAGCTTAAATTGATGAGACGGGGCAGAACTACAATTCATATATGTAACTTTAATAGTCTTTATTTAACAAAGCGACTGGTAGATTAGAACATTCACCTGATGGTAAGTGATCCTACTTATAACAAAGTGGTATTCTTTTCTGGTGGTAGGTCTCTGTTGCTACAGACCGTCTAGGTACCACCGCAGCTCCTATTTCAGTAGCCAAACAGTAGTACGCAAACATTACTGTGTTCATGTTTAAAGAGTGTTGTAGCTGGTGATATTACTGGGGTAACGAGATTTGATAATATTAAGACGAAAAACACAATGTGGTGCAGTGTATACCATCTTAACTAGCGCCGCGTTATAGTATATCACTTACCATCAGGTGAACGTCTCGCTTGTATTGATGCTTTGTGGAGTAAAAAAAAATACCTTACAAAGGTAAGGTTTTTGTCTATCGTAAAGACCATAGACATACCAGTAGTCGCTATTGGTGATTACGATTAACATATTACAAATGAAAGACTGAAATATCTCTGAAATTATATTACGTTAGAACAATATATTTAGTTAGATTTTACGAGCCGATATTTTACGGTCGACTCTATAGCACTCTATGAACTTTACATTGTTATTTCAAAACATATATGTTAGCTATGAAATATACAAACGATTTTACAGCAATCGTTAATTTTGGTGACGGAAACTATGTTCACAATCTAGTTTTACATTATTATGAATAACGTTACCATTACATCGATGTTTATTACGAAACTAGACATGCTGTTGACTTTATTATCATCATGCCGCTCTTTATTATATTTTTAACGTTTTGTATTTATCATGAAGTTAACATTAGAAAAGAATTATAAATAAAACTTAACTTCTCGCGCCAGTGATACTTCTGGTACTGCAGGCATCAATAGGCTACGGTAACTGCTTACCATCAGGCAGGCCGTATGCTTGTTTGCCACCTCTTTAGTATAAAAAAAAAAAAAACTTAAGGCTCTTAAGTAATAATCTTTCTAGTGAGCACTTACCATCAACAGACTTATTGTTATTTAATACCAAATCAAATTGACGTTAAATGTGAACTCATTGTAAAAAAGAAGCCTGATCGCTATGGAGATTAATGTCTGTGTTCAGCAGATTCTATCAGCTGATGATGAACACAGTAAAGAAAAACGAAACTTAAATACTTTTAAATTTTAACAGATATGCTTTTAGTGATCGATGTATTGAATATTATATATTTTTTTTTAAAATATACAATTTTGTTATCTTCTATAATAAATATTTCATACTATGCCTAAAAAACCTTTAAATTTAATGTACGCAGATAAATAACTATCATTACAGATAATGAAATATAAAAATATTTCGTATGAATATTTAAAACCTATACATATGTTATAATATTACATATAATTTCATAATAAAATACTGATTTATTATCATGTGTGCCTCACTCACTTAATATACTAAGATTGAGAACTTGTTATGAAACTGGAGGACACTCAATCGGAGAACAATCTTAGATATTTGATGAGGCCTTTATTAGTGTGTAGGTACGATCGTAAACCTGGAATAGTCCGGGAAAATCAAATATTGGATAACTAGAAATTGAAGCCATATAAGGATCTCTAACTTATGTAACTCGTTATGTATACCAAATTTTAATACGAAATGTACAAACAACGTATCAAACGATGTTCAAAGATGATAGGTTTCTCTTGCAAAAGACCTTCTACATATGAACCCACTGCAAGTCCTAATTATCACAAGTCAAAAATAATATGTTAGTAATCCATCGCAAGGTTTGTATCTAAGCTAAGAGTTTAACTTATTACTATATTCAAGTCTTACAGTTATTCCCCAGCACAAAACCTTTAACTCTGAGAGTTATGCTCAATGGAATTCGTCACCAAAGTATAGGTATGCTTATATTTAAGTGTTTTCTACCAAAACTTAAAATACTTCCGTGGTGCATTAATTAACCGCTTGGCTATTAATTCGGTCTCTGCTTTGATTCTGTGGCACATGGAGATGTTTTCGTACTTACGAGAAAAAAAGGCAACTATTTGACAGAACAACACGAACTGCGATTCTTTGAAACATGTTGTCACTTATAAAAGGATTAGAACAAAACCATTACTTATACATTTTGAATGATGATTTCCTATTAGTTTTTGATTGTAAAACAACACTTGACATAGAAACACAAGTCAAAAGAATATAATTTACTTAGAAACTGTCTTCGACAAATAATCCCATTACTATGATTACACTATTATTTCTATTTGTTAATACATTATGTGAAAAAAATGATGACTGGCTTTCAAATATTCTTTACCAAGCAACTTTGATGTATAAACAGTAATTCGATTTAAGGAAGACAATTTTCTCAAAGCTTATAAAAATTTTACTTACTATCAAACTTAATATAAATATAATATTTAAATAGATTTTACTTTCAGATGATAGCTACTTTTCTATATTACATGAATTTAAGTTTTAGACGCTATATAATACATATCATTCCTTTCTATATCGCTATAACTACTTAATATAAAGGCAAACGACGCGTAGCTCAGAATTGACCATTTCTTAGTCCCAAAAGTACCGTTCGCTGTAGCGTCAAATTTATGGTAATGGCGCCCTTCAATGACTGCGTTGTTGGTTAATTCTTTGAAAACTTTATGTAACGTGCTTAATTTCTTTACTACATAAGTTTTACTTTAATTTTCTTTTAGTCTGATAACGCAACTACGAGGCAGTTAAACTATAATTTTATCCCTTGATAGATTTGGGTTAGGGTTGTTCAAACTTATAATATTTCTTCTGTTCCATCTCTCCCATCTATTTCCTTTCTCTTTCCGATACTATTACTTTTTTACATTCTGCTTTTCTCAATTATATCTCTAGCATCTTCTTCACTGAGTAATGGAGACTAATAACATAATATTCCAGGCGACAACCTCAATTTTATCACCAGGTCATCACACCGCCCGTCATATTGCGAAGAAATAATTTACATATTCAATTAGATTAAGACGCATTTAATGAGCGACCCCGATGATAAATTATTCCTCTCTAATTAAAATACTTCCAGGAGTCGACTTCCTGAAGAATGTGACAGCAAATGGTAGCCTGAAGTTATTAAGTAATACTTAGTCACATTTACAGCTACTGAACGAAGTTCATCTGAGACTTGAAACACCTAGTAACAAAATTTACCACTTCGGAATTAAATACGTATCTCTTATTACAGGAAAGAAAATACTTGTTACAATTACGTTATTTTTAATAGATTTTCAGTTTAATTTTTCACTTTAATTCAAATAAAGTTAAATACAATGTACAAAATGTAATTTGAATAACGACTACAGCCACAGTGCTCCGGATTTAAATCTCAAAGGCAACTCCGCCGGAAATTGAAAGCAACGAATGAAAAAATTGAAAACTAACCGACTCCACGCGCAATTTAATTCCTTCGATTACATTTGAACGAACGAGAAAACGGAAATTTTCCCTTACCTTATTCTAATGAAAAGAAAACCTGTGTAATATGCGAAGTTAAATTTCAACATTACTAATAATCTTCACAAAAATTTTGGCTTTGTTTTGTGGAGACTGATGAAATTTTTCAATCGAAATTTGAAGTCAATCATAGTGACGTGAAGTGACCGTAACATTCACAAACAGTCGAGTTGTTTGAGGTCAAAGCTCGGCGAGAAATTGGACCATGGGGCCAGTCGCCATCACCCGGGCTTATCAATTACAGAAGTGTATCTGACTGATAGATTAATATCCGCTTTATGAGACTAATATTATTAAGTTATTGTATTTTCTAGTAATTTTCAATTCTATACGTATGTATATATTTCTCACTATTTCCTCTATTACTTGTAATTTATATCATATGTTAGTTTATTTCGATTGAGTTAGAAGATATAGATTCTTATACCGTCTCTCCATTTCAAAGGCTTGCTTTAAGACTTGAGACATAAGGTGTTAAGTCTCGTTACCCCAGTTATATCACTAGCTACGTCCTTCAAACCGGAAGCCAGTAATGTTTGCACACTACTGTTTGACGGTAGAAATAGGGGCTGCGGTGATAGCTACCAGATGGTCACCTGCAACAGAGACTTACCATCATGAAAAGTTTTCTTTCCATATTGTTAATGTCTCAATGTATTGTAGTGATGTTATGGTTAAAACGATTTTATGGTATTTGTGTTAATAATGATATAAAATAGACATCTTGTGATTTTTTTTTACAACATATTAAATAACTATTATTCTTTCTTAACATTACATCAAAGTTAAACATGTTCGCATTATTTAAATTACCCAAGTGTCACACCGTTATGCGTATCAGGTAGATAGGCCAGTTATGAATGATGAGAGTCAAAATGACACATTCCCTGACGAGGGTGTAGGCCGTATTATATTTTCATCCGGCATCACCTTCGTGATGTTATGAAATAGAATTGAATATACGGCTCGAAGGTATGAGCACATGAGATTAAACAGAAGCACAGTTACACTTGCTGCTTAAGCCTCGTTGGATAGATTAGACTAGTGTTATGTCTTGAGAAATGATACGCCCGGGTAATGAAGATTAGCACCGAGATTCGAAATTAAGCGAACCATTACACTTAAACTCACACTGACAGAACCTACGATATGTTTCGTTCAGGTTTGATCAGTTATATACGTCTTTCGAAAATTGTAAGATGATATTCCAAAATAACTACTTCGGCCTTAACTGCTACGCTGTAAGGCTATATTATAACAGTTTGTACAAGCTTAAGCGTTTTATAAAATATAGATATTTCATTCAGAATCGTACTTAGTTATCGTCATATACTATATTCATTTTTCATTATTCTCGACTACTTTTACAAAAATTATTAAGTTTCTGTTTTCAGAGACTGAAGTCAATGAAATAACTTACCTAAATAACTCACAAAAAATTTACCAACCGTTTTATTTTTTAAGACATTTCCTTCTTAAATCATTTACGAGCTGTTCATTACTTCAGATTTTTTAATAAGAACAGAAAATCATTTAAAAAAATAAAAACATAAAAAGCGTATGTAATAAGTCTGTAGTTTTAAATTATTTTCATTGTAAACTATACACGGTGAATTTTTCAGTTTATCCTGAAAGGTATGTTTCAACGTTAAACAACACTCGCGTGTCGTAACTTAACTTACATCACAAAGGTGTTTCAGGCAAAGGCCGACATGTAAACTGGAAAAGGGAACTCGTATTTTCGTAATTTCAAACTGCATATTGTACACAAAGGAAGTAGTATTACACGTAAACAATATCCCACTGTTGGGCTAACAAGGATTAATCACATTTCTATTAAAAAAATATAGAAATGAGATTAATCTTTATTTTCAGTTGAAAATAAAAAAAATCACTTTTGATTATTTTTGATGTGTAAATGCGAAGCGAATTTCTGTAATAATATTTTTCATTGGTTAAAAATACAAATAACATTTCAAGTGAATGTTTAAAAGCATTCATTTTACCAGAGGTATGCCAGCCATTAAACTGGCAAACGTTTTTATCAGCAGAGCTTCGGTGTTACGTTGAAGTGGTGTTTTAAATAACAAATTTCGATTCATTGGATTTATTTGATTTCTTTTTTAATAGCAAAAGTATTATGATTAATAGAAAAATATATAATATGAAATTAAGGTAAAATATTATACAATCCGAGTGAGTTCACACGGTAGAGATATTTTTGTAATCTAGTTAATTTGTAAAAGAATGATATGAGGAGAGTCACTAAAGAGGGGATCAGAGCGAGAGCGATTGATCGATTTTTTTTTTGTTTGAAATAGCAAAGAACGAATGGGAGAGATACATTGAATTAGTTAAAGTAAATCTTAGTAAATTTAATACAAAAATCGTCGCCGCAAACCATGGCACAGAGAGGAGACGAAGAATAGGGAAATTATATAAAAAATCATTTTATCTCATTCACTCACAGCCTTAGCTTATTTAAATTTACAGCTGTCTCTTTCGTTACACGTTTTCGTTTCATAACTACTAATTCAGACCGTCCCAAAAACACTTTTAGTAAGAATTCTCATCAATTCGGAGGTAAAATAATATTTTATTTAAATGTTTACTCAGTTACAACAATGATAATTTTTTCTTTATATATATCTAGATGTAGGCCTTTTCCTATGCTATCTCCTACATATTGTTCTCTTCTTTGCAAACTCGCTACTATTCCACCACCACTCTTCCGAACTCGTACGCAATAGAAAGAAAAGTGTATTCCGACTTTTGAAAGACTTGTGGCTTTTGTATAAATTTTTGCGTATAAAATCGAGTAAATAAAAAAATCCTCACAGCATATTTATCAAAATAGATCATGACATTTAAATTTATCACACAGTTCTTTGCTGACACGGTCGGGACTTTTTAAAACGGGACCCTCATCAAGCTAGCTCCTGACAACTGCCGCAGGCGTGCTCCTCAACAAAAGACATCATGAGGGTAAATGTCACTCGCAATATTTCAATTTTGCAATAAACTCGTACACATTTATCTACTCAATTCTATTTATTATCTATAGTCCGATAATCATAGTTTTCGTGCGTATATTTGGATTAAAAATATGTGTATATTTATATATGTATTTTTTATGTTATGTAATATAAATGTCCATATCTGTATTAATACCATTGCCAATTTTTTATATATTTTTTCTTTGGATAAAGTAGATGGAAAGAAAATGTTATATCATTAAGTCCTTTAAATTTTTGTTAATCTATATGTAATGTAACATTTTTTCTCTATTTACTGTGTAACAAGTTTAAATAGATAAACAAAAATAATAATAAAAACTCCAGTGTCTGTGTTCGGATATATAATATTGTGGACGCTCTTTGACACCAAAAATTACCGCCGTGATTTTTTGTATTTAGATGGTGTAAAATAATTTAAAATCATGATATCAACTACTATTAGTAAATTGTGATGCCTAATATAAGGAGCGATAATTAATCCATATATATTATCGTAATGGTATTAGTTTTTTTCGTAATTTCATGGACACTCAGCGAAAGACTGGCTGGCGTCGCGAGAGCTAGAACTAGTGAAACAGTGCTGCCATCTATCTAAAGAGTTTCCAACCTAAGCAATTTTCGCTTTAGTATATTATTTATAACTAATATTAGTCGCAAAGGATTATTTATAATATTATTTGCTAGGTGATTTAAAGTCACTTAATGTGACTAACTTAATACATATTTTTTAGGAAAGTAAATGGCCATGAGTTTCAGGGTTATCTTGCTTAAAAAAGCTTTATATCCGCTGCTATACAATGTACAAATTTTTTAGCACCCGCAATGTGTCACCAAAGCGGAAGACTTAATCATGCGTGGAAAACGCAAAAAATACATACGCAAAAAAATTTACTCTCGCCGCACTAGTTTTCTTGAAAAGGCCGTACATAGGCTTTTAGTTAAGTTTGACGCATTTTTATAATTTTCAACTCAAAGAGAGGGTTGGTTCTCTGTTAACAATAGTCTAATAATTGTGATCTATTTTACTTGATATTAAGTGACGATGAAGAAAAAGATGCCGAAATATGGACGCCGAAACAGAGACCTCCGTATTACAAGGCAAACTGTTCTTCATCTCGTCTGTCATGTATTTTTTTTAATAAATATTAACTTATCACAATTGCAGAATGGATTTTCACTTATAATAGATACTTTATGCTTAAATCATGTTAAAATCAAATATTTCTCTGTTAACGGTTAATAAAAAAAAAAAAAAAAAAACAAAAAAAGTACAAACAAAAAAAAAAAAACAAAAAAAGTACAAACAAAAAAAAAAAAAAAAATAAAAAAAAAAACAAAAAAAGTACAAACAAAAAAAAAAAAAAAAAAAAAAACAAAAAAAGTACAAACAAAAAAAAAAAAGAACAGTCTGATCCCGGCTAGGCAGCAACATTTAGCCATTGTATGTAGGTATGGCTATAGTGCAGTCTCATTGCTAACTCTTTGACCACTAAGTTACTACAAACCTGCCAAGCCTAGCAATGAATGACGCGATTCGTTTTCTAAGAATGGCGTCAAACGTGTCCACTCTCGTCTCGAAAAACATTTCGGAGGCACTGCAGTGCCTTTTTAAACCTAATAAGTGTCTAAATATGTTATTATACTGGACACGGACGCCATTAAAAGACCTCCTCGTATAGTCAGTCCATAGCTGGCAGGTGTAGAAACTTTGACAGTAAGTTCGAATAGGTTAATTTTAACATCTCTCCTAGCTTTAATAAACTTCCTGGCTAGCATAATTCCATACGGAAGTGACCTTCGCTGCCGCTCGATTCAGGCTCGGTCCTTTAAGTAGGACGTGAGGATGTGACCCAGGTACTTGAAACTCTCTACAACTCTAACACTTTGGCCATTGAGGAAAACCTCCGGGACTTTATGAGGTCCTCTTCCGATCTGAAGATCAGAAGCTCTGTCTTTTTAATATTGTACTCTAAGTTGTGAGCTAATGCATACCTTCGCAATAGCTATCAGCCTTCTCAACCCTTTAATCGATGGACTGAGCAGAACCATGTCATCCGCGTAACTGAGGTTGTTAATGTAACGTTCTCCTAACCTGAGACCTACAGGTGTCCTGCTCAGTTCAACTATTAGATCGTTTACATATAAATTGAACAGGTCGGGTGAAGTTAGCCCTCCCTGCCTCACACCACATAAAAGTTTGTAGTCTTGCGACATAACTCCGCTCCACCTGACACTATTGGTCTGGTTTGTATACCAATACTTCAGAAGTTCTACAATGCTAGAAGGAACATTTGCACGATCCATTTTCTCCCAAAGAAGCCTATGATTTATAGTGTCAAAAGCACGACTTAGATCTAGAAAGCAAGCGTATACGCTTGTTCCTTGATGAACGTAATATTTAACAACCTGCTTAATGAGAAGATAGCCATATCAGTTGAGACCTCGGGACGAAATCCAATTGTCCATCATCTATAACGAGAGCAGGCTTCATCTTCTTATGCAAAAGTCTTTCAAGTACCTTGGCCACAACCGTAGCCAGAGAGATAGGTCTGTAATTGGCCATACTCGAGACGTCACCGGTGCCACTTTTCGGTATAGGCATAACAAACCGTTCGAATAAGATCGGGTGGTAAGTAACAATGCTTTATACAAAGGCTGATAATACTAATGCTGCTAATAATATTAAGTGTGAATGTGATAAGTGTTCCGAAGTAGAAAATTTATACAACGTTTGTTTAAACTGTCTTCGAACATTTTCTCTACAACTGAAATTTACGAGGACAGAAGTGGATGTATGAACTTTGGCGGAAGTCCAAGTGAATTATTGTTTCTTACTCTATATGAACATTGTTGTATGTACTTAGTTTGTCAGTGTCATACAGTAGTAATACATAAACATAACTTGAGATTTCTGGAGATTTTACTTGTATGGTAATTATCCTCGAGGAGAAACCATTTCTTCAGCAGTACATATATGTATGTAGGTTGAAATGATGTTGACATTGAAAACACAATAACGAAAAATCTATTACTGTGTAAGTATATTTGATAAATTCTTTTTATTTGTCATACGAACGGATATGAAATCCAATAAAATGTTTTTTCTACTTCGATATCAATCATATAACATCCAAAGAGGTTCTATCAATACTTTATATAGCTCTTCTATAATTTCGTTTCGAAAAAATAATATAACTTTTTCATCTAAGTAGGGTTTAGTGAGAAAAATAACTTTATCGTAGAACTCTTTGATTATTTACGAATATTCTCATAAGAAAAAAAAAATGTAACAAAATTTGTTTCACAAACAGGACTAAAATTCTTACGCTTGTTTGTATAAATTGCGATAATTCTACAGACACTAAGAACTAGAAGTACGATTTAAAAATAATAACATTATTGAATATTTTCAGTTCCAAATTATGTTCACAATGTTTCAGTTTGCTTGTTAACGTATAAAAGAAAGCTGCTAACATTTGCTGTTGAATAAAATTATGTCGTGTGTTTTTCAGGTCGCATCCTTTATTTTTTCACGTAATGAGCGTCTACGAAAAGGCGTAAATTTCAGCTTGTATATCCTGTATGTATTATACATACATGCATAATATAATACTTTTTCACTGAAACAAAAGCAAAGTTTCAATAGACACTATTCACATAAGGAAAATGAATCTTGTATGTTTTCGCACTGTAATATTTGAGATCTTTTTTAATATTTTTTAAAAATTGCAAACAAACTGCGCATCAAATTCGTACGAAGTTTACAAAGAAAAAAAAAATTATGTTTTTTCTTTAATATATATAATTGTGAAATAAAATATTCATCGAAAGAGTCGCCTTTTTGTTTGACGTTTGAGTTCAAATCAATTTAAATTTTTTTTTTCATAGAATCTCTTTGATACTGAAACGAATGACACAAAAAAAATATTTATTACCGTTTCCAAACCACTGAAGTGATTCGATTACTTTGATAATATTGTTTCATTTTGATACGTTTTCCGACGAAATATATTTCAACTAAAATGAGGTAAATTTGAAACGCCGATTTCTCTTTTTGATACACAATTTGACTAAATATAATTAAAAAGCAGTTATTAGTGTAAATATTATAAAATGAATTTAGTTAAAGTGTTGCGTAGTCGAAACAAACAGTTTTTAAGGTAACATTTATATTCCCATACCAATGTTAAACTTAATACTACATACTGCCGCAAAGAAATATATTTTTAAATTTGCTGTTTGTATATCTTTTTGCTACAAAACTGTATCTTAAAATCCTTTAAGATGAGCATGCGGTATACGTGCTGTAACTTCATGAAAAAGGATATAGAATGGGAACAAGTACAGAACTCTTCATTGTTAGTACGAGACAGCGTATATACAGACTATAACTCATCGTGATTAAAATTTACTACAGAGCTCATAATACATATTTCATAAGATATTCTGGTATCTAAGTTAAGTTTATACCATAATTTTTCAAAAATTTCATTATTAATGTTCATTTAAGTATTACATCGTCATTTTACTGGACTGGACTGGTGAAAGAAAAAAAACTTGACCGTAGAAGGATGTCAGGGATCAAGAATTAACGCCATTGACTTGATTGAAGCACCATATTACTTTTTAATAAAAATTACCATATTTCTTGCGAACCTTGCAAATGAACAAAGGAAGTGCAAGAAACTACAATTATTTGAACAAACATATTTCCGTATCTTCAATATATCTAAAAATATAATATTGTCAAATAAAACGCAGAATTTACTTTAGCAGCAGGAAGTGGGCACTTCTATACGCTAAACAAAAATCAATCTTTCCCAATATACACCATAAATATGAATTGAGATAATAGAAAGTTTAAAAAGGAGACGACTGATATTAAAAATTGTAAAGTTGCCAGGAAAATTTTATATGTGAAATTGTGTTTGAGCTCGCAGAACAAGCGTTTCGTTAGAGCGGAAAAATAACTTGTAGCGGAAGGTTGTTTTGATACGAGTCTTTATTAGTTCAGAACGTGGGAGGAATAAATCATAATGCTTCAACATTTCCTACGTAAGTACCTATACTTTGTTCGGAAACAAAATTATAATCATATGTCGTCCTGAAGCACTTCTGCACTGGTATTAGATTAAAACACACAACACGTATAGTACGAGCAAGTCGACAACCATTTTTAACTACTGTAAATAGTATTCTTATTAGGAAAAGGTGCAACAACTTTGTCATCATAAAACAAACCATAAACAATATATAAACATGTTCACATTAAGATTTGACCACAACAATGAAATAACGGTCCCGTATCTCATACTTCCCCTGAGAGGTAACAATTTATGCCACCAGCTTTCGAAAAGCTTTTATGCCGCCATAAAACTGTTTTCGACCGACTCTCAATTATAACAGAAGTTTTAACAAACTGCCGCCGACCGCCGCGTCCACACATAATTAATTTAAATTACCGAAAAACCTTTGAAAATTACTGCTATTTCTATAGTAATTTATTAAAAAAAATGGCGGAAAAGAATTATACAGGTTATAAAATATTAACGCCAGAGTCGTCGACCAAAAATCTTCGACATAATTTTTATACTGATAAGTAAACTCGATCCGGTAAGTAGGCAGGATCAAACTTTGTCATAATTGTATCAATTCGTTAAAAAAAAATTCTCTGTAACAATCACATAATAAGTTATATATAGCAATTAAAATATCATCTCATCTTGTGATATTAAAAGATCTTTATAGATTTATACGAGTATAGAGAGAGACACACAACTTAAAATTCGAGCTAAACAAAAACATCCCAAAGCTTCAAGAATTCTCATAGTAACAGAAGTTTGTTCTTAAATTCTCAATGAACAATACGACAATCAAGCTCTTGTACTTGTTTCAAACTTAACCGTAGTTTTTATGGTGCCTTTGAATGCACGGAATAAAGGAGCTGTTTATCAAATTATCATTTTATTACAACATGTTTATTCAAATATTCAAATCTATATTAAAATTAAGAAACTGCTTTGAAATTTTATATCTAAAGCTTTTTAAACATCAATTAAGATTTACTGCTATATTACAATATTTGTGTATACTATAGGGTTATATGTAATGTCAGCTAATACTACAACTTATGTGGCTATGAAATCCTTAGCTCCATGTTACAAAGCAAGCACTCCGTAGCATAGACAGTATATGTACAAAACTGACGTAAGGAAACGAATCAACTTGTTTGGTGATCTCATCCCGAGGCGCTCGTACTTCCATATCCCTTTTGCAAATAATATTTTCTTTCCAGCAGACATTACTTTCATTATTTGTACGAATATGTTAACCCACATTAAGCGCCTGTCTATCTTCTGTCAAGTTCTTTGAACGTAATAAGAAGAAAATAAAAGTCATGCGAGACCATATCTATATAATAATAAAAATGAAATTGGTGTTCGTTAGTCTCGCTAAAACTCGAGAACGGCTGGACCGATTTGGCTAAATGTGGTCTTGAATTATTCGTGGAAGTCCAGGGAAGGTTAATAGGTGAAAAAGAAAACATATGGAAAAAGTGCTGGAATATGGTAAAAACAACAATTTCTCTTTTTCATAGAGGTGACCAGATTTTTAGATAGGCAAAGCGGGACAACTCTGAAGAATCATAATATCGTAATTTTTTTTTAGTTTTAACATAAGTACAGTTATAAATGTTTTTTTATATAAGTGAATTTGTTTGAGTAGATTGTAGTAATTTTGTAAAATATTGTAAAATCTAACAAGAATTTGATAATTAGTTTGATGACTTGAAATATTTGCAAATTCTATTCGTATATTACTTTCTAAAATTTCTTTCGAGGTTAAGGTGGGTGATACACGTTTTGTCATCAATATCAAATATGAAGACTACGAGTATTTTAAGCTAAGTGTAAGAAAATTTATGCATTTATGAAATATTTAAATAATTACTTTACTTTATTTTTCTATGGTAAGAAACAGATTTGTAATATTTATTTGTTTATATCTTGCTAGCACGCAGTACGGATACAAAGTGTATCATTTGAGAGACAAATACAATGTAACTGGATAGCAAAAGCAATATGTTACGCAAAACAATGATTTTCATAAATTTAAAATTTTACTTAATTCTAAAAGTCGGGACTTTTGAAAAACGTCGCGTGACGCGGGATTAATAGTAAAAAAATCAGGACTGTCCCGCTAAAAGCGAGATGTATGGTCTCCTTACTTTAGATACATAAAACGTCAAAAATTTGAAGTTCGTCCCGTCATTTAGCCACCAAATACAATTTAAAAGAATATTTTTGATTTTGACATTTGATATTGACAACCAACAATTTCTTATGCAACTATAATATTTACGAACTTTAGCGGGAAACTGGGCGTAAAGGTCGCGTTGTCTCGGTTTGAATTTTTTTTTAGTGCATAATTGCAGTTGAATGTCAATGTGAGTGTATCATGCAGTAAATTAGTGTGTTCGTGTGCAGCGATTGTAGAATTCAAGCAGGAACACGACTTTCCTAAGTTCAGATTGTTTCAAAAATAGTAGTTAAGTCTTAACTTTACTTTGTTGATCTTTTGTGATAGTGACACTATTTACCACTGAGTGCGCGAGAACTTTCCCTACTTTGATTATCTACAATTTATAATGCCAAAGATAAGATATCCTGACTTAGGTCAATCAACATGTGCATTTAAATATATAGAAAAACCAAATTAATAACGGGCATTTTTTGTGATTACGAATTATTTTTTTCTGGTTAAATTTTCATCACATTCTTTACTAAAGTTGAAACAGTCTCGAATTATCAATAAGCGTTTTTTTTATTGATTTTGAAGCGGAACGAAGTTTGCTGGGTCAGCTAGTAAGAAATAATAATATCCACTCAACCTATTCATATAAGTTGCTTAACAAATTATCAATGTTTGATTAGCATTATTTGGGCTGTAAAATTACGCAATTTAACTGTTAACTAAAATATAACTTAAGTCCCAAGAGGTTTTTCATTTTATCTTTGAAGTACTCTAAAATATTTTATTTACATGTAAGTTTGTGGAAACGCTAGTTATTTGATTTAGCGGTAATAATTTTTTAATATTATAAGTTATTATTCAGGCAACTTATATTATTATATACTTACTAGCTGACCCGACAGACTTCGTTCTGTCAAAAAAATTGGAATGTGGCAGTTTTTTGTTCTTACCTATTTTATAGCCAGCGCAAAAATCTGGACTGAACCGTCACTCTTGTGTAGGTGTGTGTGGGGGGTTCAGCTCTATATATGTTCAAAAAAAAAAAAAAAAATCTAATAACTAATATTTAAATATTAGTGGGTTCCAGAAGAGTGCCAAAGTTATAATTATAGTACATAATTATATTTACTATTATTATTTTATTAGGAACAAATAACTGTCACATTCCAAATCTTTTTGACAAGAATTAAGTATATCAAGTCCGCCAGATGGTAACGCGGATTGTGCTCGACTGATGTATGTCGTGAAAACGAATGCATTTCATGTCGCGCGCCGAAACTAAACAAAAGAAAAATACTCCGCGAAGCCGACCAAATTGAAAATCAGTAAGAATTATCTTTAGCTATTACATTTTGTGACTATTTATGTTATTATTTGATTCGTTTTAATTTCGGCTCGCGGCGATCTTCCGACGCGCATACGCACACCATTTTGATAGAATAATTGAATTTGAACTTTGTGCAGCTGTAATAAAGTGCAAATTGACTCTTTAGCGTTACGAAACCCCTACATTGCTTAGACGCAGTGAAAGCTTGTTATTTAATATGAACTTTTGTTTGTTTGTTTCTGGTTTCTGGTTTTCTGGTTTCTGGTTTCTGGTTTCTGGTTTCTGGTTTCTGGTTTCGGTTTCTGGTTTCTGGTTTCTTCTGGTTTCTGGTTTCTGGTTTCTGGTTTCTGGTTTCTGTTTCTGGTTTCTGGTTTCTAGTTTCTAGTTTCTAGTTTCTAGTTTCTAGTTTCTAGTTTCTGGTTCTGGTTTCTGGTTTCGGTTTCTGGTTCTGGTTTCTGGTTCTGGTTTATGGTTTACGGTTTACTGGTTTAATGGTTTACTGGTTTATGGTTTCTGGTTTCTGGTTTTGGTTTCTGGTTTCTGGTTTTACTGGTTTACTGGTTTATGGTTACTGGTTTACTGGTTTACTGTTTACTGGTTTATGGTTTACTGGTTTATGGTTTATGGTTTATGGTTTCTGGTTTATGGTTTACTGGTTTACTGGTTTACTTGTTTACTGGTTTACTGGTTGTACTGGTTGTACTGGTGTACTGGTTACTGGTTTATGGTTACTGGTTTAACTGGTTTACTGTTACTGGTTTACTGGTTTACGGTTTACTGGTTTACTGGTTTACTGGTTACTGTTTACTGGTTTAACTGGTTTTACTGGTTTATGGTTTACTGGTTTACTGTTTACTGGTTTACTGGTTTACTGTGTTTACTGGTTTACTGGTTTAACTGGTTTACTGGTTACTGGTTTACTGGTTTACTGGTTTACTGTTTACTGGTTAACTGGTTTACTGGTTTACTTGTTTACTGGTTTCCTGGTTTACTGGTTTACTGGTTACTGTTTACTGTTTACTGGTTTACTGGTTACTGGTTTACTGGTTTACTGGTTTACTGGTTTACTGTTACTGGTTACTGTTTACTGGTTTAACTGGTTTACTGGTTTACTGGTTTACTGGTTTACTGGTTTCCTGGTTTACTGGTTTACTGGTTTACTGTTTTACTGGTTTACTGGTTTAACTGGTTTACTGGTTTAACTGGTTTACTGGTTTACTGGTTTACTGTTTACTGGTTTACTGGTTACCTGGTTTTACTGGTGTACTGGTGTACTGGTGTACTGGTGTACTGGTTACTGGTGTACTGGGTACTGGTGTACTGGTGTACTGGTGTACTGGTGTACTGGTGTTACTGGTGTACTGGTGTACTGGTGTACTGGTGTACTGGTGTACTGGTGTACTGGTGTACTGGTGTAACTGGTGTACTGGTGTACTGGTGTAACTGGTGTACTGGTGTACTGGTGTACTGTGTACTGGTGTACTGGTGTACTGGTTACTGGTGTACTGGTTACTGGTGTACTGTGTACTGGTGGTACTGGTGTACTGGTGTACTGGTTACTGGTGTACTGTCCATTTTTCCATTTTCCATTTTCCATTTTCCATTTTCCATTTTCCATTTTCCATTTTCCATTTTCCATTTTCCATTTTCCATTTTCCATTTTCCATTTTCCATTTTCCATTTTCCATTTTCCATTTTCCATTTTCCATTTTCCATTTTCCATTTTCCATTTTCCATTTTCCATTTTCCATTTTCCATTTTCCATTTTCCATTTTCCATTTTCCATTTTCCATTTTCCATTTTCCATTTTCCATTTTCCATTTTCCATTTTCCATTTTCCATTTTCCATTTTCCATTTTCCATTTTCCATTTTCCATTTTCCATTTTCCATTTTCCATTTTCCATTTTCCATTTTCCATTTTCCATTTTCCATTTTCCATTTTCCATTTTCCATTTTCCATTTTCCATTTTCCATTTTCCATTTTCCATTTTCCATTTTCCATTTTCCATTTTCCATTTTCCATTTTCCATTTTCCATTTTCCATTTTCCATTTTCCATTTTCCATTTTCCATTTTCCATTTTCCATTTTCCATTTTCCATTTTCCATTTTCCATTTTCCATTTTCCATTTTCCATTTTCCATTTTCCATTTTCCATTTTCCATTTTCCATTTTCCATTTTCCATTTTCCATTTTCCATTTTCCATTTTCCATTTTCCATTTTCCATTTTCCATTTTCCATTTTCCATTTTCCATTTTCCATTTTCCATTTTCCATTTTCCATTTTCCATTTTCCATTTTCCATTTTCCATTTTCCATTTTCCATTTTCCATTTTCCATTTTCCATTTTCCATTTTCCATTTTCCATTTTCCATTTTCCATTTTCCATTTTCCATTTTCCATTTTCCATTTTCCATTTTCCATTTTCCATTTTCCATTTTCCATTTTCCATTTTCCATTTTCCATTTTCCATTTTCCATTTTCCATTTTCCATTTTCCATTTTCCATTTTCCATTTTCCATTTTCCATTTTCCATTTTCCATTTTCCATTTTCCATTTTCCATTTTCCATTTTCCATTTTCCATTTTCCATTTTCCATTTTCCATTTTCCATTTTCCATTTTCCATTTTCCATTTTCCATTTTCCATTTTCCATTTTCCATTTTCCATTTTCCATTTTCCATTTTCCATTTTCCATTTTCCATTTTCCATTTTCCATTTTCCATTTTCCATTTTCCATTTTCCATTTTCCATTTTCCATTTTCCATTTTCCATTTTCCATTTTCCATTTTCCATTTTCCATTTTCCATTTTCCATTTTCCATTTTCCATTTTCCATTTTCCATTTTCCATTTTCCATTTTCCATTTTCCATTTTCCATTTTCCATTTTCCATTTTCCATTTTCCATTTTCCATTTTCCATTTTCCATTTTCCATTTTCCATTTTCCATTTTCCATTTTCCATTTTCCATTTTCCATTTTCCATTTTCCATTTTCCATTTTCCATTTTCCATTTTCCATTTTCCATTTTCCATTTTCCATTTTCCATTTTCCATTTTCCATTTTCCATTTTCCATTTTCCATTTTCCATTTTCCATTTTCCATTTTCCATTTTCCATTTTCCATTTTCCATTTTCCATTTTCCATTTTCCATTTTCCATTTTCCATTTTCCATTTTCCATTTTCCATTTTCCATTTTCCATTTTCCATTTTCCATTTTCCATTTTCCATTTTCCATTTTCCATTTTCCATTTTCCATTTTCCATTTTCCATTTTCCATTTTCCATTTTCCATTTTCCATTTTCCATTTTCCATTTTCCATTTTCCATTTTCCATTTTCAATTTTCAATTTTCAATATTCAATATTCAATATTCAATATTCAATATTCAATATTCAATATTCCAACATTCCAACATTCCAACATTCCAACATTCCAACATTCCAACATTCCAACATTCCAACATTCCAACATTCAACATTCCAACATTCCAACATTCAACATTCCAACATTCCAACATTCCAACATTCCAACTTCCAACATTCCAACATTCCAACATTCCAATATTCCAATATTCCAATATTCCAATATTCCAATATTCCAATATTCCAATATTCCAATATTCCATTTGCCTGTTAGGTCGCCCAGACTGGTAACGCGGTTTGTGCTGGACTGATGTGATGTCGTGAAAAAGAACTAAAACAAAATAAATAATACCGCGAAGCCGACCTAATTGAAAATCAGCAGTAATGATCTTTAGCTCTTACATTTTGTGACTATTTATGTTATTATTTCATTCGTTTTAATTTCGGCACGCGGCGTTAGATCCCCCGACGCGCATACGCACACTTTTGAAAGAATGATCTAATTTGAACTTTGAGCAGCTGTAATAAAGTTAAAATTGACTCTTTAGCGTTAGGAACACACCTACATTGCTTAGACAGCAGTGAAAGCTTGTAATTTAATATGAACTTTACGAAATAGCAATAAAGTTCAAATTGACCCTACATTTTAGTTAGAGAACGTTTGTATAGGAAAAAGAAAAGCGCTGTTTGTAGGGGCTTCCCGGCGATTATTCGAATTTTTCTCAAATTGGCCAAATTGGTCCTGGCGTTGTAGAGTGATGCGCTTACCGACACATATTTGTATTATAGATTAATAATAAATTATATTCAATGACATTAGTTATTAATAATAAATAATAAAGTTGCTTGAGAATATATTTATATGTAGAGGGAGTGACAAAAGGCATAATGTTTGAGAGATAAAGAATTCGTTGTTATCCCCACTCCGTGCTGTGTACTGGTGAGAGGTGACATCGGTACACACGTGGAGGGGATCACTTACCAAGTGATAATTTTTTTTTTTTGGAGTTTACAGCCACGCGGTTTGATACGTGGCCATGTACAATCGATGATATCGAGCGAGACAAAAATATTAAAATGTCTATTAAAAAGCAGGGGTTGGTGATAGAAAAGTGAAAATTTAGGGTTGTATGTAGTTTTTGATGCCACACAATAATAAAATAAAATAGAAAAAAAAATCCCAAAAAATAAAAAAAAATTTTTTGGTGTGGGCAACCCTGATCACTTAGAGGTTTGAAAAATAGATAGTAACCGATTCTCAGACCTACTGAATATGCACAAAAAATTTCATAAGAATCGGTAAAGCCGTTTCGGAGGAGTATGGGAACGAACATTGTGACAAGAGAATTTTATATATTAGATTACTGATTTTAAATATTTTTAGCGACAAAATGTTCTATAACATTGATAAACCGCACATCAATCTTTTTAAGGTTTACATCTTGCCATTTATTTTACTATAAAACTAAACAAATAGTGTCTTATAAAAAAGAATTTCACCGACATTGTATCTAGAACTTTTAGTGCTTTAGTATATGTATAAAAAATTGATTGTATAAGTTCCTTTACCAGTAGTGCTTTTACGGCTAGACATTCAAAACATTAGAGAAACTTGGCAAAATAAATTTCATCACACAAAAGAGTGCGTCGACTTAGATTAAGCGGTTTGACAAATTGTCTAGTTTCGCTTGAGAAAATCTTACTGTAAATTTGTCGTCTATATATCTTTGTGACCTTCGTACAAAAGCTTTTTATTGATGCTTGTTACATCTCGAGCGGGAAGAAAGAAAAAAAACTGTGCCGCGTCGGCAAATCCCTATTCATTTAGTTTCAATATAACAAATGCGTTTGAATAACGCGATGTTACGTGATGAAACACTTCATAATATAAGTTCACATTTCCAAAGAAAATATCTAGATGTATTTATACGTGTGTATATAATGCCTTAAGAAGTAACTGTGTAGTGTATATTCTTAGAAATAAAGTAGCCAATCCTTTGTAAGTCAGCTTTCCTTTGACTACTATATCGAGGAGCATCCGCTTCAGACTTTAGCGGAGAAATGCTTTAGTTAACAAAAATAAAAACGAATACCTGTGTACGTATTTAAAAGGATTTACTGGAACAAATTTTCAAAACTTTTCAATTTAATTATCATCATCAATTGATCATACTGCTATGAAAGCAGAACGATAGCAATACGATTCTTTTATAAAAAAACATGAAAAGGTTATCGACAAAATTTTCATTTCCAGGAACTGAAATCTTTTGTAAGCATTCCTCACGGTGCTATTGTGAATAAAAGCTTTTCGAAACTTTAAGTACACTCCACTGGCAATAATTTAGATGCGGAATTGCTGACAAAAAATCAAATCCGAAACCCCTTTAGAGGAAATTTAAAACACATTGAGTTTTATGGTCGCGTACCTCGGCACGCCGCTTCCTAAACGAGAAGCTTCCACGTGTAATAGCGTGCAAACGTTTTAACATTTGTTTTTACACGAAAGATAAAAGATCACCTATTACTAAGCTTACGTTATAGTTTTTTATTCCACGAAACGACTTGACTGCGCGTCGTCGACGATGGTGATGGTAAATTATACGTCTGCCTATAATTATACAAATTCATCAATAAATAGAATAATTACTCATAAATCATGTGAAATGCTACCATCAACTAACACTTTACTATTTCTTTGTAATCTTCATTGGTATGGCTTTATTATTATAATTGTTAATAAGTAAATAATCAAATTAAATTAAAATTCATGTGATTGACAGCAAATTTGAAAATGACAGACGTCCTAATATCATTGCCATCACAAAGTCCAAATAGTAAAATGTTGTTTTATTAAATGTATTTTATTCACGTAAACGTTAATTCCAGCGGATTTAAATAAAATTGTCAAACTCAGTCTAGATTTTACAGATGAGTTAAAAATTAGGGATTCGGTGTCATCGTTTCAGTGAGCTCGGTGCCGTTTAATTCTAATTAACATCGTCTGGCTGCTTGCACACTTGCCTGCGAACCGGGCACTAGGTATTTGGCTCAAACACGAAACGGGAACAGCTTTAGGAAAATCTGTCAAAATCATAATTAACTTAGTATAAAACGTATTCAATTGTTTCGGAATTAAATGGACGTTTCTTGTTAAAGTAATAATAATACATTACATTCATTATCTTAAAAATATTAGCTTCAAAATTTATATGATTTCGGGATAGACGATGTACAAATTAATTTTGTTTATCACCAGTCTGGAGCTGTTCTCTATTTATTTTTCTACAATTAGCTAATACTAAAATTGAATCAACCATCAAAAACATCAAGTGAAGTGGTCGTAAAGCAGTAGTCTATACTAGATTGGAAAAATCACACATATCACTGCAAAATGATTTTCCATTTTTACAAACTTTACCGGAAAGTCTCATTCTGCAGTTTGTTATTAGTAATATTACAAATTATCAATAGCTCTACTTTTCTAATTTAATAATGTACATGAGAGATTTAACTCCTAGGTCTCTAGTTTTCTTTTAGAGGTTAGTTAGATAAAGTTAAACATTTTTCAAACTTGCCTTTAATAGCATTGCTATGTTCCGGATTGCCTTTCTTGATTGTTACTTAACATCATATAAAACAGTTCTAGTGTTAGCTCTTTGTATTTAAGTAACTACCAGTAACCACTTTAATCTAAACTGTTGTTAATTCCTGTATAAACTGTGACGGATCTGTTACAAGCGATACTTTGCATGCAAACGCGTTTTCTCTTAATAAATAATTCCGTAGAATCCTAAACAGCATAAGTATATAACATTTACACTTCATAAATGGAGGAACCCTTGAGAATTTTGTAATTTTCACATAATTACATGCCTTACGAGTAAAACCCTGCCGCAGAATATGCTTCACTAATTAGAAAACTTCGTGAAAGTAAGCCTTAAAAGAATTTTAACGGTAATGGAGAACGGTGAAACAAAATTAGTAGCAGTCTTACAAAAGGAAACTGATATAAATTAAATTATATTTGTTAATGAGCATTAATTTTTGACTCATTAAACACATCATTAAATGATTAGCACCTCATTTACGAGCGGAACTAACTTGAGCAGCACATATATCAAACAATATGCGAAACTTAACGTTACGTACATAAATCTAAAGCAATCTCGAGCGGCTTATAATGAAAACCAACTGCTAATTTTAATCTTAATTAGTACAACAAGTGCTTAAGCTTAATGGATACGGATACAGTAGCGTTTTAATGTTCCATATTCATGAAGTTTAACAAGTCCACCGGCATTTTCTTTTTAAAGAAGCTCCACAAAGAAATGTTGGGTGTAATCCTACTCTTATATTACTTATATATAAAAAAGTTAAATTGTATAACTGCAATCTTTGAACAATATTAACTTATTTTTTATTTTCTTAAACCTGTCATTAATATCACTCTTTAGGATGAGAGACTTAGGCGTTCTTCGGCGAAGCTACCACCAGCTACACAATTGTATTTATGTAATACAGATAAACATGATCTATTTACACAATACTTTTGGGAGGGCAATTTACAATATAGAAGTTGGTGATGATTTCCCAAAAGTCGCAAGAAAGTTGACAAATCGTATTTCTTTTATCGCTTCCCTAATAAGATTCTGTTCAACACTTTCGCACGACGAAACTGAAAATAGTTTACTCAAGGACTATCTTTTGCTTTCTTGCGACTAATAATAATTCTTTTACATAACATCTTCATACAAAAACAACTTATATGAATGCTTTTTTAAATAGAGTTTCATATACATACTTAAACAGACGAAAAGGAGAAAGTTCTTTATTAGTTAATTAGTTTAAAAAGTTCTTAATCTTCTGTGTATTATGTGTGATCGCAAAATTTTACCAACAGTCCAACTTTAATGACTTTTTGTTAAAAAGTATAACAAAGATTGTTAATAAAACGAAGATCGTTAGCAAACTATTTAATAATCTGATAAACTTAAAAGTTACCTTATAAATATTTTATCGATAATTAACTTTGAAATTTCATTAACTGCTTTAACTATGCTATTAATTTATATAAGTTTTATGTACGCACATTAAACCGTAATCCCAAATCGTAAATCTGTTATATCTATTGTTGTTTGTCATTAATAAATTAATTTATACGGTTTGTTATAAATTTCAATAGAGTATTCAACTTAATGTAATTTTGAAACGTTTTCGTAACTCTTAAAAAAAGTTTTGTCGTTTTGATCAGCGACACTATGGCAATCGATTCGTTATTCATGTTCAGCAAGAAAATAAAATGGTTGGAGGTTATTCGCAGTTCTGTTTGTACAAACGTCCCCTACAATCAAGATTCACTCAAAACGTTTCTGTATTGAATAAAAGGGACCTTCGTTAAATCATTTTTACTTTCCTCTCGCTCAGTTATTTTCACGTTTTATTTTTGCTAAGGAAAAGTAAGTCTCATTTAGTTATTGAAAGTCTTACTGCCTTTGTCCAGTTCATCACTTGCTTAATCACAGAGACCACTTGTTCAATTTCATGTTTTCGAGTTGTCACTTAACACTACGCCAAATAGGATTAGTTCAAAAAAGTGAGATCATTAATTGTGTTGCCATTAAAAATTCTTTATTTTAATACACAAATATTTTAGATGATATTTAGTCTAACTTATAATAGTTATGAATTATCTTTTTATTATCCTAATCTAAATATATTTCTTTCAGACGACATAGCGACTAAATTACCGAAAATTGTCCATTAAAGGAATATAAATGCGGAATGCGTATGGTTTTGCCTTAAACAAAAATAAAAGAGGAAAAAATTACAATACAGAAAGGCCGTTCTAATTGATACCCAATACGTTTAATGCGATTCTTGATTGTCGGGGACGATTGAGCAAGCAGAAGTACGAATGCTGTTCAGACATTTTATTATCGTCATCCGCTGCTGTCGAGCGTATTAATGTTACATTCAGGAATCCGCTTTTACCGAACAAGGACCGTCCATTGGCCGTCCCCAAATGCGACGTATTTCCATTCTTTTGTTAATAGTTCAGTCGGCTGAACCGCTTTGCTTTCTTAACTACAAACGACATGCCGATGTCCGACACGTTGTAAAGTATTTACTGTATCATGTGTTTATAAATGTTAAGCTTTTTGCTACTACCACTAAACCATTTCGTTATCATTAATTTGATTATAGTTTAATAAAACATTTTGTCTTCCAAAACATTTTGCCTTTTAAAGTTCCATTCAAAAATACTTTCAAATGAGTCCACTATTAAGAACCTTATGCTTGATCAGAGATTTAATAATTACACATCAACTTGACAACATCCACTTTTTTCGTCTATAAAACGGGAACTCTGCTTTTTTTCCCGGAAAAAAATTATACGAGGTAATCTTAGCCGTGTCATTAAACTGATCTTGACGGATCATTTACATCGAAAAACGATGAACGCCTGTTCAAGTGCTAAGACAATGAAGCTCGTAATCCTTGAATATAATAGGCAATTGGAACTTAAACCTAATAAATTACTTTAACTGAAACCTTCGTTTATTTGAACTGAAGAAGGCCCGCTTTTAAGAAGGATTAAACAAGAATTATGTTTAAAGCAATGAAATAAATGTTTACTTTTGTTAATTTGTGTTAACAAAGCAAAGATATTGTTAAGAACATAATTGTAAGGGTATGACGTTCGGAACTAAATTCATCATAATGTATGTTCACTTTTGGTCAAAAAGAACTAAATTGCAGTTATCAAATAGAGAAATTTAATAATAATTTAAATAATTTAATAATAAAAAATAATTTTTAAATAATTTGTATACAAGTATTATGATTTTGAGTATTATCAAACAAAAAACAAAAGCTATGAGTTTCCTTCCTATCAATTCTTTCCAGAGGTAGATATATAGCGAACTTACTTTGCTTATAAACGATTGATGGTTAAAAGCGAATATAACGAAACTAATCTATTTAAAAACATGTTGTATTTGAGGATAATAAGACTTCTTTACTGTGTTCAATTCCATTTCCAACTTAGATAAACGTATAACAATGTAAGACAAAAATCGGTCAAAAAAAAAACTATTTTATTCAGTTTAAACAGAGTAAATATGCGATTGGTGCTACTACTGCAAAGTTGTAAAATTTCGTTAAATCAAATTTGAACCAGAGACCTCCGTATAACAAACCAAGCGCTTAACCTCTGCCTCAGTTGAAATGATTTTTCATTCAGTTTCATTACTAATATACGCATTAATTTAAAGCTGACATCTGCTATTACCTGATAAGACTCTTTAAAGGCCAATAGCCTTATTACCATATAGTTACCTCCAAAATTTCCCTCTCTAGCATAAACATTCTGTGGTTTTAATGTTTTTAATTTTAATGACCGTGCAATGAAATTAAAATAATCGAGGCGACGTTACGCTGAAAACCGTTATAGAAAAGAAATGAGAGTGCAAATTAATTCTGATGCATACACATTTTCACTACTTTAACTGTCCATTGCGATTTATAGTAATTATTATTAAAGTTTGAAATAAAAAATTGAAGACTATTGAAAAGATCTTTTTTCAGACGATTACTGGGGGTTCATCTCTAGCAAACGAATGTTCAGAGTCCCAGCAGTGGGAGCATTGAGCAATCCATTAATTTTATTTAAACACAAGTAAAAAGTGTAGTAACAATAATGACACAATTTAAGCATGAAAACAGAAATAAGAAAATGGCAGATTTTTTTAGCTGAAGTTAAGCCATGATTTATAAACGAATTTGTGAGACGAAAAGTATTTTATGGTTCTTTCGCAAATAACTTGGTCTAAATCCGTGATACTCCTTTTTATGGAAAGTATAACATTTACCATATTATTATTACAATTATAATAAAGAAGTATTTATTATTAAAATTTTAAGATACCAATGTGTTCCAATCGGTGTTTCGAATGCCGTTAATCTAACTGAAGACTGTTTTAAATACAGCTTTACAACATCCTTTTTAAAATATACTCGTACTTCCGGACACATCTATCGGCTCACCACCCAGTGTTTAAAGTTTCGACGGGGTCTAGTTAAAAATAAATGTTAGGTGAAGCAATAAGTTTTGGTGGAGTTTTGAAGCAGATTTATTGGTCAACCCCTATGTAGGTATTTTTTTTATATTTTTTGTAATTCCGAATTGATTTGGCCGGCAGAAGTTTTACAGCATGGGCGACAATTTCAGGCAGAGTATCCATATTTTTTGGTCAAAACTGGCTCTATGTTTAAATTAGCCTTTTTATGGAACCAATAATCGGAGACATCAAAAAAAAAATGCAACTTGTGCGAAATAAAAAAGTTTTCTCCATTCCTGGATCGTTGAAAACAATGAATAGACCCGAATTTTCGTTTTTTTTTTCATAATCTTGAATTCAAAATTAAAAAAAAACATACATAAAATTATAATATACAGATAGAAAGACAAATATTTAAGATTTATCAATCAACTCCTGTATTTGTGGATAGTGTTGCCTGTTAAAAAAGGAGTTTGTTATTTGTTTATTGAGTTCCAAAGCAGTATATATTGTGAAAGAGTTTCAATAGATCTCCAATGATAATTGATGGGAGAAAGAAGTTATTAAGAAGATCGTTTAAAACTTTTAAACACTAGGTGGGCCGATAGATGTGTCCGGGAGTGTATATAAAAATGTCCAGTCTGTTCTCTTCATTGCATAAACAACAATTTACTTAGTAAAATACTATGTGTTAGTTGTTTTCTATATGAATAATTACACATACATTCCCATATTCAATAAAAATGTCGGCACTTTGTACATTCAAAGGGAAATTTCCGCTCTCCGGAGCACGGAGCAATTTAATGCGTACATTTTTCTCGTATCCGCATCTTTTGCATACTTCGTTATAGACAAATTTGGATTGAAGTAAATCTTCACAAACTTAAAAATGCAGGTATAATTAACTATTGTTTTTAACTACAAACATTTAATCTGTTTTATATCCCAGAATATTCTGATTCCATTTATTGGCACCTGGAACACAGAAATGCTATTATGAGCGATAGATTTACATTATGATGGTGATAATGACTATTCCTGGTGGGTTCAGAAATAAACAAACCTGGTGCGTCCGTGTTACAAAGCTACGAAAACAGAAAACTAACAGAGGATATTAAAAATGTAAAACATTTTTTATATATACATTAAAACATATATAAATTATAATATACAGATAGAAAGACAAATATTTAAGATTTATCAATCAACTCCTGTATTTGTGGATAGTGTTGCATGTTAAAAAAGGAGTTTGTTATTTGTTTATTGAGTTCCAAAGCAGTATATATTGTGAAAGAGTTTCAATAGATCTCCAATGATAATTGATGGGAGAAAGAAGTTATTAAGAAGATCGTTTAAAACTTTTTATAATTTAAGTATATACCTAAGAAATTATATCCAGCTATAAAAGAGATGATTCATTCGATATCGTAGTAATTACAAGCAGAGTTCCGAAGCCGGCTTAAGTAACAACAGTTATAACAGCTGAAATAACTTTAAGTGAAGATTTTGGAGGCTGATCATACATTGCTATTACAAAGTTGGTAATGCGGCGTGACCACGCCTTCATAAACATATTCCAGTTCAAAGCCTTGAGGCCTCTTCGTAAATTATGCATTACCTATTAAACCTCTTTGGCTGTATTATATTGTACATAATTACATAATCCGCCTAAAATTAAATCTGATTTGTACTTAGTGATTAGTTAATCATGTGTCGTAACAATGTGACACGGGAGTTTAAAACATAAAATTTGCTAAATTCCAAACTGATTAGTACTTTTTAAAATGTTAGTTTCCATATTTTTCTTTAACGGAAGCTAAAACTCAGTGGTTAACGCACACACGCAAAGATCCGTAAATTACAACTGAGCTAACATAGCTTTATGTTAAGGCTATTTGTTCGCGTATTAGCTTTTATAATTCAACATAAAAAGAGGAAGTACGTGAATTTGTATTCATGGAAACTATTTTTATTTTAAATTATCGAACGTCAAAACTGTTTTATCTTTTTCGTTATGCAAACAAAATAAACTATAAAAAATAAGTAGTTAAGATAACCTCTTGTTCGGTTCTAAATTTTATTGAATATGTACCGACCCCATCATCACAATCTCTACACATGCACTAATATAATGTTTGTCTCTAAATAGATCTAAAGTCAAATAAGTAAAGTTTAATAAAAACTCGGTAGAAGAATAACTTGTAAATCTCGTTAACTTTAGTCTCATGCGGAATGAAAAGTCGTGTGAAAGGGCATTGAAATGAGGTTTAAGTTTTAGATTCAGCGGGCGTGCTCCGTAACGGGTGCTGGTTGCCTACTTGTTGTTCTTGTTGTTGGGTTTGCCCGCATGATGCGAATTGTTTTACAAACATACATTCATTGACCTTAATCTTCATCCGCGCCCTTATTTATAACCCCTCCAGTTCCGTTAAAAATGATGACGATGACGACGACGACGACGACGATGTCGAAAGAAATCTAAATAATGTAATGGCAATGGTGGTAGTAGCGATTATGATGATGATCATAATCACGATGCTAGCTTTACTTAACACCATGAAAAATTAAGATAATAATCCATTGTAGATGAATTTGAGGATGATAAATACACATTGTAACAGTTCCCCGCGATTTTTCCTAATATACAAAGAAAGCAAAATCATCGTGAAGTCCCAGCGCTCTAATCTGTTATTGATGGCTTAACCGTCCGTGATTCGCTTAGCTACGGTTAATAAAAGAAACGTATTAATACCTTCTCTAAGGATTTTGTTATGAAGTATTAGTCTATAAGGAATAATTCGCGCTAGTCGATCTGCACCGGCGGCGGCGGTTCTCAACCTTCATCACTCAGCGACGCAAATATACTTACGTGCAAACATGATGGTTTAGGTAAAGGTTATATAAAAATAGATATATAATATAATAATAATAGATAGGCAAAAAGCCTTTTCAGTAATTTATTTCAGAGTGTTGGTAATAAATTAACCGAAAACTTTATAAATGACGACCTTAAAAGTTAGGTGCCAAAGGTTATCTTTAACTTTGTACTTAGTACCGGATAGTCTAAATGTAACTTAACCGTCGACATACGTTTTGTTATTTTGCGCATGCTTAAGACCCTTTAGTAAAGTTTTGTATTTTGTGTGACATAGATTTATCCCTAAACTTTGTACTAGGGGTCAGAATAGAAGCTACGGTCCGAAGAAATTTGAGACATAAACAAGTACAAGTTGAATCGCATCACTTTTATGTTAATTAATATATTTAAATTGGTGTCCGCTATTAGCAGGTAGTAAATATTAATGGGCATGTATAAGAATACGGTGTTACCAACTAGTACTTCGTTTCTTTTGGAATATTCTACTCAGAGGTTATACGACTTTTGAAAAAGAAAGAGGTTACAACACATCCAAAAAGATAAGCGTAACTCTCCTTCTTATCTTTGATCAGAAAACTAAAAAGCAATACGTCTAAGAAAAAAAAACTTTCAGAACTAAAACCATTTGGTAGTTTTAAAACTGTAATATAATTGCCGGAAGCGGTGTTGGGTTATCGTTAACTGAAAACGCGTACAGAATTTTTACCGGCGAACGAAAAAGAAAAACGTCGAATGAAATTAAAACCACAGCGAAGCTATAACCCAAATGGTTTTTTACTGGAGTACATTTTCCAACTTTTATAAGTTTATTTTAAATACCCCTTTGTCTCTCCCAGCTATATGGTTGAATCATCTTTCTTTATCTATCTTTCATAGGCACTAGACCTTTTACAACTAAAAAAAAATAAACCAAAAAGTATGCTGTATTTAATAAATATGGGTTTTGTATATACTACATTAAACTTAGTCATTAATACATACATATAAATATATTTTAACATCTTTAATATAACATTGTACCCGACGGTTTGAGAAATGAATAAGTCTCATTACCATAATTATTTCACTAGCCACAACGTCCTCCAAACCGGAATGTTTGTTCGCTACTTCTGCAGTACCTGCCCACATCATCACCAGTTAATCTCCTTGGAAAATAATCACCACAACATTACTACTTCTCAACCAAAACCAACTGCAGAGCATAGTAACCCAATTTCACAGGGAGCCGCATTGTTCAATTACTAGACGGCGACATTCGCTTGCGTTTGAATAATATTATTCATGTTTCCGTAACATATCTTCTCTCTGCAGACTTACTTAATCTGTATTTACGTCAGGCTAGATCCTTGCATAATTACTGCAATTGAATAGATTTCTTTAAAAATATAAGTTGGGCTTAAATTACATTTATGTAAGTTATTGCAATAACGAAAACGCATGAGCCCATTTTCTTTCGACTAATCGATTACGAGCTGAACTTACATTTGATGGTGGCAATTTGGAATTTGTTAGGATGATATACATTACACCGCCTTGTGCTCGAGGCATTAAGATATGACATTTCTGTTACTAACTCTCATTACCTTAGTAATTTACCTAACTACAACAATCTTAAAGCCCAAACGAATAATATCAATTCACTACTATTGAGCGCCAGAAATAGGTGCTAGTAGTATTGTAGTTACATTAATACCCTTTGTCATAAAGATACCTAACTCAAAACGTTTTGATTATGATAGAAAATAGTAATAAGTTTGCACCAATCGTTTATACCAAAATAAAAAAAAACATTAAAATTCCTGTTTAACTATTAAAAGGAGCGAAAACATTTTTTGGTATATTCCAACTTCTATATTAATTATTGAACACAAAACTAATAAGACCTATTAGATATACGTGTATGAAAACGATGATGCAATTAATTACTATGTAATAGTATTATATTCAATAATTAGACAAGTTACCTATGGATGCTATTCACTTAGATGAAACCAAAGATAAGTTAGAATTGTTAATAAAAAAAAACGGTTTACTGTAACATAACGACAGTTGCTTTATTATATAGATCATTTATAAATCAGCAAAGCCTTATATATAAATCACATAAGACATATAATTATTATGTAATGGATCAATCTAAGTTGCTTAGCAAATACATATCTATAGCTTTGTTACAGCTCATCCGGCAATACTTAATCGTATACCCGTGGGAACTGAAACAGTCCGTTGATCATTCGCCTTGATTCCTATTTACCGCGGTTAGCGTACGATATAAACAACATAAACATATGATAGAGTAACGTATAGACAACTTTTACTATCGAGAAGTAATTCTAAGTAGTCAACATAAAAGGTAAATGAAGGTTTGGAAGTAGAACTTAAGCAATTCTCATTCTCCTGTAGGCATCTATTCTCGAGATCGGAGCTCAGATCCACATTGATGTATGGGCTACAAAGATTTTGTCTCGAGATAGGCTGTGATCCGAACTTAAAGGACCTCTGAAGTAAAAGGTCCTGCTTATAGCAGTACGGTATTAGCAATTTTTAATTTAATATTTTAACACATGAAAACTACAAGAAAAACTAATTTGTATTCTAATTACAGCTAATCGAGCAACTGTAGCCAATGTAAATTCTCTAAATTATACATTGCGCCCTCGTCTGAGTATAATAAAAAAATAAACTTTACCTCCATGGCGCAGCACTGAACCTCTTTATAACACAAGTGTGGTTTGATTCCATGACCACACAGTGCTGATTGGAAGCGAGACGTTGTTACGAATCAACCTGGCTCTCATATCGCAAATCTGCCACCTTAACAGCATTGCTGTATAATCATAAATGTAGTAAAACAGAATATTCTAGACAGATATAAAATACTATAAGATTGTGAAAAGTTATCTTCCAAATTTCCAAAAATCAGCCGTTAAGAACATTCGGCGTCTTACTTTCACGTTTCAAGACGTAAGCTCAGCATCACTTAAGCATTGCATAATTTAGAATTAACTTTAAAACTTTCAAAGCTAACACGCCTCAGCTTAAGTACGAAGAGCAGTAGGAACCTACTTATTCCTGGACTCCAGTAATTCCTGCATAATGCAACTACAACAGACTGTCTTGCTTACTTTACTTAAACACTACTTTTTAACGACGCTTTTACTTAAAAAAATACTTGTGATCACAAAGAAGATTTAAATTTTTTCACATTTTATTTTTGAAAATTGCTAATAGGACAAATAAAAACTATAAAGAAGAAGTAATGGTTTTTTAACGATGTATCGTGCAAGGCGTTCATCTGATTATAAGTGTAATATAAGTAAAGTAAGTGAAAGATATAATGCCGTTTGTTAGGATAATAAACACAACATCACATTGTGCTTATTGACTAGTAACAGCAGATGTTAGTTAAATCTTCCAGTAATTACAACAAGCTACATCTTTCTTCAAACGGGAAAACAAAAAAGTTTGAGAAATACTTTTTAGTGTCAAAAATAAGCGCTTACGATGTTTAAGGCCAATTAAAAAAACATTAAATCACGACTTTTTTATTCTGACATTAATTGAAAGTAACATATAATTTTACTTCCACTTTACATAAGATAAAAATCAAAGAAACGAATAAGTTTTTTTTCTTTTTTTATAATTCAGTCACGCGCTCCTGTAGCGGGAGACGTCATGTAGTGTTGAATATTACTGAAATTCGGTGATGCCTACCCGTCGTCATGAATATATTCAACTTTCACAGTGACATGAAAATAAAGAGAGCAACTCGCGCTGGGTTCGAATCTAGAATTTCTAGGTATTTTGACCGTGGCGCAGTGGCTGTTCGCTTGCCTTGTAAGTTGTGGTTTTTGGCATTTTATAAATATGCTGCGACAACGCAATTCTGTATTCCGACTGTCGACACATGAGAGCAAGAATCTTATTAATACTTCCATCTTGTAATATTAAGATCAAAATAAATTATAATGTAATTCATGTCACACCGTCAAGTCAAGTTTACCAATGTTTTATTTTCGATACAAAATAAACGTAAATTCAAACTGAAAACTTCTTCATCAATCAAGACTTAAACAATTAAATTTTAAAGTATTTTCTACGTTACAAAATATACGCGTAATATCATTTATCATCTATAATAGGATGAGATAATAAAGCAAATGTATCTCATTTCACGCAACATCGCGTCGTGTTTGTTTTGAAAAAAAAAACAGGATTCAGTTTTGTAAGAACAGAGCTTTTTCAGCGTCTGTGCTGAAGTTACTCGTGTAATGGATGGACGTAATCATTCTCCGCGCGCCTTGCGGGGGGAGAAGAAAAATGAGTTTAAAACTAATTGTGACTCCACTTCGGCACTTCTTAATACTTAGCAATAATTACTTTTGCCCAGCCCTGTTCTATAACGAAAGTTGAAAAATTAACAATTTTATTATAACGGTCACTCTTATCAGAAATCGCCAGGGCGAACAGCGAGTTGGGCAAACCGTTTCTTGGTTTCGAGGAAGTCTCCGAAAAGAGATTGTATCTTCAGACGTCAAACTCATAAGAAGTTAACTTACTGAACCAACCACTGTGTTAATCTTCAGCAGCGTCCAGAAGGATTAAGGAGTCTTCGTTTGATACATAAACACAGACTCTCTAACGCTATGCTCTGTTATGACGTCTCCAGACCTGAATTAAATTTTTAGCAGCAACGGATTCTAAAATAAAATCCATCGTTTTCTTCAATGTCAATATAGGGAAAAAGGGCCACTGCTCAAGACCTTAACGGCGGTTCAGTTGTACTCAACACACAAAACCATCATCTTTCGATATTCACAAACATCGCTGTCAGAGTTATCTCAGTTTGGACATCCAAAAGTATTAGAAAAAACGATGAATAAAAATAAAAAAGTTAAAATTAATGTTGTGTTTTCCTGTTGTTTAGTTTAATTACAATTTCCGAACATTATAATTGTATTTTAGTTGGGGTGTCAATTTAATATTTCTTTTCTTTCTTTCTTTATCACAGAATTCGTCTTCCAACTCAAAAGCCTTTACGTTTTATTGTAACACAACGTAAAATTTTAAATGTTTTTAAAATTAAAAATCGAAATTAAATATTATCAAAAGCTGTGTTACTAATGTTAAAGAGGGGTAAGAAAACTTCGAACACTTAAAGCTCTTCATACATATTCTGTGCTTGCTCATCATACATTTCGCGTAATGCTCTACACACATGTTAACGGGATTTTGCTGTGCACAAATTTAAATAAGTAATGTACTTAGTCACATCAAATATGTGAATATGAATGAAATTTACATTCTATTTGACATAACACACAAAGTCGAGAAGTGTAAAGAAGAGTGACTAAACGAACAAGACGTTCACCTAATAGTGAGAGCACTAATCACTTTATCCGAATAAAGAGAAATGATTTCCACCACATTTACTTAGCGTTGAAAAAGATATCTGCTTACAAATTCACTGGTTCAATTCTCTGCCATGTCATGGAATTTATTTGATTGATTTTAACATACAAATAACATATATAACGTAAGCCTAATATTTTTAGCAGCACATAAGTGTTACGTAAAAAAGGAGGTTCTTATTCTACTTAACATTCAGCGTGAGAGATCTAACAAAGTATGATGTTATTCACAATTATCATTCATTGCTATTATTAATCAGAACATTATTAACCGTAATCATACATATTTATATAACAACGTACGACGAAACGGCTATAAATACTAAAGGAAATTACGTCGAATTTATGAGAATTTTGTCTCTTATTATTATCATTTCCCTTTTTATATCTTTGATTTACTACGGATGTTGAAATTGCTGTTATTTGTCTCAGGAAATACATCGCCGGATGTTGTAAAATAGATTGCGACGGATTTCATCATCGCCTTTTTCTCATTTTACGCGTTATCATATTTTGATGTTATTTTTAGGATCATTATATATTTAACAATTTTACTACTATTTTATACCAAAAAAATTATCAACAAAATATCAAAAAAAGTAAAGACACTATACTTATAATAATTGACTGTCTTTGGGTTACCGACCTTTCAATTAACGTCGTCCTTAAATAACAAATCGAATAGTTCCATAAAAATTGGTAAAGGGAAAAAGCTAGTTCTCCAAACGACTTCCAAAGTCGTTGCATTGAATACGATGATGATATTACATTTTGTCAGTTACCATTGAAGAATTATTTCACAATTTAATCACAAAACTTAATGCCTTGGATGAAGTTGAGCAAAGATATTTCTTATCATATAAAAATGGAATTGTGTTTATCTTAAACTAAAAGGATTATTCGGGAACCATCCACCGATGTTACCTCTGCCTTGTAAGTTTAGAATGAAGGTACGCCGCAAGGGGTTTGTGAAAACGATACCGTTGATATGATTCCTTTGGAGAACCTTTGGGCTCGTGTGGAAAGAGATTTAATAAACCATATATTTTTGGAAAGAACTTATGTACCTTGTCGGGTTGGAGGCTAAATATAATTTAACTACCACTTCGTTAGATACTCCTATTATTTAGCAATGTATAGCAACTGAGAAACTTTGACATAAATCGCAAATATCTCAATCCGCTAAGACGCTTATCATAGAAGGTTGAGTGTTATTAAAACTATCCGTTAGTTTGTTACACTGGTTAAAAGTATTGTCAAGTGCTGTCGCTGTATATGGCCTGACGATCGAGTAAAAGCAACCGGAAGTCGGAAGAAGTCAGAGGCGTAAAGCAAAAATTCGTATTTAGTAAAATGCATTTGTAAAGCAATATATCTAGCAAACGATAGATCTTCAAAACGATTTACAACTTTTTTAGTTTTTTCGTAAGTAATGAGAGAATTAAATATGAGTTAAAAGTAAACGAGATGTCCATTACAGAAATTAACTGGTTTAGATTGATAAATAAATCACCATGTAAATATATCAGTAAATCATCAACATCAGTCCATAAATTAAAGCAAGAAGTTTCAAAGTATACCAAAGATGTAAAAAAAGGGAACAATGGGCATAGATAGTTAAATAAGATTTAGCCTTGGGTTGCTGTAAACGAGAGGGGTACTAAAATGAAACATTCGCAGGCTGCACGCAACTTGGTAATTGGTGTACATGTTTCATAAACAAAAGACTAACGGAAACAAAAGGTAACGCCGGGGACGTCACGAGAGAATGAAATTTACTTACATTGCAACAAAGAGACAAATCTTATTTACATTCATACGTCTATTAAACGCAATAAACATAAACATTCATTAATATAAATTCCCACCGGCTTCATCTTTGATACTGATGTATATTATTATATCAACGATGACAACACAAAATGAAAGACAGACGGCAGACGTGCTTGAGATATGTTGTTGAATGAGAGTGCTTAAAAAACTCTGGAATGAATTCCAACTAACTAATCCATCAAAATTCGGCATCGAACAAGCTCTCTTCTTAATTATTCCCCGTATTTCTGAATTATATGTCTATCCAGCGATTGCAACAGCAGCAACAAGGCAGGATTAGAGATGCGTAATAAAACTGTTCACTACAACTTAATGACTACAACTAGTCTATCAAAACTATAACCATTGACAAGAAGAATAATAGCAGTCTCCGAATTTTAGAAACTGAAAAGACAACTGACCGACAATATCCGTCGTGAAAACATGATAAATGGAAGTAAGAAATTTTTGTTGCGAGAGCACGCGGAATTGAATACGAAAAACAACAATCCGAAAGCATTAAAGAAAGTTATGTAAAGGCCTAAATAAATATCCAAACCTGTATCAAGCACCGCAGAAATAGAAAGGCAAAGCAAAAATATTAAAAACATCGAACTAAATCCAAATGAACCGATGATGAAAGACGGAACAAATGTTTATTTTCATTTGGAAACAAACCTTGTACTTTAAAAAGGTAAGAGACTACAACTACTACGGCGGAAGGTCGAAAATTGCGAATGTTCGAGTAGGAATTTGTAAAGTTTTACATCAGACGACCCTGTCCATATATTGTCCCAAACTATCCCCGAGAGCCTTTAAGCTTAATTAGAGCTGTTAACAAGAATTACAGCATGTTCACAGCATCGCCAGCATTCCCTAAATCTCCACTGGACAGTACTCCGGGCTAATTTAGCGTAGACATTTTAAACATTAAAAAAAATATTATAATATTCGTTAATATTTTTATTAACATAAGGCCTGCTTTATTTTATAACGTATACACGTTATGATTAACAAAAACAACAACTCACGCTTCTATGTTTATTGTTGGGAATGTATTCTATTACAAATCTGTGGCTAATATATAAACTTTTATTTTTAGGTGTGAAGAAATGGTATTAAAAGGGGAGTGATAGGTAAAAAATCATAAAGAGAAAAATATGAAATAATAAAAGACTAATAATATCGCGCTAAGTTCTGTTCCTTGGGAAAGATCTACGTCCAGCAGTTGACTGCCGGCCTGATGATTATATAACATTAGCCTTAAATATTAGTTGGATACAAGAGCGTCTGTACCAGTATAGTTAAATTATCACTGTAGCGTTTTGAGTTGATGTGATGGAGTTTTAAGGATCTGAGATTTAAAAGAGTGAGTTTGACTTTCGATCGACGCAAAGCGCCTAGTGATAATAAGTATAAAGATTTGAAACAAAGTAGTAAAAGAAAAGCAAAATTTGTGAATCGCAGTCTTCGAACAGAAAGCCATTTTAGCTGTGTCCAGTACAATTTCAGTTGAGAATTCGATCCTGGGTTACATGATCAAATTTATGCAAACCGGAAAAGTACTGCTTTTACAAAAATTTTAATTTATTAAGTTTTAACCTCTTAGCATCAAGGAAACACACATCAGAGGAGTTTATAAAAAGAGCTCTTTAACTACTTCTGCAATTTAATAAGCATTTTAAGATTAGCATCTATATCATACTGTTCCATATTACTTCCGTATAAAATTGATTTATCATTAGTTATGGTAATAGACAAAGACTTATTACGCATCAAAATTGTAACACCTGAACGGAAAGGACACAAGGAACTGACGAAATCTTATTGACCTTTGAGATTATTTATTTATTTATTTATTTATTTATTTATTTATTTATTGATTGATTGATTGATTGATTGATTGATTGATGATTGATTGATTGATTTCTTTCTTTCTTTCTTTCTTTCTTTCTTTCTTTCTTCTTTCTTCTTTCTTTCTTTCTTCTTTCTTCTTTCTTCTTTCTTTCTTTCTCTGGTATCAAGTATTTAAGATCTGGTAAAGATAGCGATAAATTGCAGTGGGCTTCTAACTATCTGATGATTACTGTCCTATTTTTTTATTTGCCTAATATTTTCATCTCAAACCTTAGACAACTAGTTGGAAATAAAAAAATACACAAACAAATGTTACCAGGTTACTAAGACATAATCCCGACTAAAATTTACATATGAAAAGGTTACCTTCAATGCTATTATCATTTATTACATTAAGCTCTAATAACTCAGTAAATTCGAGTACAACCTTCAAATCTAAAGTCACAGATTTAGTTCATACGTGACACACGATCAAGTACGTTCCAACGTAATCTTCTTAATAAGTTTTGTGAAAATATATAACATATGCAATATTTTAATTATTCCAGATTTTTTGTTATAATACATCAACTAGCGTTAACAATGCATGTATTTATTACAAGAAAATATAACACATTTTTCATACACTGATACTCGTAATATGGAAAAACAATGGCCTCGTGAAATATTACATTTTTACAACGAAGCACATCGTCATACTTATTTATGATTCATGTTGAATGTATGCAACTTAATTTTTGCATAAATATCCATATGAATGTTAAACACCGGATCATTATAATTTACAATGAACTAAGTAATTTTGTAACTCCCTAGTTTGTCAATGAACAAATTTGTAAAAAGTTTTATAACAATATAAAACATATCTAAGAAGAGAAAGATGTGATCAGAATGCTTTTCTACTAATGTGTGACTAATCTGAATGAGCATGCTTCATCATCCACGCCCTCATTATCTCTTAACACCATGTATAATTTTAGTCTAATTTATACGTAATGTGGTAGTAAAAAATTTAACTAACACATCACTTGTATCTATGGTTAAGTATCAAAGTGAAGGAGTTCCATTATGATAATAGTATAGAGCATTTAGGTTATATTATATATAACAAATTTGTAAAGTCACGAATTGAGTCGGAGTTGTGCAAAAATTACTAATACGAAAATGTTAGTTTTAATATTAACAAAAATACACAATAATGTTCCTTTTCTACTAATGGAAAAGCTAAGAATATACAGATCATTTTATATCTTCATATAAAATACCAAAAGGCTGTTAAAACTGGTGGCAGGTCTCTGTTGCCGGAGACTGACTAAATAGACACCGCAGCTCCTATTTCTGCCGCCAAATAGCAATGTGCAAAGATTACTGTGTTACAGTTTGAAGGGTGTAGTAAGCTAGTGAAATTACTGGGGTAACGAGACATAATACCTTGTGTCTTAGGGTGAGGAGCGCAATGTCGTGCAGTGTATACCGTTTTAACTAGCACCACGTTGTTATGGGTAAGCTTATCATAAACCATCAAGTGAACGTCTCTCGTCGCCGTCGAATAAAAAAAATTAAAATTATATCGTTGAATAGGTACGGTTCATCATCACGAAAATTATACGTTTCGCGCCGCTTTCCGATAATAAATTATTCGTTCGACGATAAATGAAAGCTGCACGAGGATTGTACCGGCACGTAGTTTGAAACGAGATGAAATTCAATTAAGAGTGAGAATCAGAATTATGTAAAGCAAACAAACAAACGCGCCCTACTCGCTATGTAACAATCACTGCGTCATTCTGCTGTTATTACTGAAGACAATTAGAATTGTATATTATTTGTAATAGTTAGACTGAAAGTTTAGTAAAGGTCGTGGGAAGACGCTGGATGAAAACAATAAAGAAACACTCGTGGAGATCCTAGAGAGAGACCTATGTTCACCAGGTGATCAAAAGCCTCTTTCAAGTCCAGCAGATAACGTAATCTCAAGTAATTTTCTTGTTTAACAACAAATAAGTATTTATAATCTTTGCAATTGTAACCGTTTTCATACCTCTTAATTTTGCTAATAGAAGTTTTACCGATTACAGCAGCTATCTCATCATGACATTTTTTTAACCGTCAATGTTTATTCCTGACCATCTCTGTATTATGTGTAGAATTAAATAAAATATTTAAAGTACTTAAAAAGGTTCTATAATAAAGATTTTTTTATAACATATAATAAACCAATTTTATATAAACAGATATAAGGCATTTATTTATTAGTTGTTGATATTCCGTACATTAGAATAAAGAGTTTCGTCTCTACGAACACGGAAAGATTGAAACTGTTTTCTGGCGTCAGTGTTTCCGTTCTTATATAACGTAGGAAGTCTTAAAAAAGAGTAAATAAGCTCCTTGTCAACTAGTCAGCTACAAACAATATCTCCGCTTGATATCTGGCGGAATCGCGGTCAAGACTGACAAAAAATAACAAATTTCACCTACAGCGTAATGAAAGACAAAATTCAGTAAATGGTACATTAAATTTCATAGTTTTTAAACAATTTTAAATGTTTGTATGAACCGATGAAACGTCGGCGGTAAAATTTCACCGCGCACATTCACATGGAGCAGTCGACCACAGCATTTCCATCAGACGAATTACGTCCATTAGTGGTGCTCGAATGTCCACCGGCGCGTCCCCACAACACCACCGGGCTACGATTTTACACCTGACGTACTGGTGTTTGTAGTAAATGATAGTTATTACTATTTTTTTTTATTTACAATGAACTAACCTTAACTTCAGTTTAAAAACAACGAAGCTGTAAATGAAGATCACCTAGAAATACTCCCAACTCTCATATTTACAACTACGAGTACCTTAACAGTAATGAAGCTAAGTTTGTTATTGTAGCTGGATAGTATAAAAGTGGTAGCTAATCAGGTGGGTTCATAAAGACCTTACAACCATCAAAACTAAACATTTATAAGTCCCAAAAAAGAGCGAGAATCCCATGAAGTTTGTAGTCGTTCAAAGTTTTAACAACGTTTTGCACATGTAAACATAAATATAATGTAATAAGCAGATGGAAGTAATAAAAAAACCCGCCAGCGCAATTCCTTCAAACTAATTGTAGGCTACAAGTATTGGTAGCATCTTAAAGATAAGCGGAAAGAGATTTTAAAATTGTTTAGACGTAAGAGAGACGAGTTAGAATGTTTCCACTTGCACTCTACTGTAATAATTAGAATAACACTCTACTCTAATAAAAAGAATACTTGAAAGCGATTAAAAATAGGATAATTTAAAGGAAAAAAACAGTAACTTTCCTAAATACAATTCAGTAAACGTACTACTTGTGTCTTAGCTACCCTTGACTCCATCAGCATAAAAGTAAACAACCAATAGCTGTTATTGTAATATTTTAACGTAACCACGGTAAAGATTAATAAAGGTATTCCCATTCACTACCTGAAGGTTCAGGAGAAGTTTTCTGAAAACGATCAGAGTTCCCAAATTAATTGCGCAATACGAAAGCAATCAAAACGAAACTCGATGAAGTTTCACATTCCTCAACCATACGTTTCATATGAATGCGTTTCCGTATTAAAATTTAACTGTTTCCGAAGTATAGTGGCTACGCGTTTGTCTTTTTACACAGAGGTTACAGCTTCGTTACCGGAACTATGTTAATACATTAAAGTTTAAAATTTTACACATTGTCTGTCGTTATAATATTACTGCTTCGTTTCTACATACTGAGTATTATGGACGAGAACTCATTCATAAATTCGATATCACTCAACATCATATTAAACTAATCAGATAACGCATAAAATTACAAACTTTTAAATTTCATAAACTTAAAATCTCGAAGTGGTGTAATATAATTAGCGGACGAATATAAACAGTGTGAAGTTTTACACATATATACTTGTGTGTAAAACTTCACACAAGTTATTTTACTAAACAGATATAGTATTAAATAAAAGTAAAAACTGAAATGATACGAGCCGGTCGCAAGAAAGTTCTCACATGCATCAAGTTGACGACATTTTCAGACTAATTAAAAGTTGCCGCACAATTACAAATTCAAAATTCTTGCCCCGGCATCACAAAACGCCCGCGGCGCTCAGTCGACTAAATCCGAGACACTTTTGTTTGCGCCTGAAGAAATGTTTCGCAGCGAAAATTCAGTTACGAAAAACTATACTAATGAGTTCGGTCTGAATTTTCCAACTGGTGTATATAACTTTTTTTAACCAACTGAACACTTCACTTTCAATATATATTTTAAATGTCAGTTTTTACATTCACGAATCACTAAATTCACAATTTTTACCCTGATCAAACACGGACGTCGCGATAACTACAGTTGTCCGATTTTTAACTAATATCACAGCTATGCCATCTTTACAATAGTCGTAACGACTATTTAATTATTATTCTTAACATTTGAATTACACTTGAAGAAAATTAGATACAATTGTTTAATAAATAATAATGTGAAATATAATAGTACAATAGTATGGAGGTTTTATGTCGATTCAATCCAGTTTCTTACAAGTCAATAGAAATACTATTTTTCTAACAAAATAGTTTATTACCCCATTAATTTTTCTTCAATATCTAACCCTTATAATTTATCAAAATCTATTTTGTTTGAAAAATTTAATAAACTATATGGTAAGCAATTTTGTTTTATAATGATAGTAGGCAAACGAGCGAACAGTTCAAGTGGTGGAAGCGGTTAACTATAACCTAAGATTGACTATTGTGCATAAATATTTGGTCTGGGTTTGTGACCATTGCGTTGTATAGAGGACACAAAGTATATTTAATTTGTGTGATACTCTCTTCTCTATATACAACTGGATATCCACGATCTTCTCCCTAAGGCTCTCCTTGATCGGTCTTACGCTGCCAGCACTCAACAGCTTCTGGGATTTGTACCATATTGCCAAACAGCTTATAGCACCAATACGACAGTTTTTCAAGTAACGAACTCTGTCCTTTGCTACTTAAGGGTCTGCAAGTATATGCCCACGTCTTGAAGACCTCACAACCCCATAGGCCCCTAATAATCCTGACTCAAATAAGATTATTTTGAAGTATAACTGCACTTTAGTGAAACAAAACTACTTTTTGATTCAATTCAGTCTTCTGCTATATATTATAAAGTTATGCTAAGTTGATTACTAAGCGAATTGATACAAAGTATAATTACTTTATCATTAGATTGTACCAACTTTTCTATACACTTAACGGCCCGCCCATAAAACCGGTTTATGTCTTGGCGGAAACTCATAAAAATTTCCCTTGTACTGTTTGCTTGAGGGAAAATTTATACTATTTTCATCAGTGACGTCATCGGTGTCGTAAATTTGCTTACTCGTACTTTGCTTACCTATTTTTACCATTTAGTTATCTTCACGTCATTACTGGAGGGAATTTTCTAATTCACTAAATTTAATATATCTGATCAAAATATTAAAAAGATCTGTTTTTAGGGAAATAAGTTTCTATTAAACTGTGAGACATACAGATGCAGATGAAAGAATGTAATACATAACAATGTAACTTTAGTTAATGTATATAAATAAACATCAACGTGAGACACAAGTTGTTAAATCTCTTTACACCATTATTTTACTAGTTATATTAATCTCACCGGAACACAGTAAGTTGTTCCACTTACCGGCAGTAATGATGATGCATTACAAAAAAATGTACACTTCATCAATTTTTCGTTGAACGATGTGTTCTCACGTGAAACTAAGATTTTCTTTATAATAAACATTGCATGTTATCTTTGTGAATACAATACGAGCGCACGCGTAACTCAAACTTTCTTCTCTATTCACAAAGGAAAATTTCCCTCTGAAAGGGGGATAAAATATCTCCCGAATAAAGATGCCGTTGTGATTCTGCTTATTTCAGTACGGTATGTAATAATCGTGTTCACATATTACAATGTACAGAAAAAAAGCATTATTTCTGTACGACACCATTTTACTAACAAAATCTTATGAACCAACAAAGGTTGTTTTTATATTTTGTGTAATAATTTTTGTCCTTCACAGACATCAATGCCATAGTACCTACTAAATATTTATGAATAATAAAACCTGTATCTAAAACTGGATAAATTAGTAAAGGAAATATTAACAATTAAAAAGCATTTTCTTTGAAAAGTGGCTCTTTTAAGTAAGTTTTTGTAAAGCCAAAACTTTTGAGTTTACTAACGTAGTTAAACATATATTAACATATCAATATTGCAATCATTAAAAAACCAGACTTTTACTAAGAAAAGCAACTAATATTACTATTTTGTGAAATTAATCGAGTATATCTCATCGATAGAAGTTACTTTGCTCTTTCCAATTTAATACGAGTTCGTCAAAATTAAACAGCTCTGTAAAAACATGTATATCGAATTGTGGATCTCTTGTCGTCGGTTAAAAAGACAAGTAAACTATAAAATGCTGTATTTAAAAATCATCAAACATCTGTTTAGTTACATGGCTGCTATTTTCTGCAGCACTATCAATGCACAAGTGGTATAAATTTTTCTCGCTGTCAACATCACTGGGGCGAAGCACCAGAACAATGCAGCGCGGACGTCGCGCTGAAGCAGTTTTATTAAAAATTCAATACACGTTAAAATAAACTGCAACGGATACATTTTATTAGCTTATACATATATTCAGCTTCATATAAAGTATGGTTATTGTATTTTTAGCTTTAAAAAAGTAGTTAAAGCGAATAAACGTTTTGAAACTTTTTATTATTTTACAGAAATGAAGAACATGTTAAATGAAGGCCGGAAACCTATCCAACATTATTTAAACTTCATAAACTCTTATTTACTTAATCTCAACTTCATGTAATGTTAAGTGACCGCGGTAGATGGTGATGTATCACACTCTTTCCGGATAAGTATATGATCACAGCCGAAATATAACAATGATTGTTTAGTAACAAATTAATAAGATGGGAGTGATAGAAAGGTATACTTTGAAAAAAAAAATATATCCTACTTAAGTGTATGAAAGTTACGTAGGATTGAAGCAGGGACTACTTTACAAGGTTCACTGATTCAGGGTTGCTGTAAAATTTTTCAAACAGAATGAGAATCTAAATAATCGTTTCTCCCAAAATGCCGGTAGACTGTTATTTGTTGAGAGAGAAAAAAAAGCAAAAAGGGAAAAAAAAGTCGGGGCCCTTTTATTACAGTACGAAATGTGCAAATTATACCGTTCTGTTCTATTTAAAGGGAAAAAACGAGGCCTTTTTAAATATTTTTAGTATTATGAAGGACAACTGTGCAGAACTGTAGTAAAAAGTATATATTATACAAAACCTAAATTAAAAAAAAACGCTTCTATTATGGATCTATGATTTTTTAAGTCGCAACAAAAAAAATCTTTGTGTCATTTTGACGTACTTTAGACCTTAAACTTCTTGTGATCAGAAAAACAAATATTTTTAATAGACATCAGTAACATTTTGAATATCAATTATGTTTTAGTTCCTTTAATGAAAGTTATTTAGTATTTGTTTATGTACGTCTGTAAATTAATTATTCCTGAAAAGTTCATCTACATTAGTGTTTAGGCTTTAAAAATAATGACTGCTTTAACGAATTACGTTAAATAATATAAAACCAACTACATTTTACTACGTACTACTAACTAAACTACTGCGTTATACTACTACGTAAAACAATAAATCGGAGGTTTGGTAAAAAAAAATTCTACTCGCTATCAATCTTGAGGTTAGATTTGTAATCGAGCAAAACTATTTTATATCTTGAACTGAATGACTCGCAAGCAAAGTTATACCATTTACGTTGTGGCCGTCTGACCCTTATCAAAAAGTTTTATTTAGACAAAGTTACAAGTATACGTATTAACCGAACTCCGCGGTAAGGTTTATCGCCTTACATACACTACTTCAGTTACGGGTAGCTCTGATTACTGCCTCAGATCTTGTTCACTTCGCGAGAAGGGAAAATTTCTTGATAAGTACATAAAGTTCTACACAAAACAAAGCTTAGAGTATCCTTTATAAATATATTAGATAACATTTACATTACAAAATATAGACACAGTAATTTAATTATGTATTCTCTTAATATTTACTAAACACGGTATAAATAATACAAAACTGGTTCACGACAGAAATAATACAATTCGTTGCATTCTCTTGCAAGAAAAAGTAACCTTGATAAGATTTTAAATATTTTTTTAGAACTAACAAACATTAGTATTATTAATAGTTAAACCGTCTATCTGACCTCATCTAAAAACAAAATACATGAATAGATGGTATTGTTAAACATATAATATGGAATGATTCGCGAAATCCTCGGAAGGCCTCACATTATAAGCTCGGAGACAAGTTTTACGGCGGCAAGTTTCGATAACGCTGCGGTGTAATTGATGACTTAAGTTATCTCGGAGGGTTTCTATTACTAAGTAGTTCATAGTAATTGAAACCTTCTGTGATAAACTCTCCCTTACTCCACGAACTGTAATATTTTAAAAGTCGTATTAAATATCAATCGAATTTAAATTAATCCAACTCTTGTAATAATAACCCAAAATGCAGCAGCTCTGTTAGCAACACCGTCTACCACCACCTGTCCGAATAACCGGAGATAAGAAGAGATGAAGTAACATTGTAAAGACAAATATGAAAGACGGAGAAGCTCACAATCCACATACATAACGAATACGAGATAAGGTCGAGATCAGTATCGACGTCCACAAGTATGCACAGCATGACGCAGAAGTATATCAGCATCTAATGCAAATGTTTTTCGAGTTACGAATACTTAAACAAAGCAATTTCATTATAAAAAGTCTTTATTTTTATAGTTTTAAATAGCCAGATTAACTATTTAAAGAATTATTAAAAATCTCAAAAATGAAAGGTTAATAAAAGCGAAATATGTATGAAGCGGGGATACGGTGTCACAATAAATCAATTCAATCCATTCATGACTTTTCCCATAAGTACTACAGTGTTGAATTGAGATTTCATCGCAATAAAAATTGGCAGCTTTCAAACGAAGGTTAAAAATGAAAGGCAACGCTCGCAGCTCGAAATGATTTCCCGCTGCGAGCCGTCTACATTTTAATCCATTCGGAATCGCTTTACGTATGCAAAGCTAAATTGATTTTTATACCGGCACCGCGGCCGTAGAATATTTTTTTAGTTATATAAATATTAATAGCTCCCAATTGATATTCGATTATTAATAATTATTGCAACGTTTAATATGAAAAGCTTTGCTCTATAAAACTAACGCAAACTGATTTTGCATTTTGTAGAGTACTTTATGATAACATCTGGAACACATCGATGTTATGACGTCAGATTTACAATATGAGGATGGATCATACCACCAATCAAACTTTACTAAATATTTATAAAGAGAGATAATAAACTCTTTACTTTCTTTTTCTCCAAGGAACTGTCATTTACGTTAATGTTACAATATTTATGTATATATTTAAAATTACTATCTAATATACAATAAGAATTCTAGTGTTTATCTCATAATAAAAATACGTTATTTAATTATTTTCATTTATAATATTATTTGTAACTAGCATTACTTGATCGTGTATTCTACCCGCATATCTTTAAATATCATATCCACGCTGAGGTTTGCTGGTAGAGAACTCTAATGTATAGTAAAAAGAATAAAAAAAATGTTATTAAATAATATTTTATAAAGATAACCTAAAATCAAATCAGTTATACTATTAGAATTAAATGTATTAAATACATTTTTTATAATTTTTTATTTATTTATTTCTTAATGTACACATACACGAAATATACATACAAACGAAAAATAAATTAATTCGACTTTTTTTTCCCCCTTTTTTTAATTCTACAACGAATATTCGTGTGAAAAGCACGAGTGTTGCAACACAAGTTTTTCATTTTCGTGCTAACAATACACGCACTAGTTTTAATATCTCATAGGTTTTTTTGACTAGCAACATCATTTGAAAACAATAAAATGTGGAACATTGGTGGGCATGAATACAGTGTTCATCTTTTCCTACGTAGTGAAATGAGCTGTTTGTTTGTAACTTCTAAATAGTGTATGTTGTATTTTTAATAATACGGACCTTTTTTATGTTGCTGTCTTCCCAGCGACCTATTAAATTATGTAACTGTAAATATCTTCCATTTCTACATTGAAGCTACTAACTTCAACCAAAAAAACCTAACCAGAACTCAAACTAATTTTTTTTTATTTCACTTAAAAGAAATGTTAGAGTATTTTTTATTAAACGCTCCACCAACTTAAACTTGATTAATGTTTTAGACCACATGAGTTATAAGAGAGCCGCCAGTTCCAGTTGTGGGATTACGAGCGATCTGTTTATTTACTTGTTAAAACTAATAACAAAGTACAATTTTAAACCATCGCTCTTCGATTTCTTTTAATAACATCAACGTCTTACTAACTTAGTAAAGTTCATAACTTGTGAACTTATAATAAACGTTCGATGAAAACGAGATGAATGTAAATTTTGAGTATTGAACAAGAACTTTATGGCCCTCACTTGTTCTTAACTTGTTCGTGTGATGTGTTCGAATCTGATTTCGGTGCCTAAAGCTGAGGAGTTGCCTGCGTAAGTTCTCCAGTTCGTTTTTATTGTAGAATTCATTATTTTAAGGACTCTTCTACCGCGTTAGCTTTATATAACTACTAGAAAGACTAAACATTTATAATAGTCATTAAAAGTGGTATTAAAAAATAGAAAATCACAAAGAATCAGAAGTAAATATATAAGATAAAAACAAAAATTATAAATGCTCCAGAAATACGCTCTTAAACTAAAATGGCGATGGGCCGGTCACCTTGCAAGATGTACGGATAAGAGATGGACAAAACTTGTAACACTGTGGGAAGGAACAAAAGGAAAGAGAAGAAGAAGACGCCCAAGAAAAAGATAGGTATGCGACAAACAAGAAATAGCTGGAACTTATTGGATAGAAAAGGCAAAATCTAAAGCAAAATGGAATAAGCTGGAGAAGGCCTTCACCCAAAAATAGATTCCTACGTACACAAAAATTTTATAAAAAAAAATTATGTATGTTACTAAAAAAACTACTTAAGTTAGGAAACAAAGTTGGCTTATAAATAAAATAAATAAATAAAAATGTTGTAAAAAGTATTCACTTTTAAGCTCTTCGTTGATTTTGTCGCAAGCAAAGGATAAGCGGAAGGTATAAAAATATTTTCTTTATACAACTTTAACAAGACTGGAGTTTGATTCTGAAACGACTTCTACTTCGTCCGATTTTATACTTTACATGCAAGGGTTAGTTATCAACTTAAAATCGCACATTCATAATTAACTACAGCTCTTTTTTACTTTATAACAGTAATCTGCATATATGTGATAACGATCACATTGAATAAGTACATTTTTTTTAAAGTTTTAATGAACTTTAAATTCTAATTAAGCATTAGAAAAATAAATCACAACAATGTTGAAGAAATTCATTATCAAAATAATTTTTCTGGACGAGAGATTTTATGTTAAAGATTGTAGCTCCCTCAGTAAATAGCAGCGGTTCTGGTAAGTGTAAGTTAAAATTATCACACTACAAAAGAAGTTTCTAGGGAGAAATTAGAGTCGTAAAGAATTTACACATACTAAATCCTATAGACTGATTCTTAGTGTTTCTGGTTTGACACCTAATCAGGTTTTTGTTTCACGCAAAGCTATTCTTAAATATATAATCAATTGATTTCATATCCATTCTCGCCATTGGTATAATGATTAATTGCATAAACAAATAACATACTCATTTATGTTGAAATTAAATAAATTGTTATGAAATTTTAATTATTAAGTAATTATTGTTTGCAGTACATTGACTGTTTTGTACGTTATTTAAAAAGCAATTAATGTAGTCAAACAATTTAGTGATTTATATTTTTGTATGAAAACTAGACCTCTAATTTCAGAGGCAATTTATTCTAATAGCTTTTTACTAATAAACTCATTGAATACTTTAATTTTTTTATAGTTTGGTATTCAATTTAAGCTTTCAGAGGGATTTCGCTTACTTAACGCTTACCGCGGACAGACAAAAACTACTGGATTTTGAAGTTATGGATGGCAAGGCGATGGACATACCAGATTACTGCCATAAGTAGCCTCTCACCACTGCTAAAAAGAAGCAGAGAATAGAATTGAGACAGCTGATTAACGCACGCTTTTTCGGAAAATCAAATATTATTCATAGAAAGTTTTTGAAGTATAAACGATGTTATTTTCGTTGTGAAGTTTGCCTAACATTATTCAAACACTTTTGGCCTAATTTAGTCGATTGCCGAATGGACCTATTTATTCTCAAACTTTATTTTCACAAGACTTTTAAAAGAAAAGACCAAAAAAACGCTACGCTCATTATTTTATTCTGATTTTATGAAATGTGTAGTAAAAATTAATAGTTCAACATAATGTATACATTGATAGATATAATAAACTTACCTACATGTACTTTCACTTTTTCAAAATTACTAGCATCACATTACTCTTTCCTTACTTTAATAACTGCTTATTTCATAAACGAAAAATTCGGAATCAATATTGATTGTTAAACGTATAATGCATTATTTCGTTGTGTCACCGAGAGATGGCGCTGCATGTAGGCAAATGCGCGGTATAGTTTAGTTGCTTCCATTTGTTTAAAGGCCTGACCGTGCATTTGTCCCACGGGAAGAAAAAAACCGGAAAAACAACAAGAAGAATAAAGTTACGTAAACAGTGTAGTTTCAATGTAACAAGAAGAAGTTCCCTCGGATCCTGAGTGTGAAGTAAAACATTGATAATAAGATAATACAATAATGTTAAATATGACTTTAATATGATAACTGCCTCCGTGGCGCGGTGGCTTATACACTTACTTTGTAACATGATGGTTTGACTCCTAGGTTATATATTATGGAGATTGAAAGGTGGTAAAGTTTTTTAGTATACTTCTGGCTTATAACCTCATTACTGTGTATCGGTGGTCGATATGAGAGGCAGAGTACAAGGTGGGCCAAAAGAAATCATCCTATTGGAAGCCCAAATTGTAACGGCGCCCATTTGGCCGATATCATCTTCTCGACTTTACCAATAAAATTCTAAAGGTTCAAATAATCATAATCAATAATGAGAATCATAGTTTTTCATTTAGAAAAAAAATGAGAGCCAAACAACATCGGATGATTTCTTTTGGCCCACCTTGTTCATTGGACGAGCACACTTCATCATCAACGGACTAACTATCACACCAATGAAATTAAGAACAAGTTAAGTTCATTGCTAACAAAAAGAGAAACTGTGTAGCAACTAAATCTTAATAATATCCTTGTTATATACTCAGTTATTTGTTTATTTTCTCTATTCTCACTTTATTACAATTGATTAAACCAAAATGTATTCTGGTTACAGCTGATTTTCAGCGAGCTGAATAATCTCGTGCCTGCAGCGTACACATTTCAAGTGCGCGCCGAGTGTGCGATTTCAAAGTAGTTGATGCTAATTAGTTCTAAATTGCGCTTATTAACTAAAATATCACAAATAGTTTACGGAAGCTCTGTTGTAGTATCACAAAATTCCTCTTTACCTAATCGATCCTGTATTTAACTTATGACAAGGAAAATAATTTAACTTGTACACAAGCAAAGAATACTTTCTTGATTTTTGCTTTGCTTAGGTAGCTACCACCGCAGCTCCTATTTCAACCGCCAAATAGTAGTGTACAAATATTACTGTGTTCCGGTTTGAAGGGCGCAGTAAGCTAGTGAAATTACTGGGGTAACGAGACTTAACACCTTGTGTCAATGCCCGAGCGCAATGTGGTGTAGTGTATAACATCTTAACTAGCGTCAGATTTTCTCGCCTGCCTAGTCGCTTCTTTGAATTAAAGAAATAGTTCGGGCATTATATTGAGAATGTAGGATAGATAAATTAAGGACCTGTTAATAATTTCTCTTATACCTTAGGACTTTTCTTATTCGTCTTTTGATGACATGAAACCGTGTCGCAATCAATAACCCCCGGGAATTAATAAAAACGTACCATCAATATTATTGTGAGGAAAAATTCTATAGAACATTGTAACAGTCGCATTAAAACTTAGGTGATTAGTCTTAGCTCAGTTCGTTTTCTCTGGCTAAAGTTCTCATCAAACTTAGTACACAATATTTCATGACTGATATATGAATATATTAGCAATGACTTATGTGCCCATATGATGTAGTTCAGTATAACAGTAATATATATTTCTACCCAAAAGGTGATAGTAAAATTTATTCATATTTTAATAATATGACTGCTGCAGTCTTCTAATTCAGATATTTTACCCGATATATTATATTTGCGCAACCTTAACCACTGTAAAGTTTTAATTGAATTAAAATTAAACTTTCAAACAGTATTAAAACAATGCCAAAGGAATTCCTTTTACAATCGGAATTTCACTCTAAGTGGCAATGTAAATCAACGTACTTCACAAACCTCTTTGTTAAGCTAAATAGATTTAGTCTGTGTTTCATAGTTTCCGATTTATTACGCTATATTTATTAACCATAAACTTAGAGATGAGTGTTCATCATGCCTCTTATTATTTTAGTATAAACTATTGAATTTTTACAACGCTCGATAGAATTCATTCCGCCTACACCCACGTGTTTACAGTTTCATAATTTATTATAAGAAGTTTCTAGAATTTATGGTTATCATTATTATTAAAAATACATTTATAAGACAAAAACGTAGCTTTGATGGTGCCTATGAAAGTAATTGGTTTATAAATGTATAAGTAGATCAATAAATGAATAGCTGCAACTAATTCATTAATACAGATAATATATAATATCTAAATTCATATCTCAGTTTGCGATGCAAGACCATTTATAGATTTTTGTACAGCAGATATTATCTAGACCATTCACCATTCGCATCCATTATTTTAGTTACAAATATCGCCGAAACACTTTTGTGAGGTTACTACAATGGCCTTCGCAGCACTACTCGCTACTGTGCTGTTTCAACTGTCAACTCGCAATTGTTAAATGGTCCATTTTCAAAGGAAAGCAAAGCGAAATTGGCCCAGAGCCGAATACGGAGGGTACAGGTGATAAATCCTCATTTGTTGGGCTCAAAATGCGCTGAGCATTTCGTACTCTTACCAGGAAGTGGAAATGAGTTTCATGTTTATAATTTAGTAGATATTCACTCTAAAGTGTTTTTCGATACTACGATAATTAAGTTTGAGTATTTGAGCGTTTATAAAGCAACTATAGTCAATAGTCAAGTTTTGTGAAAACTTAAGCAAAAGTATCAAACTTAAATTCAAACAAATTTCGTCATACATCAAATAGTCAAAAACATAATTTTTGTTACATTCGGTCTCAAATACAAATTATTAATATTTATTTATAATATAAATTATAATTTCAAATTAATTTTGTGTCAATAATGTGTAATATTTCAATATATCTAAAAATAATAACTGATATTAAGCTGAAGAAAACAATCCTCTAATATATAATTTCATTCGTATTTTCGCGGAGCAGCTGAAAATTTCCATCTGCTTAAAAGTTCGCTTTCGGAAATTACATACATTTTTCACATTGTTGTAACAAGACGCATACTTCCACAAAAATGGTGTAGAGCTCCGTGGAAATGTGTTTTAATTGCTTCCAAATTTATTGCCCGCTCCGCCGCATTTGCTTAAGCGGAACCTTTTTTTTTCTGCAAAGAGGTAGAGCGTTCATTGTTTAAACATTAAAAAGGCGTAAAATATGGTATGTCGAAGGCTTCTGGAATATAAATAGCGAATTACCTACTTGTAATCTCGGAATTGAAAAGAAACGAAAGGCAAAATGTTAAAAACTTATGATTTTTATGCGACAAAACGACGAGCCAGACCTTTATCTGATGATTAAAAACACTTTACCACATCGTGCTCATCACTTTGAGACACAATATAGTTGACTCGTTACTCCAGTAATTTCACTAGCTTCGAGTACAATGCCTTTCAAACCGGAACACAGTAATGTTTCCGCAGTATTGTCAATCAGCATAAACACAAATTGCTGTGGTACCTAGCCAGATAGTTTCCAGCAACAGAAACCTTCTTTTCGTGCCTCTTCACGCCTGAAAGTTTGCTGTTAGCACTGAAATTAGACGGGTTTCTTACTACAAAAACCTATAACTTATTAAATTATATTTACACAACGTGTGTAACATCAACCTGACCTTTCTCCCGAAGTTAGAGGAAAAAGGCACAGGATAGCTTTTAAATTGATTGCTATGATTTGTTTGGAGTAACAGGGACTGCTGGTTTGATCCTGAAGACAGTAGACTTTGGATATTGTAATGGCGATCAGGCTCGCTTAGCTAGATAGCCATTTCCAGATAAACCACTCTTGCTTATCTCTATAACAGTATCCATGTATTCCAGCTTCATTATATACCTCTAATCGGCATTTACCATGTAAAGTTGAGGGCAATTATTACTCCATTTAAATAAAAACTTTAATAACTTGAAATCAATATTCTACAATAGACAACATGGAGCACTTAACGTTTATTGGAATGTTCGTTTTATTCCTGCTTCAATTTCATTTTGTTTGTCCCAGGAGTTCTTTTAAAGTGTATTCATTATTTCCGGGAACAGTTGCACTTGTTTTAAATTATATATAAAATGAAACATTTTGATTTCTTTCACTCGGAGAATCTTTTTTGAAATCACTTGAGCCATTGATTTTGTTCACAGTCTCCTGATATTCTACTAAATCTTTTTTTGACGATAACTTAGACAGCGCTATTTTGGTATTATTTTTACTTTCAAAAACTTCTTTCAATGAATTCTTAATAGTTTTACTCTTTTAATCGAGAACGACTATCGATTAAACGTCAATGTTTAATTTCATAATTACCATTTTAAGATATTTGTGTAGATGAAAAGAAAAAAGCTTTTTCCATTGGATGTAATTTAAAATTTAGACTATAAATTAACGTTATGCGTAGTTTACCAACAGTGAAGTGAATTTAACGAACTGCGGTTTTCGTGAACTCTGGTATACTCCATTGTGGTGGAGTTTTACTATAAAATGGGTTATTAGTATGCATTATTCCACTAACACAACCAGTTTCGTGTTGAATTAAATAATATTTGCCTTTTCGTGCAATATCATCACAGGCTCTGACCGCTAACAGTTTTGTATGATATTTACCAACTAGAATGGTAACAAATGTACAAACGGAAAAGATTATCTTTATGTTCTTTTCAGTACAAAAAAAGGTCTGTCTTTTTTGGTTGTTATGTTAAAAAATCGACATTTGTTTAATTCAGTAAATTCACCCACATCCAATATTCGGTACGTTAATTCTTTTCATGTTCTTTTACACGGCGTATATTTTACTATTTACTGGGGGTGAGAGCAGCAACCGAAAAAGCTCGAAATTCATTCCGGGACGTTTTATTTGAACTATTCCGCTCGCGGGTCGGCTGATATTTGCGGAGAATGGTTCATTTCATTCCAATTTACAACATGACTTATATTGTAAGTTTCGGTGCTTATAAAACTGTCCCGAAATGAAAAATAATATTGCGCCACGAGCTGCTAACCGATCAAATGTTTATCGGGGTAAATTTGTTTCTAAATAGAAAACGATTGCATTTATAAAGACATGAAGTAACAAATCAAAAAGTCTTACAATGCTATGAAACTAAATAAAAAGTTATTTTATGTAAATAAGAAAAAGTTACTCTTGGATTATGGCAACATTATACAAAACTAATTCAGAGAAAAACTGATTTTGATTAAAAATCTACAGTAACAGTTTGGCACACCCGTTCACTCTTTTGAAACTGTTGGAAGGATTGAATTTTCAAGATATCCGAATTAAACAGAGCTGTGGTACCTCAATGAGAACAAAAAGTAAATTAACCATGACTACAATATAACATATTAATTTAAAAGATAATAAAAGGAATTGAAAAGTGGTAGAATGATGATCATATCCGATATTGAATGATGATGATGGACAATAAAGTATACAAGCAAAGAATTTTATTATTCGTATTTTTCATTAAAAATATATGTCTTATACTTGAAGTTAGCGAGATTGAATGTGTTCGTAAGAATGTAACAAAAAAGATATTCTCTTAGCGAAGAATTGTGAAAAAATCTTCTTTGTATAAAGATAACAATGTTTCAATACCCTTTGATAACGTGAGGAAGGAAAGCGAAAGGACATTTAAAGGACTTAATTTTATTAATAAGGGATACAAAAGAGAGATCAGTGACAGAAGAAAAGAAATTCAATATGCTTATCGATGTAACTACCGCTGTTATTATTTTTTATTGTAAAATAACATCAGAACTGTTTATAAGTTTACACTCTTTAAACTCTATTGTTTTTTGATAATGATTCTTTATCTACAATGTGTTAACTTCAATTTGATATGGTTTTAAGTTTCAATGAGGTCGTGAATGGTGAAGCAAGCTCGCCCAGAAAACTCCGACTTTTTTATTGATAGCAGTAACACAGCAACAGAAATTTACAATACGAGAACGATAGCCCGAAGGATTCGAAAAAACCTTACCAGCAACAAAAATTCTTAAAGGTCTGCCCTGGAAATCGGACCTGGAACCTCCGTGTTAGGTATTCTTTAATACTAAACCCTTAAACAGTCTACCTAGTAATAACAGGTTTGCACGTTTAACGCAATAACGAATGAAATCAATTGGAAACAAAGGTATGGGCTGGACTGAACATGAGCACATCAAATTACCTCCAACCAATGTGCTTAATTGTAATCTTTTTATTAAAGATCTCCTTTTTTTGATAATCTATTGATAATCATAATTAAGTATACAACTATACAACTAAATCAATATTTTCTTGTTCAACAATTGTAATATAGTTGAGACAAGCAAAAATTATCCAATTTAAAAAGGTTGTGATGGAAATCATTTTTATTTATTTATTTGGTATGTTATATAGATTAAACTCGTTATTTACTATACTTGATATATAAAAATTTTACCAATTAAAAATTCATATGCTGTTTAATGATTATAAACGCAAACAAAGAAAATAAAAGTTCTTGTTTTATTTACAATTAAAAATGTTTAACTGTAACATTGATTAAAATACTATTAAACAATTTATTCCTTAGTTTATTAACAAATTTGGTGAAACATTTTTGTAATGGTTTAACCGAATTGAGTAAACTGTCGTTACAAAAGGTTTACCCGCATAATGGGGTTATATTACAATTAACTGCAAACTGGAATACTTTCTACACATAAAATTCCTTCAAAGCTAAATAAGTATAAGTAGTTTTTTATATTATTTAATATTTATTAATTATTCGTGCCTAAAATTTAAAACACTTTTGAGGAACTAAAAACTGGTTGCAAAAAATTATATACTATAAGAATGCTAACGTTTAATTTCTATCATAAGAAATAACTTGCTAGTTTGATCAAATAGAAAAGTAATATTTCTATCAGATTAACATAATTCTTTAATGTATAATTTAATACAGTATATAGCGCAATAAATCGATTCGATTACTAGTAAGTTTGAGTGACTACGACAAAGTTTCTTATCATCAGGTTCTTCACGGAATCGACTCTTCAATTTTTCTACGTATATTTCCTATTGTGCGAGGAAACTGGATATTAGATAACATATTTTTTTCAATCGAAAAGATACAGGTTTCGCGGAAACAGCTTTGGAGCAATATAATAACATTGTGTTTCCTATCAAGAAGGCAATTCATACTAATGCTCAACATAGATGTATACGGCGGCCATATCGCGCCGGCCGACTCGAATTCATTCCAACCCTGTTAGATAACCGCCGAGATATTCCTGTCTATTTTGATACTAACATTTTATTATATTTTCTACACAGCTACCGCAATTTTGTGATAGTACTGTCAAATTTGTTATTTAAAAATATATCTTTCCATTCATATTACACAAAATCGAATAATTACTGCGTTCTAATGGGCAGAGCACTTTACAACGGCTGGTGGAGCTGTAAGCTGGCCTGAAAGCAAGCCGTGTACCAATAGACATAGTTCTGAAAATGCTGGCTACGAAAGATGGTAAATATTATGATGACAGGACCAATCGGTGTGAAGTTCTTAAGAGATAACCTGTGTCTATCTTTGAGCGTCTTTCCGCTGATGATGATTATTATAAATAACTAGTAATATGCTTAATACTAAAGTAGATAAAAACTGGTATATTTAGAGAGAGAAAGAGTGCCTCTAATAGCTCGTCGGTAGCGTGCATATCTGAAGTTGCAGTTTCGTCTCCGCTACAGGACTATTGTCGTAAATCTTCAGGGATATGCTAAAACATTTCCAAAAGGCTTATCAGACATTTGAATATTTATTTTGTTCTCTGTTATTGATAAAAACTAACATATTCAGTTTTTTAATAATAAAATGGAGTGTATAGACAATAATAAATCTAACTAATAAAAAGAGTTTTCTTTCAGCTGAAATAGACAAAGGAAAAACAAGAACATTAAATATGCAATACATGTATATTGGATTAAACAATTCTAGCTCAGTATTGATCAGAATATAAATATTAACTTTAATAAAGAACTGTTATAGATTAGGTAAACAGTGAACACACAGTCACAGGATCGAAACTAATTGAAGTATTTGTAATTTAGCGGAAGTCTCCTCGCAGTATACACCTTATTTCGTATTCATCGCCGGCGAGCAGTGTGCAGAACTTTAATTACATTTTATTCTGAATCAGTGCCTGACTTCGATCTTACTGTAAAGGCGACTCAACTCAATTACTTATGCTAATTCTTACCGTACTCATATCCAGTAAATTCTACGCCTAATACAAAAAAATTGCTTTTTCTATAACAAAGTTATACTGATTACGGGATCACATTTGATAGAGTTTGAATGGTAGCAGTTTTTTCGATCATCCTCACATCAATATACGGTAATAATAACTTTACTTTGTCATCATCATTATAAGGTATCTTCATAAAACTAAAATTTGAGATAGATTGGGAAAACTATCCGCTCTTTAACTATTCTTTTAAATTCTAGTTTTTTGTATCAACTTATGAGAGCCAGAATATTATGACGTTTATATCATCATTTAAAATGAAATATGGAATTGAGATCAAATTTTACCTTATTGTATATTAATAATAAGTGTTACAGGATACTATCCTCATTTTTATATTATTTAAGATTACCATTGTTCTAAAGATTACAGGTCTCAGAAGCAGCTTGGAGCTTTAGCCACAAAAATAAGAAACAGAAAAAATTTACATTGTAATCTCCGGCCCTTAGTCAATTACACTCCGTGCGAAAATAGGTGATTTGTAAAACCACTTTATCTTACTCACAGCCTTATTTGCATCACAGCATCTTGATGATGATTGCCACCAGAGCCGATTGCTCCAAGAATCATTGGGTAAATGTTCTTTTAGGGACATCATAACGTAAAATTATTTGTGTACGATATTTAGAATTAAAGAATTCACAAAACTAACATTACTAACAGTGTAAAAGCTGCTGTCTGTTGAAGAAGGCGACTAAAGTGATCTTTGAGTTTGCGGCTATCGTTAACAGCTTCTGTGCTATGGATAGCGTTCCTCTCTCTTGGGATATACTAAACCAATGTGCAGAGAGGCACCAGTGCGTTCCTTTTGATATTCCGGAGCACTAAAGGAGACCACCGAGAACGATAAACGTAAGTGTGCAACCTGTGTTCCGTTCAAGGTCTCTAGCTAGTGAAATTAATTATTGAGCTAACGAAATTTAATATCTTATGTCTGAAGACAAGCGCAATGTAATATTGTAGAAACATCTTAACAAACTAAATAAAACAGAAACTCAATAACTTCAATGATGTGAAATTTACTTATACATTATACAGGTCTATTTTTATTAAAATTTACATAATTACGTAGCTTAATTACATTATCATGTTTCCATTCGAGATTAATAACTGGACACGTTATTTTCGGTGTATAATTAATGTTGAAAATATGCATCGTTTTTAAAATTCTATACTAGTCTTTAATATTGTCTAATTGGCTTCGGAAACAAAAGACTGTTGATGATTATGACGTGTCCTGACGTCATCATCTCTCACCTTAATCCTCTAATAACAAAACACTCGAAACGTAAGAGATTAATTAAATATAATATTCGTGTATATAGGAATTATTATAAAATCAAACTGAATATTTTGTATATACAGACGCCAATGTTGAAGGTTGATTTAAAATTTGAAATGCAAACGTTTTTCATCGTTTCGCATCCGTTTCAAACGTTAAACCCACTCTTTTCAATGAAACTGTGAAAAGTATTCAAGTGTTTTTACACATATTTCGTTTGCCGATCGCCTATCTGTATGGAGTGCTGTATGATACAAATAGTTTTCAGTTTATCCAAAAGACTACGTTACACAAAAGTACACACAACACTTTCTAAAACAGTAACAATAAAACGGCCTAAATAAAAAATTCTAGATCATTTAATTTTTCTGTTTTTGTTAAGGTTTTGGTGTAGGAAAGATAATAAACACCGTTTATGGCTTTTACCTATAATTTGATATATTTTTGTACTGATCTAAGAAGACAAGCGGTTTTTTTAAAGACAAAAAGAGTCACTTATTACTAATATCTGACAGTCATGTGATGTCCGTCACTAAGTAACAAAACTGTAGATAGGTCTCTCCCAAATTTGTCACTTTAATGATGACCTAATACGTCGGATAAAGAAATTGATACATTGTTATTGCGTGAGTTGGGACATTTTATCGTTTTAATTTCCACAGCACAAAGCCCATCGACCCCTTGTCCTGTTAACAATGGACTGAACAAAAGAAGGATTTATCTAATCTCAATAATTGTGTAACTTAACGTCTTATGAACAAGATAATTATTCCATAAATATTATACACACACCTACCTACCCAGATTTAAGTAATGCATGCTGTGTTACCTTAAACTTATGATGCACAATGTTTTGTTTAATGTTTTTATTGTATGTTGAATAGTATTTAAGTATTGTGTTATTTTTATTTTGGTGAACATACACATAAATACATAAAGAAATAAATAAACAAATACATGTCGGAGTACCGGCGTCCAGTGTTTTAAAAAAACGTGATGTTAGCAATGCTGGCACCACTAACATAATTTTAGAAACTGTTGATAGTTTTGTATAATATTCTCATATTTTTCCAACAGAGTAACGACTTCTTATGAGGTCATTTTACTGGTGGTAGGTCTCTGTTGCCGGAGACCGTCTGGATGGGTACCACCGCAGCTCCTATTTCAACCGCCAAATAGTAGTGTGCAAACATTACTGTGTTCCGGTTTGAAGGGCGCTGTATCTAGTGTAATTACTGGAGTAACGAGACTTAACACCTTATGTCTCACGGCGACGAGCGCAATGTGGTGCAGTGTATACCATCTTAACTAGCACCACGTTATCATGGGCAAGCGTATCACTTACCATCAGGTGAACGTCTTGTTCGTCTCGTCGCATGGTAGCAAAAAAAAAGTCCGTACCGCCGACCCGTTTCTATTTATACCCGCACAAGAATTACAAAAACATGCTCGAATTTAAAAAATCATTTATAAATTGAACTTAAAATCATAATGAAATTTTAACGAACAGATGATTTTAAAAAGTCCTCATTGTAATTGCTCTCAGCCGGTATATCGCTATGGTACCCATATTTACTACCAAATAGTTTCCTACCGTGTTAACAAATTAGCCCTTTTCTTTAGTTGTGTAATTAGTTTTATATATATAAACAAAAGTTATATTAAACGTTGGTCTTTTTATTTGTTACAAATTAACCAAAACCAACACGAATAGATTACTTAACTCGTTAATTTCTAATTTGAACACTTTGTTACATCAATTGACAGTTCTTATCGAAGTCATTTGCTTAAGCTTTATTCGAATTAAGGATAAATGCCAGCAATTAATAGTTAATCCTTAAATCATTATTAAAGACGGAAGCTTTATGTCAGCAGTATAAGTTATGTTTAGTTGCATTATTATGCTAGAGTTAAATATGATTTGCCAAATGCCGTCTAAATCCACCACCGCCGCAGCTCTTATCTCTTTGTTACAGACAGATGTACAATTTACCGCCTAGAGCTGTTGTATAAAAAAGTATTATAACTAGATTTTTAATGTACATATTTTATTTTTAATGAATAAAACATATATAGCTGTTTGTTATGCGTAATATGAAGAGGAGCATCAGGTATCGGTAAAGAAAGACATTGTGATTAAACCGATACGTACAAAGATCAACAGCTTTGTAACATGTGCCAACTCGCACTTGGCTAACGTGTCTGAAAAAATTTCACCTTGGACTGTAGAATTGAGATTTCTCGAGTACTAATAGTGGAAATATAAAGAGAGCTGTCTATAATACGATGATGTGCGGATTACGGATAGTCTTAAAAAGCTCCGTCAACAAAAAGTAATCACTAAGATAAAGCACTCACATTCAGCGTCCTTGTACTTAAAGTTGCTTTAAACAGTGCTCGCAACTTTTGCTATGGCTCCGAGTTAAATAACTTTGTCTTGGCGCGAATTAAAGATAAAACTTGTAAGCACAGCGAGTGCGGATTGTTAAGATGAATGAAGCGTTTTGTGTTTAGCGAACACGACTTGGAGTTTCATATTTCTGCTAGGGATCTTGATAAATGATCCTTCGACATGTATGTCTCATATACTCCTTCGACATGTATGATAAATACCAAATAGTAGCAAAGTTTAAGATATTATCCAAAAATAAGATAAGCAAATTGCGTGTGATTTAGCTTTTTATTAACAGGTAGGGCAATAGTGAAATATTACATAAACATTATAGATTTTTACGAAATAGATACGCGTTGGATTTCGCAATGATGTGCATATGTAACGGAACGAATTTTAAATCAAAGCCGTATGATAACGCTTTGTACACAAAATCAGTGGAGCAAGAGGGGACAAAGAGTTTGTTCATGCATGAGCTCGACCCACGGGCTTGACGTTTTACTGCGGGAAATTGTTAACGTTCCGGTCACAGTTAAGAAGAGAATAGTTGCCGATTCACAAATTTTTTGTTCCGCCCATCTCTTTCCTTCCTGAAAGACCGGTTAGATGGAAATAGTTTAAATGAAACCTAGACCTGAAAACCATTCGTTTAAACTTAACTTATTTATCTCTGCGCAAACTCAAATACTTATTCACAAAACTACTTAATAACATGTTTCAGAAACATAAACAAATTCTGAAGAATATGATAAATTATACAAATTATAAAATATAAATTTTAGTGAAATGTTTCTTAAAGACTAACAATTCAATCATCGGTTACAACAAATCTGTTTTTAAGTTCAATCATTGAATTATAAAAAGATAAGTAAAATGAAAAATAACAAAACAATTTTATACGATTTTTTTATGATGTCACAATTTTTAATGTAAGAACAAGTAACATGTTCACCTGATAACTGGTGCACATAAAATTTTGTCTCTAATCACAAAATAATAGAACTCATCATTGAAACAATTAACTACTCCAGTAAACGATAATAATTAAAAATAACTACTTCAATTACTAACACTAACCCTATTACTTTGAATACATCAAATTCAAACAACGCCTGTATTATTACAAACCTTTTTTTTTTAAACATGAACTGTTCCTCTTTAAATTCATAGCTTCACGTGTGGATGATAAGATTTACTGGTAGAACTATTCCCTGCGTTCATAAATCAACTTTTAACGTCATGTACCGAGTCCACCGCATTGCTGTAGAAAACATAAATTCAACGCGAAACGTTTCAGCATTAACTGGTAATGGATGATTTGTGATCGGTGTTGCCGTAAAAATTGGATTATTTTCAGTTTGACGTTTTTTACCACCAGCTAAAACCTAATTATGCCAGGTCTTTATTGTCCGAGACTACTCAATACATTACTATATTACGGTTTAAACAGTGAAGTTACCGGGGTAACGATAAGTAAAAAGTTGTATCTTAACAATGTTGTAAAGTGTATATCATAATAACAGGCAATACTGTTATAAAAGTATTTTATTTAGTTCATTTAATCATAAATATTTTCACCATGCATACCATAAAAGCAATTTTTGAATTTTTTTTCTTACTGTCTAGTTCTGAATCAGATAATCAAAGAAACGGCTGAGCCAATTTTGTTAGCATTTTACTTGCAAAAAGCTAAAGATACAAACCACAACATAGCGTTTTATTAAAAACGTACCTCAAAACTATATTACAAATCCGATTCAGTTTTATTAAATTAACTATCGTTTATAAGAAACACTTTAGGTTTATTTTCGTACCAATATATATAATATAATAACTTAAACAATACCTGTATTTACCATACCTACAAAACCTATATTTTATATAATGTATTTAATTGAAATTCTTATTCAATAAATTTTACACGATTTCAATGTTATCTGTTTATATTAGAGATCGACTTATTCATTTCTGTTGTTTAATTCGTACATTTGAACTTTCATTAAACCACTTCCTGCCTTTTTGACAATCCCGGAAGAGGAAGTTCCAAACGTTAAACGGACACTCAACCGGAAGCCTGCTTCAAAGGATTTCTCTTTCATTATGCTAAATTAGTTTTATGAATTAAAGATCGCCTTAAAGGAGCAAAGAATTTAACTTTAGATAATACGAAACCGAACATTCAATACTAAAACTGTTCGATACATAAACTACAAAGAATATATCTTGAATTACATATAAATAATAATTCCTAAAAAATAGCTATAGCTTAGATTGTCATAATTATTACATCCTCACTAAAAGTGAGTATTATAGATTCGATTCCAGTATGGGATGACTTTTTCCTGTACTGCTAAATAAACTTGAAATGGTAGTTGTAAAATAGAATAACTTAATTACTTGTTCAGATAATATGTAAAGTATATTAATATAACCAAAGCTTGTTCAAATATAACCTTTAAACTGTTTATTATAATGTTCATCGTCTACTGTTCATGCGGGCGCTCGATGGTGCTGCCATCTATTTTAAAATATTTAAACGTATTTTTAAGCAAAAATGTAACAAAAATTTCTAAGTTAATTATGATGACTTTGTTTTAATATTTTTGCTAGAGAAATAAAACTTTTTCACCTTTACTAAATTAATCTCTAATTAAACTAAATATATAATAAAAATAATTAAACTAAATTAATCCTTATTTCATGGTTTATTTTCACAAGAACATTTATATCGTTCTACCAGATCCTGTCAATTCTAATATCACAAAATTTTCCACAAAATATTTTAGATTAGGAAAGTACTACGTAGAGATTTGTCACTTTCTCCCACCATGAATCTAATAAGTAACTTGTCCCGTTAATAAATTTAGCAGCAGGTGAACTATAAGCCCGTCTAATACACTTTGGCCTAACAACAAATGTACTTAAATAAAACCTAAGTTAACAACAATTGTATTAATGTAATTGGATCAGGGGTAGACAGTTAATTGTATGAAAACATACAGCCCGACTAGTAAAGTATCGGAAATCGTTTTATTCAATGTATTTATTTGTTAAAATTAAATTAAACTGTTCGTTATAAGTTTTTATTACTACATTTTCAATTTTTCGCATAGTTCATAATGAAAATTTCCTTTTAATACTTAAAATATTATGCTTTAACGTGAAACTTTAACGAGTTCGGTAATACGAAAGCTTATTACGGTTCCACCTAGTCAGTCTATTATACTCTTTAATATAAATGCAAATGTTTATATTTCTTATAAAGAAATTCATTATACACAAACTAATTACTATTTTATAACAAATCAATGAGATTATCTTAACTTAACTAGTGTTTCCACTACCCCTTGGCCTTCAATGTATTAGTATCTCCAAGTTGGACTTCCTAATTACGTTTAGCCAAGCTGGCTGATTGATTTCATTAAAGTTATTCACAGAAAAGAATATTTGTATAATTGTAGCTGTAAGTGATACAACAGTACCTAATAAAGACTTATAATGCTAAACTATTCCCAGTAAAAACACTAATATACTAAAAAGAAATAATCTTGTTTGACAAAATTTGATAGTAATAGTTTAAGAAGGTTATACTTTCTTAAATATTTTAGTCTAACGAAATGTTTCATAAAAACAAAGGGTTTAAGAATTTCAATACCGAAACACATTATTCTTTATGACATTACTATTCATTGTTTATAGGTTTGTTGTTCAAAAGTTTCGTGGTAAGCGAAGATAGAATGAAAATAGTGAAATCCAATAATTTCGCTAAAGTCTGTCCCAGGTTAACAGTGATGTTTCAATTACGGCTGCTGCGCCGATTTCCCATGCGGCCCACTACAGTTAGCAGGGGTGGAAATTGTTTTTGTACTTAATGCTTACTGTCAGTTTTGTCTCGGCGAAGGTTTTACTGAGAACATTTAAGGCACGATGTTTGTTACAGTTTTAATGTAATCGCTTTGGCGCATTAATATGTATTTCATTTAATTAAAAACAATATCTAAACTTACGTAATCCTTTTTTCATTATAGCCGTGATAGCCTAGTGGATTGAATGCCTGCCCTTCACTGCGAAAGTACCGGGTTCGAATTCGGCCTCCACCGATGAATTTTTTAATTTTTGTTCAGTTAGTATAACACTAACTAATATCACGTGCTTTGACGGTGAAGGAAAACATCGTGAGGAAACCTATATATCTACGTCATGACCTTTTGTGGTCGGACTAGTTTGTGAAATGGAGAAGGCAATGGCAAACCATTCCATTATAACTAAGAAGAGAGTCGTCGTGTGTTTCATTACCCATGATGACCACGACCCTCAGTCATAAGGATATACAACTTAGAAGTAGACGAAGATTGCTATGACAGTAATTGACATAGACAAGTTATAGTAAAAACCGTTATAAACAAACATTTAAATAAAAAAAAAGGTCTTAATTTTAATATAGAAAGAAGTTGGGTACCAATTGGTTAGGATGTAATTAATGAAATTAAATCAAATACCAAGCCTACCACTAGAAGACTTCAAGACAGTGAGTTCATACCGCATTAATTTTTCTTATAAAGAATTTAATTTACCTTCCAACGACCTCGGCAAAATGCAGTATAAAAATAACTATTCATAATCATGTTATATTTGTTTAAACGTTTTCGTGTATTTCATACGTTACTAATAATAATTACTATAATATTTATTCAGGAAATATAAGTTTCGATGCTAAAATTTTAGCCGCAGAGAAATGTATGTTCGAATTCAAATTGTTTTACTTTGTGAAATTAATTATAGTTATTATAACATTAAACAAGCGGTTAAAATTAATATTACAAACAAGTTTATTAGAGCCACTAGTTTCGTTTTTGATTCTCTTTATTTTAGAAGCCCTTATTAATTTATCTGTAACCGGAAGGTAATTTTCACACTTTCACCTGAGTTTTAGTATTACGTCTTTCAAATATTATGAAATCGTGTTGCTAATACATAAATTATAGATAATTTACACATCATCGATTTTATATTAACTGTGAACGACTTTATGATTGAACGGCCAAGTTATTTCCAATCGCCCTAGCTCTAATCTTGCTAAGTAGAATTTATAGAAAACATGACAGTGAGCATTGCAAGGAGCAGTTATGGATTATTCCAATTGCCAAACTTCATCTGCTCCAGCGGAAATCTGGTGATCTTTCATTGTTAAAACATAACCATTTACCATACAACTACTTTGTGAGAACTAAGAAGCCCATAGTTTTTAAAATATCGATACCTGTACCTAGGTTTTGCAATAGTAGTAGGTAACGATGATTATTTACGATCACGTTACCAGATAAATCACTTTTGGTTTGTACTCGCTTTCAAACCAAAGACAATCTATTTAATAACCATCTTTTCTATAGTAACAGCTTTATTTTTAACGGAACACAGTGTTGTTTATATATTTAGGTAAATGGATTATATCTATATAATAAAAATGAATTGCTGTTCGTTAGTCTCGCTAAAACTCGAGAACGGCTGGACCGGTTTGGCTAAATATGGTCTTGAATTATTCGTGGAAGTCCAGGGAAGGTTAGTAAGGTGAGAAAATATGGAAAAAGTGCCTGGAATATGGTAAAAACAACAATTTCTCTTTTTCATTGAGGTGACCAGATTTTTAGATAGGCAAAGCGGGACAACTCTGAAGGAATAATAATATCGTAATTTTTTTTTAGTTTTAACATAAGTACAGTTTATAAATGTTTTTTTATATAAGTGAATTTGTTTGAGTAGATTGTAGTAATTTTGTAAAATATTGTAAAAATCTTCACAAGAATTTGATAAATTAGTTTGATTGACTTGAAATATTTGCAAAATTTTATTCGTATATTACTTTCTAAAATTTCTTTCGAGGTTAAGGTGGGTGATACACGTTTTGTCATCAATATAAAATATGAAGACTACGAGTATTTTATGCTAAGTTTAAGAAAATTTATGCATTTATGAAATATTTAAATAAATTACTTACTTTATTTTTCTATGGTAAGAAACAGATTTGTAATATTTATTTGTTTAATTATCTTGCTTGCACGCAGTACGGATACAAAGTGTATCATTTGAGAGACAAATACAATGTAACTGGGTAGCAAAAGCAATATGTTACGCAAAACAATGATTTTCATAAATTTAAAATTTTACTTAATTCTAAAAGTCGGGAGTTTTGAAAAACGTCGCGTGACGCGGGATTAATAGTAAAAAAATCAGGACTGTCCCGCTAAAAGCGAGATGTCTGGTCTCCTTACTTTAGATACATAAAACGTCAAAAATTTGAAGTTCGTCCCGTCATTTAGACACCAAATACAATTTTAAAGAATATTTTTGATTTTGACATTTGATATTGACAACCAACAATTTCTGATGCAACTATAATATTTTACGAACTTTAGCGGGAATCTGGGCGTAAAGGTCGCGTTGTCTCGGATGAATTTTTTTTTAGTGCATAATGCAGTTGAATGTTCAATGTGAGTGTATCATGCAGTAAATTAGTGTGTTCGTGTGCAGCGATTGTAGAATTCAAGCAGGAACACGACTTTCCTAAGTTCAGATTGGTTCAAAATAGTAGTTAAGTGTTAACTTTACTTTGTTGATCTTTTGTGATAGTGACACTATTTACCGCTGAGTGCGCGAGAACTTTCCCTACTTTGATTATTTACAATTTATAATGCCAAAGATAAGATGTCCTGACTTAGGTCAATCAGCATGTGCATTTAAATATAATAGAAAAACCAAATTAATAACGGGCATTTTTTGTGATTACGAATTATTTTTTTCTGGTTAAATTTTCATCACATTCTTTACTAAAGTTGAAACAGTCTCGAATTATCAATAAGCGTTTTTTTTTATTGATTTTGAAGCGGAACGAAGTTTGCTGGGTCAGTTAGTTGTTAATAGAATGTGCAAGAGTACCGCTAAATAAACAAAAACAAAAAAAAGAGAAACTGGAAACAAGGGATTACATAAAGTAGTAAGAACCAACAGTAATAGTTATTTTTTTTTTATTTAACTTACATTTAAAACTCCAAAAATTTTACAATTCCAAAATCCACTTTAATAAATCAAATATAATATATTTAATTGAACGTAAAAAGTTCAAGAGCAATTACGTTAACCTCAAGTGTTCTAAAGAGGCTCTTCGAGGTATAAAATGTATTTGCGATTTATACGTTAAATATATTTTTCAATGGTAACGTTTCGAGTTTTAATTATAAAACATTAACTTATCGCAATGAATATATATCGTGTAATATTTACGAGTCAATTTTATTCAGGGCCAACGTGACGTTTTAAAATTTTTACGTAGTTAATTTAAACATCCACGAAGTGAAATTACGACATCAACTGGCTGCAGTTACATACGTAAGTGGAAAATTAAACTCATTAAAAAACTGCAAAAGAATTTCGAAACCAGACAACTAACATGAGAATTTAAACAACTGTCCTTTCAATTTAAACATTTTAAATATCTGTTCAAGACAACGTATAAACTAGAATTGAGAAAACAATAGTTAAAATCTGATTCATCATATTTAAAATTGATAGAATAATTTTTTCAAGCGAATTAAATTAATTATCAGGAATGTTCCTATTCTTCTCCGCGAGAGATATATGTTAAGTTTTTATCTGAGTTCGCGTTTTTTGTACCAAAATACTCTAATTAATGTTTAATAGAAAAGTTTATGATAAATCATGAATTTCTTTAGTCCATATCAGCTAAACAATCAACTCTTGGTAAACTAACTTCAACAAAACTTGTGACATATAAAATAATTTATTGGTTTGTCAAATTCAAATAATACAGACTCGAGTCAAAACTTCTCCGAATTCAAGTTATTATTGCGCTAAGACAAAAACTTACTTCCGAGTGCACAAACAACATTTTATACAGAAATTTTCTTGGCAACTTTACAGTTTCAAAGTAACAATCCCCCTTTTTTTTATTCCCTTATTGTATTATTCTTTATTTGTGGTAAAAAGCGGTACCATCGTTCTTTACTTAGTAGCTTAGTTGCAACGGAGACAAAGAGCTTTAAAGGCTTGACAGCCTTCATGAAGTTCTTTATGCTATAAAGCAAAATAAAACTTTAAACTTCTTTCCAGATTTTGTTTTTGTGCAAAATAATATTTATTTCATCACGCATAAACTTTTAAATGATTTCAATCAATTGGTAGCTCATTACTGGAGCTCCTAAATAAATAGGAAAGAAAAGCAAAACCCAAATATCATCTGTGGGATAACTGTAAAGAATTTAACTTTATATTAAATGACAGTGGGACCGAAGATGGTAAAACGCTCTTCGACAGACTAGTCTGGTCTATGAGTGGAGAAAATTGTAATTTTCTTTGTTTAGATAACTAATTTGTTAGTTATCTACACCTTACCTTAGTCAAAATGGTTATTCAACTTCCCTTAGGTTTCCAGACGTTAAATCATCAATAAATTAGTTTTAAAATTTCAATTTCATCCTTCAAAGCCTAATTGAATTGCTTTATAGTTTTCGCAACTGTGAAAGAGAACAAAAATTACAAAAAGTGTTCAACAATGAGGTTAAAAAAACTACAAAGATATCTTGCTAATTATTTTACAGAACATAAACACAAAAAAGAAATATGTGTTTTGTTATATATACAAACCAAAAACTTAACTAATAATAAACAAAAAGGTTTACACTAAACATACTATGAAAGAGCAGTTTAAATTTTCGAAACGATAAAAGTTACAAAATCATAAACTTTATAAAAGGTTAATGACTTTCTTTATAAAGAGTATTTTTTATAATAATTGTATTCGCTAATAAGTTATATCGACATAATTTGTTTTTGCCTAATTTTAATATTAAATAACATGAGGTCCATTTCATAATGTTACAGCTTAATTTCATGTCCTTTACTGTCGTCCTTCCACCTTATCTCCTATATTAACATTTTGATGCCTCCCCTATTGAGGGATCGGTTTACCGCTGGATATAAAGGCGGGTTTATTAATGAAGACATATTACAGAAGTCCTTAATCGAAGGTCCTTAATTTATAAGGAATCTTCAGTGTGTTTATATTTAGTAGGTACATATAAAAGTAGTTTTACTAAAATGTGTTCATTTCAGTGCTTCGCTTTTATTTAAAACTACGTTTCTACTTATATTTGTTAATTGCTTAATATCAAATTTAAATCCATCAGCGCTCACAAATAGAATATTAAGTGAGCAAGATTTGCGGTTAAATTTTCCGTTTGCATTTTGCCGCTGTTACGGGTAACATTACCGAATGTGCAGTATCAAAGTAGACGCTTCTAATTAGAGTTAAATCTTGCTAATATCATTGTGAGCGAGGGAGCATGACGTGTATAACTGCAGTCATAATCTTTATAACTTGCATACAACGAAAACCACTGCAAAGATATTAGTTTACACTGAAGTATTGTTAAAAGCAATTTGTTTAATGTATTAAAAAATATGATACTTATTCATCTAAATTGCACAAATAATAAACAAAAACTTAAAACAATATACAGTTGTAACAGAAATTGGTAACACGTACAAAATGAGATGTACAAACAATTTAACCACCTTATTGTTATGAGCAGACTCACGTTAGGTTTATTAGTAGGTAAACTAGAGGGCAGGGTTACCGTAGTCGTATTCTTAGTAACCAGAGGGTACAGAACCGAATAAAGTGGAACTAGTAGTTTTTAAAAAATTCTTAATATCGTCCGTTAACGCCATACAGTTGTAAAGATTTATATGCTACAGCGAAAGTGAAGGCCATGTATAAAGCGAGAGCGGAAGGAGTAATAAAAGCTAGAAAGAAGTATGAGATGAAGAGGGAGTGTAGACGGAATCAAACCAACGATATAATTACTATAATTTACTACTACCTAAACGCTGGCTACTTTGAGAACAAATTATAACTTTTTATTTCTCATCTACTTTATTTATGTACAACAAGATTTCCGGCGCCCTCTTTTATAGCGGAAGATTATAATTCAATAGCTTAATTAACATATACGTTACAATTTTTTAATAATATGTAGATGAGGTAACATGGACAAGAATTCGACTCTGCAATTAAAATCTTATTGAAAAAACTGGTCACTAATTTATACACGAAACAGTTTATATTATAAAAAAAATCGTCATCGTCACCAGCGTTCAGCAGTCAATTTTTTTTTTTATATTACTTTGCGACGAGACGAGCAAGACGTTCACCTGATGGTAAGTGATACGCTTGCCCATGACAACGTGGTGCTAGTTAAGATGGTACACACTGCACCACATTGCGCTCGTCGCCTTGAGACACAAGGTGTTAAGTCTCGTTACCCCAGTAATTACACTAGCTACAGCGCCCTTCAAACCAGAACACAATAATGTTTGCACACTACTATTTGGCGGTTGAAATAGGAGCTGCGGTAGTACCCCTCCAGACGGTCTCCGGCAACGGAGACCTACCACCTGGGACATTGCTTAGTGGACATTGTTTTCTCCCAAGGAACGTCATATGTCCACAGGTTATACACATCCAGTTGCTGGCAGCCGCCTTTCGCAGTCGCAGACATTGGGAAAAGGTTAATCAAAAATGTTATTCATATAATTAAAAATATCTCTATAAGAATACATAAAACAGTAGAATTTTAATAATTTTTCTAAAACACACACAAAAGAAATTTATATGAAAAGTTCACACCGAGTGTAATAAATTAGCGGCGGTCATTGAAATAAACCTTTTATTCTCTCTTTCATACTGTCCTCGTAAATCACTTAGTACTAAAAATATATGTCACCTGCAGCCGATTTAACAAATTGAGTGTTACCAACGTACATTTGTTAATTTTTATTTGCTAGATAGAAGTTTGTATTTCACACATTCCTCTATTCTTTTTTGTAGCGACAATTGGCTAGCACTAAATTTAATTTCATGTGATGTTAAATGAAAAATAAGACTAAAGATGGTGAAGCCTTCTCACCCAGATACTCTATTATATGTATATTGATAGCCTAATACAGTAATGCTGATATTAAACTCATCAATGAGGCCTTCCAATCGAAATGGGGACCTCCGTGTTACAAGTCAAGCGGTTAACCGCACCCATCGAACGCAATTCCTATAGACAAATCCTTATTTCTATGTTTATTTCAAGTCTGTGTACTTTGACGTTAATAATGATTATTAAGAACATTTCGAAGAGATTACTTACCGAAAATTAACAAGTCGAGATAATAGGTTTCTTTGTTTATATGTTTGGAAACTGAAAAAACAATAAATATATGTAGGATTGGAACTGTATGGAATGTAAGCAGGTTGTAAGGAGATAGCGTGAACCAAGAAGGATGGAAGGGAATTAAAAAGCAAAGGGAAAAACAATAGAAGGGCAGAGTGTCAGAGCGACAACGTGAACGAGAGGATATAAGAAAAAGCGTGGTAGTGATTGCGTGGATTGCTGGTTTAGATCACGACGCCTAAATCCCACATATATGTCTGACAATTAGATCAAGTTTTTAATTAACCTACACAACATAAAAATTAGAATAATGAAAATGTCTTCAAACGGCTGAAATATTTTTCCATTTATTAACTGAGGACAGTGCCGAACTAATACAAAAGCAAATATCGACCCTCTTTTTGAGCTACGATTAGATACGAGCGTTAAACTTATAACATTTCTTTTTTTAGGATATGATTTCATTTTTGATTATATTAAACAAAAAGTCTCTACAGACCGTACTATAAAACATTTAAGTAGACACTAACTTTGTCTAATTAAAACTTAACATTAGAAAATTTCAAATTTTAACACAATGTAAGCTTTAACCGAGCTACAGTTGTTCTGCATAATGCAACGGCGGCATGCGAGCGTCGCTACCACTTTACATAAACAACGTCCTAATGTCCACCCAAATTCTAATTTATACAAATGACTTGTATATAAAACCTATTTTTCTTCACTTAACATGCTAACTAACTTAATAACTTTTGGCCTTTGTATCCTATAGAAGAAAGGTTACAAAAGAAATGGCGAAGAGCGCGAGGTTATTTTGTATCTGGCGAACGACTAGCGACAGCAAAAATTTAATAAATAAAAGACTAATTCGTATTAAATAATTGCTATAAATAAATTACAGATTTACAATTAAAGTTAATTAATAGAGACTGTTTCTTTTACTGATGGTAAGACTATTGTCAGGGACCGTCTAAATTCTAGATCAAGCGGTAATGTGCAAAAATTACTGTGTTCCGTTTTAAGGGCCATGTTGGTATTGAAAGTACTGGTGAATGCTGTGTATAAATTATTATAAGTAACACTGACTATCAAACATAACGCTGTCGCTGATAAAGTTATAAAAAAAGTAATCCTTAATATAAAAATGGACGATACAAATTGTTGGAAAACATACATCTCCTAAACCAATGAAGCGGTCACCATAGAAATCGGCATAATATTTTTGTAAGGAAAAGGATTTCACGTTACTTTGTTAAAGCTTTCTATTAGATGGCGGTACACAGTACTATCTTTAAGAAAGACCGTTCAATTAAATGTAATAAAACGTAGACAATTTATAGGTATTATAATAAAATAAATATACACTAAAATCAAATATAAAAACACAAGTCTACTTATATATCTTTTTGACCTCTCCGCATTATAACCTCTGAAGGTGTCAAGTAGTAAATGATACATATACCTTTCGTATTGTTTTATTATTCCTATAAATGGGATCATCATTCGATGTAGGTTCTCTGCTAGAAATAGACCTTTCCAAATAATCTTTACATTTATCAGTCTTGCACTTGCTATATACAGTAGATTTCAATGTTCAACCTTTTTGCCATATTTTTAATCGCTGATCTGTAGGTTATCTATCAATAATTTTATTCATGGTAACTCTCAAATTATTACAGCACCAAACAATGTAAAATTTGTATGTACAATAGAAATATATCGTATATTCTTTTGTAACATATTATTGAAAAGTAGCAAACAAAAAGTCATGTTTGCATATGAGTTATCATTAAAAACACTATCGTAGTATTACGCATATAATAACCAAGATTAAAACTAAAAGGGTAAATGCAAATGTATGCCAACAACAGGACAAACGCAACATCATTACGATGTTAAATAATTAAAGGAAGTGGCGGCGGCGGCGCTCTGCCTCCAGTCCTTTGAGACTGCAAGAAAGCTTCGCATATAAACTTAATATTGTGATGAAAGGGTTAAGTTTCTTTTTATGTTACGACGAATTCTTTTCATTGAATAGACAAAACAGTACAATGTTTACTTTAAAAATATATAAAAAAAGGTTAAATTACTGTTATATAAAACTATGTGGCCAAAGATGTTTAATTTTGCTAACTCTAAATACATACTTTTATCTTGACAGCCGGTACATAGCGATGATATTATAGCGAGAAATGGATGTAAAAAAGGGGGTAGCTATTCAGACTTCAAAAAATCCTTTCACTATGCCACTACCAGTACGTGCAGCCCTAAAATGTAAGGAGTTGCAGATAATTAAATTACACTTGGTAGTAAAACTTAAACTAGATCTAGTAAGGTAGCATTAAACTTGCGAACTGGTGATAGCACTGTTTGTAGGTGGGGTTATACGAATATATAAACGTATCCAAGAGACAAGGGTAAGTTTCCTACTAAGCTTGAGCTTGAGTGACCAGAAATATCATGAAGGTAACAGTTTCAATAACAGCTTTCGTGGATAAGTTACATACACCGGCCTACCTACTTGACCAGTACCGTTGTGGATAATGTCCTTGAGTCTCTCCTTCTGACATAAGAACCGAGTCCAGGCTACTTATGCGTAAATGATTATATCTTTAAGAAAAAATAACAGATAATTAATTAATACAACGCCATAATGATACGAAACAAACGGGTGCAAAAGGAAATACGTTTGTTGAGTTTATTAATTATAACAGATTATTTCCCTAATAATTGATTTATAGACATTTCGGTAATAATAATGCTTTAATGTACTAACAGAGAAGAAGAAAGATTTGACTGCAGATTTGATTAATGCTCTGTAGAATTTTTACAATAATTTTTTAATACCTACGAAAAGGCGGTTTCTCGTAGCGACTAGTCGCACAGGACGTTCCAAGAGGTTCTTATAGTATAAGAATCAATGACTCAGTCACTTGGAATTACGCCAAACTTCATTTATCCACTTCTACTACCCGTAAATTTTAAGACGTGAAGATAATGTCATGAGACGGTTTGAAAGGGGCCTCTATAAATTCGCTGGTTGATACGATATCCTTAATTCGTGTGCATCAACTGAGTTTCCTTTCGCGGCATTTATTTCCTGTCTGATAGTTTTTAGATTTTTTAGGTCTCTTTACTACAATAACTTCACCAGTTATAGCCTCTTTCAAACCTGAACACAGTAATGTTTGCACACTACCTAAATAGTCTCCAACAAGTGAGACCTGCCACGAATGAATAAATAATTATTACTTCTTCCACATAAATTTATTTGTTATTATATTAGTCCTTAATCTTTGACTGAGCTTCAGCCTTTCCACTAGACCTGTTAAAATCAAGTTAGATCTCCGATTTAAAAAGTTACTCTCTTGTTGTGAGAGAAGGCTAAGGTGCACTGTTCATTTCAAGTTTTTATAAAAAAAAATTACCTTTGTTAGCAATTAACAGAAAATATAAAAATGTGCACATTTAAATTAGTACACTACTGCAACACAAGAAATAAATACGATGGAATAAGTTTCATTAGAAGTGGCAATAAGCGGAACATTCCGTGCAGAATAACGTCTTTAACGGGATCACCTATTAGAAACATGCGCCGGGACTTGGCCCCCTGCCACCGCGGAGTACCTCAACAATGAGGTTCTTGTAAACGGCAAACTATTCTATTGTTAAAATTTCAATCTAACTTTACAAATAATTAAAACAAAACAAACATTTCATCCATTTTTTAAAATTTCTACTCATTTTTTAGCTTAATTAACTCAAATCGTATTAATAATTTAATTACATTAACAGCCCACTCAGTGTTCCCATTGCTGGAACTTGAAGTTATTCACAAAAATTCAGTTTAGGCCATTTATCAAACGTTGTTTGAAATTAGCATGTCGGTTTTCTCATTATGGTTATATTTCACCGGAAGCTAAAGTTAAGCTTGACATATATAATATAATATACACATAATCCCAGATTTGGCTACATCACTGCATATAATAGTATTAGCTAAGTGAATGATGTTAATCAACGTCTATTATATCAAATATCAAACATATCAAAGGCGCCGCGTCACAATGAGAAGTTCTTCGAGCGATTATATGGAATCTCTCAAACAATTTGCCGTGCTCATATATTGTTCAAAACTCCTTTAAACGTTTGAAATTACATTTTCGGAAACTGTTATTTAATAGTTCTGATTGTCTATACGGTGTGATTATGTACTTAACTTAGAACTTATTAACAATGTATTAGATTCACAAGTGGTAAACTGCACCGCTATAAAGTCTTGTAAAACGAAATTTTCTAATTTTATCGCGTTTGTTATTTAAATACCGACGTTTCTAGTGCTTTACAGCAGCCATTGTTATTTACACAGAGTACCTAGAATTTTTAAATTTTTGTTAACAGTCCGATCTACACAGAATAAGCTCATTGTGTCTTGGAGTCTTTAAGTAAAGTTTTTATAACTTTATCCAGTTACATTCTCACTTTTTAATTAAAATTATACTCACTTTTATAAAGATCTTAATTTGAATACGATTGAACCTTTCATCGTCGACAACATCATCTCCTAAACTGACAGACGTCCACACTTAAAACCTTTATATGTAAGATGAATACACGGTATGCTTAAACGAAATGTTATTAAATAAGTTTATAAATAAAAAAAAAATATTGAGGGTTTTATAAATTTCCCTTTATTACCAACCCCAACTGACAGCGTCTACAGAGCTATTTTCATGCAAATCTGGGCATCTCTGGAGAAAAATTTCAGCAATAGAGTCTGGGCCACCTGGGCCTATAATTTATTTTAACACTTCTGTGAAATCGCCTTTCGTTCATTTGATGTTATATTTTTTAACATAAAATTTTTAAACTACAAAAATTTTCATTTAAAATCTTATAATTGCTCGTTTTCGTTAAAATAAAATAACCTATTACGTCAAGATTATTAATTTGTTTGTTCAATTTAATAATAACCTCATTTCACCACGAAAGCGCAAAACCTTTTTCTACGAACTAGCTTTGAGTTATAAAGATTTTTGCTATTTATTTAGTTTTGTACTTGCCACAGTTATACCTAAAAAGAAAAAATAAAGGACGAAATCTTATTACATAAGCCAATAACTAAAACCCGTAAAAAACGTCTTAAACAAGTTTAATTATATAAGTACCGTGACTTGGCACATTGCCACCCGCAAAACCCTCCATGACTTCAGTTACTGTGACAAGCGGCATTTATAGTTAACTTTGAGAAAGAAGACATTATCGTTATTGTTTAATGTTTAACTTTTGTTTCAACTCATTAGGCTAAGCACGCCTCGCAAATTTAATACATTTCGCGTTCATTCTTTGTTCTAATACTTTACCTAAATCTTATTAAATGTTGGATTTCAGGTATAATGAATTGAATAACAGTAAAAATATTAACATAATTTGTTTTACAACGGGGCTCTAGCTTATAATTAAATCATAGTAACGTAATAATAGTTTAGTTTATCACAGATAAAAAACGGAGTTAAAAGAGTATATATTATATAAAACTCTAAATGAAAATATTTGATATTAACTTAAAATAAAAGTCAAATATAGAATGGACTATTTCGTGTTTACTCTAAAAACTCTACTCTGTGTGTATACGAAGTAGCTAATACATATATTTTTGTAGACAGACCCTAACAAATAAATAAGACGATGTTGGCTGGTCTCCGGCTATGATATATGGCATAAAGTAATTCTTGGAACGGAGTATTAAATCATAGTGCAAATATACACGTTAAGAACGATCACCGTAATTTTAGCGAGTAAAAAAATCTCTACAGAGGGGTATTTGTGTTACCCTAAAAGACGGTATCTATTCAAAGAGATCTACCAACCTTTACCAAAGAAAAGAGTTTATAATTATAATATCAGTAACTTTTTCTCCCCACTGTGATTCAGTTCCAGTCAGTTGGATAATAGCTATAAAGTTTCAAATAAAAAAACTTATTATTACGCCATCTACTGCAGATAAAAGGAATATTCTCGCGTTTTAGTTACTAAAGAGTCGAAGTGGTTTATTATTCATCCGTATTACTACTTTTTAAGACAGAGGGGACGCACACCATGTGTTCAGTTTAATGGAGCTTGAATACAGTCTGCAGAATCCTTTTTCTACTAAGAAACAAATATGTATATTCATTCATTACTGATTTTAAAACAATTGCTAATAAAACACGAAATCAACGAGTAATAAAATATTTATTAAAGCTCAACTAGCATAAACAATAAAGTGAAATTATAGAGATAAATACACATACAGCCAAAGTGATCGACACAGCTTCATTTACAATTAAATAATACACAAACTTTCGAAATTTATATACACCGCGTTATACAGACACGTCCGAGACGCATGGTGCAAGAAATTTATTACAATAATAAACTATCGTACAAAGTTTTTAACAATTTCCAAAACACTCAACAGAAATACTTAACTTTAAATTTCTAATCAAATTTTGCGAAAAAATTTACCGATAATTTGTTTTTTACATAACTATTAAAATCAGTTATCGGATAAAATTGTCTAATAGCTCATACTGAATATATGTAGTACTATTATTATTAGATATTTTTCTTACGTATTGGCTGATATGTTAAAATTTTGAATTAAATATAAATAAACACTATTAACTCAAAGCAAACCTACAAAGTTACAGCTGGTCCGTCTAACAAACTTTCACATGCTGACAATCAACAGGACATATTAAAAAGCATATATTGATTACATATACACATTTATAACAAACATAATACACAGTTTAGTCCTCTTTACATTCATAATATAACAATTTGCTTACAAATAATTTCATCTTAGACTAGTTAGAAAGGATATTAGAACATTTATATTGTGACATCCAGTTTTCCGGTTACTTTAAAGTTTATCACATATAGGCGATATAATATACATGGTAGTTAACGGTAATGTACGATAAGGGTTTAATTACTACAAGGTAAACTATAGACATCTAATACACAGTGTAAAGAAAAAATACTTGGCCGGAGCTCAGAAAAAAAAGATTTGACAAAACAGGACAGAAATTGGGGTGAAATAGCAAATCGCTTCATAATCTCACAAGGAACGACGTCTAATATCTCTGAACGAATGAACAATAAAAATTATTTATTACATTCAAAGAAGTTAAAAATCTATGGAACAGTTTTTATACATAAAGAAACAGATAATCTGTTATGAAAATAACTGTTATAAAAATTAATAATTATAGTGTATTACTTACTAATGGAAGCAAACCGTTTACGGACAGTTAAATTACATGTCAACTATTTATATTTATCAGTAGGCCTTTATTATTATATGAATGGATAAAACAATAATACATAAAAACATTTTTTACATGTATATAGGTTTGCAGTAACAGTTCATAGATATACAAATCAAAAGTTCAGAGAGGATAAAATAATATAATTTTTTAAACTTATTAAACCGGAAGCCGTCTTCGTAACGTGGCGTTGTCTCATTGGGGCCACAGAAATGGAAAAGCTGGATGATAGAGTTTTTCAAACTATCTTCATTGGATACCTATCTCTCATATTGTCAATCTGTCTCCATAACAGCATTGCCATATTTCTATATTATCCTTATCATTATTTATAAACAAACAACCAATAAATTCTTAAATCAATAAGAGGTATTGTTTCAATGAATCAAATTTGTAAATCGTTATTAAATTTTATAGTATAGCTTTAATATAATTTTTGTTCATTAAATTTTCATAGCTCCTAAAAAAAACATAGTCTCATAAAATTTTCAGTCTAAAACAAAATCTCTTTAAGTGTAAATAATATTTTCATAATACCAGCTGCATTTTTTCTAAAACTCTTCGGTTCAAAATTTTAAATAATTAATACATGAAATTATACTAACATGAAACACTTTACTCAATAGATTTTTAGTGTCGTTTACATTTCCGGTTTGTGCGTGCGAGTAGACTACGAATCCGCTTTAAGAAACGCATTATCCCATTATTTATTACAAATTGTTACTTTGCCTACTTTTCAATAATTATTATAGATCTCAGGCTTTGTAATGATTTGAATATATAACGTTTAAATATTGGATGTATATAACAAAATTTATTTCCCAAGGCAAAATGTGCTTAGTGTAAATAAACTGATTTTATATTGTGTTAAATAATAAGATATATATTACTTATCTCATCAAACAAGCCAAAAATTTGTCCTAAAATTTTCTTGATATCATACGTTTTAAATTTTTTTTATCTACATCTCCTAACGTTTGATCTTAATTTGTCACAGTGTTAAGCGACTATGACGCCATAGATAAGGTAGAAATTTGCAGCGGAGTCACAATTCTGTTATGGCAGCAGATTTAAAGCAGGATGGTAGACAGCTAAACGGTTTTTTAAAGTGCTTACTACCATCCTAACTCCACCTGTGGCCCAAAAATCGAACTAGAGACATCCGAGTTACAATGCTAGCTGTTAGCCACTGCACCACAGTAGTTACAGGTTCGCTAATTATATATGAAATCTTAGTAATTCATTACCGACATTAGTTTTTACATTTTACATTTACATTTTCAAGGATAGCAACTCAATTATATAAACCCAACTCTTGAATGTGTGAAACAAGTGAAAACGTCCGCCGTATATTACACATACTTATATAATTTCAGCTTAATTACATATATACACACTTATATGTTAATATATATACATATGCATCGTTATGCAATAAGCTAATAAACTCATATTTATGAAAATATATTTAATATAAAAAAAAAAGATACACACAGCGAAGTGTAGTGTGACGCCATTTCGTGTACGCATTACATATATATAAAAATGCATTATTAAAAATCCTTTAGCGCTGTTATTACGTAGTAAATAAAAAGTCTAATTCCGTACAAGCAATTTAGTTAATTTCTATTTAAATTTTTGATCCACATGTACATAGATTTTATAGGTAATTGTTTTAAACGTTCAAAGGAATAGAAGTGGAGACGAAGAGATAAATAGTTAACAAACATATTCAATATGAATCTTTCTCTCTACATAATAGGACATGATTGTAACATTAAATATATAATTGTTATAGCATACTTAAAATTTCAATAACACACGGTTAAATGCTAAAAATCTTCCTCTTTTAAAACCTGATCAAATGTTAATAAATATCATTATGCTCTTTACACAATAGATTATTATAATCAACTGTAACATTATTAGAAATTATCTAAACAAAGAATTAAATAACCTTTATTTGCTTTAAATCAATCGTATCTTCGCTGGACAGTATATTGTATAAGCTATAGTTTTTTCGCTATAGGACTTTTTATATACTACGTTAACAAGTTGAAATTAGATCAAAGAAAAACAGATCGTGCTGCATCATAGGCATAAGGTCCACTATCTAATATCACTCGCCGTTCGCAGCGTGAACTCGCCGAGCCCACCCGCGACTGCGCACGCGCACGCAGCCTGTCCTCCGACGGTTGTGACGTCACACGGCGGGCACCGCGCACAATGGAACCGCGCATATCTGTAATACAACATCAATAAAAAAAATTACTTTTAGTATTTTTGAAACCAATAGATCATGAACTGATAGACGACCGCTGGACATACGCCAAACCAATACACACTTAAAACTTATTCAGCAGTAAATTTATATTTTGTTTACATTATTCTAAATATGTTTATGTTACAGTAAATAGTCTATAACTAGAAGGTCTGTAACAAGGTTGGTATGACCTACTGCATAATTCGGACTCACGCGGATTTTTCATTACTACCAACGTATTTGATATTAATAGCATTGACTGTCTCTTGAAGAGAAGTTTTCGAGGCCCAGCAGTGGGAACATTGAAACAGCTGTTGACGCAATCTGTATATTGAACAGTTGACAACATTTTTAAAGCATTAAATGTACAAATAGTTTAGCCACTTTCTTTCTCCCTTTTCCATATTGGGATTTATGACCCATAAGCTACATAACTATTGACTGTTAAACACTTTACAGGCCACATTAATTCATGATAATGATACTGCTTTTGTTCACTCTCATCGCTTATCTTCTATACTAAATTTTTTGATGGGGACACTAACATTTTAGGATAAGGTTGTCAAGAGGCAATAATAAAATCACCTGCGCTGTCTCGGCCGCTACAATTGGAAGAGGTCATCATGCGCCCTCTCCAAGCGCCTCAGGGAGCTGTCCACCCTTCGACCCTGGGTGAGGGCAGACGGCGGTGGTGGCAGGGGCGGCGGTATCACCTCGTTGTACGACGTGGACGCGCCCATAGAGGCGGACTGACGTAACCGCGCCGTCGGCCGCTGACGCACGAACCCGTCCTCCAGGTCTTTCACGAATCTGAAAATGTTGAATAACGTTACAGTTTTAACATCACACAGTTTTTAAAGAACTTATAAACAAAACAAACATAACAACCATACGCGAAAGCAATGATTAAATCGTATCGTTATATTTGAAATCTCATGTTAAACAGGACGATTGTTTCATACGCTTGCTGAAACTATTTTTAGAATTAACAATTGTAAAGTAAACTTTACTTAAACATGAACTGATATAAGCTCCAAGAAATATAATGATTCAATTTATTCATCGATTTGAAAGCGTAAATCATCTTCACACAAAGTTGTAATGTACAAATAATAATATACTAAATAAACAAAGTACTTTTTACAACATATGCGAAATAAAAAAATTACCGTATCAGATGACCAATATAAACAAATACATTATCAGATAATACAGTAATTAAATGAGTAAGCAACAGTAAAACATAAACAGTATGTAATCCCTTTGTGTAGTTATGCGTAGTAAAAAAAATATTAACCTAATTAAAACACGATAAATTTTAAGGTGGAGCAGAATTATATTAGCTACATTTACTTTCATCAACAAAACCATATTTTGCTTATAATTTTTGGAAGGCATTTAATTCTTAGAGACATATCACCTTCATTGACCCAAAACTACATTATACTTAAATTGGCGAAGTAGTTGAGTGCTTGCGTAGACACAGAGGTCTCTGACTTAATTCTGAGGCTACTGGTTGTTGAATTTAATCAGTAATCTGCCACTGCAACCACTACCATCTTGTACACTACCGCCACGCTTTACTATGTTCCCGTTGTCAACACACGAGGCAGAATATCCAAGACTAAGAAGTGAGTTATCACCATGTAGAATTGAGGTCAAGTAAACATTGAACAAAAAAAAACTAATTACATTACGAAACGTTTAAAGCGAAAAAAAATTAAACGCCTACTTCACTTGCTGCATTGATTCTAATAGACGCAAAAAATATAGAATAAGAAACCCGATACAATGGCTTAATGGAAAGATTATCGATCGTTAACAATCGTCTAATAATACGGTACATGTTAATATGAATTACAGGTTATCAACTTGTGAACCGGTTTGGACCGGTTCAACATGAAAGCGATCCGCGAAGTTATTTTTGGCGGCAAACGCGTCGCGGCATGTGAACCGTACCGACAATTGACCACTTGCCGCTTCCGTTCCATTTCATTATACTCCGAATTCAGACACTGATCCATATTCGTATACACATAAAGACGCATTCCGTTAAACAATTACGCAGAAATATTTTGACAAAACATTACAATACTGCAACATACAAAAATCCTTAAATCGTACGATTTTATAAAGATTCAAACCGAAATGCGAAATCGAAATTATCCAAGTTTGAATCATTACAATAATATAATACCATTAATCATACGATTACATTTGATATATGAAATTGTCATTACTTCCTTTGAAGCCGGGACTCAATAATATTTTCCGACAGAAATAGATGCTGTTTGTTATTAACACATATATTGAAGAGAATCGAATCAACAACAGATGAAAGTTTTTACGCTTTTATACTTAGGAGAATATAGTAAATCTATACAACTAAATAAAATTGGAGTGTCTGTAACATTAAAATAACCGCTTTTTTTCAGTGTATTTTGATGTATACACATATACCGAAACCACATTTTTTTAAATTTTCGTCTGTCTGTTTGTTCCGGCTAATCTCTGAAACGGCTGGACCGATTTTGACGGGACTTTCACTGGCAGATAGCTGATGTAACAGGGAGTAACTTAGGTTAGTTTCTTTTGAAAAAAAATATAGTATCTCACATTAAAAAATATATTAAAACCTTCAATATTCGATACAAATAGGGAAGCTGTATACGTTTTCTGTAAAAATAACTGCTTTGTTAAACACCACGCGGAGAAACTGCTAGTTAATAAATATAATCAAGAAATGGAGCACAAAGACTGGGCCCACGTGCACTAATATTGGAAACCCACATCCAGACCTTGATCCAAACGAATCTCCATAAATAGGCTGTTAACTTGTATTTTTGCAATGTAAATCGTGTGAAAAGAATTCATATATGTCTACATTGACACACATTTATTACAGTGGAAGCACCATATTTACAGAATTAGCGTTAATTAATACGGATGTCTAATCCGGTTTGTATGTTACTTTAGATTAACATGGAATATTCAAATTTTCCAAAGCATCATGTCACAGTGACAAACAAGAAGCGAAGTATGTTATAACAGAAACGAATAATACTTATACATAATTCATAATTAAATGATTTTTATTATCTGAAGAGAAACATACAATTTAACTGAATGGCTAGAAATTAAAAATAGATTTTCTTTAGACAAGAACGGCAATTAACAGAACATTTGTAACAATTATTAACAATATTAATAAAGAATTGAAATATGACAATTAAGTTTGCGTATTAAATTTTTATTAATTATTTACTTTCATAAAATATTGTGGAATGTAAAAGGACATACGCTCAATATCCTATGTCCTGTAGACGACCAGTATTAAACATCAGAGTACAGGCTCCAATGTTTGTTAAGTTTATATTTTAACTACTAAAGTGTATAGTATTAATTACTGATTTGTTATATATTCATCAGTATAAGATTTCATACTGTAAGAATGACTAATTTGTATATCTCAAGTATAGTTGAGATATTTATCCAAATATTAATTTCATTTGAATTTCTATAGTCGATAAACAAACCGGAAATACTACGTATGCGTCGTCTTATTATCCGGGTCTCTATTGCCTTATAGGATTAGAATGTGACGGAATGGTCTAGCGGTTAATTTTCATACTGGACACAAGTCGCGAGTTCGAGTTTCAATAAAAATTTTCTTTTTTGCTTTCTCCCCTTCCGTAGTGCTAACTTTGACCTTTCATATCTCCTTAACCGAAAGAACTATAGACTTTTTATTTCTGATTTGTCATCTCCTTGTCCTCTACTTCATTTTATTCTGAAAGAGTATTTAAGTCAGAGCGTTAGTTTCTTTAACGCTGATGCAATCACGTCATAGAGACTAAAATTGTCACATGAACCTTTACATAGTCATTTTAAAGTTGCTACACTCTAAGAAGTTAGAAGACTAAAATCGGCGCTGTTCGGAACTAGTCCCGGTCAGTAAAAGCTGAGCCGACTCCTTTATCCTTTGCTTCAAAAAATAAGAATTGATATGTTAAGTAATGCTAATAAAAGTAAAGTTATTTTATTTATTTATGCTCACTTTGTATAAAACGGTTTTTATTATAATTTACTTATTAACTAGAACCGCACCTTCCCAACCTCTTGATACAAATTAGTGGTAATTATTTTATTATTAACACACAAATGAAAGCAAACAATAAAATACACTTTACGTGTTAAAATTTAAAGTTGCTTTTCCTAATGTGACACTGAAAAGTACGTAATAAGTCGCCAAAGTTCTTATCAGCCACGAGGTCAATACACGGACGCACGCAACGAAGCGCCTCCGCTTTATATGTTCATACATTACACCAGCGGTTCTCAACCTTTTCTATCTACATGTAATAGAAACTTCTCTTTCATTATATATTTATTTGGGATTGGATTAATCTGTCTTTCCGTTCAGTTACGACGTGGGAATCTTTAAAAGAGTGGAATATTCCAGACTAGCACGCTTTACCTGCAAAGACTACATCGCCGCTTACAATCAGGTGGAATCGTAGTCAAGAGCTAGTCTATACATAATCTGCCAAAGTTTTTACATTCACATGCCACTGATTTTACAGTTTTTACGCTGCTCAAAGTGGTACGGTGCGAAAACTACAAGTTTCTGCTTTTTATACCAAAATGACAGCTACGCCATCTTTACAGTAATCATATAACTACTTCATTACTATCAATATTGTAAAAATTTTCCAGTTACTTACAAGTCAATAGAATTACTATTTTTCTAACATATTGGTTTATAACCAATTTCATTTTTCTTCAACAATCATACAATTTTGACGTGACAACGTCTATTAAATTGGTATAAGATAGGACGCGCGTGCTGAGAAATGTCCCGCACATAAGTGGGCGTGGCTTACGCCGACCGCTAAGTCGGTATGCGTTTGCCCGAATTGGTTGAAAGTAAAAGATGTATTCTATTGCTCAATAATAATTAGAAATAAAATCCCTAACAAATATAATTGAGAGTTAGTATAACTTGATTTGTAACCCGATAAACATGTCAAACAAGAATAATAAAATTTATTATCAAAATTTTTTGTGATATAATTAATAGACGTTGTCACGTTAAAATACATAAGTGCCCTGCACATATAACCCAGAATTTTTTTTATTTGTAAAATATGTAAAACAAAAAATAAAAAAATTATTAATATTAGAGTCATACAAATCGTTCAAATGCGAATGAAGCGGATTATTTACTACAATTTTTATTAGTGCACAATTAAGCGATACATCTTAATTTTACCTTGTGACTTGCAACTAACTCCTCTCTATCAAACTTGACGTATTTTCTTTATTTTTTATCGGCACAAATAACAAAAACCTTAACCTTTTCCACATATATCTGATGAAAGACCTTTTACGTAAAGAAAAAGGTAAAAATAGAGGAACGTAACGAGACAAAGAATTGGCATTTAGAAGTATAAATGATTTTACGATGTATTTAAAAAATAAAATATTTACAATGACATCATAGGTTTTGAAGTGCCCAAATCTCACATATATGTATAGATAACAAAAATCGTATTTATAAATCTTTTGATACATTTAAAAGAGGCTCACATCAACGTGTCGCGACATGTCAACTGAGAACCGCTGCTTTAAACGGATGAGGGGTTCTTAACTGATACGGCTGTAAAGCCACAATCGCATGCACTTTTGGAAATGTTCGATAACCATAACTCCATTTACTAATTTAACATACAAATGTTGCATTGGAAGTCCTTAAAAAAATAATTTTCGACTTATTTGCATAATTTCAAAACTAAAATCCTCAAACGTAAAATGGACAATGGGCAGTCTTAATGCACTGAAAGTAATATCAAGAGCTATACGACTTTTTATTTCTGATTCCTTGTCTCCTTATTCTATACTTCATTTTGTAGTAAAAGAGTATCCATGTAGCTCTTCCGGTTTAAAAGTTACAAGCGTTACGGAGTATTTAAGTCAGATAAAGAAAAAAAGCACTTTTAGCAGCTACGCAAAGTAACTTATGATAGGTCTTGATATTTTTATCTAGCTTCACTTCAGCCAGTTGAAAATCTCTTTAAAACCAATGCATCCGTTGTGAAGAAATACAAATAAAAATATTAGATTATACATGGTGGGCCAAAAGAAATTACCCTATTGGAAGCACAAATTCAATTCACTGGTGATAGGTCTCTGTTGCCGGAGACCGTCTAGGTACCACCGCAGCTCCTATTTCAACCGCCAAATGGTAGTGTGCAAACATTATTGTGTTGCGGTTTGAAGGGCGCTGTGGCTAGTGTAATTACTGGGGTAACGAGACTTAACACCTTATGTCTCAAGGCGACGAGCGCAATGTGGTGCAGTGTATACCATTTTAACTAGCAGCACGTTGTCGTGGGCAAGCGTATCACTAACTATCAGGCCAACGTCTTGCTTGTCTCGTCGCATAGCAGTATAAAAAAAAATTATCACCAAATTGTGGCGGCGCCCATTTGGCCGATATCTTCTCGACTTGACCAATAAAATTCTAAAGGTTCAAATAAACATAATCAAAAACAGAACCAGTTTTTCATTAAGAAAAGAAAATGAGAGCCCAACAACATCGGGACATGACTTCTTTTGGCCCACTTTGTATATTAACATACTTATGTAGTAAAAAGTTATATATTGTAAAATAAACATACAAATCAGTTTTAATTATCTGTATGTATTGTTATGATAATTATATCAACGCAATCGATCTTACATAGATAAATGCTATAACGTTAACCGTAGTAACTACAGACTTGCTACATGATTTTTTTTTTATTTGACTAGGCGACGGAACGAGCATGACTTTCACCTGATGGTAAGTGATCTTGGCCATAACAACGTGGCGCTAGTTAAAATGGTATACACTGCACCACATTGCGTTCGTCACTTTGAGACATACTTTAAGTCTCGTTACCTCAGTAATTTCACTTGCTTACAGCGCCCTTCAAACCGGAACACAGTAATGTTATCACACTACTGTTCGGCGGTAAAAATAGTAGCTGCGGTAACCTACCTAGACGGTTTCCGGCAAGAAAAACCTACCGCTAGTGAACATGAAAAATGAAATAGAAGTGGAAAATTTATAAAAGAGATGTATTTTTTTTATCCGTTTATAAAATTTTCCATTCGCAGATTGTGCTCATACGTCTGCCAACGTCTACAAAGCGGAATTCCATTCATTCGAAACGATTACTTCCCTCCGCGCGGAATGAGATACAAATCGCATGACACACTCACGACCCACTGATCTAATCGCTTATATGAAAAAAGTCTGTTTTAAAAATCGGTTTAATATTCGTATTCTTTAACACCATTCCCATAAATCCAATCACACCAAAATCTATCATCAATCAAGAAAGGTTCAAATTGAAAAAAAAAAAATCCTTTCTATTACATATAACAAATGCCTCATATAACAAAGCCGTGATAACCTAGTATTAGTATTGAACGCCTGCCTTCCATTGCGAAGGTACCGGGATCGAATCCGGCCTGCACCAATGAATTTTTCAATTTATGTGCAGTTAGTATAACACCAACTAATATCACGTGCTTTGACGGTGAAGGAAAACATCGTGAGGAAACCTGCATATCTATGTCATGATCATCCGTGCTCGCACTAGTATGTGAAATGGAGAAGGCAATGGCAAACCACTCCATTATAACTGCCAAGAGAGTCGTCGTGTGTTTCATTTACACATGATGACCAGGACCCCCCCAGTCATGAGGTAATACGACTTAGAAAAAGAAGACAACAAATTCCTATGATAAATATAATATGTATATATACTCCCGGACACATCTATCGGCCCACCACCCAGCGTTTAAAGTTTCGACGGCGTCAAGTTAAAAATAAATGTTAGGTGAAGCAATAAGTTTTAATGCAGTTTTGAAGCAGATTTATTGGTCAACCCCTATGTAGGTTTTTTTTATGTTTTTGTAATTTGGAATTGATTTGGCCGGCAGAAGTTTTACAACTTGGGCGACAATTTCAGGCAGAGTATCCATATTTTTTGGTCAAAACTGGCTCTAAGTTTAGATTTGCTTTTTTAAGGAACCAATAATCGGACATGTCAAAAAATAAAATCCAACTTGTGCGAAATAAAAAAGTTTTCTCCATTCCTGGGTCGTTGAAAACAATGAACAGACTCGAATTTTCGTTTTTTTTTTTCTTATTCCTGAATTAAAAATTAAAAAAAAAACATACATAAAGGTTGACCAAAAACTCAGCTTTAAAACTGCATTAAAACTTATTGCTCCACCTAACATTTATTTTTAGCTAGGCACCGTTAAAACTTTTAAACACTAGGTGGGCCGATAGATGTGTCCGGGAGTGTATAAGTAAATACCTATGCTTACTCTTCTTATTGTTGGTTAAGATTTAACGAAAAGCTCGCTGAAATTAATTCACATAGTCACTAATCTTAATATATATAAATCTCGTGTCACAATGTTTGTCCTCAATGGACTCCTAAACCACTTAACCGATTATAATAAAATTCGCACACCATGTGCAGTTCGATCCAACTTGAGAGATAGGATAGTTTAAATCTCAAATTATAGTCGAAATTTTAATTTATTGCTAATTATTTGTCTGTTATTATTTGACAGTCACAATTATCTGTTAACTCCAAATGATTCTAACAGATGTCGATACCTTTCGACTGGGTTGAGTAAGTAATCAATAGATGGCGCTGCTATGGTAAATCTATGAACGTGTCATATAAGCTACATTTTAACAGCATAATTACCACGTGTTGTTGACGCTATAAAATTAATAAAATTTATTTTGTAGTGAACGAAATACCGTATAATTCAATTATAATATATAAGTAAATAGACGTATATAAATATTATAATGTCTGTAAAAAGATCCACCATACTGATTTTCAATTAGGTCGGCTTCGCGATATTATTTTTGTTTTAGTTTCGGCGCGCGACATAAAATGCATTAGTTTTCACGTCAATACATCAGTCGAGCACAAACCGCGTTACCATCTGGCGGACCTGACAGACCACATTCTGTCAAAAAGATTTGGAATGTGACAGTTATTCGTTCCTAAAAAAATATTATAGTAAATACAACTTATGTACCATAATTCTAACTTTGGCCACTCTTCTGGAACCCACTAATATTTAAATATTAGTTATTAGATGAATATATATAGTGCTGAACCCTGCACACCGCCCATAACCAGGGTGACGGTTCTGTTCAGGAGATTTTTTGCATCGGCTATAAAACAGGCAGGAACAAAGAAAATTCCAATTTTTTTTGACAGAACGAAGTCTGTCGGGTCAGCTAGTTTATTTATAGATTTGCTCAACGCGAAATCATTACGATAACAATTTGTTATAGTAACAGATTACTGGCAAAGTACCTACATCTGCAGACAAACATTACTGTGTGGCTAGTTTTAGTTAGAAGTTAGAGTAAGAAGATCGTTGCAGCTAGTGAAATTACTGGAGTAACGAGACTTAACATATGTCTTAAGGCGACGAGCGCAATGTGGTACAGTGTACACCATCTTAACTAGCGGCATCTTATGGGCAAGCGTATCACTTACCATCAGGTGAACGTCATACTCGTCCCGCCGATTCGTCGAATAAAAATTAAACATTATTACAAATGTTATCGCACTATCGACCCAAAAATTGCGTTGACCGTGATTTGGACTTTCGATAATGTATGTGTCTACACCAAATACGGCCACTACTACGCAATTCCACTTTAATTTATGGTTTATATCATAAAGTGAAAGGACTACACTAGGATGCAGTCGTGTGATTGATTATCACAGTTAAAAAATACGTAACAATGTAGAATAGAGCATAAGTACCATAATGTGACAGAATTCAGAACTGAAAGAAACTCGGATATACCTAAGAGATGTAACGCATCGTCATAATTTGTTTATTTAATCTTTCCATACATAAACTTATAAATGGCGAACTCACTGCGTAAATTATCCACCAGACAATCCTTGTCGAGAGAGACCAAAGAAGTATTGATAGGTGTAATCAAAAAGAAATCAATTGGATATTATGTAAAATTACGAATATTCTATAAATTAACATAATTGCAAAAATATTTATAAGTGAATAACGACAAACGATCTTCGAGTAATGAAGACGAAGAATCTTCTTGAATTCATGCAAAATATAGAAATTTAATAGAACAGACATAAATCGATCTCATACATATCATACCGATTGTTTTATATATACTTCACACCTAACACAAGATTTAAAACACAGATAAACAGGACAAAACTATCAGTACGGAATTTAAACTTTTATTACTAAGACTTTTAACTGTTAATGTATAACAAAATGAAGTATTATTTACCGTTGTTAAAAGCAGACAACATAGGTAAAAAACGGCCGATCACTTGCGAGTGGGAAATAAGAAAGGCAATTGCCTCGTCACATGACTGCGCGGACGCATGGAAAGCGGCAAAAACTACAGCATTCGTGACCTTGGACGCTGAGTCAACATTCGCAAAAGATCTAAACTGCACATTTCATGAATTTTTCACGATTTGAACAATAAACCTAATTCAGTATGAAATAAAAGGATAAATGTTGATAATCGCCTTGAATGCAGAATATTCAAATTTTAATCAACAATGTTGAATATATGATGATTTTTGAAATGTGAAAAGTGATGTGAAATTTGAAAAGACAAAAGCACTGGTTAATATATGGTAGTCTTAACATAATCATCAAGTTTTGTATGTTCTTATGACTAGTATAAATATTCAGCAAGATGACATAACTGATTTATTATAAAGATTTCCCTGCCGCAAAGCATATGTCTAAAAGGAATAATTTATTCAATCTATGTAATAGTTAAATAAAAACAATAAAATAATATAAAATCAAACGACAAAGTATGAAGTAAGCCTGCAATATTACAATTTATATCAGGTGACAGATAAATGATACTAAACTGTTGTATTGTTTTTGATGGTTGTTAAAAAAAATTATTATATTCATGCAATGTATATGGGTGTCAATTGTAGATAAATATCAATGTTGTCCATATTGTTCTATTAAGTATAAGATATATGCCTTCAAAATTGCAACCATGGATAGTGATTAGACATCATCTTCCAGCAGCTTCCAATCATTAATAACTGTCATTTAAAACCATGTGCAAGATTTTGGTGATATAAAATAAGAGTCATAAATTCTAAAATAGTGTTTGTATAAATATAATATTAAAATATTTTTACCAAATGAACCTTTTTGCATACACATCTAGATATTTTTATTACTTTTCAATTACAAGGTAGTTGTCCACAATTTGACTTGCCTTAACTTTTATATTGAGTGGTCCGATTTTTATTACTGTTGGAATATGCGAAAAAATATAACGTAAAAAAATTAAACAAAACATTTCAATTCTCTAAAATTGAAAAATAGAAAATTTTGAATTGTATCCATAGTTAAGGATTAAAAAATCATAATCGTCATCATGTTTTCAAAGTTTGTTACTAAAGCCCCATGGGAATCATGTAGTTGAAACAGTGTGCCTGATAACCTAAATTATATACACATGCATACATATTTCGACACTATCTATACTGTTACAAGACACGGGGGACAAAAGTCATTTGGTATTATTATTTTAATGTACAATATGATGGAGTACAATCATTTCGTAGTAACTTCCATATATTATCAGCGCCTTTGTAAACAGGAGTTATCAAATAAAGCCTATATTTACATTTTGCTCATGTTATCTGTAGTGATGTTCAAAATCATATAATATTGTTGATAAAGAGTTCAGAAAGCAAATTCCCTCCAATTTCATTATTTAATATTGAAAATTCAACTGGAGGTTTTAAATAATATTTGCAATTTATTTTTAATTCATTATATGATGAATGTAACAATTTATTTACTAAAAAACACTATGATGTTTTTGTCTTTTTTACGATGTTATCAATATGTTCATGCCTGAATAAAAATTTAAACAGTTACCACTTTACTGAGGTATTATATAAACTAATTAAAAATTTTAGCTAAATTTTTTTTTTCTATGTTGAATAATCAATCATTAAGCATACTTGTTGCTCCACTGGAACAGGCTAACTTGCAATATAGGGTTTATAATTATTATATTTTAACTAGCTTAAAATTATTTTATATCAACAAGTTAGGCCTTTCTTTTTTCTTCTTAAACATGGAATTAAGATTACCATTATTATTCCAAAAATCTTTCAATATTATTTATATTGATTCAAGTGCTTTAAATTATCTATGACAAAAAGTTGTATATGTAAAGATTTTTTAAATTAAAAGTGTTTTTGTAATATCTATTAATTCCTTTTTAACAATGGAAAGTTATAGTGCTCAGAATTGTTATAAAATAATGGTCTGTACTTACTCGCTATTTTCTTTGCTTTTTTCGACATGTTTTTTAATATCAGCTAGAGACGAGTCCAATCTGTTTAGAAAATTATCAAAACTCTTCTTTTCATCAGGGCTTCCAGGAGAGAAGTCCCGTGAATGTCTTGACGTCATATCGGACATAGATGCGCGATGCAACGGTACTGCGGGTTCCGTCACTCGTTCTCCATTCTCATAAAAGGGAGAATCTCTGGTTACGGGAATCAGTAAATACTCTCTTAAAAACAAACTGTCGGTCGCGAACAGACGATTAGCACGTCTTATCTTTTCCATCTAAAATAAGTTAGAAGAGAAGTTTAAGACCCTCTATATTATTTGATCTATTATTTAATAACAGATTAAATAATATATTTATTATTATGTACACTTACTGTAACGCCATATTTAAGAGCAATTCCTTGTAGTGTATCACCTTTAGACATGACATGTTTTATATATTCTTCATTCCTTTTCATATGGTTGCACGTACTTCCATATTTTTTTAATGGTCGAGCAGAATCTCGAATTGAAATTCTTTCATCGAAAAGACGATCCTCCTCCATGTTTGACGTATGCGAAAATGAAATAACAGAATGACAATTGACACTATGACAATTAATAGAAATTGACAACTGGAAAACAGATGTTGTTTAAAAATTGCAAGGTTTTTGATACAGATTAGTTATAACTTATATGCAACAACTGTGTACAGAACAATTCATATTCAATTTCAAATATCGTTTATAATAAGATAACTTTTATCGTCATATTATTGGATCTTTTCATAATTTTAAAGATTATTCCAATTATAATGGTAACACTGTATCTATTTTTGTTATTTTAAAAATTATTGCTCACGCAATAACATTACAAAAATTGAACTGAATTTCTAGAGGAATTCTGGACCAATTTGCACTAGAATAATTCTAAATGCAGTCTAAATTAATTACATTTAAATAAATTATAACATGATAATTATTTTAAAGAAAATTAATGACTTGAACTTGTTATACATTTTTTGCGACTTAATACATAGATGGCGCTAATCGCAACATTTATTTACGGTCTTAATCCTAATGCCTCTATGTTCGTTCCATTCCGTGAATTCATTGATTCATTCAATTCATTCATTTAGTCTCCGGGCAATTTTTGTGTGAGGTGGAGTGTTGTTGTGCAGTTTCATATGAATTTTGAATTGTTTTGATTCAATTATTTATAGTGTATTTATGAGACTTCGCTTAAATTTAAAGCAGTTTCCCTTACGAGTTAGTTACAGATATTATTTTGCGGTGATAAATAGTTACACTTTTTTTTATTTGTTTGTTTAAACATATGAGATCAATAAAATTTGGTGTGGAGTTCTTGTGATATGTGAAGGTATGTATAGAAATATTATGTTGTTGTAGACGTTTTTATAGTAAATACATATAAATTTGGTGACGGCGTTTGTTTTCCCCAATGGTGCGCACCCGCCCTGTAGCGAAATACCGCGAGGGTTGCGGACACGAGCAGATTTATATTGAGCCATATTTTGGGGTGTGCTTGTACGAACCCTGTTTATTGCATGTTTTGCTTAGCTACATTATTGAAATTTACACCCAAACTGAAATACTACACAACTTACAGTATAGTTATTCATTCGGTAAATCATAAACAATTACAAAAAATCTTGTATTCGATTTTCGCAAACCCTAACCGCACGTTTTGTATATTCCTTCTAAAACATGATTAAAACTAAAAATATTTTCGTGAAAAAATCATTAAAGGTTCTAAAACGAGTCTAGAATTAATATCTTTCAAGTTGATGGTAGTGTCAGCATTTCTCATACATTATAGGGCTCAAAAGCACTCGTATCCAGAGCCGTAAAAACATTTACAAAAAAAAAAATCATTCATTATAATATACACAGATTACATACATAGATTAAAAGTACGTAATCTTAGAGAAGCTAGACTCCATGATCGATATCTGATAATCATAGGCAATTACATATACTGTCAGTTGTAATATCTTTACATCTTTAATCGTGTTTTCTCAGCTATGATAAATTACGATGAATATAGCCGAATTGAATAAAATATAAACGACTAAATAATTTACAGAAGTTTTTATAAAGTTAACTATATTTAGGTATAGATTCCGATGATCATATGATTTTCAGATATTTGTTTGTTCTCAGAGGGTGTATAGTCAAAGACCATTTAATATCATATATTTAATTAGAATTTCATATGTATATCATATTTCAGATATATAACTTGCATTTAATACAGGAAATAATATGATCGACTATATATGTAAATGAAATAATACTTTTTGACAACAAAATTTTGTTATGAGGAAACATACTTATTATATTTCGCGGTTTGATTTAGGGACACTAAAGTGACTATAAATTTTTAAATTGATAAGTTGTGTATAAAATAAGCAGTTATTCGAGTTAGACCGAAGATCGTTATAGTTTAAATTAGTAGAATATCGTGCCTGAAGGTTCTGTAGAAATAATACTAAGTCTAATGGTCAAGTTTTTTATAACCTACATTACAGGAATATTTGTTGACATTAAAGTAATTTTGCTTAATACACGAGGTCACAAATTTTATTAAGTTAAGCAATGAATAAAGACATTTTAAGAAATAGCTATACCCACGTTATATTGGTTTATATTACATAAACGGACTATGTCCTAAGTCCGTTTTCAAAGTAAAACCTATCATTATTATTGTATTTTACTTTAAAATAATTACAATTGTTTAACGGGGTACATATTTGACCTTAACCGATTAAAATTCCGCTGACTCATAGTAAACCTGTTGTATACCGGTCGTTAGTAATATCTCTTTATTATGTCAACAGAAACGCTGAGAAAAGAAATGACGTTTATGAGTCACTACGGAACGCGGAATTCTCAAACTTTTTGAACGAATCAATAGTAGTTTTTTTTACCTTACTAATAGCGTTCAAAAGATTGTAGTTTCTTGTGTCTCTTTCACAAAATTGTTAAATATGAAAACAATGTAATGAATAGGATGGTACCTATCTCTAACGGCATTATATTATAATGAGTCACGATGCAGACATTTGACCTCACGGGATCTTATCTTGAATCACGTCTAGCAGATGTTATCAGCTTAGATAAACTATAGTATCATTAGCTAGTCCAAGAAGGCTTTCGTTTGTAAGACCTTATGAATTAAGCAATCTAAATATTAATCGGCGCGGTCGCGTTATTAAATCATTTAATTGTTAAAATTTGTTAAATATCAGCGGAAAAACGTTTTAAAATCATCGGTTCGTTTAAAAATTCATTAATTTAAATTTTAAGTTCAATTTGGAAATGATTTTTTAAATACAAGTATGCGTTGGTATTTTTTTTTGTGCGGATATAAATAGAAACGCGCCGGCGATGCGGACACACTCGCACTCCGTCCGCCGGAGTGTACAGACCTCACAAAAAATCGTTACGCTGTTGGACAAATAGTTGAAGATTCTGCAAAACTATGTTTAATTGGGTAATCTCCAAAATGATGTTAATGGTGCCAGCACCACAGACATTGTCTTTTTAAAACACACGTATAATTGATATGTCTGTCTATTATCTATTAATAAACACAAGTTAAAAACTAATTACCTCTCGCTCTCTCTTTCTAATCGTGATATAAGAAGCTCCAACTCGCACTAAAAGAGGTACCTTCTCCGTTGGGAATCTATCTGGCATCTGCCAACAGTTCCACTAGTAATTTACTTCACAGCTTTCTTAAGTTTTACATAAATAAAATTTTTAATAGTTCACGGATTTAAAGAGGTTAAAAAACAACCCTCCTATGTAGTATTCTTTGTATTCGCACTTAACCTCTTAAACGGGTCATAAGCACTACGGGAAACAATACAGTGCTTTGTGCACCGCGCCCGGCTTTAAAATAGTGCACACTAAAATTTACCTGGATGTGTCACAACTGCGAACAATTACCACGGACAAGCACCGGCTTTTTTCAGTCTTTTCAGGTACACTGATTTTTTTGTCTGAACTTGTATAGTAAACAACTCTAATGGAGATTATGAATCAAATATAAGTTTTAATTCATTCGATCCATGAACCGAATTTCAATATCACAAGTTTATTATTGTTTAAGGAAAAAACTATGATTGGATTCTGTTTAATTATTAAATAATATTAATATCTTTTATACGCTGTTATATTTATACGAATTAATGCTGAGGAAAATTAAATAAACATAATTGATTACTAATACTTAATATATCGGCTCAAATGTGTTAATGGCCGTAACTTCCGTTAAAATAAAGTTTCATTTATAATGATAAATATGTATTAATTGGTCTACATAATAAACCATAACTTAAGAGAAGCAGAGACCACAACTTATTTACTGTACACAAATATTTTATTAACTTAAACGAGTATTCGGAGATATGACATAACTTAAAAACAGAAATTTATTACACACCATCGCGAAGTCAAAAACACTTTTAAAATTATTGTTTACTATAACTTTAAAATTGAATTTCTATTAGATACCCTAAGTCAAGTCTTACTGGTGGTAGATCTGTTTCCGGGGGTCTAAGTAGATACCACCGCCAAATAGTAGTGTCTGAACTTTACTGTGTTTCGGTTAGAAGGGCGTTGTAAGCTAGTGAAATTACTGGGGTAACGAGACTTAACGTATGTGTCAAGGCGACCAGCGCAATGTGGTGCAGTGTATAGTGTACCAGTGTATCACTTACCAACAAGTGAACGTCATGCTCGTTTCGTCGCCTCGATAAACAAAAATGACTATGTAAAAGATATACACTGCATTATATCAATCAATTTGAAAGAAAACCTTCCATAAGAAATGATATATACACCTCTTTTATTAAAACCCGGTATAAACCCGATAGTGGGTCTCTTCCGCTCATTGTATTCCGTCAATAACTGAACAAGGAAACACGACACCGACATTATAAATGAAACGGCTGAACCTTCCATTTAAAGCGAAAGCGTATTTTTGCCACTGACGTCACTAAGAGTTCAACGTGATGATCCATCGGGTTCGCGGATCCGCTGAACAGTTTCCGAGAATGTGTAATAGCATTACGTCTGTAATACCACTCGATGCTATTACATAATGGTCTTTAATCTTTATAATCCGTAATAGTATACTGTGAGGTTTGCTTCGTGTTAATAACATTTCGTATATGATATAGATATTATTATTTGTTTTAGAAATATATTTTTATCTACAATGAGCGTGAACTCTACATTCATGGAAAGTGACATGATTTTCAGCAGAAGGTAGGGTTAAGGTTAGATTAAAAGTATACACGAGCTAATAAAATCCTTATTTTTAAAGTGACCATAATCAGAGGTTTGCTATTAGATTTAAAAAAAAAAACTCTACCACCAACCAAACCCTTATATGATCTCGGAATCAAACTAGGGATCAAACACATTACAAAACAAATCAATAGCAGGTAAAGCAGTTAAATTGCTATTTATTATTTTGATTTAAAATCTTTATTAGCATACATAAAATTAGGTTAGATAAGGTTTAGTTAGGAATTAATGTCTATGGACATTCTCTGCCAGTCAACCTAGGAAGTGGAAGGATACTGTTGTAGGCGAAAAGAGAAAAATACCATTAATAACACAAATTTACAATACATACATGTAAAGTATAATTAAATAAAAATGGTAATAAATACATACAAAGATAAATACATATATGTATTAAAGCAAAAGTAACAACATACATAACTATTAATTAATCCCGCGAGTCCAAATTAAACATTTTCGCCAATCTCCTGAAAGTAACTAGTAAAATTATTAGTAAGCAGTAATTAGTAAAAGAAATTAATAAGTAGTTACACGTAATCAATTATTGAGTAACAGTTAATCACTGATTGAGTAATATTTCAGTTTTCGTAACTGCTTACAATAATTGTGAGTAATATTTTATAACTGTTAAAGCTAAACTTACGTATAGAGCACGTTTTGTATATAACTATATTATTCTAAGTTTAGTTATATCATCTCATATTTCAAATAATTTTAACGATTTTTGATATGGAGTTAAGTAAATCGCATTTTCAAACTTCATGAGCACACTGCTGGTATCAATTTGTCAAAAAGCATAAATGACAGATATGTTAATAACTTATTTATAAATAAAAATTATAATTTTGATATTTAATAAAAAAATTATTAGGTCTAATTAGTAATATTAAATATTGTTACTTATGCTTAATTTCATCAATCTAATGCTTTTAAAGTTAACAGCTAAAGATTTTCACTTGTTAGAATTTATATCTAGATCTAATTTTGAAGATATTAAGTAAAGTTTTCAAAAAAAGGTCTATTTGATTTCTTATTATATAAAATGAAGCATTTCAGACAAATCTTAAAGAAATTCAAGGGTCTTAGATAATTGAAACTTGCTCATAGTATGTGGACATTATCACCGTACATCTTTTCAGCATTGGGTTACTTTAACATGTCATCGATTTTTTTATATCGCATCACATTTGAAGTTTATCACTTAATGATATCGGCGTCACATTACTTATAGATGTGATTTTCTTTTATCTTACTAACATTGTTGGAACGACAAATGATATGTACTTATGAATAACTTAAGCTATGTTTTTCCCATCGGTGTGATGATCTATGAGGATGATGATGATGCTTTTCTTCTATCCGTTTAATTATGCAAAGGTTTCAAAACTTCCAATAGAAGAATTGAAGTAAAACTAAAAGTGTATTGGTACGTAATACGCTGTTATATACTTTCTCCGTAATACTAATAGTAATATATATTATAACAATTATAAATTCATGTCAATTAATGATTAATATGACTAGTAAAACTTTACTTTTTCTAGTCTAAGGTTCGTCTTGAATTCGATAATTATACTATTTAATTTTGATGTATCATCATTTTCATTAGCCACTCTTGAAGATGAGCTTGCCATGTTATCACGAAGTAAAAAGAGATCTACTCTGTTGAATCTTTGATTAGCGTCGCATTGTTATGGGCTATTTATTATATTATGTTAAAAAAACTACTGTTTGGTAAATCTAGTTATTATATACAAAGTTATTGCATTTTACAAGAGCTTGGCTATATACTGGCCGCTCGTTTGTACAAGGCCGCTATGAAGCCAATGCCTCATGAAAATAAATTGCACAGACTATCCAGCACTGGTTTCTGCTGCCAGATTGCTTTTTTTACAATCTCTATTTTACGTATATGAAAACGAAACCATTTCGCATGACTATCCTTTGTTAAAGAACTCCATGAAATGAGTTAGACTAAAAGATTTTATATATAACAAAACATATTTTTTTTAATTATATGTACTGTAAATTTTTTTAAATTAGTTTAAAAAGATTATCTTTAAATGACGAAAAGATAAATTTAAATTATCAACAAAAATCGTTATAAATACTTTACTAATTTTTGTGATCATTTATCAAATACATTTATTATGGTGTCGATTATAAAGTATCAAATCGGTTTGGAACACCCAAAACCCATTTTTCTATCAGACAACCAAATAATGGAACAGCTGCTCGTGCTCTTTAACATAACAGGTGCACACGTTTCCCATTTTTTTTTATTTCTACATATCTTCCCTCTCACTCTTTCTGTTAAAGATAACGTCGAATAATAAATGAGTTTTGATCTTTATATTCCGTATCAGAAGTATTTTTAAAGGCTCTGTTAAGTTCAATGAACTATATAAATCAAAAGAAATAATACCAGTTTTTTTTTACCAACATATTTAAATCATATTAACATAAATGTCTCGAGGTGATGTTAATAAATAAATCGATATTTCTTATGGTATTGTTTTCAGTATATTTGTATTTTATATTTTATAAGCCCATTTAAAATGCTTTTGTACATCTTACAGTAAGATCGATAAACGATAGTAAAAAACCGCAATCAACATCATATCACGAAAGCTGCACCGCGACCGCACGTATGCAAGACAGCTGCCACCGATTTGTATTTTTTGCGCGTGCGCACACTGTGCCGATTCGCAATTTGCAAGCCCTCCTTTTAACGCAGCTACCTGCCCTTTGCTAATAAACACTGCTACATATTTTTGAAGTGAGGGAAAATATTATTTTTGTTACACATTGCTCGCACTTCGACCGATGATTGATAGATTCCATGTTAAAATATAAGTCAGTTCTGGGCTTTTTAAGTTTTTTTTTAATTTGCATAGACTAGTGCTCGACTACGATCGAAGTGCACTAGTCTAGAAATTAGATATGGTCGCGAATAATAAATATCTAAACTAAAAAATATATTAACTAAAAAATATATATAAGAAATATATTACTTATATATTTTATAAGTAATCTGTATTTATCCTCTGAGTTATAATAGTTCAGTTTTTAAGATTGATTCTAGTTTACTCTTAAGGCAGACTATCTATATGTTTCCGCCAGCCCCCACCACATTCTCCAAGACCATAAAAATGTGTCTTCCGTCAAAACTGCTTTTATATAAACACGATACATTTTAATTACTATAATGACATAATATTTTAGATCTAACACAGTCTATCCGTACCAGTGCCGAATAGTTTTAAATGGATAAAAATATAATGTAAACAAATTTAATTCCTTTAATTTTACAATGTACGTCGTATTCATTTATATTTCATCCTGCAAGTTACATTATGCGATCATTTTGGTGGCAAAAAAAACTGTCCTCACCGTCCGCGACGTATACGGAATAAAGAATGTTGACAATGCAGTCCGGTAATCTTACCTGCTTTTTATTTTTGGACGAGAACTCTAAATTTTTTTCTTACTGATGCTCGATTACTAATCATGAACGATCATTCAAAATATACTTCCGGACACATCTATCGGCCCAACACCCAGTGTTTAAAGTTTCGACGGTGTCTAGTTAAAAATAAATGTTAGGTGCAGCAATAAGTTTTAATGCAGTTTTGAAGCAGATTTATTGGTCAACCCCTATGTAGCTTTTTTTTATTGTTTTTGTAATTTCGAATTGATTTGGCCGGCAGAAGTTTTACAGCTTGAGCGACAATTTCAGGCAGAGTATCAATATTTTTTGGTCAAAACTGGCTCTAAGTTTAGATTTGCCTTTATATGGAACTAATCATCGGAAACATCAAAAAAAAAAAAACTTGTGCGAAATAAAAAAGTTTTTTCCATTCCTGGGTCGTTGAAAACAATGAACAGACTCGAATTTTCGTTTTTTTTTTCATAATCCTGAATTCAAAATTAAAAAAAAAACATACATAAAGGTTGACCAAAAAATCAGCTTTAAAACTGCATTAAAACTTATTGCTCCACCTAACATTTATTTTTAGCTAGCCAACGTTAAAACTTTTAAACACTAGGTGGGCCGATAGATGTGTCCGGGAGTGTAAATGCATGTAAAACTTTGTATCATAGAATATCGATAACAACAAACAACCCTCTTTTTTACCGACTACTAGACCTTTTCTCACAAGGAGAATCTCAAGGTCATTTATCCATTGCGATTGCAAAGTTTAAGTTGGTCATTTAAGTGTCCATCACCTGATCGCATCTGCCTGAAAGAGATTAATGAGACGACTCAAATACTCCGTCACGCTTGTAACTATTAAACCAGAAGAGCTACATGGATAATCTTTCAGGATAAAATGAACTACAGGATAAGGAAATGAGAAATCAGAAATGAAGTCAGAACTCTTCCGGCCAAGGAGATATGAAAGTTCGTTAGCAATGGAGAGGGAAAAAAACAAAAATTTTACTGAGAATCGAACTCATGACTTTAGTGCCCAAAGCATTAAAATTAGCTCCTAGGCCATTCCGGCACATTCTAATCTTATAAGGTTATAGGGATCAGGTAATACGACGCATGTGTCGTCTTTCCAGCTTGTTTGATTATCGTGCTTTTATTTATTCCTTCTATATACTTCTTTTAATTAAGTAAATGATATCTAAACTTTAACACAATTTGTCTGATAGGTTTCATTCGTTGTTTTAAGTCATGCTGCTTAAATCGGTTTAGTTTAATAATTATAATAATCCGAAGGCATTAAAATGGAAGACGGACTGCATATGTATCACTATTGTATGTGATAACTTATTTATTATTATTTACATAGTAACATATTGAATAAACCTAAAATTTAAAAAAAAAATGTATTTACTTATTTCAACTTGTAACAATACTAGGCATATCTCCAATTCGTTTATTTCTTTGTCGTTAAGTTTAAGTAATAAAAAATACATTAGCCAAAAAGCCTATAACAATGAATGAGTTATGAATACAGAAATATGCTTTACATTAACAATGCGACCTCAGTAATGGACTCACACGCATTAATGCTTACAACCTCCAAATCTATTATGTGTTTTTAGAACTTATCGATAATACTTGTGTTAGTATTGTGTTGCCTTATCCTCGTTATTTCATCATCTAAACATAGTAAATAACATGACATTATGAGCATGATGTACTTACGATTTGTTGAAGGTAAGTGATACCTGTATTGCTAAGACCTGACTTCATAGAATCATTTCAATAGTAAGTTCTTCACTAGATACTTCTATTGCTTCGTGTAGGTCAAAATTTCATTATTTTAATTTTATTTTCAGTTTAGAAATGATTTCTTAAATTCAGGCATTGTTTTGGTTTTTGTTGTGCGGGTATAAATAGAAACGCGTAACGTGCGGTGCAGACGCAGTCGCGCTCCGTCTACTGAAGTGTACGTACTTCTTAAGAAACCGTTAGTCTGATAGACAAATCGAAAACGATTCTGCAAAACCACTTTTAACGGGACTATAGTGCTAGATATTGACAAAATTAATTGTGATTACCGACATTTTGTTAGTAAAATAGTAGGTGTAATGATTTTAAAAGATTGAAAGTGAAAAAAGGAGGGGATGTCGTAACGTCGTTTCGCTATAAATAGCGGATGACTGTGATTCTCGCAACATTCGTGTTTGGGCAGTGTGCGAGGTGTGAGCTCTGACTGGTGACGTATGAATGTGAGAGGTATAGCCGATTTAATTTATAGAGCTCTGACTGGTGACGTGTGAATGTAAGAGGTATGGCAGATTGAATTTATATTTGAATTCATGTGTCTCTAATAATAGGCAATCTCCAAAATGATGTTAGTGGTGCCAGTACCGCCGACACTGTTTTAAAAAACTTTGTAAGAAATCGTTGTAAATTATCACTCAAAAATACGTAACGTAATAACACCACTTGTTCCTAATTCGTGAACGAATAGAAACGTTAATACATCGATTACAATATTGCATTGGTCGGCGGCATTTTGTTTTCGTATTGAATTACGCTTATTAAGTCATTCGCTTAGCCGACCCTAAAACAAGTAGACCTCATTGTTACTTGGAAACGATAACTTATTCCATTTTAACGTACTAGTGACGTTTGATGTTTAATTTTCTGCTTCTACGAAAACCATTCGAGATTTCATATAATAGCAATATATAATTAATAATATAAAACTACTTGAAAATGCATTTTAATTCTATCATATTATATACATTTGTATCATATTAAAATCATGATAAAACTAAAACGTTTGAATATTTTTTATCATAATTTTAAATAAGTAATTTCTTAACATATTCATATGCAATAGCGTACGCAGACAGTCATTCCTATGTTTTATTACAAAAAAACTCTGAAAACAAAGGTTTTGCTTGGTTCTTTGCAGCTATTGTAATATACCAGTCTGGTATTATAGTCTAAACGAGTCGTGCGCAAATTTAAATAAATGGATAAAATAATGGTGTATCTATTTATATAAGAAAAGATATTTTCATTTAATTGTGAAAAAAATTTTGGTATTCACTTACTTTGTTAATAATTCTAAGCTAATACAATTTTCTTCGCAAGGTCTAGACCGATCCATCATTTAAATACCTAAATATATACGTTTTATAAGAAAAAATCATTATATCTAGTAATGAAAAAAATATATATATTTCAGTAAATTTCATTAAGGTTTATTTAAAACTTATGTTCTCATTATGAACAGTTCAAGAGTTCAATAATTGAAACTATCTAAATATTTTTCTTTAGCAATTTTCTCAAAATATACCTGTTTTATTATTTCAGTTACAAAGTTCAATTTTATATATAACTTTAACACAGAACTTTGTGTTGAACGGAACTCCAAAGTCCACAAACGGCTCAAAGCGGACAAACATTTGGTAAATCCCGGACAAAGTACGTAACTTTACAAACTAGTACTTACTACGTATATACAGACTTCTAGATTAGAGATCGTATCACTTTCAAGTACTAAGGTAATTTATTTAACATAACTGATTGTAAGTTAAACAATTTTTTTATTCGACGAATCGATGAAACGAGCGAAAGACATGATGGTACGCTTGCCCATAACGTGGTGCTAGTTAAGATGGTATACACTGCACCACATTGCGCTCGTCGTCTTGAGACATGAGATATTAAGTCTCGTTACACCAGTAATTTCACTAGCTACAAAGCGTACAACCGTAACACAGTAATGTTTACACAATACTGTTTTGCACTGCGGTTGCACTTACCTAGACGGTCACACAGAAATCTACCACCAGTACACATAAATTTTAGTGTAATTATTAGATATCTTTTTTTAAATGTGATGAAAATTTAAATGTGTTAATTGCTAATAATAGGTTCACTTTATACCATAACTGTATGACTTTAACTCCTTGAATATATACAACATATAGAGGCGATGAGTTTCTTTTTCGGGTTAGAGGCATTTCTTTAACGAATGGGTGATAGTTTCTCATGTTCATGATAAATGTATATTACCATTCTACATTGAATAAAAATTTTGATTTTGATATACATGAAACATTTAGTAGGAGTAGCGATGAGCTAAATAATTTAAAACAAAAGTTAGACTCACTTTGTAACACGGAAGTTCTTGGTTCGTTAATATTGTGTTTCTGTCACCATTAAAGCAGTCTCGTCTTCCGTTTGTCAATATATGAAAGGCAGAATCTGTCAGAGTTCGTTTGACCATAAACGGCCTTATTGTTACTTAACATCACGTGAAATTGAGATCAAGTGTTAACCCATTATACATAGCCACAAATCAAAAGGCTTCGCTTTCAAAGATTTATTGAAATAATAAATCACCATCGTTATATTATGATAACGGTGAAGACAAACATAGTAAAAATACATTTCATATTATTTGTTTCATTACATATATGTTCGTGTATTTAGTTAAAAGTTTAAACTTACCTTAAAGCCATGTAACTGCATAGCGGTATAATATAAAATCAAAGTTATATAAATATAACTCAATTCGTAATCTCCTTCCGTTTCCAAAAAAAAAAAAGCGCAGGAATTAAAAAAAATAACAACTATATTTTAACAGTAAACCGGACGCTGTCCGAGCAGTATCGTCCCTTATCAGTGACCAGTAACAGGAACGCTGCGCTTATCATTCGCCGCGACCCGTATAAGGATAATTTGAATGTTAACCGTTATAAACATTTTGCAATGTTATTAGCAACATCCTTTCAATTTATAATACAAAGACTTTACAAATAATCATTTCACCTTAGTCTATTTTACGAGCTAGAAAATCATATTCAAAATATACAGCGTGTTCAAAAATAGCTTGGAAGATTATTAACGTGCAGCTCATTGCTATATTACACACCACCAGATGAACATTAGGATTCTGAACGTCATCACTGGAAAACAATTAATACAGAATTACCAATATTAAAAAATAAACACAAAATCGTACTTTTGACCCAAGAATAATACGTATGTTTATTCTAGACTTTTTAAATAAACTGTTACATTCAAACCTCAATTATGGGGGAACACTAACTGAACTGGCTTCCAAAGTCGCTGATTTTCAATTGAACCCTCAACTTATACGGTGGGTACGCGACTTTGTAACAACTTGAATGCTTTCAAAATTTATATAACGAAATTGAAATTAAAAATTAACGGAGAGAGTACAAGAGATGCTATAGAAGGAGAACAGAAATCATTGTATATTGTTCCACCATATCCGCAAACACTTCGAACCTGTCGTGATGCGTAAGTTGGAGCAATTGATGTATCATCATCAGCCCACATCAGTTCACTTGTGGACATAACCTTGCTTATTTACGACATTTTTTAATCAAAAACACCAACCGTTGCAGTATGTGCGTGCCCTAACGTGCACAACACGAACGAGACGTATAAATCCCACTTGCTTTACTTGCTTGAATTTCTAATTGATATGTAAATTCTAATTAAGAGTTAATTAATTCTCAGCATCTTAATTGTTTGATGGTCTGGTTAATTGTTTTTCTGTAGTTATAAATACAGTTTATATTTTCATTAGACTTTAATTAAATCGTGTTAAAAACCGGATGTGAGACGTAACAGTTTTCAACCAGTTAAAAATCTTCACCGTCCGATCGGTGTAAACATTATACGAGGGCATCAACCGGCTAAAGATGACTTTATATAGTTATGACAAATCTAGGTTTTTTTAATACGAGAAGTTTAGGGATAGATCAGGTATTTAAGCAGGTTACTATCATCAAAAGTAACGTGTAAAGGTCTTCTCTTATTCTAAGTCGTATTCCCTCATTACTGAGGATCGTGGGCACCATGTGTGATGAAACACAAAACAACTTACTCGGCAGTTATAATGGAGTGGTTTGCCATTGACTTATCCATTTCACATACTAGTGCGAGCATGGATGGTCATGATATAGATATGCAGATTTCCTCACAATGTTTTCCTTCACCGACAAAGCACGTGATTTTAGCTGGTGTTTTATGCTAATTGCAAATAAATTGAAAAATTCATTGGTACAGGCCGGATTCGAACCCGGTGCCTTCACATTGGAAGGCTAGCGTTCAAACCACTAGGTTATCACGACTCTGGGGGTCTTCTACCAACATAAAAATTCTTCACGCCGCATTACCATTACAGCGTTGCTTGTTCTGTTTACATTGAACGTTTGGACGCCTTGTGTTAACTCTCTCGTACTTGTTACTAGTGGGCGATGTCTGATTTTCAACAGCCACCTAATGACTAGTGGACAGATGCGTCTATTTATGGACGTTCAGTTCAGTCCCGGTTCATACCTGATTAGCTCAGGATGATATCGATACCGAAGAATATAGACTCGATCATAGCATGTGTTGTTATCCAGATGATTTTATCTTTGATCGGCAGCGATAGTCAAAAATGATGAATACACATCGATAGTAGTTTTATTACCTTATTCTATTATAACTATTTATTTTTACTAACTGCTGTCACGACAAATTGTTTTGGATAATGTCTCTAGATAGTTTTCTTCTTTACACTAAAGATCATCGCGTGGGTTCAATATAAATCACTCTAGTTTTCTTAATAAATAATTACTGAGGTTGTTATATTACGATAATATTTCTAAACTAAACGACTCGTTAATACTAATAAAGTTTGGTTGATTTTCACTCGCAAACAAAAGGCTCTAAATAAACTCAATTGATAAGTTTAACTGAAAAGTACTTTACAGCGTGTGAATGTATTCTACACTACTATTTCATTTAAAAGAATTCCTATTGATGAATATACTATACCATTGCATCGATAAATACCATTGCTCGGTGAATCCTAAACAAACCATTGCCACTAACGTTTAAAACTCACAGTTCCTCGTAATCTATTAAAGCTTTAAGCAGGTGGTAAGCATCATATAAACTACCATTACTTTTACATGTAATACGAAAATAACGGTCGGTAGCCGTTATTTTAAATTGCACGAGATAAATTGCATGATTTGTGGTTTATATTTTAAGAAATTACGTTCACCATTTTTAGCAACACAAAGCAACAAAATGAACATGAAATATGATGCCACTGGTATATATTAAAGAAAGGTTTTTATAACCAATTTACATTATTATTACGTTGTAATTTAAGGAAGGAAACATTAATAAGTATTTACAGGTTCTCGTTTTTTTATACTTTACATGCTACTAAATTAACTCATGCAATAAACTTTGAAAAGTTAATATCGAATAACAATTATTTATGTTACTTTTTTATAGTCTTGTTTATCGAAAAAAAAACTGTATTTACCATTATATCTGTGATCGTGGTATACTCGTACTTTAAAGGTTTATACGAGAAGCCAAAGTCACTGGATCTTCTTCTACTGTTCAGATATCAGTCTAAGCAGATGACCGTTGTCTACCAGTAGTCCGTAAAGTAAATTTATAATATGTATTATAAAGACCGGATATTACTAAGATAGTTGCTAATTAAAACTTGTAATTATAACTTATCACACAAATTGTTTGCATTATAAAGAAATTAATATCCTCAACCACTCGATTCATACATGAATAAACCCAATCTAAATATAGCTTAACCTAAAAAAAAATAATTCAGCCATATCCAAATTATGGCTAATAAAGTGCGGAGACCACGTGGCCGGTGTCGGTGACCTCGACAGCGAAAACGGAGCCCCCACAGCGCATGCACTCGTCTTTTCAGTCAGCACATCGGCGTTACAGTTAACTCGCGTTTCGCATGAAAGTTTACTTCTGAAAATTTATTGGTCGTAATTTTTTTCATTGGTAAACAATCTAATGAGAGCAAGGAAACTTGACAACGAGGATATTGTTTGTTCAGACATACTGCAGCTGTTGTTAATTGTATGTTTATCCTTATTTTGTAACCTGAATTTAAATACCAATGTATTTTATTAGAATTATTTGAAAGCTTATAGCTGAAGTCTGAATTAGTTTTCTGTCCGCCATACTTCAGTTTGAAGAAAGCACTTTATAATGATGATGAATAGTAGAATATCTAATAAACATAGATTTATCTAATAATCAATTTGCGCATTTACCATATTAATTTTTTACAGTTCTCATTAGTAATATGCCTTTTACCAAAACAAAACATTAGCTCGTTGTATAGCTTTATATTATTTAGTCCACAATTTAAAGATTACATATTACATATTTTTTTCTCTTGTCAAAACAGCCTTACTTAAAGTCTCAAAATGCAAAGTTTAAAGACACTAATTACTAATGTTGCGTGCAACCATTGATTGCATGTCTACCTGAAACAACTGTAACACCTTCTTCTTTTTGGTAACAAAATGTATTTTTACCAGCTTTTAGTCTCTATTACATGATTGCATGAGCGTAAAAGATACTAATGCTCTGACTTAAATACTCCGTAACGCTTGTGACTTTTAAACCGGAAGTGCTACATGGATACTCTTTCAGGATAAAATTAAATACAGGATAAGGAGACGAGAAATCCGAAATAAAAAGTCTTTAGCTTTTCCGGTTAAGGAGATGTGGAAGGTCAAAGCACAGTGGAAGGAGGGAAAAGGCAAAAAACAAATAATTCACTGAGAATCGAACTCATGACCTTTGTGTCCAACACGAAAATTAGCTCTTAGGCTATTCCGGAACGTTATTTTCTTATAAGCTAATAGAGACACGGATAATAAGGCATCGCATGCGTTGTTCCAGCTCAACCAATTTTTAATTACAATCTTTTAAACTCATATTTACCTCTCTTCACTGCATAAAAGTCTCATCAGTGTTTGTATTCTTGGTATTGTTTGATAGACTACGTAAGCACTAGAATGTCTGCTACTTGTTAGTGTATAATTTCTCGGGAAGTTTGTAAATATTTATTTCTATTGTGTGATTCTACATTACAAATCAATAAACAATATATAAAAATGTATATAAAATGTCGATCATTATAAATATAGTTAACTGCTGAAAACTACAAATACATTTAAAACTGTAACAATATAAAAGTGTTAATTCTATTACAAAGTTCTTATAAGTCACCTGCTTATTTACTTTAAAGGAATTAATATAACCCCCCATTTTCTTAACTTTCGACCAAAAATTTATTAAATTACATTTTCAAAATTTTTAGTAACTTTAAATACTGTATTGCCTGATGAGGGTTGTCGCCGTGGGAATCGCTTAGGGGAAGCCTATTTTTAAGCTAGGACGACAATAAATTAAAAAGATGATGATGATGATGAACAGACAAATTAGTATTGTTGGAAAAATAAGCTTTATTATGAACATGGTGGAAATACAAAGTCGTATGTTCGCCGAAATTAATTCCGTGATAAAAATCTCGTTACACTATTGTTAATACTGACATGAGCAATCTTAAAAAGAATAATTGACCAACAATTTTTTTTTGACGCCTATGCGTTGATGACTTTTATCACTAAATGGAATATATTAATCTCCTTGTACTTTTGGTCTAGATTCGGTAGAATTCTGGAACCAGTTTTGTTATATTCAACGTTCCCAACATATAAAAATATTATGACATATAAAGTACGCCCATCGTAAATGTAATAGCGGGTTGTGCTTTTTTTTTAAATTGAGGCTGTTTAAAAGTGAAGCCCCATCATTTTGTGGTTCAGACGTCTGCAAATGCGAAATGGGTCGCAGGGTGAATGCACGCCGCCGGTACGGGGTTTGGAAAGCTTGCACGAAGTGGGAATGGGGAAAGGGACGAATAATTTCCCGGCTGTTGGTGAATCACTATCTATTTTCTCCTCACGCTCATTTGTGATGCTCATTAGGCATACTTTCAAAATAAATATTACAAATGAAAAGTTGAGAAGGGTTACTCATACCTAAACGACGTATTTTACTTGGTTAACGTAAATTTAGAATCCTTTTAGTAGTGTGTATGTGATCATAGACTTTTTTTATTATATGAAAATATCTAATTTATTTTGATCTTTATTGACAACGCACTGTGTAAAGATTTATTCCCCTCAATGTTGCGTGTTGCATGAACTTCTCAATATGTAAATTCAAGTCAAAATTTATTGATAAGAAAACATAAAATTTTTGGATACTTTTATTACGGTAGGCCTCCCCATTCGATTTCCAGCGTAAGCTGTCTGATGTCAGCAACCAACGATTCCCTGCTGTCTTCACATTCAAATATATCAGATTACTGCATGGATTTTTATTATAAATTTAATTCAAAAGGGAGAAAAACTACTGTCGTACCTCAGTTAACAATATTTCGGCTCCCTGGAGACTGGCGGTTACTCCCCGCTTGATTCTTCCCGAGGGTGTGCTTCATTTTGTTACATGCACGTCATTCTATTTTACATTTTCTTTATGTTTATCTCTTACAAATTTAAAATTTGATCATGACAATTTCTATTTTTTAAACAACTGAGACTAGAGAATCTTCTTTAACAAAGGTGAATGTTACACGTTAACACAAGACGACACGTGTGTTCTCTCAATGTATTTCTTTCACCGGGTGCTCAATTTCAAAGGGATTCGAACCTGCGCCACTTTGAAATGTGTAACTCGTATGATCGCATTACAAACTGAATTATCACGGGTTCTTATACATAAAGGATCGCTATGTATATAACTTGTTTTATAACTACAATAAGATAAGATAAATACTCTTTATTGCACACAAAGTTAAGTAATAAACATACAAATTTATAAAATGACAATGTACAATGGGCGGCCTTATTGCTTTAAAGCAATCTCTTCCAGACAACCCACTGGAAAATAAGAGATAAATGGTAAAGGAAAAAAGAGAAGACAGTGGTGCATTATATTAATAAAAAAACATTTGAGAATAGGCAACAGCAAGAGGAAGATACAGGTTAGATTTTAAGATAGTATTCTGTTAACGCTCTTTTGAAGGAAAATAATGATTTGCAAGTTCGAATGTGGACAGGTAGGTTGTTCCACAAACGAATCGCCGTAGTGTTAAAGGAGTTATGAAAGAAAGACGAGGAGTGCACGGGAACACGTAGAGAGAGATTGATTGATGAGCGAAGGGTAAGGCTATGGGAGTCGGACATAAATTCAAATTGATTTTTTAGGTAATGCGGTAAGAGAGGATTGTAAAGTATTTTGTATAGAGTACAAAGAATGTGAGTATTCCTGCGAAAGCGGATAGGCAACCACTTGAGTTTTCTACGAAATTCAGAAATGTGATCATATTTGCGAAGCCCAAATATGAACCGTATACATAAATTTTGGATACGCTCAAGCTTATCTAGCTGCACTTCTGTTAAGTCGAGATAACAAACATCAGCATAGTCGAGAATTGGTAGAAGAAGAGAATTCGCAAGCTCAACTTTAGTGGCTGTAGGGAGAAAGTTGCGAAGTCTTCGCAAGGAACTTATGCTAGCATACATCTTCCTGCTCACCTCGTTAACCTGAGGTGTCCATGACAAACGAGAGTCAATGAATAAACCCAGGTTCTTGACCTTGTCGCTATATGGAACCAGATTACCATTGAGATTGATAGGCGGTAAGCTCGACCAGTTGATTTTATAAAGTAATTTAGAGCTACCAATGATTATGGCTTGTGTTTTGGCTGGATTAATATTCAAGCCATAGCTTTTACACCAATTTGAAATACAAGCTAGATCGGAGTTAATTGTCTGGATACCCAGACAGATGTCGCTAAGAGAAACTTGGGTATAAATCTGAAGATCATCAGCATACAAGTGGTAGGAAGAAAATAAGTCTTGAGTAATAGAGTTTATGAAAATTGCAAACAGGATTGGAGACAACACGCCACCTTGTGGTACACCAGCAGCAGTTGTCATCCAGGTAGAGAAATTATCCTGCACCTGAATGCGCTGTTGGCGCTCAAACAAGTAACTATGAAACCAATCAATGACAGCCGGAGATATGTTAAGAGAGCGCAAAATTGCCAACATGATATCAAGGTCGACTGTATTGAAGGCATTACTAAAGTCGAGTAACGTAAGCACTGTTAATTTTTGATTTTCCATTCCATAACGAATATCATCAGTTATTTTCAAAAGTGCAGTAGTGGTGCTATAGCCAGGGCGAAAACCGGATTGTGAAGAATTGAAGAGGTCGAGGAGGAGACCACTACAATATTAATTTGTAGTGGTCTGCGCGACAACTTTGCTTAACAATAATCCTTTGATAAAAACATTTCAATTAATATGAAACAGCTACTAGTAAAAATTTATTTTACATTAATTACAAAGGTCCTGTTTGCAGATGAAGTGCAAAAAATGCTTCAGTTAATCGGGTCAGTAGTTTTTACAAAGCGAGAGCCGGGCGACGCAAAATAATGCACCTCCCCCACTCTGGGGTGATAATTTGTAAGGTGGGAACTTCAGTGGGAAATTTCCAACTTTGCAAATATGAGATGCGATTATTGTTACAATAAATGTTTTCTGAGTTACCTGTACAATTTTTTTTAATAAATATATTTGTTTACAGTAGAGCACAATGTCATTACTTATTATAATATAGGTTGTCAAATATCTCCCTTCCGCTTTTTTGCTCTTTATTCACTGCTTTATAAACAGTGTTACAGTGATCGGATTTAGTTCAAATATGCGCCGTTTTGTTCGATAATCTGTTTCCATCTAGACGGCAACTTCATAATACCTCCCTCGTAGAAGCCCCCCTCCTCCTTATTTGCGAAGAACTTGGACAGCCACTTTTCACAAGCCTCTTTTGAGTTCAACTTTACACCACCAAGGGCGTTCACCATGGACAGGAACAGGTGGTAATCACTTGGCGCTATGTCCGGGCTATATGGTGGATGCGATAAAACCTCCCATCCGAGCTCCCGTAGCTTCTGACGAGTCATCAACGAAGTGTGTGGTCGGGCGTTGTCGTGGTGGAACACTACACCCTTCCTGTTGGCCAATTCTGGACGCTTCTGGTCGATCGCCTGCTTCAAGCGGTCCAGTTGTTCGCAGTAGAACAAAGTAGAAACGAACTAGTTTCCAAAAAAGAGTGAACTCCATGTTTACACGTCTATAACTGTTGAACGCAATATCCAAACTAATTATGCATAGCGTCGTTTTGTAGGTTATGTCAAGACCTTTCAAATTATGTATAGTATTGCTAGATACGAGCTCTGTAGCGCTTTGTACATAGCCGCGAAATTCAAAAGACAAAAAGGCGGAAGGGAGATATTTGACAACCTAATATATAATTTTAGTCTTATTCATTTAAAAAATTTCGTTGTATCATTTTAAAAATTTAAGATATTTATATACTTTTGGACTACAGGTCTCATATATCGTTAGATCATTAATGTATTTGTGCAACAATCCAAAAATTTCCAAACATTTTGAAAATTATATAAAATGCCGACGTTAAAAATTCACTTGAACATTTCTGGAATTTTTTATCCAGCTCTTGAATGTCGCGTTAAATAGCATCACTACGGGTACGGAAAGCATTAAAGCAGATGCATTTCAGCATTCAAATCTGAAACCGCAATATGGATTTAATACCGGAATGGCAAGGCGTTCTGAATAAATTACGATGAGTTTTTTCAGCTCACTACGTTCATAGTAATAATAACTTCGTTCTGATAATATTCTTATCCTTTTACAAACGAATTATAAAAATTAATAATCATTAATAATATGTTGTTTCCACAGACAACCGCGCGCGGAAGCTACTCCAACCGATTTTAATATAGTTGAATATGAAGGATATGGTATTTTTTTAAATTCTTAAACTAAAAAAATCTTTCACTTATGTGAAAATCCTTGGAACATGAATTTACATAATTTTTTCAATGTTACGCGAAATAAAACTTGTTAGTCGTGTCGCGGCGTTCGCAGAAACAATTAGCACGTTATTAAAAATACCAGGTACTGTGACTAACGTAACGGGGAACTGTAATTTCGGGCTGCTCATCAAGCTAACAGCAATGCGGTGCTGATGGCGTACAACCACATGTCCCACATTATGGAACATAAAAGCACTCGCGCCTTTGAAATCCTTTGTGAAGCTAACATCATTTCACCATCTACTGAAACAGTACGCCACCTTTACGTTAAATCTACCCAACATTAGTCACAGCATTACTAAAACATTTGCAGTGGTGAGACAGTTTAGCGACAATCCAGCTTAGAATTCCCCATCACGACGAGATAAAAAGCATTTAAAAAAAAAACTTTGAATCCAGACGAATGGTGGCCCCTATCAACGGGTTAATGAACGTGCGACGAGCTTTTAGAGTTTACATTCACAGAGAAGTCTATTACTGAACTGTATCAGTAGTGTAACTAAAAAAAAAAATTAAAGAGATTATTGGTTCTCAATTCAAGTAAATCTGTATACATAATCCTCTGTACCGATTAATTTTTAAATTGATCTATGTAGTAGATCGCCGATTTTTTTATACTACTTGGCGACGAGACGAGCGAAACGTTCATCTGATGGTAAGTGATACACTGGACTACATTGCGCTCGTCTTCAAACATAAGATGTTAAGTCTCGTTACCCCAGTAATGTCACTAGCTTACATCGCCCTTCAAACCAGATCACAGTAATGTTAGCACACTACTTTTTGGGGGCCGAAATAGGAGCTGCTGTGATATCTTGACGGTCTGTAGCAACAGAGACTTACCACCAATGTATAATAACACTTCATCAAAATCAAAACAATCAAGATGACAATGAAATGATGATTAAATAAGGCAAATGTGTTTTTTATAATTATAAACAAAACCTTTGTCTCATTAATAATTTAACACACGGCACACGAGCAAAAGCCATAGATAATAAACGATCTAAATGGTTTAGCTTACTTGCGACCGTGTTCTCGTAACGTGGCTGTTTTTAAAGGAATATATAGGCTGTTATTAGGTTCACGCCTTACCATCACAGAACATATCACCACTAAGCCACCACCAGCTATCATCGTGGTGAAGCACTAAACTTTTTGACTTGAAAAGAATACAATAGCAATTACTTCACGATTTTTTAAAGTGCTTCACTTAATAGCTAAGGACGGTCACCATTTCCCGTTGCCTCTTACTCCACTGTAAGACTTGTTAATTAAATTACTAATTAATCAATTACAAAGCAATAATGAAGCGTGAAAATTAAGTAGAGTATTAATATTCACAATGCGTACGAAGTCAACCAGCTCGCGGTCTACTTTGCATACGGGACCGTTAAATTGAATTTAATTAGTGTTTGTTTTGTACGTACACAAATAATTGGTCATTTGATAGACGGTTCATGTACATACAAGATTAGTTAATTATTATTCATTTAGCGAATTGATTTTTTTAATGTATGATATACTGCGATTCGCTAATGAAATTCGTCCTGTATTATAACGGTTCACGATTTGATCAAGTTTTTTGCAGTTATGTAAAAAAATTTAAGATAATTTTGACACTGATATTTTTTTACATAACCTTGTTACATATACCAGTTTCTTTGCATTTTTAAAAAGTGTTATTTGATTGATTACTATGTGTATTAATAGGTAAGTTTAACACTGTTTAATTATAACAAATAATACTTTGAAGTGAAACATCTTTAGCGCTGTTGTGATTTGGAAATTCGACGGTAAAAAGAGACGAACATATTCATAAATCAGATTTAGCGTACAAGAGAATGAAGATTACAACAAGTATATAATAATTTTCATTTTTGTGTCTGTTTGTAAGTATTATTTTTTGTTATACATATGTGCATGCACACTTTTTTTTTATTTGCGTATTGCCGCGGACCTATAATGATGATTTTATTTAATCAGTTATGGAAAACAAAAAAATCTGTAACGTTTTGCCATTATACATACATCTTACTTACACAGGCTTCGTCGATATAACACATTTATAATAGCTTATGTATTTTGTTATAGCGATGAGAATGATGGTAACCTTAAAAGTTTTTATTAATTTTCTGACATGTATTACTCATTACCATTAATTAAATTTCCGTTTACTAGCATTGGTTCAGTGGAAAAAAAAAGTCAGCTACAGAGACATAGATCGCGTGTCAGCACGCTATGCAAATAGTGAACGCGCTTATCTAGCCTGCACTCATCCGAACGATCCACGCCGTTTCCACCTTTATAGCTCAGCTATACAAAAGCTACAATAGCATATGATTATAACGCCATATGACGTAACTATGTTGCCGAGTGGTAAGTGTACTTCTATCATAATTGCATAGAATTGTGTTAACATTCACATGTTTTTACCACGGAGCTTCCTATTTTTCAATTGGAATGAATGTACCGTTGGAACTTTTATTACCAGAAAATAACGTTTCGATTTAATTAACAATATCAAACGATAAATGGATTATTGTAGAAAATTAAATTTATTAGCAACACTATAGTAATATTAGTAACCAGATATGAAATCAACTATAACCAACCTACCCGAATTTTCTTATAAGTTGTACTTTGACACTTATGTATAAACACTAGCCGTAATATAACATTTTCTGAATCGATTCTTTTGTCTTCTATCTTAACTCTTGTCTTTTCTCGTAAAATCTGTGTGTTATCTCTTCTTCTATTAGTTTTGTTAATAAATATAATTTTTTACTGCTGGTGGGTCTCAGTTACCGGTGACCGCCTAGCTAAGTACCACCGCAGCTCCTATTTCTGCCGCCAAACAGTAGTGTACAAACATTACTGTGTTCCGGTTTGTAGCGTGCTGTGAAGTAGCGAAATTACTGGGGTAACCTAATGTCCTAAGGCGATGAGCGCAATGTGGTGCAGTGTATACAATCTTAATTATACAACTGCGTTATTATGAGCAAGCGTATCTTTCATTTACCATCAGGAGAACTTCTCGCTCGTCTCTTCGTAAATTGTGCGGTCAAAAGTAAATTTAATCATGTAAAAGTCGTAACTTCATCAGCTAAGCAATTCTAAAATCGTATTTGTATCGAACATTCGCCGTCCGAGCGCCGCCGGCTCATTAAGCTGCCGTCGGGGAAGTAGTCATTAAAAAGTGTGCAGCAATGAGCAATTTCCGTCGGCCAACTCCCAGCATAGAAGAAAGTGGAGCGTGGCACAAGCTGCTATTATCTGCACACAACATTCAACACGCCTTACATATATATACATTGATCGACTATAATGATAATTGATGACCATTTAATAAATATAAACAAAATCATTGTCTAAAATAAACTGCATGTCTTGTCTCTATCACCTGATTGCATCAGCGTAAAGGAGAATGATGCGCTGAATTAAATAATTAGTAACGCTGGTAACTTGTAAACCGGAAGAGCTACATGGATACTTTTTCAGGATGAAATGAAGTACAGGATAAGGAGGTGAGAAAATCAAAATTAAATGTCTATAGGACTTGCCGTTAAGGAGATATGAAAGTTCAAAGTTGGCATTGTGGAATAGCGTGATAAAAAACAAAAATTTCACTAAAAATTTAACTCATGACCTCTGTGGCCAAAGCATGAAAATTTTCCCTTAAACCCTTCCGTCACATACTAATCTTGTAAGGTTATAGCGACACGGATTATAAGACGACGCACACGTAACCTTTTCGGCTTGTTTTAACATTCACCTTATGTTAAGTGGTACACTTGCCCATAACAACGTGTCGCTATTTAGGATATTATACACTGCACCACATTGCACTCGTCGTCTCAAGACAAGGTGTTAAGTCTCGTTACCCCAGTAATTTTACTAACTACAAACCCATTAAATCGGAATATAGTTATGTTTTCACATTACTAACAGAAAAGGAAGCTGTGGTGGTACCGACAGAACAGAGACCTACCACCAGTTAATATTAAACGCCTCTCCTGGTTTAGATGTCACTGTGTTGTAGAAGAAGAATTGTTATTAAATACTAACTTAATGAATTGTTATTAAATCTTACTATTCATGGGCTATCTGTAACATGACAAAAATATCAAAAATAATGGACACTGGTGCCCAGCTGAAAATGTCTTTCAATTGGGATGATGATGATGCTTCAGCTTAATTCACCACTTCTTTAATCTTTAATTACGTTTCTCATTAAAACATATACAGACACAATTATTTAACATGTCACGGAATTGAGTTAAAAAAATACTATATTACTTTTACTTAAGTTACAACCTCGTTATAATTAGCAGAAAACTTAAACAAGACAAACATTTTATTAAAAAAAAAACCGGTACATTTTAAGTGGCTGCGTTGCGTTATTTTTTAAGTTTTAGGCGTGAAATGTAATTTGCACGCTGGAGCACTTTTTTATGCAGGTACTTAAAAAGTTACGATATCACACCGTGCAGAAGTGCGGTGAGAAATGGCGGAAAGTTTTATGTACACAAAAATTATTCGTAACTTAGTATTTTTATGTTTGAACCCCAAGAATACTGAATGATTAATGATGAATTTTTCTAGACTAGTGTGTCTTACCACCTAGATTAGTAGTAGTCAAACACTAGTCTTCCCAAAAAAAAAAAAAAGAATATTGATACTAATTAACATAATTCGAAAATATTTCTCGATTTGGATTGATTAAAGTATGTATGTACAAGTTAGAGTTCTGTTATAATTTTTAATTCTGTGTAAAGTTTGAAACTTAGTCAGCTTTTTATAATCTTTTAAGTGATTTTAATTTAAATTGAAGAATTTGCTGTTGGAACTTCTCTGATGGATAGACGATATTAAAAATTCTTTGGGGACCATCGCTGAGTTTAGTCCATCAGTTGAGACTATCATGATGATATTTTTCTGGGCGTAGTTGTAATAAGAGTAACAAAAAAAATCTTATGAGTTTAAGCACGAGACAACCCTCTGCTAACTATCCAACTAATTTTCTCCCCTACTTCGTTTAAATGCGCAGTTATAACTTGCAGACTTTGACGTTACCCCTTTTTTAGTTTTTATATGGGTAGCCATTGGAGGAGCTGTTTCAAAAATTAAAAAAAGCTACTTTTACATTTTATGGGTGTGTAATAAAAATAGTATTCATGTCAAACTTGGGGACAATATCCAATGACTTTTATTATTCGGGCAAATGATTGACAGTATTACACATCATTAGGGAATAGGCGTGTCTATAAGTACCCGAAGGAAAAATAATATAAATTTTTAAGTACACTTTAAACCAAATAATTTATTTTTTAAAAAAAAAAAGTTGTTAATGTATGAAGAAAACATTAACCCTTTTTGCTTATACTCAAGTCAATAAAGATTTTAAATACGTATATCCTTTATAGGAGAAAGAAACTTAATTAAAGAACTCCGGTTAAGTTTAACGAATGTTATAAATCAGACACGTTACAGCTGCTAATGAATAATCCCAAGTTTAACTACTTGGCACTTTGTTTGAATAAATAATCATCGACAAGCGCCACCTGTACCTATCACTGTCATGTAAATAATATTTAACTGCCTTCGAAGTGCAGTGACTAAGCTTTATAATGCGAGGTTGTCTTGTTCGATTCTGAGGCGGCATGTGCGTTATGGATGATGGAAGGGTTTCCTCGAATCCATCCACCCAGCATATCCTCATATTGTAAATCTGCAGACAATTGCTACAACATGAAAGCCAGAGTATTATTAGCAAACACGACCTCATTGTCACTTAAAATCATGTAAAATTAAAGTCGTGTTAACCCATTGAAGATAAAAAATCTTTAACAATACCGCAATTAAAAACGAAATAACTTGATTCTAGTCAACGAACGTTCATATTGATTATTCATATGTAAATTTAATGATATGCATAGAAACTACATTACAAAAACAGTATGTTATGATGTGATCAGGAACTCACTTATATTAACTAATTCAATTTAAATTTAAAGCATATATTTAACCATTTTTTTAACATACTGTTGGTTAACTGTACCAGAATCATAATATTGCCGTTTCTAGGATCCATGTTTAACTGTCATTTAAGAGTATGGCAGTGCTGACTACTCTGGTTATTAGTATTCAAATCACATGAAAAGTTCACAAACCTCGCATCGAAAAAATAAACCGCGTCGAATACGTACCGTACCGTTGCGATTTTCCGGTACGCCCGCCGTAAAGGTACTGTCGCCTGCCAAATTATAATTTTTCGCTTAATGGCTGTGTAATGAATTTTTAATGCGCGGCTCTGATTCGCTCGCGTGGTTTTGGAGTAGTTGTCAGTTATTTACTTCCTTTCCCTGTGCGGATGCCTCACTTGTCATTTTGTTATTAAGAAACTTCTCTTAGACTGCTATAGAAGCACGACTTATTGCTAAATTAGAACGTCTTACTGATACCCCCTGAACTTATGCTACTACCGCTAAACAACCTTTTCGTGGTCCGATTAGACAGGTGATGTAGCTAGTGATTATTGAACTAACGAAGCTCGAGGATGCTGTGTATATCATCTTAACCAGCATCACATTATTATGGGCAGGTGTATCACTTACCTTCAAGTTAAGGTCTCGCTCGTCTCGACGAAAACAAAAAATGTGTACCAGCTTTTCTAAATATCTCTACTAAATCTTTAAATTAGGGACAACAAAAGAAGCGGGTCTTCTTTTAATTATTGTTATAAAAATCGTTGGGAGTTTTTATAATTAAGTTCTTAATGTAGGTCTATAAGCTAGCTATATTTATGTAAAATCAGATCGGTTTTGACATAGAATTGATCTTATTTCCTGAGTTACGAGGAAATCAACACTGTAGGAAATTGCATTCGCCTCGCAAACCATCACAAGCACGAATAGGGTAACCTCTTAATATTTTCTCTATTTGTCCTAAAACTTGATACAGATTAAGTATAATATTTCCTCATCATCGTCATGATCTATTTATGAAGTATATTATTTATTAGTAGATAAATAAATATATGTTTGAATAAAACTGGCTGTCATTTATGAACTGACCTAGATTTTATAAGACGGCTATAGTTCGTTTATGTGACTTATAAAGATTGATTATGATGAATTTAACAAGCGTCAAAGATCTGTTTACTTTTTTAAATTTTATCCTGCTCGTTGAATATGGAGTTCCTAGTAAGCTTTACGTTTGAAAACTCAATATTTGATATCACCTGCTGAGCTTGGTTGAAGTATTTCCGTCGGAATTCGACCTCGATCCGTCTCTCATTTAAATCAGTAAGTTCAATCGAAACCTAATTATGTTTACAAAATTTCTTTTATAAATATAAAATGAATACTAATTTGTTACTTATATTGTTCTCAAGTTTGATGTATCGAGTGGTCAGCTTAACCAACAGCAATTTATTGAGACAGTGAGTTTAACATTTTAATTTAGAATACTACATCTCATAATTAAGTCAGAGAATGTTCAAGTGTAATATCTCATTTCTTATTGCAGTCATCTTGCACTCGCAATCTGATATCCCGTGCAAAATTGCAATCTCTGGGGACGATGAGCTTCACGGAAATAGCACTTCTGTCTACTTCAGTTTTGAATAGTATCCTTGACTTTCAACTGAGGACACCTTTTACACAGATTTAAAAAAAAACTTGATATTTTTTGTTTATACTTTAGTATCTATTATTTTTGTGTAGTACTAAACTTTTTATATAGTATAAAGTATTAGGAGTGAAGAACTTTGCGAGAAGTCTTTGTCCAGCAGTGGGCGTCTATAGGCTGATGATGAACGTTTTTTTTTTATTTAACAAGACTAACCAGATATAAGGATACGTTGGCCTATAATAAAAAAAAAGTTGTTGAATCCAACATCATATTGTGCTTGTCGCAATAATTCCCTTTACCTCAGTAATTTTAATTAATACAGCGCCTTTCAAACTTTAATACACATAAAAGCATATAACGTATTAGCAATGTTATGAAACTATGAATGTTTAATCAATACAGCGTTTTTTTATCTGTAAGCGAAACTAAATCTTTCATTTACGTTTATCTTACTTTGCTTTAAACTTATTTTTTTTTTTCAGATTTACAAACATGTGGAAAACGTAAAAGGGTATACTCTCGAAAAAAGAAAATACAAATAAGGTAAGGCAAAATAATATATTACATTTGACTTATATAATCTTTAAAAGAGATTTTTGGTTACACAATGGCTATTTTCAACACAAAAAAAACTTTACCTATTTACAATTAACATAGCTCTTTTTTATGTTTTTTGTACAAATAACTTTCAATATCTTTATAGTCTGACTTTCATAGATTTTAAAAAGAAACGCCAAATATAAAGAATTCCATAAAATGTTTGAGAACACCAATCCCCGAAACCAATAGTTTCCGAAATCCAAACATTTGTTATTACTTGCTTCTAGATGGAATTGCTATATCTGCCACAAAAACAAGGAAGATGTAAAGGAGAAAGTTCAGAAGAAAAGAATTACCATCGCTATGAATTCTCATACAAAATATTTGGCTTTCACAAAGTTTACGAAATATCTTAAAGTCGGAATGTACGTTTACTTTGAGTAAAGAAAACAAGTGTTTCCCAAAAACAGTAATGTTAAATATTTTATCTCGCAGTTTATGTAAATTCTCACAATTAAGGAAACTACGAAAAAAAAATTAATATGCAGCAGATTTTTTACACAAAAAAGTGTTGTCACTTTATAAAAGTTTTTTTAAAAAATTCTTAGGACAGAGAAGGATATACTTTTTACTTATTGATTTTATAACAACAATTTAATAACTATATTAAAGAAAGACTTTTTAGGTTGTAAAACATTCGATCCGAAATTAACTTTTTACAAATATATGATAACTGATTACAGTTAATTTAGTTATTTATAAGTTAGATATAACTGAAATCATATATTACTACATATTTGTAAAAAGTAAATTTCGGATAGAATGCTTTGCAATTTAAAAAGTCATTCTTAGAAGTTTTAGTCTTAAGTTTAATGCATTACTATTAAGAGAAGTTATAAGAACCAACGATAACCAATGATACGTTATTCTCAAGTTTTATTTAACTGTAGGATTAATTTGGGTAAAACAATATGTCTAAATTCAGTTTGCAGTTCTCTCATTTCTTTTTATACACTATCACTGTCCTCTGCACTGGATATAAAAGCACCCCTGCATCGCACCAGCAAATCTACCAGCATCGCATTCAGTGATAACAAAAGTTCGCAAAACAAAGGTTATTGTACCGGGGGACAGGTTGCGAAGTCAATGTGTTACTCTGAGCATTACTCATCGCATCCCTACATGATCACCCGTTGAGCCCAAAGGCGTATCCTCCACCACGGAGCGGCCTCCGTTTACAATAGACAATGGCCTGATTGTCATTCCGGCTGGAGTCTACTACGGAAATGTATGCGTGTCGGCTTGTGTTACTGCACCGTAGAAACCATTAGGGTTGCCGATCCATCATTTTTCACTATTGATATAGTACATTATATTATTGATCTTATAAAATAACATGGACTTAACACGATAAAATACAACTGCACACTTTCGCAGAGTACAATAATATTCTTTTCAATTCATTAATACAAGACAAATTTATGCAACGGTAAGAAATATTTATGTTTGTTTAGTTATTAGTAAAAAACTTAAAAAAATATTTCACTAATCGTCGACAACCCTACAGCCACTTATAGTGGTTGGAGGAGAAGGAGATCGTAGTGCTGGTATCATTGGACATAGAGGGAGCCTTCGACAATGCCTGGTGGCCTGCGATACGGTGCAGACTGGCCGAAACTCGCTGCCCCGCGAACGTGCGGCGCCTGCCGACAGCTACTTGAGCAATCGCAGGGTGACCGTACGGTACGCGGGGGCGGAGTGGGCCAGAGAGACCACCAAAGGGTGCGTGCAGGGCTCCATCGGAAGGCCCCGGACCTTCTGGACCCTGCTTCTCAATCCGCTCCTGGAGGAACTGGCCAAGAGCGGGACACACTGCCAGGCGTTCGCAGATGACGTCGTACTGATCTTCTCGGGGCAGAGGCCGGGGACATCCAGCGTAAGGCCAATGAGGCACTCTCCCATGTTCACGATTGGGGTGTCAAGAATAAGCTCCGGTTCGCACCACACAAAACGAAGATGATGGTGCTGAGCCGGAAGCTCAAGTATGACACCCCAATATTGAAGATGGGGGGGGAGGCCCATCGAAGCGGGCCCGGGAGGTCCGGATACTCGGCCTCACAGTTGACGATAGGCTCACGTTCAACACGCATGTGCGGAACGTGAGCAACAAGGTCCAAGGACTCTATCGTCAACTGTGCAGGACCGCGAAAGTGTCGTGGGGGCTGAACTCCGAGGTGATCAGGACGAGTTGTACCTGGCGGGGTTTGGAGCCTATCGTGTTGTATGCGGCGAGTGCATGGGCGCCGGCAGCTAAAAGCTGTCGGTCCGAAGGCAGCTCGGCGCGGTTCAGAGGGGTTTCGCGCAGAAGATCGCGCGAACCCACCGGACCGCGTCGTTGCATTCGGCCCTATTACTTGCGGGCTGCTTCCGCTAGACCTCCGTGTCCAAGAAGCAGCCACCTTATTTGAGGTAAAGCGTGGATATTCCCGGCAAGTAATAGGAGACCGACAGCTGGAGGTACCGGCATGCTATAAGAGTCTCCCACACCCGTCTGGTCAGGTTGGTGTTGGAGTAATCCTGCCGGGAATAGTGCGGAGGAAGACCAACTTGCCACCTCGGCTGCCGAAATCAACATCTTCACCGACGGCAGCCGCATCGACGACAAGGTGGGCGCGGCGTTCTGCGTCATGCGGGGCGCCGCGGAGGCTAAGACCAAAAAGCTCAAGTTGGGCGGATTCTGCACCGTTTTCCAGGCAGAGCTGCTGGCATTAGCGGAAGCGACAGGGTACGCGGCCAGCGAGTCACCGCAGACCATCGCGATAATGAGTGACTCCAGGTCCGCCCTTGATATAGTCCGAAAACCTGACACCCTCCATCCCTTAGCGTTAAGAGTGAAAGAAAATATTATGAAAGCACGAGAGAAAGGGAAGGATGTCAGATTGTATTGGGTGAAAGCGCACGCGGGGAGGGAGGGTAATGAAAGGGCGGACCAGCTGGCCAAGGATGCGGCCCTGAAGAGTAAAAGGAGACCGGAATATGAGGACTGTCCTATTTCCTTCGTCAAGCGTCAACTCCGTTTGGAGACGCTTGACGAATGGAATAGACGGTATAAGGAAGGGAAGACGGCTTCAACATCGCGGATATTTTTCCCGGACGCCGTGGCGGCTTACCGGATCCTGCGCCGTGTAGAGCTGGACACGGTACTGGTCCAGATGTTCACGGGGCACGGGGGATTCTCCGAGTACCTACACAGGTTTAAACTCAAGGACAGTCCCTCGTGCCTCTGTGACCCGACGGAGGACCAGACCGTGCTCCATATAGTGACCTGCTGTCCCTTATTTTGCAGAGAGCGCTACGACTGCGAGATGGAGTTGGAGCAGGAGATTAGCGCGGGTATGATCGCCTCTCTGATGAGTGAAGACGCAAGTCGTCGCATATTCCTGCGATTCTGCAGGAATATCATAGAGAAAGTTATAAAGTGGAACAAAACATTAGACACAGAAGGAACATGATAGGAAAAAAATGGAAAAAGTATAACTGTGATAAAAATTGTAACTGTGATAAGGAAGTACTGTAAGCTGGAATAGGATAAGGAAAACAATCTGTGATAGTATGTAATATTAGGTATAGGAAAATTTTAAAATTGTTATGATTGTTTTATTATTGTTAATTGTATATTGTTTTTAATGTTTTAAAATTAGGAAATAAGAAAATAAAGAAAAGAAAAGTAAAAGATAATGTAAGATGATATAATGTAAAATGTGTTCTATTCCAGCATTGATGTTTACAGCTATGATGCAGTTATGTAGAAGCGATGACGGTGTCTTCACCCATGAGCGAGATGTATGTAAGAAGGAATGAAAATTAGAGGAATAAATGTTAGTAGAACGGTACGAAAGCGAGAACTGGTATGAAAGAACTAGGCCCTGACCCATTACACGCAGGGGGAATGTATAAAAAAAAAAAAAAAAAAAAAAAAAAAAAAAAAAAAAAAAAAAAAAAAAAAAAAAAAAAAAAAAAAAAAAAAACCCTACATTGGAGTGGTGCATAAAGCGCTACGAGTGCAGCGCGGCTCGTAGTTGGCACCAGCACAAGGCGGCAAGCATGATAGCGCCGCGAAGGAATCACTTCCGTTCCAATAACTCCTTACCGTTTTCGTTCACCTTGCATAAGCCAAAAGAAATGTAAAATTATGCAACAGGTGAACGATCATTGCATAAATCGTTTACAAACAACTATAATCTTTTTTTTTTTATACTATTTAGGCGACAAACAGGCTTGCGGCCCGCCTGGTGTTAAGCGGTGACCGCAGCCTATGACCGCTAGTAGCACCAGAGGTATCACCAGCGTGTTGCCGACCCTGTAGGAACCTTTTCACGCCCTTTTTGAATAACTTCATTTTGTAGCTCCTAGGGAAAGCCTCGGCAGGCAAGTCATTCCACAACCTCAGTGTTCTCGGGAGAAAGCACCTTTGGAACCGGACTGTACGCGACCATTGCGGTTCGAGGGTGTTGAGAATGAATTCCCTGCCGATGGCGAGAGGTGCGATGATGGAATGTGTCGAATTAATCGAATTTTTAATTAACAAAACTAAGTTTTAAATTCAATTACAAGTGGAAGGACTCTCTGTCTATAGACCGTCTAGGTAGGTACCACCGCAGCTACTATTTCAGCCGCCAAACTAGTGTGCAAACATTACTGTGCTCCGGTTTGAAGGGCGATGTAGCTACTGAAATTACTGAGGTAACAAGATTTAAAACCTTATGTCTGAAGGCGACGAGCGCAATGTGGTGCAGTGTATACCATCTTGACTAGCACCGCATTGTTATGAGCAAGCGTATCACTCACCACCAGGTGACCGTCCAGCTCGTCTAGTCAATTCGTTGAATAAAAAAAAACATGCTGGCGAGTTCGCAGATAAGAAAGACTAGGAATTACATGATATCTAGACCTGGACCTCATGCATTCTTTGTTTGTTGTAACGTATTTTCAGCGCTGTTATAAAGTTATTATGTCATTAATTGTTACACTAAGACTAAGCTTTAGTATTGAAGATCGTAACTCCTTAGTGATAACCTGCTTCTTATGTAAGTTAGCTCTTACTGTTTTAGTCTTATGTATTGCCCCTAGAGATGTATTTTAGATAAATATATCAATAATGCAAAAATGTATCTAATTATGTCTGAAAATACGCAACTCGTTAGGTCACTAACCCTGCACGGCCTGGCGCCTGAAACGCCACTCCCGCACCCGCTCAAGTGCGCCCCAGTTTATTACTTTCGTTACTTACCCGTTCATTATATACGTTTTATTCACGAAATGAATAAACCATTTAACTGCTGCCAAATTCAATTCAATAAAATTTTATATCTAGGTAGAAAAGTGGAGTAGTTAAGGGCTGTTGAGTATTGGAATGATGTTAAGTTTTGGAGTTAGTATTTGAATGTAATTAAGTGATACGCTTGCCCATAACAACGCGGTGCTGATTAAGATTGTATACACTGCACCACATTGCGCTCGTCGCCTTGAGACATATATTAAGTCTCGTTATCCCATTTCAATAGCTCACATCGCCTTTTAACAGGGACACAGTAATGTTTGCATACTACTGTTTGTCGGTTAAAATAAGAGCTGCGGTGGTACCTAAACCTAAAAGTTAATCATTCAATAAATAATTCATCATCATAATTTATCATCAAACTGTTGAAAAGACCAGTGGATCCAGACTTCTGAAAAAACGCGGCGTAATCCGACAATAGTAGTCGACTATTCCACACACCAAAGTTTTATTATGTTTTGAAGTCGATGCCGGTTCTTGAAGCTTTGAATTAAAAAATCATGGATCGATCCTTGCCATCCTGAACTTGAAAAGTCCCAGGAAAATAAAACAATGTTCTGTCTTCCTTCTCGATGCCTATAATATAATATTCGACTATTGTGATCCAGTGAATCGGTTTTCATCGTAATCATTACCATCGTTGAAGAGCTTAAGAAAAATAATTCTAAAGGATAATCAAAATGAGTTTAATGTGAATTGTTTGCGTTCTTTGGTGCAATTGTAAAGAAGTAACAATAACAAGTGAAGATCACTTTATTACCATTTGAAAAGCCGCTTCAGTGACTCTCAATCTATAGCTCTAGCGTGAAACGCCTCTCGAACGCCACTCGAACGTTCACGACCTACTTCCTCCTCTCTTGATTAGTTCAACAGCCACCACTGGATTGCATATTAGCTTGTGTTTTATATCCGATTTTATTGCCACTGCTACAGCTATCAAACTTGCTATGCTAACGCAATCGTTCCACAGTATCTCTGTTGTGACCTATGGAAATATCAAGAATGTTCCTCTTAAATTGAATAGTTAACATAAGTTTTTTTTTTGGTGATAGTCCTTTGTTGCCGGAGACTGCCTAAGTACTGCAACTCCTGATTCCGCTGCCAAACTAGCGCAATCATTACTATGTTCCGGTTTAAAGGGTGTTATAGCTAGTGAAATTACTGAGGCAACGAGACATAAATTCTTATTTGCCAAAGCGACGAGCGCAATATGGTGCAGTGTATGTCATTCTAACTAGCGCTACGTTGTGGTCAGGCGTATCACTTACCATCGAGTATCTCTAGTCTTTTCGAAATCGAAGAGAAGTCGAATAATTCATCATCAGCTGATTGACGTCCGGTGCTGGACATAGGCTTTCCCCAAAGATCTCCACACCGATCGAAAAAAAATTATGGTAGTAAATAATTTAAGTTAACTATATCATGATGCCTTATGGATGCAAGAACATTGGTAGCGCTGTTTAAAAATTGTGTAGTTATAAATATTCACTATAGTTATAAACTCAATACCTAAAAAAAGCTGTTGTGCAAGATATTTTTATTCTGTTTTAGCTTTTGTTCAGAGCCTTAAGTGTACCAAAGTAAACAATAAAATGTACTCAAGCACCCTCGTCCTATTATTCTGTCAACGCCGGCTTTCCTCGGGCTCACTGTTTAGCTAATTGGGGCGCATTGTTAAGTTAACCCAATTTATTCAAGAGAACCCCGATAAGAAAATAATTTTAAAACGGAACAAAGAATAACTAGATGCTTAATTTTTTTCCCAAAGATTTTTTATGGCACGGATATTTGCAATAATCACAGACCTTGAATAATTCAAGACTTATTGCCCTCAGAAATTTGATCATAGCTAATAGATACCGTAAACTTGATTTACCTATTGATCGCTTTTGCGAGAGAGAATTTTACTCTCTCTTTAAATTCGTGTAGTCCATAGGAGACGAACTCTTTTTTAACGGATTGTACGAGTACGACAATCAATCTATATCCTTGACATAACAAAACCAGGTGAAAGGAATCCTGATGCAATATACCTAGCAGCAACAGCTATAACTTTCTTTATTAAGGTTTATATTGGATCACTCATTGACCTTTTGTACTCGTATAGTTAGTGGCGATCTTTGGAACAAGACTATACTATGTCCAGCTTTCAGTATATATTATGATTACAGTGACGTAAAAAAAAGTAATGTACTGATACTTTATAAAAGCAATGTTATTGTTTAACCAACTACACTGATGTTGACGTGTCTAGAATCTAGATCCTGTATCACATGTAATGGGTTTTTTTAATACCCGTTTTATCTTTTCGCAAAACTTAATCATTTTAAAAACTTGAATTTGTTATTAAATATTGTTTCTGAAATATTTCTTTTTAAGATATTTTTAAGGTAAAGGAAATTTTAATCTTCTCTTAATGTAATAATCACTCAAAACACGTTTACACTTTATGGTATTTATGTTATAACGTATTCTAACGTTCAAAAGTTTCGCAAATGAGATTTTTAATGGTATGAACAAGTTCGTTCTTGATGTTACTGCTAGGTCAAAGGTCAGCGGGTTTCTAGAGCGGGCACTCCGCAGTTCAGGTGTGACCCAATTTGAGGGTACGCCCGAAATGACCCGGAGTTGCTAGCAAAGGCTTTGCACTGTAACAAAATTGCTACATATTGTGTAGTTACAATGTAAACACTTTCATACTTAGTCTTGTTTTTATGTATTTATAGCTTTATGTATCCTTTACATAAATATGCAACTGTATTTTTCTTTATTTATTGATTACTTTTATTAATACATACACTAAACTCTGCCATCTAACAAACGAAGTTAATTAATAATAAGTTACTTTGAGAATAAATACATATATTTTATAATGGTTTGTACTAGTGCAACCATTTTAGATACCAATGACCTCTGAATTCGCATTAAAATTATTTATATAACGTTATCGATGAACGACCATAAATCTTAAGATGGTACGACTGCTGCAGCTCAGAGATAATACTTATTATTAAACTCTACTGTTTTAGGGTACTGTTCATATTAAATCAGAGAGAATCACAAAAATTATGATGTCCATATTTTCAATGAATGCTGTTACAAATATTATTAATACTAAAATAAACATTAAATAAAAATTGTATTGCAGTTTATAATTTTTGTTTAAGTACAACGAAACAAATACTCTACAAGTTTCACATCATGCGAATATTTGCGTATGAAATAATAAATTAAAAAATCTATACATGTAATCATGTATGTAAACTAAAAGCATTTGAGTTCAATAATTGTTGTCTTCTAATATGCTTCTAAAAAAAACTTTAATGAACTCCATCGCTACTGAATCCTTTGCTAAGAGCTCCCACTCGCTCTTCATTCTAATTTTTTGTTCATCGTACGACGCTAATAGTAGAGCAAGCAGATTTATTGCCTATAAATGTAACATTTAAATGTGTTCCCAAAGCCATTAATTATTTATCTTCTATCAAATGCCATTATAGCTATTTTCGTTTAAGAAATAACTTGTCACTCTAAAATAATATTGATTTAGATCGAAGCGCTTTTCAATATCCATTATAGACTTAAATTTTATTTGAAGATTAAAATTAATGTACTATTATAATTATTAAGTTATAACTTAAATTTATTAGATGGTAATTTATTCAAAGATTTTCCTGTTTTTTTTTTGTTAGAAAATACTCTAGAACAACCAAAAATAAGACGCATGCGTCGTCTTATTATCCGGGTCTCTATTACCTTTTAAGATTAGAATATGCCGGAATGGCCTAGGGTCCAATTTTCATACTTTGAACTCGAAGGTCATGAGCTCGATTCTCAATGATCTTTTTAATTTTTTGCTTTCCCCTCTACTACAGTACCTACTTCGACCTTTCATATCTCCTTAACTGGAAGAGCTATAGACTTTTTATGTCGGATTCTTCGTCTCCTTATTCTGTACTGCGTTTTATCCTAAAAGAGTACGCATTCATCTTTTCCAGTTTAAGTTACAAGTGTTACGGTGTATTCAAGTCTGCGCATCAGTCTCTTTTACGCTGATGCAATCAGGTGATAGAGACTAAAACTGCGGTAAAGTAAATATTGTCTCTAGTAAAGCATATACAATAGTATAAAACACGGTTGCAGTCTTAATTCTACGTTCGATGCATTACGCACTTGAGAAGCTTTTAGAGGCGTCAGCCATCCAGCATAAAGCAAACAAAAGAAAGTGCATCCAAGTAGGAATGTCGGAAATTCATCACTATGATTATGGCAGATTTTTAACTGTCGTAAGAAAAACTACTCTACTCTTACTACTCGTGTTATTCTTGATAACTTCTTAAGTTAAATGTAATTTTTTAAGAATATGTAAATGAGTAGACCTGTTACGATTTTATAAAAGAAAATTTTATGTTAATTACTGATCATGCATATTAAACTTTTTTATTTAATCAATTGAAATTAGTGTATAAAAGAAAATAACCTTAAACCTTGTAAACTGTTGTGATCACATATTAAAGCACAGGATGGTTTTTCATCAGTTATACTGAATTATTTTTTTCAATTTTGTCATCTTTAAATTTAGGTTTAATGGTCATTTGAACAATTAACAGTGATAGTTATAATGTAACCGTTATATCTATCACTGCCTACATCAAAATTTTCATAGCGAGCAACGTAAACAGTTATTGTATGTGGCATTGAAATGTGCGAGATAATCTTTTACAATTTCGTAAGGACGATTATGCGGGACAAGTGTCTGTTTGGAGTGTATTGTTTACACTTACCCTCTTCTTAACCCCTCCGTTATTAAACGTCAAGCGTCTGCGAAGTGAACACAAATACGAAAACGGCTGTAGAATTAAAAATGACTTCCTTTAAAAAAAAATTAAAAGAGTGAAAAGGGCAATAATTACAGTTTGGTTTAATATTATTACTATTTAAGATTATAGTTGTTTTAAGTACCAAATAATTTATTACGTCTCTGTTATCGGAGACTGTTTAAGTAGGTGCCATCGCAGTGACTATTACAATCGACAGTCAGTAAAGTGCAAAAATTACTGTGTTCCAGTTTGAACAGCGTTTTAGCTAGGAGAATTACTGGGATAACGAGACTTAACTCATGTCTTAAAGCGACGAGCTCAATGTGGTGCAGTGCATACCATCTTAACTAGCGTTATATTGTTATGAGAAAACGTATCACTTACCATCAGGGGAACTTCTCGCTTGTCTCATCGCCTTGTCTTAAACTGTCTTCATTCAAAAGCTAAGCACAAGTTAGCTAGACGGTTTATATACTACCCCACCCCCCAGCCTCCCAGTTCCTCTCGTGTCTGGCAATTTGCACTATAGTTTAAACAACTAAATTCCATCTAAAGCAACCGGGAATTTCATTTATGTGTTTATGCTGCTTTTCACTATATATAAGGCTTGTTATAAAATATCATATGAATATTATAATGTTAAAGAGAAGCTTGGTTATGTTAACATTAACAATGAATATGTTGCATTAAATATAGATAGTAATTGAAAATTCTAAAAAAGGACATGTTGATAAATCAATTTGAAATTCTGTCTTCGAGTTGATCTACAGCGCTTCCTTATACATGAAACGATAGTTTTATCTTTTTGATAAAGCGGAGTGCGTCGTGCTCTCGTAGCCTTTGTTCTTTAAGTGGTAGCTCGTGATTCGCTTCTATACTGCCTTAAATCGTGCACAATGAGGTGTTCCTGAAAGCTCGGCACATGCTACTTCGCTTTACCAAAGGGGAACACGCCGCTGCTAGTTCTTAAGCGTGAACCAAATTAGATGTTACGTAAAAATTTAATCTAAAAATCCTAGACATCTGATTAATATAAAAAAAAAACTATTTTATAAAAGAAAATAACCTTAACATTGAAAACTGTTGTGATCACCCATTCAAGCACACGAAAATCACGATGGTTTTTCATCAGTTATACTGAATTATTTTTTTCAATTTTGTCATCTTTAAATTTAGGTTTAATGGTAATTTGAACAATGAATAGTGATAGTTATAATGTAACCGTTATATCTATCACTGCATACATCAAAATTTTCATAGCGAGCAACGTAAACAGTTATTGTATGTGGCATTGAAATGTGCGAGATTATCTTTTACAATTTCGTAAGGACGATTATGCGGGACAAGTGTCTGTTTGGAGTGTATTGTTTACACTTACCCTCTTCTTAACCCCTCCGTTGTTAAATGTCAAGCGACTGCGAAGTGAACACAAATACGAAAACGGCTGTAGAATTAAAAATGACTTCCTTTAAAAAAAAATTAAAGTAATGACGGCAAGTAAAATAACTTATATTGTGCTATTATACTTTGATACAGGTGGTAGGTCTCTGTTGCCGGAGACCGTCTGGATGGGTACCACCGCAGCTCCTATTTCAACAGCCAAATAGTTAGCACAGTAATTACACTAGCTACAGCGCCCTTCAAACCGGAACACAGTAATGTTTGCACACTACTATTTGGCGGTTGAAATAGGAGCTGCGGTGGTACCCATCCAGACGGTCTCCGGCAATAGAGACCTACCACCTGCTGATTGTTTTTCCGTCTGTGCAATAACAAAGATATCACAATCGGTGTTCGCTAAAAATTAAAGTAATGACCGCAAGTAGAATAACTTATATTGTGCTATTATACTTGATACTGGTGGTAGGTCTCTGTTGCCGGAGACCGTCTGGGTGGGTACCGCCGCAGCTCCTATTTCAACCGCCAAATAGTAGTGTGCAAACATTACTGTGTTCTGGTTTGAAAGGCGCTGTAGCTAGTGTAATTACTGGGGTAACGAGACTTAACACCTCATGTTTCAAGGCGACGAGCGCAATGTGGTGCAGTGTGTACCATCTTAACTAGCGTCGAGTTATTATGGGCAAGCGTATCACTTACCATCAGGTGAACATCTTGCTCTCGTCGCATAGTAGTAAAAAAAAAGTTTTACTTAATGTTTACATACAACCGGTTTGTCTTCTTCTATATTCAGTGTTTTCTAAATCTTGTAAATTACTATACATACGCATTAATAGTTTGTAAGATTTTTTTTATCGACAATTAACTTACACTTGCATCTTATTTAGGCTGTGAAGCGTGCTTACTCAGAATACTCAGATTCTCATATGTTCACAGTAGGAAAAGAAACTGCAGAAGATTTACACTGTAAAAGTAGTAAATAGTCAGACGGGTTTGGAACTACCTTACTACATACCTGGAATCGAACCCGGAACCTCCCTGTTACAAAACAAGCAGTTAAAAATCAAGTATAGAATACTCTTTAGTATATTCTATATTTGCACAAACACAAAACAATCTATAAATAAACATTAGTACTAGATCGCGGGTATAGTCTAATTACCGACCTCATTAATGCATCAAAATCGCTTTTAGTACGTCATTACTACTCAACAGTAATGTCAAGGGTTAAACGCTTTATTCAATCTGCGGACGCTCCCGTTTGTCTCCATTAGCTGTTTACATTACAACAAAAATAATCGCTTCCATAATAGCAGTACATTTCCATCTCTATTGTATCACATTAAGAATGTAAAAACAGACAAAAAATATTTGCAGACGTCCATCGAACAGTTGGGATGTGGGACGGTCCAGGACCAGGTTACTTTTCTAGGCCAACAGACAATTCTGTGAATCAACATAAATTACAGTTTAACACGGTCATGTAATTTGCAATGAAATTTTTGAGCAGGGTCTCAATTAGTCACTTTTTGCTATATCCGTGCCACAGCGGCAAAACACTTACATTTCAAAACGAAAGTCCTTGGTTCGATTCCAGGAGTATAGACTTTTTCAAATCTGTCTGCTAAAAGCATTTCAGTTCCAGTCGTTGACATATCAAAGCAGGAATATAGCTTAGCCTATTACAGATATTGCTATTATTCCCTAGGCTTTGTTCTATTGTAACTTTAAGTTTATAATGTTATGAAGACAACTTATGACATTTGAACAAAGTTTCCTGTAAACAATTGTCATTACAAAAACGTTTAAATTTCGACACATATATATCAACATTCATTCAACATATTTTAAAAACCAGTTTCAAAAAAACAGCTTCAGTTTTTCCACATTCAACCACAGTTCACTCCTGAATCCCAATTAAACTTGGAAAAACAACAATTGTAAAATTTTAAAAATGCAGCGCATTTTTTCAAAAACCCTGATTGTCCATTTCACACTAGTTCAAAATAAAAACGCTTCGCCGTTTGCATTTTATATTCATATAGCTTGAAAATGTTTAATCGCTTAGCAAGTAACCAAAGGGAATTTTCAGTATTTACTAAACATGAAAATCATTTAGTTTAAATAAGGAAACTAACTACAACTGGTACTAATAAGGCCCTTTGATATTAAATTTTATTTAAACTTTGTATTATATCTACTGTAGTCGACTCAATTACTCAAACAGGGGAATCACATAAATTATCACTATGACTACTCAATACATAAGAGCCGTGACTTGAACCCTAAACTTCCACCCCGGAGATACCGGGTTCTAATCCGGCCTGCACCAATGAATTTTTCAATTAATGTGCAGTAAGTATAACACCAACTAATATCACGTGCTTTGACGGTGAAAGAAAACATCGTGAGGAAACCTGTATATCTATGTCATGACCATCCGTGGTCAGACTATGAAATGGAGAAGGCAATGTCAAACCACTCCATTGTAACTGACAAGTAAATCGTCGTGTGTTTCATTACCCATGATGACCACGACCCTCAGTCATGAGGAAATACGACTTAGAACTCAATAAATTAAACAAATTAGTCGACATAATATCCTTGCTAATACCTACCCAACATAATACAACATACCATTGTGTCATATGCGCTGATTTTCCTCCCTCTTCCCATCCTCTGCAAATAAGAAAAAAATCTACAGGCTCTTCACTTCATTTTTTGTCATGGGTTTACGTTTTCACTTTTCTGCTGCAAGTACTTTCGCCGCTCGCACTTTACCATGTATGCATGTTATTCAGAACAAGTTTTCTTTTTGTACTTTATAACTACTGCGTTATTCTTAGACCAAATAGAGTGAGACTCTTTTTAACATATTATTAATGTATTTACTAACGAAAAAAGATACTGACAGAGTTATCTACGTGTAGTTGCAAAGGAGAAAAACTAGGAAAATAAATCATAACTCTTTTGTAGTAAATATTCTCTTGTACATTCTTGCGTCGATATAATCTATCATTGCTCTTTATTTACTTAACGAGGCGTTGATACGAATGAGACGTTCACTTGATGGTAAGTGATACGTTTGTCCATAACAACGTGGCGCTAAAAATGGTATACACTGCACCACATTGCGCCCTCCTTACGCCACTCATATTAAACAAAAAAGAAGAATCAATTATTAGACTCATGCCGGATTACCTTTCTTTTTTATCTATGTACTTATCTATAGTTAAAAATGAACTGTTTTTTTTTTCTTTGCATCCCTCTGCGTGTGTTCAGTCAGGGCCTGTTGTTGTCATACCAGTCCTCGCTTCCATTCTGTTTTGCTAACTTTCATTCTGTTAATTTACTTCTTACCATTCATGCCTCTCTCTGAGTGAAGACTGTAGTCTATTACAATCTTTTGTATTTTTAACCTGTAGGGGATCTGAAAAACGTTTCATAAAAAAATATCTGAAAACAATTAATTATTAATTAATCGACTGTTAAGCGAGGATCTCTAAAATGCATTCTCCTGAATTTGGTCCTAAATGCAACCTAGGCAATCGGGAAAACCCCTAATGATTTAGTATCAACATAATGTAATAGCTTATGTCTATTATTTTTCAATAAATTTTATTAAAAAATTTCTAGTTTTCGATACAAAGGAATTCCCAACTTTGAAGTCAATTCAATACTAGTAGTGTATGTGTTCATGATATAAAATTAATTTAACGTATTAATGAATATATAGACGATCATTCATCTCTGTATGTAATCAATTATAAATACCATAGTATCGATGATCATAAATAAGATTGCAAAAATATTTTTACTTTTAATATAATGTTATATTAAATTAAATTCTATGTAGTCTAACACTAGGTTCAAAACCGTTCAGTTAACTGTTGGCGGAATCGTTATTTTTTATTACACCGCACCACTGGAAGTAACGAGGTAACATTATTCTTGTCAGCAAAAAGTAACAAAGTATATTTCCAATTTATTTTTTATAACATAAATTTTTTTTGATGTAAACATCTGTTTCGATTTCTCTGTCTCGTTAAATTACAAAAAAACACCGGTGCTGACTCTGCTTCCGGAGACCGTCATCGCCGAACAGTAATATCTAAATATTACTGTATTCCAGTTTGAAGGATGTAGCTAATTAAATTCCTAGGATAACGGTATTTAATAACTTATGTTATGAGTTATTTTTTATTTGACGAAGCGACTAGACAAACGAGACGTTCACTTGATGGTAAGTGATACGCTTGCCCATAACAACGCGGCACTAGTTAAGATGGTATGCTCAGTACCACATTACACTCGCGACCTTGAGACATGTGTTAAGACTCGTTAACTCCGTAATTTCACTAGCTTGGCGTCCTTTAAACTGGAATACAGTAATGTTTGCACACTACTGTTTGGCGGTTGAAATAGAAGCCCCAGTGGTACGTATACGGTAAGGTAACTTTGTTATGGGCAAGCGTATCACTTACCTTTATATGAGCGTTGTACTCTTCCCGTCTGTTCGTTGTATTACTATAGAAGTCATGTAACGGGTTTATGATTATTTGCTTTTATGGTACGTGCAGTTAATAAGACTTAACTATTAAGTTGAACATGAAATAATACATCATGCAGCGCATAACGCAAAAAGTAAACATTTATCGAACCATTGCCGCAAATAATTTACGATAGCCATCATACAAGGCAACGCAATGTGGACCTGCTTCCTTATTGTAGATTTTAATGCCCTTTTTATACAGCCATCGCTATTTATATACTACTTACATATTATACAACGTGAACGCTTTAATTCCTGTTTAAAATATCTTGAATCCAGTTACCGTTTTTAGTAATTGTTGCTTTGTCGAAAGAAATTTCTTCGCGCGGCAAATAGACGCTTAAAAACCAGTCTCAACGAAAAATCGTAGGCGGAAAAGCAATCATTGTATGTTTTCTTTCTTTTGGTATGTCATTTTTTTATGACACTGTGGTAACTGTTGTCTGGTTAAATAGGATAAAAATGAGAATTTTTACTATCTCTAAAATTGTGTGAACACAAAATCAAATAGGGAATTTTTTGCCGTCGCATACATAGAAGCTGGAAACTGGGACATCGGCCAGGTATAGCCCGCAGGTACACGATATGGAAGTAATGCTCTTATAACGCCATGCACACTGAACACCACTAACCCAGTGCAGCAGATAGATTGGAATATTGGATTTTACCTGCTAGAATATTCTATCAACCATTACTACTTTAAATATTGTATTAGGAAGTTTTCGTTTCAATATAGTTTATTTCCGATTATATTAAGAAGCTGCAAAAATCGGTTTATTATCCCAGTCTCTATTTCATTATTAGATTAGAAAGTGCCGAAATGGTCTAGTCGCTAATTTTCATTTTTCATGCATTTAACTTAAAGGTTATGAGTTCGATTCTCAGTGAAACTTTTCTTTATTGCGTCTTTTCTCTTTCCACAGCGCTAACTTTGATTCTCCATATCTCCTTAACCGGAACAGCTATAGATTTTTTTATTACGAATTTCTCGTCTCCTTATCCTGGTCTTCATTTTATCCTAAAAGATTATCCATGAAACTCCTCCAGTTTAAACGTTAAAAGCGTTACGGTGTTTTTAAATCAAAGAATCTCTTTTGCGTCGATGTTATTGGGTAGTAGAGAAAAAAATAAAAAAAAAATGTAAAATTTACTTTGAAAAAAAAAACACCACTTTACGATGTATTAAACTGCCATTTTAAACCGTGCTCTTAACAATTACGATAAATTGACTCTTAACTAGAGTTGCTCGTTACAGGTTATTGAAACTGCCATTTGTAATCTACTTACTGCCGCCAAATATGGTGTAGCGCGGAATGGTGCAAAATCGCAAACCTTTGTTGCAGCATCGCGTCTCCACGTGATCTGCAACCTGTCCGCTTATTAGAGACCGCAATTGCTGTAATTCAATCCGCGCTCATGCTAATGACCACTTCCGTCCAATTATTGCCGACTCTTTACTGTTACCTCCTTTGGCTCGTGCAAATGACACTGCTTATAATGAAACAGCCAAAAATAGTCACTTCAGTTTCTAAATTCATGTGATCACTGCATCATTACATAGTTAGTAGTCATTAACGCAGAAAAGGTGTAATGATATTCATTGAAACATTTACTATTTACATAATAACTAATGACCACATAGATTTTGTAAATTTCCATTTCTCTTTTCTTCTTCGCTGCACTCTTGACAGAGTGACCATGGTCATTTTAATAGTAGTGGCAAGTTTTACAACCTTTTGTTATTGTTCATTTCTCTTTTTAAAAGCGGTGTTTATGAAAAAAATATTAGGAATTTTTCCACTAACAAATACTAAAGACTTAACTATTCCGTTTTAAACCAACTTATATTTTTAAATAACATATAAATGTAAAATACACTAAGCGGCAATAGCACTACGCAACTAAATCATATTCCCTTCACTAATCAAAGCCTTTATCGGGTATATTTTTCTAAACATAATAGACATACTAAAATAACAACAATATCCTTTTTGAGTCGGGAACATACGTACAATGATTAATTCCTTAGGTCGAGCCATAATAATTCATTTTAAAAATAATCCTATAAATACATCAGTAGAAGCTTTAAAGGAATTAATAACTCGTGTCGCGGAAGCCATGTTTCCGTCAGCATTAAAAATGCGGTTGTACTATTTAGGTTCACCATTTAAAGATTTAGAATTTTTATATTTATAACAAATATAAATTTTTGTCGCTTCGTTTTCAATTATTCTAGTCATACACATTTCTTCGCTGTTATTTACATTAGTATTCCTTATTAACGTATTGTAAATTTCTATAGAATGTACATTACTTGATTATGCAATAATCTTATTTAACATTATACAATTCTGAATGCATTGTAACCAGTTTTAAAAACTGAGAAATAAGCCGGATAACTGCATACTTAACCGCGAAGTATCACACCACAAAACCACGGGACCGGGGATATAAAATTTAAAATCGTTACACATTTTTTATTCAACAAAGTAATATGACTGCTCACGACACTGAAGAACCTTAGAACATGATTGATCTCATCATGTTTACATTCTATTCCTAGATATAAGAAATTTTCATTTCGACAAACTCTCACTTAGACGGTCATCTCGTGAGAGATCTACCAATGATACAGAAAATTTCAATCAACATCAACTTTTGAGCCTGCCACAGTCATCTGCTGGACATAAGTCTACCACCCATTCGATTTCCAGCGCAACCAGTCCAATGCCACATAAAGAGTCTATTAATTTCACTAGATTGTCGATTAATACATAGGTAGTCGTACACGTTTATTTAATGGTAAGTGATAGCCATAATAAGTCCGCTTAACCTAGTAAGTTCACTAGCAAAACTCTCTTCGTACTGAAACACAGTAATGTTTGCGAATTGTTCCGCTGCAGAAACAGCAGCTGCAGTACCTATTTAGACAGTCTCCGGCAACAGAGACCTGTCACCAATAAAGCTTGCTTGGACTCCTCTCGAGGGTCTTTCTTCTCCATCAGCCGTCCGATCTTCGCGATATCAGCCTGCCTATTACTACTTCAGCTTACTGGTCCGCTACCACAGCAACTTTTGCCCTTGAGATTTTTGTATTCATTACTATCTATACTCCTTTTTATTTCAAGTTTTATGTTGATAGAACATCTTGCTTCATTTTGTAAATTATACGAGCACAGCCAATGTTTATTATGACAAGGCGCACATTCCTCTGATCTTTACTCCACACGTTGCGATCATAACAACATCCTTAACCTATAATCAAAGCATTCTTTTTGCTTCGAGCTACTCTGTCTGAGATGAAAACTGCCAAGTTTTCACACTTCGACCTTATTTATTCATAGTTGTAAAGTATATGTTGAAAAAGTTTTATTGTTGAACATTTCAAAAGATATGTTATTAAGACTTGCTTTAGGCGATTGGCTCATAGTGATCTACGTTACAAATGTCGACGTGGGCTACAGATACATAAATGTGTACAAAGCACTATTTCATCCATTTATTACATAGCTATACGTTGGTTACGTATTTTGTATTAATAGGTATCTGAAAATCGTGTTGGATAATACTCGTTTACGATGAAGAAGTTCATTTAAATAACTTAAAGATTTAAAAAAACGACAATGTCAGTAAAAATTATGTTATTAAGCGATCCTTATTATTTTATGCTTCCACTCACTAACATGTTATAAAATGTTGCCAAAAAAAAAAACTGAAAGGTTTTTAATATCTAAATATAAGTTTGTTACATTGCACTTTTACATTTTCAGACGCGATCCTTAATTAATATTGTCGTGACAAAAACTCGTCGCACCTTTTGCTGAAAGTACAGTTCTTAAAAATGAAGAATACGAGAATACTAAAGATATAGAATACAAAAGAAGAAAAAAAGTTCATTCTTTGAAAGAATCTGACTACACCAGTATTGTTTCATGACATTCAAACATATAATTATCAACTATCGATTAAGACTGCCTTCAGTTTTTATTAAGAAGTCGGTCAGACTCAAAAGGTTTCTTTTAAACTAAAACCTCGCAACGTTCGGTTCTTATCGGAAATTAACTGATTGCTTCAAAGAAAACGTCAGACGAAATGCGCTCCCGAAATAGCATCACATGCTCCGCGTCCCGCATTGTTTTCCACATTAGGTTAAGGAATGTCTCCTCTCCTCTGTCTCTGTGGACAAGGAGCGATAGTGATGGGATTTTTCACATCCTAAAAACAATATTACGATAAATTTCTTTATAAACAAAAATTTATGTTATTTTTCCACGGAGGTGTTCATAAAGTAAACCGTGTAACTCGCGTATTAGACGGTGGTCCACTTCGTCATAACTAGATGACAGATGACGCTGCAACTGCATTAGTAGATGACCTGTTTAAGATTCTTCTTAAAGTGCATAAAGAAGTTTGCCGTAATTTTCACGAATTTTTGCTTATCTTGAGCGACACGTTTAATTTTGTACGATATAACATAAACAACAGACCATGCTTTGTCACCATTTTTAAAATGAAGTTATTGTAAAAATTTAAAACTTTTTATTAACTCCTATTGTGGTCTACTTAAAGGTGATTGTTTTGGTTTAAAGTAGACCCTGTTTCTCCTGAACCAATAGGTTGTTCGTGTATTGCGGGTACATCACTGATCTTGCACGCGCATCGCTCATCTTGCGCGCTCACGTCTCCACAGCCTACTCCAAGAAAACAACCTGTATAATGTATTGCGTTATTAAACTTACTGTATTATTCATTGGGATGCTCCTTAAGATGCTTCCCTCTTACTGTTCTTTAAACATTTGAATTTTAATATACTGTCAATAGATTCGACATACGGCTATTACTTAAAAACGTAGGCTTGAATGTATGATAGCAAACACGGACATAACTTCATTTTAACGAAACGGAGAGTATTTTTTCTCTTTAACAACGTTATAATACCTTCATCGACATTTTACTGACTTAAATCAAGTTAGTGGAGCTTGTGTGTCACGAATGTTTAACCTTAGCGCGTTGTCTCAGACATTAGACTTTCGTTAGTCAATATTTCCTCTTCCTGTTATGTTCGATAAGCCGAGCAGTACCTCGTTTCAAGCAGCCAAATGCATTGGCTGCGTCAATTTAGACTTCCTATAGTTATTCTAACGAGCTAAGGCCTAACTAAATGGCGCTTCCTGTGCTTATATTGCGGATATCAATAACGCAATATATCTATATTATAATGAATCATTGTTTTATATTTATACATTGCTCGTAACTGATTTTATGTTTGGGAGTATATAAAACTTATTCGAATTGTATGTTTTATGTATATATTGAAGATATAGCAAATAAAATGAGCTAACAAGAAATATACAACACTGTGAATGGTTTATAGAAGCTTGTTTGTTTATTCGTAGCATAAATAATATGGGAAAAGTTTATGATAACGACCTACCTTTATTTCGTCGATCGTGAGGCCATGATTTGAAGAGTTCCCCAGGGAACCGGCTCTTGACGCTCCGATGCGTTTGACTGCAACGTGAATGATTCCTTTGTTCAAATTCCTTCCGGATTTCTTGTAAGTGATTCAGAGGGCAACAGACAGGAGGGGCGTCCGCCATCCAGAACTAACACCTTCACTCCACGTCATAAATGTCTACTTGAAGGAGGATTCACGCTTTAAACGTACTACACTCCGCATATTACATACTTTTCTTAAGTATATTCTTTGCATATATTAATAAGAAACTGTTATTATTAACTGCAACGAGCGGCTTCTAAGTCGTAAGTTGGAAGTAAACCTTCCGACTTTCTCGCTTGTTAAGGCGATACGAAACATCATCATCATCATCATCATCATTATGAGGTGCCTTCTTCAAACTGAAGTTTGGCGGTCGGATTGCGAAAACCTTTCCGATCTCATACGAAACGTATACGCTTACTGTCTAAACATCTAGTCCTCATTAAGACAATATGGTGACCTTCAAAGAATGACCGCAGGAATGGTATTATGAAAATAGATTAATAATAAGAAAGTATTTGGACTTGAAATAGAACCAGAGACTTCCGTTTTACAAGACTAATATACCAGCCGTTGCGCCATAGTTGATATCTGATTATATGGATAATAACCTATCGACTTATAAGTAATGACGCTTTTATGGTATGATTATAGAGTTCAAAACCCGTTAGCCTCAAGCCTTAAAAAGACCTTTGCATTTTGATTCTTTTTCAGAGATGGGCATAATAATCAAAAGCGCTATAAGCCACGTGGTTCATACGCACCTTACAAATTAGAATCCGTCTTCATTATCCTGAATCATCTTTCAGTCGAAACAAAAAAAACTTAAATGAGTATGACAATTGTTATGAAGGCCGTATGTGTTTTTATTTTATTACTGAATCACACCATAATAGATTCAAATTACATATGACACATAAATAAATTAAAACATTACAAAAAATGAGGTATTTTTAAACCTTTGACACATTAATACAAGCAACAATCTTTCCACACAACACAGGACTAAAACTTACAGTAACGTCGTTATTCACAAGCTATAACTAGTTACAACCAGATGCACGTCCGTCCCGTTGCTTCACAACAAAAAAACAAAAGAATTAAACAGAAAAAGATCAATCTAAAAAAAATCGATAACATATGATCGTAGCTAAAATCAATAGCTCTATTTAAAAAAACAACAGCTCTACTTGCTCATGTTTTGTCGCGTGCGCAATTGGAACCGATTGGTGCGCGATGAAACAACTACGATACTCATACACCCATAAATATCAGAGTTGTTTTTTTACGTTTTACGTTACGGTGGTTTTATGTAAGTAAAGTAAAAAAACTACACTTGTATTGAGCACATTTGCTTTGTAGATAATTGCATCGATTAGCAGTCGTTAAACTTACGTCTTAATTATAGAGAAGTAAGATTAACGATATTACTTGTATCTACATCTACAAGAAGTGAAGGAAATAATTTGTTGCCTTTTCTACAACAGATAGATAGATAGATAGATAGATAGATAAAATGGTTTATTTGGCCATGCAGTACAAATATACAGAAACAAACAGATACAATGTTTATATAGGGTGTATAAACGAAAGCACATTAACATATCTATATTTACAAAAAATTTTTGCTGTAAGTACTGCAATGGTGCAAAAAGGCCGTAGCTCAGTGCAAATGTTGCTACGGAGTAAGCAACGCACTAATTATATAATACTAATAAGCACTAATTATATAATACTAATAAGCAACAGATAGCTTTTTTACAGATTATTCAGTTACCGTAAGAAATGTTTAGAAGCAATATATTATTTGATTAGCAAAACCACTTTATAATAATCTTTAGTTACCATCAATCGCTGATCGATGACTTCGAACAATACCTATTTCTGCTTTCAAAGCAACAGTATTATTATGTCGGCTTGGAGGTAGCTGTAGTTAACGAAATTACTATGGTAACAAGCCTAACATTTCACATGACAAAGAATGGGGGGGGGCAATTAGTTACCATGGTAACATTCGGCTCTTAGAAAGATCCAAGCGCCGAATTCTTTTAGGTAAATATACAACTTATCTAATAAATCTTGCTCCTCTTTTCGCTCCGTAATATAAAAACATCTCAGCTTACACATTAAATGTAACAATTCAACTCTTAAGTGTATCTTTAATTAATATCCTAACATATAGATAAATAAAATTTAAAGGTAGTGATAAATATTTAACTACCAACCTCTTTATAAGGCTTCAAACTGCTACCTAAGAAGAAGGCGCGAAATGTGCGAATACTGACAAAAGGCTTCACGAAATACTAATTACGAGCTCCGTGTTAGTTCATGTTACATTAGGGTAGCCATTAAAAAAACTAATACAGTGCCTTGACGTTCTAATGTATTTGTTAAAAACGTTTCGAAGATTATTATTAGTTATTATATAGTTAAACTTTTTGTATATGTAATAACAAAATGTAACACAGCTATTAAGGTTTTCTACACCCACACCATTCCCTCTTTAGACGGGTTCCACAGATTCCTTTACATCAGTTACGTACAAGGCCTGTCCGCCCACGTTGTAGACGACGGTCTGCTTGTTTACTTCATTCAGCTATGCTAATCTTATTTATTCAATGAAAAAAGTCGTAGACATTTTTAGGGGCCTTACAAAAGACCTTAGGCGCTTAAGATCAAATTTATATTCATAGTTACTCTTTTATTAATGAACAGTATCATGCAACAACCAAATGATATAAACATACTTATCAACTCTTTCTCGTCTATATATTAAGTTAGCCACTGCTGGGACTCGAGGCCTTTCCTTCGTAAAGCTATTATTTATAGGCCATGCAGGTTTCATCTCAATGTTTTTTTTTTCACCGAAAGCTCAAGCTCAGTGAGGACCGTACCCGAACATCTATGATATAACTCGTGACCACCTTAAAAACTGAGCAGGCACTTCTACACATAAAGGTTATTACTTACACTTGTAATGAACTGTAGATATGTTAATTTTTTAGGATTCGTGATTAGTTACAAGAATATAATTTTTTTTTCAGAAATCTGTAACTAGAATCTTATTTAAACAATTATAAAGTAACATATTTTTAAAAAGTTGAAAATTTTCTTACAGTTCAAGTTCTTTCATAGAATTCTCAAAATAGAACCCATATTTAAAGAAAAACTGCATTATAATCAATCCAGCCACACGGATGGATACCCGAATTAAGCTTACGATGTGATCCTTCTTTTTTAACAGCGGTTAAAATATATGTAAGATGTCTATTTGCCGATCCATTCCAATGGAATTCTTTATTGAATTACAATTTCGGTGAGGATGGAGATGGGGTGGTACTTGTTCTTTCTAATAAAAATTCGCCAGAGGGAGTGGGCGAAACCTCCCATGCCTCCTAGTAGCTGTCTGGAGCCCTAATAAAGGACAAACGAGATTGTATTGACCTTTTTGTCCTTGTTTTATATACGCCGTCTCTTAATCGGTTGCTATGAAACTGTGAGAGCGTTCTCAAGAAATTATTTCACAATATTTTATAAGGTTAAAATAATGAAATGTCTAAAAATTTTAAATTCTTTAACATCATTATTTGACTATATTTTAAACAACTGTGTTTTTGTCGCGATTACATTTAATAAACTTATATCAAAACGGAATAAGATTAAGATTTACTTAGCCTCTCAAAACTAAGAAATTGTTTTCTTGTCTGCACCCTATGTTCGCTTTTCTTCCTCGTGAGATTTATTTAATACTTGACCTATGTCACTTGATTTATTAACTAACAGCTCTTTATAACTAGATGAAAAAAATATATGTTGCGTTCAGTGATATTTAAACACAACAAATACCCTCAACTCGAAGGTGGATCTGTGAGTATAACTCGCTGAATAGTGATGGGGAACTAGGTACGGCAAGAGATGCGAATGACTTGATACCACATACACTTACACTTGATATTACACATGGGACTAATATATCACTGGATCGGAATACAGATAATGAAGGAAAAAAGCGTTGTAATTAATTTGATAAAGTCACTAAGACAAAGTCAAACACTATGGCATAAACTTAAAACAAATATGTATTAATATTGTTATTACTCGGATTTTATAAATAAGAAACATATCAAAAATTATGTCTTCCAATTATTGTATTCAGTTACTCTTTTTTGATTTGTTTGTTTGATCCAAGGTCTCTGTTATATGATGTGCATTACTTTTCCTCTATCTTCTCTTGTAATAGATATTTAACGTATTTCGACTATTTGTTTTTTTTTTTTTTTATACTACTTTCTGACGAGACGAGCAAGGCGTTCACCAGATGGTAAGTGATACGCTTGCCCATGACAACGTGGTGCTAGTTAAGATGGTATATACTGCACCACATTGCGCTCGTCACCTGAGACATAAGGTGTTAAGTGTCGTTACCCCAGTAATTACACTAGCTACAGCGCCCATCAAATCGGAATACAGTAATGTTTGCACACTACTATTTGGCGGTTGAAATAGGAGCTGCGGTGGTACCCACCCAGACGGTCTCCGGCAACAGAGACCTACCACCTGGTGCCAAGATAAAAGAAAAAAATTAAATATTACAATTGTTTACTTTATTTAAAACACGAATAATCTTTTAACTTTTAAACTTGTTCACTAGAAAATCTCTTTCACGCTGCTTACACTAATCCGATTTGGTTAATCGGCCTTTCTTTACTTGCTTGAAAAAATTCCGAGTGAACTCTCGTGCCGCTGTCGAAGCTTAACCTACTTAACTAATGTATCAATTAACAAAGTCGATTTCATAAACAATATTATATTTAATCACTTCGCCTAAAAAGTGGAGTGTACTTTCGAAGGAATGGGACTAAATGTTCATCTACAATTTCTGATTTCTCGTTTAAACGCATACTTAGTCCAAAACTTTACCGTTTACTAATTAAATAATTAGTTAAACTTTTCTAAGATTTAACTTTTCCCTTACCTGACTATATTTTCATTTACCGGATGCTTTTAGTAAATAAGATAGAACTTACGTAACGTCCGCGTCTAACGGCGTTTTACCTCCGTTTCGTGAATTTCACTAAAATTTAATTTGTTTCGAAGTAAATTCTAATAAAGACAACTACTATCAAAATGGGTGATTTAGAATTTTTAACAGTAGCCAAGGCGAAATGGGTACAATAAAGCTCCGTCATACCAAGTACATGTAAATGCGATTGGCTTCAGTCCAAACTTATACCATACTGTGATAGCGTATCTATACTTGCAATCCACAACTTACAAACGTTTATTATAGGTTCGCAGACAAGTAGATAGAAGTTAAAGTTTATTATCGCAAGCAGTAACAACTTTACTACTCTCTGTTGTCTGAACCGTCTAGATTGTTACCACAGCAGTTCTTATTTCATGTGAAATGTTTGCGATATCGATGGTACAACTGCTAACTGTAAACTTCTACGAACCAACGACTTTTTTCTCGAAATGGTATTCTTGAAAATGTTACCTGCTTCTAGAGGGGAGACTATGCTATGTGAGAATCCTAATTAAAACCCCTTAGTGCATTACAAGGAACGCTAGGATCTTCTACGGAATGCACTGATGCTTTCCGTGAACTAAACGAGTCACAAACGTAGAGGTAGCACTCCTCACAATCCTCGCTATGTTACTACAAACATGCGATTACCTAGTATTGGTATTCACCCCGTCCTTTCTCGGTGAGCTATGGGACCACAACCTTTAAAGCCAAAAATCTGTACAGCCTGAGGTAACCTTAGTCCTACTACCCTAGATACCAGTGCAATGTTTTATAGATAATAAATAGTAATGAATTATAGATGGTAAAGAGAAATGTAGAAGAGTTATCTATTTCTCTCTAAAACAAATGTTTATAAAGGCGAATATGAAAATTGTTAAATTTACAAATTTTTAATTAAAAACAAATTCTCATAAATTCATCAGTCATCGTGATCGTTAAAAATTTTTGCGTGATAATTTATTAGGAGGGAGCGACCCCGTCTGGGTCCTCCCTATGAATTTTTGGGCATACCGTGGCGTGGGTGAGGGACCGTGGGGAGGGTGCGACGGTACCGACGACTATTTACCAAAAAAAAAAAAATTCGTTGATGTACGACTGAACTCGAAAAATATGATAAAAAACTAGTGTGTGGTTTCTGTTACCGAAAACTGTCTAGGTAGCTATTTCTGCCACCAAACAGTAGTGAGCAAATATTACTGTTTGTTAGTTCAAATGTCGTTATAACTATGAAATTACTGGGGTAACAAGATGTAACAACTGTGTTTATCTTCTTCACTAGCGCGAAAAAATTATGGACTGGTGTATCACTTACACCAAGTGGTGACCAGATCATATCATCGCGTCATAAAAAAAATAGGTTAGCGAAGATCGTTATTGCCTCGCTTTTTATCAAGCGATAATTGTCAATATTAACTTGATACAATCGATAACGTGGCATCGCAATCGAAACGAGCGATGAATTGCTCATTCATTATAATTGTATCAATCGTTTGTGTATACGTAATTCGATTGTCGTTGCCTCCAACGCGGTCCGTTATTACACATTATGATGGATCGAATTACGTTTAAAGAAGTTCCGAAAAAAACCTGTCTCTGAGATATATCGAGTTTTTATTATAGTGAAACTACTGGTCAACAACTTAACACGTGCCTCTCAAGAGCAGTGTTGTTGTGTAAACATCTTAAGTAGCATCAACATTATGTGCAGGCGAATCCTTTACTACCATCTTAACATCCTTAATACCATCAGTTAAAAAGAATAGCCGAAGACCGGAACAGTTTTGACTTCAGTTTGAAGAAGTCACCTCATGAAGATGATGATAAACATGCTGCATGTCTTCTTGGTTTGTCTTAAATTTTTATTAATAATCTAATATAAACTAACTATATACGAAACACGAAGTTTAATGCACTAAAATTTTTGATGCGTTTCTGTTAAAATTTTGTTTAAATTTGTTATTTAATTTTTTCTAGAAAAAAAATTTCAACACTACTAAGTACAATCATATCTCTTTACTCCTATAGACTTATAAACAAGGATATTAATAAAGCGGCGACCAATAACTAAGTAAGGATGCGGTAGTGATCCTGTGCCTCATTATTTCGCTTAAATAGGGCTTCCTCATAACGTACATACAACTTGTTTTCTTTATTATTGAGACTTTACATTTATATAAGCGAAAGAGTGTATTTTGTACCCAACACAACATTCTTTGTATATTTAGATATATTCTTAACTTGTATATATATTTAGAATACACTGGCACTCATATACAGCAGAACCATATAGAACCACCATCCAAACTCCGAAAAATATACTACTGAAGCATTTTGTTATGTGATGTTATTATAAACCTTTTTAATTTAGTCATTGTCTAAAGACAGCTTAGCTTATTAATTTAACTTAATATTATTATTTAATAACAGTACGGGTATTTTGAAAAAAAACTTCACAATTAACAATGATTTGACAGACAAATGTTTATGCTATGGATTAAATGTAACGATCAAGAGTGTCGACATATTAGCTATATTTGTTTCGTTTTATAACACGGAGGGCTGCTATTTATAACGCCTCGTCGTCTCAGCGCTATTGCTACAAAACCGGGACTAATTATCGGCAAGCTCAAAGCATGCTAATCATACCATAGGTGTGAGAAAATAGGCACTGCAATTTTTTAATCTATGAGACCTGCGAGTCGTTTACCTATGGTAAGTGATACGCTCTCCATTAACAACGTAGCGCTAGTTAAGATGGTTCACTGCACCACATTGCGCTCGTCGCCTTGAAACATAACGTGTTAAGTCTCGTTACTTTTTTTTCGAGGGGGAATTCTTCTTAAACATTCCCTGTTTTCTGGGGGGAAGACAGGGTTATGTAGAGATTTTTTGAGCGGTTCTTTGTGTAATTCCGTATTACGTTAGAAAAAATGACTAAGTATTGTCAAAAATTTATCTTTTTAAATAGTAGAAAAACTGTTAACAACTCTAATAATTACTTGCGTACATAAAAGCTCTGACCCGTGTCAGAAGAAATAAAGCATACATAAATAAAAAAAAAGTCTCGTTACCGTAGTAATTTACTAACTGACATCGCCCTTTAAACCGGAACATAGTAATGTTTGCACGCTACTGTTTGGCGGCTGAAATAGCTGCTGCGGTGGTACCTAGACAGTCTCCGGCAACAGAGACCTACCACCAGTTCATTTAAGAACCCTACCCATCAAATTAGGAATAACTTAAGAAAAAAAAATTATGTTTAGTGTTTCTAGTAATTTGATTTGTTCCGAATTGAAAGGCGCTGTAGTTATTGAAATTACTGGGGTAACCAGACTTACCATTTAATGTCTTAAAGCGACGAGGACAATTTATTGCAGTGTATATCATACTAACTAACACCACATTATATGCAGGCGTATCACTTACCATCAGGTGAACGTCTCGTTTCATTACTCGCATGCTTTAATCTTGCTCTTTATGACGCTTTTAAAAAAATAAACTATGTAATTTATATTTTATTCGCTGCACTTTAAACTAATGGACAAACATATAATTTTATTTTGTATTAAACATGGATATGATGCGACTACTGTGTAACTTCGCCAATAACATCGCCAAGTGTATCGAGGGCGCGAAGTGCTGTTGTCGTCCGCAAGTGATATTTCCGTCCAATAACTTACAGTCCCGCGGGCTTATTACTTATCTAGTTAACGATTAGCTACAACGAAAATCGTTCAATTTATATGAATAAATAACTGATTCTTATCGATAATTTTGTTCGTCAGTGTCATCGCCGCTAAAAGTGCGATTGGCTATTATTCATATTAATGATCTATATTTATCATTCTAAGGCGATCGTAGCGCGATAGATGCGCGAATATTGTTGTGTGCATTATAAAGTAATAACCTCGCCGGACGTCCAGGGGCATTATAATGTCATTATTTATATAACGATAGTGGTCGAGACGCTATAATGTTATTTAATTCGCATTATGTACAATGACTGCCTTGTTACTGGCTAAATCAGTATCAAGGAATAACGTACCGGAAGCTTTTTGCGTTAACTTTATATTTCAGTGTATTTTTCAATTTATAAATGGTATGCGATGTAGTACGGCTCTGTTGTAGAAGAAAGCTATATTTCTACCCACACCATGCACCAGTTTCGTCACATTTAAGTGTATATATAGATTGTCTGAAAGCGATCGCTTTTATCGAAAAGACCGACCATTGTTTGTTATAAATTTGTCCCAACATTTCTTTTAATGTTTCTATTTTAAATATATCATATATTTTATTCCATTTTAAAAGTACTGTCCAACCTGAAATGATAAACCAGTCTTCATTCATCAAGACTAAATCATTCAAATCTGTCTCTAATATTTAGAACTCTCTCAATTATCAGCAGATCATATCATCTGCATTAATAACATTGTATTCTTTTGTTTATATAAAATGTTTTAGACAATATTTACAATATAGACAAACTGACTTCTTACTGGCATTAGTGGTCTTCTCACAAAGAGAGAGTCGAGGATATTAATCCAACGCGCCAAGTTGGTATGAACCATGTGTCCATGAAACCTCTTCTTCTTATGGTATCAACTTTTTTAAGTACTTTCATTTTACTTGCCATTATTACTCGTATAAACTTAGTCTTTCATCCTAACTATTAGCGATAATAAATCCACTTTATGTTATATATCAATTGTGTTCAGACTATGATATTATCAGTGGATAAAATTTATCCCACATACAAATCCCACGTAGCAGTAGTTTGTAGGCGTTAAATGAATTGGTCGCAAGTTTTATATGATTTACTTGCTCTAAAGCGTGCCAAGAATTTGTCCTGATCTCGGGATTATCAATACAAATGAATAAAATGGGAAGGTCCATTTGTAATATGTAACTTGCTCTTTTTTAATGCATATAGATGATTTTATAACACCCATGTATAATAACAAATCAAATGAAAAATTATGAAACAATTTTGATGCGACGTACACTGACTATTAATTATTTATATCTGCACTTCAATCCTGATATTGCCTGAATGAAGATTTTACCGTAATGAAATCTATCTAATATATAAAATTCTCTTGTCACAATGTTCGTTCCCATACTCCTCCGAAACGGCTTTACCGATTCTTATGAAATTTTTTGTGCATATTCAGTAGGTCTGAGAATCGGTTACTATCTATTTTTCAAACCTCTAAGTGATCAGGGTTGCCCACACCAAAATTTTTTTTTTTTATTTTTTGGGATTTTTTTTTCTATTTTATTTTATTATTGTGTGGCATCAAAAACTACATACAACCCTAAATTTTCACTTTTCTATCACCAACCCCTGCTTTTTAATAGACATTTTAATATTTTTGTCTCGCTCGATATCATCAATTATACATGGCCACGTATCAACCGCGTGGCTGTAAACTCCAAAAAAAAAAAATATTATCACTTGGTAAGTGATCCCCTCCACGTGTGTACCGGTGTCACCTCTCACCAGTACACAGCACGGAGTGGGGATGACAACGAATTCTTTATCTCTCAAACATTATGCCTTTTGTCACTCCCTCTACATATAAATATATTCTCAATCAACTTTATTATTTATTTATTAATAACTAATGTCATTGAATATAATTTATTATTAATCTATAATACAAATATGTGTCGGTAAGCGCATCACTCTACAACGCCAGGACCAATTTGGCCAATTTGAGAAAAATTCGAATAATCGCCGGGAAGCCCCTAAAAACAGCGCTTTTCTTTTTCCTATACAAACGTTCTCTAACTAAAATGTAGGGTCAATTTGAACTTTATTGCTATTTCATAAAGTTCATATTAAATTACAAGCTTTCACTGCTGTCTAAGCAATGTAGGTGCGTTCGTAACGCTAAAGAGTCAATTTTAACTTTATTACAGCTGCTCAAAGTTCAAATTAGATCATTCTTTCAAAAGTGTGCGTATGCGCGTCGGAGGATCTAACGCCGCGTGCCGAAATTAAAACGAATGAAATAATAACATAAATAGTCACAAAATGTAAGAGCTAAAGATCATTACTGCTGATTTTCAATTAGGTCGGCTTCGCGGTATTATTTATTTTGTTTTAGTTTCTTTTTCACGACATCACATCAGTCCAGCACAAACCGCGTTACCGTCTGGCGGACCTAACAGACTTCATTCCGTCAAAAAGATTTGGAATGAGGCAGTTATTGGAAAATGGAACATGGAAAACGGAAAACGGAAAATGGAAAATGGAAAAAGGAAAATGGATTATTGGAATATTGGAATATTGGAATATTGGAATATTGGAATATTGGAATATTGGAATGTTGGAATGTTGGAATGTTGGAATGTTGGAATGTTGGAATGTTGGAATGTTGGAATGTTGGAATGTTGGAATGTTGGAATGTTGGAATGTTGGAATGTTGGAATGTTGGAATGTTGGAATGTTGGAATGTTGGAATGTTGGAATATTGAATATTGAAAATGGAAAATGAAAAATTGAAATCTGAAATCTGAAATCCAGAAACCAGAAACCAGTAAACAGTAAACCATAAACCAGTAACCAGTAAACCAGTTAAACCAGTAACCAGTAAACCAGTAAACCAGTAAACAGTTAAACCAGTAAACAGTAAAACCAGTAAGCCAGCAAACCAGTAAACCAGTAAACCAGTAAACCAGTAAACCGTAACCAGTAAACCAGTAAGCCAGTAAACCAGTAACCAGTAAACCAGTAAACCAGGTAAACCAGTAAACCAGTAAACCAGTACACCAGTAAACCAGAAACCAGTAAACCAGTTAAACCAGTAAACCAGTAACAGTAAAACCAGTAGTAAACCAGTAAACCAGTAAACCAGTAAAACCAGTAAACCAGTTAAACCAGTAAACCAGTAAACCATAAACCATAAACCAGTAACCAGAAACCAGTAAACCAGTAAACCAGTAAACCAGTAGTAAACCAGTAACCAGTTAAACCAGTAACCAGTAAACCAGTAAGCCAGTAAACCAGTAAACCAGTAAACAAGTAAACCAGTACACCAGTAACCAGTACACCAGTTAAACCAGTAAACCAAGTAAACCAGTAAACCAAGTAACCAGTAAACCATTAAACCAGTAACCAGTACACCAGTAAACCAGTACACCAGTAAACCAGTACACCAGTAAACAGTAACCAGTACACCAGTAACCAGTAACCAGTAAACCAGTAAACCATAAACCAGTAAACCATTAAACCAGTAAACCATAACCAGTAAACCAGTAAACCAGTACACCAGTACACAGTACACCAGTACACAGTACACCAGTACACCAGTAACCAGTACACCAGTACACCAGTACACCAGTACACCAGTAAACCAGTAAACAGTAACCAGTAAACCAGTACACAGTAAACCAGTAAACCAGTAAACCAGTAAACCAGTAACCAGTAAACCAGTAAACAGTTAAACCAGTACACCAGTTACACCAGTAAACCAGTAAACCAGTAACAGTAAACCAGTAGTAAACCAGTAAACCAGTACACCAGTACACAGTACACCAGTACACCAGTACAACCAGTACACCAGTACACCAGTACAACCAGTACACCAGTAAACCAGTAAACAGTAAACCAGTTAAACCAGTACACCAGTACACAGTACACCAGTACACCAGTACACCAGTACACCAGTACAACCAGTACACCAGTACACCAGTAAACCAGTAAACCAGTACACCAGTACACCAGTACACCAGTAACCAGTACACCAGTACACCAGTAACCAGTACACCAGTACACAGTACACCAGTAAACCAGTACACCAGTAAACCAGTACAACCAGTACACCAGTACACCAGTACACCAGTACACCAGTACACAGTACACCAGTACACCAGTACACCAGTACACAGTACACCAGTACACCAGTAAACCAGTAAACAAGTAAACCAGTAACAGTAAACCAGTTAAACCAGTAAACCGTAAACCAGTAAACCAGTAAACCAGTAGTAAACCAGTAACCATTAAACCAGTAAACAGTAAACCAGTAAACCAGTAAACCAGTAAACCAGTAAACCAGTAAACCAGTTAAACCAGTAAACCAGTAACCAGTAAACCAGGAAACCAGTAAACCATAACCAGTAAACCAGTAACCAGTAAACCAGTAAACCATACACCAGTAAACCAGTTAAACCAGTAAACCAGGTAAACCAGTAAACCAGAAACCAGAAACCAGAAACTAGAAACCAGAAACCAGTAAACCAGAAACCAGAAACCAGTAACCAGAAACAAACAAACAAAAGTTCATATTAAATACACAACAAGCTTTCACTGCTGTCTAAGCGATGTAGGTGCGTTCGTAACGCTAAAGAGTCAATTTGCACTTTATTACAGCTGCACAAAGTTCAAATTCAATTATTCTATCAAAATGGTGTGCGTATGCGCGTCGGAAGATCGCCGCGAGCCGAAATTAAAACGAATGAAATAATAACATAAATAGTCACAAAATGTAATAGCTAAAGATCATTCTTACTGATTTTCAATTTGGTCGGCTTCGCGGTATTATTTCTTTTGTTTTAGTTTCGGCACGCGACATAAAATGCATTCGTTTTCACGACATTACATCAGTCGAGCACAATCCGCGTTACCATCTGGCGGACTTGATAGACTACATTCTGTCAAAAAGATTTGGAATGTGACAGTTATTTTATAATAATAGTAAATATAATTTATGTACTATAATTATAACTTTGGCCACTCTTCTGGAACCCACTAATATTTAAATATTAGTTATTAGATGAACATATAGAGCTGAACCCCACACACCGCCCTATCACCAGAGTGACGGTTCAGTCCAGATTTTTTGCGCTGGCTATAAAATAGGTAAGAACAAAAAACTGCCACATTCCAATTTTTTTGACAGAACGAAGTCTGTCGGGTCAGCTAGTTTACTATAAAATCGCAAATTTTAAATCTTTTCTTACTACATCTTTAATTGTATGCAGCATACAATTTAGTAAAAAATAAATAAAAGTAAATGAAATGATAATGAAAACCTTAATAAAGTTTGATAGGATTACGAAAGCTCTTTTTCAAATATCATGTACATAAATAACACGTTGACAATATATTTGGCAAATATTGTATGTTTGCAACTATAACATGAAGTATTGTGTATACATATATGTCGTTCCACTCCACCCCTAATGAAAACATACAACAGTCGATCGGGCCGATGGATCCATTTTGAATCGCATTCGCTGGGGCGGTGAATCGAGATAAATGCGGCCGATACACCTGCGGGACCTACACTGACATCAATCGACTATTATAATTATTTTACACTGTAAAAACAAATGATAATAGTCAGTGTAACGACACAAGAACAAAATATAATGGACTTACATATACAAGACGACGGAGATAAATTCCATTAGACATTCACATATAGTAAACATTTCAGGTCGTAAAAAATAATCAGATGCAAAACTATAAGTTAAAATATAAATTAAAATTATTATATTTAATAGGAAACCAAACTTAATTGCACAGAATGCCTGAACAAAACTAAAAATATATAGCCTAGATCATAATAAGATCATTTTTAATTTCATTGATGAGGATAAAGAGGTATACTTCAAAATAAGTACAGATTAACAATTTTTTTTTAACACATTGCTGATTATCAAAAAGAAAAAATATCAATGTGCTTCACTTTCTTTAGGTTTGCTATTTTAAAATACGATGTGTAGCAAAGTAATTTTATTTAACACCCACTATAAAACTATAAATTTTAATGTCCAACGACTTAGTAGTTACGAAACGTATCGCGATAATTTATCGTACTTTGAACTGCAACCCGTTCGACATTGGACGAATGACTTTAAAATAGTCCCCTTCAACCCTCGCCGGTATAACTGTAGGTGACACTAAAGCCGAAGGGGAGGAATCCCAGGCTTCATTGTGCACGATGTTATCTGATTATTGAGATAAACTTTTTTTAGTGTTTACACCTCTTAGGGCTTATTATCCACGATTTATTAACTCTTAAAATAATGATAACGATAAAAATGTTAAATAACTTTGTGAGTTAAAATTTTCTTAAGATTTTGTCGAGTTTAAGTAATGACCTGCTGGCCTATATCCAGAAGTGATCGTATAGCTAATGAATAAATATAATGTAGAAGAAATTATGTTTTATTAATCATTGCCATTATAATTTGAGTTTTAATTACAACGAGAACAAAATAAATTGTCATTTTGTTGTTCAACAATAATTAAGTTTAACAACGAACAATCGGTAATTTTTTATCGCGGAAATTACTAGATTTATAATGTTCAGGGAGCTATAGTGATAAATATTTAAATGAACTAATAAAAAAAATCTCTTGAAAAAAACTTTAACGGTGTCACTGAAGTATTTAATTAAAAAAGTGTGTTTGATTTCAGGGAAGATGGAGGAGCGCGACGCGGACGAGGGCCCCGGGGTGCCCGACATGACCATGATGCCGGAGATAACGGAGGCCGCCATCAATGACAACCTGAAGCGGCGCTACGTACACGACCTGGTTTATGTATCCTTTGAAAAAAAACACAAAGTCACATATTATAAAGCGGAACCATCCATTGACTTGAAACTACCCTAAGCTACTCAAAATTGCGTACTAATCGAAGACAAAAGGTGATACGAGTTAAAATGGAAACAACGAATTAATTACAAAATAGTAGTAGTTGTAAATAAAAAAGAAAATAATTTTAGATAAGTAGGTCTTTACCTGAAAATATCACAGTAGAAAAGATAGAAGAAAAGAGAAAGACTGACTAAAGATAAGATCAGATAAAATAGAAATCAGTAAGCTGAAGAAAGTAATATATAGAAAGTGCCGTAAAGATCATAATTGTTTCTTTTATCTACCATGGGTTAACACTTGACTTTATTTTCAATTGATGTTAAGTGATAATGAGGCCGTGGGTAGTTACATAAAGAGGAAGGTCTTTCAGGAAAAGGCTTCAAAGTTTTATCATCGCGGCTAAAATAGAATGTATTGTTATTTCTGCATTTTCAATACTTATATTCCTTAACTGTGGAATGCTGATGTATTAACAAAGTTTCCATATACGTACATGTTCAAGGAACAGTTTATTGTTAGATACATATATTGTTTTCCTCATACTTAATTAGAAATATTCCTGACGCAAACAATCAGACATACACTGGCTCCATTCTGGTCGCCGTGAATCCCTACAAGGAGTTGGGATGTTACGCAATGGTAAGTTTATTTTCCGGTGTTCTATTCATACTGATAATAATTTATTTATTAATTAGCTTCATATCGTCACTACTTTAAAAGATAGGACTTATCCTCAAAATTGGGAAAGAAGCTTATTTTGTTCATACTTATCTGAATATATTTTAAGTATAACCCAGCTTTCTCAATATTCTCACTGCCTAGAGTCGACGCCTTCTCTCACAAGGAGAGAGTCAAGGACATTTATTTATTACGTTAAGTGCGGGTTTGGCGAAGGTCAAATGTCCATGAAAGCTTTAGTTCTTAATACACAACGGTTTTGTTACGCAATTTTCCTTCACACGAAATTCAAGCTAAGAGAGAATCGAACCTGCATCTCTTCTTCTAATATAGCGTATAATTCGTCGGCTGAACTAACAAAGCTGTCTCTCTTTCTGAAATATTATTGGAAAAGTATTAATTTTGTAAAATAAATCTTACAGTTTTTACTACCCCTACCAACTACATTGTACTAATTTTTATTGATGATGAAACTGCGCCGCATTGTTTATCTTCTGCATAGTGTTTTAATGTGTTTAAATAAAACATCAAAGCTGGTGTTCTTCTTTCTTTCTTAATATTATAAAAACTTCTTTCATGTGTTATTATAACATCGACAGGAGGACATGCAAAACTACCGCGGCAAGGCTTTCGGAAGCATGCCGCCGCATGTATTCGCACTTGCCGAGTCAGCCTACAGTTCCTTACAGGTACACTTACACAGTTTTTGCATAAACTCATGAGATAACTTACTGAAGTTACCCTCGTTAGAAATAGTTTCAGGAGTGGTAACATTATTCGAGGCATCACAATTATAAGACTTCAAAGGCCAGATATGTTGGTAAACCACGACTATTTTTATAACTAAACAAAAATAACTGTACCTACTGAAAATGGGTAAAGATTACTGAATATGATTGGCAGTCACTTTTTTTAATTATTCAAACATCAAGTCATACCCCACCAGGATTATAAGGCCCAAAATGGTCGCCTGGATCTTCTATCATCGAGGGGACTATAGTATTACGTGATTGCGTATTTCTTTTAAAGTTTTTGATGACTTTCCAATGTTTTTTTAATTATGAAAACTCCATTTAAAATAGGTTAACTAGATTCGAATTATTGGTCTTGGTTAGGTTGTTAGCTAATTGCAAAAGATTCTACGAGGTTGGTTTGCTGAGAATGAAAACCCCTGAAGACTAAAAATATTGTCTCAAAAGAATGAACGATATTGATTTAACGATATTATCAAAAATGTTTATAAAATTTTGTACTATGATTTATGGCAGAACGGTGAAAAGAACCAATCCGTTGTGATATCCGGCGAAAGCGGAGCCGGTAAGACTGAGACCACGAAGTTGATCCTGCAATACCTGTGCGCCGCAGGCGGGCAGGCCACCTGGGCAGAGCAACAGATCCTCGAAGCTAACACAGTACTCGAAGCCTTCGGTGAGCTGCTTATGTATTATTAAACTGAAACACCTTTTTACTTACTTCATTTCATGACATAAGTTCAACTAACTTCTAAAATTCGAATAGGTTGGCAACACTGAATATTATCAAAGGAACAAAATTATTTATTTCTGCTCAACCCTATGGTAAATTGAGATAGAATGCTATGGCATTGAAACCGCTTTTTCGTGTATTTTTTTATTTTTGTTTATTATAAATCAAACATTCAATACTTTATACAAATTAAAATATAATAATAATGATTAAGGCATAAAATTTAACAATTAATTAATATACTTTAAACAGTATCCTAAAAACACGTTACTAAAGCTTTGTATGTCTTTAGTAGATCCCGATATTGTGTGAGGATCAAACACAATATTCTTATGCTGTATCCAGCGGAGAATATCAAACAGCTGATGATCAAAGCTGCGGATGTTTAAATTACGATATAAGACGTTTCTAAATCAGATTAACTTAACATATATTTAATTACTTACAGGTAACGCGAAAACGGTGCGCAACGATAACTCATCCCGTTTCGGCAAGTTCGTCGAGGTACGCCTGGACCACCGGGGCGGGATACGCGGTGCCGTGCTGCGAGACTTCCTGCTGGAGAGAGCACGGATAACTGGTCCTGCGCCGCGGGAAACGAACTACCACGTCTTCTACCAACTGGTAGAAGGAGCTAAGGTATATTAAATAGAACATCATCCAAAAGATTACTAGCCGCGCAATAGGCAGGGCTCATTGTTCGAAAGACTAACTACTGATCCGCCATAAGCATTTTTCTGTCTATTTTATAACTAAAGTTTTATATTATTTTCATATGAAAATCGTGAAATTAAACATTACAAATAATATTTTAAGAGTAACTTTGGGCGAGCGTTTTAAGTAGGTTAAGGTCCCTAATAGACATCCTCTTAATTGTTTTTAAATTGCTCGATAGATAGTATACTTTAGCGCCTTGTTGAGCAATTTTCGTTCATTATCATCAACAGAGCATCTATGTTACTATAACGCACGTTTTAATGAAGTTTCCTGTTTGTTTTGCACTCATGAATCACATTTATTTTACAGCGTATATGGTCTACACTTTGATTTTAATTTCCTCCGTGAAATTCACCTGCTTCTATTTGGAAGTACTACACAATTTTATTATTATCATATCAATAAAAAATTCAGGAATCAGTTAACCGTAGTAATTTAGACGAGAATTACGCCCTCCGGGGATTCACACCCTCCGACTTTAGCATTCCAATATAATGCAATTGAAAATATACTCTATACTCCACACGGTAAAAGTTGATTCGTTAAAAACGCTCATGTTATTTAACATTAACGACTCAATATTTAATCCTACCAGGATTTAAGCGATTCGTTGTACGATATTGTCCAGTGATCCCATTGTAAATTAATTAGATGTGCTAATGAATGTTGGCATCGACAGGCAGGGATAGGGATACTATTTACATTGTCTTTTTTCAATACACGAAGCTACTGGAAGGGTGAAATATTCACCAGATGATAAATCATACGCCTACCCATAACAATGGGCAGGCGCTATTTAGTATGATATACACAGGTACACAATATGCTCGTCGCCTTAATACTTAAGATTTTACATCTTGTTAGCTGAGTAACTAGAGACTGAGAAACAGATACAACGCTTTTTAAACTGGAACACAGTAATATTTGTAAAATACTCTTTGGCGGCAGATATAAGCACTACGATGGCAGTGCTTATTATTTTTATTATAGTACCGATACAGAAACGTATTTAAAGTCAGATGTTTTTACTTAGAACTTTATATTATTCTATAAGCTCACAATTCAAGTTTCTTCATTAAATATTTAAAATAATTGTTTCCAGCACAATGCGGAGCTCCGCACGTCACTGCGCCTCCGCGATGACGTCCAATACAAGTATCTCCGTATGGACGACGTGGAAGCGCACAAGGGTCGAGGGGGGGAACAGGGAAAGCTGGAAGCGTTGCAGCTTGCCCTGACCGTGCTCCAAGTACCGCTTCACATGTGCGAAGGACTATTTAAAGTGCTGGCGGCTGTCCTCTGGCTCGGGAACATACAGTTTCAAGTATAACTAATTTGCCTTTTTTAATAACTGGTATCACTATGTTGAGTTTAGTTATTTTATGAAATATTTTCCGTAAAAAATTGTTATTATTTTTTTGTGTCACGGGACCTTTGCTTTAACGTATGTTATCTATTTCCGTCCAATATTTTTGAGATTCCAATACTTTTGATCAATATTTTTGATTAATCATTATTTTTTTACATTTTATCTTTATTCTGTTTCGCCGTTTAGTGATTAGCGTGTCTTGTGACACAAAGGCCTCTTCCAGACTTTTCCATTCATCTCGATTGTTACCTTTTTTTGTCCAAAATGTTCCACCAATGACCTTAATATCATCTAACCACCTATTAACTTGTTTTCTTTTGCCGTAAATAAAGGCTTCATTTATTTATTATGTATGGTTAGTTATTATAGTATTATACAAAATAATTTACTTTAATAAATTCTGCAGGATGTAGACGGCGAGCGGAGCGCTCTTTGCCCAGAGGATGCAGAGGCAGTGGAGGCGGCTGCGTGGCTGCTCGGGCTGGCCCCTCCTACCGCGCGCCGCGTGCTGCTCGAGCGGCAGATCAACGTGCGCGGGAACGTCACAGACATACCTCTGCGCCTACCCGAGGTAGGTCACACGCATACGATTGATCGTGGTGGTGCATAATAGTACCCAATGACATTATTAAAAGTTTTGCTTAAAATATAAATAAAATAAGAAAGTTACAACGACCATTTAATAAGTTCCATAGTCAAACGTGCGTGAGTTGAGTGTGCGAGTCGTGAGCTATTGCTGTTTCTTTATGCCAAATGGGCTAACATAAGACCTGATTTCACATGCTGTTTAGTGGCAATAAGACCATAAACGGTACAGCGTACACGTCCAAAACATTATTTTTCTCGTATGTTGACAGACAGTACTCAGCAATGTTATGGTGACAGATTTACATTAAGAGTACAGTGTAGAGTAAGTAGCAAGCTAAGCAGGTTCCAACAAAACAAACTAATTCTACAACATATGGCTGTATCAACTGAGGTCCTCCGTGTTACTTAGGCTAGTAGTTACTATTGCGCCACGGATATTGTAGTGAAAGGAATTAAACTAACAAATGTGTTGAACTCACAGGCTCGCGAGAACCGGCACGCGATGTCGCGGGCGCTGTACGCGCGCACATTTGCATGGCTTGTGCGCCACGTAAACAGCTGCTCGGCGCCGGGGCGGGAGGCGCCGCGCGCTCTCGGCGTGCTCGACATATTCGGCTTCGAAAACTTCGCGACCAACTCACTGGAACAGCTCTGCATTAACTACGCCAACGAGAAGCTTCACATGTTCTTCAATAACTACGTTTTCGCACTTGAACAGGAAATTGTGAGTTACCTTTAGTACCATTGTTGTAAGCGGGGAGTTTCACTTACCGTCTGGTACACGTCTTACACGTCTCATCGCTTAGTAAAAAAATTCGGGCACCTACTAAAACATCTTCATTTAGGGAAAGTTGTACATTGCGCGTAGCATAGGACCGATCGGTGTGGACATCTTTGAGTGTGTCTATATCTAGTAATAGATTTGATCAATTAATGAAGATAATAATACTTATGTTAATATTAACAACAAATAGAAGATTTGGATAATCATTTATTATCAATATATTTTCTCAATTTCAGTATCGCCAAGAAGGAATCATTTACAATCAAATACAATTCACTGATAACGGCGCCTGCTTGGAGCTATTGGAGAAGCCGCCGCGGAGTTTGTTAAAATTGTTGAGTGAACAATGCCATATGCCAAAGGTAAATATGTGCTTTCACACAATATAACTTCAAATTATCCCTTAAACCGGGAAAAAATTCGTCTTGTAGAAGTCGAAGACAACTGTTATGTCTTAAATATACATATGGTTTGCAGGGTTCCGATGGAGCATACTTAACAAACATACAATGTGAATTCGGCGATCACCAGAGCTTCGTCAAAGGCTCCCGTAGAAAATGGGAGGAAGAGTTCGGAGTACAACATTATGCCGGCACTGTAACGTACAGCGTGCAGGGATTTGTCGATAAGAATAGAGATACTCAACAGGATGCCTTTATCGACCACCTCAGCCGTTCTGCTAATCCTTTTGTGAGAGAACTAGCGGATTATGCACAGGAACTTGTGCCTCCGGGAAACGTGAGTCTTCCTCATTTTACCTAAGTTTAAACTACATTGGAATTGATTATTGTTGGTCCATTTTATTCGAGAATTTACGATCAGTCACTCTTTTTTTTCTTACATTATTAATCTAAAGATTATTAACAAAACATTTTCTTACCCTTTCTAACCTTTGTGTTTATCAATAATATTTTTTTTTTAGGATTTGTCACTTTCGAGTCCAAATTCGACAAGCACTACCCAACGCGGGACGTCTAAAGGCCGGCCCACAGTAGTTGATACATTCAGAGCACAGCTACAGTCTCTCGTGGATATGCTTCAAGCCACTGATGTATGGTTAGTGAAAAACGTAATATTGTTAACATGCTCTATCGTGATTATTAGTGTAACAAGGGACACTTACGGTTATACTGCTTTTAAAATCTTCGATGAATAGACATTTTTCATTATTTGTGTAGAGTTTTTTCGACCGCGCCTGGCTGGCTACCGCATTCATATAACAAATTTATCGCTATAACTATTTTGCTTAACACCTGGTTAAATCGGGGTCAAGTGTTAGCATATTATAGACAAAAAAAACAAGAACCGATTGATAACTAAACATACTTCGGAATAACAATACCTCAAGCCGCCTCTATCGAAATGCTTGTGTCTTTCATATTTAAAAAGTCTTATATTGTACAAAGAGTATGATGCCAGAGATTAAAAAAAAATACTTTTAGGTACGTCCGCTGTATAAAACCCAACGAAAATAAAGAGGCGGGCAAGTACAGCGACCATTTGGTGCTGGAGCAGTTGCGGTACCTCGGCATGAACGAGATCGTGCGCATCCGCCGCGACGGATACCCAGTGCACCTGCCAGCGCCACTCTTCCAGGCACGCTATCGCTGCCTGCTGCCGCATCCTAGACCCAAAAATCCGGACATCGCGTCAGTACTTCATTTATTTATATTTATTATTGTTCATATTTTTCTCTGTAATATAAAAAAATATTGTATTTACAGTGCATACCGAGGCGACACACAAAGTCGTAAATCCATATTTATACTTTTTCCACTTCCCTTGAATATCACAGATAAAACTTGTTTGCACCAGTTTTATTTGATATCAAATCTTTAATACTTCCTGTTTCTGCCGCTAAATAGAGACGAGCATATAATTTATCAACCGATGAACGTTTTGCAATTCTCGTCGCTTCGCCAAATAATAATAAATTCGTATCAAAAAAAAATTCTACAAATGCATAATCTGTTTATAAAACATATGAACTATTTGACAATGACAAACAAAAGTAATATTTATCTATTTATTAATTTACAGAACTATAACATCTTTAGTGAATGCACCCCAAAATGACTGGCAAATAGGCCATACGAAAATATTTATGAGAAGCTCGGTGCATTCCCCTTTAGAAGCCAAAAGGACAGCATTACTTCAGGCTTCCGCACTTTTAATTCAAAAGGTAAATTTAAATGTAATAAATTACTTTTTAATTAATATTATCACATTCTATACAATAATAATGTTTGCATGTAATTATTCTTAGGCTGTAATGGGTCTGCTCTAATCAGGCATGAAAGTCATAAAAACAAAAAAGAGCCAAGGTTTTTAGTTTTATAGGTATCATATAATAACGTTTTCAGAAATATTCTTATGAAGGCATGTATATGTTAAAGTTCCAAATCATTTTTACAGTGTATCAACGTGCCTTACTTCTTGCTCGTTTCATCATAAAAAACGCATTAATCAACAGTGGTACAAGGGCTGCGTGCAACGTCGCCAGTACGTGCAATACCGGAACGCCGCGGTAGTGCTACAGGCGGCGTGCCGCGGGTGGAAAGAGCGCGCATGCTTCCTACGCCTGCGTCGCGCCGCGCTTACTCTGCAACGGCACCTGCGCGGCGCGTTCGCGCGCGAAGTCGCCGCGGCATTGCGTGAAATGCGGCGCGTGAACGACGAGATGAAGCTGCGTGAGGAACGCAACAGGTACGAAGTCAAATTAGGTAGGACTCTATCGCCGGAACATCTAGGTAGTAGGTAGAAGTACAACAACCACGCCAAACACTATTTATTATTCGCACATTTAAAGGCCGCTGTCGCTTTCGCAATATGATGTCAAGTGTTTTCTTAGTAGTAATATGTGTGATTTAAAGATTATCAGCACACAGCTACTTAAGTATTTTATAGGTTTTGAAGTGAAACTTTTTTAGCACATTCTATGAAACGAAAAAGCATCAGTAAAAAGAGACAAACATATCCATAAATAGAATATAGCCTACGAGAAATGAGATCGATAGCAAATATAATTAAAAAGAATACAAAGTTTCAAGTCTACCGCGAGTGATACTCACACTCGTATTTTTTTTATTTCTGTTCGCTTTGAAAATTCTATTTTTTCCCTTTCCAAAGCTTGGCAGAGAAAGTGGACCTCGAGCGTGCAGAATTGGAAACAATGGCGGATCAATTGCGCGGACTTTCATGCCCTGGAAGTGGGCGCGCCGAGTCAGTAAATTTGGATAACCTTTTCGACTTCCTGGCGGATGTGCCCGCACAGCGCGGCGCGCCCGATGGACAACCGGCGCACCAGCCCACTATCGCAGAGATTGGAGACTCCATGGAAAGACTCGCTGATGATCTGCATCAGGAGGTAACCATAAACAATATGTAATGAAAATTGAACAAGTTATTCTTTTCATCGTCCTACACTTGGAGTGGCCTATAAAGTAGCTAGCAGTCGATTAAAGTCAACTGATGCTTTTCACTAAGTATTTATTTGTACAGAATTCACATTCTTATTTGGTTTTCTGGGCTTTATTTGTGATTTAAAACAATAGACCTTTCATGTATTAAAATATTTCATACTTTCCAGTTGGAGCATGTATTAGCAGCGGAAATGAATGAACTCAGCAAATCACACACTGAAGCGCAGCGGAAGCCAGACGGGGCGTCTTCGGATGATATACTCCCTCCACCACCGTCTTCTCTTGCCTTGCAGTCCATTCTCCAACCGGCAACACCATTAGCGAGCATGACGTCCTCGTTGACGAACGGCATGACGTCATCGATAACGAATGGCATGACATCATCGCTAACGAACGGCTCGATGTCGCTATCAAACGGTGACGCAATGACCTCTTCGCTAATACTTCCTCCTCCTCCGCCTATGGAGCCGCCTGTAGAGGATTCACCTATATTTCCCTCCCCACCTACAACTTGTACGTTACCTGAACCAGCTGGTCCTCCCCCACCGCCACCAGGTGGTAAAGGTAAAAATCCACTGTTTTTATTGTCTATTTGTTTTTTACAATAATATCGTAAGGTAAGATCTTGTCTTGTAAGATAAAGTCGCTGGTTCGATTCCGGAATTGCCTCCGAGCTCCTGGGCCCCGGGGCCACATCTTGTATTTTGGATGGTTGTAATTTTTTTCGAATCCACTTTGCTATCTGCTATCTATTCTACACATTGCACGTAGACATTACAGAACTGCTGTGTTCCTGCTGTCAACATATGAGAACTAATGTATTTTACACTCATCGCTGTGACCACAGGTCTTATTGTCATATAACATCATATTAAAAAGGGGTCAAGTGTTAGCCCATTGTTGTATTAGAAAGATTATCCCATATAACTAAGAATAAATAACTTTTGCCTACAATTAATAACAAAAATTTGTGAAAATGCACAAATGATGAGTGAAACCTTAAATTTTAATTATACTTTATTAAGAAATATTCTCAACACAGATACAACTCCACCGGAGCTTACAAACGGCATAATACCCAATGGCAAGCTTTCTGTAGTCAATGGAAAGGAACCAATATATGAGGCTGTCATCCCCCGACCACCAATAAGCGAACCGCCCACCACGTCGCCACCACCTCCACCACTGTTACCACTTGAAAATAATGGGTAAGAATATTACATATAAGTGCTATTGGAATTTATATATAATACTTTAAATGTCTATAATAAACAGGTAGGCAATGATTTCCAGTTCTTTTTACCGAAGTTCATTCTATTATTTTAGATGTTCTAGTAAGGATGCAGATCTAGAACAATCAGAGGAACCTCTACCAAGTGCTGTGGCGTCACCAGACAATACCTCCTCCGCGTCAGCAGCCATTCCCTTAGATTTGTGCATCAGCCCACCACCCATGATGAATGGAGACTCCAATGTAATTTTAAAATTAACATTCTTACTATAGCGTTATAAATAATGTCAATTATTTCTAATATAAATTTCAATACATTCGTATTATCACTGGTGGTCTCTGTTACCGCAGACCATCTAAGTAGGTATCACCACAGCGCCTATTTCTGCCTATAAACAGTAATGTGCATGAATTACAATGTACGTCTTAATGGCACTATATAATAAAGATACTATTTTAGCGAATATATAAAAAATTTAACTAATATAACGTTACAGAGCACAGAACGCAATGCCCGTCGCAAAGAGCGCGTGGAGCGACGATTGCATCAAATGGAAGCTGCGTCGCCGCCGACTAGCGCTCCGCCCATCACGCCACCGGCGGACGCGAACGACCTCTCCGAGTTTGCCAAACTCTACTTCAACGACCACCCGCGCTCGCCTGAAGGTATAGCACACTTTTTATTATTTGAACTAGTAGTATATCAGTTTTGTAGTCTCAAGCTTGTAAGAATAGGATAAAAGTAAGCCCTGTCTGTGGCAGTAGTCGATTTTTGAAAAAAAAATATAAATTATTGTAGTCAAAGTAATAATGTTCAAAATAAATTAAAATTTTTTTAGGAACAATCATGGCAACATTGACACGGAAGAGCAAATCAATGGAACTTCTGACCAAAGAAGAGATGATTACGTATCACAAGGGCAATAACATACCAACCTCACACATTCAGTTACACGACCCCGATAGCGTCACGGCTGCCGTCAACATATTCCGGGTAAGTTATTTTATTATTCTATAAAGCGAAGAAACGACGTGGTTGTTCACCTTATGAAGTGATACTTCTGTACATAACAATATGGCATTTGTGAGGATGGTAAACTACACTGTATACGTCGCCTTGAGATATAAAATATTAAATCTCATATAGTAATTTCACTTTCTGTATTCCAATTAATGCAGAAAGTGACGCTGCGTAACGGTTTCTAGCAACAGAGTCAAATAAATGTATAAAATTATTGCAAATAAAATTTCATTCAGAAAAATATTATCTTTTCTTAAGCTAAGTTTATACATTAATACTATGGTCTATAGTCAATTACATTTTGTATTAAATTATAAATACTTTAACAGGACTTATGCCGTTATATGCGCGGTGAGTTGACATCAGACAAGGAGACGCAAGTAATTCAGTCTGTAATCGGTAAAGGACTGGAGCGGGAGGAATTGAGGGACGAAATATTAATCCAATGCGTTCGACAAGTAAGCAAATAACAAGTTACCGCAAATAGATATTATATTGAGCTTTGAGTTTTATTTTATATAATTTAGGAAAGAAAAGATTTGTTACAATCACCTCTAATATAACCGATCAAAGTGCACTTGGCCAGCTTCATGTATAAATTAGTATGAGTACTTGTGAAAGGTTTCCAGTCCTATTTGTGGAATTTTTATTTTTTTAATTATCGGGTATTAATTTGCTATGTGATTTTAGCTATTATAAAGCCGAGAGCTTAAATTTTTTTTTTAAGATTGTTAGTTCTGTTTGAATGGACGGAATACTGTAGCTGGTAAATTAATTAAATCCTTTACTATTTCATTGTTTTTTACCTACGGCAAAATGTTTTATTAATATCTTTTATTTTGTTAAACAAGATTACAGAGTGTCCAGTGGAGGATTGGGCGGAGCGTGTATGGCTAATACTGTGCTTATGCGCGGTGGCATGGCAACCGAGTCGAGGGTTGGCGCGCTATTACAGTGCTTGGCTGCGAACACGCGCCCGAACTGCGCCTAGTGCACCGCGTGCTGCTCACTGTGCGCAGTGGTGTCTCGACAACTGCAGAGGCGCCGCCCCACGGTTACTGCCCCCCAGCACTGTGGAAATCGCTGTAAGTACAACCGCATGTGCAATGTAATGTACGCCTGCGCAACACTAAGCCTGGTTAACCTTTTTGTATCCACCTGCACTTGGCTAAGTGGCCTTGACTTAGGTTAAAGGATTTTTTTTTTTATAATTACCGTAAATTAAATTTTTTGCATTAGATTAAAAGTAAAAGAAAAATATTTATATCAAAATCAATGACTAGAATTAACATAATATAATACATAAAAAAAATACTGCTTTTTTCCGCCAGGTTGATAAAAAATAAATATGACTATGTAATGTCCCTAAATCTGTTCTTTTTACCGATCTAAATTTCACAGTTTGCTGTGATTATTTTATCCCTTTTTTCAATTGACATAAAGCTTTTAAATATTGTGTAAAGCCCAATTACGAGCCCACTGTATTTTGAAGTTTTAACATGGTATGCTTTGTAATACATTTAATTTTATTAATAATGGGATCCCAATTTACTGTTTTATAAAGGCAATGCGGCGTCTCGGTACAATCGTGTGCCGTTTCTTCTTCCTGGACGGTCGCACGAAGGCAATCGACGTGCACCCGGCAGACACGGCAGCCGCGGCCGCTGCTCGCCTCGCGGATAAACTGGGCCTCGCCGCACACTCACGTGCCGGCTGGGCCGTGTACCAGCAACGAGCGTCACGGGAAGACCACGTGCGCGCAACACACTACCTATATGACGTTATCGCGGCTTGGGAAATGTAAGTGATAGTTTTTACTCTATTTTCACCCATATCAAAATATTTTTTTTTATTTATTTAAACTTTAATTGCACCCTTAAAAAAAAAAAGGCGGACTATTAAGTCCGCCTTTTTTTTTTACCGAGAATACCTTATGGCATTAGCCATAAGGTATTCTCTACCAGTCTACCATAGAGTTGAGCAGAGAAATAAAGTAAGGGTGCGGTATCATAATGGTAAATAAGATATTAAGTCTTTCTAAATGCTACTGCAACTAATGCAGTGATTATTTCTGCACTCAATAAATAATGAAATTATATTATTGCTTCATTTATGATTAAGATTTATTTTTTTATACTTTAAATAATATTGTTTACTATCACAACATTTTTATAATACATGGGCTTTTAAATTAGTTTGGAAATTTACGCCATTTAAATTTTTAGCCTCCTTCTCGTACTCTTACTCGTTTCCTGTCATACTATTATAGAACATTAATAGTACACAGTAATAGAAAATTATGAATGTTTAACCATACAGGCAACAAGGCCCCGGTGGTGGGTCGGCGGACAACAGATTCGTGTTTAAGCGGCGACTGTTTAGAGGTGGTCGCGAACTACCCCATGATCCAGTAGAAGTGGCACTGCTCTATGCACAGGCCGTACATAGTGTTGTGAAGGTACAACTATTAAACAAGCATCTTTGAAATAAAGCTAATTTATTTTTGAATTTAAGAGCTGAGCTAACATGTTAGTTTTTATAGGTATTTAGATCAATTGCATAATTAATATTTTTCACCCGATAGTTGGACGAGTTTCCTGTGTCGGAGAAGGTTGCACTGCAGTTGGCCGGGCTCCAAGCGCAAGTGTCGCTGGGCGAGCCGCCTCCGAGCCCCGCTCCGCCGCACACTCGCGCATACTATTCCCACCCTGAGCAGTTCCTACCGCAGCGCATAGCTAGGACGCGCCCCGCCCACCAGTGGGTTAGTACATATTTCCCAAATTACAGCTCGTACTTTAACAAGAAGAACTAAAATATAACTATATAAACTGTTTCATTCTCACTAAAAATATTTTCCGGCGAAGTATACTTGATGAACTTAACGTGCAAATTAAACCATAATATTTCACCATCAGGCAACAATCCTGGCGCAAGCACACCGGCAGTACGGCGCCGGGCGAGCCGAGCTGACTGCCAAAGCGCTTTACCTCTCGTGTGTGATGCAGTACCCGCTCTACGGTGTCACCTTGTTCCCTGTGACATATAAGGGCTACTGGGCGCATGGTAATTTGATTTCGCAAGAATTTATAGAAAAGTTTATACTGCTTACTATAAGTAAAAACGAAATATGGTGTATTTGAATATAAATCCGTAGTGGTTTAAGGTGATATAATGATTTAACCTCAGGTCCTAACGTGCTGCTCGGTGTTGGAGCCGAAGGAGTAGTGTTGGTCCGGCCCGCTGACAAAGTAGTGCTGGCGGAGTATCCTTATAATAACATCGCGGCGCTATTGTTGGACCCCGTCGACAACGGACTCACCATCAGCTTGACGCACCACGGTCAACACGACGGCCTTAGGTAAAGAAATTATGAAACAACTGAATTAATATCATGCTATCGTCAATCTGCCTCTATAACAGTATAGTTGTTTCAATAGTCATACACATGTGGACCAGAGTATACTATGCATAATCAACTACGGCATCCTAAGACGGTGAATTCGAGGTCAAGTCAAAAAGGCTTTTAAGTTTTTCGTTGGACATAGTGACAATACGAGCACTATCACGTGTACAAGTGGCACTATGAGGGATATACACTGGACCACATTGAGCTCATCGCCTTGAGACATAGGTTATTAAGTTCCTCTACAATGCCCTTTAAAACGAAACAGTAATGTTTATTTACTACTGTATGTCGGTAAAATAGTTGCTGCGGTCTATCTAGACGAATTCTGGCAATAGAGACTTTTTGAGTAGGTAAAAAAGGCTGAGTTAGTTTTTAGTTTTTTTGAGTAGGTTAAAAAAATAATTGCTTTATGCATTTAAATAAATTTAAATATTCATCACAATTTTTCCACCCAGGTGTATAGTGCTGGAGTCAGCGCAAAAGCAGGAAGCCGCGTGGTTAATGGCTGCGTACAGCCCGACGCTCGCGAACGGCCTTGCAGAGGAGCCTCCGCGGCGAGCAGCCCCTGTCGGCGAACGTGCACGTCTTGCGGCCGCGCTCCGCTCCGCACGGCGCGCATTAGTCGACTCCGGACTACTACGACGCCCCACGGACTTATCCGCCGGAGGCTTCCTGAGAAACACACTACGGAGGTACTACTGTGTTTAATCATCACCCACATTTTCTCTACCATAAACCTAAGTAACTTAGATAAATTTATAAATTATTATTAAATAGAGCCTCATGCTTATGTGCAGTTATATTGTTCACCAGCAGATCCTGTGAGTATTAACACTTAGTTTAATAAAAAATTAAGTCTTGACATTTAGTGAAATTAAAATTTGGCTTCTTGGAAGCGTTTTGTCTACCCCAAAGATAGTGCAGGCCAAATAAACTTTGTGAGATAGAAACTTGGACAAGAGGCATTTACACGATGCTACCTTGTACAGTTCAAACATGTGTACAAAACGGAGTATGCACGTAATACACAGTTAAAAATAAATTTTAACAATTCTTGCATAGGTTAAGCAAGCACAGACTGGAGCGCGTAAGGCTGGACACCGCGACCGAAACACAAGGCGAAAGCTACAAGGGCTTCCCGTCCGGCTACTGGTGCTGGGCACGATCGCTACCTCACAGTCTAACCAAGCTCAACGAGGCAGAGGAAGTCGCCGCCATGCAGATTTTCAAAGTAATGATCTGATATACTCTATAATGTTGAAATTATATCATAAGACCCAAAAACAAACTTTTTTTAACTAAGAATTAAAAAGAAATTTGTGTACTTCATATTTCCGTGTCATTTAATCTTTTTATTTGTCTACAATGTACTAAACGTCGTTTTACAATAGGCTAAACATTGATTATGATTTGATATAGATGTTAAGTGACAATAAGGTCGTGTACAGTGAAGTGTATAGTCACAATCGCACAGAATACTCTGGCTCTCATATTGACTGCCGGAATACAACAATGCTATTATGGCGGGTAATTAAAAAAAGAAGTATTATGGATACAGATATAAATCCGTATTTACAGTTACTAGACAGGCGCTTAGCCAAATACATCATAGAGGTATGGAGGATATTAAGTTGAAAATTTGAATAAATTTTTGTTTAAATTTGCTTTATTCTACTTCTTTACAGGATATCATGAGTCATGCGGGTTTGAATACTAACGAAGGCAGCACTACCAACCTAGCAAATAACAACAGCACGAGCAGCCACGAGGGCGACGGTGACGATCGCGTAGCTTTGGCACAGGCGTTATTGCAGCGCTGTCTGCAGAAGGACACGCTGCTTTGCGAACTGTACATGCAACTCATCAAACAGGTGAATGAATGAAATCAAGCTGGTTTGTAATTATAACAGTTTCAACGTCTGTATATTGTTCGAAAATAAATTATTTTCACTTTAATTATTTAAATTTAGGTTTTTAAATTAAAGCCGATTTAAAATCTTAATGTTAAATTAAATTAAATTATAAATATTATGTCTAATCATGATTAGGTCTCGTATTTCGTCTACTGGTGGTGTCTCAGTTGCCGGAGACCGTGTACTAGCTACCACCGCAGTTTCTAGTTCCGCTGTAAAACAGCAGTGTGTAAACATTTTGTTACTCTAGTTGGAAGTGTCTCGTAGCTACGGAAATTATTGTAATAACGAGATTTATCATCTTATGTCTCTAGTTGACGAGCACAATGTAGAAGTGCAATGTATATCAACTTTACTAGTACCGCATTATGCAAAGTATTCAACCAAAAAGTGCACTCATTTAGTTGTATAATCTTAGTAAATATCTGACTGAAAATTAGTTACTTTTGTAATCCCAAAGATTTTAGAATAAATTGTCAGTAATTTTTAAGACGACTGATCACCCGGAGCCATCATCGCGCGTGTCAGCGAGGCACTGGGCGCTACTTTGCGCAGCGGTGGGCGCCGCGCTGCCACCTGCCAAGCCACTGCGGCGGCTATTGCTCGCTCACCTACGCTACCGAGGCACCGCTCTGCACGCTGGCGAGGAGGGCAAGTTTGCACGCCGCGCCGAACAGGTACGCATACATTCGCACGCACACTCACGCCCACAAGCACTCACCGTTATACTAAACAATGACAAAAGTACAAATAAATCAACTCGTCACAAGCATTTAAAACATTTGCAAGAAAAGAACCCACTCCTCTCTGACGATAAGAAAGCCGACAGCTACGGCCTCCCGAACACTTGCTATTGCTTACCATCACTTGAGCCCGTTACTCCTATGACCGCTGTGACTAAAGAAAATATATATTTTTCGCTAATACTTTTATAATATTTCTGTCACCGTAACAGCACTGTTGTATTCTGGCTATCAACATACGTGAGCCAGAGTACTTTGACCGAGAACTCTCCGTCATCCGTGGTTTCAATTTCCACGTGAAGTGATAACCATTTGTAACCAAAAAAAAAAATAAAAATAATAAAGCGGAGATTTACTTACCGGTAACGAGACATTACATCTGATTCGTTAGAGATAACAAACAGCGTATTTACTTAATTTTTAAATAACAAATATCTTTATGTCATTAAATATTTGAATTTCAAATATTAAAAGATAATATAGCATCATCAAAGTCGGACATGTTTTATCCATCTTGAATTATTCCTCTCACCTGTTCTATGTACTTGGCATTATCGATCCTGCTTTATACCACACTTATATTTAAATGTTACATTTTAACTGCACCAAATAACAGCAGAGAAAGACCTGGCCTAAATGAAAGTTAACCATATCTCATTTATTATCTTAATTATTCTTAAACAAGATATTTTTTTTGTAAGTTCCGTTGAGTACTTTGCTGGTTGTTTCCAGGCAATTTCCGAATCTATGGTAGATTCTGCCTATTATAGGATACATCAATGGAGCTGGAGTTTCGGATGTTTGTATCCCTAAACCTTTACCGAGATTTTTCTCTTCTCGTATCCTTATTTGGACCATCATATCACATTGTGACGATTCATTCTTTGTGGATCACGAGCGGATCTCATAACTTCGTTAACATTGCACCAAAGTTCCTATTCATTTAAGGTCATAAATAAATAACATACAAAAAAATAATGAAGTTTGATTTTTATAACCCTACTCTTATACACTAATTAATTAAAATAATATAATCAGCGTGAATAAATTGAGCGTCATTGTTTCAAATATTTTCAACAGTTTTGTCTGTCACTAAAACATAGTAATTGAGCTAAAAACTAAGTTCATTGATATTGGATTGCCTACTTTTTTGGCATAAATTTCATGTGTTGAAACACAAACAAAATTTAAATTAGAATATTTTTTGTTTTGAGAATAAGTCATTACAATCATGGTTTTAATTTTCCATTTACTTAAATAAAATATTGCTTTAAAAATACCATTCGTTAACCATTTCTTTCAAAAGGTGGCACTGAGTATAGCGCAAGTAGGACGTCGCGGAAGTGCACCATCGCGGGAAGAGCTGTTGTGCGCGGCGGCGCGGCGGCCCATGCACGTGCGCGTGCTTCTGCTTGACGGCAAGCAGCACGGGCTAGTCTTCGGTCCTGCAGCGACCGCAGAGCATCTGGTCGCTATGCTGCGTGAAAAAATTGGCCTAAGCGACACCGCTGCCGGTAAGCTATTTTGAGATCAGCAGTTATAGAAGACAGCTTAACCTTGCAAATGTTTTTCTGTAAGTGCATTTGAATATTATTTCTGGAAAACGCATGGTTGTAAGCAGTTATAATGTGTACGTATCGATCAGGGTACGCGCTGTATGAGGTGTGTGCTAATTCCACGCCGGCCGGTGCGGGCGAGCGTGCACTGGCGGGCAGCGAACGCGTCGGCGACGTACTCGCACGCTGGGAAAAGGCGGGTGCCACAGCCGCCTCGTGCAGGTACACAGTATAGCACAAATTAACCTGTCGATACTAGTAGCATATATATTTCTCTATACTCCTCTTTTTCTCTCTTAAAACATATATTGCAATCGCAGTAGAATGAAACATCACAAAAATTTTCTCCCATCCTTTTAATTAAAGGCATTTTAAGCAATGACAGCTACGCATTCCCTCATTTGAATAATGTAAATTTTCCTTAATTCTTTAAAATATTTTTGCGTTTCTGTGATACTAAAACTTCATGTAGATGTCAACTTTATTAATCTATGATAATAAAGAAAAGAAATTTTAAACTGCAGGACTATTGTGCAATTAAAATCAGTCTTTTGCAACCTTCCTTAAAAATTTCCTCGTTAACTCAGGCTGGTATTCAAGAAGCGACTGTTCCTGGGCGAGCGTCCCCTGCACACTGCCTGCGTGGCTGAAATGGAGTTACTCTACTATCAAGTACTACACGCGATACGTCACGACCGCCTGCCCATTGAAACCGACGAAGCTGTGAGTTTTTATATTACTGGACTTACAACTTTACGATACAAAAAATGACCATAATTAATAATATAATGTAAATATAACAATGACCCCGTTTGCAGGTGATGGTTGCGGCGCTACACGCTCAGGTGGTGAGCGGTGAGTGCAGTGGTGAGGGTGGTGAAGAGTGCCTCGCGGCGGCGCGCGCGGTGCTCCCTCCCCGCCTGGCGCCTCTGCCCGCGCCCGCCGTGCGCCTGCATCACCTCGCGCTGCGCGGCACGCCTCCGCACGCTGCTATGCAACGTGCACTAACACTGGGGGCGTCGTGGCCGCTTGCACGCGCTACCGTCTTCGACGTCATGGTACGTACCTACCTACCATATACACTAGGCATGGCAACATACGACTGGCATAATTCGTTTATATTGGATTCGAACAAAAAACTCAGTATCCTTTCTGTCAATCCAATTCAAGGAAACTATTATAAACAAACAAAATAGCCGGGGCTCTTCTTCTCTTCCCGTCCAGTCTTGCTCTTTCAAATCTAAATTTATCTTATTTTTGAGTATGTAAAGACTGGTTTAATTTTACTTGAAGAAGTATTTCATTTTTGCCCATAGGTTGAGAAAAGTACTTAAAATAAAAATCTACTCCTAAGAAGAGAAGCCACAAGGTTCATAATACAGGCATCCTAGTTCACTAACTATTAAAATTATGGATTTTAAGTCGTATTTCCTCATGACTAAGGGTCGTGGTCATCATGTGTGATGAAACACACGACGACTTACTTGGCAGTTTATAATGGAGTGGTTTGTCATTGCATTCTCCATTTCACATACTAGTCCGACCACGGATGGTCATGACCTAGATATGCAGGTTTCCTCACGATGTTTTCCTTCACCGTCAAAGCACGTGATATTACTTGGTGTTTGCTAACTGCACATAAATTGTAAAATTCATTGGTGCAGGCCGGATACGAACCCGATACCATCGCATCGGAAGGCCGGCGTTCAACCCACTAGGCTATCACAGCTCAAAATTATGGATAAAACTAACGAATATTATTACTATGCTTAAAAATCTTCTAAAATTTTTTTTCGTAGCAATCGTTCACGTCTAACTGGCCGCGCGCGCTTTGGCTGGCGGTGGACGCGCGAGGGTTGACGCTGCTGCGTCGCGGTGCACGCGCTGCCCTCGTGTCGCACGACCACGAGCAACTGCTCGCTGTATCTCCGGCGCCCCGCGCGCTCCTTCTCGTTACACGCGCCGACCGCAAGCACGCGAAACTAGTGCTCTCCACGGATCAGGTAACGTACACCACCTATAATACCACACTAACATAAAGCGGAAAGAACCTTAAACCTTTTTTATCCACTACTCACTTTGAAATCAATTTTATTCCGGTGCTCCACAAACCATTTTTCTCTTTTTTATACCACGAATCAACGAGACAAGCACGACTTTAACTTTATAATTAGTTAGAGTAAGTAATAATCCCGCCCGATAACCAAATGTTCATAAAATTCCTCTGCGAATGTGATATCGGTTCACTTCGTTAAATTACGGAACCGCGTCTTCTACCACGTCTTATGTCTTCTGTCTTGCCCAACGTGTTCATTTATAAAGTCATATCGGTGATTGCGAACAACATATCTGAAATATACGACTTTTTACATTTACTTCTTTAACAATCTTCATAAGCTTCTAAGTAATGGCGATACGTTGAATAACACTTCCTATTGACACTTTAGTTCTAGCCAGGTTCTAGTTTTACCAGGTGGTAGGTCTCTGTTGCCGGAGACCGTCTAGATGGGTACCACTGCAGCTCCTATTTCAACCGCCAAATAGTAGTGTGCAAACATTACTGTTCTGGTTTGAAGAGCGCTGTAGCTAGTGTAATTACTGGGGTAATGAGACTTAACCCCTTACGTCTCAAGGCGACGAGCGCAATGTGGTGCAGTGTGTACCATCTTAACTAGCACCGCGTTGTCATGGGCAAGCGTATCACTTACCATCAGGTGAACGTCTTGCTCATCTCGTCGCATAGTAAAAAGTATAAAAAAAGGCTGTCCACATCTCAAAAGCTTCGAGACGCGATCTAATGTCTTTGATAGCGAATGCCTCACACCCGTTACATTTATCTCTACTAACTACTAAGGTTTGTTCGACAGGCGTACCAGATCGCGACGCTGATCAAAGACTACATAGAAGCGGTCCGCGGACCGGTGTCGCCCGCTGTAGCCGAGCCCACCGGCTCCGCCACGCGCACTTCGTGACACCCGCCCGCCTAGTGCCAGTGCTTCCACGTCCGCCGCTGAGACCCGGACGCCGCGCCCGCCCACCACCGATTAGACCTTTTTGCCCGATGTAATCTTTTATAGTTAACTAAAGCCAGTGAACGTTGCTCTGTAAGTGCATATTTATTATTCATCTACATATATATCTAAAAATGGATGATATAAGCTACAGAAATGTTTATAAATGGTGAAGCGTTTTAAAACAACGAAAAAATACAAATTGGTGCAAATTTTCATTGTAATCAAACAAATTGTTTCGGCGACTAGCTACTTTCCTCGTCAATAAGTGACTTCCATTTTTTTATATATATGTTTGCGCAACTCAACCATTTATACATGTAGTATCGGTTTAGTGAGTTATTGCTTATAGAAACGCCACAAGTTATATTGCAACAGTAGATTTTTCTTTACTCGATGAAGCAGGAAACAATTAAGATGTTCACCTGATGGTAAGTGATTCGCCAGCCCATAACAAAGTGGGTATGGTTAAAATGGTAAACACTATGCTCGTCACTTTGAGACATATTACTCCAGTAATTTCATTAGCTACAATGCTTTTAAAATTGAAACACGATAATGTCTGCAGATGTAAGAGGTACGGTGGTACTTACGCAGACAGTCTCCAGCAACACAGACCTACCACCAGTACGTTATAATTGCAACGTATGATGCTTATAGAATATTTTCGTAGCTGTAATGTAGAAAAGTAATCGGGCAATAGTTCAGTCGACTCGGTGGTCATCGCGCGAGTCCCGGATATGTTAGAGTTGGATTTGATTGTAAGAAGTAGGAGAAGTAAATGTTGATGTGATGCATTAATTTCTTTCCTGAACGGGAGGACATTGTATTGTACAAAGAGAATAAAGTTAACATTGATATCATGCGTTTAACTAGGTTTTAAATCCGTAACAAATTTCAATCGATCCACATTTACTTCATATCAAGGACTGTTGAGTAGTGTTCAGTGCAGAGTGACAGAATGGACAGTAACAGACGCAAGGAGACGGGGAAGCAAAAATAAACCACAAATTTAACTATATTTAAAATAGCTCAATATTACTAATCACCAGTAAAAAATAGTCGATATATTCCGGTCTATAGATTTTACAATATGTTACGTCAGTATTATAACTGTTAAAGTACATGTTATGTAGTTGAAAAAAAAAAAGAAATTTTGTCTCATAGATTGTTAAGATTGTTAAGATGTTTCTCATATTATAGATTCGTGTTGTAACTTCCCCTTTATCCCTTAGATAAACACTTTAGATCCTTTCAGATATCAACGTTTTATCCTGTTACAATAGATAGTATCAGATACAAATACTAGGTATAAAAAGTAGCACTAAAATTAACGGTAAATGTAAATTTCCAACTTCATAACCTGTTGGTTTAATCCAGTACTCTTTTAAGATGATTACTTTGAAAGATTAATTGAAAAACAATTGATTTAAACATTAACGAAAAGTTAGTGCGAGTTATGAATGTTATTTATCACCGTGTAATATACTGGTAAACAAAAAATACCAACTCATTCATCAACTCTCCCGAAATTGGTCTCACAAATAAGACAGTAGTATCACTAACAAATAGATAGTTTAAAAAGCAAAATGCATAATTGCAGATGTTCATCTCTTAATAATGGTAATACTACTTAACTTTAAATTAATTATAAAATATTTTTTTGAAAAAAAAAAAGGAGACGAGGTGTCGGTACTAGTTATAACCTTTTGATCCAAATTTCTGGCGTGACACCATTTTCTTCTGCGTATAGAACAGTGTCCTTGTAGTCGTCCTTAAGTATTCCTACGTAACATTTCCACAGATTCCTATACTTTAGATTATATGATATTTAGCTTCTTGACTTCGTGTAAATACACAGTATTTATATATTTATACACAGTATATTATATATGATTGTTTCGTATAGCGAGCGTATATTAACCAATTTTCCTATATCCTCCGAAGTCTTTATTTGTGCCTTGTAAGTTTGTTGAAGCTTCAATGGTGATTAGATTTGCGGCTAGCCTCAGCATTTAACGAAAAAAATTTTAAGCGTTTTTTTTTATACTGAATTCAGTGCTATTATTCTGATTTACTACGTCTACAACGTTATCAGACTCTCACCACTGTTATGTACTTAAATTGACATATCCTGAGGAACTCTTTTATTGACATTCATTTAGGTGTTTACTTAGTACAGTAACAGCAGTTGTTTTTAACGGAAACAAAACAGAATAAAATAAGTAAATGTAAGTATATTTACAGATATTTCCTTACATAGAAATCTATATTATGAATGTCAGATGTAAGGCACAATAATAATACTGAGAGAAATGTAAGCCAGTGGTTTTTGTTATTAGCTATGACTTGATTGGAAGTAATAAGAACGTTGCGTTAGTTAAGATTTTTAAATGGCAACACATTGTGGTCACCATCTTGTGACTCACCGCTAAGTTTATGTCTAATATGAAAAAAATATAAATTACACAATGTCAAATATGTACTCAGACTTGATGTCTAAATATTTATTGAGTATATCTAACATTAATGTAATACTATAAGTGTATTTTCTAGCATCACAATCTTCTAATCGTTTTATTTTGATGAATATGTATTACTATTAATAAAAACTAACAAACTTAGTGTTGTTTAGGCTAGCCTGCATAGATACATTGAGAGCTGTAAATCAGACAAATCTATGTAAAACTATTGACAGCTGAACAATTACCAATTGTTCAGTGTATATCTTTTATCATTAATAATATAACACATATTGCACAATGTTATGTCTCAATATTTTATATTAAATATATGTATTTTTATTATTATTAATAGATATAAAATAAATCTAAGTGTGTATTTAAGCTATTAAATAATCAAGATCAGCTGCGAACTTGAGCGATCTACCGATTGTGCTTCAGTTTCATGACAGGCTTCCGCTGATACTGTATAATGAGGACATCGTGTTAGTAACCTTATGATATGGCCAGATTGGTGCTTAGATAGAATCATTACTTTGTTTGTTCTGATCTCATATTAAGTATTATTTATTTTGATGCCATAACATTTTAATTATGAACATGTTTTGATTAAGTTTATTTATTTCTTTTTTTTTGAGATATGTATATATAAGAAGGAAAAAAAACCAAAGACTTGTAATTGTCCGATGGGATAATGATTATCATTGACAGTGTATGTTAATTTCAATTTATTTTAGACTATGTAATTTGTATATATACTTTACTAAACTTAGACATTGACTAAAAGTTTATATATGTTAGTATAGCTTTTTAACTTTTTTTAACTAAATTGAATTATTTTTCTCACCTCATACAATTGTACATTTCATTAAAAAATACATAAACGTCTCCAATAAACAATAGAAGCATACTCAACTTGCTATAGAACAAACTATAGGAAAATTTGGCATTCAATACATTTAGTGTATTGAAATAAAAAAATATTAGTTTAGTTTTCTTTTTCAATGCTGCGGTGTTATGAGATTTTTTTAAGTATTCACAATTTAATATTGTATTTGAGCACTGTACCTTTAGTGTATAATTTAGTCTTTTTAGATTTAGTATTTGATACCACTGGAAGTACTATTGAAACAGATAAACTAACATCACCACATATACTGCCCAAATAGACTGAAAATATCCAAATATTTTAACATTTTTTTTTCTTGATAAATTGTTTTTGTTACATTGTGTAATTGTATTTTTTATCCTTTTACTTGAATGCCAAATAAATAATAACAAATATAGAGGTGTTTTATTTTGTATTTTATTATTAAACTTATGAATAAATAACATTAATATTATTGTGTCACGAGGCCTAAGTAGTCGTCCATTAATGTTCCAATGGCAAACTGAAAATGAAAATATAAATACTTAACAATGTGTTACTATAAATTTACTTCTATATAATAATGAACAATGATATTTATCAACTTACAATACCAGTCGCATCAACTCGAGTGCCAACAATTTTCAATCTAATTACATCCTCTTCCTGTATGACATTGTCTTCCTGTTTACTCTTGTAGCATGGGGGATTTACATTCGGACAAAACTCCATATCGGCCGGAATCGACTGAAATAATTATTCTATTAATATTGTTACAGAGAACAATGGACTGGTATTTTCAAAACCACTAAACTGATAAGTTACATTTGTATTTAAACTATAGAAAAATTTAAATTAAAAGACTACTTCCGTTTGAATCACATTTCTACATTAGTCTTATTGTCAGGAAGAATTAACTCAATTTTGCATTAAGGCCTTTGAGAGAAGGTTCCAAATCCTAGTAGTGTGAAAATTGTGATGACTGCTTTAATGTCAAATATCAAAGTAAACATTTTTATAAATTTCACTTACATGATGTGATATGAAACAACTGAGAGGACCTATTTGTGCAAACATTCCAACCTGTAATTAAAAAAATTGCAATTTAAACCAGGATATTAATTCTATATAAGAGCTCGAGTGAGTATAATAAATAAGCTGCATTTGCAAATTGCAGCACATTATGTAACATTTTCAAAATTATAATACACTGCAAAACAATATATTCTAGCATACTTTATAAGTTTTTCTCAATTAACATACTCCATCAAATTTATGATCAAACACATTTAATTCTAAGTACAACAAAAATAATTTTTGCTTATTGCAAATAAATAAAACTTGTAAATCTACCTTATTAACTTGGGTAACTATAGCATCGAGGACTTCTCCTTTGAAAGGCCTGAACACAATTGCCTTGTATTTAACAGGATACACCACAAAACCCTGGCCAGGTTGAATAAGACCAGCTCCTATACTGTCTATTGTTGTGACTGCTATTACAAATCCATACCTAGAATAGACACAAAAATAAAGCAATTTAAAGAGCTTTAAATCTTATTTAATCTTCTCTCCAAAACATTCATATGATTTAAGATAATTTAATCAGAAAAAATTAACAATTTCGTTAAAATCATTACACTTATAACAAATATATAAAGAATTGACATTTCTGTGTTACTATTTTAGACAACATATACAAATGAAACAAGTATCAAGCTAAAATGGAATTATTTAACAATGACATAAATAATGATATTGAAACTATGTCTCTATATGATCATCTAGAACAATAAGGTTTTATTTTTAGGTTTCCTTAAAACATTACAATTCAAATATGTTGATATAAAACAATAATACAAATGTTTGGAATAATTTTTGTAGTGTTTATCACAAATGTTTACTAAATCTACATCCTTTAACAATATTTTGTTTTTATTCATCAAGGCTACAAGACCAGTTAGATGTTCACCTAATGGTAGGTAAATACATTTGCCATAACAATGTGCCGCTAGTTAAGATGGTATACATTGCACATTTCACTCAACATCTTCAGACATGTTGTCTGATTACTTCAGTAATTTCAAAAGCTAAAAACTTCCTTCAAACCAGAACACAGTAATGTTTGTTCACTACTGTTTGTCGCCTGAAATAACAGCTGCGGGACCTATATGGACGCTCTACGGCTACAGAAATCTACCACCAATTGATTATGGTTAGCAATATACTTCTTAGAGATTGGTAAATGTTTTCCAACCTTTAATTTAAACAACATCACTGTGGAAATATGTACCAAAATCCTTAATAAATGATGATTTGTATAAAGCGTTCATTTAAATTTCTCTAATATGTGACAACCCGTAATAAGTGTATATACGTACTTTCCAGTGCAAGTTCCTTCGACTTCTGTGTATAATTTTTGCTTTACAGTATCTAATAATTGAGGTCCAAAGTACCGAGGGTGTAATAATATTTCATGTTCTAATGATATCTGCAAGTTGGGCCAAAGTTGTTGTTAACATTTATCACAGGTAATATGTCGTGAATAACACAGTAACTTACGTGATAGAACATTTTAATTATTTAAAATTTTACGGCAAATCTTTACATCTACGCCGAGAATTCTCAATAATCCATATAGAAATAAATATTAAATATTAAGACTAATAATTATTAAAATTTGTTTGCCGCGTCTTGGTTTGACAGGAGGCTAACCTTTTTAATGTTTAACTGAAAAATGCTTCTTAGTAATTGGCTTGACATTTGAAAAATCCCTGTTTCATTATTTCGCTGTTTACTAAAACTTGCAATAATTATTACAAGATTATTCACACTTTATTCACTTGGGAAGTTAATTTTTTTTTCACCAAATAAAATAAAAAAACTGAAATAGTTTTTATAAAGATTTATTTTCCATTTGAACTGGAAACGATTACTTTGTTTTGTATGGTCCTTCCTTTTTAACAATCACATGAGATTTCACAGTATTTCGTAAAATTCGTGTTAATCTTTAATTAACTTTAAGAATAAATATCCAAAAACGGATGCTAAGCGATTTTATAATTAAGTTTTTGTAATGGTACACTGTAAAACCCATACTTTATTACTTTAGGGTATTTTCATGAAACGTTTTGGCTAATTATAATAATGTAATTTATTTTTCTATGTAAAAACTAAACTATTATTTTAAATATACTTTCATATAAGAAGTAAAAAACACTAATAGTTCTATACATTTTGTTAATTTGAAACATAAAAAGTTTTTATACCATAAACAAGATTTTTTTTATAGATTAAACTTTTTCGTAACTAGTTGTATTTTTTTTATTAAATGGTATAAAGTCCATCGATGACACTCCCGTGATTTGATCTACATCCCTACAGATTACTCAAAAATGCCAAATGAGTGACCGTGTATTCTGTAATCAGATTGTTGTGAAAAAATGGCAAAAACTTACGATTGTTTATTTAAATTACTTTTAATAGGTGATTCTGGAGTTGGTAAAACGTCTATATTATTTAGATTTTCTGAAGATGCGTTTAATATCTCCTTTATATCAACCATCGGTAAGTGCCTTCAGGTCTTTGTACCAAAGGTTATTGTCAGAAATGTTATATTTTTTGTGTGTAATTGTCATTGAACGGGTTTTTTTTTATTTTACTTGCTATTGAATGCGTAAGCTTGTGCATTAAGTTTAAGGGCGCGGCACTAGGCAAATGAAGCCCTTATCAAATTAAATGAATGAACTGTTTATGACATCATACTCACTAATTTTAATTAGTGATTCGTTTACAGCAGTGCTCTGTTTACAGGTATTGACTTTAAAATACGGACGATAGACCTCGATGGAAAAAAAGTCAAATTACAGATATGGTGAGATTCTTGATATTTTATAATTTTAATCAATACTATATTTTTTAGAAGGTTCTTACTTTCTAATAACTTTCTCAGGGATACTGCAGGACAAGAGAGATTCCGCACTATCACTACTGCTTATTACAGAGGTTCCATGGGCATTATGCTTGTTTACGATGTGACAAATGAAAAAAGTTTTGATAATATTAAAAATTGGATTAGGAACATTGAAGAAAATGCTAGTGCCGATGTTGAAAAGATGATACTCGGAAATAAGTGTGATCTAGATGCTAAAAGACAGGTACATTTTGCTTTTATTTATGGTATGATATAGACAGGGGCTTTTTGATACTTTTATCCTGCTACATCATTTTTCGATTACTTTTTTTAATTTAATTAAAAGAGCATAAAACAATGTTTTTTTTATGCTTTCCATATTTTCATCAGTTAAATTTACAATGCTAAATGACTTTTTACTTTAATTAGAGTCCTTTATATGATCTTTAATACAAAAGAGGTAAACAGTTACATTGTAGCAATAACTTAAGCAGAATAACATGCATCTATATTAATTTGCAATAAGAAACCAAAACAATTCTTCTTAAAATCTAATTGTAATTATGTTTCTGTGAATAACTGGTCTTTTTTTTTTGGTATGTTACAAGATTATAAAAATATTTTTTTTATTGGTTACTAAATATATTTTGTTTCAGGTATCTAAAGAGAGAGGTGAACAGTTAGCAATAGAATATCAAATTAAATTTGTAGAAACTTCAGCAAAGGACTCGTTAAATGTGGAATATGCATTTTATACATTAGCGAGAGACATAAAAGCGAAAATGGAGAAGAAACAGGTATGATTTCATATTTAACTAACAAATTTTGCTATTTGCAAAATGTTTATATATTTATTCTTTATTGAAACAATGTTCAAGTTGACTTAATTACTTGATCTTCTATCTCAAGGTTATAACAATATAATTCAGTATGTATGTAGGTGGTAGACATTTCCTAAAAATTATGCAGGAAACTAAAGATTAAATATATTTTTTTAATGTGGCAAACATATAAATCAAATGGTAATTTTTTAATGGTAAATGATGTAATTTTTCCTTGTGTTATTAAAGGCCAGCAAAAAATTTACATAATTTTTTTATACACAAAAGGATTTTTAATACATCAACATATATCCAGAAATAAAATATTTTCATTAATTTAATCTATTTCATATATGTATTTTTTTTGTTTCATGCCTTACTATACAAAAAAAACAGAAGGTAATTTGTTTCAGATGTTATATGTTGTTTGATATTTTTTTTTTGCTTTATTCTAAAATTTTATGCAGTTTTGTATTTCATAACAATTGGTCATTAAATTTGGATAAATTTTTACATGTAATTGTTGTAAAATATTGCATGTATTTAGAAAACCATAAACAAATTTGAAATTAGCAGGTCTAACAATTTTTGTGTGTCTTTGCTGTATTTATTTATAATGGTTGTGATTTTGCATGTTCAATTTTAGTGTCATTAGTTTTTATCTCGTATAGTTAAAATAACTCATTCTTTTAACATAATGGCAACAATTTTTTGTTATTAGAGGGAAATTGTTATGGAAGATATTTATCCAAAGGTTTGATGTCTAGTTTAATCCAAATATTTACAAAATTTTACCAAAACTCTTTTTCAAATGTCTATTAATATCTCGATACCTACATTTTACTGCTAAAATTATTAATTTATGTTTGTGCAAATATAAAAGCTGTGAGTCAATGAACACAGTTTTAACAGTACATTTTTACTGGTGGTCTCTTTTGCTGGAGATCTTATAAGTACCATTGTAACTCCTAACTTTGCAACCATCGTTATCATGAGGTACCTTCTTCGAACTGAAGTTGAGCGGTCTTATTTGGAAAACTTTTCTGATCTTGAGATATTTCTTGCAACCATACAGTATGCAACTGTGTTATTGTTTGACAAGTGTTGTAAGATGTATCAGTTGACTTCATGTTCATTTGATAGATTTATTGAATAAAAAAAAGCAATAATTTGAAATTTAAATAGGAACTCTCCAACCTCCCATGGCCCCACCGACCCAAAGGTCATACGGGCCGAATCGCGGGGGAGTATACGCGGTCTAGCCTCAGTTCGGCTCCACGTACACCTTCTTGACTTCCTACAAGTTATTTTATTCTCTCTCCTTGTCCCTATGTGTGCACTCTCCTCCCTTCCGGGCAGGACGTAACAAGCACACTGTCGGCTCCGGTCGTCGCGCTACTTCTCCGTGCGTGCCACTCGTGAGCAAACTCTCTCAGTTTGGAGAAGTTGTGTTCGGTGCTCACTAGATCCGAGTAGTACACTGGGCCCACCTCTTTTTGAACAATTTTATCCATCATCTTTCGTCTCAAATCCGCATACAACTTACTTAATAATAATTTGAAATTGAATGAACTATTAGGAGGCAAGCAATCCGCCCGGTGCTAGGAGTGGCGCACACCAACTGAGAGCGAATGAGCAGCAACGCAAGCCGCCGTCCTGGCTGTCGCGGTGCAGCCTGCTCTGACGACGCCCCGCCGCTGCGCGCCACGCTCGCCGCGCCGCTCCCACACCAACGTAGCGCCGGATGAGCACACCCACCTCGACTATATTTTTCGACCTACCATTTTTATCTGGTGCGACAACTCCAAATCGGGGATCAGATTTGCTTTTTGTATTTTTATATCCACGAATTCATTTCGAGTGAATCGCAGTTGCACAAAGCTGAGTTAAAGGTGCAGTGTTTGAATAAAATTTTTAATAATACTATCAATATCACGTTGTTATAGCAACGTGATATTTTTAAATAATCCATATCTACTAGATCTTAATGTGTAGTTGAGCAACGGTTTGAAAGTATTAACTTTAGCTTCGGTGACTGCTGTTTCATGAAACAGTATTTTTGTCATAAATTATCTGTAAAATACTTTTACTTGAAGTGACAATTATTTTATTAGTGCAAAATTACTTGATACATATATAACAAATACATGGTTCAATGGATATTACTTCTTTCATTAGATTATTAGCTGTATTTTTTTTTTGCTACTTTAATTAAGATATATATATTTTAATGTAATATATTACATATTTAATTTGAATAAACAGTGCTTTTTTAAAGATTTTTTTTAATAAAAATAACTTAAACAATTAAAAAAAACTGTTTAGGGGAGGCCTATGCTCAGCTGTGGGCGTTATACGGCTGATGGTGATTACAGTTTAAATAAATGCACCACTGAATTAAATGAATACATCTCTAATTGTAATTGAAACTATTTTATGAACAATAATTAAAAATATTGAAATTTGAAAAACTTTTAAGTGCTTTACTAATATTATGTTCAAATTTACAAACTAACATTGAACTAAATTCTGAATTATTAGAAGAAAAACAATTACATACATTATTTATTTAAAGAAGTAATGTCACAAACGGAATGGTGGCCCTGTGGCAATCAATACTTTTATCTACAACAAAGTGGTACTATTTGCTGTTTATATAGCACCATGATTCGAACACAAACGTGCTGGGAATGCTTACTGCTTAACGGACAATTATGGATCCTGTAATGCAATTTGACAATTGATGAACAGCATTACTATCAATGGTTTACATAACGCAGGGCTTCTAAAAATAAATATCAATTCTTATGTTTAAACCTTTGATAGAAACAAAATTTAAGTTTGAAAAATGTAAACAAATTTCTTATTAATTATTAACGACCAAAAAGTTAAATACTCGTTAAATAAAAGACTATTTTTTTTGTGAAAAAATTTATCAATCAACTTTATGTACAAATTTTCAAACCCTCTTTTTTTATGAACAATTTAATAAGGTACACGATTTCATACAGTATGACTAAAATTTAAGTAACAATATGTTGAGCAGATCATGTTGCTTGAATCTGTTTCGGACGGGATCTGAACGGTCGCAGCGCAAGATTTTTCATACCAATTAGAACACTTTTAAAAACAAAAGATGTAAATTGAACAAATTTCTTTGCTGATAAAGTTAATACGTTAAGCACGATGTTTGAACCTTTCCTCCAATAAACAGCATACAACGGTACAGGAGGTAATTTATCTGACCAGACACCGTTGCGTTTTCTTTTAGCACAAGACTCGGCTGATATTATGGCGGGTGCCAGTTGTGATTCTAATGTATTTTTGCTTATCGGCTGCGGCACTAAAGCCTGTGCGTATCCGAGCTCAACCAGTTTTTGTCCAACATCCAAGGTCTCCACAGATTTGGTCTAAAAAAATAAAACATTTAAAAAAGTCATCGTTCATAATCTGTTCATTAAAACTTCACATGTGCAAACGTTACAAATGTTTCGTTAATATTATCACTAAAGTTTTATTATGTCACAAATTTATCAACTTTTTGAGATACTCTGATAAAGCCAATAGAGTTGCTTCAAGGTTACAATTGAAACAAATTACACACATTTTACGTAACTACTTTGCACGTACTAGTGAAAAACTAAGTAAAGGAAAGGTTCATATTTATTTGGAAGTATTTATGACACATCTTGTGTCGGTCCCAAGATTTTATAATAAGCACCTAAAATTGTATAAGGATATAACAGCTATTGTACAATATATAATCATATACCCCTGGTTGTGATAAATGCAGCAAGACTGTTGAAACCAGATCCTCTTTGTCTCTTCCAATTGGTTTGAGAGTCACTTTTTTCCCTTTGGCCACACATTCCAGCCAGTTGACTGCATTCCCGCTGACAATGTCTACTCCCCATAACTTTAAACAAATTAATTTTCATAGTCATCAAAAGATATACATATCATTCTGTATAAGTCTAAACAAAGTAATGTTTCGGAAAATGTGTTCATTTTCAGAAATATTTCAATAGAATTTCACAACTACTTGAGATAATTATTAAAAAATTTTATCACAGTGTATTTAATGGGCTGTTCATTATTATTGTTATAATAATTGTAGCTTCACAACAAACAACAACACACTTTCCTTTAACTTACATTTATCTACATTGACCTTTGTAAGTGTTATGCGAAAATGTTGTTCCCGTTGCACAAATATTTACGGGGTTTAAATACTTAGTTCACTGCTATCCTATCTCAATCTTTTATAATGCAATATTTAGGCTGTTACTAGTTTCACAATGCACTTTAATAAATTTTTATATGACCAGAGGAGACCACAACAGTATATGAAATTATGATTTATCAATAGCTAATAGAAACCAGTGATACTCAACCTCTATACCACACAAACACATGATAGTCAAGGTATCATGAGCCATAAAAATATAGGTAATGATTTCTTAGGATTTCACAATGGTTGCAAATTTTGTTAAACAATTGTTATTGAATTGATCGTATATATAATATTTAATTAGGCACAATATACAAAATGGTTTTGAATAAAGCAATACCAGAAGAGCCAAAACCACAAAAGACTGGCAAGCAACGGGTTGAGTATAGCTGACATAAACTAAAAAAAAATGTTAAAAGTAGTTGATGCTCAGCAAACATTGTTTTAACTCTGTAAGTCTATAAATGGACATTTAGGTAACACTAATTATCAATATTAAATCTGGAACAGAGTTCTTGATGAACTGCAGCCTCTTCGGGTAAGTAAGTACAACACATAAAAATATTCTCAGTGAAAAAGTCCATGCTCATATAAAGTTTTGTTGCCCTCGGTACATTAGTTTCAGCCATAAGATATTTTCAAAAATTTTAACTGTATTTTAATAAATATGAAAAAAAGCCCACTTATCTCACTTAATAAGTATTAATAGAATAATAGAAAATATTGTATACAACAATCTTAATTCCATTGAACATCCTGTAAAAATTAGTCCTACTGTTTCAAAGATTACCCCCAACAAGCAGGCATTATATTTCAAATATTTTTAATGCTTACCTAACAGTAGTATCACATGAACACATATTAAATAAAGAGTGTTGTGTAGACTGATATTAACAATAGAGGTGAAAATCTTACTTATACCGACAAATATGTCTGTATAAGTAAGATTTTGACAAAAGATTTACAAATTTGCCTTATCACAAAAGATTTGATTTCTATTTCATTTAATACTCACTTTATTTATAACTCACCTTTACTGGAAGTGGTGGTTTACTGGAATGCCACAAGGGTAAATATATTGGTGCTTTATGGTTAATAAGGAGACGCACAGGTGAGTGTTGAATACCTGTATACACTCCCTTTAAAGGTTCATGATTTTTTATAAAATGATCAGGAATTTTGGTAGCCTTTGAGAACTTGCTAACCTAATAAATTGATATTTATTATTATTATGTAATAATCCAACATTTCAACATAAAACTGTAAGTTTTATATTTACCGGGCGAATTTTATGTATGGAAAAAGCCAGGGAGGCAGTGGCTAGCGCATATACTGCTATCTGAAAATACCAAATACTTGTGAGAAAACCTATAACTTAATGATTTCATTTGACCTTTTTAAAACATACGTTTACGCCGCGATAATCTTGATCCAATAAACTTTGTAAATTGTAAAAAATCCCTCCTTTATCAGACATTTTCAAAGTACGTTGATCCATTTTTTAAATTCGACATTCTTAGCTCATCAGTATTTTCAGAAATCTAAACTTTCATGTGACATTGTCACAACAAATGTCATCAAATAACAAAGATTTGCATGTTTTGATAATATATTTAAAAAGCTTAATATTTAATTAAGTTTTATACACAATTACAAAATAGTTTTGTCATGATTTATCTTATCATTACATTTTTTATTGCATTGATGAAGATATTTTTAACAAAGTTATGAATTAATATTATTTGTTAAAATAGCAATACTAAATTCCACGTCAACTTATTTGACAGTCACAAATACTTCTGCTGTGTTGAAACAGTAGTAATTTTATGATTAATACGTTATATTTTATACAAAATGATCAGTGTTTTAAATACTATCGATACGGGCCATGAAGATATGATCCACGATGCCGAGTTAGATTACTATGGTCTACGATTAGCAACATGCTCTTCAGACAATACGGTTAAGATTTATGATATTAAGAACGGCACGCAGACTCTTGCTGCCGATTTAAAAGGCCACTTTGGACCTGTTTGGCAAGTTGCATGGGCACATCCGAAATACGGCAATCTACTGGCTTCCTGTTCTTATGACAGAAAAGTTATAATTTGGAAGGAATCCGGAGAATGGTCGAAATTGTACGAATACACAGGGCATGAGAGCTCCGTCAACTCGGTAGCATGGGCTCCTGCTGAGTATGGACTTATGCTAGCTTGTTGCAGTTCAGATGGATCTATATCTATTATCACATATAACCAAGATGGTAACAACTGGGATGTCAAGAAAATTCCTGGTGCCCATGCTATTGGTGTTAATTCAATAAGTTGGTGTCCAGCAATTTCTGCAGACTTAAACTTGGATCCCCTCAGTAATAAGGAAGCACCTAAAAGGATAGTTTCTGGTGGATGTGATAATTTAATAAAGGTATAAATTAACTGTTATTATAACACATAGTGAACTTTATTGTTATACTTTATTTACTTCTTGAAATAACTAGCATTTACACACTGTTGACAAATATTATCATTAACATACCAGAAAAAATTATTAAAGGATAATTATGCAACTATTTGGTATATAATATTAAAGTTAAAAAGTATTGAAACAAGTCCTTTTATATTTTAGATATGGAAAGAACAAGGCGATCAGTGGGTAGAGGAAAATCACCTTGAAATGCATATGGACTGGGTCAGAGATGTGGCATGGGCACCATCTCTAGGTCTCCAACATTCCATGATTGCCAGCTGTTCTCAAGACAAGAGAGTTGTCATCTGGACAAGTGATGACAATGTTTCTTGGACACCCACCATCCTTAACACATTTGATGATGTTGTGTGGAGCGTCAGTTGGTCTCTCACTGGTAACATTTTAGCGGTATCGGGTGGTGATAATAAGGTCAGCCTTTGGAGAGAGAATGCTGATGGCCAGTGGTTATGTATCAGTGAAGTTGCTAAAGGCTTAGGTCAAACACCCAATGAAGAAAGAAGCACCCTTTAATTCTTATTAATACATATAATGTTACTAAAGTTTTTGTAATTATTAATTTGTGTAATAATATAATTCAATAAATTTTGTTTAAATTTAATAACATCTATTTTTGAATTTAGTTTAGGTTACAATTTATAGTTAGATTCTTAACATTTTTACAAGTTCATGAAAAATATATATTTTATGATAAGAAATAAAATTGAAACTGTAATTATGATTTTTTTGTTGCCATTCGTTGTATAGAAAAAGCTGATTGAGAAGTTGTTCTCTGGTATATATCAGAGAAGAGTGGCGGTGTGTTGTGAAGCTAGCTACCAACACCTAAAGTGTGATGATCACGACCACTCTGGCAAGAGTGATACCAATAAAGAAGAAGATATCATGCAATGGTTTCGTTGTCCATCAGCTAACTAGAACGACAAATCTAGTGAAGATAGCAGGGTATTGTTGGATGCGTGTGGAATGGGACTGTTTGAAGTGTTGGGGAGGAAGCTTATCACTATAATAACAAGCTGAAAAGATGATAATGACATCATACAAAATCAATGTTAACTTAAATGAAATAAAACAAATTTTCACATTTGATAAAATATTTATTTTCAACCCTGATTATTAAATATTATTATAATTACATATTACTTAAATTAAATTCGATCTGTTCTAACAGCAATGGCATTTTGTAGTATTCAGCGATTGTCTTGTAGGTTATCAATTGATTTTGGATTTCTTTCTGCGGTACCATAAGAGCAAAGTCACCGGCGCAGTCGCATACAACTGCTAAATTTTCTCTTTTCACCTGTAATTTTTATAAACAGTCATAGATAATAAACAAAGAAAAATTATTAATATACAAAGGTCATTGTCAAGGTGACACCGTATTGAAATAGAAATTCCATGGTAAAAATGTGTAATATAATTTACCTGATGGCACCTAGTACATGCCAGGTCCTGCAGTGTGTAGGTCATCGCTCGTTTGTTCATTATCTCTATGAGCCTCCATTCTAACTCTTGGTTATCGTACGGGGTTCCACATGTTGGGCATAGACATACTGGCCTGAATTTATAAAGATAACGTAATTATTGTAATTTAAATAGTTTCACATTACTTTTTATTTAAATAATAGAATAGTATACACGGAGTAATTTTGTTTTGCGCAGAAACTTCGAGATCAACACCTACGCGTAATAATGTAGTGCTGGTAAGGATCATAAACTCTACTTTTTCATTACTTAACACCTTTTAAACTGGAACAGTAATTTTCACAGACTTTCAGTCCAGCAGCTAAAATAGACGTTAGTTAGAATTTTACATTATGTATAATTGTTAATAATGTAATGTATGAATATAAAATATATACATAAATGTATGGTAGAGAATGCGTTGTGTTTATGCTTATGTACTACTACTGGTAGCAGGTCTTTTGGTACAGACCGTCTTGGTAGGTACCACCGCTGCTCCCATTTTAGCCACCAAACAGTACATACATTACTGTGTTCCGGTTTGAAGGGCGCTGTAAGCTAGTGAAATTACTAGGGTAATGAGACTTATACTTTAGTGTATAACATCTTAACTAGCGCCGCGTTATTATGGACAAACGTATCACTTATCATCGTAACGTTTTGCTCGTGTCGTCTCCTCGTAAAATAAAATAAAATGTGTATGCGTGTGTTGCGCTCGCTGTACGCGTACGTACGTATCGGCGGTGTCGCGATGCGTGTCGCGGCAGAGGTCGAGGTCGCGGCACGCGTTGCACACGTTGCAGATCAGCTCGGGCAGCACGCACGGGGCGCACGGCTCGCGCCACTGCGCCGCAGCACTGAACTCTCCAACGCCGATCAGACGCAGCAGGTTGCGGCGCAGCAGCGTCACCTAAACAACACGTCCCATCGAATCATTACGGGCGTATATTCATTTCTGATGGATGTCATTAAAGTCAAATACGCAACGGCTTGCATAGTCACACGGAGGTCCCAGGTTCGATTCCATATGTTGTATTGTTTTCAGGATGCACGATTTTATCATTACACACCATGTTAATTAGAGGTGAAGTGTAAGCTCATTAGGACAAAAAATAGGAGTAGGATAAATATTTGCCTGTCGCGAATATCATTGAGTGAAAATGGTAGACAGCATATGATGTACCTGGTCCTCGAGGGCCGCGTCCAGCGACAGCACCTTGCACACCGCGTTAACGAAGAGCAGCGCCGGCGTCGCGTCTTCACTAAACGCGTCCGGCCGCAGCCCGGGCTGGGGCTCGATGTCCGACGCGCGCAGCGCCGGCATGCGGCTGTTTATTTTCTCCGTCACTCTGCATTATTTTTTATATAACTATTCTAATACTGAAATTTCCCCAAATAATTCTGTCAATTAGTATATTTTTATTTAAATTCCTAACAAATCTTTCAGCACTATGTTAACAGAAAGAGACGAGAAAAATCTAATTACGTTTATTCCAATAACTTATTTTTTTCAGACAAATCTCTTCTCTTTCCCATCTCTTCCTTCTATACTTCTGCTTGGTATCTTAATGTTAGAGTATATTAATACTATGGATGAGAGACTGTTTTACAAAAAGCTAGAGTGATATACTCACTGGAACATCTTCTGCGAGATCTCGCCGGTGACGAGCGCGGGCAGGCGGTCCGGTGCGGCGTACGCGGCGCTCACGAAGCCCGCCACCGCCGCTGAGAACTGGTCGCGCACTGCGCGCGGGAGGAACTGCGCCAGGTTCCATTGCATGGTCACCTCGCCCTACGACATAACGTTGTATTAATACCCCCGATTAATCGCTTAGTAGTATACAGTTGGTAAAGTTATACACATTGGGTACCTCGTCTTGTGCATCTTCTTCGGTAGCCGCTGGCACCTGTGATGAGCCCACTTCCACTAAGCCTTGCGGCAGTTTACCCTGGAACATTGTACAATGTATTGAAACGTCGTTAACTTAAACGGTATTAAGTTATACTTATTTTTTTTTAGTAATGTTACCACATGGACTATACACATTACTAATGTTAGGACTTTTTCGTCGGATACCATCTGGGCAGTTACCAAAGCAGAGATAATTTCTGCCACTATACAGTAGTTGGAATAAAATAGAATGTATTGAAATTACGGGATTCAATTGTCGTATCTTAAAGTTAAGAGCACTTTGTGGTGCACTGTAACAAACATTACACAACTTTGTCATGGGAAGACTTACCATCATCATAAATATTGATTGCATAAACATGATCGTCACTGTGACAACGATTAAGTAATAGCGCTTTAAACAAAAACAAAACGATTTCATTCTTATTTAACACTATAGGAAATTCAGCTCAAGTCTATTGTTGATAAGAAACTAAAAAAGATTCAAAGTTGATTTAATTATACAAAAGCCTATAATACCTGAACACCAGCATGATTGGCCTCATCCAGCCACAGCAGGTAGGACCAGCACTGCTTATACCGGATATCTATACCATGGAACAGCTCCTTGTTTCTAATGCTCTGCACCACAAACTCAACGTAGCCTATTGTAAAGACATAATAACTAACATTAAAATTTGCTTTTACGATAAAACTATATTTAAAATCTTAAACCTATAAAAAAGGAAATGTTATTGGGTCTAATGTTTTACTTTTATATAACGCATGTCCATTTCATATTTACACCTTTCTTTGCCACATGGCTTTCATTCCTTTTTCTGCCATGTTCATATTCACCAGTTATGATTTGCTCCTGTAGATGCTCGAAAATAGATTCATCTTTACTCACCAATACCATCCATAACGGTGTTCTTCTTTGTGTAGAGCAAGATCTTGTTGAAATCCGCAAACACAATGGAGGAGCCGAGCCGCTTGAACTCCGCCACCAGCATGAGGAACAGTTTCTTCATCAGGTTGTAAAGCGTACGACGGAGCGCCGGGTCGTACAGCAGCGATGTTGGGGTTTTCAACCACCTTTTTAATAAGTATATTACGTTTTTAATTTAATACAAATTAAACTGAAGAATCTAAATTTTGTGCTGGCATGTTTTATTTAATATGAAAAATAATTATAAAAGTATTTTTTTTATTGTACATTTGACGCAGCAGTTAAGTGGGTGCTTTAGCCATTAATATGATGTTTAAACTTTTGTATTTGTTATTTCTGCTGAGATTACGATGAAAATTTATATTTTCAAATTCAAAACATAATTTTTTTTTCAAAGTTTTTTAAAAAATAAAATAATAGTCTTTAAAGTCAATGTTTCTTTACAGGGATCCGTACCTATAAAAATGTGATATTTGGTAATCGGCAAAGACGTTCTTGTAAACTGTGACGTCACGCAACCACGACGCTATCATGGTGCGCAGGATTTTGAAAGCAGCGCTGCACTGCGCCGTCTCGTCGTAATTCACCGAAGCATTAGCACCTAAGTAAATAAACATTTCAGGAACTCTATTCAGTAATATAACTGTCAGTCTCCAACAGCAACACCTTCGTATTTCTATCAAAGTAAAAATATGTTCCTAACTAATTACATTAAACTGATTTAACATCTCCCAGCAATTTATGAATCTGTTTTGATAGGTCTCAGTGGCCAGAGACTCTATAAATAGATATCACCGCAGCGCTAATTTCTACCGCTATACAGTAATATGATAACTTGAAACATTACTGATGCGATATTAAAGGGTGTTTAACTTAGTGAAATTGTGTCGAGCATAATGCGGTACAGTGCATGTAATTCTAACTAGCGCCACATCGTTTTAAGAGCAATGCGACGCGTTTACCGGTGGGTGCAGATATCGCGTCTTGTATGGTGTGCTGCTGCGCGCCGAACGACGTCGCGATGCTTGTTCCCTCCAGCTGCAGGATGTGCTGTGCCTGCAGCAGCGCGCACACGCTAAGCGCATCGCTCTCTAGCTCCACGCACACGCCGTAAGCGCCGCTTGCGTTATGCGTGCAACCTGACATCTCCTCCACTTCGCTTACCAACCTAAAAGCCACAAAAATCGCTTGATACTGTATATTTAACAACGGACATTTTAATTTGTTTGACTATAGTTATTTGTTCCAAAGAGGTATAAATTATAGGAAAAATTTAAATTGTATTTTGTTTTATAAAGATTCTATAAATTATTGGTTTTTAATTAAATATGTAGGATAGTCTTTGACCGTATTCCCACCTGGTGTTAAAATGTACTCAGTTACTAATAACAGCATATTCACTCTCTCTCTCTCTTCCTAGCCATTAGGCAAGGAAGAGAGAGAGAAGTTGATCATATGGGATAATTTCCATATGATCAACTTTCTTTAATATTCTGCTCCACAATAACAACATATAACAGTGTATTCAGTATTTTCTTAAAAAAATAATACTACATTTGCAAATCATTTTTAAAATATCGGTAGTACCGAGTAAAATTTTCTTTAATATTTACCTATTATCATCTATTTCTCTGCCACCTAGGTCCGGTCTTTCCAAATTCGAGCACCAAAGCACAAAATTATGTTTGATCAAATGCCGTGCGTAGAACAGGTCTGCACCGAACAGAGTGGGATCCGATGGCATATTGCCTAGAGGAACGTGGAAATATCTGAAAGAAAAAAAACGTTATTTAAAAACATTAAATTTACTATAATTTATGACTAAAATATCATTTTGATAAAGTATTGAAATGAACGAGAAATTTACCTGCACTGTTCTATGGTCAAATTCAATACAGACTCCAAATTGAGATAGTGTCGGACGATGGCTCTGGCACCAATCTTCTGCCATTCTAATGTGCTATAGAGAGTCTCCACATCTCGAACGTGTAGTGGCACTAAGGGAAACTCGGAAAGACCTACGAAATATTATTCATTAAAAAATAACAAATCATGTTGTAACAAATTAGAATTTTTGTTTTTAAAAATTAAACATCAATCTTATTTGAACGTGATTTACGAAGAAGTTAAACAATCATTTTATTTCTGCACTAACGGAAATACGGTCTAACATAAAAGAAAAACTAGTGTTAATTGATGCACACCGGGGACTAGTGCGAGCAGCGCCGCGGGTGAGAGCGCAGTCTGCAGCGCGACCAGCGTGGCGCCGCATCGCTCGTCGCGGTATCGCTGCAGAGCGCGCCCCACCCCCCGCCACACCGCGCGCGCCTCGCTCTCCACCACCACCTCCCACGTCAGCTCGGCGCCGGGCAGCTCGCTATCTGATGTGCCGAGCTTTATCCTACATAATTATAAGCATAACTATAACTGTCATTTAAAGACCTGTTGACAAACAATGCAAAATGATGTTTTTTTTCTTTATAAAACACAAAACACTCCTGAGTACAACTCCTTCAACGTTCTTTGCCTGGTTGCCATGTAACACGCAGGTTTCCAGTTTAACTCCGAGATCTCATGTATAATTAAGGTGCAGTGTTTGCCCTTAGTTGGTAAAAAAATAGAGAAAAGACCATCTTCAGTACAATTCATTATAAGAAATGTGTGGCCTGCAGTGGGCGTCCATTTTTAGAGATGATGATGGTCATCATAATTTAGACTTACTTAGCAGTTCGTTCCGCAGAAAAAAGCGTGTTCATGTTGGGAACTTGATTTGTTTTAACGGTGTCTAGTACAAATATGTAAGCCCTCTTGGTGGGACCCAATATTAACGACCACATGCTTCGAGTAGAATTCAATGCGGAATGTTGATAGAGAAATACATGCTTTATAGGCGACAACCCATCCTGAAATTAATAAATAATTACTTTTGATTAACTTACAACAATTATTATTATTTAAAAATTAATTACATAATGTTTTCAATGAATGTCACACATATGTGTGAGTAGAGATAGTTAAAGTATGGTGGAAATATGTACCTGCTTTGGCAAATAAGGTTGATAAGCTACACTTTTGAACTGTAGTTGACTCAAAGTAAATGTGTCCATATTGTTTGAGCCCATTTGAATTAATCTAAAATGAAATAATTAAAAAAGCTTTTTATGTAATAATTTATTAAATTAACTCAAATATGTTTGTCAAAAAGTTAATATATACATTAGGTTTTGAACCCGTAAAAGATATATTTGCGTTATTAACTGTAAAAGAGAAATGTTTATTCATATTAATTTAAATGGTAATAAGAAAACTTATTCACCTTCTGGCCTCCTGTGGGTCAACTGAACAAATGCATCCCAGTTGAACAAGTACCCTGAATTCTAGGCTCATTTGTGTTTCATAGATTCCTTCAATTTCTGGTGCAGAAAGTTCTCCCATTAATTCCCTGTTAAACAATGGTTTTTTTAACTCCAATGGGCTAAAACTAGACCTTAATTTCACATGGTGTTAAGTGACAATGATGACGCACGAATGGTGAACAAAAACTCCACCATCTTATAAGGCATGCCTGCATAGAAGGCAGGCAAGCGCATTGAAACAGGGTAATGGAATGCTTGTCCTTGGGACATTAACAGGTATTAGTACCTAACTTATAGAAGAGTATTGAATAATGCCTGAGGTGATAGGAAGCAGAAGTTCTCCACAACCATGTTACTAAAGTCCATGCTAACTTACCACTCCACCCAAGCCCAGTGAAAAAAATTAAAACATTAGAATAAAGTTATGATCTAACGATTATAAATTACGACTCACTCTTGATGCTCCCTATATATCTGCTCGGGTACGCTGTACTGGTAGAGGTGCACGACGGGGTGAGCGCGCGGCAGCACGCGGTTGCAGCGCTTCCAGTAAGGTCCGTTATCGCTGGAGCGTCCGACTCGCTGATTCACGTAGAAGATTCGCGGCACTGTCAGCCGGATCTGGTGTAACTCATTGCCTAGCAGCGCCCACACCCTAAACAGGCCCGGCTCCGAAGTCTCTGCCACCTAACCCATTAATCACATATACATTTGTTTTGAAGGTACATGTATTTTTATTTTCCTTATATAATAACTACTGTATAATAAGTAGTTCGGTGGCGTAGTATTCTAAATAACGCCTAATAACACGAAGGTCACTTGTTTGATTACTGGGCTGCAAATCATGTAAAATGGTTCGTTGTAGTTTTTGAATTGCGGCTAACAACCACTTATATTGTTAATCCGCTGCCACAGCAGCAATGCTTTTGAAATATGACTTAGAATGTTCACATCTAACACGTTTCACCTTCCACTGTTTCAATCTCACTTAACCATTATACTCAAGAAAGATACCTTTACTGTAAAAGTTATTAGAGGTAGTTCTCTTAAATTTGATTCTATCCAAATGGGTAGTCAGTGAAGTTCTTCAGTATATGTTATATCAACAATAACAGAGTGATCTTTAGTCTCCATTTTCTTTACGAAATCGGAAGTAATATTGACCTGTATGATTTGCCAAGGTGTATTCAAAAGTGTGCGCTGTGCTCTTTGTATAAAGCCGCCCAACGTGTTCACAGGTCCTGATTTTTTGAGTGGCAACGGTGCAGAATTATCTATTTTACCTGAAAAAAATTTTTTGGAACTCTTTAATAAGGCATAAATAAACACGTTGAATGTCACATGGGTCACCGGCGACTGGAATTAATTTAGATGGTATCAGGATCATCATCATCAGCTGATAGACATCCACTGCTGAACACAGGTTTCCACCAGACTTTTCCCCAATCCGGTCCTGCACTTCCCGTATCCAATGGTTTCTGACAATCTTCACTTGTATCGGTCCACCATGTAGAAAGCATTCCAGCTCTACATGCAGAGTCAGACACGGTCGCCACTAGAAATCTTTATGCCCCTTCGGCCGTCAGTTTTTCGAACATTAATATCGCAGTTTTGGCGCGAATAATTCCGTCAGCAGCATACAATAAATTGAATTAATAAGAAACAGTAGTATTCACCGCGCTTGGTTCTACTTCTTAGACCTCTCTGTTCCATTTGCCATTTCCATTTCTTTTTTTGAAAGATTATCCATGCTAAGCGCTCCTCCTGTAATAAGAAAAATGGGCATATCAAATTTTCAAATATAAATGATATAGAGCGCTAAAATCATGACTAAATATAAAAGAATACAAACCTGTGTAGTTCCAAATGGCGGCGGTGGACCCAACGCCTCCTTCCACGTGGCGAATTCCTTAGTAGGAGACTCTTCACGCTTACGTTTCACCGTGTGTACTATCGGACGGATCGGAGTGTTATCTGTCGGTGCTCTGCCGATATCCTCAATGTCTATTTCCATATTCTAAAAAATATACGCAGGCGGTTTCTTTAAGTAAGGCTTAGTAACTACGCCTCACAGGCAACACTTGTATATATTTATACACTTAAATGCGGAATATTTTTTTGTAACCACCACCAACCAACCAACTAATGAGTATGCACTTAAATATAGAACTTACAATGGTACCATCATAATGGCTCCCGGATGCCTCCTCATTATCATCATGTGACTGTTCCAACTGCTTCGGTTTTGCACTGAACATGTCCGTGATTTTTCGTGTTTTATATTTGTCTTGCTTCGCGAGCATCTTCTTATGCAGCCAGTCCGGGTACTGGACTCGCGGAACAGGGTTGTCCAACTAAGAGTACAACTTATGCATTTATTAAATTTTTAAACAGCAGTATTCTTATAGTGTTTAAAAAATCTGTTAAATCATTTTTATTCGTTCTTTCTGTTGTACCATCCTATCTTCGAAAGAAATCTTACTGGGGGAATTGGAGGTTATGTAGGATTACTACCCACTAAATCCCTCACCCTATGATTACCCTTAATCTGTTTCAAGTGGCCTACGGATCTCCTACGAAACATACTGTTTAATTCAGGCAACTTGTAAAGAATGCCTAAAGTAAATAAAAAAAATATTTAAATCACTAAGTATACCGACCCCCTGCATCGCAGCGGGGATGGTGATTATTTTCTGTATTGCACCACTGAGACGCTCGATGTAATAGCCCCAGTCCAGCACATCGCGGATGTCGATATCTTCGGTAATGCTGTTGTCCTTCAGCCAACGTCGTAAGTGGTGCCGCTTCACTGCAGCCGGCGACTGGAAGATAGCCAGTGGGATCGCGCGTTCAGTCACAGGCGCGCCATCCGGCTTTCGTGAGATTATAAATCTATAAATACATTAATATACCACTAGATTTATCAAGATATTATTTGATTGGGTATACTATTAATGGGTTGGGTGAACAGCGCTACGTTATTATGGGCAGTATATACTGCACCACATTGTACTCGCCGCCTGATGATGAATTATTGTGTCCCGTTATAATAGTAATTTCACTAGCAACAACGCCACTCAAACTGAAAAAAAAGTAATGTTTGCACACTACTAGCACCGGGAATGTACGCTGCAGTAATACCTATCTAAACGATATCCGGCAACCTACCACGGTCAATGGTGTCACTCTATCACCATTCGTCGAAAGTATATGAACGAACACAGATCAACTAATCGTTAATAATTTTAGTATGAATAACCTAATAAAAAAGTTAAATGAAATTATAAAGGAAAAACTATAAATAATTTTTTTCATACCTGCAAGCTAAACCCGCATCTTTCACCATCTGATCACCAAGAAATTCTGCGAGTCGTTTGGCCGTGGATATGGAGGTAGACTTTTGTCCCCCGTAATCTTCCAACTTCTTCGACATAGACCTGTTCTCGGATATCAGCTCAAACAGCTCTGAGTCAGGCATGTTGGAGCCCTTGCTGTAGAGCACGTCTAGCCAGTAGTCCGCTACCTTCGCCACCGCATTATAGCACGTCTTCAGATCGTTGCCCTTGAGGAAAGCTTCAAATACGGATGATTGGAATATCTTTATCAATTGTAATTCACCTCTACGCTTGACCTCGAAACCTGTAATTATCACAATAATTTTAAATATTTTACCTTTTCAGTTTTTAGCATTATATTCATTAGCGGATAGACATTTTCTACTGCATTTGGGCCTGGTTCAAAGAGAATGATTGTTTCAATATTGTTTTATGTGTAAAATAATTATATCCTTTTACACGCACGACCTCAACTTACCATGGTCTTAATTGACAATGAGATCAAATCTATACCCTCTGTGTTATAAGACAAGCGGTTAGCAACTACGCCGCGGAGGTAGTAATAACCTAACTAATGTTGTATTTTTGTTTGTGACTTAACCCGGTTATATTAAACAGATGTTAAGAAATGGTTGGACTGCGTGGTTTTGTGAATGGATACAAATTTTAAAGAATGTATAAATCAAGGTTATATCTTGCTCAATTCTTATTTATATCGATATATCTTTAGTTGCTTGGGGCAGGTAACTTTAATTACAATAAAATATATGGTGATCGATTGAAACTCCTCCGGTACGTGGATCAGTTGGAGTAGTCGATTTGGTGCAGTCTTTGTCACTTGAGGCCATGTGAAAGTAAGGTCAGGCGTCAGCTGTTTCAAATCTGTCTGTTAGATAGGATAAAAGTTGCCGACTCAGTAGACAGAAGCCAACCAGAAACGATACCTTTCAATTCAGCCAGTGAGCCATCAAAGTTGAACACGGCGTACCGCTTCTTTAACTTCTTGCCTTCCTCTTTAGAAGCGGGCAGCACCATAGCAAGGTATGGCCCGTCGACTTCGAAGAATATACTATTCTCAGCGCGCTGTTCGTATGTCTTTGCCTCCGGGTCTTTCAGTTCGAAATATTGATCGTTTGTAAAAAAATCCTTAAACAAATAATTGACTTTTTTGTTATATTATTACATAATCATTATCTGGGTATTTAACGTTCTCACGCTGAGACAAGACCCAGCGGATCCCGAGGAATCTTCTCCCACAAGCAAAAAGTCAAGGCCAGGAAGTGCAGGTTAATAGACGTCACATCTTCTCCAAAACTGTTATTATTGAAAAAACCAGTTTGAACCCGTCTTTCCTAGCTATACAAACTGAGCTACCACGGCTTCAACTTTTTTTATCATTATATAAATAGAAAATAAAACTGTACCTTGACCATTGCATTGAGGACAGCGTTAGGATACGACACATTGATTTTCTTTTTCTTCTGATGCGTACTCATAATGGTAACATTCTCAGGAAATGATGATGGCAAAACACACCATATACCTATAAAATGTGTTTATATTTATTAACGGTTATTTATGTATTATAAATTAAATATGTTCATTTGTTTAATATTTTCTAGGACTATAAATATCCTTGCTAAAACATAATAAATAAGCTTTAATTAGCAGCACCCAAACAAAGGTTCGGGCGCACAGGTAGTTTTTTCGCCGTAGATACCAAAATTGTGCATACCGTCGGTATCCAACTCGAGCGGGCGGCCTATTTGCTCAATGATCTCCCTTGCACGCATAATAATATTTGCGCCAGTGTAGCACACGATCCCCGCCATCTCCATACTGTGCCAGCGAGCTCTGAACACAAAAAGTTTTCCAATAATTATCTAGAGGATTCCGACGAATCCGTTTCCAAGAGCGACTCCTATAATGTAATTTTTCATACAGCTTACACAAATGTTGTATCACTTACCCGCGCCTCATCACGTAGCCGTAAAACGAGTTGAGTATGCACTTGTGCGCGAGTTGTAGCGAGTCGTATAGCACCTCGCGGCTCTTCGCGCTCTTGATGTCGGCCGCGTCGCCGCCCTTCTGCGCCGCAGCCACCATCGCCTTCGCTTGCTTATTCAGTGCTTTGTACTCGTACCGACGGTCTCTGTTAAATCGTTATCTTATTATATAGAGAAATCTCATTACACCACTAATTTAAATAGCTAATATCCGCGCACTAATGTTTTACGGCAGAAATAAGTTACTGTGGTACCTAACAAGACAGTGTCCAGCTACAGAGCTTCAGTGTATATACCTCGAATTTCACAGTAAAGTTCATGACCTTATACTATTAATAAGCATAAAGTTCTGCTAGTAACAAATAGATCAGTGTTGATACTCAGGGTTTGTCTGTACATTTGCAGAACATTGTGCCTCGCTATTGAACATTTTAATGTTGTTCTTTTTTAGAACTTGCATAATAACTCCGAACGGAATGTTTTTTTATGCGAAAATATTGTACTTATAAAACACGTATTTAGTAATCTATATAATCATCTAACCTGAACGCTCGTACAGTATCCACATAGAAAGAGTTCTCTTTCTGACAAACCGTTGTTGTTCTAACTTCTGTTCTCGTCACTTTAGTTTTCTTATAAGCAACTTTGCAGTAATCTGCCAATCGCTTTTTTTCATATGCTGCCTGAAATTTTATCGTAGTTAAAAACAATTAAATATCTTAAGAAATCAAAAAATAAAGTCCTCATAATGTTGGCCCAGATGAGACTGGGGGTGTATCCACCACATTTGATAAGTACGGGTTGGATGACGAAAGCTGTTGTCCTTAGATCACGCCGGTTTCCTCATAACGTTTTAATCACCTAACAACCTTACAAAATAAAAAAAAGCTTTTTACCTGGTCTTCTTTAGGCAGTGCGTGGAAAGCTCTAGGAGGTCCACCAGGATATAATGGTGGAAATTTTTCAGTCTCAAGTTGCTGTTGGATGCGTTGGTACTCACTTCTAGTTGCTGGCACTGCAATAAGTAATTGATACAGAAGAGTTTCTAGAATTGGAAAGACGTTTTACACGCAAACTGTTTCAAAAAAGAAAATATTTTGTTTTTTTTTCTTGTTTGATGATATACACCTTACCACTATCACTGGTAGAAGGTTTCAGTTGCCGGAGACAGACTGGATGTGTACCACCGCAGCTCCTATTTCAACCGCCAAATAGTAGTGTGCAAACATTACTGTGTTCCGGTTTGAAGGGCGCTGTACCTAGTGTAATTACCGGGGTAACGAGACTTAACACCTTGTGTCTTGGGGCGACGAGCGCGATGTGGTGCAGTGTATATCATCTTAACTAGCACCACGCTGTCATGGGCAAGCGTATCACTTACCATCAGGTGAACGTCTTGCTCGTCTAATCACATAGTAGCATAAAAAAAAACCACGTTGTGCTGGCCGCCTTGGAATAAAAAATGTTAAGTCTTATGATCCCAGAAATTCCACTAGCCACAGCGTTTTTTAATCCGAAACAGAGAAGTGGTAACTACCAAGACGATTTTCAGCAACAGAGACCTATCACTAGTATAATTTTCTTTAATCATGTGTACTATATGTAACATGGGCCCGGAAAACATTAATACTTGTACACTGTTATTTAGCTGCAAATACTGTAAAAAAGTATTTGCAAAAAATGTAGCGTCATTCTAATCGAAAGTTACTACTATTTGTATTCATAAAATATGTGTAATGGGTGATGGTTAGGGACTCACAATACTCGCCGCGCCACATCCAATCCATGTGCCGCTGACACGCGGCAGCCGGCCGGTTGTGGTCGCACACTGCGCACACGCTCGAGCACACCATCGCAGAAGGCTGCAACCTGCGTATAAACACCCTTCATAGTATTAAGCTAATGGAAAAACTTGTTGCCGGAAACTGTCTAATTAGGTTACCACAGCGCTTATTTCTGCAGCTAAAGAATAGTGTGCAAACATTGCAGTGTTCCTTTTTGAAAGATGTTACAGCTAGTAAAATTACTAGAAAGACCAGGGTAACGACACTCAACATGTTGAGTCTCAAAGCGACAAGTACGTCGTGCAAAGTTTCTGATGCTTACTACTGCCACATTGTTGTGGGTAGGCGTAATACCTACATCGGCTGAAAGTCTTGCCCATCTTGTCGCTACGCGGAAAAAATTTTTTTATGATAAGCATGCAAATGTCCTGCCGTTAGAATTTTAAATATTAATACACAGCTACAAAATAAATATTCTTTAAATGTAAAATATAAAGACCTGTTAGTCAGAATAATATTTGGGTACATAGCACCCACATCCAGATGGTATATCAACGGGTTCTCATCCCTCCGTGGATGGTCTTTCATGTGCTGAAGTTTGGATTTTATTTCGGCACAGACCTCGTCAAAATTCGTCACCAATTCCATTGGTATGCCCTCTTCGACCTCTATGGCGTGCTTCATAGTCTTTTCCGTGGTCTCCATGAGCTTGTCGATCGCTGACGGCACTATACGGAACTTGCATTTGATGTCAGCACGGAACACACCTAAACAAATATTAACCCTATGCTATCACATTTTTTTTATCTACAATAGGCTAACACTCGAAATTAATTACAAGTGATAATAAAGCCGAAGAAAATAAGACGCGTTTGCTTAGAATACTATTACACTCTTACGTTCGTAGCAGGAACACAACAATATTGTTGTAGCGGTAAATTTATAATATAAGTATGGTAGGCTACAATTTTATGAGTGGTATGAAGAACGCTTACCACCATTTGCTTATTTTGAATGTACGAGTTACAAAACTGCGTACCGGAAGACATAATCCTGGTGGACCGACATCTCTAAAATATCGCGAAGTCGCTGAATACACAAGACTGGAATAATCTGCAAAGCCCTGGACGAGGCCAACCTGTATTTATCTACCGATTGTTGTAAATATGATAATTAACTACTTACCCGATTCCAACGCCTCTACGTGCCCGCCAACGTACGTCTCGGATTCTAGGACATGGCCGTCAGCGGTGAGCTTGTTCAGCTCCTCTACCTGCTTGTTGGGAAATACGATGTTTGCGTGGAAAGCTTCCACCATAAGCAGCGCTTCGCACAGAGTGCCGGAACCTTTACGAAGTACCTGTAGCAAATCATGCACGAGAATACTATAAATAAATTAAAGTTATATTAGACTAAAATATGTCATCAATTTGACATGGTGTTAATTAATATGAGCTCGTGGTTGGCGAAGCGTGTTCGCCTACAATACTCTGGCTCACATATCCAGTAGCGGTCGGAATAGTGGCGGCAAGATTACAATTTGATGTTTGTTTGACATAACAGTAGTAATTAAATGACAATTCATTATGAGTTAATTTACCTCATCAGGCTCCAATGGAATGATGGTACAAAGCGCAAATATGAACGGATGCACATACTTCATATATAAGTAGTATGTGGCGACTGCATCTGATACTGAATAATTTGACAGCACCTAAAATAACATAAAAGTGTAAAATAACAGCCTATTTGATGTTAAAACCTTTTGGGACTAGTGGCTGTCTCTTACAAAAAGAACATGTTATAAAACGAAGAGTAAATTACCAGACATAATATTAAAAATAACATGTTTTTTAGCGAAGAAAATTACTTACTACTGTGCCTCAAACTATGTCTACCTGACGTCATAATAATCACCTTTCAAATGAACACTTCTATAAATGTCTCTAAATTTTAGATAACGTATAAACATTATATTCACCTGTGGTTGTTCAGCCGCCATTCTGCACATATCTTCAGGGTCTAACTCCACTGGATCGTATCGCAACTTCGCCTTTGCAACAGCCTTTAAGCCTTGTGATCCCACGGGTAAATACGAGTCTCGTTTCACCCAACTAAAATTTTATTAAAACAAATTATATGTTTGGGGTAATGTAACTTGACACGTTTCAGTGAGATAAAGGCAATGTGATGAACTATATATCATCATAACTTGCGCTACATTTTTCTGTGCGGGCGTACCACTTACCATCAGGTGAATATCTTGCTCGTCTCAACACTTCGTTAATATAAAAGGGTTTATTAACCATAAGCAATCCATGTGCATGGCGGGCCGGCATGCGTAAGTGCCGTCTCTGGCTGCAATTTTACTGAAACCAATCTCTTGTTTCATGTCCAAACCCAAAGATGCTGCACGCGCTTCTACGAACGGCCAATCGAAGAAATCACCTGGAATAAAATTAATATTAATGAATATAAATCATATTAGCTTGGCAAATCAAAATATTGTATATATAACAAAGTAGTCTTGTACTTTTTTTATACTACTATGCGACGAGACGAGCAAGACGTTCACCTGATGGTAAGTGATACACTTGCCCATGACAACGTGGTGCTAGTAAAGATGGTACACACTGCACCACATTGCGCTCGTCGCCTTGAGACATAAGGTGTTAAGTCTTGTTACCCCGGTAATTACACTGGCTACAGCGCCCTTCAAACCGGAACACAGTAATATTTGCACACTACTATTTGGCAGTTGAAATAGGAGCTGCGGTGGTACCCATCCAAACGGTCTCCGGCAACAGAGACCTACCACCATTAAAATGGGGGTAAGTAAAAGGTAATGAGTACATTGGGAAAGTCTATGTTCAACAGTGAATGACAGTATGTAGTATTATTTCATGATGATGAACTATGCTTTCCTATATTCAGAACATTTGTATCAAATTGACGGGTCTCTTAAACCATATTGTAAAGAGCTTACTCTATCATAGAAATTTGTGGTGCAGGTCCAAATGTTTTCTATATGTTTATGTATTAAAGATGGCCATGTATTTCTTTAAAATTTTGTAACAAAAATATGCAGCACTAAGAAAAACCAACATGATAATGGGTAAACCATTTAACATTTTAAATATGAACAGATAACATAATAAAAACAATAAAATAAATGCTTTAATATTATAAAACTAATAACTTTACCATTGTATGTCACAAAGATGTGAGGTTTAACATCCATAATGTGGTCAAAAAACTTCTGTATCAGAGCCAGTTCATTTACTTCATTGAAAATTATGAATTGCCTGGAAGAATTAAATTATATGTCATCATCATCATTTTACTAAATAGACTAATTGATTATATAATAAACAATGTTTTTTTTTATTCTTGCAGTAAATGATTGGGGTTCTTAGAGGACTTAATACCATGAGCATTCTCTATCTATCAACCCTGGGAGGCAAGAGATATATTACAGTTTATTTAATAAATGAAATCATTCTGTGTAGTTAGATAATTTTTGACTTCAGATAGTGGGATCATAGAAACCTTTTAGAAATATGCCTGTTATATGGTTTATGAACAGGTAATGTTGATATAGTGCGGTAATAGAAATGTAGTTTCTATTGAAATTATTAATATATGCAAAATTGATCATTGTTATTTAGCCACACTAAAGATTAATTTTTATGAGATCACCTACAAGTTATCTCTTTACTTTTATTCCAACAAAAAGAGATTCATACCAATGTCTACTCTATAAAAAGTTATGTGCTGTTAAACTTTCAATTAAGGTACAAAGGTGATAACATCCTTTATAACATGTATTATACAAGGGTAGTTCTAGAGAAAGTATTTATATCATAATAAATGACTAATGCCTAAGTATCACCTCCCAGATAATATAATGGAAAACTAAGATTTTACCCTTCAAACTCAGGTTTAGGTGTATATTCAAAATCCTCAACATCAGTAGAAATTATCTCCCTGTTTGTGATTAAATATCCTTGTCCATCAATCATGTATGAAATCATCATAATTTGGTCTGTTTGCGCATCAGGGAATTTAAGTGGAAGTTTAGTTGTCTCTATGTCAAAAGCTAAAACAATTGGGTCAGGTCTCTCTAGTATGTCATCTCTTTTTGTGAAAATTGGTAAATCAGTCCCTCTAAACTTCACTGTATACCAGGTACCACAAAATATCTTCATATCTATCGAAACTCTAACATGATATGGTACATCATGTTCCCTGTGAAAAAAATTTATACATATTTAATTAACTGTAACCTGACAATCAAAAAAAGTACAGAATTTTAATATTTTGGTATATATTCATTATTATAATAGCCTATTCATGAAAGTGTGGTCAACTTAAACTTGTATAATTTTTATTTATTTATATATTATAACATTACCTGATATCAATAATATTTTCCATATGATCAGTTGTTTTTTTAGCATGTTCAATGGCGGCAGCACTTGTCAGAGCATTAGTCAACATTTCAGAATAAATAGCATCTTTTTTTTCTCGCTCCTTGTTTTTGTTTACAGCAGTCAATATCTCTTTTCTTACTTTCATCATCTCATTTTGTGACATAAATGATAGTTTAATATAATGTTGCTTTAGTCCTGATAAATGATTAAGCTATAAAAATGTAGTTACTTCATTTAGTAATCTGTTACACATAAAAAAACTTTAAGTTCAGATGTCATTTCATATAACACATACCAAATCCAAATCCTCTTTCACAACAATATCTATTTTGTGTATTGTGCCTGCATATTTTTTAGATAAATACTGAATGACCTCTTGTTCACATTCCTTTCTAGATAGTATAAGAAAATAAGGTTGGAACATTAAGGACACCTTGAACCGTGATCCATCCATTTCTATAAAGTAATAATCCATAGAAGCAACAAGCCTTTTATCCTCATCTAGTATTTCTGCCTAAAAAATGTTTTGGTAAAAGTCAGTCAGTCAGTCTATGCAACTTAAATTTGTCAATAAAACAACCCATCAAGCTTCTACTTCCAGTTGAGGAAATCAAACTTTCAAGAATATCCAATAGTGGTGACTGGTGGATTGACTTTATTGTTTTTGAAGAACTTGAGACAGCGGAGTGAATATAAAGTGGGCCAGTTGTTCTCTTTATATTCTTCTTTAACATTCATTATTGAAAAGAAAATATATTTTAATTAAATAAAGCAGCAATCTATTTACAGTTATATAACTATTGAAGAAAAACATGTTTAGACTTAGGAGAACCTATAAAATTAATTTCCTTCCTTCCTAATAATACACAAACTTTCATATGGTGGAATCAATGAAGTTGAAGTAATTGAAACAACTTGTTTAACAAACAATAGCTTGAGAACCAATCCCTTTTAAAAACGATAGCTTAAAGACCGTAATTCTGTGAATGCAGTGATCGACTAAATTTTTGATCTGATAAATTTTAAAAGCTACATTAATAAACCATACTAATCATCAATGCATCTTGTAACATAACTTTATTGCGGATCAGCGAAATGTTCATAAGGATCACCACTTTGGCGACCGCTGTTTAGAAGGGCATCACTCGATTATTAATTAATTTCCTATTACTTACCGTGTGCATGTTGATAAGGTAGCCTGTCCGTTCTTTAGTTTCACGGATTCTGTCAAAGCCATATTTTGAATCGATTCTGTCATTCTCTAAAGCAAGACGAATACGAGATTCAGAAGACTCTTCTCTGGTGAAAAAGAAAAAAATATAAATAAATGCTTCTTTTCGAAAGTTTGTTTCATAATAAAAAAATACAATGTAACACCTAGCAAGTGAAGACGATCCTGCGTCCTTTTTATTTTCACCTCGTTCTGTTCTAAATTTCCCAGTATTATGCAGCACCATAATAAATATTAAATTTAAAAAAAGTTCATAAACGTTGATACTGATGGCGAAATGTCAATAACATTTGTCAAAGTATTGTAGTTTCCCGCCTTTACACATTTCGGATACTCGTTAAGCATTTTGTGAAATATGAATAGAAACATAAAGAAATTCTATACAAAAATAAAACACTTCTTAAATTATTTTGATAGGTAATGTATTATATTAATTGAATTCTCGCAGTTATTACAAAATATTTAATCCACCTTTATTCTATGAAAATAGAGTTATTATATATAATAGAACCAAAAATTTATTTAACGATACAAAACTTGATATGCTACAACAATATACAAATGTAGACTTATACACATTTTGCATGATTATTACTAATGTGAACCTATTTTTTGCTTAGGTAACAGGTTTTGGAGATTAACTATGTCAAACCATTCGCTATTATTTAAAGAAAATGTTTTACTTTTATTCAAAAATAACTTAGGCAAATGCATATCATCAGGTATCTATAAAAGTATTCTTAAAATAGGTCCAGCCGTTTCAAAGATATACAAACATTTCTAATAATTCTTGCCATTATTACCATGTAAACATGTCTAGATAAAATCAAAAAACTTCTGAGAGATTGGTTTGAAATAAACATTAAATTTGGTAGGCTAGTATCGGTGTAATCAGCAATAAATAAAATTAAAATACGGAACCAAAACCATAGTCCCGGTTTTACATATTTATGTTGGTTAAAATTTAATTAAGTTAAATATAAACTTTATACTTTGATGCCAAATTTCCAATGAAATAAAGGAATACTACAAGATTAACCTGAGTATTTTCGAATACAAATTGGCTGATAGATCTCAGTATTTGTTTTGTTTGAATGTTCTGGGTCAAATGATCTTATTTTGGCTACAAATAGACATGCAATCATAGTCTCTACTGAAGGTACTTGAAAGACAAAATTTAAAATAAACAAACATCATATCTTAAAAGTACATTTCGAAAAAGCATTAATAAAATGTCTGCTTAACAATTTTGTACTTCGAGTTAGGCTAAGTATTATTTGTAAAGAATAACTTAAAATCTAAACAAAACATTTTAAAGATTTTTCGTATATACTATATACTGACTGACTTTTCACTACAATTCATATACAATTTTAGTGATTGATGACCAAATATTTAGAATAGAGTTCTTGAAAAGAAAACTCTATTTTATCACCATAGTCTCTGAAAATATTATTGTATTTCTCTAACATAAAAGGTTAGAGGAGTTTCTTCTTACCATTTTCTTTAAAATGTTTGCATTTTTTTATAACAAAATATATTTTTTGATCATGTTACTTTTAGGCTTTTATAAAAGAATGGAAAAATCATTTGTTTTATATTTAATCAAATTAAATATGTGTTATTTGACATTGATTTCAAATTCATAATTAAAATACTAAAATATATGCTATATTACAATGTTAGACTTATTTCTTAAAATTCAATTATATCACTCACAAATCATTAGCTTAAAATGTTTTAGTTAATTCCTACCAAGTATCTTGAGACAAGACTCCACTGGGTGGGGGTATGTGTCCCGTTTTCAATACATTCTGAAGGTATACTTCCAACCTTGTCTTTGGGCCACCTTCATCAATATTTTCCAGAATCTTAAGATAATCAGTGCTTATCAATTTTATAATTTTAATAAATTGTTTCTTATAGTACTTATAAAAATCAGAACCACATACTGAGAAAAAATCATGCAGAAGTGTTGCACAAATGTCAGGTTCAGGTTTAAGATTAATGAATGAGGCTAGCCATTTCCAACCATAACATAAGCCATGAGGATTTGAAGCATTCACAAACTTGGGTGTTCTTGTTATCAAAATGGCACAATAAAGCCGGAAAATACCAGACATCCTTTTAAGAAACATATCTTGTTTCTCAACATTACCCTCATCATTGTAAGTATAACCTCTAGATAAATAAAATTCTTTATCAGACTGACCTTCCATTTGTGGCAATAACATTGGTACTATATAAGGGCAGTATCTATGAAAGTTAGCTTCTAAAAGCTTTCCAAATTCTGGAAACTGTGACCACAGTGTAGCTGCTACAGCTGCAAGTGGAAAAGCAGCTTCTGGATTACTTGAAACCAACAGGTCTCCTTGCCTCACTATCTTTTTAGCTAAGAGAGCTGTGCAATAATACAAGCCCTGTGGATGTTGTGAAGCTTGAACAAATGTATCTAATACTTGCACACTTTCACCTCTTAATAACTTTGATAACCTATCAAACTTATCTTTAATGTGTGTACCACTAACAGATGACAAAACATTTACAGGTGTATTAACAGCTTTTTGACAATCAAAACGAAATTTTTTCAGGGTAGTATTATCTAACAATTCTTTATAAGAGTTTTCATATACATTTAAATAATTCTTTAAATCTTCGTAATAACAAAAATTTTTTGAGGAAAAAATTATTGGTGCTGTACTTATTGGTTGCTTTACTATTGTGTTAACAGTTTGCACAGTCGCTTTTGCTTCTGTATTTTTTTTTGCCTCAAGTTCTTTTTTTGCAAGTTCTTCTTTCTGTATCTGTAGTTCTTCTTGTTGTTTTAACTCATTTAATTCTACAACAATTTTCTCATATATATTTTCAAAATTAATTGCTAATGTTTCTGCCTCTTTTACATCTTTGTCAGTGATTGTTCCAGTTTTACAAAGATCCATAATAGTATTAATATTCTCAATAACAGTTTCAATTGAGGTTTCATATTTGTCAAAAATATTTTTTGCAAGAGGATCAGAATTTAAAACATTAGAGACTTCATTATAACAAATACATATCTTTGTATGACTATCTGTAACTGAAGCAAATCTGCTAGTTGCTTTGTTTTGTTCTTCTAATATGCGGTTCATGTTTTCAATAGTATTCTTATTTATAATTTGACATTTCTTTTCATCTAGTTTAGCATTATCTAAAACAGAAAGGTTGTCATTTTCTTGCAAATGTTTTAATATTTGTAACTTTCTTGCTCGTAATTCTAAGGCTTTGCGTTCACATTCATCACTTTGTTTGTTCCAAAATGTTCTCATACTTTCAGCACGCTTTGCTATCATTTTTTCTACTAAAGTTTTAAATATATCTTCTGAAGTTTTCTGTACTTTTGATTCGTATTCTTTTAAAATGAGAGTATAACGTAAATCCTCGCTAATTTTGTCCTCTAATAAACTAGAATCATTCTTATCAACAATTTTAACAGAAATATTTTCTTCTACTGCTAGTTTTTTTACAGGACTTTTTGGACCGATAGTAACTTCTTTCACAAATGGACTAATTTCTGCTGCTTTCGTTAAAGCTGATATACGTAGTTTTCCAAAATCTGCTAGCTCAGTGGAAACGCTCAAGTCATGTTTCTTCCGGATTTCATTGCAAACGTCAATTTTGTTATAACTATTTTGTAAATCTGATAATGTAGTTAAATCCATGTTTGTATTTAAGATGTTGGTAGAAAGTCTAACACCTTAATTTATCAATTTATTTTAAAATGTGTTTAAAAATCTTATCGTATATAACCACATCACAGACGGTTTATGAATTGTCAACTTCGGTAGTAGTTGTATACCGTGATTGTCAAAGTCAGTTAATGTATAACAACATTATTCAAAACAACGGTTGATACAGTCTTCAATATTACAACAGAATCAACATCTAGAATATTATAAACATTACATATTTTCCTTTCTTTAATTAATGCATTTTAGTTTTTTTTCCAAAAACCCTTTTATCGGTTTTTCTCCAAAATTTTAAGTTTTGCTTAGTCTTAAGTTTTATTACACCCTTTTTATTTATTAACGAATTTGTTATTAGTGTGTGTACGTTGTGAACAAAAAATATTTTTAAAGTAAATGATATTAAATAACAAAAAATAATAAAAAATTCTATTCCTTTATTGGTATAAAAAGAAATTTTTTTGTCTTTGAAAATCTGAGCATCTTGGTGTTTTTAGTAGCAAATAGAGTTTCCGCATTGTGATGTTCTTATGATCTGTGTATCATTTTTAGTCTTTACGTATACTAATTTTATACCAGAAGAAAAAAATGTAATACCAAAATTTTGATTATGATCAAACTGCATTTATAATAATAATTAATATTGTTATGTGAAGTACTTAATCAATAAAATACAGTTATAACTTACTCCTCTTTAGTCTTTAAAAATGGAGCCACCTTATTATACTTCAACTTTTATGGCTAGAAACTCAGTATTCAGCCCTTATAGATTATTAAGAAGAGAGACTGGATTTCAAAATCCAATCGGTTCTGGAAATGCATTAGCAAAAAGTCTTTATTGCGGGATGAAACCCATTGCTTCTTGGGATTCAGAACAGGCTAATGATGTTCCTACAGGAGGAGTGTTCAACCTTGAGTTCTCACCGGAAGGGTAAGTAAAAAATCAATAATAATTACTTGAAAACAATGCGATAATTTGAAAGGTTAATTAAAGATAGTTGTTTTTGACGTATTAACTGATAATTTAGTATGTGATATTATGTATTAATCTCACAGTCGTTTTACGAAGTAAATAGTTATTTTCGTCTTCTTGAATCATGGAGATTATGGTAACGAATCGATACAATGAAAATTCAATTTATAAGTTGAATTTGTTAATAAAAATTATTTTCACAAAAATACCGTAAACATTATGCTTTCTTTAAACATTAAAAGCTATAAAGTATACAAGTAGTTTCATAATATGTATATTATTGCACAGTACAGTTTAGTCCCCTATTACTGATGAGAGAATAAATTGAAGTTAACAAAGGGACCAAATAATATTTATTATCACTTTAGATGATTTGTTAATTATTTGGATAATAATAGTTTTTTAATATAGCCTAAGATCTTTAGTGTAATTACATTGAATATTTTTAATACAGTTTAAAGGTTAGTCCATAATTCGAATGACTCATAATTTATATGTGTATTTTAATTTTTATTGACTAATCTGCAATTTCTATTTATTTTAATTATTTTGAGCACATGTTATATATTTCTCTATTTATAATATAGATTTGTTAACTATCATTATTATTTATTACAGGTCTCTGTTAGTTGCAGCTTGTGAAAAGAAATCTATCCAAATATTTGATCCTCTCACACACCATAGGATTTATTCAGTAAATGGGGCACATTCAGACTGTGTCAACTGTGTTAAGTAAGTGGACATGACAATGAATTAAGAATAAAAATAAAATAGAAAATTTTGTTACTTATCGCCATTTTTGCCTATTGATTAACATTGATAAAAATAGACCACCTCAAATAAGAATAAGCATATGTGCATTTGGCGATCATTTGGTATACTGTGCTAGTAATTATTATAATTTTTCTTATATTGTGTGTGTCTTTTCCTTTAAACTTTTTTCTTTAGAGGCTATTTATAATTTGGTACTGTATATCAAAGTGATAGTGGGGATATTCTTACTTGTCTCTCTCACAATGAAACAATAAAAAAAAAATACAATTATTTGATTTTCTAGTATTTGAATACTCATTAATATTTATTTACTATTTTCCTTATCATTAAACATCTTTGTGCAAATTTGGAGTAAAAAACGTAAGGTTATTTTTATAGTTTTCATTTATATTGCTTATCGTGGATAGGAACTTCTCTTCAAGTGTTGGCTATCTGCAGTGCATTTTCAGTTATTTCTCTCTATTTTCTGTCTTTGTCATTTCTTCATTTCCACTGTCATATTGTACCACTTATTCATGAGGCTTGCAATGAAAGGACTTGCATATTTAGTGTACTTATATTTTCAGATTTTTAGACAGCAGAATGTTTGCAACATGTTCAGATGATGCAACTATAGCACTATGGGATGTAAGAAATTTGAGAAAGAAAATCAGTTCACTCCTGGGACATTCCAGCTGGGTGAAGAATATAGAGTTCTCTGTTAAAGATAAACTACTAGTCACGTCTGGGTTGGATGGTAGTATATTCACTTGGGATATAAACTCTTACACTGAATACAATGTTGTCCATCACAGAATTTTTCATACCGCTGACTTAATGAGGTGTAGATTGTCTTCAGATGCAAAGCAAATGGTCATGTGCACTACAGGAGGCTTACTAATTATCATACATAATTTAAATTTATCCACACTTGCAAGAGATTTACATGGGTTTAAGGTAAGTTCTTTATCAGATATTTATTAAAAAATTTTAATTTTTTTTTGTTTATATCCATTGAAAAATATAATTATTTTTTCCCAAGTTCTATTAAATGAATACTACCAAGTAATATAAATACTTTTACCAGGTGGTAGGTCTCTGTTGCCGGAGACCGTCTGGGTGGGTACTACCGCAGCTCCTATTTCAACCGCCAAATAGTAGTGTGCAAACATTACTGTGTTCCGGTTTGAAGGGCGCTGTAGCTAGTGTAATTACTGTGGTAACGGGACTTAACACCTTATGTCTCAAGGCGACGAGCGCAATGTGGTGCAGTGTGTACCATCGTAACTAGCACCACGTTGTCACGGGCAAGCGTATCACTTACCATCAGGTGAACGTCTTGCTCGTCTCGTCGCAAAGTAGTATAAAAAAAAAACTACCCACTAAAATGTTCAGTCCTTTATATACGTATTCTTCGTACAGCCCAACCTGTACAGGCTAATGCAGATGAGCCAGCAGCTCATCCCTATCGCGGCTATGTATGACCATCTCTTCGACGAGGAGAGGCAAGAGAATCGAGTGGAGCTTGTCTCTGACTTCCCTGACGGTAACGACGCCAAGGTCATCAGTGCTTTGCAGGTAAATGTGAAATAACTTTTACATACTCTTTTAATCTGATTGGTTGATATTTCATTTGGCCAAAATCTTTAAATGATAATTTTTAGTTTAAAAAAAATACTTTGTAATAACTATTACATTTGTAATTAGGATGGTAAGTGTTTACGTTTTTGTGTTTGTTGTAAATACTAAAAAAGTATGGTGGGATTGATATCTCGAAATAAAAATACTTTTTAGCAGGATTAGGCTTGTAGAACCTATTAAAGTTTTTGCTTTTAATGTGTTATAACTTCGTTATTTTAATTTAGAAGTTTTTACTCAAATAAATAACTTTGAACTTGACTTTCAGATTCATCCACATGGCTGGTGTGCCTTAAGTAGAAATATCAGTCACGGCGATCGATCAGAGGTGATTACTTTTATACTTTTACATGATGAGTTTCAAATCAAATATGTGGAGCATAGTCATTAATTAAAAAATATTTAAGATAAATAATTATGTTATTGTACCAATAGAAATAGAGGAGCAGGACATTATTCTTAAATGTGGCGATATGCCAAACTTTTACGTAGCCAATACGTAGTTTCTAGTTTACATATAAGAATAAATAGTCTACCTAATATTTCCACTGCTGTAAGTCAAGGCGTTCTCTCACAAGGAGAAAGCCTGGGTAATTTTTCAACAACATTGTTTAGAAGATGTTACATTAAATGACAGTTGTTGTATTATCTGATCTGATCCTTCATCACTTTAATGTATATAACGTGCAGTGGTCGTGCATACATGACATACAACCGCGCGAGGTGACGTCGGATAAGTCGACGCGCGACACCTTGGCCGCCGCCCCGCGACACTCGCCACCCGTCGTGTCGCCGCGCTCGCCGCCGCGCACCCCGCCCCGCCGCTGGCGCCGCTTGCCGCGCCATCTGCCCTTCCGCACGCTGCGACCGTACAACACGCGAGCCAGGTAGAATCCACTCTCTTGTCTTGCTTTAGAGGTATTTTTACGTTTGACATTACACTTAAAAGATATTTTTCTCTGGAGTTCTTCTGCCAATGATATATCCAACTTAAGCACAAGTACCACTTAGTACGTTCGTGTTAGGTCTCTGTTGCCGGAGACCGTTTAGGTAGGTACACTACCGCAGTGCTTATTTTTGCCGCGAAGCAATAGTTTGCTAACATCACTGCGTTCTGATTTGAAGATGATGCGAAATTACTGCAGTAACAATATTTAATATTGTCTGATGGCGATGAGCTCAATGTGGTGGAATGTATATAAATTGAAGTATTATTGTTGTGTAAATGGGTCATTTACCATCACGATCACCATCAAGTCGCAGGTTGTTAGTAACGGACCAACATTCGTCGTTTATAAAATCGTTATTATTTTCTTATCATACACTGCCGGTCTAAAGTTTGAGGTCACTTATAAACATGTTTGAATAAACACCAAATATTTTTGTAGTATTAGAAAAACTATAACAATGTAGATTTTTTTTACATTTTGTTATTCATGAACATTATTCAGAGGCGATTTTGTTTTTGTATATCGGCCATGAAAAGGGTAACAACAAAGTGTTCTTTTAAAACTTCAATGATTCCTCAAATAACGTAATCCGATTTTTGATAGTTTTTTTTTATAATCTCATCAAAACAGCTAATTTTATTTTTTCATATACTATTAACTTAAAGTCTGCGTTTATTCGGGTTTCTAAGATTTTTTGTCTTTACTTTAACTCTTTGTTTATAAAATTGCTTACAAGTCTACTTAGGTAGCATTTGTAGTTTCGGCGGTCAAGACGTGGAAAATGGGAAATTTTTTGAAGATTGTATTGAAATGGCATATAAGCATATCTAAATGAGAGATTAGACATCTTAAGTTATCGAATATTAGTGTTCATTATACTATTATTCACGTTATAAGGAAACTGGTAGTAGTCAAGGTCATCCGCGCTCCGGAAGACCAAGACCTATCACTTACAATGAGCCAATTTTATCAGTATTGAGATTTTAAGGGAAGCTTATATCCAGTAGGGATGACCTAACATCTGATGATGATGAAACTGACACAATGTTTACACAGATCAGTCACTAATGTATATAAAACTGTTCAGCAACAGGACGGACGCAGTGAATCAAAGAGAGGGGGAGAACGATGAAGGGGAAGCAGTGACTGGCAGCGGCAGTCGTAGTGAAACAGAGCCATCGGCCTCGTCCGCATCAGGCGCCTCTAGACTAGGACCGGTCAGTTATAAACTATAAGTGTCTTATAACAATAAATATCTATCGATGAGCTTAATACCGAGCCATTTAATCCCCACTTTTTTTGTGGGGGTAGGTGGATATCACATTTCCATTATAGCTGTCATTCTTGTAACCTATCGCTTTTCCTTCACCGGAAACTAGAGCTAAGTAGATTCAAACAGTGCCTTTTCGAGGTCAGCACGTGCGACCTTCATACATCTATATAATAAAAATGAATTGCTGTTCGTTAGTCTCGCTAAAACTCGAGAACGGCTGGACCGATTTGGCTAAATGTGGTCTTGAATTATTCGTGGAGTCCAGGAAGGTTAGTAAGGTGAGAAATATGGAAAAAGTGCCTGGAATATGGTAAAAACAACAATTTCTCTTTTTCATTGAGGTGACCAGATTTTTAGATAGGCAAAGCGGGACAACTCTGAAGGAATAATAATATCGTAATTTTTTTTTAGTTTTAACATAAGTACAGTTTATAAATGTTTTTTTTTATATAAGTGAATTTGTTTGAGTAGATTGTAGTAATTTTGTAAAATATTGTAAAAATCTTCACAAGAATTTGATAAATAGTTTGATTGACTTGAAATATTTGCAAATTTTATTCGTATATTACTTTCTAAAATTTCTTTCGAGGTTAAGGTAGGTGATACACGTTTTGTCATCAATATAAAGTATGAAGACTACGAGTATTTTAAGCTAAGTTTAAGAAAATTTATGCATTTATGAAATATTTAAATAAATTACTTACTTTATTTTTCTATGGTAAGAAACAGATTTGTAATATTTATTTGTTTAATTATCTTGCTAGCACGCAGTACGGATACAAAGTGTATCATTTGAGAGACAAATACAATGTAACTGGGTAGCAAAAGCAATATGTTACGCAAAACAATGATTTTCATAAATTTAAAATTTTACTTAATTCTAAAAGTCGGGACTTTTGAAAAACGTTCGCGTGACGCGGGATTTATTGTAAAAAAATCAGGACTGTCCCGCTAAAAGCGAGATGTCTGGTCTCCTTACTTTAGATACATAAAACGTCAAAAATTTGAAGTTCGTCCCGTCATTTAGACACCAAATACAATTTAAAAGAATATTTTTGATTTTGACATTTGATATTGACAACCAACAATTACTCATTGCAATTATAATATTTCACGAGAAAAGGAAGAAACATGGCGGACGAATTAACCACGCAGATAATATTTTAAGGATTTTTATTCTTTTATTTTATTTGTCTACACATGACACTGGCTCACTCACAACCGTGCTCATGCCATCAATTGGGAAGAAGAAGAATATTTTACGAACTTTAGCGGGAATCTGGGCGTAAAGGTCGCGTTGTCTCGGTTGAATTTTTTATTTTTTTGTGCATAATGCAGTTGAATGTTCAATGTGAGTGTATCATGCAGTAAATTAGTGTGTTCGTGTGCAGCGATTGTAGAATTCAAGCAGGAACACCACTGTCCCTAGGTTCATTGGTTAAAATTGTAGTTAAGTCTTAACTTTACTTTGTTGATCTTTTGTGATGGTGACACTATTTAACGTTGAAAATTGAAAATTGAAAATTGAAAACTGTAAACAGGAAATTGAAAATTGAAAATTGAAAGTTGGAAATGGGCAATGGGCAATGGGCAATGGAAATGGGCAATGGGAAATGGGAAATGGGGAATGGGCAATGGGCAATGGGAAATGGGCAATGGGCAATGGGAAATGGGCAATGGGCAATGGGAAATGGGCAATGGGAAATGGGCAATGGGCAATGGGAAATGGCAATGGGCAATGAGCAACGGGCAACGGGCAACGGGCAATGGGCAATGGAAATGGGCAATGGGCAATGGGAAATGGGCAATGGGCAATGGGCAATGGGAAATGGGCAATGGGCATGGGAAATGGGCAATGGCAATGGGCAATGGGCATGGGAAATGGGCAATGGCAATGGGAAATGGGCAACGGGCAACGGGCAACGGGCAACGGGCAACGGCAACGGGCAATGGGCAAAGGGCAATGGGAAATGGGCAATGGGCAATGGCAATGGGAAATGGGGAATGGAATATTGGAATATTGGAATATTGGAATATTGGAATGTTGGAATGTTGGAATGTTGGAATATGGAATATTGGAATATGGAATATTGGATATTGGAATATTGGAATATTGGATATTGGAATATTGGAATATTGGATATTGGAATATTGGAATATTGGAATATTGGAATATTGGAATATTGGAATATGGAATATTGGAATGTTGGAATATTGGAATGTTGGAATATTGGAATATTGGAATATTGGAATATTGGAAATTGGAATATTGGAATATTGGAATATTGGAATATTGGAATATTGGAATATTGGAATATTGGAATATTGGAAATTGGAATATTGGATATTGGATATTGGATATTGGATATTGGATATTGGAATATTGAATATTGTATACAGAATATTGAAAATGGAAAATAAAAAATTTAAATCTGACATCTGAAATCTAGAAACCAGAAACCAGAAACAGTAACCAGAAACCAGTAACCAAAACTAGAAACCAGTAACCAGAACCAGAAACCAGAAACCAGTAACCAGAAACCAGAAACCAGTACCAGAAACCAGAAACCAGTACCAGAAACCAGTAACCAAAAACCAGTAACCAGAAACCAGAAACCAGAAACAGTAACCAGAAACCAGAAACCAGTAACCAGAAACCAGTAACCAAAACTAGAAACCAGTAACCAGAAACCAGAAACCAGAAACCAGAAACAGTAACCAGAAACCATAACCAGAAACCAGTAACCAGAAACCAGAAACCAGAAACCATAAACCAGAAACCAGTAACCAGAACCAGAAACCAGAAACCAGAAACTAACTAACAAAAGTTTATATTCAATTACAAGCTTTCACTGCTGTCTAAGCAATGTAGGTGCGTTCGTAACGCTAAAGAGTCAAATATTAAAACGAATGAATTAATAACATACATACATAGTCACAAAATGTAAGAGCTAAAGATCCACCATACTGATTTTCAATTTGGTGTCGGCTTCGCGATATTATTTCTTTTGTTTTAGTTTCGGCGCCCGACATAAAATGCATTCGTTTACACGTCAATACATCAGTCGAGCACAAACCGCGTTACCATCTGGCGGACCTGATAGACTACATTCTGTCAAAAAGATTTGGAATGTGACAGTTATTTGTTCCTAAAAAATTATTATAGTAAATATAACTTATGTACTTTAATTATAACTTTGGCCACTCTTCTGGAACCCACTAATATCTAAATATTAGTTATTAGATGAATACATATAGTGCTGAACCCCACACACCGCCCATAACCAGGGTGACGGTTCTGTTCAGGAGATTTTTTTGCCCCGGCTATAAAATAGACAGGAACAAAGAACATTCCATTTTTTTTTTTGACAGAACGAAGTCTGTCGGGTCAGCTAGTTTATTAATATATAAGGGAAGTGTCTAATTCTGGCTTCTGCGCATGCGCAACATGAAACTATTATAACATTGTGGTTGTAATACATTTTAGAATGTCAATAATTATTAGAGTACGTCGATTCATCTCTTGTTTCACGTTCAATTGAGATGTTTATATTGAATTTGTAAAAACTGTTGTGATTAATTTGTTTAATTTCTAGGGCCTTCCAAGTATACAAAACGATGTATGGGAAGCGTCAATTACAATCAAACAACATAGAATGGTACAAGATATGTATATCAGGTGAGATATTTGCGATAACAAAGTTGACAAATTCATTTTCATTATAGAAACTTAAAGTTAATTATATATTTTTTTTTTATTTGACGAAGTTTCGGGAAGAGCTGAACGTTCACCTGATGGTAAGTGATGCTTATAACATGGCACTAGTAAGGATTATATACATCACACGAGATTGTGCTACTTGTTTTCAGGCGGTATCTACTTGGATGATCGGCAAAACAGCCACAACCACCATATTGATAAATTTTGATTTATTATAATGTTTTTTTTTTAATTCTACAAATCACAATTTTGATCTCCTATAAAAAGCTACTTATTTCTACATCAGTTTTGATGTACTGTTTTTACCATCAAAGTGGTACTAGAGGTATGACACGTGTTCGTATAATTGTACCATCAAAACGACTAAAGTTGTATCGTTTTAGTATTTTTTACTGGGTAATTATTACGGAGTTTTAAAATTTTACCTTTTTATTATTGTCTTATTCGTTTTGCGTTGGGGCGGAAGGGGTCAGGTTGGGCGCAACTTTAACATGCAACGCATCATGGGCATCAACACGGGCATCACTCCGCCGGTCGCCCTGGCGCGCTCGCGCTCCGTACCACGTCTACTGCAGCTCCTGAACTCCACGGACAGGTTCCTAAATCACTCGCTTTCTCACTCCTCTTGCGATTTCCTTACCTTGACCGAAATTATGCTCTGTGTACACAATTTTTTTTTGCATCTACAAAGAGCTTAACACATGATCTCAAAATGTTGTGGTTTTAAGTGAAAATATGACCAAGGACAATACAAAAGTATAAATGCTTTATGTAATTTAAAAATTATTAATGGTAATTTTTGATCCTCAAAAAAAGATTTCTGAAATAATGAACAGCCATATTAATGTCCTCGTTGCTGAGACATACGGCTTTGTCTCACAAAGAGAACATGTCCGTTTATCCACCACGCTAGCAGAGTGCAGTTTGTTATGATGTTTACACAGCTGCATATTACATTCACTATTTTGAGAACATAGGTCATTACCTCTACCTGCCTACCTGCAGCGCTCTTCAAATTAGGACACTGTAATGTTCGCACACTGGCAACTGTCGTAAAAGTACACCACACAAAAGACCTATCACGAGGTAAGACAAAAATGTAATAGTTGACATGTTTACAGCACTACACCGTCCACTTCCGGTCAAACGCCTATACCAAGGCACAGTCCACCAACGCGCGAAGAGGACGAAGCGACGAAGCACTTCGTACGGCAGAACAAAAATCGTCTGCTGTACTACATTGAGGAGACCAACGAAGGCAGAGGATTCATTAAGGTATGATATTTTTCTAGGTTTAAACAGGTTCTTTTGATCACTTCAACAACATTTTCATTATAAAAAACAATGAATTGATGGTATGTCTCCGTTGCCGGAGACCAGAATGAAGTTATATGCAAACATTACTGTGTTCCAGTTTAAAGATTGGTATAGTGAAATTACTTTTCGAGACTTAATTCTCATATCTCTGTGTGATTAACACAATTTGGTAATGTGTGTACCATCCTAACAAAAGAAGATTATTTTTCAGTTTTATAATACACTGAGTTTTATAATTAAGCCGACTTTGATTTCTTACAAAGTAAAATACCTGCATAGGTATTAATGGTTGTGTAGTTAATGGTAATGACATTGCAGGAGCTGTGCTTCTCGGCGGACGGTCGTCTGGTCTGCTCGCCATTTGGGCGCGGCATGCATCTTCTGGCTTTGGACGAGAACTGCAGCGAAGTTTCGCACTGTGTGCAGAACTTCTACGGCCCCACATTCCTCGTTGAGGTCGGCCAGAGCCTCGGCATCCATCAGGACCTTGTTGTCAGCTCCAAATTCAGCCCACGTCACCATCTACTAGTCACTGGGTGCCTCGAAGGAAAAATAGTCTGGTACGTGCCTTACAGCGGCGAAGGCTTATATTGAATACTTAATAAAATAATTGATAGACTTCTAGTCTTTCATTCCATCTATTTTTGAGACTTATTGATTGTTAGTTTAGTTTCTCTTAGTTACGGTTCTTAGTTAATGAGTAATTTTTATGTACTGTAATAATTGTATATACTATTTCAGGGGTAAAGAAATTTGTACATAAAATCTTGAACTTGATAGAATCTTTGAAATTAAAAAAAAGGATTTCTTAAATAAGGCATGCATTTATAAAAAAAAAATGTAAAATTTACAGACCACTCGATAAGAATTTTAATTTAGTTACAGGATGCTCCATAAGACCAAAATGAATTTATTAATAGTGTGTATTCAATTAAGCTTAATGTAAGAGAAAGGATTTGTTTTAAATAAAAAATTATTAAGTGTATTTTACAAATTGTGATAATCTACAACCTTCATAACAACATATAAAATATCATGTACAAAGATTTTAACAATTGGCATAATAAACATGTGATAAATCTGTTTGATGTGGTATATTTTTACACATGCCCTCCTTCCTTCAGTTTACTTATGAGGGTGTCCACGTCAGGGACAATCGATCCCGCCTGCCTCACCGGAGGATCCTCGACAGAGATCACCTTAATCCTAGGTGATAGGTCGACCCCCAAATCCTTTGCAGTCAACTTCTTCAATGGTTTCTTTTTCGCTTTCTGAAAGGCAATTACTTGTTTAAACTATGTTTTGTATTTGTCTTGTGGATGTATACAAGTAGAAATATTGATGAAAAACAATCTCAGCTTATTTCTTAAAGTTTTTACTGTCTATTTCAGATAAAGCATTTTTTTTGCTAACTATAAATTAGATTTTTTAGGTTAGATGATCATACTCAGGAAATCATGTGTTTTAATAGTTTTTAAATGATGAATGTTATGCGAATAGAATTTAGAAATCATGTTGTAGTAGATGACATCTATATTAAAATTAGTCCAGATCTATAAAACCGGATTCAGTATTTTTTTCAAATATACCATAATATTTGGCAGAGTTGCGTAGCGAGGCTCGTTGAGTCGGAGGTCTGCACTAATCACCACTGGAACCTTTGTCTTTATGGTTTCTAGACCACCATCGATCTCTCGGGTGATATTGAATCCAGCATCTGTTTTCTCAACCTTAAATTATGTTTTGAATATTTATATTATTATGTATAAATGGAATTGAAAATTTATTATTTCTTATCAAACTCTTTCCCTTGGGGCTACACAGTATAAGATATACAGTTTTTTTTTTATTTTATTTTTTTATTACACTTATTATTAATAATAAATTGACAATGAACGTACAAATCATTTGTTAAATTCTTATCAATATAATTATGTTATTAGAGTTAAAACCTCTCTGTGATAAATAATGTAGAACTTCTATATATTTTCCTTATCAACAACTAAGGTTATCAAAAATGTGTATAACCAACCTTAGAGGCAAATGTTCCTTGTGGCCAGTCCAACAATGCTGCAGTCATTTGAGCAGTTTGGTTGGAATCATCATCAATTGCCTGTAATAAAATTTTGTTATATTTAATACAAACATTTAGTCACACAATGGTGCAGATATACATAGTGTAGATTGTAGTAAAGTGACAAAAAATAATGACACTACCAACCTGTTTACCAACTATAACTATATCAGCTTTCTCATCAGAGGAAAGTTTTGCTAAAATTTTAGCTACATGTATTGGCTGCATGGATTCATACTCTGCGCCAGCTACTTCCACATGGATGGCTCGATCAGCACCCATTGCAAGAGCTGTTCTTAAAGTTTCCTAAATAAATAAAAGAATTATAAATAGCAAAAAATCTTAAGTTATTAATTTTAAGCATAGCATTAATAAAATTGCCATCTACAATAATTATTGATGAAGATTTTTTTTGTTGAAAACCAGTGATCATTTTTTTTTAGAAATTTTGAGAATAAAATGGATGAAATAAAATTATATCCTTCCAATTTAAAAATATCCAATATAAAAATTATAAACTATAGTGAATTTGTACATAGATACACTCAATTCATTGCTTTTGTTAAATTATTCTTTAAGTCAGTAAACCAACTTTGGGAACAAAAATATTCAGTATACAAAATTTACACCTTTCTTGAGATTTTGAAAAACTTTCACCTGTGATTGGGTTGGGCCACATGAAACAGCAATGACTTCGCTGGCTAATTTCTTCTCTTTCATTCGAACTGCCTCTTCTACAGCAATTTCATCAAAAGGGTTCATGGAGTGTTTTACTCCATCTGTGACTACACCCATCTTATCAGGCTTAACTCTAATCTATATAAAAATAAAAAGAAATATGTTCTAAAATATCTTTAACACTTGGAATTATAAAAATAATACAATATTTATACAGTATATAAAGAACAGCATTTATCTCATAAATATTGATAGTCCTAGTTTTAACTACCTATGAATGAACATTTTTAAGTAAACTTTCTGTCTACTGGAATTATTTCGATATTTTCAAATTCATATTTAATATAAATGTGAATGTCCTTCGCTTATTTTTAATAACGACCACCTGTTGTAACAGACAAAAAATGTTCATTTTTATTTATTGAATTTTTTCAACACGATGCATATATTTATATTATTGTAAAAAAAAATCTGTTGAATTATAATGTACTTGGTGCAGAAATAACCTTTGTACTTTTGACTTACTTTGACCGCATAATCAATAACTCTTTTTACTCCGACTAAGACTCGAGCCATTATTGTACACCTAAAAGTTAATTAGAAATACGTAATATTAACTTAAAATGTTAATTCCAATTAGTTTATTTCCACCAAGTAGAAAAGTTCACTAAAAAAGTTTTAATAATTTGACGTTCCAGTTCGCAGTGTTGCAAGAAAATTATTTTAATACTTGAAGTAATTCATAGAATTTGTTGAAAATTACTTTCAAAAAATTAAATCCTAATAAACATAAAATATTATATATAAAGCATCTGTTAATATTTAGATGCGTTTTTGGTTATAAAGTCTTTCTGCATTTTAAAATATTTCACTCAATAGTGCGATTTTTAAAGTCGGAATTTTTAATAAACTTCTGCTTCTGGACTTTTACGTGTATAATCTCGCAGGTACTATACTTCCCGTTCACATTATTTTTTTCAGATAAAAGTTTTTATTTTTATTAATTTTAAATTAATCCAATTATTCTCGCAAATTTAAACACTCCAATAAATTTCATAAAACTGATATGAATTTTTTTATATTATTTTAAGTCCATACACACTATGCTCTTTTTCAAAATAAAATTGATAGTACCTAATCTAATAAAAATTAAGTTTTCTATCTATTTCATCAAATCCCGAAATAAACGTATATAATAATTTTATTAGTAAGATAATTCTTTAACTTGAGGCAATAAGCAAGCCTGTTAGTGACATGAAAAGACTAGTATAAGAGTTGAAATCTTCTATCCTGTTATGAAGTATATATACATAATTTAGTAGCGACCTGCTGATTGTTACAATGTGTTTTAATATGAATACATAGGTATGAATGATGTAATATTTATTTTAAACAAAGTGTGATAAGGGAGCAGAACATAATTTATGTTTTCTTAAGACTAAGCAAACAATATTTTGTTTAATGAAAAAACAATATATTCTTATGATTTTTATTGGTTTATGCTAATTAACTAAATATTCTTAAATAATAGTAATTTTAAATCTAAAATGATGTAGTTTAAAATTTGAATTCCTTGTACTTTTTCGCTTGTTTGGAATCCGTGTTTTGCTGGCGTTTCCTTTTGTTCTGAAAATTAAAATAAGAATAAGTATAACAATAATTGTCAAGTATAATATAAATTTCACAAAAATAATATTGTAAGTAGTAACTATGTTAGGAAAACTATGTTAGGAAAACTTTTAAAATCTGATAAAGTAAATAATATTTTTGATTTTCAAATTGTGAAGTTGCTCTATAACAGATGAGATTAAGAGTCATAATATTTCATGTCTTAAGACACACAAAGTGGTGGAGTGTTTATGATCCTAACAAGCGCCACATTTTTATAGGCGGGCTTACCGCTATGTGAATGTCTTCTCTTCGATAAATAAAAAATAAATTAACGGGATTACCTTTTGTCGCGCGACGTGGTCTGCCAGCATGTCGGAAAGGTCCTCCTTGTGACGCGGACGCTGCTCGCGCAGGTGCCGCTCGTAGCGCGCCGCCACCGCCTCGGGCTCCAGCTCGAGTTCGGACGGGTCGAGCGTCACTTCCACCCCGCCCTCAGCCGCGCTGGACACACCCCCTGATGCACCCGCGCTCGCTGTTCGCTTTCCTAACGCGAGTCATCAAAGTTTTTATTTGCATAATCTATATTAATATCTAATTCAATAGCAAGTTTTTGTTACCAGATACGTTTTAATTGGGTACCACCACAGAGTTTCAGTTTGAAGAGTATTGTTGCTGATAAAAGTAATAAGGGAATGTAATATCCCATTATCTTAAGATGATGAGTAGAATGTGATGCGGTATATATTGTCCTTCCATTCCATTTTTTATTCACTCAAAGCTTCGAGTGAGTAATAAATTAAAATTTCCATGCAGCTAGGTTTATAAATGTTGTATATAATCTTTGTAATGCCAAATAATAAATCTTACCAGGGTTGGCTGCGTTGATATCGTATACGTGGGTGGACGCCATCATGCCCGTAGTGAGGCCAACACGCCTCTCCGGCAAGACTTGGTAAAGGGCTGGTGTATCGCCGCTGCAAATAAAGGTACACATACATAAAATAAACAGCCCTCTTAATTAGGCCCACAATTGGTACTCTAAGCCTTCTCTCATGAGGAGAAAGCCAAAGCCACTAATCAACTAAGCTAGCCTATTATTAATTAGTGTATGTGGGGATTGTAATATAATCTGAAGTTGTTTTCACGTTTTTTTAGTTGGGATTTTTTTCATTTACAACAATCTTGAAGCAAAGTTGTTCTTTATAATAACCACTTTATAACTTACTAGAAAATCTAACACGGGTATATTGTTTAATGCCTTTGCTGTGTACATTACCTGGAGCTCTAACTTTTTTTTTATGAGGCGTTTGGTCAAGCATGATGTTCACTTGAGGGTGACACGTTCGGCCATAATAATATGGCGCTAATTAAGATGATATACACAACACCACATTATGTTTGTAGTCTTGTGACATTAGATGTTTGCCTTGATACATCCGTAATTTTTCTTGATACACCTTTCAAACATGAACAGTAATGTTTTTAGACATAGCTTAGATGGTCTCCGTCGCAGACCTACGCGACTAATAATATAAGCGTGCAATAATGCTGCGATATCCTCACCCCTCCACGTCGTCGAGTTTTTTCTTGCGCAGCTCGATGGTGTCGGGAGTCTCGACGCCGGGCGGAACGGAGCTGATTCCGAGTGGAGTAACGAGACCCTCCCCCGGTGTGGCTGTGCCTGGCGCCGCAGCGCCCGCCCCAGCGGCTGCACCAGCCTCCTCTTCAGAACCGGACTCTTCTGCGAATTATATTGCAATGTAATAAAGGCCCATCTTATATCTTAAAGCAATGAAAAATGTTAATCGATATTATAATGAGATTTTTAAAACATCTTTATGTAAAGTGGCTTAAAGGTTATCTATAGTAATAAACATAATACTGTCAAAAAAATGGATGTTGATTGCGATATAAACTATTAACTTTACACGACTACGTTTTATCATCGCGAACCACATCATCAATTAAAATCAAGTGGTCTTGTGATCAAATTCACTGGTTCATTATAGTTTTTTTTTTATCTAGTTGCTCTGCTCTAATAAGTTAAAAAGAAAAACCCTTTAAACCTATCATACACATACTTTTTTGTTATTGCAATGAGTTATCACTTGACTTAACTTCATGTGGTGCTAACAATGTGACTGTGGATGGTGAAGCATGCTCGTAAAGAATATTCTAGGTCTCATATGTGTGTAGCAAGCTAGGTGGGTAAAAAAAATCCATCACTATAGCGAAGCTTAACTGTTTCACTGTTTTGTTTAATTAAAATTAGTTTACCTTCTTCAGACTCTTCCTCGGACTCCGATTCCAGTTCACCCCACATGGTTCTATCTATGTCTTGATCCTCATTGTCCTGTTGATATTATCATTATTATTTGTAAGAAATGTGCAGTTAAATGTTAAATAACATAAAAGATATTTTAACCTAAAAACAAGTAAAAATGTTCTCTATTCTCAATGTCAATTTCGTATATAATGTACATGCAGCTGTTTTATTTTTTATACTGTGCATAAATTTTTATATTGAATGCAATTAAAAATAATATATATTCAATATTATTTTAGTCTCTATTTGTATTGTAATTGATACTAATAGCGAATTTGTCGCCTAAACTAATTTTGTATAGAGAATAATATACAGGACGAATATAATTCTATATACAAAATAATAAGTTAATATAATATTTATAAGTAACAATTATGTTGGTTTAATAAGAAATTTTGTAAAGTGATTTCTATCGTTATGATTAATACAAACATATTGTTGAATGCTTTAGTTCTTAAAACAACATACAGAAAAAAGATCTCTGTCCTAAATGTCTCTTTGATAATATCCTTTTTTTAAAAGATGCCTGTTCAAGTTTTTGAATGATAATATGATTGAATTTATCTAAATAACATACATCCTGCCCACTGTTTTGATGCCCAAAGACGTCGCCGTATAGTGGTTTACCAGCTTCATCGACAGGCGGCTTGCCCCATCCACCGGCGTGGTATCCGAACGCACAGCCTTCAGGAATTGGTGCGTTGAGCCCAGGGATCTTAAGATTGGGATATGACGGCGGCGGTCCATAACGTTGTTGGGCAATTAGCCATGGAGGGGGAACCTTTGAGACAAAATTAAAAGTGTATTAATAGTTTTTTTTTACATTCATATATATTCTATGGAAAGATGGAAGATTTTAACATGGAGGAGATAAACCTTATGAGTTTTCTTTTTTTTATTCAACGAAGCGACGAGATGAGCTAGACGTTCACTTCGTGGTAAGTGATACGCGTGCCCATAATTACGTGGCTCTAGTTAGGATGGTATACACTGCACCACACTGTGCTCGTCGTCTTGAGACATAAGGTGTTAATTCTTGTTACTCTAGTAAATTCACTAACTTACAGCTTACTTTTACTGTTTAGCGGCAGAAATAGTAGCTGCGGTGGTACCTCTACCCAAAACGGTCTCCAGCGACAGAGACCTACTAACAGTATTTTTTCAAGCTCTTACGAATTTATAATATGTAGTCTATTGATAGAGAAATAATATTGTACATATGTTACAAGAGTTCAGAAGCTACATGCTACAGCCAATGTTGTTACCTTATGTGATCCAGGTCCAACTGGCATACCCAAAGCGGTTCGTAATTCTTCTGACAGGTCACCAGGTTTCTTCTCACGCAACCTGGTCTCAAATTCCTTGCCTTCATAGTACAAATCTCCGTGGATTGTCATACGCGGCTTGGTCTGCCATCTACAATTATTTACATTTTTAGCACGTGGCACCCATATAAACATATTCCAATACTATTTTTTTTGTTAATATGTGTTTCTGTTCAAGTGCTTTAACAATAAGTTTGAATAAAGGTGGTTTTTTGTTAAATAACTGATATGTCCAGTTTTTGAACAACCTCAAAGGCAGCCAGAGAAAAAATTTGAAAAACGAAGAATAAAAAGTGATAAGTGTAATAGTTGCATGAACATGATACATATCATCTTTAATCTAGAAAATTTAACATAATCAAAACTGTTATGAAACGTCTCTGTGATTCATGTTTATTCCTGCCGTAATTTACTTATTCACATAACTTAAATAATTGTTTTAATCTACAATGGACTAACTAGTATACTTACCTAGTATTGTCATTTCAGCAATTGATTTCAGGAAATGATAAGCTCTGTATGGAAAGTAGAAATAGCAAAACCAGTGTTTAACTGGATGACAGATCAACATGGCCAAGTTAATTCTTATATTGATCTTAAAGCGATAAAAACAATATGTAATACAAATAAATATCGAAACGTTATAAATAATTTTTTAGCATTTTGTCTCTTTTAATTTTAAACTATATTTAAAGAAAAAACTGAAGGAGCTGCTGTGACGGCAGTATAAATGCTGTTATACTCAGGATGCGATAATTAAAGGCGTGGGTTCGATTTCCACTTAGTTTGAGCTTCCAGTTAATGATAACTTCATGAGCAAACCTGCATGTTCTATGATCAAAGCCACTGGAAATGTTTCATGATTACTATTTCTTTATTAATGTTAATAAAAATCATTTCTAGTTCACCTTCTAAAAGGATCCAAAATTAAAGCTTCTTTCTGCCTGTCCTTTCTCTGAAAGTAAATTCTTACCTTCTCTTGGTGAAAACCTAGTTTATTGTATAGTATTGAACATTTATATAATTCTTACTTGAAGAAGGCGTCATGCAATTTCTGATAGTCAATATCAATCTTTCCCAGTTTGGGCCGAGTGCGCTCACGCATTTTTGCCTTCAAAGTCTTCGTTTCCTCCTTGTCCTGTAGAGAGGCGCGCATCTCCATGATACCTGTTTTCTTAATGAAGTCCGGCAGATCGAATGGTGGCTTTTCGATACCTCTTTTCCCTTGCAAGTACTGCAAATTTACACAAATGATATTTAAATTATTAATCACTATTTGTCACATGGTTTTAGAGTTCTGGTCATAATAATCAAATGAATTTGCTATGACAAGCAGTTACAATAGACTACCAACAACAGAAGTAAATCGAGGAGGCGAGGTTTCGATGACAACGCACGAGAAAACCCATACCAAGAATCACCAACTTTTATAGATTTGTGACAATCCTCAATTGGTATTTGACTAGCATGATGTATTATAGGCATCGTCTGTTTTCTTGTTGGAAGCTGCTAAGTCCCAACAGTTGGAACAATAAAAAAGCTGTTGATTTAAAAATCATTTCTGTTTAATAATATTCACTGCCAGAGATAGAGCTTTTCAAACAGGAGTTCATGCCATACTCACGACATTTACGTTTATTGGTTGGTTAGAAAAAAATACTGGTAATTGCCGCGATACTATTTTTAGGAATAAATTAATAAATCAGTAAAAATATTTGAGGAAGTATTCTGTCATGTATCCAACACCGGAATTTGGGTAGTAACTTGTTATCTAATATCTAGTGCATGAAAATATATATTCACCAACCTAGATTCTCTTTAAAACCTAAAATATATATACATCGTGATATATTTAAACGTAAGAAATAGTAGATACTCACTTTACGTTTGTAGCACCAGTGCCGTGGGACCTGCACAGTATTCCTGTGTGCCTTAAGCTGCACGAGGAGTTTGGGGTCGCGCGCCGTCACATCGTACATTTCCACCACGTCTGGCCGCGACACCAGCTGCTTCAGCTCCGCAACCGACAACCGCGACAGTTTCTTCAGTTTACGCTTCGACAGGCGCTCCTTTTCGTCAGCCGCGTGTTTCTACAAAGATGGGGTCATCAATTATTTTTTTATTCAACGAAGCGACGAGACGAACGGTTTACCTGATGGTAAGTGATACGCCTGGTCATATCAGTGTCGTAGACAATAGTAACATACTACCAGTAAGTGACTTTACAATTTCAAAATTGTTCTTATTGGGCGAGGTAAAAAAATACGGTCCCGTTACTTACTCTTGTACTCTCCCATGGAGAGGAATATAACCATAAATCCCCAGTTAAGTGTGGGTTGAAAATGTGTCAGTTCATAAAAATACTTGAAAACTGTCATTCTCAGATGACAATTTATATTTAGATTAGTTTCTTCCCAAAAAAAAAACTCCTTTGTTAATTATACTAACCAATAGTTTGATTTATATAACATTAGATTAAAGTTACTGATTTTTACCATCATTTAAATCAACTGAAACCAACAATGCTTCTAAATAAACACGGACATGGTGTACTTCATCATACCTCAACAGCTTCTTCATCAGCAGCAAACTGGTCTTGAATTTTTTCTAAAGGCTTAGAGCTAGTCTTGGGCGCATCTTTACCAGCCTCCTCTTTAATATCCTCTTTCTTTTCTGTGATCTTAAATGCTTCAAGTATGCGATGAAACTGGCGATACATGGGCTCAAGTTCATGAAATTGTATATTTTCCTGCACATATCTGATAAAGAGAAAGCAATTCTTAAAAATAATTATTACAAATTTTTATATAGTACTAACTTTACGTAACTCTTGATATTTTTATTAATGTAAACTGATAGTAAGGCTTAAGATGTTGTAGGTTATATTCCCGGAATTCTCTGACAGATATGTTGACAGACAGAACACAGCTATGTCGTATGAGCAACATATTTATATTAACGTGGTACCTGAGTTAGTAGGTCCGAAAGATCTTATCACCATTCAAGACTTACTTTTAGCTAAAGTGGCTTCCAATACACACTGGGAATTTCAAAGCAAAAAGTTATGGTGCTATACCTAGTAATGTTTGGTACTTAAAATTATATTACATTCCTATTTTTGATTATTTCTACTACTCTATCTTCTCTAATTTTTGTTCAAACTATACTATGTATCATGAATACTCACTCAATTTCAAACTCTTTTTCATTTTCTTTATTGTTAATCTTCTTTGCAACATCTTGTTTCACAGTATTCTGCTCATTGTCTTTCTTACTCTCATATCTCTTCTGTCTGGAGGCCTTCTTCTTTTTCTTTTTCCGTTTATTTTTGTTAGCTTTGTTAATTTGACCCTAAAAGTAGTAATAATATAATTGGAAGTATAGTTATCATTATAATTGCCAATACTATCTAATCAAATTTTGAACCAATAGGCAAATACATTCGATTTCAATCATGAAAGTCTATTCACAAATGGAAGACAAATATGCAGAAATTTAACTATCTATGTTATTATTATTTAGTTTAAACAATATAACACATTTTTTGTTGATATATATTAAACATTTACAAGGACACTTTCATAATTTTTACAAGTCTCCAATGAAATCAAATTTATGTCAATAGTATACTTTAAGAGTATTAACACTATTAGAGATATTTATTACCTCTTGTTTCGAAATAACTGGTGGTAATGGGGCCTCTGGTACATTATCATCATCTGAATCCACTTCATCTTCCTCAGCATCATATTCCATGCTGATCACTGGTCCAGGTGGAGCTTTTGGAACAGTTTCTGATTCTGATAAAGTTGATTTGATTTTTAAGAGAAAACACATGCTAATATGTATTTAGAAGAATTATTTATGTTTATAAAATTAAAGAAAAAGTTTTGTCATCAATTACATGAAATCATAAGAAATAATTGATTAAATATAACATTTAAATATCTTTTAATAATATAAGCTACTGCTAATTTAATATTTCTTACTACTGCATATGCAGTGAGTGAGTCATTAAAGTGTAATACTGAAACACTAAATGAATTACCTTTCATATTCATTCTTACTCAAAAGCACAACAAGTGGGTTAACAAGCCATGGATTGTGCTTTTCAATCAAGGATATTTAATATAATTTTTGTGACAACACTAAAATAATACAATTTGTTTCAATACAATACTTACCAGTTTCTTTACCTTCTTCATCACCCAATGCTGCCTGTCTCTGATCTTTGTAAGCAAGTGCTTCTTCTAAAGCCTTTGGCAACACAACTCCTCCAACAGCAGCAGGTTTATTACGAAATTCTTCTGGAGTATCAATTTTCATAGTTAATAATGATGGTAAAGAAGTTGCAGAGCCCTGTGATGGCCCAGAATCATCTTCTTCTGCTTCATCTTCTTCACCTTCATCCTGTTGGTCATCCCACCCTGGAGGACCATCACTTCTGTTCTGCATTCCCCAACCCGGAGGAGCTGAACCATCCCAAGGCCCCATTCCTGGTGGTCCTATGTTAGGACCCATCCCAGGTGGACCCATGTCCATACTCATACCTTTCATATTTGGACTACTACGCATAAGGCCAGGAGGCATACGTGGAGGCCCCATTCCAGGTGGACCCATAGGAGGTCCCATACCCATACCGGGAGGCGGTCCCATACCAGGTGGTGGTGGACCCATTCCGGGTGGGCCCATGCCCATCATTCCCGGAGGACCCATTCCAGGCGGCATATTAGATCCGTTTTGTGAACTCGTAGGTGGCAATGCACCCGGCGGACCCATCGGTGGCGGTGGTATGTTTCCCGGAACCATAGAACCCGGTGGTGGAGGGATTGGCGGAAAATTTGGCATACCCGGCGGCCCCATAGACCCATTATTAGAAGATCCAGTACCGGGCGGCTCCATTTTTAAAGTAAAATTATTAAAAATAGATCAATGTCATCAATAGATTGATATTAAGTAGTTTTATAGAAAATAATAAATCGAAAACAATTTTCTAGCGTTTTTGGAAGAAGAAATCGATTAAATTAGGCTATTTGCTACACAACGACGCCAGGTTGTTTTATTGACATTGACAGTTTTTTTTTTAATTAGTTCTACTATAAGCACTGCACTTTGGCATATAATCTTTTAGAAATAGCTAAAAATCTTTGCAACAAACTTTTTTATTAAATTTATATGTATATGAAGTTCTTACTTCTATGTTTATATATGTACAACATCAATATAAAGTTTAATGATTTCTGGGCCGCAATAGCTCCGTTAAAATATTATAGTAAACTAGTAAACAAGCTTGCCGATGTTTCAATCAAAACTGGCATTATATATCATATATAAACTAATAAACGTAAGATGTAATGAGAAATTAAATATTAAGTTTGTATTGATTATTTTGTAATCTCTTTATTTTCATGAATATAAATGATCCATAAATAATATGACTCGTGTAATAAAAAAATGACAGTTGAAAAATCGATTAAATATTTTCTGTTATATGATTGTATATAGTTATCTACGTCTTATGTCTTGCTCTAATTTACATCTGTGCAGTTACGATTGGCACATATCGTTTCGTCACCAGTTTATTACTTATAATACATATCCCAATTATTTTATGGAAATAATTTGGTAAATATAAAATCGTATAGTGTACAAATAGCGATTTCACATCGTTGGTCATTGCACTCGTATCAGCTGCACCTTTAGAATAATATGGCCGAAATTGGAGAAAAATACAACACAAAATGTCCCGGAGTAAAACGCCTGATGCGAGAGGCTATGGAATTAGCGGAGGCTACTGAAGAATATTGTGCTAGACCTTTAGAAGATAATTTATTTGAATGGCATTTCACTATAAAAGGTCCCAAAGGCACAGACTTTGAGGATGGCATTTATCATGGTAGAATATTGTTGCCAAAAGAATATCCGATGCATCCTCCTCATATAATACTTTTAACTCCTAACGGTAGGTTTGAAGTTAACAAAAAGATTTGTTTGTCGATCTCTGGACATCATCCCGAAACATGGCAACCATCTTGGTCAATCAGGACAGCATTGTTGGCATTGATTGCATTTATGCCAACACCTGCTGAAGGAACTATTGGTTCACTTGACTACAGTCCGACAGAGCGAAAAGTTTTAGCGAAAAAATCGAAAACTTGGGCATGTGTTCAGTGTGGAGAAATATTAAATTTGTTGTCAGCCACAGCAGCTAAGCCAATAACAGAAGAAGAACAGTCAGTTCTAAATCAGATAGCATTTAAAGGCGAGGACGATCAGGCTGCTAAAACTCTTGTGACTGCAACTCCAACAGAAGAACCTGCACCTGAAATTGTAGAGCAACAAATTTTGGAATCCACTGATAATACTACAACTTTTTTGGACCAGCTTACAGAGATTCTTGTAGCATTGCTTGTTGGTGCTGTAGCCATATTTATTTACAGACGTTGGAGTTCATACGAAACTGCAGCCACAGAAGACTTTTAATTTTCATGCCTTTTTACAGTAATCTATGAAAACATTTGAATATTTTTAATTGACAATATTTAATTAGAACATGCCAGGTGTAGTCTTTGCATAAATAAAAGGAACACTGACCTTTCTATTGTTAAATACAATGTGCTAAGGGTCAACCATTTTTACAGTTGCCACATTTTAAACTTCTCTTAGGTCCTATACTTCTAATATTGTGAAATGTGTAGTGGTCTGTAACATTAAACTTTACAAGGAGCTAAATTTTGTTTTCACATAAAAATTCACTGATGAGTTGCCCAAAGAATTTTTTATTGGTAAACAGGGTTAACATGTCTTAGTCAAAGTGAAACCCTGGTTATCTAGAAAACGCAATATGTTAAAATGTTTTTAAAAAAAAAACTTAGGAGCTGTAGATGGTCTTTGGTTCTCCTGATCCCTTTTAACTGATATTGTAAGGTTTTAATTTAGGTTTAAATTTACCCCACATTTATTTAAACTAGTTTAAAATAGTTAAACTTTCATTATTAAAAACATCTTATAATGTGTGCATTGCTATTAAATATTCTACCTTTATAATAAAAGCATAAATATTGGTAAACATTTTACTTGCCATATGAAAATATTTTTAAGTGTATACATTTCTGAAAGAAAATTTTGAAGGTTTTCTCCAACATTTTAGCAATAAATGTGATGTTATTATTTACATAATTTTATAAGATTATAAAATATTATATTGATATAAACTTACTGTTAAATGCTATTGACAATGCGAAGAACATTGAGATTTGATAATTTAATGTAGACATTATTTATTTATTTTTATTGAAAATTTTTATTTAATCCAATGTTTCCATTTATATTAAAAATGTAATTTCTAGAATTATATCCTATATAGGTTTATTGTTAATGTGATTTTGTTAATTAATACATTGTAAATAACTACAATTTATTTAATATTTTTTCTTTAATACATAAAACTTTTCAGCATGTCTGGTTCATTAGTTCATGAGCCTTTAACTTATTTGATATTTTATGGATTTAAATATTGTATTCATGGAAAACCATGTACTCATGTTCTGACGTGTCTTATTATATAATTGTGACATTCCGGGACCTTGTGTACAAATTTCAAATTGTACAATATCACATTTCATCTATATTAATTTACTAAATGTGCAATGATACAAGTCTTTGTAATTAAGCTTAAGTCTTTTTGTATTATACCTAAATTAAATAATGCAAGTATTATATTCTCTTTTTATAAAAAAAAATCCTATTGTTTATCCTGATCAAAATTTTACAAAATTGGATGTGAACTAGCAATTGATGTTTATGATGATATATACCAATTGAGAATAACAAGATTTCTTCCATCCTATTTTTAGATATTAGAAAAGTAGTTATTTCTCTAAGAAATTTCTTGCACTTCATAGTCTATCAGCAGTGTGCAGGTGATCAAGACAAAATCAGTACAGATCTTTCTTAGTATCTTTGTATTAATTATTTTGTTTTTATGCCTCATGAACAAATAGGAGCTATATAATGAAATAAAACAAATTTCAATTTCTAGTGAAGTTTATATTAGTATTTAAAGTACAGTAAGTAATAATAAGTAAATGTAAAAGTTAAATCTTCCACCGTAGCTCACCAAAATTTTTTAGTAACACATGTTGGTGAAACGACAATCATTTTTCAAACATTATATCAAATCAGCCACATTCATTGGCATTTCATCAATCTGGGTAGAGTAGTACTGTTCAATGTCCCTTAGAATCCTAATGTCATCAGATTTCACGAAGTTGATAGCAACACCTTTACGTCCAAAGCGGCCAGAACGACCAATTCTGTGAATGTACAACTCACGGTTGTTAGGAAGATCATAATTAATAACTAATGAAACCTGTTGGACATCAATGCCTCTGGCCCATACATCTGTGGTGATAAGGACACGGCTGAAAAAAACAAAATAATGTTTTTAGTAATTCTGTAACATATCTAAACTCCTCATGAAAGAAGATCTCTGTCTGTTTATTATTATTATTAATCATTTAACTTACCTCTGTCCAGACCGAAACTCTTTCATAATATTGTCTCTCTCTTTTTGCGGCATGTCACCATGCATTGAGCTCACTGTAAAGTTTGCTTCCTGCATTTTTTGTGTAAGCCAGTCAACCTTCCTTTTAGTGTTACAAAATATGACTGCTTGAGTGATAGTCAGAGTATCATACAAGTCACAAAGTGTGTCAAACTTCCATTCTTCCCTCTCCACAGCCACAAAGAATTGTTTGATGCCTTCTAACGTCAATTCATCACTGTAGATAAAAGAAAAAACATCTTAGGTATTATAAGTAGTACTTTCAAAGAACATACCCCAAAGACTTTTACATTTAACAGGCTACAGAATTTTTAAGATATTTTTTTTATAAATTCGCATTCATAAATTATGTAACATTTGTTCATGGTTTAATATTTATACAACAAAGTTCTTATATCGCTTGGTTTTTTGTAAACAATAAAAATCTGTGTTTATAAATTTAAATGTAATTAAATTAATTCAAACATTGTCATTGTAATTATTTGCAAAATAATGTGAAAGGAAAATTATTACAAACCGTTTTACTAATATTCTGATAGGGTCTGTCATAAATTTTGAGGTCATCTCAAGTATTTCATGGGGCAAAGTAGCCGAGATGAGAACCACTTGTGTTGCAGGTGGTAAATAACGGTACACATCATATATCTGTTCTTTGAATCCTTTGTTCAACATTTCATCAGCTTCATCAAGTACCAGCATTTTAATTGATCTGGTGCGCAGAACACGTCGTCTAATCATGTCTGAAATTTTCAACAAGTCACAATAATTATTAAAATATTTTTATGTTTAACTCACAGACTAAACAAAAATACTTTACATACCAAATACTCTTCCTGGAGTACCAGATACTACATGCTGACCGTAATCTAGTTTCCTGATGTCCTCACCAAGGTTTGTACCTCCAATACAAGCATGGCATTGTACATTCATGAAATCACCCAAAGCAAGTATTACTTTTTGAATCTGTGTAGCCAATTCTCGTGTTGGGGATAGTATTAGCACTTGTGTCTCCCTCAGAGTGGTGTCAAGTGATTGTAATATTGAAATTGAAAAGGTTGCAGTTTTTCCTGTTCCTGATTGTGCTTGAGCTATAACATCTCTGCCCTTTACAATTGGCTGAATACTTCTTTGCTGTATAGCTGAGGGTTTCTCGAAACCTGAAATTGTATAAAAAAAATTGTTTTAAAGTAAGTTTTTTTTGTTTTGTAAAGTTACATTATACAGATTTTACTGTGTTGACAGAGGTGACAAGTGTCTTGTCGTCAGTCACCTTAGTTCTCCCATGACTACAGTTGCTGTAAAGCAGTCGCTGTAAACACAGTGAAATCCATACAATTTAGTTTCATTGTGTAATATTCATGTAAATATTAGAAACCAATAAGTTATTTTTAAGTTAAAACTAGGGGATGTACTTATTGTCTATTAACACAAGCATTACCTTGTTAGGTTAAGAAACTTTACCACACATTACTAACTTACCTTAACTAAAACGTAATCCCAATAAATAAATAAGAATGCTTCTGCACACAGGAGTGTACACATTTTCAAAATCATGAAATATTTTAATAATAAGTAAATAATATTAATTGCGGCAAGAAGTTTAGATCCGGTGTAAGAATGTTTTTAAGTCATGTATTCGTTTAATTGAATGTTTCGTGGTTATATTATTTAAAACAAAAAAAATAATAACTTGTTAGAAGATTGTATTACCATACGTATATATTCCTCGCAATAACTCGTCCCGCAAGCCCATCGAATCAAACGTTGGAATGACTTCTACATCTTCGCTTGTGTCGAATTCAACATTCGACAAATCTTCCGATATTATTTTTCGATTAAATGATACTTCCGATGATGCCATGACTTTGGTTTTACCAAATTAATAAGGATATATTACAACAACTTTCTAATAACGACGAGTGCAGTATTACAAAAACAAATTGCATACACGCAAGGAAGTATTACACACGAAGTTGTAGATTAGATAGTTTCTATTATAAAGCACAGAGTAAATAACGCTGTGCTGAAACACTAAGAAAATCATTAAATTTAGTGTATGCTATTTAACAAGGCTAGGAATAGATAACAGCATCGTTAGAAAGAAATATTTAAATAGTTTTTTTTAATATTATTTATCATTAATTTAAATACTTTTTTTATAAAAAGCAGGAAAATTCTAAAAGTTTAATGGTAAAAACAATTGTTTTAGTGTGAGAAATATGACTTTGTTGTGTTGACTTTCTGTGCGATAACATTACACCAAGTGCGCCTAAACGGCTTGTTTACTATTTTTCTTATAAATACACTAAATCTCTTATAACTCGTAAATTATTTTACCACGTGAGGCAACGCTGCAACAAAATGATATATATTCGTTTTATTCCTTGATCGCTTGGTACTTAAATATTAATCGCATCTAAGCAAATAACATCTTTTACTAATAACGGAGCAAATTTTTAATAAATTACCCTTTATAAGTAAATGAGTAAGTATAGTCAGTTTTTTAATAGTATTCGAAATGGAAATTTTTCATCTTAGTTTTCGACAAACGCATGATTTTCTTTTTAAATACCCTTAACAAAATATTTATCTTTATGTCATAGGTATTATTTGCAACCACTTATTCTGCGTAACATTTACTGGTAATTCAGAAGAAATATACAGATTCATTTTTAGAAAAAATGCCTATGAGATTGAAATACAATCCTATGGCTCTTTTAAAACCAATCAACGCCATGAGCGTTATAAATTTACATTAACAATTATAGATGATTGTTTGTGATCAGTAAGTACATAAGTAACAACCAGCCTAGCCAAAAAAATAACGAGTTTTATTAAGAATTTCCTTTGTGTTTTTAAGTAACAAATGTTTTAGTGAAGTAAATTACCAAAACGTTTTAATGAGCTGAATACCATTCGCGTCTTTCTTTATTTTTCCTTTATTTTCAATACTTTTGTTATATATTGTAACAATACAAACAATATTTCAACAATAATTAAACTGTTTAGTAAAACATTTATTTAAAACAAATGCGTAGTGGCTAAGAATATTTTTTCTGATTTAAATTAATAATTAAATCTGTATGAAACTTTTTTGTCGTTTATAATTTTTGATATTTAAAGTTGTAAGTATCAAACAAATAACAATTAATTAAAAAAAAATAAACAGACTAAAATAATATAAATTTAAATTTCGGTCGAACTTTTATTTTAAAATTCCTTGCAAGGTTATATATTTTACAAAATAAGTTAGTTCAAATGAAAGTAATGTATTAAACAAAATAAATAGTTGCAAAAATTAGAATCATATATGATTTTCTATTTTTATTATTATCTGGACGTTCTGAACAACGCATACGGATTTCAAGTTTATTTGTGGCCAAAATGAACGATTATATTTGGATTTTGAACGAATCAAAATGGATGCTGGGTGTGAATGAACTATGTACTGAAAAACGAACAGCTTTTTATCGAGTTGTGTCGTGGGTCCGATTATAATCGGGAATCCGGCGTTACGGTTTTGTTTTGTAATTATTTATATAGTGACAAACCTGTTCATGTGCTATTAGTTTTAGGATTGATTAAAATAATTGTTTAAATTGGCAATCACGATGTCGTTAATGTGTTTATACGAAGGTATCAGTCGAGCTTCCCGCAGGTGGCCCTATTAGGATGAGGACTTTGACGGAAATATTAAGTGACGATCTGCTTCCACGACTGGTTACCGAGGAGTCACCGTTCGCAGGGCTGAGTGCGACATGGCGACTTTATTTAATTTAAAGTGCTGCTCGTATGTATGAGCGTTCAGAAATGAAATGCATATACAGGAAGGAACGGACACAACTCTGACAACATGTACCAAAATGACAGAAGAAGTAGACAGAAGACATGGTGTGAATGGTAACAGCAGTAATAAAGCTGTGAGTGAGGATGTTTCTGGTCACAATTCTACTCTCGCTACAACTGGTGGGAGGCTCAAATTCTTCAAAGGTTAGTGTCTCCTAATCGATTTCATGGGTTAACATTTGCAACAGATCTCTATTTATGTAATGAGTTAATAAAATCTAGAAAGTCTTTTATGCTCTGATAAGCATACATAGCTACATTTGACTGAGCAGTTGCCAATTGTCTGAGTACAGCCTCTGTGCTATTGTTGTAAGTTTTGTAAGTAGTTGGAAGCACTCTTGCGGAAACAAATGTAATTTCCTTTAAATTGGAACAGTTATTAACATTTAATTCAGTAATAATAAAGGATGTTTTTGTTTTACAGAATGTTTACTTCAACAACTATGCTTTATTTTAAATAATAATCATTGGATATCTTTTGCAAAATAATTTCTATCTATTATACCCTAAATGTAAAATGATGGTCTAAAATTAGTTATACTTGTAATATATACATAAAATATATCAGATGAATATTGGTTCACTATATTTAACAATTTTTTTTTATTAATTGCTTTATTAAAATTTATGAAACCATCAATTTTTAAGTTATGTCAATCCAATTTCATTTTCATAAACATATTTAAGAGCTGCTTGTTAGTAATAAAAATATGATTCTTATCTTACAAATATATTAAAAACTTGTTATTGTTTATGTTGTTTAAAAATAGTAGTGGAATTAGCTTAAATCGGAAATAAGTTTTTGGTAGTCACAGATGAGTTTTTTCCCACAAATATGCACATTATTTACTCCTGAAAGATAGTCTTTGCATATACATATTAAAAACATCATTTTGTTGTTAATGAAGTACTAAAGTAATATCTCTTGACACATATTATAAAAACTGTACACATTAATACTATTTAAATTCATTAACAGTTAAAATGTTTTGCATTATTATAAATTAATTATTAAATTATTATCATCTATAAGAGGTGGTAAATAGAAAAACTTTATTTAAGTTTATATTATTTTGATAAAGTAACTATAGATCACTTCTTAAATATTTAATTTTTACTTGAGTATGCTTTTAAGCGCTTACCATTTTTTTCTAGATAGATTGTGAGTGTACTAGTGTTGTATTTAAATATTTGTTCATTTAAACATATATGCAAATTACACGATTTTATTTAAATTAAACTTTAGTTCTCATATACTCTGCTATAAAATTTTATATGTAAAAAAAACAGGTAAATGTTTTTCATAATACTTATATTTGTATTAAAATTAACATAGATTTATTTTTATTACATAGATAAATTATACAGAGTATGTTAAAAAGCAACTATTAAATTTTATTTGATTTACAATTAAGAACTCAAGTAATATTAAATCTGAACTCTGCTTGATGTCTAACATAATTTAAGTTGATTGTTGAAAGATTATGTTGATTAACATATGTAAATTGGATGATTTAATTAGGATTTCCTAGTACAAGAAAGAAACAGGTTACTGGCCATGTACTATATGGCATTGTAACATGCATTATTCAACTTATGAATCTTTGCAATGCTATAAAAAAATATTATAAAATGAACCTATTTATGTTGGATTTATAAAGGAGGAACAAGTTTTTTGTTTAGTAGTTATTTGTTAAAATATTTACTACATTTTTTTAGAGATAACCTATAGTACCTTTCAAAATGGATGAAATGGATGTATTTTATTTTTATTCTGTGTGCAAGTTACTGTATGAAGTAAACTTGTAATTAATTTTAAAACATCCCATCCAATGTTACTTAGCATTGCTTGAATGTAAATAATTTAAGCTTGCATAAGAATAATTATAAAATGTTTAAAAATGTAATGAATATTATGAATTAAGGAAAATGTATGGTTTTGATGGAAGACCGTAATGTGAATTTTAATGCAAGCAACATTGTTATATAACTTCTACTATTTAATATTATTTGGTTAATTTTGAGAATTGAACATGTTAAGAAATTTTTTATAAAGACACAGATTATATGAAAGAGATATATTTGAAGCCAGTCATGTATATTTTGAGTGGAAAGTTATTATTAGGTAACTTGGTAACCATAGTTTATTAGTTAAATAGATTTTATATAATACGTTTCTTCTACATTCCATTTTTCGCTAAGTTAGATAGAAGTAATATGTAATAATTTTTCATAAAATCAATCATTTGTGTTTTCCGCACATCCACATACTTTTATACCTAAAACCTGTCCATGTAATTCATGTCCATACAGTGACCAGTCATGTTCTTTTTACATTTAAAGTTAATTTAATATATTGAGAACGTAATGCAATACCATCTGGTACAGTGGTATTGTTGAAATGAAGGATAGTTATCATGGAGTTAAGTCAATATAACACTTGCTTAGAATAATATTGTGGACAGGTGATTACGTTTCATAAGAACAAACCTTAGCGCTTGTTGCATATCAGTGTTCATACAAGTGTTGTGTGCTTTAATGATCTGCATGTAAATAAAGTTTGAACTTAACAATTATTGCTTTGTGTTAAAATGTTGTCACATAATTTGATATGTAAAGTGAATGTATTTATTGGACACCATGTCTACCTAGATTTTCCTGTGGAGCTTACATATTAACTATTAATATATTATAAAGGTTATATGTAATTGTGTGTTGTGTTTGAAAAAGTGCTTTAGCTAGTAAAATTTCTCTGTTATACCTCAAAGCAACAAGCATAGTGTGGTGCTGTGTAAATTTTATAAGATCTTTTCTTGTGGCCATGTCTGTAGCTTACAACCTGGTCATTTTCCTACTTGTCTTTTCTTAGTATATAAAAAAGAAAATGCTGTATTCAATTTTAATTAGCAGCTAAATGTATTTCTGTGGTTATAATATTCCTCATTGCTAATGCTGCTAGAGGGAAGTATAAAAAATAATAAGCTTTGTTTAATTGTGAACAAAAATTACAGAATTTAATGTATGAACATTAAGTACATATATTTTAACTGTTAAAATAATCTGCAGAAAATTATCAGAACATGAATTAATATTATAGTTTTTTTTATATACCGTTCATGTCTTAGTTTTGAAAATATTGTGTTTTTAAAATGAGTTTTTGCTAACATTTACTGCAGCTGTTAATGTTCAAATGTTTGTAATTATGTTCTTAAGATGAAAATAAGAATATCCTGTTAAGAAACTTATTGGTATATTAACAGAAAATTACAAATCAACCTTTTCCCAGTTTGTTTTTACTTTTAAGAAATAATTATTTTTAAAGTTGATTCTAATTAAAAATTTGTCTGTTATGCAGATGGCAAGTTCATCTTGGAGCTGGTGCGCGGCAGTGCGCGGGAGGGGGAGCGCGCGGGCTGGGTGTCGGTGCCGCGCAAGACGTTCTGGCCGCCGGCCGCGGCGCCTGCTACACCGCCCGCGCAGCCGCCGCCCTGCGCATCATTATCCGTCTCCGATGACAACAGCTCTGTGCAGTCTTCGCCCTGGCAGCGCGACCACTGCTGGAAGCAGGCTGCGCCGCGCCGCAACATATCCAAAGAGCTAGCCATGTACTACTGCAGGCCGAGCACCCTGCACAATGCCGCTATCGACGCCCCGGCCCGCCTCAAGCGCCGGAGGCCGTACGACACGAGCCTCCCCGACGCCGCGGCCGTGGTCAACGGCACGGCGCGCCGGGGTCTAAGCAACGGCCTCTGCGACAAGAAAAGAAACGGCGACGTCGCGGCCGCCGACGCGAAGCCGTGCCGCGGGGAGGACGTCGTCGACGCCGCGCCCGCCGACACTAAATCGAAAGCGAACCAGGACGACGACAGGACGGATTACGACCGCGAGAAGTTTTTTCATATGAAACTCAAGAAACCATATCAGTATCATAAGTTAAGGGTGTACAAAAAGACGAGGCCGCAGATGCGACGCAAGTTGTTAAACAGGACTATAGATAAGCTGCGTGAGAAGATCTCATCGCTGCCGGTGCTCGTGAACGCGAAGCTGGCGAATTGCCGACAGGAACATATGATGGTGTCGCCGCGGAAACGCATCCTGAGGGAAATGGAGCGTGTAAGTCTCGAGGACCAGGCGACGAAGCGGCGCGCGAAGACCGTGCCGGCCCTGAGCACGGCCTCGTACCCGCCCTCGCCGGGCCCGAGCCACGTGAACAAACCGGAGCCCGCGCGCCCGAATGGCACCGCGCCTCGCAAGGAAGCGCCGTCAAAAAACGTGTGCAGCTACAGCATCCACTCGCTGCTGAACCGGCCGGACGAGAGCCCGTCGCGTCGCTCTCCGCAGTCGTACGCGCCGCTGTTGTCGGAGTCGCCCGGCGCCGTGCCGTCGGAGCCGAGCGGGAGCCCGGACGGGTACCGCTACCGGTACGGCGCGCTGGGGCTCGGCTCGCCGGGGCCGCCCACGCCGCCGGAGGTCAGGCAGCGCTCGGCGGGCGGCGGGTACCCGCGCGCGTGGCCCGCCTACCGCGGCGGCGACGTGTACGCGTACCCGTACGGCTACGTGCCGCTGTACCGCGCGCCGCCGCTCTGGCTGCAGTACGCGCCGCACGCGCAGCACGCGCCGCACGCGACGCACGCGCAGCACGCGCCCGGCCCCTGGGCGCCGCTGCCCCATCCCCACCCGCTGCTCACCGACCACATACCCAAGGACGAACACACCTCCGGTCAGTGCAATATTGTTGCCTACAATAGCTTTGAGACAAATGTCTTACCCATTTTTCATAATTCTAAATATGCTTCTGTGTATACATAAGTTTAGTATTAACCAGCATATTTATTTTAACGTTAATGCTTCAGTAACATGTTACTTGAACTGTTATTCATAGCCGGTGTTTCTCTCGCCGTTACAGATTTGCCACTCAACTTGTCGAAGCACTGAAACGGGCGGCGTGCGCTCGTCGCTCCTTCGGCTCGGGGGACGTTCGGATGACGTCGGCGCATCGCCGCCGCACACGCGGAGCTTCGCCGAGACTTCTGCAGTGCTGACCAAGGATGCGGCGAGCGGCGCACGCGCAGACAGCGCGGCTGTCGGTCTAACATAGTCCTGTAAACATTCCACTGTCGCAAACAAACGATTGGCGTCCAAAAAGTCCAAAAACAAATCGTATCCCACCTAACCCGACGTACGGTGCCACCACCGCGGCTTAATTATATTAGTGATAGCTGTAACGAATATATTTTGCTTTACACGGCAAACAAACAAACAAACGAACGATATTTTTGTATGAAACGCGATCTTCCGCCGGATGCGATCGTCCGGAAATCTTATTTACAAACTAATGTATATTGTACGCTGGAATATAACTATTTTAGTATAGATGTATGTAAATGTACACACACACGCACAGAGTCAAGCGTGTATTGTATTTTCGTACGAGTTATTTGTACTGCGAGTTGAATATTTTAATATTGGCTATTATTTTAGGATAAGGATACTAAGACGCTCTTAACAAACAAACGGAACAGTTATCAATTGTTGGAGAACAGTGCCTTTAAACAAATTAAGATATATGGAACATATTTATGTGCAAGATATTGAAAAGTGTAGTTGGTATATATATATATTTCACCGTCGTCTACCTTTTGTCCCGGCAAACATTAAAATGGTATTTTAGTAAATGAATTTATTATTCGGTTAACCGATCGGACGGCCGCCGCAGCGGCGGACAGCCAGCACCTTCCATTTCCATATGACTATGTACGATCTCATTATTTAATTTAGAAAATATATGACGAGGTAAAGACTACAGTTTTATTGGGATCAAATTTTGGATGTGTGTCGTATGTTATTAATACATGTATATTGAAACGAAAAGACATTGTATATATTTTGTGAATGGTGTAATGTTGTTAGTGGCGGGGCTGCACCAGGCGAATGAGGGGGAAGAAGGGGGTGTAACGGAGCGCGGCCCGCTGACGATTTATCTGTACGTCTTCATTGCCTACGAGTATAATAATTATTGTAATTTGTACAGTATTTTTGTATTGAGTATTTTATGTGGGTAAAGCGAGGCGCGCGGAGGGGTCAGAGGGGGAGGGTGGTTGATGAGGAGGCGCAGCGGCTCCGAGGGCTTGAGATTAAATCATAGACGTAGTTTACTGCAATTTTAGTTGAAGTACTGGGGGGTTTATGTATTATAAGGACAGTTAAACGATGGTAAGGGACTGACTTCTGATGTAATATTATATTATTTTTATTAATAATGGAATTGTATAAAATAGTTTTGTAATCGGAGGCCTACTCTAACGAACCATATAGTCCGCCAACAAAGTTGACTTAGTGTAAATGTAGCGTTAATACATTCTGCTCAATTTAACTCACACAGAGTGTTAGTGGTGGTGAGCGGGCGGCGGTGGGGCGGGGGCGGACGGCTGGGAGACAACCGTGTTCTGTGTTAGCCTTCTTCATATCGAGCTTCAGCAGTCCCGGGCATTTGATAAAAGCGATACATTCGATGGATTGCTGAAATTCGATCCGTGTGCATCAGATTGTTAGATTTTGACGATACTGTTGTTAAAATGAAATAATATCGCAATATATTTCACGTGGACATTTTTATCCTCCCTAATTACTTCCTGCACGGCACCCGCTGCTATTTAAAATTGTCCGCGTGAAATGTAACGAGGACGGGAGGTTTTATAATATTCATCTAAATTGGATAAAAGGGCAAACTATGTATTATTTGCTTTTTTATAGTTGGTAATTAATTAGTTTCTAGGTTTTGGAATTGGAAACGTAGTGTGATGATGCAGTGGGGTTTAGATTCTTCGTTAGGGAATCGTGGATAGGAGTGACGGAACAAAGGAAGTACAGTCAAGTGCCATTTGGAAACAACGCTTGTATGTTTCTTATTTTTTTTAAAAAAATACGGTTGTCTCCCGGCGAAGTCGTCGCCCCGCCGATGTTAATAGAAAGTGAATATTTTTATATATGAACATGTAACCTACGAAGTATGTGATAGAGCTTTTCGAATAAAGTGAGACGTGGCGATGCAGGGGTCAAAAAATTCACTTAAAAACATATTTATCATACGGAATAATAGCTATTATCCATTTATCGTAAGATGTAGTTATGTACTCGAATAAATATAACTTTTTAAAAAAGAATTTGCAATATCTATTATTGTTCCTTAATTTATGATTCCTTGCCTACACATACAATGGTGGTAACTTGACCTTATGCTTGTGGTATAGAAAACAGAAATAAGAATCGGGCCCGCTGCAGTACCAGATTTTTTTTTGATCATTATGCAAAAATGGGCTTGACCACAATTTCTGTGTATTTTGTCTTTAATTACTTATAACTTGCTTAACCACTTGAAGTTCGAGTGGTGGTAAGGTTTTCCGTACACGTCTGATTAACTTAGTACCTTGAAATGGTAACCTACCGCTGCACCATTTTTTATATTCTACGTAGTGACGAGACGAGCAAGGCGTTTATCTAATGGTAAGTGATACGTTTGCCCATAACAATGTGCCGCTGGTTTAGATGGTATACACTGCACCACATTGCGCTCGTCGCCTTGAGACATTAGCCCAGTAATTTCACTAGCATACAGCGCCCTTCAAACCGGAACACAGTAATGTTTGCATACTATTATTAGGCGGTAGAAATAATAGCTGCGGTGGAACCGATAACCGAGGCCTGCCACCAGTAACCCATTGCTGTGTTCTGGCTACAAGGGCCAAAGTATTTTGTGCAACCAGCCTTCACCATATCCGGTCTCATTGTCACTAATCATATGAATCTAATTAAAAGTAATAGGGGAATACAACTCGGTTCCCAGTCTATGCCTGCTTACTACTTATGACTGTTAAAGCAAATTCTTTTATATAACTAATTTGTAATAACAAAGTGATAAAATAAATTTTTCCTGATATAAATCTTATGATGAAGTTAATTCAATGCAATGCGACGACTGCTTGCTCATTCAATAAAAAATATAAGCGAGTAAATATAATTTGATTCAAGTTTACATATAACTAAATATGTAATGTTTCCTACGTGGCATTTTTAAGTACAATTTTGTTTTTATAAACTTGGAAGACGCAGGCAGATACCTCTTCAAAATTATTTAACTTGGTGAATACACTTATGTATGGGTGATCGGTAAAGCGAAACATAAATATGTAAAAATAATCCGCTTTCATTGCTGTACTTTAACTTTTGCTATTACTGTTGGACACTGTGACAGCACAAAGCAAAACTTTTGAAAGTTTAAACTAAATTGATGAAGTAAAGAGATACTTATCAGTGTTGTATGTGCATTGTGGTAATGACCTCAAACTTTTAAATATGAAAGAGAGCCAGTTGAAACGGACAGAGAGGGTAAAAAAAACAGGATTCCAATTTGTGCTTTATTTATGAAAAAAATTGTAAATTATCCTACAATGAATCTCCGAATGAAATAGACTTACATATCATTTTATGTATCAAATACATTATTTTGCTCGTCGCCAGATCAAACCACATAAGAACAATATAGTTTTAAAGTTATTATCTACAGAATCCGTTCTCGGCGATTCGATTACCAAAAATACAATCTTCGTTTAGAGGGCGCGGGCTCGCGGTCGCGGTCGGGGTCGGGCGCGAGCCGGAGCGCGAGCGCCGCGCGTGCGGCCGGGGCGCGGGGCGCAGGCGGCGGGCGCGTGCGGCCGCCGCGGCGCCTCCCGGCGGCGGACATATTTACACGGCGAATGTACAAATGAGCGGGGCCGCTCAGCCGAGCAGCGCCTCCATGGTGTATGGGTGCGGCGGGTGCGGCGGTCGCGGCGGCTCCTGGTTGAGGACATTGTAAAAGTCATTTATTAGGTTAAAGAAAAACAGTGTATAAAGGTTTTTTTGTATTATGAAATTATAACATAGTGCTTTTGGAGATTCTTTACAAATATATTCTAAGTAAATTTAAAATAACGTTTGACACATTTGGATTTGTACATGTGTTTTTTGTTGCATCTTAAACTACGTACAAAAGTATGCATGTGCGCGTCTTAAACTTGCTACACACCTGTCAGTCGAGAATGACGAGCTGCAGCGGCGGCGCAGGTGCGGGCGCCTTGCCGGGTGCACCGCCTGCGCCCACGCCGCCCGCTCCCGTCGCGCCGCCCAGGCCCCGCATCGCCCGCCACGGCGCGCGCGCTCCCCGGCGCAGCTCGCCGCTACTGAGGGTTCGTCGCCCCGCCCTGACACAATTGTATGCATTTTAATTAAAAATGTTCCACTGTGTCAATAACGATTCCATTGACTAAATTTATGGGTGTCATAATTATTTAAAAAAAATCTAAGGGGCTTATCTAAACATAATTCTCCAACTATTTTGCGGTTAATGAATTATATGTACAATTTGGACGTACTGGACGAATATGGCATAACTTTTAAAAACCGGTCAATCCTAATGCACTGCATTTAATGTAATCATATGAGTAACAAGATGCACCACTCCACTGAAATGATTCCTAAAATTTACGCAAATATTACACCATCCCCTGTCTCAAGCAATGAGTAAACCTCCTAATTAACGTTATTGTACACAGGGCGAATCACTTACTTAGGCGAACGTTTTGTGATACAAAAAGTAGCCACAAGGCACTCACTTGGCGAGATCGGTGGCTCTGAAGTAAAGGTCGTCCGGCGCGTCCATCCACGATATGACGTGTCGCCGGCCGCCGCGACCGGTCAGGTTCGTCGGCTTACCATTTACCTGCAAATTATTTGTAATTTTACAGAACGACAAATAAAATGCATTTCATTGTTAAGTGGGTTATTTAACATCTTGTCACAATATACTTTAATTTTATTTTATTACTCTTTTCTTTTCAGCAACTGTTTGAGTGTGAACATTGAATAAAGTTTTGTATCTAAACGGCCTTGACTCTCCCCCCCCCCCCCCCCCCCCCCCCCCCCCCCCCCCCCCCCCCCCCCCCCCCCCCCCCCCCCCCCCCCCCCCCCCCCCCCCCCCCCCCCCCCCCCCCCCCCCCCCCCCCCCCCCCCCCCCCCCCCCCCCCCCCCCCCCCCCCCCCCCCCCCCCCCCCCCCCCCCCCCCCCCCCCCCCCCCCCCCCCCCCCCCCCCCCCCCCCCCCCCCCCCCCCCCCCCCCCCCCCCCCCCCCCCCCCCCCCCCCCCCCCCCCCCCCCCCCCCCCCCCCCCCCCCCCCCCCCCCCCCCCCCCCCCCCCCCCCCCCCCCCCCCCCCCCCCCCCCCCCCCCCCCCCCCCCCCCCCCCCCCCCCCCCCCCCCCCCCCCCCCCCCCCCCCCCCCCCCCCCCCCCCCCCCCCCCCCCCCCCCCCCCCCCCCCCCCCCCCCCCCCCCCCCCCCCCCCCCCCCCCCCCCCCCCCCCCCCCCCCCCCCCCCCCCCCCCCCCCCCCCCCCCCCCCCCCCCCCCCCCCCCCCCCCCCCCCCCCCCCCCCCCCCCCCCCCCCCCCCCCCCCCCCCCCCCCCCCCCCCCCCCCCCCCCCCCCCCCCCCCCCCCCCCCCCCCCCCCCCCCCCCCCCCCCCCCCCCCCCCCCCCCCCCCCCCCCCCCCCCCCCCCCCCCCCCCCCCCCCCCCCCCCCCCCCCCCCCCCCCCCCCCCCCCCCCCCCCCCCCCCCCCCCCCCCCCCCCCCCCCCCCCCCCCCCCCCCCCCCCCCCCCCCCCCCCCCCCCCCCCCCCCCCCCCCCCCCCCCCCCCCCCCCCCCCCCCCCCCCCCCCCCCCCCCCCCCCCCCCCCCCCCCCCCCCCCCCCCCCCCCCCCCCCCCCCCCCCCCCCCCCCCCCCCCCCCCCCCCCCCCCCCCCCCCCCCCCCCCCCCCCCCCCCCCCCCCCCCCCCCCCCCCCCCCCCCCCCCCCCCCCCCCCCCCCCCCCCCCCCCCCCCCCCCCCCCCCCCCCCCCCCCCCCCCCCCCCCCCCCCCCCCCCCCCCCCCCCCCCCCCCCCCCCCCCCCCCCCCCCCCCCCCCCCCCCCCCCCCCCCCCCCCCCCCCCCCCCCCCCCCCCCCCCCCCCCCCCCCCCCCCCCCCCCCCCCCCCCCCCCCCCCCCCCCCCCCCCCCCCCCCCCTCTCCACCCACACCCATGACATAATCGTAAGATGGTTAGTTGATTAGTACGGTCTTCCGCTGCTTATTTTCGTGATGCAGTGTTTGCTTACGTGTGTAAAGACGTGCGCGGGCAGCGGCTGACCAGTAGCCTGCGCGCGCGCACACATGGCGGCGTACTGTTCGCGCGATGGTCGCTGCATGGGCGCGGGGTGCTTGTTGGGCCGCTTGGCGGGTGGCGGTGCCGGAGCCTCGCGTGCGCCCGGTCCAGCTCCTAAGTATAAATTAATGTAATCATTCAATCGTTGAATAGATAACTGAATTTTTTTTGCAATTGCTTGTTGAGGCCATATTTTAAAGAAATCGCCGGTTTTGTAAAGACAAGAAATATAAAACAACAATAAAAATACTAATAATGTATATGATAAATTTGAACATCTTTAAAAAAAATTTGGACTAACCTGTGACTGTGCCATCATAGAGAGCATTAACAAAAGACAAGGTATTGAACAACTACATATAACTTTTTAAAAACAAAACTTTTCTTTTACCCTCACCTACCACTGCATTTCCCCACTGCCGAGGTTGACTGGGAGAGAATGCCCTATGGCATTAAGTCCGCCTTTTTGTACAATATTTATTTGTGTGCAAACAAAGTTTTAAATAAATAAATATAAATATTTTTAATTAGTGCTCTAGTTTCATTTGACACGTGTGAATATTTATAGAGACGAAGATTTATAATTATTAACAATCTTTTATGCTTAATAAAAGTGCAAACATAAAACAATATTAGATAAGGAATAATTTTACTTTATAATATATCTGTTTTTAAAGAAAACTGCAAAAATGTATTATACAGATTTCATCGAATTTATGACGTGAAATAGTATAGATCAATGGTCATCGAACATACAACGAAATTAGCGCAAGTTGAAAGATGTATCGAGTGGTTTACAATCTTATTAACTTTTTAGAACAATTATTATCTAACGCCTCTCAAAATACTCAATTTTATGAATGCATAAAAATCATATTATAATTACAGCGTGCTCCACATTTTTTGATAACGTCAAATTCGGGAAGCATTTTGTTGAAATGTAATTATATTTTAAAAGGATTGTATATACTGACTGTCGAGTCCATTGATGTCGTCATAAGCGCGGCGCTTAAGGGGCGGCGCGGGCGCAGGCGCGGGGGCGGGCTCGTTGCGGCGCGACTCTAGTTCAGCGCGCGAGACCACGCGCTCATACATCAGGCTACCGTCTGTGAACGCAAAGTGACTTTATTAAAGGTTATACCTTATGTATCATGTTTATGTTACGCACCAACAAGTTTTCCTTTACATTTTTTACACTTGTTTTAAATTTTTCTATATTTTAGCAAAGCCTTTTAAAAACACGAAATAAAACGTCTACACGCACGTGCTATCCATATACGGTAGTAAGGAGAGGCAAAAAAAGCAAGACATTAACGTGTAACAATATATCTTTAATATATATTCATATATTAACATTCTAAAATTAAAAGAAGTACACTTTGTAAAGTACATTTTTATTTTTTATTAATACTAATATTGTTTACTTGTTCATTTTAAGGCGACAACAAAATACTGAGTACATATCACAAATATGCATTGTACCCATCGACATAAATAATACTAAAGAGGGAAAACGAATGGAATGTGTATAACATGTACTCACCGGGTGCTTTGGGCGGCTTGGGGAAGGCGACATGGTTTGGCGTCGGCATGCGGTCGCGTGGCGTGAGCGCGAGCCAGTCCTGCGCACGCGGTGCCGCGCCACCGTGCGAGGCTGCGAGCCGCGCCGCTACTGCGCCCACCGGTCCACGCACGCGAGCTGTTCCGCGCACCTCCGCTCCCACGCCAGCGCCTGCGCCTGCCATCGCGATCGTACCTGTAAAGTTGCGATGCAATTTTAAAACGTAAGCCTTTTTTTTTTAAATGATGAAGAAATAAATCTATTTAAACGTTGTTGCTACATAGTCCCATAATTAAACTTAACGTCCTCAAAGACGATTTAATCATAACAAATTGCGAATTTTATATATGTTTTTAATTTTTTAAATAGTTGGAAAACTGGAGAAATGCAAAAAAAGTGAAACCATATTTTTATTATTGAAATCTACGTATAACTTAACGTTCATACAGGGAAACTGCGCCAAGATGTTAAAGATATTGTTACCTTTCTTCGGTGCTACAAGTGTTGTTTGAAGCATTTATGATGCGGTGCAGAAAAAAATTAAAAAAAAACGTGTTGGTTGGTTAGAAAAATTACATTGAGAAAAATATAAGAAAGTTATAAACATTCTAATAAATCAAAAAAAAAAACTTGCAGATTATAGACCAAAAATAAGGAGGGGAAAAAAGAGGAACAATAAGAAAATTATATACAAACTAAATTAAACAAAATGAATGCTGTTTACATTGTGATGTAGTGATGACAAACAGGCTCATGTGTACTTACACTCGTGCTTGACTTGGTGTAGATTAATTGGCGAGAACGGCGAGCGCGCGTAGTGTCGCGGACGGCGCAACGCCCGCGCGAGCCGGCGCGCCAGTCGCGTGAACGGCGACGCGCGCAGGTAGAAAGCGGCGCGCGTTTTCATGACGGGCCGGGCTCCCTCCCCGGCGCCGTGCGCAGTGGCCACATGGCGCGCTAAGTGCGCGCGCAACTTGAACTCCTACAAAGTATATTATATATTATGCGTCTTTAGTATTTTGCAGATTTTCGTGCAAGTTACGATGAATTTCTGTTCAATTTGGAGCAAATAAATAAAGAGTAAATAAAAAAATATTAATCTGTACTACAATTTCTTATTAAGTAATTTTTGTATTGTTTGGTTTACACAATGTTTTTGGAGGAAGAATGCAATGTGCCCAGATGTAGTAAAAATAATGTATGCTAAATGCAGTAATTTAAAGTAAATGTACATAAAGAAATAAATAATATTACCTTAGCACAGTTGAGCACGGTGCAGCGGTGCGGACGGTGTGACGCAGACAGTGCGGTTTCGTCGCCTTCGCGCGCGCTCTTCGCCGCCTCGGCCTCGCTCTCACCGAACACGCCTGCCGTCTAATGCCACAAACAACAGATTACAGATGTACATAATAAAACTAAAATTTCAAGTAATCACGGTTCTGCTTTATGAGGTACCACTAAATAACAACAACAAAACCTAATGACCATAAAATTGTATTTTCGCTAAAAATAGATCTCTGTATGTATGATTCTCTGACTTAGTAAAAATTACATATTTTTCAGACAGTTAAATATAACATAAATAAACAATGATTACTACAATGACTAGACTTTAATATTTAACAAGTTGGGATATGTTATACAACATCTAAATGTCCCATGATGTCTCAATACCCAGAGGTCGAGCAACGGGGTAGTTTTAGGAAGTAAACTTCAAATAACCCTGGCTCCCACCAGGGGTGTCTTTTCGAAGATTTCAATTACTACACAAAGCACCCCGTCATTCATGATATCATATATATATTTCTAGTGATCTGCATGTATTTAATTTGACTAAAATTTAGCTTTTATTTTTATATTTCATCAGATTATGAAATTAATGTATACACCAAACAATTGAAACGTTATTTTCGGTAAAATTAAATAAGCACACCTTTAATCCTCCATATTTTTTCCAATATTGCCAGCAGGAGCCACAAAGTCTGTACTGTAAATGTTGAGGGCCCCACGCGTACCACTGGTTTGAATTTGTAACTAAAATGTAATATTAAACACCTATTAATTATTTTATTGTCCACACAAATTACCAAGTTATGGTTCAGCTTATACATTACTTCATCTATTTGGTGTGAATACAGATATATTGTGATATTCTATCTTATTACACTCTGTTCACATGATACAACTTGAACGCATATGTTGAAGTAATGATTGAAACTGATAAGTTTACCTTGACAGGACGCGCACAAGTTTTGTGCGGCGGTGCCGTTCGTGCCTCCGTTGAGAACGGCGCCCGCTTTGCCCCCCGCGCCGGCGGTGCCGCCTGTACCGCTCGCCACCAGCGCCGGGTTCGGCTTGTTGCTGCAATATTACATCCACATACTGTTACGCACCAATACCATGTGTAATGCTCTAAATATATAATACTACACCATATTTTTTAAATCAATTTGAAAATATGTACAATATATCATAAAAATCTAAATAAGCAATAATAGTTGAGTTGTTAGTGAGATGGAATTTTGTGCTATATGTTACTGAGATGCATATAGCTAAAATATTATCTACATTCTATCGTAATTTAGCCTGCGGGGTCCTGAATCTCTTTAGCAAGAAAAAGCTCAGCATAGAACTAAGAAAGTCGCTAATTATATTATATATATTATAGTACAAAATTATTTTAAATTGTTATCTAGTTCCATCATGCACGAAACACTAATTAAAAGAAGCAAACAAAATTTGTAAACACAAACGTAATTAACATATAATGACATAAATTGGAGCAAACAAGGGTACCACGTGAATAGGTAATGTCGTGATTGGTACAAACACTCACTAATTGGGAATGTACACTTGTTTCAGCTTGGACTCTGCCTCGACCGCTTTCACGCGCTTTTGCTGCACGTAGCGGTCCGTCGTCTTCCACATGTAATAGTACTCTACCAGGTTCTTTAGCGTCTTCCATGGCAACTGTACAAAACATAAGTAAAATTCATTATTAAAAAAAAAAACTTTTCAACTAAATTAACGTAAATGTGTTTTATAAAATATTAAAGTGAAATTATATTTTTCGTTCTTGCTATTATTATAAGTTAAACAATAAAGTTTAGTTTCTTTTTATTAAAATTAATAACTGAAAACTTAATCACTTTAAGGAATTCACGTTAGGCCACTTTCATATTTGTGAAACTGGTCTCAGGTAAGAAATTGATGTCACATGCACTTCTCGCTATTAGCGAATGTCAGATAATATTTCTTTAAAGACAATGCGTTAATTAAGTATTCACTATTAATAATTAACTTAACTTCAAGTCATGGTAAGCGAGAATGAATCATGCTCATCCAAAATACTTAGATTCCCATATGTTGATACTTGGAATACAGCAATCCTGTTATAGCGGCAAATTTAGAAAATAAAGGTGGTACTCGTGCAGGTGGTTTATCAAAAAAACTATCATCAAGCAAACTTCACAACACGTGGCCTTGGAATAGAACTGGGGTCCCCGTGTTACAAAGCAAGCGCGTAGTTGTGAATGTCAAGGTGGTGTGTACTCACAAAGTCCTGTCTTATATCGGCAAAATCCTTGCCGTATTTGTCGAGCGCCTCCTCGAAGAGATTGGCTTCGGAGGCCGACCATTCCTCCATCTCGTCGCGGCACAGCACCGGGCCCGAGGCGGGTACTAATGACGACAACGCCCCCTCTATGCTGTAGCCCGACTTGTGAAGTGTGTCCATCGCATGAAACTGAAACCAGATTGTAGTTTGTTTATTGTTGTAATACATATATTACATAAAACGGCATGTAAGGTTGGGATGATCTTTTTAACATCTATTACGATAAGAGGATAAGGCTGTCAAACGCTGTACTTATATGGCAAAATATATGTTGATTATGCTTTCATAAATACATATTTAGTTTTGTTAGAAGTAGATTACTACGATAACATGAAGGTGCTTCCAAAAGTAACATTTGTACAAAATTATGACGAAAGAGAATGCCGAATCTGAGGCTTTTACGTAACTTTTTTTAAGTATATTATTTGCATTATACATAATTTTATAAAAAACGTATTATCACAATTCATTACGTGTCACTTTATGTTATGTTCATTTGTTATTAGTAGATTCCTGTTCTGTAACTTTTAATAAATAATTTGTTTCACTGTTTAGTACCACCCATCTTATATCTAAAGTTTGACTGATAGAAAACGGCAATAGGCATTAAGAATGTGTATTAAAATCTTTTTGTAAAGTACAATAGAGCTATTATAAATAATGTAACACAAACAATACGCGAAGTGGCTTTATGTCAAAAATATTAAATAAAATAATTATTTCCTTATACCATTTGGAACTTATTACCAAAGTGATGTCCCGGCTCGCGGCCGCGGCGGACATGTGCAGCGAAGGCTGCTTGACGCTGGAGGAGCAGTCGAGTGCGCGCGCGAACGTGCCCACCGAGCGCGAGACCACCAAGAACTGGTCAATCTGCCGGTCCGTCAACCCATGCTCCGGGGTCCAAACCAGCGTCTCCAGGTCTTCGCTGTTTCGTGGCTCCTCCTCACCTGTAAATCGTAATAATGCCACATATAAACTTAAATAGTTCAACCATAATGTTAAATACACTAAATAAGGTAAAAGTTGACTTTTGGATGTAAGTATGGGAATTAGACAAAAAAAAACTTATGTTATTGATTTTTTCAATGATTTCTTCTTACCTGAATATTTGTTTTATAAATTACAACTTTATCAACCACTTTTCGTGTTAATTTATCAAATTTATAAATACAGTATGATCATATCTTCCACCATTGCCTTTAACATTCAAATGCCACTAATTGTTGTACAGTTGTTGGGATTACTTTTAGTATTTACAAGAAAGGAATAATTCAAGCATATGGCAGCTATTCTCTAATACTTTACGATATCAATTTATTAACTAGCAAACAGGGAATGTATTTCAATACGAGAATATAAAACATTTCATATTAAATGTAAGACATTCGATACATACCTTCTTTTAATAAATTAGTTACTTCAGTCTGATATCTACTTCCAACTCTGATTTCTCCCTTATCTGCTAATAAAGTCTTTTGTGAAGGATCAAATACTAAACAATAAAAAAATGCGTCCTGAAACAAAGAGAAAAGTGTTGTCGTTAAAAACGGTTGCGCGAAGAAATGCTTCCAGAATAGTTTCATAATAGCAGCGACAATTGAAATCATCTATAAAATAATTTCCGAGGTTAATCGAACCGGTTGTGATAATTAAAATCCGGTATCTATGCAAACATACAACTTTATGGTGTTAATATGGTAACGATTTGAGCGCTGCGAGCCGAGTAAATTATGATAAAGTTTAAATTTAGATAGAATTTAAAGGAATTATCGAAACAAGGAGACATCGCCGTAAGCGTATACGTGACGACCGGAAGTGGCTTTGAGTGGTCGACTTACACAAGGTAATGTTTATAGTAGTGACAAAATGTTCTAAAGTAAAAATACTCAATACTTTCCAAACGTGATAAAGTGGTTAATAAAGGAAATTTTCTTAACAAAATAATATAAACTTAGTCTATCAACTAATACTACATACAACACTAAACGTAGTAGTAGCAAAAAACATAGACAAAACTTTTGCGTTTGTTGTTAATTCTTCTTCGAGGAGGGCACGTAGTAAAAGATTGTTTATTAAAGCACTAATTCAAACTTAATGCAATAATGCGCTTAATAAATAAATATGCAAGCTAACACAAAGAAAAAAGTGGCACTTAAACTGAAATTTCTTAACATGAATTCTAATATAAATCGCTTTTGAATATATATCATAAAATTTAAATATTATTTGGCATAGTTATTCTAAATGGGAGTTTTAAAGTAAATAAAACACTTAATTATTATTAATTTAGGAAATGTTTTGTATATATTGTACATTGTGGTACATTTTTGAGAAACTTATATTTAATTAAAAAAAAAAATGTTTCTCACGATTTGTTACTAATTTATGCCGTTCTTAAAACGTAGTTTATATATATTTAATTAAATAATAACTTTAACTAAATAATCCGTTAATCAACTAAGCGTTTATCTTTGAATTATTTATTTATTATTGTAGTAGTCAAGAGGCCAGTAAATAGAGAATGGGTGTTGTCGTCATTATTATTTTTTAACAGTTCATTAAATTTGTACAAACAACAATAGTTTCAATAAAAACTATTAAAACAATGTAAGCGGTGACGTTTGTGTGAACGCTGTTAGAAATAAATCAATATAACAAAACAGGAAGCGCGGACGGAGGATACGATAGGCCGTCAAGTGCATGCTCATTTCCTTATTAGTTTGTATGTACATGTTATATAGCTGGTTTGTTATATACCGATGGCGTCTGTCTTTCGCGCCGTGGCGGCATCGCTATACTGTTCAATTTGGAATAGCAGAAATGAAAGCACAAAAATAAAAATCGACGTAATAAACACTGTTCGTGTTTTTAGTCTAACGTAACTATATACATGTTCCTTTTTACTGGCAGCAGTACATTAATTATTTAACCGATAGCTATTACGTGTAAACATTCTAAACGTTTAAACTGTATGTACCACTTCGCTAAGGCCGAGGAGTGTTTATGTGCAACCAAATTATTTATCATCACAATTTCGTGCTATTGATGTCTACTGTCCGTATAACTAAATTACTTGCCTAACAATTGAGAATGTATTTAATCAATTCAGTTGATGACTAACTAGAGTCGAGAGTTCTATTAGTCTTGTCGTTGTAAAAATGTTAACTGTTTGTTATGTGTGTTATGTTGGTAGGCGCAGTGTCGGCGTGCCGTTTGTCGGTACATACTCACATCCTTATTGAGATAGCTGAGCAGCGATTCCGTCTCGTTGAGGAGCGTGACGGTGCACTTGCCGCGGATGTGCGTCGCCGGCAGCGTCTCCACGTGGCGCGAGAGGAACAGCTCGCGGTGCTTAGCCTGGTGTCGCTGTTTCGGTGCGAGCCCGTCCGTGCCCGGCAACTCCGTAGATTCCTCCTCCATCGATGCTGTAAAATTAAAGAAATTACTTTAGGCATTGCGTTAAATGCTTTATACTGTCAGGCGATAACGTCCAAAAATTAAAAAAAATAAACGATAGAATTACATAAAGAAACATTTCAATCTTGATAACGCCATTGTTAAATAAGTTAAAGTTATGGTGATCTCAGGTTCCCTTCGATTACCATAAGAAACAGCCATTGATATGTTGATGAGACGCACTGATATTATAAAGAGGTTAACCTGATGTTTAACTTGTTGCAATGCTTTTTAAAAGTACACGAATATAATACCAATATTTTGAACTCGTTGAGATTTCAGTTTAAATTAATACATCATGTGAAAATTAAGGGTAACAATTATACAATAGATCGGAGTGGCGTGCTCTGAATGCAAATTGAAGTGAATGCGGTGCTCGGGAATGAACCCAATAGCTATTACTAAAATCCCATTATTTCTAGTTGTTGGGCTGATAATTAGCGATGATTCGCAAAACCAAGCACTACACAGAAATGGAACAATGTTGCTTTGCTTCCACGTGCAACGTATTCCAATTCGACGTCAATTAAAAGGCAAAAAGTGGGTTTCGGAGAGAATGTCTAGACAGATAGATTAATTACTGACATGTTTGATTGAAATACATGTTTAGAAATGGATAATGTTCTTCTTTAGCCGGATTTTTTTTTTCATTTTGAGCAGAAACCGTTGCCTACAACAGACATTGGAATGTTTATTTACTAGAGTATGTACTAGGCAAAGACAATTCACAGTTCCGCTCAAAATTTTTATATATATATCGCTTCAGAGGAATTTTTGAAAAGTTTTCTATCTCAAACTGTTTTAATACTTTTAAATGGTAATAGTTACTATCCCTCTATTATGAGAAAGTGATCTAAAATTTAAGTAATTGTTTTCGTTCATGGACTAACGGCAAACGGACATTCTGCCTGTCTGGTGGCAAGCAGTTTCTGTAGTCCATGGACGCCTGTAGTAGCAGTGGCATGACAAGCTACGCATTTCTTAAACCACTCATTGTTCACAAGGTGTTTGTATTTATGTTTTATCTAAATTAAATGGTAGTTATATTTTTGTTGGTTACCAATACAAATTATTTTTTAAACAGTTTTTTCATTTTTAACTCACGTCGATGTAGCCATGTTTGGGAGGAGCCGGTGCCCACGCATGTCATCTCGATGTGAGCGAGTGATATTAAATAGTTTGATTAGTGGTGTGGTGGTGTGTGGTGCGGGCAGGTGGTGTTGCGAAACGTGCCCACGTCAGCTTACGATTTTTACGCGCCGACGTCCCGACCCGTCCGCCATTACAACCACGCACGCTCGTATCACATGTCCGTCATTACACATTATCAGCCATTTAATGAACTACCGCAGAAATGCGCTACTGTTTCATAGATATGTATATCAATCGCCGATACCGCTTAATATAATGAACATATCTATCAAAACAATACATTTAATATATTATATATTAAACATCGAATATGATTATGTTCACATACTCATACTCTGTCGTTAGATCGTTTCCCAATATAAATCATGAATACAACGGTTTTCGTTATCCTTCATTCATAGCGCGTCGGTCAATGCTGCGGTTATAAACGTAACCAACGGTACCCAAAGATAAAAAAAAACACTGAACGGCGAAGGATTAATAGATCCGCTGGTCGACGCAGCGCGACCCCCGCGGGGCTCCGCGACGGTGCATCGACCACAAAAGCATCTTTAACATAATCATATTAAACTACTGAGCAATTACAACTAGATAATTCTGTTATATATAAATAACTATTTACATTATTAGAAATAAACAATTTTAATAAGAGTTTTGAATGTGGAGTGGTCTGGGCGGCCGCGCGAGGGTCGCTCGGAGGGTGGGGTAAGTAGGCAGGCATCGACTACTTATTATTACCACGCGGTCTCGCGTAGACACCGCAAAGGTCAGGATTATATAAAAACAAACCGTGAACACTTTTATTTATTACTAGCTGACCCAGCAAACTTCGTTCCGCTTCAAAATCAATAAAAAAAAACGCTTATTGATAATTCGAGACTGTTTCAACTTTAGTAAAGAATGTGATGAAAATTTAACCAGAAAAAAATAATTCGTAATCACAAAAAATGCCCGTTATTAATTTGGTTTTTCTATTATATTTAAATGCACATGTTGATTGACCTAAGTCAGGACATCTTATCTTTGGCATTATAAATTGTAGATAATCAAAGTAGGGAAAGTTCTCGCGCACTCAGCGGTAAATAGTGTCACTATCACAAAAGATCAACAAAGTAAAGTTAAGACTTAACTACTATTTTGAACCAATCTGAACTTAGGAAAGTCGTGTTCCTGCTTGAATTCTACAATCGGTGCACACGAACACACTAATTTACTGCATGATACACTCACATTGAACATTCAACTGCATTATGCACTAAAAAAAATTCAACCGAAACAACGCGACCTTTACGCCCAGATTCCCGCTAAAGTTCGTAAAATATTATAGTTGCATCAGAAATTGTTGGTTGTCAATATCAAATGTCAAAATCAAAAATATTCTTTTAAATTGTATTTGGTGTCTAAATGACGGGACGAACTTCAAATTTTTGACGTTTATGTATCTAAAGTAAGGAGACCAGACATCTCGCTTTTAGCGGGACAGTCCTGATTTTTTTACTATTAATCCCGCGTCACGCGACGTTTTTCAAAAGTCCCGACTTTTAGAATTAAGCAAAATTTTAAATTTATGAAAATCATTGTTTTGCGTAACATATTGCTTTTGCTACCAGTTACATTGTATTTGTCTCTCAAATGATACACTTTGTATCCGTACTGCGTGCTAGCAAGATAATTAAACAAATAAATATTACAAATCTGTTTCTTACCATAGAAAAATAAGTAAGTAATTTATTTAAATATTTCATAAATGCATAAATTTTCTTAAACTTAGCTTAAAATACTTGTAGTCTTCATATTTTATATTGATGACAAAACGTGTATCACCCACCTTAACCTCGAAAGACATTTTAGAAAGTAATATACGAATAAAATTTTGCAAATATTTCAAGTCAATCAAACTAATTTATCAAATTCTTGTGAAGATTTTTACAATATTTTACAAAATTACTACAATCTACTCAAACAAATTCACTTATATAAAAAAAAAACATTTATAAACTGTGCTTATGTTAAAACTAAAAAAACATTACGATATTATTATTCCTTCAGTTGTCCCGCTTTGCCTATCTAAAAATCTGGTCACCTCAATGAAAAAGAGAAATTGTTGTTTTTACCATATTCCAGGCACTTTTTCCATATTTTCTCACCTTACTAACCTTCCCTGGACTTCCACGAATAATTCAAGACCACATTTAGCCAATCGGTCCAGCCGTTCTCGAGTTTTAGCGAGACTAACGAACAGCAATTCATTTTTATTATATAGATATTTACACGCGTATAAAATCAATGCCCGCAATTGTTCACGAAATCGATAGCATGTTGAATCAACATTTATAAATTTATTTAGAATTGTAAGCGAAGTCAGGCCATTATTGGAATTAGGAAGAGGGTGAGAGGAAGTAACGAAATTGCCGCGGTGGGGTTGTTCGCTATCAAAATATAATATCGATATATAAAACAAAATGAACATGTCTTGAACTAAATGAAATATATTATTATATGTCAATAACATTTAGTTTATATAAATTGTGTCTAATCAAACGTTAAATCATGATTAGAATGTGTGTTGAGTGTGATCGATAAATGTAGAGCCGTCGCACGTTAGCCAGCACTAGTGGTGTTTCGACAAAGAGTCTGTAGGGGGCGGGGGCGGCGGCGGCGGTGGAATTGCGGGGGATTTACTTTATGATAATTATTTGGATTGCCTCTCGCGGGAAGGAGCCGGGGTGAGCTCGGCGCGATCTGGTAGCGACGGCCGCGGAGTCCGTGGAATTACTACTACTTCTGCAAGGTTTTACTTCGATACATATAAATTGAATATAAATGTTTAATTATTTTTATACATGTGATAAGCGATTAGATGACAGTTTATTATAATTCGATTAGACAAGTGACAGAATTCATTTAGAAATAACATTATGAAACAGTATCAACGTATTATTTTTCATACAGGTATCTTTAATGCTTTTGTGTTACATCCTGCTCTGACTGTAACACTACTTTTTTTACACGGATTGAAAGGTTACGGGTTAAGCTGAATGCTTCGTATCGTTTAAGAATCATCGATCACTTGTTCCAACGTGTGCCGTCATAATTCCAGCTGCCGAGTGGTGGAATGCAGAGACGCGTCGCGTTAACACGTGCATACAAAACAGCTATAATGTCAGTCTACAAATGTAACTACTCGCTTGTTTGTCGTGTCAATATTTAGCCAACGGACATGTGAGACAATAAAATGGGAAAGTTGGGTATGAACCTGCGATGTACAAGTAGTTTAACCTTAACATTTTATAAACAAACACATTGGGAGTTACAGCAAGCAAAGTTTTTCGGATTTATAAGAGCTGAAGAAAATTTCCTGTCCAGAAGTCATATTGGATAAAACATTGATGTCAGTGTAGCTTTAAGATTAGTTTAACGATCGGGATTTAAGTCTTTTCTTACAAAACTTTAGTTTATTACTTAGCTTGAATTATTGGAACATACGTACTAAAAATGGGATAATTTATTAAAAAGATTTAAGACCGTTGCGCGGACTTGTCTGTACCATTCCACACGCCAGTGCGGAGAGCGCTGGTGGATATTGTGAACTGATAACTAATGATATCTATCTTCTTCAAACTGTTTCGGTGTATGTTTTTAGTTCAAGATTATATATTTTGTATTCTTTTTGCAAGTCATATACATTTACATGTACACAGGGAAAATAGGCGCCGTGTATCGGTATTTATAGCATTCGATTCATCTCGGCGAGCCTTGACCGTTGAATGTGACTTGCTCGCCAATTTAATAATACTGGATTATGGATCTACACGCGTCACTACGCAACTAATTAAAGCGTAGGCAAAGAGAAAATGGCAATCTGTGGAGTCCTCCACCCCGCTAGTGGTGGTGAGGGAGGGGGGGGGGGGGTACTGTTACGTGTACCCCCTTGGGGTGGTCGGGCGTATGGTTTTTCTGCTCGGGCATCCTTTGCTTACTTATTGATCCAGTCAAATGTGTGGAGGTGGCGCGGTGGGTGGCGCGCCCGCGCCTGACCCCCACTCCTCCCCTATCCCCCCCTCAGGGGGTACGTCCAAATAAATCTGCCCGCCCGCGAAACACCGCAGTGACAACGGCGGCCGGCGGTAAGATGCGGTCGCGCCCGTTTCAATTCCATGCTCATCTCGGGGGCCCACGAACGAGCGGCCAGCGGCGGCGCGGGACCGTCGCGGACCCGCCGCGCTCCCTTTTAATTTGAATCATTTCCATCGGCAGGCACGCCGGGCGCGACCTTAGAAACAGGCATGCGCGCGCCAGCTGAACGTACCTCCTAGTTCAAACCACGCGAAGGCTCTGCCATTTTCATGGAGGTCAATGACGCTTCGCCGCTAAACAAAAGACACGACATGTGCAAATGAGTATTGATCTCGGGTCCCATTCTTATTACTTTTGCATTTATTTAAACAACTAGTCACGATCTCGTATATGAAAGCGAGATTCAACGAATAAGGATTTAATACATTAAACAGTATTTCGTATTTCAATTTAAAAGAGCGTTGTTACGCTGACTTCATTAGAACAATACATTATATATATTCATTTGAAACATGTCCCCTATGATACTTTTATCTACATGCTTAGTGCCTTAGTCATAGTATGTCCTGCGCAGAATAGATAAAATCTGTTTGGTTTAGTTATAATAAAATAATGATGACACAGTACTTGATAGAAAAATATAATTGAGAATGGATTATTTCCTAAAGCAACGAACGAGAATTTATTAGTCGTATATTGTAACATACATAAAAAGACTTTGACAAGTAATGTACTAATTGAAATGGCATCGTTAATATACATAAACAGTACTCGAGTATTAATTATTACTTAGCCACTACTTCATATTTAATGAAATTGCGAGATCAATATAAAAATTTAAGATTAGGAAGGAATACGCGTCATTCACTACTACTAACTCTTGATAATTATCAAAATAAAAGACTCGGGCCTTATTAGAATTAATAAGGAAAATCTTTTCAATCCAGCTATGATCTATAATTAATATTCTACATACGTAATGTCTTTGCGATCACGGAACGGTCTGTTTAGTAACATAATTTATCTTAGTGGGGCACAGGATGAGCAGCGCGTAATGCTTCAATGTACACCAAGCAGTCTCACACAAACAACGAGATAATGTTGCAACCTATCTAATTTAAGGTGGTAGTACGTACGTGGTGGTATAACTTATCTTAAAACATACAACAGCATTAAGGTTCTGAGAAAATCGAAGAATTAAAACTGAGACAATCTAATGTTGTCATGTGACTGCAGTTCTGGTGTTTTTTTTTAGATTTTATAAATCACCGAAGGTATATATAATAATAATAAATTATTTCACGACCGGCGACTCATTAAATGTTAGTAAGAATAACATATTATAACTCAATAAAAGATAATTAAAAAAAGTCATTAGATATAAAGAAGTTGGTGGTAGGTCTCTGTTGCTGGAGACTGTTTAGGTAGGTACCATCACCGTAGTATTTCTGCCGCCAAATAGTAGTGCGCAAACATTACTTTGGTCTGGTTTAAAAAGCGGTGTAGTGTAATTGGAGAAGCAACGAAACCTAACATTATATGTCTCTAGAACAATATGCCATGGCTTAACCAGCGCCACGTATGTGCATGAAATCACTTACCATGTGGCATGTAGATGTCATTGCTCGTCTCGTAGCTTCGAATGAATAAAAATACTCTCATCAGCTGTTAGTTATATGCTCGACATAAACTACTTGGCCTTCACCAGATCGTCAGACCACTTTGTTGGAGAGAAGAGTTGTAAAGTACTATTATCAGTTGATAATAGTAAAATAGTTAAACAAAATTAAAAGTTTTTAATTAATTGTTTTTTAATCGATTAGACGAGCGAAACGTTCACCTGATGGTTGTGATACATACGACAATATCAACGCGGCGCTAGTTAAGATGGTATACACTGCATCACATTGCGATCGTCGCCTTGAGACATAAGGTTAGATCTCGTTACCTCAGTAATTGCACTAGTTTACAGCGCCGTTCGAATCGGAACACAATAATGTTCACTCACTACTATATGTCTCCAGCAACGAAGAGACAGTGAATAGTGCATTAAAAAGTACCTAGGTGATTTGAAGTATTAAAACTACTAGAAATTTCATTTAATATTTCAAACAAACTTTAGTTCCAGCAACATTTTTAATATTTAGTACAGAAAAGTGTAATTATTGTCTTTTATGTTTACGCCAGCGTTGGCACGAAGCTGCAGACAATAGTTTTAAAAAAGTACATTTTGATCAAACAGTTTTGTTGGACGATTGTACTATACGTACCTCCAACATTTTTTTCAGACACTAAAAATATTCGCGGTTAAGAACTCTTGTATTGTTTTTCTTTTAAAGAAATGAGCTTTTTTTTTATGAGGGAGACCCCCTCGTCAATCTGCAGTTTAATATTGTTTTCAGTTTTAAACTTTCTTTATTTCTTTATTTTTAATAACTTAAGGTTTGTAATACAAACAGTAACATAGCAGCAATATGAAAGTAAATGTTATGAAAATAGCGATACAGTCATAGAGGGGCAACAATTTGATATTAAAACATTGATTGTAATATCGTGTCACATAAAAAAGTTAAAAAGATCTTTTGTTTGACAAGCCTGTCTTTTACAATTAAGAGTAGCCGATGCCGAATAGTATCAAAAGATTTTTCATTCTACTTATTTAGGAGATAACGCTAGTTTTTTGTGATAATTTTATATAACGAAATGCTTCTCAATATTAGAAAAAATAAAAAAAAATCTTTAATCAAATGCAGACTAACACAATTTATCATAAACTATATTAAGTAACCATATCATAAAAATTAATAAATAGTTAAGACAAAATTAACAACTAATTTAGTATAGACATTATTTTTTTAGGTTACTATTATTATAGCATGCATTTTAACTAATAAATAATAATCAAAACAATAAATCTAGTTTGTATATCCGAATAAAATCAACTCGTAATGCTGAAAGTTTAAGTTAAAAATAGTATCTTGCCAATGCTAAAAACTAATATTTTTAAAATTTAGAGAAAAAATCACAAAATTAAAAAAAAATCTGTAAGTAATTACTTCAATATGTTATATTATTATTGGCTTTAAACATTTATTTTATATAAACAATGTTAATAGTAAAGGTTAACGCAAACGAATACGTAAAAGCTTGGAAGATGAAAAACGTAAGAATAGTTTTGTTAATTATGCGAATAATTATTCATGATATATATATAACAGAACATAAATTCACAGAAAGTATTGAACATTTGTATTATTTTGTTTCGTTGGATGAATGTTATCCCTCAAGATCTGTCTACATTTGCCGCATCTCCACAAATGCCAACATCTCTCCATCTCATCGCTGTTGTAACGCAACCCGCCATCCAATTGATTTTCTTTGATCTGTAACGCTGTGTTATAAATAGTTCCGTCGAAATGAAATTCTCTTATTCCGGACATTTATACATCCAAATTAGATTCAACATCTTTCACGTTTGCGTCAATTCCGTAAATATAAGTACATTACCGGTTAAATTAAATTACACGTTATCATCTAAGTAGGTACTACCGCAGCTTCTATTTCTGCCGCCAAACAGTAGTGTGCAAAAATTACTGTGTTCCAGTTGAAAGGAGGTTGTAGCCAGTGAAATTACTGGGGTAACGATACTTAACTTGCATGGTGGAGGCGACGAGCACAACGTTATTCTTTTATTCTATTAAGTGACGAGACGAGCAAGATGTTCACCTAATAGTAAATGACGCGCTTGCCCATAACAATATGGCAATAGTTAAGATGATATACAACACACAAGGCGAAGTGTCAGATATGAAAAAATTACATAATTTTTTTCAAAAATAATAATGCAACGTTATAGTAATACGGAGTTATTATCTTAAAAATGATGTGAAGCTAATTGTTGCCGCCTCCAAGGCTAAATGTTATTGTAACATGTAAATTGCTTTGTTATTGCTATTAATAAATATAATTTCTGTACTGCTTATGAATATTAACATATGACATTAGAATAATTTCAAAATACTAAATCACTTTTTTGTTATGTTCATTATTTCTTTAAACTGTGATAGGTATCATCATCATTCATCATTTCAACCGATGGACGTCCACTGCTGGACATAGGTCTCTTGTAATGTATTCCACAAAATACGGTCTTGTGCTTTTTGAATCCAGTGACTCCCTGCGATTCTTTTAATGTCGTCTGTCCACCTAGTGGAGGTCTGCCAACGCTACGCTTTCCTGTGCGGGGTCGCCATTCCAGCACTTTGGATCCCCAACGTCCATCGGTTCTACGAGCTATGTGCCCTGCCCATTGCCACTTCAGCCTCGTGACTCGCAGCGACTCGCTGCGTGACTCGCTGCGAGTCACGAGTGGTAGGTAGGTATATCGCAATTGTTTGAGATAGATTCTATATATAAATGATAGTAATTTTTACTACTATCATTCCACTCTTCATATTTACTGTATTTTTTCAATAATTGCACAAACTTTTTGTATCAAACAAATCGGACAGGACAGCAAGACGTATACCTATTTTACCTTATACCCGTGTTTAGCAATAACAGTTCCCATAAGAATGAGATGAATAGACTACTTAGAAGACAAAAGTTATTAAGTCTCTCTACCATGGTTTTGATACTGACTACAGCTTCTTTTCAAACCGGAACACTGATGGTTTCAAAAGTTTACTTTCCTCGATAGTCGTCTTTAACTAAAGCATGAAGAATTCGTATGTATGAAATGGTTTTCAGAAACTGTGTGAAAGAATATTTGGAGATAGCAAAACGTGTGGATGCTTTCTAGATGCTGGTGTTTATTGAAAACCAACGCTTCATAAGGCAACCATTTTAATACGTCGTGCGCTCTCTGCCAGAGTAGCTTGATTAAATTCGTTACATCCCAAGATAACGCTACATTCCACCCGGGTATACCTAGGCTAGCTTGCCTTTAATTAGCGGTCGCCATAATTAACGTTCACCGCTCATGAAATACTAAATCTATGTGAGACTCTCTTAAAAGACTTCATGTTTTTCTTTATCGTCAAATAAGTTTCGTTCTATTTATTTTCTCGACATTTTTTTATATAGTTTCGTATACACGACTCTAATTTTAATGTTTGTTAATAAAAACAACTGGCAGAAATATGATTTACATTATTCATGACGGCCTTGATTGCCACAGCTTCAATTAATATCATTCAGCCAGGTTACTTTACAATACATATTTGATACACTTGTTTTAATGTAGCGGAAACGTTTTTAAATGGACGTTACGATCATAAATAGATCCTACATCAGGATGTAGGAGTATGAAGGTGCAGGCACCTTGTGAACGTTACTGTTTCGGGTTGGAAAGGGACATATCCATAGGACGTCGGGTGTATTTATCATTACTATCAAAAGTAATCTTTTAAATATATAAATAGTGTAACATTTAGATATTTACTTAAATCTGTTATTAGTTAATGTAAATTAAAAGACGAATTTCTTACAGTGATCCCAATTAAATAGCTGCCAGTGAACTAAACGGAGTTTGGACCCGAGTAACCTTCGTCGGCAAGGGCGTCGGATTCATTTCTTACAAGTCTACGGTGCCTCGGCAAAGAAAGTTTGACCTCCACTATAACTTAACTGAATAACTTAGCTTCATACTATTTAGCGAATGCTGAATTTTAATTGGATGCTTTTTACAAAGCGACTTCGAATTAATTAGAAGAGAATGTTTCAGATGTGGTAATGTTTAATAACGGTCATTCTATTAGAAATGCTAGTCAGTCCCTATTTCATCCTAGCAAATTGTAATTAATCAAATTCTAAAATAAACTCAATCTGCAATCTATATAGATTCTGTCTCTAAGTGTTCTCACAATACTTAGATATATCCTAACCTTTATTTGTGTTTATGAAACAATCTCTTTGTTTATAAATCCTTGCTTTTACGTAATCAATGGAAACTTTGCGTTTGTTATCTTTCACTTTTAAGGTTATTATACGTTCATAAGTGAATAAATTTGTTGCGAATACGCTTCGTGGACGACCGAGTTGCGATTAACTTAAATGTCGTTGACCAATCTGAGTACAACGTGTATGTTGCAAAACGAACGAGTGCCGGCGCCCCGACGTCAGTGCACTTGCGACCTGCCGCGCCCCGCTTTCTACTGAGCTTTTAGGGTTTATTTATTTCGGCCTTGGTGTCCCCAGTATGAAATCGCTGTTGTACCTCATTAAAAGTAAAAGGACTTCAACTAAGTACCATAACCACACAAATTATACGGGTTATGGATGTTACAAGTGTCCATGACCTTCGAGAATGATTTTAATAAAATTTAACCCCTTGTCCTCGAACACAAGAATGGTATACTCTTGTTCGATTAAAACTGCGTCATCTTGAGTTCCCTCGCGCGGAAGCCGCCTCTAGGACAAATGGCTTATGGGAGCCCCAGTACCTCCGAGTCGACTCATCTCGTCAAATATTAGGAAAGTGATATAAATAATTTAACTGTGTCGGTTATAAGTTTTCGTAAAAATAAGCGTATGAGATTACATCAAGTGTAGCATGTCCCCGGGCAACAGCGAGAGGCGTGTAAAAGTATAACGCAAGGATCGGTGCGGTCCCGCGGCGCTGCGGCGCGGTGGCGCGGCGTGGTCGCGCGGGGCGGCGGCGGCGGTGGTCCCGGAGGGGGTGAGGCGACCGGGGTCGGCGGCGGCGGGGGGTCGGTCGGGCGCGGAAGGAATGCGTCGTTTTCGCATCGGGAGAAACGAATGCGTTTAAGCGTCGCGGGTACACAATGGCGGCGTGACGAGATCCGGTTCGCGGGCGGCGGGGCGCGCGGCCGGGGGGCGGCTCTAATCGATAGCCGCCGAGCGACGGCCGGCCGGCTGCGGCGCATAGGTGACAGCCCCGGCCCCAATCAAATTACCGGCGACGTGCAACTGGAGGAGTCAGCCCCTTGCAGATACATCTCGGACGACAGTAACATTCCGCATTTTAATGAATTCCATCTCCATACATTTGTAAAATAAACAAATTGATTGCACATTTCACTAGATAAGTGTTTTGATCGCTGAGTATCGTACGCAGTACTTGAAACTAAACGTAATTGAAAATGATCAAAGAGCAGATGTTTATAATAATGATTACACAGCGTCTAGTGTGCCAATCTTGAATTCGCAATCGTTATCCGCTAGCGTGCAATCTAAATTGTTCCCGTTGTAACCCGTTGGGCCGTGGCAACGCAACGGCTTATTGTCCGAAACACCCAACAACACCCCCTCCCACCATCACCCCCCCTTAACTCCGCGGTCTGGGTGCAACACACTAAAGTATAGTTTGCACTTATCACGTCGGCCTACTCGTATATGCGCTCGTTCCTCCCTCAACGCCCACTTGGGTGATTCGAATTTGGCAATTTATTCTAATGCAGCACACATACATTGTCTACGCCTCGTGGCACTTTTATTGCCCCTGAAATCCCGTTCAACATTTGACTTTGCACAAAGCCTCTAATAATTTTTTTTGAATAATAAATAAAAAACTAAGCCACTTTTGTAAATTAAACGGGACAAATCCCGTATTTGCTAAATAATATTAATGATGCTATAGCTACTGAAATTACTGAAGGTAACGAATTAACATCTTGCATATATCTTAAATAACCATTTTGAAAGTGTAGCAGAATCTATACGGTAATTGATTTTGAGAATTAACAATCAAACTAATGAAAGGTGTCTTTATCGAAGCTCTACTATTTCGCTAGCATTGCAATTGCTTTGTGATAAAGTTGTAAATTTATTTGAAGCAGAATAAAGTTTGATATTACATTACTTACTACTAAGAAGCGGCGATGGCTCAGATGGTAATTGCGGTTGAATAAGAACAGCATATGTACGGATTCTAATAAGGTTCGATCCCCAGACATGTTTCAGGAGTAACGGTTTTCTTGAGCACGTGTCATCCGCCAACTCGCGCTTGGCGAGCGTGGTTGATGTCAAGGACAACAAATGCCAAGTGCGAGTCTCTCCTCGGAAGAGATTATTTATGAATAAAATACATCCATCTTCATTAATTTTCTTTTAAATGAATATTAATTGTTTAGCATACATTACTAAAAAAAACAGTAATGCATATTTGCACAAAAAAAAAACCCGGCCGAGCGACGGCCGGCCGGCTGCGGCGCATAGGTGACAGCCCCGGCCCCAATCAAATTACCGGCGACGTGCAACTGGAGGAGTCAGCCCCTTGCAGATACATCTCGGACGACAGTAACATTCCGCATTTTAATGAATTCCATCTCCATACATTTGTAAAATAAACAAATTGATTGCACATTTCACTAGATAAGTGTTTTGATCGCTGAGTATCGTACGCAGTACTTGAAACTAAACGTAATTGAAAATGATCAAAGAGCAGATGTTTATAATAATGATTACACAGCGTCTAGTGTGCCAATCTTGAATTCGCAATCGTTATCCGCTAGCGTGCAATCTAAATTGTTCCCGTTGTAACCCGTTGGGCCGTGGCAACGCAACGGCTTATTGTCCGAAACACCCAACAACACCCCCTCCCACCATCACCCCCCCTTAACTCCGCGTTCTGGGTGCAACACACTAAAGTATAGTTTGCACTTATCACGTCGGCCTACTCGTATATGCGCTCGTTCCTCCCTCAACGCCCACTTGGGTGATTCGAATTTGGCAATTTATTCTAATGCAGCACACATACATTGTCTACGCCTCGTGGCACTTTTATTGCCCCTGAAATCCCGTTCAACATTTGACTTTGCACAAAGCCTCTAATAATTTTTTTTTGGTATTACACTAGTATACCTCTGTACAACGGCGTACGCAACTAATTTTTGGATTTAGAGCGCTTTACCACAAAACTATTATGAATTACAATTGGTAAGTTTATTATTTAACTATAGATAAGTAAAAAGATACGATATTAAGTGATTCACTTTTGTTAAAATAAAAATTGAGTTGTGACCCGAAGTATTGTACAATTTGATGCAGACGGCCCGTGAACGAGACGCGCGCGAGTTCCGCGTCCGAGGATCGGTGTACGCTCATCTAATTTTAGGTTATTCCACCCGCGCACCAACACCGACCACGCTGCACCATAAAGGCGCGTTACGATATTGTGCTTTTTAATTCTTGACGAACGGTCGATGCGATACCTAAAACTTTATTGAAAACCATATAAGTATGAATGAATTTCTTCACTTTTGTTAAAATAAAAATTGAGTTGTGACCCGAAGTATCGTACAATTTGATGCAGACGGCCCGTGAACGAGACGCGCGCGAGTTCCGCGTCCGAGGATCGGTGTACGCTCATCTAATTTTAGGTTATTCCACCCGCGCACCAACACCGACCACGCTGCACCATAAAGGCGCGTTACGATATTGTGCCTTTTAATTCTTGACGAACGGTCGATGCGATACCTAAAACTTTATTGAAAACCATATAAGTATGAATGAATTTCTTCACTTTTGTTAAAATAAAAATTGAGTTGTGACCTAAAGTATCGTACAATTTGATGCAGACGGCCCGTGAACGAGACGCGCGCGAGTTCCGCGTCCGAGGATCGGTGTACGCTCATCTAATTTTAGGTTATTCCACCCGCGCACCAACACCGACCACGCTGCACCATAAAGGCGCGTTACGATATTGTGCCTTTTAATTCTTGACGAACGGTCGATGCGATACCTAAAACTTTATTGAAAACCATATAAGTATGAATGAATTTCTTCACTTTTGTTAAAATAAAAATTGAGTTGTGACCCGAAGTATCGTACAATTTGATGCAGACGGCCCGTGAACGAGACGCGCGCGAGTTCCGCGTCCGAGGATCGGTGTACGCTCATCTAATTTTAGGTTATTCCACCCGCGCACCAACACCGACCACGCTGCACCATAAAGGCGCGTTACGATATTGTGCCTTTTAATTCTTGACGAACGGTCGATGCGATACCTAAAACTTTATTGAAAACCATATAAGTATGAATGAATTTCTTCACTTTTGTTAAAATAAAAATTGAGTTGTGACCTAAAGTATCGTACAATTTGATGCAGACGGCCCGTGAACGAGACGCGCGCGAGTTCCGCGTCCGAGGATCGGTGTACGCTCATCTAATTTTAGGTTATTCCACCCGCGCACCAACACCGACCACGCTGCACCATAAAGGCGCGTTACGATATTGTGCCTTTTAATTCTTGACGAACGGTCGATGCGATACCTAAAACTTTATTGAAAACCATATAAGTATGAATGAATTTCTTCACTTTTGTTAAAATAAAAATTGAGTTGTGACCCGAAGTATTGTACAATTTGATGCAGACGGCCCGTGAACGAGACGCGCGCGAGTTCCGCGTCCGAGGATCGGTGTACGCTCATCTAATTTTAGGTTATTCCACCCGCGCACCAACACCGACCACGCTGCACCATAAAGGCGCGTTACGATATTGTGCTTTTTAATTCTTGACGAACGGTCGATGCGATACCTAAAACTTTATTGAAAACCATATAAGTATAAATGAATTTCTTCGCTTTTGTTAAAAAAAAAATTGTATTTTTATTCGTTTTTGGTTAAATACTTTAAAAGTTTATGAGATTAGGTACGACAAAAAATTGAATTAAAAAAAACCATAATTAGTTACTATGAGAAGTATGAACTAAATAGCATAAAATATAAGATTTAGTTCGGAGTAAGTTTGTAACAGATAAAACCCACCCTGAGCAGGTAGCCATCTGGTATCTGGCGAGGTCAGTCAACTAACTGCGATTTCATAATTACCTCGGCAGGTATTGCAAACATTACAGGTCGATGACGGAAAGCAGCACAACCAATGGCAAACGCCTGCTACACTAATGTGTAGTGATGAAACAGTTATTGATCGTTGAATGAAAAATTGAAATGGAATAAAACGATCTATTGAGAAACGGTTTCTTTTTATTCTACGAAGCTACGAGACGAGCTAGACGTTCATCTGGTGATGTGATACGCTTGACTATAACAACGTGGCGGTGGTTAAGATGGTATACACTGCCCCATACAGCGCTCCTCGCCTTGAGACATAATTTTTTAAGTCTCGTTACCCCAGTTATTTCACTAGGTTACCAACGCCCTTCAAATTGGAACACAGTAATATTTGCACACTACCGTTTGCCGGTTGAAAAGCTGCGTTGGTACCTTACCTAGACCGTCTCCGGCAACAGGGGCCTACCAGTATATGGTTTTTAGGTTGATGATATGTTATAATATTCCAATAATTAGAGAACGCAAGTTTTCATATTTGGTTTTAAATATTTAAAGTTTTAAAGAACAGGAAACGCGGATACTCTTAACACTTTCACTGTACTATATGCCAAAGTATAAGAGTTTAGGCAAGTGCGAATTGATCAGTTAACAGCGGCGTATGCAATAAAGTCGGTATAATAAACTGAAAGAGGCCGAGCGCAGAAAACGACAGAACTTGACATTGAAAGCTCACGAATGAAATCGCATAACGAGATAACGACATCATAAAGTTTCCAAGAATCGATCGCACCAGCCGCCGAAATCACATCGCCCGCGACTTTGATCTATACTTAAGAGGGTAGTTGCATGAAACGATTTATTTACAGAATAAAATTTTCATTTAATAAATTTCGGGGCTAGCACTTGCCGCCAAGCGAGTAACTTCCCGATAGTAATTTTTATTTTGTCGCATTATTGTAGCTACAAATTGTGTACCTATCGACGGTTAAGTTCATCCAGTCGTTCGCGTTAGTGGAAGTATGATTCGATTGCATATGTTACAGTGGATCAATCGATACGCGCTTACACTTATTGATGAAGGTCTGAAATGAGCGTTACAGCCGATTGATGTGTGTCGGTGCCGCAATTAAATTGATGACATCACAGCGGACGGCGCGGCGCAGAGCGGCGCGGGGAGTAAAAGCACGGTTCAATCAACGGAACAGCGTCGCGTCGGAGGGGCCGCGTGTGAAAACGTACCGGGCGAGCGTTCAAGAAAACCGGTACGCGCGCGCCGCACCGCGTCACCTTGAAAATGTCCTAAAACGAGTGCACAATAAAACTCCCGTATCTCTCCGCCGGGTGGACCCGCGACCAACCGAGTACTGTACCACAAGTTAAACGATACCAAAACGACTATCGCAATTCGGCTCCGGTTAAAGTTTATTAATGAGCAGCTTCATGTTATTTTTTTATTCAACGAAGCGACGAGACGTTCAACTGATGGTAAGTGATACACTTGCCCATAGCAACGTGGCGCTGGTTAGAATGATATACACTGCATCACATTGCGCTCGTAAACTTGAGACGTAAGATGTTAAGTCTCGTTACCTCAGTAATTTCACTACCTATAAAGCCCTTCAAATCGTAACACAGTAATGTTTGCATATTACTGTTTGATGGATGAAAAAGGAGCTGCGGTGGTACGTACCTAGACGGTCACGGAAAAAGACCTTTATCAAATTTAGCCTTATATCTTATGTTGCAAAAAGTAGTATAAAAATTATGGGAAACGTTAGTATAATTATAGTATTTTTAAAGTACATTATGATACACATTACTACTATACTACTACTATAAAATTCGTAACACTACCCATCGCATTTTTTCTAAAACTGAAATCAAGCTACATTTATTACTTTCTAAAACTACAACCCCGACTAGCTTATAATAGAAAACACAACATCGAAAATATTTCGATCGTTATTAACAACTAGTTACGATGGAATCTATGTTATAATTTTTTTAAAGTATTTGTAAACCACTGCGGATAACTTTTAATTATCAATACAATCGGAGCTTTATTAAATAGTTTCGATAAAGAATACAGTCGCGGGAATCATTTACCGAGCAATAAAACCGGGTCTCGTTTTTGAACTTGTTACAGAGAAGCCTTTTCCGGTCATGCGAACTGTGCCAACACTTTTGTCGAGAGCTATTACGAACCTGCCGACCCTAGACCCGAGGAGTTTGGCTACTATAACCCGGCACAACCTGTTCAGGAGCTTTTACTTACAGCAGCATAAATATTGCCTCTCATGATATGACACTCAAATGGTATATAAAACATTTAATTACATTATACTTATAAATAAACATTGATATTGAGTTGTTTGTAAATAATTCTAGTTTACACGAAAATTTATAATTATTGATAAATGGTGAAAGCTAATAGACTAGTGAGTAGTAAAAATATCTGTAACAAAGTATATAATTGTTTAGTGAGACTCATTATGACAGTAGTGCTTACCTAACGCTGGGTCTAGGACTGCTTGTGCCGCCTGTTCCTCGCCTATTGGCGTCTTAAGGCATATTTTCTTCAGTTTCATTGCAACCGGTGAGTCTTCCGACTGAGCCACTGCAACATAACACTAATATTAATACAATTATGTACATCTGCGAAATTATTAATACAAACATCTTTAAATATATTTCATACAAAAACAAAAACGTTTCTTTTTAATGTCTCAGTGATAAAATCAATATTATTATAAAGCATGTTACGAAGCCATGAAATAGTATCTTGACCTATACAACTGTCTAGTCAATGGGTTGTGAATTAGCACTTAATATTTCCTCTGTATACCGAGTTATGATTTTTTCTCTCGCCTCTATTCGGTTTCGGGCACTGCGGTTTCGGACAATGTTAGTTTAGTTTCGCACACTCTTGAAACTTTATACGCTTCTAGTAAACTTAGTGTTGTCTAAAAATAACTTTTATACTGTTATTTACTTTTAAAAGGTAATAACTTGTGAACTTCGCTATACTAAGAGCAATTAATGTTAACTAATTATAAATTAGAGACTACTATTTTCCAACTATATTATATTAACTTAAAAGTATCCGTTCAGTCCAAATGCGATGAATATAATAAAGCTTTTAAGGATCATTAAGACGTCGTGACCATAACAGATATTCTTTAAATAATCAAAAGGACCAAATTAGAATATACTTCATTTACTTTTTCATATAATTCGCGTGGGAAGAAAGCAGTGAAGTTGGTAACGACTTAATGACAGAAGCTAACGATACTTAACAGCCACCATTAAATTCTATAACACAGCATTAAATAAATAATACAACCACTTGGTTATTGCCATTTCAATTTTATATGCGGCAGTATAATTTCTTTACAGTGGTTAAATCGGAAACCGCGGAGGTGTTTTACAACAACGTGGAAATTAATGTGGACCAATTTTAAAAACATCGCGCTTGTAATATTCGCGGTCAAGTGTAACAAAAAAAAAAAATATTTTAATGTCGACGTTATACTTGAAAGGCGTAGGAAGTTACCTGATACCAATGAAATGATATAGAAGGTTAAAAAAAAATTGGACTATAACATACATGCTTTCTACAAAACGAGGAGCTGGACGTTCTGATGGTAAGTGATACTGTCTGCCTTATAACAATGTGGCGCTAGTTGGTATGATAAACACTACACCATATATGGTCGTCGCTTTGAGACGAGATATTAGTTGCCTTTACCCTAATTACATTACCTACAGCGCCCTTCAAACCGGAAATTAGAAATGTTCTCTAACTATATAACAACAGTATGAGAAATGCAGTCGTATTTATAAAACATATACTTATATTTTTTTTTTCGAATAAGTTTGTTTTGTTTTGCTGTTTAAGAGAATTATTGATCCTGAAGAATTAAATACATAGAATATATGAGAAAATTTAATTTTTTTATCGCTATAAATAGGTTATGTAAATGTTACATTTTGACCTAGTGATTATTTAGTTAATAGTTGAGTGTCACTAAACGGTCACATTATCCGCTGACCTTCGCAATAGAGTAGCTCGCCAGGGACAGAGTGTGACGGGGTCGCAGAGGGCGGGACTCTCGACACAGGGAGGGACGCCAGTACGGAGCACTTGTTGAGCTTAAGGTAAAAAATAGTAAAATAATACTTTTTATAATATTTGTGTTAAATTAAACATTTAATCAATCATTTATTACAGACTATACATTTTAAGTTTAATAAAAATGGATACGAAATTGCCAGCTCATGCTATTTTTTATGGAATATAATGTGTATATATGTGTAACGATAGCCGTGATAGCCTAGTGGTTTGAACGCCGGCCTTCCAATGCGAAGGTACCGGGTTCGAATCCGGCCTGCACTAATTAATTTTTCAATTTAGGTGCAGTTAGTATAAAACACCAACTAATATCACGTGCTTTGACGGTGAAGGAAAACATCGTGAGGAAACCTGCATATCTATGTCATGACCATCCGTGCTCGCACTGGTATGTGAAATAGAGAAGGCAATGGCAAACCACTCCATTATAACTGGCAAAGATAGTCGTCCGTGTGTTTCATGACACATGATGACCACGACCCTCAGTCATGAGAAAATACGATTAAGAAGATGTGTAACGTGTAATTATCTCGTATGGTTATTGAAAAATTCCTTTATATGCAATAAGTATACATATTTATAGCCAACGTTAAATATATACTCATAGACATTAAGCGGACAACGTGTATGTATAGTCGTGTGGCGGGTGAGATGTCGCTAGTGTGTCGCGGCGGTCGCGGATGCGATCCGGGCAGGTGCAAGCGCGGCTGCACGCTGCGCCGTGCGGAGGCTTCCCCCCTCGCCTCGCTCCGTCACCCTGCCCCCGTCGCCGCCACCACCTCCCCCCCCCCCCACACTCCACTCTCCCACGTGCGCCATCTTAACAAATCGATAGGATATGACTGTTCTCTACTTCGCGGGTGCGACTTTTGGGCGCGGACGGGATGACCCCCTCCTTCCCCGTTTCGGTTGCGTAACACTACAACGCGGAGTACAAGACGGGTCTGTCTCTGCGGCTCCGATCGCTAGACAACGGATTAGCGTGATATTATTCTGCGCGTATTCGGATAATAAAAAAGACGTAGACGTGACGCACCGATACTGTTAAGTAAACGCGATTTAAGAATGCGAATTGTTAAATTACAATATACACTTACTAATTTGTGTTACTTTAACACAGAAACACGAAAAACACGTCAAAACTTATTCAATTTATAACGTTAAGACAAAATAAAAATAGTTAAGGTTAGAATACCTTAAACAAAAATGATGTTTTTGGGCAAATAGACAATATAACCTATTACATATTTCATTATTTACTAGTATAACTAACGAACAACTGATCAACCGACCATACAGTAAACGGATTCAGAAACTCATGCTATAGTAGCAGTGTTCATGTAAAATTTGGACTAAACGGTGAACTATTTACTGCTTAAATTTTTTGAAACAAAATCTATCTATTAAAAGAGAACCTTCCACGTCGTTCATGGGTAAAGATCAGTACTCCCAATTCAGCGTCCAATTTAGATCTCTCCTCGATGCAGTAAGATAATTGCGTATATGTTATAAGAGAAAATGGAATTAATTCAATGGCAAGGTCTCGAGGCATGCGGCGAACCACCACCGAGCCACCGCCGCGCCACCACCGGCCGCCGCACTGCTTAAATATTCACGCCCACTAATGACACGGTGTCGGCGCGCACATTAATAAACTGCTCTATCTGCAGGACTATCATCATCCAATTCCACGTTCACTGTCACAAAACATCAAGAATTTTCTATAAAGCGAATAAGCAATACATGCGATTTATCATTGTTTTCCCTACATAATTTTACGAGACGTTCACCTGATGGTAAGTGATACGCTTGCTCATAATAAGTTAGAGGTGGTTAAGTTGGTATGGAATACACCACATTGCGCTCATCGCCTTCAGACATAAGGTGTTAAATCTCGTTACCGCAGTAATTACACTAGCTTAAAACACCTTTCAAACCGGAACACAGTACTGTTTGGAAGCTGCGGTGGTACCTACCTAGACGTACGTACACAACTACTTACTTAATTTATCTTTTTCTTAACTTGGCAATCATTATAGTATGTAATGTAAGTAAAATTTTTAGTGAAAAAATATTAGATGAATAACCTTTTTGAGATATTTACTTCAAAATTTATGTTTTAATTTTATAAAGCCATTAAAAAAAAATGTTGAATTATGACGATTTTTACTTTAGAACTGTTGCTTAGAACAATTGTTTGTTTAACCAAATTATTGCCGCAAGTTACTGTAATATGATCCCTCTGTAGTTAGATGTTTTATGTGTGTGATATTTTTTAGGATTCCGCATGACTTGTTCTAACGACTTTGTCTTTACAGTTGTAATAGTTTTGATTTTCTCATTTGTGATAAATAGTAATTTTACGGAACACTTACATTACAATCGGGTCAAAAACAGGTTGATTTAGAATCGCAATTTTAGAATACATAATATCTACACCGATGATTTAATTTTAGTCTATACATTGACAATGGATGCCCAGTTGGGTGCGTGTGCTAGCTAAATTAAATGACATTTCTGCAACCAAACTTTCATGAGAAGGATCTCCCCGGTTAATAGATACGAAAGACAATATTTATGTTTTAAAAATCGTAATTTCGTATTTCTATATATTAAGTTCTACATTAACAATTACAGCATTTTAAAAGGTAAACACGGCGCGCCTTTTGTTTTTACTTTATAGGTACATTTAACTGATAAAAAACAAGTTCAACTTGGTGACGTTACAATATGTCAGGGTGAGCGGAATTTTCCGTAAACAGTATATTAATTAAAAGCAATAATAAGAACAATGTTATATTTGTAGTCAGTTTTACCCGTTTTTAATGTAGACAATAGACATTTAAGCGATAAGACCCTTGTATCTGGATGCCGTAGATTTAGCTCTATTCTTCTGAATAAGAGGAACAGATAGTGCTTGACACCAGATTGTTTCATTTATATATTCCTATTATTGGTAACAAATACCCTTTCGTGTGTCGCTGTATAAATAAGTCTAAATAGGTTTTCAAGTGATAGGTAAAGGTTACAATTTCTGGTTTTAATTTTAACATCACATATACATTATCAAGTATCCGTAAAATATTTTTTTTACTTATATCTTACATAAGATACATTTACGAAATCGTTTTCAATAATTAAACGCAACAACTACATACCACTTGTAAATATATAAAAGCAATTTTGTTACATTGAATATATTCTAGAGTATTTTTATAAAATATTGTAATGGAAATAATATACTGCGATTCATAATACTGTTTGTTTTATTCCATCAAAAATGTTTTTTTGTAGTTGTCTCCTCACGGGGAAAACAAGTACAAATAGTAAGAAAAATATAGAGTATTTTTATTATAGACGAATAGGAAGTAATTAACAATAAACAAGAATTGTCATTAAACAAATATACTTTTAGAAATTGAATATGGTAACATTTAGACATCAAACTGGCATCGTTACATAAAAATAGTGCTAAGAAAGTGTTCGTTCTATTTCGGTATGTACAGTTTTAAACCGATTCTATACGTTACCTCGGCAGATGGGTGTTTATAATACTTTGAGAAAAAAAATATAATACCGTATTATATTTGTGTAAGTATTAAATACAACAGATGTCACCCAAACGCGATGTGGGTCTGCGCGGGCGCAGGCGACGCGTGCGTACGCTCATTCAAATGTTAGACAGACACGCCGTGCTTGCAGGGTTGCCAACAACATAAAAAGAAAGAATACGCTATTATTTATCTATTTTATTTTAAAGTAATCTAACTAACCTATCGGTAGTATATTTTTTGAGTGTATGAAATGTTGAAATGATAATTTTTGTGAACAGTAACATTTTTTTTTTAAAAATTTGACTGACGATAGGAATAATTTAAAAGTGTGCTTCATTTGAATTTATTTACAGAACCATAACCAATCTTGCTTGTTTTCAATCCACAAGGGATGGAATTTTTTTCTTCTTTTTACTACGGCACCCAACTATGACGAAAAAAACTTTACAACTAAAATGCAATAAACAAAAAAGGATACATACACTTTAACAAAAAGAGATATGAAAAGCATAAAAAATACGCCACGTATAATTAATTCGCAAAGGTTTTAAAAAGTTTGATTAAACCATAGACAAATGAAAGCTTTAATATTTACGGATATAATGTTAGACAATCACAAACAATGTAATACAAAATCGCATACCGGGTACGCAGCTGCAACTTTTTTTTTTCAAATTTGGGTCTATCGTTAAGGGCGATGGTACAATCAATTTGTAAACAATGTATAATGCAATGTATTACTAGTAACTATTTTAAATAGTGCGAAAAATATATTTTTTTTTAATAAACGAGGATAAAAATATAAACACTATTCATAATAACTACCGGTAGACCTTGATGACGGAACGAAGAAAACAACCCGAACATGAGTAAAATAACCCCCTCGATTTGTACTCTAGGAGTACCATGTGAAGCGGGGGTCAGACGACACCTGCTGAGCCTTGAAACGTCTGACCTTCGTGTTCAAAGCTATGTACACACAACCCAGTGGGACGGTATGATCCTATACCGCGGCTATGACGCATCTGAATAAAGGTCAAGCATCCGTACACGACCAGACAGGAACTTTTTTATAATATATACCTGATAACTACATGAAGTTATTGCAGATAGTACAGGTAGTGTTACGGACTCAAATCTAATTCGTAGGACTTACCCCCTTCCCCTTTATAGCCTATCACCTCATAACATCAGCGTATGAGACTAATGAGCTGACTTAAATGCTCCATAACGCTTGTATCTTTACACTGGAAGAGCTACATGGACAATCTTTCAGGACAATATGAAGTACAGGATAAGGAGAAGAGAAATCACAAAATTAAAAGTCCATAGCTCTTCCGGTTAAGGAGAAATGAAAAGTTAAAAGTTAGCACTGAGAAAGGGAATATAATAAGGGAGAAAACAAACAAAAAAAATCACTGAGAATAGAACTCACGACGTTTGTGTCCAAAGCATGAATATCAGCTCCTAGGCTATTCCGGAACATTCTAATTATATAAGATAATAGAGACTCGGATAATAAGTCGATGCATGTGTCGACTTTTCGGCTCGTTTTCTTTAGATCTAAAACCATATTTTAGTAAATAATATAAATACATTACTAAATGATATTCGTTGTTTAAATATCACATTACGTACATCAACCTACTTTTAAGGTTCTTTCTTAATTGACATCACCTAATAATAACCGGAGTATATAAGAAATACTGATTAGCGTCCTAGGCCACAATTGATTTGAAAGTTTTTAAGAACAGATTTCACAAAGAACTCTGGTCCTTAAGACCTATTAAAGTGAACATAGCCACTTGAAAATATTTAAATAATAGATGGACACGTGAGCTTCTTCACAATGTCTCAAACTCCGAATAGGTAATGCAGATGCGCATTCATAATTCATAACTCTGCAGCGGCTCATATTGTTGCCTCTATTGTGTTTGTACTTAAGAAAAAAAAATGTATTCCCGGCGATTACTTTTCTCTCTCAGACCGGTCTCGCCATTTTAAAAGTGGTTATTGCAATGTCTGAAAATTAAGACAGTAAAAAAAGCTTACAAATATTCAGTAGATCGATTTTTTATATTAGATAACCGATCAGTATTTTTTTATATAAATAGTCTTTATCTGGGTTTAATTTTTTAAAACAACTGCTACCAGATGACAGATGGTAGAGAATTCTATTTTTAGACATGCCTGGTGTAGGCAACGCATAGCAATTAAACCATTCCTGGTCACAGCCGTTAGGGCATTTCAAATGTATATAAATAGTCTTTATCACAAACATTTCCGTACGTACGGCGCGGTGCGGCCCGTTCGCACGCCACGCCGAACGAAGCTAGAAGCGAGCGGATATTCGCTTCATGTGTTCACTTCCGCTAGATAATTGCAAGTATAGCTCGTAAATGTCGCTTTCCCCAATAGCCGAGGTGCTATTGTGGAGTATGCGGCGTGGAGTCAATGGCATGTTACATCAGTGCTCAATCCGCCCGGTAACGCTGAGCTGGCATGACTGCAACGTGCATTACCAACTGAACGGTATCCCTGCAGTTTGTATATGACCCCGCAAAAATGTTAAGGATTCCAACTGAACGGTATCCCTGCAGTTTGTATATGACCCCGCAAAAATGTTAAGGATTTGATTAAGTATTGCAATCTAATTTGAGCGAACACTGTATCTGTTCGAAATCGTAAAAATTTTGTTGTTTGATAACCGTGTGATTTTCTAGTGTCCAAATTATATGAAACTTCTAATGGATACTACCTAATTATTTTAAATATCTTGAATTTTATTAGACTTAAGTGGAGCGAATAGAACAATGACTAAAAATATTATTTTGCGAACGTATTAGTTCATTGGAAAAACAAGTTTGTATGAAATGTAAAAATTTTATTAAAAACGTAGAGGTAAATTTTTATAAGTATATATATAATTTTGTCTAGCGCGTCTTTAGTGTACGGATATCGGTGGCGATGAGACGGTTTTCAAGTGCGGCGCGATCGGATGCGCAGGGGTCGTCGACACTGTGCCTCCTCACCCCGCGCCCGCCGCGAGTCTCACTTTCGATGCGCCCGCGGCTGTGGCGGTTCCACGTGCCTCGACGCCGATGACGTCACCGCCGTCAGGACGCGCCGGCCCAACGGTGCCAGCGACTGGAGCGCGCTGATTACGACATTCATGGGCACAGTGTTAATGACGTCTCGCCCGCTTTGTATTTACAGGTAAACCGACAAACAATCACAGGATATTTAGAAATTCTAGCTTAAAATCTTTTGCGTTACTAGTGCTTCGCCTGATCACAATAGTAACAACTAAGCGGTTGATCTGCTCTGTACAAAGAAAGTGCGAAATTTCGCACCTCAGTGTGAACGCAAAGTACTCGCCTACTTTGAACGTGTATACAAATTTAAACTTTGCCACTGATTAGAGGTTACAAATGTTTCTTAATATTTTAACACTTTGTAAGTTCGAAGAATCGATTTGCAAGCAGTTATATCAGGATTTGAATCAAAATTACAAAAAAAACTGGTTTTTCGACAACAACGTTAGATGGACAATACAAACTACTCAATAAGAAACAACAGCCTTTCCTGATATATGACCGCTTTGCCAATGTATCCAAAAAACCAAGTTATTGATGAAAGAACAAATAAATTTCTCAATTGTTATTAATTTATAAATCTAATTTCTAACATGTACTTTTGTGTTTTATTAAAGTTTTAATTCAAAATAACTTGATTAAAGTAATGAATTTCTGCTTACTCGGTTGCGTAAACGTTTGACGAAGTTAAATGTTGCAATAATCTTAACTTGAACCGGCGACATTTGGGCATAAACAAATGTACAAACATTCTTGTTCTTTTAGAAGAAATATAAAGGTACAAATTAAATGATCTCATGTCAAATTACAACTGTATCACTATAGATGTCTAGATATATATATGATGACTAGTAACACTTTTAACTTGTGGTAAATGTTGAAAATATCATCTTATACGGATCTGATGAGTAGTCGAAACAAGCAATTTCACTACTCACAGATCATTAAACGTAATATATTATAGTAAAGTTTACCTGCTCCAGTTAGGCTCTAGGAACAGTCCTTCCTAGAGATGATCTATCAGCACTAAAAGTTATTTCAAGTATTTGCAAGTACTACATACGTGCTAGATATATATATATAATGGAAGGCTTCATTTTCTGCATTTAGACTTCGTGTAGTTTTATACTCGTAAAGGAATTGGCTAAATCAGACAGTGCAGCTTCCATCAAGAGCAAAAATTTCCTGGAATGTTCACAATGATCCCAGGATTTGTGTCCTGAAGTCTGCCGCTAGATCAAGATATTATTTACTATGCGGATATTCTTTCAATTTACATTGCCAAATGTATTGTTATACATTTCATTTTTTACTGGTGGTAGGTCTCTGTTGCCGGAGACCGTCTGGGTAGGTACCACCTCAGATTCTATTTCAGCCGCCAAATAGTAGTGTCCAAACATTACTGTGTTCCGGTTCGTAAGGAGCTGTAAGCTAGTGAAATTACTGGGGTAACGAGAATTAAAACGTCTTGTCTCAGGACGACGAGCGCAATGTGGTGCAGTGTATACCATTTTAACTAGCGGCACGATATGGGCAAGCGTGTCCCTTACCATCAGGTGGACGTCTCTTGCTTGGCTCGTCGCTTCGTTAAATAAAAAAAAATCGATACTCTTTAACACTATTTCAGTGGATTAATTGATAGCCAAATATTCTGTCTGGTATCTATCAATACGCTGGCTTCTGTTAATAAATTCGAAGTTGTTAATATTATAATTATCAACTCATCCCTGTAACCTAAACCGGTTGCTGCTATGTAGACAATTGTTTAACATTTATAAAACAAAAAAAAAAGTAGACGCCAGCCATGCCGAACTGCTTAACGGCGACGGTTTTAATTAATTAAATTTATATAAAGATGGCGGATTACAATTCAACAAGTACACATTATTCAAATTAGGTTGGTGTCTGCTGGTTGGCCACGGTGACGGGCACTAGCTGCACGGTCGCCATTAACTTAAACTTGAAAGTTAGGACGGACAATCCGTTTTAGAAAATGTTCAAAAATTTATTATATTCTGGAGATATTAAATTGACGTACATTTTTCGCCGCTACCAAACAGAAGTGTGAATAAAACAATTATATGCAACAAGCAAAACGTGAATTAACAATGTAAATATTACACAATTTAAACGTATAAAAAAATAGTATATATACAAGTTAATTTTGAGAATGTATAGAAGAAAATAAAAGATAGTACCAAGTTAAAATCTTGACTAATCCATAAATGTACGTATAGCTGGTAACACTACTCTATCGGAGTTGGAAGCCCGGGTCATCGGCGCGTGGCGACAATTAAAACCGGGGATAAGTGTTGCGTATACCTGTGAGATGAGGGCGCCACGGTCGATATGGGGGAGGCCGGTGGGCTGGAGGGGGTCGCGGGGACTGGGAGGGGGGGGGGGAGGTCCGGCATCTAGTTAAGGAGTTTAGAACGCGACTCACTGAGTATTGATGTCTTTCGGACTCTTTGTTTCAAATTAGTGACAGTAATAGAAATTCAACTAATTCACAATAACATTACAATTTATTTAGTTGTGATATAAATAACTATCCAAACAAATTGTTTAATTATAATTACTTAAATCATGATTAAAATTAAATCGATATATAAGCTATACGAAATTAAATTATAGTGTACATAGAATGTAGGGGCCACTTTTTAAGTTAAGAAGCCTAGATTAAAACTAGTTAGTATTATACCATCAACACATTTATTTTAACGTGGGTTAAAAAGCCACATACCAAATGTTACGTATAATAGATTTCGGATGCTATCATGAAAGCAGGTCGGTGGTGGTTTTATTCATCACGTATGAAACATATCCATGTCCGTCGACGTTATGTTTGAAGCTCAAACAGCTAACGTCATCTGATGCTTCTTAGAGCTAATCCATATATATAAGCAATCAGTAGAATACACATAACATACTGTATTATTTTTTATACTATTTCTAATCTATTAGAACAAAAAATTATTCTACAATTTCATATAAAATATAATGATGTTTTTTACGTCGAAGCGATCAGTTCACTTGACGGTAAATGCGCCTGCCCTTAACATTACACCACATTATGTTCATCATCTTGAGACAAGATAGTAGTGGTAGTAGTCTCATTACTTCAGTAATTTGTATAGTGCCCTGTGTTCTATCAATATATTATAAACAGAATGCTTCACCATCCACTGTTTCATTTGTCACGTGATATCAGTAAATGATACTGGTAGGTCTGTTGCCGGTAGGTACCACTACAGTTTCTATTTTTACCGTTAAACAGTAGTGTGAAAATATTACTGTGTTCCGATTTGAACGGCGCTGTAAGCTAATGAAATTACTGGGGTAACGAGACTTAACGCCTCATGTCTCAAGACGAGCGCAATGTGGTACCATTAGATGAAAGTCTAACTCGTGTCATCGTCTCGTCAAATAAAAAAAAGATAAAACTTTTAATCAAATATAGATAGAGCTGTTTATATATTGTCTGTGGCATTAAACTTACAATTAGCTAAACCGATTTAATTTTAATTTCAAATCTGACGATGGTCTAGAATGTTTTCATCTGTTTAAAAAAAGTGATTGAACCGTATTAAGATAATCAGATATTTTCCGATTTCTTTTGCGTATATTATTTTATCTATGTACTTATACAAAATTTAACACACGTTCAATTCATTTTAGTATTATCCATTATTAACCTAACATTACTTGTTCTGTATAACATAAAATTGAGTTTACACAGAAAAAATAATATTAATCACCGCGTTAGCTTTACGTGTGTAAGCATGGGATCCGGTATAGTTGAAGACAAATACCGCGTGTTAATTCCGGCTGTGTCGGTGGTGGGTGCGGGTTGGGGTGCGTAAACACGGCTCCGGCCGCCCGCTATTCAATGAGAGCGGAGACGGTAGCCCCGTCCCGGCCGCACCGGGGAGGTACCACCTTTTAACTATTCAGACCATTTGGGAATCGATGCTGCTTTTTTTGGGTTCGATACTTATTTACACTACCTGAAAAACGGATGCCTCGATTTATTGAAACAGTATAACACCAATTTAATTTTATGTCAGCGACTGATTTATATATGTTTTTTTTTATTTTACCTGATGGTAAGTGATACGCTTGCCCATAACAACGTAGTGCTAGTTAAGATAGTATACACTGCACCTCATTGCGCTCGTCTCCTCGAGACCAAAGGTGTATTTATATACAGTAAATATATATATTATAACGATCAAATAGTAATTTTTTTTATTATACTTAAATTTTAAGTGGATCATGGACATTATAATGAGAGAGACAATACAATCCATGATCTGTTTTTAAATATTGATATAGAGTAGGTACATAAACTTTTGCAGATTATTATTCTTATAAATAAAACCAAGTATGAATAATAATCGGTTACAGTATTATACAGAACTTTATAACCTTCAGCGTTAAATACTATGATGAATAAAAAAAGCGCGACCAGAGAAGTCACATAATAAGAAATATGTGAAATTAAAAATAGTTCTGCATCAACCACATACATGAACGCAGGCACAGCCCTTCATGTAAAACGTTAACTCACACTACGAAATATTAAAAGCGGCATATTGTTTATATGTGGCAACACAGTCACACAACAAAACGAAGCATAGCTAAGCCACACACTCACATGTAAACGGCCTCGTCTGCAAAGTTGTGAGTAAATAACGCTATTCAGGTAGACGGTCGCCTGATGAAAGTCGATGAGATGAATGTTTCGGTTTTAATTAGAATTGATTAAAGCCGCCACTGAGATTGTAAAGAACAGCCAGCAGTCACAGCGAGGGTGCACCCCGCGTATATTCCTTATTTAACATGAGCATCACTAAATGCTGTTACATTGATGCTTCAATGTTCAGTGTGGGGTGACAGAGAATAGGAGAGCAGATCGCTAATGACAGGATACGCACACAAATATTGCACTAATATCTCATTAAAATATTTTATTGTTTTTAACCTCATAGATATTTTCTTTTCTTTATCCGACGACGTTCACCTGATGGTAAGTGATACGCTTGCCCATAACAACGGTTCGCTAGTTAAGATGGTATACACTGCACCTCATTGCGTTCATCGCCTGTGTCATGAGATATTAAGTCTCATTACCCCAGTAATGTCACCTTACAGCGTCCTCCAAACCGGAGCACAGTAGTATTTGCACACTACTGTTTAGCGGCAAAAATAGTCAGTGCGATGGTAACTACCTAGACGGTCTCCGGCAACAGAGACCTACCACCAGCTAGATCCAAAACAATATTTAACAACAATATTTATACATAAAAGTCCGATCAAACTAATTACCTCAGTCATGAAAGGAAGACCTTTAAGTCATATTTCCTCATGACTGAGGGTCGTGGTCATCATGTGTAATGAAACACGATGACTTTTTTGGCAGTTATGGTGGAGTGGTTTGCCATTGCCTTCTCCATCTCCAAACTAATATACCTTCTACAAAATTGTGTATATTATAAAAAACTAAGCTTCCTCGAATCGTGTCTTACAAGTTATTAATTGATTCATGATTACTTTCGGTGTCAAATACAATCTGTTGGTTAACACGAACAGCAGCTTCAAGCTTTTGCCGAAATAGTGAAGACAGTCGAACGGTGAGATACAAACAAAGAAAACACATAATCGTTCCCACTCAATTTTAGACGATTACTAGTGATATGTGCCGGCCACGTGATTTGCGTTACGAACTGCGATTGGCCGAGACTGAGCTGACGTCGATCTCTTCCGACTCCGGTTCACGTTACTAGGGCTCATTGTTTAATTCAAATCAATATACATACATACACACGCAACAGAAAACAAAACGCTTATAGTTTACATTTTATATTATAGTACACTTTGCTACTAGAGATCGAGGAGATACTTTGAAAATTACAAATATTTCGTTTGTAAATTTTTATGTTTAAATATATTAAATTCTCTACTTAACATGCCTGCGAGCTTTAAGCTTTGGATGTTAGTGTTACATGAAATTTAGCAAAGGCAAATTTTTGTTACTAATCACAGTGTATAACGTCGATCAAAGCTTAATATTGTATAAACTGACACATTACCATGTAAAAACCTTTACACGGACGATGACATTAAACAAGGTTAAAGTGTAAAAGGTTTTAACTTGAATTGTTAGAAGAAGGATGTTTTAAATTGTAGCGAATAGCCTGCCCGGACTTTTAATTATTTATTATTAAAAGTTAATTGTTGTTAAAACTTTCTACTTGTTTCGTAGTTTAGATAATTTTAGATTTTAATAATTACTCATAAAGACTAGAGTTGGCACGTGTTAATAATTACTTTAGTAAGTAAACTATAACTTGTGGTTATTATAAAATAGTTCGTAATATATATAATTTTTATATTTTAAAAAATTTGATTAGTCATATGGCGTTTTATCTGTTTGTATTTGAAGTGCTAGTAAGATACAGATTAAAATAGTTTACTAGCTTTATAGTAATCGACCACCTGAAACAAAATTCATTCAAAACAATAATATCAATTTTCAATTGTTGCGTTATATGAAATTATAATAATTAAATCCGGTCAAGTGCGTGTCGGGCAAGCGCTGTTTGCGGTTCCGTCATTGGATTTATTCAATTAGTTTAAAAAAAATTGTGTCTCATAAATGTTATATTTACTATCTGTTTTATACAACAACACGATCTAAGTAATTTTCAAAGGAATTCACAAGCAATCTTTAACACTTTCAACATGAATATTTTATGTTATATACTTGTGATAGTTATTCTAATAAACTCATTACATATATTACAGTATTTTCCTAGCAGAAGAGAGTCGAGGAACTCAATATGAAAGTAACTTGAAAAACTGTTGCATTATTCAACAATTTCCGTATTAAAATAATATAAAAGAAACCGTACAATTTTATATCAGAATATAAAATATTTTACTACTCGTTTACCTGGAATAGCGCTAAAAGTAAACGTTTATACAAAGGTTACCAAAATAGAGAAAACTTGGTCGCAGATTAAACCGTTTGCTGTAGATGACTCGAAAAAACATACAGAGGGGAGGGGGGTTATGTTTACGTTATTTAAAATTAAAATCACAGCTATATTATACGTAATAGAGTAGATTCATAAAAAAAGGCGTAAACTATACACAAAACGAGTAAAACTCGAAAGAAAATTAAATGTGAGAAGCTCTAGACGTGGAAAATTATGATCATAGCTCAACGAGTAAACGTTCAGAAACTTCTGGACACGTGCTATATGTATTAGTTCCTAGGCGCCATTCTTAATGTAGTATAATCGTCTATTTATAGGAGAGTATCGAGCCGCCGGGGAAGCTCCGGGGAGCCGTCAGGGAGCCGCGTGGTCCCGCGATTACAGATTACATCAATTTACCAAATCAATTTTGCCCTCTCATTCCTCATATTAAACAGTGCCGTTCGCAAAATCGATATTGTGTTGAATTTTATTCTGTTACAAGGTCGCTGTTACTGTTATAGACATTGAGTGTACAAACAGCAATAACTGAAAAAGCTTTCAATACGAATACAATTTGCATACGCTATATATATAATATACTAAGCGGCCGGTGGATTCTATTTGAAGATGTTTATTATTACTACTTTTAGAATAATTTAAAGTTATTATCTAAGAGGTACTGATTCCTTGATATACTAAACTTAATACCCAAGTTAAGAAAATTCTTGTGTAGTTAGCGTACTTGGCACAATGTTTAATTAATCATTAAAAAATAATAGATAGAAAAGGCCACATTACTAATGTTAAGTAACACTACACGTCTATTCAATGTACAATTGATTGAAAGACATTTGTATTCTTTTATAGTGCTAATTAAAGTAAATAATACTCACTTTGATGCTTATCAGCTAATTGTATAAGGGGGTTCGGCAGGTCCCGCCGCCTGTAGAAACACATGACTTTTGCCTCCACGTTGCCCGATGCCGTCTTGTTCAGTTCCTCTATCCGCCGGATTTGGTACGGAGACGTCGACGACGTCTCGAAATAGACGCAGTCTGTGAACAATGAATATTGCGAATAATTAAAAATTTTGAATAAAATCCTTTGCTACATCATATCAAATTGGGGAAACAACACAGCTTGCCTGTCACATGTTCTCCATTTTGGTGAAGTTATTAAAATAAGTATATACATCTAGATACCTAAAAACCTTTTGCGATATAAGAACCAGTCAATCATTGTGACCTGCAACCTTATTTATGTTATCAAAGTGATAATCTTTGGAAAATATCCCATCTTCTGGGGAAGTCAAGGTTATGCAGGATTTTTACCAGTTAAAGCACTCGATGGTCAAAGGTTTAAGGATTTTCTACAGCATGCAGTGAGAGTGCCAACCATCAAATCTCGTATAACCAAAGACCGCGATGGTCATTTACTTCCATTTCGATTAAGTCATAAACTTAACGATTAGTTACGTGTATCGTCACTATGGCAACTTAACTCTAACGTTTACCATCGACCCGATTTATTTACATTTCCATGCGGCGTTCAGTGATGATTGCAGTTGTAGTAAGCTCACTAGAGATTGTTTGTCTCTAACGTACGGACTGTGAAGTTATATTTACTCGTGTTTTTTTATTGGTGATTTATATATGAATAAGTAAAATAAATAAAGCATTTAAATTAAAAAAAAAAAGAAACTCCACGAGGGAGTTAAACTAATGGTGCCAGATTATATTAAAGGGTGCACATAGATTTTACTTGTCTGCATTTGTTTCTTCTAAGTATTAAATAATTATGAATAGGTAAAATTTATTTTTATAACTTTAATGAATATATTCTTAAACACAATAAAATTCCACAGTCTCCGAGTTCAAATAATTACTTTACATTTTTACAAGGTAAGCTTAAGATTTACACAAATGTTTGAAACCTGAGAACACATGAATACAGAAATTGAACAACTGCTCAATAAGCGTTTGAGGACTAGTTTTTCGATAGCTTCATTATGTTAGTTTACAAGCAAAATGTCGTCGTTTAGCAAATTTAAAAAATATTATCGCAAGTTAATAAACGTGGGACATCACACACAAACTTTTCAATTTTAAATTTAACAATCTGTCTAATATCTCGACATCATGAAGATTTATAGAATAGGAGCAAACACTATGTTTGTGCCGCGGCACTATTGGACCGCTTCATGGACGCCATATCACATGGCCAATGAAAATGGCGGCTTACCGTTACGTGCAATAAAATAACACGCGACGCGGACAATGCCTCGGTGGTCGCTTTGTTAAAAACCACGGCTAAGGTGGACATGGGCATCGCTCCGCTGCTCTCCTCTCTACGTTGAATGAATCGAATTTACCATCTGTCTATGAAAACACCTTTTACTATTATTTACATCATTCAAATATGTACAATTATTTGTAATGTCAATTTTATTATATGTAGAACGATATTTTTTAGTATAACGTAACTGCAAAAAGCCCACCGCGTGACTTAAGAAGTATTATATCGCTTAAAAAATTACCTAATTATGTGATTTGGAAAACTAAGAAATAACGTTGTGGTTACAAGAAAATTGGAGACTTTTTTTTTACTAATAGAGGTGGCGATCAAAACGATTAACTGAAGGTAAGTACAGACAGAGACAGATAAGCATGTGACCTACAAGTTAGGATGCTTACACAATGTTACGTTTGCTCAACAATAGATGTTAAATCTTTTGATCTCATTAATTGCCATTTAATATAAAAATTGATGTTAACTTGAATTTTTTTTGATAAGGGATAGATTTTAAAATTGCATATTAAATTGTTGCCTATTATATGCAACAACTTAAGATAGAGTATAAAATATTTGAAACATGTATGTTATATCTTGAAATGTCAAATCTCACCGAGTTTCAAATTAGTTCATCTAAGTAGAGAAACTCACGGGTTGTGAACTGTAAAAGTAACATTTCGAAATGCAGCGTTACAAGAAAAACAACAACAACACTTTACATGTAATTAAAACTAAAGCAGCAAAAAATTATAATTTTTAATCTAGGCGCATAGGAGGGGCGGAGAAATGACAGATTAAAAAAAATACGCTACCTACAGATCCACGGATTGTTGAGCCTCGCGCTGCTGCTATACCGACTCGTAAAATATAGAGTAGCGACGCTCATCGACCTAGCGACTGTAAGAACAACATACTTGTGCATATACGCGAGTGCTATACAATGCGCTGACGACACATACACATACACACACGCAGATGTAAAGATACGAACGTCGCGCACGAATCTATGCAGATGTGAACACAAACTACGCGTATAACGTTAAACCAGTGGGTACGTATGTGTAAGTTTGGGCATTATGTGCCTGATAGCGATGTTAACGCCCGTTCAGTTTTGCCAAGACCGACGTTATTTTTGGATCACGTCAATAACTAAGTGTAATGTAAATTTAGATCGGACACGTCACTGGAGGGCGGAGAGTGATTGCTTTTCCCACACAAGAAAATCTTAACCTCGGTTTCCTTATAATAACCCCGAAATTAATCCGGAAGTAATTAAATTATATCAGAATTATCATTAAATTAAATTCATCGCCGTAAATAGAAAACATTGATCTTACAAGGTAGTAACTACGAAAAAAAATTCATTAAACATTTCAAAAAAGCGATTCGTAATATATGTAGAATACCTTATAGCAGAATATGAAACTGCTTTAAAATGCACTAACATTTGATAGGAGATTTAAAAGCAATAAAAGCAGAGCTTTTTTCGCTTTTTATAAAAATCTGTATGGATAAATAAAAAGCTGAACTATTTTTTTTTTAAATAGAACACATTTACAATACCTCATCATTGATAATACGGTAAGACGTTATTAGTATTCTTTTGAAAACGCTTTACATTTCTCGAAGGTGAACACTGAAATGCCCTCGAGTCTATTGCAAATTAAGTGCTTCATGCACTGTTGTTTCACGAAAATTTGTTGCACCCCCGAGCTAAATTAGAAAACACAAAAGTTGACTACTAGATAATTACACAAAAGTAATATGAATCGCAAGAAAATGAAAGAATAACAAAATTAGTGTTAAAATAATTACACTAGTGATTTTGAACAAGTATTTTAACAGAAATACAAATTTCTGAACATAAAAGCTTGTGATATATAAAGACATAAATAAAGAGCCATAACAAACAATATCACATTTTTATAAAGACAATATAAAATATATGTAAAAAGAACATAGTTTAACGTTTGTGATTGTGTTAGTTTGCAGTTTCAGAATAAATGTGAAAAAAAAAGAACCGGGGTCGTAGGTCAAGTATTAAACGTTTATTTTAATTTAAAAGTGTGAAGATGATATTACCGAGGTCAGAGACACTGAGTCACAATGCAATAGTTAATTTTAACATTTTTTTTGTATACCTTACAGACAAGTTTATAGCCATTAACAGAATTAACGATTGTCTTAAAATGGTGCCCGAATCCAGATTAAATGAAGCTGAAGTTAGTCTAATCATCATCAATGATAAATTTTTCTGTATGTGTATTATATATTATAAATATCACATATTTCGAAAAATTAACAGAAAATTATGTAAATTGGTTGAAAAAATTATAAACAGGATGGAATATGTTCCTACGTTTCACTCGAAGGACGGAAATCATGTTATTAGTTATTAAAAGGGTACGGTACTTCTACTATTTGTAAAAATAGTGTATTATGATATGGGACACGTAATTTAAGTGTTATACATCCCTGATTACGATTAATGAATCGTTTCATAGGTTTAAGTTAGCTATTGCAGTTTACGTACCGCGTGAAAAGAGACAATAGTTCGTGGTATAAGAAGTCTGATGTGAGAGCCGATTATAAACCCACGTGGCGTGGGATCATTATCATGATCAGCCGATAGACGCGTATGTTGTTCAAAAGATCTTTACAAAAAGTCTTACTCTAACAGCATCTTCACGCGTCTATTCAAGATATTTCTTTAACGGCTTGGTATACATCAATAGTGCTGCTAAAATGATTAAAATAAATATGTAACTGATGAATTGAGTTATTGTATCTCTAATTAAAAGAAATATTAAATTCCGCTCCACCTACAGAGGACCATAACCAAGGTCTATTGTCACAGTGCGTAGCGCTCCAGCGGCTGTCGTTTGATTTCCGTGATCGTGTTAAATAAACCAACAATTGTTATAAAAACTTGATTAATTTGTGGTTATTAACAATACAACATACAACAGGTCGGCAGCCAAAAATTGCTGTAAAGTAATATTATAACCTGTTAAAAAAACATTAAAAGAATCAAACACTATTAAAGCCGCAACCACGTTGTTGTTTAATGTCGTATCATTTTAGTTTAAGTTGATATATATTAAAAAGTTTACTAGATTATTTTTTAGGTTACTGGTATTAGTTTTAAAAAATTCTCAACAGGCCCATCCACAAAAAGCAAAAATAGTTTTTTTTTTAGTTTCTGTGTGTAACTATAATTGATGGTGTAGTAAAAGATAACTACAATCAGTGTTTTAGAGTAAGAAAGCCTATGATAAATCTAAATCTAGAATACCTTGTAAGCGATACAAACGTCGCCAACTGAATCTTCCTTCAAGTAAGGTATAGAAGCGCGCTTTTTTATAAAGCACTAGTATTAGTACTTTAGTGCTTTTAAATGAAACAAATTCTGTTATAAACAATATGATTATGTCTAATCAATATGATTATATCGAAGACAATATCTTTATAAAGAGGATTGATTTACCAAAAAATCGAAATTTACGTGTAAAAAGATTTTTACTGTTTACACGATTTAAAAGTTAATTATGACCCTAAGCTATTTCTAACAATTGATCTTTGTAATGAACTTTTGAGACCATTTCCATCAGACTAGTTTGTACCAAATTCTTTTACCCTTTTAATATTTTACAATAACGTATAAAGACTTAACGAACATAAGATTTCTATGATCATTACCTTACGCGATGATCAAAATTAAAGAACATTTGGTGAAAACCTACAACTACATTTATATACTTTTTTTCCTACAAAAGTGAGATAATCAATGAAATGTTTAAAAAGAACATCAATAATGAGATAAGATGTCGCCTTAAAAACTAACGTAAATAATGAACGATCATTATTATTCGTGCGAAGGCATTATTATTAGTATAGTGTAAAATATCGTGGTAACACCTAATGTTTAACTATATTTTACCTGCCTATATTAGATTTCTACATATTTTGTATTGCCCATCTTATTTGTGACTTATTTAACTATCATTAGACCATGTTTCTAATTATAACAAAAAAAGTATTTTTTGACTGTATTTATTACTGTCCTCGTAATAAATTGCGTGAAAATTAGTGGTAGTGTCAATTACAAGATCCTACTGCGGATAAGTGAAAAGAAAAACCTCCGATTTATGGGTGGATAATGTGTCGACCAAACCAGGATAGTATTGCAGACCGTTAAAAGGCGAAAGGTTGAATATCTTGGCCACGTGTTTCGGCACGATAGATATCACCTGCTTCAACTTGTAATGATGGGCAAAGTAGAAGGAAAAAGACGTGTTGGACGCCGAAAAAAATCCTGGCTACGGAACATAAGGAAGTGGACTGGTATCACCAACGTGGAGCAACTGTTCCGGGTGGCACAAAATAGACAGAAATTCGCAGAACTGACGGCCAACCTCCAGTAATGGAGAGGCACTTTAAGAAGAAGAATGTGTCTGAGTTATGAGACCTTTTTTGGGTTATATTGTAAACAGATTTTTAAAATTATCGCTTTCACTATCTTTTAAGTTGCAATATATTACGGATATTATATAGTTTATGCAATCAGCGAGACAAGTAAACATTGTTAATCACAACATATGTTAAATACGGGATAGCGAAACAATTATAACGAGAAAACGATTCAGATATTTCAGTATATTTGTTTCTTTTATTCGTTTTGGTATAATCAACAAAAAATTAGAAATATATTATTTTTATTCGACATAACGACGAGCCTTCACCTGGTAGTAAGTTATACACCTGGCCCATAACGAAATAATATACCTTGTCATTACTTGCATTATTTTCCGAGACTTAATTGTCTATATCATACACTGAGTTTGAACACTGTTTCGCTATGCGTGTATAAATACATATCTACGATCAAATGCTGAAGAGCTCGTGAATTACAAGAGCTATGAGTTTCAGAGACGTAACAAAAAATCACATCGCTTACTGGCGATTGCGACGACGACAAAAGGTGTGGAGGCAGCTGGCGGAAGGGTCAGCAAGGGCGTTTCAAGACAAGCATAACCTTCAGTAATAAAATGCGTGAAAGAGAATAGAAGACTGAATTATATTTTACTACTTGAAAAGGTAAGACTATTAGTTTATGCGGATTCGTTAACAAACACATATGTCGTTGGTTAGGTATATACAGTGATGAAGCGGATCCAATGAGTACATACGTACAATATATAAAAATATATTAAAATACATACAAAGAAATAAATCATTTATTCCCATAAAAAACACATAAAAAGAATACAAGGATCAAAAATTATACCTGTAAATATGGGAAAGGAACCCGCTCAGGTAATGTTGTAGCCTATGAAGACTACTTCCCTGATTTTCAGTGGGGCTTAAAAAGCAGAATGGCGCTGTCCTTCGGACAAACTTCATAATTTGACTATAATATATAAGTACATATAAATTCGTTATTAAAAATTAATATGAACTATTTAGAAATTCTATTTGATATCGAGTAGGGTATCCTCAAAAAGCGCAAAGTCAAGTGTTCCGTGTGAAGTCGCGATTCGCAATAATGGACGTACCGGCGACCATCGGTGAAAGTCGCATGCCTAAGTACGTTTCTGAACAATAAACTGGTCCCTGTCGGACTTAACCCGACCGACGGCTTGCCGTCAATTTATTTCTTATCCAACTAACGATATAAATATACCGCGATCCGTGCTCTCCCCCATTGTTAATTACTGTATCAGTAAAAAAGGGCTAAAATTTTTCTTTTCTATTACCTACCATAATTCTTAAATCAAATGTCCTATCGATAAATAGTATTATTGTTCTGCTACCATTACAAGGAGAAATCATCGCTAAAACTAATGTTATATATATATAATGATATATATTCTCTTTAAGTATATATTTTTATCATTATCGCCATTTATAAAAAGTTACTTGATACAATCAATACACGCAATTGCGTTTTTCTTATTGTAAAATAAAAACAACTGTTGGTTTGTTCTCTATTGTTGATACTGGCGGTAGTTCTCTGTTGCCGATCCACCACAGCTCCTGTTTCTGCCGTCTAACAGTAGTGTGCAAACATTACTGTGTTCCGGTTTTTTTTTTGTAAAAAATGAATTTGATTTACGTAAGTCAATGCATGGCACATATTTGTTCAGAAATCATTCAGAGTAAAATAAGTTCTATAATATTTAGTAGAATAAACGATCTTAGGCGTTAATAGTAATCTCTTTTGGATATAAACATTTTACAAAAGCCAGATTTCAGTAAATTTTTGAAAAGCTTTTAGTTAGTCGTTATAAAAAAGTAATGTAGAAATCTGTCCTCCCATTTAGAGTAACGTTTATTTGTTTTCTCGGGTAACTACTTTATTATTGGCAAGTTTCTGTTGCCAGTGACCGTCTAGGTAGGTACCACCGCAGCTCCTATTTCAACCGCCAAAGAGTAGTGTGCAAACATTACTGTGTTCCGGTATAAAGGGCTTTGTAGCAACGAAATTACTGGAGAACCGAGGCTTAACATGTTATATCTGCTACACATGTTTGTTTTTTCGGAGAAATATAGTTTATTTCTTTACCTCTATTGTTTTAGTAAAAATACCATTATTTGCACAGAATTCAATAGCGTTATAAATAAGTTCTGCAATGGTACCTGCTAAGACGGTCTCGGGTAGAAGTACCTAGCTAAATGGTTTAACGGTAGACAACTATACAAACAATGTTAATATAGTACTTCAAAATATTTAGCATATTGACTTTGACGTCTAAGTAAATCTATACCCTGACATTTGACACTAATTTTAATCAAGACAATTTTCAATTATAAATTATATACTCAAAAGGTTGCGCATTACTTCATCATCAAAATCTCAGGTTCTTAATAAATTTTATAGCCTTGAAGACCGCCAGGTGGTCCTGCTTACTCTTTGAACGAGAGTCCAGTTTAAGCAATTACAATACCTGCGATAGTTTTAACCCAAAATCTTGCCGAATTTCTTACAATTAACTGTAATCCACATAGATGATAAATTGCTTTATACATGAAACTGTAACGAATATTACCGTTTTCCCAATTTCGATACTTGTGCTGTCTCTTTTTACTAAACAATTTAAGAAAGTTTATTAAATATCAAATAAACAAATTTAATAAATTTACATTGAGAAATATTTTCGCATTTTCTCTTTTATCTTTCAAGTTATCTAGTACTAAAACTAATTTGGATTTAACACAGAATGGACGCATGTTAACGAGAAGTCGAGTGTTTGAGTAAACATCTTTTGTATCCTCAACCAATTTTCATTTATTTCTTCATGACAGACAGACAATGAGTAAAATAACAAAATTGCTGCATAAATTGCAAAATTGCTTGATATAAGAACTGATATTAAAGTAGATATATTCTTGTACAAACTTACTTGAACTAGTGTAAACATTTGTAGTAGTTTGTATATCAATCGCTCTTGACTATTTAGATAAACGGCAATGGATATATTATTTAATAACGTTTTTTTTGAATAACGGTTTTTTTGTAAAAAATGAATTTGATTTACGTAAGTCAATGCATGGCACATATTTGTTCAGAAATCATTCAGAGTAAAATAAGTTCTATAATATTTAGTAGAATAAACGATCTTAGGCGTTAATAGTAATCTCTTTTGGGATATAAACATTTTACGAAAGCCAGATTTCAGTAAATTTTTGAAAAGCTTTTAGTTAGTCGTTATAAAAAAGTAATGTAGAAATCTGTCCTCCCATTTAGAGTAACGTTTATTTGTTTTCTCGGGTAACTACTTTATTATTGGCAAGTTTCTGTTGCCAGTGACCGTCTAGGTAGGTACCACCGCAGCTCCCATTTCAACCGCCAAAGAGTAGTGTGCAAACATTACTGTGTTCCGGTTTGAGGGCCGTTATAGCTAGCGAAATTACGGGGGTAACGAGATTTAATATTTTATGTCTCAAGGCAACGACGAGCACAATGTGGTGCAGTGTATACCATCCTAACTAGAGCCACGTTATTATGGGCAAGCGTATCACTTACCATTAGGTGAACGTCTAGCCCATCTCGTCGAATATAAACATGTAAAACTGCACGCATTTAATTACAAATTTTACATAACATCGAATTAATTACTAAATGTGATTATTGTTACAATGAGAAAATTTATTAATCTCTTAATGACGATTAAACAGAATAACTAACACGATCAACCTCGGTCGAGACTAGTCAGCGTAATAAGGGTATCATTTCGCAGCTAGACGGCACTGCTATATTTATCAGTAAGTAAATACAGTATGACATAAGTTGACATATTTGTTCATGCTCAAATACTATGTGCTCGGTCTGTGGTGCAACCTAGTGCAGGTACGGGGTTACAGATAATATAAACGATGTATTACACTAATGTTCGAATCGAGACATCGCCACGCTCCGCCTATAATGTACAGGAAACGATCGCGATATCTCGTTCGTTAATTCAAAGAGCTTCTAACGGTTTTTGTCAAGGGAACGCACCACACAACCCAACATCACAAAAGCAACACTTTATAAACATTAGTAATTTAAATAACTTAATATATATTATAAATAAAATTGGGTTATAGCTACTTTAAACTTGTGTGTTTAACATAATTTTTTTATAACTTTAATGCGATATATAAACATATAATTTATTTAAATAATCCTACTAATCGACGAATGGCTAATGAATAGTTTATAAAAATTGTTCTATTTTGATTAATTATTTATTGGTCATTTATATTTAACGAAACTGATGTCTGCTAATGATTTTTTTATGAAAACAGGTTAGTGTTGGACTACGATCCCACATGGTGTTAAACGGTGATATGGTCTATGGTTGTAAAGCACGCTAATTTAAAAGCTTATTCACTTTACATTTTCGCTGTTCAAAATTTCTCAATAGTCCAAATGATTTTTTGGTTACTAAACACTACAAATCTTGTTTTATGAAAGCTAGCTTTATTTTTGCTCAAGCGATTTTTCATTATAAGATTGGGGTTTACAACAATCATTTTTATTGATAACAATAACGTAACAAGAAAATTGATTTTTCAATAAGCCGCTATAGAGGACACATAACTTCGCCCTAAACAAATGAAATGATACTAAACAAAACGTTTTAAGCTTCCGTCGATTAAGAGGTACAAATCCGAAGTAATAGTTTATTGCTAAATCGATATTTTAGAAAACTAGCATATACTGTAGTTTCTAAAACACACGTATATTTTGTATATCTAATTTTTAAATACAAAGAATAATGGTCGTCACGGCGGGGCTCTCCGACACATTCGCTGACGTGTTCATGATAAGAGTTACCTAAACTTGTTATCACAATGTACATACTTAACTCATGCCAATGGGAAATCGCTTAATTAGCTAATACAGTTTTATTTCAAAGAATGGTATGACAAGATATATATTAGAACGAAGTGGGCATTCTGCCAGGATGAGTAAGAATGGATACATTTCTCTTATCAACAAATGGTATTAATAATTTTGTATGCATAGCACTTTGGTAAAAGGATTCTCGGACAATGGATAAATAAAAATACCACGAAGAACAATTTACTTATATACGTTTTTGTCACCTGTCAACTTTGCTGCTCTCTTTTGCCAGGTACCGTCAAGGTTAGTACATCGCAGTGCCTACTACTAACGATATTACTAGTGGTAGGTCTCTTGCCGGAGACCGTCTAGGTAGGTACCACCGCAGCTCCTATCTCAACCGATTAACAGTAACGTGCAAACATTACAGTTTTCCAGTTCGAAGGGTGCTGCAAGCTAGTAAAATTACTGGGGTAACGAGAACACCTTATGTCTCAAAGCGATGAGCGCCATGTGGTGCAGTGTGTACCATCCTAACTAGCACCACGTTGTTATGGACAAGCGTGGCACTTACCATCAGGTGAACGTCTCACTCGTTTCATCACTTAGTAGAATAAAAAAAATATACACAAACTTTACAAGGAGGATTTGAAAGGAGCTCTACAGCTAGTGATATTGCTGCGGTAGATACATCTAACATTTTATGTCTGAAGGCAAAGAGTGCAATGTGGTGTTGTATAAATGTTCAAATGACCATCATGTTGTACAGGGATCCAAAAAATAAATCTATATTATTGTTAGACTTTGTCTTTTCATAGAAATAATAAGTTGTTCTAGTTGAATGTATTTCTAAGAACTTAGTTAACAGTATGAGACCTTTGTGATGTAAATCATTTCAATCATCGGTTAAGTCTGTCTATTTTTAATGTGTCTTAAAAATTTCTTTTCTTAAAAGGATTCATAATTATAATATTTTTTGTCATAACGTAGAACATCATTTATGTAACTTTTTAAGCAATTTCCAAATAAACTTAATATGTCATTTATGTATTTAAAATTAAAATATAACTAGTGCAGTTTTAGTAACAAAGTATTTTAACATAAATCTTAGTTTTTTTTACTTTTGTCCACTTTAAATAACTGTAAAAATAAAATGTGTAATAATTATTGAAATGAATAAGTAACAAAGACAAGTAACACAGTTAACATTTGAATATGTGAGTAAAAAATGAGGTCAATGAACTCTTAAAGTACTCAAGCTCTGTTACAAAAATGCATAATAAATGTGTAAAGATATTTTAGCTGTTTGTAAACACTTAAGCATACACATTCTAAGTAGTCAGTAATAGAACAATTTGTAAGTGTTGTGTAGTAATTTGTAAAATAATATATTTAAAATAAATCATATATTATTATTTCTATAATGATTTCCTCTATTTCTGCGAATGTCAAACATTTACTAAATACTGTTGTAAAGCAGTTGAAACGTAGGGATTTAACTAATAAACCTGATAATATCCGTAAAATTGAGTTACATTAAACATTATTTATTTCTAATTTAAAATATTACATTTTGACAAAGAACATAAGGAATACTACCTCCGTCTAGTACATAATACACTGTAGGGAAAAGTTGTAATTTGGTAGTAATTCAAAGATCTGGTTGTTTTCTATGACTTCCTAAGAATTAACTTTCACGTAAACTAGATATAAATATTTTTGGTAAAAAAAGAGATTATCAGAAATTTATTTTAGAAGCTTTGTATAATAAACTACTATTGTTTTCCTTAAATTTTATTTGTCTTCAGTAAATATATTCATGCAAATGTATTACCAGTTTATTTTTAATCATATTTTAGTTATCAAAAATTATGATATTGTTGAAATAATGACCTCATTAACTTTAATAAACTTTTTATTTATTAAAATATTATTTCTAATAAACAAATAATACTTTAACAAATATTTTAAATTTTTATGCCTTCGCACTACAAGGTTTTATGTTTTGTTGACAATTGATTTTATACACACAATAGTTCAATGCTATAGGTAAAATTCAAGGTGATGAATGTAGGTCAAGTAATTCTTTGTCAGGTATTAATAATTATTTATGCAGTTATTTTAAGGCCAGTATAAAATGATAGATGTTATTACATATGTTATCAGAGAGTAAGAGCCACTTAAAAATATTGAGTTTGTAAATAAAAATAACTTAAAACAACTGCGCTAGTTAAACGCGAGTTTTCAATGACACGATATTTAGTAATAGGAAGTAATATAAAAGGAAGAGCTAATTAGCATTCGGCGCTGCGACCGCCGAACGCGGCACACCAAGTGCCCGGGGAGCCCGCCACAACGCCGTCAACTCAACGAAGCACCTATACGCGAACACTAACCAATACAATCAAACAAAACCACTATCACACCCGCTAAATGCCTCCTTACTTCTCCTCAAACATGCAGATACTTTCGAAAAATGTTTTGACAACACTTTATATAACCTAAAATTTCATGTCAATACTCAACAAAACTATTAACTCGAAATAACAAATGTTTAATCGACGCGACGTTACTTATGTGTTCGTCTCGGAGAACACACGCAGATACGCAAGCCATTACAACGATACCTAAGTGCAATGATATCGCGATATTTAGAATTTGGTAATATAAATACAAGTTTTTTTTATAAATAAAGCAAAATTTAGATATAAACATAGTTTGCCCGCGAATTTTTATACAATATTAAACAGATATTATGATATTATGTTTCTGATCTAATTAATGTAAGCAATTAATAAAGGTACGACAATCAAACGAAAGCACCGCTAGTCGGCTGGCGGTGAACCGGCGAAGCTTCAACAAAAATAACCAATTATTGTTACTTACCGCCGACTCTGTACATATTCGCAGCCATTTTTATACACAATCACTATTCATTAACACTTAATTAATCTACATCTGACACAATTAATAACTATAACACTATGTAATTGAGCTTTTAACAATGTTTTTCATCACGTTAACTCCGGACGCCTTTCGCTGATCGCCATTTTCTTTCACACTACCTACTAATTTGGCCAGTGCGCAGTCGCACTTTTTGGCGTAAACTTCCTGCTCTTAAAACAAAGCAATGACATGTCAGTAAATTTATATTCACTTCTTGTAACAAAATTACAGTTGCTTTACATTAAATAAAGAGAAATTTTATAAATCATGTCCTACAATTGAAATATAATTTACTATGTCCTAAAAATAAAAAAAAATGTTTCATTCAAGAACGTTTCATTACTACCGATTACCGTTTATGTCATATGCACATTCCGCGTCCATAAATAAAAATGAAAAAAAAAAGTTTTTTACTGCTAAAAGTATATAAAACACATTGAGTATTACTTTTATTATTCAAGTAATATGCTTATATATTGTTAAAAATAAAATAAGAAATGTGCTGAATCAAAAAAATTATCAAATATTTTTCTAGCAATCATGTAAAGGAACGTTAACAATAGACAATAATTTTTACTTTAGTCTACGGCTACTTAGTCTTTGGTTTATGTTCGAACTAAAACTAAATAGTAGTTTTTACGACAGATATATTGTTATGAAAATACGAATATTATTTTGAAATTAATTGTTTATGTAAAAATGCAGCATCTTTTTTATGTTGTACAAACTGTAAATACGTTTTCCAAAGTGACGTGGCTAAAATGACAGATGTGTCTATGGTTTTGACAATTGCCAAATCAGCCAGTCTCGCCCGACGGAAGGAAAATTAAATTAATTTCACAATTATAATAACTTTTTGAATGAACTTCTATTGAAGAGATTTTTTAGTGTATGCGAAAATCTGATTAATTGCCGTATGTGTTCGTGGTACGTATAAAGATTAATAGGGTGTGCATTTATTCGTAGTTCTATATTGTATTTTGATTTATGTTCCCAGTTGTTTCATTTTAGATTGGCGATATGGCGACTTACGAGGAGTTCATTCAGCAGAATGAAGATAGGGATGGTATACGGTTTACGTGGAACGTTTGGCCATCTAGCAGAATTGAAACGACGAGGCTAGTGGTACCTTTAGCATGCTTGTATCAACCGCTAAAAGAACGTCCAGATTTACCTCCTATACAGTATGAACCGGTGTTATGTACACGGAATACATGCCGTGCGATCTTAAATCCTATGTGCCAGGTAGACTACCGTGCAAAGTTGTGGGTTTGCAATTTCTGCTTCCAAAGAAATCCTGTAAGTAAAATACACAATTGCTTATTAACATATGTATAACAACAGGACTTAATTAAAAATAAATAACTATTAATTACATTTGAGTTATTTATTTTTGACTAATATAAAATTAATTTACATAAAGAGTTTTGTTTATGTCAAATTAATTGTTACTTATGATTAATAGAATATAGCTTAAAAAGTTTGAGAGGTGGATACTAAAGTTATTTTTTTTTAGATGTATCTAAAGTGTCTACAAAACGATATTTTGTTACAAATAATGAAAAATATAAAATTACACAACATTAAATTACTTTTCAGTTTCCTCCTCAGTATGCAGCTATCTCTGAGCAGCACCAGCCTGCTGAACTCATTCCTAACTTCTCAACAATTGAATATACAATAACACGAGCGCAGGCTATGCCTCCAATCTTCCTATTGGTTGTGGACACCTGTTTGGATGAAGAAGAACTAGGTGCTCTTAAAGACTCTCTTCAAACTTCTCTGAGTTTAATGCCACAGAATGCATTAGTTGGCCTTATCACATTTGGCCGTATGGTGCAGATACATGAATTAGGTAAATATAATCACATCACTCTAAATCAATGTTTGAGCAATTTTTGTAATTCTATGACTACCCAAAGAAGATTGATTGATTGAGTCACCTACTTTTTTTGATGAAGCTACGTATTTAATGATGCAAGAGTGTTTCTTAAGTGGTAATTTATGTCATAACATGTTATACACATGTGGAAAACATGGATTTAATTATATGTAATAATCAATTAGTTAATATTAAATTCTGTTCTATTTTATAAATGTAACAATTATTTGTTATAGTGTCTAGTAATAAATTAAATACTATTCTTTACAGGTACAGAAGGCATCTCAAAATGCTATGTTTTTAAAGGCACTAAAGATTTAACAGCAAAACAAATACAAGAACAGTTAGCTATTGGTAGAGTTAATGCTGGCGGTCTTCAGGGTAGACCAGGGGCACCTGGTTCACAGCCTCCTGCACATCGTTTTTTACAGCCAGTAAAACAGTGCGACATGGCCTTAACAGATTTATTAAGTGAGCTTGGTAGGGATCCATGGCCTCTTGGTGTTGGTAAACGTCCTTTAAGGAGTAGTGGAGTTGCACTTTCTCTAGCTGTTGGTTTACTTGAAGTCACTTACCCTAACACTGGAGCTAGGATCATGCTGTTCCTTGGTGGACCCTGCTCTCAAGGCCCGGGTCAAGTTGTAAATGATGAACTGAAGCAGCCTATTAGGTCTCACCATGATATTCACAAAGACAATGCAAAATACATGAAGAAAGGTATTAAACACTATGAAGCCCTTTCATTAAGAGCTGCTACTAATGGCCATTCCATAGATATTTATTCATGTGCATTGGATCAAACCGGACTGATGGAGATGAAGCTATGTTGTAATTCAACTGGGTAAGTACCACTGAGACTGTGGATGAGGAAGTGTGCTCGCCCAGTATGCTCTAGCTCTCTTTTGTTGACAACCAGAACACAGCAATGCTGTTATAGCAGCAGATTTACGACATGTTTGTGTTTGCTAGTTAGACGGATTTGATAAAAGTATCAATCAAAGCTTATTCAAGCTACAGTGTCTAAAATTCCACTAAGTTTTCAACTGTTGAACTAAAAAGGGAATCCTTTACTTTTTTAACAGTTCCTATAGTTATATTGTTATAAAGTCTGATTATCTATTTCATCATAATTTCAGTGGTCATATGGTGATGGGTGACTCTTTCAATTCATCACTTTTCAAGCAGACATTCCAAAGAGTGTTTGCAAAAGATCAAAAGGGAGAATACAAGATGGCCTTCAATGGCAGCTTAGAGGTGAAATGCAGTCGGGAACTAAAAAGTAAGTATTCTTATAAATTTTTACTGATTCATTCTAAGGAAAAAAAATTTATGAAAATTGTGAAGAGACTGTTTGTGTCAACCACTGTGGGTGTTATTGACATAGTATTCTTAAGCAATAAGCTTTTATAATAATAAACACATGTTGCAGAAAGTTGCTGGTCTAGTAACATTTTGTGTTTGCTCACTTTGGTTTTCTTCACTAGAAGGTCACATGCAGTCTGGACTGAACCAGTGAGTGTAAAATGGTGTTTTGCGAAATTCATTTCAATAGATTAATGTCCAGCTACGGATATTCAACCATTGAAATAATTATGATCATCGGCATGTCAACTGTTAAACAAAGCCATCCTAAAGATTTCCACGATGATTGATTTTATAATTAAATTTATTTATTATTATTTATATTAAATGAGAGACGTTCAATTACAGTAACCGGCGCTATCGGTTCGTGTGTGTCGCTGAATGTGAAGGGCCCGTGTGTGTCGGAGCAAGAGGTGGGAATGGGCAACACTTGCCAGTGGAAGATGTGCACTTTCACCCCTAGTACCACTATGGGAATTTTCTTTGAGGTAAACTGCATTGTGATATTTAACTGCTTATTAACAAACACTTCACCAGTTTTTAGAAGTCTTTTTTGTTGTTTTTTTTTTGGTTCAAATTACTTTTAAGAGTTTATAAAAAAAATATCAAACTTAAAATTCCAAATGGGACTACAATCTTGTGTATCATGGTACCTAGACATACTAGGTGTCTAGTTTTCACCAATTGTCACAGAAACTGATCACCTACAACATGTTAACTGAAAAAATTACCCTTGGAGCAAGTGTTTCGACATATTCATATATATGACGAAAGCGATTTTGAAATAGTTTACAGCAAAAAGCTCGCCTGTTTTCCGATTAGAAAAGCACATGTAAACGAAATAAAGTATGACGAGGATTCAATTAGCTTTATATTAATTAAGAGTGATAAATATTAGTAAACAATGTAAAGTAGTAATTTTCTACCTACAATGTTAAAAAAGTTACGAATTTGTTTTTTTCCCATGAACATTTCTTGTTGTTAGTAATATCAGTAACAATAAGTAATGTTCATACAACAAAAATAGTTCAAAAATAAACAAACAATATTTAACACTAGTTAAACTGTGTCTCTACAGAATGGTTTACATGACTTGAACCATAGGTCTGAAGAGGAAACAATTGTTTTTTTAATTAACAAGGATAAAATAAACATCATCATTAGATGATAGACATCTACTGGTAGACATAGACACTGCTGCAGATTAAAATAATCTCAACTCGTTATTTTAAAAAAACTACCTATAATAATTTTGAATCATTGCTGCACTAGAAATAGTAGGGCTAGTCCCTCTTGGGTGTAAAAAAATATATACTTTGTTATCATATACATCATCAGAGCTTTATTGTCAGGTGGTGAACCAGCACGCAGCGCCAGTGCCGGCCGGTGGACGTGGCTGCGTACAGCTCATCACACAGTACCAGCACTCGAGTGGGCAGCGTCGCGTTAGAGTTACCACAGTGTCGCGCAAGTAATACATATTTTGCACGTTGCCCTCGTCCATGTAATGTGCTATTTCCGTTTAGAATAAATTATAAATTTATTTTATTTAATTAAAAACAGAATTACAGTAAATAGTATAACAGTACCAGAGTGTTTACTGGAAATAAGTGATTGTTAAAAGAGTAGAAAAAATTTATTAACTCTTTTTCGTAGTTGGGGCGATGCTGCGGTGAATCTGCACCACATCGCGGCCGGCTTCGATCAGGAGGCGGCTGCAGTGGTGATGGCGCGTCTCGTGGTGTATCGCGCTGAGCTCGAGGACGGGCCCGACGTGTTGCGCTGGTTAGACCGTATGCTCATACGTCTGGTGAGTCTAGCTTTTCTTTTAAGTACCTCGCTTCTTTACTCGGAAATTAGACTAAACGCAGTCATTACAAAAAAATAGCTTATTAAACTTTTTTTTTTTTTTGTATGTATGAGTTTGCAAATATATTTATATATAGGTGTACATTACATACATACGTGTACATACATTTTTATGCTTTCTATAATATTTCCTTTCGTGACTGTATTTGTACTGTTATTCATTTTGTGATATTTTTTACATCCGCTTTTTTATCTCCTCTCCGCAAATAGTTGGTTGGTAGAGAGTGGCTTTGCGGAATTACGTCCGCCATTTCGGTTTATTTATTTATATTTTTTTCCTCATTGTTTGTTTAGTCTGTAAGTGTGGTGGTACTTCTTGCTATACGACCAGAGGAACCATGCCTGGTTTCGATCCCCACTTAGTTAAGGTTTCCAGTGAAGGAAAAAAATATTTGGAAATTGTCATGTACTTAGAACATTCATTTCGAGGATATGAATATAGTGGATAATGGCTTTAATTATGTTCTGAGAGTAGGTTTCGGAAATGCGAATATCAAGGCGACTGTACATGTTTATTTATGTTATCTACATATTGTGTTACAGTGCCAGAAATTTGGCGAATACGGCAAGGACGATCCGAACAGCTTCCGGCTATCGGAGAACTTCAGTCTGTACCCTCAGTTCATGTACCATCTGCGTCGGTCGCAGTTTCTCCAGGTGTTCAACAACTCGCCTGATGAGACAACGTTCTACAGGTAGATATATTAAAATTCGTGAATGTCATTCTATTACTAGTGGCCAAGTGAAGTGTCTCCATCAAGTATGGGCTAACTGCTTGTCTTATAACACGGATATTCCTAGTTCGATTCCGAGCCACATGCTGTGGAGTTTGGATGGTAAATCAGCCGCCATAAGAAAATTGTTGCGTTCTAACCATCAACATACGAGAGCGGATGTATTCTGGGCGAGCGTGCTTCCATGGCTCATTGTCATTTACATTGTGAAATTAAGGTGTTAGTCCACTGTAGATAAAAATTTAAGCTTAGGTTATCTTGCCATTTTGTTATATCCTGGTGTAAAGTAGCCATTTTGAAATGATGATTCTGAAGTTTAAACTATGTTTTCATTTTTGTTTTGTAATTTTACAGGCACATGCTAATGCGAGAAGATCTAACTCAGTCATTGATAATGATCCAACCGATTCTGTACTCGTACTCGTTTGGTGGACCACCTGAGCCTGTACTGCTCGACACATCCTCCATACAACCCGATCGCATTCTTCTCATGGACACTTTCTTCCAAATCTTAATATACCATGGAGAGGTTAGTTCAAATAATTATTAAATATAGATTAACTTTTGTTTCATAATGTTTTTATAAAATTTCTATTACTTATTCTAATATAATAAATCAGCAAATGGATAAACAGATTTTAAACAAATAAGCATTTTAAAAAAAAATATGCAAATGCACTAACAATGGTTTAGTTATAAAATAAAAATTTTCGAGTACTTTCTAAATAAGCAGGTCCAATTAGTCTCCTTGCTGAAACACGGAGTCTTCTCTTACCAGAAGAGAGTCGAGGTTGATGGATGTTAAATGTCCACGAATGCAAATGTTTATAGAACATTTCAGCTCAGTGAGGATTGAAGCCGCGACTCATTGTGTCTTAGCGCAATATAACCGCCTTAGAAGCTGGACAATCATGGCTTTAGAACTTTTTGTTTTAATTATTGTCGGATGTAATATAATGCATCACTTGCGCAGACGATTGCCCAGTGGCGCGCGCTGCGCTACCAGGATATGCCGGAGTACGAGAGCTTCGCGCAATTGCTCCGTGCGCCTGTGGACGACGCGCAGGAGATCCTGCAGAGCCGCTTCCCGGTGCCGCGGTATATCGACACCGAACACGGCGGCTCACAGGTAACAAACATTAATATTCTAATAAAACTAAATTTTACGGATTTTTCTATTAATATCGCGTCAGCTATCACGCTGTGACGTCAGGACAACTGTCATCTCAGTCCTTCCGTGACCATGACTGCTGCAAAGCGGTCGAAACGTTGGCAATAAATAAATAAAACAATAAACGCGATAAAATTTGTAAAATTGAGTTTTAATAAATATGTGACATTCGCGGAAATATAAAAAATCATTATTAATATTCTATTTACTCAAAGTCACTCCGTACAAACGTCAACATTTGCTTATTGCTTCCGTTTTTTTTCAACAACGTGGCTAAGTTTGTACGTTCGTTCACCAATTCAAAAATAGTATGGTATACGACCCATAACAATGTGACGCTAATCAAAATAATATACTTAGTACCATGTTTTTTCGACTTTTAGTTACTTTGAGCAGCTTATCTAAATTTACTGTACAGTAAAGTAATAGAATAAAAGTTTGTTTTTTTATTATGTTGTCTATAAAGCAGTTACTTCAGTTTACAAATGCAGTAGTAATATGCACTATGCGAGTCGTTGAACCACGAGTTCGATCCCTGATGACGTTCAGCTTCTACTGAAGTAAAATGTAATAAAGATATTGTCATATTCCTAGAATATCGGTATGCTATATGATATCAGCCAATATATACTTTGCATAGTAAATAATTTTTGTATTGAGTTTTTTACCAGTAAATAATTAATATGGTGATAGCACACTTAAAAACGAAGAAGGGATTAGTTTTTATTTAAAAAAAAAGTTACGCTGTCTCCACACTTAGCGGTTGGTCGTCTTTAGTTCTGGCTAACATCAGAGCCAGCATGTCTGTCACCCTCTGTTGAGTTCTTAGCAAGTTTTTAAAGGACGCTTCATCTCGCGTTTTTATATCATCGACGGGGTGCTGCTGCTCCTCCTCCGTGAATATTTCGTCTCTACAACAATCGTCCTTATTCACTTTGTTATCAGGTCTTTGTTGAAAATGTTCCATTTTCTCACGGAGTCTCTTTTTGTTGTTTTCAGTCCGCACACGGTATCTACTACGGCCATTTTGGTTTAATTTTTTTGTTTCTTTGTAATCATTACTATCAGGACCAACATTACTAACACTGCTTATTTTACTTTGTACTTTTTGGCCGTTTTTCTTATTATTAATCCGTTTGAGATTTCCATCACTGGGCCTATCATCTCTGTGATTACTTTTCGGATTGTACATTATTGGTTTTTTGTTTTCCGATTTAAAGTTTTTCGCAGATAGCTTGTGTTGTATTGGACGAAGCGATTTCATTGTGCTTTCTATTAAATCGTGATTAATAATAGGCAATGGGTTTATTACCGCAATACTTAACGGTGGTATCTCCAATAGATTTGTTTGAAGCATGATGGGCTTAGATTTGAAACTTTTTGGGCCCACGAATGAAGTAATTGAGGTTGATAAACTTCTTATTGGAACGAAAGGTATTAATTTAGGTGTCTCCATATCTAACGTTGCTACATTTTTAGATTGAGCAGATTTATATGGATAGTATGGATTTAGGTAAGGCAAATTATTTGTGGGCGTCATTGCACTATTCTCATTATGGTACAGTATTTTAGGTGTGTTTTGATGTATGCGTCCAAAATTTGGATAAGTATTGTAAGAAACCGTGCTTTCATCATTAGTTTTGTATTTTTCCAATATTTCCAAGATCTTCTTAAGAATGTGTGGTTTCTCTAACATTTTTTCAGACATGTATGTTGTTGTTGTTGTCGTTGATTCTGTTGTGCCTAAAATATAAATATATTTGTATTTAGTTGAGATATGATGTTTAAAATTCAAATAAAATTTTATACCTTTTGTGGATGAGGGTTGCAATGATGCTGTTGTGGTTACAACTTTATGTAAGTCCTTTAGTATCAGATCTTTAACATCTTCCGCGATTTGTTTAATTAAATCTAGTGGTATCGTGGTTGTCGCTTGATCGTCGCGTTGTATTTTAAAATCTTTTTTATGACCTTCTTTACCACGAATATTATTTGAACTCTCTACATTATTTTTATATTGACTATTTTCGGTTTTTAACGATTTTAATGTATCTTTAGATTTTGAATCCTCTGAATGATTTGTAAAATAAATTCGTGGTTCATAAAATTTATTATCCTTTCGCCTATAGTTGGAACTCGCTTTATTATATTTAAGATCATCTTCATCCCGCACATTTAAATAACTCGTAAAATCATTCACATTCATTTTATCGTTATTATTGACTAACATGTTTGTAACATTGGGTTTGAACTCATCATATATATTTCTATTGTGGTTTCTTTTCTTATTCTCGTATTTAATTTTCGAGTAATTGAATTCGTATGAATACTTGCTCAAGTGTGCGTTTATATTGTGAGTTTCTAAGCTATCTTTATCTCGTGAGTTTAAAAGATATTTAAAAATATCTGTATCGTCATCGCTAACAAGATTTGCGCTCGTCGTAGACGGGCTGGTTTGTATGGACATTCTTTGTTTAGAAATATATTCGGGTAACATATTTTTTAAATATCCTCCTTCAATTCTGTCTTTAGTCTCTATGTAGTTGTTAACTACATCCAGAAACCTGTCAGCTTTCTTCTGTCCATTATTTGAGTTTATTCGTGTATTTACTGTTTTATCTTTTTCACTATCTTTAGATATCTTAACGTTTGAATTATTAGCGGCAATCTTTTTGTTTCTTTGTGCAAGAGTTTGCCAGAACGTTATAACATTTTCTAAATTAGGTTTTTCGTTTGTATGCTTAATAATTTGTTTATTGGTAACAGTCTCCATCAAAAAAGTTGTTGATTTTTTAATGTTATTAGCTGTTGCATCTTGTAAAACCGTTCTTCTGCCACGCGTCATGGCCATGTTATTTCCAATATCATCTTGGTCGATAGCATATTGATTTTTTACCTTTTTTAAATTAAAATCATCAACACTGCCATCTGCAAAATGTCAATATAGTTAATAAAAAACTAATCACCATAATGGTTACACTAAAAATTAACTCACTATTTAATTGTTTTATTAACAGTTGGATAGAAGTGGAATTTAGTACTGTTTTCAACATTTCCTCATTATCCATACCGTCCATGCTGTCATTTTGAAGACATTTTTTATGCAGACTTCTGAAATATTTAATTATTTATTATTTTACATCTTTCATCTTATATCTATATATAGAAAATATTTATATATAGAAAAATATGAACAACAGTTATATAGTAATAATAAAATATTTTAAAATTTTTAAAGCCTCGAAATCTAAAATAATAGAAATAGTAATATAATCTAAATCTTTTGAGAAATTTACGGCTTACTCTTTATTTAAAAGGTGTACGTTTAAATTAGGCGGCAGTTTTCCCAGCGACTCGGGTCCCATGTCCTTTTGTCCACTGCTCAATATCAACACGCATATCAAATCTGCAAATTTATTCACATTTTATAAATCACCACAGACACTCATCACTATGTTTGAACTGTTGTTGTGATTAATCTTCATTACGTGTTTCATTGTATAAGTATTTACAATATGATTTCTATTGGAACCTTTTATCGCTAAGCGCTGTTCATTCTCACTGTGAACATAAATCGATTCACTGAACGTACATGAGAGGACGGCGACGGCCAACAGAGCACGCCGGAACATACTGCGGCAAGTTATCGCCTAAGTAAATATAAATATTTTTACGTTTCGTTCGCTATATGGCATTCATTGTGAACTTCGCGTCGACAATGCCTGTTTCGAATCAATCATGAATTTGACGTATCCATAGCATAACAGTCAGTTATAAAGTTAATCATAATAAACATAATGTTCTAAAGATAAAGATAGGTAAAGATTAATGTCTCCGTGGCTTAGGTTAGCTTCTACTCTCATATCGAAAATCTGTCGTTATAACAGCCTTTCTGTATCCTAGCTTTGAAAATATAAGAGCCAGAGTGTTCTAGACGACCCCTCCACTTAACTACTTAACCATCCCGCGTCTCAATGTTACTTAACATCACGTGAAATAGAAATCAATGTTACTTAGTAAAATGTTATACTTTTAACATTTTATGTTGTGTTTGTCGAGAAGCAGAGGTTATCTCGCCTTTAACATCAAATTAAACAATTAAATTTATAGATAATATAATGAAGCAGTAATATTAATACTTTAATTATTTATATTATGAAATTTAGAATTTATCATTAATATATAAAGTACAGGTGAAATACTACTTAAATCCTAACGCCTAAATATGCACCATAGATTGTTTAATTAGGCATAGACAATATAAATTGGCTTGTGCTGGCAGGCCTTCTACAAGATGGACTGACGATTTGGTAAGGGTCGCGTGAAACCACGGGATGCGAGTAGCGCAGGGCCGATCGGCTTAGAGATGCTTGGGGGAGGCTTATGCCCAGCAGTGGGCGTTAACCGGCTGATAATGATGATATAAATTGATTTTATTATTATTTTTTAATTTCAGGCACGATTCCTGCTGTCAAAGGTTAATCCGTCGCAGACACACAACAACATGTACGCGTACGGAGGGGTGAGTCCACGCAAATTATAATCTACCTAGACACGTAAACTGTATATTACTCGATTCACTTGTTGTTAGTGCTTAAGAGTTGCAATGAGAAAATTACCATGTATGAAGTATTTGCCCAGTCATTAAAATCTGAAAATATTATAAACGCAATATAGTGTTTCATGGAGATAATTTATATTTGTAACCCAAAATTATTTTAGAATTAAATTATTGCTATTTAGTACACACATTATTCGGTGAATATTATAAATCTATTTATTATTTTATAGATCGGATGTTTTAGCTATTTACAGGGATATTAGTTTTTCAAAAATATTATTACAATAGAATTATAAATGGTTTAGTAGATTAGTCTTTCAATTTATATAATTTTGTTGCTAAGTAATTTTTCAAATTATCTGCAATTGCTATAATCAATGTCATCTTATGGAAGATCAGATAATGATGATAATAGTCGCTAGAGGGCTAGGTGGCTATAATGAACAGAATTTTATTTATTTAAACTTTTCATACAATGTAAAACAGGCATAAAAAAATATCACAATATTAGTAAAAAATCCGTATTTTAAATACTGTGTGATGTATAATGACGTTTACTAATTTGAAAAAAAAAATCAAATCCTAACTATAATTTCTTGTCAAATTATAATGGCATAAATGCAATGTTTAGCGTATAGTAAGCTAGCAAAATAAAAAAAAGTAACGCCAATCTTCTTGGTTAACAATGTACTTCGCAACACTTCTTATTTTACACAGCAGGTGTATGAATGCTGTTTGCCGCAATTTTTTTTAATGAAATCATCTGCATGTTAGCGCTGTATAGCATGGTTTGATTTTGACATTTTGTTTTTTTTTGTTCCATCGTCGTTGCGTCGAAAACCAGGCGATGCCGATACCATCTGCGGTAGTGAAATTTTTTTTTTTCTTTTTAAACTCAAACAATTTTTGGTTATGGGTGATTAAAAAATGCATCGTTTCATATACTAACCAATTATCATTTCTATTTCAACTGTTTGCTTTTTGCTTGCACGGTTTTTTGTTTAAATTCAAAAAAGTTTGTGTGCTGGTCTTAATGTGTGAAAGTCTGTAAGAGTAAATTTACAACAAATTATAATGAATGCTGTTATAAAATACGAAATCGACTGAATCGTGGATACATAAACAAACTAAACAAAAACAGCATTATTAAAGTCTTATTGTATAATATTTTTTTAATGCTAGCGTCTTCCAAAGCCATTAACATATTATACAGATTTGTTTTGTGCGTGTTGCTTTTGTGTGCTTAATTAAATGTTTGATCTAATTCTATTAACGAATTAACATTTCCTCAAAAGCTTCATATGCTTAGGTGAAATTATATAAACTAACTTCATCATTGTTATCTTCATTTTGACCTCTTTACATCTACTACTGAACTTGAACGTTCCTTGACCCGATGCCACGCTTAGCATATGAGTTGACAGCCAAGTATGTTGGTAATAGTCACGGGAAAGGGTGTTTTTAATTTCATACTTATATGTAGAGCTGTAGTATTGATAACAAATTTTATATAATCATTCAAATCAATATTTTTATTGCTTATATAAAATATGAGACGTAACTTAGATTAACTATTCATTAAATGATGAAGGTTTTGAATTTTAGCATCAAGCCATTCAATAAAATTAAATAACCGCATAATAGAGTTTCATAAGTTTTTAATTTTAAAATAAGTTGGTGGAGGTCTTCGAATCATAATGTTCTAAAGCAAAGCTTCATACTTCACATAAATCTCGTATTTCCCTTAATACTAATATTAGTTTATCTTTAGGACGGCGGGGCACCCGTGTTGACGGACGACGTCTCGCTCCAGGTGTTCATGGAGCACTTGAAAAAGCTGGCCGTGTCCTCCACAGCTTAAATGCGGCGATATAACTACTATACCGCTATTGCAGAACTGAAGTGCGTCTTCAATATATACTACTTTTAAGAGACTAATTATTATCACAGATATGATTAAATATTACAAAGTTTTCATTGCCCCCTTCCTGTACCTCTACCCGTATAAACTATTAGTATTTCATGATTTACTTCCGGTATCAGTTCTCACTTTTGTTTTTAAAAGTGCAGACCAGAAAATGTTTTTATAATTGAGATCTTTGTTTTAACCATTCATTACTGATAATTCAGAATATTGAATTTTTACTGCCTCCGTGGTACACCGGATAATTGCTTACCTTTATGGAGATCATGGGTACGATTCAGGTAACTACAACTCATAATAATCTGTAGCCATAACAGCGTTGCTTATGAGAACGGGAGTATTGCGTTCACTTTGTTATCTATGTTGATTTGAGGACAAGTTTTATCCCATCGAGGATAAAAAAAATTGGTATTAGCATCGATTTTTTTTTAATATTTTTCCAATAATCAAAGCTTTTAAGGTTTCATTCGCTTATACAGTTCTGTAGACAGTATTCACATCTGTCGAACTACATTCTCCCTTATTATATTTTGTATAATGTAAATTATGTTATGCAATAAAATGTTTATGGTATAAAACTGTTTGATTAATGATGATATTTTTTACTTGTAATTTAATACGCAGTCATTCATGAGCTACGAGCGTGTGAGCCGTAAGTATCAGATTTATAACAATGGTAAAGCAACTAGCCTTTTCTGTAGTTATCTAGATCAGGATGAAGTGTGCAAGTTTAGTTTCTAACAACTAACATTTAGTTGTGAGTAAATTTGCATCTTAGATAATAATCGTAAATAATAAACAATCTATTAATAATTTCGGAGTCTTTTACGGGGAGCCAAAGCCATTTATTGACCAGAATGGGCAAGTGAGAGATGTTGTGTCCACGATCGTTATTCTTGTTGGATCATGTCTGTTTTCGCACAATTTCTTTACCAGAAATTCAAGCCCATTAGAGATTAAGGCGGTGTCAGCTGGAGTCGTATAACACATGCGATCTGAGTCAACAACGCTCCTCAAAAATTCGAAAATAATGTGAACGGGAGGTTCAGGAGGGTCTCATGAGTAGATGTCCGGAAGTAACAGTGATTTAAGTATTTAATGAAACAAAAATTGTTAATAAATATATTTATTTATAATATCTACACAAGCAATGATTTAAATAATTTATGCCTCCTGTAACATGTCTAGAACAATTTCTTATACATCATCCGGCTTGCTCCTTAACGTCACAGTTCATATATTGTATGCTTTATAAAGCATTTTTAATACCTCTGTAATAAAAAATCTCGCGGCAGTGAGTTTATAACCGCTGCAGACCACATCACCATTTAACACCAGGTGAGATCGTGGTCTAGCACTTACCTATTGAAATAAAAAAAAATATCCAAACAGAAATTGATGACCATATAAATAAAATTATAACTCAATTACTGTTACCATTTATCCTTGAAACTAAACTTTTATCTCTTAGATACTAAACCACCAATTAAAAAAAAACAAATCTCCCAAAAACATAAGTAGTCCACTAATATCTTAGTATTGGTTCATGTGGTGATAATGTACAGCACTGATGGTGTTTTCGATTCAAGGATGCGGTGGTCAGTTGAGGAAACGTATGGACATCTTTTGCTCCACGTCTGTCCTCTCTAAAGCGTGGCAGAACTCCTCGAAGGAGATCATCTGGTCGTTGTTGGTGTCCGCCTCGAGTATTGTGCGCTCGGCGATGCTCGTTAGCTGCTCCTCGCTTGAGAAAAAAATTAAGTCAATATTATTAATTCACTATGGAAACTACACTGATCTATGTTACTGGTGATCGCTTCGTCTATTTTTGTCTTTAAACAGTAGTGTATGGTCAGATATATCGTCGTAGTGTATATCATCAGGTCAACATCCTAATCATCTCGTCGCTTTGGATGTTAAACGGCTAATAATTTTTAAATATGTATGGAATGTAGTGATTTATAATTAAATGAAAGTATACTCTTACCTGATATTGACCCCTACCATCATATGGAGTATGGCCAAAAGCTCATCCCTAGATATCTTTCCATCATTGTCCAAGTCATACATGGAAAATGCAACTGTAAATAATTGCAATATATATCAAAATTAGAATTTAACTTAACATTGTATCACTTAAGACAAAGTTAGCTTTATTATAAATAAAAAATAAACTAAAACATAAATATATTAAAAAGTAATAAGTTTTGTACTCTTAGCAGTGAGCTTATATATTTTAACTTACACCTCAGTTTCTCTTCGCGGCTGTTCAGTTTGTTCTCGCGGTTCTTCCGTATAGGCCGGAAATGAGAGAGCACCCTCATGAACTGCAGGAAGTTGACCCGGTCGTCGTGGCTCTCTGCGAAGAACGAATGTACTATCCTCTCGCTTAACGGGTTGATGGCCAGTTCCGGTATACGTAAGAAATCTTCCCGCGAGAGAGTGCCGCAGTCGTTCTTATCGAGAGAGGTGAATCGAGAGTAAAGCCGCTCTATTTGATTTGGAGTAACTAGAACAAAACATTAATTATAACTGATGGGTAAGTGACATTTGTAATGATCACATCTCTTGTAAATGTCTCAAAATAAATGCAAGATATGTATTTGTTGACATTTTTCTTTCAAATTGTTCTCAACTCTGAAAATATAAAATATTGACAGCTTAAGAATTTAGGTTTAGTAAAAATGGAGAGATACAATAATTTGTTTTCATTATTGAACAATATTTTAAAAGTAATGAAAGAAATCTAAATTAGATAGTATTCATGTGGTCTTTGTTAACCATAACCACTTGTGCATTACAGGAGGATATTAAATATTACAGACGAAATCCAGTCACAATTATGCATAAAGGTAATGAAAAATTTTAAGAAAAGAGTCTGTATGTGCCAGCAAAGCTGAGGGAGCCTTTTTGTTATTCCATAAATATATGTACTTCATGATTCATTGAAAAAGGAACTGTTTAAATATTTGAAGCTGAGTCCTTTCTTTATTTAAAACTTGTGTTAATTTTGAGATATCCTATACTAATAATTTTTCAAATATAGGGCTTTTGTAGCCAAATAAAAAATATAGGCCGATGGCAGCCGACTAGCCCAAGCAGAAGTTGAAATGCTTAGATACAACCTGCAGATACTCGGTCTTAGCGAAGTGCGTAGAAATGGTTTCGGCGAACTGAGAACATCCAAAGGCTTAACTTTACTGTACTCTGGCAAGGAAAATGAGAATGATATCCTGGAATACGGCGTTGGATTTCTTCTTTCTGACAGTGCCAAAAAGAGCCTTTTGGATTGGAAACCGATCTCAGACCGAATTATTTGGGCCCGTTTTAACTCAAGAGCCCGGAAGATCTCCATTGTACAGTGCTACGCTCCCACCAATACCTCTACAGAGGAGATCAAGGACGACTTTTACAACGCTCTTGACTCCACCTTAAAGAGTATTAAAAAACAGGACATTGTAATCGTCATGGGTGATCTGAACGCAAAAGTTGGTGGCGAGAACTCTAACTGCGAACGGCATATGGGAACACAGGGCCTTGGACTGCGCAATGAGAATGGCGAAAGGTTTATTGAGTTTTGTCAGAACCACGATCTGACCATCGGCGGAACTTTATTCATTCACAGAGATGTACATAAGTACACTTGGACCTCACCCGATGGCACCACTAAAAACCAAATAGATCACCTTGCCATCAGTACTAAGTGGCGCTCATCGTTGCTTGATGTCCGAACCGAAGAGGAGCCGATATTGACAGCGATCACCACCTAGTTGTTGCCGAAATGCGACTTAAAGTTGCAGTAGCACGACGAGCCGGAAGACCTGGCAGAGTAGGTAGACGATTGACGTGACAAAACTCGGAGACCCTAATATCGGCAACAAATTCAAGCTGGAACTCCGAAACCGCTTCTCTGGACTCAAAGCCGACGTTAACACTATAGATGATGAGTGGAATTACATCAAATGGCCTATACAGAGACCAGCTCCACCGTCTTAGGCTATACAGCACATACACGCGAGGACTGGATGTCGCAATCCACATGGAAGCTTATTAACGACCGCAGGGAACTTCACTTAAAACTGCTACGAACTAACGATTAGCCACAACATGCCGATCTCAAGCAGCAGTATCGTCAGATTCGCAAGAAGATCTACCGCAGTTCGCGGAGAGATAAGAGGATCTGGGCCGATGGTATTGCTGATAAAGCCCAGCTCGCTGCTAACTCTGGCAACCTGAGAGAACTGTATAAATCTACTAAAATCTTGGCAGGAGATAGCAGTTCACATAAAAGGCCTCTAAAGTCGAAAGAGGACAGCTTATTGTGACATCAGAAGGGCAGCTGCAACGCTGGCAGAACATTTTGAGGAGGTCTTCCGCACCACAGCATCACCCATGCCTGATATACCGCAAACTACACCTTCATCATCAAGGCTTCTTGACATCAATGTCAATCCACCTACGCACGACGAAGTAGCGAAAGCAGTTTGCTCCCTAAAAACTGGCAAAGCACCAGGTCTCGACCTCATAACCGCGGAAATGCTAAAAGCTGACCTAACAACCGCCGTCGAGATGCTAACACCTTTAATTGAAAAAATCTGGATGACTGAGGAGCTTCCAGACGACTGGAACAAAGGGCTTCTTATAACTGTGCCCAAAAAAGGTGATCTAAGCCAGTGTAGCAACTGGAGAGGTATTACTTTGCTCTCGATACCTTCCAAAGTTTTCTGCAAAATAAAAAAAAATATTTTGGACAGGTTGACGGGGGCTATTGAACCACTTCTACGCAAAGAGCAGGCAGGCTTCCGCCCGAACCGTTCGTGTATAGATCAAACCAACACTCTGCGTATCATTCTTGAACAGGCATCAGAATGGCAAAGAGAGGTTTATCTTACCTTTGTAGACTTGAAAAAGCCTTCGATACGTTAAAATGGACAAGCATATGGGCACAACTCGCTGACATTGGTGTTCCAACAAAAATAATTAATCTGTTAAAGGCGATATACAGGAAATACTCATGTAGAGTTACTCTCAACGGCCTCCTGTCCGATGATATTAAGGTGAATGCTGGCGTTCGGCAGGGATGTTTGCTCTCGCCTCTCCTGTTCCTAGTAGTTCTTAACGGGATAATGAATCGCACACACCTCAACAAGCAACGCGGGATAGAGTGGGGGGCAACCAACGTTCTAGAGGACTTGGATTACGCCGACGATCTGTGCCTGCTGAGTCCTACACACCGACAGGACCCGACCCACACCGGACATCAATCCAAGTTGGACGATCTTTGTAGGGAGGCAGATGTTGTGGGGCTTAAGATTAACTCACGAAAGACACAAGAAATGCGATCAGGAGTAAGGGACCGCACACCATTGCGGATTGGTACAGAAGACGTGCAGCGTGTCGTCCAATTCACATATCTCGGTAGTGTTGTGACAGAAACTGGAGGTACTGAGGAGGACATCACCTCACGTATTGCCAAAGCCCGAGCGACCTTCGCGAGACTCCGGCCGGTGTGGCAGTCACGGAAATTATCACGTAGAGTTAAATTAAAGATATTCCAGTCCAACGTTAAATCCGTACTGTTGTATGGCTGTGAGACGTGGAAGGTCACCAAACTCATCTCACACCAGCTCCAAGTCTTCGTCAATCGCTGTCTCCGCCGAATTCTCGGTATTCACTGGCCCGAGATAATCTCCAACGAAAATCTCCTGGAGCGCTGCCACGAATCCCCGATTGATTTACAAATCAGGCGTCGCAAATGGAAGTGGATAGGCCATACACTTCGAAGAGATCCCTGTCATATACCCAAGCAGGCGCTTGATTGGAATCTGCAAGGAAAGCGCAAGCGCGGTCGCCCCAAACAGACGTGGCGCCGCACAGTGGCAGACGAGGCGAACAAAATTGGGAAGACTTGGAGTGAGATAAAAAAAGAAGCTCAAGACCGTACGCGATGGAGAGTCACTGTGGACGCCCTTTGCCCCATCTAGGGGACGAAGGATATCAATGATGATGATGATGATGAGGGCTTTTGTATAGTAAATAAAGAAACTTTGATTTGTTTCATAAATCTGTGTCTTATTTGAAACAAATTCAAAGTGTAACACAAATAGTTCTTACTAGGTTTCAAGTTTTAGTTATGTATTACAAACATCATTTAAACAAAGGAGCTAGTAATCCTTTTTATAAGCATCAGACACTTATTGATAACATTAAAATGTATTATTCTATTAAAGAGAAGTAATAAAAATTATGCATAATATATTTTACATTGACAAAAAGTATTTAATATGTTCATGGTCATTTAAGTCGTTTCCAAGACAATTTCTTGTATGTTTGAATCTCTTCCTGTTTTGTATTAATGATAATGACATTCAATTCTTACAGAAAACAAAAACTCGACAGAATTGATAAAAGTCTTTTAATCCTTGTAACCTAAGTTGATAAGATAAAATACTATTTAAGAACATATATTATTTATACTTTTAACTAATAATAAATTTTTAACCAATTAATGTATAACACAAATTTGTAAAAACACCCAAATACTTTTGTTATTGTCCGTTTAATTTAACTTTTTTGTACAAAAAAAAAAACATATTTATACATTTTAATATACCTAAGCAGTGGATGTCTATCAGTTAAAATAATGATGATGAATATACCTAAGTGTGTATTATATTTATTGACCTGACGAAAATTTTCATAACTTTATACTTACAGCCTGTTTCTTCTTGTATTTGCGCAATTTCTTCCTCTCTGAGTAATAACGATGACTTGTTCCCCATTTTCTAATAATCTTACACGCAAGAGTGACCTTTTAGACTATACGCAACATATAATTTTGCAACTCCAAAGGTAAATACGTAAATAATAATTGATTAGTTACAGTAATGCATGAAAGCATAAGATTGCATTGTTGTATAAGCACTTATTAAACTTATTTATACTGAAATAATGTAACTATAATAATTAAGATATCTGTAATACACTGTACTTATTCTACTCTACTGATTAGATTAAGCATAAGACTTAAGCACAGTATTTTTTTAAGTACAGTGAAACCATCAAAATTTTTTGACAGATGAACATTTGGTTTTGACATAACTGATGGCATAGACAAATATTAAATACAAAAAGATCTAAGATGTCTGTATAAAAATTAAATTTTCTTTTAGATAAATCTAATAATGACCAAGACGATAGGAACAGTTAGTCTAATAAACTAATTATGCATAAATTAAAACTTTCTTCAAATCCTTTTAGGATATTTATAGACTGCAGAAACTATGATATTAAACATTGTTTATGACAGCCCTGTATCAAATAGTGGGGCTTTAAACTTAGTTGGATTTTGCCGCGCTTCTAATAGCGCGGTCTTAAACTTAAACTAACTTCAAAAAAAAAAAACATTGTTTATGAAACTTATTTGCAAAGAGGGAATTAAAGTTTTTTTGCTCATAGTGAGCTTAAAATAACTTATGGAAGCTTATTTTTAATTATCTTGTCAAGTTTAGTGAGTATTAAACAAAAGAATAATATTTTATGACATTTGAAAATTTTACGCCTGTGTCGCTTGTTGTCGTCGCATAGCGACGGACTTTATCATGTCTTCTAAAAGTTTTGTAAATACACAAATATTAATTTTATAATCTAAAACGGCGAAAGAAATTACATTTTTTAACTATGAGTGGTAAATTATCTTCGGAGGTCTTTTCAATAGAAAAAAAAACTGATGTCGAACAACTAGATCCTGTTATTGAAATAAATGAAAGTATAGTCGACCAAATTTTTGATAGACCATGTGAAGAAGGAGAGTTCAATGAAATATCACCGAGAATTTTTGGCCTTAAAGACATTAAAGAGCCCCTTACAATAGAATCATTGGTTAATGCTATATATGAACTCGGTGTAGTTAATCTTTGCTGGCCGAAAATTAAAGAACCAGTGTTTGAAACCAGATCATGTTTTCCAATGAGTTACTACACAAATAATGATAAGGAACGACTTCTTCTAGCTTATGCTGAAAACTTTCGGAGACAGTTTCAACTTTTTTACACGTTCCGACGACCTTTGTTACTACAAGCTCCAAATGAGTGCGGTTTACAGGTGGGTATAAGCAATTAAAAAGTATTTTTTTAAACAGTTAATGAGAAATAACATAAGTATTAGTTTATATTAATAAATATTATAAAACCAATTAAAATATAAAATTATTTTGTATAGAAATCTGAACCTTCGTTTTTGATTTATTCATTATTTATTCTTTTCAAAAAAAAACGGTTAATTTATAGAATATTTTTGATTACCTGAGTATTAACAATATTCTAGTATTTATTTTCTTTATATATTGTGTATTATGGGTTGCGTTTAGAGTTTTTGTGAAAGTACCGGAGAATTAGATCAATGTTGATAATTCGCAAATTTGTTAAAGTGACATCTCTTGACGAACTATAAAACCATTGTGTTGAACCGTTCTTGTAATAGGTTTAGACACGTATTTGATAACTAGATGTCACTACTTGTTGCATTTGGTAATGAAGTTTTAACAATTTTTGTTTTTGTTTGAAGAAAATGGTTATCACGTCGATCAGACCTACCAAGCTCTGCTACGCTGACACCAACACGTGGCAAGGCATAGCGGCGTTGGTAGCGGATTATTTTGATTTTGAACCCCTCGCGAAGCCTATGTTGCATGTGAGTCATTTCAATTATTGCATTATTTTGTTTAACTAGACAGGATGTTTCCAAAAGAAGTTTTTTACCCAGCTAAAGTCCACATTTATTTGACGAGCTGCTTTATAACTTTATCGGTGGTACTTATTATGTTTAAAAGATGGCGCTACTTGTTGGAAATTTAAAGTTTTTTTTTATTTAAAACAATATGGAAATTAGAACATTATAACAGGTATGAATTTGAATTGATTTTATTCCAGTTGTTATATAGTGGTAAAGTAAAAAATATAAGATTTAATTTGTCTGTCGAGCTTAGAATTTATTCTTATTAATTAAGTACTGATGTTTAACAAAATGTTGATTTATTTTTTTAAAAGTATTTTTTTAAACAGTTAATGAGAAATAACATAAGTATTAGTTTATATTAATAAATATTATAAAACCAATTAAAATATAAAATTATTTTGTATAGAAATCTGAACCTTCGTTTTTGATTTATTCATTATTTATTCTTTTCAAAAAAAAACAGTTAATTTATAGAATATTTTTGATTACCTGAGTATTAACAATATTCTAGTATTTATTTTCTTTATATATTGTGTATTATGGGTTGCGTTTAGAGTTTTTGTGAAAGTACCGGAGAATTAGATCAATGTTGATAATTCGCAAATTTGTTAAAGTGACATCTCTTGACGAAATATAAAACCATTGTGTTGAACCGTTCTTGTAATAGGTTTAGACACGTATTTGATAACTAGATGTCACTACTTGTTGCATTTGGTAATGAAGTTTTAACAATTTTTGTTTTTGTTTGAAGAAAATGGTTATCACGTCGATCAGACCTACCAAGCTCTGCTACGCTGACACCAACACGTGGCAAGGCATAGCGGCGTTGGTAGCGGATTATTTTGATTTTGAACCCCTCGCGAAGCCTATGTTGCATGTGAGTCATTTCAATTATTGCATTATTTTGTTTAACTAGACAGGATGTTTCCAAAAGAAGTTTTTTACCCAGCTAAAGTCCACATTTATTTGACGAGCTGCTTTATAACTTTATCGGTGGTACTTATTATGTTTAAAAGATGGCGCTACTTGTTGGAAATTTAAAGTTTTTTTTTATTTAAAACAATATGGAAATTAGAACATTATAACAGGTATGAATTTGAATTGATTTTATTCCAGTTGTTATATAGTGGTAAAGTAAAAAATATAAGATTTAATTTGTCTGTCGAGCTTAGAATTTATTCTTATTAATTAAGTACTGATGTTTAACAAAATGTTGATTTATTTTTTTAAAAGTATTTTTTCTGGTGTTACAAAAATTGGTATCAGTCATGATCAGTTTACGGAACTACCAAAAGTTATTAACTTAGGTCAACCGAAATTTTATTGTTTAGCAATAAGTTATTTGTTGACGTCAAGTTATCACATAAATAAAACAAAAAAATTAGTCAAAGGTTCATATTTTATTCTTTAACATTTCCAAGATCACAAACTCTGCATTAAGGAGTATATTTAATAATCCACTTTTTCTTTTAATTTTGTACAAAATATCGTCTCTCTAACAGTTTCCAATGGAGCTAACATAATTAAAACGAATGCAATACAACTATACTAACTTCAGTGGAAAGGTGATAGAATCTTTGAACTGGGTGGGCGGGTGAGGGGCGCGGCGGTGGTCCGCCCGCCGCCGCGCCCCTCACCCGCACCGACAGACAAACACTTTTAACATCATGATAATACACTCTATTCGTTAGGAATGTACTTATAATATTAATAATCTCTCAATAATTTATAATTTTGATCACAGAGTCCTTAACTGTTAAACGTTAACATATTACACAATTCCCAGTCCGAGCCGGGGGCGGCCGGGACGGGGGACATTGTCTACAATATAAAATACTGAGCAATAAAAAACAATTATACGAGTGTCGATAACCACCGTCAAGTATATCTCACACAAGTTCCTCGCTCGCACGATTGGCACCTCGGATGCGACATCGCAATATTTGGTACTTCTGCGGGCAGTCTGCACGACACGAACACCACGACGAACGCACACGCAACTATCCCCTAAACGGCCGAAAGGACGCCATGACTTAGTTTAAGATTTGATTTGAGGTAGAACATAGGGATCGCACTACGGTAGGGTACAGTACAACTAGGAATGTAATCGACAATGGCAACATACAGCAACACTACCTAACCTAATCACTAACGACTCCACGCACTCCATTCTCCGTTCAGCAGCCTGGAGTGCGGCGGTCGGACCGTGAGAGCTATCAACGACTCGTGCGCATCGGAAACTAACATGACTGTGGATCAGTAACATTTATCACTTACAAATATTAACGTAATAAAGTTGTGTTAAATAGACTCGGAAAAAGATTAACTATTAATGTAGAGATTCGACAAAGCATCGTATGGAGCCGCGTCGGCACCGCGCGCCCCTGCGTCACATCTTACGGACTAGGGAGATACAATGCATAGCTTTCCTTCTAGAACAAAGGAATTACGCAAATTTGGCTACACATATCACAAGTGAACGCTTACTGGCGACGACGTAATTAAGTATTTACAGATATAATTGAAATATTCCCTGTAGCGAGCGCGCGAGGCGCGGGGCCGCCTACTTGCGGCGCGCCGCGTGGTCGCCGGGGGCGCTGGGGTGCGCGGCGTGTGCTGCGTGCGCGGCAGGCGCGGCGTGCGCGGGGGGCGGCTGGCCAGCTCGCCGCGTGCGCAGGTTGTGCAGCAGCGCGCCCAGCTGGTGCACGTGCATGCGCGTCACGCTGGGGTCCCCGCTCGCTTCTAGCCACCTCAGGAATTTCTCGCCGTGCTCCAGGGCCTCCGCAGTCCCGGACTCCCACTCCCCGTTCGCCGGCTCGCACGGCCTTGTCTCCTCGCCGCCGGCTTGGCTCGTGTTGTTGAACAATAAGTTGTCCAAAACTATCCTGGCCTTGGTCTGGCTCCTGCACGTTTCTGCGCTTTTATCGGGAGTGGGCTCTTTATTCTCTGCTCCGACTTCAGGGCTCGGGATCGGTTCCGGCACACGAGGTTCAGGGACACGGGGTTCTGGCATACGGGGTTCTGGTACACGTGGTTCTATCACACGTGGTTCTGGCACTGGTTCTCGTATTTCGCCAGACTGTAAATGCGGTTGCGCCTGTATCGGGCTGGTGGAAGCGACGTGCTCCTCTTCCGTTTTACCTTTGGTTAGTTGTGAATACAGAATGTTCTCTGCGGTCTTGTCTTTTGGTACTTGTGATGCTGATTTGAGTTTATCCTCGGGCAGCGGTACAGCGCCTCCGAACTGTTTATAATATTGCCACAGCCACGAGTTTCTGTTGTAATCCAGATGCGAGTTTAAAGGAGGTGCTGGTGCTACTGGCTTCGGAGGTAGACTAGGTTCATTTGGTTTGCCGAGCTGCAAAGGGTGAGCGGTCGGCGTCTGTGCCGTCAGATCGAGCATTGCTTGTTGCGTTTTGAGCCAATACCACAGCGTGTCATCTACCGGTTGGCTCGCGCTCTGGGAACTGCTGTGGTGGCTGGATTTCGATCCGCTGTGTCGGTAAGGGTCCGAAGAGTGATGTGATTTGCTTCGATGTTTGCTCTCACTCATGCCGAGGACGCCGTTGTGCGCAGGCTTCGGGGAGCGCACCGAGCGGAGGGCGCGGCTGGCCGGTTGAGCCGAGAGGCCCGATAAGCCGGGATTAAGTTGAGCGAGGAGGGTCAGATTTGTAGCGATTTCGTTGAAACTGAGTCCGAGGTGTGAGTGCGTGAGGCTCGGCAGGTGCGCCAGCCCCGAGAGCGGGCTGATGGCGCTCATGGACACGCTCGCGCCGGGGTCGGGGCGGCGCTCGCGCGGCGCGCAGTGCTGCGTCGCGGGCTCCGGCCTCTTGGTCGTGAGCTCTACGGGCGCGTCGGCCGGCGGCGGGGCCGGGGGCACGCCGTGCGCCGCGCTCACCGGCGCCGACAGGTCCAGACCGCCCGCCGCCGGGGAGTGCGGCGCGACGGGGGACTCGGTGCGCGCGCGCTTGTCCGGCGGCTCGCCGTCGTTGCTCTTGTCGGTGTCGGGGGAGGAGAGGCGCGAGGTCATGTAGCGCAGCTTGTCCTCGTTCTTGCACCAGCCGCGCAGCGTGGACTCGGGCACGCCGATGTCGCGCGCGACCGACGCCTTCGACTCGCCGTCGTTCACGCGCTGGATCGCTTCGATCTTGTCGCTGGGGGTGAGCGCGCGCATCGGACGTTTGCCCTTCGTGGCCATTATGCCGGTATGGCCCTCCCGCAAACTGTAACAATACAAAACTACTTAATACTTATCTTAGTATAGATTAGTAATAATACATTCCAAATAAATTTTAACATTCATCTGAACTGTGTAAAGCATGTAAACAACATAATGGTCCGACGTACTAAATTATTCCATATAAAATATTAAATACGGAACGCATTAGAATTTTTTAATAATATTCAAGATTTTATTGGTCGCGTAAAAACTAAAAACTGCATTGCGCGACGTGATACATAAAAAATTACGAAACTGAGGTAGTCGAAGAAACGGCCAAGGTCGCGGTCCCGACTTCAAATGTGTGCTTGAATCGGACATTATTTTAAAAAAGGTTTAATTTTATAATGTAATAATGGGCAATAGAGCGAGTGGGCCTGCTATAGTGCGAGCGATAAAGTGTTTACGCGGGAAGTTATAAAGTTACGAAAAGATAAACAAAAAGAAGACATAAAATTATGACCTACGACAACAGTAAACGGCAAAAGTTGTCGGGTCGTTGGCACGGTGACCTTGCGAGCGCGCGCGCCCCGCTCGCCGCTAGATGGCGCTGCTCGGTGGACGCGCGCGAACACTCGCACAGACATTAATATATATACACGTATATTTATTAATAATCATTTTAATAACACCACAACAATTATTGCATCCGATTACATTTAATTGGAACTTTAAATTTTCGAGTGTTTAAAAACATTTTAGGGCAGTTTATTTATTATTTACGAAGCGAAGTGACTTAACTTTAAGATGAATTTAAGTGATACGCCGATAACAATCGCTGGTTAGGATAATATACACTGCACCAGTGATCGTCGTGAAATAACATCTTGTCTATTATTTATTGAATAATAACAGAAAACTTGACGACTAAACGTATTTTCACAATTAAACGAAATATATTTTCACAGATAATATTTTGAAATATTTTCAATAAGTATCGTTGATAATTGCTGAGTCGACAGTTATTTGTATAAAAAGTCGACTTAGCAGTGTAGAACCAGTAAATAACTAGCAGTTTGTTTCAGTAAGGATCTGTGGCTTTTTTTTCTCGTATACATTTTGTTTTATAGAGTTACGTGATTATTGCAGGTTAATAAAAATATTATGGATTAGACGGAGCTGTCTTTACAAATGCACATGCGACAAAGTTACATCCGCGCGATCTAAACGTTTCTATTTTGTCAGCGAGACTAGTTTTTTGAGCTGATAATTAGGTTTTTAGCCTAGACTTACTGATTTATATAAATTAAAAGTGAGACCAGAGAAAATTAGCATTGTAATATATCCATTTACATGGTTCTATTGGTTTAGGTTATTCTGTTTTACTTATTTTTTTGTTATATTGTTAAGATATTTTAAAACCTTCGTAAACTATATTCATAGTTATTGCTTTATAAAAAAGTTTAAATATTTTAGATGCTTAAAAGGTGAACGAATAACTAAGGTTTGTTATATACACTGTTACTTTTCAATTAATATTTCGTGTTAATCCGCTGTTAAGTTTTTTTCTGGGATATTATCTTATTTAAATATTACCGTACAGCTATGTAATGCAAAGTACGGGGTAAGTGTACTTACTCGTGTGCCGGTGTCACGTGCGCTGTGTTTACAATATTTGACAGTTCGGAAGTTTCGCGCCGCGCGAATAAATGCGCGGTGCGGCGGTGGCGGTCCGGGGCGCGCGCTCAGCACTTGGAACTGTTCACGGGCCGCGGGCGCGGGCGCGGGCTTCCACTCACTGTCACAACTCACTGGCGCGGTTCGGTTCGCGGCCGGCTCGAACTCGCGGAAACGTGCGTCGCGGGGAGCGCGAGGCGACTGTGTGCCGTTCGGTGATAAGGCCGCCCGGCCCGCGGCCCGCCGGCCGGCCGCGCCTCTCCTTTGTGTCCGTCCGACGCGGTCCCCCCCGCCCCGCCCCGCCGCGCACACACCCTCACCCGCACCGCCCGTCGCCGCGTCCCGCTCGCGCTACACCGGCCCGCGCGTCCCCCGCACCGCCCCGAAGCGCGCTCGCGCTCCCCCCCGCCGCCCCGACGCGCGCGCTCCCCCCGACGACACCGCGAGCGCTCCCCCCGCCGACCCCACGCTCGCTCCCCCCGCCGTCCCCTCTCGAACGGCCTATCCCCCGCGCGTTATTAACGTAATTAATTCCGAACGCATCGACTTTCTACCGATCTCAAAAACTGCATCCAAGTTCGCCCACCGCAGCCGCCGTTGAACTTCCGACGTCTCCTAAACTTTGTTCGCGTGTCGTCTGTTTCTCGCGGCGGCTGTGACGCGACGTAATAAAAATTTTCGTAAATAAATGATGTGTTATTATCATGCGGGCGCTACGTAAGCGTAGCGTCTGCGCTACGTTTGTAAACAATCCGTAGAAAGTTGTTGAACCTGTAATTGCCGCAATAAATTGTCGGCCGTTCGTCGGGCGCACATTCAACTTTGTTTGAAAATTTTATTCGCTTCAACTTTGAAATTTCCTCGAACTTGAAATTGTCGCGTGTTGTGTAATCTTCTTTGTTTATATATTGTGTGTTTCACGATTTAAACGTTGGCGATTTAAACAAAGTTTACATTGAAAAAATCTGTTGAGTTAACGTTTCTTAATCACTTAATCTTAACGGAAGTCACAAAGTTTTTTCTTAAATACCTGTATTTTATGTTTAAAAGTACATATTGTTTCTGTAACAATAGCTTTATAGGAATCTTTTGAATATGTTTATAGTTGTGTAAACTGGATTTTGGTTACTATTAAAGTAATCTGTTGTACTAGGAACTGAGGCGATGTGCGCTCGTTGCAGATTATCATAATCATCATCATCATTACTTCCGTCTATTGTTGTCCTTTGGTGAACATGAGCCTCCCTAATGGATTATCAGCATGATTAGTGAAAAAGAAAGAATTATGTTTATGTTGCCACACGATTAAATTCTTGATCGTATTTTTCTTTTACTTAACAAACTTGTTGCTTTTTTTCATTTGGTTAAAAATAATCCTGCAACAGATTAGTGCGTTGTAAATAATGTAAAATTTAGATAGTATTAAGAGCCTGTATAAGTTACTTAACTTAATTTAGGTTTTTCATGAAAGCAGTTATAATTGGTTACAGTTACAAACGGTCGTAAGAAACTGAGTAGTTGCGAGTGCAGTCTTTGCTCGGAAGCAAGTATTGCAGTGCGAGGAAAATTAACACTTACCCTGGTCTCCGAGAAGGATATTAAGCTCCAATCTAAATTCTAGTCTTCAGGTCGTAACCTACTTGGTTGATGTGAATACATATAATATCATGTTTATATACGTATATAGCTATGGATTATGTTTCCATTTCGCTTACGATAACGTTTGCATTCATTTCCTCTCATATCATCATCATTGTACATATGCTACTGTCATAGGCCTTTCCAATTTCAATGTCCTCATCTGTTCTTCTGCTTCCTTTATCTAGTTACATTTAAAATCTGTCTGTTATACTGTTACTTTGACTTGAATCTAAGAGCTGTGATGATTAGAAATGAAATTATGATTATTATATAGAAATACTTCTAACGCTTTCGTTAGAAGTGTTTTTAGATTTATGTCCAACAGTCATAGTTGTTTAGTATTCAAAAATTCATATAGTTTCTGTACGAATTAGTGAAGAGATTGTAATAATCATTATGTATCTCGAAAAAACTTATTTACTAAGATGTTTAAATATTAGTTTAGTAGTAAAATTTCCACGTTTCTAAAGTAAAATCTGTCGGAGAATGTACGAGTGAGGTCGCGTCCCTCAGCCTGGAGGCAGTGTCGAAGAGGAGGAACGGATTCACGATTAACGAGATGGGCAGTTCACAGTATTTCACTTCGTATAATGAACAATCGATTCCAAAAACAATGGCTCTGGGAAAACATTCGCGAAACGTTTGAAGCATTAAAATCGCTACTTGAAATAATCGGAACCATTTCAATTGTGATTTTCCTATAACACGTGGGCGAGGTTCGTATGAACTTTATCACGTGGATGGAGAACCTCGTGATGGAATAACCATTCCGGGAATAACGCATGCTCCAGAAACGATTAATATTAACAACTTATAAGATTGTTCACTGGTGCCTGTTACGTGAATCGTCGGTGCCATTATAGATTGTGGGCACTGTTTTGATGAATCTAACATATTAGTTAATACTGCTTCATGTAATTTCGGTTTAAGTAATAATACATTAGAAAGAGATCGCTTATGTACAACTTTAACTGTAGATGACTTATCAAGAGCCATTCATTTGTCAGATCTTAATAATAATACTTTATCTGAATCTGTCGTTTCTGTTAAAAGATTTTTGGGCTCAAGTTTTGCGTTTGGTTAGTTTTTGGGTTAACGAGTGGTTAAGCTTGTTTTTTGTGTTACCAGAGGCTACAGCCGCTTCTCGTTAATTCTCTCGACGCCAGCTTTGAGTAATGGCTGCCCGGGTTGGCACACGCCGCGCCATCTACATGCGCCCGATGTACTTTATTTGTCATATTGATACACGAATGTTTGTACTACCCTTTGAACTTATATAACCTTGTTCACTTGGAGCTGCATCTAATTCTTCAAGCAGTGCTTAATATAAGATCTTATCTAAAGGTCTCTCTTGTTACTGTCAAAAGAGACTTATCGTTATAAGCAGCAAAAGAGACTTATTTTCCGTTAATTATTTAATGTATCACGTCAATAAAATCTAGATTTGTTTCATTGGAAACAATACGAACAGTTTTCGCTTTTTAACACTGAACTATCAGAAGACACGACGATTTTTTTTTTTTTTTTTTTATCTCAAAAACGAGTCGCTTTCTAGAAAATCCTTTCTACTCAATTCTGTAAAGATTTTCACTTAATAATGAGTTGATATCTAATAATAAAGTTTTACTTTGTATCGGTGAACAATATTTTTACTGTAATTTCGTAAGTCTGTATCTGATTACATCGGAAATAAAACGGGTTTTACACCAGAATCGAAACTATCGCATTTGTGATTTGATTGGTAAATGATCTTTATGTATAAATAATCGGAAGAAGTGATTTTGATTATTTTAATTCGGTTCATATGAAAATTAGGATACAACTTAGTGTCATTGTATTTTTTAGTTTACGCTTAGACTGTGACTGTGACGCTGTATACGCTTTTGGAAAGGAAAGGATGACTTTTTTTTGTTTAAGTCGAGATTGTGTCCTTATGCCCTGTAACCATTAAGGGGGGTGTCGGTAAACAAGCATTTAGTATGCGATAACAATGACGCAGCCTCCCGTCTCCTCGCGTCTGCTGTACCCTCGGGCGAAGCTCTCCGATGGTGAAACTTTCAACTCGCTCACAAAAGGTCCCAACTGGTTACGAGACACGAATTTTACTAGCTGAGACGGCGTAGAAATTGTTAAATTATAACCTAATCCGTACAGTAAAGCTGTTTAAATATTTTTATTAATTATTACACATGATTAAGATAGCTCGTGGCAATTAAATGATGTTCGTAATGACGTCACAGGTTTGTTTATTCGAATGCGTTTAGGGTAGGCGCAGAATAAATATTGTTCCGTTCGCAAATGTTTATTTCGTACTTCAATTGCTCAGCGTCGCGATGTTATCTGATGCTAAGGCTTTGGAGTGGTCAATAAAATTCTCGAGTAGTTTTTTTATCATCATCGTTACTATCAGCCGTATATAGGCCTCCAAGGATGTCGGGACCGGTCCATCGTTCAGCTTCCCGCGACTTGACGGCATTCCGTTTCCCATTTTTTTTTTAATTGTTAATACTCAAAACGCGTTATAGACATTCAATATTGTGTTGTAATGGTGTCGGTATGGATATAGTGTGCTATGGTCTCGGTGAAGTGTTGCGGTTGTGAATGTTGGAAGGTATCGAGGTGGGTATGGCGTGCGGGTTTAGGCACGGCCGTAGGTAGCTGGAGGCTAGCGGGCCGTAGGTATGTTTTTGCCAAGTCGAGGCCACACAAAGGCCCTCGCCGGGCCGCGCCGGGCCGCGCCGCGCCGCGATTTACGACGCGTCGCCCGCACTGTATTTCGGGCATTGGCGATGTGACCGGAGTAACGAATATATACAGATGCGCTGTATTATATTATTATTAAATTTTAATTTTCATTAAGTGAAGTGTTCTTTTGGTTTTTTTGTATTTATCGCCAAAGTTCTTAGTCATACTATCACTTAATGGGGGTGGTTTAAAATAATGACATGTTTGTAATTAATAAATAGGTTGTAAGACTGTCGTTTATAAGTTATAGTATTATTTGTGTATGTGTTGTATGTGAAGGAAGTTTTATTTGGTTGCCGTATCCGTAGCGGATCGCTTCGCGGCTCCGGGCGCACGTTCTCTAGTGATTTTGTTATCGGCGGCGCGGCGGCACCCCCCGGCGACATCCGACGCCGCGCGCCATTACCCCGCGCCGCGCGCCGCCCCGCGCACACCCGCGCACACCCGCCGCCACCCGCCGCGCGCCCGCACCGCCCGCTCATTAGCCCGATGGCTCGAGACCGGCTGCACTCGGCGACGCCGCGACTTGAATTTTTAGACACGTTCACTATATACACATAGATAGTTGTATGTGTGTCTCGTGTATATATATATACATCGTATCTATGTGAGCAGATGAGTGTGCAAAGTGCACGCAACGCGGACACGGGGGCCCAAAGCAAACGCGGCCGTGTCGCTCACCCCTCGGTAACCACTTTCTAAAACAAAGAGCGAGCTCAAATTTGTTGTCGGTGGAAGTTTGATGACGTCATTGGGTTACGCTAATGCCGCGGGTTCAAAGCTCAGTGCGCGGGCGCACGGGGTCCTGCTTATACCGCCACTTACTTATATATACTTAGCTCTCTTCAACTGAAGCTCTTAAATACCTCAATGTTAACGAACATTAAGATAAATTTATTGTATTGAACACAGTAAAGAATTTTGATAGGAAACTTTATTGTTTATTAGTGCTTAAAGTTAATTTTAATTATAGCTTAACTATTCTGTGTCGGAGAGGCGCGGATGCGAACTGAATGTCGTTCCGTTTTTGAGGACATGCGACATTCACCAGCCCGCATTTCGTGAGCGTGGTGCTTAAATGGCCTCGGCTCGTCGAAAAGACGGCGCCAAGTCCCAGTAGTGGGAATAAGGCTATTAATATTTGAAAACAAGTATAATGTTAAATCACTATTGATTTATATAACTAGACTAGAGAGTGACGTGCTGGAGAAGCGGGACTTAACATGTACCGACTAGTCTTCGGTGGGTTCATGAATTTAAAGGAAAAAGCTTTTGAAATTTGTATCTTGGTAAAGCATTACTAAAGTTCTTGGTGTTTTCTTTGGTTTTATAAAATTACAAAAACATTAGGATTCAGTTCAATAAGTGACAGCGCCGTCTTTTGTATTGGTGGCGGGTCGCCGACTGTCCGTGCACGACTAGACGCACGCCGATATCACCTTTATATGTATGTGCATTAAGATTAAATTACTATGACAGCTTTGGTCAAAACAACGGAATTAGTTTCTCTCTATAACACTGAGGTTACTCTCGCTAACGTCGCGTTTGAGTAAGCGGCGATCATTTACCAACTGCAGTTCAATTAACGCATAATACACTTTGTGTTGATAGGAATAAGATTTATTTTTAAATAACGCATGTATGTAGCAAAATACAAAAAAAAACGGTCTTCAATTGATTTTTCCGCAAACGGACGCGAGTAGGGGGGGCCACCTGAAAGACAGCATCGGGATCCGGTCCGCGGTCGCTGGGGTAAGAGCAGGCAGGAGCCGTGACCAGTTCCAACTCCATTGTTCCAACTGACAAATTTAGGGCGCCGAGGTGAAAGTGCACGTGTGTTAGCGCGCGAATGTGCAACGCATTGTCAGCCGGAGAAAGCGCGGCCATTTGCTGAAACACGTTCCCACTAATCACTCCATAGAGCATCGCAGACGCGAGGATGAACTCAGTATACTAACACAGTACACGCTTTGATAACTAAGTTATAATATTACAATTAGAAAATCAAGTTAAAAACACCGTTTCAATAATTAATCAGCAGTGGAAACTTACAGCGTTGCGCTCTCAGTTTAATTGTTATCGCGAGCCGCGAGTGCATCAGGGCCGCCGGTCCGCGGCAGATAACGGCCCAACCCTGCAACCTTCACGAGCACCCACCGAGCACCACGATGTGCTATTATTCACCTTACAGTTGAAGCGTACGATTGGTATTCAATCGGCGGCCCGGCCGGAGCCCGGTGACGTCAGCGGACGCGGCCGAAGACAATCGCGATCGCAGATAACTACCGCGGGAAGTTGTCGGGGGACGTAACCGTAAGTAAAGGACGTCAAGGGACTGTAGTTAAGTTACGAACTAAGTAACACGTGAATACCGATATGCGAAACCAGGATGCGATGGTGGTCGATGTGTAAAGGCCGTTAACTGCATTTTGCGTATGGCCGCTGCATTTAGATGCAGTTACCGTTACTTAGGTAAATGCCGCTACAATTTGCCAACCCCTATTAGAAACATTAATCTTCAAAATTCACTACAAAAACCATCTTTTTAAACAAAAACTGTGTGTTTAGTAGCTAACAATATATATAACACGAAAACTGTTTTGTTTGTGATTTTGATATTTATCACTAAGTACTATTTTAATTTGTGTATAATATTTTCTTTATTTTTATTTTGTGTTAGAATAGTTGCTGAATTGTTTGTAATTTATTTATTTTTTAAAGTAGTATTTTTCTCTGAAGCATTACAGTTGAATCTGTGTTTTCAGTAAATTATTAAGACACTACTTTCATTAGTAGTTATATATAATAATGAAAATAACCTTATGTTTAAAACTACATCATTATTTGACATTTTTTTTAAATAGTAAATATGTCCAATATTCTATGATTTTATAGTTTTCATATTTTTTTCAGTTTATATATAATGTAATAATTATATTAATAGTGTATGTATTTAGTTATTTTTTCGTTATCATACATAGATAGTAGCTTAACTCCATGATTAGTATTTGCAATTTCATGCTGCACCGGCTTTCAATGGGCTGATATCAAAAACGTTTAAACACTAACATTTCACCTTTTGTTTGTTTAATGTATCATGGAAACTTATTGTTGTGCTCGTATACATTTCATCGATGAATGGCTTTCCTTCGGTGTGTATATATATATTTTTTGTTTGCATCGTACGCCCTGTCATTATGTACACAATGCAAATGAGTGCATTTAGCATTGAGAAAAATGTAGTCCGAGCTTAGCGGTAAGCGCGCAATTCTCGGAAATGGTGGGCATATTATGTTTTTAAGGTCAGCATAGCGAAATGACGCCGTGCTGATGTTCGTGCACCGACGAGACGGTCACAGATAACCTAACACACGACAAAAATACTAACCAATTTTTTTTTCTTTACAATAGGCTGAAACTTGAACTAGTTAACGACATTAAAACAACAAAAAAAAAAAAACTATATAAAATAATGGCGGAATGTCAATGCTGTCAATTTCTTATTTTTAAAATTATATTTGTGTCGTTAAAAATATATACTAATTATCTTTATTTTGTGTTAAAAGAAATTTAAAGTATATATTAGGTTATAATTTAATTTGTAAATACGTACCTCCATCTTAAGATTGTTATACTTGTAAAAAGAACTACATGATTATTTTAACAAATAAAACATTACTATCACAACATAAACATAACTAACAAATATTATCGCTAGATCTAGTAATTTCTTCAAAACAAACGAGTATATATATTAAAATCCAAATTTAAATACAGTAAATATAAAACATATGGTTTAAGGGTTGTGATGTATTAAAGTCCGCGTTAATTGCAACATCAATTTTATGTACGTTATATATGTATAAAGTTTTAATGAAATGCAAAAACGAACTGCAAATGCGCAAACTGGTATATAATAACCAGTTTTAAATACTGCGTATGCACTGATTTAATTTTTTTTCCTCATCACGTTAAAGTAAGTAAAATCAAGGTTAAAAATAAAATATATTCCATACAATGTCAAGTTTTTCCAGATTATGTTTAGGTTAGTTAAGTTAGAGTTAAAGATTATCATAGTTTTATTGTAAGGAGTATAAATAAGTATGTAATAATAATTCCATTACAATATTTATTTTTAGCAATATAATGTTTTATGAATCGAAATATAATTCTTTGATTCCAAATCGAAAGTAAGAGATTTATGAGTCTTTATGTTCATTATTTATAGATATTTGATTGTGATATATAATTTACTTTAATTAATTCTGAACATTGTTTGAAACGAATCAAAATGTTATTCAGTCAAATAATACAAATTATTTGAGTAACAGTCGGGGCCTTATCCCGCGGGTATCTTTGCCCGTTGCGGAGTTTGAAAGAAGTTATCTTGCATGGCGGCCAGTGAAGGGTTTGTCGCATAAAAAAGGCGCGCATTCGCGGCGGCGACGTTCGCAACAAAAGTCAGTGCAGCTTTCCGCTTTTACAATTATTACACGGACGACAAAAAGACGTTACTGCGGGCCCGCCATTGTCCCGCGACGTGACGCCCGTGGTACATTTTTATTAGACGCTTGTTCTTATATTTCCCGAAGTGAAACAATAGCCTCTGCGGAAGGGTCACTGGTACTTTAAATGGCCGCTCCGTGAATATTATTTGGAGCGAAAAAAAAAGGCTTAGAACGGCATCTGTCGCCATTCATGCATCTCGTGTTACTTTCGTGGGGAAGTAATAGTTGTCGTGCAATCGCTTGAGAAACTTCTGGATGTTTAGCATGTAAATAATTCCACGCTATCATATATATTTATAAGATAATCATAATCGCTTGCCACGAATGGTAACAATTGAAAGTACCATTAGTTAAGATGTTAAAAATGAAATTTTTAACAATTATAACATTTTGTTTTTACAATTATTTGCCAGTGAAATTTACTATCGAAATTGATTCTGTACTTTTCGAGATTAATTGAAATGAATAGACAAACATCTTTAAGGTTTGATATTTTGATTTTGAAAACTAACCATGCCAATTTCATTTATTTGTTATTATAGTACTGATTTTGATGTTTTTGTTCAGTATAATAATAATTGATTTTACATTATGCCAATCGTAAGTTCATACGTATGCCACACCCTTAGTTGGTTAGCGGTAACCCATCCATCGTAAACATTATAAAGTTATCATCATCATAAAATTATCATACATAAATTGAAATGTTGTTTTGTTTCAACGTTTAGCTAAGCGCTTTTGATATGTTTTAATTAGCGTAAACAGAGTGTAGAGAGTGAGAGTGAGAGGGAGGGAGTGCCGGTGCAACAGGTGCTCGTAGCGAGGTATTAAAACTTTGTTATGTAAATTTTGTAAACGGCAAATAGCTCGACGCTAAAGTATCCCTTTCATTGAACTGAATAGTTTTAACTTGTAATTGTAGCTATTAAACGAAAGCAATTTAACTTCATAACTAACATGATTTAATGCTGTTCATTTGTATAAAGTACATATAATAAAGACGATGAATGCCATCCAAAATACTTTAAGTCTCTTTAATTTATAGAATATAGCGATGCTGTTATGGCGTCTGATTTACAATAGGAGGTTAACAGCCAGGAGAGTCCATACCTTACTTATGGTGAAGAGAATTTATGAAAAGTAATCAGTTGATGGTGTGGCCGTGGTGACCGTTACATCACTAGATTGAAAGCTATTTGTTATACTTATAAAACTCATCATCATCATGGGTTGCTTTCTTTAGACTGGAGTTTGGCGGTAAGATTGAGAAAACTTTTTATAGTCTTCGGCTATTCTTTTTAACTGATAGTATAGATATTATAAACCTGGTCCATTCTTTATTGTAGTCAAACCATTTCTTACTCTGTCTACAGGGATCAACCTTGGGAACTTTTAAAAGGATCCTCTTTGGAGGTGTCCAAAAATTCCATCTTACTCTGTATGATGGTTGTCATCAGCTCAAGTTTGCAGCTAGCTTTATCGAAAGCCTGAGCATTAGAGACGAACTGCTTTCACATAATAATATTGTAAGGATATAAACATTAGAATTCTTAATATATTTACTAATGGAACTTGGAGTTTTAGCTCATAATGTGCAAGTCAATACCGTGCTGGTCAAATGTGAAATGAAAGGAAAGTTCTTCTTATTATATGTCAGTTTCTTCCACCGGAAGCTCAGTGGTGTCAATGTCAAGCCAGTTGTCAGTATCAGTCAGACAGTTGAATCAGTTTTTTCTGTAATGAAGATTGGAGTTAAAACATATATCTATAATCTATATGTCGTATAGAATAATACGCTTTTCTAGATATAGCTATAGTATTACAGTTATATCGTTTTTAAATACTTTCGTCGAGTACGAGTCGCGTGATTTTTTTTTAATTTTCACCTGAAATGTTTTGGTACGCTTTGAAACTATGCCGGTTGTGATTGTATAAAAAATCATTAATTGTCAAATAGTTACACTGAATAACTCGAATTCGTTATTCGACTATTGTAGTGTAGGTCAACAGTAAATATGTTAGTACCTTGAAAATATAGCAATAAAATTAAGCACCATATTTCGTGTATACTTATAGTTGTAATTACAGTGCCAGTTAGGATGATATTCACTGCATCGTATTATGCGCGTCTCGTAACTCCGGCAACAGAGATATATGATCCATATTATTGAATAGTTTATTGTTTGACCGTTGTAATAGTGAGAAGTATTAAAAATATTTCCGGCATGTATAAAACTAGTCGTGTAGTAAAATGTATTTCTGGGAATCATCACAATCGTCATTCCTTGTTATCGTATCTTCGGAAACAAAAGTCGCCACCGAATTCCCGGCTGACTCGGCTTAACCGTAATAAGTGTAATGAGCGCGAACAATGCCCGGGTAGCGAGCGAGTGAGCGGGTGAGCGGGTGAGCGGGTGAGCGGGTGAGCGGGTGAGCGGGCGTCCTATTCAATTAGTTTTTTCGCGGCGCAGATAATGATTTAGAGCGGTGGAGCCGGGCGGTGCTGGCGGCGCGCGGGTAATCGCGGACGGCCATCTTTTCCCGGAAACCGACAATGGCGCGAAAGCGCGCCCGCGGCGTCCCGCCCCGCCCTTTGTTTGGCTCCCTCTAATAATAATGTACTTTCGGTGTACTGCGGGACATCGGGCGCCCTGATGCACTGCCGCGTTGTACTCATTGTCGCTCACGCAGATGCGGCACTAAAACAAAATACAACGAAATATTTTTATTGTGTTAACGAACTATTCAGTTTATGGGAGTGAAGCTTCGTGGAATGTCATTGTGTATTTAGTTTCACTTATTAATGCACACCGCCACAGTAAATTACTATGGTCTTGAAGATGTAATAGCTAGTGAAATTATTAGTAATGAAACTGGCGACCATCACAATAAAATCTAACTGATGTTTTGTTATATATAATAAAGTGTAATTTCAGTTGTATTCAAATAAAACATAAGCTGCATGATAAATTCTGAATTGTAGATTCAGAAGCGTCCCCGACTTTGGCAAACGTGCGTCAGGTGTGAGTACTTGGAGTAATGCCAAAGTTTTTTTCTGCACTTTCTTGTAATGCCTTTTTAAAGAAGTGTTCTTCTTCTGCCGATATTATAAATAGAATGGATTATTTATTCGTTACCATCATGATTTTTTGGGTTTGGTAGTGATAATCTTACAATACTTACGCGTTACATCTGAATGTAACAGTTCTTTAATATATTTTTATAGATGTTTCTCTTTAACACGAAGAGTATTTTTGTGTTGCACTGAAAAATATTTAACTAAATCACACAGTTACAGATAAGCCGTTAGATTTAAGAAATTGATACCTACGTTCTGTTTGCTGTTTGTCTAACAGGAAACAATTTGTCTCCATAATCACATTTGGCGAATGCAAAAGTATTTTTTTTTTCATTATTTGTTTTAAAGACGGCTCGCGCTCTGTTATTAAGGTCCAAACGTGATTTGGTGATTTGGCTCATAAATTACGGCATCCCGGCCGGACCAGGGGTTTTTTGCGAATTATAATGGCATTTCGGCATTCGTTTATCCTTCTAATACGTGAATATGAAACTGTTGTAGTTAAATAAGTATTAGGAAGAGATCAAGTAGATTCAACATGATTTTTATTACTTTTAGTAAAATGTATATTGAATCTATTTTTGTTTCGTTTATTTCCTTAATAATGATAACAATGCTTTATCTTCTAAGTCGTATTTCCTCATGACTGAGGGTCGTGGTCATCATGTTTTTATTGAAACACACGACGACTCTCTTGGCAGTTATAATAGAGTGGTTTGCCATTGCCTTCTTCATTTCACATACTAGTGCGACCACGGATGGTCATCACATAGATATGCAGGTTTCCTCACGATGTTTTCCTTCACCGTCAAAGCACGTGATATTAGTTGCAATGCTTTATAGAATATCTTAAAATCTTATTTAAACTATTTGTAAGGTACGTTTATATACAATTTATCTTTGGGGTAGTATGGAGACGGTCGTTTTAAAAAAACTTTTGGAGTGGGTAGATCTCAAAAATTTGCTCTTATGAAATATTTCATCAACGTCCAAATTTCATCGTCACAGAAATTTTAGTGATTTGTAAAGATGTATGGATAGAGTGCATGACTTCGTTGGTGTCTTGTACGGTAATCTGTTGTTGTTGGCAATGTACCACCGCAGCTCCTATTTCAACCGCCAAATAGTAGTGTGCAAACATTACTGTGTTCCGGTTTGAAGGGCGCTGTACCTAGTATAATTACTGGGGTAACGAGACTTAACACCTTATGTCTCAGGCGACGAGCGCAATGTGGTGCAGTGTGTACCATCTTAACTAGCACCACGTTGTCATGGGCAAGCGTATCACTTACCATCAGGTGAACGTCTTGCTCGTCTCGTCGCAAAGTAGTATAAAAAAAAAAAATCCTAGCCACAGTTTAGATTTAATTTGAATGACATAAAATTATATATGAATTATAGATGTTTGGATTCTATATAAAGAACTTGAGCTTCTTGTTAATAAATATATTGATATCGAAAAAAACAGACTTTGTGGACGTACGTCAATCTCTGAACTTGTCCAATATGGTGGAGTATATGTACAATTCTCAGTTGTGTGAAAATGAATTGGGATATGGAGCTGTTCTAATGTAATTTTACAATCAGGATACATGCTTGTGTGGTCGGTATATGTTATAAAAAGAAATGTGGGCATGCGCATGTAGCATGTGCGCGTGCGCATCGAATCGCGCGTTCATAGATCGGAGCGTGTCGTCCGACCCGCGCGCAGCACGACTCCGTCTAATAATGGAACACGCTTCCTGGTGCACTATGCTGTCACCGCGCAAGCCCATGCCGTCTACATTATTTAAATTTCTATCCTCGCACTATGCTTTATATACTCCCGGACACATCTATCGGCCCACCACCCAGTGTTTAAAGTTTCGACGGTGTCTAGTTAAAAATAAATGTTAGGTGGAGCAAAAAGTTTTAATGCAGTTTTAAAGCAAATTTATTGGGCAACCCCTATGTATGTTTTGTTTTTTATTTTTTTGTAATTTCGAATCGATTTGGCCGGCAGAAGTGCTACAGCTTGGGCGACAATTTCAGGCAGAGTATCCATATTTTTTGGTCAAAACTTGCTCTAAGTTTAGATTTTCCTTTTTATGGAACCAGTAAACATCGGAAACATTAAAAAAAAAATCCAACTTGTGCGAAATAAAAAAGTTTTCTCCATTCCCGGGTCATTGAAAACAATGAACAGACTCGAATTTTCGTTTTTTTTTCATAATCCTGAATTCGAAATAAAAAAAAAACATACATAAAGGTTGACCAAAAAATCAGCTCTAAAACTGTATTTAGACTTATTGCTCCACCTAACATTTATTTTTAGCTAGGCACCGTTAAAACTTTAAACATTAGGTCGGCCGATAGATATGTTCGGGAGTGTATATAACTTTCATGTCGTCTAAGGAAAAATCTAATTTATTCAATATACTTTAAAACCAAAAATTTCATCAGTCACTTCTAAAGTATAACATCGGTATTGGAAGGTTTGCATCCTTATCAAAATGATTTCTGGTGTTGTCTATTATTTCTACAACAAAGCGATTAGACGAGCTGAACGTTCACTTGATAGCAAGCTCATTCTGCTCTTTACCTTGGTGATTCAAGATAAAAAACTGACCCTTTTGGTTACGTCTGTGGTAGTGGTCATCAAATAGTCCACACCTTTCTATTGTCGCTCGGATCTGGTTGGTTCACTTCATGGTCACACTTTCCACCTTTCCCTGTACGACTAACCGCTTGGTCACACCATTCCGTCTACACATGACCGAAACATTTGCGGATCAATAGAAAATGGATAGGTGTTCTTAGTACATCGAGGCTTGATTTAGATTTGCAATATATTCATCGAGATGTTTAAGATATTGCTTAAAAAAAATTATCTACGATTTCTAATTTGTAATAGATCTCTCTGTGCATTGTTTAGCGCTGCCGTGTTGTGATTGTGATAGGTTGAGTGATAAGGTAACATTTGTTCGATTGTGTTCGTTGGACAAACACTGGGCCCTGGTGAATCATCAAACAAAAGGCCCTGTGGGAAGTGCGCCGCACGCGAAAGGGTACAGCGCGTAGCTCGACGCCCTTACGTGTACGTATTAAACAAAACTCAACTTTATTTCAAGTGCAATAAGACTGCTTATCCAATAATACGCGACTGTTTTTTTTTTAAACAGCCAAATTGTCAAAAAAGTAAAATATCCATGCTGCCTATGTTTTACAGGTTGGTTCGCGATTTATTTTTAAAAAATTAAAAAAAATACAAATGCGATGATGATTTTTTTTTATCGATGTTGAGAGATTTGGGGTTAGATGGAGTGATCGGTGGTGATGATGAAGTGTGCCCGGCAAGTGTACTCTCGCACGCGGACAGATGGAGCACGGCAACGCTTTTATGATTCTCATAATATATTATTTAGTGATAATCGTAAGTAGGTAAAGTTCTGTTATGTGTTTGTGCGCGGCTGCGCGGCGCGCGTGTAACAGTAAATCGAGTGCGCCTGCGCGCTAAAACCTGTCAGCGCGCTGTAATTGCCAAGACGCGGGCGCAGGCCGCGGCGACGGCGTCGGCGCAGGTAGTGCTAGAGCAACCATATCTTCCATACTTTAAGGATACTATTTAAAGTATTTTTTTATTATACTCTCTTCTAAGTCGTATTTCCTCATGACTGAGGGTCGTGGTCATCATGTTTCTAATAAAACACACGATGACTTTCTTGGCAGTTATAATGGAGTGGTTTGCCATTGCCTTCTCCATTTCACATACTAGTGCGAGCACGGATGGTCATGACGTAGATATGCAGGTTTCCTCACGATGTTTTCTTTCACCGTCAAAGCGCGTGATATTAGTTGGTGTTATACTAACTGCACATAAATTGAAAAATTCATTGGTGCAGGCCGGATTCGAACCCGGTACCTTCGCATTGGAAGGCTTATTTTTTATTATACATATTTTCTAATTTTACATCAGGTTTCCTTTTAGTCTATATCACCTCTATCTCTTAGATGCGCCGACTTAAATACTCCGTAATGCTTGTAACTTTTAAACTGGAAGAAGTACATGGACACTCTTTCAGGATAAAATGTAGTACAGGATAAGGAGATGAGAAATTCGAAATAAATAGTTTATAACTCTTCCGGTTAAGGAGATATGAACAATCAACGTTAGCACTGCGGAAATGGTGGAAAAATCAAAAAAGACATTTCACTGAGAATCGAACTCATTGACTTAAAGCATGAAAATTAGCCGCTAGACCGGTCTGTCACATTTTAATCTTATAAGGTAATAGCGACACGGATAATAAGACGCTTGCGCAGTCGTTCCGTTTGTTATCTTCTGTATCGTTTGTAATATCCTAAGAAATTCTTTATCCAAAATTGTATTTACTAGTTGTTTTTTATTAATGACAAGTCCGCGGGATTTGTCCTGTGATTGTGCGTGATGGTGCAGCACTAGGCGGCGGGATAATGAGTGAGCAGGTAGGTAGGTAGGTGCGTGTAGCTACGGGCGCGGCTAGCCAGCTCCGGCGGCGTCAGCGGCGTGTCTCTTAAACGCCTTAATGATAACGAATTATCTTCCGTCTCGTTTGTTGTTTCAGCTGTTTGTGTGCACGAAATGCTTCGGCGTTTTGTGTCCTTATCGATCTACAACATTTACTTCCAGAAAAGACGGGTCAGGTTTGTTTTAATGTCGTGACGTCATCGACATCCGTAAACTTATCGTTAAAACAAGTTGTATATAAGTAACAGCTTCCAGTAACAGTGAAACGGTGACGCTTTAGTTTGTGAGGCGCTGTGCGTTTCGAAGGCGCGAGTTCGATCCCCATTGAGTTTGGGCTGCTTTATGGATAAACAGTGTCGCCAGTATCCGTTTGAAAGTGTTCATTAGGTTTATAATATAATAAACCACTTTAAAGCTGAGATGAGTTGAATTGTGACATTAAGAGAGTAGACGAGAAGATTGTGTGTCCTCTGCCGGTATATAAATGAAATATTGAGTATATCTGCTGTTTTCACACGACCGTTGTACTCTCTATCCAATTAGTGATTACACGATTGCATAGCGCTATAAACACAAATTGGGCTTGACCGTACCGAAGCCTGATATCTGTGATCTTCCTGAAGCCGTAAAAACTCTTCCCGCCATTTTTTTTTTCCGCGCGGCGTGCGGTTTCCGAAGTGGCCTCGCTCGGGATCTTTATTAAAGCGGCCGGTCGTGTCGCGGAACTCTGCGCTCGTAAGTAATTACCGCGGCGCTCGCTCTGCACCCTCCCCCGCCTCGCCCCGCACCGCGGCGCGCCCCGTCACCACCCCGCCCGCCCGCCGCCCCGCCCGCGTGTATCTGTGTCGCGCCGCTAATGGCCCCGCAGGGTTGCCACTTCCCCGTATATTACGTCCGATTTCTACATATAAAAAAATTATTCTCCAATTTTTTTTATGTTGCAGTAGATTCTGTTGCATTAATGATATTGTTATGTAATCTTTCAATTGAACGCAAATATCTTGTTCCGCGTCGCGGAATGTAGCGGCATTCGGTGCTGTGACGAATCGCGATGTCCGCCAATAAAAATGTGACTAGTTAGGATGATGTACATAGCAAAGTAAAGTGCCCGTCGCCGCGAGACTGAATGTTATGTTATTTCATATGTGAACCACAGCAGAGTGCATGTTAATAAATGTTTGAAGAGTGTCACGGCAACCCTGCGCCCGCGATGGCGGCGATCGCCGGTGACGGCCGCGTAAATGCGTAAATGTAAATGCGCTGCGCCTCGCCATCCGGTCGCGCCGCCGCGCGCCGCCGCGCCTCGCCGCGCTCCGCTATAATTTAGGCGCGCCCGTCCGCTTGCTTCTCCGACCGCCGGCCGCCGGGCGAAGGCAGGCGGCGGATGAGTCCAAAGCGCACCGGCTCCGTTAACATAAAATTAAAATTTATAATTAATATTTACAGCGACAATTATCCGTTACGCTCTCAGGTTAAGGTCAAGGTTTTTAAAGTTATATATTTTTTCTTTTAATTGTATGCAAATAATGCTTAAGATGTTTTTTAACAATACAATTCTTGTACCTCATAACATATTATAAAGCAGCGTACATTAAGATAAACATAACAGCTAAGGGATTTGATTTTCCATTTATAAATATTTTTGAAGTACATGAAAAATACTACACTGATTTATAAACAAAAATCGTTAAATTATTGAAAATTATTACCAAGCTCTTAGGCACGATGCGCCACTACAGTGTCTCACTGTAGTAAAATAATTAGGTTAGTTATAGCAAATATATCGGTGTTCGTCCGTTAGAACCATCGACAAGATTTTCCATGGTGTTGCTAGTATAAAATATTTAAAACATCATTACGATTCAATAATACAAGTTGAAGATCGCGCTATGAGTTCGCAGATTGCAACTTAGGTTTGTGTGTTTGTTGCACTTAAAAACATATAACATTTAAGTTTATAATTATCGAAGTATTTTGTCAAAGTTTAAGTTTATAGTATTTCTTTATTAAAAATTTAATTAGGAGTTGCCAGTTGTATATATTTTCTGATCTAGTACAGTCTATTCGCTGATGATATTTAATGATAGTCGTTTGATTGAAGGAAACAGTTTAACGGATATTGAGCTGTACCTGATTTCAATGCCTAAAATTGTAGATTTTTTTATTAGAATCATAAATTCAGCTAAACTGCGCATTGATTATAGATCTCACTGCTTTTTTTTTCATTTATTACTTTAATTCGGCAATGGCCAAACGATTGCATCACGTCATCGGGACGGAACCGCGGGCGGCGAGCACCCAATCACGCGTGAATCTTTACAGTGTGTAATTACAAACTAATTAACGGTTCACGCAGAGAAAACGCAAAAAGTTCGTCACTCTTGTCACCATGTCCGCTTACATATTTTCGAGTGATGTGAATGCTGGTAATCTTCTTGGCGAATGTTGTACAGCCTAACTGGAAATTCTCTTGTCACTTTTAGAATTGACTCATCTAAGAAAAAGTAAAATTGCGCTCTTTTTTTATTACTAAACAGTAGTATACAAACTTTACTGTGTTCTAACCGGAAAGGGGTTAAAGAGAATAAAATTGCTAGTTAATATTTATATCTATTTGTGGACGTATTGCTTATTATCCTGAAAGTCCTTCATTTACATTATATATCTATTTAAATTGTGATGGTATTATCTGTTGGTGGTTTTGTTCTGTTGTAGGTGACCATTGCGTAAAAGGGAATGGATATAGCGACAATTAGTTTTGTTAGTTTGTCGGAATTTCTGTTTGGTATGAAGTTCGATGCTGCAGCGGTCTGCTGGAACAGTCCCGGCTGCTCCAAACTTTACAAGCTTTTGGTTGCGTACTTGTAATAATAACGTTGAGCTCTGTTCTCTGCGGCATTTGGATTAAACTTACTTATTACTAAAATCTTTAACATGTCACTTACAGCTATCATACTGTTAAGTTTTATTAGATATGCCAAATTTAGTAACAATGACAAAAAGTTTCCGAGGAGTTGAAAAGCATTAAAAACTTTCCATTTAAGGATAGTTTGAATGTTTTGTTTCTTACCAAAAAATCTGTGAAATCTAAACTGTTTTATATCTAGGATTAAAAACGTAGATGACTTATAGAGAATGAAACGGGAGAAATAATGTTTTCGAAGTCATGTAGCGTTGTTTTCGCTGAAAAAGGAAAGTAGACGAGTACGCGCCAGTAGGCTGCGCCATGACCTTGGAGCGAGCTGGCTTATATTATCTCTGTTCCCGGTAACATGCAACACTTCACTTTCGCACGGTTTGTTTCATTTCTTTACAAAATGGCGTCTGATGATAAACGCTACGCGTAAATCACGAAAATGAAAAAGGTTTTATATATTTTTTTTTATTTCGTTCGGACCTCAATATTTTAATGTACATAATCATTTTTAAAACTAAAAACCTTTAAATTAGTATCACTACTTATTGTTAATAAGTTATCTATTTGAATAATAAGAAAATGCCACTGCTGAGGTTTTTTGTGTTACTTCCAACGATCGGTAACTTTCTAACCCTTTTTGCGTTAAAAAAACTACCATTGTTCTTATAGCTATGTTTATTTAATCTGTTACACGGGCGCCCCCTGCCTTAGCGACGATAAAAGCTCCTTAAGGGAGTACCTGAAGAGGTGACAGGCTAGCTTCCCTTATACCCCTGCCTACGGGCAAGTACAAGCGATGAGAAATTCAAAGGGCTTAGTAAGGGGAAGAATAAGTAATTTGCGAGAAATTGGCTACACTGCTAAGCACGCTTACTTAGAATTTTTAATTCTTATTTCTTTTCAATAAATACACTATTTGACGATATCTTGTCTATATAAAAAGTTTTAATAGCAATTTATTTGATTATGCCTTAGCTTCTTCTGGTAGTAAATTGAAACTAAATGGATAATGTAAAAGTAATTAAAACCTTTCTAAAACTATGTTTAGTATATTTACACTATAGTGCTAAACATAAAACGAAAAAACTGTGTTTTAAATATATGTATAAGCGAAAATTTTCATATTGAACTGATTCATACTTTTGTAGAATCAAGTTCAACAAAGTAGTATTTTTACTTATGTAAAACTTTTCCAAAATTAAGGTCCATTTGGTCTTAAATTTGTTGTTCGCTTTAGTGTTTTGTTCGGAATCGCTTCGTGTGTCACGTGTTCGGTTCAAAAGTAAACTTCTCGCGTAGTGCCACCTGACAGCCGCAATGCAGTGCCATCGGAACACGTCCACGAGGACTTCAACTTCCATCATCCGCGTACGCTCAAAGGGTTCACTTTAAGTTATATATCGTAACACCTTAAAACTTTAATTCCCAAATCACCGATACTTTTAATTTTCATGTCCATAAACTAAGCTTGTAGGTTGTAATTACCATCTACCTCTTGTCTATGGTTCTGTTGTATTTGATTAATCTACAAAAAAATCAACTTTGGTTTTTATGGAATATATATTTTTTACATTTGGTAACATTTATAAATATACTTACACACAATTTGACAAATAAAAAAACCTCTGTAGTATGGGTAGTATAAAAATTACATAAAGATCTAAGCTGAAGTTTTTAAATAAGTTACAGCGGATTGTTTATTAAAAACAAATTATATTGTATATAGTATTATATTTAACAAGTTTATATAAGTTGTGAAGTACAGGTGGTGTATTACTATACAAGTTGTTGTTCCCGCGTTCGCCCGCTCGCGGCGCCGTGAACGCGATCAATTAGGGAGCGCCTCAGCCAGCGGACGTGCCTTATCAACTCCTGGCTGTTTTTTTTCCACGCCAGGGTACGGTCCTGCATCCTGCAGCCGACTCGTGGAACGTAATCCAAGTTTCATATTTTGTATCACACACCGCAAGAGTAATATGTGGTAAAGAGAAACAATAAATGTAGACGTGGGAATCTTGTGATAAATCTATTTTTATTAATTTGCTTCTCAATTATTTACAAAAGTCTTACTAAGTTTTGCGCTGTAGCTAGTGTAATTACTGGGGTAACGAGACTTAACACCTTATGTCTCAAGGCGACGAGCGCAGTGAGGTGCAGTGTATACCATCTTAACTATCACCACGTTGTCATGGGCAAGCGTATCACTTACCATCAGGTGAACGTCTTGCTCGTCTCGTCGCATAGTAGCATAAAAAAAAAGTTAATTACTTTTATTACTTATACTTATTAATTACCAAGTTTACCGAGCACTGATCTAATTAGTTTAGCTAATACACACTATACTTAGTACTAGTATTAAGTATTTTTATACAATTTCCATAGATGTTGTTTGGTATTGAATTGGTTGTTTTTTTGTTTGTCTGTATATAGCGCTCGGGTAGGTGTACAATGAAGGTATTACAGTGTAGGGTAGGTGCGTCCGTGGGAACGGCGCGGCGGTAGGGTCGGCGACGCGGCCGCGGCGGGTTAGCAAAAAAAACTAATGAATATCGGGCGTCCGCCGTCGCGGCGACTGTCACCACACACCGACAGAGACTAGACCACATTATAATATATAAAAAAATATATTTATTACATTTCCTTTAGTCTAATAACAAAAGATTGTGATTTACTAGTAAGCAAGGATATACTTGTATTAGAAAAATCTCGCTGTTCTTTAACAATGTTAATGAAATATATCGATGCAAATACTTTTTAAAATCATTTGTCCTTAAAAATTCATTAATTATATTTATAATAATTAATATAATAATTCTTGTGCGGGTATAAACAGGAATGCGCCGGCGCTGCTGACTCAGTCGCACACCGTTCGCCGAAGTGTACGGACGTCTGAAGCAATCGCACGTTGCACAAGTATAAAAATAATCTGGAAAATGTTCTCTGCAAAATTATCTTAGTAGTGTTATTAGGTTTTTTAAATAGTTCAAGTCTTGTAACGATTATTTTCGTAGAAACCTAAACCTATTATATTAGATTAATCCGATAAGTCTCTCTTAATACATGTATATAGATGAATTTTCGTTTTCGTGAAATTCTGTATCCTTTAATAAGTTGTAAACAGCCTTATAAACTAGTGCTTGTTCTAGAACATCAACCTTTCTGGTAACTTTATTATACAACGGAAAAGAATATCATTATCATCTAGAACTGCAACAACTAAAATTAGGATATCGATAATAAATTTGCTTTATATTATGCATAAATTATTTTGAAATTAAGTGAAATATAAGTTTGATATTTATTACATAACTCATGGTGTACCTATTCGCGTGAGACTCAATTATTACATCGCTACGCGTTGATTGGACCCTTGTTTATTTCGTACCAGTTTTTATTCGTAGTTCAGTTTTATATTTGGAAAATTTGTTACGAACGGGCGTGACGAGCTGGTGTGCCTTATCGCCAGCAGACGGGAACCACTCTTGGTTATCCCATCACTGTAGAATAAGTGATAACATGAACATTGTGACAGTTAACGCTGGGTCGCCATGTTGAAATATTAAGTGTTGATTTCTTTTTTTTTTTTATTTGTCATCTGTAGATGGTTGAGCGTTGCGTTAGTCACGTGCGGCGGTTACATAACCTCGCCGGTTACGTTATCGGCGGAGCTTATCTCCGGCGGCGGTGCGTGGTCACCAGCGGCCGCTTATCATCCACTCGGCAGGTTCGCATCGCCGTGTTATTATTAAGTATACGGCTTTTGTTTATTTAAAAACTTTACTGATTAATAAATAAATTTAATAAATTTAAATGCGCTTGGACATTCCCAAATCAATCCTGGGTAGAAGCTTGCGTTTAAATTTTGTGTTGAACGATGTTACTTATACATGTCTGTGTTGAAATTATAACTCTTATTTCGGATGTTCAATGTAAATCATGATGGGTTACCAGTAATACAATTTTTATCCAAATATTAATTACAACTATCACTTGAAGTAAGTACCGCCGGTCAGTTGTTGATGCCGGAAATTGTTTAAACTTTTTTTTTTTGGTTATATGGGCGTAGTTATCCTTTAATTATAAATAATCTATAAGCTGTAATAAAATCGATCACCACACACACCGGGGCGACCCTGTTCCGGGAACGGGGACCTTCTAATTACGCCGGCCGCCGCGCTTGAGTCGGCGCCGCGGAGGCGAGCGCGGGGGCGCGGGAGCGGGGAGGCGGTGCGGGCGCGCGCGGTAGGGTGGCGGGTCGGGGGGTGGAGGGGCTCGACGCATCTTTATAATGGTACATCTGCACGTACAATAGGCGCGGCGCGTTCGTTGCAGCGCGAGGTTTTTTTTTTGTCCACGTCAATGTGTCAGTAGGTAGGCGATGTGGACATACGCACATACACACTTCATGTAACCTACACGCCGAATCGTTTTGTACAATATTGTTTTTGATTAGTTCCGCTCGGATGCGTTTCGTTTTACGCCATAAACACATTTTTTCAACTATCTATAGACTTGCAAAGCGCGCTAGATTAGAAAAAATCGTAATACTTTCATATAATAGTAATTAGGTTGTAGTTGATTTTATAGGTGATACAATTCTAATGCCGGTAACTACAACGCAGCATATAATTCCAGTTGGTTTTATGTTTAATTATTACGTGAATTATATTATATTATTAAAACAATGGGATAGTACACTACCTAATGTTGCGCTGAAGAAAAATACGTGATAACTATCTAACATCACTTAATCTTTTTTACTAGATACACGCTTTACTTCGGCCATTGCTTTCATATTGCAAAAAAAAACAATTTTCCAAAAGTCCAATTTACTTGTTTTTGTCGGTGAGTTGCATTCGCCGCTCGCCGCTCGCCCCTATCTATACCTGACGTTGACGCGCGCGGTCTTATTACCGCGGCGCGGCTTGGGAAAAAAAAAACAAAGGAAGCGGCGGCGGCGGAGGCAGAGGCAGCGGCGGCGGCGGAGCGCGCGGCCTCGCGGAGATTTATGGAGGCGCGGCGCCGCCGGGGGCCGCGCCCTAGCGAGCGCGCTCACCACGAACAACACGTGATCGCGGACTGACCCGTGTCGGTTACTTAACACGCGGACATTTTGTTTATTTTTATTTTTGTACTACTTTGCGACGAGACGAGCAAGACGGTCACCTGATGGTAAGTGATACGCTTGCCCATGACAACGTGGTGCTAGTTAAGATGGTACACACTGCACCACATTGCGCTCGTCGCCTTGAGACATAAGGTGTTAAGTCTCGTTACCCCAGTAATTACACTAGCTACAGCGCCCTTCAAACCGGAACACAGTAATGTTTGCACACTACTATTTGGCGGTTGAAATAGGAGCTGCGGTGGTACCCACCCAGACGGTCTCCGGCAACAGAGACCTACCACCTGGTAAAATAATCGTGAAGAATCTCAGATTCCATATTAAATACAGAGTGCAATACACATAGAATCAAGTTTAACTAAGTTACGCTAAGTCACTCAATGTGGGAGACAGCTATGGAGTTCGAAATAAACTCTCTGAAAGAAAACAGAAAGTTTTTTTTTATTCAAGAAATGACGGTAGTGTGGACAAAGGATTGAGTCTAGGACGGATCAAGTATACTCTACCTTATTAAATATTAGATATGGAATCTATTTATATATTTACTAATGGACAAACAAATAAAATTTTAAACAAATGTAAAGATGTAGAGTTAAAAAGTTCTCGTTACATATTATCTTGCTCTTTCTGAAATTTTCGTTAACTTAGTATAAATTTTGAATGTATTTGACGCCATTGTTGATACTGTAGCCGGACATTTTCCCGCCAAGCCGTCACTAAAATATTCACAACTTACGATCTGTTTAATATTTATCAATGAAACTTTCAATGTTTTACTTTAAAATGACGTCACCGTTTATTTATCATGATATAGACAGCGCACGACACGGTCACGAATTTACTCGTTTATAGTAAAGTATGCGTCAGTGGTCGGGACGGTCCGTTATGTTGCGATGAGTGTGGTGTCCGGAGCTGCACGTGTAGCGTCGGGTGGCAGCCAGCGGCTGTCTGTCGACGTGGACGTGCCCGGAGACTTCGCAAACAGGATGTGCATTCGATAGATGGTCCCTTAAAAAAAAAGGCTTCCGACTAGCAACGAGCTCGCTACTCGATGGCGCTTCAATCCATTACTAAACACTTCATCAGCAGACGATTAGTTTGAATATGGTGAAGGTGATATAGAAATTGCAGACCTAAAGATAGGTTCGATTCTGTTAAGTGGTGATAGTCTTTTAATATCCTCAACTACTGCTGAAGATCATCTGTAATGTATTCTGCTTTGGTATACTTAATTTTGGAGTAATATAAATGAAAATCATATGCCTTAAACTTTGGGGAAGAAGATTGAATTAAATGGTAAGGAGGTCCGTAACCTCTTTGGCATGTGCATAGGATAGATGGAAAACGTTTTATTTGGTGATAAAGTAATTTACAAAATAGAAAGTTTAGTGGTGGAACTAGACTTAAGTACCGTATTAGACAGGTCCTAAGGCCTACTAAGGTCTGTCTCGTAGGTACAAGGAGGTTATTATTTTGCACTGGGTTCCTTATAAGATTCCTAAGGACTCCTACGACGCAGCGATTATAAAATTCGTATCGGAACTATAAGGATATTTAGTAGTTTCGTGCAGTGGTTCAGGATTATTGATCAGTCGCGCTAATAATAGTGGGAGCAGGCTGTCCAGCTCCCTCGCCGCAGCTTCGGATTCTGATCGATGTGAAAATATTACTTCAGGCTTTATCACTAAAGAGATACTTTAAAAACAGCGTGTGTTAATGTGATACGTCGTGGAAGTGATACTTAAATGATACTTGTATTCTATCTCATTCTCTCACAGTCTAGTTTATGAATGCTTGTCTCTTTTCCATTTCATCGAATTACTAAGTTATAATGCTAAAGAACTTCACTTAGGTAATGCTTTGAAATGAATAGAATATTCTTATATATGTAAAGTAATTTCCAATCTTAAAAAGTTGAAGCCATTGGTCTCATGGGATATATTTGCAAGTTATATATATTTTACAAATATATCTTGAGCTATTCGGAAATATTACGTATGCGTCGTCTTATTATCCGTGTCTCTATTAAATTGAAACTAGAATGCGCTGGAATGGTCTAGCGGCTAATTTTATTCCTTTGGACACAAAGGTTATAAGTTCGATTCTCAATAATTTTTTTTCCACTTCTCTCACAGTGTTTTCACCTTCCATATCTCCTTAACTGAAAGAGCTATAGACTTTTTATTTCGGACTTCTCATCTCTATATCCTGTACTACATTTCACCCTGAAAAAGTATCCATGTAACTTATCCGGTTTAAAAGTTACAAGCGTTACGGAGTATTTAAGTCAGCGCATCAGTCTTCCACGCTGATGCGATCAGCCGATAGAGACTAAATGTTAAACTATTGATTTTTATAAGTAATATACACCGTGTTAACTTAATTTTTTTAACTATAGTTGTATTTGTTATTGTATAGTATGCATGTAGTCTTTGTATGTTATCGCTGAAGCAGAAAATGGTGTAGCCGCGATACTGTCAAAACTACATTTATGGCTACGTACTCGTATGTTATTAAAGCTTATACTTATCGAAGCCACCCAAACTTGAATCTGGTGTTACCAAGGTGAAGCCCGACCCTTTCCACCGCTACTCTCAACACCAACACGCCCCGTCAACTTTATCGTGAAGGTCATAAGGTTCATTTTCCGATGACCGCCGCAGTAATTATCGAGGAGGTTATTAATTATTTCGCATTCTTTTTTATCGCCGAAGACACAGATCTGCGCGGAAGCGGAAGTGACTAAGTAATTACTGCTCGCTACTTAACTGTCTTTGGTTATGGTTGAAGTTTAAGGCGAAATTATACAGCTGGTCCGGTGATGTGTGATAGTACAGACCTTCGAGGTATCTTTCAGGGTTACAATCGGTGTTGTGATGGGGTTTGAATTCGGTGAGGTGGTTGATGGTACTCGTGGTCGGGTGGGTAGTGAGAACGCGTGGACGTTGTTCTAGAAAGTTCGTCGTTAACCGGCCGGACGGACGCGGACGGCGGACGGCGGACGGCGGCAGCCACTGACCCGCGCGTCACGCGCCGCGCTCGTGCGCAAGCGCCGATTGCCCAAGGGCTTTGGTGATGTGTCCGCTTGTCGATAAGTCAGTCGCGGCGCGAGTATCGAGGCCTTTTGCAGCGGACAAAGGCAACCTGACCGTGCGGCGCCTCTCCGCAATGCAATTGTAATAACACGCTGGATATAGGCATCATCGTAACACAATAAAATATGCATTGAGTACCCCAATAGCGGTGTTAAATGTATTTAATAATTTGTAATTGTACAGGTATGATGCATGATCGTGTTTTATGGAATTACATAACAGACCAAAGTCCATCTATCGATTGAGATGTCAACGGTCAAAAGTTATATGGGATTGTATTGTGCTGTACACGGTACAGCGGTGAGGGGGTTTGGTGTGGTGCAGTGAGCGGCGTGTGCACGTGTACACGTGTACACGTGCTCCGTTGTGTTTATGCGGAGCACGCTGGGTACATCGAGGGTACAGTTAGAGGCGCGTCACTGGCCGCGAGGCGCGCGGCGCGGCGCGGCGCGGTGACCTCGCGGCGCGCCGCCTCGTCGCCCGCGCACTTACACTGCACACGCAACACTACTGTGCGCTCCTACGCATTCACTTCAACACAACCATTAAAACACTGAAATCTAATCAAGAACGAAATTACTCAAATACTAATATAAAATAGTTAATAATTATTTACATCATGGATATTCTCGATTAATTAAACTTTAAAAAGTATATATCCTCCAGCCGTTTAGGAACTATGATGTAACATACGATGCGTGTCCATGTCATCGCCGCTAAGTCTAAATCAAACGCATCTAAAAAAAACTATAATTGTTAAAAACTAAACTATAACTAATATTAACCAATAATTAATGACAAAGTTTACTGTTATTCAATAACATTTAGTTTTCCGTTTACTTAAAGATATGAAGGTGAATTACAAATTTTAGTGATTGATAAACTTTGCTACATTATTTGCAATATAAGTATTTGATTATTTATATCGCAGCACACTGCGGCGTGCGCTTTGCAGTTTGCCGGCGCTGCAGCGTTGCGTCACCGCATCGAACGGATATAGCCGCGATCGATCACGGCGTTTCCTTTCTTTTTGTGCGACGCCGCTGCTTGCTGCTTGCTGCTTGCGGCTCGCTGCTTGCGACTCGCTACTCGCTGCTTGCTGCTTTCCACTCGCCGACGGACCGCCGGCGTCTGCATACATTTACATCTTACTAGACTCGCGCCGTCGGCTCTATGTACCCGTGTGCTATTACCATACACAAAAACATTTAGTTTACTCCGATCATCAAGTGTAGGTAGATTTTTATAAGAATTTTATAATATGGCAACACTTGGAAGATTACACCTCGGTGCATGCGCAGTATCTATCTTAGAGTATTATAACGTTAAAGAATTGATTGCGTTTAAAGAAAATCTCTTCAGTTCTAAACTTGGAGACCTTAATACTTTTCTTTGGCAGCCGGATGACAGTCAGCAAAACGCACCGCGCCTTCTTTACAGTTTCCTGTTCAGCATTAGTTACAAACTACCGTTGACTCCGGTATTTGGTAGTCTCTTTGGTGTCCGCTATTTCTAGGACAGCGAAGCGAAGTAATTAATTCATCGGTCAATAGTCAACCGTTTGTTCCGATCGCATCTTTATACTAGTAACAATTGATTTGACTATTAATATTACTTGAAACTTTATTACAAATTGTGGAGCGAACATCGATAAATATGTTACAGATTCACGATAACTGTTGATTGTTATAACGATGAAGAAAAAAAAGGAAAAAAAATTGTCTCTGCAATCTTTTATTTATGGTGATATCCGAAATTTATTGTTGGCCATATTTTTTTTTTAGAAAATCCTGCCGCTCAATTTGTTTTAAAAATCGATTCCGCTAAAGAGAAATAATCGGATTATTTTCGCGTGTGCGTCGATGTGATTCAACTTAAAGCGTCGTTTAAACGTGCACATTCAAAATGGCGGCTTAATTACGTAATTAAACCGCCATTTTTTATATCCAATGATGATGTAGAAAACAGTTCTATGATATGTTCTCCAGTTTATCATTCCCTAAGGAGTTAGCAACGAGCTCAGCGTTGACCAGTTCCGATAATAAAGTGCAATCGCATACGGCCGTGTTACCAAACATTAGTGCTTATCGTCACGTAACGTTTAGTGACAACGGCGGTTCCGGTTGCAATTCGCGCACCCTCCGATACGGCACACGCCGCGGCCGTTGCCTAACCATCTAACTGTGACGAATATACACGTCACGTCATTATTTTTTACGTCGCGTCTACCGATTACAAATACGTATCAATATATTATTTTTAACATCACATCGTGGAGACTGTTTAATTAGAAGGTGCGTTCTTCTAGAATGTTCTGGCTTTATTATATTCACAGTAGAAGTACAGCAATGTACGGAATCAAATCATGAATGTCTGTGAACAGTTCCAAAAGAAAACAGTTCAGACCTGATGGTAAGTGATACGCTTGCCTGTAATAACGCGGCGCTAGTTAAGATGGTGTACACTGCACCATATTGCGCACGTCGCCGTGAGACATGTGTTGTGTGTATCTTAGTAATTCCACTAGCTTAAAACGCCTTTCTAACCGGACCGCAGTAATGTTTCCATACTACTGTTTGTCGGCTGAAATAGTCACTGCGGTGGTACCTAGACGGTCTGTACCAATAGAGACCTACCACCAGTAAATCTCTTGGAACGCGAGGTGGTCATCCAATTACATACACAGACGTTAATTTGTGTAAACAAATCGTGTGTCTTTTTGTTCTTCAGCAAACACTCAGCTGCAGCAGAACATCCGCTGACGGAATACGGTGCTCGTTAACGGCAAAAGTCGCGTAGGAGCAGCCCAGTGACACTCCTACCATGAAACTATTTCATTAACGATAATCACAAAGTTTTATTATTCATTGACGTTTTAGTTGGTAATGAAGATGTAATTTTGTAATATAACCGGCAATGGATTGTGTTGTGTGCGTAGAAGTCGCAATGGAAGCGAGTAGGAAGTGTAAGGAGGCGGCGGCCTCGTCTGCGCTTTGCAATAAGTTTCAAAGTTCCATTGCGCGTCCCGCGTGTTGCGGGTTGGCGGTCCAGTTCCTCCGCAGCGTGACAAGCAACGTCGCAATTGTAATTATAACGAGTACCATTAACGAAATTATAGTTTACTAATAATTTAGTAGTCGGGTCTCGTGCCGCCGCTGAATATAAACTGCAATGCGAGGGAAGTGTGCAGTGTTCCGGCCGCGAGCCGGAGTAAATAACGTACAAGGAAAAAAGAGGTCGTTCGCAACTATCTGGGTGCGTGACGGCGCCGCGCGGGCAGGGTTGACTCACACGCGACTCCCACGCTGCGCGGCTATGTGCGCGCTGGTAGGGCTGTCAAACGCGTATGCAGTAAATAAAACGCGCGTGCGTCTTTTTATACGAATCTCTATTATGTTATAATATAAGTGCCGGCATGGTCTAGTGGCTAATTTTCACGTTTTGAACACAGTGGTCATGTGTTAGATTCTCAGTGACTTTTCTTGCTCTTTACTCACAGTGCTAACTTTGACCTTCCATATCTCTTTAACCGTATGATTTACCGATTTCCCGTCTTCTTATCCTGTTCTTCATTTTATACTGAAAGAGTGTCCATGTAGGTCTTCCCGTTTAAAAGTTACATGCGTTACGGTGTATTTAAGTCAGGTTTTATTGTCTAAAAACACAATAATAACTTGTGACCGCACCAAAAGTATCGTCACAATGTAATAACGTTATGGGGTTGGTCTCATAAAATAACATTTGTGAAGGTATCTGCTAAGTTTCTTTAAAATCCGCTTAATTAGCTACCGCGCTCATACACCTCCGCTCTACATTCCCATTGCATTGCTCCAGACGTACAACAAAAGAGTGGGTTTTCTTGGTCACATCACCATCACCATTTGTCATGCAATAGTAAAAAAAAATTACTATGTATAAGAAAAATTATGGAATTGTGACAGCCCTAAGCGATAGCCGTGGGCCGCGCGCGCCGCCCCTCGTACGTTACTTAATTGTGCGCCGAACATTCGTCCGAGCGGGTTATTTACCGGGGGCCCGCCCGCCGCTCGCCGCTCGCCGCCCGCCGCCCGCCACCCGCCGCCGACACCCTCCAAATCTTGCCCGTAACGAGTTACAAACGTTTTATACCTCTCGCGGCGTGATGCTGTATCTTCATTAGCCCGTCGCCTCACCCGATGCCATTTATTGCCAACTAACGCTTTCATATAACTATACAATTGCCTAACATTTGATTCTAATGTTTACACTATGCTTAATACCAACGAGCTCTATACTCTTTGATATCAAGCCACAAAAACTTAAAAAAAATTCTGGGTTATATGTGCAGGGCACTTATGTATTTTAACGTGACAACGTCTATTAATTATATCACAAAAAAATTTGATAATAAATTTTATTATTCTTGTTTGACATGTTTATCGGGTTACAAATCAAGTTATACTAACTCTCAATTATATTTGTTAGGGATTTTATTTCTAATTATTATTGAGCAATAGAATACATCTTTTACTTTCAACCAATTCGGGCAAACGCATACCGACTTAGCGGTCGGCGTAAGCCACGCCCACTTATGTGCGGGACATTTCTCAGCACGCGCGTCCTATCTTATACCAATTTAATAGACGTTGTCACGTCAAAAAAACTATACTCATTTGATATTTGGAAAATATTGAAGAGAGAGCATCAGCGTATGGTGACTGTAAAGTAGTAATATAAAAGCGTTTGTTGTTAGCGATGGATGTGGATGTAGACGCGAACGGAACAATTGAGCGGGAGTCGGAACAATGTCGGTGGACAAACGGGGCGATAAGATAGCGGCGGCGCTGCGGCGGCGCACCGTCCGCTTCGAGTGTTTGTTCACCTTCACGTCGCGGCGAGTAGTTAGGTAGTTGGGTAGGTAGGTAGGTAGGTAGTTAGGTATGCGTCCGCGATAAAAAGGTGCCGCGAGTCACCTCTGCGCATAACGCGCGCGGTAACGAGCGCGCGACGGTTTCGATTCGCGTCGCGTCGCGCCGCCGCGGCCGCGTGACTCACGCGCGGTACCCGGCGGCGCGCAAGGCACGAGCTTACAGCGACTGTCACAGACGTTTAACCACCGGCGCAAAAGCGGAGTGCCACACATTTACCATATTAATACATAATAAAATTCCACAAACTTTATCGCTTCGTAGACTTAAAACGTACATCATTTTAAACATGGTTTACTGGTGGTAGGTCTCTGTTGCTGCAGACCGTTTAGGTAACACCGAAGGGACCGTTTTAGCCGCTAAACAGTAATATCATATCATAAGTGCAAACATTCCTGTGTTCCGGTTCGAAGGGTGCTGTAAGCTAGTGAAGTTACTGGGTCAACGAGACTTAACACCTTATATCTCAAGGCTAAGGCAAGGCTTATATGGTGCAATGTTACCATCAGGTGAATGTCTCACAAGTCTCATCGCTTCGTCGGATAAAAAAAATGTCAATTGAAAGAATACAGAAGTTAGTGGGAAGGCGCATAGCAATTGTCTTTAAATTAAAAAACTGCGGATGGTGAACTTCACTAAAAGTATTTTGGCTGTAACAGTAACGATGACAATTACAATATAAAGATTTTAGCTGGTTAAGCGGGACCAGCACAATATTGCTGTTAACATAACAAGTGGTCATCGAACTAGGAAGCTGCGTGTTAATAGATGTAGGTATTTTAACATTCCCGCTTCCGCTGCTGTCGCGCGGCTTGTCGCGTTTCAAGGTAAAAATGGCGCAGCTGCGGCGGGCGGCGGGCGGCGGGTGGCGGGTGCGTTACCCCGGAGGGTTGGGGGGGGGGGGGGAGGAGCACGCGGACGGACGGACGGACAGCTTTGCATACCGCGCCGCCCGCACTCGGGCTCCAACATCCACTGTATATACAAAGAGGTTTTTATGCGACGAGACGAGCGAGACGTTCACCTGACGGTAAGTGATACAGCCCACGACGTGCTGCTGGTTAAGATTGTGTACACTGCACCACATTGCGCCCGTCTTGAGACGTGTGTTCAGTTATTATGTATAAACTAAGTAAGTATTAAGTATAATAAAGTAAGAAAAAGTAAAAGAAAATAAGAAATTATAACGAATAGCCCAAGATCGGAAAAGTTTTCTCAATCTGACCTAACTTCAGTTTGAAGAAGGCACCTTATGATGATGATAAAGTAAGTAAGTATTAAGTAGTTACTGCTGGTAGGTCTCTGTTGCCACAGACCGTCTAGGTACCACCGCAGCTCCTATTTTAACCGACAAACAGTACAAACATTACTGTGTTGTACTTGAGCGACGCTGTAAGCTAATGAAATTACTGGGTAACGAGACATAACACGTCTCAAAGCGATGAGCGCAATGTGGTGCAGTGTATACCATCTTAACTAGCGGCATGTTATGAGCTGTATCTCTTACCATCAGGTGAACGTCTCGCTCGTCTCGTCGCTCAGTCGAATTATAAAAAGGTCTCGTTACCCCAGTAATTTCATTAACAACTGAAGCACAGTAATGTACAGTACGGTTTGTCGGTCGCCGGTAAAATAAGCTGGTTATACCACATAACCAAGAAAGCTGCCCTAAAATAGACCTCAATTCCCAAAGACTTTGTGCTCATTCATAACGTGGAGAAAAATTAGTGAAATTCTAGTATTTTCTACTACTTTTATTTAGAACTTTATCTAACTTTGATTATGCGTAGCCAAGCTACTAAATTGACTGTACAGAACGATTTAAGTATCTAACTTGGATTATAATAGTGATAATGAATTATAAGTAAGTCCAAAATCTCATAACTTTACGTACGAGATTCCATTTATCTGTGATACAAGCGAAGCCGGTGCGAGGTGTATGTATGCGGTAAACTGTTTGTCTGTACTCCGTGTAATGTCAGGGTCAATTGATACTTACGCACATTATAATAATGTAAACATCTGTATTACAAGCATCTCGTGTAGAATGCATCAAGCGAACACCGCCATAGCATTATGATCCTTATTTTAACGGGATAGAGTAGAGATTCGCGTGAACGATCAGATGCGACAATAAGGCATGGTGAACTAACGTCCATTGTATCTTGGTCCCCGGCGCTCTAACGAATACAGCGAGCGCGCGGAGGGCCGGGGGGTCATCTTAACCTGGCCGTTTACTGCGCTCGTGTCGAAAACTTTTACAATATTAAAACGAACAGCGCCACCTGTTGGATTCATGTCGCATTCCGCTTAATTGATGCCTTTCATTTGTCATGTTTATTGTTAATCTGTCGCCGGCGGTGAGATTAACTGCTACTTAAGTTTTCTTCTCGTAAATATAAACTTTTTGGCGCATCGTTTCGTACAATGCTGTAATCATAATATATGTTGGTTAAGTGAAATATGTTGCACTGCGCGATAACATGACCTTTAAGATTCAATTGTTGTAACAAACATCGATACAAGTCTTTTACAAATAAACTATTTTATCCACTTTAAGTAGTGTTAAGTAACTTATTTTTGTTGTATAAACATCATAGATATATCTAGGATCTCTATTAGCTTTACGAAATCAGGACATAGTGTCTTTAATAACTATATTATTTGCAAAAAATTGTCAACAGATTGTAGCCGCGGAACAGAAACTATAACAAAAAAGAGGAACACGTATTTCGGAATTTTATCAAAAAAAAATGTTCGCGATAGAAAAAAAATGTACCGACCTGAATTTCATGTCGGAGCTTAAAATAATACCGAAATACAGTACAGTGGTTGTATATACATGTACAGTGTGTATATATATACCGCCGCGCATTGTCCCCGCCGCTCATTAACAAAGCGCGCTGCTATCGAGTCGGGGAATTTCGGAATCGGCTAGAAATCGGCGCCGCGCTCATTCCGCTCCGCATTAGAGCGGACGTGCGTTCCTTCCAGCTCCGTTTAATTCCGTGACGTAACCGCTGGGCGCGCTGGAGGCCCGCGGGGGGTACGGCGGCGGGCCGGCGGGTGGGGGGGCGAGGCTTATTACGCTCGCAGGCGCTTTATGGCGGCCGGACCCGGGTCAGCGGCGGGTTTTTTGTCGCCGCACGTTCCGGGAATCCCCCGCCGCCGCCGCCGCCCCCTGCCGCAGCGGCCGCCACCCTCGCGAATATCACGCGCGACTCGAGATAGGGGTGGTGGTGATCGGCGCGCTAGGGCTGTCGCGCACGTACAATTCCATAGCTATTATTAATTTTGAACTATGATATGTGAAATGTTAGAAATGTGTGTTCTACGGCTAAGACTTAAAATGAAGTTGCGAGGCGATGTTGTTGCATTAATTTGTTTGGTATTAAAGTAATAATAGTATATACACAATCAAATAATTTCTTAAGCAGAAAGGGTACAGTACAACTACACTAGCTACAGCGCCCTTCAAACCGGAACACAGTAATATTTGCACACTACTATTTGGCGGTTGAAATAGGAGCTGCGGTGGTACCCATCCAAACGGCAGACGGTCTCCGGCAACAGAGACCTACCACCAGTAAGTAACGACAATCGGCTATTGAGCTTATAGTTCTTAAGCACGAAATTTGAGTATTAACTTTTTTTCCAAAAAGCCCGATGTTAACTTATGTGAACAGTTAAGTAGAATAAGATATTAAGTGTAAGCGACGCCCCTGTTTCAAGAGCATCGCAGCCTTCATTGTAGAGCCGTGCCCGAGGCCGCGTCGCGTCGCCATAACAACCCGCCCGCTGCTACACCGGCCCCCAACCCCCCCGCGCAACCTCCGGCCGCCTCCCCCCGGCTACCTGCCCTCATTAATATGTACCCGGCAGGCGGCCGGACACCGTCTTGCAGCGGATGCTCGTAACTCCGAGTAAGCGCACCCGCAGCACGGATCGGCGCCTGAAAATTTTATCAGCATGCAGACCGGGATGGGGTTGCGCTGTGTTAGCGACAGAGCCGTGTAAACGTTTACACATATTAGGTATTCACGCATAATGTAATCACGTCAATGATAGATGTGAATTTTAAAATCCAGCGCAAAAGGTAACAATTACTTGACAAGTATTACCGTAATGGTCTTAAGATAAGATTACATCTTTACCGAAATATTTTTAGTAAAGTCTATGCTCTCGGTCAATGGTATTCAAGTTTATATAACTGGACTATTATTACTCAATTGATGCTAAAGATATAACGTGTTCAATAATAACTTTAAAGTGTATCAAAAATTCTCATAGCCATATGTGAAACATAACTATGATTCTTCTCTCACCAGTAGAAGTTAGTACGATGAATATTTCTCAAGATTCGGTGTTGAAAACGTTCAAACAAATTGATCCATCCAAAATCGCAGGTTTTGATGAATTTGATCTATTCTTTATAACGAATCTAGCGGAAGAATTATCTACATCACTTTCCACAGTGTTTTCAGTCTATACCAGAAGCCAATCATAACACTAATTACTAAACTCTATAACGATCGCAATATTTAAAGTATAATATATGTCACTAATTTTGTTACTAACGCCATCGATCACGGCCTTAAAGTGGACGCTGTGTACCGAGTTTACTATTGCGTTTGATAAAATTAATCACTTAATCATACTGATAAAGCTATCTGTACTTGATACACATGATCACCTGTTAAGATGGATTGATTTATATATCAGTAGTCGCAGCCAAGCGGTCGCGCTTAAAGGGTATCTTTTGAAATTACTCTCGATCCCCTCTAGTGTTCCCCAGGGATCCCACATAGGTCCGTTCCTGTTTATGCTGTATATTAACCATATAGGACACTATTTCAATAATTCCTATCACCTACCGTAAGTTAACAATAAAAATCTTTTAAATCTGAACATATTTGTAAGCAATTACAAAAAGATATAGATAAGATAAACAATTATTACAATGCATACAAATTTTTCCTTAAAAGTAATAAATGTTATATTACTTCTTTTACAAGAAAGTATAATTCTGTAATTGAATAATATTGTTTTATATGTATGTACATACATATAAACACTATATGGTCTAAATGGTGCTCTGGATAATTAAGCTTCTTATGCAAGCTACATATTACTACCACGCGATAACGCGCGGTTTATAATATAAGCTGCAAATAGTTCACTTAAATGTAATAATACTTTCATCACATCTCTATGTTTAGTTATGACTTATCATTGTATAAATAAATAAAAACCCTCTTATTGTTTCCATTGATGGGACTCTAAGCCTTTACTCGCAGGTAGCTAAAGCTATTGCTACTAACGGAGGCTATTCTTAAAACAGGCTAACTCCGTCGCGATGTTTTGCTTTAACGGAAACTCTAGCTCATGAGGTACCAAAAGCTGTCAATACGGAGCCACCGCGGATTATCATTATATCAGTCTTGTTAACCATAACGGTGATGATCTTAGATATAATACATAAATGTGTTCTTAAAACGAATCTTTAAGCAGTTGCTAGGTACATCGAAATATGTAAACCAAGTTTCCACTCATGATTTACGCTTTATTGTTACAAATCTATCTGCTATTGCCGTCTCTCCGTCATGAAGAGCTTGATTGGTAGAGAATGGCAAAAGGCATTAAGTACGCCCGCAGCATTGTCAGTTGTCCTTAAGCACAGCAATCACTCATAGTTACATCAACAGTTTTGTATTAGATTTTTTATTTGTTTGATTTTACCTATTCAATTTAAAAACATCGATGGATTTTTTGATCAGTTTAAGGTAAATATATAGGTATATCTATTTATTTATTATGATGAGATTTAATTATACATTGTATGTGCTGTAAATTTTTGTATTAGTGATTATTGTTTCTCTGCGTCTACTAAAGCATCTCTCCGCTTCGTAGATTGACTGGCAGAGAATGCCCATAATCATCAAGACCGCCTTCTGTTACCTAATTTCAGGTATAATAACAAAGATTTAAAATAATTAATTATTATGACGGAGTGTTACAGATATATCGAGAGACATTATGTCGGTCGAAGACGAGGCCATCATGGCCATTTCTTGGACCTCCTCGTGAATAGTGTTCTTCTGCTTTAAAGTCTTTAGGTTTATCAGCAGTGTATTATAGAAAGACGTGTTTACTGTCTTTACCATAATTTAGACGAGGACTTTTACTACTCGCGATGTTGCCAGAGACTACTTAAAACAGTCCCTAAGACGAATTAATTTAGACGTACTTCCGAACGGTGATCATGCAATCTCCACCCAGAAGATGTTATGGTATTTTTTCGAATATTTCCCTCACCCTATACCAAAAATCTAAAGGTAACATGTACTTTAGGGATAAAATTACAAAAATAATGTACATTCATTGTAACCTTTGTTTTATAAAGTTGTAATAAAAATATTTGACATGTAAACTTTATAACAGTATGCTTACTAGTAGGTCACCAACAATCGGTGATTATTTAGCTTTTACCGGGTAACAGTATAAATAACTGTTGCATTTCGATAGAAGAGAATGGAATCAATTTACTGGTAGGTCTCTGTTGCCGTAGAGACCACCGCAGTTCCTATTTTTATCGCTAAACAGTAGTGTGAAAATATTTTTTTTTTTATATATCTGCTTTTTCCTCGGACTAAAGTCTGAGATGTTATTTGCTATTTATTTATTTGTGTGTGTATATTATTTATCTGTAGTTACCCCTAATTACTTCTATTTCTTTTAACAGCATCCTTCGTAACCTTCTCCATAAATTTTAACAATACTTCTTTGTTTTTTGACATCAACATTTTGCTTAAATTTTGTTCGGATATCTTTTTGTCCAATCTTATTTCTATTTCTACTCTTTCCTTTAGGTACCTAGGACAATCTATAAGAAAATGTATAATGCTTTCTGCAATATTCGGATCGCAAACACAAGACGGTTCGTCTTTTTGTTTGAATTTGTGCAGATACTGGCCAAAGCCTGTCCTGTTAGGGCCTGGACTATGAGCGGAGTGTGAAAATATTACTGTGATTCAGTGAACGGGGACGTAAGCTAGTGAAATTATTGAGGTAACTAGACTTAATATATGTCTTAAGACGCCGAGCGTAATGTGGTGCAGTGTATACCATCTTAAATAGCGCGGCATTCTTATAGGCAAGCGTATCTATTACCATCAGGTGAACGTCTCGCTCGTATCGTCGAACAAAAAAAATGAACATTTCGCAATGTTCATTTGTCGTATGATTAGGTAACGCATGGAGATGGTGGAGCGCACGATAAAACTGGAGTAGCTGCGCGAGCTCGTTGAGTTGATGTAATGGAATCAATCATTAGCTGGTGCAGTCGAAATGCACCGAACCAGTTGTCAGGCATCGTGAAATTGAATCGGTTGGATGGCTGCTTGTTTTTTTTTTGTTTCGTCTGTTCAGCACTACAAAAGGAGCCCGTTGGAAGATCGCAAGAGTGCTCGATACGAGTATACATTGTCTGCACACCGACGATATTCAGACGGAGCATTCGGGACAATTGTGATACACGATACCGGGTTTAACTATCCGATGCTTTTACTATCTGTTCGCATGCCGACAGTTTGTCTTCCTTTTTTTTTGTATTACCACTTGTACTTAACATTTAACTTAATTTTATAAGCCGAGACAAAACGATTATCGCTCATCTCTTTTTTATTACTACTTACTGGCAGTAAGTCTCTTTAGTCGGACACCGTTTAGGTACCGCAATGGCTATTTCAACTGCTTAACAGTAGTGTGGTAATATTACTGTCTTCCGGTTTGAAGGGCGCTAAGTTACTGAAGTAACGAGGCTTACACCTTGTCTTAAAGCGACGAGCTCAATGTGGTGCAGTGTATACTAGGGTCATGTGGAATAAAAGAAAATTAAATAACGTGTAGTTTTTAATTGGACTGAAAATGTGTTTGTGAATTTTTTTTTTCGGAGCAACGGACGCTGGAGCTGCTCGCGATCCGTAGAATAATCATAAAGTGAGCAGAGCGGAGTTATAATAAAAACCTGCCAGGGGTCGTAAAAATGCCAGTCTCCCCGGGCCCGCGCAATAAACAAGCCGGCACTGTCCGTTCGCTTGTTATTATTACGCACTATTTCCTAGGTAGATAAGAAACTATATATTTCTTTTACAACACAACAACAGCCAAAAGACTAAGCCTTTATTGCTCCACAGCCGCTTTTCAGTACACTAAATAGACAGTTGTTATCGACAGATGAAATCTGTTGCTGAAATTAAAATCTGAAGGACGATAGTTACTTGTCATCAAAAATAAATACTTTTGAACTGATTGTTAACTATTTTTAGTAGTTTTCATTGTATGGATTAGATTAGACTTTTTTATGTATAATACAATTGTAGCTTAGTGATGAAGTAATTGTTTTTTATTCTACGAGGCGATGAAACGATCACCTGATGTTAAGTGATACAGCCCATAACAACGTGCTACTAGATAAGATTGTACATTGCGCTCGTCACCTTAAGATATAAGGTGTAAGTCTCGTTACCTGAGTAAATTCACTAGCTTACAACTTCCTTCGTACCTAGACGGTCTGTAGCAACAGAGACCTACCATTTTATTAAACCGCCTAACTAACCACCATTGTAAATCTGACGATAACATGTTCCGGCTGTAAAATGAAGTCAAACTAGTTTCAAATATTAATCGAATATATAAGTGAGATATAAGTCCAGCAGTGGACTAACCCGAGCTGATAATAATTAGTCCATTGTACGTATTTAATTAATACACGAATTATTAAAATATCTCCTAGTATTTGGGACATGGTATTTAGTTAATAAAAGTAGTATTTTAAATTCCAAAGTTTGTCTTTTAATTGGAATTATTTTATATCGGGTTAAAATTATAGAGAATTTAGAAACAAATCTTGCGTCATTCTTTCTACATCTGTCTTTATAAAACATCGTTGATGTCTTTTACGAATAGGATTAATGTCTTCAATATAATATTTGCGTCTTCTTATAGATAAGATCAAACGGAAATAAGTTATATTCTTACAAAGAAATTTGTTAAAAAATATCTTTATATTATACGTTCACTAGCCGACCCAGAAAACGTAGTTTTACCATATAAATTATTTCCAGCTAATGGTTTGTGTGTTAAATAAAACATAACTCACTTTTTGTGTGTGGAGATGTGGTCTATGACTGTAAGAGGAATGAAGACTATATCGGTATATAAAAATAACAAAACACTTAACATTAACTTTTTAAATTCAATTTACTTTGTTAACTTGGGCGGGGGCTCGGTTGAGTACTATTAATTTACATAAGATACTAAGTTAACGAGAACTGATCGATTGATAACTGAAAGTTGAAGATTGTTACAGTACTAATGTCGCTATTAAATAGGCAGTTTTGTGGAAGGGTGAAAAATTAAGGGTTATATGTATTTTTAATGCCAAAACATAAAAAAATATGGAATGAGTCATTCTTATTACTTAGGGGTTTAAAAATTAGTTTACGACCTATCCTCCTGTACTAACAAATACACATAAAAAAATTCATAAAAATCGGTCGAGTTGTTTCAGAGGACTTTGGTTACAAACACTGGGACACGAGAATTTTATATATATAGATATATAGTAGTTTCCATTTTAATTTACCTGAATTCATATCATTTACTACACTCAAAATTAGTACTTTTGGTTGTTTTAAGAAATGATTTGTAAAATAGAATTAATGTTACTTTAGGAAATGTCATTTTGATAATGATAAAAAGTATGAATTAGCTTTTTATGTTATCAAAAGGTTAGGTTTCTTGTAACTTTTATTTTGTAACTAAAACTGTTTAGATTGGCAACATTTGAATTTTGTCATACTTAAGAACTTATTTAGTTTAGTATTCTATTGAGTTAGTTTACTTAAACGAATACAACTTATGAAGTTATTGAAAGTTTACCATTATATACATAAATGTTTAATTATTAATTATATAATAATATTATTATGTAGTTGTGGCAAGATTTTTAATGTCTCTATTGTCTATGAAAAGAAGATAAAAAAAAAGTGTTACCTCTCCCAAAAATCTCAACAGTAAAATATATATTTGTTGCGTTGAAATTTCAATAAATTTTGTTTTCTTTTTATTGAAACTATACATAAATATAACGAACAATTCAATAGTTTTTATTCTGTAATCAATATATAATTGTATGTAATATTAAACAATTATTAAACTTAAAATTGAAAAGGCACTTGACGGTAATAGAATAAGCTTTCTTCAAAACAGTTGTCGCGTTTAAAAGTAAGCAGATCAGATTTTTGTTTTAAATGCGAATATCATTCTTATTGATTAAGTGTTAAGTTTGATTATTGTTAGTTGACGTGTAACGCCGTCACGGCCGATCTGCGCGCGCGCATGCCGCATCTGCCGCATCCGACTGACGCTTTTGTATGAACCGTTAAATGGCGGCCGTTTCATTATAATTTATTACACATTCTCTATGCATTTAACAACACTGTCCTCTCAATTCTGATTTCGCATTTGGTCGGTAGGGGGCGGTTATATTTACTACGATACGTAAGTGACAATAAATGTAGGCCACTATACATGATTTTGGATTTTCTAATACATAACTGTGATACAGTAATTATGATACAGAGAGATGATCTTAACAAACAACTAACTTTACTATCCCCAAAGTTAAGTTATATCGCTATTTATAACTTATAGATGTTAGGCACCTAATGCAACATATTTAGAATTATAAGTGTTCATGTATGCCGCGATTGCGTTGTAAAATCATTTGATTGTTATAATTTGTTAAATATCAGGGCGAATAAGTTTTAAAATGGTCTTTGCGTTAAAATTTCATTAAATGTGATTTAAAGTTCATTATATAGATCACTCATGTTTTTGTAAATCTTGTGCGGGTAGATAAGAACGCGCCGGAGTCATAAGCACAGTAGCGCTCCGACCGCCGGAGTGCACGGACGTCTTAAGAAGTCGTTGCGTTGTCGTACAATGTGAGATTCTGCAAATGTATCTGTTAGTAGTACCATCAAGGCTGACATTATGTTTTTAAATATACTTTGAGGAGAATATTGCTTTCATCTTCGCAGATATTAAACGGAGAAATATATTACTATAATATAGATAAGTATTGAATTAAGTGCTTATCATCATTGCAACCGATGGACTCCCACTTCTGACATACGGCTCTTGTAATGTATTCTACAAAATATGCTCAACTTGAACTTTCGGCCTTTTGGATTGGCTTGAGTTTTAGGTCTTTTTTTATTGGCCTGAGCCTTTGGTCTTTTGTATTGTCTTGAACTTTTGGCCTTCTGGATTAGCTTGAGATGGTGTTATGTGAATATTTTAGACAGATTGTCAATTTTTGTTTAGTAACAATTCTATAGAGATATACACAGACTACTAACAAATTACAATGTTTTTTATAAATTAACATTGTGGTCTTTATTAACGTCGGCTAAAGGACTTGTGTCTGGGCCACGTGAATAAATTAGAATTTTATAATTATTAATTTAAATAGATGTATTTACTGGTAACACTGAAATGATTTTAGACAGATTGTCATATGTGTTAGACGTATAAGTAATGAAACCACTCAAGAATTTTCTTCCTTTTTTAAGAAAAAATAAATATTTAAAATAGTAAAAATGCACTGTCCCTCCCATGACTGACTTGATGTTGGCAAAATTCTTTTAAGAGAGGCCATTAAGCATAAAGAAGAAGAAGAAGTAATGAAACTAATGGAGTGAATAATTACATAAGGAATTGAGAGCTTTAACATAGTTTTGATGTTTAAATTTTGTAACACATGCATCTTTATTATCAGCTGTTGATATGGCAAAACTGTCTTATGCAATCATCTATTTGCCTATGATGATTAAAATTTAAGCAGTTTCCAAAACTAAAAACCACAAATGTATTATCTAAATCATTACTATAACGTCGGTAAGCTGGTGCGGGTTTATTCTGTGAGCTGGGCAGGTCAGCTCGATACCGATTGGTTTTTGTCCGATCCCGAACACGGAGCAGATGGCGCCGGCGACGTAAGCCAGTTTACTGTTCCGACGAGATCCTGTGAGGATTTAGTGGTTCAGCGAATCTAAGTCTTACCGCTACGTACATTTTATTACCTCAATCCATGAATTAGTTTCACTTTGATTAACGATTGTTTCAATCTCATCTCTTTGAATATTACAAATATTTTATTTTGTGTAGTTCATAATACTACTGTCTTACTGTAATGTGTAGTAATGTAATAATTAAGTAATAAAAGTTATGTTTTACTTCATCTCGCAACATTTAAGATGTTTCAAAGTCGTTTTGTTATAAATAAATTGTTTCATAGTAATGTAGGTCTATTTCTTTTTGTCATAACATTTAGTGTACTAATCATTAATAACGTAAATCACTTTGCTCTCGATTCCTTGTTACACAATTTTCAAGGGTCAGTTGTCTCAAAGGTCGTTAAGGCCAAATCAAGGCTTTCAAAATGACAAGAGCACTCTTTAAGTAAACTTGATCGTTGATTTATTATATTAAGTAATAGATTATTTTTGTTCATGTAATAGTTTTTTATTAGACAAAATAAAACGGCTAGATCTGTTCATTAGACTTTTATTAATATATATCTTAAACTACAATACTTTGTTGCCGCTTGAACTTAACATAGAGCGCTTAATTAAAATCAAAGTTAAAGATGAAGTCAAGAAACTTATAAACAATTTTATGAGTTGGACTTATTTCAATGACTAGTGTATGAATTTTGTGAAAATGTTTAAGCTTACGTTTAACACTGATGTTAATAATATATATATACGTAGTCGGTACGTCTGTTCAGACAAGTACTGTTGTGCAGTGTAGTTACTGTGGGTAGTTGTCCGCGGAGGTACATATCCGTTAGTACATATATAGTTGGCTGAGTCGAGTTTCGGCGAGGACCGTCTACGTGTAGATATGGTTAGGTCGGGGGCAAGATTCGGCGATTATTGTCCGTCAGCACGGCGGAGGGGGAGGTGGGTGACGGCGGCGGCGGGGCGAGGGGAGGTGAGAGGAGGGGATCGGGGGGGGGGAGGTAAGATGGCCACCGTAATTAATTGGCGCGACGCGAGGGGCCGACCGCGGCGCGTCTCAACGCGGCACTGCGCCCGCGTACACGCTCGCCACGCTCACAAACGGACATTCAATTCATTATATATCTTCTATGTATATATATGTAGAGAATGTCTCCGGTTACTCAGTGCACGTCTGTGTTCATCGCGATGATATATTTTTATGTATTATATCATCAACATTAATATGTTATAATTACTTTACAGAGCTTTGTAAGTTTTGTTTGGTACCAACAAAAATAACGATACGTATTATTTATCTATTTACATACGTTTTGTATATTCGTTAATGTTTCATATTGAAACTTTGCGTCACGGCTTTTGGTTTATATCCCGATTTGGTTGAAGTTATTTATGGTGCGAGTTGCGCCGTCGACCAGCGATCCGACCGTAAAGGTCTCGCCCACACGCCGCGGGCGCCCGCTCGCCTCTTGCCTCACTACACACCTACCCTCACTACCTACATACCGCGCTGCTGCTAACCAACACAACGTGGACCCTCGGCCGCCGCGCCGGCCCCCCGCGCGCCCCGGCCGGCTGAGCGCGCCGCGGGGCGGGGCGGCTCACGTCACGCCGGCCGCTCGCCGATCCCACACTATTCTATAGTTTCACAAAACCAGAGCTCTAACCGCGGCTCGCTCCGACCCCTCGGGCGACGCGGCGCGGCGGTGCGGGGCGGGGGACGGGACGGGGCGAGGAGGGGAGTGAGAGGAGAGAGGAGCAGCCCGCGCCGCGTCCGCTGGAAGCTCATACAAATTGCATGGGTGTGAGTGAGCAACGTGCTATCGGACCTCGGCTCACTTAAGCGTAAATTCTGTTGCGTAAGTTGGAAAAGACGCGGCACTCGAGATCGCTCCGGGTGCTCAGGTATTAGACGTGTCCGGCGCCGCGGCCGCGCGCAGCACCCGACCGGATGTGAGCAGCAGCACCCGGCGATGGGAATACACAACATATATAATACATAAAAGAACTTAACTAAAACTATTTACTATTTTTCCTATAACCAACTCGCGTTTACATCTTCGAATGAAACTTAAACTTAATACGTAAACGTAAAAGCTTGGACAGCCGCTTGATTTGCTAAAAAGTACCCGGTTCAATTCCCGATCTAATTTTAATGGACGTTGTTCATTAGTAGTACTACTACTATAGATTAATTAATTTAACGTTTTTTTTTTGTACTACTATGCGACGAGACGAGCGAGACCATCACCTGATGGTAAGTGATACGCTTGCCCATGACAACGCGGCGCTAGTTAAAATGGTACACACTGCACCACATTGCGCTCGTCGCCTTGAGACATAAGGTGTTAAGTCTCGTTACCCCAGTAATTACACTAGCTACAGCGCCCTTCAAACCGGAACACAGTAATGTTTGCACACTACTATTTGGTTACGTGAAATTGATGTCAAGTGTCAAAGTTAGACTTAGGTTCAGATTATAGGTCTTTAGGTGTGTATCTTGGTGCTGGAGGGTGAAAGGCATCTCTGAGTCAAGGCTGGGTCATCATTGAGCCGTGTTGGTGTGGACTGCAGATCCAAATGTTACTGTTAGCTTAGTTTAAAACGCCATTTTCTAGTTATTCGTTTCTTTATTACAATGGTTAGTTTCGTAAAATAGTTTTTCACTTTATTTATTAAAAACGGTCAGAAATAAAACTTGAACATCGAGCTGAATTAATTAGCCTTGAGTCTCGTACAAAAAACCACATAACCCACTAGTGGGAAAAGTTTTTTTTTTCTAAAATTATCCAAGTGTATACTTCATCAACTTAGTTTTTTTTTAATATTGCGATTGGTCGATGACGTGCATGACGTTCACCATCAATGTGTGTGACAACCTCGTACATTTATTACTTAATAGACTACTCACTAAATATATCTTTTGAAATGTATCACTTAAACTTTTTGAGGTTTTCTTATCGACACTTAAACTGTTTACTAGTAATTGTCGTCGGTCCCTTACTGTTAACGTTTTACTTGAGTACACGAGTGTTTCACAATCCTGATCTCCCTGTTAGCGTTTGAAGATGCAGAGCGCTGCTGAATCGCGCCTTTGAAGCAGATAAGGTGCCAAGAGCTAAAATAACTGTTACCGTTCATCCCCTACTACCGGTAACGGGCACACGATATCTATTTTATATACTTGTATTACAGAAGTTTTTTATCTTATCCTGGGATCAAATATTTGGAGACGTTCACTTGATAAACATAGCGCTATACATACCATCACATTGTTATCATCGCTTTGAGATATATCAAGTATCGTTACTCTAGTAATTTTACTAATAATAAAATCGCAACAGTAATGTTTGCACACTACTGTTTGGAGTTAGAAATAGGAGCTGTCACTGCGGTGGTACTAAAACGGTCTCCGGCAACAGAGACCTACATAATCAGATAAGTAACACTAGGAAATCGTTCGGTTTATCGAGTTGTTTGTTTTAGTGTCGAGTGTTCGTGGTAGTGGCGTGAGGTCCCGCTCATTACGAGTCGAATTCCATTCGGTCCGCTATAAAGGCGACTCCCAGAGCCGAATGTAAAACGGGACCCCCGCCTTTATGCGACGCCGCTTTGACACCCGCTTAAACGGAACACGGACTGGCGGCACCGTAACGCTCCTTACGTATCATTTGTCACTAAAATCTCGTTTCCAACTAACCATCTATTAGTATTTCGACGATACAATCTAAATAAAGTATTAAGATTATCATTTGAATTTAGCGCTCATATAATGTTCTATTATCTGTGGTCAATTATATCTATGTAAACAAATAACCAAAATAAAGTACGTTCTCCAAATAACGTATGACCTAAAAGTCTGTTACCAGGTCATAAAATAAAAAGTAAACAAATTAGAGGTTATTTCATTTGTAACTGGCATAAAGTTAAAAGTTTTACCATAAAAGAAAAAAAATTATAGGTTAAGTTTTTATTATGCGGGTAGATATTAAAAAAAAATGCTTAAAATGTAGTTTCATAATATGAAAGCTTTATCGAGTCGCTCTGAAAAGTGTAATATTTTAAGCACAGCTAATTTCCAATGTTTTACAAAACTTAAAGTTAAATGAAAAGAAAAGCAACATGTCATGCTGTTATATTTCTTACTAATCCCACAATAAAAAACTAACCTCTAATTTGTTTAAATAGATACCGTAGTCAATTGACCACAGATAATAGAATAATGTATGAGTAAGTAAAGTACAACTTAATACTTTATTTACACAAACACAAGTCTTCAAACGTTCATACATCACTTACAGCAGCGTGAACGGTTTGCGTCGGCTACATATTTGATTAAATTGTCGAACTTTACAACCGATTAAGTTATATTAAAGTACTGATTTAAACATAAGTGTTTAGCATAAAACCTTTATTAATATATTAAAAATAAAAAGGAGGATATATATGTAAGCGATCACGTTGTAAAACCATTTGATTGTTAAAATTATAAAATATCAGCGCAAATACGTTTTAAAATCGTCTGTTCGTTAAAATTTAATTAGTTATGATTTTAAGTTCAATTTATAGATGAATCATGTTTTTGTAAATCTTCCGCGGGTGTAATTAGGAACGCGCCGACGTTTTAATAAGTCGCGCTCTGACCGCCGGAGTGTACGGACGTGTTAAGAAGTTGTTACGTTGTCGGACAAATGTGAGTTTCTCCAAATCTGTGTTTTATTGAACAACGGACAATCCCAAAAACTATGTTAGTAGTGACATCATGTTTTTTGAACACCTCCTAAGCTCTGATATATTCTTAATATATGATTATTTTATATGAAAACTTTGGTTGAGAACATTGTTAGTATTAATCAGCCTGCGAGTTGGAATTGGGTTTTCTTGGTGATTGGTAATAATAGTTAATTAAACTATTATATAAATAATTCATTAATGATATATAAGGAATACATAGTCCATCCATATTATATTTGTGTTTCATAAAACTTCTAAGTTATTAAAATTTAAGCTACTTCGCTATTTAAGGATACTTTCGTGATGGGGTCGCGTAAATACGAAGGTCTGTATATTTCAAAGCGGAAGGTTTTTTGGCGGATGCCCTCGCGACCCCCGGCTGCGTTTTACCTGCCAAATTGTATCCGGGGCGAGACGGGGACGCGATGGGGACGCGATGGGCCGAGGGTGGCACGAGCCAGTACCCGCACCGGCAATGCCTTCACAAACTCCTTGCTATTCAAGGTACCTGCTTTCATGCTTATACATGCTATTGCATAGTAACGAAAACAATATGTGAATTATGAAGAAAATATCAAAACTGTATTATTGGTAATAATTATATTGTTAGTCTTTGGATTTGTACATCAATTTAACTGTCTTTATGTTTGGTAAAACGGAAATATTTATTTAAAGTTATTTCATCACATCAAACGTTACTGTAATGCTAAAATTAGTTATAATTGTATTTAAAAGCTGTATTCACTTGATTAATAGCGCATCTGATAAATCACGAAACAACTTATACAATGCTGATTGCGAACCGCAATAAATTAATCGTAAATAACTTTATTGACCCTAATGTGTAATATTTTGGGGTGGGTGTTCGAGTGTTTGCGGTGAAGAGTGCTCGTTTACCCGCAGCCGGTGCCGGAGTGCGGGTCGCGTCGCGATGGGATCGCGGACGAGCAAAAAAACAGCGGCAGCAGCAGCGCCGCGATAACACACGAGTTCGTTGAAAAAGCACTCGAAGCGCCCGAATCGATGACCGGGGCGCTATATCAAGTTTATCGTTTTCGCGCCGTCCATAACTTGGCACCCTCGCGCCGTCCGCCGAAAGCGGTAAGTATGTAAATTACGGTCGCGGACGTCTCCCCCCCCCCCGCGCCGCGCCCGCACGCCCGCGCGCGCGCCCACTTATCTATTCAAATTCGGGCCCCGGCGTTGGGTCGCGTCGCCGGCCCGCGCTAATCAAAATCCGATCAGCCATTAAGTCCTCTCGCTATCGCTTAGTTTACGAGCGGGGGAGCGCGCGGCGGAGGGACCGCGCGTCGGGGGGAGCGCGCGTCGGGGGGAGCGCGCGTCGGGGGGAGCCGCGCGGTCGCCTGTTCACGGGCGCGCGCTCATAAAAGCCGCTCCGTAATCAAGCAGCGGTTTTTTATGAGCGCGCGTTCTGCTGCGCTCTGGTAAATTTAGCCGGCTCAATTCTAGAAGCGTCTCCGGCTGCGGCGGCGGGCGGGGTGAGGGGGGTGTGGTGGGGTCGCGATGCATTTTCCCGGTCGCGTGGACGCTTTCCCAGTCGCCTATATTTAGCGTGTCGTGGCTCCGTGATGAAGGCGCGGGCGCGTGCGGGGCGCGCGCGGGGGGGCGCGGCGGGAGCGCGTGGGCGGCGCCGGGCGCGGGCCGCGTGTATTTTTACCGCCGCGTAGGCAACACGCGCCGGCGGCCGCGGCACGAGCTCTCAGCGTGACGAGACAACTTCACAAATCAATATTTTAAATCGCATTCAATCATTTGAAACAAACTTGACGAAACACCGGACTAATCGAATCACGATGCCGACGATGAAACAGAGTATCGAATAAATCAACTTTCAGATGATATAAAGGAGACTGAAATCGGTGGAACCGGTTTGGTTACACGACACATACAGATACGTATACATGAAAATCGCCGCGGCATTTGGCTTGCGGCCATGACGTAAACTAGAAAGAGCTACGTAGGCAGTATCGTAATTTTGCCGAGATCGATGGTACGAGCTGAACTCACACCTGAGCTTACGCGTCCTTACTGATCTTACTTGAATCGAACCTGGGTACTTAACGATATGTCTAATACCAATGGACTATGGATCTAATGCATCCGTAATAATATAAACAGCCTTCTTAATGTTCCCACTGCTGGTGCTCGGGGGTCGCATGACCACGGAAGCTGTGTTGAATTATTTTATGTTTCAATTAAACGTAGATACTATTCTGAATATATTATGTTTGCTAAAGTTTTTTTTGGTAAAATTATGAACACATTTTGGTTTGTTGTGTACCAGCGATTTGAATATGTATACACACTCCAGGTTCTATTTGGCACCAATGACAATAGAAACTGTAACTCGCACATTTTGTGTTGTTTTTTTTAAAGTTGTTTGCGTGTTTATATAAAAAGTGTATTCGTTGCAATTTCGTTGTACGGTGCAAAAGTTAAAACGCAGCAGTGTGATCTGTTACTAAGTTATAGTGTAATAAAGACCTTTATTGTTGTGAACGTTCCAAAGATTTGGAAGTACGTTTATGTATATAAGAGCACGAGCTGTATACATAATGTACGTGTAATATGTATTTGGATAAGTTTGTCGGTGCACGCTCGTGTAGAGACCCCGCTGCGGACGATAAACGCGCGAAGGCGCGTGCGGCGCTCAATTAAGCGGGACAACATGGCCGCCGCGCCGCGCCGCGCAGGGCTGTGTGCGTGCTGCAGCGCCATTAGACGATTATCTTTTTTTTTTGTCGAAAATAAAACCGGCCAGTTCAGTCACTAACATTACTAAAGAGTTCCTATATTTTATTATTTCTTTTTTTTTCTAACATATCAATTTCGTATATTTCATTTCTTTTTTTTTATACTACTGTACTACGAGACGAGCATAACGTTCACCTGATGGTAAGTGATACGCTTGCCCATGACAACGCGGTGCTAGTTAAGATGGTACACACTGCACCACATTGCGCTCGTCGCCTTGAGACAAGGTGTTGCCTCGTTACCCCAGTAATTACACTAGCTACAGCGCCCTTTAAACCGGAACACAGTAATGTTTGCACACTACTATTTGGCGGTTGAAATAGTTGCTGCGGTGGTACCCATCCAGACGGTCTCCGGCAACAAATGTTTGTTAAATCAATTTAAAACTCTTTGATAACAAAAACGCGGAAACAAAAAAAAAATTCGTAGTATTTTTTAATAGCATATTTTTTAAGCATTCTCAAAGAACATAATAAAATAGTTATTCGTGTTTATACATATCCAATACATTTGTTATAAAAGCGAAAACGTGTCTATCTTTTAAAAAAGCGAGATGAATGTTTAGGGAAGAAATAATTTATCTGATTAAATGTAAGAGATAATACTTCAATATTGTGTTATATTATCAGGCACGCGTGTGATAGCTGGATGATATATAAAGTGACACGTCACGGATCACGTGCCATGTCGGATAACGCTGACAGATATCTGCGTCTGATGCTCGCGTCTTTATTTTATCGAACGGTCAATGTTACTGTAGATTTATCAGACAATTACCTCCGAAAAATTTGTGTAAGTCGTGATACTCATCATCACGATGTGTCAAAATGAAGTATGATGGTATGATGAGCTATTTTATAATACCTCGACGGATAAGGGTTGTGTTAAAACAATTTCGCCCGTCGAATTGTATATAAACAAAAGCGATGAGTGTTTCATTTGTTGCGAGTGGCAGCCCTAGGGGTCGCGGCGCGCGGGCGTCGCGTCCGGTCGCGCGCTATCGCGGCAGGATGATCGGAATCGTTGACACCGCGCCAGTCGCGGAGGAATGACCGCGCGTTAATTGTCGCCTCACCTTCGCGCAAGGGCGGCCCCCCACCGCCCCTCTCTGTCCCCCGCACGTCCCCCTGCGCGCCGCGCCTCACCCCCGCGCGCACCCGCGTCGCGTCTCCCCCTCTCCCCCGCGCCCCGCTGTCGCCCCGCGCGCCCGCACCGCACGCGACAACTGACGAATGGCCAAATTAATGGGCAACCTTAAAACCCTCGCGCGGTAATGGCCCCCATATCGATCCCGTGGAGATGGGCGCAATAACTCTAGCCGAGCAACCTCGTAACGCTCCTCAAGATGTATTTGTCTAAGTGATGAATGAGTAAGTTATTAGCTTATTCTTCTGGTGACCACCAGCTACAGAAAGCTCGAGGCTATCATACTGATCACTTGCATTATAACAAAGTGTACTTGGAAACGTGTAGTGAAAAGTAAACGGCAATATAAAAATTAAAAAAAGAGGTTCTTTTGTATTAGCGTCCTTTGCGGCAAATGTACACGCGGTGCCCTTGGATGGGTGATCGCTTTAGTGCCGTTCATGTCCACGGCGCGGTGCACCGGACACGATGACGCGCCTCGGGCTCCGCATCGAGTTAACCGAGTAAAAGATATAACCGGATCTAATTACTGCTCAGTTTTATCGCATTGTAATACTATAATTACACAATAACAATTGTTACGTCTGTCGCACACGTAAATTACATTAATTTTATTAGATTTGAAATGGACTTTGAGATTAATTGAGCTCGTTCCGCGTAGATCCGATGACGTCAGAATATATGTCATCTTATTCATACCTATAATAAAATAACTAACACTTGTAACATTTGGTTTTATGTTTACGTAAATGTGAGAGGTTATTAAATGAAAATAAACATAAATCATATGGCGGCCACACCCCCCCGCCCCCCGTCCCCTGTACACCCCGATCTCCCCCCGCCGCGCGCCGCTCCAATGTTTTGATAACAATCGCCCGCCCCCCGTTTCCCGCCATTTCGCTTTCATTCATGCGCACTACACAACTAAAACAAACTTTATTTCAATTTATAAATGTGTGTCTTACCGTGCCAGTTTCGCACTGCGCATGTGTGCGTTCCGTTTGGCCACAGATTATTTTACGCGCAGAGTACTACACGGTGCTAGGATATAATGCCCACGCTTATGGATCTTTTGTGAGTGTAATTTTAAATTAATACATGTTATGTACCGGTTTAGATTTCTTAAATTAAAGTGTTTTTGAGGAAACTAGTGATTGACACTGAGCCTTGGTCTGGTGGTTTGGTCGCCATCTGAAAGCTTCCAAGCATGCTTTGTTTTTTATGGGTCTTCACCCTAATGATAAGATTCTGTTTAAAGCGCAGAATATCCGCCTTTTGCCCTGAATACTCAATTTAACTGTAGAACTAGATAATGGACACGCAAGTGCGTTGCTGCTGCAGATTCCGAGGTGGACGACTTGGATGTGTATGACGCGATCTGGCCTGGGTTATATTAACATTGGTGTTCTGCTACAAACACCGCAGACGGCTGCTTGGATTTTGCTAGGCAATGAACCTTCATTGGGTCAGCGATTACCATAAAAACGATGCCTCGATTTCTCGCCCCATATAGAGTTAAGATTAAGATAATCCGGTCCAACGTTAAATTCGCACCGCTATATATGCTTGTGAAACGCGGAAGGTCTCTAAACTCATCTCGCAGTAGCTCCATGTCTTTGTCAACCGCTGTGTCCACTGAAGTCCCGGTATTCGCTGGCCCCTCAAAATCTTCTGGAGCTGCCACGAATTTACAAATCTAGCGCCGCAAATGGAAATGGATTGGCCATACTCTTCGAAAAGATTACGATCATATACCGAAGCAGGTGCTTGATTGTGATCTGCATGGAAAGCACAGCGCGGTCGCCTAAAACAGACGTGGTGCCGCACAGTAACAGACGAAGCAAAAATAATCAGGAAAATTTGGGACGAGATGTCATTGTCGACACCCTTTGCCTCGTCTAGAGGACGCAGACTCATTTTCACTTAACACAATGTGAACTGGTCAAGTCAGCACAATTGAGATAACATAAAGAATGCATTTTACCATAAGAATATTAGTTAGAAAAATTTAATGTGGCCATGGAATAGAAATGATGCGTCTGAAAAATATGATATTATTGTTGAATCTTTGGGACATCGCAGTCGCAAACACATAAATATGTACGAGGTATCGTCGCAGATAAACTTGTAAAAAGTTATGAATGAAACCGAGAGTGCTCGTAGTAGAGTTGTAGGCTCCCCCTCTCCCGGCCGCACCGGCTCCCCCCGCGGCCCGGCTCCCCGGCTGCGCTCCCCCCGCGGCCCCGCCGACGATTTGTTTCATGCATTTAGTTTTATAACATTTCGACATAATTTACGGCATCGCAATGGCGCGCGCGTCGTAATAGTTTTTAATCGTCTGCATATTTCCGAACGCATTTTCCCGCGCTTTGTGCTACGTTGCTTTATTTTTTATTAGGCGTATAGAAATATTTCTAATTTTGGTTTTCCATCTTTGTATATAGCCATTTTGATAAATACTCTTTATGTATGTTTTGACAATTTTTAAATCAACATGTAATGTAATATAAGTATTAGGGTGTTTAGCAATATCGATTATGAGAGGATGTATAGTTTTCGAGTTGTTTATTTGTCGATTATCGATCTTTTCAGGTCATATATTATTGGTAATTTTTATATGTACTATTAACTATCTTTGAAACAAATGTTCTATTAAAATAATAAACAGACATGCATAATGATTTGTATAAGATTAGAAAAATCTGGTTATAAGATTAGTGAGTAATTTTATTGAGTTAAGACGCGATGACAAAAAGAAGACGAGAGACAAGATGGCGGATTTTGACTAGAGTGCACGGAGAAGGGATTGTAAGAAGGAAATAAACATTGTTTCCTTTAGCCGAGTGGTTTAATTTTCAACATAAGCGTGGAAGACATTGCTTGGGGAGATTAAGTATTGAGTCGATACAGCTGAGTGGCTAGTATTCAACATGTATATCAATTATTTAATACATTTTGATGATGTAGATCATTCATAACTTGTATTATATAATTGATGTTATAATCTGTTTTTACTTAAATATTAAATGATAACAATGTAGTTCAGTAAAAAATATTGTCCCTCTTTTATTTTTTTAAATGCTCATGAAACGAGGAGGTTCTCGTTTAAAAAAATTTTCATGGTCATAAATACATAAAAGAGGTACAAAACTAAATACTAATCGAATTGTTAACCCTTACTAGATGAATAACTAGTGAGCTGGGGCGATAGGTAACTGTCTAATACGTCAAACGCATGTATGTATTGTTCGTATTATACGTTACGTAGGTAGGTGCGTATCATCGGACCACTCTCGCGCGGGGAGACACGCGGGGCCCGGTAACTGGGCCGTCGCCATGGCAACTAAACCGGCTTAGATGAATACTGCACAACGGATCCAGGTCTCGGATATCCAACCGCTGAACTATTCCACACGTAGCGCGCTGAAATTTAATGATGATGTGAATTGTGCATGACGTCTTTCTTTATAATACCAATTTAGCACCTCCGTTTGATTACCAGCAGAAGGAGAGCTCGTATATATTTTTTACAAACCAATAAACCATATTATTACATTAACTTTAGTTACCTTACCACATAACAGTAAATTTATTAATAACATTCGTAATATTGCTAGTTTTAAATATTAAAATTAACCTAAATACTAAGTATTAAAATAAGATATATATGTTGTAACTAAGCTTTAAATTTCAAGTAAAATTTAACGTTTTACTTAAAAAGTTTCAATCGAATTTTTTGTCAACATTTTAGTTCACAATTCGTCACTCATTTCAAGTTCAATGGTGTATGAATAACGAACATATCTAAACATGTTTCATGTAAAACCTTCAAGCGTCTAAGTCGCTGCAGTTGTGTAATGTTTTATTTAAAAAAAAAAATTATGCGAAAAGTCTCAACGCAAATGTTACTGTTAATGGGGGGCCTATCAGCTGAAGCACCGTCAAGTTTAAGTGGTCATTGTCACCTGCCCCCCAAGGAGTCAGGACGGCGGGGGAGGGAGTTGGAGATGTTCAACTGGCATTTACAATAGGTATGACCTAGAATATAAATCGCTTCGCATAATTTTTACATGATGCGCCCATTCAGCGGCCATTGTATCACTTTTTACATATTGTTGTGCCCCACTGACATGAGTTTTTTTTTTTTTTTAATTAGGCAAAACAAACCTTTTCTCTATGCGTGCGCCATTATTATACTTTTAACGGTTTAACTGGTATTGTTCTGGTTTAGATTTATATAGAACGAGAGTAAGGGGTGGGGATTGATTATGTTTATAATAGTTTAACAGTTGATGACTGTGCGGATTTATAGTGTTAGATATTGAGAAAAATAATTGTGATTACCGAAATTTTGTTAGTAAAATAGTAGGTGTATTGATTTTAAAAGATTGAAAGTGAAAAAGGGAGGGGATGCCGTAACGTCGTTTCGCTATAAATAGCGGATGACTGTGATTCTCGCTACATTCGTGTTTGGGCAGTGTGCGAGGTGTGAGCTCTGTCTGGTGACGTGTGAATGTGAGAGGTATGGCAGATTTTAAATTTATGTTTGAATTGATAGTTTCTAATAATAGAGGGTATGATTCAGAGGAAACGTTTGATAGTGTTAGATATTGAGAAAAATAATTGTGATTACCAACATTTTGTTAGTAAAATAGTAAGTGTATCGATTTTTTTAAAAGACTAAAATGAAAAAAGGGAGGGTATGGCATAACATCGTTTTACTATAAAAGGCAGGTGACTGTAAGTCTCGCAACATTCGTGTTTGGGCTGTGTGCGAGGTGTGAGCTGTGCGAGCTTTGTGACTGGTGACGTGTGAATGTGACGAGGTATGGCAGATTTAATTTATATTTAAATTGCTGTTTCTAATAATAGGTACAAGAATTAAGAAGATCCTTTATAAGTGTTAAGTAAGAGAAATAAAGTAGGTGTAGTAGTGCCATTAGGACTTAATTACTTGAGATGTTTCGTAGTTTTCATTATTTTACCTAATTTTTTTTATATTCATTCAGTTGTTCATCTGATGGAAAGTAATACAGCACATAACAACATGCCTCTAGTTAAGATAATATACACTGCACCACATTGCGCTCGTCATGTGACAAGTTGTTAAGTCTCGTTACCCCAGTAATTTCATTAGCTACCATTCAAACCGGAACACAGTAATGTTATCACAGTACTGTTTGTCGGTTGAAATAGTCACTGCGGTAGTACCCACCCAGTCGACTATACTACATATCATTATTTAGTTTAAAAGGTGGGCCAAAAGAAGTCATCCGATGTAGTTTGGCTCTCATTTTTTTTCTTACTGAAAAACTATGATTCTGTTTTTTTGATTATGTTTATTTGAATCTTTGCTTGCAACAATGAATTTTTTTTCAATTTATGTGCAGTGAGTATAACACCAACTAATATCAAGTGCTTTGACGGTGAAGGAAAACATCGTGAGGAAACCTGCATATCTATGTGATGACCATCCGTGCTCGGACTCGTTTGTGAAATGGAGAAGGCAATGGCAAACCACTCCATTGTAACTGCCAAGAGAGTCGTCGTGTTTCATTAGAAATATGATGACCACGACCCTTAGCCAAGAGGAAATACGACTTAGAAGAAGAATTTGAATCTTTAGAATTTTATTGGTCAAATCGAGATGATATCAGCCAAATGGGCGCCGCTACTATTTGGTGATTTAATTTGTGCTTCCTATATGGTGATTTCTGTTGACCGACCTCATATAACTAAATGCTACTTTTTTTAAGTCTGTAACAATATCGTGTAGGGATGTGTAATTATGAAGCGTTTGTGAATTATTTAAAGTATAATCTGTATGCGAACGGAGGCGAGCTGCCCTCGAGGGTAGCCGAGCAGCTCCGGCTGGTGGCATTAGTATGCCGTTTGTGTTGAATCGGTCGTGTAACGCATAAGTGGGATGCATATCCCCATGATGCTGACGGATGTCGCTCCGACATTTGTGAACGTTTGTGTGAGATCTATATTAATGATATAACATTATCGATGTCTGTTTTGGTAGTTTCGTTTTTGAGATGTTAGTAAAGCATGCTTGGTATAACAAAGCAGCAAGATTGTTTGTGGCAAATGTGTATAGGAGAAGACCAGGTGAGTACCTAGTCGCTGGTCTGATTCTTACACCAGCCATCAGGAAAGCAGATGACTGCATGAAAGAGAGTAGTGAAGACAGCAATAAAGAATGCGATGACGAAGAAGATTTACAAAAATACTTGCTGGTGTCAGAAGATCTTTAATTTTGAAGCTGTCTATCTCTAATGTGAATGTGGATTGTTTAGAAGCTGTAGACGATTAGAATTAACAAGATAAGCTATTATCTTATAGTGGCTACCATTTTGTTTACTTTCTCTATACAGTAGGGTGATAACGTTACTGTGTTCCGGTTTGAAAGGCGTTGTAAGCTAGTGAAATTACTGGAGTAACGAGACTTAACGCATGTCTCAAGGCGACGAGCGCAATGTGGTGCAGTGTATACCATCTTAACTAGCGCCGCGTTGTTATGTGCAAGCGTATCACTTACCATCAGGTGAACGTCTCGCTCGTTTCTTCGCCTCGTAGAATAAAAAAAAAGTTATAGTTCAGTTTGTCACCGAAGAGCACGGGTTCAATTCCCGTTGAGCTTAAGTTTGAGCGTAGTAAAATGTGATGTCTGCCGATCAATAAATATTTGCTCCCTCATTGAGAAAGCTTCGAGTCTTAATAGTGGGATAATGCTCTGACTTCAACTTCACCACTTATATCTGTGTAACTTTAAAATAATGATTAAAGAAACAGCTTAGTGTGATAAAATTAATGAGTAAGTAGGAATATTCCGAACGTCGCTAAAGTCGAAATTGCTTCACCTCTAACCATTTTGCTAACCGAAAATAACGATTAGCAAGTACAAGTGTGTATATTCAAATCGCGTGTGATTTCTGTACTAAGTTTACTGTTTCGATGTTGTAGAAAGGGCGCGAGGTGGAATTTAGCGTCTTACAGTAGTCACGAGGAGCTGGAGGTGGCTTTACGTAAGTGGTGTTGGTGTGACGCAGCCGCGGTCCGTTTGTACGGCGTTGCAGCTGACAGCCGCAAACGAGCCGGCGACACACTGACGAGCGGAGCCGCTGAATAATAATAGTTTCACATATACAAATACATATATTTACGTATGTATATATACATAACATAAGCCTCAACATGCGTAACCATTAATGTAGTTTTGATAGCATCGCGGCTATACCATTTTCTACTTTAGCGATAACATACAAAGACTACATGCATACTATGCTATAACAAATAAGACTATAGTTAAAAAAATTAGGTTAACACGGTGTATATTACTTAAAAAGATCAATAGTCTAACATTTAGTCTCTATCATCTGATTGCATCAGCGTAAGACCGATGCGCTGACTTAAATACTCCGTAACGCTTGTAACTTTTAAACCGGACGAGCTACATGGATACTCTTTCAGGATGAAATGTAGTACAGTATAAGGAGACGAGATATCCGAAATAAAAAGTCTATAGCTCTTTCGGTTAAGGAGATATGAAAGATCATAGTTAGCACTGCGGAAAGGATGGAAACAAAAAAGAATTATTTCATTGAGAATCGAACTCATTATCTTTATATCCAAAGCGTGAAAATTAGCCGCTAGATTCTAAATCCTAAATGATAAGACTTAATTTTTTGGAATTCTATATATAAAAGAAATCAAACTAAACTCGACGACAATTTACTCGTAAATGAACTTGGGACTACTGTAGGCCACAAGAGGCCAGCCGCTACACCACATAGGCACTGTACTCGTTATTTATTAGTTTACATTCACATCACTGTTTTAACAAGAAACTTTGGACTTCTTGGTTATTATGAACCACTGGAAACTGGTGTATTAACAAAAACACTAATTAACACAACAATAACCCCACTACTGGGACTCGAAGCTTTTTGAATGAGGGAGCAAATATTTATAGATCGGCAGACATCACATCTTACTACACTCAAACTTAAGCTCAGCGGGAATTGAACCCGTGCTTTTCGGTGACAAACTGAACTATAACTTATTTTTATTCTACGCAGCGAATAGACAAGCGAGATGTTTAACTGATGGTAAGTGATACAGCCCATAACATGCCGCTAGTTAAGATGGTATACACTGCACCATATTGCGCTGATATAAGCTGGTAAGTCTCGATACTCTAGTAATATCTCTAGCGTACAGCTCCGTTCTAAATTGAACACAGTAATGTTTGCACAATACTCATCGGTTGAAATACCATAATGAACCAGGTGGTAGGTCTCTGTTGCCGGAGACCGTCTGGATGGGTACCACCGCAGCTCCTATTTCAACCGCCAAATAGTAGTGTGCAAACATTACTGTGTTCCGGTTTGAAGGGCGCTGTAGCTAGTGTAATTACTGGGGTAACGAGACTTAACACCTCATGTCTCAAGGCGACGAGCGCAATGTGGTGCAGTGTGTACCATCTTAACTAGCAGCACGTTGTCATGGGCAAGCGTATCACTTACCAACAGGTGAACGTCTCGTCTCGTCGCAAAATAGTATAAAAAAAAAATGTAGTCACTACGGTGGTAGTTATTCGGTCTGTAGCAATAGAGATTTACCAGCATAACTGTTTGATTAGGTTTATTTATCAAAAATATGTCGAAGCAGCCGCCGCGTTGCACATTGCACTCAGACCCTAAAGACGTCATTAGAGGAGTCGCCGCTCAGAGCCCGATCAGCGAAACGCTCGCGCTTAGCCAAACAGAGTACATAAGGTCTATGTTCTATGTGCTGAGCAAGTAAATAAGCCGGCGCGCGGGTACCGCCGGTAGCCGCTTATTTGGGTTACGGAGACCTCCGAAATCCAACACTTCAAATATGCACAGATCTCGCGCTTTATCAACAAATTCTGCACAGTTCCTAACTAAATAAGCATTCAGTGACTTAATTATATTTTATAAGTTAACTTTCTAGTCATAGTTGAAGTAGAAATTTGTATTTATTTGTGTAATTAGGAACAACGGCAAAAAAATTGGTCGCAAGTCGGAGCTGTTCCAACAGTACATCGTCTTCGTTCGCGTGTTATTTAATTAAAAGAAATATAGAAAAAAATATATAATGTACGTATACAGCTTCACTTTGGAATCGAATATTATTACATATTTCATTGATTTTAATTTTTTTTCGGTCGTTCCTATTTTTTTAGAATAAAAGTTACTCCTTGTTACATCCTCTATCTGCCAGTGAAAGTCCTGTCATAATCGGTCTAGCCGTTTCAGAGATTAGCTGGAACAAACAGACAGACAAAAATTCAAAAAAATGTGATTTTGGTATACTTGCATCGAAATACACTTAGAAAAAACTGGTTATATTAATTTTACTGTTTGGCTGGTGAAATAGGAGCTGCGATGGTAGTTGACGGTCTCCGGTAAAAGCGACTTACCACCAATGAATTGAAAGCAACATTAAAAAAGGTTGACAATCCCTGATGGTGCAGTAAGCGTAGTGGGGCTCACGTGTGGCCTTTATCGTGTGACCTATTTGCCTCGCCTTTAAATGGGACGCTTTTGCCTGATAAGGTTTTTTCCATTTAGACTTCTCGATTCCTATTATTTGGAAACTCGATTCGATTAACAAAGAACTTTTGTTAGTTAATTAGTGATATAATTAATCTACATTATAGTATTAGCTAATTTAAGTTATACACAGATTATATTTATATGAATATATCTTCGGTCCGTACATTCTCTAAAGCGAAAGTTTCTGTTTTTTATTTGTTGTTATAACATATCAAGAGATGGCGCTGTAAGTATCAATTGCCAGATGCAAATATTAAATAACGTCAGTAGGTTGTGAGATAGTTTTGATTATGAATTGAACTTTATATAAATGCTGAGTTTTGATCGATCTTCGGACGCCATCATCCGGTGTATAGGAAAATAAAAAGACCCATGGTCTACTCTATCAAGTATTAAAACGGTAATTACCGCGGTGATGGGGTCCGCGTTCTAAGGCGAGCCGGCGCAGTGTCGCACAGCGCGGGTCCGGAGCGTGGCTTACATAAGGCTATGTACTTTATATAAAGCGGGCCCGAAGGCTGCGCCGGCCATAGCAACCAAAATACGGGCACCTGACGCCCGCACTACGTACCGAGCGGCGGCCGTGTTGTAGAGCGCGGCGGCGAGGCTGTGTGCGATGAAGCGATTTGTGAACAAATACAAAAATTTGCAATAATTCTATCATTCCAACTTGACGCTTGTGACAACTTATAATTTTGACTACATAACTGATTACATAACCTAAGTAGATTCGCTCGAAATAGATCTTCGCGATAATAAAAAAACGATTGACTGTATTGAAGGGTATCAATTGTTTTTTTCTTTTAATATTTCTTCTCTGTTGACGTTTTAATGTTCAACCACGCTCCCGTTTCCGTCGGTAGGTAGTCCGCTGTGTAATTTAGCAACGAGCCCGCACAAAGCCTGCCCGCTGCGGTCGCTCGTCTTACCGGCGCGGCCCGACTGCGCACGCACACACTCGCGAACACGCACACACACGCCGACACGGACACGCGCACACACGCACACACACATGTGACACACACGCGACACACGTGACGTCACGTCCGCGCGCGACTCTCGCCTCGCCTCACCTTACCGCGGGTATGTATATTCAATCTTTACGATATTTATTACAAAAAATAATTGCGATTACATACATTCAATTACAAAAGCAGTAATTACTTAAAGAAAGAAAGAGATAGACTGAAGTGATGGCATATAACACCGTTTCGTTCTAAACACGGATTACAATCTCGCGACATACCTGTTTGTGCAGATAAAAAAGTATCAAAAAGTGTGGGTATAGAAACTGTGACAGATTAAATATATTGTGGAAGAGTCGATTATATTAAAAGTGAACGACGATTTTATGATTGTATGGTGATATGGTTTATCACACTCGCTATTTCTTCTTCTTATTCTTTATGCTGAATGGCCTCTCTTAAAAGAATTCTGCCAACATCAAATGCTTAACTATTTATCATCATCTGAAATTCTGCCGACACAACAGCATCTATAACATATGACAGCTAGATTATTCTCGACGAGATCGCTCCATCTCCAACCTCAACGTCACTTTACATCATATCAAATTAGTATCTTACTATCAATATAAGAAAAAAAACCTTACTAGACATTTACACAGATTTTAAAAAGATAAATACTAAAGAATTGGTTTTATTGCCTTGAAATATAAAACCTGATACGAAAATGTAAAACTTACGATTTGGCTGCATGGCGTAGTTCCATTGCTTTTCTCTTCGAAACCCTTCTACTATTACAATCAATAAAATGTCAGAAAATTATATTTAGTTCGTATTGCAACTTAGAACTTTTTTGTAAAGCATTTTACTAAATATGCCTGGAAGATGATAAATTAGAATTATAATTCAACTGTCAACTCGTTGTAGCCTGGTGATGGTAAATGCTGGTGACCTACCAGCCGCCCATCGTTTCCCTTTTCCTAGTTTTATAGACTGCGCGTACGTATTCGTGAATCGGGTACATTTTAAACTTCACGAGACGACAGCGACACGATTTCTCTTATGATATTAAATGCAGAGTAAAATTTATGTTTTTATTTATTTATTTATAGGATCTCCAAAAAAGATCACACAATACATAAATTAAACCAGGCAATAACGAAAACATTGTGCATCTTAAGTTTAAGGAGACACGACTTGCATTACTTATATATAGACACATAAAAAAAAACTATTAATTAATAAACTTTATATAAATTAAATTTTATATTGTAATCACAATTTTAAAACTATGATCATTATAATAATCAAAGTAAATTTTATTTGTTTTAAAGTTAGAAACTCGTAAATTAAAAATTGCAATAACAGTTGATTTTTGCTAAATAATGATGACTTTTTTTATCTTATAGTTGTTAGTGTTATAGAAAAGCTTTCAACTGATACTGGACTTCTGTTATCTCTTCACCAACAACCATGGAGTACCAATCAATAATCCCACATTATCACTAGCATTATATATCCCAAGTATTTATACTTACATCAATAATTTTGTAAATTAAAAATATCCAGAACCGTTATCGTTTTTATATGTAAGCTTCGCTATATATTTGCCGGTTAATCGGAGTTCTTTCAAACCAAGCCGGCTTTGACTCTCTTCTTGTGAGGATGCCCAGCTGTGGGACTGGTGTATGGACTAATTATTCATTAAACATCAATATGAAATCGTTGTACTTTAATTATAAATGCGTTAAAACTCACCCAACGCTTCCGTATCTCGCGCTAACGAACTTTCGGGAAAATTTCAAAAAATTTTCATCTTTGATTAAAAACTCCTCTTTTTTTCACGCGCTCCTTCCTCTCTGCCGGTTCTTTAATTTTCTACTCGAAAACCGGAAAGAGTTCACAAGGGCCCTCCGAGCTAAACTTTGCTTTTAACCCTATTTTTGATTTCCGTTTTAGGGTTAATTAAGTTAGTTTTTTTTTTGAAGAAATATGAAAAGGTTTGGATGGAAAGAAATAATGAAATTTTGTGCGTTCTTAGAGCTTGCTTCTATTTCGTATGCAAAGTAACGGTTAAGTTGGAATCGTCAAGCGTGTTCTTTAAAAGTGTTGACAGCTGCGAATAGTGTTTTGCGATACCTTTATAACATTGGGGTAGTGGCTAGGCTGGCTTGTGCGTTGACGGTTATGCGCAAACATGGGTAGAGGACAGTAAAGATTTTCTTTAACGTCGCTTTAGGCAACAAGCACAACTTTTACTGCTCGACAGTAACAAGTATTTTGATGATATTTATTTAAATTTTATTTCTTTTAGCTTATAATTGCGCTCTTTTAAGAAAAAAGTCGGGAACTTCTTCTCAAAGTTGCAATAAACGAATCTTCATAATCTTTTATGTATATGAGTATGTATTTTCTTTTTTATTAACTTTGTTTATGTATTTATTCTTCTTCTTCTTCTAAGTCGTATTTCCTCATGAGTGAGGGTCGTGGTCATCATGTTTTTATTGAAACACACGACGACTCTCTTGGCAGTTATAATGGAGTGGTTTGCCATTGCCTTCTCCATTTCACATACTAGTCTGACCTCTGATGGTCATGGCATAGATATGCAGGTTTACTGTTTACTGGTTTAACTGGTTTACTGGTTTAATGGTTTACTGGTTTAATGGTTTACTGGTTTAATGGTTTACTGGTTTAACTGGTTTACTGGTTTAACTGGTTTACTGGTTTCTGGTTTCTGGTTTTACTGGTTTAACTGGTTTACTGGTTTAATGGTTTACTGGTTTAATGGTTTACTGGTTTCTGGTTTTACTGGTTTAATGGTTTACTGGTTTAACTGGTTTACTGGTTTACTGGTTTACGGGTTTACTGGTTTCTGGTTTCTGGTTTTACTGGTTTACTGTTTACTGGTTTAATGGTTTACTGGTTACTGGTTTACTGGTTTAATGGTTTACTGGTTTAATGGTTTACTGGTTTAATGGTTTACTGGTTTAACTGGTTTACTGGTTTCTGGTTTCTGGTTTTACTGGTTTAATGGTTTACTGGTTACTGGTTTACTGTTTACTGGTTTAATGGTTTACTGGTTTAATGGTTTACTGGTTTATGGTTTACTGGTTTAATGGTTTACTGGTTTAATGGTTTACTGGTGTACTGGTTTACTGTTTACTGGTTACTGGTTTATGGTTTACTGGTTTAATGGTTTACTGGTTTAACTGGTTTACTGGTTTATGGTTTACTGGTTTAACTGGTTTACTGGTTTAATGGTTTACTGGTTTATGGTTTACTGGTTTAATGGTTTACTGGTTACTGGTTTACTGGTTTAACTGGTTTACTGGTGTACTGGTGTACTGGTTTACTGGTTACTGGTTTATGGTTTACTGGTTTATGGTTTACTGGTTTAATGGTTTACTGGTTTATGGTTTACTGGTTTAATGGTTTACTGGTTTAACTGGTTTACTGGTTTACTGGTTTACTGTTTACTGGTTTAACTGGTTTACTGGTTACTGGTTTACTGTTTACTGGTTTAACTGGTTTACTGGTTTAATGGTTTACTGGTTTAATGGTTTACTGGTTTCTGGTTTTACTGGTTTACTGGTTTAATGGTTTACTGGTTTAATGGTTTACTGGTTTAATGGTTTACTGGTTTAATGGTTTACTGGTTTACTGGTTTAATGGTTTACTGGTTTACTGGTTTAACTGGTTTACTGGTTTAATGGTTTACTGGTTTAATGGTTTACTGGTTTAATGGTTTACTGGTTTAATGGTTTACTGGTTTACTGGTTTACTGGTGTACTGGTGTACTGGTTTACTGTTTACTGGTTTAACTGGTTTACTGGTTACTGGTGTACTGGTTTACTGGTTTCTGGTTTCTGGTTTTACTGGTTTAACTGGTTTACTGGTTACTGGTGTACTGGTGTACTGGTTTACTGGTTACTGGTTTATGGTTTACTGGTTTACTGGTTTAACTGGTTTACTGGTTTATGGTTTACTGGTGTACTGGTGTACTGGTGTACTGGTTTACTGGTTTCTGGTTTCTGGTTTCTGGTTTTACTGGTTTCTGGTTTCTGGTTTTACTGGTTACTGGTTTATGGTTTACTGGTTTACTGGTTTACTGGTTTACTGTTTACTGGTTTACTGTTTACTGGTTTAACTGGTTTACTGGTTTACTGGTTTACTGGTTTACTGGTTTAACTGGTTTACTGGTTTAATGGTTTACTGGTTTAATGGTTTACTGGTGTACTGGTTTACTGGTTTCTGGTTTTACTGGTGTACTGGTGTACTGGTGTACTGGTTTACTGTTTACTGGTTTAATGGTTTACTGGTTTACTGGTTACTGGTTTACTGGTTTACTGGTTTACTGGTTTACTGGTTTAATGGTTTACTGGTGTACTGGTTTACTGGTTTCTGGTTTTACTGGTTTAATGGTTTACTGGTTTAATGGTTTACTGGTTTACTGTTTACTGGTTTACTGTTTACTGGTTTACTGTTTACTGGTTTACTGGTTTAATGGTTTACTGGTTTAATGGTTTACTGGTTTACTGGTTTAACTGGTTTACTGGTTTATGGTTTACTGGTTACTGGTGTACTGGTGTACTGGTTTACTGGTTTAACTGGTTTACTGGTGTACTGGTGTACTGGTGTACTGGTTTACTGGTTTAACTGGTTTACTGGTTACTGGTTTATGGTTTACTGGTTTAATGGTTTACTGGTTTAATGGTTTACTGGTGTACTGGTTTACTGTTTACTGGTTACTGGTTTATGGTTTACTGGTTTACTGGTTTAACTGGTTTACTGGTTACTGGTTTACTGGTTTAATGGTTTACTGGTTTACTGGTTTAATGGTTTACTGGTTTACTGGTTTCTGGTTTCTGGTTTTACTGGTTTAACTGGTTTACTGGTGTACTGGTTTACTGGTTTAATGGTTTACTGGTGTACTGGTTTACTGGTTACTGGTTTATGGTTTACTGGTGTAATGGTGTACTGGTTTAATGGTTACTGGTTTACTGAGTTTACTGGTTTACTGCGTTTACTGGTTTACCTGGTTTTACTGGTTTACTGGGTACTGGTGTACTGTGTACTGGTTTACTGTTTATGGTTTACTGGTGTAATGGTGTACTGGTTACTGGTTTAATGGTTACTGGTTTACTGGTTACTGGTTTAATGGTTTACTGGTTAATGGTTTACTGGTTATGGTTTACTGGTTAATGGTTTACTGGTTTACTGTTACTGGTTTACTGTTTACTGGTTTACGGTTACTGGTTTACGGTTACTGGTTTACTGGTTTAATGGTTACTGGTTTTACTGGTTTAATGGTTACTGGTTTACTGAGTTTACTGGTTTACTGGTGTAATGGTGTACTGGTTGTACTGGTTTACTGGTTTAACTGTTTTACTGGTGTAATGGTGTACTGGTTTTACTGGTTTACGGTTACTGGTTTAATGGTTACTGGTTTAATGGTTTACTGGTTAATGGTTTACTGGTTTATGGTTACTGGTTTAATGGTTTACTGGTTAATGGTTTACTGGTTAATGGTTTACTGGTTTTACTGGTTTACGTTTACTGGTTTACTGTTTATGGTTTACTGGTTTCTGGTTTTACTGTTTACTGGTTTACGGTTACTGGTTTACGGTTTACTGGTTTCCTGGTTTTACTGGTGTAATGGTGTACTGGTTTAACTGTTTTACTGGTTACTGGTTTACTGGTGTAATGGTGTACTGGTTGTACTGGTGTACTGGTGTACTGGTTTACTGTGTACTGGTTTACTGTGTACTGGTGTACTGGTTTACGGTTTACTGGTTGACTGGTTTACTGGTTAATGGTTTAATGGTTACTGGTTTTACTGGTTTAACTGGTTTACTGTTTATGGTTTACTGGTTCTGGTTTCTGGTTACTGGTTTAATGGTTACTGGTTTACTGGGTACTGGTTACTGGTTTCTGGTTTCTGGTTTCTGGTTTTACTGTTTATGGTTTACTGGTTTACTGGTTACTGTTTACTGGTGTACTGTTGTACTGGTTTACTGGTTATGGTTTACTGGTTGACTGGTTTACTGGTTACTGGTTACTGTTACTGGTTTACTGGTTTACTGGTTTATGGTTTACTGGTTACTGGTTTATGGTTACTGGTTTACTGGTTTACGGTTTACTGGTTTAATGGTTACTGGTTTACTGTTTACTGGTTACTGGTTTACTGGGTTTACTGGTTTACTGGTTTACTGGTTTACTGGTTAATGGTTTAATGGTTTACGGTTTACTGGTTTACTGGTTTAACTGGTTTACTGTGTACTGGTTTACTGGTTTACTGCGTTTACTGGTTTACTGGTTTACTGGTTTTACTGGTTTACTGTTTACTGGTTTACTGGTTTACTGGTTTACTGGTTTACTGTTTACTGGTTTACTGGTTACTGTTTACTGGTTACTGGTTTTACTGGTTTTTAATGGTTTACTGGTTTACTGGTTTACTGGTTTACGGTTTACTGGTTTACTGGTTTACTGCGTTTACTGGTTTATGGTTTATGGTTTATGGTTTACTGGTTACTGGTTTACTGGTTACTGGTTTAATGGTTTACTGGTTACTGGTTTACTGGTTTACTGGTTTACTGTTTACTGGTTTACTGGTTTTTAATGGTTTACTGGTTTAACTGGTTTACTGGTGTATGGTTTACTGGTTACGGTTTACTGGTTTACTGGTTACTGGTTTACTGCGTTTACTGGTTTACTGGTGTATGGTGTACTGGTTACTGGTGTACTGGTTTATGGTTTATGGTGTACTGGTTTACTGGTTTACTGGTTTACGGTTACTGGTTTAATGGTTTACTGTTACTGGTTACTGGTTTACTGGTTTACTGTTACTGGTGTACTGGTTACTGGTTTACTGGTGTTACTGGTTTACTGGTTATGGTTACTGGTTACTGGTTACTGGTGTACTGGTGTACTGGTTACTGGTTTACGGTTACTGGTTTACTGGTTATGGTTTACTGGTGTAATGGTGTACTGGTTTACTGGTTACTGGTTTACTGGTTACTGGTGTACTGGTGTACTGGTGTACTGGTTTACTGGTTACTGGTTTATGGTTTACGGTTTACTGGTTTACTGGTGTATGGTGTACTGGTTGTACTGGTGTACTGGTTGTACTGGTGTATGGTTTACTGTTTACTGGTTTACGGTTTACTGGTTACTGGTTTACGGTTTACTGGTGTAATGGTGTACTGGTTGTACTGGTTTACTGGGTACTGGTGTACTGGTTTACTGGTTTATGGTTTACTGTTTATGGTTTACTGGTTTATGGTTTACTGGTTTACTGGTTTACTGGTTTACTGGTTTACTGGTTTAACTGGTTTACTGGTTACTGGTTTACTGGTTTACTGGTTTCTGGTTTTACTGGTTTACTGAGTTTACTGGTTTCTGGTTTCTGGTTTCTAGATTTCAGATGTCAGATTTCAATTTTCATTTTCCATTTTCCATTTTCCATTTTCCATTTTCCATTTTCAAAATTCCAACATTCCAACATTCCAACGTTCCAACGTTCCAACGTTCCAACGTTCCAACGTTCCAACGTTCCAACGTTCCAACGTTCCAACGTTCCAACGTTCCAACGTTCCAACGTTCCAACGTTCCAACGTTCCAATGTTCAATGTTTCAATGTTTCAATGTTTCAATGTTTCAATGTTCAATGTTTCAATGTTTCAATGTTTCAATGTTCAATGTTTCAATGTTTCAATGTTTCAATGTTTCAATGTTCCAATATTCCATTTTCCATTTTCCATTTTCCATTTTCCATTTTCCATTTTCCATTTTCCGTTTTCCATGTTCCATTTTCAATAACTGCCTCATTCCAAATCTTTTTGACGGAATGAAGTCTGTTAGGTACGCCAGACGGTAAGCGGTTTGTGCTGGACTGATGTGATGTCGTGAAATAGAAACTAAAACAAAATAAATAATACCGCGAAGCCGACCTAATTGAAAATCAGCAGTAATGATCTTTAGCTCTTACATTTTGTGACTATTTATGTTATTATTTCATTCGTTTTAATTTCGGCACGCGGCGTTAGATCCTCCGACGCGCATACGCACACTTTTGAAAGAATGATCTAATTTGAACTTTGAGCAGCTGTAATAAAGTTCAAATTGACTCTTTAGCGTTAGGAACACACCTACATTGCTTAGACAGCAGTGAAAGCTTGTAATTTAATATGAACTTTATAAAATAGCAATAAAGTTTAAATTGACCCTACATTTTAGTTAGAGAACGTTTGTATAGGAAAAAGAAAAGCGCTGTTTTTAGGGGCTTCCCGGCGATTATTCGAATTTTTCTCAAATTGGCCAAATTGGTTGTAGAGTGATGCGCTTACCGACACATATTTGTATTATAGATTAATAATAAATTATATTCAATGACATTAGTTATTAATAAATAAATAATAAAGTTGCTTGAGAATATATTTATATGTAGAGGGAGTGACAAAAGGCATAATGTTTGAGAGATAAAGAATTCGTTGTCATCCCCACTCCGTGCTGTGTACTGGTGAGAGGTGACACCGGTACACACGTGGAGGGGATCACTTACCAAGTGATAATATTTTTTTTTGGAGTTTACAGCCACGCGGTTTGATACGTGGCCATGTATAATTGATGATATCGAGCGAGACAAAAATATTAAAATGTCTATTAAAAAGCAGGGGTTGGTGATAGAAAAGTGAAAATTTAGGGTTGTATGTAGTTTTTGATGCCACACAATAATAAAATAAAATAGAAAAAAAAAATCCCAAAAAATAAAAAAAAATTTTTGGTGTGGGCAACCCAGATCACTTAGAGGTTTGAAAAATAGATAGTAACCGATTCTCAGACCTTCTGAATATGCACAAAAAATTTCATAAGAATCGGTAAAGCCGTTTCGGAGGAGTATGGGAACGAACATTGTGACAAGAGAATTTTATATATTAGACTAGCTGACCCGACAGACTTCGTTCTGTCAAAAAAATTGGAATGTGGCAGTTTTTTGTTCTTACCTATTTTATAGCCAGCGCAAAAAAATCTGGACTGAACCGTCACTCTGGTGATAGGGCGGTGTGTGGGGTTCAGCTCTGTATATGTTCATCTAATAACTAATATTTAAATATTAGTGGGTTCCAGAAGAGTGGCCAAAGTTATAATTATAGTACATAAATTATATTTACTATTATTATTTTATTAGGAACAAATAACTGTCACATTCCAAATCTTTTTGACAGAATGTAGTCTATCAAGTCCGCCAGATGGTAACGCGGATTGTGCTCGACTGATGTAATGTCGTGAAAACGAATGCATTTTATGTCGCGCGCCGAAACTAAAACAAAAGAAATAATACCGCGAAGCCGACCAAATTGAAAATCAGTAAGAATGATCTTTAGCTATTACATTTTGTGACTATTTATGTTATTATTTCATTCGTTTTAATTTCGGCTCGCGGCGATCTTCCGACGCGCATACGCACACCATTTTGATAGAATAATTGAATTTGAACTTTGTGCAGCTGTAATAAAGTGCAAATTGACTCTTTAGCGTTACGAACGCACCTACATTGCTTAGACAGCAGTGAAAGCTTGTTATTTAATATGAACTTTTGTTTGTTTGTTTCTGGTTACTGGTTTACTGGTTTACTGCGTTTACTGGTTTACGGTTTACTGGTTTACTGGTTTACGGTTTACTGGTTATGGTTTACTGGTTGTACTGGTGTACTGGTGTACTGGTTTACTGTTTACTGGTTTACTGGTTACTGGTTACTGTTTACTGGTTATGGTTTACTGGTTAATGGTTTACTGGTTACTGGTTTACTGGTTTACGGTTACTGGTTTATGGTTACTGGTTTACTGGTTACTGGTTATGGTTTACTGGTTACTGGTTTATGGTTTACTGGTTGACTGGTTTACTGGTTTACGGTTTACTGGTTACTGGTTACTGGTTTATGGTTTATGGTTTAATGGTTTACTGGTTTTTACTGGTTACTGGTTACTGGTTTACTGGTTTCTGGTTTTACTGGTTTATGGTTTATGGTTTACTGGTTTACTGTTTAATGGTTTAATGGTTACTGGTTACTGGTTTACTGGCTTACTGGTTTACTGGTTACTGGTTTACTGTTTACTGGTTTACTGGCTACTGGCTTACTGGTTTACTGAGTTTACTGGTTTATGTTTACTGGTTTACGGTTTACTGGTTTACTGGTTTATGTTTACTGGTTTAACTGGTTTAATGGTTTACTGGTTTACAGGTTTACTGGTTTACTGGTTACTGGTTTACTGGTTTACTGGTTATGGTTACTGGTTTACTTGGTTTACTGGTTTACTGGTTGACTGGTTTACTGGTTTACTGGTTACTGGTTTACAGGTTTACTGGTTTACTGGTTTACTGGCTTACTGGCTTACTGGTTACTGGTTACTGGTTACTGGTTTAATGGTTTATGGTTTACTGGTTTACTGGTTGTACTGGTTTACTGGTTACTGGTTACTGGTTACTGGTTTATGGTTACTGGTTTATGGTTTACTGGTACTGGTTTACTGGTTTACTGGTTACTGGTTGTACTGGTTTACTGGTTTACTGAGTTTACTGGTTACTGGTTTAACTGGTTACTGGTTACTGGTTTAATGGTTTACTGGTTCTGGTTTTACTGGTTTCCTGGTTTTACTGGTTTACTGGTTTACTGGTTTACGGTTTAATGGTTTATGGTTTACTGGTTACTGGTTACTGGTGTACTGGTTTACTGTTTAACTGGTTTACTGGTTTAATGGTTTACTGGTACTGGTTTATGGTTTACTGGTACTGGTTTACTGGTACTGGTTTACGGTTTACTGGTTTCCTGGTTTTACTGGTTTCCTGGTTTTACTGGTTTACTTGTTTACTGGTTTACTGTTTACTGGTTTAATGGTTTACTGGTTTACGGTTTAATGGTTACTGGTTTCTGGTTTTATGGTTTTACTGGTTACTGCGTTTACTGGTTTATGGTGTACTGGTTTACTGGTTTACTGGTTTATGGTTTAATGGTTTACTGGCTTACTGGTTTACTGGTGTTACTGGTTTACTGGTTTACTGGTTAACTGGTTTAATGGTTTACTGGTTTACGGTTTACTGGTTACTGGTTATGGTTTACTGGTACTGGTTTACTGCGTTTACTGGTTTACTGGTTACTGGTTATGGTTACTGGTTTACTGGCTTACTGGTTTACGGTTTACTGGTTACTGGTTTATGGTTACTGGTTACTGGTTACTGGTTTACTGGTTACTGTTTACTGGTTTACTGGTTTAATGGTTTACTGGTTACTGGTGTACTGGTTTACTGGTTACTGGTGTATGGTTTACTGGTGTACTGGTTTAATGGTTTAATGGTTTACTGGTTTACTGGTTTACTGGTTTAATGGTTTACTGGTTCTGGTTTTACTGGTTATGGTTACTGGTTTACTGGTTTACTGGTTACTGGTTTACTGGTTTATGGTTTACTGGTTCTGGTTTTACTGGTTATGGTTTACTGGTTACTGGTTACTGGCTTACTGGTTTACTGGTGTTACTGGTTTACTGGCTTACTGGTTTAATGGTTACTGGTTTACTGGCTTACTGGTTTACTGGTTTATGGTTACTGGTTTACTGGTGTACTGGTTACTGGTTACTGGTTTACTGGTTTACTGGTTTACTGGTTTACTTGGTTTACTGGTTTATGGTTTACTGGTTACTGGTTTACTGGTTTAATGGTTTACTGGTTTACTGGTTTCCTGGTTTTACTGGTTTACTGGTTTACAGGTTTACTGGTTTACTGGCTTACTGGTTTACTGGTTTATGGTTTACTGGTTTACTGGTTTACTGGTTTCTGGTTTTATGGTTTACTGGCTTACTGGCTTACTGGCTTACTGGTTTACAGGTTTACTGGTTTATGGTTTACTGGTTTATGGTTTATGGTTTATGGTTTACTGGTTTACTGGTTACTGGTGTACTGGTGTACTGGTTTATGGTTTACTGGTTTATGGTTTACTGGTTACTGGTTTACTGGTTTAATGGTTTATGGTTTACTGCGTTTACTGGTTTACTGGTTACTGGTTTACTGGTTACTGGTTTACTGTTTACTGGTTTAATGGTTTACGGTTTACTGGTTACTGGTTTACTGGTTTACTGGTTTACTGGTTACTGGTTACTGGTTTACTGGCTTACTGGTTTACTGGTTTACTGGTTACTGGCTTACTGGTTACTGGTACTGGTTTACTGGCTTACTGGTTTACTGGTTTATGGTTTACTGGTTACTGGTTTACGGTTTAATGGTTTACTGGTTTACTGGTTTACTGGTTTAATGGTTTACTGGTTAACTGGTTTACTGGTTACTGGTTTACTGGTTTACTGGTTTATGGTTACTGGTTTAATGGTTTACTGGTTTACTGGTTTAATGGTTACTGGTTACTGGTTTATGGTTTACTGGTTTACTGGTTTAATGTTTACTGGTTTCTGGTTTTACTGGTTACTGGTTTACTGGTTATGGTTTACTGGCTTACTGGCTTACTGGCTTACTGGTTTACTGGTTTAATGGTTACTGGTTACTGCGTTTACTGGTTTATGGTTTATGGTTTTACTGGTTTACTGGTTTACTGGTTTACTGTTACTGGTTTACTGGTTTACTGGTTTACTGGTTTACTGGTGTACTGGTTACTGGTTTACTGGTTTACTGGTTTACAGGTTTACTGGTTTACTGGTTTACTGGTTTACTGGTTGTACTGGTTGTACTGGTTGTACTGGTGTACTGGTTTATGGTGTACTGGTTACTGGTTTACTGGTTTACCTGGTTTTACTGGTGTACTGGTTTACGGTTTACTGGTGTACTGGTGTACTGGTTTAATGGTGTACTGGTTGTACTGGTTTACTGGTTTACGGTTACTGGTTACTGGTTTACTGGTTTACTGGTTTACTGGTTACTGGTTTACTGGTTTACTGGTTTACTGGTTTATGGTTTTACTGGTTACTGGTTTATGGTGTACTGGTTTACTGGTTTACTGAGTTTACTGGTTTACTGGTTACTGTTTACTGGTTTACTGGTACTGGTTTACGGTTTACTGGTTTAATGGTTTACTGTTTACTGGTTACTGGTTTAATGTTTACTGGTTTACGGTTTAATGGTTACTGGTTTATGGTTACTGGTTTACTGGTTTATGGTTACTGGTTTACTGGTTTACTGGTTTACTGTTTATGGTTTACTGGTTACTGGTTTAATGTTTACTGGTTTACTGGTTTACTGGTTCCTGGTTTTACTGGTTTCTGGTTTTACTGGTTTACGGTTTACTGGTTTAATGGTTTCTGGTTTTATGGTTACTGGTTTACTGGTTTACTGGTTTACTGGTTTAATGGTTACTGGTTACTGGTTAATGGTTTACTGGTTTATGTTTACTGGTTTCTAGATTTCAGATGTCAGATTTCAATTTTTCATTTTCCATTTTCCATTTTCCCTTTTCCCTTTTCCCTTTTCCATTTTCCATTCCAACATTCCAACATTCCAACATTCAACATTCCAACATTCAACATTCCAACATCCAACATTCCAACATTCCAACATTCCAACATTCCAACATTCCAACATTCCAACATCCAACATTCCAACATTCCACATTCCAACATTCCACATTCCAACATTCAACATTCCAACATTCCAACATTCCAATATTCCAATATTCCAATATTCCAATATTCCAATATTCCAATATTCCAATATTCCAATATTCCAATATTCCAATATTCCAATATTTCATTTTCCATTTTCCATGTTCCATTTTCCATTTTCCATTTTCCATTTTCCATTTTCCGTTTTCCATGTTCCATTTTCCATTTTCCATTTTCCATTTTCCATTTTCCATTTTCCATTTTCCATTTTCCGTTTTCCATGTTCCATTTTCCAATAACTGCCTCATTCCAAATCTTTTTGACGGAATGAAGTCTGTTAGGTCCGCCAGACGGTAACGCGGTTTGTGCTGGACTGATGTGATGTCGTGAAAAAGAAACTAAAACAAAATAAATAATACCGCGAAGCCGACCTAATTGAAAATCAGCAGTAATGATCTTTAGCTCTTACATTTTGTGACTATTTATGTTATTATTTCATTCGTTTTAATTTCGGCACGCGGCGTTAGATCCTCCGACGCGCATACGCACACTGTTTTGATAGAATAATTGAATTTGAACTTTGAGCAGCTGTAATAAAGTTAAAATTGACTCTTTAGCGTTACGAACGCACCTACATTGCTTAGACAGCAGTGAAAGCTTGTAATTTAATATGAACTTTATGAAATAGCAATAAAGTTCAAATTGACCCTACATTTTAGTTAGAGAACGTTTGTATAGGAAAAAGAAAAGCGCTGTTTTTAGGGGCTTCCCGGCGATTATTCGAATTTTTCTCAAATTGGCCAAATTGGTCCTGGCGTTGTAGAGTGATGCGCTTACCGACACATATTTGTATTATAGATTAATAATAAATTATATTCAATGACATTAGTTATTAATAATAAATAATAAAGTTGCTTGAGAATATATTTATATGTAGAGGGAGTGGCAAAAGGTATAATGTTTGAGAGATATAGAATTCGTTGTCATCCCCACTTCGTGCTGTGTACTGGTGAGAGGTGACACCGGTACACACGTGGAGGGGATCACTTACCAAGTGATAATATTTTTTTTTTGGAGTTTACAGCCACGCGGTTTGATACGTGGCCATGTATAATTGATGATATCGAGCGAGACAAAAATATTAAAATGTCTATTAAAAAGCAGGGGTTGGTGATAGAAAAGGTAATTGAAAATTTAGGGTTGTATGTAGTTTTTTGATGCCACACAATAATAAAATAAAATAGAAAAAAAAATCCCAAAAAATAAAAAAAAATTTTTTGGTGTAGGCAACCCTGATCACTTAGGGGTTTGAAAAATAGTAACCGATTCTCAGACCTTCTGAATATGCACAAAAAATTTCATAAGAATCGGTAAAGCCGTTTCAGAAGAGTATGGGAACGAACATTGTGACAAGAGAATTTTATATATTAGATATAAAATATGATGTGTACGTATATTATTTATAATATATATTATATGTGTATTTATGATATTTGTATTGTATTTGTGTGTATGTTTCTTTTTTAAACCTTGTTATGCAACTACCTCATAAATTCTCTGCACCACCTAAGGTAGACTGGCAGATAATGCCAAAGGCATTAAGTCGACCGGTACTCTTTGAGTGTATAAATAAATAAATAATAATGCAAATCACCACATCATGATTAACATCACCATTCTTAACATCAAGTGAAGTTTAAGAGACGCGTTAATTATCAGTACTACCCGTTTTCAGAGAGGGTTCGAAGCGAAATGTAAAATGAGTGTATCTTTTCATTTATCACAAGTGTGGAGGGTGTTGCGCGGAGGGTGGATGGGGGTGCGGCCGCTCCTTGCTCTCTTTGCGTTTCTTTCCAATGCAAATTCGACGTTACCGGTAACCCGTGGGTAGAGGTACCAAGGGGGTGGGGAGGAGTATCCGGTAATGCATTTCGGGCTCGTTACTGCTCCGTTCTTTGCGTTTGTTAGACGGTGAGCGTAAACTACACATATCTGTGTCCGTATCGAAATCAACTCGTGTTGCGTTTGACATCAGTATTTATAAAGCTGTGTGTCTATTCATCAGCTTACCATCACCAGTAATTGGTGATTAATCGGTGAACAGTTTTGTTATAAATTACCTGTAGTGCCTTTTTTAATGCTAGTAGGAGACGAGACGAGAGAAACGTTCACCTGATGGTAAGTATACAGCCCATAACGTGCCGCTAGTTAAGATGGTATACACTGCACCACATTGCGCTCGCCTTGAGCCGTGTTAAGTCTCGTTACCCCAGTAATTTCACTAGCTACAGCGCCCTTCAAACCGGAACACAGTAATGTTTGCACACTACTATTAGGCGGATGAAATATGAGCTGCCACCAAACTTACCCTTTCCCAGTAATCTTTCACCGCGTGTATCAGTTATATTGGAACAAAGAAATTTTAATTAAGCCCCGCCATTCGTTCGTGTAACTGAACGCTCCGTTTTAGTGCGAAACGATTTTCAGTGGATCACGTCGCCATCGGAGCTGGTGCATCGATAATTCCAGTAGTTTTTGCGGGCGCAATGAGAACTCCTCTGTCCGATATTTTGATCACTGAAATGTGGTAAAATAGGTCACTGCAGGTGAACGTTACAATCGGATTTTTGTTGTTTAAACATTTGTAGATCATATTATTAACTTTTTATATATCTATGCATATAATATTCGCGTGTCGCAGTGTCTGTAAATAAACTCCTCTGAAACGGCTCGATTTTTATATTTGTTAGTACAGAGAATAGGTCGTAAACTATTTTTCAACATCCTAAGTAATAACGGAAGCCCACACCATATTTTTATTTCTTTTGTGATTTGGCATTAAAAATACATATAAATTTTCTACCTTCTACAACCTACCCTCATTTCCAATAGCGATATTAGTACTGTAACAATCTTCAACTTTCACTTATCAATCGATCAGTTCTCGTTAACTTCGTCACGAGCCGCCGCCCAAGTTAATAAACTGAATATAAAAAGTTAATGTTTAGTGTTGTGTTATTTTCATATGACGTTATAGCCTCTATTCCTCTTACAGTCATAGACCACATCTCCACACACATATAGTTAGTTATTTTTCATTTAATGTTCAAAAAATTCACTCAAAATTATTTATATGGTAAAACAACGTTTGCCTGGTCGGCTAAGTAACTTATATATATAATTATCATCGTTTTCTTATTTATTAATTTTAAGATCTCTGTCACCATGACATGTGAAAGACACTTAACCTTACCAAATTTTATTAGTAACCACCGCAGCTATTATTTCTACCGCCAAGTAGTCGACAAACATTACTGTGTTCCAGTTTGTACAGAAATTGATGTGAACATTGTCCCAACGCTGCGTCATGTCTTTCGTATGGAGTCAATAATCATTGATTAGTTTCACATCATTCTTAACTTAAGACTAATTACGACCAAACAAAATTTACTGCTGAAGAACGTAATGTAACGAACTGTGATTTTCTGTTCTTACTTCCCATGAATATTGTATAAAAATCTTAGTAAATCCGATTTACTAATCACTAGTCTTTTTCCAGATAGTTCGTGTATTGGTCATTAAAGTAAATTCTATACATTTGTAAAGAACGATCGCAATTCAATATTTACACGTGACAATTTAAAATGGTCGGGTAGACTGCAGAAGGATTGTACTTAACGACTACCATCGTAAATTAGCAGGCTTATGTTGTAAAGACAAAGAATGGTATTCTTCTTGATATTAGCGTTTACCAGATTTTCGTCAGCGCCGTTTCCGTTGCTAATAGATGAGGAAGGTGTGTTTGTGTTGGTGGGAGCTGGAACCCTGCATCATTGAAGTTTATCGATGGGATACCCCGAGCACACGCGGTGCCTCGTAAATCAATATCGACGGACCCTTATTAATTAGTGCGTTCGTTCGCGGAGCTGCCTCCCTCCGGACCCTCGCCCCCGCCACAGCTCCGGCCTGACGATGAACGTTTTTAATTAGGAGTCAACTGGACCAGCTCCGTTGACACCTAAGACTTAATAAAGGTGCCCGCTGCGCCTCGAGCGCGGCCGAGGGCGTTGCTCTTTCGCAAATGAAAACTTTCACGCTTTTTAAAGACACTTTTTATATAGTAAACTTTAGCAGCATCATGTTCTGAATGCAGCTGAACGTTGGGAACTTGGTGACTTTGGATCTATAGCATACGGATCCAAGTTTAAAATCAGATCTCCAACATTTAATATGAACGGGAAGGCGGGGTGAGTTTTAGATACTTTTACCCAATTAAAATAGATTAACGTCACACAGTCAATCGCTGTTAAGACAAACTAAGTTTACTGTGTGTTAGTAATGATGATGAGGTACCTCAGTTTGAAAAGCTTGTTCACATTATACATGTAAGTAATGAGCTCGTTTCTTACTTAACTGTCGGAGAAGGAAATATTATGGGGAGACCTTTCGTGGAAATCTACCACCTGTTCTTCGTTAGTGTGGTGATTAAATTGATCGTCTCTTTATTTTTAAATCAGATATTGATATGAATTTGATGTGATATGTGAAAGAGTGACGTTATGATATTCAGCGAGATTGTATATATCTATCTTATGGAAATCTTTATCGTTTCTTCCGAAGGTGGTTACCAGGAGAGAAGGATTCACAGGATACTTTGCGGCCGGCACTAAGCTCGTTAATGTGGGTACGTTTTGTTTTTTTTCCGTTTCCCACTACAGCGAGTTGTTTGATGTCATCAGGGAAAGATTATCGGGCGATGCTGTGAACCGGGGCACGGAGTCCGGAAGGCGGGGCGGCGTCCCCGCGGGCGTCGTCCGGCGTCAATTAGACCTGGGAGGGGGGCTGCGAGGGGGGGCGCCGGCTTGTGGGGGCCGGCGGGGTGGCGCGCGAGACGCTTCCCTGCCCACGTATTAGGTACACGGCCGGAAACTCGAGCCTACTATGTACAACACATAGCGCACGCCTTGGGCCGTAATTAATACCCTGCGAGGCCGGAGCTCGCCTAATCTCCAACCCTCTGATTACTATTCAAGAAGTTTTTTTTTTCGTGCCTCCTCTCCTCAAAGCCCGTTCACGCTGGCGGCGGGTGTCTTGGAGTCGGCTGATCGCCAGACGCTGGGGGGATGTCGCACGTGAGACGAATATACTTCGCTTGTAATTACGCACTGCGTTCAACTTGAAAACTTGACGCTGTTCAATTCATACTTACACTGGTGGTAGGTCTCTTTTGCCGGAGACCGTCTAGGTACTACCGCAGCTCCTATTTCAACCGACAAACAGTAGCGTGCAAACGTTACTGTGTTCAAGTTAGAATGGCGATGTAAGCTAGTGAAATTACTGGGGTAACGAGACTTAACACGTCTTAAGGCGACGAGCGCAATGTAGTGCAGTTTATACCATCTTAATTAGCACCATGAATTTATGTGCAGTTAGCATAAAACACCAACTAATTTCACGTGCTTTGACGGTGAAGGAAAACATCGTGAGGAAACCTGCATATCTGTCATAACCATCCGTGCTCGAACTATTATGTGTAATAGAGAAGACAATGGGAAACCACTCCATTATAACTGCCATGAAAGTCGCCGTGTGTTTCATGACACATGATGACCACGACGACTAAGCAGCACGTTATAACCAAGCGTATCACTTACCATCAGGTGAACGTCTTGTCCTTCTCATCGCTTCGTTGAATAAAAAATAACTTTAAGTATTTCACGTTGACCGTAGAAGGTGTTTTAAACTTCAATTCTTCTTTTATAACGCTGACTTACTGATATCTATATAAGGAGCAGTTAAGAACGATCGGTGTAAGCTCTGTCGGTTGATGATGATAAGCGTTGCTTACACAGACCTCACTTCACCATCAGTAATGTTGGGTACACGAATGTAAATCGTTTCGTTGCGATTATCGCTTGTTGAGTATTTGCGTCACGTTCGCATTTATTTTAACGCGAATCTCTCGCAGACGATCCTCAGGCCTTCGGAGTACAGCCGCTGTACGCGACTTGTTTACAACCAGATATGTCACTCACATTGTGTTTAACGATATAATCCCTCTAAGGTATTGTATCAAATGTATTTATACAATATTATCATAGAAAATTACTTCGAAATTTCTTTTTGCGGGAATAAAAAGAAAATCCTTGAGAAGATTATCTACAACATGTTAATCTAGTGCTGAATTCTGATGTTCTAGTATAGTTAATAGATCAAAAATAAATTCTTTTCTTTCTTATGTATACTGGAATTTACTTTCCAATTTCTACTAATTCTAATTTTAAAGACTGCAGTAACTCTTACACTATGAATAAGTTCTAAAATAGAGACAGATCAGCGAACATGGTATATATGTTGGAGCAAAAGTTCTTGATCTGTTTTTAAAACATAATATCAGCGTTGATGTCACTATTAAAATCGTTTTTGGGATTGTCCATTGTTCAATAAAACGGAAATTTGCACAATCACACATTTGTCCGTCAACGTAACGACTTCCTAACACGTCCATACACTCCGGCGGTCGGAGCGCGACTGGTCTTATCGGCGCGTTCCTATTTATACCCGCGGAAGATTTACAATAACATGGGTCGCCTCCTCATTAAACTTAAAATGATAATGGAATTTTAACGAAGAGAAGATTTGAAAATGTATTCGCGTTGATATTTAACTAATATTAACAATTAAATTATTTTACAATGTGATCGCGCCGATTGATGTAAATTGTTCAAGGGCAACTAAAAGTAGTACCCGATGAAAAAGACTTCAGGAACTTACTAATTTTCCTTAATTATCGCACCCTTTAAATCTGAGCACAGTAATATTTGTATATTACCTGTAATTTGTGTAGAATGTTCATGTTAGTTTGTATATGTCACCAGTTTCTTTTTTATTCTTTGCGTAGACGAGACGGAAAATACTTTTACCTGATGGTAAGTGATACGTTTGACCATAACGCGGCGCTAGTTAAGATGGTATACGCTGCATCAAATTGCTCTCGTCGCCTAGAAACATATGTCAAGTCTAGTTATCTCAGTAATTTCACTTGCTGACAAACGAAACAAAAGTAATGTTTGCACACTACTGTTTGTCGGTTGAAATAGTCACAGCGGTGGTACCTAGACTGTCTGTAGCAACCGAGACCTACCAGCAGTAATTTTGTTTATTTACAATGTAAATGCGCAGGTAAGTGAGCGGTGGTGCTACATTAATAATGGCGGGCTGCGGAAAGCAAAAGTTGGGGGGCGCACAATAAAAGTTGTTGGGCCGCGCGAAGTGGGTCAAAGTTGCGAGGGTGGTATAATATATATGTAAGTGGGTCCGTCTGGCATTCCGGCGCTGGGGTCGGTGTCTGGCCGGGCCGTCTGCGATATTACGCGCGACGAATCCATAATTTTAATTGGCTAACCTCACTTTTGCGAGAATTACTCTTTAAATACCTTACGCCAACTTTCTTACAACTTGCAAACGCTTTTCGTACTCAATTTCAGTGCGAAACGGTGCTTATGAGTTATACGACTTGATTTATATCTGATTTTAACTGAACAATAATTTGGTTAATAGAATTCTCGTCAGTGACTACGTTTACTCGAAAAGATTTAATGATAAAGAAATTGATTTTTATTTGATATAGAGAAGACATTTAACTTGATTATAAATGATACTGCATATAACAATGTAACGCTGAATTTGTTTTGATTTAACATTACTATTTTTCAAATATTTATGAAACTATTTTTATTGTATTCTAGACTGCTGGTAGGTCTCTGTTGCTACAGACCGTTTAGGTACCACCGCAGAGACTTTTTGAGCCGACGATCAGTAGTTTGTAAATATTACTGTATACAGATTTGAAGCGTAGCTAATGAAATTTCTAAGGTAACGAGACTTAATTATCTCAAGACGATCGCAAAAATACGATCTTAAGTAGCGCTGTATTGTTATGGGCTGTACCACTTACCATCAGGTGAACGTCTAGCTCGTATCATTGAATAAAAAAAAATGTTGTGGTCTAGATCTTCCGCTTGGAGTTAGTGACCTCGTCTAATTCGTAATGTAGTACTTGTACCGCGATACCCGTATTAATCAGCTGCGACTTATGTTTGCTTGTGCGTGTGTGTACGTGCGTGTGTGTGTGTGTGCTTGTGTTCGTGTACCAGGTATGAGCATTGTTTGCAACAACACAACACACGTGCCCGCAGTAGGTAAATCTGAATACAAATGAAGACATTAGGCGAGTCCCGCGCGGTCGCCGCTCGTTAGAGACGACCCACGTATTCCACATGGATACCACGCTACTGGATGTGGTATCTATTTAATATAAAAACCCACTTTATTAGTCCCTATCACCTGATTGCATCAGCGTAAGAGACCGATGCGCTGTCTTAAATACACCGTAACGCTTGTAACTTTTAAATCGGAAGAATTACATGGATACTCTTTCAGGATAAAATGTGGTACAGGATAAGGAGACGAGAAATCCGAAATTAAAATTCTGTAGCTCTTCCGGTTAAGGAGATATGAATAGTCAAAGTCGGCGCTACAACGGAAGGGGAACGATATAACAAAAATTCACTGACAATCGAACTCGCGACCTTGGTGTCCAAAGCGTAAAAAATCCGCTTTACTTTTCCGGCACGTTCTAATGTATCGTCTTACTGGCGGCCAAGTCGCTGTATTGTTTTTTTATATATTGTCTTACTGGCAACATTAACTTATTAAATAACCGATAAGAATTTCTTCCGGAAGTACAGAGCGGGGATAAAGGGGAGAGGGGGTGAAGTGCTTCGTCAGCGCCCGGTCAGTGGGCAATCAGGGATAAGCGCGTTAGGAAAGGACGCGAATAATGAAGTAAAGGTAGTTTTAGAAAATTTTATTACATTCTTATATATAGTCACAAAATATAAGAAATTTACTGGAGTAACGATTCTTAATATGATGTCTCAAAAAGACGAGAACATCGCTGTATCATCATAAATATTTATGCTTTAATTCCTCGCACTATTGTCGGATTTCTTACTTGCTTGTGATATATCTGTTTACTTTAATAACTGTTACTATGATTGAAGTTAGCGTTACAAAATTATGGATGTAGGATATAATATAAATATATTGATTAAATTTCTCTTGTCACTTCTAGTGTGGTTTGTGTTTGTTTGGGCGAGCCACCCCCGGGTGGCGGGTGGCGGGTGGCTGACCGGTGGCCAGCCCATCTTAATCCCGCACTCGCGTCAGCCGCGCGATAGCGATTAGGCGTCTCGCAGACACTGCGCCACGCATCAGGCTGCCTACACACTTACCAAACAGTACCGGTTTTCCACAACCAAAAAGTTTTTACCTAATTTTAATACTGGCCGAAAATATTACACTGTTCACATAATTTTTTTATTTTTCTTTATTATTTATATGTAGTTTTAATTTGGGCTCAAAGGTCTTGCTGCCAAGTCATAAATTCTACAAAAAAAAGTTGTTTAAATATTTTTTATTGTTTTAACAAAGTTAGAATTTTTTGTAGTACATGTCATGACCGTGTTCTATGTAAATAATTTAAATTAGTCAAAATTCAGCGAAAATACGTTTTAAAATCCTCTTGTTATTAGAACTTCATTAATTATAATTTTAATTTTAATTTAGAAATGATTTCTTAAACGCAAGCATGTTTTTGTAATTATTGTGTGGGTATAGATATGAACACACCGTCGGTGCGGACTCAGTCGCGCTCCGTCCGCCGGAGTGTACAGACGTTTTATGTAATCGTTACGCTGTTGGACAAATAGTAGAAGATTCCGCAAATCTACGTTTTATTAGAAAATGAGCAATGCCTGAAACCATGTTAGTGGTGCCACATCATGTTTTTTAATAACACTGAGAACTATATTTCTCTAACACATTATGTAATGAATATGAATGTGCTAATTTATTTAATATATTTATAACCAACAAAAAGTAATAAGTTTCCACTGATCCACTTTTATGGATGAGTTTATATTATTATAACGTTGTGATCAAATTTTATTAGAAAGAAATTTTTTTTCAATTTGTTACTATAGAAAATTAAAAAAGGTTGAGGTTTTATTTGTATAGTTACTAATTAATCATCGTTTAATTTACGAAGTCTAAATTTTTAAGATGGCTTTATATAACCATAATGACTCGATCTTAATTATGATAAACATAAATAACCTTTAAGCCTTTGGAGCCTTAAATAAATATTACTGTTGGTAACACTTACCTATTAATACTAATAACAATTTAAACTTACTAATACCTACTTAGGCAATTCACAACGAAGGAAATAGAAAGCACTGACTTAGATCAAACTATTTAACTGATTCATAACATATTCCATCAAGTGATATAAACATATCATAACGTGGTATCTCTCTCTTTCATTACAACAAAATGGAGGAAAGCAGGTCATATGAAAAGAAATTTATAAAAATACTCAAATAATACATTCTTAAAATTCAATTTAACTAAATAAAGAAAGAGATAGCTGTTTCGATTATTAAGTTATCACATCAAGCTGGTTTTAAATTGGTTTTTTAATACTATAATTACAAACGCAGCGTTTATTTCTACCACTAAACAGTTTGCAGTTATTACTGTGTTACAGTTTGTTCGTTTGAGCTGATAATATTATCAGTATATACTTAGAACACAATCTGGTTTAACATCCTAACTCTTTATAAATCCAGATGAACGTCACCTGATGATAAGTGATACGCTGGCCCATAACAACGCGGTTAAGATGGTATACACTGCACCACATAGCGCTCGTCGCCTTGAGATACGCTACTGGTGGTAGGTCTCTGTTGCCGGAGACCGTCTGGATGGCTACCACCGCAGCTCCTATTTCAACCGCCAAATAGTAGTGTGCAAACACTGTGTTCCGGTTTGAAGGGCGCTGTAGCTAGTGTAATTACTGGGGTAACGAGACAACCTTATGTCTCAAGCTGACGAGCGCAATGTGGTGCAGTGTGTACCATCTTAACTAGCGCCGCGTTGTCATGGGCAAGCGTATCACTTACCATCAGGTGAATGTCTTGCTCGTCTCGTCGCATAGTAGTATAAAAAAAAATGAGACATGTGTTAAGTCTCGTTACCGCAGTAATTTCAATAGCTCACAGCGCCTTTCAAACCGGTACACAGTAATGTTTGCACACTACTGTTAAGCTGTTTAGTGACCAGACTTTAGTAACTAAACAGTCAGAAAAGATATCTACCAGCAGTAAAGCAGTCTTATCTTTTCGTGGAATTTAAAAGGAGAGCTTTAATAATTCTCCGCCGGTGTGTCTGTACTGCAGTAAGGGACCTCGCTCTGAACCAGCTTAGCTATCGTACACAAACAACCGGAGGCGAGGGGCTCGCCCCACTCACCCACTCGCGCCTCCATCCACACATATACATACATACAGATATACATGAGCACAGGTCGCAGGTCTACCGAACATTGGAAGCGATAATCAAACTATTTCATTCAACTTAACTACATTAACATAACTATAACTACATCTAATAGTCTATGGTGCAGTTAAAGCGGGAATTAATTTAAAGTAATTTTTATAAGACTACCTCCATCTATCATCTTACCTTCACCAGATCGTAGCTCCTCGTAGTTATGGTCCTCTTCCAAAACTACTTCCGTCGTTAATCGAGAATATATTTTAATTAAAATTTTTCAAACATTCAGCCGTTGTTGCGTTCATTTTGAAGAATTAGTATTTTTACCAAGTTAATACGCTATTCTATTATACTCTGTTCGGATCACCTTTGGCATTATAAAATAAACGTTATAACCCAATCTACTTGCCCACGCCATTATTTAAAAAAGATCTCTGTAAAATTATATTTTCAATAATGACACCATTCTAATCGTTTTAAGAAAACATCATATAACAATTACGTCTAATTTAAGAATTATTTATATGTTTTACCATAGATAATTCTCGCAGAAGTTTTTTTTCCTAAAATGCATCCGAAATAGCTTTCGTTTATCTAACTACATAATAGAAAAAAATTATTAAACGCTTACAAATAATTTTGAAAGTAATTGAAAGGTACTGATACGGGCACATTATAACGTCCACCATTTTGACGCGCTCCGTGTGACGTCACGGGCATAGACAAAGACCGCGTTTGTTAAAATAATTATTTAACTATCAATTATTTTCACTTGTTATCGATGTTATAGTGTTGTCATTTACATCGATATTTTTCATGTGTTTTATTATGTAAACAATTAGTTCCGTGCTGTTTTTTCGTAAATCGATAAATAGAGATGCGCCGCAGCGTTGCAAATTGCCCGTGTACGGGGGCCCGTCGTATTTTCAATTAATTTCTTACATAGTGCGCCGCACGCTGAGGCATCTAATCATTGAATATTTTCCCCTAAGCGCGCATAGCTCGTTAGGCCGGGAGCCGCCGTTTTGATCGGCGGCATAGCGACATCATTTAGCCTGCGAAAGCATTTAGGCGTACCGTGCATGCACCAGCGAGGCAGAAGGCTAGGTAACCCGGGTCGGACCTAAAAGGCAGCGTGCCCCTATATACCCGCTCGGCACATAGCCCCGGCATATACTCTACGGTGAACTGAACGCAGAAACGCGGCGTAGTGATGCGCCGTCTTGTTTATTTTGTCGCATGTCGATGTATCACCGCCATTGATCATCATCCCATCACCAAGTTTATGCCTTAAACTTAATATATACAGTAAACTGTTTTATAGTTGGGTTTTATACAAAATTAACGTTACCAATTAGCCATACTATTTATGTTAAAACAATAAAATTTATGAAAATACGCAATTCACTTAAACGGGGTCCATCCTCATCCATGACTTTTTTCTTATTTACTAAACTGTTACCAGTAGGTAATGATTGGCAATAATAACGTAACAGATTGTAGTGTAAGTTTAGTTTGAATATCGAAAACCTGCTCTACAAAATAATATGTGGTTTATAAAATTTTAACATTCACATTTCCGCATAGCACAGCATTTTTTCTTCTGTTACCAGTTTGTTGTCCGAAAACTTTACGGAGTAGTCAGTAGCCAGTCCGCGGATAATGTCTGTCTAGGCCAGTGGTAGGTCGTCAAGAGACATCGATTCTCGAATTGAATTATCAGTAATGTATAAAGGTTATCGACAAGTAGAACAGCACTAGGCAACGGGAGCGGCGAGTGTGCGCGTCGATAAATTCCGACCGCGTTGTCAATCGCTCGCGAGGAGCGCTCAGGAATTAACGGCGCTGCGCTGTCAAGGCGCCGCCCGGCCGCTGCTCGCCCTCCCCGTCCTCCTCACTCCGCTCCCCCCGCCGACCGCCGCTCCCCCGGCCCGCCCGGGCCCCCGCAGCGCGCAGGGCTGTGCGGCGGACGCGGGAAAATAATAAGCCATTTCCAGCGATACATCAATGGTGAATGGTGAATTTTTTAAGAAATATTTATCACTTTAATCCTTGATTTCTATTTCTGTTTCTGCTTATTTCAGTCGATAGACGTCCACTGCTGGACAAAAGCCTCCCCCCAAAGATCTCCACTCCAAACGTTTCTACATAAATACATAAAATAAAATCATTAAAGTAGTCAATATTAATATGTCGTACTCATTTTTTTATTTTGCGACGAGACGATACTCAAATGATATTAAATGCTTAAAGATTACCAACCACAGCAATAGCTACTTTTTAGCTATGAAATACTACACAAACTATCCGTTACTATAACGAACATTGGGTCTCTTCAACCACTAAAAATAACCTATAAAAGGCAGCTGAAAATTCTTTTTGATCGTGATTCAACCAAATACGAATTACTACCCGTTAATGGCTAATTAATGTTTGTAATATGATAATGAGGAAAAAAATTAACATTTCGTTAATTAGCCTAATTATTTCCAAACGTTTCTGCGGCACTTCGGCGAAATTCTTTAATATTTTTCACGAACGACGAGCTTTAAAATGTGCTATCTAAATATCTTTAGAAACTTACCACGACATACTTAATAAGCCGGTGACTTTGGATTTAGGTATCTTTTTGACATTAATTGGTGCTTTATAGCAAAAAATTACGAAATTTTTATTTAGTAGATATTACTTAAAATTTATATTATTTAATTAGCTAAAATTATTCGCTAGATAAATAATTAGAAAAAATAAAAAATTACAACTTAAAATGAGTCTTATAAATATATTACGGAAAAATGAAAAGAAATCAATATGTAATAATTTTCTTAAATTCGTGGCTAAGTACGATTCTAGTCCATTTAGTATATTTACAGTATACGAAATTGCTGAATGTCGTCATCGGTAATTTTTTTTTATACTACTATGCGACGAGACGAGCAAGACGTTCACCTGATGGTAAGTGATACGCTTGCCCATGACAACGTGATGCTAGTTAAGATGGTACACACTGCACCACATTGCGCTCGTCGCCTTGAGACATAAGGTGTTAAGTCTCGTTACCCCAGTAATTACACTAGCTACAGCTCCCTTCAAACCGGAACACAGTAATGTTCGCGCACTACTATTTGGCGGTTGAAATAGGAGCTGCGGTGGTACCCATCCAGACGGTCTCCGGCAACAGAGACCTACCACCTGGTAAAATAAAAAAAAAAAAATGAAGCCACTTGAACAGTGCACAGCCCTGAATAAATTGCGCGTGTACACTGGCACCGTGAATTATACGGATTATGCGGCGGGCACATGCGAGCTATGTGGGCGAGTGGCCGCGGAGCCGTTCGGGGCTTTATCGACATTATCGTGCGCGGCGAGCTCGCGCGTCACTATTTTAAGAGGCGCGCTTTCCGCCAAAAACAAAATTAAAAACCGGTACGCCGGTAATTAAACGTTTTCGAGCATCTGCGCTTCACCGTTTCGTGGTTACGTCACTAGTTATTTTTATTGCGGCCCGTTTCGGCGCCCGTGTGCTGCGGCCGTTTCGTACCGTCGACGACACAATGAGACGCAAGTTTGGATGTTTACAAAGCGATTATCATATATGAATCACGATAATAGTCTTATTTACTTTGCCGCAGTGATAGAATAGTTATTGTTTCTAAATAAAAAAGTAAGTATGCTTCGGAGAGATGAAGTTAAGCGAACGCTCCAAGTTATGTACTCGCGTACATACGTATGTATGCGTCACATATTTCCGCCTCGCTGTATACGCGGGCACCGGCTTTAGGAGCTCTCAGTACAAATGGCAGTGTATTTCTCCGTACCCGCGGGCTGTCGCTGCTGCTGGGAATGTAACGAATGACGATTTTTTCACACATAAGAAAAGTTATATTATTATTTTCAAACAGAATTTAGTTTTTTTAAACTAGCTCCATTTATGCAATCAATGTAAATATTTTTATTTCTTTGTAACTTAAACTGAATCTAATCATTTGGTTGATGAAAAATCGTTAACAGGAAGCACTTTTCTTTAAGAAAACTTAAGTAAAATGTATTGGAAAAACTTTAGTTCCATTTAAAAAAAAATTAACGTCTTTTCTGTTAAAACTACGAGTGTACTGTTATAGGATATAGACTAAAACTTATCTTGAATATATGTAAAACTTATCGCTTATCAATAAGCGAAGTATTTTAAGTTTTTTTGCTTGAAGTTGACATTGACTGCTAGTAGGTTTCTATTGTCGGAGACCGTATAGGTACCACCACAGTTCCTACTTCTACCGAACAGTAGTATAATAACATTACTGTGTTCCGGTTTGAAGGGCGGTGTAAGCTAGTGAAGTTACTCGGGTAAAACTTAACACCTTATGTTGTATTACGATGAGCGCAATATGGTGCAGTGTATACCATCTTAACTAGCGGCATGTTATGGGCAAGCGTATCACTTACCATCAGGTGAACGTATCGCTCGTCTATTCGTTTCGTATATCAAAAAAAAGTTGTACTTCAGTTTGTCACCAAAGAGCACGGGTTCAATTCCCGTTGAGTTTAAGTTGCCGATCAATAAATATTTGCTCCCTCATTCAAAAAGCTTCGAGTCCCTGAAGTGGGATTATTGTTGGGTTAATTAATGTCTTTGTTAACACACCAGCATCCAGTGGTTCATTATAACCGAGAAGTCCAAAAGTTTCTTGTAGAAACAATGATTTGAATAATAAACTAATAAAAGATGAGTATAGTTTTGCCTATGTTGAGCAGCGGCTGGCCTCTTGTGTCCCAAGCAAGCCCCAGAATTAAAAAAAAATGCGTCATTCGTTGCAGCCGGGGGCGGGTAGAGTGGGAATTGGAGCGGCGAGCTATACGAACCCTCGCGGCTCTTTGTGAGCGCGGCCCTCGCGGGGAGCGCCTCCGCCTCGGCTGGATCATTTCACCTCTTCCATACCAACCAGAGGCCATATTCATCGCGTTACGGCAGCTGGTGAACGCCGCGTGTTCTGTTTTCAGCTCGCAACGTTACCGGCTCAACCGGTTTACTAATTAACAGATGGCTTGCGGTTAGGTCTGCACACTGATATACGAGTTACGTACGAAGCGTAATTTAAATCAAAACTCACTTGGATTATTCTGAACGTGGAAAAACGCTTCATTTATCTAAAAATGGTTTAACATCTAATCTGTCAATCAATATAACGGTTCAGTGTTCTCGCCTCTCATGTGAAAGTGATAGCCAGTTAACCAACACGAGAACATGGCTTTGCATGACTACCACGTTAAAAAGTGGTTAGCTAATAGAAACTGCGCCACAGAAGAAATTTAAAAGACAGCTTCTATAAAGTACCACTTATCAATTTAGTATTTTCTCCCAAAACTACTAATTTGACGGATCTCATGACATATGTATAATTATGTATTACCTTGACGTTGTCAGTAGGAATCCCATAACCATTAAATCTAAATAAATCACCAAGTCAATACCACTAGAATATATCAGGAGAATATGCTGTGTGTCCGTAGACAAGCGAGTAGACATAGACATATAAGTATTTATTAGGCAACACCCACTCAACAGATAAATAAAATAATAATGGGTAGAAACATTGAAACTTTAAAACTAAAACTGTGTGATGTCTGTAATCACTCAAAAAGCAGTAACTACTCCATGATGAATATGAAAGAAAAGAAAGAAAGAGAAAACATCAGGACGCAATAATGAAACAATCGCTATGAAATCTAAAAACTTACTTTTATTAGTTTGACAATCACGTATGGGAAAGAAATCGTTATAAATTTATCATTTATCCCCGGAGCGGTGTTGAAGATTTGCATGGGGCTACAAGTGGGTAAAATCCCCAGGGTCCTCGTGCACACGAAGCGCACCAATCCTGCAATTTCTGTACGAAGTTGGAGAACTTGTCGCGGAATCACCGCCCCGGGTGGGATTCCCCACGCACCCCAATATTTGATGTCTCTATTAATACTAATCTAGTAGAATAATCATGACATTTTAATTTTAAGCGTCTCCCTGATTGAGACCTGTTCCAGTTCTAACACTATATCAGTCACAGCTTTTGGATGGTTTCAGAGTTTTTCCAATCCATCTGGTTAATTAACATCCTTGATTTTATAAACCTGCTGCCATTACAGCATTCTTACTATCAACTAATAAATTTCATTCTGTTTTGGACGAAAACACTTCACCATCTTTAGTCTCATAATCACTAAGCATATACAATTTTGATATATTTTTGATCCAGTCGAGGATATTTATCGTATAGCTCATGATTTAATACAAAAGTAACACACTCAACGTCGCGTTTACCCTCGTCACCCTCTCACGTGAGGTGGACTATTGCCAAGTCATTTCGATAGTTGCACTTCCGATCGGATTCTAGTAGCTTTTTTCATACCGCCAAGGTTCTCAATAAAAAAACCTTCGCAAAACTGTTCCTTCAATATATATATCGTTTGCACTAATAAGTATTTTACTAGAAACCTGTGACGGGTTCAGGTTATCATCAGTTTCGTTGACATAAACTTCTTAGGTTAATTTTCGTAAACGCATTAAACGTCGGTTAAAAAGAAAAGTGACAAAACTTAAAAAAAATATATTGTTTTTAGTCTCTCTTCTAAAGTTTGTTATTTTAAGAATTTATCGTTTTAGTTATTAAACTTAAAATCAAAATGTTTTTGGAATATGTCACTTTTCTATTTAACTGACGAAATGACGATGTTTAAGAAAATAAAATCGATTTGTTAAAAATAAATGATTATCTCTTCCCGATGCAATTGAACTTGTGTTAAAGCTTTCGATAATTCCGTTTAAAGTTGGCCGGTGATAGTAAACGAAATGTATACCCGCAGCGGATATCCTCCGCCGGCCGATATCTCGCTCCGCAGCGTTCTCCGGTTATTTGCTTTAGTTCAAGGTACTCTTACCCTAAAATAAACGGTGGAAACCGAGCTCGTTTATTATTCAATATCGGCGGCGGGAGCACGAGCCGAGCCGGAGGCAGCCGTGCCGTCCAATTGTAAACTGAATCCCGTGGCCGGTACGCGCGACTGTGGCTTGTACGTGGACGGTGGGCACTGGACACGGCCCAGCCGATTCCGTGCACAATTAAGAGCTCCTCCTTTATTTTGGAAAGTGCGCTAGGAATTGGGGGGGAGGAGGGGAGGGAGAGAGCGGTCTCTAAGCCATTAGCACGGCGGTGTCCTCGGCGAACGTCCGCGACAATACCAACATTCGCAGACGTTGCACCTCCTACACCCATGTGGATAGAGTCGGTTTCCGCTCGTACCTTCGTTTCGGCAGTCTGTGATGATGTCGTGCATAATTTACTCGCGTCCGATAGATCGCGATTGTTATTACTCGTTGGGATATTGGATCTGGCACCGACGTCGCGGCCCCGATGTGGAACCAGATGATGCCCGCCTCCGACCTCGCGGCCTCGCTTCCAATCCAATCCGCCTCCGCCTCAACCTCCGCTCTGAAACACCTTAAACTGAACGACTGCAATTACATTGACTTTTTCCTTTTGTTATTAGACGTCTGGAGTTTTCCTTTCAGTGGAACATCCACCATGCCTCCTATATTGGTATTTTGATATACAGTTCCCACAAAGCATGACGATCTAAAATGAAATCAAAATTTTAAAATAAAATTCGCTGCTAAAGTCATGTTTCAGTTACAGTATTCGTTTTTTACTTGTGTTATAATCATAAACCATATTTATCAATGACCAGAGATCACTTTGATGATTAATTATAGTCATGACTAAAAAAAAAAACGAAAATCTTTCAGCCGGTTCACTTTAGGTAGTTGTGTAAATGTTCATATTGGTGGTGTAGTTTTAAAACAAATATTTGTCACGATTCGCGTCCGATCAATTTGTCTTTAGACAACACATCGCTCGGCGGGGGGGTGAGTGGTGGTGGTGGTGGGGGGTCACGACTGAAGGCGACAGTATTATGTTTGCGTGCCGCGGCCGGGGTACTAAGCGAGCATTAGCAGAGGACGCAAGTGACCAGCGTAGCCGGAGCCGGAGCGCGGCGCGGCGCCGGCGTAGCGGCGGCTGCGTGCCGGCGCGCGGCCCCGGCGTGCCGGATCGCGCTTCGCCGGTCGCCGCTGGTAATTTACGCGCGAGCGGTCACCGTCGGTGGTGATTACGCTCGCTGGCTGCCGACGCCGCTCGAACCTGATAACGTGAATTGTTTAAGTGCGGCTGTACCCGCCGATAAAGCCGGCCACTCGCGCGCTACGCCCCGTTAATATTATCACCGTTTAAACATAACACCGCATGCGATCTTATTACTGTACCTCGATAATTTGTGAGTTTATTAAGAGTTTAGAAACGACAAAAAAAATTTACATGTATAATTTATGAACTGTAAAATATTAAATAATTTGAATTGTCAAAAAAAGTGTTATACAATTTTTTTGTTTTGTTATACTGCTATACTTAGACTAACGGTAACTTTAAAATAAGAAGTCTGTTTATGAATGTTACAAATGTATTTCTCAACTTAGAATATAATATTGAACCTTTTAAACGTGGGTGCATCGATAGTGGATTAATCTGATACGTTGGTGACGTGGGCTCGGCGGGTGCTGGCTCCGGCTTAGCGTCGCGGGTCATTAAGATTGCGCGTGTGCGTCCGCGGCTGGGTGGGGGCGGACAGACCCCTAGGGGGCTCGGCGGGGTGGGACGGAGAGATGAGGGGGGGAGGGGTGCGGTGCTGTTTGTTGAAGCTTTCAGGTGCGGCGTGAGGACGGTAGTGACAGCGGACAAGTATCACAGACGGTATAGCGTCTCTCCTACCCACACCTATTACATATACTCACTTATGTTACTAAATCGATAGATACCTAATATACAAATTAAGTATATAAATCAATTCTAAATGATACACTATTTTACTGGCACGTAGTATGTTAACTCAATGTAAAATGTAAGTTACTATATCTCATTTAATTCATTCATTGCAAATTTTCTAATTATTACAGTAATTTCACTGGTCACGGCGCCCATACTGTATGAAATATATTATTTGTATATTGATGGTGACAATACTGAAATAGTACCATAGATAATATACTTATTGATATTAAATATCGTGTGGTGGCCACTAGTACAGCTACTGCTGATATTTTGTCTTCAGCTTTTAATTGAAGGTTAACAGGGTTAGGTCCTGCGACCATCACCATCATGCGATGATGGTGATGAAGTATAGTATACGTTCACGCTAAAGATCAGTCGCTGTGACCGCAGCCTTCTCCTCGACCATTGGCCTGATTACGTATGCCGTTCGAAGTCGCTGCTGGCTTTGCTGATATATCACAGCAACGTATTTAGCATCACATCTCACATGGTTATATTAACCAACCATCAAAAACCACCGTAAGAAGGCAGTGCTGAGAATCAAACCTTTGTATTTACTTCAGCACTAACCTTTGTTACGGAGTGGTTAAGCTTTTGTCTTATAAAACAGATAACCCTGATTTGAATCAGTATTTTTATATTGTAGGGTTTTAGTTAATTTTGTTCAAACTACCGTCAGTTTTTAATTCGGGGAACACTGGGCGAAGACTTCATCATCACAGCAGTAGTCAGCTGTTATATAATTGTTATATTTGTTTTTTATATAGAAACCAACGTAACGGAGATCGCGTTATATGAAACTTAATAAATAACTGTAATTTATGAACTCTGTATTACAGTAAAATTAGATTTTGATAGATGCTGTGTAAGCATCTCAACTATCACCACATTGTATTCGGCAGACTTATACTTTAGTCATTTCGTCGCACAAGACATATCGAGCAGAGCCTACTTTGTTCTTTTTTATACTTTATATGTTAATCTGAGTCTAGATGTTGGTCTAGGTATATAAACTGTGCGATATAGTGGATGTGCTGAAAGTGCGGAGCGTAGGAAAGCAAACGGGCGGCGCCAGGTGGCGCATCGCGTGCCGCGACAGGGGACCCGCTGCCCGAACATCTACCCTCGTTACATTCTGAAAGCCCTTAGGACGCTTACACACTACATTACTAGAACATATATATATACTTATTGAACACCAAATAATATTTAAACGAACAAAAGACATTACTTATTACATAATAAATATACAACGGGCAGTCTTTTCTGTCTTATCAATTTCTTCCAGACAGTCTTTGAATGGAAAATGTGTCAAATAGTAATGATGTGGGTTGTTTGTAGGTAAATACAATATAACATAACAATATAGATAAATAGATGTAATAGTTCCGCAGTCCCGCAGAAGTTAACTGCATTCGTGTCTAGAACAATTTTGAAAAACATTTGTTTGGTGATCGATTGAATTCAAATTTTCTTTGTTAGTGTTAGATATTGAGAAAAATAATTGTGATTACCGACATTTTGTTAGTAAAATAGTAGGTGTATTGATTGAAAGTGAAAAAGGGAGGGGATGCCGTAACGTCGTTTCTCTATAAATAGCGGATGACTGTGATTCTCGGGACATTCGTGTTTGAGCAGTGTGCGAGGTGTGAGCTATGACTGGTGACGTGTGAATGTGAGAGGTATGACAGATTGAATTTATATTTGAATTGATGTGTATGTGTGATGTGTGTGTTTGAATATTAGAAAGAATGAAAATTGAAAATCATCTGTTTCTTAAAACTTCACCAGTAATAATTTTAAGTTTTCTTTAGAAGTTAGTTATTAAATTCAAACATGTTTTTTTAATTCTTGTACGGGTATAAATAATAACGCGTCGGCGGTACGAACTCAGTCGAGCTCCGTCCGCCGAAGTGTACGGACCTATTTAGTAATTGTTACGCTGTTGGACAAACGTAAAAAGATTTCGCAAGACTTGGTGGTATTAGAAAATCGCCCATCTCTAAAATAATGTTAGGAGTGCCAGTATCTCTGAACTTTATAAGTTAGGTTTCCGGCATATATAATAAGAATGTTCGTATGGTGAACGCGTCTTTAGTCAAACGTGCGGAGACTGTTGGACGCGAGGTTCGCGAAATTCCATTTAAAGATGTCGGGATAATTTAGCGCTGACGGCGCGGGGGCCAAATTGACGCGCCCCGGGGGCCGGCGCGTCGGCGGATCGATCACTCGCGGGGACCTCCGAGGGGCTGCAGAGGGCCATGGAGGGGCCGCAGCACGCCTCGGGGACTCGAGTGTTCGTAAACAGCCCTCGTCGCACCCGTGAGCAGGCGACGTTGAAAAATTCCTCGCCTCCACCTCCGAGATGGTACACAAGCGACCGGCTGCCGGCATCGCAACGTATTCGCAACGGCGGCTTATGTACTCAACGAGCACTCCAAGTAATTCCTTATGGTCTATTAAGTACACGACTAACAACATATTCACCTACACATCCCATTATTGGAATCGGACCTTCACTACTTTCACTTTAGTGTCTTTATAGGTCCTGAAGTATATTTTAAAGTACATCTTTTTTAACCTTCACGGATTAGCCTTTAAGTTTAACATGTGTTATACTTCAAATTACAAACCTTTTCATTCGTTTCGCTTAACTTAAATCTGTGAAAGTGATTAAGTGTGTGCCGGGGGGGTGTTTATACGTATAATGGTATACGGACAAGAAGGCTTGTGTAGCTCCCTCTCGCGAAGCCGCGGGCCTCATCAGCGGGATTCGACGAGCGACCCTTGTCACCTACTCGACCTCACGGCACCTCACATACCTACACGCGGTACAGTTCACCATGCTTACGTAGTATACTTCGCTTACCCCACATAAGTCGAGTATATATAATAAACTATTACTGGTAGTAGGTCTCTGTTGCCGGAGACCGCCGCACGAATAGTAGTGTGATAACATTACTGTGTCCCGGTTTGAATGGCGCTGTAAGCTAGTGAAATTACTGGGGGTATTAACAAGACTTAACCGTTGTCTTAAAACGACCATCTTAACTAACGTCAAGTTATTATGGGCAAGCGTGTCACTTATCATCAGGTGAACGTCTCGCTCGTCTCGTCGCCATGTTAAAAAAAATCATTTATAAGTTAAGATACTAACTGGCGCCACGATATGGTAATTTTTTTCAAGCGTACTTTTAAATTTTTTCAAGTTACTGCACTGGTGGTAGGTCTCTGTTGCCGGAGACCGTCTAGGTACCACCGCAGCTCCTATTTCAACCGCCAAATAGTGGTGTGCAAACATTATTGTGTCCCAGTTAGAATGGCGCTGTAGCTAGCGTAATTACTGGGTTAACGAGACTTAACGTATGTCTCAAGACGATGAGCGCAATGTGGTGCAGTGTATAGCATCTTAACTAGCACCGCGTTGTCATGGGCAAGCGTATCACTTACCATCAGGTGAACATCTCGCTCGTTTGTCGCTTCGTAGAAAAACTATATCAAATTATTAATGCATTGATGTATGAAACTAGTTGTAAATATGACTTTTTGTTTTATGAAATTATAACGCGGGCTGGTCGTAGCGGTTGGGGAGCGTGTAGCCGCTGCGACGCGCGGCGTAGAGGCAGCGCTACGCCGTAGCGGGCTTTGATTACGCGCGGCAATTTCCGTAGCGCGGGGCCGCGCCGCCCCGCCCTTATCTCTACACGGCGGCACTTGGCACCCGCGCTTAGCTGCCGCCATCTAACGGCCAAAAAGCTCGATGTAATGCTATGTACCATATACTCTAGAAAATCTATATACTTACCCATAAATTTTATCATCAACAATTAATTTATGCTTAAGCATCTCTAATGTTGGAGACCGTGTGTCATCGTAATACTTATAATTTTTCGGTCCGCTTGTGTCTCGCTAGGTATTACCGCAGTCTAAGGTCGACGATGACCATGATACCTTGCCTTCCTTTAACATTACTACCATTCAGTTAAGGTGAAAGCAAAAATGAAAAAATTCACTGAGAATCAAACTCGTGATCTATGTCATGCTATACCATTTCGGTACATTTTAATGTAATAAGGTAATAGAGTCACGGATGTTCATTTCGTAATGCCAAAGTCTAATTGTTTCGTTATTAATTTCAATTGTCTGCGACACTGCAGTTATATAATGTTAGTGATGGAGAAGGTGGTTGTAGTGGAAACTCGTCAGATACGTTCAACTGAAGCAAATGAAATACGAAATATCCTATACATTCGGTTCGGACGGCTGGAACAGGTTGTCGGTTACTAGGTCAACTGTTAGAAAGAGATAGAGATAAATGAGAATTAAATTTCGTTTTACTATACAATTAACTTATTAACTTTGTCGTCATCAGTCACAACAGAGATTTTACACCAGTTAAAACAAACGTTAGTAATTTTAACAACACATAATCAGATTCTTATTAGTGAAAACTTATTACAGCAAAACTCGAAGTGAATTTATGTTCACGCCGCTAAGAAATCTTCAAAAAATTTTTTAGTTAAATTAAAGAAAACGTTTCGGGTTGATGTACAGATGGTTATGTAAAGCCGTTGCGTCTTCAAATTAAACTCCAATAGGTTATAAAGTTGATACGTGTTAGGTAAAGTTAATTAAAATGGCGGCTCGCGATGTGTAGGCGGAGTGGAGTGCGCGGAGTTACGAGGCAATCTTACACACGGCTCTCCTTTTTTACATCGCCGATCCTCCATCAGCTAACATAGAGCACTCGAACAACGAGAAACAGACTCGATAACTACTTTTATTTTTATATACTACCATGCGACGAGACGATCAAGACGTTCATCTGATGGTAAGTGATACGCTTGCTTATAACAACGCGGTGCTAGTTAAAATGGTACATACAGCACCACATTGCGCTCGTCGCCATGAGACATAAGGTGTTAAGTCTCGTTACCCCAGTAATTACACTAGCTACAGCGCCCTTCAAACCGGAACACAGTAATGTTTGCACACTACTATTTGGCGGTTGAAATAGGAGCTGCGGTGGTACCCATCCAGACGGTCTCCGGCAACAGAGACCTACCACCTGGTAAACTACCCAATGAAAAAAAGAGGTGTGTTATTAATTTAATTTGTACATTTCAATCGTTGTATATATGCTTTTTTAAAAGTTATAGCCGAGTGATTTGAACGCCCGCTTGGCGGAGGTACCGGGTACGAATACGGCCTGCAACAATGAAATTTTCAATTTATAACACCAACTAATATCACGTGCTTTGACGGTGAAGGAAAACATCGTGAGGAAACCTGCATATCTGTGTGATACCATCCGTGCTCGCACTAGTATGTGAAATGGAGAAGGCAATGGCAAACCACTCCATTATAACTGACAAGTAAATCGTCGTGTGTTTCATCACTCATGATGACCACGATCCTCGGTCATGAGAAAATACGACTTATAAGAAAACGATATATGCTTTTCAAATGATTAAATTGCTGTGAACACCAACCCACATTGTCTACTTTATACCACTCTATACGCTTTGGAGGTTATGTTTTTTTGCACTAGTATTTATATATTTGTACTGTGTTTAGCTGATCTCGTGATCGACAGAACAAAGAAGAAACGATTTTCATTAAGAAAAATTTAAAGATTCTCTTCTCTAACAAAACAATTATTTGAAATAAAATGTTCTTATGTTAAGTTACTTATTTCTTATCGGTTTTTAATAAGACAATGCCTTAATACACGGTTAAGTAAATTATAACCGAGTTCACTATTAGGTTTCTGTTGCTACAGACCGTCTAGACATACAGTGGTAACGAGACTTAATATTTTATGTCTCACGGCGATGAGCGCAATGTGGTGCAGTGTATACCATCTTAACTAGCGTCGTGTTATGGGCTTTATCACTTACCATCAGGTGAACGTCTCGCTCGTTTCGTCGACTATTTATTTATTATGGTCTGTCTACAAAAATACATACATTAATTAACTCGGGCAATAAGCGACATGTACTCTCAATTACAGACACACAGCGTACATTGAGTATGGGTGCATAAACCGTATTAAAAGAAAAAAGATAAAAGATCGAAAACCAAGACAAATATATTAATATAGTGAATAACAATACAATTTAAACTGTGAGTAAGGACTACAATATACAGGTGCTATAGACTTATGCATAGGAGAATGTTAGCCTAAAATAATTAGTAATTTTTTTACCTATTGACGGTTCTGTGTAAGTTGTTCAGTGTTCCGATCGGGCGGCGGCGGGCGGGTGGCGGGTCGCGGGGTGTTTTAATTAGCGCGGACCCGCGGCCGGACTGCAGCCCGTCGATGCTGCGGACACCCTGTACGCGCGGCCCCTCGGACGCCTTTGTGCCGCGGGCTTTGTTCCAGGGGCAGATAAGCCGCTGTAGCTTGGACCCAGTCTTAACAATACTAGGCTCTATAATCGAAGCGAAGATTGCGGCCACTCGCGTGATCATAACACTGCGGACCTTATAAACGATTTTTTTTTACTATAGCGACGAGACGAGCGAATCGTTCACCTGATGGTAAGTGATACGCTTGCTCATGACAACGTGGTGCTAGTTAAGATGGTACACACTGCACCACATTGCGCTCGTCGCCTTGAGACATAGGTGTTAAGTCTCGTTACCCCAGTAATTACACTAGCTACAGCGACCTTCAAACCGGAACACAGTAATGATTGCACACCACATTTGGCGGTTGAAATAGGAGCTGCGGTGTTACCCACCCAGACGGTCTCCGGCAACAGAGACCTTCAGTAAATCACCTGATGGTGAGTGATACGCATCCCCATAACGCGGCGGTAGTTAAGATGGTATACACTGCACTATATTGCGCTCGTCGCCTTGACACATACGTCAAGTTTCGTTACCCCAGTAATTTCACTAGCTAATAGCGTCTTTCAAACCGGTAAACAGTAATGTTTGCACATTACTGTTAAGCTGTTTAGTTACCAGATTTTAGTCTGGTAACTAAACAGTCAGAAAAGTTATCTACCAGCAGTAAAAAAGTAGTGAAACAATATTTAGCAGCTGAAATAGTCACTGCGGTGATACCTATACGGTCTGTAGCAACAGAGACCTACCACCATAAAACACCACATCAGTCTGTTGGTTATATACATTAAATCCTTCGGGTCCTGAACTAAGCACAGCTTGTATCTCATTACCATGACTTATATATAATATATTACGCATATAATTAACAATAGTTTATATATACGTTTACGTTTATAACGTTCCTGTGTGTGTTTGTATGTTCGCTGGGTACCCGTCTATCTAATCAGTACTTCAGTTTGGTACTATAGGTTGTAGAGTAGTTTTTCTGTTTAACAAAACTTTACTAAATAAAAGTTACACATAAAATTAGTCAAATTTAACTCGCTTGATCATTAAATATGGCAGCTAGTGATCTAAGTTATAGATCCGCGTTTCGGCAATATAGACGTCGGTTAGTTAACAATATAACACAAATCTATTTGTAGTGCGGGATATATTTGCAGCGTATATCGCAATCAACTCGATCGATATGTGGACACGGTGTTAATATGTCAACGTTGAAACACAATAAGGACCCGGCGTCTTTGACGTGCACTGCCGTCATATGATCGTGTACCATACTAATAGAGATTATAAGCCAGAGGCAAATACTGAAAAACTATACAAATATATAATTAAACTGCGTTTGACTTTCACTATCATATATTTCATAGACCAAATTAATTTTGTTGATAATTAAATAGTAAAAAAGGAACGTACTTATTGCTAGTATTATTCTCAATAAAACCACAATAAAATTAACACGCTTCTATATATATTTTTAATTATAAACCAACCTTTACTTAGTAACAACTTTAATATAGTTTAAGTTAACTATATGATACACAAAACTAATAAATAGATTCAGAACATAATGAAAGTTTCAGCAAATCTTATTAATATGTATTAAGAGGAAGAATTCATTTTCTATTGTCTTCATTCAATATACAAACATGTCGAAGATCTGAAAGGTTGTTATTGTAACAAAAATATGAGTTTACTTACAACTGTGATTTGACTATTACGCAGTTATATATGATGTGTGAAGTGTTGATAAAAACTATATGTGTATATGGATTCGTTTTTATTTAGATTTGTATTTTAGTTTTCATTACAGTCATAGGGATCTGAATCTAAGAGTAGAGTGGTTATATAAAATTGATTCGCTGCGTATATATGTAGATGTATATTGAGCGGCTATGTATAGCGGACCGGGGCCAGCATCCGGCGTCAGCTGAGAGCCGCCCCTGACTCCCTACCCCAACCACCCTGTCGAGGAGTACCTGAGGTGCATTCTGAGACGTGAACTGCAGACCACGACGTCAATACACTCCGACTGTCTCAAAGCTTTGACGCGTCTTTGGCGAGAGGTGATTTAATAGACGTTCTACTCGAAATACTTCAGTGTTTTGCGGATCTTTTTAATACGCGATTGAAAAGTATACTTCAAATATTAGTAACAGAAAAAAAATATCTAACAAGATTTTTCTGTTTACAATTTTTATATACTTTTAATATAATAAAGTGTAGAGATAGTTAATCTGTTGTTAAGGAATAAATGCTTAAAATATTATGAATTACAGTTATAACAAAACGGCGGACGAGTTTCTTGTTAGATTTAAAAACATAATATGTGTAATGAGTTTAAACTTATATTACTACAAGTAATGAAAACTGATACACAAACAAATTAGGTCATAACTCTTAAGCAGTTTCTCTCAACAACAACATACTTCTATACCTTCTCTTTACCGTAAATAAAGGGAATTGAATAGTAATATTCTCCAGCTAATCTTGTCTCCAATATCAAGATCGTTGAAAGAAAGTCGCATACTTCAAATTCGCAAATAGTACTTCAAAATTGGGCTAACATTCAAACAATTGGACGTGTGTGCACGAATTTGTATTGCATTAATACTGCAAAGCTAGATCCTGATCAATCCCAACGTTGATCGGGGAGAAAGTCCACCTCTATGTTGACAGATTATTTTTTTATTCAACGCGACAACACATCCGTTCATATTTACACAGCCAATAAACTTCAATGACATACTCGTAGTAACGCTGAAAGTTTTGAATATACTACACTATTGTGACGTTCACCTGATGGTAAGTGGTACGTTTATAACAAAAACCCATTATCGTGCTCGTTAACCAAGTAATGTCATTAAATACATCGCCCATCAAACTGGAACGCAGTAATGTTTGCACACTACTGTTTGGCGGTTGAAATAGTCACTGCGGTAATACCTAAACTGGCTCCGGACGTTAATAAAAATGTTATCGTAAATAAATACATTAAATTATCGTTTAATTTATAACAAAAAACAAAGGACAGAAGCTCATACAGCCTAACTTCTCATTATTACACAGCTGCGATTTAGTATTGATGTAAAATTGACAGATTAAAAATTATTATTTCAACGGAGATCTTCAGCCGGAATACAGATAATAAAATAATCAGACCGCAACTCGTTGTGTATATACATCGGGAAACGAGCGGGGAAATTTCTTCATGTAATTTTCAGCGTTTCCGAGACTGGCAAACTCTCAATTCGGCTCCGCATCGCAAACTGCACAGTGTATAAAAGGCGCCGAGGGATTCCTGCCTTTGAGCGGGAAGCGCGCCGGCCATATTGCCGAGATGCATTCCCGCCTAAATGAACTGTTCGGATCTAGGCCACGCGAGTTTGTTACCTAAACGCCATTGATATAGGGGCAAAAACTGAACGCTGGATTAATTAGTGGGTCACGGAACATATGTATATATTCTGTATTTGCTTACGTGTACGTAAAGAATTAAAACATGTTATAGATTATATGTATTCAATATAAACTATTTCTTTATTAGATGAATTAAGAATCCTTTCGTATTAAATCTCAGGGTCACTTTCAATAGTCTGACGGTGACCATCGGGAGAGTTTTGTTAGGTAAAAATCTCATATCACCTTATTCTTTATTTATATAACGTAGTGTTAGTAAGATATACATTGTGCTCGTCGCTTTGAGACACAAGATATTAAGTTCTGTTACCACAGTAATTTCACAAGCTGGAACACAGTGAACCAAATTAGACGGTCTACAACAGAGACCTACCACAAGTCTTACCGCACAGACGTAAGTAATCATCATTAAGTGCCATAGAAATTGTGCGACCAAACACAAAGAAACAATAAAGTATATTACTAAAATATTATAATATCATTAACTTTCTTTAAATGGTTAAAATAAACAATAACTAATATTTGTTTTAATCTGTACATGTATGATATAGAAAATTACATGGCAAATGAATAAAGAGAAATAGTTTTGTTCTGGTTACTGGTGTTAGGTCTCTTACTGGAGACCGTCTAGGTACTAGCGCAGTGACTAGTTCAGCCGACAAATAGCAGTGTGCAAACATTACTGTGTTCCAGTTTGAAGGGTGCTGTAACCTAGAGAGATTACTGGGGTAACGAAACTTAATGCTTTACGTTTCATAATGAGCGCAACGTGGTGCAGTGTATACCATCTTAACTAGCGCCACGTTAATATGGGATAAGATAAAGATAATACTCTTTATTGCACACAAAGTAAAGTAATAAACATACAAACTTATAAAATGACAATGTACAATGGGCGGCCTTATTGCTTTAAAGCAATCTAATGGGTATCTATGGTAATGGTAATCTAGGGGTAAATCTATGGGCGTATCACTTATCATTAGGTGAACGTCCAGCTCTTCTCATCGCCTCGTAGAATAAAAAAGAGCATTGACAGTATTCAAACAGTTAAACCAGACAGCAACTAATATTATTTTTTAATCTGTCTTCTCCATTGTCGTTGTCACTCTTGACAGAGTGGTCGTGGTCATCACTTCAGGTGTTGGCGGCAGCCTTTCTCATGCAATCATGTAGCGATGACGATTTTAATCAGTACGTTTATGAAATTGAAAATTCCCATTCAAATGTTTTAAAGAGAAATAGTTCGGGTAAATTTGTGACACGAGCAACGTTTGCGCAGTTACTGACAGACGCGGCGACCCTTTTAAAGATTCAGATCACCGCGGGCGAGCGCGGCGCCCCCTTTGAAGATCGCCGCTCATTAATGCGGGGCGCGGCTGACCCCGCGGGGCCGCCGGGACCCCTTGACTACGCGCCGTGTGGACGCAAAGAGAACAGCCCGCACCAGCGCCGGAATACCGCCCGGAGAGTTCCAAATAGCGATCGGAAAGTTTCCTCTCCTCAATTCTCAAATACCGACGGAAAATAAACAGTGCTATAAGTTTAACGATTACATCATTGGCGTCGGTAGACAAAGTTATACATGGCTTAATATTCCAATAGCATATTATCAAATGGGAGGAGAGATAGACTGATATAAAATAGTAATATAACTGTAACAGGATCCTTGACCCACGCAAATTAAAAGAGAAAGAGAAAAAAATATAGAAAATAGCATGTTATGAATAACCTAAACAAAATTAAGCGATTGGCTTGTTAAAAGGTCTTAAATCAGATTCCTGATTTACCTTGAATTTGTGGTGGTTATTGAGCGACTTGTAGTCCAGGGTAATGTTGAGGGTACCAGGCCACAAGGAAGGTCGCCTATGACGTGGACTGACTAAATAAAAACGGCAGTAAATAGCTCATCATCACTACAGGAGTGCACAAAGGCGTCCATCAGAGAGGAGTTGCGGCGCATTGTAAAGCTCACCATCAACACCTGAAGTGCCACGACCACTCTGTCAAGAGTGACACTGACAAAGAAGAAGAGTTTTGTATAAACCTTTTAAATATATAGCCATAACAGTACCATGATTCCGGCTGTCTTACAAGAACCGAAATGTTCAGGAGTTCCTCTATCTTCGATGTCATCACCATTTAAAAGTGACAACAAGATATTAATCTCGAAAGAAAATTAGATCTGATCTTAACTAAACTATTGCTGATCGTGTAATTGAATATACATCTACTGCTTCTCTGATTTCTGTATAAATATTTTCAACCTTAGTCGAATAATATATAGAATGAATACCGCTCGAGTTTTTAGGCGTGTAAGGAGTTTATATATACGTGAGAAATAAATCCAGTAACGGACCTCGCTAAATTCTACAGTCCGTTAAGTATAAGTCGGCGCTGTGTAAAACTTGCGCATTCCGCTTGCTTATTTTGCCATCGGCCGAGCTCGACGGATCCCCCACATTTGTATCAAGTGGGGCAAATAAAGAAGGAAAGCAAGTTGGATCGAACGAAGCCGGACCGCGTTCGCGACTAATTAACCCACCCGGTCCTCCCCGGGGAGGGGGTGGTGGGGTCCTGCCGCGGGGGTGGGGCTGACCCGGAGTAAAAAATGCGCGCGACTCCCGCGGGACGCGGCGCGGCGCGGCGGCTGCACTTCCGTCGGGCTTGCTTATATTGGATACTTCTCCAGTATAACAATCGTGTCCAGCAGTGGACTAACACAGACTCATACAGAAAATACCAATCGGTTACTAACAACAAATGTCAATTAATATTCATCATACAGCAATTCCTACAACTAAAGCTTTTGTAACGAGAATCGTACTTATAAATGGATGAATGAAAGCAAGTTTCATATATAACTCTTTTCAACACTCAAAGGACAAAAGCTGTTTTACTTAAATTACTTAAAGTTTAATTATTTATTTATTTATTTGACACATCAGCGATGACACAAAATAACATAAAGCATAGTACAGATGAAGGGATTTGACAGTGTCTACGCAGCACTACCAATTAGTACGAAAAAAAATTAGGAAAAACAATATCGAGTGAAAATAAACAACTACAAATAACGGTAAATAATAAAGTTCGGTACTTTCCAAAAAAAAATTAACGAAGTTCACAATATCGTGATAGAAAAGCGTAGTCGAACTTGAAATCTACAAACTAGCAGATTTTAACCGAAATGAATGAACTACATCTGTATTATGTAGCTCTGTCACTCGAACTTATTAACAAGACAACTGGATAGAGTAAACTAGAAGGAATTTTCCAACTCACACTTGGCCAGCGTGATGTCTGCTATATATATATCTATGTTATAGCTAGCTTAAACTGTTTCTTTGTGACAAGTTCTCGAGTTCTATCATTAAAAACATTAAATAATCTATTTAATAATGTGTCGCAGTGTTTGTAACCAAACTCCACTGAAACTGCTCGGCGGTTTTTATGAAATTTTTTATGTGTTTTTGTTATGTCTGAGAATAGGTCGTAAACTAATTTTTAACATCCTAAGTAATAAGGGTGGCCCACACGATATGATGTTTAATTTTTATGATTTGGCATAAAAATACATATAACCCTTAATTTTCACTATTCTACCACCAACCCCCATTTTAATAGCGATTTAGTACTGTAACAATCTTAAACTTTCAGTTACCAATTGTACAGTTCTCGTTAACTTAGTATCTTATGTAAATCAATAGTACTCAACGCGAGTCACGAGCCGCCGCCCAAGTTAATAAACTGAATATAAAAAGTTAATGTTTAGTGTTGTGTTATTTTTATATGACGTTATAGCCTCCATTCCTCTTACAGTCATAGACCACATCCCCACACACAAATAGTTAGTTATTTTTCATTTAACATCAAAAATATTCACTAAAAATAATTTATATCGCAAAACAACGTTAGCCAGGTCAGCTAGTGATTATATAAAATTTCACATGCTACAGTTTCTTTCACGTCGAATCATTTCTTTTCATTATTATCTAATAACAACTATCAAACTATCACATAAATTATATCACGTCCTCTAGTGGTTCCGAACTACCAGTTGGTAGATTCTATAAACCTTCATATTGATCCAATGATCATTTTGCATCCGCAATAACTTTAGCAACATTATAAAATCGTATTTAGTCTGTCTCACGCGAAATTTGATCTCTATTTTTCATACTCGTTATATAATTTGCATGCTATACAAACGTATATAATATGGTGGGTATGTTTGGTTATTTCGTCATAATTCCTAATACACAACTAGGTAACGCTGAAAGGTGCGCGGGCCCCGTTGTGACCCCTTTTAGGAAGGGTCGCGATTTTACGATCTATTTACGATGTCGGGAGCCGTTAGCGGCTCACAGGTGCGACCCCGCCACCTATTTCTTTCAACCTCCTACACACGGAAGTGAGGTGGATAGTCTATACGATACATGATTAAAAAATCCACGAAAACACTTGTTCGAATTTTTACACTGCAATCAATATCGTTTATCACTTCACGAGACTATAATGATACAACTCTAGTTACAGCGTCTATAAAACTGGAATATATTTGTTGCGACAGCTTCTCAGATGGTTTCCGATAATTAGTGGTCCTCTCCGAACCTCGAATCCGACGGAACCGTAAAAGCCGAAAACAAATATAATATTAATGGCATATCTGTAGCTGGAGAATGTCTAGATATAAAAGACTAAAAACCTAAATTAATATCGATTGGATAATGTATAAAGAAAATATATATCCGGGCACTCGTTTTACAAAATAAGAGATGCAAGAAGTTAATAGGAGCGTCATTTGATAAGTTACAACTGTGCCTAACTTATTTAACCCTCATTTGCTACATGAACAAATTCAAAATTGAAACCTTCTTCAAATGAAAATATATTTTAACAGGAGGTTTAGTTCAGGATCAAATAGCAATAGGCGGTAGTGTATGGTGGCATTGTTAAATTTGTGTTTAATGGGGACAATGACCAATCTACCTTTGGTCTGCAGACCCTCAGGTCAAAATGCCAAATCTACGGGTCTTATCTTGTCGGCAAGAAAATCTTCTAAAGATACCCTGCTTCTAGGAGGAAGTCATAGTTTTGTGGGATTTCTACCCACTTAACCCCTTCGGTTCCTTAGTGCGTCAGGATGGTCTTCGTGATCTTTTATGGAATGTACCGGTGCTTCTCTGCACTCTTGCAAATCCAAGATCACCTTGCGTTTGCCGTAGTCCTAGGTCCCACTAATAGAGCTATGAGCGCCCCAGGCACGTGGCCCGCGAACCTGAAAACACTTTTAGTCGCCTTTTACGACAGGGGTAATCTTAGTCCTATTCTTACTATTCCGAGACTACAGGGCTGGAATCTACGAGTTTTAGTCTAGGTTTGGCTCGTACCTACCCAAATTTCTTACAAATTATTAAACTTGTTCCCTATGTGTGATTATTAAGTATCCCAGCTTGCAGTTGGACGATGTTTAAAGCACGAGATGGTGTGCAGCGTGCCGCCAGCAGGAAGCGGCAGTGAGGGCAGGATGCGGTCACGCACGCCCGCGAGATCGTATCGCAGCCTCCGGGTGCTCACGCGATACCCATCGCCGCTGGTACAGATGCAACGTCCGTGATACTATCGATATCGAACGAAATAAGCTTTGGTAATATTTGATGGGAACTGAATGCGGGAGAAACAACGATCAGTGTTGAGAAATGTGAAGCTAATAATAATGTATTGAGTATGATAATAATACCAAATAAATATACTACTTAAAGGAAACGATAGCAAATATTAGCAGTAAAATAATCTTACTGCCGAAAGCAGTCTGTACGCGACAATTTTTGAATGGGGAAATAAGTTGAAGGAATAGGGTACGGGGTGAGCGTCATAAAGTTTTTTTATATAAATAACATCGGGAAATCTCTTAAACAAGCATTTATATATATATACATAATGTAACATCTATATACATGTAGGAGCACTCGCTCCCTCAGTATATTTAAAAAACATAATGTCAGTGGTATTGGCAACACTAATGTCATTTTGGCTACTGCTTATCGTCCAATTGTTGTACAAAATCTTCTTATTTTTGTCCAACAGAGTAACGATTTCTCAAGAGGTCCGTACACTCCGTCGGACGGAGCGCAACTGCCCGCACTGCCGGCGCTTTCCTATTTATACCCGCGCATTAATTACAAAAACATAAATTAATTTAATAAATCATTTCTAAGTCAAACTTTAAATTATTATTAATGAATTTTTAACGAAAATATTTTTCGGCGCGATTGCGGCGATATATATTACCAATGTATTAAGTCATGGATTTATTTTGTCTAATATACTTAAATTGGTTCTATTTATTTAATATACATAGTTTTAAGGTTTTTTGTGACAAATAAATATCTTTAATATTAATATTGTTATACATACATATCTATCGATGTTTCTCCGCTCTCCTCACTACAGCAGAGCGTCGCTTGCGCAGCTGGAGGCGCGGCCCGCTCCCCCGCTCCCCCCGCTCCGCCGCGCCGCCGCCCCCGCCTGCAGCACCTGGCGGCCCCACAAATTGTAACTCGCGATGCGGCCGATCACACCACAAACAGACACGTAAACTAGATAACCGCGCTCGTGCCGCAGATACACTATTACTACAGCTGTTATTAGATGCAACTGAAAGTATTATCTATTATAGTATTATTCTATAATTCTATCAGATACCTCGTTTTATGATTATCCCCATAGTCTTAATAAGATGACAAATGCTTTCGATTCTTTCCTAACAATATTGAGTCTTTTTGAACGGATCTTGTATAATAAATAGTTGGTCCCTTTTTGCTGTATTCTAACGTTTCATTGTTGCCTTTATCACCGTTTTAATTTAATTATTTGATTTTCTCTTAAATACTACGGCCATTCGTTATAATTTCTTTTTAATACATTTGATTACGTTAGTAAACGAACTATTGATGTATTCTCTTAGAGAGAGTACTTTAAAAACTTTCAATCGCATTTCAACTCAAATCATATAAGTAAAACAATTAAAAAACATTAGATTTTTTTAATTAACCTTAACTCACATAGCAATGGCGCCGGTTCAAATAACTTCAGCGCGATTAAAAAGTAAAAAAAAAATAATCAACCCGACGCTTATTTCGCTGCAGCATTATATAAAATAAACTGATAATGACAACCACCTGTTGCTTTATCGTGCCGACGTGAGGGGAGCGGGGGGGGACGGGGTAGAGGAGAAGCGCGCGGGAGGGGGATGTAACACAACTTCCGGCTCGCGCGTTACGAGCGCGGAGTTACAATACACTGGATGCGGCACACGGATTGCATTACCGACGAACAAAAAGAGGTTTCCGATTCGACGTTTAATGTGATTGATCTGTTTTTTTTGTACCCATCTTTATAAGACTTTCACTAGCTATTATATAAAGATATAAATATAAAATAAGCTACTATATTTAATGTTGAAGAAATTTCTGCTTTGATTAAAGCCAGTTAGGGTGATATACACAGCATTGTGGTCGTCGCCCTCACTCATGAGTTGTCTCGTTACCCCAGTAATTCCACTACAACTCGCTTCATAACCAGTAATGTTTGCACACTACTACTAATGAAAGTTAAATATAAACGAACATTTCTCGTATACGCGTTTGATGTGTTATCGCTGATGGTACTTCCGGCCGCTGAGTTGGGGACGCACGCACGCCGACAATCGATATCGCGTGATTATAGGGAATAATGGGCGAAAGGGACTCCCACGCTCGTTGCCCACGGGACAGCACCGTGGGCCCTATCCCCCTGACGTCACATCCCCTTTTCACAAACAACGCTACATTTCATCCAGCCCTACAACTGCATAATATAAATTCAAACTTATTAACTATGTAGTAACAATTACCTAATTAGCTTTACTGTTTGTTATGTAATATAAAAAAACTTATTTTATTTTGTCTATTAAACATACAAACTTACATACATTATTTAATAATAATGAATTTCTAAATATTGTTTAACAGGAAACTTTGCCATACAAATACTATTACCACTTAAAATACCATAATTTTCTCATATTCGAAATATTTATATAACAAAATTATATAAAATAACATAGGCTAGATATTGAACTACTGTTTCACCATCATCATCATCATTTCAGCCTCTTCACAGCTGAATGCCACTCCATTCAATTCTCACCAGAAGAATTAATATCAATTATACTTTAACTCTCTATCACATGATCGCATCCGCGTAAGAGAGTGATGCGCCGATTTAAATACACCGTAACGCTTGTAACTTTTAAACCGGATGAGCTACATCTTTCAGGATAAAATGTAGTACAGGATAAGGAGACGAGAAATCCGAAATAGAAAGTCTATAGCTCTTCCGGTTAAGGAGATATGGAAGGTCAAAGTTAGCACTGTGGAAGGGGTGGAAACAAAAAAAAATCACTGAGAATCGAACTCATGACCTTTGTGTCCAGCATGAAAATTAGCCGCTAGACCATTCCGGCACTTTCTAATCTTATAACGTATTAGAGACCCGGATAATAATTAACGACTTGTTTCTTAATTTTTTCATTAATTAAGAAATAGTTTTTATATCTTTTTCTTTTTTTTTTAAACTATTACTTTTTGAAAATAGAATACTTCATTTTGTTAGCACAGCTCGTGTTGAGTCAATGGAGGGCAGCTTTGTATATTCCGCGGCACAGTCGTGTGTTTATTCACTAAATTAGAGATCCGTCCGCGCGTAAAATTCATGAGAGGGTTCATTACGGATTTTTAATAAAAATACAATTTAATGTATGTACATATATGATGTAACAAATAACGCAAATTTGTACAATTCTCTGTATTCATCTGATGATATTAAATTATGAACATAAAACATTTATTAAAATTGATATAATTGTTAAACAAGTAGGGTACTTATACGAAAAGAATAAGTCAAAGTCCTGTATATATAAGATCACCTATTATTATAGGTGATTTTAGGTTCTATTTATTATGGCTTTGTGTTTGTTTACACAATTAAACTGTGCGCAAATATACCATTTTACAATGCTTTCATTAGTTACAAATATATAACAATGTAAGCATTTAGTTGTGTATTGGTGTGAGATGAAGTTAACTATTCACCGTCCTTGTCTTCATTGTTAATTAACTTTATATAGATTAGGTTAGTTGGCTTTAAAAACTTAAACGTATAAGGTAGCGCCTGATGCTGATATCAGTTCAGTTAACTTCAACCAGTAATTGTGAACTGGCAGAGGTCAGGCGGTTGCGGACAACTACATTATACCCTTCCCGTATTACACAGTTGTATCATGTGAACTTATTTGGTGGTACGTCGCAAAATCCCGGCCGGGACTCATCAATAAAGGTCCGTGCGAAATTCCCGTCTCGAATATCTTCGGCGCGTGCCCCGTTTGTACGTAAACACGCAGAATCCCTCCAAAGGTGCGCCGCGGTCTCCAGACATGTGCGGGACATAAATTTGGCGAGCGTTACGTAGCCACCGGCCGGCTATGTACCCCGGTATATAACGGTAGGGCACCCACGCATCGCACGTCACACCGAGGATATTCACCATTCAAGGGACACACGATCAACTTAAAAATACTTACATACCAGTATAACGTATTCAGTTTATACACTGATTATAGATTGTTGATAATTATGTAAAGTTAATGTTGTTGTGTATCTGTGGAGTGTTATTAGATTTAGATGCGAAAAAGGCAAAGGCGCAAGTGGGACTCGTCCGTGGGAGCCGTTGGAGTTTGGTGTGCCTGATAAGGAGCTATGTACCTACGTAGGGAGCAGCGCGGGCGTCACTTATCCGCGCGGAGGATGCGGCGGCGTCCGATCGCACCCCCGCGCGCCCCCCGCCGCTCGCCCCCGGGCCACCTCCGCCGCACCCCCAAGCCGGCCCCCCGCGATTCATTAAGTCGGGCGCGGCGGACGCGTCGCGGAGTCTCCGTGAATTCAAATTAGAGGCGGCTCGGACGTCGTGCTCTAGGGTTGCCACGCTATCGATAACTTACAAAAAAAAAATATTATAATATACAGCGGTATCTCGATATACGAGTATTTCGAGATACGAACCGCCGAACGAGCGATATTTCGCTTTGAGATGAGAGCAAGATTTGAGATACGAGGAATCGCAAACAACCCCAAACAGTTTCTCCACTTTTTTTTTATACCACTGTGCGACAAGCATAACGTTCACCTGATGGTAAGTGATACGCTTGCCCATGACGTGGTGCTAGTTAAGATGGTACACTGCACCACATTGCGCTCGTCGCCTAGAGACATAAGGTGTTAAGTCTCGTTACCCCAGTAATTACAGTAACTACACCTTCAAACCGGAACACAATAACGTTTGCACACTACTATTTGGCGGTTGCAATAGGAGCTGTGGTGGTACCCATCCAGACGGTCACCGGCAACAGAAACCTACCACCAGTAACTTCAGACTAGACCTTTGTCTGTGTGCAACAGGGGTAGTGTTTAGGAGCCGAAACGAATTAATGGCATTTCAATTAATTTAAATGAGGAAATTTGCTTTGACATACGGTCAAGGTTACGGAACGAATTAAACTTGTATGACGTGTTACCATATAATTTTCTGCCGCCTAACGTTACTGTGTACCAGTAACAAAAGCGTTGTAGCTAGTAAAAATACTGGGGTAACTAGACTTAACATTTTCCATCTTAATACAACAAGCCCAATGCAGTGAACTGTATATCATTCTAATTAACAAAACGTTGTTATGAGCAGCGTATCATTTACAACCAGGTAAACGTCTTGTCGCTTAATTGAATAAAGAAAAAACAAATATTTAAACGTATTCTTGTTTAAAATATTTTTATTTCTATGTATATTTATGCTGTTACCATGACTTGTATTACTTAATAAAATTCAATTCAAGAAGTCCTTCGCATTAAAAATAAAATAGACAGACAGTTGCATCTACGTATGTATCCTTTGGATAGTCCACTCCGGTTCATGCTTGAGTATCCGGTGCCGTTTACATGCTTCCTCTACCAGCTTGCTTATAGACAGATAATTACATTCCAGCACTTGAAATGGTTTATATCGTAAGCCAAATATTTAAAGCAATCGTTAATTAAAATGAAATATGGTATGTATGCGGAGGAAATAATACGCAGTGGTTCGCATGACGTTTATTTCATACTAAAGAGATACACTTTTATACACGCTACCCTCTAGCACTTTATATTTAGGTACCTACATGACAGAATATTTTAGTTAAATTGTCGTTTTTTACGAAAACCATTTTCTTAAATGCACGAAACTATATCTTCTACATACTGCTAAACAGTTTTTTGTTTCGTATTACCAGTAGTAGTTATGAAAGTATTTTTTTTATTTAAAATTATATTGTATAACAGTAATCGATATTATAACTTGTTAATAACGCAGAGTATAATTGTAATAAGATGGATGTGCGAAATATATATTTTTTTAAGATGTATCGATAACAATTGACGAGGATCGGTTACGTTACTATCGCCCCTTTGTCTCGGCAAGACAGACGCGCTCGTTGCGCGGGTGGCGCGGCGAGGGTTTGAACCGCGGGGGGGCGAGCCCGGGGGGGCGCGCAGGCACGCGGGGGGCGAAGCACGTGCCGGACGGAAGTCGCGCGGGGCGCAGAGCCGCGCCGCGCTAAATGATTCAAAACTCGCCCGGACCTGCAAGATTTATGCCGTTGCCCGATTCCGGCTAGATTAAAGATGTCGCGCCCTTATTGAAACGCTCTAGAACATTCGCGGCTGTGCGCGGCGCTCCCATCACTCACATCCTTATACCATCACTCCTCTCATTCAACTATTTATTATTTCTTCTCAAAACTTCCGCCATTCGACATGTTATTAGTTTTCGTGGACACTTACACCGAACAACACTTGTCCAGCGTGTTACATACGGCCTTGACACTGTGTTTGAAAATGGAGTATATTAATAATTGCATATTAATCGCTTGCTAGCTAATACAAATTTGTATGTCTACTGCATTGCGATGCTCTAAACCATACCTTCGACTTTATCCATGTACAAAGTTTTAGAACATTACAACTTTATAAACAGTGTTAGTGTTATTTTTAGCTTTGAGTAACTCTCTTTGAGTGTAATTCGTAAGATCTCTTTTTCACATTCCCTTTATGTGGTATTTAACAGCTCTCAGGTAGCTGCAGTTTAAATTTAAGTAAGCCCCTGGACCTGAGTAACAGTTTAACTTGTAATAAGAGCACCAACAGTTCGATATTTTGGATACATGTGAAATTTCAAGAAATGATAGATCTTCAGTCTCAATGAAACTTAAAAATAATGAGATTAACCTCAATATAGATACAAAATTTTTATCTATTATTATTCGTCCAAATCGTGTCGAAGTGTTTGAAATGTTAACTTTATTCGACTAAGTTAGGCCAATGCTGTTAGTGGGACGGAGTTAGTTCGAGTCGGTGCTGGCGACGGAGGGCGATATGCAAATGTGAACTTTCTCTGGTCGGCATCTCATCGGGCGCGGGAGGTCGCGGGAGGGCGAGGGAGGGCAGGGGACACCGGCCGCTGCACTTGGCCGATTTATGGTCCTCCCGAGTTCCCAATTGAAATTCACGTACTTTCACAGCGGATTGGGTAATTTTTAGTACAACACTTGTATACTGCTAACTTAGACTTTTATGTTTAATATAAATACTCGTATATAATACTTTCACGTGAGAATATTTCACTATCACGCTTTCATAGTCCTGATGATGCCGCCATATACAGTAACATTACTTAGAACTACACAACATCTTAGATTATTGCTTGAAAGTTTTTACTGAGCACCAGTAGCTTCTATTTCTACCGTTAAACAGTAGTGTGATAACATTACTGAGTTACGGGTCGAAGGGCGCTGTAAGCTAGTGAAATTACTGGGGTAACGATACTTACACATGTCCCAAAGCGACGAGCGCAATGTGGTGCAGTGTATACCATCTTAATTACCGTTACGTTGTAGTTATTTAAGAATCAGTTAGGAAATATATATTCTTCTTATCTTCAATATGACCTTGAATCTTCGTGATGAGAAAAACCTTGCCGTCAATCAAATTCAACATGTGACCTCGGAATTGAACGTGGTCTTTCCGCGTTGGTGGGCAAGCGGTTAACCACTGCGCTACGCAGACAATACAATTTATATAAGTTGGCAGTGGAGATGTAAAAGTTTTGTTTCAATCGTGTCTGGAGTATTTTTCTCAACTTTGTATTGCAAGCTGCTTGCGTGTTAATACTTATTAGACCAGAGTTATACCAAGACTAGCACTTGCTAGTCTTGGTTAGTTGTATCCAATTCGGGCTAGAGTAATTAAAGTGATTGGGTCGGGTAGTAGTATGTGGTGAAGAAGATTCCGTGGAGCGGCGGCTCGTGCTCCGGGGCCGGCTGCTGTATCAAAGCGTTTCGGGCGGTAGGCGCAATTCGGAGCGCTCCTTGCGCATATTGCATGCACGTACCAATGAAGTTTGCTTTGTAGGCGGTAATCTGCGGGGGGGTGGGAGGTGGGGAGCAGGGGGTGGTGCGGTGGTGTATCGGAGCGGGCGGTGGGTGGTGGGTTATGTACACACGAGCCCGAGGCGTCGAGGTAGGCAAATGGCCGGCGAGGCGGGCGCGTAGGCCGGCATCTCGGGCGATATCGATCCGCGGCCGGCCGCCGCCACGGACACGCGGCCCGCGCGGGGGAGGCGCGGGGGCGGCGCGCCGCCGTCACAAAAACAAACTCCTTTGTTCGCCGGCGTGACGGGGCGCCCCGTCGCGAAACGGCTCAGCGCCTCAACCGCTCGACGGCGTCGCCCGACATTATGTCCGGTTTTATACGTTACATTTTATACATTCGTCAAACTTACGATCCACGTAAAACAAAAACAACTGATAACAAAACGCAAATGTGAATGCATTAGATTAATTACGATCATAGATAAATTAAAGGAATATCGATATTAAAAAATAATAATTTAAAGTTACAACACTAATTCGCGAGCGCGTGGCGGCGGGTGGTGCAAATCAGTCGCGCGGACAGCCGTTCTTGAAGAGCGCGCACCTCTCCCCGCCCCCCGCCGTCCCCCGCGCTGTCTCTCCCCTCCGCGCCGCCGCCTGCTGCAGCCCCCCGCGGGCGCCCGCTCGCGCCGCGGCCGGCTCTCCCGCGTTTTTATTTCTATTCATCGACTAAAACGTCATGCACGGGGAGGTTAAGAATGTAACGCGATTCGCGATTTATCGAAATCGATTTGAAATCGCCGGAAGATATCGAGAAGATCTCCAGTGAAATAAATAATTCAAATCATGAGTTTTGAGGAGTACACTGATGTTACTTTAATTATTTAAGTAAGCTTCTCCGTATTAGTACAATTATCGCAGCGTCTGTTTCAAGATTTTTCACGGACATGTGAAATCCGCCAACTCGCACTTGGCCAGTGCGGTAGGCTTTTAACTTCCTCTCCGTGAGAGAAGGGCAAGGGACGGAGTCCCCGCTGCGGGAACATTAAGTGAACAGTTAATGGTCTGGTCATCTAAATTAATAAATGTGCTTTTGGACACGGCACACAAAATATAAGTCCATAACTACCACATTTGATGTGTAATTTGATTGAGAATTCTTTTGAGTTTATTAATTTCACAATATATTAAATTTCTTCTTTCAAATACTGTATTGGTGGTAGGTTTTTTGGGTAGGTACCGCCGCAGCGGCTTGTAAATATTACAGTGTTCCGGTTTGAAGGGCGCTGTAGCTGGAACTGGGTAGCGGGACAATATCTTGTGTCAGTGACAAGCACAACTTGGTACAATGTTTATAATCCTAATTAGCGCCACATTGTTAGAGGAAAGTGTATCACTTACCATCACATGAACGAACGATTATATTCGTAGAATAAAAAAAACTTTCCGACACCGTATTTAATAGTCAGAAGTTTTCAATAGATAAACATAAATGACATCATAATTTTTACAACATTAATATTGATTTTCTCTAAGTTTAAATTACTAGTTATCTCTTGAGGCATTTACAAATACAATAATAGTTAATCGAATTATTTATTCAATTTTATAATATTTTAAATGAACTATCGATAGTCGATAGCAAGTGTGTTGTCGCAGCGCATTCAATTAGAGGCACAGCACGGTCTCGCATGAGTGGCATCTGTGCGCGTCGCCGGCGGCGTTGTTCGCGCTAAAGCTACCCCCCGCCCCGCCGCGCCGCCGCGCCCCCGTCCCGAGCCCCGTCCCCTCCCACTGTCCCTCAGCAGCACGGCCCCTGCTGGACCCTCGCTGGAATCGATACTTACGATAAGTCGGGAATTTGATGGTCCGCTCAGCTGCCAACGAACCCACCTCCCAAGATTAAGGTCGTCAGTTCGAGTCACCTTAAAACATATCGTGTTTACATCTATCGCCGCAATCAACTGATCCGGTGAACATTTAACTTATTTACTGAACAGTGTTACTAAACTTTCCTTTTCGTTCCATTACATAAACAAAACATTAATGTAGTAATTGTATAACGTTATATATAAGATGGATATCATTATGCAATAAAATTAATTCGTTTTAATTAGGTCAGGGTGCATCACTAGAAGACCGCGCATCGATAGTGCTGAAGGGGGCCGCGCGCGGCACTATCGCACCGGCGTCTTGTTCGAAATTCGAATAACGCTTGGTCAAGCGCATCTCAAAGCGGGGAACGTGGCACGGTCTAATTTGCGCCGGGCTCTGCGGTGCCCGTGTTCTAGGTACCGGCTGTACCGGCTGTACCGGCCGCGCCGGCTGTACCGGCTGTACCGGCTATGTGCGCCCGCTCGCATTCATTATGTACCCGCCGCCTTATGTACTGCGGCTCGCCCACGTGAGCTCTAATTTTGGAGTGACGCCGTCTTTGTGTCTTGAGAGATTCTCACTACGGCGTGCACACGTAAAATATTGATGTTCACGTTAAATGTTAACTAACTGAGGCGGGTATTCTCGAAGTGTATTGGGCAAGTGACCACATTTTCAAAATTAACAGACAAATTACTCTAAAAATACTTATAAAATAATTTAAATCGCATATTAAAATTGAGATAAAGTTTTAGATCTCGTCGACCAACAAACATTTCGACTCCAAAAATCGTTTTTGACCTCTTTAGTAATATTGATATCCAAAACGATTGTTATAAGCCGACAAAAGCTTCAAAGGAGTTGTTATACGATATTATATAACCGATCATACATAAAACTCAAACATAGCAATGTTAAAGTCAACTTAAACTCAATTTCACGTTATGTTAAGTTACAATGAGGCGTTGAAATTTAAGTGTTCTCATCCAGAATACTCCAGTTCTTACATGTTGACAGGGAATCACAGCGACGCTGCTAAAACGATAGATTTACAATAAAGATGATAGATAGTAGAACAAAGACAGTTTACACATTAGTTCTAAGTTAAAGTTATAAAGTAATATAATCAAAGCTTTGTTGTTGTTTTAATGAAAAGCATTGTGATGCGTTTAAATCTTAACTGATGTTTAATCGACGTCTCGTTCACTTATTTATGTAACTGAAATAAAATGTCGGTCACCCATCCACCGTAGAAACGCTCGACCCTGCGAACGTGTCCTGCTCCAATTTGCTCGCTCTGTACTTACGGAAATTGCACACACAGCTGTGTGATCCAGCTCAGCAGTACGTGCAGCAGGCCGCCTTCCGACCGCCTTTGTACGTTTAAAAAGATCCCACTGAACCCATTCACATAACAACTAACTTATACTTTATACTTAATAACTTCTCTTAGAATTATTCACTAAATAAAGAATCAGTTAACTATTTACTGGGTAATGAAACGTTTAATGTCTTAACGACGAAAGTCAAATGTTAAGCCATTATAAAAAAAATTAAAGTTTAATTCATTCAAAATATCCTAAGCAACCAATATCAAGATCAGATTTTACTATTAAACTATTACTTGTTTAAGTTTCATTTAAAATATCAATTTGAAGTTTATGTCAATCAAGTTTTTGTTTAATGAGGATAAAATTTCTAACGTCTACGTTAATATTGATTAGTGTATTTATTGAACTAGTAATCTCACTAACCTTATACTTTAAATTCAATTTATATCCTTATAATATTAATATCTAGAACGAATAAGAAGAAACAGAAGTAATAATATTCGGCCATCTTTATTTTCTGTAGTTAGGACTTTTGTCAGAAGGAGAAAGAAGTTTAAAAGTTATTTATCCGTCACGCTAGTCATGTGCACGTTGATGGATATTTCATGTCCGCGAAAGCTGTTGTTATAACATACCGGTTTCCTCAATTTTCTTCACCGGAAGTTAAAACAGTGGGGATCAAACTCTCGCCATAAAGAAAAATCCGTGCGGTAGTTTTTTTCCTAATCGCATTATAATGTAACATTACAATTCATGTTAGTCGTTGGTCAAAATAACGTTGATAACGATCAAACAAAAAAACATTTCAAATATGTGTTTACAACGTGACTGAAAAGTTGCAGTGAAATTGTTACAGTTAAATCATTATTACACAATTGTGTGAAAACACGTGGTGACATTAAAAAGTTACGTTCAATGGGGGTCGTAGTGAGAGAGAACTGCGACAAAGAAAAGTAAGAAGCCGCGCAAGTGAGAGTGATCAAAAGTTTTCAACGGAAAGCGAAAGTCACTCGCAAAAGTTGCGGCCGCAGACTTTGTTTTCACTCAACTTTAGATTCAATTTGCCGGGTCGCCCCCCGCCACCCCCGCTCGCCCCCCTCTCCTCACCCGCCGGCTCTGGCCCCCCCACCGCCGCGCACACCCCCGCGCCGCCCTCGCGCTCGCTCAACAATGAGCCGTTTATGATTTTACCCGGGAACAAGTGTCGGGATTTGTTTATCTTTATTGTACGGTTAAGACATTTGATGTCTATTACAATAACGGCTCAATTGTTTCGTTGCTCTTTTTGTATTATTAATATATATATATATATATATTTATTCGCTCATAACAATATCGCGGTGGTATGATATATAGTGTTCAGCATCTTAAACTACAACTTCAGTTGTAGTTTAAGCTGAATACTCGTAAACACAGTAATTGCAGTTGCTACAGTGCCCTTAAGAAGATGTGGAATTTTATTATTCCGCCAGTACCTTTCTAGTAAAGGTACTATAACAAACTACATCCACTAGCAAAAAAAAACTGTTTTATTAATAACGATATATAACTTTAGCAAAAACTTTACATGGTTCAGTGTAAAGTAAGAAAAACATTTAAATACCCAACAAAACTTTGCGTTTATCAAAGTCAAAACTTGGGTCAACGTACGGAAAATAATATGCCTAATTTTCATTACAATGAAGTTGTACAACAACCTGTTGAATGGGCTATAATCTAAACAATGCGAATGCGATACCATAAATAAATGAACAGAACTCAAGCAAGAAATACTTGATAATTGTCTTCAGGGCCATCTAACGGATATTAGTCGAACTACTTTAATCCAGCACAATTACAAACAGCTTAGATAATTATCACTTTCTTTTGGATAGATGGCGCTAAAATAAATTATAACTCCTGCAGTTCTATATATCTAAGTAGAGAGGTTAGTGACAGGGTTGCAACTGTTTTAAGCCATGTAAATAAACATTTTATTTATTTAAAAATAAAAATATTTCTTTACTCCTTCTAGCCTGAACGCATTATGTCGCCGTACACAGTGATCATGCGACGCAGCGGCAACCCGTTCGAGCTGGCGCATGTGCTGGTATCTTGGCTGATTGGAGCCGGGTACGAGGCGTACGTCGCCGTGGGCTGCGCAAAGCGTGACCTCTGCATGGCGATCCGGTACCGTACCGAATGCCCGTGCATACCAGATGAGAACCCTGTGAGCTTCGCCAGTAATAGTAGTCTAGGTAGTGAAACGCAAAATTTACGATGAACAGTAAGAAAAATGACTGTACATTGAGACTTGGTGTTACTATCAACTTAACTGCTTATTTATCATCATCAAAAGCAAATAAAGATTTTTTACTTTATTATTAGTTACAAGCATTCTAAGTAAAGTTCCTTATTCACAGCCGTTATGAAGATGTGGTCAGTCAGTGAAATATTTGATTTGGCAAAAATATTTTGCATTGTTCTTACTTTTAGCCGAAACGTAAAGATAGAGAAGAAGAAATAATTAAACCATTGCACATTATTCCAGGTCGTTGAAGAGCCTCCACCACCGTCAGCGGAACCGCGCTATCGTCTTGTACCCTTACCGGATTTCACCTCCAAGTACTGCAAGGATATGGAGATAAAAGAAGAAGGCCTAAGACAAAGAGAGCTCGACAAGATAGAAAAAGCGAGACGCGACAGGATCGCTGTGAGTAAAACAAATAATTATTTAATTTTTCATTTTGAAAACTACACTTAAAAAAATTCAGACAATTTATATATTATCCGGTCTACTTTTGAATAAGAACTCGTTTACCAGGATTTGGAGAAGCCCCCACCGGACAGTATTGACGGTTGGCGCACCCACGCGTGGGTTCTGGTTACACCGGGCTTCATGGGGGTCGAGCACCCATTCTTCATCGAGCCCAGCGACGGCTTCGGGTATCCGGTGGACGCCAAACAGTACCAGCAACTGGAGTCGGTTTATAACAACGAAAACTATTACGTAAGTATCTAGAATATACTTTAATGTAGTTTATAGGGAATATAAGATTTAGTCAAGATGGTGGTCCTTTCGCATTTGATAGGTGAATATACAGTCGTGCGAGAACGGGCTGGGGTCGCTGAGCTACGACCTAGGCGACTTGAGCTGCTGGGAACACCTGCTGGCCGGGGAGCCGCATCACAGGCGGCTGCTGACGGGCATCGACTGCGCGGACCCTCGGACAGCAGTACTTACGGAGAAGCACCTGGACGCACCGGACAGCTGGGTGGAGAAGCTAGAGATCAGCACTGATGGTGAATAACATTTAACGGACTCATGATTATACATTTACAAGACCATAGGAAAAAAGAGGAGAAAAAAAATCGTTCAAATATTCTACGTGATTAGTATAAGTCTCAGTTTAAATTTATCGGTTAACCAGTCTTTAACTGTTTATTGTTAACCAATTAGGATTTATATTATATTATGATACTTTTAGTCTTAAGTTAAACCAGTATAAAATATAAGAAAAGATGTTAACAACTTTAATAAGAAATAAAAAAAATTCTCTGATATATGTCAGAGGCAAGAGGAAATCACTGGTTATTAGTTAAAAAAAATGGCCTACTCTCAAATAATTGAATTGAAACATTACAATGATCGTTACACTTGAATACTTGTATTTAAAACGCATCTTCTTTTCTTTCTTCTATTTTGTTTGTCAAGTTTTCAAGTATATTCTTGTATCTCCTTGCACACACTGTTATTAAGAATATCAACCTAATACAATATTTTACATTGAAGCTTTTATATAAATAAAGAAGTTACATTATTAACGAAATTATTAATTAGTATACAATTAAAAATATTCATAATTTTATACTAAGTAAAATATCTTTTATGTCACCTAATATTATATAACATATCGTTTATTATACTCTAACTGCATTAGATTTACACTCTTACTTCAACTCAGTTTCTTCACTAGTTGATATTGACCTATTCAACACCTCAGCGCCACAAATGAAGAAGAAACTAAATAAACTTGTCTTTTTTTATATGATAATAACTATACTTAGGCCGTGATAGCCTAGTGGTTTGGACACCGGCCTTCCAATGCGAAGGTACCGGGTTCGAATCCGGCCTGCACCAATGAATTTTTCAATTTATGTGCAGTTAGCATAAAAACACAAACTAATATCACGTGCTTTGACGGTGAAGGAAAACATCGTGAGGAAACCTGCATATCTATCCCATGACCATCAGTGGTCAGACTAGTATGTGAAATGGAGAAGGCAATGGCAAACCACTCCATTATAACTGCCAAGAGAGTCGTCGTGTGTTTCAGTAAAAACATGATGACCACGACCCTCAGTCATGAGGAAATACGACTTAGAAGAATACTTAGGCAACTTTATTATTGTTATTTTGTTTTCTTTTAGCCTTTCTTATAACTAATTTAAATTTTCTATCTTTATACACACTCCTCTCTACTCTTCTGTCAATGTATACCTATTCTTATCTTAGTTGTGTGGACTTGTAATTGGCCTTCCGTATTGTTTTTTTTTCTGTATTAGCTGTAAGTCCACCGAAAATATTAAAAAATAAAATAAAATTAGTAGCGCTGCTTTGTAACATGAAGATCCCTGGTACGACTCTACTAAATACCATGAAGTTTTGATTGGTTATGAACCCATATCGTTGGATACACAACATATTTGTAAATGATGAAAATACTGTTTTACTAAAGTAGTTTATTTGTTATAAAGAATACCAGCAGCGCTACCCTGGCTTCCACAAGGTGATCCACTACAAGAAAGTGCTGCTGGAACTGTTCGCGCCGTACTCACAGTGCGACGGCGTTGTCAAGAGGATCAAGATGTTTGAAGATTACGCGCTGAGCGTACCCTTGTATACGTAAGCTTGGAATAATATATAAAAACCATTTCAGGTTGCTATAGTCCACCGCTGAATAAAGACCTCGATAGCTGCTACACTTTTCCTCGAGCTGGATAGAATTTCTTAAACAATATAAGCTACAGATGCTTTAAGATTAATGATTTGCTACCAGGTCGACAGTGTTCATCATTCGCTCTGTTCTTGAATGTGTTGGTTACAGATACGAATGGTACAAACACAGAGTTGACAAAATGGAAACGAGCCGCGTGGACCACAAAAACAGGGAGGTCCGGGAGACATTCGGAATAGGACGAAAGGATCACCTGTTAAGTGAGTTGGATGGATTAGTTTGATAGCCGCTAACAAATCGTTCGAGATAAAGAAAACTTTAGTACTGTTTTATTACCTTTACATCGTCATCATCAATTCTGCCAATGGACGTCGATTGCTGATAGTAGACCTTCCCAATAACAATTAAGAACTTACTTCATCCTTCGTCTCTTTTAACTACACGAAAGTAGAGTATAATTGCATCTGTGGGTCAGTAGCTAAACACAAAACCTTGTTATACTTAGGTTAATGATTCAATTCTGTGTCAACGTTCTTTGGTTGATGGTAGCCCAATGCGAGTTCTCAAACTATTTTGTCTAACTTATTTATTTAACTAAAGCTTTTTATGGGATAATAGAACACGAATACTCCATCGACGCCCCCGTGACGTCAGTGGTGGGCAACCGCACCCTCCACTTCAACTATTACCCGCGACTCGACCACCTCACCACCATCGTGTGCACTCCGCTCTCCTTCGACGAGTATTATACAAACCGTGCTGATAAGTAAGACCAGATCCTCTATGATCTATTATATATGTCTAAATGAGTTATTTAAATATACAAGATGCTTCACCTATTCACTTTCGTACAGTGTATAAATCCTATGTAAAAACAGTCAAACTTGCTGCAGTGTATAAGCACCCTAACTTATCAACGATAGCTGAGTTCTGCTGTTTGTCAATATTTTTTACGTTCTACCTGTATGTTTACTTTTTACTTTTAAAATGTTTTATTTCTCACAAGTGATGTATAATTTTTCGAGAAATAATGTAATCTTAAACCTAAAACCTAATAACGAACAAATCTAGATTGGAGTCCAGACTGATATCGTATACAGAAGGCACTAAAGCAGAGCCTAAACGTCAAGTGAAGGACGTTGAGGAGACTTTCGGCAGGGACCCGACGGTGCCGTCCAAGGATGACGTGTGGAAAAGAATTTTCCATATGCAGGTACTGTGTGAAGGTTATTAATATTTAAAAAAAAAAAATAACTAAAAAGTGTATGAAAATGAATACATTTAGATATGGGATGCAATGCTAGGAAGATAGGCATAAGAGAAAGAAAGAGAAACAGAAAGTTAACAGACCTCACAAGGTGGACTGACGATCTGATTAAGATGACTAGAAGCCGTCGTCTTCAAGGTAGACCTACTCCCAGCAGTGGGTCTCTTCCGCTTTATAACAATGAGCATAATAATGAACTCTTAACATTTACTGCACGTTAATAGTGATCATATCAAAACAGCAAGTCTTCAGTTTCCTTATCAAAGCATAAGTATATCTATAACAAATGTAATAACGTCTGCAAATCTAGAAATTTCTTTCGTATAAACTGATAAATGTAAAGTTTTTAGTAATAAAAAAATGATTCCAGGAGAACACCATAGAACTGTTCTACCACTACGCCTACAATTTCGTCACCAACGACAGTCGCAGCTTCATTAAGCCGAACCTCGCTGAAACTGGGGGGAAAATTCTCTTCTATCCCGACAAGACTTCCGGTTACATTGCAAGTATTTTTTATTCCTTTCACTCCCATTTATTTATTAAAATAAAAAAAAATGTATATTCATCGGCTCATTAAATCTTTCTTTTGCTTTTGCCTGTCATTCATCTTTTTGGTGTTAAAGGGATAACAAACTTGTTCCTACTCTTTCATAATATAGTGATTTTTTAATACAACGGATCTCAATCCTTTTTTATCCGTCTGTAGTAATGTTTTCCACAGGCGGACCCCATCGCTAAGCAACCGCGCCCGCTGAACGTTTACTACGCTCTGTGCGACAACATGGAGTGGGAGAACCGCACCAACAAGCACATCAGGGACCGGGAGTCCGACGTTAACGACTACTTGGTACAGAGGCACAAGGAGCTCATTGAACCGAAGCTCTACGTAGCGCTGTTCGATACAGAGAAGAACGAAGAGGCCAAGCGGGGTTGGAAGGAACAGGTTAGATTTAACTACCACACTAAACAAAGTGTTCTAAGTAAGGATTTTTCCTCATCCACAATCTATATTATCATTTAACATTATCTGTATCCGATAAAACTATACCAAATCACTAGCAGGATATTATCATCAGGAAACCCAAAAAGCTGAAGTGACAGAGCGCGAAAAGGAAGCGGAAATAGACCCGTTGGCGCCGTACCTGGCGCGCATGTTCGGCTCGGGGCACGGCTCGGGCACGCCGCTGACCATCAAAGAAGCCAGCCTCGTCCGGGAGCAGTGCATCAACGACTTCAAATCTAAACAGCTCGCGAGACAAAGCCTCATTCAGGCGAGATACGAAACGGTCTGTAACAGAACAACTCTCTTCAGTTAACTTAAGTTAAATTACCATAAACCGTTTATACGCTGTCTTACGGGTGTCCATATGTTATTTATGCACATTTTTAAATCAATGTAAAGGTAAAAAACGTTCTAAATCCCATTACAGGGACTAGAGGTCTTCTCTTACAACGTGAGAGTCGAGGTTATTTATTTATCACGCTACCCAAGTGCAGTAAAAGATCCTAATGATTATATATCAGCGATAATCATTAAATTAGGTTAAACGGTGAAGTTGATAAATTACAGCGCCATCTCGTGTACGGCCGTGTACTTCAATACGGACGAACAATTTAGATTATCACCTTTCTAAAAGTTCATCAATATGTACACCACAAAAAATATTATTTCATTCAATAAATATTATTCATTATTAATTTGCAGCTCAACAACGAATACAAGGCGAAACGATTGTGGTACTTGGCCAATCAGTTCATATTGACGCCGGAAAAAGAAACTGCCTATTTCGCCGCAAGGTAAATATTTTATTTACACCTTCCATCCACAAAGCATTTTTCCAGCAGCATTTAAAAAATGTCCAGCAGGATTAAAAAAATATCAATTGCAAAATTCCTTGCCTAAAAGTATAGTCGAGATCTTTTAGCCGTCAGACGTTCAGAGAGAATGATAGGTTAATCTTTTTGCGTTTTAAAACCATGATGTTTAGCGCATAACTTAGCTTTATGTTTTAAGTTAAAGCTTTTACTCGTTTTAAATAAGGGTTGTGTAGGTCGCCACTACTATGGGAGTGTTCTGTTTCACTGAATTTTTCGCACGCACTCGATATATCCGATATTTGCATTTCTTCTAGTTTATTCTCTAAAACCGTTACATTTTTAAACCCGAAATTTTTTTATTCAACTTGATTTTGAGCGGCCAAATTAGCTAATGAGCTTTCAATATTTATATAAGACCGTTGAATTCCTTTCAATGAAGATATGAACATCTTTTATTTCCTTACTTTGGGAGGCCATTAGAGTAATTATCATATTCTCATGTCCGCCCTAAAAACGTCTAATTGACATGTTGTTATGTCGCTCTTTGCATGATGAAAACGTAATTTGGAGGTGTGTTACCTGATATGTGTGTAATTTTTTGATCGAAACTTATGTAAAATGTGTGGCACGTGTTAACGCAGAGCGACGGTCCAGGAGGAAGAGTCTCTTATGTCCAGCTGTGGACATCTATGGGCTGTTAATGATATTAACGTTCGGTTATAAAATAAGCTCAAGGAATGTTTATTAATATTGCTTTAATCTTTTTAAATAAAATGAACTGTAAATTTTTCAGTGCGGAGTTGGCGTTCCGCGTGCACTCGTTAGAAGTGAGACTGACGCGGCACAGGGACCTATCGGGTCCAAGATTCAAGGTGCTAGAGGACTACCTGAACAAGCACCCGCTGCTCAAGGAATACAATCGCATGAGGAGGCACTACCAATAGCTAAAATTTATCTATAGATAGTGTGTCATAAATCATACAGAAATAACTCGCGGATTTAATGCAAAGTGGCGTCGGTCATAATAATGTGAACGTTTATGTATAACTATACACACATGTGTACGTAGTTTCTAAATTTTGTGTTCCTTAGTCAATATTTCACAATATTCATATATATTAACAGTTTGTTTCTGTTTGTATGTACGTAGTTATTCACACCACACGTGTATGTGTGTCATTAAGTTTGTGTTTTATAACTAATTTTAGTTGGTGTTACGTGTTAACAAATTTATAGTTAATTATGAATTGATACGAAGTAATATGCAACAATGTTATTTATTGTAATTTTGTTAGTGTTATCTGTTTTATGTCAAAAATAAAAAAAAGGTTATAAAAATTTCTAAGATCTGTTTGTTTTTTTATTCGACGAGCAAGAGGTTCAACAAAAAACAAGTTTTAACAAAGATTATATTAACATTCCATTATTATCTACAATTTTGTATCTTTCTGATATTAATTTCACACGATGTAAAGTGACGGTGAAGCTTTGGTATTGGCGAAGCTTGTTCGCTCAGAATATTCTATCTCTTGACAGTCAGAGCTCAGCGATGCTATTACGGCGGCGGATTTACAATATGAGTGTGGTTGGTGTTTCAAAAACTTTTTACCACCGATCAAAGTCCAAATTATGTTGCGTTCCTTTTAGCAAAGGCTAAAATTCTTTCTTCTTAGCTTCTAATGTTTGGGAAGTATCCAAGAAGGTTGTGGTCGATCCAGGTCGGTGTTCCAGTCCCCAGCTCCGCCCAGCAGGTGGCCCCTCCCGTCGTGGGTAGCGAGCGCCAGCCGCGACAGCTTGTTGGCCAGTCGACGCTGCGGTGAGTCAGGTCGCGACAGCGGCGGCAGAGAGATACTGCCGGAGTCTGATAAAATGTGAAGACATCATGATTTGAACCATTTTTTATATTAGCTACACTGGGATCTTACTGGGGTGCGTCAGCTACACCACCCGGAGGTACAAGGCACGGAGTCTGATCTGCTTTGAGGATTTTGTATATAATGAGAATAGTGTATATAATCATTACTAGCTTCCGGTTTGCATAGGAAATAAGTCGTTCCGGCACAAACGTAAACTACATCTTTCTTGGATAGTTTAGCGATGCTGTAAACTCCTGATGATATTGTGAAAAAGTTACCAGGCATTACCAGAATGGTAGTCGTAGTTGGCGTGCTCGCTGGGCGTCTCGTGTCCGAGCCGCTTGCGGTACTCGCCCGCGAAGTGCTCGATCAGCGTGTCCATCATCACTGTTTGCTTCGAGAAAACCTGGTGAATTATACAATAAAAAATGAACGGGTTTGATCACCAATAAACATTAACAGCCATCGTAATGTTAGTGATACTAGGAGACGTAACAGTGAATTCTATCATGGTGATAAAGTGCTGGTTGGCGAATATCGTGATCGGATTTCCTTGATGTTTTTCGATGGGATTCGAACCCGCGCCTATTTGAGACATACGTACGTTCACCTTACAACATTAGCTATCATGGCTTTATAAAACGAAAATCATTTGATATAATTTTAATATCAAATTTTTAACTGCTTCCGCAGCGCAGCGGTTGCCCGCTTTAATAACAGAGAGATCCCTGGTTCGATTCCGTAGCAACATGTTATCCAGTTTTATTGGTGGTAAGGTTTTTTCGAACCCGTCTGCCATCTCTTAACTACTACGTTCATCTACCGCTATAACAGTGTTGTCAACATATGAAAACCATAGTTATCTGGTTACTGTCTGGATACTCTTCACCGTCCACGGCCACTTTGTCAATTAACACCATATACTTTTGTGGTGCGTGTAACACTGACGAACAGGAAACTTGTGAAGGTATGTTGGTCAATATACCTGAAGTATCTTAGAGACACGCAGACCGTTCTCCACCACCATGAATTGTAGAAAGAGGCACGGCAAGCAGTCCTCGTTGTCCTCAGACGGCAGACCGATGTCCCAGGACAGCTCCTCATATAGAAGACCCAACAGTACCGTCTGCGAATACATCAGTAAACCAACGTTAATGTGACTTTTATGATAACTAGATACATTGTAATTTTTACTGAAGAAAATTACCATAACTGATGGTAGAATTCATCACTGCAGCACCTTATTCGCTTTTCGTCGGAGGTTAAAATCCAAATCTAATGAATTCTTAACGCACTTACGCTTTCCGTGTCGTCGATTACGTAAACGCCGTTGGAGTTGACGGCGACCAGCACGGGTATGTCCTCGTGCGTCAACAAGCTGGTGAGGCTCCGCACCGGCTGTTCGATTTGACCTTGGAAGAATGCTGCACTGAAAACAAATCACTTGATACTTTCTCACATCAAAATGAGCTTTCATTATCTACAATAAACATTAAACCTATTATAATGTTAAGTGAGGATGAGGCCGTGGATGAAGAACGTCGTCGCACAGAATACTGTTCACCGCGCTGATCGCTTTGAGACATGTGATAGTATCGTTAGTAATTAAAGTAAACAGAAATCTTCATATTAGACCAAAGTAATATTTGAACAGTTGTGTTTGATGACCGACAAGATGTTATAACGAAAAAATGTGAATAAGTCTATATTTTTAACACTTGAACCGATGAAGTTCCATAACAAACCATAGCAAAGCTTGATGGGAATGTTTATGGTTAAAAAAAGACCTTATGAAGGATTTCATTATAGTATGCTTAAAAAGCACAAAAGTTAGTTTAGGCGCTGTAAGCTAGTGTAATTGCTTAGGTAACGAGACAACACCTTATATCTTAAAGCGAGGAGCGCAATGTGGTTTTGTTTATTCTACTATGCGACGAGACGAGCAAGACGTTCACCTGATGGGAAGTGATACGCTTGCCCATGACAACGCGGCGCTGGTTAAGATGGTATACACTGCACCACATTGCGCTCGTCGCCTTGAGACATAAGGTGTTAAGTCTCGTTACCCCGGTAATTACACTAGCTACAGCGCGCTTCTAACCGGAACACAGTAATGTTTGCACACTACTATTTGGCGGTTGAAATAAGAGCTGCGGTGGTACCCACCCAGACGGTCTCCGGAAACAGAGACCTATCACCCGGTGGTGCAGTGTATACCATCTTAACTAGCGCTGCGTTGATATGGACGTACGTATCACTTACCATCAAGTGAACGTCTTGCTCGTTCGTCGCGTCGTCGAATGTCTTGTATTATACTACTTTGTGTAGTATTTGTATCAGTTGATTACATTGACTGTGTACTCACCCGTAAGTGGGCAGCATCCTGGTGTGCGCAAGGTACTTGTGGCGCAGCTTGCGAGGAGGGGCTGCGGCGGGCCGCTGAGCCTGCTCCAGCAGCCGCGCCTCCGGGCTGCCCTTACGGCCCGCCGGCAGCAGCGCCGCCCACCGCCCCGAGCGCGCGTGCTGCGGAAGGTACTTGTCCTGGTTCTCCCTGAACACACAAAAACACTCTATATATTTTTTTTGCAACAAAACGAATTGACTTGGAAAACGTTAACCTGGTAGTAATTGATACGCGTGCCTATAACATTAAGGTTAGGATGTTTACTTAGCATCACTTTGCGTAAGTTGCTTTGCGACATATGCTATTTCATGTTAATTAGAAGTTAATCAATGCTCACCTGAAGAATTTAGCCGTATGCCTGTGAGGATCATAAGGTCCGAGCTGTACCCTCGCCTGTATACCTCCCAACATCAGCGCTTGGGCGGTCTCCAGGGGATATCTACCGTTCACAACGTTGTACCGCGCCTCCTCGTAAAGCAGCTCTTGTATTTTAGAATCTCTGTAATCATACATCAATAAATAAACAGGTTGTAATAACAACAGGCCCTGATAGACATCCGTTCGTCTACGGAAGCTGTTATTTCTGGAACTTATAAGTTTTTCTTCATCGAAAGCTTAAACTCGATGGAGATCGAATCGTAGGACGCGTAACCAACCAGGATGCCGCGAAAAATTATGACGATTATTCTTAACAATATGTAATCATCTAATACACAAAAATAATTTCCTACCAAATATGATTTATCATAAAATAGAAAGAGTTTGAAAAGTTACGAGTACAAATGTTATACAATAATTTTTGTCTTTAACCTTTATATTTTACATACTTGATCCCCTCCTCTAAGTGCTTGGGGAAGAAGACGTTCCTCTGCAGCCTAAGGACGGGTTGGTCGCGCGCGCGCCGCGACTCTGAGCCGTGCCCGTAGCGCTGCAGCAGCTTCTGCCAACTGCCCCAGATGCGCCATGGACAGTGGTGTGGCTTTAGCTGGATCTCTACGAGTAATTTTTAAATTTCATCTACAAATACACTAGATATTGATAAAGAAGCACATATAGAGAAATGTAGGTAATAGGCCGGCGACCCCGTGTCGGGATGAAATTCTTAAAGGGTGATGTTAAATCATTGTTAATTTTAAATAGCTTGTATCATGCATTTCATGATACGATGCATAATAAGCCATGCCCAAAAGTTTTACGTTTATCAACTTACCCAACAACGGGCTGCACATCCACAATGAGAATACATTCGCAGCCAGGCTCCTCGTACTCGGCTGTATCAGACCCATCTCTTCAGTCGCTAGTACGGCGCTCAGGAATCTCGCCGCGGTGACGTTGGCCGGCACCTCTTCAGAACTCATCTCCACCATTATCGCAGTGCGTGACATCAAGTACACGCAGGTCACTGGACTTGATGAAACGGTTGAAGAAGAGGCCGTACTGCCCGAGGAACCTTAACGTTTGAAAAAGAAAGTTAACACATTGTCCACTACAGAATATTTGCTTGTTGTTACCATCGGCAGGCAAAAATTCAGTAGAACTCACTGTAAAAGTATCTGCCACACGCCTGGCATGCGGGGCAAAATTTAAGAACGGATCATAACTGCCCAATGAGAGCGTAAGGATTGGAAATTTATCGGTATTCACGCAATAAAGTTAATTAAAAAGCATAATTCACATTACCAAAACTTTAAAAAAAGTTCAATTTACCAGGCAATGGTGGTGATATGGCACTTGAAGAACTACCGCCGCTTGTTATTGGCTCCGTGGTGCTAAATGATCCTGCAGCTATACTACTTGAACCGGTTTGATTGGAACAGCTGCTGAGGTTAGAGCCTGCAATGATAGAAGATATTAGTTTAAACTATTATAAGATCTTGTCTGTTACAATGACGCCACACGTTCAGGATACGAGATTTCTGTTTAGATGAAAAGGTGGTCTCATATTTATATTTTATATATGATTGTTATTTCTTACAACTCATATTGCCCTACACAAGTAAATTATGCCTTCATGGGGCTTGTTAATTTTATGCATACATGAGAATAAAAAAACTCGCGAACTTGCGATCTCGAAGAAAGTGACGTCCGGGACAGAGCGAAGTGGAGGGCAAGAAGTAGGAAAGCAGACCCCGTCAATATACGGGACAAATGCTAAGGAGAAGAAGAAGATGAGAATAAAAAACTCGAAAAGGGACACAATCATCAGATCATTACAGATAAAACAAAAAATAATTAATGATAAATTACCCATAACACTCTTTTCAAGCGAATCCGAACTGTTACTTTCTTTGGAATCTGGCTGAAGAGGTTTGTGCGGGTCATGTTTGTCCCATTCATTGTGGCGACCTAATGGGCTATAAGATAGATGGGGAAGCCGCTGCGATACAGAATACAAATGTGCATTCACTTCAGCCTGCAGCTTCTGACTTTGCACGCTGTAATATTCTTCACGGGACCTATATTCGCTGCGGCAAAAGAAAATTTTTTCATGAAACAAATACAATATTACAATTATAATAAGTATTTGAATGTCAACCAACCATATAAATAAAAATTATGGGTAAATTTTAAACAAAATCAAAAATTATAATATTAGTTCTTATAAAATATTGTTTAAATGACTACCGGATACTTTGTGTACATTTTTTTTAAACGCGAAGCCATGCTTGACTTTGACCCGATAGTAACTGATACCGCCTGTAAATAACAATGAGACAGAATGATATATGGTGCACCAAATTCCGCTCGTCGCCTTGAAAAAAAAGTGTCCTTACTCTAATAATTTCCCTAAGTTACCGGGTCACAACAAAATTTAAATCCAATATCGTTAGTGCTAAATCTCTTTACAGTCACAGTCGTCTGATATTCTTACTTGTAAATCTGTGATGCACATTTTCAATTTAGATCGTGTTGTAACATTTCACATTAATATTGTGTTTTAATTTTTCATAGAATGCATAAACGATATTCAGAGAATTAGTCTCCTAATATCGTTTTTTTCGAAATATTCAAGTCTCTTTTTTTTTATTCTACTATGCGACGAGACGAGCAAGACGTTCACCTGATGGTAAGTGATACGCTTGCCCATGACAACGTGGTGCTAGTTAAGATGGTACTCACTGCACCACATTGCGCTCGTCGCCTTGAGACATAAGGTGATAAGTCTCGTTACCCCAGTAATTACACTAGCTACAGCGCCCTTCAAACCGGAACACAGTAATGTTTGCACACTACTATTTGGCGGTTGAAATAGGAGCTGCGGTGGTAACCACCCAGACGGTCTCCGGCAACAGAGACCTAGCACCAGTAAATTTTGTTAGTTTCGTTTGTTTGTTATACCTTACATACATATTTTGTAGACATACAATAATATATAAATAAATAAAAATTTGCATATTACTTCCGGTGCTACCTATCTAGACGATCCCTGGCCAACAGAGACTAGAGAATTGATTAATTCATTGGGAAATATCTGTTTCAATAAATTAAATCTTACTTATACTGATATTCCGCTTGAATAGGATAACCGCGCCGTGAATATTCAACCGGGATTATAGTGATATAATTCCCGCTATTTTGCACATTCGAGTTTTCACCGTAGGCTCCCATCTCGGACTTATGTTCCATTTGCAAAGATTTGCATGCTTAGTATTAAGTAGAATGTGCGCTTATTTTTTTATTATAAACCATCATATTTGTTACCACATTCTAGCAAATAAATGATTTGAATTTGAATTTGAATTTGTTCTTAACAGTAACTTGTTATCATACCATGCTCTTAAATACATCTACTTTTGAATACTTAAACGAAAACAGGCCGAAACAAAACTAAACAAGAAAGTATTGATCGGTTTTTCTACAGGTTAAAAATGTCGTGTATGTTGAAAGTATACCTAACATTTACATGAATGTTAATAAAAAGTGCAATGTTCTTGTTCATAATTTGTAACCATAAGTAATTTAAATATTTTGAAGCACTAAGTAAAAATGTAATAGTGTTTTTTTTTTTTGGTAAAGTACAATTTTTTAATTGACATTTGTATACGAGTTGAAGCTTTTATTTAAGTAATGAATTATTATAAGTTTTTACAATTTTTTTTTGCTTATTTAAATACAGTTTGGTATGGTCAAATTACACATGTCTAATTTTTGACATAAATATTATTTATGCTATATTTTTAATCACTACTTTTAAAAAAAAAATATATTAAGTTTATTTATTAAACAGTGCAATTTAAGATTTTGTCGAAAATACTCGCAAACGAAAATAAAGAAAAAGTAATGTCACAGATAATAAAGGCACACAAATTCGCGTACTTAAACAGATGTTTGCCAACATGTCAATTTTGAATTTCAGATCCAATTCCTCATTGTAATATATAACATTGAGTTTTATTAAAAAAAGAATAGTTAAACCTATTTTCTTTCCTCCTCAGTTTGTAGTTGACATTCTGCAGAGATTCGTAATAAAACAAATTAAACAATATTAGCTTTTCTTGTGCGAATCAAAGTTATTTCATACTTGTTAACGAGATAAGACGATTTAACCCAAGAATCGTATGGCGTCAAAGATAGAAGCGCAGTTAAGAGAATATCGCGCCCTCCGCCGCCGTAAACATCTACTTGAAAATGCCGCCAATACATTAGAATCATCAAAAGAAAACGAAACAAACTCCTTGGTGCCTAAATTTGAAATGGACAAAGGAAAACCACAAGATGAAGTAGTTCTGGTAAGTTAGTTTCATAACTTCAGTATATCTTTGTACCTCAATCTGTCAAGTTTCAGGCCGAATGGAAACCAGGTTGTACTGTGGAATAAAAATAGAAGATATGAGTTTTTATAAACATTGTTAATGCAACCCAAATTATTAGTCAACACGAATAAGAAAGCATAGTCAATTATATAAATGATTTTAGTATTAAAATTTCTCAAAAAACGTTTAACCACTTTGCAAGTTTAGATTAGCTACCTTTTTGTTACAGTTAAAAAGTGAAGGAGCTTCATCTACAAGCAATTTCTTGATTCAGCCAGAGGATAATGATGAAGTAATATTAGAAACCAGTGAGCTGGCAGAGGCATCACAAGAATCCTGGACATACTTCACTATAAAATGGTCAATTTATTTTGTTATATGGCTGACTATTTACATAATATTTTTAAAGCTACAATTTGGTGCAGTATACTTTGTTTTTTCTGTGTTAATTGGCATTTATCTGAACACTAGAACAAGGCCTAAAAAGATAGGAGAAGTGTCTGCATATAGTGTTTTCAATGAAAACTGTGTCAGCATAGAAGGTACTTTAAAAGCAGAGCAAATTGAAAGAGAGCTTATGTTTGGCCCTGGAAGCATCATATAGTGAAGAAGACTAAAAATATAATTTCAATGGTTACATTTAAAACTCCGATTTATTCTAAAATAATTTGGGTTTAACTATGTTTATTTATTTTTTCATATTTTTAAGTCTATATTTGTAATGTACACAAAAACATTGAATTTATATCTGTGACTAACTTTTTTTTGCATTATAACATGATGGTTATCATTTACATTTTTATTATGCATTTCATTAAGTTTTAAAAGATATGTCCATTGACATTTGCATCAAAAGTTAAAAGATGTTAGAGTAGGTGTATGCTAAAATGTGCATTGAATTTCTGTAGTACAATCAAAGTTTTTGTTAATAAATTACATTCTGTATAACAAAAAAGTTAATAATAATATCAAAACAAATAAAACAAGGTGTCATAATAAACTTTAGTTTTAATAATCACATTTACAAATAGTCAAAAGTATCTATTTATATACAGTACAAAAAGCAATACCAATACTATAAACTATTTAAAAAAATTATTTCACTTCTTGACAGATAACATGTTGCCAAATATTAAAAAAAAAATGGTTTCTTGATTGTTAATAAAGTAGACATATATATTGTAATGAAAAAAAATTACTAATATTCTGTAAAATTATTAATAAAATTATCTTTATTTGGTTGACATAATGAGTTTTTATCTGTACTTTTTTTGTTATTTCTTCACATTATTTTCAGTAATAATAAATATTGATTTACTTGTTCTTCTAATATTCATAAAGAACAAAAAAGAAGAGTATTTACATTGCTTTTTAATATAATCAACAATAAGCAATCATGTGGTTTGTTATTGTCCTAATAAACAGTTAAATAATTATAACAATGTAATAATAAATCAATATATTTTCATAACTAATCTCCATACAATAAAAACTATTTATGAATTAAGTGGGAAACAATCATAAATATAAAATTTTCCTTATTTTTCAACATGCATTTCTTAATAATGATATATATTCAAAAGAACATATAAAGTGGAATAGATACTCAAAGAAACATATGTCTATCAAACAACAGCACATTATGAAGCAATAAATATATATCGACACTAATTTTTTAATGTTTCTTCACAGGCTTGGGATTGGATAAGAATATTTAAAGTCACTACAATATTGTAATTCTACAATGAAATATATTTAATGTCACATCGATCCCAACTAAACAAACTCGTGGTCCCATAAACAGTCCAAATTTCGGAAACCGTATTCTAAATTTTAATACTCATATACATTACATAAAGAAAATTTTGATGTAAATTAAAAAACTTCATTATGGAAGATTTATCAATTGAATTAACACAACACGGAATGTTGAGAACAGGAATACACCCTAGTATTAAGTAAATGTTCATAGACTCAATCAAAATGTGGTTTCGACGAAAATTTTTAGAAATTATTGTAGCGCACCTTTTAAATAATTTAATTTGTTGTTTATACGTGAAAACTTTTAGAGCGCTCATTTTTTCATACTAATTGACAACCGGACATGGACACAATCGGAATGTCAATGTAGCCCGCTCTTTAAAATTATAACATCACCGACTCCGGAAATTTTTTAACATTTACCTATATAACTAAAATCTCCCAAGCAACATTTGTCCGAAATTCACTTAGGATCTAATAAAAACATTTTAATTAAATATAATAAAACTACAATTAATATGGACTAAACATTAAATGGCTCATAAATATATCGACTTAACCTAAATAAAATGTCATGCATTATATACTGTTTAATGGCACAAGACTATTGTTAAAGTTGTAAGTAGACTACATAAGGCACAGAGTATTTATGAGTGATGGACGCTAATACTTAATTCAATAGATGTCCTTTCTAGAATTTTCTAATACGGGGAAATACTAAAAAAAATATTTTTTTAACGTTTATACTATCTTAATAATGTATTATGATTGATCAATATAACATTTATATACAACATTTCAAAAATATTATAAGTAACATACAAACATTATTTTGTTCTAACAATTTGCTCGGTGTTTGATGCATTTCACTGTAATATCAAAATTAAAAGAATAAAACGTATAATAAGGTTGAACTTGCATTGTTTATATATTATTAGAAACAAATCTAATCAATATTGATAATAATCCACGAAACAATGAATCTTGGGAATACTGCCGCACCTAGTACGGCTATGGAGATAAACGAGTCTTATTTACCTATTGACAAAGGTATAAAATTTCGTCTCTTATATAAAATACAGGGACTTATTGTTACAAAACTAAACAATGTCGATGGTAAAAAATTATGTATATGTATATAAATCTCATAAATGTGCGAAAATTAGTAAATCGTATTTGCTACAACAAGAGCACCGCATGCATTGAACAAAAAGCAAGTATTTATGTAGTATATAAGTAAGTATATATATGTAATGAACATGTAATATATTATGATAATAAATATAAACAAGTATACGCACACGCCATTCTATTCCATTCTTTTTCATTTCTAAACATTCTCCCGGGATTGACTTGTAGAGAATGTTTCGGCGTATGCAATAAAGAATTTAAATAAATATGTAAATAAAATAAATAATAACCAAATTATTATGGGATATAATTTGCTGTCATTAACGCACAACGTGCAGTCTAGATCAAGTTTTGATTTCTGATTAAATTTGAAGAAACACACGAACAGCTGAACTTTATAATCACATGCTTTTTAATTTTACAACGCTTAGATTCAAAATAACCTACACATAGTCGTCTATTGTACACATGATGACCACGATCCTCAGTCATGAGAAAGACTTAGAAGAATAAGTCTTGTCAAAATTTTAGAACCGCAAATATAAATGTATTAATTACAGTACGCAATCATACAGACACATTTATTACAAATTAATTTAACTGCAATAACTGTTACAATAAATCCAATATTTTGTAATTTTATGGCAATAATGTTAAAATAATATAATGATTGTTATTGAATAAAACTTTTAAAACACGCGAAAAAACTAGTAAAAAAAAATCAAAAAATAAACCTAATGAATATCTTGTACTTCAGTTCAAACTTTATAATCAAATGTAAAATAAAAAGAAGGTTAGACACAAAATCACCAATACCTAACGATCTTTAAACTTGAGGTAGGTAACCGCTTTATTTATTAACGCTTATTTCGATTGTAACGGAACATTATCTATCTATTTAATTTAAAGCATAATTATTTAATCACTTGCGCTTAATCACTTTAACGTTGATGGCAAACAAATTGGTAAATCTTTACACAAGTTAGATGTATAGGAGAATAAAAGAATTAAAAATTGTTACTTAATTGTCTCATTGACTAGGTTCATAATTTCAACTTATAAACTAAACTAAAATGTATTGAACAGAGTAGGAATTGTTTTTTTTATACGAAAATATATACAAAGGCTCTACGATGATGACTTTTAACTTTTTTTTCTATATAAAAATCACAGTTAACTATTCTTTGGTTTAAAAGCATCTAATGGTAATAAAACATTATTTGGAAGTGAAGCTGGACTTGAAACATGGCGGACGAATTAACCACGCAGACAATTTTTAAGAATTTGTATCCTTTTATTTTATACGTTTATATATAACATTAGCTCTCGCCATCAATTGCGAAGATGAAAAGATGAGAACATGAAAGATTGACCGACCACGCAGACAATTTTTAATGGATTTGTATTCTTTTATTTTGTACGTCTACACATGACATTGGCTCACGCGCAAACCGTGCTCACGCCATCAATTGGAAAGAAGAAGAAAAGCATATAATGGTAATTAACAAATTCGATAATCATATAAACAACAATGAACTAAATCAAAATAACTTTTTTTTTCAAATAAACGGCGAGATGAGCCGGACGTACACCTGATGTTAAGCCCTTGATCTGACGTTAGTTAGGAATATAGTATATACGCATTAAGACATTGTCTTCGTCGCCTTGAGACAAAAAATATTAAGTCTTGTTACCCAGTAATTTTACTAGCTTACAGCGCCCTTCAACCCGGAACACAGTAATGTTTGCACACTACTGTTTGGCGGAAGAATTAGGAATTGCGGTGGTACCTACCTAGATGAAAACTTACCCAACTTGCCTGTAATTAAATGAGTTCGAGTTTAAAATGTAATTTATAATACAATTTATACAATTCTTCCAAAACTATTGATAATATTTCGTCAACTACCTATATAATCATCCAACACTCGCCGAAGTATTATATCTTGTAGGAGGTTTTTTAATCAGTATTTATTGGAGTTTGTGATCTGTCGAAAATTCTCCAAAAAGGCGACTTGAAGTAATCAGGACTGGGTAGAAAGGGATTTACGCCGTTCCGTTTCACATCCGGTAGCAAGAAGACAACGCTAATCGCAATTATCATATGCCAAAAAGAATGTACTATTTTATAATTTTGCTCGGTCTGCAAAAATGCGTAACAAATCAAACCAACGGACACGAAAGCCACGCCCAGTGGCAAGTAAATTCTGTAATATGAGCGAGGGTACCGAAGGCTTCGTATTTTTCTAAAGTCCATATACCAAGAGATCAGAAGTACCGTTACGCCGATGGCAACCGGAAGTAAGAATGCAACGAACGAATGCATATTCCAAGTCGTTAGTAAAGCTATCACTATTGCACCAGTCAGTTGAAAAGAGGATCTAAATTTTTCACTCACAATACTCATGGCCAACAACGTCACCCAGAAAGACATGAGGCCGCAGTAAAAATCGCCGAATTGCAGGATATTACCTCTGGTGATGCAGTAAGCGACTTGGGCGGGAGCATCGCATGCGTGGTAAAAGGTGGAGAAGACCATGGTGAATGTATACATCATAGCTTCAGAATAATATAAGCGGATAATGGCCACGTAGATGGAGAGGAAGAATAGAAGATTGCTCAAGGTGAGCAGTAGAACAGAGACCAGCATGTAGATCCGACTGTCCATTCTTGATTCGTCTGAACAGTCCCAACCTGAAAAACAAAATAGCAAAATAAGCCAAATACATAAAAATAGAAAACATCATCACTATACCAAGCTCTCAAATAAATTACTTACTTCCGTATCCAGCAGAACAGGAACAGAAGGACATTACCAATCCTCCGAAAGTGTTTAAACCGCAACTGCCATGGTTGCTGCACCTCCCACTAACACACGAAGTAGATGATAAAGACAAGACAGTAGTAGCATTACACACGCTCTCTCCTTGCCTCGTATTGTTCCATGAACCTAATTCATCACCCTCATCTCTATGAAGCGCGTTAGGATCAACATAATATTTGGTACCGTTGTCTGACGTCCGACACGGACAGACAACCTCGTCACAGAACAATCGAAGTGTTATATACCATGTCCCACTATCTGGGTATGGTATAATAACCTTATCGTAAATAGACTCTGAATCCGTGCTGTTTAAAACGAAGAGAGCCGGTTTCACGTGATCGTTGAATTTGCAATGACCAGTTTCCAATGGCACACTCGCATGTCCAATGTCCAAACAAATAACAACCTTAAAAAATTGGTTGTCTTCTGTGAATGTGAACAAAGCGTCCTTTCCCAACTCTCTCCTATATCCCATGTAGTACTTGAGGCTCATGAGCAGACTAGCTTCTATTGCCAAATTGCCGCCGATGTCTAGAAACTGATTTACTTTAAACCTCAAACTTTTCACTTCGCCTGACGTCAGATTCACTAGACTTGTGGCATCTTGAAGGTCGGTCGTGGGTAGTCCGTAATCGAATGTGAAAAATCTGCCTTTATCGTCTCGCATAAGGTCCAAAGTGGTATGATTGCTGGCATCATCCAGATCTGACCGTAAATAATAAGACTCGCAGTCGGCGTATCTGGTTGCATTGCCCACGACAATATCAAGTTGTACGTAATGCCAAATGTTAGGAAACGGATTGAATGTAATAATTTGTGCGTTGTTCAATTTGGGATCAAACGCGCAGGTTATTATATAATTATCCTCCGTCGGCAATGATTGAGACTGTATTCTGACGAGGACCTCTGTATCAGTTGCGGAAGTGTTTTTGATCGAAAGATTAAAACTTATGGGTTCCGTGCTGTCTAATGAAATGCATTTGAAAGCTGCTGGTATTTTATTGTAATCAAGTGTTAATTCTGAATAACAGTCAATGAGATCAATATGTTCCTCCCTTTTAACTTGCAGGTCCGTGTATAAAATCGTATGACAGTCTGCTACGAGACCTGGAAGTATAACAGTTAATTTAATATGAAAAATATTTAAGAAAAGTATAATCTATATCTCATCTATATTTACAATAAATATAATTTCAGAGTAAATTGCAACTTTCTGTAAGATATTGTATATAATGTGATGATAGGTAGGATTATATATACAACACTACATGATGCTCGTCACTTTGGGACATAAAATATGGTCACAATGCCATAGTAATTCCATCAGTTACAAACATAGTAATATTTGCACACTACTGTTAGGGAAGCAGTAATAGATGCTGCGGTAATACCTACCTAGACGGTCTCCGACAACGGAGACCTATCACCAGTGAACTTACACTACTCTTTGTGAACTGGACGGCATTATGTATTGTAATTGGCAAACGTTGCTGACGTTTTTCACCTTTGTCCAGTGATAATATCTATCTACAATGCATACACAAAGCGTAGACACATGACGTCCGAGATTCGGAGCATTAAAGATTACAAATGGATCGTAGCCAATTGAATTTGAACGAGGTCTATCTCAATGTTACTGCAACAAATTCAACCAACACTGCAGACAAAGCATTGTTTATTAATTTTTTTGAATTTTTGGCTGATATGTAGTTTTATATAATTAATAAACGATTAGCGATAACGTATCAAAGATAATTTGGTCATAACGTAATTGTTTTTCGGAGTGCACTTTAACATCAACTGGTGATAAGTGATATTCCACCCAATAACAACGTGGCGCTGGTCATTATAATATGCACAGCACCACGTTGTGCTTGAGGCGTATAATTAAGTCGCTAATTTCACTAGCTACAGCACCATTTAAATTAAAACACAAATGTATTAACTTACATTAGAGATTACTTTCATTGAAAACACTCGATTGTCGTCAAAAGGTTTTAGTGATGAATAATTTCATTCAAAGTATATAGCGTCTTTTGAGAATTAATTACAATCATGCGTAATCAAAAAAGTGTAATTAAATACAACAAATGATACATTGAAAAAAAAAACACTAAGTCGTCCGTCGAAAAATTTCTTCATCAGTTAGATAAATTTAAACGCCTATTGTATTTGAGCAACAACTACTGGTGGTAGGTCTCTGCCGAAGGAGACTGTGTAGGTATCACCGCAGCACCTATTTCTGCCGCTGAACAGTAGTGTGCAAACATTAGTATGTTCCACTTTGAAAGGTTGTAGGTAGTGATATTACTGGAGTAACGAGACTTAATATCGTATCATACTTCATCTTAGTTATCATAATACTATAAACCAAATATGTCGTTCGCGTTCATGAGAGTAAGAATTAAAAAGAACAATCTTTTAATATTACGAATGATACACGAAGTGGTCCGGGCGCAGGTGTACTTAGTAGATAATGACACAATTGCTGCAAAAGTGGGACAGGAAGCGGCGTCAATGTGGCGTGGGCATTGGGGCCGCCGCTCCGAGCGTTGGTCCTTATTATGCGTTTCATTTCACAGCCGGCGGTTACTGCACCAACTCGATTGTTAGAGAAAGAGCGAATGTGAGCGGAAATGAATAGCTTTACAATAGCACACACACTGTAATGAAATAGCGAACCATATACCTATATGATTATATCTTAAATGAAAATAAGATTTGGTTTTCAATTAAATTTCTTCGAATAAAAGAGTGACATGTGATGGACGTTACTGTTAGATAAAAGCACAAAAAATGTACACAAATAAAATTCAAAACGATTTTGCATGAAATATGAATAGATTTATAAGTTAATGAGAAGTGTATATTCAATATTGAACAGCTTTAGTTAAACGAGAGACATTGTGGCTTAATTTAGTTATTTTATAAGAACAGAATGATGCAAAACTTAAAAAAATATATATTATGTGCCTAAAAAAGATAAATTCAATTGTGTACTTTATTAATATAAAGAAAACTTTTGGATACGCGTTTTCGGATCTGAGGTTTCCAAGTGAGCTGGTACTGTACACTTGTAACTTGTTTTCCTCGTCCAGAATATCATTTATTATTGTTATTCCCACTTTAAGAAACATTAAAGAGGTGAATAAAAAAATTATTTTGCTCAGTAAATATTTATATATCAAATGTTCACATTCGTAATATTTTATTCAAACTTTAGTCTGAATATATTATTTGATAATAAAAGAGTTTGTTTTCATAAAAAAATTAAACCGATTTTATTATTTCTCTTTAGAGAGACAATGAGGTTTCGGATGGCAAAGTGTTCTTGTCCAGAGCTCTATGTGCAGATTATATGAGGGTGATAGATAGCTAGGTGTTTTGAAAAAACCCTACCACGAAACAAACTTAGGCCCATGGTGGTAAATAAGTTACATTTCTATTTAAAAAGTTGGCGATCTCATTGTGATGCACTTGCTAAATTTGTTACTGGTGTAAAATAAAGAATATTTATCTTATCTTATCATTTTATAAAAAATTGACAAGATCTAAAGGTTACCTTGTTGCTCAACTGGCTGCGTTCTTGGGTCTTCCCATTTTATGTATATGAGAGCATACCAATTCCCTGGTTTAGGGTTTCTTATTGAATATGTCCTGTTCTTTCCATCCGAAAGCAGTTCTAGTGTATGTATGTGCTCTCTGGCCGCTGGATCAATGAAGTTCTTAGGGAAGTCATAGCCATCCGGATTCACTGCCGGATATGAACCTTGCTTTATGTTGATGATCACATCTTGCGGACTGCAAGAGCCTGTGAAAAAAGAACTTAATTCTCATACATCAAGTCAATATTCTTGTGGATAACTAAACCTCTTCTAAATATTATTTCAATGTACATAGGTTTTTCCTTGTACAGAATGAAAAGCTTATTAATATTCTTGTTTCATATGTGTTATATATTTTATTCCTATAATTTTTTTTGGTACCCCATGCAACAAAATCTCACCTTTTTGTTCTTTATGAGTGCAAGCAAAAGATAACCTCAATATCATACACAAAAAAAAATTACATAAAATGTACCATCAGAGAAGTTAAGCAATAAAAAGTAAAAGTTAGTTTAACATCAAGATTTAAAGTGCAAGTGTATATAAGCATTGTATTGCATTATGGATGTCAGTGGATCTATTGATGAAGAATTCAAATGTAAGCTGTTCATGTACAGGGGTGTGCATTTCATACAAGTAATTAACCACTGCATTCCTTAGCTCCCTAATCATATCTAAATAATAATATCAAGTCACTCAATAGATACATAACTATTTTTTATATAAATAATAGATGATGAGATATGCTGAATTGAAATTCGTAACTAAATTTTTAACTATACAAAATATAGAAACTATAGAAGTCCTGAACCTGAAATATGTGCATGCATGCCTCTAATTAACTGCTATAAAAATTCATTATTTTAATATTCTAGACATAAACATAATACAATATTAGCAAAAGGTTGCAATTACTTAACTCTTCAACAATAATTGGTACTAAACCTTTTCTTGATTACAGGGGCTATAAAAAAATATAAAGAAACATTTCTTAGGTCTTTGTGAATGTCTTAATTTTATTCAAAAACTATAATTGGGTACAAAATTCAAGACAGTTTTTAAGTACTTTTAAACCAGATGGGCCATCCAATAAGTTTTGGCGCACTACAGTTTGAGTAAAGTTACTTTCACACCACTTAAACTGCTAAGCAGTGGTGTGAAACTATTACCTTTTTCATTTGAGGGAATAAGCATCTTGTCATAAATAAACTGATTTTAATAATAAATATTATGATTAATTTTACAAATCTAATTGTGTTATATCTTACATCTTATGGCGGCATGCCCAAAGTGTTGGTGTGTGTGTGTAAATTAGAATTAAATAGTAGAAAGACCTAGCACTTCAAAGTTATAGTCAGGCATATGAAAATTTTGAACTATGCACCAAAAACTAAATAATTTATCTTTCCCTACAATTGCCCATGTCAATAAATTTACATGTATTTAGTCACTGGTTAGGACAGCAATATTGACTTGCCATTACAGTAGTTTTTGATCAATTTTTATATTCTTTCAAAACAACTGTGATTTATATGGCTTAATTTACGTTTTTCTTAGGCATACAGTATCAGAGTAAGTTAAAAGAATAATATAAAGCAGTTATTTAAAAAAAATTACACCTAAAATACATGTAAGTATTTTTATGGTATAAAGAGGCAATCATAAAAAAGACAAGTAATTCAAATGTTTTTTACCTTAACAATCAACCCACCATTATTAAAAAAGCCAATTATTATATGCTGTTATTAAAATAGAAAAAAAGTGCATGTGTAACCTACCAATATTATTCAAATGGAGCTCCTCTGACTGGAAAGTAAAACGGGCGTCAGTAACGTCCGTCATGATACGATAAAAAATAACAGAAACAGTGCGATAGCTTCTGTACATATAAACATCGGTAGCTATTTGCCGTGTCACTAGGGTGTAATTATCGAGGATCACCGTCCGTGTTTTCGTCAACTGCTCAATAATTCTCTTCCTCTTACTTTCATCTTCCAATTCTTTATCACTATTACTTGTCACAAAGCACACGTACAACAACAAAAAATAGTAAACTTTCATTTTATTAACAATTTTCCTACCTGTGAAACGCGACTTGCGTGTAGCACAGTTTAAATATATTTTATTAGTTTCTATGCCTAATTATAAATAATATATTGTACAATGTCCAGTTCATATGTACTTTTAAATAATATTCAAAGGACGGCACCTAACAATTGATCCTAATCGATCGGCTACCGCCGCGATGTCAGCTCGGTAACTTCAAATTCTGTCAACTGATAATAAAGTCAAGTTGACAATAAATTTTCGTTTAAAAACCCGTTGCTGCTATATTTTAAAAAACATGCAAAGATTGTTAAAACAGTATCTTATTTTTGTAATAACATATGTTGTATATTTTTAGTTTTCATTTTACCGCTTTTATTTGATGTTATTAATTGAAGAACGTTTCACAAAAAAATACAGATTAAATTAAAGTGCTTTTATTCCTGGTAAGGATTTTTTCATTATCTGTAAGTATTCGGTAGAGGTTTTATTTACTGTCCATGGTTCTCTTCTAGCTTTTCGGTTTCTGCGCGCGCATGTCTCGTTTGCTTGTATAAATTTTCGAATTTTGGAACTTCGTAGAATAATGGCATCGACTACGAAATCGAAGGTCTCGCAATTTAACGGCGAGTTGCCTTGCTATCCATTTCCAAAATGTAATGAGCTATCGGAAAATAAAGTGACTGTAGTCCTGGGTGCACAGTGGGGTGATGAAGGAAAAGGAAAAATGGTAGATTTATTGGCTGTCGACTCCGACATCGTGTGCCGCTGCCAGGTTATATTTTCATTGTTATTTTATTAATGACATACAAGTAATTGTATGTTTATACTGCCATAATATCCAATTGACCAAATAATTCTTAAGTATAAATAAACATTACAAATATTCACAACATTTAATTGAGGTTAGAATTATTAATGTTTATTAATTAAAAAATCATGTTAATATATTTAATACGATTCTGTCTTAAACGTTGTTGCAAGTTTTATCTAGATAGTCAACGCAAACATGATTGGCATCCCGCCAGTTTGTTTGAAAACATGCAAATATTGTTTTTGTATTATTTTTATAACAGCTAAGGGTTCTAATGAGAACTTGCGTAAGCATTTACACATCAAATAATATTACGTAACATAATTCATGCACATATCGCGCAAACGATGCAAAATGATTTTTTTTCTGCGGTCATGTGATGAACATCGATTGACCGTCACAAATAAATCTCGTGAGCTGTAGTTCGTAACGATGGATAACTGCCAAGGTCTTGGCCATTTATTGTCATGGTTACGAGCGGCGTCGTTCTTTACAGCTTTTAAGTAAATTAGAAAAGGATTCTTAAATATTGGCTATTTTTTGGAAAAGGCGTAACTTATTGATAAATTCGCAAAAGTTCACTAAATCTTTAATACATAAATCATCATCATCATCGGCCTATAGATGTCCACTGCTGGACAAAGAAATTCCATCCCTGCCCTAATACATAAATGAAACTATCAAACTTCATGTACACAAATTTTTATTCACTTACTTTAATACACTGATATATAATTAATCTTATTGACGCAGAAATAATTTTAATTTATATTAAATATGTAATTTTCATTGATACTATGATAAAATAATTGTATCACAATACAATCTGGATTGAACTGCTTCACACCAAATAAAATGTGATAATATTTATGTTAATTAATCACCAGTTGAACTTGTGACTGTACAGGCTGATCTAACATTAATTATATTTTGTGTAAACAGTCAACTTAAAAGTCTTCCGTGTCACTTAAACTACTTTCTCAGATAACTACTTGTTCAAGTAATAATATCAAATTTTGAAAAATTAAAAAAAAGTATGAAATATTACATTACTTGACCAAATTATTAACTACATTAGATAACTAATCAAAAATCTAATCTAATAACAAGATTTAATAAAAAAAGTTAACTTTGTTATTAAATTAAAGTATTTTATGCAAACGCATGATAGGTTAGTCATTTATTCATTGTATTGTAGATTTAATTTTACCGTTATTGAATATCATTTATAACCATTATTGTTTTGTGCAATTGGTATTTTCCATGTATGTGATAGGATATGTTTGTATCCTATAACAGGATGAGATGATTATCAAGGGGACATATTTATTTATGTAATATTACATGCATAGAAATAAGTGCAAAGGCAATACTTATTCCAATATGAACAACCTTTGCTTTTTCCGATATTGATTATATAATTTCTATTGATCGATTGATTCTAGTTCATGTATTTAACTATGAGATATTTCCGTGTTGCAATGCACTTCAAAAATAAGCAGATTAAATTTATCTGAAACAACACTTAGGATTGTTTTTAACTTGAGATATGTAAAAAGCCTTGAAAAGAGTTGATAACAATGTTCTTCCGTTATTGGTAACTATAATAAATTAAATTTTTTAGAGATAAACTTATGGTACCGTAATTAAAATATGCCGGAAAGACGGCGCATGCGCCATCTTATAATCTAGGTGTCGATTACCTTATGGGATTAGAATGTACTGGAATAGCATAGTGGCTAACTTTCATTCTTTGGACACAAAGGTCATGAGTTAGATTCTCAGTGATTTTTTTTTGTTTCCACCCCTTCCACAGTGCTAACTTTGACCTTTCATATCTCCTTAACTGGAAGAGCTATAGACTTTTTATTTCGGATTCCTGTCTTTTCCTGAAAGAGTATCCATGTAGCTCTCCCGGTATAAAAGTTACAAGCGTTACGGAGTATTTACGCTGATCGCAATCAGGTGACAGAGACTAAAAGGCGATATTAAAAAAAAATTAGATTTTTTATGGAATCATAATTTATTAGCGTAAATGCAGTCATTTTGTTAAGATCAAATTCTCTGTATCGGTGTTACAAACAGAAACTGCAGTTTTTTTTTCCCAAGATCCGATCACCACTTGTAAGACAGGACACTAGTTATATCACTTCTACTACAATTTTCGACCCATTGCCACTTCTATTTACGTAAACGAAAATTTATACCGACATTTGCAGTTCTTTGGTAAATAACTTCTATATGCAAGACAAACGAAGAGATATCTATTTACATAACTATCTTTGAACGATTCTGATTTTTCAGAGTAGTAGCATCATCAGTGTTCACATCTTAATACCATTTATCAAGCAATACAGCTAAATTACGGTCTACAGGTTCTATGGTCCTTATTCCAACCTTACTCAGACTTTCTTTTTTATATATGACGAGACGAGCGAAACGTTCACTTGATGATACTCTTCCCCATAACGCGGCGCTAGTTAAGTATGCACTGCACCACATTGCACTCATCGCCGTGAGACATAAGATATTAGGTCTCGTTACCCCAGTAATTACACTAGCTACAGCTCCCTTCAAACCGGAACACAGTAATGTTTCCACACTACTGTTTGTCGGATGAAACAGTCACCGCGGTGGTACTAAAAAGGTCTCCGGCAACAGAGACCTACCAGCAGTGAATTCTCCAAAATCTATTGGATATCATTATCATCAGCCGATCAATGCCCACTGCTGGACATACACCACACCCAATGGATCTCCCTTGACTCTAGATATAACGTTTCAACCTGCAGTTGACTATTGCCAATAACTAATAAAAATTGTGACGAGGTCGCTTTCCAATTGATTTTCAATATAATGAGGTCTTTAAAAAAAACATCACAAAATAATACCAGAGCAAAACTATTTGTTACGAAATGAAATAATGCCTTGAGTGATATTTTGTAATAGTTTTCTTACCTCAACGAGAGGCAAAGCGTCATTGTTTAGAAAGCTAGAAACAGACTGTAATACCTACATCTATTTCTAGACATGATAAATATAAAAAACATAATGTATCAACTTCTGATGATCCTTCTTAACATTTGTCCCATCTTTTGGCGGGGTCTGCTTTATTAACTTCTGATGATTAATTTTTTTATTCAATGTAGCTACTAGAGGAGCCGGAGCTGATGGTATATTATAGTCTTGCTCATAGCAATGTGGCAATTACACTCTGTACTTGTCTTTATGCTTGGATTATTAAAAATTTCATGTTTGCTATTAGACTAGAGTTTACCCATTTATCATCAGATATTTTAAACATTTAATTGATAAACACAAATTACATATAAACTATATCAAAATAACTATAATCTCAATTAAATTTGTTCACGGGATTCAAACCTACAACAATCGTTAAGTAAATTCTGGCAATATTAATGAAATGCCAAAAAATATTTTCATATAGTATTTTATTACCGTTTTACGACTAGTGAAATTACTGCAGTAAGAAAAGCTTGCTGTTTAAAAATTTTTATAATACATGTCTTATATTAATGATATGCCTTCGATATATAGTCGATGTGTAATTTACATATTTATTTAAACAGCAACAATGAACATTTGGTATTTAATGTAAAAGAAATAAAAAATACTTAGAATAAACCAAATTGAGCAAGGGGGGGGGGACTTATTATTCAGAAGATATATATAAAATATAAGAAAAGTAATTTGATGAATATAGCAAGCAATAGCACGAACAGAAAAGAATAGAATAGCAATTATGATATTAATTAATTAATTGTCTTTTAAATGGCAATAACGATTGAGACAGTCGAATATAGATAGGTAAGGAGTTCCATAAACGGTGTTAAGTGCTTTAACGATAACTTAATGAGAAAAACAGGTGATTTATTACAATGTCGTATAAATTGCAACATTTCATATCAGTGTAGCACGTGTAAGTTAATAGCCGTGTTTTATATACGTTAGCTACACCAAACGATTGTTTACATGAACGTTTTAATAAACAACGACACATAAAATATATACGTAATCGAACATTTACTTTGGTTATGGTTTACGATGTTAAATAAATGTTTACGTTATGAATTTCCGGTTAAAAATTAAACTGACTTGTTTCTATTGAGCTCCGAACTTGGGTCTATTGAGTTTTCTCTTGTTTCTCGGAACGAACAAAGAGTTTTAGCTGCTCTTGTTTAATAAGAACAGCAACAGAGTGGAACAATTTGCAGGCGTCAGTGTTGCCGTTCAATTAGACGAATGTGTCTACAAAAGAAGAGTGAATAGGCTGTTACAAGGTTAATGCGCTTTATCACCACAGATCACATCACTTAACATCGGGTGGGATCGCGGTCAAGCATTAACCTTTTTTCTATAAAAAAAATCATGTAGATTTACTTAATACGCTTCGTATTATTCTTTTTTGGTTATTAAATGATGTAGACATATATTAAGTTCAAATTATGGAGTCTGACCATGACCTATTCCGCTTTTTTTAGACCCCCACTGAACATCAGGGTTGTAGTCTTTGTAGGCTACAACATTACCTTAGTGGGTTTCTTTTTCATATTTTTAGAAAAAGGATTTTTAATGTGAATTAATGATTTATTAACTTGAGTCTATAATATTACTTGCTTAATTTGTGATAGCTCATGACCACATCCATCCGCCATCCATCCATTCTCCGGTTACTCGGAGAGAATCGTAAACGGTGAGATCGAATGTCTTCTAGACATGAATAGACCGACTGTAATCACCAGATTACCAAGATTGTCTTTCCTGGGCAGTGTGTCCGTAGTGTTCCAATTGCTTTAAACAGATGACAGAAAGTCTAGTTCCTGTTTTGAGCTTAGGCATCATAGATTTGTCCGTAATTCACTGTATAGGATTCGAAGCACTTTCCAGAAGCACATCAATGTTATTTAAGTATAGAAAAAAAGAGTGATTTCGCAATTTTATTCAGATCCAAATACATTAAAAGTACTGGTGGTAGGGTCAAGTTGCTGGAAACCGTCTAGGTACCACCGCAGTGACTTTTTCAGACGACAAACAATAGTGTGTAAATATTACTGTGTTCCGGTTTGAATGGCGTTGTAGCTCGTGAAATTACTGGAGTAACGAGACTTAGAACGACAAGCGCATGTGGTGCAGTGTATACCATCTTAACTAGCGTCAATTTATGGTAATTTTTTATTCGAACAAATCATTTAAGTCAGATTTATATGGTAACATTTAAATTTATTTTAAGGTTAGAATATAATTTTTTGTATTATTTTTGGTATACACTAATTATTATGTGCTCTATTTACGTAAATATATATTTGTTGCGTTTTTATATAAATAATCATGTTTTTTATTGTTTTATAGGGTGGAAACAACGCTGGTCACACGGTGGTGGTGGACGGCAAAGAGTTCGATTTCCATCTACTTCCAAGCGGAATCATTAACACTAACTGCAAATCTGTGATAGGTAAGTTCTTTTTCTTATCTACAATATATAAGGTGGGCCAAAAGAAATTACCCTATTGGAAGCCCAAATCAAATCACCAAATTGTAGCGGCGCCCATTTGGCCGATATCATCTCGACTTGGCCAGAGGTTCAAATAAACATAATCAAAAAACAGAATAAAAGTTTTACATTTAGAAAAAAAACGAAAGCCGAACAACATCGAATGACTTCCTTTGGCCCACCTTGTACACCACAACCTTTGTCACCTAACATTTAAATCTCTCAGATATATAACAGGAAATCATTTGTGTATTTATAATTTCTATTTGATAAAAATGATCGGTTAACCAATATAATGATCGCCGTATAATGAGATCGGTATTAAATTATTTGACAAATTACGAAAAGGCTTAAAACATTAATATCACATTTTCTTTTTTAACATTTTCGTATTTATACAGTGCGTATTGTATGGAAAGGCGTTGACAGTGCTGTCAACTGTAAAAAACCAATTACACGCCAATTGCTTCAGCGCAATCGTGCCAACGTGTTTGTGTCAGTTAATGCCGGTACACGCCGACACTAACCCAACCAAAACCCACTTAGTGTGCGGCTTAAAAGCGGTTTAAAAGTTACAAGCGTTACGAAGTATTCAAGTCTCTTTTTTTTTATTCTACTATGCGACGAGACGAGCAAGACGTTCACCTGATGGTAAGTGATACGCTTGCCCATGACAACGTGGTGCTAGTTAAGATGGTACACACTGCACCACATTGCGCTCGTCGCCTTGAGACATAAGGTGTTAAGTCTCGTTACCGCAGTAATTACACTAGCTACAGCGCCCTACAAACCGGAACACAGTAATGTTTGCACACTACTATTTGGCGGTTGAAATAGCAGCTGCGGTGGTACCCATCCAGACAGTCTCTGGCAACAGAGACCTATCACCTGGAAAAGCGCATCAGTCTCTTACGCTAATGCAATCAGATGATAGAGAGTAAAAGCAATGCGCCTGCCTATTTCTCACAAGGGTCTCTCCTCAAAGATGCATGGCTTACGTTATTTATCCATCGGTAACAAAATCCGTATTATCAGTCTCTTGTGATGTTACTCCAATAACTTGTATGGTTAATACAAGTCTGCAACTATCTGAGCAAGACAAAATCAATAACATCAGACAGCATCCCCGTGTTATTTATAAATCAAAACACAATAAAAGAATTGTTATGGAAGTTATAAGAAAAGAATAAATTATAATTGATTTATGCCAAGTTTGACCGATCAACAACAAACCTTGTTTCTTGTAGGTCATGGTATTCAATTTAGTGATGGATGGATGCAGTTGAGTAAAAAATTTTAACACAAATAATAAAAATGTTGTCAACGTTAGCATAATTTTATCATAGACAACATCGTAATATCTCGAATGAATTTACAGTATATTAAACTCGTTTTTTTATTTGCTTCAAGTCCCTAGAAATTAGAGCATGTTTAGTAACGGCTGATAACGTCCCGCCCTCCATCATTGGTTCGGCGCCAGATTATTTCATCATCGCATTACGTAAAGTTTGTATGTAAAGCTTATGTCTCAATGAAATTTACAATCGCAACGGATGTGCGTGCTAAATATAAACAAGTCCTAGGCATTGTGAACAGAGCCCGTGACGACTTGCTGAAAAAAATAATGTCTTCTGCCTTGCCAAAAGTATTTTTAAACTGTATCTTACACATACGTTTTACTGAAAGGCAGAAAAAAAGAAAGGTTAAAAACTGGTGTAAGGTGTGAATATGATAAAAAATCTTTTGGCTGCTTTATCGCTTTTTTATTTAAGATGGCTTAATTTTTTTTATTGGACTTTGTCATTATCAACTGCATGTTGTAGATAAGAAAAGCCTTGTCCTCAATTTCATAAATGAATTCGAAAATAGTTAAACTGCTCTCTCAAAATGCTGTGATTCTTGGATGTTGACAAACGGAATGCTCTGCAATTTGTCACCATCCAAACTCATTCATATGAGAATAGTTTGGATGGCGGGATGTTTTCAATCCGGCTGGCTACCACCCTCACCTTGTAATTTTTTATAACAGCGTCGTTATAGTCTAGCTATTTTGCAGGTTTGTTACTAAAAAATGCGAAATTCTATTAAAGGTTTAATTAATTTAAAAAAAAAAGTACGTTTAATTACGTTAATAATTTTACGACCAATAATTAACTTGTAATTGGAACAGTGTAATGTTTACTCACTTGAGTTTGATGTTGTTTGATCACAGAAATAGAAGTTGTGGTGGTAGATATTAAGACCTACCACCAGTACACCTCCAAAATTGTGTATTCTATGGTACTATGTGATGATGGTTTAAAGGGCGTCGTATTTAGTAAAATTACTGAGGTAACGAGTTGTAACATCTTATGATTTAATGCGAAACCAATGCCACATTATTATGGGCAGATGTATCAAATACCATCAGGTGACCAACTCACTCGACGCATTATTTCGTCGAATATAAAAATTACCTTAAAAATTAGATTATCTAATCGGTGTTACTGGTTGCGTGCGGTAATGAATATTAAAAATGGAGGAAATGGAAGTTCTGAAAAGAAATAGTTGCAATTTCATTACGAACCTAACAAATCATTGTATTGCATGTAAAAAAAGTATGTTAATATAAACATTATTATGCGGTATATTTGAAAGGGTAGAGGTTGCAAGGCAGTGCCGGGTACGAAAAGCCAAGCTTTATAATGGCCGTTTGGAAATTAGCAAAACCATCAAGATTTTACAGTTTTATGTCGTTTGTAACGATTTCACGTTTCGTGCTTTCGCTTCTCCTTCCGATGTGAGGTAATCAATAACCCAGCCTTGTCTGATCCCCAACAAGGTTAAGTTAAGGCAATTGCGAAATGGTTTCATAATTTGGGCAGCTTTTTGGACATGCTTGGCAGCACCGTCGCTTTTCGAAAGAGATTCTGTAGTTCTACCTCATGCACTAAAAGAAACCCTATAATCCCACATAACGTTGTGTTCAAACATTTCCCTCCGAAAAAAATGAATGGACGACATCAAAAGTATCGCTGCCTTATTGCCCAGTAGTAAATCAGATATTCTATCCGATACCAAAAAAACCTTAATATTAATTACTTCGAAAGTATAATTCGCATTTTTTTTTATTTATCAAATTGAATCTTTTAGCAATCGTTTTGTTATATACTTATGTTCTTAAATTATATACTATACTTTATGTTATTACTATACTTTATGTTCTTAAATTGTTGACAGGGGAAAGAGGAAATATTATATTAGTTGTAATGACATAAAATATGTATACTAGAAATTAATTGTATCATTGGCATATATTAGCGGATACTGATATTCACATTACCACCATCCATCTTCTACCATCGAAGTACACGACACAATGCCAAATTCCATCCCCACCATCTGGATGAATGGCGACCTTGCATTGCGTTTTAAGCGCAACTTTTTACCACGCACAACTACATTGTGGAATCAGCTGTCGCAAGCGGTATTTCCGACCCAATACGACGTAGGGGCCTTCAAAAAAGAGCCTACCACTTCCTCAGAAGTCGGCAACACTGTCGCGACCCCTCGGACGTTGCGACTGTTTATGGGCGTCAGTGATCATTTTCCATCACGTGAAATGTTCGCTCGTTTGCTATAAAAAAGTCTTATTTCAATTGTTTATGAACCGGAAATTGTCGCTAGTTCATATTGCTTTTATTATAAACTCATCATGCATATTATTAAAGTTTGGTGATAATACTCGCAGGTAACGGCGTGGTGATCCACCTGCCGGGGCTCTTCGATGAATTGAAGAAGAACGAGTTGAAGGGCATGCAGGACTGGCAGAAGCGGCTTATCATATCGGACAGAGCGCACATCGTGTTCGATTTACATCAGCAGGTGCGTAAGAATAGTTAGTTACATCCGGCTCGAAGGACCACATACGAATTTGAAGTTTAGTAATTAATAATATCAAATGTTCACTTGTCTAATACCGTTGTATTAACACAGACGGCAGAGACAAGAGAGATTATCTTTAAACGGCTAAACCTATTTTTTTATAGCTAGACAAAATCTAGCGATGTATTGCTGTTAGTATTATAAGTTGACAAAATGGCCGTGAGTATTTTTCTCATAAAATGACAAAGAGCACCTCTCTCATCCACTCTGTTTTTTTTAAATAATATCTTACCTCAGTGTTTAATGAGTAGTCGCTTCATTCATGACACCATTTTTCACCAGTCAATTGTCACATCCATTGCGCGATGGTTACAAAGCGCTCAGTTAACGATAACACATATCATTGGGATTTCCCCATTTCAAGTAGTACATTTTTTATAACATAGACTATCAGTATATATAATACATTTAAGTATCTATTTACTTCAGTAGTTAGAAACTATTTGTGCTTTAAGATGAACATCAAAGTTAAAGAGAAACGTAACGATTATTTAAAAAAATAAGTTAAGCTGAAAACCTGCGCTGATCGGGACATTGGCACGAGCTGAGTCTTTTTTGCCATCATTATATTATAAGAAAATTGTAAATATATAGGAATAATTTTTAAAAAGTAAAAAAATGGTTTTTTTAAGAAATAAACGCGACAAAATTCGTAAAATTTGGTTTTAATAAATGATCAGTAGTTAAGTTTCCATTAGCTGGATGATGAAATGCTGTTATAATCCACTTAATAAGGCTGTAGTGAGAATTGCAATAGAAAGTATTATATACAAATAAAATCCTCTCTTAATTACGAAAAGGACACGAGGGTAATTATTCACCATACTGGCCAAGTGTGGGTTGGTGGATGTCACACGTCCATGATAGTTGTTCTTGGAACATGTGGGTTTCCTAACAATGTTTTTATGTCCATGATAATAATGTTTCACTTTACTTGCACATGATGTTTTGAAAGCATAAAATTATTTTGTATAAAAATAACAAGTACAGTACACAGTAAATATGTACTTGCTATTATTCCTTAGGAAATACCTTAAAAAAACCTTTTTGTAATATAACACAAACATACGTAGCGCTTCGCGGTTTTATCAGCTCAGTTTTTGTTTAAAGAAAAATATATTTAAATTCATGATGTTTGATATTCAAATTGTAACATTCCCTGAATATTATCGTCAAATTTTCATTAAACTGTCACTAACTTTACGCGATACTATGCTATCAGGTATCTTTTTGCATAAATGTATGTACATACACATTAATAGAAATAGATAAACATACAAATTGGAAGGTTGTGAATGCTATCTTTAATTGTAATTAATTATTTACAAATACATGCTTACAGACTACATTAAAATGAGCTGTGTGTTTTTAACAATACCTATATATATATATAAAAAAAAAAACTTAACACCTTACATCTCGTCGTATAAAAAAAACGATACGGGCGAGACGTTCACCTGATGGTAAGTGATACGCTTGCCCATAACCACGCGAAGCTAGTTAAGATGGTAAACACTGCACCACATTGCGCTCATCGCCTTGGGACATGAGGTGTTGTCTAGTTACCCCAGTAATTTCACTAGCTTACAGCGCACTTCAAACCAGAACACAGTAATGTTTGCACAGTACTGTTTGGCGGCAGAAATAGGAGCTGCGATGGTCTCGTCGCCTCGTAAATTAAAAAAAGCTTTGCTTTATCCCGTGAGTGTAGTATGACAATAATTCCTTTAACGTTCGGTATTTTTCCGTATATACTGTTACTCGTTTGCAGTTTTATCTATGAGTCACCTTGGATCTGCGGGTGATGTCAGATATTCTAATCAGTGCATTCGTCATTACACTAAAGCCCCTTCACATGTTAACAGGCACCTCGAGTGCTTACATAAGTGGGATGAGTGGCGTATTTGTTTGTTGCAAAAACTTATTTTTTTTTTATTTAACAAGGCAATGTCATTTTGCTCAGTACTCTGCCCGATAAGAATGACCAGGCATATTTTTTATTATTTAAGTGTACACCTTTTTGTTAATTATATGTTAAGTTTTTGGTTCGTGTATATAACAAAACATATAATTAAGTAAATAACTATTTAATTTTTAATTATTGCTATGCTTACTTTTCAACAAGCAAGTCGTTCCACTGATCACCACGCGCCAGTTAGAATACATACACCACATTGTGGTCGTCTGTCCTTGATACACTGGATATTAATTATAGTTACCCCTCCCCTTGCCCACAATTTTTTCAGTAGGTACAACGCCCTTCAAACCGGGACAACAATGTTGGTACACTATCGTTTACCTGCAGGTATAAACACTGGTGACAGCTACCTAGACTCTTTCCAGCAGCAGAGATTTTCCACCAGTAATTGAATCCTGGTTTAGATTTATTTTAATAAATTTCACTGTTAATTTTGGTACAAATAATAATAATATGTTTATAATATTAATATGTTTTCGGTCGGTTTCTAGTTGACTTTTATACATATATAAAGCATTTTTCGTAACGTCATCTAATATATTCAACGAATTTAAACAGAGCTGTTCTAGCTTATCAGTCTTAATTCCTTAGTAGATAATTTAAATAGACACCTTCAATCCACCAGGTTACATGCTAAGTTCGAATATAATTTTATTAGTAATCACATTAATTTATCCAATCCAGGCTGACGGTCTACAAGAGGCGGAGAAAGGCAAAAACTCACTGGGAACAACCAAGAAAGGCATTGGACCAACTTACTCTTCCAAAGCGACGCGCAACGGCATCAGGATCGGTGACCTGCTGGGTGATTTCGCGATATTTGAGGAGAAGTAAGTCACACATACATTCATTGTATATTTTACTAATAGTATAAACCGAAAAAAAACTAATTTCAATACCAACAAAATAAATATTCATATACCAAAGATTAGCAAATTACCAGCAGTCATAGTGACTCGTTTGATAACTTCATGCAACCAACTTTAGTTACGAAAATAAATTATAACGAATATCTTTCTGACATTTTTAGTACTCACGATTTGATAGGTTTTGAACATCAATCAGAAAAGTTGTCGAACCTTGACAATAACGATTTAGAAATCTGTCTTCCCAAAGTAGAGTCGCTCACACGGTATATATGTTTATGAAAGTCCTGTTTACTGCTCTTTACTTAGTTACTCTACTTCTTATTTTTTTTTTTTTGGAATCTTGTTACATACGCTTAAAATTGTACAATAGGCAGGCTAGGTGTTGTGTAAAGATTCTACCCCCTTTAAGGTTCCGTACTCTGGCAGCTGGATTCAAACGAATGTTCCCAGCCTTAGAAGTGGACATTGAGAGTGAGTTGGGCCGGTACCGCGGGTATGCTGATAGCATCCGTCCGTTGGTGCGCGACACCGTATCTTTCTTACATAACAACATCAAAGCCGGCAAGAAGGTGCTTGTAGAAGGAGCCAATGCCGCCATGTTGGATATTGATTTCGGTATGTTATCATACATACATGTTTATACGTATATTATTTTAAAGTAAAACAATTTCTGTATACTTTAACGTAAATACACGATTTGACATAAACTGTACATTAACCTTTTGCTGGGACTACGCTGGCCAAGTGCGATTTGGCGGATGTCACATCTCATCGAAAGCTGTTGTTCTTGGAATTTTTTCAGTTTCCTCATAAGGTTCCCTTCACTACAAACATAAGTTTGGATAGAATCGAACCCTTGCCTCTTAGACCCGCACTGCTCAAAACTCGTCCTGGCATACATGCAGCTATCTGTGCTTTTGATTTTTGCTTCTTGTTAAATCCACAAAAAACTTCTGAATTTTAATCAATATTTTCTATGTATGAGAAAAATTAAATAGCCCTGTTCCACATGGTTTTAAGTGGCAATGAGGCGGTGGATAGTAAAACGTGCTCGCTCAATGAGAATTCTGACTGTCACATGTTACGGGTAGAAAGAACACAGAAATGCTGTTATAGGGGCAAATATAATAGACAAATAGTAACCAGTTGGGCGTGTATGAACAAACCCTACTACCATACAAACCCCACGAGTTGCCTCTTAAACGAACCAGGAACCTCCAGTTTATATGTAATGTATAGTTGAACGTTGCAGGCACGTATCCGTACGTGACGTCATCGAACTGCAGTATAGGCGGCGTGTGCACCGGGCTAGGCCTGCCGCCGAAGGTCATCGGCGAGGTCATCGGAGTCGTCAAAGCGTACACAACAAGAGTAGGCGACGGACCCCTGCCTACGGAGCTGCTCGATGTATGTATTAAAAAATTCAATCTTACAATGGCTTTATTTTACAAATAAACTATAGTGAAAAGTCACAACGCTCAGTGTGAATTTTTGTAATAAAGTAAAACTGTAAACAGGAAACGGGCAGGTTGCTGCAGGAGCGCGGGCATGAAATCGGCGTCACCACCAAGAGGGTGCGTCGCTGCGGCTGGCTGGACTTGGTAGTAGTGCGGCATACCGCTATGGTCAACGGGTATACGGCGTAAGTAAAAAAATACATATAAAGCGACGTAACGGGTAAGATATTCACCTGACAGTAAGTGATACGCCCGCTCATAACAGTTTAAAGCTAATTAAGATTATAGAAACATGATCCCTTGATGACGTCAACATCCCAATAGATACAACGCCATTTTAACAGAAACTATAACATTTGCACATTGCTACATATCTACCATCACTACAATATAGACCTACCACCAGTTTTTATACAACACCTCAATTAATTGTATATAAGACTAAACAAACGTAATGTTTCTCTACTTCAGATTGTGCTTAACAAAGTTGGACATCTTGGACACACTGAAAGAGATCAAAATTGGAGTTGCTTACAAACTGAACGGCAAGGTCATCGATTACTTCCCATCTTCTATAACGGAGCTTAGCAATGTTGAGGTAAGTTTTTTATTATTCGACGAAGGGACGACGCGAGCTGAACCTGATGGTATTCAAACCGTTATAACAATGTATGTTATTATGATAAACACTACACTCTGGTTTGTAGCTTTTATACTTAAGATTTTAAGTCACATTTTCTCAGTGATTTCAGTAGCTACTCCCTTCAAACTGGAACACAGTAATGTTTGCACACTAGTTGGCGGCAGAAATATTAGCTGCGATGGTAGGTACCATTGGTATCTAGACAGTCTCCAGCAACAGTGGCTTACTACAAGGTGTCATGTTTGAAGTAATAAACATAATGTAATATGATGTTGAATACAAATAAAACTAATACAAAGATTGTGAACTGCCCAGAATGTTGTGTGCTCTCATATATTAAGAGGTGGAAGATTGAGTGTGCTAGTTGCACTACCCTTCAAACTCATGTGACCTCAGAATCGAACTAATGATATCCAAGTTGCAATGCAATTAGCTTAACTTCAGTAATGTGGAGCACGAAGAATTGTTCCTAAATATAGAGTCCATTATATTTCCTTGTCTAGGTGGAATACATCACTGTCCCCGGCTGGGAATGCAGTATAGAGAATGTGAGGGAGCTTGACAAGTTGCCGGTGCAAGCGCGGGTGTATGCCAAGACTATAGAGGACTACCTACAGATACCTGGTTGGTAACTTTTTTATTTATAAAACGAGACATGCATAACCTGATGGAAATTATACTCCTGACCATAACAATTGGTTACTAGTTAGAATGACTAACACTGCACAATACTCCTATCGGCGGAGGAATGAGTTGTTAACTCTCTTTGCCACAGTATTTTTTTTTAATTACCACTTTGTTGGAACTGGAACTAAGTAATATTTGCACATATTTTTTTTTTTACGATAGAAATTGATGATTGATGATGCCCTAGACAATCATTATCCACATTCACTCTGCTTTCAGTTATCGACTGCACAACAATATTGAGCTGAACTGAGATGGTTTAGTTCCCAACATCAAGGACATAATAAAAAGATACCTACTTAAAGTTCCCGTTTCTGTATATATTTTCTTATAAAAAGAGTCAAGATCAAATGTCCCGGGTTGGATCCCAGGTCGTTTGTGGGTATGGTTGGTGGTAGAGTTTCTCTGTACCCGCTTCATTAGCTACACTCTCTCCCACACTGTAAATCTACCACTACAACAGCGCTGCTGTGTTCCGCTTATCAACATATGAGAGCCGGATTGTTTTGGGCGAGAACCCTTTATCATCCACGACCTCCTCATTTAACACCTTGTAAACTTTCTATTCATCATCATTTCAGTGAAATTCATCGGAGTGGGTCAAGGCAGGGAGTCGATCATCAGTATTAAACACAGAAGCGGAGCCCACTAAGTTCCAGATTGGTGGTCACTTCAAGTTACTTAAAGTACATCCGCTTCGTGCGCATTAGCCAATTGTATCGTCATTTAATGTTTAAGATTGTTGGGAAATTTCTACCGTTCGATGTAAACCTGCCGGCACACTGGAGCAGTGAGCGCAATGTAGTATGAACCGGAGGTTTTTGCGTATTTATTTACTTGCACTTCGTCCTCTTCGCCACGCCAGTGTGTCGGCAGCCTTTAATATTCGCCAGTGGAATAATATTCCAGTAAAGATAAGTTGAAATTTTACAAACACGACATATTAATTTTTTTATGCTGGTATACACTGTCAAAATAATGTTTTTTTTATGTAATCGTTTTCTGTAATATTAATTTATTTCATACAATTTATGTACAGACCAGCCATTGTTTGTCCGGGATCGCAAACCTTTTTTTCTATTGGGTCAAATGTAAATAACTTTTTTCCTTCAACGAGTGGGTCTTTCCCACCGATATCCCTTATGTTGGTAAAAATGTTAATTTTCGACCGTTTCATAAAATTCTATTCAACATCAATCGACAGTATTTGTTACTTCATTTAGTATTATGTTTAAGCAGAGGGATGTCAAATAACTAGTGTTTAAAAACTTGAGCTGCTCGCATGGGTGATCGATGCATTTTCCTTCAAGTTTTTTTTTATTTTTCTCTTCAGATATTACAATGTAACTTTATTATTATATTCGTATATTTTTTACATAATTTTAAAAATTAATATAACCAAATATTATATGAGACTTGCATATAATTTCAGCATCTATAAAATTAGTTCAACTTTATTTTTTTTTTTAATAAAAGTAGCCATGTCATCATTGGTACCGATGGATGTCCACTGCTGGACATAAGTCTCAGCCATAACCATATCATCTTTTATTGTATATAAAGAAGACATATGTATATTACACAAAATATATTTTATTTATAAAAACGCTAACTGAACATATAACAAATCATTTAGCGTATTCTATTTTGACTATTATTTTTTCGATTATACTGTTCATGGAAATGTAAGAAAAAAAATATGTGTACTTATATTTGTTTCTTTCTAGTTATTATGTTATGTATAGATTGAATGATTCATTAAAATTTGTGATAGATCAATATCAATGCCGGTGTCCCGGGTAATTTTCAAATTTATCTGGCTCCGTGAGGCGGCGGCTAACTGCTTGCCTTGTAACACGGAGGTCACAGATTCGATTACGAGGCCACATATTGTTGAGTTTAGTTGATGGAAGGGTTTTTTCAAGGACGCCCTATTGGCTAGCTACCACAATTATATTGTAAATCTGTCGCCATAACAGCATTGCCTACATGTGTTAACTTGATAGGGGTCAGAGTATTTTTGGTATGCACGCTGCACCATCCGTGACTTAATTGTCATTTAACGTAAGGTGAAAATAAGGCCAAGACCCCAATATAAACAAAAAAAAACTTCCTGGCGCTTAGTTATGCGACACTAAAAGTCCGCTACAGCAATAATGTATAATTCACTTTTTAGAGTATAAATAGTGTATTTTAGGCAATGGTAATATAAAAGTGTGTGAATTGTCTATGACTAAACTCTAGAGTTCCTAAGGGGTGTGAAGATCATCCGAACACGTGCTTCATTTTTAATAGAAAAAAAAAACTTAGTTGTTCAGCACAAACTGATTTGTAATTTAACTTTACCGGAAGTATTTTTCGTAAAAATAGACTACAAACTGAAATATAATACTGATACGGTTAAAATAGGTATTTACTTGTGGCAACACCGAGGTGATTAATTCACTACGTACATTTTATTATCTATGATCTGATTGAATATGGAAAGATTCTAATTTTTTACATAAGCAAATTTTTAACAAAAAAATCAAATCATGAAAATATTTCGCTACAGCTCTATGAAGTCATACATCGTTAATTGGTTAGCTACGCTACAACATTTTACACGCTTTTACAGACATTTTGATGGTGTGTTTTTATGTGATATCTATAATATTTTAATGGTAATATTTTCATTACAATTATTATTATGCCAATAAAATAATGGTTTATTCTTTTATGTATTTTTTTCTATACCCGGTAGGTTACAACCTAAATAGTACAATTATAACTTTAAGTATTGTGTTAAGTATGCAATAAAAAGCATATTTTCAGTCATTAATTTCTAATTTTATTTAATAGTTAATTATAAATAACTAAAGACGAAAGTTTTGTGTGTCGTATTCCAAGTAACGAGATTCTAGTTGACAGGAACAGAACGTTCACTTGATGGTAAGTTATACGCTCACCCATAATGCCGCGCTTGATCTAATACAAAGCACGATAATGTGAGACATAAGATATATAATTTTTCTTTATTAATTATTTCACTAGCTATAACACCATTCGAACAGGAACAGTAGTGTTTGCTCACTACCGTTTACCGGCAGAAACAAGAGCTGCGATGGTAATGGTACCTACCTAGACGGTATCCGGCAAGAGACCGACCACCAGTAAAGCTAAAGTTGTTGGGGCGGAAGATTGACAATATGACTGATGGCAGCTATATTTAATAATGAGTAGATAATATAAAGCAGTCCTGATATCTTTTGAATGGACATGTTCCAGTAATAACATACATACATATAGATATTTTTAAAAACACTCAGCTCATTCTAATGCTATCTGTAAGCATGTATTGTTTGTAGTTCTGAGGGACCACGACAATAACTTCACTCCGCTTGTTTGCTAAGTTTGCGTGCGAAAATTGTTTCAATAAATTTTTAGCGTACATATTTGCTTATTATTGCAGTAGTAGATATTTAGAATATATTGAAAGTATTTATAATAAGCTGGATATAGTTACTTTAAAATTATTGAACATAAAAATCCATTGTCATCTAAGAATTAAGGCGATAAATAAAAAAGACAAAATTAAACGAAATATTTTATTCACATTATTTATATACAATCAGTCCATAGATTATACATTTCATCTCAATTCTCATATGAATGGCGCTAAACATTGACGTTTCAGAGCAAAATAAAAAACATGGCGGCCATTACGTACAATTATAAAATACGTTTACAATTATTACATTGAATGAAGATAAATGCTATAGTCGATTCGTTTAAGAATGTAATTCGTTTACTACATATAATACGTAGCAAAGTTATCGCAATAAGGTTTCATGGTCATCATTAGCCGACAGACGTCCACCGTTGGACATAGGTCTCACAATGTGCGATAAGACAAATATAAAGATACAGGGTGAACCCCTCGTGCACCTACTACTTATAAAATGCTCTATTTGAAATCTTTTAATACGATTTTGGTGTTAAGTGACAGAGGCCGTGGGTGAAGCGTGATGGCCAGGTTATGAACACAGCATCACTGCTGTGGCGACAGATTTACAACATGAAGGAGGTTGCTAGTCAGACGATTTCTAAAAAACCTAACCACTAACCAAACATGTCGCCTGGAATCGAACGAAGGCATTCCGTGTTTCACTATTTCATGTCACCAAAAAACAAAAATCACCGATGATTAATTAAAGTATTTACATTAAAAATTATGGAAGGTAACATTGAGTTTACAATTGTTCCTACATTAGAATATTTCCAACTTGAAGCATGGCAATAATCGCGTTTGAACAATACGGCGCTAGTATGATATACACTGCACCACAATGTAATAGTTGCCTTTAGTATTAACATATAAAGTCTTCTTACTGCTGTCCTTCAAACCGAAACCTAGTAGTGTGTAATCACTACTGTCTGACAGCAGAAATAACTGCTGCGGTGGTATCATCCCTAGCAGTCTCCAAACTTCACGGCGTGAAGATGTGGAAACAGTATACACCCTTGCCAAAGACATTTGATAAATTTTTGTGCAAAAAGATTTTTGTTTAACATTTTTTTTTAAATATATATTGTGTGTCTTTCTAAATCTGTTAATACTTTGCTTCAATTAAAATGCATTTTCATATATATGGCACACTATCCATTTTTCATAGAGCAAATAATTTATGTTACACACTATCATATTAGTCAATACATTTAAACATTTATTTTCCATTATAACATTACAGATAAATAATTCAAGAGTTATATATATGCTACAAATCATAGGTTTTTTTTTTTTTATTTTTACTCATGTCATTACAATTATAGTCACATCAATTTTTCATGTCATAATATAATATTTTCTTAATTCTATTCATGCCGCATATGAGATTATTAGACACATATTTAAGTTACCATAGACAAGTAATTCTTCAAAAGACAGGACCAACATTAAATAGGAGAAGAATAGACAAGTAATTCATTTTCATTTTCATGTCACAGATTACTATTATAGTCAAATGTTTTATAACATTCTACTAATAGATTCATATCAATAATTAAGTCAGAATAGTCAATTATTTTAAATCTGATATAATATTGATACAATGTCGCATCCTTTCTTCCTTCCCAACCTAACATAAAGACAACACATACCAAATAATCTGGAATGTCAGATTTCAGCTTCAATCCCTACCATTAGGTGATATATTCCTTTCCCGTTTGTTCTTCATCTTGGGTGGAGCGCGGTGACGGTCGCGTTTGCGGCTCGACGAGGAGCACGACGACGACGGGCTGGAGTCAGGCGGCGAGCCGGCCTCGTCGGCGGCCATGGCCATGCTCTGTGACTCTGGTGTGGAAGGTTCGAGAACGCTGTTGCGCAAAGCACGCCGCTGCTCCTCGGTGTGCTGCGGGCAGCGTGTGGACCTGTAATTACGTGGAAGAGATTAAATTAAATGTTAAATGGACTTTAAGATCCCTAATCTTCCATGTCCGGGGTAGAAATATAAACAATGTGTGAAAACATTACAGTACTGCATTATAAAAAGGTGAAAAGAAATAAGTATTAAAATATTGGATTGATGTAAATACTTAAAAAATATTTGCAAACATTTTTCATATTCATTGTGTTGATTTGATTGCATGATTTATGTTTGTTTATCTGAAATCCTTTTCTGGATTTCGTAATGCTCATCATCCTACAGCTTCCCATATCAATTGATCCTGTATTGCCATAATACTCGGTTCACTATAATATTTTCCACTTAAAAAAAGCTTGTTTAACAAGTTCTGCTGATAGTAGACACTCAATTGAGACCGTCTAGATGAACACATGAAATTACTTTTTTTTTTATTTATTATCATTTTTTTCTAAATTCTAGTTACACAATATTTGGTGCCAATAAACATTGAATGAAGGTAAGGGTCTAAGGTCTTAGGTCTAAGGTAATGAAGCTTAACATCTTGTGTGTCTCAGATTGTGTGACCCAAATTGTTATGAGTGTTTGTGTCCATCAGATGAGCATGAAATAATTAAAAAGTAATGCTTAGAAGTGCTTCTATGAATTCACCATAATTTTTTAAGAGCTATTTTAATAATGGGAGATTTAGATTTCAGTGAGTTTATTGACGCATTACTTGTCCACATTACCTTGTACACAACTTTTTGGTGTGTTCGGAGACCACACCACATATTTGCACCAGCAGATTCTTCCTCTCATTGGGCGTCATAGTCTCGTAGGTGGCGCCGCCGTCGTTGCAGTCGGCGTTATGATTCCCATTGTTATTCCGACTGTTGCCACTTCAGTTTTGGGGGAAAAATGGATTACTAGTGTTGTGCTCATTGTATAAGAGCACAGTGGTAAATACAAATATCCTATACAGGACATTCTTTTGATCTACCTATCACTTCATATGGTAACAGCAAAAAAACTCTTTATTGTCGAAAACAAGTAAAGGACCACAACTGATAAATCTTATACTAACCTGGACCACGATTCTGTGAGCATTGATTATTGAAAATAACCTATATTTTATAATAAACTTTTTCCTTTCTTTAAATAATAATAAATTATCTTCTAATACCTATAATGACGGTTGTCTTTGTCACAGAAGTCAATAACTAATTTTTTATAGAAAACACAGAACATCTGAAACTATTGGTTGAAGTAGAGAATATAGATTAAAAGATAAATCTTTTAAAAAGTATGAACTCTTGATAGTGAATGTATGTCGAAAATATATAATAGCATATTTTGTTTCTTTAATATTTCCAGCAACTCACTTATGCATCTTGTTGGGTTTCCTATTATTGTTCTTCATCCTGCGCTTGCGGCGCTCCGTGTGTAGAGAACCGCCGGCCCAGTCCGCGTCGTCCTCGTCGTCGCTCAGGAGTCCCGCGTACGAGGTCGGCTCACGGCTGTTTGACGCGATCCTTCGCGAAGCTATCCGAGAGCTGTTGCGCCCCATGCCTGAAAAATATACAAGCAAACTCCACAATGATTACAGTCAATAAGGTAGATCCTCGTAGCTCCTATTTCTGCCACCGAACACTATTGTGTATTAGTAATCCACATTTCAGGGTGTTGCAGTAAAATTACTGAGGTAAAGATTCATAATAGTTGAAGACGATGAGTACAAAATGGTGCAGTGTTCGTCATCACAAGTAGGACCATATTTAAATGGGAAGTTATCATTTATTTAGTTGGTTAAGTTATGTTCATAATGAATAACAATTTATTCATTTTGAAATGTAGCAAGCAAGCGTCATGTGAATACATGCATCTGAATATATCAAGATTATATTCAGAGCAAAAGGAAGCAAAGTGTATCTTATTTCATTGACTTTCATATATGTAAATTGACCATGACTAAAAAGAAGCATGATTTTCATGTCTTTTTATAGTGAAATAAATTAATGCCCTTACTTATAATAAAAATTGTACAATACAACATAGTCTATTAAGTTATCTTTAGTAAATTTAGTTTGATTACGAACTATGTTAAATATATTAATTGAAGAAAGCTATATTTTATTTGCATATCAAAGTTATGAACATATTATTATTACTAAGAAGCTAGATCCTCCATCCCAAAATGTTTTATTATAAGTTTATTAAACATTAGAAAACATCCTTGTGTAAATATATTTAGTAATTTATTAAAACTTGCTCATTCTAAGCAAAGAAAATCTTAGTTTATTAAAGCAAGTGCTTTGATAATTCCACTAATCTAAGAACCATACCCAATGTTTTTTTTCTAACAGATCTTTGCCTAAGTAAAGCTAAAGAAGCATAAGTTTAGTTGACTAGCAAATTTTGGTTTTCTATTTAAAAACACAATTAGTATGTTTTTGTGTAAACAGATTTTTTATTGTTCTTTTATAACTAAAAGCTGCTACAATTACTCTGTGTAAATTTATTAAATATTTATGTTATGTAATTATAGTAAGGCGACGCCAAGAAATATTTTATAATACAAAGATTTATTAAATGTTTTGATATTGAAATCGCAGTTGCATAAATAATATACATACACAAAGGTATTGATTTATGTACAAGGTAATTTTTACTGGCTACGTTCTTACTTACCCATGCATTTTTCTAAATGAGGTGCGAATCTCGTAGCAGATACTGGTCTCTCGCAGTTTGGACAGGCGCAATTAGAATCCTGAGTCTTTTTGAGAATGGACAGCCCAAAAACATCACATTCTGGCGAATTAACAATTTTGAAATTATCATCGTCCTCTTTTTCACCTTCAATCAGCTCTGTCAGCCCAGTTTTAAGGCCATGATGAAACTCGAAAATAAAGCCTAATGTAACATCATCGAAGACATTATCGTAAATAAAATTGGCTGCTTCCTCGGCGTTACTCTCGTTCTGCATTATTTCAAAAAATTTCTTATTAAGATCGTGCATGCTAAGTTCACTGTGAATTGTATTCATTTCATAAACATATTTTCGGATAAATTTTAGGATGAGAGCACCCTACTTAATAACTGCACAGCTAACAGCACAGCTGTGCTGCGAAATCAAATCATAAATTAAATCAAAGTCTGACATAGACTTCGTTCAGGTCGATCTACAGGTAAGCATAGACAAAAACATTAAGTCTCTTGTAGGGATGAACATATTTACAATTTGGACATGATTAGGCTTTAAAACCAGGTATTTTGTTAAAGTATCAAGAACTGTTTTCGTTATGTAATGTATATTATTTAATCAATGCATGTAATGAAATGTTCAGTAAACATATTATTACAATGAGTTATCATATTATTTTCACTTTTAGATATACCAAACAACAAAATACATTTCTATGTTGTTTTTGTATCATAAGACGCCGAAAAAAAAATATACTACCATTTTATTATAATTAATTTTATAATAATACATTGATGAGAGAATGTCGATAAAATAAATTCAATCTTAATAAAGCTCGGCGGGCCGCAAATGGCCCACGGGCCGCTTGTTGTCATCCCTGATTCCGAACATTGATTTGAATTATTTTTCGAATCGTTTCAGTAGGTATCCATTATATTACTGCTACGAAGACATCAATATGCCATTCAAATTTGTCGGATTATGATATTAAAAGTTTGAAAAACAGAACGGGAGATGGCACTGTAATTAAAAACTTTTAAGATTGAACTAATATAATAACAATAAATATTAAGTTATTAAAGAAATGCCTTAGAACAAGACTATTTAATATTAACCGTAACAGATTCATTTGTATTTATGTTAGTTTGTATGGAGACACTAATTTTCCCGTTTCTGACACTTGTTTTATGCATGGGTCGTACTTGCAAGACTCGATACCTGGGCGTCCTGGTACAAGTATTTTTAAAAGCCAGGGCTAGAAACCTGGCCTCGAAATACTTTTCAGTTTTTTCAACACAAGGCGGGGATTTCAATTCTTTTAACCTTTGATATTGAACTATTATGAGAATTTTGATAGTATCGCAAAAATAATAATAAATAAAAACAATTTAATTACAAGAAATTATAATGAATACTTTTATTCATGCAGCAATTGTTGTTTTTAAACCTTTTATATTAGAAACGGCAAATACTAGTAATATCACAATAATGCTTTGGTAAACATTATTGCATTAACATAATAAAAAAACGCTTTTTACTTTAACAAATGCGGTAATATGTTTTATTTTTTAAGAATAAATATTCATTTCACAATCACTTGCAAGTGTTTGAGTCTTCGAAGTATTTTTAGAAGTTAGATACGTTTTCATTAAAGTATACATAAATTAAACCTTTACTGCGTATATTACCCACTATGTTAATGTTAAAAAGTGCAAATATGGTGAAAAGTAACTGGTTTTAAAACCTGACAGCGTAAATACGTCTCATCCCTATTTTGTATATACTGTTTGCATTTTCCGACTTAATGGGACACCTTTTCCGGCGACTTGGTTTTTATTGACACTGATACTGTTGTTATGATTCTCCTGGCAAACAAATTTTGGACTCGGATAACTTTTCTTGTTTCCATAGACCCTCGCCGTGAATTCTGTTTCGACCTGCAACTGTTTGGAGGATTTGATAATGTCTTTTCATAGATGTTGTGTACCAAACTGCAATAATTCCCGTAAGTATGTTCTCTATTACTCACGTTCACTTCATCTACAAATTACATATCACAAAACATCCTTAGAGCCTTTCTCCACAATAACCAGAAATCGTATCAGCTCAACATGAAAGTGATATGTGGCGAATGTTGACCGAGACTGAGAGTAGGAGTTCTGTAGGCACCGGCCTCCAAGGAACATGACCCTTGTACCCACGTCCAGTCCGCATTGCTTATTTTGTTTATTGTATGTTCTGAGATTAGTACATTTTACATATTATCAGTGTTGCAGTTTGTTTATTTTGTGTATTGTACATTATTCTCCGCATGGATAGAAATCACTAAGGAGTCTTTCTACAGGCATGCCAATGTACATGTGTGCAGATGTTTGCATTTTTATTCACACACTGAAATCAAATGTGGTACACTCTTTATTAAGTTGTATATCTTATATTTATTTCAGGTGCAAACAACACACTGCTACATGTATTTCCAAACCCTGATAAAGATTTGAACAGATTCAACAAATGGATCAATGCTGTTGGAGGAGATTCATTAAATTTACCCCAACTCATTGTTTTTAAATATCACAGAATATGTCATGCACATTTTGAGCCATGTTACCACACCCGGAGCAAAAGGCTCAGTCGTAATTCAGTACCTACTTTAAATTTACCAGGTATTTTTTAAGAATTTTTTATATTAAGATATGTCACAATTGCTTTATATAATATACAACTCACCTTAATTTAAAACCATTTAATAAATCTTTAGTATTATTTTAAAAAACTGCATGTACACACAAATGTATGATCTAATTGTTGATACTTTGCAGATAAATGTGGTAAAAATGTTTCTTTTTTTAGATAAGTTTTTGTTAACGCTATCCCATTAAAAAATTGAATAGGTTTTTAGTCTCTAAAGACTGTTCTTTCAAAAGTGTGAGGCATCAAAGTATAATTACAACTAAATCATAATTTCTGAAAAATTTTAAAGTAAAAAATATGTGAATTGGCTTTTTGTTTGTATTGATTTTAAACACTTATTTAAAAACTATAATTTTTTTTTATCAGCAGTGTTATAATAATAGTTGTCAGTAAGGTAAAAATTCCTTTTAATAAACCTCAAAAAAAAATATATTTGTGGCTCATCATCTATTGAATCTACTTACCTGTAGGTTTTAAGTGTTGACATAAAAAATAAGAGACTCCGATGGGAATATGTTAGTTTTCGAGCTAACAGCTGGGTTAATATCATGATACAGTAAAAATAAATAAATAGTGTAAGTTAATAATTTTAAAGTTCTATTTTTTCACTTATAACTATTAATGGCTTTTGTGGTGTTGCAATTTGTTTATACAATTCAAACTGTAGGCAAAAACTACAGATAAAATGCCTACCTATTGCATTTTTTTATGTAAATGTACAAATAAGATTTGGTACAATTTAGTTATATTTAAATATTATTAAATACATTTGTGATTAAATTAATTTGTGGCTTGAGATAATATAATAATAAGATTTATATTTTATTCGTTAGCCATTTACTCAGATATAACATGCAGTATCTGTATAATAGTTTATTATTTGTAATATACTAATAGATCAATTAATACTAAATAGTTCTAGTTTCTTTTATTGCTGTAGTTGAACATACCTATACAACTTAGTTTGAATAGTAATATTTTCATTACATCCTTCACCAGATGTTCTATGTAATCTCTCTCTTTTTAGCTATTACCTTGATTTGGAAAATTATATGAATATTTGTAACCCAAAAATATTTATTTCTTCTGGGAAATCTAATTTTTAACTTCAATACATTTATTTCAGGTCCTGTGACACACTCATTTACAAATCTGGAAAAACAGCCAGGGCTATTTGAAGACTGTATTTCGTTGGGGGAGAAAGATGATACATCAAGTCCAAAACAGTTTAAAAAGAAACGAGTTCTCAATGGTCAATTTGCTAATGAATGTAAAGTTCGTTATGATAGCATCAGTGCAGTAGCAGTACCAACTTTAAATTTGCATGGTAAGTAAGAATTATAACTTGAGAAATAAAATTGCAGCCACTTTTTAGTATGTATACATTAGAAATTGTTTTGTATTTAATGAAATTAATGACTTATTAAGACTTTTTATTGTCTCAAGATAAAATGTTGTTGTGTAAGCATCCTAACCACCAAGTTTTATAGTTAGGAATGTTATGGTTAGTAATAAACAGTAACTTGTTTTGTACTTGATTTAACCATTTGCTACATAATCAATACCTGTAACAAATATAAGGAAAATTTTAATATTTAAAGAAATATTGGGTAATATCCTCGTTTTATATTTACCCATATCTAAGATTTACAATATAGAAGATATCTTATTTTATAGGTGCTAATGATAATGTAACCGTAGAAGATGAAATGGAGACAGATAACAGATCTGGTGAAACAGTGCGTGCCGGTGATACTACAGGTACATGATTCGAACTATTAAAAAAAACTGTTAAGAAATTACTTAACATTAGTTAAGATATATAATTTTGTTTTTATTTTGTCATAATATGTTGTTCTTTTTTTTTTAGTTATTTTTAGACCAATGCTTGACTACGTTCCCATCTGATGGTAAGCGGCAATGTAATCTTTGATGGTAAAGCGCGCTAGTCTAGAAGAAGTTTGTTCACTTTTCTGTTAAAGATTCCTACTTCCTAATCGGACGGAAACACAGACGCCGGCAGACTATTAAAATACTAAGTTACTAATAATAGTCATAGTAGCCAAAAGATACTATTGCTTTACTGCAATACTCATCAGTGCTTTGTCAGGTGTTCTCTGCTCAATGTTTATAATGCTTTAAATGTATGAAAATTAGTGATAGATGCCGTAGAGGATATTGTGTTGTAGTTGATAAACTGATGTCGTCTGAAGAGTTGTAACAAAATAAATTTTATAAAAATGCAATTTGTGTGGAATTATACAACATATACCAGCTAGAGATAGCCCCGATAGAGATTGTTTTAAAAATGGGTTATAAACATAAATTATACTATTTACCTATATACATTAGTTACATTTTCGAAAATGAGTTATTTGCTAGTTCAAAATCCAAATATGATCCAACAAAAACTAGGTCTCAAATATTTTTATTTGCATTGATATTATTAAAAACCTTTTTTGTTTTAACAATCATAAAATAAATCTTTGTTAACTTTTACAGTTTTCGATGTGATCTTCGAAGAAGGTATTAAGTTCTATGAAGGTAATTATCATTTATTATACCATATTAATTGCTGTTTTTATTCAGTTACTTTTAAGATTGAGGAGCCAATTAGTGTTATATGAACATTTTAATCAACATTACTTTCTTATACTTTTTTCTTATACTTATCTTTTTTTTCTATTAAAATGCTGAGTTAAAGACTTGAATTATATTTCTGAAACTGTGTTAAGAAAATGTGTATTGTGACCACCATATAGTTGTGCAATTTATGCATATAGTATTACAACTAAATGAATGGTTGTATTGTTTTTAAATTTTATCACAAAAATTAATTGTGCCCGTAACATCATTTTGCAATTAAGTAATTTAACATTTTTTTTATTCTCTGTAGTATAGATTTCTTATCTTCAGATTTCTTATAATTTTGTAGGTGACGATGATAACGTAATAGAAGCTGAAGTGGAGCTGGACAACTGTTCCGATGGATCGTCAGTTATTGCACTTCATGTCGATGATACGGAAGGTACTTTTAATGGAATAATTCATTTCATCTTATTGAAATCAAGTGAGTTCTTGAGGAGCCCTAAATCATAGCAGCTTTGCATGCAAGGTGGCGGAAAAGTGCCGCTCTTCGTATTTCTCTGGTGGTAGTCTTGATGGGCTTGTCAAACTTGTCTCAGATACGAGTGTTTGGAGTGATTGGATAATATACAATGGACTAATATTAAAACAATAATATTACAGGGTCAGAGTGCATTCTTTCATTACTCATAACATAATCATTTTTACAGATAAAAATCACAGTGCTAATATTAATAATATTTTAGAGCACAATTACAGTCTGGTAAGCAAACCAAACACTTTAATACCCGAAGGTAATTGTTAATTATTATTGTACCGTATCAATAACATTACTTTTATTGTATGTGCATGATTGTCTTTTATTTTACAAAAAGCTGTGAGTTCTTATATTCGTTGTTATATCATTGTATATAACTGAATTTGATGGTGGAATGGAGACCTCCCATGTAGGTTTGCCAACTCTCCTAAAAACTAACCCAGGTGTATTTTATCAATATTGTTTTTGAGGACAAACAGCTTAAAACCTGTAGTGGTGTGCCAATTGTTCCTAGAGCACAAATCTCTGAAGAAAGCTGCTGTTTCTGATTAATTATAAAAAAAATATAATTTTAGATAATACCGGAGTTATTAAAGTGTCACGGGAGATCTACCATTATTATCGATGTCGCGAAATCCGGGAGAGTTGGGAACTCTACTTCTCCCAGTGCCTATTTCTGTCAATAAACAGTAGTTTGCAATAATTACTGTGCGCCGGTGTGAAATTTGTTGTCGCTAGTTGTAGTTGTAGTTGTAGTAGTTGGTTGTTTTATTACTAATACATAAGCTGTTTCACTAAATTTTATTAAATACTTTTTAGATGATCCGGTGTACAATGTCACCACAAAATGCTATTTGTGCAATGTGAAAATCGCTACACAATATAACTTGCATTGCTCTAAGTGTAAACATATCTTTGACCTTAAATGTTTAAATATGACAAATGACATATTTAAAAATTTGACAAGGCGGGAAAAAAACACTTGGGTATGTGTATCTTGCGCTAAGCAAGACTCCAGTGATGCCATCTTAGACAAAGAAACCTACGTAACAAACATTTATAAGCGTGTAAAGGAGTCATTAGATTTGAAGAGTGAAACTAAATGCTGTCCGAAAAACAAAACGCTGAAGCGTGATGTTCAAAGTTTAAAATATAAAATGAATAAGTTTTCTAATATTTTGAAACAGAAAACTAAAGAATATGATCGTCTACTTAAAGCCAAAGATGTAGAAATATGTCGTTTAAAGGAAATCGTAGCTGAATTACAGAATTGCATTGCAAAGAAGTAATAGAAGGAATGAAAATTTAAAAAGGGTATTAAAATATTCTAGTCTCTCTGCTGGTGAACGTTGCATACGATGTGTCTGATAAATAATTTATTTTTGATTATTATAACAACATTTGAGGCAGAGAAAAAGTAGTGAAGTAAAAAAAATATCAATGTTGTACAAATAAGTATAAGAAATATAATATTAATAAACAAAATGAATTGTGTTTTTTTTTTGTATATATCCTGTCCTGTTAATGATTTGTTAGTTGGCGGAGGGGTTTTTAGAGTCCGCCTGGCAGGGTCCCATTCTCGTTTTGTAATTCTGCTGCCATAACACCATTGTGTTGGTGTTGTCAACATGTCAGAGCCGAAGTATTCTGACTAAGCGCACTTCACTATCCACGGCTTTATTTTTACTTAAGACTGTGTAAATTAGATATCAATAGGCTTTATACCGTGAACGTAACTTTATATTTATTACTATCATGGCCTATTCGTTCATACCATAGACATTATTGCAATAACATGCAGTCTCTGGCAACATATTTATTTGTTATTAATTAAATAGAGCGTTCTATAATGTAGATGGTGCTTAATTTTTTTTTCGAGACAACCAGGACATGAGTAACTAAAAAATAATTTACTCTAACACAAGTTGATGAAAGTAATTTTAAAATCAATGATATTTAAGCCAGTTAAAAAAAAACAAGCATACAATGATATATTTAAAAAATACAAAATGAATTGGACAAAATAAACAAATAGTTATGGGAAATCGTATAAGCAATTTACTGTCATGAGTCGAAATATCTCCTGTTGACCATATTTGGTTCCTCAACTTAAAGCGAGCAAAACTTGTAACACAATTGTTAAAGAATATAATTCGTTCCAACATGTTTTATCAACAAAAAACAGATATCGATATTTGTTGTCTGTTTTTTTATGATAACAGATACACTTCATATTAAAGTAGTAACTCGAATGACATCGTCGAGGAAGGTCGACCGGTTATCTGAAAGTTTTGTTTTTGAGTATAATAATAATTTACAGAAAATGGTAAGGGTTTATTTTATTTAATAACGAAAATAACTTTTTTAACATTTTAATTCAGTGTTCATTTGAACGTAAAAGGTTATATAGGTTAAAGTTTTGTTGTAATAATAAATTGTTTACTCAAACACGGAGACTCAAGATTGTACAGTATACAAAGAATTTTACATACATTTTACTGAATGTAGATGTAAATAGGATCAATGTTTCTTTCTTGTCTATTATGCTTAAGAAATCTCTAAAACAAAAAAAAATGGTTAAAATTATTCATTGGAAATACGTTCTCGTTTAAATACGTTACACCTTTTTATTAATTATCCATTTAATAATACTGTAAAATAAACAGCCATATTAATATTCCCAAAACCTTAACCTTAACACAAATCTGTAACGATACTTATCACTACATTATTTATAAAAAGGTCGGGTACAAAGAGAAAAAAATATAATTTAATAGTAATAATGTACAATTACATAAATTGAAAAAAATCAGTGCATTTCCGAATGAAAAGTACATATTTTTTTTTTGTATTTTGTCTATTATGTTATCTTTTTTAAGATTTCAATAAATCCAGATTTTTTCTAATATTTTTTGAATAGGTCGTTTTTAAGGCTCGTGGCTTAATGCCACCTGTATTTACACCACTGAACGATGACCAAACGATAAACTATGAAGTTATACCTGCATACGCCGATTACCTGGCTAAATCAGGCATAAAATCGGTGCTTGGTAAGTAAAGGATATATAATAATTATCACGAGGTTAATCATAAATTTAGCTAAAGCTTGAGATGTTGTGTTGCTAGGCTAGTGTCATACCACCGCAGACCACATTACCACTGACCAGGTGGGATCGTGGTGAAACAGTGACCTATTTAAATAAAAAAAAAACCTAAAATTTTAATATATTATAGTACGCTAAATGATATTTAATATACTATATTTAATAGAGGAGTAAGTATTTACCTAGTTGGTAGCAAGATGCAATACGACACAGACAAAGTAGTTCCGTCGGAGCTATAATTTAAAATACGGTCAGCACTTTAAAAATTATCAACTTGTTTCACCAAAAAATTTTTTATTGAGTATTTAATAATTATAATTATTTTTTTATTAAAGTGGGTGGCACCACGGGAGAGCACATGTCCCTCAGTGTCGGGGACAGAAAGAAAGTTGTGGATGCTTGGGTGAAAGCGGGTAAAGCTTCCGGGCTGCATATACAAGTTCAAGTTGCTGGCGCGCCGTTAGCCGATGTACTAGATTTGGTGAGAATCTCAATCTTATTAACACTGTTTTAGGTGAGCGTTCTGATAAGAACCTTTACTTAGCAGCTACTCTCTTCGGCAATATAAAGAAGATATAAAATACTAATAATTATAGTAAAGTCATTTGTACATTTTTTACTTTTAACCTTATTTTGTATCCGTTTTGTGATATTTTCGATTATTCGATATTTATGAGTATATTTACTTTATGACCATCATATACATATTTGCATATAAATATATACAATTGCAATCGTCTCTTTCGTAAGTTGAGTAAAAGACGATATATAATACCATTTTCTGTTAGTCAACTTATGTCATTGTTAGTACGACTAAATTGATCTTGTTTGGGGAGACGCGAAAATTGATAAAAGTTTCGTCTTCGTTTATAGTTGGCGTATTTACAATTTTGAAGGTCACACTTATCGGTTCCAGAGGCGGTCGCGTTTATTTTTTATCTTTTATGTAATAATATGTCATATCGACATAAGCCGATAAAGTATTCGCTCTCTGTAAATATTTACAGTACATTCCACTGTAATAAACGTTTAATTCCAGCAATTAACTTTAAATAACTATTACTTTTAGTTCTAATATTATTATTGAACTGAACCTATATCAGAAGTCTTCTTTATTTCCCTGTAGGCTGCTTACTGCGAGAAGGCAGGTGTCGATTCTCTCCTGACTCTTCCAGAGTTGTACTTCAGACCGCAAAATGTGTCTGAACTGGTATTCTACGTGGAGCTGGTGGCGAAAGCTGCTCCAAAGCTGCCTGTACTTTATTACCACATACCGAGTATGAGTAAAGTAGAAAGTAAGTATTGTCATATTACTAATCGTCGAAAACAATTTTAAATGCAAATCAAATAAATATTTCTCTAATGTGTAAGCTGTTGCGAACCTTGGTAAACAGTCTTACTTACAATACGTTTCAAAAAGACTTTCGATCCCTACTGGGCTTGAGCTTCTGGTGAAGAAGCACATCGTGTGGAAAGCAACATGCACCAAAAACAGACATGTGATATGTATGTAAATGGCTGTGCCCCAGTCCCAGTAGTGGAAAAATTAAGGAGGACTGTTTATACATCTTTTTATTCAAGTTATACTAACAGCATCTGTCGCGGTCCCCATTTCAATCAAGTTGTATAAGTATACATTAATTTTATATAAGGAAATCGTTAATTGTGTTTCAGTTAAATAACGCTCAAGTTAATAATGTTAACTAGTATTAATGTATCACATTATTAGTAAACCGCGATGAAGTTCTTTTCGAACATACTTTTTAGTACCATCTGGAGAATAACTTAAAATCAGCTAAGTTGGGTTTCTCTTTTACCCACAAACTTATTATAATGTAATTACAAAAATAAATCTATTTAGATAAAAAGGATATTTGTTTAACAGTAGATTATTTATTTAAATAAACCTTTGGGAAATTATGATTCTTTCGCAGTCAACATGCCCGCCTTCGTCACTGCAGCGACCGCTAAGATTCCAAATTTCAAAGGTATCAAGTTTACATCGAACGATCTGAGCGAGGGTGCTCAGGTGTTGAGATCGCTGAAAGATGACCAGGAGATGTTTCTCGGCGCTGACACTGTAAGATACATGGCCTAGTATTATAAGGTTGTACGCATAAGGTTTCTTTATGTGCAACAACAATGGCGCAGTTTTTTTATGACACGAAAAAACTTTTACTCCAAACCTTATCAATCTTATATTTTTAGTAATATGAACATATAATGCGATTTTTGGATTCAAACTCTGTTTCCTTGTAAACAAGAATGATCTTGATATGGAAAACACAATATCTATCAATCAATCAATTAATCCACAGCCGGCGGCAGCCCACTGCTGGACACAGGCAAATAATGCAACGATTTTTTTCACTCTTCTATTTTTTATAGCTAATCGCTCCAGCAGCTTTATTGGGAATAAAATCTAGTATCGGCACAACTTGGAATCTTTTCCCAAGATTAGCTTTGGATATATTGGATGCCGTAGAAAAGAACGATGTCTCCAAAGCGAACGCATTGCAGGAGCAACTCTGTCTGGCAATCGAAGCACATACAGTAGAGGGTAAGGTTAAAAATAATGGTTATTATATTAAAACGATACGTGATGTTTTTATAAGAAATTACCAGTAATTTGATTTTACACAAAGTCGAAAGTTTTAAAATGTTCGTAAAAGAACGTTGTTAACAAACAAATTTTTTAATCATCGTTTCGAGTCTTACTTTCTTATTCTTACTTATAAAGAAGATGTTTGCTAACATAATTTTTTTTTCAATTTCAGGCGCTTGGGTACCTATAATGAAAGCAGGTATGGAGATAGTCACCGGCATCAAAGTTGGTCCCCCTTCTTTGCCGCAAAGACCAATATCCCAAGAAGCCAGAAACAGAATCGAAGAGAAATTGAAGAAATTGCGAATTATTAATTGAAATCAATTGTGAATATATTTTAATAAACTTTGATTTCATGTTTAATATTTCGAAATAAAATCAATTGATCTATATAATTCTTGTAATTATTAATTATTCGGCTTTATTATACTATGTGATAATTTATTAAAATTTACAAATCAAAAAAGCAGCACGATTCTTGAAATAGTAATTGAACCTGTATCTCTGGAATCAAATCCCTCTTTTTTGTAGGAACTGATTTACAATATTTAAAAATATCAGAAAGGTTTAGACACTTGAATGTGTGCTTACATTTGTGTCTGTGGTGTTTGCAAAAAAGAAAGAGACCCTCTAAGAAACAAATTTTAATAATTGATGAAACTACTGAAGAGTATTAATAAAAACTAAATGTAACCATAAATTATGCTGTACGAATATTTCTTTTAATCTTAGTGTCTAAAAAATAAATGAATTTTATTTAAAGTTAAACGGTTTCGTTGGTATTCGCTTGAAATAAAAAAAACCAGTATTTTTTTTATCTGCCAAAAAAACTTTAAGTCATGATTTTAAGTCCAAAGTCCAAGTAAGCTCATTTAATTTAACAATTAACTTCGTTCAAAAATATGGAAGTTTTGATCTTCATCTTTTACTTTTAAAAATATCGACATTGAAACATGATCGATCTACATCCCTAATGAAATGACATTGACAATCCCTTTATTTATATTGCGTATTTGTCATCACACTGCAATATTTTTGTTGTTTTCCGATATTTCTGAAATTAAGTCCAATTAAATCGCAAAATGGCCTTAACCAATGTCCTATTATTGAGTCAGATTGCAGGTTACGTTATAGGTTTCATATTATCCTTATGTATTATTGTGCCTATGAGTTTGCATCAGAATGAATTTGGGTAAGTAAATATATTTGCAAATATTTAAAAATGTGGAAATAATTCTACACCTTTTTTAATTTACCGGTATAACTCAAATGTTTTTTAAATTATATTCTACATCGACTAAAAATTTTAGATAGTTTCATGACAAAGGGCACCTTACATATTGAAAGGATTTTAATTGACAATGTAAAAGAGACAAACCTATTTGATAAAAAAGAAGTGTTTATGAGAGAATTAGGTGTTCTTAAAAAAATACACTTATAATTAGTATTATTCACTTACACCAGTAAAAACTGGTACATGCTATTATTGATTTTAATATTTTTACATTATAATGAAGTAATAGTTAAAATACTTTAAAGTAACCCCTAATATTCTTGTTTTGTTAGTTTATGTAATTCATTATTTTTTAAAGTTTCATGGAAAAAAATCCTTGCTTTTATTGTGATGATATAAAAATAGCTTTTTAGAGATTTGATGTAACTAGTTTTTAATTACAGGGGTCACTGTCTGTTGTTTTCAAAAGGAGTATGGCAAGAAGAAGACGGCCAACTGCTGGTTTCATGGGCTCCCCAAGCATACTGCAATTATGTTATTACTATTGGAGTGCTCATGTTCATAGTATGTCTTGTGCAAATTTACAGGTAACTTGTTTATACTATTATAATACATTTGAATTATAATAAAATTAAAAGTTTCATCTCATCAGCTATCAGATCAGCATTGTGTGTACGGTCAATTGCTACTTAAAGTTTAACATAATATAAATTTAATATAGATAATAAACAAATGTTTTTTTTTTTATTATTTGCAGTATATTTGGACTTATACATTTTTTACTAAATATGTGTCATTATTTTATTTTACAGACTTTCTATATTTATGTACAAAGGGCAGGATAGTTCTTTCCTATCCGCATTTATAGAGGCAGTAGCATGCATGTCCCTTTGCGGTCTAGCTGTGTCTGCTGCCTGCTTAGTAACTCTGGGCTTTATGACTTGGTGTCAGATTATTGTGGAAAGGTTTCCAAGGTCAGTAGATGACACTTGTGCTTTTATTTTGGTATACATTGGGATTCTGATTACAGAAACAAGAAATTTATATGGTCAACAACTTTACGTGTATTTATTGAAAATATTCAAACCTTATTTTTGTCTTGATTTATAAAATATGGTTATTACTTTAAAAACATTATTTGAATAGAATTTTTTATGAGAAGTAATCTCTGTAGAATAGAAAAAAAAATTGCTGTTGAGCTATATTTTTTATGTTTTTCTTTTATATATTCTGGTATTATGGCCAACATTTTGTCCTAATTGTACAAATGAAGCTTAAATGAAAATGCTTTTATTTCTGTAGTTAAATAATAATATCTAAAAATTTCCTTTTAGCTGTGAAGATGCTGCTGGTCAAGACATTGACAAAAAGGATAAAATATCTACTAATGGTTTTTACATTGAGATGGGCACCGCTCAGGTAAGTTCATAATTTTGAATTTAAAAAAATTTCTACATATAACAACTATGTTTTCAATGTTCCATAAATGTTCCTACTGCTCGAACTAAAGTGCTGACCTTTCTTACAAGGATGGAGTCAAGGCATTTCATTTATCTTCTATTCTGATTAAGAAAGAATTAGCATAAGTCATATGTCTGTACAATGTTGTTTAACTTCTTCAGAAACTCAAGCTCAGCGAGGATTTCCTTTTGCAAAGTCTCTTTGAGACATACAACTGTCTTACAAACTTATCTATTACGGTATTATGGTTTCATCTTAACTTCACTCTATGTATTTTAGTAACTTAAAATTTTTTATCAGTTTGGCGCGTGGGGTGCATTCGCAACATGGGTTGGTCTTGCAGTATTCTCCACTCTGAAGGTGTGCCGCTACCACCAGCTGCAGAATATCCAGGTCTCTATGTACAGGGAGAGGCAGCGTCTGGTTAATGAAAGTGGTTCGCCTAGCGCATTGGATGGAAGATCTACACCACCCATTGGCCAGTGAAAGACAATGTTAAGTTCGAAGGAATTAATGTAAGATACGGACCTCATACCAAAGTATCGGTCAATGTTGATTAGACATTCAGATGACATTCATTATAATAATCAATACTTTATTAATATTAACAAATGATTTGTACATCTATGTTAACTCTATTTATGATTATTAAGTGATTTTAAAAATTAATGTCAATTTGGTGGTTACAACCAGATTCAAAATTGTATGAAGATACTCCATTTTCATAAAATTTTTAATTACCATTAACTAGTGGACATTTTAAAGGATGACGAAAACAACTTTAAAATCATCTAAGTTCTGAATTGTCAAGCAAGAGACTCCGGTGCGTTTCGTAGATCTCAAGGCCCCTTCTAAAGTACTGAAAGAGACTACCTCCGAGTGTTTTAATGGGTGAAAGGAAATTTTACTGACTTCACTCTAGAAGTTTCCATCAATTTTAAATCTAGCGTATATCTTAATCCATAGCTCAAGCTCTATTATGATGCTCGTGACATTTTTTTTCTAATCTCAAGAAGTGAGAAATGCTTCGTCTATATTTATAATGTAAGCTATATTAAATGTAATTAAATAAATAATATAAACAACGACAGAGTTATACATTCTGTGAGTAATGTAGTAGAGTATGTTTAAAAAATACTAATTTTTATAAAAGCAACCTTGTTAACTTCATTGGGGGTTTGCATATACTTGTATTGTTTAGTTGTTTGTATTAAAAAAAACAATGCACATTTTCTGTTTAAATTTTTGTATTTGTGTAAGTTTTTCGTTTTAATTTAATCTTATTTTTTTTAAGTTAATATTGTGATATGCTGTACAAAACAGATCTATAAGTTTGAGCCGTTAATAAAACCTGAACTGATTGGTATACAATACATAAAGAGATTAATGATGTTATTTGTCTCTAATTATACTTTTGGCATTTATTTAAACAGATCTTGTAAAAGATATTGTTAGAGAGACATAAATTATTAAAAATAAAGAACAATGTAGCTTTAGACATTTGTTTTATTTAACTATTTACATTGTAATTTCTTTATCACATTAAATATTTTTTAATTAATCAGTCTTGGAGTATGTATTGTGTCATCATCAATATCAGGAGACGCCCACTGCTGAGCGTAGGTGCGAGAGCGTCAATCCATTGGTTATCACACCATGTGAAATTGAGGTTGTGTTAGTTTATCTCAGATATAAAAATAAAGAACTGTCTCGTGTATTGTCGTTTCATTATTTTTTATTGGATTGAGTCGCAGATATTTTTGTGCAATGTTTCTTCATCATGTGCACCCTTAGATATCTCAGCTGCGCGAACTTCAAATGGCACTCGTCGCATGCGTGGCTGCCGGCGGAGTGCGTACGCGCATGTCGCAGCAGGTCGCAGCGCACGTTAAAGCCACGCCCACAGGTCGCGCACACGTGGGACCGCTCCGCCGCGTGCCGTTTCACGTGACGCAGCAAGTGTGTGCGCCACCTGAACGACCGGCTGCACTGGTCGCAGGACCAGCTCCTCACATCCGTGTGACTTTGCTCGTGGATGTACAGGCTGGCTTTCGATTTGAATCGCTTTTCGCACTCCTTGCATTCCAAGCGGCGCTCCGTGTCGTGAACGCACGCGTGTTGTGCCAGTGTGCTCTTGTTTCGGAATTTCTTCCCGCAGACGTCGCACTCGTATTCTTTACTTTGTTGGTGAGAATTTTTCAAGTGGTAGAAGTAGCTGGACGCTGCCGTGTAGACCTTCGAGCAAATTGGACATGTGCGTTGTTTTTTATGTTTCTTTTCAGTTTTTTTCGGAGGTTTCGAGGTAGGAGTCGGACTTGTAGACGATCGTTGTGAGTCGCAGCTTTTTGTACACATGTCTACATTTTCATTGTGATCGTCGACTATGGGTGACGAGCAGGGCTCATTATCATCTCGCTTGCTCTCCTGTGAGTCTTCAATCGCTTCGAAAACTGATTCCGGTAGTCGTCCAAAATACTCTACATCGCTGTGGTCTGAAAAATCGTTTTCAACCGTTTCTTTGCTTTCAGAACTGTCTCTCAAACAGTTTTTTACAGTTTTCTTCAACTCCTCTTCATTCTTTGATAGTTTTTGTTTCATACTCATCCCGTGGTCTTTTGTATCTTTGCTACTCTTTCGTTTCCCGAGTTTCTTTGTCCTCTTCCCAGTTTGTTTGTCGCCGTCGGTTGCAACGTACTGAACCGCATGCATTGACATGTGAATAATGAAATCTTTTCTGTCTAAATACGCATCGCATTCTTTGCAGTGAAAAACTAGTTCTGAATGTGTGGTGACAAGATGGTTTGTGTACATATCACGGAGTTGTTTCACACCGCAATATCGGCAGAGTTTACTAAGTTCCCTCGTTTCGTTGGAGTTATCGACAATTTGTGGGGATACATTCGACTGGACCACAAATTCCGTTGGATTCTCGAATCTGCAACAAATTGGGTCCGTCAGCTAAATACGACGTGGCATTATCTTCTTGCTTTAATGAAATTTGGTGCGTTTTTATGTGGCCGGTGAGTTGACTTCGAAGACGAAAGGACTTGCTGCACCAGCACACGAATGCCTTCTCTCCGGTGTGGACGGTCACATGAGCTTTTAGTTCTGAACGACGTTTGAATTTAGCACCACATTGCATGCAATCGAACTTGCATTCTCCTTCGTGGACTTTCCGATGCATCCGTAAGGCGGCACCAGATTTCGATGCTTTCCCGCAAATATCGCAGACATAGTTCCGGCTTTCCGAATGAGATTTTACGTGGTCTTGTAGGTGGCTGCTCCTTGTGAATGTTTTGTTGCACATGTGACAGTAAAATGGGCGTTGTTTTGCGTGCAAGGCTTTTGTATGCCTCACCAAGTTTCCACTGTCGTTGAAGGCGAGCCCGCAGGTGTGACAACTGTATCTTTTCTCGCCGAGATGTGCACGCGCATGACGTTTGTACGAGCGGAGCGATATGTTTTTCTTACATATACCACATTGCGCGTACTTTTTACCATCCTCGTCTATTACTGTTAGCGGTTTCTTTATACTCCCGAATGTTTCTTGTGTTGAGTTGTTTACGAAATCAGTCGATTCTACTTTCACTTCTACCTGCGTTTCATTTAGAGTGATACTGAAAAATTAATTTTGTTAATCTTTTAATCACTGGAATAATATAAAGGATATCTTGATAAAATACAGTTCAATTAAATTTCAATTCTGTACTACTCTAAACTTAAAAGTCGTAGCGGTCACTAGTACTGTGCTACTTGATTGAAAACTAAGTTGTTTACGATCTCCCTGGACGGTTCACTTTGGTGTACTCTCTTGTAATGATGCTTCAGCGCCCTCCTTTGTCGAAACGCAGCATTACAGATGATACAACTGTGCGGTTTCGGATCAGTGTGGATCAGTGCGTGGCTGTAGAGGTCGTGCTTTTGACGGAAGCCTTTACCGCATTGTGTACACACGTGCGGCCTTTCGCCGGTATGCTTTAATCTGTGCCTCGTTAGACCCAACCGCAGTCGGAACTTGGCGCCGCATTCTGCGCACTGGAAGGGGAACTGTTCGCTGTGCGTTTTCAGATGTACGTGCAGGGAGCCGCTCTGCGTGAACCGCTTGCCACATTGTGAGCAAACATACGGACGCTCGCCGGTATGGATGCGTAGATGCTGCTTCAGGTTCTGCGTGTTCGCAAAGTTTTTCGGGCAGAAGCTGCACGAGTGTCGGCGCAGGCGCTGGTGCGTTTCCGTTAAGTGCCTCTGTAAACCGTTCGGTGCCCTGAACTGCTTGCCGCATATGTGACACACGCACGGTCGCTCGCCAGTGTGGATCCGTTTGTGAAAGATGTAGGTGTGCGCGGAGCTCAGATTCTTATCGCATATTTTGCAAGTAAAAAACACCTTCCCGTTGATCTTTGTCTGAACTTCGTTTAATTCTAATCTTGTCTCTTCGTCCATTCTGTCTTTACGCATGTTACGTTCAGTCAAGTCATCGAATTTGCTCACATCCTCATTGCCATCTTCACTTCTGTTATCTTCTAATATCTCTTCGGAATCACTAGAGTCCGTGAACTCTAGACTCTTATCCCGTTTATGCTCCGTAACAAAATGATTTCGGAAATTAACGAGGGCTTGATAGAAGTTATTGTAAAAATCGGTTGACTTTTTAGACGCTAAATTAGCCAGTGGCTGGTCATCATCGGCAGATTCGTCGTCGAGGTCAACACTCGCAACTGGGGACGCAGTATCTAGTCTATATGAATCTGTTATAACTTTGTTATCGTGTATTTCCGCTACGTTCGTGTGGTACATACCCAAGCTGGCGTAACTGAGTGCCCATCTGTAACAAAGAACCCAGTTAATTTACTTCTTCCTCCTGTGCGTTTTTAAATGGTAGTTGAGGTGTGTGCTTTTCCTGAACTTTTTTGAACATATTTTACATTCGTATTTTCGAATGTCGAAATGGATTTCGATGTGACGGTCAAGCGTGTTCTTCGCGCGATAAGATTTCTGGCAATAGGTGCACGTGTACGGCTTGTCTCCGGTGTGTATCCTGTTATGAACATCGCGTGCAATACGCGAGGGGAAGGCTTCCCCACAGTGTGAACAAATAAAGCTTAGTATGCCCTCATGGGTAACTCTTTGATGATTTCTCAAACTCGCTTGACTCTTGTAACTTTTACTACACTGATCGCACGAGAACTTCTCTGCAGCATTTTTATGGCTTCTCAAATGAACGAGCATGTTGTATTGTTTGAGAAAGTTTTGTTACATTCGGGACATACAGCCGGTATGTATTTTTGGCATTTATCACCTTTCTGTAATCTTTCTTCTGTGTGTTTTATGTAAGATTCCTCTCTTACATGTGTTTTAGAAATGTGTTCCTGGAGATCATCTGCATTATTAGCATTGAATCCACAACTTTGACAAGTATTTGTTATACTTATGGCATTATGATTTTGTAGATGAACTACCAAGGACTTGGTATTGTAATAAGTAGTGTTGCAGCAAATAACACCATTTCCGATGCAGATATCGACATGCTGATTCAAATGGCAAGTGAGACGGGTGATAGAAGAAAATGCACTCTCACAAAAGGGACATTGTATTCGTTGTAGTTTAACTGCGGACATTTCTTTGTCTTGCTCGTTATCAGTAAATTGTTCATCATTGGCCAACACTTCTATAACAGATATATTATCTCTCATAAATGCTTCTATTGAAGTTTTATGTTGGAATTCATGGTTGTGTTGCAAGTGTAGATGTTCCATAAAGCTTTCCATTGAAGAAAATGGCATCAGATTGCTACATTTTTCGCAATGAAACTCTAAACTAGAATTCTCCGATTCTATATCTGATATATGGAAAAATTTTGCCAATAGATCCTTAACATTTGTAACGAAATTTGCAGGTTTTAATCTGAAATAGTACACATGAAACTGTTTTTCTTGAATTACATATAACAGAAGGGCTGTATTTAACATGTACTTACTTTTCTTTGGTTTCTGTGTCCAAGTTTTTATCTTCATTGTTAGATGCTTCTTCCTTCTGAAAAAAAGGTTGTATCCTATGAAAACAGTAGATAATTTATATACAGTTATCAGTGGTTTGTTCTGTTTTATTTACTGTACCTAGTTCAGTCAGTAGACACACGCACAACTAACTGGTGACAACTCTCCATTGTTACATAGCAACTCCTATTTTTGTCATTAAGCAGAAATGTGCAAATTTAACTATATTCTAGTTTATAGGGTGAAGTAGCTAGTGAAATTACTAATGAGGACACTTACTATAAGGTGAAAATTCATCTCAAAGCTTATTCATGAAAACTGGAATATCTCTAATGTCAATGAACTTATTTATCAAGATACGTATAATTGAAATTACATACTGCAAGTATAACAGCTAACCGGGTTTTCAGTGCATTGTCAGCCTGGACACAGCATTGTACAAGTTCGTGCCATGCTAGAAGTGTGCTCGCACATTGGTAACATACTACTCTGGGTAAGACATCCTCTTCTGTTACCTATATTAATAAAATTATAATATATTGAAAGATAATTAGTTCATAAAAACATTGTATTTTAGCACTTCTTTCTACAAGATTCTAAAGCAAGGTAAACAATTGTGATGAATGAAATAAAATAAAGTAAAACCTAGTTTGTTACCTTTATAGGTAAATGTTTGTGTATCTTATCTGCTAAGTTATTCTGTAAACCTTCACCCATAAAGATTGGTATAACGAACTCCGTAATCGTAGCACAGGTGCGACAAACTTTAGTAAAGTCTTCAACATCTGTAAATAATATTTATCTGCACATGAAGTAAGTGATATAATGAATTAATTATGAAATAAGAATTAACAATCCTTGTACGTGCATAATAGACAAAGAATAATAATAATAATGCTTACTTTCGAGATTAACTTGGTTAGAAACTGATTCTGTTACTTTTTGATTCTCAATTGACGACTGATTTTCTGACGTATTTATTAAAAATATTTGCTCTGTCTCGTTGTTCATATTTACTTCAAGAACAATTCAAATACAGAATCCTCAACAAGTATTGTGTCAAATAAAGCTTTTCTTTATTGAAGTTTGAATATTACAGGATTTTCTTATAACTGCCTTTTCTTCATTTTAAAGTAATTTGCTTTTAAGTCAAGATTTATTTTAATAAGTTTAATAGCGTGAAATCTCTGTGTACAACTTAAAGCTCTACACTGAATTTGACTTTGACATAATTGATACAAATTTTTTTGTTACGTTTATTTTTTTAATGGGCCTAAACGAAGACTAAATCTTATACAGCCTCTCTGACGTTGCTAATCCATTATTTTTGTGTTTTTAGAAAGTAAAATAAAACTATAAAGGGCAAGATAGTTTTGTCTTAATATTGTGTGATTAACTCACAGACGTATAAAGGGAAGTAGACTTAACACGTCAATAATCTCTCCTTCTTCTAAAATAAATAAAATGAAATAAATTCGCAATCTAATAAAATAAATAAATATTTAACATAGTAACTTATATTTATTTTTATGACTTAAAATATTTGTCGCTTGAACACAGAATAATTATAATTTGTTGAGCGTTCCGGCTCTCGAGAGACAAAGGAAAATACAAGATAGGAGAAGTGAAGAGAAGAAAGAAATAATGAAACTTTGAATTATAATTTTATCATAATCAATAAATAAACAAATATGGTTTTTAACAGTAACTGTATTGCTTAACTGTAACCCCCTATAAAACAAAGTTATTTTTTTTTAAATAATTTTCTTACTTGTTGATGTAGAGAAGTGTTTATAATTTGAAATAAATAATTATTCTTTGAATAATGGATTTAATATTAAAGATGTTGTACTTTACAATTACAACAACGATAATGAAAATAACAAGTATAACTAACTTTTATAGTTTTAATTGCGTGTAGATTTTTTTATAATAGTAGCAGCTCGACCAACAGTCGCCACAACTGCTGGAGTCACCATCATTGTTTTAGCCTTATACGTGTGAATCACTTGCTGTAAATAAACAATTTAAATTTTTTTAACATTATTCAATTGTAAATATATAAAGTTTAAATCGCGTGTCAAAATAATTCCATAACACTTGTATACGTAGTTAATGATATTAATAATTACATATAAACCATTATGTTCGTCGAATATAATGATTGAAGCAAAAATATGTATCTGAGCTGTAATTATTTTAGAGACTCGTGTCGACTACAAGGACTTTTGCATTTCACGTATTGTAGATAAATATGTCTCAATTACGTACCAAAACAAGTTTAATGAGAAAAACTGCGAAGGTCAGAAACGATATAGTCATCAGAGCACTCTCAGAGGAAGGAAAATCTACGTGGCCATGGGTGTCTGTCCCTGAAGCTCTGCGGTGTCGTTGCTGTTCATCATTATCGTCCGGAAAAGCTGAATTTATGCGCTCTTCTAAAAGTTAAAGATATGGTCCCATAATTAAATTTTAAGGGTGATGTAAAATTTTCAAATTGAATTTCGCTAAAATCTTCTCTCGGAGAATTTGATAAATTTAAATTGTTGCACAACTGTAAAAAAGTAGTTACCTATATTTCCTAGTAATGCCTCCTTAAGACCTTCTAAATATCTGACTTTGCCGTTAAAACTTCTCTGGGCACTTTGGTTGATTGTTTGTGAAACTACTTTCAAAAGCTTTATTAATGTTTCCATTCCATTCAGTTTTGTCTTTTCTTTCTCTTTGCCTTTCGGCGTTTGTTCGCGTTTGACACCACCGTTGTTAAATTTGTTATTATTAAAAATTTTCTTATTATTGTTATCTGGTGTTGTTTGATGATCATCAATTATTTTCATTAATACTCCATCTATATCTTCTTCAAAGTTAATTTGTGTGGTCTTAAATCGATTTTCAGTGCCTAGATTCTTTATCAATTCTTTTTTATCCGTGTAGAAATTTTGTCTTGGGCTCAAAGTAACGGTTTCGTCGCTTTTAGAAGTATTTATGTAGCTTATTTGATGCGGGCGAATTTTCGTAGCCGGAGTTGTATGGTGCAGAACATGTCGGTGATTAACTCTTTCGATCAAAGCGTTCCCGGATTTCGATTGCGTGATTTTAGTATCGAGTCCATGTGTTTGCGTATTTATTTCGTGAAGACGAAATGTACTACTTTCAATTTTAACTGGGGATTCACTTCCACTTCCTTGTAAACGTTTGTTGCTAACGCCTGGTATTCTTTGAACATATCCTTTGCTCCACTGGTGTATCACGGTAGAATGATTATTGTACTTGGCAGTGGTTTGTTCGAGAAAATGTCTGTGATTTGATTCTTTTCTGTAGTTATTCTGTGATATTTCTACCCATTCAGCCGTGACCAGTAGGGGCAATATTAAATAAAATAACATGATAACTTCTCGACGTGACTGTTCACATGTTTTACTTAGTAATGGACTAAGATGTGCTACAGGTAACGATACAAACGAACTCGATCGGTACAGTTACTCCAGGGGTAAAAAAATCTGGTTAAGATGGTACAATTTTTTTTGTAAATTGGAAAACTCCTTCAAAAATTAAGTATACCTGGAAAACAACACCACTCTTACGAAACAGTTTATTTGGCCTTGAAATTGGCTTTAAAAGAGGTGCTAATACAAGAAAATACACATATGAGACAAAACTATAACTTATCAGTTACCAAGTCTCAGTATTATCTATTCGAGGTGATATTTGCATTAAAATCATAAAATTAAAAGAGAATTACCTGTGTTAAATAACAAGTCATTAACAACTTGATTACCGTAATGATTCAGTGCATTTTTGAAATAACAATTATTCATTTTTTTTTTCTATAAAAATTATCATAATTCAGAAGCACCACATAAAATAATTGAACAGAACAATACCTTGGTATAAAAATGTTATTTGACTATGTTTCTTGAATGCAAGCTTTGTCTCAATTACCCGCTCTATGCTCACGTTAGAATCGAGGCGTGAAGCTTTGTCACCGTAAAGACGTACTTTTATAGGTAACAGTAATCTATCTGGTACTTTAACGACGCTGTATATATTATATTTCATCGGCAGTAAGTAAAAAAATGTTATGGATAATAGTTTCTCTATCTGTAGCTCACATACTTTCAGCATTAGTGATCTTGTAAAAAAAATCAGTTGAAAATTAGTTTTGGTTTTATCTTTCCACTATTTTGATCTCTTTCTTTGTCTTCGCGAAAAACTGTTTACTCTCTTCTAAACGTTGCAATTTTAAGAATTTATCATTTCAGATATTAAACTTAATTTCAAAATATTTTTGGAACATGTCACTTTTCCATTTAACTGACGAACTAGCAATCGTTTACTTTTACACCTTTTGTATTGGCTTCTTTATAAAAATCATACAAGTCTAACATTTAGTTCTCTGTGAGGGTAATTCGATAAGAAAATGAAACAAGACACGCATTTTAATATTCGTATAATTATTTGCGGATACATCCATCATGTAAAATTAGTATTTTAACCTATAACATCAACATGGACCTAAATCATAGAACAATTGATTCAGTAGCATAGTTTTTTATTAGACTTAACATCTCTACATGGAAACTGTGCTTCATTATAAACCCTTTAAAATGAACGCAGTAGAGTTATTGATGAGTTTTTTTTTAAATATTTTTCATAATTAAACATATAGTTTGAATTTGATATCTATCGAGGATAATTGTTATATTTTAAGTTAGAGATTAAAGGAAGTAACTTAAGAGATAACATGAATATTGGAAATAATTTTCTAATTGACCTAAATGACTTGTTTAAATAACCATAATGCAGTAATAAAATACAGTAAAGCACGATTGTTGATAAGATGTCACAGGTGTAATTCTAATTCTATTACCTTTTTTAGCTTTGTTAAACATTGAGTAAATGCAATGTCTATGAGCGGAATAGAAAGTAAAATATTCTAGCAAGGTTTTACAACATGTGAGTCATATAGTTTAGAGAATCGAAAATCTTTCGTGTCATAATGATAATGAAACATTAAGTCCGATACATTGCGTTAAAATAACAATTGTTCTATAATTCAAATCATAAAGGAACTGTGTATCGTAGTTAATCGTTAAGATTCAATTTCAAGTTTTATGGCAATTCGGTAAAATACAATACCATATTAAAGTGGCAAGAGTGTTATGAACAGAGTTAATCTTTGTAGAAGTAACAGGGTTTCCAGATGATTTTTTTTATTAGATATGGTTTTAGAAATACTGGTAATGTATTGCTAATTAAAATATAAATGCAAGAGGAGTAATAATAATTTTAACATTACATGTTGAAATTGTGGTTTATCGAAAGGAAGTGTAGTAATGTAAATATACTTCGTTTCTGTTGTTTCGAAAATTATATGTAACTTTTAAAGTACTTCCAATATATATAACTATTACTGTTTCAGTGAATGATTAACTTTATAATAGATATTTTGTCAAAAACGGCATGACAGGAAGCTCGCATTTACAAAAAAAATGGAGATCTTGTGCTGTATACAGTAACCATCTTTTCAAACAGTTGAACATTCAAAAACATAAATTGATGAATGCATGAAACGTAGTGTAACCCATGCGCAATAAGTACTTTTTGATACACAGTTCCCAAATAGAATAACGATTTAAATTCCTCATACAAATACAAAAAAAATATACATAAAATTTATTATTCGATATATATAACAACATTATGCAATGTCACAAAACTACAACAACAACTATTTTTAACGTTAAATACAATCTCATTAATATGCTGTGGCTAAAATGCTTATATTATCTATGATTACATTGTGGTTGGTCCGAACATTTATACTCTACAATTTGTTGAAGACGGAAAGAAAAGTTGTCGAGAGTTCATGGCTATATGGACTTTAGTCAGTTGCCCTTCTAACAGGAAAAAAGAGAGGAATACTTATAAATGCTATTAACATTTGTTTGAGATGATTCGTATTTACTTACATAGACATTAATAGAGGTTAAATCTTTTAGTACACAGTTTAAGATTATTGATTAACGCTAAAATTACTACTGCATTGTAGGCGTAATATTGTTAATAAAAACATTGAAGAGAAAAATTCTACTATAAACTTTGTGCATAAATGAGTATGTCTAATGTAAACAATAATTTATTTAGCTGCACACAAGTAAAAAAATTAAAAAATATTTTGAATAAGTTTAGAGATCACAGTTTATGGAAGGTTGCATTGCAAAAATATCATTAAATACATAAATGATAGGTAAACAAAATCACAGCTGCGAATTTGTGATAGTTGAGGAAAGAATTTTATAAAACTCAAACTGTGTAGGTTATTATCGATATTATGGTACTTTTAATTATATTCTTATATTTTATTATCTAAGGTCTACATGTTTATTGTACGGAGTAGTAATATCATAAGTCTTGATATCAGGACCGGATAAGGAGGCAAAGGTTTAAAGTTCACTCGTAGTAAACCTTTTTAAAATAAATAAATAAATGTTGAAAGGTAACTTTTGAATAGTTGATATTTTTTGTCTTGTTTTGTTACATATTCAGCAAAAAATGTATTTTTTTTCTTTTTAAGATAAATTTCTTGAGTAGTTGCATTTTTTATTTTTTGTTTTGTTTTAAAATTTGTTTATCAGCCACTTGAGTAACTTTATCCGGCCCTGATTGTCAATACAAATGATAGGTTATTTTTTAAATGCATTAAATGTCTTGCTATAAAAAAAATATAGAAAATTTATATGTTGGCACTATTGATTACATTAAATCTCTGTAAATATATCGGCTAACACTATTCTAATCGTATAAAACGTATTAGTAACAAAATAACGATTTTTGTCGTATTTATAATCTATACTTTATATTTATTACTTCTTATTTATAATAGAGGCCTTATAGAAGAATATTTGTGATGACTACGGATTAGATTTAGTAAAGTGTTTATATATCTGAATTAATATTAAACATTAAAGACTTAGCTTTTGTTATTAGAAACCGGAGTAATTTCAATTCTATACTGATTGTTTATGAATTTGGCGGAAGGTAGATACCACCACTTTAGCGCTTATTTCTGGCGTCAAACTGTTATGCGCATATAATATTGTGTTTAAAGAGTGCTGTAGCTAGTGAAATCACTGAGGGTTTCGGGTAAAAAAAATCTACTCTATTGTACACTTGACTATAATAGGTTTTACCAAATGATTAGTTAATGTTAATAAATATTTGACGATTCTAGATAACATTTTAGCTTTAAGATTCATCATTATGCAGTAGGCAAGATAAAAACTTAATCGGAAAGTTAAAAATGATCTACTTACATATAAATTATTCTTACATATTTGCGTCATGGTGTTTTCCGAACGTCAATGGTTTTACGATTATACGTAATTACTGCAATTGTATATACAAAACCATTATACATTTAATAGAATTTGGAATCGTTTAATTTACGTATTTTGAAAAAAATCTTTAATTGGCACATCTTAAAATCTTTAGTCGGTTATAAGTTTAGTTTCGTCCATTTGGTATGATGAGAACTGGATTATAAATATAATTGGAGTAATCACGTAAATTTATTTTTATTAAAAGTAAACGCATATTTATCGAGTACGGTATACACGTATATAAGTATACATCAATTTTTACCGACATTTAAAACCATGATATGCGGTATTGTTTGTTAACTTCGAGTAAATTTTAGCTCTTTAAACATATTACGTTGGCATCGTTCCATTAGAAATATGATATTAAAAAGTCCCACTGCTGGACTCGGGACTTCTCCCCACAAGAGACATTTTTAACTCTCTCATTAATTCACCTATCTAGTCTAATTAGGCCGACCTAACAAGAGTTTTTGTCTCGACTACCTAACCTATTTAATTAGCCTACAGTTAGCTCGAAATAGAAATATTAGGAAGAAAGATCTTAAACATATATTTTTTTTATTGTTATTAGTTTGATATAAATAGATTAAGCAGAAGAAGTTTTTTTTAGCAACAATAGAATTTTGACAGGCATAAAGATTAAGTATAAGCTGGTAATGATTTTCTTATTAAGAATGTTTACAATAGTAAACACAATTTCGAAAACTGTTTATTCGTTTACTTTCGAGTTTAAAGTATCCAATCTATCCATTATGCAGCGGTTGATTCGCTTGCCTTACAACACGAAAGTCTCCGGTTCTGTTCCGGACCTCGTAAATGAACAAATTTAGATAGCGATAGAGATTTTTTAAACTCGCCTGACTATCTATCTAAACTTCAGTGTCAAATAATTGCCACTGCATAATCATTGTTGTCTTCTGGCTGTCAGCATATTATCGCCAGAGTGCTCTGGTTTAGCACATTTTACCATCCCAGGCTATATTGTCATTCAACGCCCAATGTCGATAAAGTTATAGTTTCTACACTCTATACAAACATAAATAAACGTAACAACTGATTATAAAAGCTTAGTTAAAAAAACATACGGTCATGGTACTTCGACGCCATGAACTATGTTACTAGATTTAAAAAAAAATTATCGATAAATAAATAGATATTTATCGATAAAAAGAAGCGGTTACGTTATCTAAACGTTTAGTAGATGATTGCAATATTCATTTAATAACGTATATATAGACGAATGATATGAATAGAGTACATTATTAATATTTATATGTTAGGCGAATCGCGTGAAAAGTAATAACACAAATGTCGGGAGATATGCAAAGTGTATTGCTTCAAGAGTTTAGTACCGAGGCCGTTTATACCCACCAATAGACAATCGGTTTGTCTCATCATACAGTTTATACACATCACAGACAATAAAACATCGAAATATAAAAATAATAAAAACGATTTGTTCACGATTGTTAAGAATTAAAGTTGCCATCGCATTAATTAACTATATAAACTCTACTAAAGATTCATTTATTATAAATATATTTATTCCTTAAAACAATAACAATTATTCTATTATTAATCGTGTATAACTGTTACTACGTATTCGGGAATGCAAAACATTAGTAAAAATATACGTATATAAACAATAAAAAACACACACAATTGTCCATATACGTTTCATAAATTTGTACCTCATTGATAAGAAAATTTCAGGATCAAAGTTATTCTTCTTTGAAACAATTCAGTTCCATAATTTTTTTCTTGTCAGATGAGGTACAGAGAGAATTATTTCTTATTAAGTACATTAAAAATATTTAATATTTTTTTCTAAAATATATAAAATATAATATAATAACTTTTGTGGTGATTGCTAACACGTTTGTTGTGATAAGCCCTGCCTACACTAAGAGTCATAAGATAATGTATATTATCTGTATTGGATATATGATAAGGTCGCTTGCAATCGAAAAAAATCGCACATAATTTATGCGCCGTGTATATAGGCCCTTATTGTTCCGTCACGTGTCATAAGAGAACAAAAATAAAAATCTAAAATCAAATAGATTCATCTAGAAAATGCTGGAATTTTATTAGACATATCTCTCTTAATTATGATAATAAAATTATTGTTACGATATGTGTTAGAGCGCAGTTATAAATATAATATATTGTTTAATACATTAATCTATAAAAATAAATCATATAAAATGTATGTTAAGTCAGCCATTTTCATGCGGGTTTTATAAATTTCTGTTATTTAGGCATGAGAATCATAATTTCGCAAAATTAGCTTAATTTCATAAATAACTTACTGAATAGTACTTGTCTGCAGAAACGTAAGCTGGTTTACTTGTTGATATATTAATATATTCTAAATAAATTTGTTGAACCTGGCAATAATGAATGGTACTAAATTATGAGCATAAACAACGCTTTTCACGATCTACCGCCACAGTTTTATCTTGACTAAGATGAATTTCAAATTGCGTTTCACCATTTTGGATTTGGTTGTCGCTTCCGGAGTCCGGCTGGTGCTGAAATTATTAAAATATTAATTAAACGATACTTCTGTAACAAGTTTTGAGTTATCATCTTCATTAATATCCCTTATGACTAATGTGTAAACATCCAATTAAAGCATCAGTGGGATCTGTAGATCTTGAAACAGGGTTGTTTTACTGGTGGTAGGTCTCTGTTGCCGGAGACCGTCTGGATGGGTACCACCGCAGGTCCTTTTTCAACCGCCAAATAGTAGTGTGCAAACATTACTGTGTTCCGGTTTGAAGGGCGCGGAAGCTAGTGTAATTACTGGGGTAACGAGACTTAACACCTTATGTCTCAAGGCGACGAGAGCAATGTGGTGCAGTGTATACCATCTTTACTAGCACCACGTTATGGGCAAGCGTATCACTTACCATCAGGTGAACGTCTTGCTCGTCTCCTCCCATAGTAGTATAAATAAAAAAAGACCACCTAAGGTATTTACATTGGTAAAAATCGATACTCTTGACTTCCTCCAGATCTATGGTATCTGTGGATGATTTTTTTCAAAAATAAAATAAAAATAGGGCATCTAATCTTGAGGCCACGAAAGAAATGCAATGCTATGAAAATTTTCTTAACCGCTACTGAGTATTATAGTATACATAGTCGTTTATAGAATACCGTGTCGGCGGCGGGTCGTTTGCGGCGCTGTAGTGCGATGCGGTGTGGTGCGAGGCGCGGGGCGCAGCGGCGGGTGCAGGCGCGCGCGGGCGGCGGGGTCACTGCCAGCGCGCGTCGTCGCTCGGGTGCGTGAGGTAGCGCGCACCGACGCGACTCTCGAGCGCGCGCAGGTCATGCCACGCCTCGCGAGTCTGCAACCACTCGTGCGCCGCGCACTTGTCTACCGACAGCCGCTTGCGCTGCTTCACTTGCAGCAGGTTGTTGATCAGGTCGATAGCTGCGCAGAAGGACCGTAGTTAATGAAATTTATAAATTAAATAAACGTCTCCCAAATTGTTTCAATTACAGGGATCCGTTATAAAAGTAAAATTAAAACCACATATCGCTAGCTACTTGCGGATTGATGCATGTCAATTGTCCGTAAAGATATCTGTTTACTAACGATGTTTTTCTTCATCGAAAAGTCAAATTCAGTGTGAATCAAATCGCTAGTTTGGATGGTAAAATCTGCACCACGTTGTGCTAGCACGCCCTTTATATATCAACACAGTAATATTTGTACACTGCTGTATGGCGGCAGAAATTGACGCTGCGGAGGTATCTATTTAGACGGTCTTCAGCAACAAGGACTTATTACCAATTATCAGTTATGTAATAAGAATTTAACGTAATGATGGAATTATAATAAAGCATTTGTCAAGGAGCGTACCTTCGGCGGAAATCTCCCGCCAGGGCGTAGGTGGGTACATGAAGGCGGCGTTTTGTATCTGCTCGTTGATGTCCTCGTCCTCGTTAAACGGAAACGTGCCCGATAGGGATACATACACGATAACGCCAACTGACCACATATCCAGTGAACGGTTGTAGCCCTTGTTGCGCAGCACTTCCGGAGCTGTGGTAAATCGTATACTTCATAAATTGTTCATAATAGAAGAAAACATTTGCATTTTTCTTTAACTAACACTATGTCTAGATATAACACTAGATCTTACGAAATCGTTTGGATAGCAATCACTGTCGTATTGTAAATCTGCCGCTATAACCGCAGTTCTGTGTATCGATTGTCAATATATGAGAGGCAGAACTCACCATCCACTGTCACACTGTTACTTAACTTTATATTAAATTGAAGTCAAGTGTTAGTCCATTGTAGATAAAAAAAAAAAACTTTCTTAATTGTTCTTTTCAGTACAATGTGCGATATCTACTGTCTATAATAATAAACAATTAACGGTTAAAAGGGATTGTAAGATTCCAATGCAAATCCAAAATAAAGAAAATATGAGTATGAGTTTGTGTTTAAGTAAAGCCGTTACCGAGGTAAGCGGGTGTCCCGACCACGGAGCGGCGGAATGATTTCTCGCCAATGATCCTTGCGAAGCCGAAGTCGCATAGCTTCACCTGCGGAAACTCGTCGTCCGAAGACAGAAGCACGTTCTCCGGCTTCAAGTCGCAGTGCACTATGTTTTTCTCGTGGAGATGCTTCAAGGCAACCAGGATCTGTACCAGATGTACATATACTATATTTATATTTGTACTATTACTTTATTTTATATATTTCCTATCAACTTTTGTGGAATCTTTAGAAACCCCAGAAGAGAAATCTTTTTACACAAAAGAAATTTAAATCTCTCAGTGCTTCTGTCCGCAAACAAGCACAGCGACACTTGTGTACCTCTTAAACAATAGTGTGCAAACATTACTGTGTTCCGCTGATACTCTACCCACCTGTGCCACGAGGAACTTGGTGGTCCTTTCGGGGAGCCGGCCCTTCTCGTGGGACAGAATCATTTCTAGCATATCGCCCTTCAGTTTTTCCATCACAACGAATATCCTTTCCGGTGTCTCGAACATCCGCTCGAGGTTCACCACGCCGGGGTGCGATAGGTTCTGCAGGATAGCGACCTCGTTCTTCAATTGTGCTTCTTGCTTCGTCGGGAAGCGGAGCTTGTCTATGACCTGTAAGTAGTTTTGTCATGAAAATCATTAACGGAATTATTAAAATCAATACAATTGAACTGTTTACGTGAGTTAAGAGTAGGAAGCTATTCTAAATGATTACTTAATTATTAGCCCGCAGTCCACAGATGTGCATAGGCGTCTTTTTTGGTGTGAAACTTAGCTTATGCTTTAACTTTTGTTGTCTATATCCGGACAGACTTAATAATAATCGGTATTTTTTATTTAAAAAGGAATTAGAAAAAATATGCACTAAGAACAGCCGTCAGCATATCTATCTCTCTCGATTTTCGTAACCTTGATGGCGACTGGACGCTGGGTACGCCGGTGCAAACCGCCGTACACGATGCCGAACTGCCCGGAGCCGAGCACCTCATCCGGGTAGATCTGGTACAGCTGCGCCATCTCTGCAGCCCGCCCTGTGCGTCCTCCGCTCGCGCCTTCACCACCCTCTGCTTCCGCGCCACCTTCGCCCTCCTCTGCTACAGTAACATTATACAAATTATGATTGTACAGAGCTTACAAATGATCGTGTTACGAAAGACTGCGGTTTCTTAACACAAATGTATTAAAAAATGTTATTGGTGTTTAATCTCTATTGCTAGTTCTCTCTTAGTAAAAACCACCGTAGCTCATATTTTTGCCGCCAAACATTACAGTATTACGGTTTGAAGGATGCTGTAGCTAGTTAAATTACAAGGGTAACGAGGCATCATCTTATCGCACAAGGCGACGATCACAATGTGTTGCACTGTATATCTTCCAACGTCCCGTTCGTATCGGTGCGTCATCGAATAATAAGAGATCCTTGTTTTAGTTGATAAAAGTAATATTAGCTATAATAAAATTTACTCGTAATAGGTAATATAGGTACATGTAGTAATGTTACGTACCAGAGCGATGGGTGACTGGCATCAACGCCTGTCTCACAGCCGTTTCCCACGAGCGCGCCAGGTATGCGCCTACGCCGGATTGCGCAGGCGGCACCGCACCTCCTCCAGCGCCGCTCACCCCCGCGCCTCCCCGCCACGCCGGGTCCACACCTATCATGTAGTCTACGTTCGCTGTTCGAAGCTCGAAGCAGTGCATCACGTCTATAGATAAAAACATAACAGGCATTAGTATAACAACAACTTTCTTTATTACGAAACAATACTAAAAAAGATGATGAAAATCTTTGTGTTAAGTATAATATAAAAGTTATAATTTTAATGTACCCTCCGGAAAAACCTTAAAATTAAAATACTAAAACTGTAAATTTTTTGTGTCAAAATTTCAGAAATACATGTTCTCTAGCAAGAACCTTAATCAAAACATGTTTAACGATTGGTTAGTTGCCATGCCTTAGGCAGAGGTAGATAGACGCGTTATACTTAAACGCCCAGATTACAAAAAAAATCTATTTTTATCATTTAAATATTTGTGTCAAGCAAGTTATTTTTTTTTTTCAATATTATTGTCTGTTACAATGAACAAATAACGGCACAAAGTTTCACCGGAGTGTGGCTGTCTAGCCGTGTCCACTGTAAGGATCTCGTTCAGAGGGATTTCCTTGTAGTACTTGGTGCCCTGCTCCGACGTGAAAAGGGTTATCGATTTGCTGTCTAGCCGCCAGTAGTGCCTTTTGATCTGAAAACACACACGATGGTCGAACGTAAATCATATAACTGTTCACGACAATAAGTTAGAATGTTCACACAACAGATTGAGATTGTCGTTGTGTGACAAAAATAGTGATTATCATCATTAGCCGATGGTTGTCTTTTGCTGGACCTCTTTCAAAGATTTCCACACTAATCAGTCCCGCGCTGTTCGCATTCAAAGAGGAGAAAAAAAGAGGCATGACATTTTTCCATGGCGTATAAGTTGTGTTTTCAATAATTTTAACTGCTTACAGTTTTATCTTTGTTAGTGAAGTGCACCATCCAACCCTCCTTCAGACATTGCCCCTCCCTCTTCTTGGTGTGCTTGACGGACTGTACGATGCGCATGAGTGGTATGTTCGCGCTGGGCGATGACGAGGAGCTGGAACAGTCAAAGCATCAGCTCCACCTGTGAGTGCATGTTTGTACGGCGCGGTGTACTGTGCGGTGGAGTGCTGGTGTATGGTTGTGTTTCTTTTAACCGACGACAAGAAAGCAGGTCCACAACACAACGCTAATATTTTCCACTAAATTTGAAAACCAATCTCTGAAGGTGAGAAAATAGAGAATATTGGCTAACCATTCCCATTTTTCCCTCTTTTTAATGTAATATATAATCTATTAAACTAATATAACATTAAATGCTAACTTTTATATATTGTCCCTTTTTTATTAAAAAGACATTAATTAATTTGCTTTTATGGATATCCATAAAGAGTTTCAACTAACTGACAAATTTATGAACCTGTACAGATTTACGCCATAAGGATGAGAATAGGGTTACTAACGAGAAAATCTCGAGCAAAACCAATAGCAACACCACCACCACCGCAACTACCAGCGCACAGCAAGGTCAAGCGCCAGACATCACCTGCTAGGTCTGCTGGCCGAGCGATCTGGTAGAACATCACGCTGCGGCTCCTCGGCGTCTTCCGCCTGCCTTCGAAGCTGCACCTTGGACAAAGTCAACATTATTATGTCGTGACCTAGACTTAATGATTTGATATAAACTTAGTATATCGTTAGCTGTAGTGTACTCTAACGAGATAAAGTTCATAGCAAAGCCCCAAAAAGGCTCTGGCATATGCCTTTAAGAATCTCTGTCGGCTAATGTGAGAGAACAGTAATATCGCTGTTGGATTAAAAATTATCCAGATGTTTTGTTATCTCCTTGGCTTAATTGATTGAACAGTTTGTCATGACGACATTTAAACTCGTTTCCTCGACTCGTTACTAGATGGCGCTAAGTATTATACTAAACGATTACTAACTATTTCAACACATCCTTTTATCATAAGCCGATACAAATTCACTGCTGGACAACTCCTTCAAATATCTCCATATTGATCGCTTCTCGTTATTATTTTAATAACTATGAAACATATTTTAGACGTACTTTTAAAAGAAACGTACAGACCGAATTAATTAGTGAATGTTCGAGACTGCCCTTCAGATACTGCTAGAACATATAAATATATTTAAAAACCAACTAGTGGTCAAACAGTTTTTGGAATATAGTAATAAATTAATTAAACATTCAAAACATTACTATTAAGGGAGTAAATAAATGTCTTCCTATAACTATTTAACTTCCCATAATCACCACATACTCATTCACACTGTCATAATTTTATTTTAAATTTGGCTAAAGATACCACATTGTGCCGACACTACGTGAAGTGGGAACAGGGTAGTGAGATGATGATGTTGTTTGATTATCTGGTAATAATTTGGCAGTATATAACCAGACAGTTTAAAGATTTTATCAATAGCTTTGATTAAGGTATTAATGTTTTTCGCAACGCACTACACTGTAATCCATTTCTCCCTCACACATGCACTTTAAAAAGGCATGTACGTTAACGCACCTCTGGGTCGGTGTCGTCAGTTCCACCGTCCGCTCCATCGTCAGACTCGTCGTCGGGTATGCGTGCGTTCTCCGACAGCTCCGAACCGGTACTGCTGTCTTGGTACTCGCCTGTAATCACATAAAACCAAAAACATTTTACAACACTTTCTGGGTTTTTATCGCCTAGGTAGTCCAGCACTGCTTCTATTTCTGCTGCCAAACAGCAGTGTGTAAACATTACTGCATTCAGTTTGAAGGGTTCTAAAATTATTGGAATACTAAGACTTAATATCTTATGTCTGAAAGTGATAAGCTTAATGTTAGTCTTTATCGTGCTAATTAGCACCACATCAGGCGTATCACGTTCAGGTAAACGTCTTGCTTGTCTCTTATCTACGGGAGTTTTTTCTTATTCTACAAAGCGACGAGATTAGCGAGAGGTTCACCTGATGGTAACTGAAAAGCTTACTCAAAACAAAGTGGCGTTAGTTAAGATGGTATACACTGCACAACATTGAGCTCGTCGCCTTGAAACATATAGTGTTGTCTCGTTACCCCAGTAATTCACTAGCTTAAAAGGTAAAAAAAAGTGTATGCTCAGTGATCACCTTGAATATTGAGCGTTTAATAATGTAATATAAGAATATCGTTCTACTAAAATTAAATGTAGATACTTGAATGAGCAATCTATTCATAGATTTCAAATGAATAATAATTTTCTATAAATTATAACGCAATTAAATTAATGAAATAAGTATGTCTAATAATGGTCTTGTAACATGTTTGCAAGGCACAGAACCAAGTGATTTTTAAGTTCCCATTTCATTTTGTTAGCAAATATACGTAACAGAATGCGCAGATGAAATTAAAAAAATATAATGGCGTCTGATGTTATTATCACAGGTTATAAAATTTTGATGATAATAATTCTAGCTCGCACACGAGTGATATTGTGAAAAATTACGAATAACATGTAATGCTGTGTTCCGGATGTGATCTTATGGGAGCTACAGAATTCAAAAGGGCGTTCGTCTCCATGCACGGCCTCGTGGTTACTTAATATCATGGGATATTGTTAGACCATTGTAAATGAAACAAAATTGCTAAAGCAAATTTCCGAAGAAGATCTTTGAGCCGGTGAGTATATGTGAACTAAAAGCTTTGACTGTGGTGATATGATGATAAAGCAAGGCATCCCCATTGTCAGAGCGGTGGCTATGATTCCCTGTAATAGAAATAAAACTTCAATACATTACACGCACTATGCGCGTCCCTTATCTCCGCGCCGCAGTCTTTGGGCACGAACGGTAGGCACTTGCGGTGAGCGTTGTAGTGGCAGTCCCCGCACTGCATGCCCTGTTTGAACAGACCGCGCAACAGCTTCTTGCACAAGCGGCATACTGTCGGCCGGGTGTACGTGTGCACTTGGAAGGTGTGCGGTATGCCCAGCGAAGTGGGCGGGGGCCATGCTCCTGCTGAACGTTTGCTGGTACCTCCAACCTGAGAAAGTATTCGTGGATTGAGAGAATTTCGATGAATTTGTTTTAAGTTAATAAGTAACCTGGTGATAAAAATTATGATTTGGCAATAACACCTAGTATGTGACAAACTAGGTGTTATTGCCAAATCATAAGTTTTGCATAGTATACATAGCAGTCACTAAAAAACCTTCTCCTAATTTTCTGATATTTTGTTGCATGTAGTTGTGTATCGTTTCTTTGGTAGCACGTAAGGGTCTTTTATGTATAATAACTGTACGTGAAGTAGGCGTCGCTTCAATCGATACTGCGCTTGAACTACTGGGAAAGTTCAAAAAAGCTCTTAATGATATTGAATCTGCCATCATGCTAGTGATGTCAGGAAGAAGTAGCTGTGGATGTATGTGAAATCCACTTATGTGATGTGCTTTAATTATTAATAAATAAATTTCAGCCTTCACTCTCTTATGAGAAAAAGCCCCGAGTTCCAACGGTAGGTTACCAATGGGCTTGTGTGTTATGTTTGTGGCCTACAACCCCTTGTTATGCTTTCTACGCCAGTATAGCTCTTTTATCATCAAAGAAACGAGCTGGCCAACTGTTTTTATTAAAATGAGACGCCTGTAATGCTTCAACACATAGGTATTTAATAGTTTATATTTTAATTCTTGACAAAAAAACGTTATTTTAGGTGTTTAGCTATACTAAAGACGTACCGTATATCGATGCGTTAATTTTACAACTCTTCCCTTTTTCATTAGTGATTGGAACATTTAGTTAACATTGTTTGTAACAACTGACTGTTTTCTATTCACTGCCTGACAATGGATGATGGGTTCTGGTGGTATTCAAAAATGAAACTACAATTTTTGTTGTTAATTTGTTTTATTGATTAAAAAAAATATTACAAACATGTAATAAGTACGACCCATCACCCATTGTTAGTAGTAACATTGTATAAGAATATCTAGCTTAAATAATACCAAAATTGGACGGATTATAAAGAGATGTCTTTATTAAAAATAGCATATAATGAGTAAAACATATAAAAAACTAACCAAATAAACTTAAAAATACAATTACTACATAGAAAATGGACTTATTTAAGGGTTAGTGATTCTAACGTGTTTTCCACAGAAACGTCGTCAAATGTATGTTTGAAGTTTAAAATTACAATCCATGTCAATTATTCACTATTGAGAAAATATTTTTTTTTATGTTGCTTTTATATATTATTTAAATTTGACAGTATTTTCTTGTGTCACTTTAGATATGAATCTGTTCGTAACAGTGCGGTACATTAGGTGTATGTATATTAAAAAACATATAAAAATAGCATTTGTCTGTCCATCACATTATTAATACTTATAAATCAAAATAATTGTTACTTTCAGTATAATTTTAATATTGGAATGAAATATTATAAGAAGTTGTGTGATACGTGCCAAACGTTTCACTTTGTGATGACACCCACCTCAATGAGAAGCTTCTGGTTTGGTGGTGTATGATAAAAGAGAAATGGTATTCAGTTGTTCCCTGTAACAAGGTCAGCTATGCGCCTTACCAGGGAGTCGTCGCGCGAGGCGTGGCTGTGCGCGGAGGTGCGGGAGGGGCTGCGCGGGGCTCCGGAGGCACGGCGTGCGGGCGCTGCGCCCGTCGACGCGCTGCTCACCGGGGCTTCGCAATTCAACGGCACCTTAACGGCGCACCGCTTGTGGTAGTTGAGACCGCAACCTTAACACGTTAATAAAAGAGTTAGTGTTTAACTTCTTTCGAGCCTTGTAGCCGTGGTTGAACGTCCGCCTTCCACTCCGAAGGTACCGGGTTCGAATCCGGCCTGCACCAATGATTTTTTCAGTTTATGTGCAGTTGGTATAACATTAACTAATATCACGTGCTTTACCGGTGAAGGAAAACATCGTGAGGAAATCTACATATCTGTCATGACCCTCCGTGGTTGGACTAGTATGTGAAATGGAGAAGGCAATGGCAAACCACTCCATTATAACTGCAAAGTAAGTCGTCGAGTGTCTCATTACACATGATGACCCAAGTAATGTGATAGCGTGACCGGCAAGGCATACAGCCTAGTAACAACCTGATCACTATCTCTTGAAGACTTTTATAACACGTGAATAGAGACAGAAGATATTTAAAGAACGGTTGCTGAAACACATAATGGCTTTAGCAGTAGATGGGTTTCAAGGACTCACCTTCGCATTTAAGCCCCTGGCGGACAAGGCCGAAGAGCATCTCCCCGCAGAAGTCGCAGAAGGTGGGCGCCTTGTAGGAGTGGACGGCCAGCGCGTGGGGTCGCGGCACCGGCGTACCTTCGGCCCCGTCGCATAGCAAAGCTGGAATCAGTCAGTAAAGGTTACCATTGAACAGTAATATAGGAGCTTATCAAAACCGTTAAGCAGTAAATCGAGGTGTTTCGACATTGCTCTAGCAATTGAAAGCTATCCAATCAAAACTTTCTCCAAAAAAGAGAATTCCTCTGGTGTACCGTGGAGTTCTTTTAATCACGTATGACTGCGGTAAATTCAACTTTTTCACCACCATCAGAGCCTCATGTTAATTATCAATTTTTGTGGTCTGGAAAAATATTACATTATAGCTAAGTTATTGTAAATAGGCGTCCTTAACCTTTAGCTTAATTTTTTTTATAACTATATACATATGTTAATAAGTTATGGCTTTTAACTGCTTAAATTAACATATTTAACTTGTAATGTAATATTTAGATTCATGTTTTCTTGTATGCAAAAAAAGCAAATTATAATATATGCCATAAATATATTCTCATCGTTATGTAAACGGTAAGTTATAGTTAATACATGTCTTAGGTTCTATCAACTGTTAATAGAAGTGGTTATTAGTAACGACATAGTAAGAATATAATTATAAGAATCTTTGGTTTAAATTTTTTTTACATAATATATTATAGTTGTAGTGTATAGTGTGAAGGCTGGCCAGCTCACCGTTGGCTGTCAGGACGATCTCGACGAGGGTCTCATCGGTGATGTCCGAGGCGGAGTTGACGAGCTGTAGCACATTAGGCGAGCAGTAATCGTGACGGAACAGCAGGATCCTCTCCGAAAGCCGGTTTAGTCCGTTGTCCGGGATCTGTGATTAGAAAAAAAAAAATTATCTTTATGTTTTAAGTTATCAGTTCACTGCTTAAATATTATCGTTAACCATATTCCAGCAAATGAATTCTAACTTAGACCTTGAGTAACGTGTGAAGAAAGAACAACGAAGACCATCTGTGTTTGTTTGTAGTATGTTCAGCAATGTAGATCAATAGGTTGTGATGATGATGATTATGTATTGTACAACCTTACAATCAGGTTAAGGATTTTTTTGCAGTGTCCTAAAGGCATTTCGTACCTTCTCGTGAACGAACTTGACAGCAAGCTCCTTGAGGTGCGCGAGGGTGAGGAGGTGCGCGGGCGCAGAGGCCACGTCCCGGAGGACCCCCAGCTGGAACATGAACGTCACCTCGTCCTCCATGACGCCACGCGCCTCGCCCGCTGCCACACTGCAAACAAGAGACAGTGGTTTAAATTACCAAAGTAACAAAACACAGTTTGTTTCAGAAAGGTTAAATTTTAACTATATAACACCGAGATCCATAGCTCAATTTCCGCTTCACATTAACGTATAATATTTTAATGGAGATAGGTTTTTTTGAATCCATCGGTTAGCCACCATCTCCATATCTTCAGCTTCATTATCCTTTAATAACATCATGGGAAATTGGGGACTTGTGTTACCTCATTTTAGATAAAAGTCCTCTTCTACATGGGAAGTATTTAGGAGACTAATCCAGATGTTTTAGTTGGAATTCATATTTAACCCTATTAAAGAGAAAGATTGATATTACTAAAAAAAATATTTATCTACTTTTGCAATGAACATGATGGGATGATTAAACATAAGTTATTATTTTTTTCATGGCCTAAGCAGAGGCCGAGATGGATAACAACCTGGTGAAGATCAAAGAAAATTGTTTAATGTAAAGGCTGGTCGTCCAGGTAAGCGGTTGTAAAGCCTATGTTCACCAGCCATTGATAAGCTGATAATGATGATGATAGGAAAGAGGTATACAGCTGCTATTCGAGCTTTACCAATATCTATATCAGTTATGAAGTTTATATTTAAGTGCACCCGGATCACGATTATATTTTTTTTTCGTTAATCTACGAAATACCAATTTAGCGATATAAATAGGCTATCAATGAAAACTTGACCTTATTTTAGTTAAATAAATTTTTACCTCATCGTCGTCAGGTTAAATAACTGCGTCGTAACATTATAATGTTCGTAGGCCATTCAAACGACCTTTGTATGTTTACAAACAAAATATCGGGGTTTAATTCTCAGAAATATAATCCAGCCGATGGTGATACCGAAAGTGGATATTTGACATACTAGTCCCACGATTATAGAGTATAGTATGACAGTAACGTTCAAAATGAAAACTTAGGATTTTTTCTTTTCAAATGATTATTAATAATATTTTTAGTAAATACGGTCTTACTGCATTTGGATTTCAATAGTGGATAAAGTGTGTAGCGTATTTAATTTAAAAACTACCCCATCGTCTTGACAATAACATTTAAAGGATCTATTCTAAGTTTACCGAAGTTTTTTTATTTATACCCATACAATGGGTCAAAATCAGTTATAAGTTTACATGTCGGAGGTGTGATCATGAAGAGTGTTGGCCAGGAATACTCTGTATCTTATACGTCTTATCAACTGGCCATGCGGATTCGAAAAAAAACAAATGTTAAATTAGCACTTATGTGACAATGGATTTTTTGTATTCTACTAGGTAATGAAACGAGCAAGACGTTCACCTGATAGTAAGTGACACGCTTGCTCATATCAATGCGGCGGTGATTAAGATAGTATACACTGCACCACATTACGTTCGTCGTCTTGTGACATTAGGTGTTAAGTCTCGTTACCCCAGTAATTTAACTAGCTCACAGCGCACTTCAAAGCGGAACACAGTAATGTTCACACACTACTGTTTGGCGGTAGAAATAGGAGCTGCGGTGGTACCTACCCATACAGTTACCGGCAACAGAGACCTGCCACCAGTAGAGAAGAATCGAATTAGATACCTCCGTGTTACAAAGCATGCAGACAACAGTTGTAGTTTGGATGGAGTGAAAACAATAAACTTTGTTGTTAAACAACCCTTCGATTGTAATCGAACCCGCACTGTACGCGTACAGCTAAGTCAAAATCTCAAGGTAATGCAATACTAGTGAGTCAATCACTCGACAAGCCTCCAATTACAATGTTGATAAAACCGCTTTAATAGCAATAAGAATCGAATTTCTGTATAATATTTTATGAAGTAATAATTAGAAGGGGATAGTATCGAAGAGGCACGGGTTCGGTCCCGCTGTAAAATGTCGCAGTCTTTTGTAGACATGTGACAATCCGCATTTGACCATCATGGTTGATATTTATCAATATATCAGAGAACGCAACGAGGAGCTGTACTATGAACGAGATGTTTATATTACAGAAGTAAATATTTTCTTTTTGTTAACAGCATTTCAAGTTGCATGCAGCCATTTAAGTTGAGGTAAGGTAAGGAGTCCTTATTAAGGATGCTATGTATAAGATAGTACGGATAAGCGATGCTAGTTTTATTTTAAACTATTGTTAAATATGAAAAGTTACAGAACACAGAATTACAGCAAGGTTATATATGTAAAAAATAATTCAAAATTATAATTTTATCTTTGAAGATAACACTAGATTTATCATGATAAACATTAAAATTTTTATGACGTCCATTTTGTTGTGCAATGAGATTGAATGCATGCAATTAAGATTTGTGATAATGTGATAAATGAAAAATAAGCCGATTAACCTTTAGTATCCTTCACAAAACCGGTACACGTGTAAATAAGTTTTTGTTAACTTCCTTCGATGTACTATGCAAGCGAAGTAGATGATATATATATATAATACATTATACTATTAGTGTATAATAAAAAAGATCTATAAGTTACCTCCATTTTACGATATCTAAATTAATAGAGGTCTCTTATAAGACGTCTCGACGACGACGACGTAAGGTCCAAAAATTCAGATCAGTGTGAACGTAGCATGTTCATGTACCAATAAAAGCATTTCAAGGAACAGGTAAACCTTCAGTGATGATGTTTACGAAAGAAGGAGAAGCCTCTAGAGGTCGTTTAACTTTTTTTTATATTACCGTGAAGTTTGTACCATAAATAAAAAAAAAATAACTCTCTTCCGTCAAACTGTTTGACGTTAGTAAATTTAGTAATAATTTTCTTATCGATAATTATATGAAGTTTTACGTTAAACTCCTTTGTTATTTATTGATAACCCCTCGCAGAATGTTATTGTTTTGAAGAAAGTTGTAAATGTTTACACAATATGACTATAACTGCTATTTATGTAGGGGAATGTTTTCGTAATACTGCATTATATTTGTTATGTCAACTTTATATCTCGTTATTTGCTTTGATTCTAGAACATTTGCGGAATCGAGTGTCAGGATGTATAATAAAAATAGTAGTAATGGTAGTAAATTAGTAATTAAAATCGAATGTTAAGTATATATTTTTTTATAATAAAAATGATTAAAGAAAATTTATAGACAAATCAAATTTATGAATTACAGCTAAAAACTTTTTCGATTGGAAAAATTATAAAAATCAGAGCAAATCTAATCTAGGGCGGCGTTAACAAAACTGTGACTAATTCAGGGATTAGCAGTTCTTTTTATTTTCCTATAATATTACATTATTTTATTTGATATATTAGACTTGTTAGGAATATCTGCGGAGCCGTGATAGCCTAGTGGTTTAAACGCCGACCTTCCAATGCGAAGTTTCGAATTCGGCTTGCACCGATGAATTTTTCAATTTATGTGCAGTTAGCATAAAACACCAACTAATATCACGTGCTTTGACGGTGAATGAAAACATCGTGAGGAAACCTGCATATTTATGTCGTGACCATCCGTGGTCGGACTAGTATGTGAAATGGAGAAGGCAATGGCAAAGCACTTAATTATAACTGCCAAGTCGTCGTGTGTTTCATCACACACAATGACTACGACCCTCAGTCACGAGGAAATACGACTTAGAAGAAGAGAAGAAGAAGAAATCTCTGACTATTACTACATAGTATTGGACGCATTACAACTGCTGGTACGGCTGGCTGGTCTAGGTACCACCGCAGCTCCTATTTCAGCCGACAAACAGTAGTGCATAAACATTACTGTGTTCCGGTTTGTAGGGCGCTGTAAGCTAGTGAAATAACTGAGGTAATGTTACTTAACATCTTATGTGTCACGGCGATGAGCGCAATGTGGTCCAGAGTATACTATCGTAACTATAAGCAAGTTGTTATAGGCAAGCATATCACTTACCAAGTGAACGCCTTGCTGGTTTGGGCGTCTCGTCGAAAAATATAATTCGTTTGAATACCGGGGTTCAGGTGTTGCCGCGGGCCATTTCCAGTGAAAAGGGATTACAAAAGGCACACACATACTCGTGTAATGTTACACTTGATGCCAACGGATTATCAGGCGGCGACAGGACGCCGGCGTTGTAGCGCTTTGCGGGTTTCCTCTGGTGCCGGCATTGCTTTCAGACATTGTCGTGTGCACTAAATAGGACCTAAAGCTAGTATTTGTTTTCAAAAAATAATGATTTCTTTTTAATGTTCATAAATAAAGAAATACTATTTTCAAGTACAGTAAAATCCTACATTTTTATGAATATCGGAAACGAACTTAGAGATTTTGCTTTTAAGTAAAAATCACTATCAATAGGCATACGATCCCGAAAACCATGGGTTTCGAAGGTGGGTCATTGTTGACTACGCAACCCGGGGATGGACTACAAGTACAAGATAATCTCGTATTTGTCGTAGCAAAGCGAGGGCAATGACTACAATTACGGTCCTCCCCAGGACGTCCTTAGGCGTAGTGCAGGGTGACATCCTGGGGCCTGCCGCCAAAGGGGGTTTTATTAAATACAAATCCCACGTAACCTTCCCTCACAGAATCAGAGTATCTTTTGAAGATATCCCCTAAGACATAAAAAAATTATCTCAGAGACCAAAACATGACTCAATATTTTTGATTTTAATTAACGAACGTTATTTTAGTTTTAAAAAAAATTGTTTTGCTTTATCCATAATGAGGAAGTAAATTTTTAAAATTTAAAAACTTAAGATTGTATTTGTACAAGAAGATCGGGAAGAGGTTTCTCGTAGATATAGCGACACGCGTCAAGGGATCGGACCATGCGAGTAAACAAAACCACCACGTGGACTGCCCTCTGATAACCCTGCACTCCAACCAGACGAAGTGGAATCTAAAAAGACGCGAGCGAGCTGCACGTAGTGGAAACTAGACAACAAACAGCGTTATCATTACTGATAATATATGATCCGATCAAAACAAGAGACGATCTAGCTGAACCGCCGCTCGTGATTATTTTCTTGTTTAACTCATTATTGCTTGGTGACAAAAATTGCTTTATACGATACTTTTAATATGCTTAAGAGTTGAAACATCTTCGGAACACGTCATATATGTATGTTAAGCCAGAACGCCCCATCACTGCTGTATTTTGGTATTTTAGAATGCGAGGTTTTTTTTGGTATGATAAAAGCGTTATCTTCTAAAACACCTAATGATGTACTCTCTCTAGAAACCTGGTTATGTTACAGCAAATACATAAACATCGTAACCAGAGAAAGTTTAAAAGGAAACCAACAATCAACATGTGTAGTGCGTACAATGTAACCGATATTATTAACTCGAGACAATTGTATAAGGACCAGAGGTTAAGGGTATACCCCTCCCCTACGTCAGCTCCCTCCCATATCGCCAGTGTATTCGGAATATTCCGTTACTGTCGATGTAAGAGGCTGCGTGTAACTGTGGAATTTTTCGTCGAGGCCAGGGTCAGTTAAAATTGTGACTGCGTGTTGGTATTTTTTTATAACTTGAGAAGATTTGGTTAAAGTAATAGAGTAAATATAAAATATTTTTTAGTGAAATAAGAAATTTGCGTTTCATAAGCAACTGCTTATCTGCTTTAATTGGCTCTGGACAACGATTCGATTCCGGGATCACGAGTTGTGGTTAGTGATTGAGTTCAGGACCCGTCTGACTAGCTGCTTAACATACACTCCCGGACACATCTATCGGTTTACGGTGCGGTTAACGGTGCCTAGCTAAAAATAAATGTTAGGTGGAGCAATAAGTTTAAATGCAGTTTTAAAGCTGATTTTTTGGTCAACCTTTATGTATGTTTTTTTTTAATTTCGAATTCAGGATTATGAAAAAAAAAAAAAGAAAATTCGTGTCTGTTCATTGTTTTCAACGACCCAGGAATGGAGAAAACTTTTTTTATTTCGCACAAGTTGGATTTTTTTATTGATGTTTCCGATTATTGGTTCCATAAAAAGGCAAATCTAAACTTAGAGCCAGTTTTGACCAAAAAATATGGATACTCGGCCTGAAATTGTCGCCCAAGCTGTAGCACTTCTGCCGGCCAAATCAATTCGAAATTACAAAAAAAATAAAAAAAACATACATAAGGGTTGACCAATAAATCTGCATTGAAATTTTAAATACTGGGTGGTGGGCCGATAGATGTGTCCGGGAGTATATTTCCAGCTATCAATATGAGAGACGTTTAATCATCCACGGCTTCATCTTCGCCTAACACTATGTAAAATTGAGCTCGTGTTGACCCATTGTAAAGTATAGTATCATCAATAGCAACTTGTGGGAGACTTGTATCAGGGATCGTCTCCAAGGTCTCCTTGCACGTGCAGCCCTTCACAAGCCTGCCAGGGTCGATGGCGTTCGTCGGCCTAGTTTGCGCGATAACCCCCCGACTTTTATATGCTAAATGAAATAAATAAACGTTCCCACTGCACCGTTGGGTTCATTGATGAACGTCCAACTGCGACCTTTTCAGAGATTTATCGCCTGTTCTACATCCATTACAATATTTATTAGGACAATGATAGATACTAACAATCAAATATGTAGGTAAACTTTAAAAATAACGGAGTTTTTCATACTGTTTACTTTACTAATCGGAAATGAAATACAGCAGATACAATAAAAAAAAGTTCTGCCTGGTGAAATTCAAATGATGTTAATTAAATTTTAGCTGTACAGCTTCGTCTTGACGTCGCTATAACACACTTTACATCGGCCTTCGGAGACAGAGAAGTTTGTATAATACTGTTTGATCAGACTGTCTTTACGCAAAGTCAAATTCAAAGTCAAACTTTTTTATACGAAATGAGAACAAAAGTGCACTTGTTGAACGTCAAAATTTACCTCCCATTCGCAAAATAAATGCCACGGAATGAAAAGAATGGGCGGAAGAAACTCAGCGGGTTGTATAATATATACATTTTTTTTAAATAAACTTATTAATATCTAAAAAAATGAAAACATCGCTAAGACTGTATGTCAGATTATACGGCTCTGTGTGTAAATTTGAATATGGCAAAGTGCTTACCATGAACTTGCATTTTGTAATTTCAGATATATTTATTATGTTTTTGATAAATTCTTTTTTACTCACAGATAAGCTTTTTCATGAAGTACTACATTATTTTCTTTAAGACTCATGGATTTTATTTCATTTATCTGATAGTGGAAGCTGGCACCGGGTGAACATATATACGAATATTGCAAACAATACAAAATTTAATGAGTGATAGTAATGGGGGGAGGGATAGAAGCGGTACCCTTAACTGTCGTTTACGAGGCGTCGAGACGAGGAAGACTTTCACCTGATGTTAAGTGATACGCTTGCTCATAACAACGTGGTGCTGGTTAAGATAGTATACACTGCACCACATTGCGCTCGTAATCATCAGATATAGGGTGAGCACCTTTACCTTAATTATTGGGTTAACCATAGCTGGTTACCCCAGTAATTTTACTCGCTAACAGCCGCCCTTCACAACACAGTAATGTTTGCACACTACTGTTTGTCGGTTAAAACAGAAACTGCGGTGGTACCTACCTAGACGGTCTCCGGCAACAGAGACCTACCACCAGCATGTATGATGCTGAGGAGAGATTTATTTGCGTGATACGATGTGACGTAGACGAGCATCAGTGATAACATGCAGTCGATGCTCGTTTCTTTATTGCCGCGTGTGGCGGTGACGCTTGACGTCATGTTTTTGAACTGTACTCGTTTTGCACCGACTTTACGATATGTTTAGTAATGATAAAGTCGTGCAACATTGTCATCGGCACACGCCCCAACCCCAGAGCAGGGTCGAGCCTTACACGCTTAGTAACATACATCATACGACCATAACAAAACAAAGCACTAACCGTAAACAACTTAAATTGTTGTTGGTTGGAAACTGCCCGATTCGATTTGGTCTTCCTCTAAGTAGTATTTCCTCATGACTGAGGATCGTGGTCATCATGTGTAATGAAACAAGCGACTTACTTAGCAGTTATAATAGAGTGGTTTGCCATTGCCTTCTCCATTTCACATACTAGTGCGAGCACGGATGGTCATGACATAGATATGCAGGTTTCCTCAGATATTTTCCTTCACCGTCAAAGCAAGTGATATTAGTTGGTGTTATACTAACTGCACATAAATTGAAAAATTCATTTGTGCAGGCCGGATTCGAACCCGGTAACTCCGGAATAGAAAGCGGGCGTTCAAACCAGTCGGCTATCACAATGCTTTGGTAACCAATGAAATTATTAACGATGACGAGATTTAAGTGTTGCTATATACAATCTAAGCCTCTAATCTAGAGACCGTCTAGGTAGGTACCACCGCAGCTCCTGCTTCAGCCGACAAACAGTACTGTGGAAACATTACTGTGTTCCGGTTAGAAGGGTAAGCCAGTGAAATTACTGGGGTAGCCAAACTTTACACAAGCCTCATGGCCACGAGTACAATGTGGTGCAGTGTATACCATCTTAATTAACGGCACGTTGTTATGGGCTGTATCAATTACCTTCAGGTGAATGTCTTGTCGTGTATCTCTGTGAAAACATTGGGAGGAGAGCAACAAAGACAATAAATAGATTTCGTACACATATGAAATAAACTGAACCTTACTATAGTACAGTACACTGTTATGTTTATGCGAAATGATTTGACGAAGACATTGGCCCTGGTAGACAAATTCTTACTGTGTTTCAATAATAGAAGGATCAGCATTGTTTATATTTGTGTTTTAACAATAATAAAAGTTGGGTCACCAACAAAACGCTAGACTTTAGTATTCAATTTGACAGGACGTTTAAATTTTACTATATTATTATTGAAAAGTCTTTATAAGGATGCGTACAGGAATCCTATTGAATATGAAGTGCAGTTGATGTTATGGACAAAGAATTGTTTACTACTAATAAATTAAAGCAGTGGTTATTGATTTACATTAATTATGTGAGAAAAAAGATTTTTTTTATACTACTATGACTATGCCACGAGACGAGCAAGACGTTGACCTGATGGGTAAGTGATACGCTTGCCCATGACAACGTGGTACTAGTTAAGATGGTACACACTGCACCACATTGCGTTCGTCGCCTTGAGACATAAGGTGTTAAGTCTCGTTACCCCAGTAATTACACTAGCTACCGCGCCCTTCAAACCGGAACACAGTATTTGGCGGCTTTGCACACTACTATTTGGCGGTTGAAATAGGAGCTGCGGTGGTACCTAGACGGTCTTCGATAACAGAGACCTAGCACCAGTAAGATTTCTACGCTTGTCTTGGCAATATAACAAATATTTCCCCGCAGTGCCGAAACTAATATAAAACTTACACACGAACTATTTATATGAACGCTGACTTAACCCCGCCGTGAGTGTTGATTAAACAAAACGAAAACATTACGGCATCTTATGCACTTGGTATTATCGGCGCGATTAAATTAATTGACACAACAACGATGGCCCCCGCCCGACCTCTAGACGATTCGTTATCATACGAATTTGAAATAGCCCAGGACGAGTCCAGTCCGAGATGCGAGTCTAGACGGAATAAAACAAAAAATACGTAGGGTCCGTCTGAAAAAGGCGCATGCGCCGATCTTTGTTCCGGATGGGAAACGAATCGAGATTGCTCCGCGACTAAACCTCCCAAGCTTACCGTATTACTATTCAAAAATCTACTATGACTAATACATAACAACTAATGATCGAAGTATAGATCATAGACTTCACTTCGGAGATAATAGAATATCGATTACTCAGTAGCGACGATCTAGGTTCGATTCCGGTTTTTATAAATGATACCGAGATTTTTCTTATAGTTTATGATTATGCATGAAGTGTTAACGAGTTAAATATTTGCTGATGCAATTAAATTGTTAATAAATATTTTAGATAGGTTACATTTGTTTTACTGGAGATCGTCTTCAACTCTTCTCAATTAGCATAAAGTATCCATCGGTAGCTTCAAGTAATAAAAAATCTAAACATAATCAAATCAAATAATGTTTACAATGACTCATGGTATCCTGCTGATATTTCTAATGATACTAATAAGTTTTATATACTCTGTTTAGCATACATCATAACTTACAGCTTTATGTATACACTTGACCACATTGACCGTAAACGTGTCGGCATTAAAGCCATTAAATAGATAGCAGTGATAGCTCAGTTTCTGAAGACGATTCTCGAAAAGGCGCGGGTTCCATCACCACTGAATTTGTTTCCGGTAAAAGAAAAAATGGTGATGAAACGGATTCTCACTTCGCAGTCGTGATGCATAAATAGCATTAACTCCTTGTTAAAGAAGGTCCCAGTTGTGGTAAGATCACAGATTGTAAACCATATAATAAACTTTTTACACAAAGATATATTCCTACAAAAAAAAAAAACAACAAATTTGCACAGAAAACCTCTTTCGCTTTTTTAACACACTAAGGATCTTTTTTATATAATTTTAAAGACATCTAGTCTGTGGTAAAAAAATTCTGAGAAAAATTTATCATCAAATTCGTCGCGTTATTTGTATTTCGTCTGATGGTATCTCTGAATTCCGGTTTGAGTAGCTAGTGAAATTAATTTAAACAGAACATCTTGTTTGTGAAGGATTTGTCTTTGTATATACTAAGTTATTTATTTTTCGTTTGGATATAAGTTCTGGTAGTAGCTGGCGAATTTAAATTAAACTGAACATCTTACATAAGAAGGCAATATGCTACAAAAAAAAAAATCCGATTGCTGTATTATGATATGATTAACCATCAGATTCATCAGAATCTACAGGCTATGATCGACAAAAAAATTTAACCGGTTACAATCTGGTAAACTGAGTTATAAATATATGTATTCTAAGATTTCGTTTACAGTGACCTAGTGCCGGCGCGCGTTCCGTATGGTAACAGAGCGGTGGATACCAAAGGTCATAGAGCATGATAACAAACGCATATCCGACGTATGGACGATTATTTAAGCTTAAAAAAACAATAATATTTCATATATTTTGGATTAATCTTATTCACGTACATGTAATTGTAGCTCAGCGGTTAAGTTCCCCGATTCGATTCTCCAGTATTGTTGGAGTTGGATATTGTTAAGTTTGTTGTTGTGCGTCTTTACTGTCTTCACGATTACTATCATTAAACATGAGGTAATTGCCATTGTTTGATGTAGTGTATGGAAAGCAGGGTTCGTGCGATTGTTACGTTACCGTCATAATCATCATTATAATTTTTCATACAATGTAATCATTAAAAAAATTCATCAGAAACAAATCCCGAATCAATGTTTCCTGTAACAAATACATTGATACTTTTACTTGAAAATTTTTTTCTGTTAAAAACCTTAAATGGATGGATTTTTGTGACGATTATTATACTGTAAGGAGTCTCCATAGATCGTCGTTAGCCACGCCTGCGATCGGCTACATAAAAGGCGGGTACTTAGAAAAACCGGGGCCCCTGCGATCGACTATAACAGGCGGATGCTCGAAAATAGCAAAAAAAGTTGGTCGCTAGAGCTCGTGTACGGACCTCGTGAAATACCCAGTGTTGGTCATTATTAAGGTCACGTAAGCCATTTTAATATTCATAATGTTATTTATTTATATACGCGGATAAAAAATAATGAACATAAAATTTAACACTTTCATTTCCCTATCAACTTGGCCTCCATTTTATATAAAATTAAGTGACAATGATACAGGAATCGTATCACGGACCTCTGTTAGCAAGCTTTAGTTTCCCCGTGATTGTAAAAGAGAATAGCGGATAGTTCTAGCTTCGTAGCCGTGTAGCAATTTTTACCGCAACTCTTAACTTACACTAACTCTATGTTTGGAGAAGAGACAAGAAGTAAGAGTTACAAAAATCTGTAAATGTTTATCGCTTTGAAAGCCGTCGTTATAAATAACAAAACTGTATATTTCATAAAGGCATCATCATGCCCATATCTTTAAGTGTTTCAATGATCTACTAAGTGAAGTGATAATTAAATCTTTTATAATTATCATTAAATAAACCATATACAAACACGCGTTTAGTATATTTATAGCATGACTATATCACTCGGCTTCCAATTGAGATGTAGATAGTATCATCACAGTTCAGTGAAGGTGAACTTCCTCGGTACCGGTGGTGTGATTAAAGATTATGGAGACAGACGGCACGTGTTCCAGTTTATCAATGCAATGTTAACATTCAGCTGGAACTGCAACGGATTTCTCCATTTCACATAACGTCTATAATTTATCTAAAATCGGTATTTCTTAACAGGTATAAAGAATACCTATATATTTACTTAGATACAAGAGCAGTGGTTAAGTGAAGTGCGGAACTTTAACAACTTACGAGTATGTCTCAATGAGTCAAGCAGAATGTATATACCTTAATTAATAATATATTTTAAGCATGGGGAGTAGAATTTTTAAATAAATAAAGAACATTATGAATATCAAAATGGCTTACGTTACTTTAATAACGACCAACACTGGATATCACAAGACGTCGGTACACTACGAGCTCTGACGACCAATTCTTTTTACTATTTTCGAGTACCCGCTTTTAATAGTCGATCGCAGGTGCCCCACTTTTTCTAAGTACCCGCCTTGTAGCCGATCGCTGGGCGACCGTTATTTCTAAGTACTCAGTTTGAAGGGCGCTGTAGCTAGTGAAACTACTGGGGTAACAAGACTTAACTTATGTCTCAAAGCGATGAGTCCAATGTAGTACAGTGTACACCATCTTAACTAGCGGCACGTTGTTATAGGCTGTATCACTTACCATCAGGTGAATGTCTTAATAATTGTAAATAAGTTTGAACGTTCTTACTTACAGGGTACCAGGTGATATACCGCCAGGAGTTCTAGTGTCATGTACATAAGTCCTGGTATATTCTCATAAAAAAGAAACAAGCTTTGTTATAGATAGCATCGCTCTCCGTTCATCGCCCTCGCAAAAGTCAAGAAAAGCTATTGTTAAAGGTAACAATGAACTCGAAACTTAATGTACGTAAGAATTATTGTCACAAAAATTACTGGTTTATAGTTGTTTAAAACTATAATATAAAACTCCAGGTTTCTGATACTTATAGATCTTTGTAATAGTTTCACATCTATCTCCACGTAGCGCCACAAAACTGTTTGCTTGGTACAAAAACTATTTTGAATTTTAAAAAATCTTTTAAAACGACCGCTATAACAGGTTTAAAGTAACTGGTTCTTTGTTAAAAAGAACCAGTTACTTTTGTTGAGAACAAAAAAAAAATAGAAGGTTAATATTGTTAAATAAAACGACTCCAAGAAAAAAAAATTGCTACAGAGTAAAAAAAAATGTATCATTAAATAGCAATGCGTCTCAGCATTTAATCTCTGTTATGTAATTACATCTGAGTAAAAAGACTGATCCGCTGACTTAAATACTCCTAGCATAACTTTAAAAACGAAGAGTTACAAGGATAAAATGGAGTACAGGATAAGAAGATGAAAAATCCGAAATGAAAAGTCTATAGCTCTTCCAGTTAAGTAGATATGAAAGGTCAAAGTTAGCATTGCCAAAGGATGGGAAAAGCAAAAGACAAAATTTCACTGAAAATCAAACTCATGACCAAAGCATGAACAGCCGCTAGAGCATTCCGGTGTATTATAATTATATAAGGTAGTAGAGACTTTGATAACAAGACGCATGCGCCGTCTTTGCGGCAGGTGGCAGACCGACAACTGATCCTTCTCCGAATAAAATTCATCAGAAGGTTTGCTTAAATGCGATTTTTTTTTTAATTTTAAAAAATAATCGGTACATCAATCAACGTGATGGTCATCAACAGTTGTAGCAAAAGCTTAGGTATCTACAAGTTATTTGGACACATGATATTTAAACAACTTTTAAAATATCAGGCATCCAAATTTTCCATGTCGTTGATGTATATACGAAGAGCTTGTCTGTTAAACGAGGAGACGAGTTAGACGTTCACCTGATGGTAAGTGATACGCTTGCCCGTAACAACGTGCCGCTAGTTAAGATAGTATACACTGCACCACATTGCTATTGTCGCCAATAGTCATGAGGTGTTAATTCTCGTTACCCCAGTAATGTCACTAGTTTACAGCACCCTTCAAACCGGGACACAGCAATATTTGCAAACTACTGTTTGGTTGCTGAAATAGTCACTGCGGTGGTACCTAGACGGTCTCCGGTAAGAGAGACCTAGCACCAGTAAAAAGTAGTGTACATCATCCTAACTAGTGAACTTAGACGGTCTCCAGCAACAGTAGCATTCAAACATAATTTAATGTTCTATCTTATAAATGAATTTATGTATAACAATTTCAGAGAAACGAATAAGTTACCACTGAAAAGTAAGTCTAGACATTAAGTCTTCGCCGGCACGTGTAAAGTTACACCGAGCTAAGCCGCGCGCTCCGCTACATACGAAGTAGATAAACAAACGATAGACTTGACACAATATTGCAATATTAATTAAAAAAATGTTTTATTTAAGATAAACCGATAGTCTTTCACCTAACAAAAACTCATGGTTAAGCACAAGATAGAAGAGCGTCGCATAATAAGAAACGCGTTGTTTGTACTGTAACGTGTCTGTATCCAATACAGCAATTTATCCTGCTGTCATGTTGCATGAAGAAAATACTGCCAGGAAGGTGTGAACTGCAACAACACTATGACCATCTGATCTTCAGAAGGAAACACTTATAAATGACGGGAGTAGTATTTGAATTTGGTACCACCATTGATATACTTCAAATAGGTTATGCTGCTCCGCCATGTTTACAACCCTAGATCAGACTTTTTATTTATTAAATATTTACTAATGGTAAAATAAACCAATTCTGCAAATGATTTATGTATTGTATAAATTTTCTTTTCGCAATGACCTCGCTTCTTCGAGAAACAAAATGGCTACACAAGAAACATCGCGCTTTCTTCATATGTTTGTTTCTTTCCTAAAAATATTCTCTATTATTATTTTGTTTATACCAAACTATTTAAACGAAACATTATTTTTATGTTCATTTACCATGTACAGTGTACATATAATATGCATAAAGAAAATTAGCATGAATATGTAGAAGTAGAATACACTCGTATGACAACGTTACTAGTTTACTAGTATTCATTTAATAATCGAAATATATCACATTGTAATAAGACGTTTCCCCACGGCGTCGACAGACGGCGCTACTAGGAGTAAAGACCGCGCTATGGTTTATATGAATGCGAACCAATATAAGCGCGCGCCCATTTTTATGCATTGAGGTTCAAGCAGTCGCTGAGGAGTATTCGATTCAATCCGACACCCGGAACTCTCCGGATCTACTTAACACTAAATACGAGTAACCGCTATAGTATTAGCATTGCTTAGTTGCTATTGTCTTGCTCCCTGTTTTTTGTATTTCTCTGACCGTTGTCAATACACTGCATGTGCTATGCAGTTGTTATTTTTGAAATACCCGGCCAACAACGGCTACTACACGATTGTATTTACATATTTATTATTCTATAGATATCGATGATGTACTCTCATTCTGAACTTGCAGCTGAATCCAACTTCACGTTATAAATAAGCTGAAATAATTAGTATTTAGACAGCTGTATATGAGAAATGTTTCCGAGTGGCTAAGAGTTGCAAAGTGCAAAATAATTTGGCGATATGTGTAACGTTTGTATCGCAGTATTTATAGAGCCGGCGGAGGTGCCATCAAGACAGTCTCTGCGGCTTTGCTAACGGAGTGAGATATGGCGCCTTACGATATGTTCCGACTCGCCGTGGTCTTCTTACTGCATGGTGAGTTACACTGTATAATGAAACAGTTAGGTAGTAAGACAGCGGTGAGTATTTTATCAATGATATAGCGGGTTAAGTGAACAACTGTAATTCTTACGTTACATATTTTTTTTTCGGGATACTCAACTGTTATATAATACAATGGTATTAAAATGGGTAAATTACCGACGGCGGATTTGTGAAACTGAAAACGCTTATCCACAAAATATGACTAGTTGTTATTACATCTCCCAAGTATTTCTTTATTTTCTCTTGACGTTTAAAATTAACATGTGACTGTACTTCTGATATTTGCCTTTTGTATATACACCGTACCCTTTTTTTTCAAATTGTTATATATTAAATACGTAGTATTTAAATTAGTAATGAATTAAATCCATAACTTTCTACTTGCAAGAAAATCATAAGATCACAAAACGAACAATATGGTGGAGTGTTTAACATCCTAACCACTAGTTCAGGTAGACAAATTTGTATATCCAATTGATATTCAAACTTCCAAAATAATTTGTTATCTTGTAACCTATTACCACAAAAGGTAGCTCTTTTTGATAAGTTTAAAGCGACGAAGGTTTAAATAAACTGACAAAAGCTCCAGGCGCAGTTTAAATACTTTCAGTTACCCGTTTTATATACTTCGAGATATATCGCAACTTTTAACGGTATAAATAACTGAAAGCGTGTATTTTTAAAATTATATTAAAGTTGGAACATAGCTATAGATGTAATTAGTAAGGTGACTTCGCAAAAAAATTCAAGCCCCGTCCAAACCCATTCACTTGTAGCCCCGAAACGAAACGGAGACTACATTTTACATACATTATTTTTGATTGCTACTGTGTTTTTTTTTCCAAGTAACTTTTGCTTATAGTTTAAAACTATATAAAGAAATACATAATTCACTAATTGATTACATAAACTCTGAACAACGGTTTAATAATCACTAGCTGACTCGACAAACTTATCTCCTCAAAATCAATAAACAAAAAAGCTAAACTATGCGGTCTAAACTTAACCGGAACAAAAAGAATTCGACATCAAAAAAAAAAATCTTCGATATCAATTTGGTTTTATTATTATTTTTAAACACACATGTTGATTGACTTCGACGTCCCAAGTCAGGTCGTCTTCTCCTTGGCGTTGTAAATTGTTGATAATCAAAGTAAGGAAAGTTCCCGCGCACTTAGCAGTAAATAGTGTCACTATCACCAAAGTAACGTTATACGATTTGACTACAATTTTGGAGCAATTAAGCGCTTGGCCACAAAGCGTCCAATAAACTTTACATCAACCTTAAATAAATTATTACATACGTTAATGACTTCTGTATCGATTGAAAACATAAACATTAAATCGTGAGAAATTGTGGATATAAAGCAAGGATATTTCTGCCCTACCGCCAAAGATAGGATATTTCCAAACAATAGATTAAAAAATCGAGTCTTTAAATAAAAGAAATCGAATCATGACGCAAGATGTTAATAAGCTATGGTCCAATTTTTATTTTACTGTTTTTGTATTACAGCTAATACAGTCCAGGGAGAGCCAGTAGCGTGCGAGGTGCGTGCCCGAACAGAGTCGGGATGGGTGTGCGGCAGGCGGCTAGTTGGCGACAATAACAATACATACGCAAGCTTCCGAGGTGTGCCGTACGCAAAACAACCGTTAGGGGAATTACGATTTAAGGTAGGTAAATACCGTTGATTAGATACCACTCAAAAGAAAGCACAGCTATTCGCGAAATGAAGCCTACAACCGAACAATACTTGTAATTAATAATTTGCAAAAACTGTAGCAAAATACGTTAACATTCATCGGAATAAATACCGAGTTACTAAATCTGTTTATCTCTTTGGAAACAGGAACTACAACCTGCCGATCCCTGGGATTATCTTGATGCATCCGAAGAGGGACCAATATGCCCTCAAACAGACGTTTTCTACAAAAAGCTGATGACTACAAAGAAAATGGATGAAGCGTGTATATTCGCTAACATACACGTCCCCATTGAAGCGTTGCCGGAATCTAGCCAGAGGAGACCTACAAGAGACCTCAAGTCACCTTACGAGACCGCCCGTAGCGATGAAGACGAGCTGAATAAAGATACGGGTCTACCTATACTGTTATTTGTCCATGGTGGAGGATTCGCGTACGGTTCGGGTCACACCGACGTATACGGGCCAGAATACTTAATGAACAAAGATTTTATTGTCATCACATTCAATTACAGGTAAATATTAACGTCTCAAATACCATGAAACAATGAATATACCAAATACACCCCTTTATCGACAAATTACGTTTTTGTAACCACATATGGTATGTACGTACACGCAACATCAAGTGACCAGTGTCTATTCCCCATATTTTTTTACTTACATCTTTCGATTTAATTTACACTATCGTATAAAAACTAACAAAAACAAACAAAGTTTATTTATTAATATTGCCTAGTATTTATTTAAAGATTGATAGTAAAAGCATTATTCGTAAAGATGTTCACTTCTGGCGGCAGACGTCACCAAAATGCAATTTAAATGATGATTTACAGCACTTTCCTTTATCAATTTTTGTTGTGGTTATTTGCCATAAATAAAAGGTTTCCTTTAAATTGCGGCGTCGTATAAAAAGACAGAAAATATTTAGATTTGCATATTTTCAGACTTAACGCTCTTGGCTTCCTGTCCCTGAACACTTCCAGTATTCCCGGGAACAATGGATTACGCGATATACTAACAATGTTACGCTGGGTGAGAGCCAATGCGAGGTACTTTGGTGGAAATCCTAATCAAGTAACATTAGGCGGACAGAGCGCTGGTGCCAGTTCAGCCCACTTGGTATCCTTATCACCCCAAGCTGCGGGTCTATTTCAGAGGTGCGTTACATCTATATAATAAAAATGAATTGCTGTTCGTTAGTCTCGCTAAAACTCGAGAACGGCTGGACCGATTTCGCTGAATGTGGTCTTGAATTATTCGTGGAAGTCCAGGGAAGGTGTAAAAGGTGAGAAAATATGGAAAAAGTGCCCGGAATATAGTACAAACAACAATTTCACTTTTTCATTAAGGTGACCAGATTTTTAGATGGGCAAAGCGGGACAACTCTGACGGTAGGAAGGAGTAACAACAAAAAATTTCATACAGAATAAAAATAATATAAAAATGTTTAATGTGTTATACCTGAACATGTTTTTTATTTGAGTGAATTTGTTTCAGTAAATTGTTGTCATTTTTTAAATATAGTAAAAATCTTCACTAGAATTTGTAAAATTAGTTTCATTGACCTAAAGTAAATGCAAAATTTTATTCGTAAATTTCTTTCTAAAATTTCTTTTAATATTTCAATATAAAATATAAAGACTACAAGTACTTTAAGCTTAGTTTAAGAAAATTTATGCATTTATGAAATATACCTTAATTTTCTATGGCAAGAAGCAGAATACGAAGTGAGAATCATCTGTGAGATAAATACAATGTAACTGGGTAGCAAAAGCAACGTGTTACGCAAAACAATAATTTTCATAAATAAAAAATTTAACTTAATTCTAAAAGTCGGGACTTTTGAAAAACGTCGCGTGACCAATTGTAAAAAATCGGGACAGTCCCGCTAAAAGCGAGATATCTGGTTTCCTTACTCTAAATACATAAAACGTCAAATATTTGAAGTTCGTCCCGTCATTTAGAAACCAAATACAATTTAAAAGAATATTTTTGATTTTGACATTTGGTATTGACAACCAACAATTACTGATTGCGACTATAATATTTTACGAGAAAAGGGAGGAACATGGCGGACGAATTGACCACGCAGACAATTCTTTAAGGATTTCTATTCTTTTGTTTTATTCGTCTACACATGACACTGTCGAACGCACAAACCGTGCTCATGCCAGCAATTGGGAAGAAGACGAATATGTTATAAACTTTAGCGGGAATCTGGGCGTGAAGGTCGCGTTGTCTCGGTTCTTTTTAATTTTTTGTGCATAATGCGGTTGAATGTTCAATGTGAGTGTATCATACAGTAAATAAGTGTGTTCGTGTGCAGCGATTGTAGAATTCAAGCGGGAACACCGCTGTCCTAAGTTCAGGTTGGTTCAAAATTGTAGTTAAGTCTTAACTTTACTTTGTTGATTTTTTGTGATAGTCACACTATTTACCGCTGAGTGCGCGAGAACTATCCTTACTTTGATTACCTACAATTTCTAATACCAAGGAGAAGACGTCCTGATTTGAGTCGTCGAAGTCAATCAACATGTGCAATTAATCATAATAGAAAAACCAAATTCATAACGGGCATTCATTTTAGTTACGAATTATTTTTATGGTTAAGTTTTGCCCGCATAGTTTAGCTTTTTTATTTATTGATTTTAAAGCGATACGAAGTTTGCCGGGGCAGCTAGTCCTTTTATATTAAAATATTATACAAAAGTATTTTTTACTTTGTCTTTTATTAGTGTAATAAATATCTACTTTACTGTCTATCGAATAAAAGATGTTAAAGATTAATGACGACTTTGTTACACCTAACTAGTAACAGCAACTGATGAGTTATGTTCATCTTAATTAGATTATTTTAAATGTTTGTATTTACTTATTACAGTGTGATTTTGATGAGCGGCACCGCACTTCAGACGTTCTATACACTCTCCCCAAGCTTCGCACAACTTGCTGCTAATACTTTTCTCAAAAGTCTCAATATTAGCACTAGTGACCCCGAAGAGGCGCACAGACAATTGATAAAGGTTTCAATAGAAAAAATTATGGATGCTAACAGATTACTAATAGACCAGTCCGGTTTAACTACCTTTTTTCCAGTGATGGAAAGCAAGTTTCCAGAAGTAACACCAATTGTAACTGGAGATCCTGAATTATTGTTATCTAAAGGACATGGGAAAAACATAACATTATTGATAGGCTTCACAACCGCCGAATGCGCGAACTTCCGTCCAAGGTTCGAAGAAATAGACATATTGAAGAGGGTAAAAGAAAACCCACTATTAATGTTAACACCCGGTGCTACGTATAATACGCCATCGGGCAAATTGCAAAGCGTTGCAAAGAGGGTAGAACGAAAATATTTCAACGGGACGCCTAGTATGGATAAATTTCTTCAGAGCTGTTCCGATAGTTATTTTGTTTACTCCGCTTTAAAGTTGGCAAAAGTGAGACAAGCAACGGGAGGAGCTCCGGTATACTTGTACCAGTTTTCGTTCGAAGGGAAAAATAACGTGATGAAGAAGGCAAAAGGAATTCAATATAAGGGAGTGGCACATTGCGAAGATATGACGTATGTGTTTAAAGCTAATTCGATACTAGGAAAAAAAAATCCATTTCAGCCAAGTCGCAACGACGATTTAATGAAAGCACGAATGACATCGACAGTGCGGAATTTCGTTTACTGCAGGTGAATATCACAAAAAATACGAACAATTGAAAAAGTTTAAGGTTGTTTTTTTATAATACAAATATTTACAAATTAAATATTTATCTTTCAGTCATCCGACGTGCAAAAACGCAGACGCTAAAGCGTGGTTGCCCGTTGACAATCACCTTCGCTATCAGGACCTGAAGGATCCAAAGTGCTTCCGGAGCACCGTGCCGAGCCATACGCAAATTGACACGTTGAAATTCTTCGAAAGTATATATAAAAGCACTACTTGAACCTGTAAAATCTGCATTTTGCACCCCTAACACTGGCTCGGCGATGCACACAACCAACTGTAACACTCGAGACAGTGTACCGACATACGCTACATCCCTTCCATATTAAATAAATGAATTGACTACAATACATGTCAGTTACAATTGCATATACTAATTTTCTGATTACATTAAATTCTTTAATTGTACGTGAGTTGAACTATTTTGACGGTAATAGAACTAAAATACAAAATGATATATATTATATATTTTATGAAAGAACATAACTGCATAATAATAACTAAATCTATTTATTCATTGTTTTCTAATCACTAATTCTATCATCACTGATTTCCATCATTCAGTCATAATCCACATCCTTCTCATCCTGGCATTCCCTTAAGTTGTCCATTGACCTTCGGTCTTTTTAAGATGAATAACATTTCTTCGTAGCACTTTACCCGTCCGATCGTTCCTGATTGTAATGTCACCTTCTTTAGACTTCTTAACCGTGTGAGGTGTTGTATTATAGTTTGTGCTAAGTTTGTTTGTTATCCATATTTACAACATAAACTTTGTCACCTTAATTTAATGTCGAATTTGTAGCTCGTTTCTGTTTATGGTCAGACTTTCCCTTTCTTTTCTGAATCCTGTCTCTGTCTCTTACTTCAGCGTCATGTCCAAAATAATCTTTCTTGTCAAATAACGGTCATTTATGACGATTTTGACGTCTAAAAAAATAATAGAGAAGGCGACCTTCCTGTCGTTTTATTTGTTCTTGTGTTTTATACCAAAATACGAAAAAAAAAATTATTCTGCTTTTCATATTTTAACACCTGACATCACAACCGTTGAAATCTCTGTCAACAAACTTCACAACGAACCAGGGACTGGCTCGGCTTTTGCGACACTGATATATTTAAAGGTGGCCGACTGTCTACGAATCTCGTTACATCGTTACTTAATAGTTGTAGGAGAAGCTCGGGTATCGATAAATTATGGACACATGGTACTTGAATAACTCTTTAAGTATCAGGCCTCCAAATTTTACATGTAGCAGATGTATATACGAAGAGCTTGTCTACTAAATGAGACGAGCTAGACGTTCACCTGATGGTAAGTGATACGCTTGCCCATAACGCGCCGCTAGTTAAGATGGTATACACTGCACCACATTGCGCTCGTCGCATTGCGACATATGTTAAATCTCGTTACCCCAGTAATATATCTAGCTACAACACCTCTTAAACCGGAACGCAGTAATGATTGCACACTTCTATTTGACGGTAGAAATGGAAGCTGCGGTAGTATCTAGACGATCTCCGGCAACTGTAGCATTATAATATAATTTAATATATTATCGTATACGTGACTATGTTATAAATGAATTTTTGTATAATAATGTCAGAGAAACGAATAAGTTACCACTGAAAAGTAAGTCTAGACATTAAGTCTTCGCCGGCACGTGTAAAGTTACACCGAGCTAAGCCGCGCGCTCCGCTACATACGAAGTAGATAAACAAACGATAGACTTGACACAGTATTGCAATATTAATTCAAAAAATGTTTTGTTTAAGATAAACCGATAGTCTTTCACCTAATAAAAATTCGGGGTTAAGCACAAGATAGAAGAGTGTCTCATAATAAAAAACGCGATATTTGTATTGTAACGTGTCTAACCACTACAGCAATTTATTCTGCTGTCATGTTGCATGAAGAAAATACTGCCAGATAGATGTGAACTGCAACTACACTATCGCCATCTGATCTTTAGCAAGAAACACTTATTATGGACGGGAGTAGTATTTGAATGTGGTACCTCCATTGATGTACTTCAAATAGGTTATGCTGCTCTGTCGTGTTTATAACCCTAGACCAGACTTTTTATTAATTACATATTTGCTAATGGTAAAGTAAACCAATTCTGCAAATGATTTATGTATTGTATAAATTTTCTTTTAGCAATGACCTCGCTTCTTCGAGGAACAAAATGGCTACACAAGAAACATATCGCTTTTTTGTCATATGCTTGTTTCTTTCCTAAAAATATCCTTTATTATTATTTTGTTTATACCAAACTATTCAAACGAAACATTATTTTTATATTCATTTACCATGTACAGTGTACATATAATATTTATAAAGAAAATTAGCATGAATATGTAGAAGCAGAATACACTCACATGACAACGCCTGCGAAGTTTACTTGTATTTATTTAATAATCTAATATTCGATTGTGTTTATTAAATTATTCTATAGATAACGACGACGTACTTTCACTATGAACTTGCAGTTGACTTAAAGTAAGTAATAAGCTGAAAAATTTTGTATATAGACAACTGTATTACATGAGCAATGCCTCCGAGAGGCTAAGAATTATAAAGCACAAAAGAATTGGGCGATAAGTGTGACGTCTGTATCGCAGTATTTATAGAGCCGGTGGACGCGCGGTCAAGACAGTGTGTGGGTGTTTGCCGACGGAGTGAGACATGGCGACTTACGACATGTTCCGACTCGCCGTGGTCATCTTACTGCATGGTGAGTTACACTATATAATGCAACTGTGAATTTACTGCATTCGGCGACTAAATTTAGCAGTAAGATATCAATGAGTATTTTATCAATGATACATCGAGTTAAGCGAACAAATGTAATTCTTACATTACATACAATTTTTTTTCGGGACACGCAACTGTTATAGAATATAATGGTATTAAAATGGTTGAATTGCCGACGGCGGATTTGTGAAACTGTGAACGCTTGACCACAAAATATGACTATATTACTGTAAGTTGTTAATCTCCCAAGCATTTCTTAATTTTCTTTAAACGTTTAAAATTAATATGTGACTATACTTCTGACCTTCCCTTTTGTATACACACCGTAATTTTTTTTCAAACTTTTATACATTAAGTACGTAGTATTTAAATTAGAATAAAATAAATTCATTAATTTATACTTTTAGTTATTAAAAAAAGGTCTAAATTATTTTAATATGGCTATAAGAACAGGTTCCACTGTTATCACTTTATTGTCGGATTCCGTCTTCGTTTAGTACCAGCTCCTATGTTTACCGCCTAACAGTATTCTGCAAATGTTACCGTGTTTAAATTTGAAGGAGGCTGTAGTAAGTAAAATTACTAATGTAATGAGATTTAACATAAGATCACAAGACGAACAATATGGTGGAGTGTATAACATCCTAAGCACTAATTGAGGTGGATAAATTTGAATATCTAATTGATATTCAAACTTCCAAAATAATTTGTTATCGATTGGTATGATTAAATTTAAATATGTTTAAATATATAATTATCTCAATATAAAATACAATATGCGTAGAAGATATTTTGTAACGTATTCCAAAAAAAAAGGAATCTCTTTTTGATAGGTTAAGTGTCGAAGGTTTAAATAAACCTACAAAGCTCCAGTATAAATTCTTTCGGTTACCCGTTATATATAGTTTGAGATATATCTCAACTTTTAACAGTATACATAACTGTAGGCGTGTATTTTTAAATTTATATACAAGTAGGAACATATTTACAGTTGTAATAAATAAGGCGGTTTCGCAAAAAATCAAGCCACGTCCAAACCCATCCACTTGTAGCCTCGGTACGAAAAAGGGACTAAATTATTACTTTTGATTTTTATTGTGACTAGGTTTTTGTCGAAGTTACTTTTTCTTATGGTTTAAAACTATATAAACAAAAACTTAATTCACTAATTGATCACACAAACTGGAAACAACGGTTCAAGGATATCTCCGAGTGTTTATAAATTAAAATCTACACTTGAACGTTTTTTTATATAATCACTAGCCGACCCGGCTTACGTTGTTTATTCCATATAAATTATTTCTAGTGAACATTTTAGATGTTTAATAAATAATAACTAGTTTTTTGTGAGTGGAGATGTGATTTATGACTAAAAGAGGAAAGGAGACTGTAACGGCATATAAAAATAACAAAACACTTATCATTAAGTTTTTGTGTACGGTTTACTTTATTAACCACGACGGGGATCGTGACTCGCGTTGAGTACTATTGATTTACATAAGACACTAAGTTAACGAGAACTGATCGATTGATAACTGAAAGTTAAAGATTTTTACAGTACTAATATCGCTATTAAAAATGGAGGTTGATTGAAGAGTAAAAATTAAGGGTTATATGTATTTTAATGCCTAATCATAAAAATATAAAAACAACAACAATTATACGAAAAATAAGAAATATGAGGCGGGCCACCCTTGTTAAGTAGGGGTATGAAAATTAGTTTACAACCTATTCTCAGACCTAACAAATATACATAAAAAAAATTGATTAATTCGGTCGAGCCGTTTCAGAGAAATTTGGTTAGAAACACTGTGCCACTAGAATTTTATATAGATAGATAGATAAGTAATATCTTTTGTTGTCTACTATTATACCTTGACCTCATCAGGACCCATCGGAACATAAACAAAGCTTCACGATCTTGTGCATGAAATAAGGTAAGGTTCATGGTCCCAATTTTTAAATGGGTTTCCAAAGCCAGTATTAAATTTATTTCCTTTTTACTGAACGTTACAGTATTCAAATTTTAGTGTTACCACCGCAATGACTATTTCAGCCGCTAAATAGTAGTGTGCAAATATTACTGTGTTTCGGTTTGAAGGGCGCTGTGATTTAGAGAAATTACTACGATAACAAGACTTAAAATCTTATGTCTCAAGGAGATGAGCCCTATGTTGTGCGATGTTAACATACCTGTCTGTACAAATAAAACTAACGTGTCTCATTTTTAATATCAAAATTACAAGTTTTTATTTAATATGATGATGATATGATATGACAATTTTAATCATGAAACAACTTCTGCTGATAGATTGAAGACGCTAGGTTAAACACGCTCAAAAAGTCAAAATCAAAAAGTATGTAGGCTAGCATACAAATTAATTAAAGTCATAAAGTAACTAAGCAATTTTAACTCGGTCTGATAAGTTTTATATGCAAGGGTTTCAGTTTGTGAAAAACTGCAACTCCAATATTACGTTGAAAGGACATTTAAAAAAATATTTTAATGGATTAAAAGAACTGTACTCGAACAGAACTGGCTTAAAACAGCAGCAGTTAAAATTAACTGCATAAACTATGAGATATCGCCACTCAGGTTCTATCTGTTTCAGTTAACCAACTCGACGTCTCCTTTTCAGAATTTTCTCTGATATGGTTACGAGGTTCGTAACTAAGTTTATTTAGAAAAAGTAATAGTAATATAAATGAATATACACTGACAACACGATTGCTCGGCCTAACTACTCACTAGTATAATGCCATTTGTTATAAAACTTACCTGTTACTATTAATAATTTTGACCTCGATTTAAAGTCGTAAGTGTTGTACTGAACTATTTCATTATTTTCTATATTTAAAGATTCTCAATAATAATTGATTTACAATAAAGCTTTAACGGACATTAATACTAAGAAGAGATTTAAAACATGATTTGGTAACTATGTTACTACTGTCGACATCTTGTGGGTATAAATAATGTTTGATCGTTTTTCTAACGCGCACATTTCAAGTTGCGTTTAGTTTTGTTATTGTTCAATAGATGTCGCTGTAACAAATTTAATGAGTTTCTTAAGAAATTACAACAAGGTCAAGGTTTTATCACGCGGATTTCGAAATCCGTAAGCCCTCAATACTAAGCTGTAAAAAATATTTTTAAGACTAACATTATCCTAAAAAAACTTAAAGCATTGTTTAAGAATTTAAAGTCTCCTATAGGAATGTAGTAATTTAGGATAAGCCAGGACTTTAACTTTCACGTATATGAGTAATAATATTATAAATGCAAAAGTAACTTACAGATTAATTGGTTTTATTTAAAGATTAGTCAGTTACGCCTTCACCCTTATTATTTTTTTCTCTTTGAAAATTATTCTAGTGTTGGTTGGGGGCGGCATAAACTATGAATGAAACTATTGTATCGACCGATTTGCACTGAACTTAGCAAAAATTATTTTCAACAGCAAATAATTAAGATTTACTAATTTTTTTACAAAAACCTGATGACTACAAAGAAAATGGATGAAGCGTGTATATTCGCTAACATACACGTCCCCATTGAGGCGTTGCCGGAATCTAGCCAGAGGAGACCTACAAGAGACCTCAAGTCACCTTACGAGACCGCCCGTAGCGATGAAGACGAGCTGAATAAAGATACGGGTCTACCTATACTGTTATTTGTCCATGGTGGAGGATTCGCGTACGGTTCGGGTCACACCGACGTATACGGGCCAGAATACTTAATAAACAAAGATTTTATTGTCGTCACATTCAATTACAGGTAAATATTAACGTCTCAAATACAATGAAACAATGAATGTAATAAATACACACATTTATCGACAAATTAAGTTTTTGTTACCACATATGGAATCTACGTACATGCAACATCAAGTGACCAGTGTGTATTCGCCATATTTTTTTACTTACATCTTTCGATTTAATTTACACCCTCGTATAAAAACTAACAAAAACAAACAAAGTTTATTTATTAATATTGCCTAGTATTTATTTAAAGATTAGTCAGTTACGCCTCCAGCTTTGTTATTTTTTCTCTCTGAAAATTATTCTAGTATTGGTTGGGGGCGGCATAAACTATGAATGAAACTCTATTGTATCGACCGATTTGCACTGAACTTAGCAAAAATTATTTTCAACAGCAAATAATTAAGATTTACTAATTTTTTTACAAAAGTAAAGGTGTAAAGGTTAACAGTTTTATAACCTAGTATGTTAAACCTTAAATAAATGATTACATACGTTAATGACTTCTGTATCGATTGACAACATAAACATTAAATCGTGAGAAATTGTGGATATAAAGCAAGTATATTTTTCTTCCCTGCCGCCAAAGATAGGATATTTCCGAACAATAGATTAAAAAATCTGTTTATCCCTTTGGAAACAGGAACTACAACCTGCCGATCCCTGGGATTATCTTGATGCATCCGAAGAGGGACCAATATGCCCTCAAACAGACGTTTTCTACAAAAACCTGATGACTACAAAGAAAATGGATGAAGCGTGTATATTCGCTAACATACATGTCCCCATTGAGGCGCTGCCGGAATCTAGCCAGAGGAGACCTACAAGAGACCTCAAGTCACCTTACGAGACAGCTCGGAGCGATGAAGACGAGCTGAATAAAGATACGGGTCTACCTATACTGTTATTTGTCCATGGCGGGGGATTCGCGTACGGTTCGGGTCACACCGACGTATACGGGCCAGAATACTTAATGAACAAAGATTTTATTGTCATCACATTCAATTACAGGTAAATATTAATGACTCGAATACAATGAAACAACGAACATAATAAATACACACATTTATCGACAAATTAAGTTTTTGTAACCAATATGGAATGTACGTACATGCAACATCAAGTGACCAGTGTGTATTCCCCATATTTTTTTACTTACATCTTTCGATTTAATTTACACCCTCGTATAAAAACTAACAAAAACAAACAAAGTTTATTTATTAATATTGCCTAGTATTTATTTAAAGATTGATAGTAAAAGCATTATTCGTAAAGATGTTCACTTCTGGCGGCAGACGTCACCAAAATGCAATTTTTATGATGATTAACAGCACTTTCCTTTATCAATTTTTGTTGTCGTTATTTGCCATAAATAAAAGGTTTCCTATAAATCGCGGCGTCGTTCAAAAGACAGAAAATATTTAGATTTACATATTTTCAGACTTAACGCTCTTGGCTTCCTGTCCCTGAACACTTCAAGTATTCCCGGGAACAATGGATTACGCGATATACTAACAATGTTACGCTGGGTGAGAGCCAACGCGAGGTACTTTGGTGGAAATCCTAATCAAGTAACATTAGGCGGACAGAGCGCTGGTGCCAGTTCAGCTCACTTGGTATCCTTATCACCCCAAGCTGCGGGTCTATTTCAGAGGTGCGTTACATCCTTTTATATTAATATACAAGAGTGTTTTTTACTTTGTCATTTATTAGTGTAATATCTAATTTACTGTCTATCCAATAAAAGATGATAAAGATTAATGACGACTTTGTTACACCTAACTAGTTACAGCATCTGATGAGTTATGTTCATCTTAATTACATTATTTTTAATGTTTTTATATACTTATTACAGGGTGATTCTGATGAGCGGCACCGCACTTCAGTCGTTATACACACTCTCCCCAAGCTTCGCACAACTTGCTGCCAATATTTTCCTCAAAAATCTCAATATTAACACTACAGATCCCGAAGAGGCGCACAGACAATTGATAAAGGTCCCAATAGAAAAGATTATGGACGCCAACAGATTACTAATAGAGCAGTTCGGTTTAACTTCCTTTTTTCCAGTGATGGAAAGTAGGTTTCCAGGAGTCACACCAATTGTTACTGGAGATCCTGAATTATTGTTATCTAAAGGATATGGAAAAAACATAACATTGTTGATAGGCTTCACAACCGCCGAATGCGAGAGCTTCCGTCCAAGGTTCGAAGAAATAGACATATTGAAAAGGATAAAAGAAAACCCACTATTAATGTTAACACCTGCTGTTACATTCAATACGCCACCGGCCGAATTGCTAAGCGTTGCAAAGAGGGTAGAAGAAAAATATTTCAACGGGACGCCTAGTATGGATAAATTTGTTCGGTGCTGTTCCGATAATTATTTTGTCTACTCCGCTTTCAAATTGGCAAAAGTGAGACAAGTAACGGGAGGAGCTCCGGTATACTTGTACCAGTTTTCGTTCGAAGGGAAAAATAACGTGATAAAGGAGGCAAAAGGAATTCAATATAAAGGAGTGGCACATTGCGAAGATATGACGTATGTGTTTAAAGCTAATTCGATATTTGGAACCAAAAATCCGTTCCAGCCAAGTCGCGAAGACGATTTAATGAAAGCACGAATGACATCGACAGTGCGGAACTTCGTTTACTGCAGGTAAATATTACAAAAGATAGGAACAATTGGAAAAAATTTAGGTCGTTTTTTATAATACATGTATTAACAAATTCAATATTTATCTTTCAGTCATCCGACGTGCAAAAACGCAGACGCTAAAGCGTGGTTGCCCGTTGACAATCACCTTCGCTATCAGGACCTGAAGAACCCAAAGTACTTCCGGACCACCGAGCCGAGCCATTCGCAAATTGACATGTTGAAATTCTTTGATTCTGTATACACCCCCGGACACATCGATGGGCCCACCTAGTGTTTAAGTTTTGACGCTACATAGGGAAAAACAAATGTTAGGTCGAGCAATAACTTTTAGCAACTGCTTTAAAAGTTATTGCTCGATCTAACTTCAAAACTTTGAAGTTTTTGTTTTAGCTTACAAGATGGTATAAGTCAAGTATGCGCCTTGGTAAAGCGCAAAGTAGTAGTCTGGATTTTTAAAGAAATCAAACATTTTAACACAACGAAATGTTTAATTAATAAGAATAATGAGGTTCTAAGCATTGCCGTATGTATCTGTGACCATCTAATGATAGAAGTCGTGGCGACTAACGACTTTAAGTTCGGTTTTCGTATTAGCCGAAATTCCTGCCTAGACTGTCCATGACCCACCACCAAAAGCAACCCTCTCTTCTATGGAGCATCGAGCAAAACGCTCTGTTTGTTTTCGGTATACCTTTTTTCTTCCATCATTCCCATATAAAATAATTTTCGGTTCGTCGGTAAACAATACATCGCTCCGGTGTTGCTGAGTCCACTGCAAATGAGTTCGCGCAAACTGAAAGCGCGATGCTCGGTGAGTTCGCGTTAATTGCGGGCCATTAGCTGGTTTGTGTGGTACCATAAAACGTTCTTTAAGTCTTCTTCGAACAGCGAGGGTACACAGATACTCCATGAAAGTCGCGTAGTTGATTTTGTATCTGAACTGAAGTCAAGTGACGGTTTCTTAAGCAGATCGTAAAGATAAACCGGTCTTGCCTTTCAGTTATCACACAAGATTCGTTCGTTTTCGGATTTCGGGTTCGCGGGCTTGGAAGGGGCCCTTATTGTCTAGCAAGCGAGCCCAGGATGGACGGCGATTACGAGGTGGTCTCGTTTTTGTCGTTCGAACAGAGGATATTGAGGATGGTTGTGGCCTCCTAGGGACGTACTCAGGCGTAGTGCAGGGAGGCATACCTATGCCTCCCTGCACTGCAACGAACTGAACGCACCTGCGTTCCGAAGAAGATTCCGGGGTCTCCCGCAAAGCATTTTGTATGACCACCGAGGGGGTTTTAGTGGGTATAAATCCCACATAACCCTGTCTTCCCCCCAGAAGCAGGGTATCTTTTTGAAGATTTCCCCCCCGAAACCAAAAAAAAAAAAGTGAGTCGAGAGATGTGTAAGGAGTGTATAATAGAAGAACTACTTGTATCTCTAAAACCTGCTATTTGCACCCCTACCACTGGCTCGGCGATGCACACAACTATCTGTCGTATTTACTTATCTGGCATACGGCTTTCATTTAGGACCGAATAATATTATCTCCTGTGGCCTTTGATCTGTAATGAGATCAAGTTCTTTGCCAAACAAAACTATAAAAGCGTTCCCCAGACCACACAAGTGCTATGGCCTCTTTTTCGGTCTGACTGTATTTCATTTCGCATAGAGTCAACGTCATGTTTCCGTATCCGATTATACGTAGTCCTTCAGAATCAACTTGGGGTAAAACAGCGCCAAGTATTGTCTGCTGTCTTGTGTTTTGTTATTCACAGCATAGTATTGTCCCTGAATTGTGTTGATATCATGACCAATTTTAAAAACTCGCAGACTGACTGCAGTTTTCTTTCCATGTAAATCTCGGGTTCTTTCGGATATAATGTATACCGTTTCACGGTTATTTTTTCAACAAAATCATTGTTTCAAACGAATCCTTTAAGGAGTAAACCTTAAGTGGGGTAGTTTTTCCATAGTCAAAAAGTGTTTTATCTTTGTTGCGTATCTTTTATATATATATATAGTCCTTTGAACAAAAAATTTTTTTTTTTTTTTAACATAATTATCGTGCAAAAGCTTTAAATTTTGGACTTTAGAATTAAGTACGTGGGTGGGTGCTACTCTTAACATTACTGTAAATTTCCGATTTTATTTAAAAAAAAATTAAGATAAGACCAATTGAAGAGTGTGATATGAAACATTTTTTTAATTTTTATATGTTTTCCACATCCTCAATGCTGCATTGCACCGTATAGAATTTTCGATTTCCTCCACCTTCGCATTTGCAATAAACTCGCTTCCGAAATAGGAAGAGTTTTCTCTTAAGAATCATAACACTCTGATTATTATGTGTAAGTGTGTACTTATTGATCGATGAGAGAATATATTGTAATTGTTACTCTTGTAATATTTCAAGTATTACTGTTAGATATTAGGTTAAGTTGTATTTTGTAAAGCGATATAAAATACATTAGCAATTTTCTTTGATGCTGTTCTTCCGAATTCGACTTTGATAAAGTATATAGAAGAGTTTAATTCAGTCGTAGAACAAGTATACAGAAAAACCGTTTTACTTATGTAATTTGATATAATCTTAAAAACAAATTATATTTTTGATTTTTTTTAAATAAAACGAGTGCCAGTAAATATACAGTTTTTGATTTATATGTTAGTAACAAAACCGTATTATATGTGCAAATATTTTATGATATTTATTTTATTCTGCATTAGCCTATTGAACAGTTTTAAAACATATCCAATGATTTTGCGCATTTATAATAGTAGATTCGACGCACTTAAACTTCAAAAGATATAGACATACTTCAATTCGAAAAATTATTTAGAGCCTATGCAGCCAAGCTTTACAGAGTTTACATTGCGAAAGAAGCAGCAAACATAAGTATTTGCAAATAAAGTAATCTTTTACATCGAAAAAAATAATTCAATACATTACACATCCATATCAATTTCATTGACATCCAATTTCGTATCGTCCGAATGGAATGAAAAGTTACAATATGCTTATTCAATGACGGAAGTGGAAATAGAAATCATCGGATGGAACGCAATGATAAATCGAAAAACGCGAGCAACCAAACATTAGATATAATAGGAGAGGATATAATAGAAAGTACGGTATCAATACATTGAAACATTAAACACCAGTAACACGTAACGTTCAGCTCAAAAGCGAATCAAAGCTTAGTGAAAAATGTTAATTTTTGCAATAATAATTTTTGGTTTATTTGAAATGACACAACAAAAACTTGTTAGCACAGCCCAGGGCATAATACGCGGCATCGTTAGAGATGGATACATTTCTTATATCGGTGTACCCTACGCCTCAGCTTATGGGACTGGTCGATTTAAGGTAAATAATGTGATTAGTTAAATCTTATCCAGCGCGTCGTTTTAAGTTCACTGATTCGATTTTATTCATAAGAGTAGATGTTTGTAGAAACATTTTCTACTTTTTAATTCTTTCATTACTCGAAGCCGTTATAGCTTCTGTCCCCGCTTATATGAACCATAGATGAACAAGTCTCTGTCAAATAAAAAACAGGTATGTTTTGAAAACCATTACAATTTTTGGATATACCACGACATCTTCATCTCATTCTGTAATAATTTGCATTGAATGCCAATTTGAGAGTTTTAACAAAATCATAATACTACTGAAATACTTTTTAGATGGCCGGCCTGCCGCCAATCTGGGCTGGAATAAGAGAACCAATTGATCAACACTGCACAATAAGTTCACAAGTAGAAAAATGTTTACATTTGGATATTTATGTACCAGCCTCTAATGAACTAATTTGGCCAGTATTAGTTTGGGTTAAAGCTAGTAGCGGATTTTATCATCCAGGGCAATTAGTCAAAAGAGGGATCATAGTTGTCGTCGTCCGTCATAGGTATTGTAAATTTGTTATATATTTTATTTGTAATTAACAAAGTGAATCATTGCGGTAATATAACTTGTTATGGTTACCTTTATTAAGTGACAAAGATAGTTAATAAGTTCTTTAAAATAAAAATGAAACTTAATATCTAAAAAAGATTTGAAAAAGTTTCGTTTTCAGAATGGGTGTACTTGGATTTTTATGTACACAAGAAGAACAAATACCGGGTAATATTGGAGTGAAGGATGTAGTGCTCGCTTTGCGATGGGTTAGAGATAATATTGTGGCGTTTAAAGGTAATCCAAATAATGTAGTTCTCGCTGGTGAAAGTTTTGGTGCGGCCATGGTAGAGACTATAATGCTTTCACCAATGTCACACGGGTTATTTCATGGAGCTATAATGCAGAGCGGAACTGCTTTAAGTCCTTGGGCTTTTAATTATGATGCAAAATCTCGTGTGAGGGCGCTAAGAGAAGTCTTGAACAGTTCTGCAAATTTTACATCATTTTTACTTGAGATGAATATAGAAGATTTAGTAACAAAGTCCGAAACAATAGATATGCCGTACATACCATATGGAATATGTATCGAGAAGTCGTTTAAAAAAGAAGAAAGATTGTTGGCAGAACCGCCTTTTCAATTACTGTCTGATGGAAAGTTTATTCATATTCCAGTAATAATAGGTTATAACAATAATGAAGCGTATATATTCGCTAATGTACTGAAACTAGCTAACGTTTTAAAAAGGCTACCAAGTGACATGGCTTTTCTGCTTCCAATAGAAGTAAATGATTTCACAGCTAGGGAATTGAACCACACTCGTGATAAAATAAAAGAAATTTACTTCAAAAATAATAATTTCAGTAATGCAGCAATACTTGCTTACTTCAGGTATATAACGCTATTTTTTTTTCTCTTTATTTATTTTTGGGGCTTTATCCCTTAGGGACATTTCAGCCCCATTGACACAAAACTTAAGAATAAACACAACAATAAAGAAAAAACTACACTACTCTTAATTAAATTATAAATAAAAACGTGAAAAGTAGAAATATTATAATAATGCTAATGGAGTCCTCAATCCGTAAACATGTTAAAAATATCTTGTGCTGCGTTGGACTCAGGTTTACACAAAATTATTTTTAGAGCACCTAGGTCTTGTATATTAATGTCATGGTTAAGGATTAACAACTACCTTCCAGTCATATAACCGCTATATTTTATATTATCATCGGCATAAACTATTAAATTCTTTTATAATTTTAGTGACGTGTACTTCATTAATCATATACATAGGACAGCTCGTCTTCATTCTTCGGCATCACAGTACCCCGTTTACTATTACCAGTTCTCATACTCTGGAGTTATGGGAGTCGAACCAGAAAGCGGTATGGATAAAACAGGAGCTGCCCACTCGGACGAATTGTCCTATTTGTTCTCTGAGAGTGGAAGAAGTCTTAATGGAGACGATGGCAAGGTTCAAGATAATCTAGTCACTCTTTGGACAAACTTCGCGAAATATCTGTAAGATATAATTTATTATAACTATTCAAAAAAGGCTATCATACATTTTTCATTACTTAAAATTTGGCCTCTAATTACAAAGTTTCAATTCCCAGACGTGTTAAATATTTCTGCATAGACCTTTAAAAGAGTATTCAAAACCAAATTATTTTATGTATATATTTTTAAAACAAAATATAAAACACTATTTCTTCAGGAATCCAACTCCACACCGGGCTGACCTAGTACACTGGGAAGCACTAGATCACAGGGAGCCCCGTCTCTTAAATATTGGAAAGGAGATAGAAATGATCGACTATCCTTATGCTTCAAAGACTAACATGTGGGACGAGATATACGACAGATTCTATACAAAAATGAGAAGTACAGCTAATTACGCAAATGAAGACTAATAAAAAAGCGAGAGGGTCACAAACAGTTTTCGATTTTTGTCTGCTATTTTAAATAATTTATTGTATTTTCATTAACAATTACCATTATACAGGAGAGTGAATTTTACGTCAACTCTATACCATCATCCAACGCCGATATATTATAACCGAGTTTTACACCACTATATACTTTTTTAATTAATTTATCAATAACCTGTTTTACACTACAAACACTTACATATAACAATATAATTACATTACTAAAACATGTTTACTTGAGAATATTGTAAGATGACTATATCAGTAGTCAATGTTTTTTTTTCAACGAGGCGATCGAACCTAAACATTCACTTGATGGTAAGTGATACGCTTACCCATGACAACGTGCTGCTAGTTAACATGGTACACAGCATCACATTGTGCTCGTCGCCTTGAGACATAAGATGTTGTCTCGTTACCTCAGTAATTTCACTAGCTTAAAGCCGCCCCTTAAACTGGAACACAGTTATGTTTACTTACTGTTTGTCGGTTGAAATAAAAGCTGCGGTGGTACCTACACGGTCTCCGGCAATAGAGACCTACCACCAGTGAATAATTTATAATCAAAAATACTTATGATAACTAAACTTACCAAATAATGCAGATCAATAATATTGTGTATTGTGTGGTATCTTTATTACAAATTTACCTGAAAAAAATTAACAAAGTTAAAGTAATTAATTTGGTATTTAACTGTCATTAGGTTGATAAGTGACTGACCCGACAGACGACTATGTATATTGAATTCGAGTTGGTGTAATAAGTTAAAAAAATATTTAAAAAACAAAGTGTTTATTATTCTAATGCTTTATGATATTCAACATTTTTATTTTTTCTTGTGTATACATAGTTTTGTTGGTATTCCGACGCGGGAACAGGCGACATAATTGACCATGTGGAAAACATGGAATATCAAGATTGATGCCGCAAACGCTTAGCGACTGCCCTTGAGATTTTTTTATAGGTAGCTGCACTGGAAATTGTAACCGTTTAAGGTCTAATGGCATATCCTTCGGAATCAAAACGTCTTCCCTTTCAAATGCCTCTGGTACTAAAGGCGTCGATAAGTTACGGAAACTGCTTACCACGACACAGGACCAATGCTTGTTTGTCACCTGAGTAGTAAAAAAAATATGGCTCTTTATTTTTATTAATCACAAAGATGTGGCCGATTTATATTCAGCAACGTAATGATTACCGATCCGATTTTTAATGACAGATTATGAGGTGGTAAACCGTGCTGGCAGACGCGACATCCAGTTCCGTCAAAGACCGGTTTTTGGCGAATTTGAATGACATTAGTTTTTAAGTGATTTACTTTGTAGTATTAGAGTGCATTAAATGATTGATTGTGTGAATTAAAGGGTACGATAGGATTTATATGCCTCTATACCAAAATACCAAAATTAAAATGGAATTTTAAAAAAAAAGTTTCATAGACGTATTTCCTGTTTTGTTACAGCACACTGCTGTAACAAAATAGGCTGCACTGCTGCTTGCCAGTTTGGCGAAATATTTGTTTTCATGTATGTGTATTTAATAAAATAAAAAAAAAAAAAAAACTTCATACTTTATACTTCTTAATACTTCTTAATATCCGCTGCTGAATATAAACCTCTTTAAGAAGTTGGGATTGCGATATTCGCCAAGTTTAGCAAGCAGTTTAACGAGCGCAGTATACTATGGTTATAGCGAAAGCTACCATTATTTCTGGAATGATTCCTACTTATGTCGCCTTTTGAGACACAAAAAGGGTAGAGTGGCGGAAGGGACATTTTTAACCGTCACCCAAATTGGGTATAGCCATAATATTTAAACATTTTGTAGCGATTAGTGACGATGGTTCATAACAGACTTCCTAATCTCAAATCAGTGTTTGTAACCAAACTCCTATGAAACGGCTCAACCAATTTTTAATGACATTTTTTATGTATATTTGTTAGGTCTAAGAATAGGTCGTAAACTATTTTTCAAACCTCTACGTAATAAGAGACGTTCAAAATTTTTTTGTTATTATATTATGCATTAAAAATACATATAATTCCTAATTTTAATAGCGACCATCAACCCCCATTTTTAATAGCAATATTAGTACTGTAACAATCTCCAACTTTCAGTTATCTATCAGTTCTCGTTTACTTAGTATTTTATGTAAATCAATACTCAATTTGAGTCACGATCCCCGTCGTAGTTAATAAAGTAAATGAATTTAAAAGTCAATGGTAAGTATTTTGTTATTTTTATCAACCGCTAGTCTCCATTCCTTTTTCAGTCATAGACCAAATAAATCCCTATTGCCAATAAGTTAGTTTATTTTTTTATTTAACATTCAACATATTCACTAAAAATAATTTATAAGGAAAAAACAACGTTTGCTGGGGCGGCTAGTTATTGTATAAAATTCACTTTCCTCACCCACTTTCAAAATAAACCGAACCTAATACATAAACGGCGTATTTTCCAACTTATGGCTGGAAGTTATTTTGAGCTATGAAAAATATATACAGGCCAAGGATTTCTTTAAATAATAATATAATTATCAAAATAGTGTTTTTGTTAATTAAATATACTCACGCGAGATTCGGGCACGTTTAAACAAGGATAGTAAATGAATTGCAAACATTGTGTGATACATCGCTGTCAACACAATGTACATGGGGGCGAGAGCACACGTGAGGGGACCCAAGGGGGACAGGGTGGAATAAGCAGAGGGCAATAACGGCTTGAGTACCAATAACCGTTATCACCAAAATCATAAGTGGTGAGATAGTGTTCGATGTCATGGCTTTTTCTGTCGATAATAAATTGGTCTAAGGTACTGTCAGATCGAAAATTATATTAATAACTGAAAATGTAGTTTCGATAATCAAAATTTTCGTCCCTTTTTTAATTTGGTTTTAATTATTATAATAGAAACACGGTAATTTTCATTGCAATACTAGAATTAAACCGAGTAAGAGATTTATATAACGGCTCAACTCGGGACGGTTTGAGGTAAATGTTTGTTCTGATTATTATACACCATTCAACTACATAAATTCTTCTTACTCAAAGTGTTCAATTATAAATTTGTATGTTACTGTACTTGTTGTGATCGATTGCCTTGCATCTCGATAGTATCCGTTCAGGGCTCAGTAGAATTTCATGTTTTGATAAAGTTGGACGAAAAGTCTGCGCTAATTAATTTGGTAACAAACAGTAAATGTATAAAATTTACCATCAAATGTCAAATGCTGGTTAAACAAAATTGATAAGTATTTATGATAAACATAAAGATATGGAGTCATTACGATGGTTAATAATATACTTTACTTTCAAAGCAATAGCCTATGCACATGAAAGAACCGCAGAAGCAGATAGTAACTTGGAAGTCACAGAAAATGCTTTGGAAACAACTACTTCTAAGTATGAACAAGAAAATGAAAACATAATCAATACGGAAAATGGGCCTGTTCAAGGCCATGTACATGAAAACAATGAAAATATTATAATATATTATGACATACCGTATGGATCATTTAGCGCATCAGATCCATTTGAGGTGAGGAATCTTAACTTTAAATTAGAAATACCTGTATAAAATAGTTTTCAGTTACTTTTTCATTTAAATTTGATTTTTAAATATTATACTTGTTATACCATATATGCTATAATTTAAATAAAAGGACACCACGCTGAAACCAGTAAGCACAACCATGATCATGTTCAATTATGATAAAAGTGACCCAGAAGTTCAGGATATCATTAACGATTAATTTAGTTAATCTATTAATTTCCAGGAGCCTTCGCCATCGAAGCCTTGGGACAAAGTTCACAACCCGGACGAACACAAGTCACGTTGTCCACAAATCGGTTACCCGAATAAAATTATAGGTGATACAGATTGTCTAACATTAAACATAATGACCCCAACGACATCATCAAAATCACATGTATTGTTTTACATTCACGATGGAAGTTTTAATAATGGAAGCGGAAATCCATCTGTTTATGGACCAGAATACATAGTACCGAAAGGTATTATCTTAGTATTACCCAATTATAGATTGGGGGTACTTGGATTTCTATGTTTACAGAATGAAACTATACCAGGAAATGCGGCACTTAAGGATTTAACATTAGCTTTGAAATGGGTTAAAGATAATATAGCTGCTTTTGGAGGTGATCCTTCAAATATCGTTGTGAGTGGGGACGGTAATGCAGGTATATTGGCAGGATATTTGGCTGTCTCTCCTAGATCAAGAGATTATATTTCTAAGAGTATAGTCGAAAGCGGTTTTATTCTTTCCCCGCAAGCCTTAGACAGAAATCCAATAAAAACAGCGGAAAATGTATTAAAGCAAGTAAATAATCCAATCAACCCAGTATTATCAAAATATCATAAAATACGTAATATCAACCTAGGAGCGTATATGAGTACAGCAAAAAACATTAAGTTCGCTCCATGCGTTGAAAATGGTAATAAATCGTTTATTGCAGAAACACCTTGGACCTTACTTAAAACAATAAAAACTAACGTTTCCTATATGATTGGTACCACAAACCATGCTGGCCTGTACGAGGCACTACAGCATACAGAAATTACTTTGGCTGAACTGAATAATAATTTTAGTGTTGTCATGCCCAGTGATTTACAATTTAGAAGTGCTAAGAAAATGTTAGAAATTGGAAATCTGATAAAATTGCAATACTTTGGAGAAAAGAAAGTTACATTAGATACAATGGAGCTTCCTTCATTTTATTATACTGACTCATTATACTTGGCACCCATGATTCGAGCTGCGAGACTTTTAGTAGCGGCAGGAGCTTCTGTTTATTTCTATGAATTTGCTTTTGTTGGGAAATTAAACCAGGAAATATTTTCGCCGACAAAGATCCACGGTGCATCACGTGGGGACATTGCCAGATACATTTTCTATAAAGAAGGTCAGGTTCTAGATGGTGACACAATAGAAAGACGTATGATAGAAACCGTCACGGAATTATGGAAGACCTTTATTCATACGGGGTAAATACAAAACTTAATTTTATCACTACGACGATGAGTACAACATCACTTATATAACTTTTCCACATATTTTTTAAGTATTTCTGCAATTGATAACATTTTAATAGCATCGTTTTTGTAATTTATGTGTAAGCACATATTTCATCAAAGAATATTATATACGTGATTGCTGTATCAATTCTAAACTATTGGGATGACCATTAAATTCTATTACAGACAGCCATCGACGAAAGGAATTCAGTGGGATCGTTTGCAACAGACCACAGTGGTGAATGAGAGTTGGTTGTTGATTGACAAAGAAGTAGTGCCAAAGAGAGGTCTACACGTCGAGCGTATCAAACAATGGACCGAAATATATGACACGTATTTTGTTGAACACAATCGTGCTCTAAGAATATCACCTTACATATATTCACTTATTTTCACTTTATCTATTTTTATTTGCTTATCGAAATTTTTAGTTTAAATTGTAAATGTATACACTAGCGTTTCCCAAAATGTCAAATATGTTACGACGAAATTATTTTAATTTGCTTATCATTGTATAGTTAACATTGTAACAATCGCATTTAATAGATTGTGCTTTTTGATTAGAGGAACATGTAAAAATGTTAATTTATTAGAATCATAACCTAGTGCAATTTAATCAGAAGACTATCATTTGAAAAATTCTATAATATTTATGCATGCTTTCCCGTCGCCTATTCTACCACTTCATGTTTCAAGAGTGCACTAATAAAATTAAAATGGTTAAAAAATATTTATATTATTTTCCCCTGATCAGTTTTAGGGTTTTGTTTAATCAAGTTACGTTATAGGTTTTGTGTTTAGGTTAGACAGCGAGATATTATCATAACATCATATACTTGATGTTCGGATTAGTCATCGTCCAGCATTAGGACGAAGCGGTCACGTAAGTGCTTCAATATATTAGAGGATCAAAAATGTATACTACTACATCATGAAATACAAAGAGTTTGTAATATTCTTTTTATGGAGAATTGTTGGAGTTTCCTGTCAGTCGAAGAGGCCGTACCGCGATGTACTAACGACGCAGGGTCGCGTCAGGGGGTACCTTTTCCCAGACCCACCCCACTATGCTTTCCTGGGGGTACCATACGCCCGCCCGCCCACACGGAACGCCAGGTTTAAGGTTAGAACCGTCTGTTAGTGGACACAAATGTAATTTACTTTGTTATTTAGATCCTTATCTAAACGTTACTGCGACGGGCCATGTTTGTCTTGAACGCGTCGTTATTTCGTATATGACTAAAGATAAAAGTTGAATAAAAAACATGGTACATGGCAAACTGTATAATGTTAAGTTAAAGAGTAGTAGAAGGCTTATGGTAAAACAAATCAATTTGCAATTGTTAAATATAATAAATAAACTGAGCAACAGACATTAAAAGATTTTATAGTTTTTTATATGGACGGTTAGAAAAGGAGTTAATTGCCGATTTTTATAATTCTCATATTTTCGTTTTAATATTTGTGCTTGTATTATTTTGTTTATAGGCTCCAGAGCCACCGCCTCATTGGGACGGTATCTTTGAAGCAACACACCGTATTAAGTGTCCACAGATTGACGAGGACGGCGTAGAAGATTGTCTGGTCATCAATGTGTTTACACCCGAACACGGCACATCGCTACCCGTCATCGTTCACATCCACGATGGGGACTTTCAAACTGGGTATCGTAACATATTAAACATAAAATAATCATATTTACACTTGAAGCCATCCAACCATTTATTGTATTTGTTTAAACTTTGGATAAAACTAATGTAATATGTATACAAAGTAATTGAAAAATCCTGATTATCAGACATTTTAGCCGATATAAATTGCGGTTAAATCCAATATGTGAAAGACTTCTGCGGCATGTTTTTATATGTATTTACACTTATACATAAATTCAAGATTACAAAAAGTGTTCATCTCCCATAACAATACAAAGTATAAATAACAATAACAATATAAATTCCAGATGGGGTTCCTACAGAGCACCGTTGCGACTTCTAAAAGAGAGTTTAATTATTGTTACTTTCAATTATCGACTTGGTGCTCTCGGATTTCTCTGCCTCGGGGCGACCGATGCGCCAGGAAACGCTGGCTTGAAGGATCAAATTGCAGCGTTGTACTGGGTGCAAAGGAATATTAAAAATTTCGGTGGTAATTCGATGGACGTTACTGTTTACGGTACAGGATCAGGAGCCGTGGCAGCCGAGCTGCTCTTAATATCCGGTTCGACCACTGGACTCTTTCATCGAGCTATTCTAGAATCCGGTACAGCTTTAGCTCCTACCTCAGTGACGTACACACCATTCTCGACAGCGCTCAAAGTTGGATCATTACTGGGATTTGATGGTGAAGCAAAACCAAACGAACTTGCTCAATTCTTCAAGGAAATTGGGATAAAAAAGTTTGTAAATTCGACAGAAATGTTCCTGCCGTGTGTCGAGCGTGATGTGCCTAACACTAATAGCTTACTGGATATGGACCCATTGGATTCACTCAAGGACGCCCACTTTTTTCATATTCCGATCATGATCGCGTACTCGAACGCGCTCGAAGTTAAAATCATATCGAACGATCTAGATAGGTTTAGATCGATACCGAACGACTTTGAAAATCTATTGCCGGATAATTTGGATTTCGAGAATGAAGACTTCAAGATAAGGCTTGCAAGACTGGTGAAGGAATTTTATTTTGGAGAGAACGAGATTGGGGCCAGTTTGATTCCCAACTATGTAGACTATGTGAATGATATTTTCATTGAGTACCCTGTCGTAAAATCGGCAATACTTCACGCGAGAGCCTCTCATCCCGTCTACATTCTAAAGTTCACTTACAAAGGAACCATGAGTAATATGAAGGAAGAAGAGATTCCGGGTGCTGGGCATGGTGACCTATATACATACTTATTCACAAATGAACGTCTAACTAGTGAGGAACAGGTGGTCACTGAAAGGTTGGTTACTCTGGTAACTAATTTTATCAAGTTGGGGTGAGTTTTAAATTTTTTATAAAAATTTAATTCAATGTATCTGCGTATATAGAACACACAAAATATTTTTTTTTAATTCTATTACAAAAAACAAGAGTAATCAAATATACAAATGATGGTAGGTCATATGCATATATAATGTGGTGTTGGTTAGGTTATATTTATACACCACCACATAATGCTGGTTACCATGTGACTTTTTATGTCTAAATTTGAGCAAAGGCTAATGTTAACATACTTAATTTTATTCTAAAGCACCCATTCAAAACAAATTGAAATTATTTGCATTTTCCTGTTGTGGAATAAATAGGCACTGCAACTGTACCATCCTAGACCATCACTGAAGTTCTTTTTATTGTCAGCAAAATGCTTAATTTTTTGTCCATCACAAAACATTGTTTTTCTACCAAATAACTACAAATAGGCAGTATATTCCAGTTCTCCTAGGCCCCACATGTTCATCATTCCTTTGTTGTAAACTTATATAGTTTCTTGTACAAAAATACATTGATGTGCCAAAAGACGTTTTTAAATCATACATTTAACAGTTATAAGTGTAAGTATATATTTAGACCCTTTAACAAATTTCATATTACAGGGATCCGACACCATTAACAACAACTCTTTTACCAGTGATATGGGAGCCTGTGCCTTTTACACAGAATGTAGAAGGCAAAATAACAGTAGTTCCATATTTGTTATTCGATAAAACACCTCTAAATCAACTATTACCAGGTCAGCAACTCATATTCTGGGACCACATTTATAATAAGTTTTATAAGCGGCATGAAAATGTTTAAGCTGTGATATAACTTTCTCTGAAGATTGCACACATTAATAAAAAAAATATATGCAATATATTTTAAATAATAATTATTTAGACAATGAACCAAAGATAAAATGACACAAATTACTTACGAGTTCTCTAGAAGTCTACTACTGAATATGAGCATCCTGGAAAAAATGTGTATAAATTCTTAACAATACAGAGATCAATACACAGATCTCATCTCTCATTAAGTGAAAGAATAAGATGGTTTCATCATTTACTTTGTAATACAACCTATATTTATGGATAAATATTTAAGAGGCCTCTGTGTTTGTATGAAAATTATTGTAACACAATTGCTATATATTACCCATGACAACTAATTTAAACAACCAAAAAGATGAAGTGTACTTAAATAAGGCTAAATGCCAAATAGTCAACTCTATATACTCTGGAGAAAAATTCTATTAACACTAACACAAATAAGCCAAATATGATTTAAATTACCTGTCACCTAGCAATAGCAACCATTAGCGAAATTTAAATTTAAATTCATCTCTAAACACCTGGTCTCTCGCAATGCTACGCAATATTTTACCATAAACCTGTCACACATATCAGTGTTATTGTTTTAGAAAAAAAATACTAAAAAGCTTACTCAAACTGTTTATAAATAAACTACATATGATAAAAAGTGTATCTTCAGATATTATACTTTCGAATTAGTTAACATTTAACTAGATATTGCCATCAACGTCTAAAATCAAAATATACCGTTACCTGGACAATAAAATTCCGGTGCACGTAACGACGAGTCCAAATGATTTATTTCACTGTTACATGTGCAACATATCTATTAATTTACGAGTATTTGAAGTTGTCAGCAAATCCACATTAAATTTAAGTAATAAAATCAACAAGCTACACGCTAAGACAAAACATGAACCACCCGTCACATTTCACTTCACTGACATGACAGACGTGACGTAAGTGTTGTTCGGATATACTAGGCATATTTCTGTAATGTAACTTGAACTGTCAAATTACTTATAAAATGAAATAAAAATCATTGAGTGCTTAATTTAATATAGTACCGCAGTATAATCATAATGAATCTCAACTATATTATGAAATTAATCTTTTAAACTATCAAAACAAGTATGAAAATGCAAACAGGTTACATAAAGAAAAAGCTAACTGACATCAAGTCCAGCTGCACAAATTTGTTTCTATAAGGTACAACAAAAAACGTATAAAAACGATTGTAGTTTATCTTTTAATGAATTTTATGTCTATAGAATTTTAATGTTCCAATTTTGTTAATATTACGTTCAATGATATTTCTCTGCATTTTAATTTTTTTATGTTAAGTTATTATTCAAAAACCTATTATTGCCCTTATGCTCTTATAGGCGCTACGGTATACTTATGTATTTTTTTAATTAAACGTTTAATTTATGTATGTATGTACTGAGTTATGAACTCGAGTCTCTGGCAAGGCTTGCTAGACTGGCGTCCTGGCCTGTGAAAATATTTGGGCCTCGAGTTTGTTCAATCACTTTTATTGTTCACGGTTCATTTGCATTTATGATTTATTATCTGTACAGATTATTCATATTATTGCGAGTTTACACAAAATTCAGTTTTCATGGGCCTTTTCGTTTTAACAGTGAATATACTTTTTGTAAGCGTTTGAAAAACTAAGTTAGAGTAGTAGAATTATGCAACAGAAGGTACTCATAAGGGGTTGTCATAGTTAACTCTTTAAGGTCGATTCGACCGGTTTCCAAAAATATCGGACTTGATGATCATTACTAGAAATTTATATGGTCGAAATAAAATAACTTTGGTGTAAAATATTATTAAAATCACGAAATCAATATCTAGTACAAGATGAATTAGTTATCGAAGTCTTCCATGCATGTTAGAAAACAATCATTCATATACTGAGAAATAAGAGTGTATTGTAATAAAAAAATAAATAAATAGATTAACAGGAATGTCTCGTTTATTATATTTACATACTATTTGCATAATACAAAGTTAAAATTAAGTCTACGTTCTTTTCATTATCACAAAATGTATACAATTTCAATTTCTTGTATATAAGTATATAAAGCACTTGTAAAACTGATTTTCGAAATAATATTGCTTCATTTATTTTATAATAATACCCTTGAAGCGACCACAGGATCTAATATCTTATTTCCATTATAAAAAATCTTTAATTATACAAACAAGCACACTCTAAAATATTTATAGAATATAAAATGTCAACACTACCTCTTAGGTTTGCGAACATTAATGTATTTATTACATGTTTTAAAAAATTTTGACAATTCACAAGCGACAAAGTAATTTGTCGAGGCTTTTCTCATTTTAACGGTATTTAAATATAAAGTTCACGTTTGCATTCAATTACCTTGTTAGTAAACTATTGAGTCCAGTTAATTTTATGCGTTTTTAAAAATTAATATAATTTTTTTAATAATGAAATTAAATGACTGTGCATCGAATAAAATTAAAAGCAAATCTACTATACAACGTATTATTTAATAATAACAATATTGATAGATTGTAATAGCTTAATCGAGTACCAACAACACGTTTTCAAAGTAAACTCCCACATATTATAATAGTAATATAAGACAGTTTTTGATACGTTCTGTAATGTCTGAACAGTCATTTGTGACATTATCATAAAAACTTAAGGTAATTACTTAAGAACATGTTGTATATATTAAAATGTATTGATGTTTCAACTACTTCTTCACTTAGTATATAACTTTAAGAGAGTAACATGTGATTACATAAAATAAAAAGTTATATCTTCATTTGAACTACTTTGGAAAGAAAACAATGTTTCTACAATTTAGGTCCAACGAGTACCTAAACAAATAGTGAACAAGGGTAATATTGTAAATAAACAACCTTATTTTATTTAGAGACTTCATACTGGCAAGATAAATAGTATATGTACTGATTGTATCATAATCTTTCAATAAATTCAATGTATGTTAAACAGAAAACTTTTAACCTTAGTCTAATAGTAATTAGTATCTAAATACTGTGAGCAATTTTCATAAGGGCTGGATTAAACCGAGGGTTTAGTAATTATTTTTCGATAAAAAGCTCTTCCAATTACTTCATATTATTAAAAAATACTTTCATAAAACTTGTGCCAAAATGAATGATTTACTATCGCAAGTTACCTAATAAATGTCTTTATTAATCCAGCCCTGGTTGAAAATTAGGAATCATTGACAATGTTCGGTGACATCCACAACGGTACTCTTTCTCCAACCGAAGAAGAAGTAGCCAACAGCCAGACCTAGCACCAACGCGATGCACAGCCACACGTTATATGTCATGAACACCAACATGAGGACGTAGGAGGCGGTGGATTGTACTATATGGAGTAAGGTCTGCACTATGTGACCGCCTGACATCATTGAGTATCTGGAAAAGAGATTGTTTTTAAATAAACTAGTGTTTTATTGCAATACACCGCGAATGTAAATTGTGAAATAGCTTTGAAGAAAACTTCCGTACTGTTTCGTTTCGCTAAATTATGAAAGAGTAGTATTAGTATGGGAATGTTAATTTGATGGTAAATGATACATTAGAAGGCACACTCTCTTTTATATCACAATTGAAAAACTGCAACACGATGAGGTAGTAACACAACAGGTTAACAATTTTGTGGTTTAGCAGATAGACAGAGGATTCGAGTATAAACTCAGAGATAGTTAAAGAATACAAATATTATGCTCTTGTTACCATGTAGTAAGGGATTCGTATCTGTAATTTAGATCTGTAAGTTATTTATTTAAAAGTTTGTTTGTAAAGTAATTTCGCTAGACAGGGTGCAATTAAACTATGTATTAATATGTGAACACATTGTGACGGTATCACGCACTTCCATTTGCAATCGAGATTTTTTTTCAAGAAGTAGAAAGACTTCAAATTATTTATTATGTGAAGATTAAGCCCAATGAAAATGCCCATGTTTACCAAAAATCCAGATACTTTTTTTTTTAAATCTCAGTACACAACAATAAATCGACGAATCAGTATTAAATATTTATCTTTAGTTTTACGTGGCAATACACAAGTTTCGTAATTTTAGTACAAGATAACGGCAAACTGATATCAGACATCAATGATAATATATTCCGTTATATATTGAAGTATACGTAGAAATATCTTATAAATTAAAAATATTGCCATATTATTAAGTTACGTTACATACTTCGCCTTTTGTTAACCGATCTTCGGTGGTAATCTTATAAATGTAGAACGGTTTATAATTTCGTTTAAAGTACTTTTATGATTTACGATATTACCCAAAAAAAGGATTCAAACTACATATATCTTACAACTTTTAAGCTGTACTTTAATTTGTAAATCATTAAGTTAATGAAAATTAACATACATACGCATAAAGGTAAATATTATATGTCACTTTTACGATGTTTAGAAAATCGAAGTGCCGAGATATGGAGTGTCGTTATCTGACCCCGTTTCTTATTAATAGCCTCATCACTTATGATCAGGTAAACGTTCCGAACGTCACCTCGAAGAATTTTACAATAAAAACGTAACAAATATATCATACTTGACCACCGCAGTGCCGCCGCAAGAGCCTTGATTGCCGCATTCGTTCTTGGTGATGTTTACTTGAGAGTCGCCGGTGGTTGTGGTGGCCCTGGCGTGCAGTGCCTCCCTGTAGTACTTCAGACCCTCGTAGAGTATGCCAGCGAGAAATATAGCGACCGCTGAGCCGAACAGCTCCAACGCCGTCGTCGTCATCCAGCCGCTGAAGAGGATCTCCTGACACACGCCGGCGTGAAACTGAAATTTACAGATTGAAATAGATTTGATATATTTATTTATTACTAGCTAACCCGACAGACTTCGTTCTGTCAAAAAAAATTGGAATGTTCTTTGTTCCTGCCTATTTTATAGCTGGAGCAAAAAAAAACTAAAACAAAAGAAATAATATCGCGAAGCCGACCTAATTGAAAATCAGTATGGTGGATCTTTAGCTCTTACATTTTGTGACTATTTATGTTATTATTTCATTCGTTTTAATTTCGGCACGCGGCGTTAGATCCTCCGACGCGCATACGCACACTGTTTTGATAGAATGATTGATTTGTACTTTGTGCAGCTGTAATAAAGCGCAAATTGACTCTTTAGCGTTACGACGCGCCTACATTGCTTAGACAGCAGAGAAAGCTTGTAATTTAATATGAACTTTTGTTTGTTGGTTTCTGGTTACTGGTTTCTGGTTTCTGGTTTCTGGTTTCTAGTTTCTGGTTACTGGTTACTGGTTACTGGTTTCTGGTTTCTGGTTTCTGGTTTCTGGTTACTGATTTCTGAATTCTGGTTTCTGGTTTCTGGTTACTGATTTCTGAATTCTGGTTTCTGGTTTCTAGTTTCTAGTTTCTGCTTTCTGGTTCTGGTTTCTGGTTTCTGGTTACTGGTTTCTGGTTTCTGGTTTCTGGTTTCTGGTTTCTGGTTTCTGGTTTCTGGTTTCTGGTTACTGATTTCTGAATTCTGGTTTCTGGTTCTGGTTTCTGGTTACTGGTTCTGGTTTCTGGTTACTGGTTCTGGTTTCTGGTTTCTAGATGTCAGATGTCAGATGATTTCAGATTTTCCATTTTCCATTTTCAATTTACGGTTTACAGTTTCCCGATTTCAGTTTTCCATTTTCAATTTCCAGTTTACGGTTTACAGTTTTCAGTTTTCGATTTTCAATTTCCAATTTTCAATTTTCCATTTCCAGTTTACGGTTTACAGTTTTCAGATTTCAGTTTTCAATTTTCAATTTTTAATTTTTAATTTTCAATTTTCATAAAATTTTGCAAATATTTAAAGTCAATCAAACTAATTTGACAAATTCTTGTGAAGATTTTTACAATATTTTAAAAATGACACAAATCTACTGAAACAAATTCACTTAAATAAAAAATATGTCAAGGAATGTGACACCGGTACCTACGTGGAGGGGATCACTTACCAAGTGATAATATTTTTTTTTTGGAGTTTACAGCCACGCGGTTTGATACGTCGTGGCCATGTATAATTGATGATATCGAGCGAGACAAAAATATTAAAATGACTATTAAAAAGCAGGGGTTGGTGATAGAAAAGTGAAAATTTAGAGTTGTATGTACTTTTTGATGCCACATAATAATAAAATAAAATCGAAAAAAAAATCTCAAAAAATAAAAAAAAATTTTTTGGTGTGGGCAACCCTGATCACTTAGGGGTTTGAAAAATAGATAGTAGCCGATTCTCAGACCTACTGAATATGCATAAAAAATTTCATAAGAATCGGTATAGCCGTTTCGGAGGAGTTAGGGAACGAACATTGTGACAAGAGAATTTTATATATTAGACAAGAGAATTTTATATAAGATTAACCTAAACAAAAATTATCAGTTTCAAGTTCGCAATAATTAAAAGAAATAATTTAAATGTAATATTAAAATATCTCGTTATCTACATTACTAATACTAGTGGATGTTTACTATTAGTAGAAGTCTTTCTGGTCTTTTTGGATTAAGAGTAATGTCAGTCATGACATAGGTGGAGTGGCTGGTGATACGCCTGTCTACTATTGAGGCTAGTTAAGATGAAATACACATCGCATTGTGCCCGTCGCCTTGACAGATGTTAAAGCTCATTATTCTAGTAATTTCACTAGTTACAATGTTGAAATAGGCGTGTCTCTGCTGACTACTTAGATGGCCTCCAGCAACAGGGACTTACCACCAGTAATACTAGTTTTTTGATTCTTACATCTTAATTTTGGATATATTGCTCTTTTAGAGATTGAAATGAAAACCAGCGACAAATAGTCCGTAGCTTGTGACGTGTCTGGCGGGTGGAGGAAGATTCCAGGAATCTGTCTCTCCGTGTCAGTGGGGTACACGGTACCGGCGTGTTTGCATTCGGCACCGCAAACGGCCGGATTCCCGCGTGACCATTGTTTTGGCAGCTCACCATACAATACGAGGAAAGCGTGCAAATCGCTTAGTTTCCCTTCACAATGTGTAATATACGAAAGAATTTTTCAAGAGCAAATCTATAAAAATCTTCGCAGGTATGACAGCGGCGTCTATTTGTAAACAGTAATAAAAAAAAATTTAAGGCATTGTAATTTATTATAAGTAAAATGATGTATCATCTTAATTGTTGGTAAGTGTAAGTTAGGAGTTGAGTGCTTACGGTAAAGTACACGGTTTTACTTAACCTACGCCTATTTCGGGTTTGAATACCCTTTGGCATTATCTGTCTTTTTGTTATTTCTTATACAATACAAAGTTAGTTAAGTTAGTTGTCTTATACAAATATAAAACTTTGAATAAATATTTATACTTCAGGCCATAATGAAGTATGAATTTTTAGTATTTCGTTTATTGCTCGGTGTTATAAATTAAAGCGCAACGTCGTAACAATTTTATAAAGGATCGATCTAGATTGTGTAAGTCCTAGATATGATATGATTCAGCAGTTTTTTTAGCTATATTTTTAATACTTTGTCCAGTTAATTAGATGATAAATATTTATTTGAATGATATATTATTAAATATCGATACAATACGCATTAAATGTTAAAAAAATATTGATAATAAATTTTGAGTTATTATAATCCAGATAAGCTTACTTAATAATCGATAATTTAATTATCAAAACGTATATTAATATCCTATATAAAGGACAGTTGGTTTAGGCGGTCGTGTTGATAAGCGCAACGCCTATATTTACTGCTGAGCAGTAATGTGTGTCAAACGTGTATCGTTTAAAATCACAGGGATAATGACACGAGCGTACTGTGTAAACATCCTAACGAGCACCACATTGTTATAGATAGATTTATGGATTACTATTAGATGAACGTCGTGCTCATCTCATAACCTGATCCAACAAAAGAAATTAACTTTAATCATATAATAATAATAATATTTTTAAGGCAATATTTACTAAGTTACGGCGGTTTCCGGTAGCAAAATATTGAAAAGTTATTTGTTTTATTTATTCTTCCTTAGTTTAAATATATTATATAACTGAATATAGTTCACAAATTTGTTTACAACAATTGCGGCATTAACAATTTGCAAGACCTAGATCCTCGCGCTATCTAAGCTAAAATTCAACAGCGATGTTTAAATAATATAAACATAATAATTAAATTTTGGCATCGGCAGTTGTATATTGCTGAATATAATAGTTTTAGTAATTGAAACATATTGATTTATATCTTTATACAATTCGTTGTGAAATACTAAAATATAACTTATCGATATACCGCGACTAGTGGTAAACCACATTTACGATTCCCACGCCCGATAACGGTGTTGGTGAGCAATCGAATACGTATACGTCCCATTGATAATACTATGCATTTTGTGGGTAAAATGCCTTATACAATAAATCGAAAACTGATTCACAACGAATTAGAAACATGTCACACCAATCCCTGGCTTGCTTTGACTTCTATTTCAGCAGCAAGATAGTTAAAAGTATTATAATATTATTGATACTTCTTACTCACCGTCATTGCGTGGGATGTACTGCAGCCGTCACCGTGGTCATGGTCGTGGTCGTGATTATGGTGAGGGTGAACACCGACGTCGGCCGCATTCATATGTACTGAATCCATTTGTTGTAGCTGTAACGAGAAACTTCACTATTAGATAACCATTTAAAAACATTTTTTTTCACTTTCAAATCTTTCGGTTATAAAAATTTGTAGATTTTACTGTCGTAGCATGGAACCGAATATTTGAACATTACAGTGTTTCCCTTCAAAAGGCGCTGTAGCTATTGTAGGTATCATTTTAGTCGAGAACTTCGACTCGGCGAGTGCAATATTCGATGAGGTGTACAAGTAATTCATACTACTAATATCATTAATTACCATCAGAAAATAGATTAATTATCAGACTAAACAAAGTATTGTATTAAGATGACGAATGCATATGAGGCCTTGCTTAATCATTAGTGTTATAAAGCACTGTTTATTCTTTTTTTAAATCAAATTAAACATATGAGTATTTTCTTGTGATATTTGGTGCCGTTTACAGTCTTGGCTATTGTAGCTTCATCAAACGCGTTAAAGGCATATTGTACGTAGTATTTATACCAGTTTTGTGTATTATGTACCGTCAGTTAAATGGAGTGCTACCACAAAAACATAATTACTATCACTACAATCAAATGAACCGAAGTAAAGTCAATAGAAGACTAAACAGATTTTTATACTTTTATAATAAATTTTTCAGATTTTTTTTTTAATGTAACGCTTTCCTGTATAACTTAAAACATAAGTATGAAAAAGGCGTGCTTAAAACAAACGTAAATATATCAAAGAAAAAATGTATGACAAAACGTATTAAAAAAAACCTCATTAATTATATTACGTGTATCTACGTACACAAAATAAATAAATGGAACATTTTTTTCTATTTGGTAAAGCGGTAATGTTGGCAGCATTGCTAAATACACAAACAAACATTTTAATATACTGTCATGAAAAACGTCTTGTAATGTTATTGTTGTCATAAAACTCTGAACCTCGCATTGAATATTTTTTGAAAATTTTATGGCCGGGTAACGAAATATTTTAAAGCAAGTCTTAATTTTTAATGTCATATTGAATATTTAAAGTATATTACACAAAATTCCTTTTTGAAACGAAATGAATAATGTTTAATATTAGAAAAAAAAGAGTTTTGCCTGTTCTATCTGCAAATCATTAAACGTTTACGTGGGACTCTAAACCGAATCACCTTGAACGTAAAGTTAAAATTAAACTTTATGCTGTCATTCATCTTTATATGAAGTTTGTTAAGTGATTTTATACTTCAAATGACAGATGTTTAAGGTTTAAAATCGGTAAATAGCCGAAGAGACAGTTGAGCAAGACCGGCTTTCTCTGCGCAGGGCAACCTCATGTCTTACGTAAGTAAATCTGTCGCTACAATTGCGCCATACCTGTACTTCCTGACTGTTGCTTCAATAAGGTCAACAAATTTCAAACATAGAGATGCGTCAATCAGATGATTATAGACAGCAAAATTAATACACGACGGAAGTTTGGTAAATTCATAATTTACATTTATTTGTGTTATGTGTTCATATTTATTTAGTAAGTGTTAGAACCATGCAGTACATTTACATATTTATTGTATTATCCATGTTATTATACTAATTACTATATAGCCTGGTTCTGTAGGAGTCTAAATTTATTTTAGCGGTTCAAATTTTTAACACCTATCAGCATATGTTCACATCGAGAAGGTTGTTCACTTTTGTAAGCATGTATAACGTTATCACTCTGATAAAAACCTATACAGTATGCAACCTGTTCTGTGAACATAATAATAAAAGAAAAACTGTAAAACTAACCTAGATCGGAGCAACTTCATAATTTGAAAGGTTAAAATATTTTCTAAAGAACCTTAATTCCTTATTGAAATAAAAGCAGGTCGCATCATATATTTTCTGTATGTGAAAAATCCAGTTAAATTCGCACCAAATTTTTGGAGATTACCCGGCACAAGTACAATTAAATGAAAATGTTTAAAATTAGTTACAAAGGATCATGAAAACATTGATATGAATTACTTAAGTACTATGCCGTTGTTTCAATCTTATAAAAATACATTAATTTGTATAAATATTCATTTATATATACAATTATTAATAATATATGCGTAGCTACACAAAAGAAACACCACTCGCTCCATATATGCGTACACTTTCAATTTTCTTATCGGCATTAAACTGCATCGCACCTTTGTATTGAAACCGATTGGGCGAGCTATTGTACGTACTGACGTAATTATCCAGTGCACCACCTGGCTCATTCGCATTCGTTTTCGTATAATATTTAGTAGTCAACATTATAACTATGAATATATTATTAAAAAATAATTCAGTTTCAACATAAATTGGCAATCACAATATCAAACAGTCATATGTTTGAATAGAGATAGATATATCATTCAATATCTTTTATTGAAATGTATCTATTACCAACAAATGTGACTGTCAGTATACCAGTATACAAATATATAAAGAGAAAGACATTTAAGAACACCTATGATATGATTCATTGATGATTGGATACGTCATTGAGAACTGAAGTTTTCGTCAAGGCTTTAACTAACTTATAGTAGTTGCTTAAAATAAAACAACACGACAAACTAATTGTTATAATCTAGTTAATATAATAACATGATAATTCCGTTATTCTAGTTATCAAAACTGTACATTCATAACAGAAGAATCTGTGAAAATGTAAGCTGATGACGTTCGGGTGTATGGTGTAAGATGTAAGCTTATCCGTGTCAATAATCAAATGCACCACACGGACTGGAATTCTTCATTGCTAGACACTGTCTAAGAAATTAATGGAGTAACGAGACTTAACACCTGTTTTAAGGTGATGAGCGTAATATGGTGCTGTGTATGCCCTTTTAACTAAGGCTTCGTTGTTACGGACAAGCTTATATTTACGATCAGGTGAATGTCTTGCTCGTCTCGTTGAATAAAAAAAGCGAAGAACTAAAGCGCCTTCCGCATAAAAAGTTGTGAAATTACTGAAGTAATGATACTTTAAATCTAGTCTCGAGGCGACGAGCGCAATATGGTGCAGTCTATCATTCTTAGTAGCATACTTATGGACAGGCGTTTAGTTTAATATCAGGATACAAGAAAATTAATTAACTACTACCAGACAACCAGTACGGTTTATCTATATAGTACAGTCGCCGTGATTATATTATAGTTAAAACTACTTCCAGGCTGGTCTTTCATGAAATATCCTTGTAATCTCACTCAGCGAGATTCAGAGGATACAACAATATTTTGGATTTCTAAAGGGAGGTTATTTATAATGTGATAATGTATTGATAGTGTATTTAATTTGTCGTAAATAAAAAGCAGTATCAACGTAATTGGCAATTTTTCGTTATAAAAAACAGTTTCGATTTGCAGGACGCTGTAGCGAGTATCTCAAACATATAAGGTGACGAGCACTGAATGCCCTATTTCACATTTGTAATCATTGTTGTTAATAACCACGTGTGCAAAACGAGATTGGTATTTCCATATTAAAAAAAATAACTCATTAACAATTGGACAAGTGTAATAAACAACATGTAGATAAGATATGCTTATCTTTTATCTGAATTATCATGTAACAGCTTACGATAGTTGTCCGTAACGTTTACTTTGGGTTTTTTTAATACCATACATATTTATTTCCTGTCCCAAAAACAATTATAGATTGTTGTAAAATGGTATAAATATGTGTTGCAGTGCGGTCTATTGCAACATAGACCTAATAATTGAACATCCTGGTATGATTTTGAGACAAGTTATTGAAGGCTGTATGTAAGATGTTCGTTAATGAACTTCATGAACCGATGCTTTAAGGATAACTTAGTCAGCATTGTGGATAAATAGTTTCGATTTTCTTGTGAGATGCCCCAAGTCCCTGTAGTGGGAAAATTAAGAATGCTGTTTATATTAAAGTTGCAGTTTAAGAATGCGCGAGTTGAGTTTGACTCAAATGAATTTGCTTCAACTTTCCTTTTGCTACTTGCTTAAGTTTATCCATTGTACCACGCTTAAAATCGTACGTCCTTCATTAAACGAAATTGTTATTACGGGTAACTGACACGTTGCCCAATGCGCCGGTGGTTGTCAATATTGTCATCGCGTTTTCCTCATCGAGGAGTTCACGCTTCAAGTGTCGGTGCGCTTATCTCTCTCGTTTCGTTATCTGTTCCGATTTCACTTTTCAATGATTTCGTTAGATGATATGCGTGAACTTGTTACATTACATGATTTTTTTTTTGGGGCTGGTAATATGATCAACAAGCCTTACTTCTGGAAGGCATCTTGCTAGTAGTACCATAGCGGTGGCTTCTGTTATATGGGACCGAAGAGATGAGATCTCAGCATCTTTTGCAGCTCACTGAGAGTGATCACCAAGGTAGTATTAACCTGTCGTCTTACCAGAATCAGGGTATCTTCTGAAGATTTCTCTTCGTAAATAAAGGTGTTTTACTGAAGACCGTTAACGATCAAGATAAAGCAAATGGTGTGCAAACATTACTTAGTTCCGATTTAAAACGCGCTGTGCCTGACATTTTATATGTAATATATCAAAGTTAACATATTTGGACTGTAACTTGATGAACATGTCATCATCATCAACCTGCTAATACCAGTAGCGTCATCTTTATGTACTATTAAAATATTGATTAGTTCATGATTCGTCCTTAAAATTTATAGCAGTTGCCGGCAATGTATTAAGTCATCAAGTGAACTATTTGATAAATGACCATCTTTAATTTTGAAAGAAAAGTAGTACATTTAAAAATAAATTATAACGAAAGTATCTTTGACATTAATATACATTTTAGTTGATTTTTTTTTATACTACTTTGCTAGGAGACGAGCAAGACGTTCACCTGATGGTAAGTGATACGCTTGCCCATGACAACGTGCTGCTAGTTAAGATGGTACACACTGCACCACATTGCGCTCGTCGCCTTCAGACATAAGGTGTTAAGTCTCGTTACCACAGTAATTACACTAGCTACAGCGCCCTTCAAACCGGAACACAATAATGTTCGCACACTACTATTTGTCGGTTGAAATTGGAGCTGCGGTGGTACCCATCCAGACGGTCTCCGGCAACAGAGACCTACCCCCTGGTAAAAACATATTAACATATTTGGACTGTAACTTGATGAACATGTCATCATAATCAACCTGCTAATACCAGTAGCGTCATCTTTATGTACTATTAAAATATTGATTAGTTCATGATTCGTCCTTAAAGTTTATAACAGTGGCCGGCAACGTATGAACTTAAGTCATCAAGTGACCTATTTGATAGATCGCCATCTTTAATTTTGAAAGAAAAGTAGAACATTTAAAAATAAATTATAACGAAAGTATTTTTAGCATTAATATACATTTTAGTTGATTATAACCTGTACCCAAAAACTATTGCTGACCCCTGCTTTACAGTCTGATATAGTTGATATTTCGACCAACCAAAATATCATTGCGTACCGCTAGAATAATAAAATTACTTTGGAATCCATCTTGATAAGACCGAACGTGCAGGAAGAGCCAAGGTTAACCACATTGGTTGCATTGCGTGTACCTGCCGTAATTAATAGTGGAATGCCACGATCGTCATTATTACCATTTTTTTAACCACCGAACATAAACAGAGGTGTTTTTGTCTTTATATTTCATCTGTGGCATCATGGTTAAGGAAACTGTTACACTGATTCTTTGACTATTTTTCAAAGATAATATGTTTGAAAGCATTGTAGTATTTTTTGTTTCTCTCTACGGTATTTAAAAAAATTATATATATGTTATTGTTATCATTAAAAGAAAAATACTTTTTTTTTGTATCTGTATTTTAAAAATTTGTTTCTCTACTATAGATACCGAAATGGAAATATTCTGTATGGATAATACATTATCTTGTGCAATATATGCACATCACTAGGCATTTTTTTTATGTATGTTACGTATTTAAACTATATATACAAATAGCTATAGTTACCCGTTTATAAATACGTGTGAATATCAAACGTTCTGTTTTCATTTACAACTTTTCTCAAGCAACGGCCACGTGGTGTTTACTCAGTAAGAAGTTTTTTATTTTATAAAATGTAGGATATTGTTATGGCTACGTTTAGTTTCTTTTTTCTATATTATTGTACGTTTTATTGGCGTGGGAAAATGATACCAAATCGATCTGGAACGACGTATTGGCAACACTGTCGCTGAATAGCTTCAAAGTACTTGGATCTTCCGCAACTTTCCCACCACGAGATTTCTAAATTAATTTCTTCTGCGATAATTTTGTTTTATCACTACATAAAAGTATACGTACATGTTTTATTGTTTTTATAAAATTATAAAATATTATAAAGAAGACTTAGTACAAGCAAGCTTAACTCATAGTGAGTTTTCTTCCAACTTTTTTAAACAACGAAGTGATAAGACAATCAAGATATTCACTTAGCGATGCTAATATCCATAACAATAAAGAACCATATAGAAAGTTTACGCAGCACCACATTGTGCTCGTTGCCATGAGATATTAAGTCTCGTTATCCCAATATTTTTACTAGAAACAGAATTAGTTTTCTAGCGTCTGTTAATCGGCCGACATGGACGAATCTTTTTAATTTAAGTAATCAAAAATTATGATATTCCAGCGATTTAGATCTCAGTCTAAATTCCTTCTAAAATCTAAAATCCCAAACTGAAATTACGTAATACACAAACAGCTCACTTAATCCTTCCTTCCGAAAGCTGTTCTTGTCTAAACGTGTCGGATGTTTTACGATGTTCCCTTTTATAACTTAACCAAAAACTAAAGTAAATTGACTAATAAAATGTGCGTAATAAGTAAGAAATGTTATACACGAAAGTTTATAAAATACGAGCACAATGAGGTAACTGAGCGCACAGTGTGACTGTAATAATATTTTCGTATTGAAACTATTCGATACTGTTTCGCGAATGTTAGGGATATGTAAGATATTATTTAAATAGTAGATACAATTACTCTTATAACTGCCGAATTTCATAAGCTTTTAACATCAAAAGGTTTTATCAGCTGCCCACTCATATCACGTAAATCGTAGGTAATGATTTTTGGCCATAATACATTGCTGTAAAATTGAAGTCAAACACGAGAGTCAGTATATTCTGTGATTTACCATCTTAAGCCTCGTTGGAATTGAGTTAAAATGTTAACTAATAGTAGTTTAAAAGTTGGATAAGGACCCAGAGGGACTAAACGGATTATAAGTATATATATTTAACCATGAATTTGATGTATTTTTTAGTTCGGCGAGGCGACGAGACGAGCACGGCGTACGCTTGCCCATAACAACGTGGTGCTGGTTAAGATGGTATACACTGCACCACATTGCGCTCGAAATCTTCAGATATAAGGTGTTCTCGTTACCCCAGTAATATCACTAGCTTACAGCGCCCTTCAAATCGGGACACAGTAATGTTTGCACACTACTGTCTGACGACTGAACTATGAGCTGCGGTGGTACCTAGACGGTCTCCGGTAACTTAGTCCTACCATCATAAATAGCGTTGAATTTATCATCCTACATGAATGTACCTTTTACATCCTGCTCAAGAGATCATGATTTTTTTATATATATTCATGTTTGTCTAAAATCTTTTACATATGAAAAGATTCCTAATCTCTTTCACACGTGAATTCAGAGTATTGTCTCGATGGATGATGTAGCGGGGAATAACCCAGTGCATCCAATCACGCTGGTCAGCTCTCGTGTTCGCCAAGCGAAACTGCGCAATTGCTTATATCCGGACACTGCATTACGTGGTGGGGTCCGACATGCAGCGATTTTATGAGCGATAAGCGTTTATAATATTAAAAAGCTGTGATAGCCTAGTGGTTTGAACGACCGCCTTCCACACCGTAGCTACCGGGTTCGAATACGGCCTGCACCAATGAAGTTTTAGATTTATGTGCAGTTTGTATAACACCAACTAATATCACGCGCTTTGACGGTGAAGGAAAACATCGTGAGGAAACCTGCATCGTAGTATGTGAAATGGAGAAGGCAAATAAACCACTCAATTATAACTGCCAAGTAAGTCGACGTGTGATTCATCACCCATGATGACCACGACCCTCAGTCATGAGAAAATAAAACTTAGAAGAAGAAGAAGCGTTTATAATACATACACCTATGTTAAAAATATTTAACAGAAAATTTATATGTATAAATATATTTATTAACTCTGGCAATATTTGGTACCTAAGTGCAAAAAACATGCTCGTCTCGCATCCTTTTTGAAAAACCATTGATTGTATACAGTGTGTCCACTACATTAAAAATTTTGTTTATGTATATAACATCATAAAAACTTATTTTATTTACTGCACTACCCCTGAGAAAAAAAATAATAGTGAATAAGATAAAAATCCAATTTTAGATTTCTAAATTCAACACATTTCACCAAATTCAAAGCACAGTTTTAGATTGAAAAGAACGAAGTTGGTGATGCACAGAACCCTGTAACCAGAAACTGAATATTTTCTTTTATAAGATAACTATTCAAGAACGATGTGCACAAATGATCCATGTTAACTTTTACTTATTATACATCTATAAATATGATCTCTTTAATGATTCTTTCATGCTCTTTCAATTTACAAACATTTACATATTATACTTAACGCATAATTTCATATGCAATTATAGATTAACCAGATTTATAATTCTTTTTAATATTACTAGAAGCGTTTTTATTGCGATCGGAACTAAACATACTTTCAATTTTTATTTACTGTGTCAATGTCAAATTTCTTAAGCGTAAATCGAATTTCTTTTTAAGATTCATTACACAACATACCGTTTACCGGGTTCGTGTTCAAATTTGATATTTTAGATCAATGTTATACAGTGGACATGAAATGAGAATCTTTACTTCTAATAAGAATATTAAAAAACGAAGTTTTAATTGGCATATTTGTTTGGAGGTGATATCTTTTTCATACTATCTAATATTATATACGGATTTCCAAAATACTGCGGCATTAGACACGTGATGTTATGTCTCGTTAGTATAGTAATTTCGCTATAGAACCTTTCAAAACGAAACGGACGCTAGAGTGGTAATTAATCTGTCTTTGGCAACAGAGACCTACAACCAGTGAAAAATAGCTTCGATTTCTATTGGTGAACATAGGCCTCCCTTAAGAAGGAATTTACCGTACTAGCTGGTACGTAGCCGCAATTCGCCAATACCATGTCCTCACCCATAGACGAATTGTTACTGCTCGATTGTTCTCTGCCTGTAGTATAGTTAATGGTAATGCTAGACAATTGTGCGCCACAATTTTGTGATTGACGTGCGAGCGGCGAAGTCGCCTCATTTGTTTGTTCGCATTGTTATTAAGTTACATTACGACTATTGTGAACTTTAGTGTATTAGTAACTAGTATTTAACAGGTTAGAATACACTCGCTCTAACCGAGCTTGAAAAAGGCCACCCGAACAGGGATTAATTTGAAGAAAAAGCCTAAATCTGTTTCTGTCTTATTTACATATTAATCAAATTAAAAAATATGATCGAATCTGGTTAAATCAAACCAAACTCATGTTTCATTATGAAATACTTTTTGTACAATAATTTTAAGTCAACCAATTATTATCAAACTATAAATAACTAACAGGAAACTCAGGTAGTACATATTTTGCGTCTGTATTTAGAACTATATAGTTATTATATTGTACACTTAACTATTAAGTATAATAGCAATTTCATTTATTTATTACGTACTATTATTACCTGCAGCTTTGGTTACTACAAAATTATAAGTATGACTGTGAAGTTTATTGTATTTTTAAAGACAAAAATTTTTAATAACAAATTAAAAACCTAAGACGATTAGGATATGATCTATGCTTTCCTGAATTAATATATTCTCTTATAATAAGTGTAATCTTTTCAAGTGATAATATAGTAAAGATGCTGATAAACTAAATAAGTAACAAACATTCATTATTATTATTAACAGCGGAAATCACAACGTTTGTTACTCTTCACTAGTCAACTATTAAATTTACAAAACAAAATGTCGGAAGTCAGCTTGTTAACAATAACCCCGAAAGTGGGTGATCCAAATATTTGTTCAAATATTTGCGTACGCGATTTCCGATGCGCCGAATGGAAAGTCGGCGTAGTTGTTATGTAAACTGTCTAACACTAAATTGTCAACAACGTGTACAATATTCTAGACACGCACTTCCGCTGATTTAATTCAGAATTATTTTTTTTACTTATTACATGATTCAGATTGTGAAGCGCATATGAAGAAGACGGGTTCGATCTTCACTGAGCATAAGGTTTCGGTGAAGGGAAACCTTTAGTGTTGATATGATATCTCACAAAATAACTAAAACGCTTTGTCTCTTTTCTTCTGAGAAAAGACCTCGAGTCCCAACAATGGGAACATTGGGAGTATCCTTAATATGATCATCTATATGTTTATGCTTTTTTATTAAAACTTATCTCTTTGTGATTACTTATTTTGACTACGGTTTAGTTTTCATCATAATTTTTCATTACCCAGTCGGTTAATAACCATTGGAATTATTTTAGGATTCTTTTAACTAATGGTGTTTGTATTTCAACATTTTATTTTTGTTATTATTATTCATTATTTATTGTAAAGTTCGGTTCGAATTAAGGCCAACTTAATCCCTTTCTATAGCCGCATTTAATTTAAACTCATAGTTAATATTTATAGTCACGTAATTTTCCTTAAAACGTATACAGTAAAACTTGAGTAATATATGGAGACGATATATAATATCGACTTATGTTATGTAATAAGCGTGATCTTTTTATAAATAATGAATTAACAGTTAACACAAATTTTAAATGATGTTAGCAACAGCACCACTGGTGCAGTATTAGTAATATAATATTATCTAATACAAAAATATATTATGTACAGTCACATTAAATATACATTACATCATCGTACGTTTAAATCACTTGTAAAGAATGCGTGTAAATTAGGTAATTAATATTATAAAATATAAAATTTCTCGCTTGTATAATGGATATCTGTCTTCTGTAATAACTTATACTATACTTCTACTACGGTAGAATGAATACATTAACTTATATTTTTCCTTAACACAGTGATCTCATTGTAACACGAGGAAATGTGCAGGATATCCCCAATCCCTAAGTCGTGATTGTCCATCATATTAATATATTATTTATGTAAATAAACTAACTACAATAACATAAAAAGCTACGTAATTGTAGAGACAGCTTCATTGTCGTTTAATATGAAAATGAGGTCAAATGTTGATAAAAACACTTAAAAACAATTTTAAGTGAATTCCTTTGTTTATTATCGTGAATTTGAAGTAGAATTTATATATTTTTCAATATAGTCTGTATATAAAGCGAGTTTCAGTTACAGCAGTTGTGTAAACGTATTAGCGTTTATTAACAGTTTTCAGTTAATATAACACGGGTCGTATTGTGTCCTATTTGTAGTTTATGTTAAAGTGGTTTGTGTGAATTTAATAACGGTATACGTTACTCTAAGCAGACAATCGTCAATTGTAGACCACTAGAAAGACTAGTTCTAGTTTTGGTTAGTTACCATCAACACAAACATTACATATTACGGTTTAGTCGCAAAAGCTATTGCCTTGTTAAAAGCCTTTGATAGATAATAAAATTAGCTTTGCAGTTTCTATATCACTAATGTATATTTCATCTAAACCACATTTATAGCTTAAGTCTCTATCACCTGATTGCATCCGCGTAAGAAACTGATGTGCTGACTTAAATACTCCGTAACGCTTGTAACTTTTAAACAGGAAGAGCTACATGGATAGTCTTTAAGGATAAAATGAAGTACAGGATAAGGAGACGAGAAATAAGAAATATAAAGTCAATAGTTCTTCTGGTTAAGGTGATAGTCAAAATGAATAGTCAAAGTCGGCGCTGTAGAAGGAGGATAAAATAGAAAATAAAAATTTCACTGAGAATCTAACCCAGGACCTTTATATTCAAAGCGTGAAAATTAGCCCCTGGGCCATTCCGGCACATTCTAATCTTATAAGATAATACAGACGGATAATAAGACGACGCATGCGTCTACTTTGCAACTTATTTTATTTTACAGAAAGAAAAAAGATTGTTATGGACTAGTTTTGTTTTAGTATCCCAGATTACTACCGACAAACGATGATAAGGATACTTAATTGTGTTTCGGTTTAAAGGGAGTTGAAGCTGGTAAAATTATTGAGGTAATAAGACGACGAGCACAAAATGGTGCAGTGTTCACCATTCTAACTAGCAGTACATTAGGCAGGAGTAATGATTACCATCAGATCGTTTTGCTTGTATCGATGAATGTAAAAAAGGTGTTGAGAATTTTGTATCGTTTTCTTTTGTTGCAACTACAACAATATTACCTATTATTAATGAACACCGTCTATTGCTGTCGCAGTGCGTTGAACCTCTTTATTATAAAGTTCTGTATAATGTAATGTATAAAACAATTATTTTGATCGACAATTCAATAAACATTTATTTGTTATTCACGGAGTATTACTTTATAAAACAGCAAGCTTTGTTTAAATATTGTTTTTAACGTTAACCAGATTATTATAATAACATACAATCGAATGATAATTTACCGTTTTTTTTTTCAATTCAAAAGAAATTCATTATCACGGATAAAGTAAAAAACAGTAAGAAAAAATAAGAAAAGGTGAATCCCAATCCTTTCGGATGCGATTTACAAGTGGGGTCGCAGTTTCGTATCCAACTTTCATCTATTGTCGTTAATACTTTAATAAAAGCGAAAACTAATATGAAGTTTTATCATGGAACTTGATTAAAGTAACTAATCATTACAAGTTTTTATATATAGTTAATTCAATATAGAAACAAACGATGTTAGCACAATTGTTTTATTCGTCGTAGCGATGTGAAGAGCAAAGCGTTCTTCTTTCATCGTTAATAAGAATGTAGCGCTAGTTAAGATGATATACACTGCAACATATTTTGCTACTCGCCTTATATATTATTAAATTACCCCAGTAATTCCATATGCTACAACACCATTAAAATCTAAACACAGTTATATTTGCACATTACCGTTTGAAAACCGAAATAGTTTCTTCTTAGTATAGTGCACTTATCAACGGATTCTTCGTTTCGTAATCAGTGCATCCCCGAAGGTCATCTGATCACCATTGCGACAGTATTGGCTGGTCGGTTCTACGGATCCCTTTACTCACATTCACTTTACAGATGAAACTTAGATGCTAGTGCATAATGTACATATGAAGAGTTTTAAGTGTGTATCTAATACAGAAATTGTGAAACGTCTAGACTTTATAGCCGCCTATCAAACCGCGCGGCTTTAAAACAAAAAACAAGGTAAGTAAAGATAAAATATTTTAAGTAATTATAACTTAACTACCATAACAATTTTTTTTTGGAATTGATTATGTTGTTCCTTTCTTTTAATTTTTATGTTCCTCATTTTGTTTTGTATTTGTTAAAGATGTAATTACATGTTAGAAATAGTTAGCCTTATCATATTTTTTTTTCTTTTACACTTCTGTAAATACACCTAATAAATAACTTTAAAACGTTTTGATTCCCTAAAGTCACAACATAAATATTGATGGGATGTTTATCACTTACCACCAATTACAACTATAATATAAAAAACTAATTTAATAGAAAAGTAAACTGGACTGGGAGTGTTTGTGTGACCAACAGTGGTTCTATGACTAGTCTGTTGAAGGAATTTTAGTAAATAAACTCTGCAAATAAACCTGAATTTACCTATAACACTGACTATTATTTAAAATATACTCCAGATGGATTGTTTTATTGGTATCTATCTCACTTCGCATATACCGAATTAGAAAGAGAAGTGTATCAATCACTAGTGGTAGGTCTCTGTTGTCGAAGATCGTATAGGTAGGTACCACCGCTGTGACTGTTTCAATCGCCAAACAGTACTGTGCTGACATTACTGTGTTCCAGTTTGAAGGGCGCTGTAAACCAGTGAAATTATTGGGGTAACGAGACTTAACACCTTATGTCTTACGACGGGCGCAGTGTGGTATACCATATTAACAAGCGCCGCGTTGGGTAAGTCTATCACTTACCATCAGATGAACGTCTCCCACGTCGTATAGAATATAAATAAATAAAATAATTCAAACTGCAATGTACTGACCAAAAACTCCATTCCGCGTTTTAAGCTCCAGAGATCTCGCTCAAGACAATTGCTTCACGAAACCGGAATCGCAACTTGTTCTAAAGACGCCAAGTGCACAAGCTTCGACATGCTCTAGTAATGTGTGTGTGTAACCTAGACGCACACACAAACAAAACTCAGTACTTGATTCTAGAGTACCTGACTGGTGCAGTTTCCGTGTTGTTTATATAACATCATATCATCTTACATATCGAGCAATGTTAGTTAACTGCTTAAGTTATTTATTCAAAAAAATGTCTTTAATTTTCATATTGTTTATTGTTGTTGTATTTTAAATGTACTTACTATAAATAATATGTCAAAAGATAGATGATAAAAGAGATTCAGAGAATGATATATGTATAAAGAAAACAATAAGTTATTAAACATGAGGGTTATAGTAGAAGTAATTATTTATAAGGAAACTGAAAATAACTGGTGATAATTGAATTGCAAGAGGTTTTTTCTTTAATTACAACTAAAACACTAAATCCTAGTAGTAGTAACAAAACGGAGGCTACTTAAAGCATATTTGATCAAATGACTAATAAACTATTTCTATCAAATTGGTAAGCTCATCTTCTTTAATTTATTCTTATAAAACAAAATCAGACTGGGTATAATTTCAGTGAAGACTCAAAGATACGTAGAATTTTAATTTCTTTATTAGATTTTATTACAGCCGTAAATTTCATTAGAGAGTCATAACTACTGTAGTTTTTGAAATGATTTAAACCAAATTATGTTGTAATATTTGATTGTATATTATTATAAGATTCAAACCTAACCAGAGTTTCTTAGCTTATCTTTACGAAGGCACCAGTTTACGAAGCAGTTACTGGATAATAGTCGACTTCCTCTATATAATGCGAATATCACAACCGCAGCCGACCGCCATCACTGTTTTATTGTTTTAAATTAAACGAAATAACCCACGGCGTCCTATAAGAACATCAATATGTATATAGTTTGTTCCTTTATGTATATAAAATTGGAGTATCTGTTTGTTCAGAGTTATCTACAAATTGACTGGACCGATTTTCATGGTACTTTCGTTTGCAATTTTTTTTAATTTACGTGACGAGCAAGATGTTCACCTGATGGTATACACTGCACCAGTTTGCACTCGACACCTTGTGACAAAAGTTGTTAAATCTCATTGCCCAAGTAATTTCTTATATAATAAACCATAACTTTAGCTACTTTTATATAAATATAATCTATTATATATGTATGAATGTATTTATAAATCTAAACCTATTCTTTGACATTGATCCAAAGCAATTTTGACAGGTTTGAATAGATTTTGATTATAATTTTTATATAGTCCTATATTTTTTTTTTATTCTACTTTGCGACGAGACGAGCAAGACGTTCACCTGATGGTAACTGATACGTTTGCCCATAACAACGTGGTGCTAGTTAAGATGGTATACACTGCATCACATTGCGCTCGTCGCCTTGAGACATAAGGTGTTAAGTCTCGTTACCCCAGTAATTACATTAGCTACAGCGCCCTTCAAACCGGAACACAGTAATGTTTGCACACTAGTATTTGGCGGTTGAAATAGGAGCTGCGGTGGTACCCACCCAGACGGTCTCCGGCAACAGAGACCTACCACCTGGAATATATGAAAGAGACTACCCTATATGAAAGAGATTAAATTTTATATAGTTACATTATTACATTGTTTAAAATCGCTAATGTATAAAACATGAGTGGAGGTATGTGACCTTTCGGTATATGTTTTGTCATAGGGAATATTTTTGTTTAAGTTTACCAAAAAGGACAAAATCAAAACAGTTTGTATATTATACATAGTATTTGATACGTGATGATGTAAAGCGTAAAGTATTTAAGGAAAAAGATCTGATTGCATTTTTGTTGTTCTTGCGATGTTTCTTCTAATACGGGCCAGAGCTTTTATATACGCAATTAATTATTAGACTTAGTAAGAATTTCATGTATTCATTTAAAAACACTCTAAATTTTTATTAACACTTCATAATTAATTGCGAACTTAAAACGGAATTACAAAGAGAACCGCTTTACTTTTATTTACTTATGTATGCAGTTCTCTGTGCAACAGATTAACTAAACTCTAAAAACTTACATCTTACCTATGTATAGCTAAGTAGGTGCTTTATTTTACTTACATCTATTTTTATGTCTGAATCTATTTCTAATAGTTACATTCTATCGCTCAAAGATTGTTTTAGTTGTTATTGACATTCAAAGATCATGCCAATATTGGAGTCTAAAAACTCAAGGAGCAGATATATTGCTAGTGTATATATAAAAAATATATCCGCAAAACACTAGTTAATATATGCGAAAAAAAACCCGAGACATTTACCGAGTAAATATGTTTACTTGTAACGACTCTCGGTTACGAGTAATCGAACATTGATAAATAGATGTTGACGTTTTTATAATTACTTAAAATATAGGTATAACTCATTTACGAATTTACAAATATCCAAGTCTATCATATCATCATCGCTATCACATCAATTTTCTTTTATACATTTTTAAATATTTATAATACAATTTTTCCGTACATCTTTGTAACTTCATCTCCATTAGCCAAAGTTACTCTTAGGAAAGGTTATGTACAGAACTTAACCTTTCTTGGATTCATGCTTAGCACACAGCCTCTCTTTTCTAATAAAAAACGTGTAAAACTTCATTTTATTATTACTTTAATTAATCTTTCTGAGGATTGAAGTGATATTTTTTGGAACCATTTCAAGCTTTTTTTTTGCTTCTTCGACGCAGTGGTTAACTATGTGGAATAGTTTACTTGGTTCGTTTACTTGTTGGTTGGATTTCTATCTACAGGATTCTAATAGCAATATCAATATCCGGCTGTCAACATATAAGCCTCAAAGTCACTTAAAATCATATCAAGTTAAAATCAAGTGCATCGTTGTAGTAGCATTTAATATATAAACAGAAGTTGTGTTCTCTTCGGCTTAAAAACCTTTTCTTTTTAATCGGTTAATGAATAAATTATTGAACTTCACATCTAACGTTTACTAAGATTTCGTAAGTGAACGTACAAATACCGTAGCCTCCACAAGCGCAATCTTTTCATCGGTAATTCTTGTAACATTGACTTAAACAATACTTAGGAGCAACGCTTACTTGAAGACTAACATAACTTTGTGTATATTAGTAATTTTTTTAAAGAATTTGAACAAAATCTATTGACTAAACTTGGACGTGTTTAAACAACAGCATAGTCAAAATTAACACCAAGCTGTTACGTCCTCTTAAATCAATAACTTTAAAAGCTATAAATACACTAACCAAATGAATAAAAATTAATGTAAATTATAGGTAACTTCTATAGTTATTACATAGTAAATAATTTATGTCTTGTTTACTTGTTATAAGTGGCGGAAACTTAACTAAATAAACAAACAAAAATACTTGCCTTCATACTTAGACATTGAATGGCATATCCTATTAAGTTTAAACAATCACCAACGTCACATTAAATGACTTCGGGTATTAATTATAGAAGTGGTGATATCTCCATCGTTTAACTACCTCTGTGACACAGTGACTAAGTAATTGCCTTTTAACAGTGAGGTCTCTAGTTCAATCAAAGCTGGAAGTTTGGACGACGGTAGTGTTTTTGTGAAAGTCCCCAATCCAGCTACTCTTATATTATAAACCTATTGCGATAACTGCATTCCTGTATTCCTGTTGCTAATATATAGAAGCCAGAGTATTCTGGACCACACTTCGCCATCTCCGGCTTTTAAAATCTTTAAATAAGAATATCGTTTTTTTTTAAATTGAAAGCAATTTCTTTAACTAACAACGCCGTAAAAGTTTTACTGATTTGAATCTGTGAGAAAAGCTTTATATTTTCATTATTATTTATACTAATGATAATATAATTAAAATAAGTACAAACAGACAGTAGAATGTCAGTTTAATGGGTAACAACGTTATCGGTTCGCCGCAGTAGCAGTATGTTTATAAATAGTTATTTTGTATACTGTAGTCTAATTGTCCTTACAAATAAGTTGAAATTTTTATGCATATTTATCACAGCTTAATTTTCTTTATATTTACGTTATTAGTGTGTACTTATAAAACTAAATAAGACCGTAGAGATTCATGGAATTAAAACAGGTTAATTTCATCATAGAGTTTAAAATTGATAGCATAAGTTTTAGTTAAATAAGTTTTTGCTTAGAACAGTCTATACATGCAATTACTCAACCTCCATGCCCACTATAATTACGCGCTCGCGGGTTTGTCCGTACGTTTGTGCGTATAAGGTCACGTTCACTATTCGACACTACATTACCGAAATACGACCTTAAAATTCAGAGAACAGCACGTAAAATTCATAACGTATTTATTTACAACAAATTCATAGACTTGGTGAAGCGCATGATCGGTGTTGACCTGACGGAAGAATATCCAGCAGTGGATGTTTAAAGATTTATAATATTAAAATATTAACACAAATTACTCACAGTATTAATGGAGAGTTTGTTAATAATAAATCAGCAATCCCGTTGACGGTTTTCTATTTATTTATTTAACGTTCACTCGCGTAAACTTGGGAATCGTTTCGATGCGAATAACGCGTGCTCACAGTACCGCGCCGCAGACGACAGTGTACCGCAGCACCGCTGCAACTCGAACCTGATACAACACAGTGTTACGTCACACAATTTATATACACAGAGACATGTTATTATCGCACCGAAACACTTGTAAACGTACTCAATTATTATACATGTAAATCTAAATCTAATTTATCAATAAGCCGATTACTCTGTAACGGAAGCAGAGCTGAATTATGACAAATGTTTTACGCGTTTTTGTTTTATGCCACAAGAGTTTGACTCATCTGTAAATAAATCCATAACAATATGAAGCTAGTAGGATGTTATACACTGCACTGGATTTTTCACGTTGTCTTGAGACACAAAACAGCTCACTTTAAACTGGAACGCACTTATATTAATGTGGTCATAGATCTACCAGTGGTAAATAAATCATCATCATATCAACTGATAGACTTCTTATACGTAATAATTAAGATTCTTACACCATTTAAGTAAATGTTTGAAAGTACAACGCCTTAAACATTCTGATGGCGTCTAGTGATGCGACTCTTATAGTTCTATCGATGGGCTTTTAATAAATAATATTTGTTTTGTTGTGTTGCAACCATATGAAGTTTCCAACAATTTTTTTTTTCCTTAGTTTAATTGTAAATGCAATTTTTATGTTTAGTTACGCTATAATTTGTCTAATTTCGCGTGGTGAGAAGGACCGGTTTCCGCTATTTGATACGGTTGCTGTCTACTCACCGTGTACTGCTTTATTGATTGTTGCACGTAGTTTTGATAAATATTTTATGATATATATGTGTGTATATGCAATTTGTCTAATATTATGATAAATTTTGGAGTGTGTTTGTTTCAGATTGGGTATCGTTATTCACTGATTTTAGGTTGTTAATTATTGATGCCGAGAACTGGGAGAACGATTTGATTGTAGAATCTTTGTTGTACAGTTCCATTAGATTGTAGAGTTTCCAACTATTTAATAGACTTCATTCGTGCCTAAGTTTGTTTGAAACCCCCGCCCTGCTTTGTCAAGAGAAAAAAAACATCGTTCTTGTTTAACTAATAAGACGAACAGGAGCTTACCTAATAGTAAAATATTTATCCTGCATTTTATTGCGGTCGCCCTTGTTAAATATTTGATATTTATTAACGATATTTATTAACAAAAAATGTAATAATGTTTTTTTATTCATAAATAATGTTTTTTTTTATACTACTATGCGACGAGACGAGCAAGACGTTCACCTGATGGTAAGTGATACGCTTGCCCATGACAACGCGGCGCTAGTTAAGATGGTACACACTGCACCACATTGCGCTCGCCGCCTTGAGACATGAGGTGTTAAGTCTCGTTACCCCAGTAATTACACTAGCTACAGCGCCCTTCAAACCGGAACACAGTAATGTTTACACACTACTAATTGGCGGTTGAAATAGGAGCTGCGGTGGTACCCATCCAGACGGTCTCCGGCAACAGAGACCTACCACCAGGAAATCATTGGAATCAATAAATATTATTTAAAAACGCCTTCCAAAGTATTGCTTCACTGCAGCTACGTCTTTAGCGATATCGAGGTAGCGTCTCGTACCTCTCTAGCTGGCCTCATTGCGCATGCGCTGCGGCGCGGTGCGTCCGATTACCTGACACAAGCGACGCGTGCGCCGGATTCGTTTGTTTTGTCATCTTAAGGAGCGGGAAGTTGTATAATACTAAACTATAAATCTAGCTGTTACCTTTCCTGTTCATTTTTCTTGTAGAAGCCAAGATTCATTCATTGTTATATAAATGTACAAAAAGGCGGCTTAATGCCATTTTCAACCAGTCAACCTTGCCAGTGACGAGATGTAGTGGTAGGTTAGGAGTATTAGAGAAATGTTATAAAAAAAATTACTTATTAGAGAAAACTTTATTTATTTCGCAAAAGTTGGATTTTTTATTGATGTTTCCAATTATTGGTTCTATAAAAAGGCAAATCTAAACTTTGAGCCAGTTTTAACCAAAAAATATGGATGGTCGGCCTGAAATTGTCGCCCAAGCTGTAGCACTTCTGCAGGCCAAATCAATTCGAAATTACAAAAAAAAAATTAAAAAAAAAAAAAAAAACCATACATAAGGGTTGACCAATAAATCAGCTTCAAAACTGCATTAAAACTTATTGCTCCACCTAACATTTATTTTTAGCTAGACACTGTCGAAACTTTAAACACCGGATGGTGGGCCGATAGATGTGTCCGGGAGTATACATTGACTTAGCACTTTACTTATTACTCTTATTGTTGACTGACATCCAAATTAATAAAACTAAATTTTACGAATCCTATCACGTTTCCTTCGTTCCTTTGTTGTTGTACAAATATAATAACCATTACAAAAGTGTATTTAAGAATGTCAAAGATTTTTTGCATATATACTAATTACAAATAACTATTCGAAGTAAGAAATAATTTGGTGCTACTAAAAACAAATGCCTAATGCTGAAGGAACACATTTTAAAAACTTTGTTATGTCAAGAGAATATATGTAACTAATCTATTGTCATAAATAAATCGATAAATCCTGATAGCTGTTGCAATGCGGATTTGAAACCGTGTGTTTCTTATAAAGATATAGAAAATATATAAAGATACTAGCTGACCCGACGGACTTCGTTCTGTCAAAAAAAATTGGAATGTTCTTTGTTCCTGCCTATTTTATAGCCGGGGCAAAAAAATCTCCTGAACAGAACCGTCACCCTGGTTATAGGCGGTGTGTGGGGTTCAGCACTATATATATTCATCTAATAACTAATATTTAAATATTAGTGGGTTCCAGAAGAGTGGCCAAAGTTATAATTAAAGTACATAAGTTATATTTACTATAATAATTTCTTAGGAACAAATAACTGTCACATTCCAAATCTTTTTGACAGAATGTAGTCTGTCAGGTCCGCCAGATGGTAACGCGGTTTGTGCTCGACTGATGTATTGACGTGAAAACGTTTGCATTTTATGTCGCGCGCCGAAACTAAAACAAAAAAAATAATATCGTGGAGCCGACCAAATTAAAAATCAGTATGGTGGATCTTTAGCTCTTACATTTTGTGACTATTTATGTTATTATTTCATTCGTTTTAATTTCGGCACGCGGCGTTAGATCCCCCGACGCGCATACGCACACTGTTTTGATAGAATAATTGAATTTGAACTTTGTGTAGCTGTAATAAAGTGCAAATTGACTCTTTAGCGTTACGAACGCACCTACATCGCGTAGACAGCAGTGAAAGCTAGTAATTTAATATGAACTTTTGTTTGTTTGTTTCTGGTTTCTGGTTTCTGGTTTCTGGTTACTGGTTTCTGGTTACTGGTTACTGGTTTCTGGTTCTAGTTACTGGTTTCTGGTTACTGGTTTCTGGTTCTGGTTTCTGGTTATGGTTTCTGGTTCTAGTTACTGGTTTCTGGTTTCTGGTTACTGGTTTCTGGTTCTGGTTTATGGTTCTGGTTTCTGTTTCTGGTTCTGTTTCTGGTTTCTGGTTACTGGTTCTGGTTTATGGTTTTGGTTTATGGTTTATGGTTTATGGTTTATGGTTTCTGGTTTCTGGTTTATGGTTTCTGGTTTCTGGTTATGGTTTCTGGTTCTGGTTTATGGTTTCTGGTTATGGTTTCTGGTTCTGGTTCTGGTTCTGGTTTCTGGTTTCTGGTTTCTGGTTTCTGGTTCTGGTTCTGGTTCTGGTTTATGGTTCTGGTTTATGGTTCTGGTTTCTGTTTCTGGTTCTGGTTTCTGGTTTTGGTTTCTGGTTTCTGGTTTCTGGTTTTGGTTTCTGGTTTCTGGTTTCTGGTTTCTGGTTTCTGGTTTCTGGTTTCTGGTTTCTGGTTTCTGGTTTCTGGTTTCTAGATGTCAGATGTCAGATTTCAATTTTCTTTTTTCCATTTTCCTTTTTCAATTTTTCATTTACGGTTTACAGTTTCTCGATTTCAGTTTTCCATTTCCAGTTTACGGTTTACAGTTTTCAGATTTCAATTTTCCATTTCCAGTTTAGAGTTTACAGTTTTCAGATTTCAGTTTGCAATTTTCAATTTTCAGCGGTAAATAGTGTCACTATCACAAAAGATCAACAAAGTAAAGTTAAGACTTAACTACAATTTTGAACCAATCTGAACTTAGGACAGTGGTGTTCCTGCCTGAATTCTACAATCGCTGCACTAGAACTCACTAATTTACTGCATAATACTACTCTCTAATATAGAAATATTTTGCAATGAAACGATTTTTGTAATAAAATATGTCTATGTATACACCGCACTCACTCGCTACTTAGTCATTCTTTTTAGGTTAATTTAATTTTATCGCCGTTATAAAATTGTGTTAAATCAGTGTTGAAGTTAAATTACTAGTCGTTGATAGTAAGAAAATTAGAAACATTTTTTGTTTATTTAATCGACATAATTCACTAAAAAGCAAGCATTGGAATATGTTGTCTCATAATTTCAATTCGAAGACGCGGAAGAATATATTGAATAGCAGAACTGTTGCCAGACAAACGTCAGATATTTCTTCGCTATCTTTGAAACGTTCGCGGATCTGATCGGACTCCCGTCTTTGTGCGTCGCGGACCCATCGCCTATCGCCATCAATCTACACGCGGCTGTCGCAATAAAATCAACGAGACGACACCAAAACTATACTCTGTATTAGAATCATTATGTTCATCAAAGTCAATATTTTTATTCAACATGGGAACTAAGAAAATACTTAGTTAGTTACTTACTAAACTCACACCCACTTATTAAACGTCAAAATCTATCACCCATTCGCTAAAGAAATGCCACGGACCTGAGAAGAATGGGCAAGAAACTCAGCGGGATATTTATGTACAGTTTTTTTTGTCATCTTCATTTCAAAATGTCTTTCACGTACTCACACATACTGCTCGAGTATCAGCGCCATTTATTTCCACACATCTTTATCATTTAAATAATCGTCAACACTATAATATGATTTACTTATTAATACATATTCAATTTTATTTTTAAATCTATGTAGTGGCAAATTTAAAACAGTTTGTGGAATCTTATTCTTATTCATCCCACAAAGGTTCCATTAATTTTGTGCAGACGAAAATAATGCATAATTTCAATTCATCCCTGTATCAATATTTAACTATCGAAAACAGTCGTCTTGTTTACGTTTATCTTATTACTTACAATCTGCAATAATGGATAGCTCGTTAAGATTCTTACAGATATTTACTTCAGACAATTTAAAAACTTCGTTACCACAGTCATTTCAGATCACTGCTCTTATTAAAACGCACACAAACATAGAAGTTTACACTGAACTCTGTTGCTTTGATATACGATTTTTGTTTATAATCATTATTAATGTCACTGCGATTCTCTTCAATCCAGAAGAAAGTAATCTTTTTACAGAGTTTGGTGACCATAATAGGTTTTACGATACTTACACCTAAGGCGGTGTTTAAAAATGTCTACCATATACATAAATATTTGATGTAAATCTGATGAAGATGTAGTAGATCTGATAAAATATGATGTATTTGAAGCAGCTAACTTTGGAAGATTCTTCTAAGTGTTTTCTTATGTTCGTGATCTACGGAACTATTATAAAAAATAGTAAAGTCGATTTCAGTTATGACTGTATATCGGTGTGTGGTAGGTTTTCATCAGCGCTTACTTCTAGATAATTTAATTAATTACCGATAGACTTGTTTTTGTATTCCCGGAATACGTTTGTCAATTTTATTTCCGTTATCCAATTTATTCTCTTTGCCCTTGCTCACCACAAATCATTTATCGAAATGATCAGTTTGCCATCACTGGAAACAGTTCTTTGCAGGAATGTTATTGGCTTGAAAACACTGCAATTATTTTATAGTTTTCAGTTCACGAGGTACAGAATTAAGTTCAAGGTAATTTAAAAAAAAAACTACATACAGTGTACGTTCCGAACCAAACCGCAACTTGATACAGTGGGGCATTCCGTAATAGATAACAACCAAACATAAAATAAAATATTTTTTATTATCTTATTACATACGTTTAAATGTAAGGACAAATTAGACAATACACAAATTTGAAAGACAAAAATATATTTGAAAGGTGTCTTTTTTATGTAAGTCCATATATGAGACGTACATTCACCTCGTATTGATACAGCCATGATAATGAACTTACCCAAACTTGGCATTTACCTTGAGACATGTAATTATTTGTTAACTATAGAATAGAATACAATAGAATAATTATCACTAGATTTGTCTGTATGGAGATCTTTAGAGTTAGTTTATGACCAGTAGTCGATGTTAGATTATGATAATGAGTAAGCAATGGATAGGTGGTTTAGCTAAAAGCAATCCAGTCACCTTTCAGATGGACTTATTCAATGTATAGAATACCAGCTTAGACGGTCACCTTCGACAGACACAGACAGGAATCATGGAGCCAAAGGTGATAAATACTCAGATTCTCACAAGTTGATTGGTTGAACATAGTAATGTTGTTGAGCGGATCGATAATATGAAGCTGATATCATGAGGCTCCAGATACGAATCAGGATCATTCATATTGTAAGGCAAGCAAGGAAGAGAAGACGATGCATTTAGTACAATTCAAACCAAATAATACAAAGTGTTTAAATTATAAACTCGTTTTATCTATAATAAACAGCCTTACGCATTCTGTGTGCTCATCGATACGTGATATGAATTGAAAATCAAATAAAAAAAACTTCTACAGATATAATTTGCAAATTTACTGCGCATTGAGTATGGAGCAGGAATTAAGATTGTAATGTTAATTTATAACGTTTTATTCAGCTGTAAAAGGATTTGGATGTAACTGGGGTTTTCCTGAGGTCGTTTATCTAAATTTGGATTATTTTTATAATAGCAACACTGCAATAATACTTAACGAATTAGTATTGGAATTTGATCGAAGATGTTTGTACTTGGCTCCTTGGATAAATTTTATCTACCACCTCACGCGCCGCCAGCTTGGTGCTCTATCTTTTTAGATAAAAGTTGCACAACATGTTACTAATTTGAATGAAAATTTGCTTAAAATCAAATTACTCATTCGATATCTAACTATAGTCTTCAGGATTGAAGGATTTGTTTACGCTTGTACAAGAATATAATATTTTTTACACTAAACTCATAAAGTGATGCTGTAAATTTCTCGTGTAAAAACATTTATGTAATATATCGTTAATTCATATTAATTTATATTCACAATTATGTCTCATTTCAACATTTAGTAAAATGTAGTTTATACATAGCAAACGTCATGAAGAGCCTTTTGTTTGTCCGGCGACGTTCAATATGTGAATTTATTTATTGAGCTGTTCTGCGACATTAACTAATTAAAATACAGAAGTGACTTTGTGAACGCAATCGGTTCGCTGAGGTCAAATCGCTGGTAAGGAGTCATTATAAATTATTAACTAATCGCCAAGAGTCTAATGTTTCAGAGTTGGTATAATTTTGGAATCTGGTGAATCTGATGCGAAAATATCTAACATTCAAAGTAGCAGACGGGGAACTCTTAATTGCTATTAAAACCCTTGACAAATACGTAAAAAAAGGAAATTAATTTATTGCTTTTTACAGTAACGACTAATGATACTAAAATTAACAAGTTTTTTAAGATCTAAAATAAAAACATGACAAGTTAAAAACAAACTACTCAATTAATGTGTTATAACCAATGTTAACATCATCACCGAATTTTAAAACAGGCTCATATATTATTTAACGTAATAACATAATTATTTGAATCTACGACTAGCGCCATCTATTGACAAACTTGCTAACTTACTACTAATCTACGGAAAACTGTCCATTAAAATTAAAATCATTTCAGCGTAATGTAGCTTGTTATTTTTGCTTATTAATTTCAACAGAATTTTTAATTAACATATTTTACTTCTGTCATATAGATATATACGTCTGAAAGGATGTTAATGGAACAGAATTTTTATTATAAAATAGGCGAATGCATAACCTATTTAAAGGAAATGCGTGAATCTAATGGAAGAGCGTTCACTGAATTGGTTTACAAACGTTAGTAATCAAACGCAATAATTACATTCGCCTAATTATATCGCAATTACACCTTATAAATACACATTTGTATTATTGATGCGCACTCCACACGTAGATTATAAAACAAGTTTACCTTTTATCTATATATACAAATAACGTATTGAAGTGTCTGTTAGTAATATAAAAAACACTTGTATTTCTTAATTTATGTCATTATTTTACGTTTTTACCAAAAAAAAAAAATATTAATCTTCTGTATGTGTTTCTTTTGGGTAATATCGGAAATGGAATGAAATTTGATATTACAAAATATATTAGTTGTACGCAAACGAATTAAGTATACAATTAAGTAATCTCTCTATTTAATAGTGAATTCGCATAATAAATAATGATTAACAGCTCTCTTAATTATCTCACTACTGAGATTTTATCGCAAGGGAGCCGGGGTCGTGGCCAAGTGCGAATAACTTCTGCCTCTAAGCAAGCAAGGTGTTGAAATGTATTATTCTTAACTAGCGCCTCATTGGCTTACCATCAGGACCTGTTCCTTCCGTCGCTTCCTAAAACATTAAAAAAAACTTCGTGGACTTCTGTTAGGAAGTTTCATATTATTGTGGGTATAAATACACTTCTATCACATGAAATGGTCAGCTTAATATATCGTTTTAAAACCAAATGATACTATAGTTTATGTTCTTAAATAATGTACAAAGGGGGCCAAAAGAAATCACCCTATTGGAACTCCAAATTGAATCACCAAATTGTGGCGGCGTCTATTTGACCGATATCATCTTCTCGCCTTGACCAATAAAACTCTAAGGGTTCAAATAAACAATCAAAAAACAGAATCAAAGTTTTTCATTTAGAAAAGAAATGAGAGCCAAACAACATCGGTTGATTTCTTTTGACACACCTTATTATTTAGTTAACTAAAACAGCGATGATTCCTGTGATACAGCTTAAATTAATCCAGGGTTTTACATTGAACGGATATCATATCTTAAAGATCGCCGATTTTGCGATTACTAAACGAGATCCAATTACATGTAGTAAGATCTTACTTATAAAAATATAAGACATCATACAGTATAGTATTCAAGACAATCTTAACTTTTGATTTCTTATGAATCGTTACCAATTAACACTGAATAATATTGTATGGTTACTGTCTCCGTAGCCGAAGAAATGGAACTCTACCGTCGCCCAATGACCCCACAAGTACAAGATGGTCACTATTCGGAATGTGGACTGTTATCAATAATAATTGATATTAAAGCTAACGATAAAGAGATTGGAGACGCGTGCAACGGTCTCTATTAAGGGGAAGCAGTATATTACTTCAAATTTAATGGACAATTAATCATTGAGTGCCATTTTTAAGTTGGTCAGTAGGAGAAAATTAATATACCAGCCTTTTTCCTTCGTTGTCTTCCGGATGCACGCATACTTCCTTCTTCGAATAATAAGGTTGTTACCGTCTAAGGATCTGTTTGGATGCCTTGTGGGTAGATTACCACAATGCTAATTTCTGTCACCAAGTAATCATAGGAGTTCTAATATAAAGGCGGCTGTATAGCAAGTGAAATTACCATGCTAATTTAAGCGTCTTCTTATGCCAACGATAATAAGTTACGGCATGTCATGGTTATGAAATCCCGCTGAAAGATTTATCATGTAATATTATATTTCTTACCCATCATATACAGTAAAAGTAAATAGTTGATTACTTTATTACATTTTGTAGGTTAGGTTTGATATTTTAAAGTTTTGTAAACACAAAATGTTTATGCAACTTTAAAGTAAAGTAGGTAACGGTCTACGTAACATTATCACGTTCATAAAATAATAAAATTACGTTAGTATTAATAGTAATAGACACATTCTATGTGAAATTACTGTAACGTTTTCGTTGGCCAACCAGCCTATTATACAGATAAAACATGGACACACTAGAAAAACTATTTAGAACATTGTAATGAGGTCATAGTTTGAGTAGGTAAACATTTCTTGAGAAAGTGTTTTTAGCCAGAAACGTGCTTTCCAATTTACACAATGTATATAATATTTAATAAGTTATTTGAAAGAATATCATATAACGAAAATCTCTGGACTTTTTTTTCTATCAAGCGAAGAGACGAGTTTTACTGGTGATTAAAGTCTGCGTCCATATGTACCACCGCAGCTTCTATTTCTGTCACCAAATAGTATTGTGTAAACAATGTTGTGCTCTGGTTTTACATCGTCTCAAAACAACGAGCACAATGTGGTGCTGTGTATGTCATCCTAACTAGCCGCACGTTTTTATGGGCGAGCGTATCATTTACTATCAAGTGAACGTCTCATTCGTCTCGTCACTTCGTAGAATAAAGAAAAAATAATAAGAATAGAAATTGTAGTCATACTTTCCTACACTCTTCGGTAATGTAAACTTAAAGAAAGTCTTTAAAACTGCTTCGCCTTAAGTTTAGTTCACACGTCTCCAATGAATATGTACTAATATTGTGCACACGGCACTATCGTGCGCAAAAAGGCTTTAAATGCTGCTTTATCTTCGAAATAGATATTTTAATAATCTGATGATAACGGGTCTTTATATGATCAATGACCGATTATAAAATTTAATAGTGTCATATAAATTAAAATTCATACTATTATGATTTTTAGATAGATTGATTAAAAACAAAAAATAAATAAAACTATTACGTAATCTTTAGCGCCATCTATTACCGTTACCAAAAAATTGTAAAGCGTGTGGTTCTATTTTCTCTTATGCTACCCACTAGATGGCAGGTTAATAAAATAGCTAATACAAATAATTATTGTTATTTAGCGTTATATGTAATTGTAATAAAACTGTGATGATGACGAATATTAATTTTGTGTTTTATGATATACATGTTTGGGTAGTAAACATATTTAGATAGTTAACAACAATGTTATGGAAGATAAGGCATGCGTGGCACGAGTGGCTTCATCACTTCAAAATCAAATATAATAGCAAAATAAATATTGTTAGGAGTCTCCATAAATCGTCGGCGGCCACACCTGCCACGGGATACGTTAGGCGGGTAGTTAGAAATAGCGGTCACCCAGCAATCGGTTAAAAGACGAGTGCCCGGAAGTAGCAAAAAGAATTAGTCGTCAGAGCTCGTAGTGTACAGAGGTAGTGTTATATCCAGTGCTGGTCGTTGTTAAGGTCACGTAAGCTATTTTGATACGCCTGGTGTTCTTTATTTATCTAAGTATGCAGCATTTAAATTTTAATTTATTTGAAATTCTACCTGCGATGCTAAAAATATAATTTTTTTTTTTTTGCTAATATTGCACTTTTATTAAAATTTTATTTTACCGATTAATTTTGTCGTTTCGTCACAGGATATAATAAATTATTCAATAAACGACATAAAATCGGTAAAAGTTTTCGGGAGTAAAAATTAAAAAAATAATTATACATACAAATTAAAAGTAGTCCTGTATATCAATCTTTTATATAACATCTTCATTTCAAACTATTTAACTCTAATTCTGAACAGAGATTATCCATAATTATTTGCTCGCGTCATCAACGTTGCAAATTATCGATTTTAAATATTTATCAATTTTTAAGATTAGGATAATGAGACTACCGTGTGCAAAAACTATCTTTAAGGAGAAGTGATTTAAAAATAACATGTTTAATTACAATCTTGCATATAGTCATCCAATATATACAATTTTATAACTATAGCATTATAAAGAATTAGCTGTGAATACGTTGGAGAAAATACACAAACATATAAATAACATTTATATTAGTTTAGATGTTGAATAAAAACAATAATTTGTTTTTACTAATGCATCCAAAAATATTCATATCCGATAAAAATCGTCAATAAAATTTATTTATGTTTTGTAATATTGGTTAAGATGCTAATCGAATAATGAACTGGATGTATGCATGACTTTAGACTATTTAACACTAGGACCTATCTTTACGAAAACGCGTCAATTTGACGCATAAACGAATATATAACAATATTTAGAAACGAGTGTAATTTTATACTTTTAGTAAAAATAAAAATGAGATGTGTTTGATTTTTTTATTATTTAAGAAATAACTGCATCTAGTCCTTAACTAAGATTTACACGACACTAATAATTTGATAAATAACGAGACATGTACAAAAAGATTTTTTTTTTTGCATTTCGTGTTCTTAATGGGGCTTTATATCTTTATCAAAATATTTAGATAATCTTTTATGATTATTAATATGATGAAATTATTAAAAAATATTTAAATCCTTTCAAATATTTGTTTTTATATGTTATGGCTTCTATTTGTTCTTGTGAACTCAATTAACACTTAGTTACAGCATTTATTACCAATAAACGAATAAAGATATTCTGCTATTGCTCTCTAGATGGCGCTGAACTTAATTCATAGAAAAAACATTTGTCAAATTTTATTTAGATAATAAATTATTATAATTTTTACGCTAATCTAAATGTGGGCAAAAGCGGCTTCATCACTATAAACGGAACTCTTCCAGGCAACCCTGTAGGATAATACAGATAAAATAAATAAATAGCAGAATAACAAGAAAACTCAAGAATATATAAGTGAGATGAAGAATTGTATATAATAAAGAAACCAACAGAAGCCTCTGTTTAGATTAGACACATAAAATTGTAATTATCATATTTTACTAAAATGCGAACATTACACAAAATTAGACTAAGAACCACTTTCCTTTTGTTCCTTTGAAGTCTCATCTCATCAAAGTCCAGTGCTGAACGTGAGCTTCCTTTAACAAGTTGGGATTAGGACTGAGGACCCGTCTTCTAAATAGTCTACAAGTTATGTCACCAATATTTTAATGTTCCTTTTTCTTATTGTTTACATTGTTGCTTAACCAAAATCTCCAAGCAAAGACGGTTTTAGATGGTGATGCGCCAATCTAGATGCAGAATAATCACTTTACACTTAAAATCACTTTATAATAGTAAATGGATATAACACTTGACCTCAATTTCCCTTGGTGTTGAGGCCGTGGATGGTGAAGCATTCTTCCAGGCCCTCCTACCTACAAACAACTAAATTCAACAACGTGTGATCTCGAATCGAACCCGGGATTTTCCTTGTTACAAAGCCAAGCACTGAAACTATACATTAGTTAAATTTCGCTCTATATATCAACAATAACGTAGTTAATAATTAATAAACCATATAAGTATTCATTCAAAAATTCATATTGTAATTAAAATACTTTAGGTTGACCTGACCCTGTATTAAAGAAGTATTGGTAAATAACGTTTAAACTATTTCGGTATTTTTTTTCGACAATTCTGTCATCAATGACGTGCAAGTTAAATTATTGTTGGGCTCGAGGCCCGCACGTGACGCGGTCACTTTGTAACGCGAAACGAACACGCCCACGGTCGCAGTTCGAGTCCCGGCTGCGACCTTTTGATATAAGGCGCCAAACTGTCAATTTTAATTATATTACGCATTGGCTTTCTTCTGCTACTATTTAGCTAATATTGCTTTACGAACTAAGAATCCTTGCTGAAGAAGACATTATTGTATTTCAAAATAGTTTCTTATCAGATAAAAATTCTTGTAAAGTTGAGGGTGAACGTCTTGTATTAAAATATTGGTTTGTAATAAAATATTATGTATTAAATTATACATTTAGTATTTAACTACAATAAAATTTAATCTTTGTCAGCTTCTAACAATTTTACGTTAAGTGTATGTTGAGCAACAAATGAACATGATTTTTTATTTTCGATTGTTTAATTTATTTTTTCAATGTTTACGTATTTAAGTTAATGTAAATTCTCTCGCAGGTTTATGTAAGTTTCTTATTATAAACGAAAACTAGTTATTCTTAATGATATTTTAAAATTAGGTCATCATCAAATATCAATTTTCAATCTGAATACGTCATAATTCTCTATAAAACTGCAACACAACAACAACGCTGTGTTCCTGCCGTCAAAATATGAGAGCTGGAATACTCACCGTCCACGGACTAAATGTCAATTAACATCACGTGAAACCGGGGTTAGCGATAAATATAACCGGTTTAGAATTGTAGACCTTCAAAAGGCCTTCTTCATAATACGGGGCAATATTTCGCCAATTTTCAATGCAAGCGGCATTTCAGAGCGTTTCGCGACATTTTCAAGGATCGGCCTCAAAGCCACCGCTCGGCCACTCTTTCATTTTTAATTACGTCTGGAACTGAGCGACGGTGTCAAATGTCGTTTTAACGCTTTTACTGCAGGGCTGTCGACTGTCGGTTAAAATAATCACCAGCCTTCTTATTCTGCCACGAGTAGGCCTGATGACCTCCCACAATAAGAGATTCAAAGCTATTAATCCAAGTGCTTGACGTGTTTTATATCCACAAAAGCTGTTGTTCTTGAAACGTGTAGATATATTGTTAGCAATATATCAAACTAAGACTTTTTGCTGCCTCCGAGATGCTTAAAAACAACGAAATAATTGCAAAGTAAACTTGAAGCAAATTGTTATTAATCATTTATACACTTTTATATCACTATGTCAAATATTTATTTCGGGACTAAGAAGTGTGATTAAGTAAACTTAATATTACAGTTCAAAAAATTCTAAATAACTTATTATGAAATTATAATTTGCTTTCAGTCTGGCAACCCCGCGCACGAATGTTTTTTGCCGCCGCACCCGCGCTTTTTCCGCGCGCTGAATGGGCCGCGCTCGTAAAATTTGTTATTAATACAGTAAAATTTCGGATTAGGTGGTATTAAATTCGAAACAAAGCAAGGATTTAATTGGTAATTCGTGTCCGGAGGGTGATATTCGTACGGGCAGCAATTTCCGTTTATTGTTTTCGGTTGTAAAGCCGGTTGAAGCCGCACCGCCGCCTGCCGCAGCCTGAATCAATTAAGCATTGGTAACTTTTCGAGCAAGGAATTGAAAAAAACAGTTTTACGAGAATGTATCGTTGAGAAGTTGAAAGAAATGTTGTTGTATATATCATACTATCTAAAAATATATTTTCATTTTGTTTTTCAAACTATGAAGCTATGGGCAAGACCATCATATTATGGTCGTCATTTCGACACAAGATATATAAGATATCGAGTCTCGTTACCCAGCAATTTCACAGTAATATTTTTACACTACTGTTTGACGGCAGGCAACAGAGACTAACCAGGAATCTGTTCTCCACTTATCATAAATCAATGTTGTTTCATTATTATTATTAATGAAAAAGAAAGGAGTTATTTATTATGAATTAATCGGAATAATATACTAGTCAAATCTGCGATAGATATATTTTGTTATGCTTTTGTAATAATTATTACTTAAATTACTCCTCGCTTGCCTTGTAACACACAGGCCCCTGGTTTGATTCACAGCATTCACAGGCATGACTGTTGAATTTTAAATAGAAGTAGACGTATATCAACGTCATATAATAAATAAAATGTATGTAAAACGCCGCTGCTTTTTATCGGCAGTTCGTTATAAGAACCAGAGAATTCACGACCAACACATATCAACTTGATCATATTCTCTATACATCATGCGAAATGATAGACAAGTGTTAGACTATTGTTGATTAAAAAAACAAGAATTTGTTCTAACTCAAAAACGGTTTAAGAGTCAATAAAACAATGCAATATATAAAGAAACAATTTATTTGATGACTTAATTATTTTGAACTTATTGTAAAATGTTTTATATAATGTTAGGGAAAGAAATTAATTGCTGATGATTTGGTAATTTTTTTATATAATCTGTTTACTTACATTAAGGTCTGTTATATTCATATACAGGTATAATATTTAGTATCTTCATTCTTGTTAAACAACAGGAATAAAAATAGTTGTTTTCTATTAAGAAATATGAATGGTTCCACAACTGGGACCGAGGCCTTCCCTAACATGATGAGAGTCCAAGTGATAATCTGCGACGCTGGATAAGGGCTTGTGGATGTCACACATTCTGGAAATCTGTTCTTGGAAAATCTCCGTTTCCCCAAGGTGTTGTTCTATACCATATGCTGAAGCTCAGTAAGGATTGAACCCGGATATTCGAGTCGTGTCGTGAGTAGTGATCGGATATCCGTCGCCCTCACGATGGAACTATTACCGCTTTAGAATTTTTTTCTAAGTCTACTATTAATTTGTAAACAAGTAAATAATAAATTTTTGTCGGAAACTATTCCAGTATTTTACAAATTTAATAAAAAATCAATCAATTATGTATAAGACTAGTAACAAATGTTTTTATATATTTTTTCTGTATTATTGTTATAAATAGTTTTGTCGGAAGCCGTCAGTGTGAAAATAATAGCAGATCAAAATAATAAGTACGTTTATTTATCATAATAAGTACCCATAATCGCCATTTATACTATGAACTTAATATTATTTTTTATTATTTACATCATTGCACCCGACTAAAGTAAGTGATCACGAAATCTTCATTTATATTAAAATATTTAAATACACGTTATAAATGGCTACTAACAGTTACCTAATCTTAATAATGAACATAAAATAAAAATTGTTGTTGTCTATGGCTGTATTTAACTCGCGCCAATTACACACAGATTAAAAAATTAACAAAATATATAGAGAAAACTGTATTTATTCTATGTACATGTTTTTTTTATTATTATTTATATAAAGAGTTTTTATGTACAGTTGTGAATTGTTGTTTATCTAAGAAATATGTTTTTTTTAATTGATAAAATAAAAACAACTCACATAATAATTTCGTGATCACTGCACAATATAACCTTAAATTCTATTAATGTCACTAATATCTTACAAGTCTCGTATTACATCTATTTACATTATATTAATACTTTTCACTATGAACGCATTCTGTTCATAATTTATTCAATTTATTACTATGAACTTAAGCAAAACTATCAGAAATAATTTAAGATAATTTTTTTATAAGTATGATTTTAATTATAAAGCAATTCCTGTATTCATTAAGCATTTTTTTAACCTTCCAATATTTCATCTTAATTACACAAAATTCAATACATTCTTTCGCTTCTTGTAACCGCTTATAATTCAACTCGGAGTCTTCGGCGTCATTAATGAGGCAAATTCGAAAATAAAATTGTATTATATTGGCTATTTAATCAGAAGTCCCATGACCAGCTAGTGCCTGTACATGGCTCGGCAAGTATGTCAGAGTGCGTGAGCGTGCGCGTGCGCATGAGTGGCCGGCGGCTGGTGGGGGTGGTGAGGTAGTGCATGCGGAGGGGCGGCGTGTTGACGACCCTGCAGAATCATTGAAAATATCAGCCAAAAATTAATTTTTTTTACGCTAGTAGTAATATAGTGAACTGCCATTAAAATATCTTATACTACAACCTATAGCTAAAAAGATTGCTGGCCTTAAAGAGCAATGGACAAGGCTCGATAACTGACGGCCGATGAGGCGGTAACGCCTGTATCTGGCGACGGCTGCACGAAATCGCTGAATATGGGCGGCGCAGGACCGATTGGTGTGAATTCTTAGGGATAAGCTGACATTCAGCGATGTTATCGCTTGGTCATAATCCTTATACATACCTGTAGATAAACATAATAGTCGTAGGGTTGGTGTAACGGCCAGCAGCGCTGCGGCGGCACGGGGTACAGAGGCGGCACCGGGTACAGGGCCCCGCCCCCCAACTTGTTGCGGAGTATGCGGCTGATGCTCGACACTGAAGGCACGTTGTATTTGTCGCAAACACCATCAGCCAGCAACCTGTCACGGATCTCCCACGCGAAGATGCCCGGATCCTTCGCTTTTAGCTGCTTGATGTAGGACACGACCTGACAAGATGATTATGATTTAACACTGTAATATTTGTACACTACTGTTCAGCGGTAAGAAAAGGCGCTGCGGCGATAACTACTTCATCTGTCTCACAACAGAGATCTACTAATAGTAAATCTCCAGTCGATGGAATTTACAAATTGCATAGTCAAAGATTTTAATTTATGTTTAGGCTATTTAAAAAAAAATATTTGTTATGAAGAAGGTTTAATGATCTACCTTGGGGGTGGTGACTCTGGGCTTGGAGCCGCCGATCGCTCCAGGCAGTATCGACCCGGTCTCGTGGTACCTGGCGAGTATCTTCGAGACGCAGCCGTGGGAGACGCGCAGCTGCCGGCTGATGTCGCACGGTCTGCCAAACGGACATTTATTATTAGATAAATATCGTCTAACGTACCGTGCATCTATCAGACTATGATCAAGATTTGAGGATTGCGCTTATCAAATTCCTAATAGTCGACAAAGTTATTTTTATATGTCACTATGACCCTTTTAAGGTTTTACTTCATAATAGAGACATACCATAAGCTTATAAAACTTTTCAACCAATACTCCCTTATTAATTATTATGTTAGTTAAATTTAATTATGTTAATTGACGCCAGATCGCACAAAAAAATTTTGTTGGCACATATTTTCGATGATTTTAATTTAAAAAAAGACATATTAAAATGTTAACGAATATTGTAAATAGAGAATTGAGGACTATCAAATAACCTGCAAATACATTTTGTGTCGATAATGACTATGACCATCTTTAAAGTTTGGAAACATCATGCAGGTTGATGGCTTTATAAAGTAGTAAATTCGATCATAAGAATTTGGTTTAGTTAAATATAGTAGGTACCTTATACCCAATTGCGCGAGCTCTACTATCCTCAGTCTGACAGCGTTTGGCAGGGGCCGCCCGTTCACGAACACACCACCGAGCTGGTTGACTTCACCGTACTGTTGGCTGCCGGCGCCCCCCATTCCTGGATTGCCCATCGCCCCACCACTGGGATCTGGAGGAAAAAGTTATAAACACTTTAAAAATAACATTCCTAATAAAACTCTTCTTAACTTATGCGATCGCTTTAATTGAATTTAATGAAAGAAAATGTTGTAAAGTTTTATATGTTGGCAAAGCCGCCAAATATACTTATAACCATATCTTCTCTAAGTAAGGCTGCTTATAAATGTCCATAAGAAAACAAGATTTGTGTTTACCCACTAAATATTTTTATCATCGATAATTTTTCAATTATAAGTCTAAAATAAAATTCGTAAAGCTCAACGTTCGAATTAGTTATTCTACTAAATCTTTTGTTTTCCATATACCCTCCTTCTGTAAGCGGGTAAAGGTTATACAGCGATAATGTTAAGGGAAAAAAAAGTTTGAGGGTAGTTGAAATATGCTGTAAATACATACAAACATCTGAATAAATAGTCAGTAGTAATTCAAAATAAATATTGCACTGCGACTTTCAAGTTTTCTTAGAGAAAGAACTTAAAAACATTTTTGTTGATTCGTCTAAACTACAGTAATACAACGAAGGAAGCACTATTACTACTACAATTAATAAAATCATTAAAATTTAACAACAATAAAGATTAGAACGAGTATTTAAAAAGCAGTAGAGTTGCGTCAATACGGAGGACTGACCGATTCTCAACCAATGCAGGCTTTCAGTGACAACCGTAAAGTTGAACATTTTGAGAGACGCTGAAAAACTATCAATGCTCCAAAACATCCACATAAGTTTAAGATCATTCGTATTAAATAGATTAAATAAAACAAACCCGTCTATAACTCCTAATTCCATGACTGCGAGCGAGTGCCGTTTCACTGACACCGGACACCCGAACTTTGATGTCGACATCGCGCGGGACTCGGGACATTGTACTCTTTTTGTGTTTCCGTTCTAACGACCCGAGGTGTAGAGTTGCAACACTATAAAATGTTGCCTTGTTAAAAAATTCTGCTGAACATGTCGTCACAGAACTAAGCCAGTTCCGCTTTTTAACTATGCAGTTATGCATTCTGGTTAGGACTTGCAGGAATAACTATTTTTGTATTTCATACAACCCAGTTAAATCTTTGTTGTGCTTTATAAGGCACGAACTAATCTAAGTATATTTTGTATTATTCGTCGAATAGACAAGACAAGCTGGAAGTTCACCTGATGATAAGTGATAAACCCGCCCATAACAATGCAACACTAGTTGAGATGATGTACACTGCACCGCGTTGTGCACGTCGTTCTGACGCATAAGATATTAGTTCCATTACTCCAGGAATTTTTCTACATATAACTCTTTTCTAACTCAAACATAGTAATGTTTTCACGCTACTATATACAAGTAGAAATAGACACGGGCGTAGCACGTACATGGTTTCAGGCAACAGAAACTTACCACTAGTAAAGTATTTTCATATTATTCTTTTTGTTTTAAAAAACCTCTTAAACAGTGATAAACATGGCGTCGTATTAGAAGTGTCATCCGATCATGTTGCAACCGCCTAATAAACGTCACCGCTGTCACTGTCAAAGTGACAGTTCTGACAGCCGTCACTGTCATACAACGAAGTATCTGAGCGGTGTGCGCTTGAGTTTAGATCAACAAATTATTGTGATATTATTATTAGACAGGTAAAGGCACGATTTTTTAATTAATTTCATGTCTGGTTTATTATTATAAAATGACAGATAGAATTCAGATTGAGAGCAAAAACTTTATAATCCAAATAGACAAAGATATTGCTTTTATAACCTATTATTTTACGAGTAAGTGATATTTTTGCCTCGTTTATTTTATCTTTTAATGTGTCTACTATTTTCAAACAAATTATTAGATCATTTCTTTGTAATATTGTCTTAAAATTACAGACTCCTTGGCCATCTCCAACGAGAGATAAAACACAACTTACAAATATTGTTTTGTTACTGTTCATTATTAGAAGTTATTGTTTTAAAATAGTGTTACAAGTAATAAGAATTTGTCCGTGTTCGTTTCTCATTAAAACAACAGCGCCCTGGCTTTTAAGGTGACAGGAAAAAAGACAAAAACACCGCTCGCTGATATATTGGAGCCCACTCCTCGCCGTTTGTTCTCGAGGAGTTGCAAATTACTCCACGCTTACAAAATGCTTCACTGACGGTGATTTGTTTTATTACGAAGACATATCGGGTCTGATCTTTGCCTTAAATAGCTCTAATGATTGAATGTTCGCATTGGAAGTAGTTTATAATTGTAACAGGAATGCAGGCGTGAACAGGTGATAAGATTTTTGTTACAAAAACATTTTGTTACAACATACAATATATATTAGATAGAAAGATATTTAATACACGTTATGCTTAAGAATATAAAAGTTGTATTTTGTTCATAACAGTACTTCTTTTTAAAAAACCATAAACATCTTTATCCTTTACTCTATGTAAATATTCGGCGTTCTTGCTCCGATTTATTTATCCAAGAGCGAAACGTTCACCTGATGATACATTGTACGCCTGTCTACAAATTTGTAGCGTTAATTAGGATGAAATACACTACACCACATTAAGGTCTTCGTTTTGATACACAAGATGTTAACTCCCGTTACTCTTATAATTTTATTAACCACATAGTAACACTCCTTGACGGTCTCCGGCGACAAAGATCTAACAGTAATATAATCAGTAGTATAATTTTATAACGTGTAAGTTTTGCTAAGGCCTTTTGATAAAAACATTATTTTGTTTTTCGTATGAACAAACCAATATTTTGAAAAATACGTTAATTTTAACAATTGTTAATTGAATATGAAAAATATTATAGATAAAGCGCATTGATGTTTAAACATAACATAGATACGCCAATCCAAATCCATCTTGTAGCGAGACATTTTTAATTTGTTGTCAACGTGGCTATTTTTAATATTTATTTTTATTTTAAATTTAATTTATCAATTATTTTAAATTTAATTTAGTTTTTCTAAAGTATGAAAACAAAAAAAAAACAAAATAAAATAATCCATAGACAAACGAGACGGCAATATCTTTAGTTTTTATTCGATCTAATTTTAATGACGTTTCGTCTTCGCGGCTAACAAGAACAATAAAGATCGTAAAAAATAATTGAAACAATATTTCATAAAACATAAGGTATCTAATGAAAATAACGAAAATATTTATTGTGACATAGTACGAACTGTTTCTTGCCTAATTGCCGCCAATTTGTGAAAACTTGTGATAGTGACAAATTTATGATTTCTTCGCATTTAAGGTTATTATTCTTTAGATTAAAGAAAAAAAAGTTAGCGTCACATTTCGTGAACATAGAACTTTTAATTAATTTCACGGTGCCTCTAACTGACAGCTTTGAAATTTGAGTTTTGTAAACAAAGAGACAAGAGAATGTGGTACTTTATTACAGTTGAATATTGGTGAATGGGAGTATATATATTTGAAGTTTAATATCTTTTCATTTAAAATAAAATTGGTTACCACTTTAATTGTTTGCGCCATTTGATTTCACAAGATTCTGCCGGATTTAACTGGTAAAGAAAGATTCTCTTTACCGAAAGCTAAAATTCAGCTTTCAACTTTCAAGTCCGGCTTATCTAACGGCCTGCGATATTCAATAAAGTTTTAAGTAACCTAAAAAAGTCCAGGATGATTAAACATTAGCGCCTATAAAGATATTTAAGCAAAAAATAAATGACCTTCCCAGTAACCGATTCGCATTAAGAAGCCGAAATCCGATTTTTTTCGGGGTCGTTATACTTATTATATACAAAAACATGCGACGCCGGCGTTTGTATTGTGGAGTTCAGTGGGCGGTGTTGCTACCTAACCGCTTGAGCACACACGTGTGGACGTGGCGGTGGATTTATGATGTTTAATCTACTACGCATGCTGACATCACTGATGGTCCGTGCTTCGACAGAGTAAAAAATACTGTCACACCGAAAATCGCACAGATTATAAATATACACACTTCAATGACATTATTTTTAAATAAAATTATTAGAGATTTAATTGTTAAAACTTTCACGGTTAGTGGTTAATATTAAATCATATAATTTTGTGTCTAATTTATATTTTGTAACTGCCTCCGTGGTCAGCGTGATGCGGTTTTTTTTTATACTACTATGCGACGAGACGAGCAAGACGTTCACCTGATGGTAAGTGATACGCCTACCCATGACAACGCGGCGCTAGTTAAGATGGTACACACTGCACCACATTGCGCTCGTCGCCTTGAGACATAAGGTGTTAAGTCTCGTTACTCCAGTAGTTACACTAGCTACAGCGCCCTTCAAACCGGAACACAGTAATGTATGCACACTACTATTTGGCGGTTGAAATAGGAGCTGCGGTGGACTCATCCAGACGGTCTCCGGCAAGAGACCTACCACCAGTTCTGGGTTTACTTACCAGTACCGTATTGTAAACAAACCGCCATAACCAAATTGCTATTCAGGCTGTCAACATTATGTGAGCCAGAGTCTTCTGGGCGATAATGCTTCACCATCGCCGGGCTCATTGTAACTGAACACCATGGGAAATTGAGCTCGAATATTAGCCAATCGTATTATCGTATTTTTTTAGTAACATTAATAGTATTTTGTGTTAACTATAAATTAAACGTATCTAATGCACGAGTTGTTTCTAAAAATCTAATTATGTTGACGCTTAAGTGGTAATCGACGCAAATGAAATACGCTTAGTTTTAGGCGATAACCTTAAATTGATACGAGGAATACAAATAGTCTAAGACCGTTTCCGTTTTTATTTTGCAACGATTTACTATCTTTAATACTTACTAGAGTTCGTCTTCAACGGTCATCTTTAATATAACAAAGGCGTTGTTAACATCGGGTATAGTATTAAGATATAACACTAAGAATCAATTATATAGAACATCAGCTTAGTTCGACGTTAGAATTTGAAAAGCTATTGTTTTTCGCTAATGGTATAATTATAGTGATTTTTCATATAATAAATACCAATGAACTTTCATTTTACCTTCGATATGTAAACAGCGACTAATCTGTAAATAATTCCCAGAGTAAGGAAAGTAGCTTTTGATCTTTATGTGTTTACTCTATAAATAGTTTTGATACAATTTAAAAGACCTGATATATTTATTAAAACTATAAAATAACAGAATTTCAACAATTTTGTTTTCAATAACAGATCGACTCGACTACGTTTGAAAATATCGACACTAACAATTAGCTACATTTCACATGTTTGAAACAACAACAAATCCCATAACAAGAAATGCGTTTAATTGATTCGTTAGTTTGAACAAATGATTACAAACCTTTTTTTTGTACATGCGATAAAAATAATTACCTAAAACATTGCGCAAATCAAAATATTCACTTAACACAAAATAATATTCGCCATTTAAAACTTAGGCATTGTAACTGTAAAATAATGAGATTAATAATTAGTGTTACTGGCGGTAGGTCTCTGTTGCCCTAAACCCCCTAGACCGTCTAGGTAGGTATCACTACAGCTCCTGTTTCTGCCGACAAACAGTAGTTTGCAAACATTACTGTGTTCCGGTTTGAAGGGCGCTGTAAACTCGTTTAATTACTGGGGTAACGAGACTTATCACCTTATTTCTCAAGACGACGTGCGCCACGTTATTATGGGCAAGCATATCACTTACCTTCTGGAGAACGTCTTGCTCGTCATAAATCTGATTTTAATACACTATTTTTATTATTAAATTTAATCTAGGAACCGTTGATGATTCAATGAGGAACGCTTTTCTTCAATCAGAAAAACCGAGATGGTTCCATATATCAGGCCGTCGTAAGCGCTATAAGTTTCAAGGAGTTGCTGATGCTATCTCCACTGAGTTAAAGCTTCCAGTGAAAGAAAACATTTTGAGTAAGCCAGCTTGCCCCGAGAACAAGATATTTCATGGAAATTAAACATCCACCAACTCGCACTTGACCAGTGGCGAATATATAGCCTTGACTCACTTCTTGTGAAAGAAATCTCCGCAACCCCATTAGTAAGAACATTAAGAGGGCTATTTATTTGTTTAGTGCTTAAATAAAATAGATTAATAAATTATTTAAAAAAAGTAGTGCCTAAGAATGTTCTTTGATTTTATAATATTGAAGAAAAAACTGAAGTAAACGTTTCAAATTATGTGGCTATATATTATAGTCGGCGTTTCAGGCAGATTTTAACGAACCATTGAACTCTTTGTTGTGGTTAAAATTCGTCGATTTCAAACGGGAAAAGTAATATATTTTAAGCGATATTAAACATGAGAGGGCGCTTGAATTAATGAATGTGTTATATTCGCCGAAAACACTAGTAACTGTCAACGGCGAAACGTCAAAGGAAAGCCGTAAATTAGGCGCGCAAAGAAAGATGTTTCCCGCCGTTACATTAGGCGTCTCTTTCATTTCTAACAACCGTTTCATACGGCCTTCTCTTTCTTTAACCAATTAGTAGTAGCTCAAAGGAGTACGATTCAAGAGATGGCTATTAAATTAGCGTTTGGTTTGTCTGTATCGATCATTTTACACCGGTAAATTTCCAATAGGTAAAAGAATTGTTAAAGAATTTTCATTGTAATAAAATGTTGGATATCATGTTAATAGGAATACACCTTATTCTAAATTATTTACACACCTTAAAATTATTTGCGAAGAACTTAATAGCGATATTATTTATTGTTGTACATATGGACACCAAAAACTAAAGTAGTTTTGTAAAAAATTCAAACTCTATTGCAAATGTAATTTCTACACATATTTTAAAGTTTTACTTTTATTTATACGAAACTCTTGTTTGCTTTTTTCATCAAATTATATGTCATACGATACGTCTTCAGCTTCTAGTAAAATTCCTTACAAAATCGAAACAGCCGTTACGGATATCACCCATAATTGATGAATAAAAATATTTATTAATTTGATAAATCTATAACATTGTTTCATTGTTAAAATTATATGAAAAAAATTTAATTCATATTACAAGCATCATATTAATTTTAATTATTTAAATAGGAGATGCATAGATAACAAAATAATCGGACGGCGCTTAAAATAATCGATATTACCCATTAGCGCTTCACTAATGAAAGCGGAGAGCGTCAATGTGTTGATCATCGGGTCCTCCATCACTAATACCGATGCTCGTCATAAATAATTTCACGCGTTTTACACTTTATTAGTTATATCGCTGCAAATAGCTGATACTTTGCTGCATTTATTTTTAATTTTCCGAGAGAAAAAAATCACTAAAGCATTTTTCAGCAATGAAATAATAAAAGTGAATACAAAAACTCCTCAAAATTTGTACACTGACTCTTGACTAAGAAATCATTTACCTACTTCAAAAACTATTCTCAAAAATATTTTTTTAAGACTTGTGCTTCGATTATTTTTTTCTACAGTGGGCTAATATTTGATCTAAATTTCACATAGTGTTAAATGATTGAAAATGACAATGAATGGAAGATGAAGTGTATTCGCCCAGAATACTGTAACTGTGACTTCCGGGCCAGATTATTGCCGTTACGTCACGGAGGCCGTACGAGGTGCATTAAATAAATCACTTATGTTAGCCCAGAGTATAATAGATAAAAGGAGCTAAAATTGCCTTCAAACTTAGTGAACCACAATCCCACCTCCGATGACGGCGTGTGCGTACGAATAGTACAGGAACTAGATTAGTGTGGCCGGCAATAATCGGAAATAGAGTTAAGAGTTCTCACTGATTGCTTGTGGTATCGTAAATGTATATTTCATTGAAATGAAACGTAAAATTGCAACGTCATTTATATTTTAAATCAAACAGCATTTTGATGTATTAAATAAGTTTTTTTTTAAATAAACTTTAAAACTTTGTTGAAGATAAACCAAAACCAAAAAATTATACAATTTTCATAACAAATTCCGATATAACCAATTAAAAAGTATAGAACGAATCAAACGCATATGTAATTATATCCTATCAGTAAGCACAAAGTAACTGGCAACACCGACGTTACATCTGTAATGGAAAGTTGATTAATTCCCGCGCAGGCCTCCGATTGGTCGCGCTTCAGTATCGTAAAAACGACCATAAACAGGTGGATTTCATCGGCGCAGCGGCCGGCCCCGATAACGTTTATTTAACAAGGACGTTTTACTTTTCATATTTACATGTTAATTTTGTTTTATCCACTAAAGGTATACGCTTGATTAGGTTTAGGTTTCCCTGGTGATAAAACTTCCGATCTAAATAAGTTACTACGGTAACGAAACTTAACATCTTGTGTCTCATCGTCAGCATAATTTGGTGCTGTGTGTAATGTGTAGTCTGATTGATCACCTAGTAGTTTAAATTTTACGTTATTTAATCGCGATTACTTAATTTAGAAGAACAGAAAGCCATTTTGATATTGTCTTTATAAAATAGTTAAAAGTCTCTAAACGAGCAATGTTTAGAGTTTCTTTGTGCGATCGAATCAGAAACGAGGAGATCCGTAGAAAAACTAAATTGAACGACATGTCCCAATAGATTGCTATACTTAATTAGCAATGGGCTTGAAGGATTAATGGCTGATGGGGTGGTGAGTTTTGGAAGTCCCTACACAATGTGGACCGACGTTCTGGTGTTTTAAGTTCACAGATCGTAAACACTGTTGGATGAGGGCATCGTGGGATCCATGTAGAGATCAATGGGAGAGTCCTATGTCCAGCTACGAAAATCTACCGGCAGACGCTGTTCGAGTGATAAAGGATTTCTATTTTGAATGCCCGCTTTCCACTGCGAAGGTACCGGATTCGAGTCCGGCCTGCACAAATGAATTTTTCAATTTATGTGCAGTTAGTACAACACATGCTTTGATAGTGAAGGAAAACATCGTGAAGAAACCTGCATATCTACATCATGACCGTCTGTGGTTGGACTAGTATATGAAATGGAGAAGGCAATTGGAAACCACTCCATTATAACTGCGAAGAGACTCATCGTGTTTTTTATTACCCATGATGACCACGACCCTGTTATGAGGAAATACGACTAAGAAGGAGAAGACTTAAATTTTTGTAGATTGGATAAGTGGTGAAAGTTTATTCTTTTATCACATTACGCATGTGAGATTCTACAGTAAAGTTGATATTATACAAAGGAGCGTCTCCGCGGCGGCGTGGAGGGCCCTCGAGCGACCACACGCGTCGACGGGCCGCCGTCAAACGCGGCCGCTGTCTAAACACGCCCGACTACCGCTCGTCAGCTCACGTCCCCTACGAGGGCCACGGATTATTTACGATTTCGCTACTCACCGCCTACCCGGTCAGCCATAATAACGGTATAAATTACTATCTCCGTTGCGCTGCAACTAAGAGCTTGCCTTGTTTGATTCCAGTAGTACATTCTGTCTTTTTTTTTCTGTTCATCAAAGTGACGGGACAACGGTAAGTGATACGCCTGCCTGGAACAACGTGGCATTAGTATGCTTGGTATTAGTATGCTGAATCCTTTGCTCGAGATTCCAACATGAGAAGTGAAGTCTCGTTACCTCAGAAATTTCACTAGCTACTTACTACTGACGGTAGAAATAGAAGTTCCTGTGGTACATACGCAAATTGTCTCCGGCAACAGAGACTTATCACCAGTAGCATCCGATTAGCTATCATCATATTCACATTTTAAATCTGCCGCCAAAACTGTTACTGTTTGTCGACTGTTAATATATGGAAGCCAAACTATAAAAGACTAATTTCAGTATTAACTGACCTTTAACCAAACGTAGATTATATAAATTAACTTTCATTAACAAAGGATTATGTATTGTGATATGATTAACAATCTGATTCTATACAATATAAAAAATATCTATTTAAATTTGTACATATGCGTTGACTGAGTCTTTGAGTCAGTCATTGAGTCTTTTATAACAATTATATACTATTTAAAATCAAATTATTACCGCCTATAAAACGTCGCTCTAATGGCGTTTGACTTTGTTACTAATGAAAACTAAAAACTGCCTTGGAGTACCTGCAGTTAGTAATACTTATAACTATATTACCAGTAAAGAGTTGCCGAAGCTGGCGAGGAAGTTGACGAAACAATCGTATATATTCCCATAAAATCCTTTCGGTTGAATCCTATTTTGCGGTTAATTCCAAAAATCACATTTAAATAAAATAATAATAAAACAAATTATACAAATGTCGTGCATATTTATTACGATCTTATTAGACAAAGGTCAAAGAAGACCTTCGTCAAACAGATATTAAGACCCATGCTGCAATTGAGGACTTATATAAAAGAAACTAATTATTCTCAAATCAAACAAATCTGTAGGACAAATATAAAAAGGGTGTAAATACATTTATATCAAAAAAATGTTGAACTGCGATATGTTTACTAGCAAGACGGGTTCAAAAGCCTTACCGCTGACCAAAGTCCACATGTGATCCAGGAATTTTACTAGGAATCTCAGTGTTACCAGGCAAGCGGTTAACCACCACACCAAAGATAATTAAAAACTCTTTCCTTCTCCAACGCAGGATATGTTTAACTATAACTAATGAATCAAGAAAACAAATGACGGTTCAAAGCCAACATGACCTCCTCCTCAAGACATGTCACGGAGTTGTGTCAGCTGCCCTTATTAACCCCTATAAACAGTGTCAAACTATTCGCCCGCCATTACTCATGTCTACCTAATTATCGACATCCACGTGGGCCACAAAACTAAAACCCGAACCGCACACAATCAGCTCGATTATCGTCACAAGGCAATTTGTTACTCTGTGGCACTTTTATGGAGTGAAACGATTTTGATTTGTACAACACTATTTTTGGATATCCGCACGAGCTAACTGAGTTCAGCTGGAAGCAGACGTTTGACAAGTAGTCGTGGCGATTTTTTTTTCATATGATTAAGCAACAGGACGAGCAGGACGTTCTCTTGATGGTAAGTAATAAGGTGATCATAATAACGTGGCTCTAGAACAGTTGTGGTCTGTGCATAGTTTGCAGGAACAAAGTCGCCGGTAAAATTATTCTGACTAAAATGAATTACACTAGTTCGCTTACTATTAATCAAATATTAATATTGAGAGTAACCATGATCTATATTAAAAAAAAAACATTACTGATGAGGGCAACACCGGTCCGTCTTCGAGAGGGTAAAATAAGCGATGGGTGTATTGAGGCAACAGGCAGTGTTTGCGCACGCATTAGCCGACTTCGATTGTCAACAGCGTAATGGCGGCAAACACCCGTCTCTTCCCCCCACTCCGCCCCCCGCCGCCGCTCCGCGCCCTATGGCGCCCACTGGACGCTACTGTCTTGACAGATATGCGCGCGCATAAACTTTTTTTTTTAATTAAGAGCACAGATTCGTTTTGATAACGCCTTATACGATTTATCATAAAACCAATAATTAACATAATTGTTTCAATTAAATTTAATAATGAATAAAACAAAAACAGTTTTTATTCATTTAGGTCACGAGTGTAGTATAGTGTGTATAAACTACAGAAAAAATCCTAAGAATTATTTAAGGACAATAGGCTAACAAAACTTGTCTCACATTCGCATAATATTAAGTGATAATGTTGAAGCGGACTCGCCCAGAATACGTTGAGTGTCGATAGTAAACAACCAGAACTTGGCAATATAAGACAGCATAGTTCTAAACTACGCGAGGAAACGAACTAGGCGCTTTTGTGTTGGAAAGCAAGCGCAAACGAAGCAGTTATATTCAATAAGCATTTCAAATTAAAGTGTTTTAGATTATAACTGTAATTTATACAATGCAACAGTTCACAGATATGGCAAAAAACCATCTCCACAGTTTTCGGTTAATCCAAACAATGCGGCGAAAGGGCCGCCTCTCCGTTCTCATATTTGTCAATGAATTCGTTTTCGGTAGCGTTTGTCGATCACGGTCTTTTGAAAAGCAAACCAAACACGTCGCCCGAAAGTGACGCGCCGTGTCGGCGGCGCTCGGTGCCGAGAGAAAAAAAATACAACAAATGACATTTATTTTTTTAGATCGTTTACGTAAAAGATTCCAAACGAGCGGGCTTTTAACTACACTATGCTATACTTAAAAATAACAAGCGATGACCGCATGGATAAATGATTTTTATGTGAATGTCATCTTGATTTTTTTTAAATATTGTTCGACTGCGGCAGATTTTATAAATGACTAACTTGTATGAACAATCAGCTTTCTTTAAGTACCTACCCATCTAACTGTTATGTAACATATTTTTTTATTATGTCGCAGTAAGCAGAGACGGGGGTAAGTGATACTGCCACCATGTTTGCCGCCAAACAGTAGTGATCCGATTTGAAAAAAGCTGAGTAAAATGTGGTGTTGTGTAAAAAGTCTAACTTACGTCTCCTTTTATAAACAGATGGACGTATAATATAGGAGAATTTCCGACGTCTCATCTTTTTCCAAATAATTAGGAAACTTCTCAGATTTTCAAGTAGCATAATCCTAGTAATATTTTTTATTCTCTGAAATTTTCATGTATTACTACTCCTTTGTTAAATCAATATCGCGACGAAGGGTCGGTAGTTAAATATTGCAAAAACTGACTCGTCCCCGAAGCCTCGCACAAACATGCCAATGTTTGCCAAACATACAAGCCAAACAAATTTCAATCTCATCGATCCTTTGAAAGCATAAAATTTTCATTCAACACTTTCTCAACGCGCAGAGTTCAATTTTCTCTGGCGGGCTTAAAATATAAAATCGAGAGCAGCTTTGTTGTGTAAACAATGGCTTCACAAATAACTCTAATTGACAGGAAATAGTAACATTATTTGAACATGTACTTAGCTTGCTGATCATTTTAGTGACTGTGCTGGTTGCTCCAGTGTAAATAAAAGATACTTTGACAATGAATGTTATTATTAGCAATATTTTATTATTTATGTATTAATTTCATTATTACTAATATTTAAAACATATTATTATTAAAATTATTTAGCTATAATATATTTCAATCCAAAACACAATGATTACCGCATGTACTGCGGCTTGATCGAAAAATTGAAATTATAGCGGTACCTTAAACCTTAACGTATTTTATTTATTTCGCTGCTGTCGATAACCCGTCAAAAAGGTCTATATGTAATAATGAAACTTGAAATTCGAAAAATGTACCAAGTTATAATTATAAACTATAAAGATCAGTTTCACAGAATGGGGGGTTAATAAATATTTTTTCACATAAAATATAAAGAAAGAAGTTGTTTTTAGAGGTATTTTAGGTGTGTTGTTGCGCCTTTTACCACCACCAATCTAAAGAGTTCTCCGGTAGAAGGTCGCTGTAGTTAGTAAAATTTTCGGGTGCTCATTTTAGGGGCATTAAAAATTATAATCCAAAGAATTTGGAAATTAGATCGTGTATCAAGTAACTATGTTATGTTTTTATAAATTGAAATAACAGATACTTATAATGTCATATAAAACTGGTCACATTATACATAATATCGTGCACTTTTAAAAAATAATTATGGTAAATAAATTACTTTGTAATAGGAATCTTAATTGTAAACAAATATTCCAAGAGAATAATTTCAATAAGAATATTTACGCTTCGATAACGGCATTGTGCTCCTTGACCTTTGTCTACGGCTGTAAAAAAATTAACTAACGGCGCCAACGACGAGGCGAGTTCACGTTATTCCTAATTAAATTCTAAATCGATGCCGAAATGAGTTATTTGTTATAATGAAAATAAACTGCGATCGTTAACTCGTGCCGGCGGCTCGTGCGGTGACGCGCGGCGTCGCGCGGATAACCTCTCGCGATAAACCGCCAATTATCGACGAGTCGCCCCGCTCGATATCGATGCCGCGTGCCGTTACGTCACTACTCCACTTCATCTACAATCGATACAAATGCATATCGATACAATATATTCTTCAAAGCGATATTTGTTACATTGCCATTTCTGATTGAATCATTACTGAGTTGTTACTATGAAACACAATATCAAAAAGTATTAATTTACGTTATTGCATGAGAAATTTATAAAATATTGAAAGATGCTTATGTTTTAATAAAAATATTTATTCAATAAAAGTTGACATGTTTTCAAATATTTTTAATCCTGTTTAACTTGATCGAAATACCTAATTTTACATTATTTATAAAATGAGTGCAGCACTCGCTTGTAGCCACAGCGCAAGACCGTGTTTAATTGTATACGTTACAAGATACCTTTTTAGATACGAGAATTTTTTGCTTATAACCAAAAAACCGGTGAAATCGCTTATACCATTATGTTTATATGTATTATAATTGCTTTATCTGTATTTGCAACACTGTATATATATTAAAAAACATTAATTTTAATTTGTTAACAAGCGATTATGGTTTGCTCCAATTTTAGGTAAATATTTAGTTTTTTCGTAAAAGTCGAAAACCGTCGGCTTAAGTATTATTTATGCAACGATTTAAACCGGCATTAATTTCAAAGATTTTAACTTTTTTTTTGGAAATTTGGAATAGTGACATTTATTTGAAAAAGATTAACGGTTAGTGACGCGCATTGTACTCGTAATCGCCCATCGATAACCCTTGACGCCCTGTGAACCGACGATAAACCCAACCCGCACACGCGTTACGATCGCTGCTGTATAAACATAACAGCAGGTAATTAAATGTAAATAATGATGAATGATTTATACAAGTATATACTAGATTTATATAATATAAATTATACAAGATACTACTTAGAACATCCTATATGAATAGGTTAATATAATCACGGGCATTGATCAGATGAGTAAAAGAAAGCAACATTACTATTGTCATATAATTAGCTGTGTAATAGAGTAACACCTGTCTTTAACCTTCAATGAGGCAGGGTATAGTGAATACAGCGATGCAGTTATAGAGGCAGATTACAATGTAAAAGGTAGTAGCTAGGCATGCGAATCAGACAAACATTCCCACTAACCAAACTCCAAGTTTCCGTGTTAAAAGGAAAGGGCTTAACGACTGCGCATCTGAGGCAGTTTAGTTATAAATATTTAATTATAAATCATTTGATAATAAACATTACACCAAAATGATTAACCGCATGACCGGTAAACGCGATCACAGCGCGACTCCGCTCCGACCTCTGCCACTTTGTTGATATTTATCTACATTTATCATTTCTGATTTATCTAATAATAATAGTCGACGTATTTTCTTTAAGTGCATTTCAAAGTAATTCTGGAACTAGATATTAACAAGATTATCATTTTTTTTTTACAATTACAATAACAAATAGCATCTTGCAATATATTTCTATTTCATCTCAAACGTTACAATATTTACAGCCATGATCATTAAATAGATGTGGTAATTATTAGCCAGTAATTTATAGCAGATTTCGTACTGCTAGTGCTACATCTTCATAAGAACAGTAAAGGAGTGGAACAACTTGCTGGCGTCAGTGTTCTCTTCTACATTCGCGGATAATGTGTTGAAGAAAAGACTTAATAGGCTGTTACTACAGTAGTAAAGTAAAAGAATAAGACTGCCTATAGAAAAGGAAGATCCTTGAGTGTAGGCTAATGCAAGGTGGTACGTCTGCTAGGTAAGGAGACCTGGTGTAGATCACAGAGAATTATTGGATTGAAGCACAAGGATACTTAATATTGTTTGGCAAGACCCATGTTCAGTAGTTGAATACTAAATAAAAATAGCAAGATATTTTCGTTACGTTTCAACATTAACGACGACCTAATTCTTGTTTCATAAATATTAGTTTTAACATTAATTATATTTAATACTGTTTAATTTTCTATATCTAACGAAGAAAATACGAAGGCCAGTCGGATGGAAATGTCTTAAATTCAAAAGAGTAATACGTCGTCAGTTCGTCATAATTCCGCCGAAACTAATTTTTAATAGTGCGTCGACGTACAAATTTCTAATTAAATACCGTGACATTAAATATAAAGTAATAAATTACGGCGGAGTCGCTGATAATTCGTTGATTAATGGCCTTGCAGTTGCCAGGTGGGTTGACGAGGACCTAAATCTCGTCCATCGATCATTCGTTACCGAGGAGCGGCCTGCTGAATTAGAAATGACTGGCAAGCCTCCTCTTAACTATACTCTTTAGAAAATATATATACAGATCAATGCTGTTATGAAAATGTATTTGTTAATGAAGAAATATGAAAACAATAAATATTATTAATATAAAGAAGCTTCAAGCAAAACAAGTGTTGAACCCCTTCATTGTCTATATCATCCAGAGTAGTGCTTTATTGTTATTTGTAGTATAGTGTATAGATGCAACATATTTAATTAGTATTTTTTAATTATCTGTAATCTAATCATCATGAGGTGTCGTCCTTAAACTAAAGTTTGGCGATCAAATTCAGAAAACTAAGTCCGATCCACTCCTTTATGTCATTAAGGCATTACTTCCGCTGTTTACCACGAGCATGTTTTCCCGAAATTCAAACTTAACGTTGTATCTATGATGATACGCAATTACGTGTTGGTTTTGGATGATGATGACGACGACCTTCGATAAAGATGCTGAAGGACATCTAGATAATAGATACTATACCTCCCGTTGGTGTTTACAGAGTTCAGGTTCAAAGGGATTTATAACTGGAAAGACCTGAAACTATGAACTAAGTCGACCTGCCTGGTTTCCTTTGAAGCGGATCCTGATATGGATCCTAGTTGATAAAAGTTTATAGTACGATTAATAAATAAGATTATAAATATAACCCTATTGTAGTAGGTATCATATCAAGTGAATGGGACAGATGAACTCTGAGCTGGGATAAAGAGGATCATATCAGAAAGCTCTATCGAAACATGGTAATAAGCAAGTTATAACTAAAGATTTACGATCCTCAGTACAGAGATCACAGAGGAAACATAAAATTAATTAGTACCGATTTTATTTGCATCAACATCGAATTTGAATCTTGTATACGAAATTGTATCCATTAACCCACACTTCCAGCATAGCAGAACTCTCTTCTTGTGAGAGAAGGCAGTCTCAGTAGCATAAATATGTGTGTAATGATTTTGTTTATTTAAAGAAATTTTAATATATATAAAATTTACGTAATGTTACTGGTCAGTGTGAAAGGTAGTAGACCTACCAGCCTCCATAGCGTACCCGGCCGCGGCGGCGGCTGCGTGCAGCGCCCCGTACTCCTTCCCGTCCATGCCGCCAAGCATCATTGCACTCACACACACAACACCATGCCTCGTTGAAAACCGTAAGCTAATTTCCAGCTCCTCCGGACGCCGCGAATGTCCCGCTTCAGGTCGGCGGACGTTTGTCGCGTATCGCGCAAGCGTGACATGTGCGCGGGCGGCGGGTTCGGTGCGCGGGCGCAGCGAGTTCCGCCTCCGTCCGCCATTGGTGCGCGTCGGCCAATCGCCGCGCTTCATTTCAAACGAGTACGTTTTTATCACGCGTACTATTTGAAGCGTGCTGATGAATCTTTTTACTTTCATCAGCGACTTTCGACTTTGATGCATACACTTATAAGGATTATATTAAATCGTACGGTCCGTGTGTGTGTGTCTGTTTTCCCGTTCGGTCGGTTGCGCTCGGGCAGAGGCGAGACGAGTACCGATGGAAATGTGTCGCACGCAAGAGCTTGCACGGGGGAGTTATAATTATATACTAACTTGTTACAGTTTTGTTGCTTATGTGGATGTAATGTTGGTAGAGTACATTATACATATTCCATTTTAAGAAAGTCAACTTACTACTGCGAACTGCTTTTGTTTATCTACATTCATAATCAAGTAATAATTTTTAAACCTAAATTATTTTTTGTCTCCTAACACCAAGAACCAGTTTCAGCTAAGTCTAACTTATATTAACCGATTAACATGGCATGTGGCGTAGCCTATATGATCGTTTCCTCTTCTCTGCAGCAGTGGTGGAGTCTCAAAAGGAGAAGGATGTCATGAAGACAGTGATGCGCCGTTCTCTCCAACTTCTGTGATTAAGCCGCTTGGTACCGGGATCGAATAACGTTATGTGGTTAAGTTAAAGATCATATCCACCACATATTTTATAAAGAGCTGGTCGTTTCAGGTGACCCTGCCTTCAAGTTGCGAAGAAGAAACAAGGGAGTGGGTTTAAGATGGTGAAAGTTCGACATATCTATACTTCCTGTTCAGGCAATAATATTTTTTCTGAAGAGCTTCTGCCGCGAGTTTCCATCTGCTCTTTATTTCTCCAAACTTAAAAGATATATCGCTACTTTGTTAACATAATGCTTTATTATATTTAATAAAATATTATACATTAATTTTAACTAAGTTTTATGAACTTTATCGCGTTTATTTAATATATTTTGTAATGCCGTCGTTTCGACCGCTTTACAGCAGCCATGGTCGTTGGGGACTGATGTGAAAGATGTCCTGACGTGATAACCATCACTTCAAGGTTTCAAAACTGAGCTTATTCTACATAAATCAGGACCACAGATAATAATTAAAAAGTTATAGATACCCCGTGATGGCGCATCAAGACTTGTATCCTTAAAATATTTTATTTTAATGAACTGAGAAGTAATGGCGAAGGTAGTTTTTTAACCATCTAACATATCTTAAAGCACAACTAATAATATCTATAATTTCACAACAAAAAAACATATTTGATATAATACGGAATTAGTGAAAGTAAAAGTTTGAAATTTTTAGTTTAGTATGTACGTTTTAATTTGGTAAGTAAAAATGCGATCTTTTTAAAACAGTTTGTTTTAAGAAAAGTTTAAGGAGCAGTAGTAAAATTAGGCCTTTAATTTGTTTTTATTCTTTATTACTTTTCTTCCAAACAAAAAACAGAAAGTTTTAGTTACAACCATAATGTTAACAGTAAAGTATGGGAATCGCTTATTAGGTATGATGTGGGTATCTTTAAGAGTAGAGCGAATAGGCTTCTTCTAGACCAATCTGCTTAACATCAAATACTACGGTTATGATATACCCGTGTAACTTAATATAAAATAGCGATTTTTATGAATTATTGTAATTAATTATGTTCTCACGAGTTTAATGTTTAAAATTACTAAAAAAAAGCAATATTTTACACTGTACTACAACTACATATTTTTAAGATAATTTTTATACTTTGTAAGTTTCTTTTTAATAATAAATATGTATAAAAAGTTTCTCTAGTAAGTAACTGGCACACGTTTCCTCTACAATCGTTTAAAAAAAAAGAAATTTCGAAATAAGAACAGCTCCCGTAAGCGCGGGAGCGTCTTTGGCGCGTCTCGCGTCATTTGCTTCGACAAAATTTGTTCGGCGCGGCGCTCAGAGGGCGCCGCTCGCCGTTTTTGTACGTGCGCTACATATTTGTGGTAATTAACAGAAATACGCCTTAAGCGGCCTCTCTGTGAACTTTTTGTAACGCTTTATGGTTATTTGGAAGTTTTGATGGCCGGAAATAATAAAAGTTCCTGCCTATCTATCCATCTAACTTTCTGTTGACTTATCTCTGTCGCTGGATACCTACGCAGGTCAGCTTGGCAAGAGGAGAACCCTGCATGTTGTATGAGGCGACTAAAGGGCCTCGGGCCGTGAGGCCCTTATTGATTATAAAGGGAGCCTGACATGAACGACTGATGCTTAGTGATCTCGTAATCACTATAACATAAAGGCTCTAGCTTTTCCTCGGGACTTGCCAAGCCAAAGTGCAGAGGAACACACGGGCGATTCGTAGGAGATTGCGGTTCCCCTCTAAATATATTAAAGAGGACCTCTGAGGTTTTAGGGGGTGGTAATATCACGTAATATAAAAAATCCTGCAGAAAAGAAGATGGCCAAATCACATGTTATCTTTTTATTAACCGAAAAAGAAAGTGTGTCGCTGTTTTCATTGTAATCTCCATCAAATTAAAAACAAGAGAGTTTACAAATAAATTATCGAAAAAATTTTATAACCACTAAAATAATATAACCCTTAGGAACGGAAATAAATATTAATAACAAGCTTGTTTGTTAAGAATCGTATCGCTGTCGACGGCGGCGGGGCAGCGGAGCGGGTTGGGTTCGATTCCTTAATAATAACCTATAAAACCGATTGTTCTGTGGCAGAGCGCGTGGTTTATGCCCAATTGTCCCGCACTTGGAACTTTACCGCGCACAACAACGTTGTAACAAACGCGAAAACACAATCAAAGTTAAACCTAAACCGGTTACTGTACAGGCTATTTTAAAAACGAAAATTTAACTGAAATATGTTGTAAATGTGAAGGTAGTTAAACTCTCGCCCCACGCAGTATTGTTTCGTATCAGATTATCTTTATAAACGCGCTTTATAGCGATCGTTAATGCGATATTTTTCGCGAAAATTCAAATGCCCGCCCGCCATTGTTTCGTTTATTATCGGCGCAAATCAATTCCACTTTATCTAAAGGTATGACTTATGTAGAATAAATTGACATTTGTAATAAAATACAAAAATACTAATCATTGTTGTGTCCACCGTCATTATTGTGTCTTACTTACATTGTGTTATGTAATAATATCTCGATTACTAAAAGATAATGCACACTTACTTATGTTCTCTGCTCAACCCTATGGTAGACTTGGAGAAAATGCCCTTTTGTATAAAGTCCGCCTTTTTGTACATTTATTGTGTGTGCGTATAAAGTTTTTTAAATAAAAAATAAATAAAAATGCTTCACTTGTAAAACTACTTGACTCAGAAAACTTGATTCACGCGAACTGGCAATTTTTTAACTTACAATTTTAGTTAATAACTTGCATTTATACAATTTGGTAACGTACACACTAGTTCCGATATTTTTAAAATTATTATTAATTTTTGCAGGTGTATCTTTCTTTTTTTCAAATAGTTTAAATTACGTTTAAACTTAAGTTGTCGATGAGTAGGCCACCGCTGTAAACCTTACCCATAACATTTCAGGAAGTTAGAAGAGGCTGAAATCCAGCACTGTTACGAACTACTGTCACGGTCAGCATATGCTGAGCCCCATCCTTCCATTTTTTCTGTGTTTACTACAGTCTAAGAGAGAACATGATATTATTTTACAACAGGTTGTAAGAAACTTTATTTTCTTTAATTGTCGTGATATTACTTTTTCCGGAGACCGTCTGGGTAAGCATCACACCAGCACTTATTTCCGAACAGTTGTGTGTAAACTGTATCCGGGTTTAAAGGGTATAGTACCAAAGTGACATTTTTATTTTACAAGACTATGTAAAGGAGGCGACCACATTTTGGGCACCGCATACAATTAAATAAATGGATTGTCTGGTTACTAGGACTAGTTAAAAAAGGATTCGCTTTATTAGGAGGAGGTCATTTGCAAATATTATATCGTTATTGTCATCCCGATAAAATATAACTCGGTTTCCCCGCAACATTGTCACATCAAAGGTCGACCGCTCACCCCTTTCCCGCCCCTAAGCGTTCGCTTACACGACACAAGCGGCGATAAAAACCCCCGTACCTACATCATTAAGTCCGAACATCTGATATTTAGGATCCTCGTCCGCCCTCACTATAAATACCCGAGTGTTTCCCAAATGCGAGAGCTCCTCTGATCTCAGCGGCGGCCGATATGCTCCACCGCCGACCGTAATCGCGCCGCCTACCACACTTACCAACGACCGTCCGCCAACCCAAAACGCAACCTTCCACCATCACTATAAAATTCAAAATTCCAAAACCATCATAAATGCCATCATCCACACTTCTATACTGCAGACAAAACTTTTCATAAAACTAACTCAAATTCAACTGTATACACAAGCCATAAAGCTGTTTTTTGCACTGCTCGTAGACAGAACTACAAAGAAGTTTAAAAAACTTGCTAGTGTATAATAAGTCGTAAGTGTTTGTTATAAAGTTGAGATTGGAATGATACAAAAGTGAATAAGTGAAGACAACGGAAGATGTATCAAGCCGATGCTATCTGGAAGCTTTAATTAGATGGTTTAATTAAGAAATGGGAGTTATCGTAAGCGATAATTGGATCATTAATTTGGTTTTCTTGATCTTCAGTCATCGTGCTGGTCGAGTTTAAACTATTCAGCTGTATGGAGAGTATTTATGAATTACATCTGTAATTTCCAAGCGATAATGACTTGTGGTTTTGTTGTTGTCGACTAGACTCTATCTTCACGAAAAGGATTTCCTAAAATTCGTACACTAACAAATAACAACATCGGATGAAATAGTAGAAAGTAGTATAGTTTTTTTTCTATATAAAAGTATGTAAATTGTCTTTTGTAATTATTTAACTACTAAAGTTAGATAAAAGCAATACTCAGGATCCACACATCAAAGCTTACATTATGTTTTTCTATTCTTTCAATTTCTTTGCACTGGACATTCATACATGTAAATCTCACACATTGACTACTCTATTAAAAACTACTACAAAAGCTTTAATAGTCTGTCTAAATATTAAATAGCTAATACCTAGAAATATATTCATAAAGTTTAAAATAGCTTGAAGATGATAAAGAGCTGTATCATTTGAGACCCTCGTTCACGAATAAGTATAAAAATAAAAAATAATACATGTCGTCGCATGTAAAATTATATTTGTAATATGTAACATATACGATCCGTCCCCGACACATCCTCTTACTAATAATCGCCCTCACAAACAATCCGACAAACCGGAGTGACAAGCTCCCGGTGTCGGTATCAAAGGGACCGCCGCGAGCACCCCGCTACATCAGTGATGTGAATGATGTCGCTACTCAATCCTTAATATATATATAAATACGTACTTCCTAACCATTGAAATCGTCTCTCTAAAGATAGATTCCAAAAAATGCTAAAAGCTATGCAGAGATTATGCTTGATGTTTCGAATCCGTAAAAAACAAAGGTCAATGATTTGAAATTGCCCGAAAGCTAATAAAAATGTAGATCGGATGAGGCTAAAAGTTCCTTAAGCGGGATTCACGGAATGGTAACACAGGGAAGGATGACCGCCTGCTAGGTGGACCGATGACCTGGTGAAGATTGCAGAGAATTGGTGGCGCTAGAAATCAATTGGAGAAGCTAGTGTTCAGTAGTGAATGACATTAGTCTGGAATGATGTTGATGAACTATATTTGTGTTGTTTTCAACATTCATACTTCTCATTAGAATAGAAAGAAAAAAATATGTGTAGACGGGAACATTGAAAGTAAGAACAGAAAAGATAAGTTGTAATTGTTAAGCATGGGTTCGTAAGGTGGAGAGAAAGTCATGTTACTAGAAGAATGATAAATATGCAGGAGACCGGTTGGAAAAGTATCTTCATATACTATTCCGTTCATTCACATCCTCAAAGACATAATAGATTGTGTGGAAGAGGATATGCGTGTAAAAAGAGTGGTGGTGGTGGATTGCGAGTTGATAGTTGGATGAAGACTGGGAGATGAAATAAGTTTTGCTTTGATGAATTTAAGAATTAATGAATGTTTTTCATTATTATATACTCTATTGTTTTCCTTACAATGGCGACTCTATAGAAGGGTATTTCAAAAATACCAATTTTCTTGTTTAAAATAAATCGAATGTTGTGCAAGTACATCCCTCGATATCGACCGGCAGCGACATAAGTCAAGTATAGAGTCGCCTACACTACACCACATGCTACTTATTAGCTAGTGAGGCGCCGGCGCACATTGCTATAGGAAACTGGATTCACGGGCTCGAAATTCGATCTCGTTGTCACGAAAAATGGTCAAAATTTAATTATTTGAACTAAAACGTTACCGGTGTGTGTATATACGTTTTCAAAGTTTTCACATTTTACATAAAAACACCAAAAGTCATTGGTATGGCCTCATAAATAATGATTTTTTTTGGGAAATGCGACAAGATCATGTACAAATATAACATCGAAAAAAAACCAAAAAATAATTGTTTCAATACTGTGTAGTTGTTACATACAAGTTTCGTACCACCTGTAGCGGAACCTGGTTGTTACGGAATATTTTATTATTATATAGATAAAGTACATAGACTACAACTTATAATACTCAGAATCATTATGTACAAAGTAAAAAACAAGTATAATTATAATTAAATTTATTTTATACTGAAATTTTTGAATATTCCAAGCATTATTTACGTGTTACTTAAATCTTTTCTGAATTTACTTTCACTAATAAAATAATTTCCAACAAATGGCCTACTAGAAGAAATTTCACATGGGATTAAGTAGTGCCTTTGCACTTAATATCTCTATACATTTAATATCTTATTTGAAATTTCTGTGTGCATAAATAAATAAATCTTTATAATAAAGTTAAAGTATTATTATAATGATAGTTTTATTAATATTTAGTAATGATAGTGGATGTAGAGATTCACACATTTATTGCGCAGATATACATACTTTACCTATCATACCGTTTTTCTTGTAAAATTGAATCTTTTAATTCAGGGGCAACAAAAAAAGAAATATATTATTTTCTAAGTCGTCTTTATCATAATTTTTTCAGAAGGATCATACTCGCCACACTTAGAATCTTTATGGGCTGACCAAAACCATGTGTTAGTTATGGGCATAGGAAATGTTGCCACTATTTGGTGATAGAAATAAGCTCTGAGACAGTACTCACTTTACAAATTCATACAAAGGCGCTATTGACTGCCAGGATAATAAATTTAAATGGAAGATCAGGCTTGCCAACTACCTAATCTTAAATTAACGCATGTATCCATGGCTGCCAACGGTCTATCTTTAAATTAACGCGTGTATTCATGGCTGCCAACTGTCTATGTTTAAATTATCGCATATATTCAAGGCTGCCAACTGTCTATCTTTAAATTATCGCTTGTATCCATGGCTGCCAACTGTCTATCGATACGATTACAGCCAACGATTAAAAATAAATTGGATACTGAAGGCCTGGTTAGACGGGAGATTGGACGTTATGTGTCATCGTCTTGCGCCAAGTGCTTTGAATGCGCGTCGCTGAACAACTGATTTACGAGCTATCACGACAAACGACCGGGAGGCGATAGTGACAGTGGGTACCTAAATATATCTCTTATTAATCTAAACACAATCGAAAGCCATGATGATGACTGGTGTAAAATTCTTATAAGTTCCTTATAAGTTGCTTCATCAAAAGGCAAGGCTAGAAATTATAAGACCGTTTCCATTTGTCTTATAAGAAGAATCTAGTTAATCATTGCAATCTTATAAGACTTGTCACATCAATTAGTCTTCTATATGCACTAAGGATTTACCTAAACAGTTTTGGATAAAACTAATTTCTTTCTTTTCAAAATAGCCGTGAAAGTTCCATCTCAGCGTTGGCGAAAGGCAATCAATACTGGTAATGTCGCTCAACATCAGAGCCCCTATGTACCACTTTAGTTGTAATATCGAAACTAGAAGTTACTGAAAATTCAAATTTTGTGCATTACATCATTACGTATTGACAAAATTACGTGCACATTCTTGTCATGCACCATTATATACACAAGCAGTGAGCACAAATATTTTAACACCTCATAAAAGGTACATAATCTTCGGGCGATGTACATGAAATTAGCTAATTTATACGAGCGAAGCGGCCCACTCATGAACCGTTCAAGCGACGCCATCTTTATGTGTTTCACGTTTAAGTATATAACACCTCTCATCCCAGATATGATACCATTGGAAATTAGTCATAAACTAAAACTGAAACCAAAATTACGTTTGGCATTATTTACATGTCATTGTAAGATGGCTGTAATTAATTGAATGCAGACAACTTGTTGCTATGTACTTTCCTATGATTTTTTTTATTCTACGATGTGACGAGACGATCGAGACGTTCACCTGATGGTAAGTGATACGGCTGCTCATAACAACGTGGTGCTAGTTAAGATCTTATACACTACACTACATTGTGCTAGTAGCTTCGAGTTGAAAACCCTTGTTAGCTAATTCTCTAGCAACAATACTTTTCAAAACGAATCTAATAATGTTTGCACTCCTCCGTATAGCGACGGAAATAGGCACTGGGTTCGAATCTAGACTGTCTCCGGCAATAGAGACTTACCATCAGTAAAACGTATAAAGGACTTAAAACCAGAGCTGTGCGGTGTCTCTGTACGATGATCCGAATAAGTTACATCTAGTCACTGCAGTGGCTATAATAGTTGTTTTAACTCATTATTATAACTGTTTAAGCATACGAGTATTTTAATTAATAAGTAAACAGAATTATATTTAATTTAGTTTTTATGATGCGTGTCATTAAAAAACTAATACCAAAACTGGGATAATAATCGTTATCCTCATTAAACCCAATCTCTCCACTGCTGAACATAGGCCTCGGTTGGGATTATAGTAAAGTTTTTTTGTTAGTAGAGTTTTTTATTCTATGAATCGATGAGAGGAGCAAGACGTTCTCCTAATGGTAATTGACACGCTTGCCCATAACATCGTGGCGCTAGTTAAAATGGTGTACACTGCACAAAATTGTGCTCGTCGCCTTGAGACATGAGGTGTTAAGTCTAATTACTCCAGAAAAATCACTAGATTACAGCTCCTTTGAAACCGAAACACAGTAATGTTTGCACATAACTATTTGGCGGTGGAAATAGGAGCTGCAGTGGTACCTAGACGGTCTCCGGCAAACGAAACCTACCACCGGTAACAAACAGTAGTCATCGTCAAGGCATTTATTATCTATTAGGTCCATGAAAAATATCTATAGACTTTTGGAGTATTTTAAGAAGAGTTATCTATTTCGAGATTGTAATGTAACAGGTCTTTATAAACGTCTACTTTACAAACCTCGTAAGCTATGCACTATAAAGCTGGCAGTACACTGGGGTGAACGCTCCAACGACGCGTGGTCGCGCACAACGGCTCCCACTCGAGCGTTCCTTCGCGGAAACCATCCTTTCATCTCCACCAACGTACTCAGAACTGGTGACCGATGCACTGTAAGAGTAGCTATGTTTCTTTTATTTCAAGATCAATGGACTCTCTGTGGTTATGTGGTAATCTTCTCTAATTATGCACGTAATTTGTGATCTAAATTGAAGGTAGCTGTAATTTATATACTGTCTCATGATGCGGCTTCTCCATCTTTCAATGCCAGCGGCTGTATCAGACGGCGGTACTTCAGTTTATATCGTTTCCATTTCTTTTCGGAATGAGCGGTTACGAAATATTTTAAATTAGTAAATCGAAGACACGTTGCACTGCCAGTGTACGTTGAATATTATTAATGTTGCTAAAGAAAACATAATCCAAACACTTTCTATCAAAATTAAATTAATCAAACTCTGTGGGAATATGTTCATAATTTTACTACATGTAATGTTTTTGCGGGATGATTTTTTTTATTAATAATACAAGTAGTCTGTATAATGCCTTCTAGATATCTAACTACATATTACCGGAAACAGATGTAAAATTAAATTTTTATTTTTCTATGTTGTATAAGTATCGTAATCTTAAAGTTAAGACATAATATGATACAGAATAAAAATAAATATTTTCAATTGCAAATAGAGCCTCCGGAATCATCGGCAATAGAAATAGAGATTTTAATAGTTTATGAAGATTAAGACCATTTATTAAAAACATGTTAAATAGTATTGATTATTGTAATATGTTTCCACTATTAAGGTTACTGATCTAATTTTAAGGTTAATCCGAGCTGCAACTCGATGATTTTGGTAATTTTTTATTATAATTTTTAAAAATATATCAAAGTTAAAAGTATACAGTATTGATATTATTAAGTGAAAAGTAATTTTTCAATTAAACTTTCTATGTAGGTGAAGCGGCGGCCATCTTGCTTTGATGTGACGCATCTCGTTGCGCACGAAATGGCGGACGTCTAGTTGGCCGGCAAATGGCGCAGACCGATCGCAGGTACGGTAGATGTGGCGGTAACAAGTTGTGTCTGCTTGGAAATGGCCTGCGGCGATCCAGAGCGCACGCGCTGCTGTTTTGCAAACTAATTGAACGCACCGTTTCGGCACCGGCGTGTGAGACTAATGTTATGCGACCACGCTCGGTATACGTTTAATTGCGAATACAAAACATTGAATTTTTTAATATATGTTCTGTCTTCGTGGCGAAGTGGTTAACATGGAAGTCCCTGGTACGATTCCGATTTTGATCAATTGATTTTGATAATTGAGTTTGGTTGATAGTAAGGTTTCTTCGGAACCCTCCTGCTAGCTATCTCCTTCATATTGTAAAATCTCGCTCTGTTCCGGCTGTCAACATATGAGAGGCAGAGTATTCTGGGCGAGTACGCTACCGTGTAAGTTAAATTGTTAGCCAATTGTAGAAAAAAAAAAATTTATCTGGACACGATAAACTAATAGAGCTACGTATGGTTACATTTTTTATGCCTACCACACACATTTTAAAGAAAACTACTGTTTCTAACGCCTCCTTTTAGGCAAAGCATTTACTTGTAAAAGGAGGCGCCGCTTTTCTAGAATCTATTTTCATCACGCGCGTGTACATATCATTTAATTTTTCTAGTGGATATACGTTAGGAAATAAGCAGTGTAAGTATGAGTAATATATATGAGCAACTGCAGCAGCTACAAGTTCCTCTATTTCTTCATACGTTTTTACTCAAACATTTCATTAATTTTAACCTTTCTGTGGGGCCCCATAAAGTATTTGTATTAATAATAAAGAATTTACTTTTATTTATATTATATCAGGTATACCTAACGGAGTATACTACACACATTCTAAATCCAAAGGTACTAGAAATTAAACCTTTACCGTTTATAAATGTCAAAATTTCTGGCTTTCATTTCACTAAAAACAAAATATGTTTTACGTAAATTTATATATTTTACTCCAGCAATTTCATTAACTACAAAGTCTTTCAAACTTAAACACAGTCAAGTTTTCATATTACTGTTTGTCGGCAAATACGAACACGAATTCATGTAACGTGAATCGCTAAAAAATTGTCAAACCTCTTTCTTTTAACAGTAAGTAAACTTTTGTTGAAGAAAGAGGATTTTTTAAATTAAAAAAAAAATCTGCAGTTTTAATAACGAAATTAATAATAAATTAAGAAGAATTAGTAAATACTTTAACATGTATATTAACACCGTATGAAACGGATGATCTAATTTAACATAACATCATATCATATTTAACATATCACAGACCATTTTAATTTTAGCGGCACTTAGAAAATGAAATGTTACGTTGAAGTTCCGATTTTAATATTAATATTTAACGTTTACATTTTCAACGCCATTTACTTTTATCGTTTCATTTAAATAGCGTAAACATTTATCTGAAATTATTTAGTTTTTTCTTTAAACATCGATTCGTCAGGGCGGACTCGAGAAACGCGTTCCGTTCCGCTCGGTAAAGTAATTTTATTAAAAGAAATACAATTTTTATGCGTGTTTCTTTGTGTGAATGTTTTATTTTAAATCTCTCTACCAACTCTTTGTTAATGATACGATTACACATTATATAAAGTGTTTTTTTTTAAGATTTTAGAAAGTTCCTTCGGGTATATGTTTTAAAATTACAGTATTAAATAATAAAGCTTTTCTTTGTACCCTGTAGGAAGGAGCAATGGTACAATAGGAACATTTCTCTATTCATTATTAAACATAAATTATTATTTACTGTCAACATGTTCCAAAAATGTTCCATGTTACAAAACTTAATACTTAATATTTTTTAAGGAATAATAATTACCAATATCTATCGAGATAATACATTACGAAAGTAAGTTTACTATTGGATGTCTATTCTTTAACTTTGACGACCATTTCACATGGATAGGATACAGATCCAAAAAACTCCTACCAACGTCCAAACTCCACAACTCATGGATCTGGCTCGAACCAGGAACATCCGTGTCACAAGACAAGCGGTTAGCCACTGCACTTAAATTAGATTGGTAAGGTAACGTTTAAGGTGTTTTTTTAACTTAGCCGACCTCATAGAAATAAAACAAATTGAATCATAAACACAAGATTCAATTTACTTTGGTTCGCGCTTCGTATAACGGTAGCCTGGCTGTAGACAGAAGCGGCTGAAGTTATTTGTACGAACATAAGCAATTAATCAGTATAAGCGTTTTATTAGTGGGGATAGCGTGCGCATGCGCTGTTCCGCCAAATAATTCGTGACGAGCGACAAGGAGACGCGCGACCAAACAAACAAAATGGCCGCGCGACCTGTCGAGTGATACTCGTTAAAGTTGCGCGCCCGCTGTTAAGTTCTGCGTTTAGAAACTTAGAACTTAAGAAACCTTTTATGTCTCCAATAAGCAATATCGTATTTTAAAACATACAGGAATAAAATATTGTCAACGCTCAGTATGTAGGCGTGCACTAACAAATAATACATACACATAACAATATCAATATTTTTTTATTAGTAAGCAAAACAATTAAATAACAAAACTAGAAGTAAAATAAAAACAAATTTTAGAATAAAACGAACCAAATAAACAACAAAATTAAATTCAAAAGCTCTAAACATAAAATCATACAACGTAACAGGACAATTAAATTCCTCTTTGCACATTCAAAAGCCAAAAGCTATCCAAATTTTAAGCCATTTGTTGTTTTCAAATCACTAAAGTGAAAAGGGAAATATCACAGCACTTCGTAAAGTTATATTTATAGCTACAGTGAAAAGCAATCGACTAGTGAGAAGGTACAATAAACACTTACCTTAAGCTTACTGTATAATATACCACTATGAAGAAGGAGTTAATGTCAATATATCAACTCATTGCTGCTGAATTGATTTGCAAATGTCGTAAATACAATATAATCATTATAAATAAGGATGTAACAAAAGATAGACGTATTACTTTTATTACTACCTATACTGGGTAGTGTACCCAATATAGTTTGTAAGAAAAATAGACACAGTTCACTAAAAATGTTGGTCACTGTAAATGATAAAAAGGAAATAGTAATTAAAAAGTAATAAAAAGTACTTAATTTATAATATGTTATTGATATATCTCTTACAATTATTAAATTTATTGTGTAAGAAATAAACATTAAAAAATTTATGTATTAATGAAACGTAAGAAAAAGCCAAAATTGAAGTTATTATACATCTAAAGAAGAATTATAAACAGAAGATATTTCTAATCTTACAATAACTATTTTAACAATTCCGTGTAATTTTTTTATGTAAGTATTCGCATAAGATGTAATTCGGATAAGTCTATAAAATCACTTCAAATTAATGATTCTAGCTCTTAAATATCAGACATGTGCGTTAAGGTATTTTAATTCAGTTTCTAAAATTGTGCACGTTACGTTGCATTAATAGTTATATTTGTTGGAAGATGAGTTCCGGAGGAAACAATTGGATGGCGTAGCTGATGTTGGCATCAATTACGGTAAGGAAGCGTGACCGCGGCGCGCTGGACAAAAATGCACGACGGAACACAAACAGTGACGTCGTGTACAGTCACACGCACAATGTGATCATTGACTAAGTGCCTTTATGTATATAGATATTATATATATATAGAGAACCGTGATAGCCCAGTGGTTTGAACGCCCGCCTTCTACTCCGGAGTAGAATCCGGAGGGTCCGAATCCGGCCTGCACCAATGAATTTTTCAATTTATGTGCAGATAGTATAACACCAACTAATATCACGTGCTTTGACAGTGAAGGAAAACATCGTGAGGAAACCTGCATATCTATGTCACGGCCATCCGTGCTTGCACTAGTATGTGAAATGGAGAAGGCAATCGCAAACCACTCCATTATAACTGCCAAAGGAGTCGTCGTGTATTTCATTACCCATGATGAGCACGACCCTCAGTCATGAGGAAATACGACTTAGATGAAGAAGTGCCTTTATATGTGGCTAAACGCATGTCTTACACTAGGTCGCTTGTTCGATTCCGGAGCCACATGCTCTGGAGTTTCGATGGTGGCTTGATTTTTTTTAATTCGAATTAAAGATCGGTGCTTATGACGACTTTTACGTCTTGTTAGTACAGTAATTTCGAAACGCGAAGATAACATAGGATTTGCGACATCTTCTCTAGAGTATCACAGAAATGTTTAGTGCGAAACCAAAAAAAACTGTGCATAACATTACTCTTCAAGATTTATTATTTTATGTTTTTACAGTTTCAGGTCGAGGTTATTTGGTTTCGGTAGATTGTGTATCAATAAGCCAAACTTAATCCCAACAATTCAGTCTGCTACCAGTTAATCGATATCGGAGCGCCCACCGCAGTTTTTTCAGAACAGGTAATTTTATGTAACACAATACTTACAATAACAGTTAACAGTGGAAATAAGTTTGTTTTTGAAAATATTATTAGGTTACTAACGTTCGCACTTTCGAAAGCGATTATCCGTATGGTACGTCAGCCATTTTTCATAGCACGCGTGAACGCTTGGCCGAAGAACGACGGATTTAGCCGCCGCGACTGACGGCACGAAGACACCGCGCATTTCAGCTAATTGCTTTTTTCATAGTCACCCTACCAGCCCGTTATTATTTACAGTTATTTTAATGCAACGAAAACCCGCAAAAACTAAAATAAATGATTCACGTTTTTTATCCATTATGTTATGGTGAATAATGCATGTCTGTTCATCGTAAAAGTTTTGAAAAGATTTTCTGCTTTATCTTAATTTGAAACGTTTTTCAAATATCTTTAACAAATATGCAAAGATGTAAGAGGATACTTTTTACTTATCCACGTGTGTAGCAAAACTGGTACTAAACTATATTTTTATAAGAATGCAGATATGATGTACCTATAATACATGAGAACTTATTACTATACTGCTTATATAAGAAACGTATATTTATTGTCCCTAAATTGCTGACTGTAATTTTTATTAGAAAATTTTATATTTTTTTTATTATTTTATTTTTATTTTTTTTATTTAAAAACTTTGTACAAACATACAAACTAACAACAATGGTTACACGGAAATGGAATGGTACAGGCGAGCTTAACTCAAAATGAGTTTTCTACCAGCTAACCTTAGCGAAAAAGAAAAGTTGTATAGTGGTAGTTAATGTACAATAAAGAGTTTAAATATACTATATTTAATATACATGTGTACTCACAAACATACACAAGAAACAAAATACATACAAGTACATATAAATATACATATATACATATAAAGAAAAAATAAACAAAAATAATTATCATTTACTAAGTTAAATACGATGCTATGATCCATAAATAGATATATAAATAAATGCTATCACAACAGTAAGGATAAGAAGTGCTCCTTTACGCGCATTTTAAAAGTGTGAAGCGATGGGCATTCGCGTATTGGCAGAGGAAGTGAGTTCCACAGTTTCACCGCACGGACAGTGAAGGATTTGCTATAGCACACAGAAGAGTGGGAAGGGAATTTCAGAAGACGGTACTTGTTGGAGCGACTTGCTTGGTCCCTAGGTACCAGGAAAGTAAAACGATCACGGAGATAAGCAGGGTACTTTGGACAGAATATGATGAAGTAAAGAGAAGAAAGGACATGGTAATCCCGACGCAAACGTATAGGTAACCACTTAAGTGTATTCCGGAAATCAGTAATGTGATCATGTTTTCGGAGGCCAAAGATAAAACGGATGCAGAGGTTTTGCAGTCGTTCCAGCTTGTTCAGTAACTCCTCGTTGGCATCAAGGAAAACTACATCAGCGTAATCTAATAGTGGCAGAAGTAAGGATTGCGTTTATTACATTTTATGTATGAAAATAATACATAAACCTTTCTTTACCAAAGACGTATATCATACATACCGCAGGATGAACAGATAATTAATAGAATTATATGAACATTACAAAATTTTTTTGTATATTTATTGAGATATTGTCTCTTTTAAATATTCCGTTCACCTTTTTTTATTCGACAAAGTGATGGGACGAGCTTTACGTTCACCTTATCGTAAGTGGTATTTATGCCCTATAACAATATACCGATAGTCAGGATTATAAACACTGCATCACATTACGCTGATTGCCTTGAGATAAGATGTTAAGTCTCGTCACCATAGTATTAGTAATTTCACTAGTTACAACGGCGTTCAAACCGGTACATAGTAATGTTTACACGGAATTGTTTAGCGCCAGAAATATATGTTGTACACATGTTTTATGGCGGTAAATACCTAGACGGTCTTTGGTAATAGAGAACTACCGCCATTAATTAAATGTTTTGCTTAATTGTCGCAATTTGCCGATGTCGCTGTAATCTTTTAAGATGGTAAATATAACAATGACTAATTTAAAATTGATTTACATATTTCTTAATGTGATTATTATTATTATAGTTGTTTAAATTTGTCGCATATTAGCTATTGCTACAACTGGTAATAAATTTAAAATATTGCTAATTATGAGTTAACTGTGTAAACTTTTTTATACGTATGTATAAAATTATTTCTTAACATTAAAAAATGAAAAGATTAAAAAAAAAAGTTATAGTGGCTTTGTTTTAATTTAATTAGTAAACTCACTTTTATCTGTTCTTTAACGACCAATAGGAATTTTATTATCTATACAAAGTTGTCTATCAATTCATAAGCTCTATGATAACTATCAAAACTTAGTACTTAAATGAGATTTTCGCTGTTTTAATAATTTGTGACATGCATTAAAGTGATTGTAAATAACATGGGGACGGAAATAGCGGTATCTTTTAATTCTTTACGTACTCAACTTGAAAATGAAAGAAGTAGTTTGTATAAATTGGACGAAAATATTAAGAAAATCGTTCAAACATCGGGAAGATTTTCTAACGATAGGTTAGTTGAACAACAAATCGATTTTTTGGATACTATTTAAAAATTTCTAATTTTGCTTCTTTATTTTAGGTTCAACCAGCCTAGCCATTATACAAGGGGTAGTCACCAGATGAGCGGCGGACGCAACTCATTTTTTGATTATAAAAATAACAAAACCGATGATCAATTTGGCAAACGAAAAAGTGAAACTAAAACGGTTTTCAGCAGGTTTGTTTATTGATAAATTACAAGCAAATAGTAGATTACACCTCACGCGAAACATTGTTCGTGTTTGACGTATTAAAATGTAACCAACAATTTTCATGACAAACTTTATAATTTATGTTATATTTATAAATATTCGTTGACGACGACAACCGAGGGGGTTTTAGTTGGTAAAAACCTCCACATAACCCTGCTGTTTTGCTTCCATAAGACAAGGTACCTTTACAAAGATTTCCCCCTCGAAACAAAAGTACATAAATTATAGAACAGCCAATATTTATGTTAAATAGTTATTCTTAATAGTTTGTAATGGGTTTGGTGTGTACATATAATACAATACGCTTGATGATATAAATACAAACATGTCACCATATTTCTGCTGTAGATGTTAGTGTCTAATTTTTTGTTTCACAGCTTCTAATATAACAATACTGCTGGTATGTTTGATGTTTGTTCTAGTGTGTTGCATAACAATTATGATTATGGAAATAAATATTAATTAAGTTGTTTTAAAAGAATAAAATACTTTTTAAGGTTATCAGCAAAAACACAAGATAGCGATGGAGAAGATGATTTTCCAGGAATCAAAAGAGCTAAAGTTCCTTCTGCTGTTTGCCGTGAGTTGCCAACCAGGGCAGCAGTGCTTAGAGCTCAAGGTGATGATGAACAAGCAAGGAAAAGAAATCGGCGTATATTTGGATCACTGCTTGGAACACTACAGAAATTTAAGCAGGAGGAAATTGTTTTACAGACAAAAGTATGTCTGAAATATATCATTTGTTATATATTGAGTTTTCCATTCTCTAAACTTGTGTGTAAGGATATTCTTAATTACTATCAGCATTTAAGTACTTTTAATTTTCATATAAAAAATTCATTCATTTAACTTTATACATGTAGTGTAAAGGTGGATTAACTAATATAACATACAATATTTATCTTGTAAGAAAGAAGTATGCATTGTTTAATAGTTTTTTGTTCATGTCTGTGGTTTATTATTTCATTTTTCTGTTGGAGCTTACATAAACTCTTGTATCGTTTTCTCTTTTGTGCACTTCATAACTAAATATTGGGCATATGCCTTAATTAGACTTGTATCATAATTATATGTAGAAATTCTTGAAAAAAAATCAAGAGTCCTGTTAATGCTTTAACTTTCAGGAAGAAAAGAAAGCACAAGTGGAACGTAAAGTAGAAGAACAAGTGCGGTTAGAAAAGGAGAGTGCGCTAAAAGCTAGAAAGTCGATGTTTGCTGAGAGAGAAAGTAAGAAAGCTACAATAAAAGCGCTTGAAGCTAAAATGGGACGGGTAATAGAGTTCGAGAGGTGGGAGGCTTCTCAAAGGAACCTTGCAAACTTCATCTTGACAAAAACTAATCCGCATATTTACTGGCTGCCTAAGAAGATGACTGATAAAGCTTCAGAGAAGTTGTGTTCCAGTAGAAAATACCATGAGAGTAAGTAATTGAAATTGTGTATACAAATATATCTTTACAACAATTAAATATTTTAGTACATTCATGTTTAGTATTAACATTACTGATTAATAATGATACTCACCTATTATAATGTGGACTGCTTGGAGTTTTTTTGTGTAGCATCACTAGAAAACAATAAAACTTAAAAATATGGGTAATTTTATACATTAAAATTTGGTGGGGAATTGCCACCATACGAAGTCAATCTCTCTTATGTGGGTGTACACCCACTGAACCCCAAAAGTATGCAATAGACTAGTGTTATCTGCTTTATATCTGGGCACAATCAAGGGGTACTAATACATTTGCTGTGCTATTACGAATACGAGGCTACTTTGAATTTGTTGCTCGCTCTACGGCTATCTTAAACATATATATAAAAAAGATAGTTTAAATTTATTTTAATGTAAACCTTATACTCTGATTGATAATGAGATTATCTTTTTTAAGTATTCAATTTTGATTTAGTGATTAAGTAAAAAATTTTGTTATTTTCTATTCTTCAATTAATATAGTAAATAACATTTTTTTAAAAAAAGAAAACAACAAGCACTATTGTTACATATATCATCAACTACGTTGTCATCAGTGGTTAATGTTTTTTGTAAACTCATAAAAAATTGTTAGAGTTGTTTCATGTACTTCTTTTTACATTGATCACTTAAAATTTTAACTGAATCTTTTTTTTATCACATTTTAAAAGCAATAGATACAACAAAGGGTATGTATGAGAAAATTTTATGTCATGTCTGTCATTAGACTGCTTACACCTCTATGGTATATATTAGTTTTAAATTACATATATGTTTGTTAATCTCATGCATTAGATGTATAATATGTATCATCCCTCTTAATGTTCCTACTGCTGAGAACTTTCTTTCAAAACTAAATAGTAAAAGCAATTTATTCACTATACTGGCATAGTGGAAAGTTGTCTTTGCTGGAAGATATCGGATCGTCAGCATATTTTTCTTCATCATATGCACAATTTCAGTAGGGGTCAAACTTGTGCTCTTCGAAACAAGGCTATCACGGCTTCGTTTTCTATATAATATCGTCATCATTTCAACTGACTGACATCCACTGCTGGACACAGGTCTTTTGTAATGTATTTCACAAAACACACTGGTGCTGTTTGAATCCAGCAATTCTTTTCATGCCGTCTGTCCTGGGAGATCTACCAACGTTGCGCTTTCTGGTGCAGATTCGCCGTTCCTGCCCTTTGTTCTCTTTAATTTAGTCCAATCATATTGTTAAACTTAAGATAGTAATTTAATTGCAGCCAAGTATGGTGCGCTTTATCGCAGTGAGTAGATTGATGAAGTTATTTAAATTATGTTCCAAGGTCATTATCTCTCATGCATTCTAAATCGTGCAGTATAACTTTCTTAACATTCATTCTATTTATTATTTTCTTTGATTCTTGGGACAATATGGCATTAAGTCTTCCATTTGTAACTTAGTTTTTAAGTTTACAATAAAAAGGTAAATATTACCTTTACTTAACCATAAAACAAAAATGTATCTTTGTTAGTGTACATAAAAAATGTTTTTGTTATCTTTTTTTTAATACAACCAATTTTTTCTCAATTTAGTATTATATAACTTAATAAGCTATGTGATATTTCATATCCAATAATTCTTTTTACAGAGTGTATGATCAAGAAACGCCTAGAGTTGCAAGATGAATTGTACCGAATAGAACAGAGATGTATGCGACCCCGCGGCCCGGCGGCGAAGGAGAATGACCCGGAGAACACGCACGGTGAAAAAGAGAAAACGGATGCCAATGACGTAACAGTAAAGAATGAAGAGGATAAAAGCAGTAAGAGGAACAAGTTCGCAATGGATGTTGACGATAGAGATGGCGAAGATAGCGATGGAGATGATAGAAATGATGAAGCTAATATAGAAGATGAGTTTCAGGAAGAAAGCGGTGAGAAATAATAATCTTGTATATTGAATATTCAGTTATGAGCAATAGTCTAAAATATATATATTGTGATTAATTTTTACTACCAATACAGAATCTTTAACTTTTGCCAAATAACAAATGCTCTGGTTCGATTCTGGAAATATAAGTTGTGGGGTTTGGTTAGTGGTAGGGTATTTTCAAACCCCCCTGACAATTTACTCTCATACTACTCTACTCAACCTCAATTTATATATCTCTTTGTCACAGATTAGTTGTCGTTAACATCTTCAATTGTGTACAATTAAAGCCTAATACAGAAGCTTTTATTAATTAAACATTTTTGTTTCCAGTAAAAGAAGAGGGAAGTGAAATAGTCACAAAAACAGATCAAGAAGAAGAACCACTTGAAGTAAAGGAAGTACAAGAGAACCTTGATGGATTAGAAGAAAGCACAAATAAAGAAAATCATGATGATGAAACAAATGATGGATATAATAAAACTAATGATCCAGATAAAACAGATGATCCAGATAAAACAAATGATCCAGATAAAATAAATGATCCAGATAAAACAAATGATCCAGATAATAAAGATAATGAAATTAAAGATCTGGACATTGAAATAAATGAATCCACTAAGTGTGAGGAACATTCCTAGATTCAATTTCGCTATGTGTTAGTAGAAAAAATATTACAATTTTAATCCAAATAACGAAAGCTGTTATCAAGATACAGATTAAGGGAAGCTGAAATCAGTTTTGTATCAATAAATGATGTATGCAATTTTTGATCTTACTCCAGTATTTTGTACAATTGAAATACACCTGTACAATTAGGTTGAGCGTGTCCCCAATATTTACCAACAAAGTTTTTCCAATGAGGTCAAAAGAACCTGTACCTACTGTACTCCTAAAAAGTAGAAGCTCCTAGTTAAGATGTGCACAGTATTACAATGCGTCATTGGCTTTGGTTATATAACTAAGTACATGAAATTTTTACTTAGCAGTAACTAGAAGATACTGCTAAGTTAAAAATTACTCACACCATTATCTGTCTGGTTTGGTTGAATTAATGCCATTCGATAATTTGTCTATCTTACTGGTGCTAGGTGTCTGTTGTCGGTGATTGTCTAATGTTTCTTCCACATCTGTTTCTCTCCCAGACTTTTTATTCGACGAGGTGACGAAATGAGCACGGCGTTCACCTGATGAGTGATACGCTTGCCCATAACAACATGCCGCTAGTTAAGATGGTTTACTCTACGTCAAGTTATGCTAGTCGCCTTGAGACATAAAATGTTAATTCTCGTTACACGTTTCACTAGCTTACAGCGCCTTTCAAATTGAAACAGTAATGTTTGCACATTACTATTTAGTGGCTGAAATAGTACCTAGATGGTCCTAGGCGACAGAGACCTACCACCAGTGAACTAAAAACGAAGACTAGTGTGTATGCAAATATTACTGTACTCCAGTTTGAATGACAAAGCTAGTGAAGAAGAGTAACGAGAACCTTAACTTCTTTTATTTGGCAGAGCACAATGTTGTATAGTGTGTATCGTCACAATCAGCGCCACATTATTGTAAGTTGACGTATCACTTACAATCAGATGAACTTCCTTCTATATAGTTATATCTGTTTTAGTGATAAAAAATTTCTTTTAGGCATAATCTCATAAAACAAAAATCATTAACATGTACCATTCTCATAAAATGAAAAAACATATATCCTTTTCATTATAAAGTTTATTGAAGCTGAAATATAAAAAACAAATTAATATAATTTTTTAAGATAGACAAAATTGTGCAGAATGTTTGAAATTTTCAATGCATATAAGCATTTTTAATTAATTTTGGTACAAAAATAAATTATAATATTCTACGAACGTGTTATGTATCTATAAATATTGTTTATATATAAGAACCTTCTCCTGTTCAATTCGGTTGATTGTAAATTTGCCATATTATCATTTCTACGATACGAAGGTCAACCAACATATGAAGGCTGGAGTATTTTTACCAAGCAGAGTTCACTGTCTATGGTTATTATCATTATTACTTAACACCATGTGAAAGTGGGGTCTAGTGTTAGCCTATTAATAATAAAACTATTTAAGGACTAATTTAAAAAATAATCTACTATGCTTTTGACAATGTCTTAAGATGATTGTTACAAATGATTCTCAGTTCAGTGCTGTAAGCGCATTCTGGTTATTTGAAATGTTATAGAATATCTCAAATTTGTAAAACCCCCTGATTCCGGCACAGGGAATTGAATCTGTGTCAGTAATCCACTCCAATAAATTAGGAAATAAGTTAGGAAAATACTTTACTGCTAACCATTGTATGTGGCTAATGGTTACATGGTGTGCTACAGAAACAATTAAATTAACATTATAGGCTCATAAAAGTTATAAATAATTTTAATGTGATCAAATTCTTCGAAACAAATCTGAGCAATAGTCAACAAAGATTTTGGCACACATTCAGTACCATATTTGCCAAAAAATTATCAGTGAATTTACTTTTAATTGTACTTAGTACAAAATATGTTAGCATATGAGTATAAGTAGTTGGTATAACACTATTAGTCCAGTGTAAATATCCTTGAAGCAATGTCGTCTAGCATCCAGTCCATTCCATCAAGAAGATTCTCCCCTGTAACTGCAGAGCATCGGACTATGCGCCAATGATGGGTCTTGATGTTGTCCAGATCTAGTGCCTGTTAATATATATTTTTTTATTTTTCTTAATGAGTAGATAACAAAGTTCATTTCATGGTAAGATGCAATGCGGTATCTGATCTCAGGATATATGATTTTTAAAACTTTTTGATAATATGATAGCCACTAATGCACACTCAGCATTGACTGCTTGCGAGACAAAGGCCAGAGTGCTAGTATTGGGAAGAATATAGTTAAATAGAGCACATGGTTCTTCTAAAATCATGTTAGCTATAAACTTACAATAGTTGGATGAACAGTATGTATTAATTGTTTTAAAATGGAACTAATGTTCAGATTCAGATGTTGCTTTTTAACCAATACCAAATTTTAATTCTGAGAAACTATTGTTTATATATACTTCTTTAATTTCTTGTAGTGTAAGAGCTCCAGGCAAGTCAGCTTTGTTTGCCAGAATCAGTAATGTTGCTCCTGCTAGTCTCTCTTCTCTAAGCAATGCATGCAGCTCCCGTGCACAGTCCGCAAGTCTCCTGGCATCTGCACTATCCACCACCCATGCCACTCCATCTGTGCTCTCAAAATAATTCTTCCAATATGATCTAAAATTTAAAAAAATAAAGTGTGAAACATTTTATCACGTTTCATATCGGTATCATGTGAATTACAATTTTATAAGCTAATATTATTTATAATTTTTCTACTAAAAAGTAAAGGAGAATAATTACTTAAAATAAAATGAAATCTATTCACCTGGGTTAAATATAACTGATCACAAAATAACTTGTTTTTAGTTAAGTATAAAGAAAAAAGAAAGTGTTAATTAAAAAAAAAATAACTGTCTCATACCTTAAAGATTTCTGTCCTCCTACATCCCATATGTTGAGTTTATACCCTCTATGTTCCAGAGTTTTAATATTGAAACCCAGCGTAGGCGATATAGTGTCGATTGGCTCACCATTAAACCTTTTGAGTATTGTAGTCTTACCTGCATTGTCCAGACCTCTGATTTGATTGTTAAACAAATTAAGTATAAACAAAACTGCAATAATAACTATTGACTTAAAATTAAGTTAATACGAAATAAATTCGAGGTGAATAATATTCAGAAACTTGTTTCTTGTGTGCAAAGATTCCATACATTTCAACAACTGTTAAGTTTTAACAAAAGGATACAACATAAGGATTCTCATTTCTTTTTCTTTTTGACGCAGTTTCTTTAAAATCGTTAGAAAACCCATTGTACTAACACAAGTATTTATTTCTGAATCATACTTTTAAATAAATCCACTGGTAATGCGAAAAATTGTTTAATGACTGTCACACATGCCAATGACAATTCGAATTTGACAATTGATAGATTTTATAATAATTTTCTGGCTTGGTATCAAAACCTTTGAGTCATTAATTAATAGTGTAATTAAAACTAAAATCGAGTATTTAAAAAAATCTTTTTGGTTTATCAAGACAATACTTTTAAATTCCAGGATATTTTAAAACGCATAAATTAAAGAAGGATGTGTACATACGTGTGTAAGTACAGATAGTTCCAATTTTCATTGATTTTAAAAATCCTTAATAAAAGAAAAGCATGTGCGGATTAACTTATATTAATAAATTTTGAAAGTGTTTTTATTATGTTCTGTACGGTATATGTCAATATAAGAAAAAATATACAAATATTAATTAAAACAATGAAAATGTAGAAGTTTTTGAATAAATACTATCCCAAACTGTAATAAAAAGTTTATCAAAAAAGCACCTTAAATAAGTTTACAAATTTTAATTATTTAAAGCAATAAATTAATTGTGTCAATCGTCAAAACTTTTCGGTGTAATGGTTCAATTTTGTTATAATCGCCTAGTTATCTCCCTTAAAACCAATATATTGCAATTTAATTTTAACATATTGTGTTTATTTAACAATATACTTCTAATGATACACAGTTACGGAACGTGTCAGTGAGTAAAAAAAAACCAAAAGCAACAACTTTTTTTTTTCCAATCGAATAGAATTCGAATCCATTTAAAACCATAGAGAAAATATCCATCCATCCATGGCCGATCTCATCAGTGTCAACTTTATTTCTATTTCAATTATGAAGCACCCTCAATGATTTTAAGTGGGTTTATAGTGTGGAAGTGATCGTGTGGCGGCGCGGTCTTGGTGATACGGCTCTTTAGTCGGTAGCACCATGTTCAGCGGAACGGTGCGCGTGAAGGTGTGCGAGGCGACGGGCCTCCGACCGACCGACTTTCAGAAACGGCACAACATGACCTTCGGGAAACCTGGTTAGTCCATATATAAATATAATTCTTAACAGGAATATTTGAAACGGAACACTAGTAAAATATTATTTCGCTTACAAAGATGTTGAAAGTTGCGCATGAATAAGGCGTAACATGTTTACTAAAATGGGTGTTGCTGTGGTACTATTTGTAAATATGCGCTATCTCCGTAGACGATCAGCCGATAGACCCGTACGTCTCGATCGACGCCGACGAGCACCATCTAGACCGCTCAAGCACTAAACCCAAAACTTTTGACCCCGTTTGGAATGAGAGCTTCATTCATGAAGTGCACAATGTGACCAGGTATGTATACTATATACTATGTTCTAGTTTGACTGGTTTATAATTTGTATTTACACAATTGTTTTTTTTTTAGTTTGGGTATTACAGTGTTTCATGATGCTGCTATACCACCAGATGATTTTGTTGCAAATTGCACTATTCCTTTCGAAGATCTGATGCATCGTGATAAAGAGGCTACTGATTTTTGGGTGAGTACAGATTCTGTCCAATAATATTAAGCGTTAATGAAATATTTACGTTCTTAGAATTCTGCTATGATTTAGTTCTTATTATTCACACATTGTGTATGGCATAATGTTTACACCCAAATTTAAAACCTTGACATTAAATTAATTGAACCATATATGTTGCTACTGAACTCAAACAGAGCAAGACTATTCTGTAGAATACATTACAAGAGATCTATGTCCAGCAGTGGACATTGATTAGTTAAGATAATGTTCATATTTAATTAATTAAAATTATAAAAATGTAATTTCAAACCAAATTGCTTATTTACCATCAGTAAAAGTCACTATAGTATTTCAGCATGTCTCTCATGGCTTAATCTTTAGATAAGATATGACTTAAAAATATAATTGTAATGTAAATAATCTGTGAAAATTTTTTGTTCATTAACAAACACATCAATCTTGTTGCAATTGGTGTAAGTTGTGTACGTTTAATTGTGTTAAACATAATGTGGGACAAATGTGAAGTGAAATCAAAGGAAAATTGGTGTATGTATAGTAACTTGAATATTTTGAAGTAGATGTATTACAACTCAAAATAATTTGTTAAAGAAACATGTGCATTATCAATAACTAAAATTTCTGCATTAAACAAGTTTATTATATTGTAATTAAGAGACTTCCTAATCCTTTCTTTTGTCTATCTATACAGACATTTTTACTCCACCATGGTATACTTTAAAAATATTTTAAGTTTTTCGTATACTCCTATAAAAGTCTAAAGAAATGTAAAGAAATCTCTGCTTGGCCATGCAACGCTTATTTTTAATTGATTACATTAACTTATTAGATGGTGCAATAAAAAATCTAAATGAATATTTTCCTTAGTCTAAGATATAGATTTAGTAGATTGTCCAGCAGTGAATAACAGGCTAAAATGATGATGATCATGGCTATAGATATACTATTAGGAATATTTTTTAGTAACACTTTTATAAATCTTAAAGAAACCTGCAATAATTTGAATGTTAGTCGCAGTGGTTATTATAATCTAAATTCCTTAATATCATTTCTGTTATGTATGCACATTAAATGCAGAATTACATTATTATTATGATAACTTTTCATTAGAACTTGTTTTCTTTTTTTATGCAGATATGTAAATTTTGTTATCGTTGTAACAACAGAGTTTTTTATATATATTCTGTTATTTTCAGGTGGACTTAGAACCGCAGGGGAAATTGCATCTGAAAATAGATCTGAAATGGAATTCTCAAGGTTAGTATATACAACTATAGTACTATAATGCTTATAATGTATTTGTATTTCATGCCTTGTTCGCTACCACCCTTTTATTGTATACCTGAAAAAACTTTGTTCTCCTGTGATCTAAAAATCATTATTTTGTTTGTGATATGATAGTTCATTGTTTATAGGGATTTAAGTATCTTCAATTAAAATTAATAATGCTCCATATGCATTAAATGGTTGTGTAAGTAATGAGGAAGCAAATCAACATAAGCATGTTAGTAGCTGGTGGTAGAAATGGGATCATTTAGTGCACCTTCATAATCAGCCTCCAATGGACATCTATTATTACCATCAAATGTAAAAGTAAATTTACGTACATTATGGTAGTACATAGAATTTTTAGTTAGTATTGTCTTTGTTGTCAATGCAGAATTGATCCATGAGATCTTTAGAGGAATGCCCAGTTTAGCATGTCCATCCGCTAATGAAGATGTTTTTGTTTCTGTTTACTAATAACCACACAAGTCTTTACAGAGCAGTTAGAATATAGTCAATAATGTTTGAACCTAAAAAAGATAATGTAGGTACCGTAAAAATTAAAAAAGTTTTTAATCATAAGAGTGGACAAATTGCAAGCATTGATTTTGTATCTATAAAGTTCTTTTCATTTTTGGTTTTCTGTTGATGTTTAGATTTTTAGCGAAAAAACAACATTCCATTTGTTAGTAATTTGCTTGTTCGGTTTGTTCATTTAAAAGTTATTAATTCTAGTGTATTCATAGGTGGCGGGGGTGCGGAGGGGCGTGCGAATCGAGGGCGCGAGTTCAAAGAGGGCGCGGGGTTCGCCCGGCGGAGGGGCGCTCTGCGTCGCCGCGTGCACCAGGTCAACGGGCACAAGTTTATGGCGACCTTCCTACGGCAGCCGACTTTTTGCAGCCACTGCCGGGAGTTTATCTGGTGAGAGCGAATCTCGACATGTTAATCTAACACAATGCTGAATACACAAATACAATTGAATGTATAAAAATAATTAGAATAACTAATTCTAATTATTTTAGACTACAATTTTGTTTTTATGTGATAAATGTCATTTATTTCTGTATATGTCATATATGGAGATGTTTAATTTATGATAAGAATATCAGATTTATTTACTTTTATAATATATAATAATCTGACGGTAGTTAACATGGTATGCATTTCACCACATTGTGCTTGTTGCTACGAGACACAAGTTTTCACGACTCGACGCGACGCTGCAGTATTTTTATTAGCTATAATAAACTTCAAACAGTATATATTTGTATACAAACACAGTAGATATAGTAATCCATACTACTATTTGGCAGCAAGAATGAAGTTGTGGTGATACCTACCTAAATTGTTTCCCGCAACAAACGCCAGTGTTAGAGAAATATGTTTATAAAATATGCTTGATATGAAATCACAATGGGTTGTGTTTTACAGGGGTCTCGGCAAGCAGGGCTATCAATGTCAAGGTGAGATTATTTTTTTATTGTTGCAATTAAAATTCAATTGTTACCATTTTTGGGACTTAGGCCTTTTCACAAAAGAAGAGAAACCATTTTGTCCACTGCTGTAGCCAAGTTCGGATTGGTGTATGTTACATGACCACAAAGGTTGTCCTCGCGTTATTTTTCTTATTGGAAGATATCATGGATTTAAGTCAATTCCATAAATTGCTATCCCACATGCTGATGGTCTTCCTTTTGACTTAATATAAATTAGCTAAGAAAATGGTGTTATAAATATTTTTCTTATAACTGAAATAACAAAAACGAATACATTTTAAAAGGAGGAGAAATATTTTTTTTTTCATAATAAAATAGACTTTGAATAGAAACTTTTTTAAGTAGTATACATGTTAAAATACTTTGTTTTTCCTTAGTCTGTACTTGTGTGGTGCATAAGAGATGTCATTCGTCTGTTGTCACCAAGTGTCCTGGTATGAAGGAAGAGGTATGTTACATTTTTGTTTATTTATTTCATACTCAATTTTCATAGAGCAAAGAGATAAAGAGCACCCTCTCATATGAGTATACTAAACTATTTATCACATTCACACAACAACTGACCTCATCGCGTTAAGGCTTTAGAATAGAACTTTTTACCTCCAGTAATTTCAATAGTTACTGTGGCCTCCACCTCGAGACATTGTGAAGTTTGTATACAGTAAGTTTTTGAAAGTAATAGAGGTCGGCGACTCTTGATGGGGGAACTGGTCTTACAGTAGAATCACCATTACTCTATAGAACTTTTTTATTGATGAAAGTAACATCACTGCTCTAATTTGTTAAATTGGTCTGTACTTTAAAAGCAGTGCATAGCTTCTTTTTTGTCCAGATAATTTCGTGTAGTTAAAGTTGAAATAGTGTAATAGTTAAGTTTACATGGGAAAGTAGTGTTAAAACTTTTTCAAGAATTTATTTTTACAGCAACAAAGCGGCGTCACGGTGTCGAGCGGGCAGCGGTTCAACGTGAACGTCCCCCATCGCTTCGTGGTGCACTCGTATAAACGTTTCACGTTCTGTGACCACTGCGGTTCGCTGCTTTATGGTCTCATCAAGCAGGGCTTGCAGTGTGAAGGTAGATTAGTGTGATAGCGAGTTAGTATCACATGAGAGGTGTTTAACACATAACTGCATCCATGTTGCAGTGACTAACAGTTTGCACAGTAACATGGAGGTCCCATGTATGATTCCAGAACACCATGTAGTAGATTCAATGTTAGGGCTTTTTTGAACACTTTTGTGTAGCTGTTATCCTCATATTGAAAACCTGGAGTTATAACAGTATATCTGTATTTCATTTGTTAACAGAAGAGTTTTCTAGGCGAGCATACTTCACCATTTACAGCTTCATTGTCACTTACTATCTTGCTAACGCTCATTATAATTAAAAAAACTTGCGATTGTGTGTTTATTTATCATAGTTGCTCGAAAAGTCGGAAAATCTTTGCTAGTCACCTGATATTTAAAGACTATAAGCTCTTTTTAGTTCTATTTAAATAACTGTCTGTAATTAAATTTTCGATAAGGTGACGATCTAAAAAGGAGTACAGGTGTTTGCGTAACCATAAAATAATCTCCAAAAGAAACCGCCTGATCTTTCCGGTGATCGTCTTTTTATTTCTACTTAGATATAATTTTTTTGTCAGTATGCTCCATGAACGTGCACAAGCGTTGTCAGAAAAACGTCGCCAACAACTGTGGGATCAATACTAAGATGATGGCGGAGATACTTAATGAGATGGGCATCTCGCCCGACAAGAACCCCCGACCCAGGCCTTCGAAGGTGAGGAGACTGATGTTTTTCATTATTTATTGATTGTAAACTCTTTTAATATCCATAGGTCATTGTACCATAAGTAACTAAAAAAGATATTACATTTAGTACACCTGATTACACTGGCTTTCTTCTACAAGGATAATATCCAAGATATTTATATCATCCTTGTCAAGTGTGATTTGTTTTTGGTAAATGTTAGTTTACTAGTAGCATTAAAAGATTCTGTGACTATTAAATTTATAAGGCCATTGACTAATACTGTATATATACACCATCTTTTAATACCAGTTTCATGGTTCCGTGTATTATTATTAGAAAATAAACAGATTACAATATACTATACTGCATCCCAGTAAGAGAAAAGGTGGAATGATAAAGTGTGTTTACTTGTTTATGACAATTTGTTATCTTCTTTTTATTATGTTAAGTATTTATAACATATCACTTACAGATTCTTATTTTTCAGTATTTGAACACAGCGTTGATGGAAGGCCCGCCAGAGTTGGCTTCATCGGGCGATTCGGACAGCAAAGATCCTAATGACAAGCATGATGATAAAGGTATGTTGGTTTTCGATAAGTAGCAATGGGTATGTTTGGCACAAAAGTGACCATCGCAGGAGTTGTTCTTAAACAGTTGGTTAAAGTTGTAACTTTGCCGAGGCAAAAGGAGTTCTTGGACATTGATCTGAAAAGAGAGTGAGTGGTGTTTCTACAAGCCTCTTTACAACAAGATGATTATGGTATCTTGCTGGATCCAGCAGACATTTCACTGCCAATGTATATTTACATTGTGCACAACAAACCCAAAGGTTTTCTCACAAATTTAAATAAAGTAAAACTGATAAAACTTGAATCATGTATAATTTTTAAGTTTATTTACTTTTGCCTGAATCTAACCCTTTTATAATTTGAAATATCAAATCCCGTAATTTTTTTTCTAATAAAGGCATGGAAAATTTTAATTTTAAATTTCATGATGTGTTAAAATATCAGAATTTTGTAAAATATTCTACAGTTTATAGACAAAAAAAAAATGTAGCGCTGATCTTAAGTTTTTTTTTTTTGGTAGTAAAGGACAAAAATCGTCTCTAACTATTAATAATTTTATACCATACCAAAGTTGCATGTAAGCAAATGAGTGTTGTGTTGCGTTACTTAGGTTTCCAACATGGCGGCGCATTGTGTTGGGGCCCCCATTGGGCCGAGTTGCAAGATATATTCAGCAGTTACCAAGGTCCCTTTTACTGTGCGCTTATGGTGGCGGGCCGTTGCTTTGTCTGTTTGTTTATGTGTTATGAGTTGACCGTCATTGATAATCTAATTATCACTTAATTAAAGTAAGCTTTTGTTAACCAACATTTTCGTTCTCTGTACCAACTTAATTATGTTTAACATTTACACAGATAAACTTTGATAACTATTATTTAACATGCTCCATTGAAGGTTAAATTATTTTCACTAAATAAGTCTCTTACTGTTGAATGGCTTTTTCCGTTTTGTTTATGGTAATATTTTTTTATGAGTACCCTAATGAAGAATCCTGACCGCACAACCACATCAGATCTATGGTAACGAAGTTGATATTGGTACCGAAATTCAGTTTTGACGGTCAACTAATAGTGTGTTTCTATATTCATTGTTTGTCTGTTTGTGGCGTACAGGCACAGATAGCACACCGAACCTTTGGGATAACTGTGTAATGGAACAGAACAGTACGTCCTGGCGCTCGCATTGGGATGATCTTGAAGAGATATTCACTTGTTATGAAGGTTCCTCACATGACATTTAGCTTCGGTGATGGGGCTCGCTATAATTTACCAATTGAATGGAATTTCGTCCTATAATCCATAAATAGTTGTTATTTTTTATTTTAGTCTATATATATTTGTGTCGGCATATTTTTCCTTCTTATTCAGGCACAAACTTGTGTACAATCTAATTTAACAAATTTGTATGTGTCGAAAATAAACTATTGCACCCATGAAATATAACAAGATCTTATGTCCATAAGATATTATATTAAAAGAAAAGATTAATAGCATTGAAAAATAACCCAACTTACTTAAGCTTGGTGTTACAAAGATAACCAGACTCATAGGACAAACTTCCATTATAAACTTGAAATGTCACAAAGGTAATTAGTAATGCGCGTGACGTAATAAATCACGTTCGTAGGTGGTGACGGTGATGGTGCGGAGGGCTGCATGCAAGGGAAAGTGTCCCTCGAGGACTTCCACTTCATAAAGGTGTTGGGCAAGGGGTCCTTCGGGAAAGTGATGCTTGCCGAGAAGAAGGGGACAGACGAAGTGAGTAGTTGGTGCTGGTAATTCGTTTCAAATTTTAAGTTGGTTCATGTGGCGTGACATGTTTGTCACTGATTATGTTATAAAAATGTTAAACTAATAAAAAAACCATTAATAAAAAAAATGTCTAATAAACAAGAGTTGAGCTAACTGTCAAAAGACTAATAGGTTTTTCAGTGGTGGTTAAAATAATCTTTTAACCAGTTACTTGTCTATGGTGAAGTAAAACCTCCATTTCTCCTACATGAAAATAAGCGTTTGTTTTATTTAGGTGTACGCCGTGAAAGTGCTGAAGAAGGACGCCATAATCCAGGACGACGATGTGGAGTGCACGCTGACCGAGCGTCGCGTGCTAGCTCTGGCCGCGCGCCATCCCTTTCTCACCGCTCTGCACTGCGCATTCCAGACCAGGGAGCGGCTGTTTTTCGTGATGGAGTACGTCGACGGGGGAGATCTTATGTTCCAGATACAACGAGCGCGGAAGTTCGACGAGCCGAGGGCTAGGTGAGATTACGACATTAACGTTGTTGCTATTTGCAGCAACACTTATTTTTATATTCATTAATATACTATTCGTACGAATATATTATTCGTATTAGTTAGTCATATTCTCAATCGCTAGACTAAATGCGGGGGGAGTACGTACGCGATTACCTTGTATTTTAATGGTGGTAGGTCTAGGTAAGTACCATCGCAGCGCCTTTTCCTGCTTGCAAACAGTAGAGTAAAAATATTGTGGTCCGGTTTGAAAGTCGTCGTAACTAGTGAAATACAGTTATTATCTAACGAGAAAGGAAGCTTTACATCCTGAGTCTCGAGGCGTTGGTCACAATGTGGTGCGGTGTGTAACATGTTACGTGCCATATTGTTATAAATGACTTACCATCAGGTGATTTTGTGAGGATTTTTATCTCATACGTATACTGCATGTGTAGTTATTATTTTGTTTTAAATATAATATAGACTAGCACTTGATTATGATTCCGTCTGACGGTAAGCGGCGATGTAGTTTGATGATAAAGTGCACTATTTTAGTAGAAGCCTGTTCACTCTTTTTTGAAAGTTTTCATTTTCATATGTAACAAAGGGTTAATTCCGTTCCTTTATAGATTCTACGCGGCTGAGGTTACGTTAGCGTTGCAGTTCCTACACTCCCACGGGGTCATTTACCGCGACTTGAAGTTAGACAACATCCTGCTCGATAGCGAAGGTCATTGTAAGCTTGCTGATTTTGGCATGTGCAAGGAGGGCATATTGGGTTAGTATACAACACATATTTATTTATTCATGCAAATCTGTACCTTATTGCTGTTTGAACTAAATTGGATACCATTGTTGTGAGTCAACACATTACTAGCAATGGTCCTATCATCAGAACACTTTACTATAAGGTTTTATTTCATCATTACGTGATTGCTGCTGTTTAATTAAAGACTTGGGTAAAAAAAGTCATTTAGGGTGCAGTTGGTGATGCAATCAGGTTGAATATGTAAAGAACTGATGTGGAATAAATCAATATGACGTATCTTTACAGACGGTGCGACAACTACTACATTTTGCGGAACACCAGATTATATAGCACCCGAGGTACAGTAATAAAAAAGCTAGCATGTAATGACTATATCCACCAGAATTTAATGACCTATGCAAAGTATAGTATCTCTTACTAAACAGTACAATAACAACGAAAGTGTATAATTTCCGGTGAAAGAAAACATTGTGAGGAAAATAATATGTTCCAAGAGTTTTTGTGGAATGAATTATTTGTCATCCCACTGGTCCAGTGTGGCGGAAAATGATCATTACTTCCTTGTGAGGGACGACTCCGAATCTGAGCAATGAGAAATATTAATAATGTACAAACTTTAAACGACTAATATTTCTTATTGATTAATTAATGCTACAATGTACAGATCCTTCAAGAGCTGGAGTACGGTCCATCGGTGGATTGGTGGGCTCTTGGTGTATTGCTATACGAAATGCTGGCTGGTCAACCGCCCTTCGAAGCAGACAACGAGGACGATCTATTTGAGAGTATCCTCCATGATGACGTATTGTATCCTGTCTGGCTGTCGAAGGATGCTGTGTCTATACTTAAGGGTAAGATCATTTATTCAAGGGAAAGATTATTGATATTTTTCTTTTATTACAGTCAATTAGTATTCGCTTATTTTAGGTATTTTTGTGTAAGTTATAATAAACATTTTATTTTATATTAGATAGATTTTGGTAATTGTTTTTTTTTTGAGCAATTATTAGTTCAAAAGCAACAGGGCACTACATTACATTATGCTTGACGTCTTGAGACAAAATGTTAATTCTCGTACCCCTGTATTTTAATTAACTACAACGCTCTTCAAACGTTTTTGCACACAATTGTTTAGCAGTAGAAGTAGGAGATGCGGTGTATCTACCAGGACGATTTCCGGCAAAATACGGGTACCATCAGTGTAGGTTATAGCCGTCTAATCTATTTCTTTAGTTATTTTATGTAATTGGAAAGGTTATTAATATAGAAAATATTTAATAAATGAGTTTTTTTCTTCAGGTTTTATGACGAAGAGTCCGGCGCGGCGGTTGGGCGTCGCTGGTGGCGCGGCGGGTATACGCGCTCATGCGTTTTTCCGCGACATGGATTGGGATGCGCTTGCACAGCGCCGCTTGCGCCCACCCTTCCGGCCCAAAGTTGTAAGTCCGTTTTTTTTCTCGTTTGCTATGTTAGACAGTTCTATCAATTTTGCCTTTTTGAGACATATTTAACATATACTCAAGTAAACATGTTTTGTGGTAATAGAAAAGTAAGCGCGAAGCGGCAAACTTCGACGCAGAATTTACAAAAGAGGAGCCTGTGCTGACGCCCGTACCGCCAGATGTCGTGCGCGCAATAAATCAGGTACGATTATCGAAGAATATTTAAAATAACTTCCTTTGAAATCTAAGTAGTGCATGTTCGACATTTATAATCAATGTTTATCTATTAACTAACTGCTGCATTCAAATTAAAAGAATATTTTATCGTTTATTTGAGCAAATATCATCTTTTAAGCTAGATCTGCCACCAATCATGTATAATTGCTTATATTTGCTTTTTGCTTTCAACTAAATATAAGATTTCTTTGTAACTTACAGGAGGAGTTCAGAGGATTTTCGTTTGTGAACAAGGATTACAATCCGCAACCCGCCTGCGACAAGACCCCGGTCGCCTGAACGTACCTACAGCGGCGTGTCGGGGGCGTTTGCACCCCGCGAGCCGCCGTATACGGTATCAATTCGACTGGCGACGTCCGCCGTCGTTACCTTCACACTTTGTTCGCAGCGAGAAGGTTCCCGTTCACAGTGACGTCGTTCGACGATCTCGCGAGCGGCGACGTCGTCGGTCACTGTGCCATGCTCGTCGCTCTTTGCGGCTCCGTTGTCGCTCCGACGATTGAGATTTTTTTTAATAATTTTTTTAAGTGCAATGCCAACAACAGTCTAGTCATGACGATACAATCGCACGTGCGGTTTTTTTTATTTGGGTCCTCGCGCCGACTTTTAGTATTAACGTCGAAGTATTATTTTTTTTGAGGTTTTTTTTCCTTGATTTACGTAATCTTGTATCTTTCTCTAGGGCATAGAGTAGGTTAGGTTCCGACATCACATTAGTGTCAATACACTACGGGTGTATTGATCCGTGGCTTCATTATTAACAGTCGATACCTAAAAAAAAATCAACTCATGGTACCATTTTGATCGTCATTTAGCTGTAGGTGCAAACTGATTGTTGATTAGTTATTCGTAACAGTGCGATAACACAACGCGTAAATTGAACCAAATATTACGTATTGGTCTTTCACTCGCAGCCCTACACGTGAACTTCGTTTTTTGACATCTATCAAACTTTCATCAGGTGTGACAACTATCATGTAAAACCAAAACAGTTGAGTGCTAAAGGCATATGCTTATAAAGACATAAGGTACTATTTCGTAATATCATGCTTTCCCACAACATATCAAATAAAAAATTATTAACTTTCAAATTCGTGTTCAATATTTAGTACTTTCATTTAGTATAAAAACCTTAATACGTTTTAATATTCCTTTCACAAATAATCATTGCATAATCAATGTAGGTAAGCTTTATTGTAGGAGTCTGTGCCTTTTCTAAATATTTACTGCCTCTGTGGTGCAGTGGTTTGGTGTTATTGAGTTTGGTCGTTGGAATGGCCTTTTCGAACCCGCCTGGCTAGTACCACCTTCATTTTGCAAATCTGCCACCATTACATCATTGCTGTGCTCTGGCTGTCTATGTTTGAGAGGCAAAGTATTCTGAGTGAGCACTCGCGTCTCAATGTCGCCTAATATAATGTGAAACAAGATCAAGTGCAGCAAAGCATTGCCAGTAATAAATGTAAATCTGTATCGATTAGGTTGTTCTAAACTAACCTTATGTCGATAAGCTCTGCCTTTAGAATTCATACTTAGTGTAGATATTAGGAAAGAAATATTTAAAGAACATTGGATATCTAATTCATAAACTGAAAGTCTTCTCCTTCTTGCGTATCATGAATAATTGAATTGAAAGATGTTAAAAAGCTTAAGTTCACGTATGTAGACCCAAAGTTGTACTCCCGATAACAGATCATAAAGGATGTTGCCAAAAGTGGATTGATGATATTTTAGTTTGTACGGGGTCGGTTTCTTATGAGATTCTGTCCAAGACGAAACACTAGCCAGAATATTTACACAAGTACCAACCTGAAGTGTGATAGACATATTTTACTATTAAACAAACTCGACGCTTTTTTATATAATTAAGGTGGTTCTATGCTATAAGAGGCGACGCGGTAATGTTAATAGTATATACCTTATGTTGAAGAAATAAGATTTTAGTATAAATTAATGCAAGAGTATATGTGTTGGATGTATGCCGCTGCAGTGGATTCACGCGTAAATTATATATATATATATATATATAAAAAAAAAAGAAAAAAAACCTTAAAAAACAATCGAGATAAAGCTTGTTGATAGTATTTTCCTTCGAGATTTCCTTAATAATAAAAGTTATATTTAAATATGAAGAGGTTAGAGCAATTATTGATTGTTGTAAATATTAATAAAATGGTGAGAACAAACTAATCCGTAAACTAGGAAGTCGTGTTGTTTGTACGCGCTGTGTGATTAGTCCGCGGAGTGCCGGTGGTCTTTTTTCAAAAGCAACGTTGGTCAAGTTTTGGCTGGCAACACAACGCGTTGCGGGGCGACAGTGGGCGGAATCGGAAAACCCCATTCGTTTGTAGTGTTATTATTATTGTAATTTCGTGTGCGTGCCGTGTTGACATCGCGTGTGTGTCTGTTTAGGTGGGAACGATTTAGAAAAGGTGGGGAGGGGGAAAAGAGTAAGAAAGGTGGTTGAAGTGAGGGGAAGAAAGAGAGTAGAGGAGAAAATCGTTGCGTGTTCTTTACAGTTTTATGGTTTTACGTCATTTCACTGTAATTAGTTTTGTAGCTTTGTATAGTAATAGGAGATAAAATATCGTAGCTGTAGGTTTTTTGGCGAATATCGAATTGTGCCCATAGCAACCATTTATACAATGGAGACCAATTTTAGGTTTTGATGTTGAATCGAATTGTGAAATGTCGTTGGTTATATAGGGAAAGATCTGATGTCGTTAGTTCCAAGTGAAGTTTCTAGATCTGCCATTTGTTGTCTATACTAATTCACGATGACAAAAATGTTGTTTGTGAAAAATAATAAGCAGATTATTTATTATTAAACATAGTTAACATTGCACAACAGACAGATTTATTTACATCATTGTATAAGATTATAATATTTACATGTTGTTAAATGATCATAGTATCGATTGATCGTCACCGCCATAAAACTAGATAATTTCGTTATATTATCTCATCTTATATTATATTTATGTTTAAGCAAATGGTGTTGTAGATTGTTTTTCTATTTAACAATTTTTTATGGTATTTTTTGTCATTACCAATTCAGTGCTTTAAAATAATTAGTTGTAACCTAATGAAGGTTTGTCTTGTTGTATAGTCACCTTTAGTTGATTAGTCGGCTCCTAGTTATACGTATGTTTGTCCCGCTTCTAGTCTTGCGTTGTACTATCGAATAGTTTAATTTATTATTGCGAAGCATTTCATATCTAATACTCAGTATAAGGTCCCCACCCGCTGTTTACAGCATTCATTTAATGAATATTGTTTGCGCCAAATGTCATTGACTACATGTCAGCAAACATGGTTAAAGTTTACGTCAAATATTAGTTCCGTTACGGAACATTTTTGTCTTGAAGAAATTAGCAAAATGTGGTGTAGTGTATATCGTCGTAATTAGCGCTATATTGTTATGGGCGTATCACTTACCAACAGGCGAAGGTCCCGAACGTTCCTTCGTTTCATCGAACATGAAAATATTTCACGCAATGATGAGAGATAATTACGCTTATTATATTTTCTCAGTTCTCGATGATCTGTTATGTAGTGTAACGTCCGATCTACACGTTGCTTTTGACAGCTGTCGAAACATTTCAAAATGGCGTTTACAATATTGCTAGTTATAAAATTTATCATAAGTAGTAGTTCTTTGTGTATTAATGTTTTCGCTTTTTTTTTACCGAGTACTGTGAGTACAAAATGTTTTGTTGGTTGTTTAAAATGTCCACCATCACAATATTTTTTAATGTTACTATTGTAATCATGTATCAATTTTTTTATAATTCTTTTTGAAGTACCGTTTTATATAATAATAGTTTTTACTATTTAATTTTATTAATTGTACCATTGTTTTGGTTAACTATATTTCGTAAATAAGTTATTCAGTGTTGTGTATAGAAAACGAGGACATGGTAATTTTTACTGTACCGGTTGCTGGTCAAGTAAAATTACTCTCTGTCAGTTCAGTAGTTCGTATTAATTTGGTAACCAAAGTTTAACTATTATTTCGTAGGAATAATTTCAAAACGACCTCTTTTGTGTTGTAGATTATTTAACGATGAGAGGAGGAAGAGAGAGTGTGAGCGGTGTGAGTAATGGAGATCAAGCACAAAAACTAATGCTTTACGTAGTCGTTCGTGTATAATAAAATAAATAATCTATATAAAAAATAAAATTTTGTTATATCATTTATTTAAAAAAAAAATTATATTTGCTTTCACGGTTTTTTTCGAATTTAGTACATTCACATCACTTATCCAGGATATTAGTATTATTTTGTTTATAAATTATAATCATGATTCACATAATTGATTACGCACTATACACGTTGTAATATAAAATAACATAAGAAATGCACTTAACACTTGTCTGTTAATAAAATGTTATTTATTAAACGGTTGAACAGTTATATCATCAGGATAATGAAATATTTATACATGTGCCTTTGTTAACTTGTTTTATACGTACAGGTTTTGATGCAAATACACTACAATAAAAATTAGTAACGGACGGTAAACTTTACTATTTAAATGCCTTGATACATTGAGCTCGGCAATATAAAAAATCCTTCTGCCTGTCCAAACTAAAATAGATAAATATAACAGAAACATATATATTGTTTCATATGATTTTTTTATAACAGTGACTATGAAAAGTATACAGCTACTATTGAGACTAACTGTTTAAGATGGTCATTGAACTGCAGAAGGTTTTGTCCCTAAAACCAACGGACACTCATTTAAATATATGATCATTTTTGACAATTAAAATTTGCTAATGAAATCGGATAGCACATCATGGTTACTATATTGTCTATGGTCTCAGATAAATCTAAATAAAATCACTAAACAAAGTTATTCAGTTATAAATAGGATATAGTCTCCAAAGATAATAGCTGTTCAAATTCATTGTCCAATACATATAAATATTATTAACAAAAAATTTGCAATCTTCCAAAATAAAATTAGTGTTTATATTTTGTGTTACAAATTGGTAACGAGTAGGTTGACTGACATATAAATGTTGCAGCAGAAAATTACAACGGCCGTTTAATTAAATAAGCCTGTGCTAAAAAAAAAAATTACATTCCCGACCATTTTCTAATTTTGTGCTAGTTTTAAAAAATTATACCATTACCGTTCAATTGGTTTTAAAGTCGTGGCAACATTTATATCTTTCAATATATAGCGTAAATTATACAATGGTTAAAAATAATTATTCCATATTGTTTTTATGCGATTTTTTTTGCTGTTATCGCTAATAATGAAAAGATTTATTTAGTGTCTCGTGTTTTGTGCCAAAGTTCCGAATGGGAACTGAATTTGTTTTCTGCATTTTTTATACCAAAAAAAAGTATTTTGCTAACACTCATTTAATAATGTACTCTTGGTGGAGTATTTATTATTATTTAAAAGAAAGGAATAGTCAAAACTTGTTAGGTTTTTTAATTGGTTACATTTTCACTGTTCACTTCACGGCCGGTGTTTGTTGTTGTTCGGCGTAAAATTGTAATTTGTTTCTTCCAAATTATAAGCTTTTAGAATTTTACTTTACTGTTAATAAAAAAATTATTATTTATTCGTTTAGAAGAGAAGTTCACAAATTGTAATTGTTTCTTCCAAATTATAAGCTTTTAGATTTCCACTTTACTGTTAATAAAAAAATTATTACTTACTCGTATAGGAGAGAAGTTCACAAATTGTAATTGATTGATTATGGATATTCCCTTCACTTCACTTTTTATTCAAGTTTTAATATTATTTACATGAAGATATTTATTGAAAATGACACTGTATTTGATCACTGCGCTATAGTTATAGCAGCTGCACATTGACAGACATATATGATAAAATACAAGCTCCCCAAGAAGTTAGTAAATACTACTATATTTCAGATACTAAATCGCTGAACATTAAGTACGTTGATGAATTTTTACAAAGCGATTATATAACTTACGAACGATTAGCGATGATCGCACAACAATCGATGTTAAACAAAAATTTAATAATAGCGATATTGGAAACAGTGCCTAGTAGTAGTAGTAGTTTTGTTGTTATTTTATAATGGCTGTTAATAGTTCACTTTACATCAAGCAAGTAATAAAACAATTTACTTGTTAATGTAAATCACTCGACAGAAACTTGTGCGTTTTCGCTAATCATTCGAAAGATATATAATAAACCTAGACAGTGCTTTGAAAGTAAATATAGCCGTTATGATATATGATTTAACCTTAAACAAATTATCTATGTTATTCGGAATATATAACTTTACAACCTAGACCATAAGCCATTTTCAATCATTTACAATTTCATGCCCGTAGGAAATGTTAAAAATTAATCGCGTAAAGTTAATAAATCCTTACATTTTTTTTGCGGCTTGCAACACCTTGACTAACACGTGTTAGTATCTCTCCTGAAATAAGGTTGAGTACCACTGCACCTATACCAGTTTCATGAAATTGAATGGTCGCCTAAATTTATGTCTAACACATAAGTAATATTCCTGGAATCGCTTTAAGTATATATTTCTTAATTTACTAACTGAGATTGTTATTTATATATAGATGAATGAATAGATTTAACTGAAACATAAATATATATGTTAATGTGTTAAATTTTGATTTATGTCTTGCTGTATATAATTTAGATGAAAAACAGTGAAATTATATATTTTTACTATAATGGAATATCATGTTTATTAATTCGCATTGTTTGTAATCGAACCTGCTATCTTGTATTTGTGTACTGCACATACCGTATCGATAAGCCAATAGGTGTTTCAACAATTCTGTTATAAATTGTCATTATATTTGTTGTTTTCATAAAAAAAATGTATTTATTAAAGTTTATAACATAGAGTTCGTAAAATGAATGTTACCATTATCAGGAAATAATTGTTTACAAGATTTTTTTAATCTACGTTACCAAGCCTGTAAATGTTTTAAATTTTTTTTCCTAAATTCTTAATTGGATACTAATTATTGCGAATTATTTAAGACGTTATGAATAGTGAATTAAGTGGCCTACTGTGCTGTTTAAATAATAAGAAACGGATTTGAAGTAATAATGCCGCATCCAAACACGGATGGTATATATCTTTTAAGAGATTTTCTAATTAGACAAGAAACTGGCAACATCTGTCTTGAGTGCGGTTTGTATTTAACGCGAAGGAAGTGTGATCTCCAGGTCAGGAATATTGTTACCCTTATTTCAGTCTGTCAAGAATATATTAAATTTGAAATCCATGTAACTCCAGTAAAAATTCTTCGCTATTTCTTAATGTCAACATGTTACTGTTCGTGTTCATTAAATATATATATCCCGGTTTATATATCGCTTAACCCTGATGTGTAATACTGCTAGTCGTTTTACTGACTCTTCATCGTAAGCAGGATCCCAGGACCTCCAGTCCGCGGTCTATATATATATATATATATATTACAGAAGCAATATCTGGCTTAAATATTTGTCGAAACTTAAAACAAGTTTTATATAAATATGTACAAACGTATTATTTACGTTGTTTAATTTTAAGATAATGATGCGTGTTTGCTTAAAAAGAAAATAAAAATAATTTAATATTTGGTAATCTAGAACGTCCTTTGTTACAAACGAATGTTGCAATCTTTTATTGTAATTTATTAAATAATACATATTGCATTATGGCGTCTCTGTTTGTGTATGTGAGCGAATAAACCGTTGCACGTTGTTTTTACTCATTTATAAACAAGTTTACATTGTGTATGATTACGCTTCGGAGGTGGTTTAAGCCAAAGAATGAAATTTTTGTACAAAAGCGGCTTTAAGCCAGTTTCTTAGTTGAATGTCCTCTTGCCAGAGAAGCTGCGCGCGGAGACGTCGCTGGTGGGTGTTCGTGTAATGTTATGATTGATGCTTCAGATGCGAGATATAATTTGTGACGAGTGTATACGGATATTAATGTGGTGGTGACGGGATCGTATAGACCAGGTGTCGGAGAATGAGGTCTTATTAACTTCATGAATGTGGCTTCAAGAACTATATAAAAGCAGATAAAAAGATCTAACATCAAAATGTTTAGTGGCTTTAGTGTGATAAGTTAGACCACTGGTCTAGACGATTACCATTTAAAATTGGCGTGTAGACTATCGTAGTATGTTGGTCCTTAGTGCCGGATGCCACTTAGGAGCAATTCATATCAGTAATGTATCAAAGCTTAACGTTACCCTCCTTTCTCTTAATGTGTTTGGTTCCATATATTCTAGTGACTGTGGGCTCTCGTGATTATTCGTTTAATTTTTACACCGTGCAAACTATACCTCGCATTATATTAACAGTACGTTCGCATTGTGTTGATTAATTGTAGCTAACACGGTGTATGTGAGACATGTTCGCGGCTCCGGGGACGTAGCCGCCATTTTTAATTAATCGTCAGTGAAGTTGTTTTTTTTTAATCGGTCCCCGGGCGATAGCCGCGCGTCCGCGTGCCTCACAATATTTGTTGTTTGTTCACTGATCACAACTAGGTCACATTTAGTTGATTAAAATTAATACATATAATATAGTTTTATTATGAAATAAAGTATGTATATGTAAACCTACATGTCTATTAAATGAAAATAGATTATAGAGTTTGTTTTACTTTTATCTACTCACGGGCTTACGCTTCGTACAGGCAAACACTGCAACCCTAGCTTCCTAAACCTATCTAAATAAATTAAGCTCGCCTGTATCATTCCATATCTATGTAATTATTGTTAGTCTATCTGTATGTACAAAGTTGTAAAATAAATAAAAATAATCTCATAAGTGATTCAACAGTTACGCAAATACTTTATTACATACCAGCGCTTGTCTACAATCTATATTGAATTGAAGTTCATTTCTTTTTCTTGTTTATTTACTCTACAATGTAGTTTAAATAAATAAAAATTGTTTGGGAGGACAATGTCGCGCTGCGATTCAGCCTATGAATCTACATACAACATTTATTATCCTTTCTGTATTAATTTTGAAAATAATTGTATATAATTTAGGTACAATTTAATAAATGTGTAAGAAGATAATCCCAATGTATTCACTTACACAGTAACAAAAACGAATTGCGCCGCGAACGTATTCTCCGTATAATGAGCAGGCGTTTGTCTCGGTCAGATAAAGCCACCTCCGGACCCTCGCGGTGCGAAACCGTTCGATATGGCTTCATTAAAGGCTCAGCAGTTAGTTAGTGTAAATTATACCTCAGCTGCTGAGGTTTTAGTGTCCGTTGCTGCGAGCAGTAAGATGCGAGATTACAGCTTCTTATTGCTTCATTTAGTTCTATTCATTTTGATACTGTTCTATTTAGGTTATGGTTTACAGAATATAAATGCTTACAAATGAATTTTGTTTTCTAACCTAAAAATTCTTTATTTCGATGTGTTGTTTTAATCGAAAAGTATTTTAATGTTGATAATAAGAATTAAGAATAGAACTTGTTTTCCCAACAACTTGAGTAAGATAGACAACAGGATAAAACGTAACAAAAACTAGATCTGTTTTAGTATTCAGTTTGTTAATATCTAGAATAGGATATTTAAATATTTGAACAACAGCATGTTATATTTTAAATGATTCATCACATGACCACTAGTGCTAAACATTGATATTTGACTTCGTAAAGTAAGTTGATTTGTTTTAAAGTGTAGTGTAGTGCTGTTATTGGATTAATGATTGTTTCCATGTTTGTCAGTTTCTCAATTCTAGTCCTAATTATCTTGTGGTCGACTTATAAAAACAGTCTTATAAAAAGCTATTATAAGGTGTGTTATATTCAGTGACAGTTATTTAAATTTGTTTCGAGTCGATGACTTATTGGTTAGTTTAAGTGGATCATGGCGAAGGATTTTGACAGGTGTCGACGTCTCCTCGCGTCTGTTCAAGGTGAGCTGGTGCAGACCGTTCCTTTGTTAGTGAAATCACGGCGAAGTTATATCCGGGCGGTTCGGATCAATGGATGAAATTTCTTCTAATTTATTCACAATGTGCTTTTGTAAAGAGTCAGTTGTATTGTAATGGGAAATGACAAATTGTTGAGAATGTTACTCATAAATATTGTGTTATTGATTTCTGTTTTGTGTGAGCAGAGTAATTGGCATTTCTTTTTCGTGGGGATTATGTATCGCTTTTTATCAGGTGTAAGGACTGCATGTGTTGATAATTAAATTTAGAGAAAAAGATTTCTATGAAAATTCTTTAAAGTTGTAGTACACATCTCTTTTTTATTTTATTTATTATTGTATTATATATGGAATGAAATATACAAAGTTTTTATTATTAAATTAAAATATATTGTTAAAGGTAAGTCTAAGCCTAAAAAGATTTTTCTCACAACAAATCTTGGGTGTACTATTAGAGAATAATAACAATACAATACACAATTACAGAAAATATCTATAAAAATTATATATAAACATAAAAAAATCACAAATTGTTTTACCTCAAAAATTACAATAGCTTTAACGAATTACTTTGAGATACCGTCTTTTTGTAACATATGTAATTTATATGTATTTTTATTAAAATATTTGTAACATTTGTATGCTCTTTGTTGGGCTAAATACTTAGCGTTAATTTGTAATGAAGAACTGTGTCGCCATGTTTAATTAAAATAGACAATAGATGGACAAAAAAAGTTATATTTTAATTAACTTAGAATTAAATATTTTTTTTTTTTTTGTAACTAAAACTTATTATAATATTGTTGTTGTAGCGTTGGTTGATTGATTAATATGTTGGTAAGTGATCATCTTACCGTCTGTATCACCCTCTGAAACATACATCCAATTTATTCTAAACATTTGTCGATAACACGGAGCTGCCCACTTGCTGCAAAAGCGGATCATTTACAATAATCCATGAAAATAAAGCTATTGTCGGTCGCCATTTTGTTGAGCTTTTTTTTTCGGCGCTTGGGTTTTTTATTGCGTCAGCTGCGCAAGTGCAGACGCCATTGTGTAAATACATTATAATAATGAGATAATATCAGGGTTGTATGTACAGGATGTTTTATAATCGGGGTATTATATTTAATAATTACATTTGGCGAAAGGAATGTGTTTTGCATGACCGCAGCAATATGCTAATACAATTTTATTTCGATGAAGTTATCCTTTGTTGCATTTTTATGACCATTCCGGAAATAATCAGCATGAAATTTCATTAGGATTTTTGTATATAAGTGATTTTGATATTAAAAATGGAAACTACAACATTATTTCTTTGTATAGATTGATGAGGAAATAAAACGAAAAAATTGACAGTTACATATAAGCTTACTTCAAAGATCTCGTCATGATTTCCGTCCGCATCCAGCGGCATCTCTCGACCTAAAGATCGTCGTTCTGTAAACAAGGAATACAATTATTTTTTTGCGTATGTTTTACCACATACTGTACTGTCCCATATTGCACCAATTTACAACACATAAGGGTTAACTTCATACACCCTCGATCAACTGCGTGCACGGATCCCGCCGAAGGGATTTTTTATTCATTAGAAACGATTATTCTATTTAACCGTGCGTCGCGCCGTGAAATCGGATCGGTTAACGCTTCATTGGCATGGAATAGGTTAAGCGCGATGTGGACTAAGGCTGCTTACACACTCTTCGTCTTTGTTGCTTCTTTTCGCCTTTATCGGTTTCGTATAGATTCGGCAGCTTAAAACGATTTGTAAAAGTTCAAGTAAATTTATCAGACACGTCGCGTTAAAAACAGTTTGGCGTGGATACAATAACTACAAGGTGCTAGTATGATGCGGTGTTACTTATAGGTTTGGTGGTGGATGTAAAAGCATCGTTATCACCGGTTAGATTTGGTTAGGATTGTTCACCAGGTGGTAGGTCTCCGGCAGCTCCTATTTCAACTGCCAAATAGTAGTGTGCAAACATTACTGTGTTCCGGTTGGAAGGGCGCTGTAGCTAGTGTAATTACTGGGGTAACGAGACTTAACACATGTCACAAGGCGACGAGCGCAATGTGGTGTAGTGTATGCCAGCTTAACTAGCACCACGTTGTCATGGGCAAGCGTATCACTTACCATCAGGTGAACGTCTTGCTGGTCTCGTCGCACAGTAGGATAAAACAAATTATGGAGCTCAGTATGCAGTGTATAACATCCTAACTAGTCTTTTTACTCCAGAAGAAACCCGGTCGCAAGTTCTCCGCCGCCTTAGCCAACGGATCGGCCACCGCGTGTTCCCCGATGTCGAGCAGTATTCAGTCGTGACTAATCGACCAATTTGAGACACGACTACTGTGTAGTTTTCTTTTTTTTTTAATTTACCATTCGTTATTGAACCACGAAACGGAATGCGATCTATAGATCGTAAACGAAACGGATCTGACCTTTACCCATTGTAACGCCCACCGAAGATACGAGACCGATAAAGAATATTGCTTCATTACTTTACATTAGTAATAATTTCAGTCCCACGGGTTTATTTCGATACGTGTCATAATATTTTTACTGCTTAGATAGTTACCACCGCAGTTCCTTTGTGCCGGCAAACATTACTGTGTTCCTGTTGCAAAAGTGTAGCTAGTGTAATTACTGAAGTAACTTGAACTAATATCTTATCGAAAGGCACAATAAAAAAGTTAATAGTATCCTAACATACACTATCGTTTAATACTAGTTAAAAGATATTTACTCCGTCTAATCTCTTTGCTCCGGTTCGTTTCATTGGATCTGACAGAATGCAATCTCAATAAAAAATATTTAAATAATAAAACGAAAAAAAAATCGTTTAAAATAATATTGAATTTAATGCTGTTCACCAATAACAGCATCCGAGCTGATGAAGCCTCGTGAGAGTCAGAAAATAAATACTAGCATGTCTTTAAAGAATCAAGATGGCGGCTCGAATACTCTTCGCTTCTCGAACTTTCGATCGCGTGTAGCTTTGCCAGCTTATCGCAAATGTAGCCCGCATACTACCACTCCAACGTTTTAGCTTTGTTACAGGTAATCAGATTATATATTACTTGTACTTTACAACAAGGAAATGCAAGGATTGTGTTGTATATATGTGGTTATATGAAAGTGGAGATTTGTTTTTCGTCTGCATACAATACGTAATAGTAGAACTAATTTTAGATAATCGAAATATACTTCCGGACACATCTATCGGCCCACCACCCAGTGTTTAAAGTTTCGACGGTGTCTAGTTAAAAATAAATGTTAGGTGGAGCAATAAGTTTTAATGCAGTTTTGAAGCAGATTTATTGGTCAACCACTATGTATGTGTTTTTTTTTATTTTTTTCTAATTTCGAATTGATTTGGCCGGCTGAAGTTTTACAGCTTGGGCGACAATTTCAGGCAGAGTATCCATATTTTTTGGTCAAAACTGGCTCTAAGTTTAGATTTGCCTTTTTATGGAACCAATAATCAGAAACATCAAAAAAAAAATCCAACTTGTGCGAAATAAAAAAGTTTTCTCCATTCCTGGGTCGTTGAAAACAATGAACAGACTCGAATTTTCGTTTTTTTTCATAATCCTGAATTCAAAATTAAAAAAAAAAAACATACATAAAGGTTGACCAAAAAATCAGCTTTAAAACTGCATTAAAACTTATTGCTCCACCTAACATTTATTTTTAGCTAGGCACCGTTAAAACTTTTAAACACTAGGTGGGCCGATAGATGTGTCCGGGAGTGTAGTTAATAAAATGTATTTCGTTTGTTAATCTATATCGCAGAATACAATGTTATGTTATTTATCTGTTTAGCAGTTTGCAATTATTTTTATTCGATTAGACTAGCGGACATGAAGAAATACGTTTATCTGCATTGTGGCGATAGGATGATATATGTTGCACTAAATTGCACATATCATCTTAAGTAACTATCGTCTTAGATACTGCAGTAAATTTATTAGCTATTCTTCAAATCGAATTATAGTAATGTTAGTGCACTATTATTTGGCGACAGAAATACAAACTCCAGGAGTACTTAAACAGTTTTCAACAACAGAAATATGTATAATGTCAGAGAATGCAAACATCCTCCTTACATAGCTTACAATAACTGGTGTTTGTTGTTTGTATGCGTGAATATATTTATTATATTCTATTGTATATTATTGTAAAGGTTGTTGAGGTTGATACTGAATTTATGTAACGTTTCTAGATCGGTGTGCACGGTCGTGGACTAACAAACGCGCGTTACATCGGAGAGTCGAATGGTCGTCGCTAACGATGCCTGTGACCGATTTCTGCGTGTGTTTGTAACCTCACTAAGGATGTATCGAGTGATTTATCTATACAAACACTCGATTATTACAATTAACATACATAGAAATTTAAATATTAGGTGTTTAATTATCGTTATAACTAATTATATTTGTAACTTTGTTGCAAAATCGTTTGCAATTTTCGATCTGTTCCAATTTGAACGGCGTTTGAATGTACTGAACATAAAATTAATATGTCTTTCAAATATTAATTACTTTAATACTTTTTTTCGCAAAAAATAAGGGATCATAAAGAAAATACTTACTTTTGATCTACAGTAATATAACATTTGATCACAATTTCATAAGTTAAGTGACAATGAAGCCGTTGACAGTGAACTCGTCTCAGGTTCTCATATGTTGGCAGTAGGAAAGCTTTCACGGCGGGAGATTTACAATATTGTGATGACCAAGCTGCTGAAAAAGCTCTGCCCCCAACCAAACCCCATATGTAGTTCTGGAACGTGGGGATCGACTGGCGTAAAGCAATTATCCATTACGCCATGAAGGCAGTAAGGAGCTTAGTAGTTTGTTAGTAAAATGGACAACCCTGGCGAAGCTTGGCTGCTTGTTAGCCGTCCGTTTGTCACTTCCGTATAGGAGGCCGCTAAATAGAGCTGAGTTAATTAGACCCGTAACGGCGCTGGGGTCAGGTCTCGGATGCGAGGGGGTCCGCTAATTAAATGTAGCTGAAGTCGCAAGCTAATGGCGGAAAAATCGTGATAGCCTGCAGTTACCATATACTACTACAACAACAAGATATTTTTGCCTTAAAGCGACTACACGAACAGGACGTTGACCTGGTGGTAAATGGTAATTCGTTAATACAAACTCCGCATAAACATAAATAATAATATTCTTATTACATTGTTGAATATTGTCATTTAATTTTATAAGACACTGAGAGCTGGTTTCTGTGATACAGTTTCAATTCTTATTTCAGTAAACAGCAGCCCTGCGTATATAAGTTTTGTCAAATTTGCTATAAATTATCATTGTACTATTTTAGGTTATGTTTGTAATTGAAATCTTTTAATATCTTAAATATTATGGAAATATGTTTATAGTTGTTCAAATATTTTTGACGTGAAAATAGTAATTCTAATGATTTGTTAGAAAGTGGGTTGAATCGGAAATAAAAATAGTTGTATCTATATTTCATTAAGTGAATATTTTCAATCGATAATTTTTATAAAATTAATATTATAGCTGTTTTCAATTTTTAAGGTGAAAGGGATAAAAGGGAAGGCATGGAAGATTTAATTATAAAAGCTATATAGTATATGCAGTGCTTAAAGTGTGAGCTTAATCAATATACTTATGCTGAAGACGGTGTCATTTTTAATACAAAAATTCTATCCGATTAAGAATATTTATTTGAATGAACTCTTTTACTACATGATATCTTTATCAATAATAAGATTATTAATATCTTTGTTAAGGTCACAAAAGAACTATAACTAACGATGATGGTTTCCAGGCTTGTATCTATGACATTTTTTTACCCGTCACTACAAAAATGGAGTATACACAAATTAAGCAAAATTATGAAATGTTTTAAACTTAAACGTAACCTTTATTACTAAGGAAGGATCTTTATATTAAAAAGTATTTTTAGATTAAATAAAAAATTGCTTATCAGGTTATTTTATTTAATTGCTTACCTTACACGGAGGTTTGGAGTTCGATCCCAAAGTTTTAATGGTTGTAAGTTTACCTTCGGGTTACTTATCATTCCTTACTTATATTACTTACTTATATTATATTGGGAGCAGCTGAAGCTTAGATTGGACTCAATGGGCTAATAATTGAGGTTAGCAGATGATACGCTATTAGAAATTTTACTTTGGAACTTGGATTGATCGTCGACCTGTCCACCAGCTCAAATAATAGTTGTAGCAAGTTCCAAGCAACTGTCTGAGAGAAATGACGCAGGCTCTCTTTTGTTCCTTCTTAAGTATAACATTATACAAACTTTGTAACACGAAGTAAAGATCTAACATGAAAAGATTTATCATTGCAATGATTTAACTAAATTAAATTCATATTCCGTGGTAGAATTAACGTAAATTTGGTGATTTGTATGCGTCGTGGTTACGGTGAAGTAGCGATTAGCATCTGATTCACTTCGTTATTGCATCTGGCGTGATGTTGGTAGGAGTAAGTAAAACGTGGCCATAATATATGTAGGCGTTCATTGTTTTATATGTGAGCTGTTTTTATTTATGAGTTCAGTGGTGGTAGGTCTCTGTTGCCGGAGACAGTTTAAGTACCACCGCAGCTCCTATTTTAACCACCGAACAGTAGTGTGTGAATATTACTGTCTATAAGTTTGATTAGAGTTGTAGCTAGTGAAATTACTGACGTAATGAGACTTGACATCTTATTTTTTGGTGCCGAGCGCAATGTGGTGTAGCGTATCACTTACATTCAGGTGTACTTTACGCTCGTCTCATGACCTAGACGAATAATAGAACATTCAATTTCTATTTATGGAGAAGGAGTATCCTCATCAGCATTATAAATTCATGATTTTTAAAAAAATTCAAGCATTTTTTGAAAACAAAACTTAATAGTCTTTATCGAATTTTCTTTTGTTACGAAAACTATTAGTTATCTGTTAAACCGTTTTGGTGCTAGCGGTACTATCGAAGTAACAACAAAACCTTTAGTCGTAATTAAAAAGACAGTTCAAAGAAAGTTATATATCGACGAAAAAATGCAGAATGATCAAGAATTGCATCATAAATCTCTTATTATAGATCGTATAAGTTTGCGACATAAACGTACTGTTTCTTTTTTATTCAAATCGTGTTTATGCTCTTTTTATTTGTGGTTACGAAAAGTTTTAATTATTCAGTTCATAATCTTTTTTTTCTGTTAATTCTCATGTTGGAATAATCTATATTTTTCCAGAGTTGATTCTCTCCTTTTGAGAGAAGGTGCCGAATTCCAACAGCGGGACGATTACATTATTATTTATCTATTCATATTCGATTCAGCGTTATCGTAATGTTTTCATTTGAAACATCATTGCGTTTCTTTTATCATTCGGACCGCATCGCACTCTGTGGAGGAGTTGTTCATTTGAATATTTGGATAAGGATACATCGATTGAAGTTAGGACAGTGTTTATTAAACTCGAAATGTTTCAATTAAAATCCATACTGTTCCCACTATTGGGACTCGAGAGTCTTACTTGAAATTGATTTTAAGATATTACACTAATACTTGTCTGAAAAAGGTGACTATTTTGTTTTTTATTCGCTGAAACGACAAGACCAGAAGGTAGTCTGATGTTGGTGGCGCTAGTAACGATGATAAAAAGTATTTTTCATGTATTAATAAAGGTGAAATAATGGCGATGATGATGATAAACTATTAAAGTAACACCTTCTCTGATACAAAGAATTGAGATGGAAGCTTAGCAGGAAGTAAACTAAAAATATGTAATAAAAAATATCGATGTAAAAGTTTGACTATTTCTGACTTTTATGGTTTTCTAATTTTCTTAAAACGAATGTACCGTCAGTACTAATTGTGGAGCTCTGTGCTTACTGAGACCTGATAATATTCAAATGCAATGGTAATAAGATACCTTCATAAAGCTCCCATGGGGTCACTTTATATTCTTGAATAAATCACCGGAACCTAATGGTGGTTAATGTAGGCAGGTTGAAGAACATGATCTTTATAGATTATTTATTCACTGGTGGTAGGTCTCTTTTGATGACCGTCTAGGCTCTACCGCAGTTACAATTTATGCCACCAATCTTTTTATTTATAAAGAGCTAGTCATAGATTCTTCTTCTGTACAACATTGTACTTAATTTATTTAAAGTCTTTTTCTATTTGTTAAAAGTAATATTTAAAGTGGATGCTAAGAAGGTTTGCAATTTAAGAATTTCTCTTTCATAATGTTTGAGCTGATTCTGAGGAAAGTACAATGCGAGATGGGGTATCCGTGACAGATTGCAGCCGATGCGACCTCCGCCTGCTGCCTGTCGTGGTGCTAGGGTTACCATTAGTTAGTGGTTTTAAGAGAAAGGAGAAGTAGTTAAATCGCCTTTCAACTCCTAGAAGTCACACAAAATTGATGGTAGCAAGAAAACCTCTAAAATGAGGCCTAATGCAGATTTGTTTGTCAACAGTTCACGGTATGGTATATAAATTTAAGATCGCAAGATAATATCAATCTAGTCGATTATAGACCATAAAAATGCCTTAATTGAAATAGCTAACGAAATCTTTATGTTGCCATCAATATAATAAGGAAAGTTAATGAAAAATTTTAACCTAAAACTGAGTGTATATCTTTATTAGTATTAATAAAATAGTCCAAGGAATGAGTAAAGAATCCCATAATCCTTGATAAAGAAGAAACTCTATTTCTTAATCGTTTATAATTGACTGATTAAAAACGTAGTCATGAAATCATCGGGATGAAGTTACCGATAACACTAAGTGTATTAATAAAGTTATCTCCACCTAATCGAAGAATTAACCAGAATGATGATAGTATTGCGCACGCCGCCCAGGTTTTAATGTTTGTACACCATAAATAAAAGTAATGATACACCGCCGGACGGTCAGACCACTTGGACGTCTTCATTAGTACGGGTTCGATCCTTTATCGTAAACGTTTCGATTAAAACGGTGCTCATTAAAATTAACTGGTCGTTAATTGATAAAAAAGCAATAAGTTGTGGAGACGCGGTACGATTCGAATGTATTCATGGATCTTCCCTGTGGTGTCTTCACCGGTGGTAGGTCACTACCGCCACAAACAGTCTAGGTAGGTGCCAAATAGCACGTTTGGGAGTAATGACCACACAAGTCGCTCTTGGCACGAGAATTAGCGAACTTAGTAAAGTTTACAGCAGTTCTGATCTTTTCTAAGATTTGTTCCATCGTACAACAGGTAGATGTTAAAGCGGTAGGGGCATATAATTCGTCTTTCACTTTAAGTCTTCTATTCGATTTAGGATTCTTCCAAAGTTCTCAACACTGGTCAAAGTAGATTTGTCCGCTTCCAGCGGCTTCCCACAACTTTCACTAGTTTTCAGTTCATCTTACGAAGGGCCTTCCACCAACACGTTAGTAGTACGTGGCCGATTCTCAAAGACTTTACTATCCCAACAGCCATCAGTTCTACGACCATTGCCACACAAGTCCGGCAATTTTGTGTATTGTCGGTCATATTGGTACTTTTACGGGTCACCTCATTTTCGATCCGATCGCTCTGAGAAATTTTGATACATAAGCTTATAATTTATCAAAAATTACTACAGTAGAGTCGCCGATGTAGGACTGTCCAGTTGTTCGCCGATTTGTTTTGGCCCGTACTCCTCACGAGCGATCCTCTCGCTCAGCAAAATGAAAAAGTGGCGGCTCTCATAAATTACCAGCGGCCGGCGGAGCGCGCCGTGACGCGTAATTGCGCCGGAGTCACGAAACTAGCTCAGGGGTCATGCGGCAGGGTACCCTGCTAGTCCGGCAGGCAGCGACGTTACACCACATACACATTAACAAATCTGAAATAATTCAAACAATAACGTTTTTTTTAAGTCTAATACGAAAGATGAAAATCTCTTAAAAGTAAAATGTTTTTTTCCAAAGAATAAACAATTTCTTTTATTTATTCCACGAAGTTTTGATACGAGTAAGAGACGTTTTGGTTAAGATGATTCAGCACCACATTGTGCTCATCATCTTGAGACAGTCTTCAGGTACTACAAACCGCAACACAGAAATATTTGCTCACAGACTCAATGTGATACTTTATGAACAAATTCTAAGCAGTTTAGCATTTTCATGTTCATTGGAACATGGTTGAACTTGATTACTGTTTAGTGTTATAAAAACAAAAGTTTAGTTATAAACGATAATGATATATTCTATTTTAGATTTGGATATTTTTGAGACCTGATGGGATTGAGGATTATATAATATTGGTTACGAGCAGCCTGTCTCCCGGTCTATCAGCGTCCGCGCCTCCCGGACGGGCCGACATAGTGGCGTGCCCCGGCGTCGTTTGTCTGCACCGATTTATTGTGGCCGATCACCCGATACCGCCACCAGCGCTATCCGACGCCGTCGATCGCCACACCGCAGCCAGTTCCCGTAATTGGTACAAGAGAGATGAGATACTTTCACACCTCGTGAAACCGTACGCGATGAGATCGTGTGAAGCGCTGTGTTGTGTGTCTACTCCTGTAATGACGCACTCTTGCTATTGATATACTATCTTCTATAGCGACCGAAGACCAGTGGTGTTAACTTCGTTCTGTTGGGATGAAACAAGTATGAAACTTTTCATCTGGAAGCTCTATTATTACGCATTGTTGCAAGTGCTATGAATATTACTGTTGAATAATCGAAAATTGGTAATAGTAAGACAGGTCAGCGATATTTAAATTAGTTATCATAACTAAAATGTAAGATATTACTTAAAACTGTAGCAGAAATTCAGTTTGTAATAATTTCTAGAGATTGTCTGTTAGTAACGCAGTTTCAAAGGTTTGGTCGGAACTTGATCTTATTTTCTACTAACTATAAAAAAAACTTGTTCTAGTTTTGTAGCTTATGAACTCATTTACATTTTTGGTACTTTTGGGATGTGTTTTAAATTTTCAATTTGTTCAGCGGTGGGATGAGTGCGCGCGCCGTTAGCGCGAAAGCCCGCCTCAATCAAGATAAGGTACAAGCTAAGTGCGTTCAAAAACATGAGAGATTAGCCCGACGTCTCTCAAGTTACATTGTGGTCGCGGACCGTGGCGACATGGGCGGTTGGGTGAGGCGTGGTTTTGTGCCGGGCCCACCGCCATTGGCCGGTACCACCACCGTATCGCGATTACCTCATTTGTGCGCGCGCTTTTCAGTTCCACCGAAGCCTGCAGACTCTTAACCCGATATTCAACTTTCCACTACAGTTTTTTAGTTTACGGATTCCGTATCCGCGAACCATGAGTCCGATGAAGCTATTAAAATCAACAAGACCCAAAGCATAAACGAAATTAAAAAAAAAACCCTCCTACATTTACACAGATTTAACGCGCACAAAGCTCCGCGCGCAAATGTTACCTGCGTGTAAATTAATCACCATTATACGAAGACCTCTCGTCAAACAATGGCGGTGTAGGTAAATAAAACGTGATACGACCCGTACAGGATCAGCTGCAGGTGGTCCAGCTCTTGCTTGAAACGTTTATCATTTTAATTTTATTATTTCAACCTTTAATCCGTAACTGAGTCATTAAATCGATAGCGAACTAACGACGGATCAGAGACGACAATACACTGTTACCAACATTAAAATAAGTAACTTAATTTATTGTTAAATGAGTTAGTGAAAAATATCATTTGTATGTTTATATTATAGATAAAGTAGTAAACAAAATAATAAACAGTTTTTACGACAAATATTAGAAGTATTTAACTGACTGTTGATTATGAGAATCCTTGCTAATTTTATTTTGCACAGATTTATATTATTATTCTAGCAGCATCTATCAAAATGTTTTGTGCTTACACCCCCTTTACTTACTTTGTGTATAAATCTATGTGTAACAGAATCCTTAACTTGTAACAGAGTCTTGAAGTCTAAAACTAAATTTTTATACTTCAAGACTCAGCTCATTAATAACGGCCTGTAGACAATAAGAAAGCAGAAGGTGGTCTGTAATGTTTATGATGTCATGACATAAATTAAGTCCTCAAATGACAACGGGTGGTGTATAATAATAGAAAAGTCGGAGCGATAAATGCGATAAAATGTGTAAATTGAAGATTTATTAAGGTAATTAAATCTAATCAACACAAATCAGCTCAGACTTGAATATAAGACATTTAGGTACAGACGGCGATCGCCTAAACCAGACGACATTACAAGCGAGTCATCGTGTAATCTAGAAACTTCCTTCTAAACGCCGGCTCATTATTAACGGGGCGTTATCTTAATGAGGGTCTCACGTAAAAGCGATAATGCTAAATCGGCACAATATTCAGCTCGTGACGTGGAGGTTGAGGGCTGCCCGAGATACCGATGCATCGATATATCGGCTTAATTGCATCGATACATCGGGCCGCCCTATCGGTTCCGGTCGCAGTTTCACGCGGCACGACGCGACGCGTCGCCCTCATTACCCGACCGGTAATGTATCGATAAACCGCTGATTTGTACATCACTAGTGACTTATGTCATTCTCTGTTCCGTGTTTATTAATCGCGAATGTATTTGTGAATACTTTTTTGTGTTTTGTGTGAGTTTGTGAACACTTTTTTTGTGTTTTGTTTGTTTGTGAGTACTTTTGTATGATTTGTGTGTGTTTGTGAGTACTTTTGTGTGGTTTGTGTGTGTTTGTGAGTACTTTTGTGTGGTTTGTGTGTGTTTGTGAGTACTTTTGTGTGGTTTGTGTGTGTTTGTGAGTACTTTTGTGTGCGTTTACTGCTAATGCAGACGGCGATGGCGCTTGGGTAAGCTGTTTATTATTATAGAGAGAGGTTTTCAAAATATTTATTAATATACCCATCAGTGGGATTCGGCGCTTTCACATCTTGAGATTCGGATAGTATACACTACTTTGGTCAATTGCGAGTTGGCATATGCTATATGTCTACGCTTTAATTTCAGATGTTTTCTTTTACTGAAAGCTCAAGATCAGTGAAAATCGTACTCGTGTCGTCTAGCGTCGTTGTTAGCGACGCTATTTATAAGTTTAATTGTATATTAGTTATAGTATATGTAAATTGTTTAAGGTTATAATTTGTTACATAAAAAAAATTATTGTAAGAAGGTAGATTTAAGAAATCAATGGCTGTGATGCTGTTATCAGTCCGATCACAGCTCGAGTTGAACAAACAATTTTGTCTTAAATTGCGCTTTATGAAACTTTTTCTTTTAGTGAATTTATTAAATCACGATTATTGCTTGATATCAGTACATATCATCTATCCATCAAGTAACTGTTCTGTTCATTTTGTCGCTTAAAAAACTAGACTAATATAAACGTAGTTAGCAATCATCAACTCGGTCGATTGTAATTCATATTTTGCGAGGCTGATGTGACAAATTGGTCTAGGCAGCTCCGTGTGATCCAGTCTAATCTAGCGCCAGGGCACGACCGTACCTGATTACGTACCGTTAATATGCTCTTCGGGTAAGCGATCATCTCGCCGGTGCATCAGCGCGGTGGCGGCCTCCGATTCATTCCGGTCACGTACTTAATTGTGGTACACCCCCCCTCCCGTCTCCCTCTTTACCCCCCTCCATCTCTGACCGCACTTTCTAAAACCTCTGAAAAGTTCCCGGGGGCCGACATGTTGAATTCGCACCACGTACACCAGCCGGCGTGTTTTGACATAATTCGACTTTTATGATGGTACAGTATGTGGAATGGAGATTTATCTACATCGGAGTTCACTAAAATTTCACGCGGTGTTAAGTTATATTGAGAGCGTTGATGTTGAAACTCGCCTAGAAATCTCTAATACTTCGAAGACTCTAATACGATATCTCGTAAAGATCTTACTATAGAAGTGATCCAATGAAGTAAGGTCTTAATACGTTATCAGTCGGAACACAATACTGTTATGGCTTACAAAAAAATCCAGGCATTTAGATTTAGAATCGAAGATCTAGTTACTACTGGTGGAAGGTGTCTTGCCGGAGACCGTCTGTATGGGTACCACCCCAGCTCCTATTTCAACCGCCAAATAGTAGTGTGCAAACATTATTGTGACCAGTTTGAAGGGCGCTGTAGCTATTGTAATTACTGGGGTAACGAGACTTAACACCTTATGTCTCAAGGCGACGAGCGCAATGTGGTGCAGTGTGTACCATCTTAACTAGCACCACGTTGTCATGTGCAAGCGTATCACTTACCATCTGAACGTCTTGCTCGTCTCGTCGCATAGATCTAGGCAAAGCGAATGCGCCATGGAGCCAGTTAAAATTTCTAACACAAAATAATAGTTTGTTACTTCATTTCAGTCTATTGAATAAAACGTTGGCGTTTGTAACATGAAAACCAGCTCCATTTTTCCTGAATTTGTTCCCTATTTAAAGCTTTTTATAAATGTGCTGGAAATATTATAACTTTAAAAACGTTGTTTTAGGTTATGTCATCACAGCAAAACATTACGTTTATAATATCAGATTATGTTTTTCTTATTTATGTTTTGTTTTGAATAATGGCGCCTGTGTTAATAGAACAATGATTTAATTAATTCGTACACTCGAATAGAGATCTCTTTGCGATTGTTTTAATCGATTTAAAGCTTTAAACGTAATGTTAAATAAATTGAATTTGAACATTGCAGTCGTGCCCTTATCAGGAGAGAAATATGGCGGGCAGACGCAATTCGTCCGTCGGCGATAGCGGACGTGAGCTTGAGCTCGGATGATCGTTAAATTATTAGCTCTATTAATAATGATTCTCCGCTAACTTTAATTGGTCAGTTGCAGTCACGACACGGACGGTTTAGGGATGTAACGAATACTAAAAATGCATTTATAACTTTTAATCTCAACTTACGTTTACATGAAAAAACTCTTCAGGTTTCTTGGTTGTAATTATAAAAAAATAACTGATGTCTACAAATTATTACTGCGTTAAAAATTTTTTGAGACTTCTTCTTCTAAGTGGTATTTCTTCATGACTGAGGGTCGTGGTCATTATGTGTGATGAAACACACGACGACTTACTTGTCAGTTATAATGGAGTGGTTTGCCATTGGCTTCTCCATTTCGCATACTAGTGCGAGCACGGATGATCACGTCATAGATATGTAGGTTTACTCGCGATGTTTTCCTTCACCGTCAAAGCACGTGATATTAGTTAGTGTTATACTAACTGCACATAAATTGAAAAATTCATTAGTGCAGGCCGGATTCGTACCTGGTACCTCCGGAGTGGAAGTCGGGCGTTCAAACCTCTAGGTTAGCACGGCTCCTATAATAGTTTAATTAGAATTTTTATTCGCAATATATTCTTTTTTTATACTATGCGACGAGACGAGCAAGACGTTCACCTGATGGTAAGTGATACGCTTGGTAATAACGCGGCGCTATTTAAGATGGTATATACACCACATTGCGCTCGTCGCCTTGAGACATGTGTCAAGTCTTGTTACCCCAGTAGTTACACTAGCTACAGCGCCCTTCAAATCGGAACACAGTAATGGTTGCACATTACTATTTGGCGGTTGAAATAGGAGCTGCGGTGGTACCTAGACAGTCTCAGGCAAGAGAGACCTACCAGCAGTCAAAATGCTGTACATTTTGATAGTACCCTGTAGGTACTATAAAAATTGCCATGCAGACGGTCTCCGGCAAGAGAGGTACCACCAGTAGAACCACCGTTCGTTCGAATCGTGCGCATTCGTTACATACCTAAGTTCGCGGTGCAGCCGCGGAGATGGATGTGTTTCCTCATTGCGGCGCGGCGCGGCGCTGCGGACCGCCCGGGGCTCCCCTCACTGTGCGCACGGCTTTATTGATCGACGCCCTCCTATAATTGAGTACGTACGTACCGCTTAGACGCGGCGTTCGTTAGTGCCCGCTCGGTTTGGTGCTGCTCGTGACCGTTTCATTGGCTCTGCCGCTCCATCACCACGCCGGAAACCAATACAATCGATGCGGTTACAAATTATGTTAATAATTAAAAACGTTGTGTGAAGCTCGCACAAAAACCTCCGGTTCTCATATGTTGCATCTCATTGCTGATTTTTTTTCTCGTTCCTATGTAAAGGTTGTGTTTGGTTTTGCTTTTTTATTTCTTTCTTTTTCAATAATTTTTTCTAATTCTTTTCGCTAACTTGTACAATTTAACTTTCCTCTAATATACCTCGCGTTCTTCTTCTCTTACAATGTTTTCTTTCTACATTTTTCTTTTTTCTCCTTTCATGCATCGCCTCTCAGACGGTAACCGCCTCATATTCTTGTTTACATTTTTCTTATCTTTTATCTTTACATTTCTTTTCTTATATTTAATACATTTTCCATTTCCACTTTTTTTTTTACTAGCAACTATAACCATTTCTTTTTCTTTTTTCTTTCTTTAACTTCAATGCTGTTACTCTGCTAGGTGAGAGGGTAGCAACTAGATAGGCGGTTACGAAAAACCCTTACAACTTGCGGCCCTGGTATCTAACCAGGGATGATTGTCACAAGGCAGTTGTCAATAGAATCGTAGTTTATGATTATTAGTTCGTGATGTTAGCAAAATAGGAAATAACGGCTCATTTAATGTGATTGGAGGCAAACGTGTGATTAATATATGAGAAGTCTTTAGAAGTATACCTGCTGAATGTGGGATTTGTACCCACTAATACATTCTTAGTTGTAATACTCGGTAACATGTTAAAGCATAAGGGTCGCTAGGATCTTATAAGGAACGCACCGGTGCCCTCATGCACTTAAGAACGTCCTACTGAGTGCTGTAACCCTCCTTAGCACCCTCGTTATGACAAAGACAAGATAACCTCATCATTAGAAAGTTACCACCAAATAGTTTTCTACAAATCACTGATGATACAGATTATCATGACAAGCTTGATGCATTAATGTGTTTTACTGGTGGTAGGTCTCTGTTGCCGGTGACCGTCTACGTACTACCGCAGTGACTAGTTCAACCGACAAGCAGTAAGTAAACATTACTGTGTTCCGGTTAGAAGAGCGCTGTAATCTAGTAAAGTTACCGGAGTAACGAGACAAAACGCTATTTCTCAAATCGACGAGCGCAATGCGGTGCAGTATATACCATCTCAACTAGCGGCAATTTGTTATGGGCGGATGTGTCACTTACCATCAGGTGAACGTCTAGCTTGTGTTGTCGCTTCGTAAAAAAACATTAAGATATTTATGAAACTTATTTGGTGTAGTAATACGCAGTTCGGTTCCATCTTTAGATACATCAGCACCACCAGCGGGTACCACGGGTCGCGGGTCACCTTATGATTGTCCATTGTATCCGCTGAACAGGTAATTACGTGACCGTTGCCCGGGCCTTTGTAATTTGGCCTGGTGATCGGGCATCTGATAAGGATGCTAGAGTACAGACAGACAGACTAATATCGCTTTGTTGTTCATTGTTCGTAAGGCGATGTTTTCGTTCGGCGCGATAGCGATCGTTACGGATAAAGAGCGCTTGTGTTCGGATCGTGTTACTTGCTAAAGACATGGTCACTTTTTTTTTAAATGGAAATGGTTGTAGATGCTTGTTTGTAATTATGAAACAAAGGGAAGTGCGGGACGTTCACTTAGAAACCAGAGAGACGTTGAGAAGTTAACGCACCCCCATTCTACCTCTGAAGAAATTTGAGAAACTACATACAACTACTAATTGAAAAATCAGGATTTCCTCAACGTTTCCATGTCCTTGTTAATATTTTACAGTACAGGCAGCCATACTACAGAACTCCTTGCTTCATGATATTGCTGGTGGTAGGTCTCTGTTGCCGGTGACAGTCTAGGTACCACCGCAGCTTCTATTTCAGCCGCCAAACAGTATTATGCAAACATTACTGTGTTCCAGTTAGAAGAGTGCTGTAAGCTAGTGAAATTACTTGAGTAACGAGAGAACACGTTATGTCTCAAGGCGACGAGCGCATTGTGGTGCAGTGTGTACTATCTTAACTAGCTTGTTATGTGTAAGCGTATCACTTACCATCAAGTGAACGCATTGCTCATCTCGTCGCTTTGTCATATAATAAAATTTAGAGATCTGCAAACAAAAAAGTTATGTTAAAAATGTAATATTTTCATCTCACCTATCACTACTCCACAAGGCTAACTTGTAACTTAACTTTTAGTATATCAACGATTTAAAAAAAGTAGATGTGTCCTTTACTTGGGTCACGGTCTCTTCTTTTTTAAGTATTCTAAAGAAGCTACTGCTTCTTACTGTATATGAACAATTCTTAATACAGCTTTTCTTTTATATGCTTTTGCAATTTTTTTAACTAGAATGTTATTATTCTCGTAGCTCTTTTCATATATTAGAAAATAAGCTTTTAGAGGTCATTATACTTATAGTAAATCATTTCTGTTCTTAATTACCTCATTTTTATCCCAACAATAATTAGCACAGTTAAGAGGCTGCTCTCGAGTTTCAATCATCAGTCTTCCAAGTCTTAGCAGCTTGGAATATATTAAAAAATCAGCATCATCCACTTGTGGTCAAGACGTACGAACTAATGCGGTCAATGTAACAGTGTATCGACTATTCGAATCAATTGTGCAATATAAACAGGTACATTTCTCTGCGGCTGTCTGTCTGTACGCCGACGAGCGTTGTGTACCAAACGGCCGATTAAATCAGTAACAAGCTACAATACATTTAAAGTTATTGGTGAATTGATGATTGAACGAAAGTATAATCTTGAATTGTGCCAATTTTAAATGAACTCTCCTTAAACATATATAACTTGCGTGTACTGGTCAAAAATCTATAAATATCTATATTGCGAAGGAAGACATGATAGCCTAGTCACTACCGGGTTCGAATCCAGCATACACCAGTGAATTTTTCAATTTATGTGCAGTTAGTATAACACCAACTAATATCACGTGCTTTGAAGGTGAAGGAAAACGTCGTGAGGCATACTGCATATCTACGTCATAAGCATCCGTGCTCGCACTAGTATGTGAAATGGAAAGGCAATGGCAAACCACTCCATTATAACTGATAGGAAAGTCGGCGTGTTTAAATACACATGATGATCACGTCCCGAAGTCATGAGGAAATACGACTTAGAAGAAGAATATAGCAAATAAAGTGAAGTGGAAAATAAGTAAGCGGATCGTGATGGGACAGGCTGTGTTGGAATCCGAAAAAAGGAAAACTTTCTTGTCGGCCTTAGAAAAAGTAGACTCTTTTTTAAAGGTCGTGAAGTTATGTAAGAGAACGACTGCTAGTAATTAGGATGTATACACAGTTCCTTCTGAAAGTTGATAGACGACAGTGGTTTATAAAAACTACCTCATAGTTTGGACTTAGTCAATGCTTGAACCAGCTGTTTCTGGCACAGCTGTGCTGTTATTCTCTAGGGAAATGCGGTGATTGATCAGTTGTAACTGGAGGAAGGAGGAGGAATAGCTTCTGATGATGGAAAACATTGCGAGGAAACCGATGTGTTTCAAGAAGAGTAGCTTCAGGAGACTTGCGATATCCGCCAAAGGTATGATGAATTATGATCTTCATTATCTCTTGTTAGAGAATGTCCCAAGTTCTAGCTGTGGGAACTTGAAATAGGCTATTTATGACCATAAAAACAAAGTTCGTAACATTAATAAACAATGATCGGTGTAACTAAATATATAACCGCTTTCACAATTTCATTGTAACACATTTCACCAGCGGGTTGATTATTAAAGTCGACTTTTGGACCTTAAGTGTACGGGTGAGGTTGATTTATTACAGTTTTTATCGTCATATATCGACAGAGGGCCGTTAACGTGTCACAATTGAATATTTGATGTAATTTAGTGCATCGCGGTGACCTTACGATACCCTGCGGCTATTCTATAATGTTTAATTGAAAATTATAGAAAGAAAAATAAAATTATTTTATACAATATACTAAATAAGTTTAAGAAACAAAAAAACCACTGATAACTTTCAGGCTTTCTTCTTTACATTCTAATAAGACCACATACTAAAAAAGTAAGAGAAATATGATGTTTAATGAGGAAATAAATGTATTACTTTGGATATTATAAATAGATAGTGGAAATATTTCATTGTTTTTTAGTCTCTATGTCGCAACGGAAAGTTCTAGACAATTATATAGAAGAAAAAGGTATTTGCTATTACTTCAAAAAACGTTATAGAGCAATTTTTCTTGAACTTGGAGATGGGATGGAAAGCGACAATATAACAAAACATGAAAAACCTTCTTCATGTTCCAACTTCTGGGATTTGCTTTTCTTACAAGGAGAGAAAGAGAAAGAAAGAGGGAGAGTCATAGCTGGTTATTTACCACAGCTTATGTATGTAAGCGTTACTGTGCTCCAGTTTGAAAGCCAAGAGTGTTCTATGGTAAGGGGAGTTACAAACTCAGGGTGATGAATCATCCCAAATCGCACTTTTCATCACCTGTTCTATAAGTTATCACCAGGTGAACGATGAATATCAATCAAAAGATATGTTCATAGTAAAAGGTAAACAGATAAATTTCTATATGAACGTGTGTAGGTGTGGCGGCGAACAGTTATGTTAATACGCCGGCGGCTCAGCGCTTGTCGGCGATCAATTAAACGATACTCTCTTGTAATTAAGCGGGTTGCAGGTTCGTACTCGGAGACCATACTGCACCCGGCTTGCGGATTCTTACATTTATACACCTATTTCTTACCCAAATAAATTAACAGCCTTTTTATCACAAGAAAGTCATTTGGTACCTAATAATTTCAAAGAGATATCTTTCATTTGCCAACCTACACTTGGTCATTGGATGAAAAGCTTGACTGTGTCCTTGTTAAAGAAAGCCTCGAGTCTCAGTAGTGGGACAATTAAGTGGGCTGTCTATTATTATTCGTTGTCTAGTTCTCTTATTATCATAATTCTCTTTCTCAGTCGTTCATTCTTGACAGTGGTCGCGGTCAAATTTGCTTGACTCTGTTATGGTATATAGTGGCATTGTTTTCCCATGGCTTTCAGCCTCAACCATTTTAGAGCCTATTTGGACCTTAAAATCGTTATTGCCCTGCTGACCTGTAAAACTAGGTGAGTGCTTACACTGTCAGTTACTGTGTCATCATAGCATGCTTCCTTTACTCCCATCGTTAAAGTATACTTCTTCAAATTTTTGTTTGTTGGTATTTTGATTACTCTTTAAATTTTGTAATAATTTCTTGTTGGTATATGAAGTTACTATTTTAGTTAAGTTGATATCATTTATAAAGTTGTGAATTCTGTGTGTTCAAAAATCAATCCCACCAACTCCAGTGATAAAAAATCAACTTTAATAACAGAGTTAAGATCGTGAGTTGACCAGATCCGCTTTCGAGGAGTTCTCATGGTGCGCCTATTGATTGGCTACCGGGTTAATGAAGTGCCCTCTGGTATCAGATAGAGAGAGGGCTTCGATTGTTTTATAGCTGTACCATTCGTTATATTGTTTAATTGCAATTGGACAGAGCGACGCCCATGTCGCTACAATTTGGGATTTTCACGTTGAAAGAAATAATCTTTAAGAAATCGCCATATTTCAAGACGTAGTTGATGAGATTTTCGTCGAACTCCTTATGTCAGAAAATCTTTGATCTTAGGAATGTGAACTGCTACCGCCTCAGAGATGTGTAGTTATTATTATAAATTGAGAAACAGTGGTGGCGGTGCTTAGCCGGTTACTATCTGGAACAAGGTATTAAAGGAATTGAAGACCTGTGATACAAGTTATAGTAATGATTCATAAGTTAGTATACTTATTTATAACCTTAGTCGTAAAATAAGCCGTAAGTTAAGTGGGCGTATTTATATATCAGTGTTTTTGTTGAAACATTCGGCCGAATATATAATTATATCGATTATAATTTTTCTTAGCGATTGTTTGAAAAAAATCGATTCGACTTCTGTTAACCTATTGGCTCTGTTCATCTGGAGATGTTAGACAAGTACCATTAACTCAGTGTAAACATTTTATGTTTGGCTACTATTTTAATAAATTTCTCGTCAATATTAAACGGGACTGGTTTGTAACGCTTAGAAACTTGAACAACATCAAGTTACTTTTAATCGCATTGAAACTTTAGAGAAATTTTGACAAGTCGTCGATGATGATGGATTCAGCAGCACCATGTAATCGGCATAACTTATATTATTAACGCAAACTTCATCCCACACCCGCAATATTGCTTCGAGATATTCAATTATTATTTTTCGAGTTCACATCGATTATATATAGATTGTACTTAATAAATATATAATAATAGCATGAAAGGTTATAAAGTGCGCCATACATCACCGGATTACATAAACTACATACATTAATCAATCAATAAAGATTCTGATAAAGCCTCTCATTCAATGATAATGTGATATATTTTTTAAATATAAAATATTAAGTGAGGAGGTGTTGCTAACGACATAATTTATATCCGACAACGGTCAGCCCCTCAGCAGCCGCAGGCGCATAAATAACAAGTGGACAGTTTCCGAATTCTCATAATTTCTAACAAACAATTAGTTATCTGTCCGCTTGTTTGTTTGTCCGCCTGTTTCAACGTAAAAGATGGGCTCGTTGTATACGATAACGCAACCGTATATCACGGTATTTGTCGCCGCCACTTATCGACGTTTTATGTGAGATTTGTTATAACTCGCCCATAAAGCCGCCCATTCATGCCAATCTTACTATCGGCGTGAATGTATCTGAATTAATTTACTACAGTGGTATTTAGCTTAAGATCTATATTTATTCATCACAGATAATACAGTAGTATTTAAACACAGTTGATACAATATAAGTCCTGTGAAGCTGGAATTTAAGGAGCTGAAAGTAGTCATAACAATAGTAATGAATTAAATACATTAACTATAAAGAAACGGAAATTTAAGTAAACGTAAACCTACCTGGTGGTAGGTCTCTGTTGCCGGAGATCGTCTGGGTGGGTACCACCGCAGCTCCTATTTCAACCGCCAAATAGTAGTGTGCAAACATTACTGTGTTCCGGTTTCAAGGGCGCTGTAGCTAGTGTAATTACTGGGGTAACGAGACTTAACACCTTATGTCTCTAGGCGACGAGCGCAATGTGCTGCAGTGTGTACCATCTTAACTAGCACCGCGTTGTCATGGGCAAGCGTATCACTTACCATCAGGTGAACGTCTTGCTCGTCTCGTCGCATAGTAGTATAAAAAAAAAAAGTTTCGTAAATATAACTAATGAAACATTCGAATTAAATATACATCACAGAACTCCCTTGTTCGGTTCTGTAATTACGGTGTTGGTTAATTGTCGATAGAAGCAAAACAGAGCTGACTAACCGGTGATGGTAATTTAATTTGTACAAAACGATTTATGTTACCATAACGTTATGTATGAACCATTGTATGGGCAGCTATAAAGGCGGTATAAGCTGACGGCATGCGCACGCGCATCCCAATCAACACCAGAAACTTTACAAACAGGCGTTGTAGGTTTGTCTCGGCCGGTGCACGCGCGGTGGGTGTCGTAACCCTGCGTCCACGGTATCTATTCGCATTTATATTGGTCCGTCCAGATAAAGCGTGAACTCCGCTGTTACTTTCGAAATATTTTAATTGTCAAATTTATTAGTCTTCCTCGCCGTATAAATCTTAGCTCACACGTTTATCATTATCCGATTAAATGTTGAATTTATTTTTCTAACTGGAATTTATCTATTCGATACATATGAAACTGTATTATGCAATACAATTGTTTATAAATCATGATCTTCTTTATCTGTTTCTATTTCACATGGAAAAAGTAGGTCTCTCGTTTTTCAGGAAGGCAAAGGAACAGTGCATATGTTGGAATATGAAACTCATTCCTAAAAGAAGACCAGAGTCCTTAAATGTACAAACCAGAGTTTGATTATAGACAAAGTGATTAGAATATTCTGTGCAAACATCTAAGTAGATCCTTATGGATCATATAAGTTAGTTTGTTCGGATTATGTTAAAAGAAAATCTAAAATACCATTACATCTTTCTTTAGCTGAAGATCTTCGTCGTGGGTGTGGTTCTAAGAAGTCAATTAGTGAATATTTGAGATGTACCTGTTGACGCAGTGGAAGCACTCCGAACGTTTCGTTGTGCGCTCGCTGCCACTTCATGTGGTTGCCGAGTCATCGGTCTTTGATTAAAATGTTACTTACTGAACAAGGTTTGACGGTTTACCGTTGGAGTAATGGTTATGCTTAAATCTATTCAAAAATATCCATTTACAGACCTCACTATTCAGGCATGAATGTTTGAATAGTCATTGCGAGAATTCTTATTGATAAGGACATTTAGTTTTGGTTTAAATGACCAGAGATATCTATTTTTCTTAAAAATCCCGAGTTTATGAGCAAATAAATTAAACGCTTTTTTCTTATGGTTTTAATGAAGAGACCTACGTAGGGATGTCTTTTGGAAAGAGGTTTGTTGAAGTCAGTGTCATGTAGAGATTATCACTTACAAAAAGCCCTTCGGTGATCGTCCACATCTTTCGAAGAAATCAAAATATTTCCGTTTGAATCATAACAGCATAATTTCTGACTCTATGCTTATACGTCCTGTCTCCTGCACCCTCACTGGTACTACCACGAGGACTCTCCAATCATCGTTCTCCTCAGAATATAAGAACTATGGTGACTGTTCTTCTCAAATCAATTCATCCATTTGTTTTTGTTCTTGTTGCCTTATCTAAATATAATATCATCATTATCTGTGCCAGTGTATTGAGAGCACTACTAAACTAGTTTTCTTTGACAGAATTCTACAAATTTCTGTTGTTCAATTTGTTGGGTTAAATGTTTTTTTGTTGTAAAGGCGATTAAAGCATTTGAAAATAATAGAACAAATAGAAAATAGCAACAAATAAAATGGATAATAATAAACACAGTGGAAGAAATAGGTAAACCGAATGTTGATTTAAATCTAACAGTGTGGATAGGGAAGTGGTGAACCCATCGCGATGTAAATGCAATGTATTGGCGAATCTCAGGATACCTCCTTGCAGCGGTATCATTTCGAGACCAGCCTCCCGCTGTCCAGACTAAAATAACGCATAGATCGATGATACCGCAACTTGTGCGCAGAATCCTATGAATTCTTTTTAACTTATGGTTTTGGCTTTAAAATAATAAGCTTTACTGTTTTACTACACATTTGGATATTCTTATAATCACAGTTCTATCAAGAGCTCTTTCATCACTTCATCATATTAGTTTGTCACTATCAAAAATACTATTTTAAATAAATGATAGAGACTTTAGAATGTTTAAATAGAAAATGTAGAATGGTTGTATTGGTGTAAACAACGGTAAGTAAATATGCTAGTTTAAAGTGATTCGATAAAACTTCTGAAGTTGCAATAACTCTGAGCGGTGTACGGCGGCATGCGCATGAGTTGCTCCGCGAGCTGGTCCGATGTACGGGCCCCCATTACATGATCCGCGGAGCGACCGCTTCTAAGGTCCCACCTTCAGTGATACAAAATATAATCTATTGCACAATTATAATAAACAAAATCTACTTTGAAAGTAAGAAAAGAGGAAACAGGAAATACCATGTTTAATGTCTCTATGTCCAAGTGCTTTGTTAATTAAGATTATGAAGTTTGATTGTGATTGTGGTTTTCCGAATCCGGTTAGCTACCGCCTTCATAATTTAATCCTGTCACAACAAAAGCATTGCATTCTTCTTCTAAGTCGTATTTCCTCATGACTGAGGGTCGTGGTCATCATGGGTAATAAAACACACGACGACTTTCTTTAGCAGTTATAATGGAGTGGTGTTGCCATTGCCTTCTCCATTTCACATACTAGTCCGACCACAGACGGTCATGACTTAGATATGTAGGTTTCCTCACGATTTTTTCCTTCACCGTCAAAGCACGTGATATTAGTTGGTGTTATACTAACTGCACATAAATTGAAACATTCATTGCTGCAGGCCGGATTCGAACCCGGTACCTCCGGAGTGTGAGGCGGGCGTTTAAACCACTAGGCTATCACGGCTCTTTGATATATTAGCATTGCATTAGGTAATGTTAATAATTTGTTATGTGCAAGTGTACTCACCATCAGGTGAACGTCTCGCTCGTCTCGTCGCTTAGTTGAATAAAGTAAATTCGTTTAGTATGTAGTGTGGCGAGGGTCTTTGTACAGTCCGTGACGCGGTGCAGTCGTGACGGCGCTGAACGATGCTGCTTCGCCCCGATCTGTCTGCGTGTTTGTGTGATTGTAGCTGTGCGCGATAACCCCCCGTCCGTACCTTTATCTGCCCGTAATATGTTGCTCCTCGGCGCAGGGAACCTTAGAGCAGCAGCGGGTGTCGGTTGCCAACGGATTTATTTCGTACTTCACCAACGTTTCCATCTGTGAATAGTGAAATAGTATTGAGAAATAAAAACGTTTCGCCCGTCTGAAAGAGAGAGAAAACCTAATAGATTTTATATACATAACATTAAAATATAATCAGGATCTTCTTTGAGATAATCATCATTTTAGTATAACATACTTAATAGACTCTGGACAAAGGTTTCGACTATAGATCCTCACACCGATCGATCAGTTTCTGGCATAATAATATATAAAAGTCTTCTTGCATTTTTTGTCAACAAACCGGAAGTTCTCAATACTTTCTTTATCTCAATAGTTTATTTTCTTATATATAAATAAATATATGTCTTTAAACATATTTGCAACATTTCTTCGATTGGGAAACGGTGAATAATTAACATCGGACCTGTTAACTTCTATATAATGATTTCTTATATTAACTTCTTTTACAACATTATATTTTGTTAGTTATTATCTAATGTTAGTCTTTTATAAAAAGTATTTACAAGTAGAAATCATCCAATACGACAGCGGCGTTCGTAGCAAACCTTTCTTTATTGTTACTTGACTCTTTCTGACGTTACCAGTTTATGATATCGTGTAGTAATCATTCGGAAACGTCATCCAGTTACTCGTAAGTACGTCGAAGTAAATCCATCTGAGTAGATCGAATCTGATAACGTTCTAGACGTATGTGTACACTGCAGCTGTCGTTTTACCCGTTTCACTTGCAGTCCATCACGGAACCGAGGGTTTATTTTGTAGCGTTGTTTTATACAAATTGCATCGCTGAACGGATTTAACTTATCATTGTTCTAAGCTAGTTTATAAACCTATACTAAATATTAGCATTTAGAGATTATAGATTATTAAACTACTGTATATGTTTCTGTTTATAGATCTATCTAAATATATGTATATAAATCATTATCATTTCATTCTGTTGTTTTAGTATACTCCCCAATTTAGTCTGGCGGATTAACGAAGGCAGTATGCTAGGGTCAAAAGCAAATCTGTGGTAATGGTGCTCATTTCCTGGAATAACATCTTATATATACTTCTATAGATTCTAAAATCTATTATTTTTTGTTATTTATAAATTTTGTGAAACATTTTTGAGATTTAATTGACAACAGGAACATGCTCTGATGATATCTGAGATGTTTAATGTAATTGTTGTTTGGTTCATTTAAATTTTTTATGATTTATCTATCGTAGTTTTAAATTATAAATATCTGAGGAACAAACATCGAAACTTTTTCGGTCTTTTAATTTTCGTTTATATACCACGAGTTTAATTTAAATCGGACGTTTTGATGGAGGAAGGCGCGAGTCGAAGGTTCACCGAAATCAAAAGACAGACAATTTTTCAACTTTTCATCGGAGATTGCATGTCCACAGTTTATTTTTTATTCTAACATTGATTGCGTGCGATTGACAGCAACAAATTAAAGGGCCACCTGTAAATTTTAATCTGTGACCTCTGCCACCGCGCGGCGCTGCTTATTAGCGGCGTGGCTCCTTGCGAGCCTCGCGTGGACTCGTTTCTTGAAGATTAATCTTCGGAGATTACTGCTTTTACTTGTGTCGTACAGGTTATAATCCTATGAAAGAAATGCTCTTTAGTGATGCACTTCGGACAGATATTAATATAAACATAACAAATAAATCTTTAAGTGATATATGTTTACTTAAAAATCGGCAACGTTACTACTTCTTTGGTGTTGCGGCTGTCTTTAGACGACGGTGAACACTCTTTATCGCGTGAGCCGCTTACTTATCTGCTTAACTTGTAAACAAAGCAATATTCAATCAATGGTATAAATGTGAAGTTTAGAAAACTTCCTTCCATGATGAACTGGTTGTGCCCTCTCTTTGTCACGTGGACGTCTCTAGTTTAATTCCACCATATTTTGGAGTTTCGTGGCTGAGACGGTTTTTTAAAATCCGTCTATCTGTCTTTCAAGTTCATATTGTAAATCTGCTGGCTATCAATATTTGAGAGTATTCTAGACGTATGCTTCACCATCTGCAGCCTCATTACAACATGTGAAACTGTTATCAAGTAATAAATTAAAAATTGCTTTTATAACGGTAGCGGCGGCCATTTTAATTTCTAGAGGTTTCACATCACTAATCCGGAAAGTTAAGCAGATCATAAATATTCGGCGCATTCATTAGAGGTAGAGGTATGTTCGTGACTATTTGTCAGAAGACAATCGCGAGATAAGAGGCGGAGGCGCGCACCGCATACTGATCAGCCAGCGCTGCAGCTGAGGTGACCGTCATATACCAGGACTCTACTTAACTAAACTTCTAACTTAACTATACAATTTTACTAATTTAAAAAGCTTTTTGCAGGTACTTGTTGACACGATCACAGTCGTAAAATAATTTAATCGTTAAAAATAGTTAAATATCAGCGCAGATATGTTTTAAAATCATCTCTTTGTTGAAATTTCATTAAACATGATTTTAAATTCAATTTGGATATGACACATGTTTTTGTAAATCTTGCGCGGGTATTAATAGAAACGCGCCGGCGCTTTAACAGTCGCGCTCCAACCGCTGAACCGTACGGACGTGTTAAGAGGTTTGTTACTATGGCGGACAAATGGAAGATTCTGCAATTCTATGATTTATTGAACAATGCGCAATCCCAAAAACTATATTAGTAGTGACATTAACGCTGATATCATGATTTTACAAATACTTCTGGAGTCATACTCTTATATATCAGATTTGCTTGATGTATATGAATAATGATTTTGTTCAAAGCGTGTTACTGAACTTCGTGGTCTGTGGATCAACTTCACAATACAACCTTCGAGGTGCTGCTGACTCCCAGCAGTACATCATATGATCGCCGAGAGGCACAGATTAATTTGAAACGATTTTTCTAAAGTTTAAAATCCGCTGCTGTGGACTTAACAGGAATACATCCTTTTTAGATATTAACTATTAATAAACAATTATGTTGCTTTTTACAAACTAACAAACCAAAATAAATATATTCCCTAAAAACACAGAGATATATGTAGTAATTTTTGAGAGGGACTGTCCGAGTATTCTAAAAGGCCTGCAGACCCTGGATGCAGCTGCGTGTCTCTGGGAACGGGCGATCTCTTTTTGTTAGAACTTGTTATGACTTCCTCGCAAATATAGTTATGAGAGGGACGTCCGCTTCGATGCTTTTGTCCCGATGCCTTCGCGTATACCGATGAGCCCGTCAAAATTATATCACTCATTGTTACGCTTCGTTGTTGATAAAATTACAAAAAAGAAATTGCAGAATTGTAATATAATATCTAAGTTATGATTTTTAAAAAGGCAACCCTTACTTTTTTCGTTTGATCATATGTAACATTAAGTTAGAAGATGGTGAAGCGTGGTCCACAAAATATGCTGACTTCATATTTAGGTCGGGAATTGTAATGTTAACTAAAAATTATATTTTATATGCAATCCTTTATTAATACGTAGGTAAATAACAGCATCATTTGTATCGCAAAGTAGTATTGTGCAAGCATTACTGTGTTGTAGTTTTGTGGAGTAAAGCAACTTATTTAATGTCTTGCATTATTTGTAGTTTGTACTAGTATTATCGGTTCATTGTTTAAAGTCAATGTTGCTTACGACTCGTTGATGAGTAGTTTCATAGCTCCAAAAGCACTAAACGATACTTTGAATATATATTAATAAGTATAAAATTAAGCTATCCCTCTTTTTAATTGGTTAGTTTAATAATTCTCCTTTTATCTACTTTGAAGTAAGTTATTTCTAAGATAAAAGAACTATTGACATTGGATCAATTTAAAAATATTTAGGATTCATAAAGCATTTTAATATCAGACAAAATTACAAGATAACATAATATATATTTACTACGATTAGAGACTGGAGCTTCCTGTTCTGTGCGACTCGCAACAGCTAGTGGGGGCTTCTACCAAAACTACTATAAATATGTTAAACAACATTTGTAACAGCTTTCATACAAGAGTTCGCAATGAATTCAGTTCGTACCGGGACATGTCTCGCCTCAATTGAACATTACAAGGCAAAGCACCGTTCGCGACAGGACGGAACAGCCCCGGACGTCTGTTGCGATATCGCCGAACGCCTGTCTCACTTATTTATATCCTGTTGTTATACGACAGCGAGGCTGTATAAATAAATAAAGTAAACAGACTACTTAACGTGTCCACTACTGGGGCTTGGGGCCTTTGTCACGAGGAAGGCCAAGGCCTTTGATAGGACTCTGTTGACGGATATTTCACAAGATGTTAAGTTATAATGAGACTGAAGATTGTTATGAATACCTTGATGGTCGGAATACGGTATTACTGTTATGGTCACAAATTTATAATGCGAAGTTTCTGGACATTCAGGTGGATTTGACATTATCTACCACCATACAAGAAATGGCCTTAGAATCGAACCCGGAAATTCCAAGTAAATCAAAATCAATCTTTATTTAAATCACAAAAACTATTTTGAGAAAAATAGTTACAAGTTATTTCTAAGCATACTCTTTCAGTAGACTACAGTTTAAATAGTTACAAAAATAAGTAGATCCTTGTTAAGTTGGTATAATTAAGACGTGCTACATATTTATTGGGTAACTTAGTTACTTAGGAGGTCACTCGATTGTCACGTTCTAGAAAATTACGGGTCATTATAATTTTACTGCCATTTTAATTCCGTGATCATAGTTAGCAGTATTGCTACATACAGTTAGCCCGGTAATATACTAGAGCTAATAGTTATATAAAATTAACTGCAGTTTAAAGATTTTCATGAGCTAAATATAAATGTTTAATGTTATGAAAGAATTTCAGTTATAATAAATACAAGTATAAATACAGCTATAGAAGTTTAGTACATATTTTTTGAAATGAAACTTCTTTAAGAACAGTGTGTATTCGATTGTATGAAACGAAAAAGTGTAACGGACACGAGGCAAATATAAATGTGTTTATAGGGTCCAGGCTGGGAGAGAATAAGATAAAACGAATTTCTATATAAATTCCTTATCCTTTGCCTCTTTTGCGGTAAAGTTTTTAACGTGCCCACTACTCTATCGTCTCGGCTTTGCATACCATGGAAACTAGTCTCCATGGTGTATACTACATTATAAATATACTAACAAATATATGAAGAAGAGAGAACTAGAAAGAGAGTAAGGCAGAAATAAAGTACATTATTTTACTCTTGTCTCTTTTTGTTATTTCTTATTTAAATAATCAAAATATTATCGATTAATCGCTTTAATTTTTCATTACTACCTCCATTATATTTATCTCATTCTTTTACAAAACCATAACACAAAGTTTCATTTCTACCGTAAGTGAACTAAATTTAACATTATTTTCTTTGTATAACCAACACGGTTGTCGGCGTAATAGCACTGTATATAATATTAAAATGATTTGTAAAAATGTTTGGATAACTAAGTAACTAATTATATATACTCATAATAACTAAAGTCAATGATTTCTTGATTATTATTAAAGTTTACGTTTAAAAGTAATATTTTTCTTGTCATTAAACGGCAACATATAACACGCTTACGAAGATTATAAAATTACTTCGAAAAAAAATAATAATACCGCTCTTGTCGGTGGGTAGCCTTAACTGAAATGAAATTTAGCTTTGGCCCAAAAACTTTAATTATAATGTGAAAAGCAAGCGCTGACTAATCATAGAATATAAAATTTTTACCAGGGCTGTCAGGCGTTCTAAGTTTAAGTTGGGTTTTAAAAAAAATATTAAGCTTTTAATGTACGTTTTATGTAAAGATAGATTACTCAATAAAAGTATTGAGTAATCTGAATTTTGTGTGAAATAAAAAAAAGCGTAAACAGGCTGAGACAAGCATTTGAAGGCGAAGATAGATATTCCACGAAAATAATGAAAGAAAAAAAAATACATTGCGAATTTCAATAATATAAATTTCATGTTATGTAGTAATATTTTAACTGCTTTGTTTAAACTATTCAAACTTTTTAACTAATGATCCAATAGTTAAATGATTTATCATATAGGTATATCCTAAAACCAATCTACAGGTTCGTTTTAGATAAAACTTTAAAAGGTTAACCTTTTGTTATTAATATTTTTTGGTTATTTTGATCGGAAGCTTCTAACATTGATGAAAGCCCTGAGAAACGCCAATTAAACAGCGTATCATGAGAGCCATAAAGAAATTAATATGGATATTGCAAAATTTACTCATTGTGAGATTCTTTATTGACGTAACGAGTTTTAAAATGGAACTGACCAGAGATTATGGTTCAAAGAACTCCACTTGAACAATTGAGAGAAATTAACTGTAAGACGTTATAAGTAACGATTGCAGGCACTCATCAGGCTTGGAGCATGAGTTGTCATGCACCAAACTTTCTCATAGCAAAGGACTTATAATGATGGTAATTATGTCAATGTTTTTGAAGGAGTTTGGGACTTCATGGTCATTATACGTCTTAAAATAAATACTATTTAAACTAAACAACAGTTTAAGGTTGCATTCACGATTGTAAGGATTTCAATTTCACGGGAGCGTTGAGGTTGCTCCAATAAAGCAACAGTCAACAGGCAGATAGCCGCGTGAACAATGAATTGACAATTCACGCGTCCGACTGGTGATTGCGCGGACCGTTAGCGCGATTTACGGCCATCGATACGTCCAGAACTAACCGAGACCCAAATAGGGGCTGCACGGAGCCCGGTGACAGATGGAGGGACCTTCGAAAGTTAGCTTTCGTTACATTCGCAGCTGCTTACTAAGGAAGTAATTTGTGTACACTGTTCACGTTGAGTACAAAACCTCTGACTTTATAAAACTATTTTTGCTTTTCGTTGTTTTATTTATTTGAAACACAAAAATATCTCGCATTAGAAATTTTTGTCACACCGTCGCAGTTCTTGTAGCCCACATTCCCAGGCCCCGCATTTACCTAACGCGGCACGCCGTAGATCACTAGATCGGATAGATCCCGTAGATATGCGGGACGGCGGTGTCCGCTGCGGCGATAGCATCAGCTGCAGTCGGACAATGCTCGGTATTTGGAAGGGAAAACAGGGGTACCGCTGTTTTGACATTCGCGGCAGAGGCTCGTTTGTTTTGAGATCGATTTTATTGGTTAAATGTCAACCGGTTAGCGGATAACAGGGTTTAATGATCTTGAAACGGATGAGTCATTTCAATTGGTTTTTTTTCCCTTGTGCTATTCGTATTGTTTGGTAGAACCGACACTTTGTAATAAGCTATTAAACTTAACACGGAAATGTTAAGTGAAACAATTATCGCAGGCGTAATTACATAGGGAAAATTATAATGTAGTGCTTCTTTACACTTTTCATATAAATCGAATCATTAATTTAGTAAGTTAAAATTTTCATGCTTTTGAAATAAAACTTGAAGATATTGGAAAATTTAATCACATAGAAAGCGGCAGATGAATAAGTAGTAAATATATTAGAATTGAAAGAAGTAAAGAAATAACACTGCTTACATATCGTCTAAACTCTAAGCCAGAAGCTAAGCGAGAAACTGTGATGACGGCAAGAAAATAATATATCTAGATCAGATGTATAAGTTTTGAATGCTTTTGAAATGTAAATCCCGTATTCAAGTTTTCACAACAAAATTAATAACTTAATAAAGCTGCTTACTCGTTGACACGTAAGCGCCTTTCTATACTGGATAATGCTGATCTACAGTGCGCTGAATGGCACAGCGTGAGTTTAGTATTCAACGGATTCAAATGTGAAAGAGGTGGTAAGTGCATAAATCGCGGTTTGAATGCGCCCGCGCAACTTGATGTTAAAGAAGAGAGATGGCCGCTTCCTGCTATCATGTACCTATTAGTGATGTGGCCTATCTACTAGATTTATAGATATAAGTAAGTCCAATTATAAATCAGATACTTTTCATAGTTCAAAATTTGGAAAAGTAAAGAGAAAGTAAAATACTATTTTTAAGTTCTTTAAAATCCCAAAATTGTTGGGCGGTAGTAAGAATGTTAATCATCATCCATCAACCTCCACTTGGCCAGAATGATGAATTGCCTCTTGGCCTTGACTTTCTTCTTTTCAAGAGAAGGTTAGAACTCCAGAAGAAGGGATATACAGAGAATAGTTTATATAAGAATAATTGAGATATAAAATTAGTCATAGTACTTCAGTAAAGTTTCTAGATACTGCGTCTTTTATACCGAAAGAAAGTAAAGTTTGCAGATTGCTTAGTGCCAGAAGAATTCTTTAAGATAACTGTGTTTTATAAACGATTTACAGATAATAGAAGTAAAAGTTTTGCAGATTGCTCAGTGCCAGAAGAATTCTTTAAGAAAACTGTGTTTTGTAAACGATTTACAGATTATAGAATTAAAGTTCGTGTCTTTAAAATTTTCTGCATCATTCAACGACCTAGACTTTCTAGACTGACTAGTAGCAAACTTATAATGTAGAAATTGTTACTTAAGATCTGTGAGTACCTATAAGTTTTTTAAATGAATAAAATAAGCGTCTATTACTAGATCCGTTATTCAACAACACTATCGCGTATGATTCACGCATTTACATTAGAAACAAAATGGATGCTGTGTGAATAGTTACAATTTATATATTGGATATTATAGTTGAATTATGATTGTAACTGCGAGAATAGTCCCCGTTGATTAGTAAATATACGATTGACTAAACGATTGGTTATATATAGTTTCTATAAGTTTTAAACGCACGAATCAAAGAGTTAATTTCTCTATACTATTAGTACAATTTAGTTCTTTGAAATGTCTCTATAACATTACTGTATAATTCAGCTTTGTTCTTAATTACATAGCAAATCAATTTTTAAGGTATAATGAAAGTTTAATTTCATGTTATCCCATCGGTGGTCTTCGAACATTAATGTGGGTATTGTGATAAGTAATGAATGATGGTACAAAACCAACAGCTGGGTCAGTAGTGCAGTTGAGATTTGTCAGTCGTGGCGTGAGGTTGTTTTTCTGTCTACTAGATTCCAGTATGTATGTTTGTTTTAAATCACAAAAAAAATATGTCGGGAGACTCAATATATTTTTTATGTGATACTTGTAATAAATAATTAATGAAATCATATAGAATGACTGGTTTTCGATGTTCGTCAGTAATGTAGTTACAGCAGCTGATTACCTGTTACCATGTGGGGATTAAAAAAAATCATCTTTTACCCAGAATTGGCTTCTTTAGTAACTAAGCAAACGAACAAGAGACATCCGTTGCACAAAGCAAACTGCGCTACAGAGACAATAAGTGAAAAAAGGACGACAAGCATCCAAATTGACATTGTATCACTTACCGGATGAACATGCTCGTCTCGTTGAATGTTTTGTATTAAAAAATCTACAAACCATCCGTTAGCATTACAAAACGAGTATAATATTAACATATAAACGCGTATAAAACAGTTTTCGCTTCAGAATTGAAGTGTCGCGGTGTAAATGGATGCGCGGCCGGTGCAGGCGCGGCGTCCCGCTGCGTGCGCGCATCTCGCGGTACACGCAGATTTATGTTCAATGCGTTTTACATCGGTACGACTTTTTAATCGTTGGAAAGTCGCTTAAAAGCTCGACCTAAGCGAACTCCAAGCATTTGACTGGCAAGACAGGGTGCGACTGGCGATGCTATGCTTTCCTGTGTCTGAGGACTAGACTCATTTGGGACGCTGCGCCGGAGGACTAAGTACATTCGCATGTTTTTACTGCCTCTATGTTGCAGTGATAACGCGCTTACATTATCACATGTAGATAGTTCCTGCTTCGATTCCATGGCCACATATTGAATTTACTCAGTGGGTGCTTCGAATCCGCTGGATTAGCTCCATCATATTGTAAATCTGCTGCCATAACAACATTGCTGTACAACGGACATCTAAATATGTGAGCTTGAGTAGTCTGTGTGAGCAAGTTCATTGTCACTTAACACCATGTGAAATGGTGGTCAGAGCTTAGGTCCTTGATAGAAAAAGCGTCATACCCAGGATTTATGTTTTAGTTTATCAGTGTTAATATTATTTCAGAGCCATTTCTACGCTGTTTCTTTGAATAGAGTTAGCCTTTATTTTATCCTGGTTGGCCGTTGATACGATATCATATCGTATCCGTTAGGTACTAAAGGGATTACGGTGGCGGTCACTTTGTACCTGCGTCGTTTAGATAAAGGATTTCTCCATGCAAGACGCGACTATTACCGAACACTATATTTATGTTACAACAATCAATAATCGAATCAAACGGAACGATGAATTATTGCTTAATTAAATGTAAAGTGTAAATTGGTTATTAGATTGCAGAAATATCATCATCAAATATATCATCATCTTCCACCGCACTTCATATGGGGTCGCCACAGGTCTTTTTAAGGAATACAGTTTTATTTGAAAACCGTTATCTTTTACAGCTATTTATTATAATTCAATTAAACCATATTCTTTTCTTGAAAAAATCATTTCACTGTGTATCAAAAAAGGAAAGTTTCAGTAATTCATGCAGTCGAGGAGAACGTTCAGAGGTAAATCTTTGTAGACTCGTGCGCCGGAACTCGTGCGTTTGCGTTAGATACTAATTAAAGCGTGTTCGCAATTGTAATGGAGTTACGGCTCACGTTTCATTCCGCATGGTTTTCGCTGTAATTATTGAAATGAAGCCTACTTTTTAGTTCTAACACTAGCAGGAACCTTTATGATTATATAAACTTGCGTTATACTCACCTGAAGGTAAGCGACAACGTTGTGTTTAATTGTAAAACGTAAGTAAAAATAGTAAGTTAGAAGTCTGTACATATTTATGAGGCACAAGTTGAGACGTTTTTACGTACCACGATATTACTCCTATCATTTACCGATAATTGATATTGCTAGAAAAATAATTAAACTAGATACGCTCTTCAAACTGGAACACAGTAATATTTATGTACAGCTTTTTAGCAGGAACAAGAGTTGTGATTTTACCTAACTTAAAAACCTATTGTATAAAAAGGTTGATAACCAAACTTGACTCAATCGAATTCCTTCATCATAGCGTCACCATGACCAACGTATCCACGGGGACGTTTCTCGAGAAGCGTCCTCGTAAAAATTAAACTATTAACATCAATTAGGCAGCGTCGACGGCCGCGGCTCGCTGGTGACTGACCGATAGGTGAACCGGACTGTAGCCTTGCTGCCGCTACCCTGTAGCCTACTGTCGGGACATAGGGTACATTTTCAATTAGTTAAAACGTATTTAAAGTGGTATTCGTAGGCACGTAATCGTCGAATTAAATTGGGATAGAGGCGTTAAATAAGTAAATTCTCGGAGGCGGCCGCGCTCGTGTTTTTGTTGTAGTTGCGTAGTGATGTGAGGGAGTCTTTGAAGTCTGACCAGGACGAAGTTATCAACTGCGAAGTATGCAAATCTTTTATTCTGGATAAAGATCACATTCAAATCGCTTAGCTGACAATATGATGATGTGTAAGCATTTCAACATAATGTGGCTACATCTCGCTTCTTTTTAGTTTTGTTCTAATAGTATAAAAAAATAATGTGTACTAAGTGATACTTCAGTCTTTGTATTTTAAATTCTCATTCAGAATGATGCAGTGTCCTCGATGTTGAATTTTAATTAAGTTTCAAGTATAAGAGCTGAACAGCAGCAATTACGAACGGAGACCAAAGGTAGAGGAGTACTGCGGTATACTTCACGATGAGTGATCTGCCAATTTGCATCTGGCCAAAGTGGGTAAATGACCTTCACTACTTGTGAGAGTATGCCTGTAGTTCCAGAAGTAGGAGAAACTAAGCGTGGGATTAATATAACTATATTTAATAATCGAAGGCGTGTACGTAAGTTTGAATTCTTTAACCTGTCATATTTGTAACCTGTTATATATGTCATGTTTGATACATATTAAACATACATTTTCAAATCTAAAACATGAACATTCTAACCTGAGTTAACTAAGAAAAAAATTAGGGCAACAACATGTTCCTTTAAACACAATTCTAATGAATTCAAAGTACTTGATTTAGCTTAAATATGTTTTAATACTTCGTTCTTTTCCTTAAGAAAAAGAATTGTGATGTCTATTACATAGTTTCTTCATCTTCAATGCGTCAACTATTGGACATGGATTTATTCAACTTTGAATCTTGGTTTGCTCGCATCCATTAGTGCAAGGAGTCAGTGTCCCATCACTAGTGGTTCCAAGCGGTCGCCAGTAGCAAGTCATGCGCCTTAATGGCGTACCGAATTAATCGTCGGTAACAAACGCCCCCCCTGATGGCTACCTACCGCTACCCGAGCCGATGTCGCACGCTGCTCCACAGAGGGCCTTATTGCATTAGGCAGCCACAATCCAAACTATTTCACGGTAATTAAATGTATTACGATTCTGGGAATTTACGATTTTTTGTTCTACTCTAACATTATCACGTTTTTAAATAACATTTAACTTTGCTACTAGGTATCTGTTGCCAGAGACTGTCTAGCTAAGCCTCACAACAGCGTCTATTTCTGCCGCCAGACTAAGGTGTGCAAACATTACTGTATTCCAGTTTGAAAACTAACGAAACTTTCTTTTCTGTCTAAGGTACTATAACATACTCTGTAGACAATCCTAAATGCCCGACTTTCAAGAAAATCTTTTAATATTTTGGATACCTATACAAAAAGAAGCAATGACCGGACTAAATTTTTCTATAATACAATACTAATTAGATATTCTATAATACTACGTAATGTTATAAGTTACATGTTATATCATTTGTATTAATTTTTGGCAGTTAAACAAAATATTCTGGAAGCTTCTGGATAGCTAAAACTGATTGTTAATCACCAACCAATACAGGCTATGAACCCAAAAAATTTCTAAAATTATGATCCTCACGTGGATATTAAACTATTCATTCTTAATTAATTTCTTCCGTTCACTATCCCAAAATTCTATAAACTGTTCAATATACCATGAAAGTCAATTATCTGAACTGCTAGAATTAATGGATCCAGTTTATTTTTTACAAAGTTGCCACCACACAAAATATTTACGCTCTTGCTGGAGGCAGTTTAACACCTTGAATGATTTATGAAAGTAACGTATTATTTAACCGGCTCCATATTAGGTGTTCTTAGAAATAAAATGAAACTAATCTTAAACATTTAGTAACAGCGGCAGATATTACTAGTAACGGGAATAACTTAGTCATTAGAACGTTGTACTAACGGTGTTTACACGAAATTTATGATTTTCTAACGGTCGGTGGTAAGAGATAAATGCTTAAGATCATGCGCAGCATCAAAATACTTAAGGTTATTATTTATGTCATTCCCAGCCTTCATTTCCATGCCATCTTGATATTATATTTAGGTATATCACATTTTGGAAAAAATATTGGATGAATTTACTTAAAAAAAGCTGACCTAGTTGTAAGATATCTGCACAGAATTAAATACAATATTTGAAAACTAATAAGTTATACCTCTAGTGGTTTAATTTTTCAATCACTTTATTACAAATTGTAAGCGATAGCGTCCATGGCCAACATGTGACGCTATAACTACTCCGACACTAAACCTGTGAATAGAAACAAACCGCTTGTTCAACATGACTACGTAAATACCGTTCGTTAGATCATAACAAATTGTTGCACCGAACCGACAATTTTCACAAACAATTCGAATCTCTCACGAGTGTTATTAGATGTTGCAACACCATGTAACACGTGGGCAACGAAATGATTTGCTCTCGCAACACTCGAACAGACGGACGTACCGGACAATGATTTGTGCAAATTATACGTCAAGTACCGCGTTGCGTGATTTGTTCCACGTCCATGTCTATATTGATGTATGGAATGAAATACCCAAATCAGGTTTCTGCCATATAAATTAATTTTGAATTTCAACTGGGAGACATATCTACGGATTATAGTGGAATAGTTAAAGTGGTGTTGCAAACTTTTGTTGCAAATAATAAAGACAAAACTAAAAATGGTTGTCCATTGTAGCTGGAGATCTACTAGATTCGTATCGCTGCCTTTTCATGTCTCTAAATAGTAGTGTGCAAATCACTAGATCATCTAGCTAGTTTAATCGCTTTCTGTAATAAAAATCTTAATGTTTTTTGTCTAATTCGTATTTCATCGGATTATGAAGGAGTCGTTGTAAATCATTCAGTAATATCAATTACAGATGCCAGTAATGTGTAATTATTAATAGAAGGGTTATACAATATTTATTAGGAAATAACTGTTGATGTCGTTGAATAGATAAACAAAAAACTAAACGGGTTAGTAGAAAATGTCACTCGTAAGGTATCAGGAGATAATTAAACAAGTACAGTTTCAGCTGACAAGCCCAGTGACGGTACATTGCGTTGTCCACGAGACGACGTCGCGTGGGCGTCGCTCGATCGTGCTCTGAATTATATATTGGACGATCGCGCAATTATTGCTTACCATCATTATGTACCATCAGAGGCGCGAGTGATTAATGTGCTTAATTAAATTGTATACACAAAATTGTGCCTTATGAATGCAGAGTAAAATTCAAAATTATTAAAACCACCTAAATAAGTAAGCATCATGTTATTAAACTTAGACATTATAAATTGGAAAAGTTAGTTAAGAAGCTATTCACGATTGGGAAAAAGTGCTTCGAATTGGTATAGCCTGTTTGAAATCGTTTTAAGATCTTATCTAGATTGCAGCGGCCGTACAGAATCATAACGTAGCAGTCAATACTCAGATGTAATTGCGTCATTATATTTTATGATTTCCGTCATTGGTCTTTTATGAATTTTAAATGGATAGTTTATGTTATTTATGTTACTTTCGTTTAGTAAATTTTATTAATAAAACTTTAATTTTCCTCGTTATCCCCGACACAAAATTCATAATCTAAACAATTTGTGTGATCATGACGTGTAAGAAATTTTAGATAATTTAGTTAAATATTTGTAAGTGTAAAGTTAGAGGTACTAATGCATATTCCGAATTTGTATTTGCATATTGTTAATATGAAAAATCAAGGTTGTCTTTGTGTGATGTAAAGTATGCATTGTATAAGAAAAACTCGTGTACGCAGACTTCCCATGAACAGTTTTATTATCTCATTAGCTTGAAGAATAACTTCATAAAGTGTCGCAGCCGCGGGACATCGTTCATTATGCACCGATAATGGCTTTAATAAAATCCTACATTTGTCTGTACCAAAAAATTAGATTCCTCTTTCACTATCTATTAAACAGTCATCCAAGTCGCTTTTAGTAAGGCTTTCGATAACGTTGACTTGTGCAAAGCGAGCATTGCACTAAGTTGTTTTGAGATTATATAGATCGGTGCTAGTGATTGTAGTAATGGGGTCATTACGGTACAGCCTGGAGGCGTCAGGGTTTTCTGCAGCGCGGTACATCGCGTTAACAGGTGGTACCCCCGGGGTGTGCCACCGGGTCCCACCGCGATGTTATCGGCGTACTCTTATTGTTACAGTAATGCGGTAGACTGGGCGCTAACCGTTCGTATTGCTGTCGGCAATTGTCTGATTATTGCAATTTAAACTGAAAATGTAATGTCATTATTTTTTTTTTCAAAGGTAATAGTAGATCTTTTAGATTTAATAGAATATTAGCAAATTGCTACAAGTTAGTACAACACTAAATGATTCATTGCGATGTTTTTATTGTAAACAGAAAACAGAGTAATTATGTGGTTGGCAGCAACTTCATTACCAGCTCTTTTCTCCTTTTGAAGTGGCTGGATAGAAATGCATTTCGCTTACCATTGAAAAATGCTGGTAATTAGAACAGTGTTAAAAGCTATTCTAAGGTTTGCGTCACATCTAAATTGGCGATAAGATCTTTCGTCTGTAGACGCAACGTTAAAGTGCGGTAGTCTCCAAGACGTTTGTAACTGAATTCGTTTTATTTGGCCCGATCGGAGCACTTGTTAGCCTTTATCTGTTGACACCTGTCTTCTTGTTCAGAGTCTGATATAGATCTGATCAGTCTCGTACCAATGATGGCCGGCCCACGGGACTTACTATTTAGATATTCGCATTCAACACGTTTATAAAACTAATCTTTTTTATCTACGATGGGTTAATATTTGACCTTAATTTTACATGATAATAAGTACGAAGACGGTGAAGCCTACATTTGTAATATTCTTTCTGATAATGGGAATACAACTGCTATGATATTATTACGGTAGCAGATTTACGATATAAGATTAAGTTATCCCGGGATCAAATCGGGTAATTACAACTTGATCGTTTTGTTTACTCTCTGTCAAGATTCAGATGGGTATGATTAACAACAAACAGAAGTTTTAGTTTTATTGGCGTAGTAAATATTGCATCCGTTTCCACTTTATTGTCGTTGGATATATTGATTATATTTTTTATATTATAAAGTGTGTTTCGTAACGTTGTAGGAAAGTAACATGAAATCTCTTGTTCGAATAACTCACGCGGCGCGACCCGACGCTGTGATGAATGTGCTGCAAAACGCCTCGAGCACCATGCTGTAACTGCCCCGTGAGAACTGTATGACGCTTGTACTGTCTCTTGAGCAATAACGATTAATAGACCATCAATGGCCCAGGTAGATATTCATCCAGATTAATAAGTGATTTTTTTATTCAAAAAATCCACGTGTCCACCCACCTTCCTTTCTTGGTACTAAAGTTCTTCTTGTTATGTTTGTTCTGATGGTTGGTTTTTAAACTAGTCGGACCTCTAGCGCAAGTTGGACAAGCCCTGAACTACATTGTGATTATCGCATTGAGTCCTTTGATATTAAGTCTCATTGTTACATTGATTTTACTAGCTGTAGATTCCTTCAAACCGGAACACAGTAATGCAGGTGCTACTTTGATAGGTGCCAAAGATTCTTGGTTTGTTGTTGCCAGAAACTGTCCAGGTAAAACCTGGGCGTTCTCTGGTAACCTTCTCTGGAATCTTATGAGGTTTGGACATTCTAAATATACCGTATCACAGATTCATTTTAAATTTAAGTAACTGTACAATCGTGTTATTAAAATGATATGATGTGATAATGATTTGTGCTGTTTCTGTAGATCCAGCAAATTCTGTTGTGAATAAAATCAAAACTTAATAAAATTTCGACTTTATTATTTATAGCCATGCCACCGCGGTGGTATCTACTTTATCTGCTTCTTGTAAGAGGATCTATTAGTAAAAGTTTCATAGTTAAAGAAAAAATATAAAATCCTTCGAAGATTACAAAGTAAGCTTTGATCATTTGATATCACAGTAAATTGTTATCAACGCCCACGTCTACTACTTTATTAAAGTCAAAAAAATATGAAGATGTCAGAATTTCCGTCGATGTCTGACATCCCCTGCTTAGTAATCCTACTTTAATGAAATGATGCGAGTAAATCCAAGTTCAATCCAATAGTTGGGAGCCGACGTTGTAACGAGGCGACGGGGAAGCATATTGACTCCAGGCTTGATTTAGTGGCAAAGACCCACACCCACACGTAAGCTGTAGATTGTATAATGCTTATACTAGTCAAAGAACTATTAGATTTTTTTCTCTAATACTTATTGATTATTTAGAAGAAAACTTATAATTGTACAGTTTTTGCAGTAAATACAATGATATAATTCAATTACATATAAATGAAATAAATATTAAAACAATAGTTTATGTTGATATGTGTGATGATATTCAGTTTACTTATCAGAAGTTTTTTGGGTTTAACAACTTCATTTTTGTCGTTGATGTCTTCTAAAATTTAAATTGTTTGTGTTAAATAGTTACCGACTCTTGGACTAATGTATACATCTGATTAAGAAATTTCACCCTAATGCTCGATAACCCCGAGCACTTAGCTTTTGAATTGTTATGATAAAGAACGTAATGCGCTACAGCCGCGCTTTGTTGACGACCGTACAGGGGCCCGCTCGGGGACATGTTTATGCGTCAGCCCTTTATCACCAGGTTTATTGAATTCGAATAAAATTATCTGTGGGAACCATTATGTAGTATAGCTATTGATTTGTGGTTGAAACATTTTTTTTCGACCATGAATTAACACATAACTGTAACTTATAGACCGAAGATTGTGTAGTGTATTAATATACTCTACTTCTCACATCAATGCTGTTATGGATCCTGATTTTTTTTAATCAACGTGCCGCTAGTTAGACAAAGCGACAATGGTATAGTACGGAATCGAACTAGCGACTACCGTGTTATAAATCAAGTAAGCCGTTACGCAACTTAGGTATAAAGTAACGGTAATATTTAAATTGAAAACTACGAGCCGTATTAACACAGATATGAACCTGTATCAATCACGGAGGTGCGCCCGCGAGCGGTCGTCGAGCAATTTTGAACGCGAATCGCTTGTTAATTTGTATTAAGTAAATCACTATAGAAATTATTAACCGCTCGAAGCGTATCAATTTATTTTTGCTGCCACCGATGCGGCCATTTAATAACGCCATAGACCAGCAATCGACAGAGACAGTAGACGAATATAGATAAAAAAATTCCACAATCACTATATCGTTATATTATAGTCTATTGTAGATTGAGGAAGATATAAAATGCTTATCGGAGACCTAACCTCAACTTACTTCCCTTTGCTGGTATGTAACTAATTTATAGAAAAAATTATCTCTTCTTTAGTAAGATGAATGGTCCGGGTCCTATATTAAAGTGTTACCGCTTATGTACTTGCTATTATGTCATGCTTGTTTGTCCGTCTTCCTTTTACGTATATATTAAATGCTCTGTGGTTATTTGCTCTGTGTAACGTAGACACTATGGTCTATAACCTATGATTAGGCCCGCTGACGAGCGAATCTGTAATTTCAGTAATTCGTAATCGGTTTGTCCGGCGACGGCAGCTTTCCGGGTGCGCTTTGTTATAGAGAAACGGTCGATTTGTATTATTTCGACGCTGACCTTTATAAAGAATACGCTTTTGTATCAATGGGAAATTAACTAAATAGGTAAGTGGCGCAGGGGCTAATGCATTCCGTGGTCGACGGTTCGATTTCCGAGCTAAATGTTGTCGAGTTTGATTTTTAGTTAGCTATCTCGTGAAATTGTGGTCAAAAACTAACTCATAGTAAATAATAAAAATTAAAGATCTTTTTCCAACTATTTTTGCATATTGGTTTTTGCATATGTTATTAAAAATCAACTTCTCCATTCTTCTAAAGCTTTTGTTACAATAAAGTCGTATAAAATCGTATTCTAGTAGATAATAGTTCGCATAATTGTTAGCAGAATGTATCACTTATCGTAACGTGAAAGTACTTTTCATGTTGTCGCTTTTTATTTCAATTAAATGTTATTTATTAGGGACAATAAGTAATATTCCAACAAAGTAGAATACAATTTAAAAACAAAAATGAATTTTGTGATAAAAGTTTATTTAAAACAGTTTCCATTAATGTGCATCGGAGATAGTTTGTAAAATGTATTGTTTAACCGCCACAAAAGAATACGGGCAAAGATCAAGAGACCATACAGCCTAAATACCTCCAGTTGTGATATTATCGCTCACCGCCTCTTTCGATCGGAACTCCATGTTTGCACACCACTGCTAAACAACTTGAACTATAAAAACGCGGTTGCTATCAGGGTGTTAAGTCGTAAAGAAATCGATGTGTACCGTTACGAATAATCGAATTTGTTACCACCCAAGAGCATGTAATTCGATTCTTTAACGAGCGATTTCTCGGTCGTTGTACAATCGTGCCCGGTGTTCCGGCGGCGTGTCTTCGTCACGCTGTGACGTCACGGCGTGACGGCCGCTACCGCGCTTCGGTCCCGTCACATTCTTATTATTAAAGCTACGCGACCAGCATGACGATCACCTGATGGTAAGATACTACCACCCATAACTTTAATTAGGGTGATGAACACTATAACATTCAATCCGTCTGATACACAAGGAGTGAAGCAATGCGAATCTAAATTCGAAATGATTTAAGTTATCACCAGTTAAATTAATAAAACTGGCACTACTTCTGTATTACTGGTGGTAGGTCTCGGTTGCCGGAGACCGTCTGGATGGGTATCACCGCAGCTCCTATTTCAACCGTCAAATAGTAGTGTGCAAAGATTACTGTGTTCCGGTTTGAAGGGCGCTGTAGCTAGTGTATTTACTGGGGTAACGAGACTTAACACCTTGTGTCTCAAGGTGACGAGCGCAATGTGGTGCAGTGTGTACCATCTTAACTAGCACCACGTTGTCATGGGCAAGCGTATCACTTACCATCAGGTGAACGTCTAGCTCGTCTCGTCGCATAGTAGCAAAAACAAACCCAATAATAACGCTATAACTGTTAATCTATCGGTTTTAACTAGTTTATATTAAAAAATCTAAATCAATTATTTATATACGAAAGAAAGAAAAAACTTTAATATAAAGGTTTAAGGTGTTGAAAGGAATACGCTGCGCTTTATCACCACAGATTACTTTAACACCGGATGAGATTGTGTTGAACCACTAATATTTTTCTCTAAAACATAGATTTTTAAGCATTAATATTAATAACTTTTTTCTAACTAAACTAGTTACTAGTAAAATTGAATCAGAATTTCTTCATGAGCCTTACTGGAGTTTGTTTAGTGTTGCGCAGAATAATATTTTCTAAATGAACTGTTAAATACGCTTTAAACTTTAAAGTGCTAGCTTTGTGTGTAGAGAACAGACGAAAACATAAATGCAAGTATAGTAATACAGATAACTGATAATTTATTGTTTACTGATCGATCTAGTCGGGGTCTAAGTTTGCGCAACACTCGGAGCCTCTTGCCTGAGCTTTTCAGAACAACAAAAGGCTGCGCCGATCTTAATTATAGATAGCGCAATTTGGAGCGGACGTTAACGATCTCCGAGGATGAGGCCTCGTACCTCTTAATCCAAAATCTCAGCATCATCTGAAAGAAACCTTACCTTACTTACCAACTCATTTCTCCACACCCACAATTTCTATGTTACTTGTTACGAGTTTGTGTTATGTTATCAAATTATTTGTAATATAATGCAAATACACTCCCGGACACATCTATCGGCCCACCACCCAGTGTTTAGTTTCGACGGTGTCTAGTTAAAAATAAATCTTAGGTGGAGCAAAGAGTTTAAATTCAAGTGTTAAAGCTGATTTTTTGGTCAACCTTTATGTATGTTTTTTTTTTAATTTCGAATTCAAGATTATGAAAAAAAACGAAAATTCGTGTCTGTTCATTGTTTTCAACGACCCAGGAATGGAGAAAACTTTTTTTATTTCGCACAAGTTGTATTTTTTTTTTGATGTTTCCGATTATTGGTTCCATAAAAAGGCGAATCTAAACTTAGAGCCAGTTTTGACCAAAAAATATGGATACTCTGCCTGAAATTGTCGCCCAAACTGTAAAACTTCTGCCGGCCAAATCAATTCGAAATTACAAAAAAAAAATAAAAAAAAACAGGGGTTGACCAATAAATCTACTTCAAAACTTATTGCTCCACCTAACATTTATTTTTAACTAGACACCGTCGAAACTTTAAACACTGGGTGGTGGGCCGATAGATGTGTCCGGAAGTATATTTATGTAATGTAATGTTTGTTTAAACAAACACATTACTACTATTATACGTTACATCAAAATCATTTACAACTTAACACAAGATGTCCGACAAATTATTAAGTTCACAGCAAACTTTCAAACGTAAAGAATAAAAAAGAATAGGAAGGATTAATAGAAACTAAGTTTAATTACTTAAATCACTTAAATCAAAGCGGCCACTTTAAATCGATGTAGGCAATAACATTAAATTAATGATTTATGTTGATGTTGATGAGGTGGAAAAGTTCCTCGGGTAAGGCGGGCCCAATAAATTCCTATCACCTGCAAATATGATGTGGCAATTATAAAACGAGTTTGAGCATCTGTATTCCGGTACCAATAAAGCAAATTGCATGCTAAAACAACTACTCCCCCTTTTTTCTAAAGCTGGTTATTCTAATTAAAACATTCTAGGCACAGATTAAATAGACCGGCGGAGAACGAAATTCGTTATTTATCTGTAACACTCAATTTCATTTATTATCTGTATTCAATTATGAAGTAGAAGGAATGAAGAGATGAATGGGACGTTCACTTGATTATGAGTAATATTTTTTTTTATACTACTATGCGACGAGGCGAGCGAGACCTTCACCTGATGGTAAGTGATACGCTTGCCTATGACAACGTGGTGCTAGTTAAGATTGTACACACTGCACCACATTGCGCTCGTCGCCTTGTGACATAAGGTGTTAAGACTCGTTACCCCAGTAATTACACTAGCTACAGCGCCCTTCAAACCGGAACACAGTAATGTTTGCACACTACTATTTGGCGGTTGAAATAGAAGCTGCGGTGGTACCCATCCAGACAGTCTCCGGCAACAGAGACCTACCACCTGGTGAATATGTCTATAACATTGTGGCACCAGTTGAGATTATATACGAGTATAGTGCAATTTATGTAATTCTATAAGTTACATCCTTGCAAACCGGAATACGGTATAAGATACTTGAGTATGAAAAAACATTTTTTTTTTGGATGATTTGTTTTCGATTCATAAGAAAATCTGAAAAAAATATTTCATAGTAAAATTACTTTTCGCTTGATATTTTGAGTAAAATTTGATATATCTGTTTTCAGTTTCAGTAGTATACCTAACGGAATACAAGTTTAATGATAAATTCTAGATAAATTGTATCGCTTTTTATAATGTGAATATAATTTTTAGTAATGCGCATGCCAGTAACCTTTTATTTTCCAGTAGACCTTTTTAAAATTGTCTGCTTTCGCACAGTGCCAGCGACGTATAGAAATCATTGCAACTATAAACGGCCCGGTTGTTTTTAATCCATACATATAACGGTAGATCTGTCTCAGTTTTTATATGATCATCGGTCTACCGTTAAATCGCAGCGCTGCGATCTAAAGTGTTTATTTTAGTTACGGATCATAATACTATGTATACTATAATTCAATGGCGTCGGATCTAATCCATAAATATAATATTGTTCGATATATTCTTATATCTTTAATAATTGCTACCAATTTAAGTTATTTATTAGCTTGTCTGTTGTAGTGGATTGAGTAGCTACAATTTCAGAGCCATCGGTCGTTTGCGGATTGTTGTGTTTAGTGAACGCAATACCGGGATATCGAATACCGGTTTTTATATGGATTTGTTTGAAACTGGTATTCACAGATCTGTATACCGGTATTTACTGGAACATGTTCAAATTGTCTCTACTATGTCCGGGGGTTGCCAACCTACCACTTCGTGTTAGATATCGCTTATTAAAAATTCGGTCTGGTATTTCAATCCGTAGTTGAAAAGCTAAAGTATAACGCATCCGGGTATAAAGAAAATGATATATTAAACACAAATGGTAGACTTCGATATCGGCTGCTTGTAGGGTTAAGCTGCGGTTGAGCGTGGTACACGATTTTAGAGCGCGATGGTCTTATAGCAGCGCCGTTTAACTGGTTAAAACATAAAATGGCCATTTCCCAAACATTCCGCCGGTTCAGCTGGTGACCGCAAATTACGCGCATTCGCTCTCTTAAACGGGGCCCCGCTTTGGTGCGCACTTGCGGCAGGCGTTTATTGGTTCTGCGAAGAGATCGCGATTACCGGCGACCGCAGCGCAAAAAACCAGCGACCATCGCCGTCTTACTGTCGACTTACCGTCTTAAACGAAGAACTATAAAAAACGACTCTTATAATCCCACTACTGGGATACTAACTTTCATAACATAGTCAAAGCCTGCGTGATATCTCATTTTGAGTTGTCTCTTCTAACTCGTATTTCCTCATGACTGTCGTGGTCATCATGTGATGAAACACACGACGACTTACTTGGCTGTTATAATGGAGTTGTTTGTCATTTCCTTCTCCGTTTCACATACTAGTCTGAGCACGGATGGTCATGACATAGATATGTAGGTTTCCTTCACCGTCAAAACAAGTGATATTAGTTGGTGTTATACTAACTGCACGTAAATTTAAAAATGAATTGGTGCAGGCCGGATTCGGACCCGGTACCTTCGCATTGGAAGCCCGGCGTTCAAACCACTAGGCTATCACGGCTCAAGTTTGAGTTGTAAACTAGTGTAATTACTGGGGTAACGATACGTAAAAACTAACGTCTAAACGTGACGAGCGCAATGTTGTGCAGTGTATACCATCTTAACTAGCGGCAAGTTATTATAGGCAAGCGTACATCAGGTGAACGTCTTACTTGTCTCATCGCTAAGTCGAATAAAAAAAATTGGATTAATCGGGATATTCTTCTTCACATGTCTAGAATTGTATAGAAGAATGGATGTTCAATTTAGGATTTCTATATTCGTTAAGTAAATATACACGTCAGAAGTGAAATATCAGAAAAGTGGCAAAAACACGCAAAACAAAATAACAAATGAAATCGTACAATACACTTGTACTCTATCTCATTCTCACGCAAGCTAAATACTGTTTATGAATATGTTTGTCTCTTTTCACTGTCGTATTTTCGTTTCGTCGAATTTTCAAATCACAACCGCCTCAAGGAAGTATCACTTCTAAAACAAGTCTTTGTCATCTGTATCACAGTTTTTCAAGACTATCAATAAGTTATAGTTGTTGAAAATGTCTGTATGTTATGTGAGATTAATCTCTGAAACGGCTGAACCGATTCCGGTGCGACTTGGGCAACACATGCCTGATAATATCAGACATAACTTATGCTACTAATTAAAAAAAATCATTAATATTAATAAGAAATGGGTTGAGGTACTTCAAGTGTATTTCATGTGGACATTTTAAATACTCCCTAATCATATTGTAAAGTCTAGACTTCTATAACTCATCGGATACTAGGCCTGCGGGTCTAGACTTAACCGGATCAAACAGGTTCATGAGTAAACTACGGAACCATAACAGAACTAGCGGCTGTACCATGTTAGACCCCATGTTAACTCCGAAGCACCGTGTCAAGTGATACGGTTGCATATCTAAGTGTATTTTGAATTAAGTTACTACTACCATAGATTCTCGATTCATTATCACTTAGATTAAGAACGATAAACAATTATTTATTAGCTGTAGGGACGGTAACACCACAGCTGCTATTTCAACCGCCGAATTGTAGTGTGTAAACATTACTGTGTTCCGATTTGGAGGGCTGTAGCTAGTGTAATTACTGGGGTAACGAGACTGAATACTTTATGTCTGAGGACGATGAATGCACTGTGGTGCAGTATATACCTTCTTAATTAGCGACACGTTGTTTTAACTGTTGTAGTTACTGGGAATACAGATAAACCATTACTGGATAATGTGGTTAGTATCTAGGTCTAACTGCGCTAAATTCTGAATTTGATTATTTTTATGTATTCAGAATCGAACCTGGGATAGATGTACTATTCATTTTGTGTATTGTAGTTATTTGTTTCTCTTCGCCTAACACAGCATCTCTCTACTTCCTGGATTGACTGGTAGAGAATGCCTATAGGCATCAAGTCTGCCTTTTGTAACCTAATTTTAGGTACGCCAATAAAGATTTAAAAAAATAGAAATAGTCTTCCAAAATCATTTTGATTATTACGCGACGAGGCGAACAAGAGATTCACCTGATGGTAAGGGACACAGCCCATGACAACGTGGTGCTAGTTAAGATGGTACACACTGCAACTCATTGCGCTCGTCGCCTGCAGACATTAGGTGTTGTGTAGTTACCCCAGTAATTTCACTAGCTTACCCTTCTAATCGGAACACAGTAATGTTTGCACATTACTGTTTGGCGGTTGAAGTAGTTACTGCTGTACCTAGACGGTCTCCGACAACAGTTATATTCTTTTTTTATACTACTATGCGACGAGACGAGCAAGATGTTCACCTGATGGTAAGTGATACGCTTGCCCATGACAACGTGGTGCTAGTTAAGATGGTATACACTGCACCATATTACGCTCGTCGCCTTCAGACATAAGGTGTTGTGTAGTTACCCCAGTAATTACACTAGCTTACCCTTCCAATCGGAACACAGTAATGGTTGCACACAACTATTTGGCGGTTGAAATAGGAGCTGGGGCGGTACCCATCCAGACGGTCTCCGGCAACAGAGACCTACCATCAGTGACACAGTGGTATACCACTAGTAATAATATGTAAATTTAGTATTATACATATCATTACATTGAGGTAGTAGTTTCGTGTAGTCAGGTCTCGTTGCGCGGGTAATTTCGTTTGTTACTTATATAGTTAAATGATTGCGTCGGACCACACAATGGTAACAGCTGGCGGCCGCGCTTGGTGAGAAAGAATTCACTGATGCTGCATTCGCGATTCGTCACCGGATTACCACGCTCGGCTCGCAGTTAGCGAGTCGACTTATAATGGGGGCCCGTGGTGGGTCCGTTACGGGATTTAGCGGTGCTGCACGGGGAGTGAACGCTGATGGTGTTACTGCCTCTATGACCATTTATTAACTTTCAGTTTTAAAATAACAACACATTACTGCTGTTCACACGAAATCTTGTCTCCGTACCTAGTAATTTACTAGCTTCAGCGCCATTTTAATCGGAGAATATTGTTTAGTTTCTACACATGAGAACTACAGTCATGTTAAGTTTTTAAATGACCACAAAAATATGTTTCGTTGCTCATAATTTTGAGAATCCAAAATAAAAACAAAACATATCGAAAGACCACTTTTTCAGTTACTGATATTTCCGCCGCCTTATTTCTTTTGATGGGGTTGTAGCTAGTGAAATTACTGAGTTAACAGATATAAGACTTAAATGTCAAGATGAGCACAACGTGATGCAGTGTATAAAATTCTAATGCCACGTAATAATTACCAAAGTAGCCATTTTCTTACATTTTACATTGCACAGATCTAGAATTTGAATTAGTGTGTTTATTAGGAGTAAGATTTAACAATTTAAATATCTGTTTGTTTATCCACTGTCACTAATACGTATGCGGAGCGTGGTCACTTCTAGCATATACTCTCCAGTGAACATCTAAGACATTGGGGAAGGATCCAGCAAGTAATCATGATGATGTTTGTTTAATGATATTAGAAACATGTATATTTATTAGTATATATACTAATATATCTGCGTATCCAGCAATAGTAGATGAGCGTGACTATATATATACTCGTGTATACAGTTGGATTATTTGCGGTGTATTAACATACCTTGTCTCGGAGTTCGTGTAATGAACGCAGTCCATCTTGCGGTTCCGGCGACCAGTTGTAGCTTACTGCAATCTGCGCTTGCTGATTTTTTTACCTCCTACCTCTTAATGGGCTATCATGAAATACCTCGCGTGTGGTTTGGATACAAAGGATTTGTTGAGCTAGATTTTTATCCTGTTTCATTACACATATTAAAGATACTACTTCTAGTTAGTTCAACAAACATTTAAATAATAAGTTGTTTATGATTTCGAACGCTCGTTTGTAAAATTTGTGATATACTGCTGTTGGGTATTTAGATTTGAAAAGTAAATATTTAATGGCCTTTGGAAATATTCACAAATTTCATTAAAATAGTTAACGAAATATATGGTAATTAAAATGGATTGAATTGAAAAAATTATCTGTACCCAGAGCAGGTAATTATTAAACAGTAAAATCACAGCAATAAGTTAGTCCTTCGAGTCGGATTGGTAATCAGAGAAATCTTGGTTTATACTTTTATATGAATCAAGTGAAATAAATTTAACTTGGTAATTTAAAACATTTTAAAGCAAAAGGTGATACAGATAGAAATATCATTTACGCGGCAGTGGCAGCCGGCGAGGCGGTCACGCGCAGATCAAAGCGCTGTACTACGCCTGAACTCGCCGCAATAAACCCAAACCGCGTCATTTCATTCCGCAGCGCAGGTAAATCAGGCAACGCGCGAAGCACCCATACAGCTTTGACCTGTAACCCATAACCAATCAAACAAAAATCATTTTAAAGCACCTAATAATAAGATATACAATTGACTAAAACAGTACAAAAGCGATAACTCGTTAACTTACAACCATTAATATACAAGCGAAATTCAAATCTATATCTGAGAACGTAAAATTGAGAATTGGGTGGATTGGTTGGTAGAAGGCAGTGAAAAATCGAGAGCAGTATAGGGGACTCTATGAAGATATTCTGAGGTCCAATGTCGAACAGCAGGAGGCTGCAGCTAAGCTGTCGATGTATTAACACCGCGGCCGCGAGTCCGGGAGCGGCGGCGGCGTGTTCCGACGCCCGCGATGATTTAGAGCTGAGCACCGCGGCTATAACTCGATTTGACACGGAGAGTGCGATATTGCTGTATTGTGAAGGCATAGATTTAATTTATGCCACTATTAGGCTTCTACTACAGCGTCGGTTGCAATCTATTGATAAGATAAATCAAAAATATCGAAAACATTCTTATTTCCATCAAGCGATTTGAATTCCCAGAGAACACAAAACACTCAAAGAGTTGGCAATTAGATCAATAAAGTAGAACAACAGTGGAAACATAAATTGGATTGTTAATGACATGATAAGAGGAAAAAAGTTAAAAAGAAGAAAGCAGAAGCAATAGAATTACTGAATAATCAAATTTAAGTAACAATGATCGGATAGTCGATGGATGAAGATTCTTGATTCGAGAGCATGATCCGGCATTCGCATTGAGAGACGAAAAAAACCAATTAAAGATAGCTGATAATCTTTAGATTCAGATGACATCACATCAATCACATCGGAAATCAGTTAGGGTAAACCTTCAGCAGTAACCTGAAACGATAATGATTATAATAGAAGTTGAAAAATTGTAATAAGGCGGTCCTTCGGGACGGATATAAAATCTATTCACAGCGTGAATTACGAGCGGAGCGAACTCGTTAAGATCAATAAGCGATGTTTTATACGTTCCATTCGAATTTACTGCAATATTATCAGCGCGCCCGATGTAATGGTGCGGAGTCGCGTGTAAACAAAGACGCGGTTCCTGTTCGTGTGGTGCGTGCGCCGCGAGGGTCGGATTCTGCGCGCTAAGCTCGCATAGCGCACAAATCACGCGCACGGTGCTAACGCTGTTACGATTTCAGCGCGCATAAAATCCTACCCACAAATTATATTTAAATGGTAGCTTAATTAGTGTCGACTACTGTAGCATTAATTTTTCGGGTTTAAAATGTTCACTGGAATAGCGATAGGGGGACATCCACGTGATGGTAGCAATAGTTGGTATGATATACACTGCATCCCGTATACACATAACGTTACGCTATCCCAGTGAGTTAACTACAGCGCCTTTCATACCAGTATATAGTAATTTTCACATATTCCTATTTAACTACTGTAATACGAGCCACAGTTATATCTACCAAGACAGTATCCAAGAAACAATGTCAGTGACATATCACCAGTGACCAAACCGACCACCAATGGCAGATACTTGCAACCAGTGACAAAACCTACCACCAGTGACAAGACCTACCACCCGTGACAGAGACCTACCATTAGTGACAAGACCTACCACCCGTGACAGAGAACTACCACCCGTGACAGAGAACTACCACCCGTGACAGAGAACTACCACCAGTGACAGAGTACTACCACCAGTGACAAGATCTACCACCAGTGACAAGACCTACCACCCGTGACAGAGACCTACCATTAGTGACAAGACCTACCACCCGTGACAGAGAACTACCACCACGGACAAGACCTACCACCCGTGACAGAGAACTACCACCAGTGACAAAGAACTACCACCAGTGACAAGACCTACCATTAGTGACAAGACCTACCATCCGTGACAGAGAACTACCACCCGTGACAGAGACCTACCACCCGTGACAGAGAACTACCACTAGTCATTAAAACTTACCAACGCTGGGCAAGACAACCAGTGATAAATACTTACCACCAGTGAGAGATCTAGCACAAGTATAATACCACTAAACCCGATAAACTTCAGAACCGTCCAATATCCTGACATAATTATGGACCCCAAGCGGCAGCTAAGCGCACCAAGCGCTGCAGGTAAGTGGTAACGGTCGTTTCGCACACATTTGCATAGCTGAACCGAATCGTACACGTTACGTACCCGCTCCCGGACAGTTCGCGGAAACCCCTTCGGTGTGGTGGTGGGGCCAGGTAAGTGCCCCCACCGTTCGCTAACGAAACTCCTAATTAGCGTAAATCTACTTTAAGGCCTGCAACACCTGTGCTCAAGTTAAACACTTTATAGCGAGGGAAGTCTGAACGCATTAATTCTTTTTAATGCGAACGAGCTTCACTATTTCATGTGGCGATGCGGAATCGTAAAATGTCTTATTTACGTCATGACACTTTGTTATTTTCTAATATATACAAATGTAGTGTAAACTTACCGAAGTTGAAATTTTAATAATCTACATTAATGTCAGACTGAATCGATGTATACAGCTTACTCGCTCTCTCTTTTAAAACTATACTTTCTCCAAAACCAAATAAAAATGTTTGTCTAAAATTGAAAATCATAACAAAAGTTCCAGATATTGGGATTCTAGATCTTTTTTATAGAAGATTGAGGCTAAGTGAGTTGTTAGATGAAACATGTTAAAGATTATATTTGAAGCATAAAAATTGTTCGTTTAAATTGATTAAAATATACATTTTTAGGTTATGTTTTTTTATGGCAATTCTTTTTATTAAGCGTTTTAGTTCGGCCTAAAAAGATTATATTATCTGTTAAAATGATTTATAAATATAAATTCTTTTCATCACGAACACATACATTATTAATGAAACCAAGGATTGTGAAAAATATAGTAACGCTACTCCACCTCCATAGCAAATAGTTCTAGAAGTCAAAGGACCTTCACGTTATAAGAATGCGATTAAATCGCCATAGAGGTTATAATATATTTCCACTCTATTATTATCTTTGTTATTATAAAAGATATTCAGCTTTAAAGTTGTAATAATTGTATGCTGTTTATAACAAAGATTATATGTCATATCTCCATTGAATTACTTTTACAGCGCCTTATTAGTTGAGACAATTCCAATTCGGAATCGTTCGAGTTGAAAGACTCTTCCCTCTCGCTCTAATGAGGTTGCGGGAGCGAGACGGCGAACGGTCTTAACAAAACGATTATTTCGATTCGAGTCGGAGATAACGAGTGCATCCGGAGTACTTTTTACCGCAGGAGTTATTATAGCGCCAATGCTTGTTTTATTTAACTCACCTGTTATTGCTAATGCTATTATATAATGTTTCAATGTAATAATAATAATATTCTCTGTAAACTGCCCAGTTATGTTCCCACTGCTGAGATATGGAGTCGTCTTTTACAACAAGAGAGTTAAGATCATTTATGGAAGCAATCGAAATGTAGTTTGGTAAAATACGATGAAGACAGCAAGCACAAATAAAAACGAATATGCTGATAAGACATACTTCTGTTTTAGAATATCATCATGAGGTCTTGCAGCTGATTGTTGTGTTGCTGCTGATTAATCTCTTCCCTACCCAATTAGCTAATATTATACATGAGATATTTCCATCATCAAAAAGTTAAAAACTTTGAGTTACGGCGATAATATCGTCAGCAGTAATATTAGAAGTTACGATTTAGTTAACTTACATTCTAGCCGATGTACACAAAGTAGAAAGTTCTAGAAGATGACCTCATTATGCCTAGGCGTTATACACTTAAGCGAAGGCCTTTGCAAATGTTTCAATAGATGTAAACACTTCGAATGACAGAACCAAGTTTAAATTGCTTCCGCCTTATTTAGTTAAGTTATAATTTAAAGTAATTGATCTAGATCATCTTTATCTTTTAATAGTTTGCTTTGATCCAAATGGAGATGGGAATGATGAAAATTATATATTTTCTCTTTCGCTAAATATCAGAGCCTCTTTGGACGATTAGAAGCTCTTGTTCTTTCGAGTGCTTAGTCTCTTGATCTCTTGGCTACAGATTCGGAGGGTGTGAGAGGATTAGAATTCGAGTGCGTTAAAAAAAGAGTGAAGAAACACAATCTTCTTGTTACTATCGCACATTTTGTGTGTGATCGTAAAAAATATTGTGCAGATGTTATCAATAGCTCATTCGCCATCAGGTGAAAGTCCTGCCCAAGCATTTCGATTTATGTTACAAAGGAATATCTTACTAGGTCAGATAGTTTTCTAACTAGATTACGTAGCGGATCAATTACCGCAAAACGGTTGTCCGTCACACCGGACTGACATTTGGAGTAGCGGGTTCCGTACTTCAGTAATTACCGCATCCACTTTGTCCACGCTGTGGGAAACAGAGGAATTATTTAAAAGCAAGTTAAACCTGGTCTATTGCAATATATTGACATCAATACTTAAGTAAATGTGATGATATTTTAGGAATATATTCTTATTTGCAGAACTTTCATTAAGTTTCTAAAGTAAAATGCTGTCTTCGTGTCACCATACAATAACAGTTCTGTCTATATCAGTCTAGCTATTTAGGGCTTATTACCCGAATCAAACGAAAAGATAAATGTTGATGAAACATCTTTGCCTTTTTCTCTGCTTCTGCCTCGGCCTCAGCCCCTGCCTCTGTCTCTGTCTTTATCTTTATTGATTATTTTTATTGATTTTGGGACCGCTCCCACGTGCTCTAGAGCTTCGGAAAAAGGAAAACAACAAATATCAATTCAAGAATAACTGTTTTCGTGAACGCAATAACCAGCTCTTTTACATCACAAATGCCCTCTCTCTCTTTGTAAAAGGCTTCGTGTCCCAGTATTGGTAGCATTACGAGGATTGTTTATTTATTAATTTAAGTTTAAATCACCTGCGACTCAGGACTCGATCTCGCGAAAGCGTCCGTCGCTGCGTGTGTACATTTACGGGTGGATTCGCACAACGACACCGACAGACGAACGTTGTCCGTACCGATTGTTTCGCTCCGAAGTCCGAATCAATTATTGCAGCGGAGCGAGGGACTGACAGGCGGCGGGCCACAGGCAGACAGCGCTGCAGCTTTAATATTTATTTGTAATATCATCACAGACACGAAAAAATGGATCATCATCATACTTACTTCAGACTTAACATTCATTGATCATTAACACGAATGAATAACCGAAGTTGTGAATAAATTTATCAACAACTAATTCGTACTTCGATAAGAAATCTGGTATCTTTCCTTTGCAAGAGAAAGTCCTGAGTCCAACATTGGGAATATTAAGCTTTATTTATCATTCTCAATTTCTTAAATTTATTTATTTTTTGAATTGTTCTCTGCTCCTCGTGTTCGTGATTCGTGTGCTCTTGATCTATGCAGTGTACAAACATTATGACAGCCGGGATCACCTTCAGTCAGTTTCGCTTCGAATGCCTGATGGAGATTTGTTAGATGATAACCATCTCAAGGTCTTTAATGTTCATCTGTCAACTGGAATGATATCACGGTAACATGTTTTGATTCAGGTTAAAATACGGTTGGGAGTGTTACTCAACAAAATCTGTTTTACTAACTACTACTGTATATGTAATTGTGAGAGATCACCTATATCTTTGTTTCTGTAGCTAAGTATTCATCTGAAAGCTACCGTGTCCGAAATTAAATAAAACTGCAGCTAGTGTATGAAATATTAATATTCAAATTAAATTTACTTGATTAGATTAATTCTTTAGTTAGTTATAACAATGAAGTAAAAATTTGAAAGCTTCTATCACGCAGTCGTGATGAAGACGACTTAGACAAAGTTAAAGAGGAGAACCCAGAAGTAACGTCAAAGTGATCACAAACTCTCTCTGCTCTTAGAAATTATATTCCTCAAACTCTGTGGAGAGTCAATTTAGAATAGAAACTTAAGAGAGCAAAGGAAGCTGATAAGTAATAAAGGAATAGTAATAAAAGAACTGAGGTTGCTTATATAGAACAGAAAGAAAGAACAGTTCATACAGGAATAGAAAGTAGAGACATTCTATATAAACCACGCTGCTAACGCTAATTAATATTATTATCAGAGGATAGTAAGATTAATCAGCAGTAGTTAATAGTTTTTCTATTCTATATCACTGTCCAGTCTTATCATTGTTTAAGTCTATCCAAAAGTTAATACATTCCAAGTGTACAATCCATTTTGTTAACGGCCCTTTAATGCTCATAAATCTGTTGTAACGCGATCTCCATTGTTTTTATGGCAATAAAAATGTCCGAATTAGACAAACAGCTAGTGTTGCTATATACAATTAACCGGTGATTGTATCTTGATGGTTTTTGTATTTTTTTTTATTTAAACGAAAGGTGTAACTAGAAAACAATGTCCATCAGATGATGATGAAATTAAAGATTTTACAGGACCAAAAAACATTTAATAATTAACTTTTGGATATATTTCAATATGATAATATTTAAGTTCTTTTTTTAATGGCAATGGTTTTAACTTTATGCCCGTTTCAAATAGTTACGTTCTTTGATTTGTAAGTTACTAATTAAAAAAAAAGTGACTAAATTAAAAGTTAGTTTTAACCAATAATTAAAAAGCTAATTTTTAGTTTAGTCGATATCAAATTTAGTGAAATTATGAAATAATATTTATTTGTACGAACCTTGACAACAATGTTTGTTAAATTTAACTACATAAATGGTGCAGTGGTTAAATGATTAACTTGAAAGGTCTTTGGTTCGATTCCGGTGACACATTATGGCGTGGTGGGTGTATTACTGCAAAACAGTAAATCCCGTTTAAAGTAATGATTGGGAATATGATTAAAACAAATTTATTTTCCACCTTCACCTTCAGGATTTTAATGTCAATTAATCACGGCTCCGCGGCTGCGATCATTATCAATGCGCTCATATTTACCGTCTAATCAGATTAGAGAAGCGTGGGCGTGGGCGGTTCCCACGCGGGGAGCGAGTCATGCTCGCTAATGGCCCAACCCCGGCTACCGGGACCCCTTCGTTAGTACCTTTGAACCACCAAATTGATGGTTCAAAGTTAACAGCAAAACAAATGAGGCGAAAGCGTTTCGCCTTGTTGCTCTTCTTGGATCGAACTTTGGACCGGTTAGTGTTACAACTTCTTAACTATGACTTTACTTACAATATGCATCGCTAATATTCCCGTTTTGATATTACCATTAATTTTATTAGCTTCATCGCCCTTTTAAGTGAAACATAGTAAAGTTTACACTATCATTTAGCGCGTGAAAAATGGTCACCAACAGAGCAAAAGTATTATTATTTATTATATGATTTTTTATCTTCTCTTATACAATTGTAGTGAAAGTAGATTCTTAAAATCAATGACTATGTATTAGTGGTGAGTTTCTCATGTTGGTGATATGAACTGGACCTATTTTTACCGCCAAGCAGACCATTATTGTCATATCCGACACACCAGATAAAAATCCATCTTCTTTCTTCTGTTTATCTATATTTTATACGTTTTAGTACGATTTAGAAAAGTCGACTTTTTGTAATTACTGAACAACAAAATATAATATGATACGACTTTCGATATATAATTCGTGATCATAGATCATTTATATTTTGATAATTTGCTTAGAAATTGATCTATAGTTTGTTCTTTATATGGTGTATAATTACAAGTAATTTATATACACTACAGTAGTAAGAAAGCATTACAGTTCGGACTAAAGTTGATATGAAGAACTTCGCGAGTTCGTAATGGAGTGCTGTCGTTTTCTTACTGAGGAATTTACCCACGAAAAAAATGGCAGTTTATAGTATAATAATAATAGTGTTAGCCTTTAATTGACGATATTCTAGAACATAAAAATAAATTAGCATCATCGGGCACGCACTAGATCTAAATTACAGGTTGTCTGCGTTTTATGTTTGTTGTGTAGTGTAACTACACGTAGACTGCGGAGTCATTAAATCGAATATGAAACTTTCTATGAATTGTATTTAGAAAAGTTTTTAAGGAATTTATTTACTGTAATGCGATAACACTTAATTTCACGTGGTGTTAACTGATAGCGGAAACGAAGATGAAGTTAATGATGGTTGCTGAGCTGATTTGATAGCTTCTGGATTCCAAAAATCTTATCACCAACCAAACTCTACAAACTGAAATCAAACTGGGAACCTGCTTATTAGTCGACTAGTTAACATCTACGCCATGAAGGCAATTGATATGTTATGAGGTTAAACTGTGTATATAGAATGTCAGAAGTCAGATGAAGATGTATCCGTAGTTTAAATTTAGTAGAAATCGAACTCGTGTCCTTTAAAGCATTTAACTGCACTATATAATAAGTTAATATTGCTATTAACAATAATTTAATGTTATTGTTATATATAATTTCACAGCAGCAGTTCTACATATGTACGTTATGTATATATTTAATTATATCTGTATGTATATATATATTTATATGTAACAGTATTTTTTTTATACAACATTTTTCAATTACACCTCACCTACCTCTGAATTTCCCCACTGCCGAGGTTGACTGATAGAAATTGCCCACAGGCATTAAGTCCGCCTATTATGACCGATTTTGGGAGTCAAACAGAGATTTTAAATTAATAAAAAAATAAAATAATTGCCATTACTAATAAATTATATACTATGTAAGTCCATGTGCCATTATTAATAAATTAACTGCTGTGTAAGATATAGAAATTCGTGTAAGTTAAAGCTGTTGTAAAATTTGGAGGTTATTATTAGAAACGTCTATTCAAATATAAATTCAATCTGCCGTAGTTCTCACATTCACAGAGGTCACACCTTGTACACTGCTCAAACACGAATGTCGCGAGACTTACAGTCATCTGAATTTTATAGCGAAACGATGTAACGTCATACCCTCCCTTTTTCATTTTAGTCTTTTAAAAAGTCGATACACCTTCTGTTTTACTAACAAAATGTTTGTATACACAATTATTTTTCCTCAATATCTAACATTATGTTACAAACGAACAGACGTTATATTTGTTATATAGATATACTATAATCATAATTTTTAATTTTATTTAGTATAGACTATAGAATTTTTAAAGAGAATAACCTACAACGGTAAGGCGAGCAGCGTATCTATAATTTGCTAAGGCATGCCTAGTAAGCATTACTTACTCGGCAACTTGTAATTTCTTTTGAAGAAATCGGTGAGTTGTCGGCGCGGTTCGAGCACAATCGATGCTGTAGCCCGCAATTAGGTTATTAAATGCGATGCGGGGGAGGGAGAGAGGTGCAGGGGCGGGGGGGGGGGAGAGATAATGGGCATAGTTTACAGTGTATAGCAGGACTCATGATTTATTGGCAACGGAAACGTGTTCGTAATGATCCACATTGCGATCTACGTTTCACGATCAAAATTTTTACATGTGTTTATGATGCAATTCAAGATTTTCAGGAGTTTCTAATGATCGCAATTTATGATTCTGTTATATACATATATATAAATACGTCGGCGCCATCTGGGAGTAAAATTATTTAAATCTTAAAATTAGTTTAATATCAGCGCAAATACGTTTTAAAATTGTCTTTTCATTAAAATTTTATTATTTATGATTTTAATTTCAATTTAAAGATGACTCAAGTTTTTGCAAATCTTGCGCGGGTATAAAGAGAAACGCGTCGGCGTTATAAAAACAGTCGCGCTCCGTCCGCCCGTGTATGCGGACGTGTTAAGAGGTCGTTACGCTGTCGGATAAATTTAAGTTTCTGCAAATTTACGTTTTAATGGCAATGTTCAAAAAGATATTGGTGGTACACTCAACACTAACATTATGTTTTAAAAATACTTAAAGGACTATTGTTCTCTTACAAATATAATAAGTTATATTTAATACATACCTAAAAAAAACGGGAATGATTTAATGAACTTAATTTACAGCGTCATTGCAAATCGCACACGAGATTACAATTAAATATTAGTTAATTGCATATATATAAAAAGACGTTATTTCTCATCGTTACCACAACAAAGAACTCATAACAATTCTCTAAGTGTAATGATTTATACCGCACTTTATTGTATTTGAGATAGTAAAGTATTAAGTATTGTTACCACAGTAATTTCACTCCCTACAACATCATTCAAACCGGAACGCTATAATATTTGCAATACGGTATAGCGGCGGTACTTAAATGGTCAACAATAGAGACCTATATTTTTTTCCAATTCTACAGCGGGTCAATTTCATTTATTATGTTGTGGTGGTAGTTCTATGTTCCCAGTGACCGTGTAATAACCATCGCAGATCGTATTTCTACAGACAAACATTACTGTGTTCCGGTTTGAAGGGTAAGCTAGTGAAATTACTGAGGTAGTGTCTTAACACATGTCTCAGAGGGATGAGTGCAATGTGGTGTAAACCATCTTAACTAGTGGCATGTTATGGGCAAGCGTATCGCTTACCATCAGGTGAACTTCTCGCTCGTCTCGACGAATATTTTTTTTTATTTGTTTCGAAGTTCGCTTACTGCGCTCCGCTGCCCTGTGGCGCGCCGCCGGTAGCGTGACGCTGAAACAACACTAATAACAATATCATCGCATCGCGCGCAGTTACCTACCAATTAATGCGCACACCCATTCACTTCTCAGTCTGAGAGTTATATCGCCCGTCACATTTTTTCCATGAGCGATCGCTCGCGGCCCCCATTCCGGTAAACTTAACCTGTCAAAGGTTGTCTGGTTTTTTTTGAGGATACGTTATTTTGTAATGGTTGGTTAACGGTCGCCGGAGCCGATCTGTGATCACGCTTGTGGTTTGTAAATTATATACGGTTTATTACCAAAGGCGCCACAGCCATTAGTAAACGGCAAGATCTGATAGTAAACAACTCCTGCTTATAACTATACAATTTTTTTATTCGGCGAGACGTTCCCCTGATGGTAAGTTATACGCCTATAACAACGTGCCGCTAGTTAAGATATACACAGCACCACATTGCGCTCGTCGCCTTGAGACATGTTAAGTCTCGTTACACCAGTAATTTTAGCGTACAGCGTCATTGAAACAGGAACACAGTAATGTTTGGACACTATTAACTGTCGACTGAAATAATACTATATCTAACGCATAACTAATTTTATGTTTTTAAATAATCTTCAAAGAAAATCCCGCTTCATTGATGAGGTCGTTACTATATAAGATTATTACTAAGATATGTGACCATTACCTATTTGTTGTCTCCGTGGGAGTTATCAAGTTAGCTATAAGTCCCCTGGCCCGTGACCTTAAGCTCTTTTAGTTCTATTCCTAATAGTTTAAAACTAGGGCTGAAATATGAAATGATTCAAGAGTTTCTGTTCTCATTGTATAAGGGTCATACAAATCGTTTTACATAGTTCTAATAATAGTATATTGGTATTTCCCAGGTGGTAGGTCTCTGTTGCCGGAGACCGTCTGGGTGGGTACCACCGCAGTGACTATTTCAACCGCCACATAGTAGTGTGCGAACATTACTGTGTTCCGGTTTGAAGGGCGCTGTAGCTAGTGTAATTACTGGGGTAACGAGACTTAACACCTTATGTCTCAAGGCGACGAGCGCAATGTGGTGCAGTGAGTACCATCTTAACTAGCACCACGTTGTCATGGGCAAGCGTATCACTTACCATCAGGTGAACGTCTTGCTAGTCTCGTCGCACAGTAGCATAAAAAAAATATACTATACAATCAAGTATAGTATATAATGTAATCCTAGTATACATAGCAAGTACATATGTACAGAAACTTGCATGCATTGTCTTACTATATTGCCTTATAAGATCAGAAAGAGCCGGAATGATCTAGCAGATAATTTTCATGCTGGACACAAAGGTCATGAGTTAGATTTTTAGTAAAAATTCACAGAGCTAACTTTGACATTTATTAGCTCCTTAACCGGTAAAGGATTGCTAATCTCCTTATCCTGTACTTAATTTTATTCTTAAAGAGTATCCATGTAGCTCTTCCTGTTTAAAAGTTACAAGCGTTACGGAGTATTTAAGTCAGCGTCGTTACGCTGATGCAATCAGGTGATAGAGTTTTAAAGGAACTTGTTTGCACACGAGTATGTTGTTGCACATATAAATATTGTAATATGTCAATTATTATATATAATGTTGTTCGTATTCTATATGAATGCATGCTCTTAATCATTATTAAATATAAATCATGAAAAACAAGGAAAAAATAAAATTCCATCATGCGTCTAATAAATAATATATAAGTTGGCTTCCTTGTTTGATATGTTATGAGAATAATGAATTACTTTATGAATAACATTATGTATACGAAATTGATTCTATTTTCTTCTAAGTCGTATTTCCTCATGACTGAGGGTCGTGGTCATCATGTGTGATGAAACACACGACGACTTACTTGGCAGTTATAATGGAGTGGTGTTGCCATTGCCTTCTCCATTTCACATACTAGTGCGAGTACGGATGGTCATGACATAGATATGTAAGTTTCCTCACGATATTGTCCTTCACCGTCACAACACGTGATATTAGTTGGTGTTATACTAACTGCACATAAATTGAAAAATTCGTTGGTGCAGGCCGGTTTCGAACTCGGTACCTCTGGAGTGGAATTCGTGCGTTCAAACCACTAGGCTATCGCGGCATATCAATTGATAGAATATAGACCTCTAAATGTTCCCATTAGTGGGATCTGTGGCTTTTTGTTACAAGGACAGGTTTAAAGTATCATGTTATAGGAAGATAGATAGATAGATAAATTCTTTATTGCACACATAACAAAATAAGGAAAATTTACTAAAACTAGGCTTAAGATCAGATAGGAAGCTGTTTGATGTATGTTGATTTCTTCACAATGCTTTTCTTCATCATAATCCTAATTGACTATCGAACCCGCGCCTCGTGTACTTAGTTATCATTAATGACTTTGATTTGTTAATAAAAAAAAACTTTCGAACAAAGGTTTAATTGACGGTTAGTTTAACTTATTTATATTTTTTTATAATCTGTTACACAAATGGAGGTATGAAATTAATTGATCTATATATCATTCTTGTTCCACTTCGGACCTCGCGGGGGGCAAGCCTAGTGCTAATTGTGTGCGTCACGTGATCCCTTCATTAGCTAACTACGCTTTAGATAATTATATTAAATACTAATGTTTATAAATTAAAGAACAAAACAAAATTTAATATAATAGAAGAGAACAGAATGGGTTTTACTAAATACAAATATATAAGAAGACATTAAATAGAATGTTTTTAAAAATTATAAATTTTGTGTGTCGCACAAAATGACTTATTACAACATGTTTTAATTCACTTCTAAGTAACTTAACCTGTTATTAATAAAGTAACCAATTAATAATTCAGCTATGAGCGATTTTAAATAAATTTTTACTTAGTCTACTAATAAATATTATAAATATGTAATAAACATGAATTAGTATAACATTATAAAACAATCAAACTAACAATAAAAGGAAACTAGAACAAAAGTTTTAAGTTATTTTAATAGATGGATATAGTTTTTCCGGTTCTCAATTATCCGGATTTCCGGAATAAATTTTTCGAATCAAAATCAAAAAATAATTCATTCAAATTAGATCGTTCAAAATTTATATTTTGAGGTTATGTTTTTTCATAAACTTCTTTTCGTACTAAATTATTTAGTTATCTTTTGTATATAATAAACTCTTTTATAACATCGCATAATACATAATGTATTTGGTGTGATTGTATACAATAGATTCGGGTTCGAGTTTTTATTGAAACGGTGGCGTATTTGTATTGGAAACAAACATACATACAAAAGCGGAACTCATTAGCGGAGGTGTAACATGGAGTGCACTCGAAGTCTCTCGTGTCGAGGCTTTCCACCGCAGGCTGTTTGTACCACAATTGTGACGTTCAAGCACTTGGAGATACAACTTGAGTTGTACTGTTACAGAGTATACACAATTTCAAGTGATTATATTTACTTTTGTATTAATCGGAAATATACGAAAGCATTGCGACGAAAGTTCAGCGGCCTTCAATCGATCCGAATCGTTTCAATAATCGATAGCTAACATAAAACAATTACTAAATACACAATTTGGATTCATTAATTATCATTAAACACTACAATTACTAATACAGTTACGTTTTAGTAGTTTTACTGCAGTTCAGAAGTATACAAGTATTTGTAATATAATGGCGTTATACAACAATCATTTACATTAACAAGCCGTTTAATTTACTATTGGATAGTAATCATTCTGCTGTAAAGTTTGATATTTAGAAGACTATGAGTTGAAGATTAATATATCACGTGATATCAAGTGACAATCATGCCAAAAATATTAAGTAATCGCATTTCATATTTTAGTTCTGATAAGTTGATAACTAAAATATATCAATGCTATTATGAAGATATTATTTTCAAGTTTTGTAACTAGAAAATCCTTTTCATCAAACTGGTGAAAAGGAAAGGAAAGGAGAAAGAAAGGAAAGGAAAGGAAAGGAAGGTCCAGGTAAGGTCTAGGACCTCAGTGTTACAAATATAGCAGTTAGCTGCTGATTCACAAACCATATAGATTTTGGTGAGTAATGTTCTTTGATTATATCAACATCACCTATACAGATATAGTCTCCATTAAATAAAATAAAATAAAGATCCTCAGTCCTGTATTGCTGGTCTCCAGCGGCTTCTCAGGACCTTCATAATCCAATACCTTTACCAAGTCGACTGCCATTAGAGATACTCAGAGTGTTTCTCATTACATTGGACTAAGTGGAACAAGTTGACTAGTTTTCAGATATAAACAATACTGGTAGCTGTAAAAACCCGAATTACTAGTAATTTAGACTAAATTTATTTTTATATAGATATCACATCATATTGAATATTTTTATCCCTCTCTTTCTCTCTTTCTTTATCCTTCAGTCCTCTTCTTTTATGGAACTATGCATTTTATATCTTAGAATCCTAATTTTAAATTAGTTTAAGCTTTCACTTAGAATTTAGTATGTTAGCGTTATAAGGCAGTCAAGGAGTTTTTTATTCTTTGATAGGATGAGGCTAGTGAGACGTTCACCTGATTGTAAGTGATACGCTTGCACACAACATGCCGCTAGTTAAGATGATACACACTGCACCACATTGCGCTCGTCGCTTTGAGATATAAGGTGTTAAGTCTCGTTACCCCAGTAATGTCACTAGCCTACAGCGTATTTCAAGTACAACACAGTAATGTTTGGTGGTTGAAATAGCAGCTGGGGTGTTACGTAGACGGTCTCCGGCAACAGAGACCTACCAGCAGTAGAAACTTATATGTAACTTAGACAATTTGCGTGAATCAGCATTGAACTATACAAATTACGAATCGGTTAACATTTATAACGACGTGAAATTTGAATACAATGTTTATTGGTATTTCATTATATTAATAATTCATAACGGCCCCGTTCGCGGCGGTGGTGCCGCAGCAAAAACCCGATTAAGCATCGGCACCGCTCCCGGGTTCGAACCCGCGATGTTTTATTAATATGACGCTCGGCCCGTTTAGATATACGTGATAGCCATTCCGCTTGTTCTCTCAACGTGTTTCGGGGCTGCGGGAATTTATAACTGTATTACTTTAAAAAATTGCTTTCGTGGTGAACATGAGAGAGAGATAGACTGATGAGAGAATCTCTGAATGCGATTTTGTTATGACTTAACAAAAGTATGTCAAAATATGATGCGTGTTTGTAGTACATACACTCTCGGACACATCTATCGGCCCACCTAGTATTTAAAGTTTTAACGGTGCCTAGCTAAAAATAAATGTTAGGTTAAGCGATAAGTTTAAATGCAGTTTTAAAGCTGATTTTTTGGTCAACCTTTATGTATGTTTTTTTTTTGATGTGTCCGATTATTGGTTCCATAATAAGGCAAATCTAAACTTACAGCCAGTTTAGACCAAAAAATGTAGATACTCTGCCTGAAATTGTCGCCCAAGCTGTAAAACTTCTGCCGGCCAAATCAATTCGAAATTACAAAAAAAATAAAAAAAAAACATGCATAGGGGTTGACCAATTAATCTGCTTCAAAACTGCATTAAAACTTATTGCTCCACCTGACATTTATTTTTAACTAGACACCGTCGAAACTTTAAACACTGGGTGGTGGGCCGATAGATGTGTCCGGGAGTACATATTTGAGATCAATCGTAGCAAAACGGTTCAGCCGTTTTCGTTAATTTACAAGAGATTCTGCTTCAGTCGAAGTTGGCCAGGCGATGAAATAATTTATTATTACAGTGTAGTAAGTAATATCACCGCCGGTTGGATGATGAACTTAATGATATGATATCATAGTTTAAAACGAGAGTATCTTATTTTAAATAGTATAGTGCATTATCGTGTCGTTGAAATCCTAAGCTCATAAGACGTTATCCTGATACTTTGTAAACATCCTAACCAGCGTATTGTTATTAGTAAGCTTATACGTTCATATTTACGTATAGAAACAATTCAAACTCGCATTTTTAACAAGATATATAAAGTACTTTAAGTTATTGGTATAATAATACCTTCATGAGCATAGGCCGCATTGATAAATACTAGTTTATATACGCAATAAATAAACGGGACGTATTCCAATGAAACGCAACGCTACCGCACTCACCGCGATGTACGCTCGCGCTTAACTTTTTAACCTTCGACCGAAATGAGAGGTGACAGGTTTAATAAATAAGTAATATCAGGATGTATCAGCAGGCTGAAATGACGATGAATTTGATCACTTAATGTGTGAAGTAAAGCTGATGATTTCTTTCCGTCTCTAGTGCCGGGAGCGCAGGAAGATTCGGAAGTTGTTGGTGGTCCTAACCGCCCACAAAGCCTTATGTGGATATATACTATGACTAAACGACGATAGGTGGACAAAATAAGTAACTAAATGGATACCTAGAGGGAATTAAAGAAAGCAAGAAAGATATAGAAAAAGGTGGGGAGAGGTTTTTACAGAAATTTATAGATAGGATTGGATGAGGAAAACGAGAGTCGGAGACCAATAGAGAGAGTTAGGGGAGGCCTGAGCAGCAGAAGGAACATCAGCTACAAAAAAATTATAAAATAAGTTGTATTTTTTTGTTAGATTAAGTTGTGGTTGGAATAGAGGCTTTATTTATATATATACCATCAGGTGAAAGTGTAAAATCAATGCTACGAGATTGAAATAATAGAAAATGTTAAGGCGGTTGTGAACGACTGTACGCCGCGAATATCACAGTGTAATAAACAATTTATCGGCGCTCGTGTGTGTAAACGAGGCGCGGGAATGCGGCGCTGAGCCTCCCCCCGTCTCTCCCCCCTCAGTATAAACATTCGCATAACCCTAAGATTTCCGCTCCTTGCGACGCTGTATCGATGTTTTTCTATTCTATCGATAGCTTGTTTCACATCACTCAATACGATTTCTTTGTTAAGCAACCAATAGTAGATTTTTTTAATGGCTTCACGCAGTAGTAGATTTCTTCTTCTTAGTCGTATTTCCTTATGACTGAGGGTCGTGGTCATCATTTATTAAAACTCAATTTTACGGATTTTATCGGAAGCAGTCACGGTCACGGGAGGACTAAGATGTCATCTTAGTCCCCCCGTGACCATGACTGCTGCAAAGCGGTCGAAACGTCGGGAATAAACAAACTAAATAAAAAACGCGATACAATCCGTAAAATTGAGTTTTAATAAATGTGTAACATTCGCGGAAATATAAGAAATCATTATTTCGTGGTCATCATGTGTCATGAAACACACGACGACTCTCTTGGCAGTTATAATGGAGTGGTGTTTCCATTGCCTTCTTCATTACACATACTAGTGCGAGCACGAATAGTCACGACATAGATATGCAGGTTTCCTCACGATGTTTTCCTTCACCGTCAAAGCACGTGATATTAGTTGATGTTTTATGCTAACTGCACATAAATTGAAAAATCCATTGGTGCCGGCCGGATCTGAACCCGGTACCTTCGCATTGGAAGGCCGGCGTTCCAAACCACTAGGCTATCACGGCTTTTACTACGTAGTAGATTTAGTTCTCATTAATTTAAACGGCAGTGATGTAACTATTACGTTCATAAATTACCGCAAATTTTACCACCATTTTATCGGTAAAAAGATAGACGTTGTAAATTCCCGCATTTTTACCTCTGTGTATAAAACTTTTTATAGAGTAATTCGTTTACAAATAAATTTGAATTGTTTTTCTTTGTTATTAATCATCAAAAAATTTGTATCGTTGAGAGAGTACAGATTATATTTCGAAGGTGTCGTATTATTAAAAAAAAAAAGATAATCGCTTACTGTATACTTAATTTAATGTAACTGAATTTTATGTTAAACAAGTGTTCCTGTTAGTATTTTCCCTTTATCAGTTAATTTCTTTGTGTTAAATTATAATTCTGTTTCTAAAAGTGCTGCCAAACTAATTGACTAATGGTGGACAATAATAACCTAGACATATCTTGTCATCTCTTTGCTTCGCGTAATAAGTATTTCATACTAAAATCAAACTATCAGAGATATTTGTATGTGCACCACGTAAGAAAAAAAAGTGGTATAACTCATTGTGTATTTTCGATCAAACTACAAACTGAATTTTAAGGAAAAAAATTTGTTAAGAAATTTGCTTCAAGAAATAGTTTTGATCTTTAGAGGAAGCACAGCAGTGGAAACATTAAAAGTATTATTTATTTATTGTTACACAAAAAAAGTATTCAATAAACCGAATGTAAATTACAATCGGCGAATCTCATTTGACTAATAAACGGTTGAACCGCCGGCGGTATATTTCACCATCATTAGGGTAAAGCGCCATTACAGAGCTGCACACAATGCATGAAAATGCGCTGCCGTGCGAGATAAGGTTAAAGGAATACAGCGAACGTTTATGTATGAAGAGCCTACGGAGATGCGGTTAGATAACACACAGAGCAGCTGAACGCAGCGGCACAACTACAACAACAGCATTTTAATTCCTTACCACCTAAACTATATTAGCTTAAGACGTATCTATTCTCTTTATGTAGATAATAAACATTACTAATTATTCTTTAGACTAAAATAATGTTTAGTTCATATAGCAGGTCCTATTAGAATCAGTCATTGCACTATCGTTAGCTACTAATACGCTGACTTAAATACTAACGCTTGTAACTTTTAAACCGGAAGAGCTACATGGATAAAATTTATATAAAATGTAGTACATGATAAGGAGGCTAGTTATCCGAAATAAAAAGATTGTAGCTCTTCCGGTTAAGGAGACGTGGAAGGTTAAAGTTAGCAGTGAGATGGATGTGAACAGCTAAAACGAAAATCACTAAGAATCGAACTTATGACCTTTACGTCCAAAGCATGATAATTAGCTCTTAGGCCATTCCGGTACATTCTAATCTTATAAGCTAATAGAGACCTGAATAATAAGATGACGCCCGCGTCTAACTTTTTAATCATGACTATAGAAACCCTTCACAATTATCTACGAATCCATTCAAATTTAGCTCTAATGTATGTCTTATGTTTACAGGGAAAGTGAAAGCTGAGAAGGGGGCTCCACCAGTAAGATTTATCCTCACTTGGATGACAAACCCTTACGCCATTGTCACCAAGAGACCACGGGATGATCAAGAAAGCAATTAATTAAACCAACTATTAAAAGTGAACAATTTTAAGAAACTATAGGGTTGAGGATCAGTTTTTAAATAAGATACTTGATGAAATCTTTATACATGTTTACCTTCCAAAATATTCTCTTCCACGTCCTTCCACGTCATACTTTATAAATTAAAGTTCTACTTCTGTGATATACTGTGGGGCGATATATTCTATGAGCTTTGTTTTACTGTTAATCTCTCTTACCATTTCGGTTGTACCGTTTTCTAAAAGCATTACATCTGACTAATAGCCGGCTCGGGCTCGCTTTGTGCTGAGATTAGCTCGGACCGTGTGCCTCCTCGATAATCGGCGCGTCGGCCGCTAACAAATTGCGCGCGACGGTAATCCGCGTCATTAATTCGTGACGGGGCCCGTCGTCACGTGACGAGCGAACACGATTTGTCAGCTGTCACGCTGTTCAACACGTCGACTTATGAGCAACGACTTCATCACGCCGCTGGTGATTATAACGAAGGACTATTCTTAGGAGCCTCCTGCGCTCGTCCCTCATCAAAGAAATCTCTTAAGGTCCATACGTAACTAATATATTAAACAATAGCATTTTGACCCCTTCATAGTTTACTACACTACTACATTGTAGTTACTTCGACAACATTTAAAAGATTCTTTTCAATTGTATTGAATTGTGTGTAAACAAAATGAATTATACTTTAGAGATCTTATACCTTTCATATCTCCTTAACCGGAAGAGGTACAGACTTTTTATTACACGTTTCTCATCTCCTTATCCTGTACTTCATTTTATCCTGAAAGGGTGTCCATGTGGCTCTTACGGTTTAAAAGTTACAAGCGTTACGGAGTAATTAAGTCAGCGCATCAATCTTTTTTATGCAATCGGGTGATAGAGACAAAAAATAAAACTTTAATAAATTAAAGTTCTACTTCTGTGATATACTGTGGGGCGATATATTCTATGAGCTTTGTTTTACTGTTAATCTCTCTTACCATTTCGGTTGTACCGTTTTCTAAAAGCATTACATCTGACTAATAGCCGGCTCGGGCTCGCTTTGTGCTGAGATTAGCTCGGACCGTGTGCCTCCTCGATAATCGGCGCGTCGGCCGCTAACAAATTGCGCGCGACGGTAATCCGCGTCATTAATTCGTGACGGGGCCCGTCGTCACGTGACGAGCGAACACGATTTGTCAGCTGTCACGCTGTTCAACACGTCGACTTATGAGCGACGACTTCATCACGCCGCTGGTGATTATAACGAAGGACTATTCTTAGGAGCCACCTGCGGTCGTCCCTCATCAAAGAAATCTCTTAAGGTCCATACGTAACTATCAGATTAAACAATAGCATTTTTTGACCCCTTCATAGTTTACTACATTACTACATTGTAGTTACTTCGACAACATTTAAAAGATTCTTTTGAATTGTATTGAATTGTGTGTAAACAAAATGAATTGAACTTTAGAGATCTTATACCTTTCATATCTCCTTAACCGGAAGAGGTACAGACTTTTTATTACACATTTCTCATCTCCTTATCCTGTACTTCATTTTATCCTGAAAGGGTATCCATGTGGCTCTTACGGTTTAAAAGTTACACGCGTTACGGAGTAATTAAGTCAGCGCATCAATCTTTTTTATGCAATCGGGTGATAGAGACAAAAAATAAACTTAATACAGTACAAAAACATTTACAGACTGATAGAAATGAGACGACCATTTCACATATCCTAATTATAACATATTCAGAGAACTAAAAGTTCAGTATGTATAATAGAGTAGATGATAAAGAATTATTTTCAGACGGCTGCAATATAAAAAAAATACAACTTAATTGATAACTAAGCGATTGTAGCAAAAAAGCTAGACTAAATTAAATAATTTTTTTTATTACTCAAAGCAACAAGACTAGCTGGTCGTTCACCTTATTGTGACACGCTTGACCATAGAAAAACGTTACAATTATAAACACTGTACTATATTCTGTTTCACAAATGTTGGGTTTTCTTACCTAAGTATTTTTTTTTCACACAAGCTGTTATTACAAATATAAACACACACCATATATAAACACTTCACCAGGTGGTAGGTCTCTGTTGCCAGAGACCGTCTGGGTAGGTACCACCGCAGCTCCTATTTCAACCGCCAAATAGTAGTGTGCAAACATTACTGTGTTCCGGTTTGAAGGGCGCTGTAGCTAGTGTAATTACTGGGGTAACGAGACTTAACACCTTATGTCTCCAGCGACGAGCGCAATGTGGTGCAGTGTGTACCATCTTAACTAGCGGCATGTTATGGGCAAGCGTATCACTTACCATCAGGTGAACGTCTTGCCCGTCTCGTCGCCTAGTAGTATAAAAAAAAAAAAAACAAAAATTAAGAATTGTATTGACTGATTAAAGGACAAGTTGTGCCCAACATTACTTGACTACACAGACCTGAGAAACAAAAACACAACACTTAAGTAGGAAAAAGTTAATACAACAATGGAATTAATTTATATCTATAGTCGCAGTTTAGTTTGATATATTAAAAGTGACATTTTGGTTTTGAAACCATTCAAAAAGTTATTGAAAAGATAAATTTGATAATTTTTTTATTGTATTTAGTAACACATCTAATTTTCTAAGCTACAGCCCACAATTTAACAGGATCATAGAAACACGATGGCGTGTAAAATACAAATTGTAATCTGGAGCTTTTTTTTTATACTACTATACGATGAGACGAACAAGACCTTCACCTGATGGTAAGTGATACGCTCGCCCATGACAACGCGGTTCTAGTTAAGATGGTACACACTGCACCACATTGCGCTCGTCGCCTTGAGACATAAGGTGTTAAGTCTCGTTACCCCAGTAATTACACTAGCTATAGCGCGCTTCAAACCGGAACACAGTAATGTTTGCACACTACTATTTGGCAGTTGAAATAGGAGCTGCGGTGGTACCCATCCAGACGGTCTCCGGCAACAGAGACCTGTCACCTGGTAGAGCTACCTGTTATTAAGTTTGGATGGTGGTAGGGTTACTGCCGCTCGGCTAGCAACGCCTTTTTTTACAAGTGGTATGTCTCTGTTGCCGGAGACCGTCTAGATACCACCGCAACTCCTATTTTAGCCGACAAACAGTAGTGAGTAAATATTACCGTGTTTCAGTTTAAAGGACGCTGTAAACTAGTGAAATTACTGCGGTAAGTGACTTAACACCTGATGTCTTAAGGCGACGAGCGCAATGTGGTGCAGTGTATACTATCTTAACTAGCGGCATGTTATGGGCAAGCGTATCACTTACCATCAGGTGAACGTCTTCCTCGTCTCATAAAATAAAAAAGACCATCACCTTGTTAATATACCGCCATGACGGCATTGGTATATGGTAACCAGGCTTACCATCAGGTGAACGTCTTGCTCGTCTCGTAGCAAAGTAGAATAAAAAAAAAAAGAACTGCCAACTTGTAAGAATCTAAGTATACCATACGAGTATACCATTTTCAACATTGTCCCTTAACATAGTATGAAATATAAAAATTAGCAAATAGTGAATTAAAGAAATAACTTACTTTACATCATATTACTTCTAATGAGCAGTAGATCAATTATAACTTTGTATGTAATTGTTCAGTCTTCCACACGAATACGCAGAGTTAACTTCATAAGAAGTCATTGTGGTTATTACCGACGGTTAAGTCCGTACGTTATAATACTGTGTTAAACTAGAAGAAGAGAGATCAATTTTTTAACGCCCGTTGAGTCGGTTAAAGTAAAGATTAGAGAGCATTCAGCGATCAAACAGCGCAGTCAGCTTATAGATCTTTGATTAATGACCGCGAACGAGGTACGGTCATGTCACAGTGTAACGGAATATAGCAGGACCATATATGTTTATTATTAGCTCATGTTGCAGTGTAATCATTATATGAATATATGTATATACAAACTTATGTTTAGTACATAAACATAAGCAGAAATCACGGTCCTGCTTATGTTATGTAAAACTTGATAGAATTCAGCGCCATCTTGTAATGAGCTACGACAACAGGGAAATGGGGGAAAACTTTATTGTTTGGTTTATAACTGCTGCTGTTGCGCAGTGACTACAGTAGTCCCAGGTTCAGTTCTGGAGTCGAACGTTACGATAGTTTGGTGGTAATTTTGTTGCAAATCCGATTGACTAGCTACAATTCTCATTTTGTATATTGTGTTCCAACTCTCTCAATATACAGAGAGAATATTCCAGGCGAGATTGCTTAATCATCCACAGCTTCACTGTCACTTAAGACCACGTTGAATTGAGGTCGAGTGTGTGCCTGTTGTGAATAAAGCGAAATAGGCTGTGTACTAACAAATTGTGTTCGGTAATTAATTCCGATGCCGCTCAATGATCATTTGAAATTGCTTCATTAATTTCCGACATTTGATTGTGTTTGTATGGTGGCTTTAATTGGAGTGGACCGCATCCACCAGCTCGTCGCGGCGAGCCGACGCAACAGTAATCAAAGTTGATGCGTAAACATTGTGCATCACCGTTCGCCTGTCGGATAAACTCGTTTCCTTTTTGACACACACGAAAATATTTATCTCCCGTATCATTTAATTGATCTGTTTCGTGCACAGCACCGTCTACTATTTATCGTATCGTGTTGTTTCATTTTTTAACTTGCTTTATTACTTTTTTAACTGGTAGTAAGTCTGTTCATTACAAACATACTTTAAACGCAGGATATTTAACCAATTTAATACAAAACCAAATTGTGATAGAACAGCAGGGAATCATTTTGTCCATAAGTAACTTGTAACAAAATTGTAAATCTGTTTGTTTAAGTAATTTTAAGTTACCCCATTCTTCATACTGCAACATAGTAAGATTTCCATACTATTAATCAAGTTAGAAATATTATATTTAGACCTTTTCCAGTTATAGTTAATCTTAATATTACATTCAAAACTAGTCTAGTTGGATTGAAAATAAAAAACGATGTGACAAAGTTCAACAAGGTAAAGAAGGTTGTAATTTATTACAGTCCAATTAAATCATAACTGTATAACAGTATGAATAATAAAGATTAATTATATATGACAAAACACTTCAGTTTCATTAACAATGTTATAATAAAAAGTTGAATTTATAACCGCCATAACAAACAGCATTACGTCTGCGCCATTGAATTCATCCCATTACGGTGAAGAATGAGGCAACCACTCGAAACGTTATTTAAAACAATAAATACGTACAGACGCGGCTTTGTCCGACATGACCGACAACGTGGAGTGACATACGAGTACAAATCTCAGTCGCACTCGAGGCCGGTGAAAAAAATTCACTTAGTCCAAGTTATCAGCATTTAGCGGTTACTTATTACCGAAACGAAAGCAAAGTTGTGATTTTTACAATGAAAAGAATAAGAAACGAGACGAAAAGTTTCAACAGGTTTTAACTCTCAAAAAAAAAAAGGTTCTTATAAATCGTATAACTTTGTTGTATTACTTACTATCAAGTATACTAGTAGCTGGTCTCATCACCGTGGAGTTGAAAGAAGATGAAAGGTATGGAGACCATGTATAGAATGTCTCAAGGAATTGTTAAATTCTGGTGACGCAGAACCAGTCGCGTCAGAATCCAATGGAGGAGGCTCATGTCCAACGATGGACTATAGTTAATGATGATAATGCATTTCTAAATGTACGATCTTTTCTAATTCTACAGAAACCCAGGCAAGAGTAAATGCAACCAAGAATTTTTTTGGTATTATTAAATCATTCTCATGTTTAAAATTTCCGGGTATCGGCTTCAATATAAGCTTTAGGATTTCGTAAAATAAATAGCTCTCTTAATGATCCCACTGCTGGGAGTCGAAGTATCTTCTCACAGGAGAGTTAAGCGCTTTGAACCACCACCATGTCTGAGTCTATTTTGGTGAAAGTCGCATGTCCATAAAATCTGTTTCTTTGGAACTCGTTGGTTTCTACAATTTACCTTCACCGATATGATTGCTTGCTTTCATTGGATGTATGCTACTCCGTTCCGCTGTTGCTCAGCTTCTGTGCAGTTCGCAGTGGTGGTGGTGGTGGTGGGGCGGATGTTGTTGCCAGCCTCAATGGCGTCCGTTCACAGGTTAATTAAAATCATAATGCGCGCCTTCGAGAGCTTTTAGTTTTAGAGATCGGTATCTTAAAAGCTTTGATTGCGCGCCCGTCTCGTAACCGGACGAATTTTTTTGTTTACACGCTTAAAGCGCCCGAGATTAATCTTATCGGATTCATCTGTTACGCTTAACTGAAATGTTGATGTCAAAATTTTGTATAAACAAAATTGTAAAGCGCTTGTAAGTTGTAATTAAGCGCCAGTTGCTTAACAGTTGTTTGTACAGCTTTAGAATCGAAATTCACAGCATAGATTTTGTCCATTGTTGACTATTCAGCATCATAATTATAATCATCACCATCACCATCATTATCATCAACATCTGCGATGTACTGTTAGATATAAATCTCTGCTATGAAACAGTATTTAGACCAGTCTTCGGTTTGTTTGTCTAAGCATTTGACAATTCGAATACCGCTTAAAGGATTTTTTCTGGTAAGAAGATCCTGGTAGTCCTTCTACCACATCGGTATCAAAAACCGTATTTTTATAAATGTGACAATCATTAAATTTTATAATTTGATTTACATTAAATAATCTAGATTCCAACTATACCAAATCTTGTTCCACACAAGTTTTTTATGTAAGTACAAGTCTGTGTAGTATTTCGTATAGATATTGATCAACAAACATTCAAAAGTCAAGTACGATTCTATTAGGAATGAGCACAGCTCACTTGGTGGTTAACGATCATTACCAATCTACATTTATAACGCAAAAATTCTTGCAGTCTGCAGCAATATTGCAGCAAGGCATTTTGTATATAAACTGACGTTATTATTTCATATATTTACAGTAACAACAGCAGCAGGTTCTCTCGGATGACACCAGGACATCTGTTAGCTTAGTGCCTATGACCATGGCTGCTGCAGAGCATCGAAACGAGGGAATATTAAATAATTTAAAGAAAGCTATAAAATACGTAGAATTTTGTTTTATGTCATTTCAAGAAACTATATTTTTAGGAATAATATTAGCATTCTTTTTTAATCTATCTAGTAGGTTTACTATTGGTAGGTCTTTTTTACCGAAGACTTTGCTAATGTTGATGTATGTATGGCGAAGTAGCTGGTAAAGTTACTGTGATGATAAGATTTGTTGTGCCATAGCGATGGTCTAAGGATAGAGCTACATGAACAGGGCAATAATAACTTTATAATTGTGATTGGTATTACTTACCATCAGGTGAATTTGTCTTATATTACCAGGTGGTAGGTCTCTGTTGCCGGAGACCGTCTGGATGAGTACCACCGCAGCTCCTATTTCAACCGCCAAATAGTAGTGTGCAAACATTACTGTGTTCCGGTTTGAAGGGCGCTGTAGCTAGTGTAATTACTGGGGTAACGAGACTTAACACCTCATGTCTCAAGGCGACGAGCGCAATGTGGTGCAGTGTGTACCATCTTAACTAGCAGCACGTTGTCATGGGCAAGCGTATCACTTACCATCAGGTGAACGTCTTGCTCGTCTCGTCGCAAAGTAGTATAAAAAAAAAATCTGTACCATCGCTTCGATTTCGAAGTCGCTTAAAACGAACATGATTGATAGCAAACTTAAAATTTAGAATCGGTTTTAAATAACGGCTGTTAATACAGTGGAAAATTAAGTCTGCATTGAACTTAGTTACATTTAACAAATGTAAAGGTCATCACGGATTGTTAAGTGCTTCCTTCGACGGGATTGATTTGTACCAGGTCCGACAATGGCGAGGTATTTGTGTAAGAAGCGACGCGTAATAAATGATTGCTGGTCCGGGGCAGCTGTGCAGCCGGGATGATTGATGACTTCCACGGTATCAGCTCGAAACTCGGATTCCACATCGAGATACATTCAACAAAAACATCTATGACGATTTATCTAGTTTTTAAACTGTGGCATTACATTCGTTGTATTGTTTTGGATTACTCGATTAAGTATTGACATATTTGTGTGGTGATTTTGGAGCGTCATCGATAAGCTGATGTTTACCATGATCTATGATGACTGTTTATAAATGTAGTTAATAAAAATGAATAAGTGTCTAGATTTTTTACTTAGTAGTTAAAACTTTACCAAATGAAATAGCATACTTTAAAGATTATCATCATCATCGCAACGGATGAACGTTCACTGATAGACACAGGTCTCTTGTATTCAATAAAACGGTGTTTGAATCCAGTGACTCTTAACAATTCTACTATGTATGTTTTTTTTCCCTCTATTTTTCTTCTTTTTTAAATTCTTTATTTAAAAATCTTTTTATCTGTCCTTTATTTCCTTTTGCGACTTCACTCTTTTCAGGACTGTGTTAGTGAAGAACTCCTGAATAGCAGAATTGAAAACTTACTATGTTCCAGTTTGATGGGCTTTGTGGAATTACCAACATTTTTACTTTATGAGAAATTACGAGACATAGGAGTATCGTTACTCCAGTAATCTCATTTTAAGACATATCTAAGGCGATGAGCGCAAGGTGGTAGTTTTTATCATTCTTACCATTAAGTGAACGTACTGCTTGTCTCGACGATACGTTGTGTTGAAAAAAATGTTTTAAACATGTTTGGAATATGAAAAATAGATAGATAATTTAAATTTAGGTAATACTGTAGTTGACCTCAAGGACCTCAAGGATTTGCAATTGAAAAGTAAGCACTTAAGTTTTTTTGTTAATAGTACAAGAGAAATTTACATTCTCCAATCACAATTAAACATCGCGGTGATTATAACGGATGACTCGAGCCGGAAGTTATGATGTTTTTAACAGGAAGTAGTAAAATATAATTACTCGTAATATTACTACTACGTAATTAATTTTCGTGTTTGTAATTAATAATGGAAATTATAGACTAGTTGCTAGTAACAATTGTCGAAATATGGTGTTGATCAGTTTTTTTTTTATGTTGTTCTCAGTCGGTCTCTGGTAAGAAAGAACTATTACCAATATGTGCAAATGTGAATATATTATTTTAGTTATTTTTTTACAGATTTGCTACTACAATGCGTAATTCAAACTCATATAAAAGATAACACAAATAGTTAGGATTGAAAGATCTCTCTTGTAACCAACCTGAAGTGATGATCTTTCAGTCAGTTGTTTTCTTATAACTTAGAACTTATGAAGGATTAATGAATGGATATAAATAAAAACAAAAAGGAAAGTATTGGTATAAAAAGAAAAAATTTAAATGTTAATGGAAGGCACTATTTGTTTGTGAAATTTAAAAAAATCTTCCTTAACTTACAACAGTTAAATAAGTCTCTATGGTCTTTACCGCTTGCTTAACACCGAGATCTCTAGTTTGATTTCGAGACCATATGTTGAAGAATTTGATTGGCTGCAGGGTTTATTCGAACATGGTAAGTCAGCCATCAGATTCATATTGTAAATCTGTCGCTATAACGCTGCGTTCTAGCTGTCGACAGATAAGAGTCGGTTTTCTACCACAACAAGGATTCACTCATACCCAATTTAAAATTAAGATAAATACAGTCTAATTAAATTTTAACTTTTTAACCTTACATATTTACTGTTAAGGTTATAATTAGATTTTGCGTCTGCCTTTTGAGAAAGTAAGATGATCAATCTCACAATTTTAATGATTTTATATTTCAATCAAACCTCATTAAGTTACAAATGAGTCGGCGAATTAAAATTCATCAAAGTAAACCGATCGATGCATCGGATCCACAAAAATGATCGTACGACTCATAACATGTTCATTACGTATTTTGGTAGCAATAACGAAATTAACTTTATTCGAGTCGGATATGAATTCACATAATTTTAATCGAGTGAACCCTCTCCTAAACGAATCCTCATTTCTATCATAAAAATTAAACTACAAGGAAAAAAAAAATCAATTACCAATCGATCGGATCTTCTTTCGCCTGTGATCTTATAAATGATTGTTGTATACGAGGGTCCATCATGTTCGTTGAACATGGAAGGTGGTTATTATAATCGTTTCTATCACGAATATGTCAACGTTTTATGTTATTTATTATGTTTTCTGTATGTGGACGTATCGTGCAATTACATCCGTTGCTCCGGATATAGTTTATAATTAAATAGTGTTTAGCGCGGGCGTGGGTAAGCGCGTTTAATATAAAATTGAACTGAAGTTAAAAGCTTAGCGCGGAGAGCTTTCTTATGTAACATCTAGCGATAGCCGATATAACAGAAAGGAATAAAACAAAAGATATTATTAGAAATTAGAGAGAAAAATTGCTGTGATATTAGGATTAGGCTATAGTTAAGAAATTTTATATTAGATAGTAAGGAGAGACCGAATGTGATATTAGATATAAGAACTAAATTAAGAAGAAAACATGTAAAAAATTAGAAAAGTAAGTGGAATGATTTTATTTCAGAAAATGTTAATGGGATGCTCCACAGGTCTCTCCGGAAAATATGCTGCAAAAAATGTATGACGGCGGGAGTCTTCACTCCAGAGCGCGATGAATGAAAGAAGGAAGTAAATTAGAGGAATGATTGATAGCAAAACAGAATGAAAGCGAGAAATGAGTATGAAAGAACTAGGCCCTGACCCAACCACGCAGGGGGATGAGTATAAAAAAAAAAAAATCTAGCGATAAACCTTCCGCAAGTTAACATAGATCTCCCTGGTATGGTTCCAATGCTGGTAACTACATTTATGGCTAATCTGACGCTATAACATTAATCTGTTTCGGCTGTCATATACATAAATGAAAATCAAAGTATTGTGAGCGCACACGCTTCATCATCTACTGTCTCGTTCTGAATTAATCAAACTTTATAATTATGTATTTAAAAAAAATATTTTCAGACTTCAGTCGGTCCGAATTGTATAGCGGTGTAACTAATTAAAACTTTGGAACTTCAACTTAACATCTAATGTTGAGGTTAATTTAGACTAAGAGAGCATAGCATTTATGTTTTACCTGATTAATCGAATACAAAAGCTGTTGGTAAATTACCAAAAAATCGAAATTCAACACTCGCCCTTCGGATAGTCCGCAATCTCTTAACACTTGCGGTTGTCGTCTTAAACTCAGTCAAGACTTTCATGTCGTAACGCCGGCTCAATTATCTCCTCTCTGCCCCCCACATAATAAACAGCGCACTTTCTCCCGAACCTCACTAAATAACTGGTTCAATTCATCTCATCACACGACATGCTACCATTTGGTTTATAATACCATTAAATGTTATGTCGGCGCTTTGATTTCACTCACAAATTATTTCAAAATCCATTCCAACTCTTAGTGGGAATCACACGACTTTGTCATTCGGACCTCTCATCGGGAACCTAAACATAAAAAAACGAGCTATAGTAAAGTTGTTTGTAATGAACGTATCCGAAAGTATTTTCGATCTTTTTCTTGAGAAGTGTTCAATGTAGTCTCACTGACTTTAATAATATTTAGATAAGTTTAAAGTACGTCTAGACTACGACTAACACTGTAAACGAAAATAGTTGATTAAAATCGTGTGATTTTTTCTTTAAGAATTAGATGGGGTTAGTCCTAACTCAGCGCAGCATTTCTTTTAAAGGACAGTAAACAAAAATTTGTGTTCTGGTTTAAAAAGCGTTGTAGCTAGTGAGGTTACAGGAGTTTTTTTTTTATACTACTATGCGACGAGACGAGCTAGACGTTCACCTGATGGTAAGTGATACGCTTGCCCATGACAACGTGGTGCTAGTTAAGATGGTACACACTGCACCACATTGCGCTCGTCGCCTGGAGACATAAGGTGTTAAGTCTCGTTAGCCCAGTAATTACTCTAGCTACAGCGCCCTTCAAACCGGAACACAGTAATGTTTGCACACTACTATTTGGCGGTTGAAATAGGAGCTGCGGTGGTACCTACCCAGACGGTCTCCGGCAACAGAGACCTACCTGGTGAAACCCTGAATAAAAAATACCTGGTGAGTGTCTGACGTTTGAGTAGGGTGCATTTATAACATTGTAATTATTTCAATATCGTGTTAGCACTTACTATAAAGTGAACGCCCAGCGCGTCGTGTTTGAAAAAAGTGTGAAGTCGTGACAATTAGGGCGCTCGCGTCGCGGCGGCGCGCGTGTCGCGTGACGTCACGCCGGCGACATGCGACACGCGGCTCGTTAGCTGAGTACACGAACACCGCGGACATGACCGCACCAGACCTCGCACTCCTACAACTCTTGACCCATGATTATTCATTATTACCATCCCCTATAACCGTGGATAAAAGTTAATTAAACTAAAATTATGTTTTAATGCGAACAGCGAAGGATTGGAGTTGTCTGCAGGCGTCAGTGTTTCCGTTCAGGTATGATGTGAGAGTCTTCAAGAAGACTGAACAGGCTTCTTCTAGGCTAGAGCCACCTAGATCACTTTGCCGCTTACCACCAGGTGGGATCGTAGTTAAACACTGGTCTATGTAAAATTGAAAAAAAAAATCCATGCTTTATTTGTTAACGCGCCATTTTGACAACGATTTAAAAATGGAATGCTAACTCTGTAGCGCCATCTACTTTCAATGAAACGATTCTAAAAAATATGTATTTTATTATTGGTATGGTTGTCTTCTTCCAATGATCATGCTAATCTTCATTTTAGCATCTCAGCCAAGAGTTCTTTAACCACCGCTTTTAAATTGTTATATATACGGTACTCTGTATTGTAATTTTATTAATATTTTTGAAATAATAAAAAAAGTGGTTTCCCGTACCGGGAATCGAACCCGAGCCTCCTGGGTGAAAGCCAGGTATCCTAGCCACTAGACCATACGGGAGATATAGAAATAAATAGAACTTAACCATTCGACAAATAAAATAAAATCATTCGACAAATTGATTAAATGTTTATCAGTTTTATGGTACATTATCAAATCGTTGATATCGGACTTAACGTCACATATTTTTGTGACAAGTTTCAGCATCTGCATCAAACGATATATTTCCAGTTTTGATAATCAATTATAGTAAATGTAATGTAATTATCTACGGTACAGTATTAACGCAAATACAGCGCTTTGGAAATAAAGAACTACTAACAGCAAAGAAATTAAAATTGTAATTCTTATTAAACTAGACGAGACTAGAATGTTCATCAAGTTAAGATGTTCACCAGTTTAAAATTATTTAAAATTAACAATTGCAATCATAAACAATAATCAGCGGTTTAACTTTGCCGAGTTTATACGTAAGCAGATCCATTAAGTTTTTAATGGGCAGTTATTTATTGATGGGGATAACATCAGACTTTACTTAGCTAGCTTAGCTCAAGGCATTTGGCATTCGTAATGGTTAAATGAAATATGAATTAGGTGTTACCGTGAGCAAAGTGTGTGAAAGAGGTCATTCGCTACCGTATGAGAAATTAAACGAATCAGAGGACAGAATGAAAATATACCTTGGGTTTAAAGAAATAGGGTTCATTATCATATGGCAGATTGTAACTTTTATAATTCGTGTTAACCGCTCCATACGCGTAGTTCGTTATAGCTTTATGTTCTAAGTTCTAATTAAAATAGTTTTACTTAAGTATAACTTGAAGTTATACCAAGGCCCTCTCGTGTCCGTTTAAAAGATTTCATTTAATTTAACTTCCTGGACTTATACCATAAACTTTAAGAGATTAAAGTCTAATTAAAGTTAGTGTGTACTATTTGATTAATGATTATTATTTTATATACCCTTAAAAATTAAGGTTTTATTTCACCTTAATTTAACATATTGATTAATTACAAAAGTACTTTTAAATGTAAAAAGCGATTAAATAAGCAATTAACATTAACTGTAGTTCTCTTTCCTTTAATCAGTTTAGGTTACACAGCGCTTATTACTATCTCCTAGTAACATTACTGTATATAGGTTTGAAGAGCGTTGTAGTGAAATAAGACATTTGGGCGACAGTTTATATCATCATAACTAGCGCGACATTCTTCAAGCGAAAGAAGTATTTATAATCTCTCGTTATTATGCCATTTTATTTATTTTTACGAGTTATCTGTTGTATTTAATTACAAAAATAAACCTTTATCCTGTACACAATTAAGTAGCGGCATCGTAACTGTCCAGATACAAAATCTCTTGTATCGGACGCGACGGAACAAATTGCGCGCGAAATTGATTACGATCGCGGCGGGCGCGGAACTGACCAATCGCGTGCGAGCAAAACGGAGCGCTCTGATTGGTCGGCGGACGCGCACGCGCCGTCGCACACAATGCGGCTGAAACCTGAAGCCTCGCTGCGACGTCCATCTTGAATGCCGCATTCGATCTGCCCCGAGCGACCAATGTTTTATTACAACAGTGGCCATTGCTGTTTTAAAAGCACGCGTCTCAAATGCGATTGCTACATTGTAGTTTTTATGCGTATACGTTTTTTCGTAACCCCCCATGCGAAAAGGGCGGATGTTGGTTTCGCTTTCGTATGTTCGTTTGTGCACGTGTGTATATTCACATTTGTGTTGTTGAATGTATATAACAACTACATATTTCTCTGCTGGTCACTGCAAAGTGAAATTAAATAACAAATATTTAATTCTAATGAAGGGAAACTATACATAACTTAGAAACGCTATTTTGGTTTCAGAAATAAAAGAAATATGACTATTTAAATTTTTTATACTATTTCTTCTACTTACATTAACATTCTGTTCAAACTAAATAAACCAATCAATTAGAAAGTAGCATCATAAAATTTACTTTAACAAGGTATCTAACAATGAGGTATACTTTAAAGTAGCAAGGGTTGCCAACGTGCTCATTTTTTATTGAAAAAAAATTAACTGTAAGTAATTTAGATATCTTAAGAAGAACAAGTTACTTTTATGCCTTTATTTTTGTACGTTATGTTTTATAGCTGTCATTGAATATATTGCATCCACAGTCTTCTGTAAAAATTCTAGCAATGGTTTGGATTATTCTTTACCGTTTTAAGCTGCCTAATTGGCCAGAGTGAAAGCTCTAGAAGTTTCTGGAAGAACCTACATCAGTGATTAGGAAAACCCATCCGTTTGCTTTTCAGAGGTGTAGTAACGAAATATCAGATTGCATATCACCGATCTTCGAAAGAATGTTAAGAAGAAGAATAATTGGTTAGATCATCAGGTCGGTGAACGGTTTAAACGTATTTTCCGTTCTGTAGCCTAATTTAACAAATAAATAAGTAAACAATGATACAGATGTTGACAGTCCTGAAACAATAAGTGGGCAACCCGCGCACAATACCGAATCAATGGCCAATTATCTCGAGCCGCCATTAGCCGCTGGAGACAGGGTCGGGGGTGGAGGGGACGGGGGAGAGGGCCACCGGGGACGCGCGATAAGCCCGGGACAACATAATTGCTTCTATCCACCATCTCCGGTTGATACACTGCAACAGGCTTTAGAGTTTAGACTCTAAATGTTTGAATTGTTAGTAAATAGGTTTATAGCTTTATTTTCTATTTTTGATATCTATACACTGTATATCAAAAAATAATTAGGTTACTGGTTTACTGGTTACTGGTTTACTGGTTTACTGGTTACTGGTTTACTGGTTTACTGGTTTACTGGTTTACTGGTTACTGGTTTACTGGTTACTGGTTTACTGGTTTACTGGTTTACTGGTTACTGGTTTACTGGTTTACTGGTTACTGGTTTACTGGTTACTGGTTTACTGGTTACTGGTTTACTGGTTACTGGTTTACTGGTTACTGGTTTACTGGTTTACTGGTTTACTGGTTTACTGGTTACTGGTTTACTGGTTACTGGTTTACTGGTTACTGGTTTACTGGTTACTGGTTTACTGGTTTACTGGTTACTGGTTTACTGGTTTACTGGTTTACTGGTTACTGGTTTACTGGTTACTGGTTTACTGGTTTACTGGTTTACTGGTTACTGGTTTACTGGTTTACTGGTTACTGGTTTACTGGTTTACTGGTTTACTGGTTACTGGTTTACTGGTTTACTGGTTACTGGTTTACTGGTTACTGGTTTACTGGTTTACTGGTTACTGGTTTACTGGTTACTGGTTTACTGGTTTACTGGTTTACTGGTTTACTGGTTACTGGTTTACTGGTTACTGGTTTACTGGTTACTGGTTTACTGGTTTACTGGTTTACTGGTTACTGGTTTACTGGTTTACTGGTTACTGGTTTACTGGTTACTGGTTTACTGGTTTACTGGTTACTGGTTTACTGGTTACTGGTTTACTGGTTTACTGGTTACTGGTTTACTGGTTACTGGTTTACTGGTTTACTGGTTACTGGTTTACTGGTTACTGGTTTACTGGTTACTGGTTTACTGGTTTACTGGTTTACTGGTTTACTGGTTACTGGTTTACTGGTTACTGGTTTACTGGTTACTGGTTTACTGGTTACTGGTTTACTGGTTACTGGTTTACTGGTTACTGGTTTACTGGTTACTGGTTTACTGGTTTACTGGTTACTGGTTTACTGGTTACTGGTTTACTGGTTACTGGTTTACTGGTTTACTGGTTACTGGTTTACTGGTTTACTGGTTACTGGTTTACTGGTTTACTGGTTACTGGTTTACTGGTTACTGGTTTACTGGTTACTGGTTTACTGGTTACTGGTTTACTGGTTACTGGTTTACTGGTTTACTGGTTTACTGGTTACTGGTTTACTGGTTACTGGTTTACTGGTTACTGGTTTACTGGTTTACTGGTTACTGGTTTACTGGTTACTGGTTTACTGGTTTACTGGTTACTGGTTTACTGGTTTACTGGTTTACTGGTTTACTGGTTTACTGGTTACTGGTTTACTGGTTTACTGGTTACTGGTTTACTGGTTACTGGTTTACTGGTTACTGGTTTACTGGTTACTGGTTTACTGGTTTACTGGTTACTGGTTTACTGGTTTACTGGTTACTGGTTTACTGGTTACTGGTTTACTGGTTTACTGGTTACTGGTTTACTGGTTACTGGTTTACTGGTTACTGGTTTACTGGTTTACTGGTTACTGGTTTACTGGTTTACTGGTTACTGGTTTACTGGTTACTGGTTTACTGGTTACTGGTTTACTGGTTACTGGTTTACTGGTTTACTGGTTTACTGGTTACTGGTTTACTGGTTACTGGTTTACTGGTTACTGGTTTACTGGTTACTGGTTTACTGGTTACTGGTTTACTGGTTACTGGTTTACTGGTTTACTGGTTTACTGGTTACTGGTTTACTGGTTACTGGTTTACTGGTTACTGGTTTACTGGTTACTGGTTTACTGGTTTACTGGTTTACTGGTTTACTGGTTTACTGGTTACTGGTTTACTGGTTTACTGGTTACTGGTTTACTGGTTACTGGTTTACTGGTTACTGGTTTACTGGTTACTGGTTTACTGGTTACTGGTTTACTGGTTACTGGTTTACTGGTTACTGGTTTACTGGTTACTGGTTTACTGGTTACTGGTTTACTGGTTACTGGTTTACTGGTTACTGGTTTACTGGTTACTGGTTTACTGGTTACTGGTTTACTGGTTTACTGGTTTACTGGTTTACTGGTTACTGGTTTACTGGTTTACTGGTTACTGGTTTACTGGTTACTGGTTTACTGGTTACTGGTTTACTGGTTTACTGGTTACTGGTTTACTGGTTACTGGTTTACTGGTTTACTGGTTACTGGTTTACTGGTTTACTGGTTACTGGTTTACTGGTTACTGGTTTACTGGTTTACTGGTTACTGGTTTACTGGTTACTGGTTTACTGGTTTACTGGTTACTGGTTTACTGGTTACTGGTTTACTGGTTTACTGGTTACTGGTTTACTGGTTTACTGGTTTACTGGTTTACTGGTTACTGGTTTACTGGTTACTGGTTTACTGGTTACTGGTTTACTGGTTACTGGTTTACTGGTTACTGGTTTACTGGTTACTGGTTTACTGGTTTACTGGTTTACTGGTTACTGGTTTACTGGTTACTGGTTTACTGGTTACTGGTTTACTGGTTTACTGGTTACTGGTTTACTGGTTTACTGGTTACTGGTTTACTGGTTTACTGGTTTACTGGTTTACTGGTTACTGGTTTACTGGTTACTGGTTTACTGGTTTACTGGTTACTGGTTTACTGGTTACTGGTTTACTGGTTTACTGGTTACTGGTTTACTGGTTTACTGGTTTACTGGTTACTGGTTTACTGGTTTACTGGTTACTGGTTTACTGGTTACTGGTTTACTGGTTTACTGGTTACTGGTTTACTGGTTTACTGGTTACTGGTTTACTGGTTACTGGTTTACTGGTTTACTGGTTTACTGGTTTACTGGTTTACTGGTTTACTGGTTACTGGTTTACTGGTTTACTGGTTACTGGTTTACTGGTTTAAAATTTGAAGTCTCAATAAAATTTTATATTTTCTAAATTTAGTGCATTTTTAAAATATTATATAAATTAATAGTAAAATTGGTTCGTGTTTAATATCTCCCGTATGGTCTAGTGGCTAGGATACCTGGCTTTCACCCAGGAGGCTCGGGTTCGATTCCCGGTACGGGAATAATGTTTTTGCTGTTTTCTATATGATATCACATAAATCATTGATTGTTGGTGTTATATAATAAATTTCCGTTTTTTTATTTATAATATGAATTTTATAAAAATACTAGCTGACCCGACAGACTTCGTTCTGTCAAAAAAATTGGAATGTGGCAGTTTTTTGTTCTTACCTATTTTATAGCCAGCGCAAAAAAATCTGGACTGAACCGTCACTCTGGTGATAGGGCGGTGTGTGGTGTTCAGCTCTATATATGTTCATCTAATAACTAATATTTAAATATTAGTGGGTTCCAGAAGAGTGGCCAAAGTTATAATTATAGTACATAAATTATATTTACTATTATTATTTTATTAGGAACAAATAACTGTCACATTCCAAATCTTTTTGACAGAATGTAGTCTATCAAGTCCGCCAGATGGTAACGCGGATTGTGCTCGACTGATGTAATGTCGTGAAAACGAATGCATTTTATGTCGCGTGCCGAAACTAAAACAAAAGAAATAATACCGCGAAGCCGACCAAATTGAAAATCAGTAAGAATGATCTTTAGCTATTACATTTTGTGACTATTTATGTTATTATTTCATTCGTTTTAATTTTGATAGAATAATTGAATTTGAACTTTGTGCAGCTGTAATAAAGTGCAAATTGACTCTTTGGCGTTACGAACGCACCTACATTGCTTAGACAGCAGTGAAAGCTTGTTATTTAATATGAACTTTTGTTTGTTTGTTTCTGGTTACTGGTTACTGGTGTACTGGTTTACTGGTTGTACTGGTTTACTGGTTTCCTGGTTTTACTGGTTTCTGGTTTCTGGTTTATGGTTACTGGTTTACTGGTGTACTGGTTACTGGTTACTGGTTTACTGCGTTTACTGGTTTACTGGTTACTGGTTACTGTTTACTGGTTTACTGGTTTACTGCGTTTACTGGTTTATGGTTACTGGTTTACTGGTACTGGTTTACTGGTTAATGGTTTACTGGTTTACTGGTTTACTGTTTACTGTTTACTGTTTACTGGTTTACTGGTTTACTGGTTTACTGGTTTACTGGTTGACTGGTTTACTGGTTTACTGGTTTACTGGTTTACTGGTTTACTGGTTTAATGGTTTACTGGTTTACTGTTTACTGTTTACTGGTTTACGGTTTACTGGTTACTGGTTTAACTGGTTACTGGTTTACGGTTTACTGGTTTACTGCGTTTACTGGTTTACTGGTTTTACTGGTTTACTGCGTTTACTGGTTTACTGCGTTTACTGGTTTACTGGTTTACTGGTTACTGGTTTACTGCGTTTACTGGTTTACGGTTTACTGGTTTACTGGTGTACTGGTTTACTGGTTTACTGGTTTACTGGTTTACTGGTGTACTGGTGTACTGGTGTACTGTGTACTGGTGTAATGGTGTACTGGTTACTGGTGTACTGGTTACTGGTGTACTGGTGTACTGGTTTACTGGTTTACTGGTTTACTTGGTTTACTGGTGTATGGTGTACTGGTTACTGGTGTACTGGTTTACTGGTGTATGGTGTACTGGTGTAATGGTGTACTGGTGTACTGGTGTATGGTGTACTGGTGTACTGGTGTACTGGTTACTGGTTACTGGTGTACTGGTGTACTGGTGTACTGGTGTACTGGTTTACTGGTTTACTGGTTTACGGTTTACTGGTGTACTGGTTTACTGGTTTAATGGTTTATGGTTTAATGGTTACTGGTTTACTGGTTACTGGTTTATGGTTACTGGTTTACTGGTTTATGGTTTACTGTTTACTGGTTTAATGGTTACTGGTTTACTGGTTTACTGGTTTACTGGTTTACTGTTTACTGGTTTAATGGTTTACTGGTTTCTGGTTTCTAGTTTCCAGTTTCTGGTTTCTGGTTTTACTGGTTACTGGTTTAATGGTTTACTGGTTTACTGGTTTACTGGTTACTGGTTTATGGTTTACTGGTTTAATGGTTTACTGGTTTACTGGTTACTGGTTACTGTTTACTGGTTACTGGTTTACTGGTTACTGGTTTATGGTTTACTGGTTACTGTTTACTGGTTTATGGTTTAATGGTTTACTGGTTTACTGCGTTTACTGGTTTATGGTTACTGGTTTACTGGTTACTGGTTTATGGTTTACTGGTTTACTGGTTTATGGTTTACTGGTTTATGGTTTAATGGTTTAATGGTTTACTGGTTATGGTTTACTGGTTTATGGTTTAATGGTTTATGGTTTAATGGTTTACTGGTTTACTGGTTTACTGGTTACTGGTTTACTGGTTTAATGGTTTACTGGTTTCTGGTTTTACTGGTTTACTGGTTTCTGGTTTTACTGGTTTACGGTTTACTGGTTACTGGTTTACTTGGTTTACTGGTTTAACTGGTTACTGGTTTACTGGTTACTGTTTACTGGTTTACCTGGTTTTACTGGTTTACTTGTTTACTGGTTTACGGTTTACTGGTTTACTTGTTTACTGGTTTACGGTTTACTGGTTTACTGGTTTACTGGTTTACTGGTTACTGGTTTAACTGGTTTTACTGGTTACTGTTTACTGTTTACTGGTTACTGGTGTACTGGTGTCCTGGTGTACTGGTGTACTGGTGTACGGTGTACTGGTGTACTGGTTACTGTGTACTGGTGTAACTGGTGTACTGGTGTACTGGTGTTACTGGTGTACTGGTGTACTGGTGTAACTGGTGTACTGGTGTCCTGGTGTACTGGGTACTGGTGTACTGGTGTATGGTGTACTGGTGTAACTGGTGTACTGGTGTACTGGTGTAACTGGTGTACTGGTGGACTGGTGTACTGGTGTACTGGTGTACTGGTGTACTGGTGTACTGGTGTACTGGTGTACTGGTGTACTGGTGTACTGGTTGTACTGGTGTACTTGGTGTACTGGTGTACTGGTGTGTACTGGTTTACTGGTTTACTGGTTTAACTGGTTTACTGGTTTACGGTTTACTGGTTTACTGGTTTACTGGTTTAACTGGTTTTACTGGTTTACTGGTTTACTGGTTTACTGTTTACTGGTTTACTGTTTACGGTTTACTGGTTTACTGGTGTACTGGTTTACTGGTTATGGTTACTGGTTTACTGGTTTACTGGTTACTGGTTAACTGGTTTACTGGTTTCTGGTTTCTAGTTTCCAGTTTCTGGTTTCTGGTTACTGGTTTACTGGTTTAACTGGTTACTGGTTTACTGGTTTACCTGGTTTTACTGGTTAACTGGTTTACTGGTTTACTGTTTACTGGTTTACTGGTTTACTGGTTTACTGGTACTGGTTTACTTGTTTACTGGTTTACTGGTTACTGGTTTACTGGTTTACTGGTTTAATGTTTACTGGTTTACTGGTTTCTGGTTTTACTGTTTACTGGTGTACTGGTTTACTGGTTTACCTGGTTTTACTGGTTACTGGTGTATGGTGTACTGGTGTACTGGTGTATGGTTTACTGGTTTAATGGTTTAATGGTTTAATGGTTTACTGGTTTACCTGGTTTTACTGGTTTACTGGTTGTACTGGTGTACTGGTGTATGGTGTACTGGTGTACTGGTGTACTGGTGTCTGGTGTACTGGTGTACTGGTGACTGGTGTACTGGTGACTGGTGTACTGGTGTAACTGGTGTACTGGTGTACTGGTGTATGGTGTACTGGTGTATGGTGTACTGGTGTCTGGTGTACTGGTGTACTGTGTACTGGTGTACTGTGTAACTGGTGTACTGGTTACTGTGTACTGGTGTAACTGGTGTACTGTGTACTGGTTTACTGTTTACTGGTTTACTGGTGTACGGTGTACTGGTTTACTGGTGTACTGGTGTACTGGTGTACTGGGTACTGGTGTACTGGTGTACTGTTTACTGGTGTATGGTGTACTGGTGTACTGGTTGTACTGGTTGTACTGGTTGTACTGGTTGTATGGTGTACTGGTGTGTACTGGTGTTGTACTGGTGTACTGGTGTTACTGGTTGTACTGGTGTACTGGTGTATGGTGTACTGGTGTACTGTGTACTGGTGTTGTACTGGTTGTATGGTGTACTGGTGACTGGTGTACTGGTTGTACTGGTTTACTGGTTGTACTGGTGTACTGGTTGTACTGGGTACTGGTGTACTGGTGTAATGGTGTACTGGTGTATGGTGTACTGGTTACTGGTGTACTGGTGTACTGGTGTACTGTGTACTGGTGTTACTGGTGTACTGGTGTATGGTGTACTGGTGTACTGTGTATGGTGTACTGGTTGTACTGGTGTATGGTGTACTGGTGTAATGGTGTACTGGTTGTACTGGTGTAATGGTTTACTGGTTGTACTGGTGTACTGGTTGTACTGGTGTATGGTGTACTGGTGACTGGTGTACTGGTGTTACTGGTGTACGGTGTACTGGTTGTACTGGTTGTACTGGTGTACTGTGTACTGGTTGTACTGGTTGTACTGGTGTACTGGTGTCTGGTGTACTGGTTGTGTACTGGTGTTGTACTGGTTGTATGGTGTACTGGTTGTACTGGTGTACTGCTGTACTGCTGTACTGGTGTACTGGTTGTGTACTGGTGTACTGGTGTACTGGTGTACTGGTTTACTGGTGTTACTGGTTGTACTGGTGTACTGGTTACTGGTTTACTGGTTACTGGTGTACTGGTTGTACTGGTTGTACTGGTGTGTACTGGTGTATGGTGTACTGGTTGTACTGGTGTATGGTGTACTGGTTTACTGGTTACTGGTGTACTGGTGTGTACTGGTGTACTGGTTACTGGTTTACTGTTTACTGGTTTATGGTTTACTGGTTGTACTGGTTTACTGGTTACTGGTTTACTGGTTTACTGGTTTTACTGGTTTACTGGTTTATGGTTTACTGGTGTACTGGTTACTGGTTACTGGTTTACTGGTTTACTGGTTTACTGGTGTACTGGTTGTACTGGTGTACTGGTTTACTGGTTTAACTGGTTTACTGGTTTATGGTTTACTGGTTTAATGGTTTACTGGTTTCCATTCCATTTTCCATTTTCATTTTCCATTTTCCTTTTTCCATTTTCCATTTTCCGTTTTCCGTTTTTCCGTTTTCCGTTTTCCGTTTTTCCGTTTTCCGTTTTCCGTTTTCCGTTTTCCGTTTTCCGTTTTTCCGTTTTCCGTTTTCCGTTTTCCGTTTTCCGTTTTCCGTTTTCCGTTTTCCGTTTTCCGTTTTCCGTTTTCCGTTTTCCGTTTTCCGTTTTCCGTTTTCCGTTTTCCGTTTTCCGTTTTCGTTTTCCGTTTTCCGTTTTCCGTTTTCCGTTTTCCGTTTTCCGTTTTCCTTTTTCCTTTTTCCTTTTTCCATTTTCCATTTTCATTTTCCATTTTCCATTTTCCTTTTTCCATTTTCCATTTTCCATTTTCCATTTTCCATTTTCCATTTTCCATTTTCCCTTTTCCATTTTCCATTTTCCATTTTCCATTTTCCATTTTCCATTTTCCATTTTCCCTTTTCCATTTTCCATTTTCCATTTTCCTTTTCCATTTTCCATTTTCCATTTTCATTTTCCATTTTCCATTTTCCATTTTCCATTTTCCTTTTTCCATTTTCCCTTTTCCATTTTCCATTTTCCATTTTCCGTTTTCCGTTTTCCGTTTTCAATATTTCCGTAAAATCGAGTTTTAATAAATGTGTAACATTCGCGGAAATATAAGAAATCATAATATTCAACAATTCAACATTCCAACATTCCAACATTCCAACATTCCAACATTCCAACATTCCAACATTCCAACTTCCAACATTCCACATTCCAACATTCCAACTTCCAACATTCCAACATTCCAACATTCCAACATCCAACATTCCAACATTCCAACATTCCACATTCCAACATTCCAACATTCCAACATTCCAACATTCCAACATTCCAACATTCCAACATTCCAACATTCCATCATTCCAACATTCCAACATTCCAACATTCCAACATTCCAACATTTTCCATTTTCCATTTTCCATTTTCCATTTTCCATTTTCCATTTTCCATTTTCCATTTTCCATTTTCATTTTCCATTTTCCATTTTCCTTTTTCCTTTTTCCTTTTTCCTTTTTCCTTTTTCCATTTTCCTTTTTCCTTTTTCCTTTTTCCTTTTTCATTTTTCCTTTTTCCTTTTTCCTTTTCCATTTTCATTTTCCATTTTCATTTTCCATTTTCCGTTTTCCGTTTTCCATGTTCCATTTTCCAATAACTGCCTCATTCCAAATCTTTTTAACGGAATGAAGTCTGTTAGGTCCGCCAGACGGTAACGTGGTTTGTGCTGGACTGATGTGATGTCGTGAAAAAGAAACTAAAACAAAATAAATAATACCGCGAAGCCGACCTAATTGAAAATCAGCAGTTATGATCTTTAGCTCTTACATTTTGTGACTATTTATGTTATTATTTCATTCGTTTTAATTTCGGCACGCGGCGTTAGATCCTCCGACGCGCATACGCACACTTTTGAAAGAATGATCTAATTTGAACTTTGAGCAGCTGTAATAAAGTTAAAATTGACTCTTTAGCGTTACGAACGCACCTACATTGCTTAGACAGCAGTGAAAGCTTGTAATTTAACCCTTAACTTGGCAAAAAATAAAAAATGAAAAATTTAATTTTTCTTTGCAGAAACCGTCATTAGTAGTGATCAAGGTTACATAAAAAATAGAATAAAAAATATCACATTAAAAACTTTTAAGATATGATATGTATCTATAGGGATACATTGCCATGATATTAAAAATAAAAATAAATCATTAATAATATAAAATTTTTGTTTATTATTAATTAAAACAATGAGATCACATGCACATTCCTCTTAAAACAAGAATAGAACGACATGTGAATAAAAAAAATTAGTTAACTCAAAATTTATTTTCTTTAATCTGAAAATATACTAGCAAAGTATCGTTAAATAAAACTGTAGCCTCTTAAATATATAAAATCATAAAATTTTAAATTAAATAAAATAAGTATAAAATATTATATTATGGAATGAAAGGATACAAAACAATTTCAGTTCGGCAAAAGACAACAGTCTTAGCGAACATTTTGAACAGGCTATAGTTGGCCTTTAGTGCACAGTTGCACAGTGCATCTTCCTTTGGTGCCAAAGTTAGGGAAATGGTCCATTTGGTCATATCTGATATCCTTAGATGGTCGGAATGCAACTGGTAATTTTATTGTTTTTGAAGGAGTTGGTCCTGGTGCCTCTTTACCATCAATTGTGGTTTCTCGGTCGCGCTTCAACGAACTCTATATGGTCTCCTAACGAAACTTCTTCAAGGGCATGCTGCTATAGATGTTATACCTTCAGTGGCTCTTTGGGCTCTTACCCTTCGTGTTCGGATTTGAATAGAACTTGAAAACGATGCCAATGGTGATGGTGGAATAGAATTCGGGATTTGACAATCTGTTTGTGTCGAGGGCAATAAGTGAGATTCTATCACAGACGCTGATAACTGGGGTGAATTGTCGAGAGAAGATGCTGTGACTGCAGTCTGTACATCGATAATTTCGTCATGGGAGAGTAAGTTCAAGTTTTCAATAGAAGACGGCAATGTAGGAGCAGATAAAGTGGAATCAACTTTAACAGGCGCAGCAGCAGCTGGCCGCATTTCATCTCCCGAATCAGATGACACGCTATCATCCGATTTCTTATTCAGATTTCGGTACTCGAGCAAGAGCACATAATTTTTTGCCTCTGATGAGAGAAGGTTGTACTCCCCCCTATACAGAAGCATGTAAGATTCACATTCAAGGCAGTTGGCAATACATATTCACCCCAAACATTATAAAATTAGAAAACCAGGCAATGTGCACCAAAGGATACATTCACTTCAAACACATAAACGTAGAGAATCTGGCAAAGTGCATTACAAGATACATTATACTTGATGACCAGTTTTTTTAGATAGAATCCGTTATTTGAATAATATTTTGTATTTATGTTAATTATCAGTGTATCTATAAGCTGTTACAATACACTAGCCGATGAATTTTAAAGAAAAAACCACAAAAAATAATAAGTTATTACCTTCTTTCGCGGAATGGTGTCCAACCGGCTGAATGTTTTGAACTTACTGCGAGAACGGTTGTACCAACATGCAAACACTTGCTAAGAATGCATTCCGAAATAATTGTAAATAAAAAATAAAAATTGCGTTTTGTTCCACGTTCACTAGGTTTAAACATATGATTTTTTAAAGTTGACTGTATCTGTGAAGATACATTACCAAGTAAAGGGTTAATATGAACTTTATGAAATAGCAATAAAGTTCAAATTGACCGTACATTTTAGTTAGAGAACGTTTGTATAGGAAAAAGAAAAGCGCTGTTTTTAGGGGCTTCCCGGCGATTATTCGAATTTTTCTCAAATTGGCCAAATTGGTCCTGGCGTTGTAGAGTGATGCGCTTACCGACACATATTTGTATTATAGATTAATAATAAATTATATTCAATGACATTAGTTATTAATAATAAATAATAAAGTTGCTTGAGAATATATTTATATGTAGAGGGAGTGACAAAAGGCATAATGTTTGAGAGATAAAGAATTCGTTGTCATCCCCACTCCGTGCTGTGTACTGGTGAGAGGTGACACCGGTACACACGTGGAGGGGATCACTTACCAAGTGATAATATTTTTTTTTTGGAGTTTACTGCCACGCGGTTTGATACGTGGCCATGTACAATTGATGATATCGAGCGAGACAAAAATATTAAAATGTCTATTAAAAAGCAGGGGTTGGTGATAGAAAAGTGAAAATTTAGGGTTGTATGTCGTTTTTGATGCCTCACAATAATAAAATAAAATAGAAAAAAAATCCCAAAAAATAAAAAAAAATTTTTGGTGTGGGCAACCCTGATCACTTAGAGGTTTGAAAAATAGATAGTAACCGATTCTCAGACCTACTGAATATGCACAAAAAATGTCATAAGAATCGGTAAAGCCGTTTTGGAGGAGTATGGGAACGAACATTGTGACAAGAGAATTTTATATATTAGATCTAAATAAACATAACATACTTCGACTGTGCTTTTTTGGAATACTGCAATATTATTTTTACCTGATATTCGAACTAAATACTAAATACTAGGTAGACTGGCAGATAATGCCAAAGGCATTAAGTATACCTGTACAATTTGGGTGTATAAATGAATACAACACAGTGATATATACTTCATTAGAAATTATTTTTTTTTATTATTATTATATAAAAAATTAGATAAAAAAATCAACTAAAAATAAGATTCTTTAATAATTGATTATTTTAATATTTCGTATCGTAATTAACAGATGATAAACGACTGCTGGGTATAGAGCTCAGTCTAATTCCCTTCATGCGCTTTCTATTGCCAGTTAAGTCTCGTGATGTTTTGTTAAAAAAGTTTGTATATTTTCGAATAATTAGAAAACGCCATTTAAAAAATTGTTCAATAAATCATTTAGTTTATTATAAAAAAAAAAAATATGTAGTTAGTCTATGAATGAAATCAACAATTCAAATAATATTTATGATTGCCGCGCTCCGAAGATCACATGTTAGGTGTAAATATAGTGAGGTGCTGTCGAAATATCGGTTGCGTGCTGCGCCCGAATCGTAATTTAACGATTTGCATTCGTTTAGGAATCGATACGTCGGAATCGATTCTGCTGTTAATGTATGTACGTGTGATTTGTTGTGGGAACAATTGTTGTTTGTTTCTCTTGTTCCAGCGTTAGCGTGGAGTTAGTTTGTATACTGCATCATTTTTTACTAGCTATAACGCTCTTTGAACATAGTAATAATTGTACATTACTGTTTGCCAGTAAATATACGAGATTTGTTGTTTTAAAGTAAGGTTAAGTTTTATTTTAATTTAATAGTATTGAATGGAAGTAATTAAATTTTTCTTTCTGAAATTATATTCAGCTATGTCATGCGATGATTTTGTATGGTAGCGTGGCCGAGCGGTCTAAGGCGCTGGTTTAAGGCACCAGTCTCTTCGGAGGCGTGGGTTCGAATCCCACCGCTGCCAATGTTTTTGGTATACCAATTTACAATTAATTTTCTGCTATAAGTAATCACTTATAAGTTTATTTAAGTTTTGATATGTTTATTTGACAAAGAAATCAATCGCAACGTGATTGTGAAACTGAAAAAAAATTGTTGCTTAATTTTCAACCCAATTCAATGAGTTTAGTAAACTGACCGTTTTCCCAAAATACAATGAGGTCTTCATTCCAGCCGGGCTCACCAATAAATCCACCTTAATGATGTTATTACCTCGACTCGCGTCAACGGAAAACACCGGAGGGCCACCCTGGGGTCCAGCGATAAGACGATCCTATTGACCTATCGACCCGACGCCCAAAAGAAAAAAGCTACTCCTACGTTCGCCATTTGTAACGGACGAAGCTCCGCTGTAGCCGTTAATTAAATGTACGCGATACAACGAAATAGTGATTCCACTATCCGACCATTAATCAGGGCTGGAAATTATCGATAAAAATTTAAAGTCGTTAGCGTGGGGTGTCGATAAAGTCTCCGCGGCGCGGGCTAATGGAGGGGCCCGGATAGTGATGGGGTCGTCTGCGGCCGTCCGTTGCCGTCGGCGCGCGCTTGTCGCCGATATGTTTCAATTAGTGGTGACACGCCGACACGCCCGCCACTTTATCGACACTATCGGCCCATCCATCGCCCCGGTGAGAACGGCCCTGCGCTTATCCCGTATCTCGTCAACGCGGACGATAGTGCTTTGTCATTATCGACAACGCCCGATTTGTACCGCGCCGACGACAATTTCTCAATTTAATTATCGACAACATCGATAAGATTTTATTATTCAATCACTAGTGTGAGTAACAATTCGTGTAAAGAAAATTTAATATTTAGACGGATGTTCCAACCTTTTTTTTTTATACTACTATGCGACGAGACGAGCAAGACGTTCACCTGATGGTAAGTGATACGCTTGCCCATGACAACGTGGTGCTAGTTAAGATGGTACACACTGCACCACATTGCACTCGTCGTTTAGACATAAGGTGTTAAGTCTCGTTACCTCAGTAATTACACTAGCTACAGCGCCCCTCAAACCGGAACACAGTAATGTTCGCACACTACTATTTGGCGGTTGAAATAGGAGCTGCGGTGGTACCCATACAGACGGTCTCCGGCAACAGAGACCTACCACCAGTAAAACCTGACAGATATTAACTATAAGGAAAAGTATAAGAAGCTTGTCATTGTAACTTAACATGTAAAGTTAAAGTTGTAAGTATGACGTATGATGTTTTTTTAAAAAAGTAGCACTCAGTGAGCGCGGCGGGTTTCTTACCGTACTAACTCAGCTATGCCTCTCAATTACTGAAAGCGCGTCTTGAATTTTAATTATGCTGTCTTCTGTACAAAAACTCCTGCTGGACTTCCTTTGAAGCGGTCGTTTTTACTCTCGCCAATTGAACACCGCCGCCATTTTTCTCGAAGCTGGTGCTAATCCGTTCTACTCATTATTTTTTAACAGATATTTTATTTTATACAATACCGAACTCCCTAGTTTACATTTGGTGAAGTTGGAATAGTTATATCTCGAAACTAATGCAATCAATTTACCATCGTTCTGTTCCTGCTGTAAATATATAAAAGCTAGAGTATTCTGGATGAGAACAACTCACCATATCCCGCTACACTTAATCTGATGTGTTATTTATCACTTTTAGTCTCTATCACCTGATTGCATCAGCCTAAAAGAAACTGATGCGCTGATTTAAATACTCCATAACGTTTGTAACTTTTAAACCGGAAGAGCTACATGGATACTGTTTCAGGATAAAATGAAGTACAGGATAAGGAGACGAGATATCCGAAATGAAAAGGCTACGGCTCTTCCGGTTAAGGAGATATGAAAGGCCAAAGGTAGGGTGGGAAAAGCAAAAAAGAAAAATTTTAATGAGAATCGAACTCATGGCCTTTGTGTCCAAAGCATGAAAATTATCCACTAAACCATTCCGGTGTATTCTAATCTTATAAGGTAATAGAGAACCGGATAATATAAAGAAACATGTTTTTCTTTATTTTATAGATTTTTTTTGTCTACGTTTAAATTTTTTTTTGCAATTGTTTATGTTGTTTTTTCTTTTCTTTTAATTTTTATGTTTTATATGAATTAATCATTTTGTTGTAGTATACTATATTTTAAATGTTATGTGTATTTGTTACAGGATAAGATAAGATAAATATTCTTTATTGTACACCAATAACACAAATTTTACAAAAGAAATACATGAGACAGAGCAAAAATGTACAATGGGCGGTATAGGTGTACATGTTATAAGTAGTTAACTATAAGATATATTATTTTGTTACCAATTCTTCACATTGTACATTTTAAACACACCTAATCAATGTGCATACTAAAAAAATAATAGAAGAATGATTTGATTGTTAAACAAATAATAGGACAATCGGTTAAATAAATCTTCACGGTTACTTTGATGTTTTTGGAGTTACATTAGCGCAGTGCGGAGGGTCCGGACTTTGGTTAAAAAAAAAATGATCTTTTCATTGTTTCTACGTGTGTGTGTGTGTCGCAGCTGCGGACCCGCTGCGGTTGTTTAATTAAAGGCGAGTACACATCCGACGGACACTTGTTGCTTCCCAGTGTTTTTTACTAAACCATTGCGCAAAGGTTGATCACTACAGAAAGCGATCGCACCGTTTCATTTACTTCACGAACACACAAATAAATAAATAAACTTTTAAGTATAAGCTAACTTATGTGACAATGGTTAATTGTTAGATATATTATAATATAGATGAACTATTATTAACATTCTACAGAAGCAGGCAGCCATACATTCATCAACAATAATGAGCAAAGTTCTTGGAGATAATGTATACAATACCAGTAACCAATAATATTTTAGTCCATCTGTTTAATTAGGGAGTAGAAATAGTATGTATAATTATTTATAAAAGGTAATAAAAAAAAAATTGTATGTTTTTGTATAATATATACATATATATAATGATAATATTGGGGAGTGCCATTCTTTTTCTGAAGTTTCAGGACGGAATGTGCATTGTAATACCGACACATGTCGAGAAAAAGGGCAACCCGTACATCTAATAGAGGAACTATCATTTAGAAATATAGAATATTCACCATAACCAGTTCTCGCTGAAATGAGTTTATGTATAACTAAACATATATCATATATCTCTAGTAAACTTTTACTGTTTCCTAAAAATATTAAGTATTTTTTTTAAACTTATTTGTTAGTCTAAACCATTTCTGTTTTTTAGAGCTATTATATATTTTTATTCTAAGCTAAGTGCGAAACGTTCACCTGATAGTAAGTGATGCGCTTATCCATAACGTGGCGTTAGTTAAGATGGTATACACTGCACCACATCTCGTCGTATTAAGACATGTGTTTAGTCTCGTTACCCCAGTAATTTCACTAGCTTACACCTTCAAACTGGAACACAGTAATATTTACACGCTACTGTTTGGTAGCTGAAATTGAACCTAGACGGTCTCCAACAATAGAGACTTACCAGTTAACCAGGTGGTAGGTCTCTGTTGCCGGAGACCGTCTGGATGGGTACCACCGCAGCTCCTATTTCAATCGCCACATAGTAGTGTGCAAACATTACTGTGTTCCGGTTTGAAGGGCGCTGTAGCTGGTGTAATTACTGGGGTAACGAGACTTAACACCTTATGTCTCAAGGCAACGAGCGCAATGTGGTGCAGTGTGTACCATCTTAACTAGCACCACGTTGTCATGGGCAAGCGTATCACTTACCATCAGGTGAACGTCTTGCTCGTCTCGTCGCTTAGTAGTATAAAAAATAAATAAATAAATGTTTTAATATGTTATAATATATTTTTATAGCTCAGTTTCTCTAGTATGCAACAGGGCTAAATTGCGAAAGCGTTATCCATAATTAGTTCCAAGGGTTGACCCCACAATGACGCTAATAGCTCATTTGTTTAAAATACAATCGACCCTCGCCCCCTAGCCGGACAATGTAACCGACCCCAACTTACACTTGACCAGGGTAGACAACACCCCATTATTAAGTTATATCAATGTCAGCATTACTAATTTAATGTTTAAATCGTTGTCGTATTAATAGAATATGATTGTTTCTATACGTTTTTTTTAAGCTGGCACAAATTCTAACAATTACTTTTCCTCAAACAATTATAACAACATTATTAACGAATTTATAAAATCAACATTTTCTTATTTAATCACTCTTAATGAATTCATAATTTAAAATTTAACCTAACCATATCTTACTGAGAGCCGTGACAGCCTAGTGGTTTGAACGCCGGCCTTCCAATACGAAGGTACCGGGTTCGAATCCGGCCTGCACCAATGAATTTTTCAATTTATGTGCAGTTAGCATAAAACACCAACTAATATTACGCGCTTTGACGGTGAAGGAAAACGTCGTGAGGAAACCTGCATATCTATGTCGTGACCATCCGTGGTCGGACTAGTATGTGAAATGGAGAAGGCAATGGCAACACCACTCCATTACTACTGCCAAGAGAGTCGTCGTGTGATTCACGACACATGATGACCACGACCCTCAGTCATGAGGAAATACGACTGCAGGGGGGTGCATATCTTATTGGACCAAAATCCAAGTTACTAACTACGTAATCGTTTATTGATTGATATTAATCTGAGAAGAGGTTTCCTCTAGATGAAAGTTTCTTATTTAAATATTTCGAAGGACCATTTTTTTATTATTTAATATTTTTTATACTTCCTTAAAGTTTACAACACTAGATATCCTTCAGGTCTTGAACTAAGCCAAGTTTGTATATCAAGATCAATATTTTTTTTTATATGTGTTCATAAAGTACTTGTGTGTGTTTTATGTATGTTGGTGTTGTAATATATGTTCGCTGTGGGCTGTCTATATAATCAGTGCTTCTGTTTCATCATATAGTTTGCCTGCCCTATTTATATTCATTTCATGTTGAGGAGGAATTAATAAATCCCGCCGTTCTAACTCCGGTGTCGTATAAGGCGAGTAAGGAGCGAATAATTCAATACAAAGGGCAGCAGCTTTCCCTCTGACCTTTGCCATAACACCAACCTGCATGAAAATCGTGAGGAATATCGCCTTTTCTTGAGATCATATTCAGCAGTCGACTATAACACGTTAAAGTAATACTGATTTATCAAAACCACTATACCTATTAACATAAAAATTGTTAACTATTAATCAACCGAATGTCTTAAGTTATTACTTTATTTATTTCTTGATGTACACATACACGAAAAATAATTACTTAATTGGTTAACATTAAAAAGACTGTTTAATTATAAAAAATTTGTTTATTAGCGTTAGTTTAGTTTGAGTTATCACAGTTCCTAAATTTGTATTTTTTTTAACTGTTATCTTTGTATGTTTGTTCGCTTCCACGTGTAATGTATTAAATAGTATATTATAAATATTATTGTTATATCCTTTAGCACGTAGAAAGTAATTATGTGAGTGGTCCCTGCTGAAATTCAGCACTGCAATATTTTACTGCAGCACGTAGCTGTGCTTATTCGGTGCTTGTACAAATGTTTTTTTTTGTACTATCGGTGATTTCTCATCGTCAACTCTAACACGCTGCGTCGGTTATTCTCGCCCACATGTGGGCACCCGAGCCGCGGTGTCAAAGGCCGCTGGTACATTAAAATATCCTCGTAAAAATCCGTAATCGCGCCTGTCAATTAAAAACTATTCGGCGTATAAAAAGGAAGTGTATAGTTAGGGAGCGCGCGTCCATCGATCAGCTCGGCGATGTTAATTAGAGATAGCGGGCCCCGCTGATCATAACTCAGTGATATCTTTGTGTGAGCCCGTACAGGACTTTCAAATTTGTTGGCTGACAATGTGAGATATCCACTCAGAGATAAACCCCCGAAGACGTGGCCGTTGCGATCGTAAGAGATTTGTTGTTAACAAATCCCCGTCGGCCGTTTACTGGTAACGTTAATCTTCGGCGGGCGCGGCCATTGTGTTTTTCTATTGTGCAAAAGATTTCAACGCATTTATTATAGTGTCGTGTAGACGTCCAAACTGACGACCTTTTTAACCGACGAAACGGAATGTTTATAAAGATTTCTTATATTTCCGCTAATGTTGTATAATTATTTAAATTAAATGTTACAGATTTTATCGCGTTTATTTATTATATCTGCTTTGTAGCAGTCATGGTAACAGGGTCATCCTAGTCCTCCCGTGATCATGACTACTGCAAAGCGGACGAAACGTCGTACACGTTTCCAGGTGGTAGGTCTCTATTGCCGGAGACCGTCTGGGTGGGTACCACCGCAGCTCCTGTTTCAACCGCCAAATAGTAGTGTGCAAACATTACTGTGTTCCGGTTTGAACGGCGCTGTAGCTAGTGTAATTACTGGGGTAACGAGACTTAACACCTTATGTCTCCAGGCGACGAGCGCAATGTGGTGCAGTGTGTACCATCTTAACTAGCGCCGCGTTGTCATGGGCAAGCGTATCACTTACCAACAGGTGAACGTCTTGCTCGTCTCGTCGCTTAGTAGTATAAAAAAAAAAAAAAACGTAATTAACAAAAAAAAAATTAAGTGAAACGAAAATTTATTCTAGATTATTTAAATATCAAAAACAAAAACTAATAATTAAGTAATTAAATAAATTCAGACATACTATATGCAACTCAGAACTTGATACTTTTTTTATAATAAGACACTTGAATTTTAATAGAGAAATATTGAAGACATCAATTTCTGGTAAGACGGTTGTATGATCGTTGTACTCGTTCGCTACTCTTCAACAATGGACAAGGGTAACGTGGAATTCTACTAGGTACGTTGATGATAATATAAACAATAAAAAAATTAATACATTTTCCTATAAAACAGTTATAGGTACAATTAAAACATAAATAATCACAGCGGCGACTGCCGAGCTCAGTTATGAGTTAGTATCTAGATTTATATCGTTCCGATAGCTATTTGATAGCCTTAATTGCTTTCTAGATAGGTTAGTACCAATTGGTTAATCTTATCCATTAGTCAGATATAGGAAGTCGGTGCTGTTCGTGTATTGAGCAAGTATTTAATGGGATTACTTTATGCGTTCGTCATGACTTGTTTAACTTCAACAGTCTCACAGCGGAGATAATATTGGAATGAAAATTTTTGTGTATATAATTGCATAAAGCACTTATTCTTCACTTTAGCTATATTTTATTGATCTAGTAATATTTATCAGCACAAATTTTTACTGATGGAATGTAGGTACCACCGCATATAGTAGTGTGCAAACATTACTGTGTTTCGGTTTGAAGGGCGCTGTAAAGCTAGTAAAGTTACTGTCCACATCTTATGTCTCAAGGCAGCAAATGCAATGTGGTGCAGTGTATACCATCTTAGTATCACTTACCATCAGGTGAACGTCCCGCTCGTCTCGTCGCTTAGTAGAATTAAAATATTACAAACACAATAGTTCATAGAAGCTCAGTAAGACACAGGAAATTTATTTCATGAAAACATAATCATTATTAATGTTTGTGTTATAATAATTTTGTCACTTAAATACAGGTGTTAAGGTTTTAAAAGTGTTAGTATTGTATATGTATATAGAGATCGTGTTGTAAAAACGTTTAATAGATCATTATTCGTACAGAGATCTATTTAACAAAATTTTTGTTTGTCTTAAGTTAAATCTTTATGAAGCTTTTAGGTTTAAGGTATATATGTAAATAATTTGCAAAATCTAGCTAACACTTGACGACAACTTCAAATGGTGGTAATGTAATGAGACAGTGGATGGTGAAATGTGCTCGTTAATACTCCAGCTCCCATACGTTGACTGTTGGAACACAGCTGACCTGAAAGCAACCAAGCAGACTTGAAAAAGTCTACGGCATGTGACTGTGGAATCGAACCTGCGATCTCTAAAACGAGTTACTTAGTTTGCTTATGTTAGGGTAATGGTATCTAAGGATCGTGGTTAACGTTAGGGTTGTTCTTTAGATCGAACGTTTAGCTTAATTTAAGCTCTCTCTCTTTCTTTCTTACTGTAAGTCATTTCCTCAAAGCTAAGTGATTTGACTACTAAATGATAACCTGCTTCTTATACTACCTCTTTCTGTTACTAAACAGCGTCATATACAATTGATTCTATAATCTCTTACACTTAGTCTATCCTGGTATATATTTCATCGAATGTTTCTATACCTGGTCACGTTTAGATAGATGACACAATTTGCGAAGAGATTTATCGTCGAACCCTTTTTTTTCCGCCCGCGAGCTCTCAAAGCGAAATCGTGAGCCGAGCATTAGTTTAATTAACCTAATGAAATAAGATTAAAGGCGGTGGTCGGATGCTGCGTGATTTGTGACCGTCGCCGGCGATGCGCCAACGGATTAATTATCCGACGGCACCTATCAATAACAGTCGGCGTGAGCTGATCGTTATTTGTCGAATCCGATCATCGGATACGTTTTGATCGGTTTCACGTAGCAACGCCGCGGCGCAGCGAAAGTACGCCGACTGTACTATTCATACAAAAATTAAACAACCGAACAGATCTCTTGATGTTCTCACTGCTGAGATTAGCGGCCTTTAATCACAATGCCAGTATAAGGCTATTTATATTTACAAAAGCTAATGTTCTTGGAATATATCGATATCCTCTCGATGTTTCCCGAAGCTCAAGATCAATAGAGATCGAAACGGCAACTCTTCAATACACAATCAACTAAGCTAATATATTTATTTAAGTGCAAGTTATTTATTATTAACAAAATTTAATCGAAACCTTAAACACTATAAACTGAAGGACTATGAATTAGTATTCTTTATTGAATAACTTATGGAAGATGAAGACAGAGAAGTAGCTGGAATTGGAGTAAAAAAAAAGACATAAAATAGATTACTAATGCCTTTGAACTGATAGTAAACGTCGAAAGAGATATGATGATGATCTAAATTATTTAAAGGCTTTGCAAATAGATGTTAAAATATCGAAAGTCTAATTTATTTTATTTATTTATTTTTAAACTTTATTGTATACGCCAAAACGTTACAATGGGCGGACTTAATGCCTAGTGGCATTCTCTACCAGTCAACCCCGGGAGAATGTTTGACAGTGGAATAGAGAGGAATGGCGGGTGCTAATTCTAGTTTAAATTAATACTTACATACATACATACATACATACATACATACATACATACATACATACATACATACATACATACATACATACATACATACATACATACATACATACATACATACTTACATACATACATACATACATACATACATAACATTTAATTTATTTATTGCGAGATGTGCTCGTGTTGCAGTAAATGGCTTTTCAAACGTTTTTCAAAACAGCTTACTTGGCGCATTCGTGACGTCAGAGGGCAGGGCGTTCCAAAGTCTTATAGCTCGTACACTAAAGGAATCTTATCTAATAGTATAAAAATATATATGACTTAGTAACTACTTAATAAAACAGTAAGTATTAAAAATGAGCTCCGCCGTCGGCCGCGTGCACATGCGCATGCGCATGCGATTCTTGCCCGGAGTATAATACGGTATCTATTAATGGCGGACTCGTGCGTGTAATCACACCGCTGATATCCCACGAGATCACCACGAGCGTGACGTATGGACGGATGCTGGATACTTTATACCACTTGTAATGCATCGATTGTCCCTTTAACAGCATGCAATGAGGTATAATCTTAATACAGTTTATGATTTTATTAGGAAGCATTTAAATAATAATTTAGTAAGTCGTATTTCCTCATGACTGAGGGTCGTAGTCATCATGTGTGATGAAACACACGACGACTTACTTGCCAGTTATAATGGAGTGGTGTTGCCATTGCCTTCTCCATTTCACATGCTAGTGCAGGCACGGATGGTCATGACGTAGATATGCAGGTTTCCTCACGATGTTTTCCTTCGTCGTCAAATCACGAGATATTAGTTGGTGTTAACTGCACATAAATTGAAAAATTAATTGGTGCAGGATTCAATCCCGGTAGCTTTGCAGTGGAAGGCCGGCGTTCGTACCTCTAGGCTATCGCGGCTTATAAAGAATACAGTCTTTTGCAATTCCATGTAGATTCTGTTAGAATATCCCACTCACTAGTCTACCTTCCCAAAAAGTAGATGTAAACAAGATAAATCCAAGAGTTAGAAGAATCAATTATTACTAGTAGTAGGTACCATCGCAGCTCTTATTTTAACCGCCAAACAGTATTGTGCAAACGTTACTGTGTTCCGGTTCGAAGGTAAGCTAGTAAAATTACTAGTGTATAAATACTGTACAACTTATATCTCAAGGCGACGAGCGCAATGTGATGCAGTGTATACCATCTTAACTAGCGGCACTTACCATAAGGAGAACGTCTTCCTCGTCTCAACGCATCGTTGAAAAATTTACCAGGTGGTAGGTCTCTTGCCGGAGACCGTCTGGGTGGGTACCACCGCAGCTCCTATTGCAACCGCCAAATAGTAGTGTGCAAACATTACTGTGTTCCGGTTTAAAGGGCGCTGTAGTTAGTGTAATTACTGGGGTAACGAGACTTAACACCTTATGTCTCCATGCGACGAGCGCAATGTGATGCAGTGTATACCATCTTAACTAGCACCACGTTGTCATGGGCAAGCGTATCACTTACCATAAGGAGAACGTCTTCCTCGTCTCAACGCATCGTTACAAAAAAAAAAAATTGTTTTCAATATTATCTTAGCAATAGTTTAACTGTGATTCAATGAAAATATTCATCATTTATGTAACTTGTTACTTCTTTTATTAATTTCATTGATCTAAAAGTAAATTTTAGTAAATGTCGAATTGCTCGCATCGCCGCTCGTGTAGGTAGTCTTCTTATTTAGTTTTGAAACACGGAACAGGGTTAGGATAAGGACCATTAGATGGGTTCGCCGGTGGGATCATGCAATGAATTTGAATATATCAGATGCCGCATCCCCACAAATCAGTGTGCCGTTAGTGCATGAGTCCATTACTTACGCCGGCCGCCGACGTTTCCTACGCCGGGGCTGATTTAAATCACCCCGGTATCAGCGCCTGTTTTTATATGGAATCGTGCCGATGCGCCGATACCTGCATTAGTTAATCTAGACCTAGGTGTCCGCTGTACCCGATTTATCATTCACCATCGCTTGTGGAAATCCATCAATTCAGATCGGTATTTTTTAAGTATTTTCTTTTATTCGACGATAAGAACATTCACCTCATGATAAGTGATAAGCTGGTCCATAACGGGCAATAGTTAAGATGGTATACACTGCACTGCATTGTACTCCTCGCCTTGAGAAATGTGTTAAGTCAAGTTACCCCAGTAATTTCACTAGCTTATAACACCCTTCAAAACGGAACACAGTAATGTTTACTTATTACTATTTAGTAGTTGAAATAAGAGCTGCGATAAGTAGACCGTTTTCGGAAACGAAGACCTTCCAGCAGTAAATACTCTTTAAGACACTTGCTTAACATTTCTTCATTATTCAAAAGATTAGACTGTAAATGGCGGTAGATTTGTGAGATGAGATGAGATTAGAGTTTAGGGAAGTTCCAGAACATTCTAAACTCACTTCTCTCCATCACGTGTGGCCACGGAATGGAGTAACGTGAGCAGATATTTAATTGCGACTGTATCACATACGCTAAGACAATGGTCTAACGTCGCGCGGGATGGGTGACCGCTATCTCAGATGGTCTAAGATACGTATCCCGATTTATAGTTGCTTCGGGTATGTTCCCTTAATTACTGTAACGTTACGCTGCGACTTCGCGATCTGTATCATTTAAATGGGCGATATTTTTAAAGGTTATTGATTCAGCTTGCATTCGAAATGGCTCGCGTATCATTGGTTCTCATTGTTTAAGTTGCAACAAGTAAATGCGCGACAAAATTTTTACTTACTTTTAGCTTCCGAAATAATATATTTAGTAGCCTACGAGTAAGATAAAGTTTTGTAGATATCATTTTCAAGCTTTGTTCTAAAGGTCTGTAGATTTCATTGATACCGCAGCTCCGTCTAGTCATCCTAATTTTAGATATGGCGTCGTAATAGAATTGCTGTGTCAAAATATGTATATTTTGACAACCGAAACTCTCCCAGAATACTTATATATACTCCCGGACACATCTATCGGCCCACCACCCAGTGTTTAAAGTTTCGACGGTGTCTAGTTAAAAATAATGTTAGGTGGAGCAATAAGTTTTAATGCAGTTTTGAAGCTGATTTATTGGTCAACCCCTATGTATGTTTTTTTTTTTTGTATTTTCGAATTGATTTGGCCGGCAGAAGTGCTACAACTTGGGCGACAATTTCATGCAGAGTATCCATATTTTTAGGTCAAAACTGGCTCTAAGTTTAGATTTGTCTTTTTATTGAACCAATAATCGGAAACATCAATAAAAAATCCAATTTTTGCGAAATAAACAAAGTTTTCTCCATTCCTGGGTCGTTGAAAACAATGAACATACTCGAATTTTCGTTTTTTTTCATAATCCTGAATTCGAAATTAAAAAAAAAAACATACATAAAGGTTGACAAAAAAATCAGTTTTAAAACTGCATTAAAACTTATTGCTGCACCTAACATTTATTTTTAGCTAGGCACCGTCAAAACTTTAAACACTAGGTGGGCCGATAGATGTATCCGGGAGTGTATATTGGAGAGTGAAAGAGAGTCACACATCATGTGAAAAAAGGAGTAAGTGTGATAATTTAAAATTACAGAAAGCGATTATACATTTTGAAAAAAATAATGTTGATGTTAAGCATTTTTAAAATTATTATTTTTCAACAGTAACCTCCTTGGTCCGGATAATCCTGGCCGTTTGTAAAGCCACAGGTGCAATTTGAAAAGTTGTCAGCGCGTCATTTTCGTTGTGGCGCGACAAGGCGTCGCGGTGTAAACACGCGCATCGCGTGCCGCCGCCGGGGCTTTATGTAAATCTTTATCGATGTCCGCCGGCGGGCGGCTGCTGTGATCTTTTAATCGGTTCACACTTACGCTTCACGTGCGAGCGAGATTTATTCGATATGCCTCGTTCAGTTTAAACGCTCTCCTGTGATAACTTCAGCCACGGCCGGAACCGGCGTGACAAGTGCTGAATATAGTAAAAAGTGATAGTTCAGTTCGACAAGCAATCATACTTCAAGAGCTTCATAGATTTTGTGATTCCTACATATACATTTTGACTAAAAAAAATCTTATAACTTTAGTTACTAACTACGACTCAAAAAATGGTATTACATTTAATACATCTTATGTATTTAAACCAATACATATCAATAATTGTCCAATATGTATTGTGTTAAAAGTTGAAGCGAGTAAGTAGTTAAAGTAAGCAAGTTAAGCTATGTAGCTATCTACTGAAAACTGACTTAACAGTTTTCAGATAACTATTCATAAAGTCATCAAATTTCATGATGTTTGTTCAGAAGTTTTCAATTTTAATAAAAATTTAATAGTACGATTAAAAAACTCGTCGTATACTGTTAACGTATACACTGTGACAATCGGAGCTTTCACAACAATTGTCAAGTATAAATATTACAATAATCGACGATACAAGTTATTTACATGTTACTTATTACGTAAGCGTGCTTATTAATGTTATACCGCGTAGTCATAATACTAGTGTTATAATGAGGCTGTAGATCATTCACAATTAAGAATTATTTAAAAAAAAAAACTAGAGGTTTTGATGATCATTAATCAGCTCCAGAGCTGTTCGCATCCAGATGTTTCCTCGATCTTTACCAGGTGGTAGGTCTCTGTTGCCGGAGACCGTCTGGGTGGATACCACCGCAGCTCCTATTTCAACCGCCAAATAGTAGTGTGCGAACATTACTGTGTTCCGGTTTGAAGGGCGCTGTAGCTAGTGTAATTACTGGGGTAACGAGACAACATCTTATATATCAAGGCGACGAGCGCAATGTGGTGCAGTGTATACCATCTTAACTAGCACCGCGTTGTCATGGGCAAGCGTATCACTTACCATCAGGTGAACGTCTCGCTCGCCTTGTCGCAAGTAGTATAAAAAAAAAATCTTCATCAAATCGTTAATCCATACTGCCTTGAACTTACTACTGCTTTACTGCCCCATCGGACGTCAGACTTTCCAGGAATAATCTTTGTCCCTTGCCAATAAAATCTAGTATTTTTTATGCTACGCCAAGTTAATAGACCTTCTCGGTTAAAATGTATAAAGCAATTACTTAAACCGTGAGCGGCAGTAACATTAAGTACAGTTAGACAAGTGCCGTATCGAGGCGTCGCAACACGGACCAAGTTGCTGCTTCTATGATAAATGGCCGTCGACGTTATATTTCGTAACATCATTATTTATTAAGATTCGATACACGAACGATTTTGTATTAATCAAATTGTAACGGTTGTGATACCGCAGGTTATACTCCTAGGATGTTTATTCTAGACTGGTGGTAGGTCTACCGTCTAGTTACCATCGCAGCTCTCATGTCTTCCGGCAAACAACATAGTGTTTTAATTTTAATTAGTTAAATTACTGAAGCACAAGAGCGCAATGTGGTGCAGTGTAAATATCCCAACAACATTTCCTTTGCTATACAGTACACATTCTTGTATTGAATGTATTCAAATATAATATATACATCTCCAAGAGGTCTCTCTCGATGAATACTCTAACGCTTTATGGTATATAACCATATAGGTCAATAGTAAACCGTTGAGTGTACTGTTGGTGCTATTGAAAGCGGTTTGGGAAAATATTTTCACAGCAACAAGTGTTTAGTTGTTTGTACTTACATTTTTATTTCAACAATATAATATTTACTTTAGTCAAATTGCTTTTGATATATAGTATAAGTGCAGTAACTAGTCAGCCGGTTTATAAAAGGTGATCGGCCCGGAATCGAACTTGAAACTTTTATGATGCATGTGATTTGCTTGAAGGAAATTTGAATTTGGTAGTCGCAAGTAGTTGCAATGAACTTCCAAAGCTGTGATAGTTTGTAGTTTGTAAGGTGTTGAAAAGGCGCAGGTTCGATTCCCATTTAAGCATCAGTAATGTTTAAAAACCGATTAACACTCAGCCAGCGTGGCAAAAACGCCCTTCCCAGCTGTGGGAACGTTAAGTGTGCTGTCTATTAGTGAGTTTCAATTCCTCGAATACCGAAGATTTCATTTAGAATGATTCACGAATACGTTATTAATTAGAACGAATGTCCCTTCAACGACCAACTGGGAAACTATTCAGCGCCGAATATTTGTTAGTTGAGCGAAGGTTTTAAATTATCTCACTGTCGGATCTACTGGTTAGGATTCCTTGCTCTATATTTATAGACACGGACCTTTATTTAGCTAATAACAATGTTATGTAACTAATTTTTTTAATAGTTGAATCTTACTGTTAAATATTGCGGTTATGTAAAAGATTGTTTTTTAGTGTGTCACCTGATTGCATCAGCGTAAGAGACTGATACGCTGACTTAAACTGCACAGCCTTCATCATCTTTAGATGGATTTATCAAGAGCACTCATCAACTCCTGTGGAACTTTATCAGAACCTTTTTGGAGAAATCCTTATTGTCTCTCTACTCTTTGGGAAATCTTCTGATTTTTAAGCAATATGAAGTATCTGATATGTAGTCTTAATTTTAAGAACCAAATTGACATTATTGTTAAAGTTCATAGAAATGCTACAAAGTGATTACAAAACAGTTACGTAGTGCTTATGGAAACTTAAAATTTTATCCCAAATTCTGATAAGATTAGGTAGAAATTTATCTGTTAGAGGATATGGCACCAAACAGTTGTGTAAACATTACTGTGTTCCAGTTTGATTGGCGATGTAAGCTAGTGAAATTACTGGGCTAATGGGACTTAACATCTTATATATCAAGGCGACGAGCGCAATGTGGTGCAGTGTGTACCATCTTAACTAGCGGCGCGTTGTTATGGGCTGTATCACTTACATTTAGGTGAACGTCTTGCTCGTCTCGTCGCTTAGTAGAATAAAATAAACACTGAAGAAGAAGCTTAAAGCTGCAGAAACTTAATTCCGTAGGTCATTGAAGGTCGCCGTAAAGTATTGACGTAAACAATTTGATATTCTCTTTTTATAGTATTATGTTAATCGTTAGCCCGCGGCGCTGGGCAAGCTCATCACCACCACGCCCACGCTGTTGCTTAGAATTGAGGAATTATGCAAAATACCCACTCAACCGTCCAGATGTGGCCACACTAGCGTGGGCGTCCGGCGTGCCTCTGTGCGCTATTACAATTATCGCTTGTTTATTTATAAACACAACGCGCATGTGAATTACTAATATAAACAATATTCGAATTTCTAATATTAGTTTTTGATTATATTACTTAGTGGTACACCTACTCGATACTACATTTTTAAGAATACTTTTTATTTTAAACATGATGGTTAAGGTACTGGTGGTTAGTCTCTGTTGCCGGAGACCGTCTAGGTACCACCGCAGTGACTATTTCAACCGACAAACATTACTGTGTTACAGTTTGAAAGGTATTTAATGAAATTACTGACTAACGAGATTTGAAATATGTCTCAAGGCGTCAAGCGCAATGTGGTGCAGTGTGTACCATCTTAACTTGCGGCACGTTGTTATTGGCTGTATCACTTACCATCAGGTGAACGTCTTGCTCGTCGCATCGCCTCGCCGAATTAAAAATTTTCTAGTTTTAGAATAGAACATTACTGTGTTCCAGTTTGAAAGACATTTAAGCTATTGAAATTACTAAGGTAATGTTACTTAATATTATATGCCTTTTGAAACATGAGATCGTCTCGTTACCCCGTATTTCTTCTTCTTCTAAGTCGTATTTCCTCATGACTGAGGGTCGTGGTCATCATGTTTTTATTGAAACACACGACGACTCTCTTGGCAGTTATAATGGAGTGGTGTTGCCATTGCCTTCTCCATTTCACATACTAGTCTGACCACGGATGGTCATGACATAGACATGCAGGTTTCCTCACAATGTTTTCCTTCACCGTCAAAGCACGTGATATTAGTTGGTTTTTTTTTTTTATGCTAACTGGTTTTAGGCTAACTGGTTTTCATTGGTGCAGGCCGGATTCGAACTCGGCACCTTCGCATTAGAAGGCCGGCGTACAAACCACTAGGCTATCACGGCTTAATTACATAATCATAATTGTTTGTTACAATAGGAAATTTACTAACCATAATCAGGATATTATACACTGCACCACATTGCGCTTGTCGCTTTAAGACGTAAGGCTAAGTTTTGTTACCTTAGTAATTTCATTAGCTTACAACGTCCTTTAAGTACAATACAGTAATGTTTGCATATTACTGTTTGGCGGTAGAAATAGGAGCTGTGGTTATACCTAGACGGTCACCGGCAACAGAGACCTACCAATATCCAGGTTAGGATCTAGGATTAGTTGACGCTAAGTTGTATAAAAACATAATCTGACCATATGTTATCGTTGGCACACGGCTCTGTTCAAACATAAACCGGGGACGCTGTGTTTCGTGTTTTAAGGATTAATCGAGCGCATGCGCACAAAAGGATCAATAGAGCGTTAAATAACACAAACACCAACAATGATCTTTAAAGCTGACGCCACAAAGCTTATTTTTAAACGTTAGCTGACGAGCAAGGATTAGATGCTGCATTAAGTGCACGCTTACAATCTGTCAATTAAGTTACGGATTAACAATTTCAGTGCGCGACAGGTTCCGTACAATGTAATTAAATTGAGTGTAATTTAATAAAGAGATTATATTTATGGATAGCTTATGTGTACATAAAAAAGTCTTCTATTCTGTGTAACTAGGAGATATATTTTATTGGTGTCTATTGCCGGAGACGGTCTATGTACCACCCGCAGCTCCTATTTCAACCGCCAAATAGTAATTTGCTAACATTACTGTTCGAGTTTAAAAAGGTAAGATGGTGAAATTACTGAAGTAACGAGACTTAAAAACTTAAGTATACTATCCTAACCAGCGGTACGTTGCTGTATCACTTACCATTAGGTGAAAGTATCGCTTATCTCGTTGCTTAGTAAAATAAGAAATTATCATTAGAATTCATTTGCATGATGATGATGGATGAACTGATGCAGTAACATCCCATCTCAGCCGAAGTAATTTATTTGCGCGCACAAAAAAAGTAAACATTACGATTTAGTCACGATATTGGCAATAAATTATATTTATACTTTCACATTTATCGCCGACAGCCATTTTATTGGATGTAGTTTCCTTTTAATATGAAACGTTGAACAGCAATGTCATAATTCAACTCACTTCACCATCTTAGGTCTTATTCATTCCGGTTAGACTTTTACGTGAAATTGACGTTTGTATAATACATATATTTTATTTTATTCTTCGAGTCCACATGAAGAGCGAGACGTTCACCTGATGGTAAGTGATACGCTCGCCTATAACAACGTGCTGCTAGTTTTTTTTTTTTAAGTTTAAAGCCCTGCCATTTGATACAGGGCTGTACAACTTGTTAAAATTTTCAAGGTTTGGGTAATCCTGAGTCTCTTGATTTAACGTAAGTAGGGTATAACATGATAAAAAGGTTTGAAGAGCTCGTGTAATAACATGCGTTATTGTGACAATTAGTTGTTTGAGGCAAGTCTTGTGAATAAGGGTTGAACAAGGTGGCATAGAAAGATTGTGTACTTTTTTTTTTATACTACTTTGCGACGAGACGAGCAAGACGTTCACCTGATGGTAAGTGATACGCTTGCCCATAACAACGCGGCGCTAGTTAAGATGGTACACACTGCACCACATTGCGCTCGTCGCCTTGAGACATAAGGTGTTGAGTCTCGTTACCCCAGTAATTACACTAGCTACAGCGCCCTTCAAACCGGAACACAGTAATGTTTACACACTACTATTTGTCGGTTGAAATAGGAGCTGCGGCGGTACCCATCCAGACGGTCTCCGGCAACAGAGACCTACCACCTGGTATCAGAATGTACTTAGAATTCGGGTGTATAACTTTGTGTAGTCTCCTGAGTAGACTTAGACTTGGTGGGGAGGATGAGTACAGATAGTAGGAAAATTGAGGTAAATAAAGCTTGATATGGATAAATTTAATGGTTGTTGGGTAATTAGAATTGGAAGTGGTAAATTATTAAATAATCTGATTGTTTGAGAAGATATATGGAAGTCGGATTGTATAAGTTATTGTTTGTATTACGTGCTGCTAGTTAAAATGGTATACACTGCAACAAATTGAGCTCGTCGCCTAGAGACGTAAGGTAAAGTCGCGTTACCGCAGTAATTTCACTGGCTTACCTTTGCACATTACTATTTGGTGGTTGAAATTGGAGCTGCGGTGGTACCTAGACGGTTTCCGACAACAGAGACCTACCAGCAGTAAAAATGAAAAGAAATCGTAATACAAAAATGAATATTAAAAATTTTAGTAAAATAGTAACATTTTTCTATGTTCATTATCATTAAAAAAATTATTTACAAACATAAAAAAAAATGTTTAAAATGGGTACACCATAGATTTGAGAATATAAAACTATCTATGGTAGAAAAGGCGAATGCGCTTTGTCGTCGCGTCCGCCATTTTGTAAGTTTTTATTCATTTCTATGTAATAAATTTATTAATCAGTATATGATTATATTATCGATATACGTATACTAACATGTTGATTAATATATGACTTTGTTTTGAGAATTTATTAACAAAAAAAAAACACAGCGGAACTTTTAAAGTATACCCTCTTATGATAGACTGTTTTCTGTCTAGTTTTTAGTTTTAATATTAAATAGGATCTAGTTTTAATTTGATATTATTTTTTATTAGACGCAATTTAAATCGTTGAAGTCTTTTCTTCGATTCACCTGAACGTGCCATTGGGATACATATACAAACATCCATTTTAATTTTTCCACTGTTGGGACTCGGACGTTCTGATATAAATATAGACACAAACATTTTTATTTATCACGCTGATATGTCACATGTCCCTAAAACATGTTGTCTCGACACATGTGTGAGATATTGAGGATAAAAAATTGTGGTTATAAACATTTTGTTAGAAAAATAGTAATTGTATTGACTGTTAATGAATCCAAAATGAATTACTGCATATTGTACTATTATATGTCATACTAATATTTATGTAATAATTGTATTTATATTTCTTATAGTGTAATTGAAATATTGGGAATATTATTAATCCATAACTTTTATAAAATTGATAAAAATTAAATAAGATAAGATAAGATAAATATTCTTTATTGTACACCAGTAACAAAATTTAACAAAAGAAAGAAATACATAAGTCAACACAAAAATGTACATGGGCGGTCCTTATTGCTCAGGCAGCAATCTCTTCCAGACAACCCACTGGAAAAGAAGATATAAATAAAAAATAAGCAAAGGTAAGTAGCGGTGCACTAAAAATAATTATGGACTATTTTGATGATAAAATATACAAGCAACAGTACAGTATAACAGAAGAAAGAGTTTAGCCATTATGATAGTAATCAGTTAATTGTCTTTTAAATGAAGATTGTGTTTTGGACAATCTAATAAAATAAAATAGTTGTATTAATTATTGTAAAGATGGCGCCGCTATCATTATGGTATAAATGGCGGACAACTGTGGATCATCTGTGGAGCTCATTACTGTTTGGACAGCATAAGAAGTGTGAACTCAGTGACTTGTGAATTGTATATATAAAAACGTGTAAATTTAATATGTATGTTGAAAAGAGAAGTGTCTATTACATGCTTTCCTTTACTCGGCTCAAGCTCACTAATCGAACCTGCATCTTTTCGATGCGTTTAGCGCTTTACAAACTGATCCATCACAACCACAGATATGAGACAAATTTAAAGTACATAGACATGATACAGCTATGAAGTTTCTAAAAATGAAGAAAACTTTGTTATAACAAGTTTCTAAAGTACAATAATATAAAATATTCAATTTAAAGTAAACAATATATACTTAATTCCACAGCTTAATTACGTACATAGATTGCAACAGTTATAAAGTTGAAAAACAAACTGTGAAGTTCGAAACATTGTAAAATGTACGTAACGAATTCTTTCATTATTACTGATTTTCAACACTTTACTTTCGTTAGGTACGCTGCCGGTTTTTTTTTATTGTCCGTGCTTCGTGTAATGATCGGTGGCCAATTCCACCTAGTACAGTCATTAGATACACTGAAGATGTTAAAACAAGATAAGGTGGACCATTTCCACGGCTGCGCTCCGGGTACTTTGTAGAAAGCGCCATTTTGTAACGAGAAAATATAACAATTATTTACATTCGTTTAAACTTGTTTAAAAAAATATAGTAGATGTTATGTACATAAAAATTTGTTTAATTTCCTTTAATTATAATTTTGGTAAAGTCGTTACGCTGTTGGACAAACATAAGCTACTGTAAAACTACTTTTTATTGGATAATGGGTAATTCTGAAAATGGTAATAGTGGTATGCTCTGATATCATGATTTTTGCTTCGAGCAAGTGCTCAGGCAAACGTAATACATAATACATTGTATAATCAAATTTTCTAATACCAACAATTTTTATATCTTAGAGTTAATCAGAATAAATGATAGTATTTCATTAAGTCTCTGTACTCTAAGCTTAAAGTGTTACAATGCTGTGGAATTTTTCGTTAACTACCGTCATATTGTAAGAAGTCTCCATATGTGGTCGTCGGCAACTCCTGCGATCGGATATGCGGGTACTTAGAAATTGTAAAATTTATTTATTTATTTATTTTTACACTCGAGTGTACAGGTCGACTTAATGCCTTTGGCATTATCTGCCAGTCTACCTTAGGTGGTGCAGAGAATTTATGAGGTAGGTGCAAAACAAGGTTTTAAAAAAAGAAACATACACACAAATACAATACAGATATTATAAATACATTTTTTTTTTTTATGTATTATAAATATAAATAATATATATACACATCGTATATATAAATACATATTTATATATAAATATATAAACAAAGTTAATAAAAAAAAAATATTATACATACATAAAAGATTATGAAGATTCGTTTCTTGCAATGTTGAGAAGTTCCCGAACTTTTTTCTTAAAAGAGCGACGACTAGTTGCTGTTCTGATTTCGAGAGGGAGCGCATTCCATAGAACGATACTTTGAATAGGAAAGGAAGAATTAACAACATCAGAGGTGTGCGACGGGCACAAAAGAAGGAGGTTGTTAGAAGAGCGAAGACCTTTATCGTGGTTAGAACCTAAATATGTAAAATAAGAAATCATTTGTTTGTCAGAGCTCGTAGCGGACGTCGTCTGATATCCAGTGGTGGTCGTTATCATGGTCACGTGAGCTATTTTGATATTTCTAATGTTATGTAATTTTCATAGTTTTATTTCATAGGTTTAATTTAATTTTACGCTCGATGCTAAACATTCCGCCTTAACAGCATCGTTATCTTACGGCTGTCAATATATGAAAGAAATCGTTACAATCTAAAGACATATCCTTTCAACAAATACTTTATAGACTTAACAATCGTGTAACTCGCTGTGAACATTATACAATTATTACATTACAATTTGTTTTACAACGTTGTGTATTACATGTAATATAACTATTTATCAAACTATAAATCTAATAAAGCGATTTTTTGTGATATTAAATATAAATCTTATCCGAATTTAAAAAAACATTGTCTCGTTTTGTAAGGAATTGGAGGCCGAGGCTACAATGGTTTAGATTAAGATATATTCATTTTAGCTCTTTTCGAAATAAGTTATATTCATGTTTACAGCTTCATCGGACTTAAAGCTCGATCGAGCTGAATATATATTTTATAAGTCATAAGCATACTTTGCTGAAGACCATGTGTAAAATTATGTATTGAAAATCACTATACCGGCCTTTCCCATTTAAACTAAATCATTAAAATAAAATCTAGATAGTATTAAATAACTTCTTATAGGTTAATGTATACAATAATTATTTTTAGAAATATTTTTTGTTATTAACAGAAAATCAACTTAATAGATTAGATCATCCCAAAAAGTTATTCGAAAATTTGCATCTCCAAATGCTTTTTTCAAACGAGTATTTCTCTGATTTAAATTTTATTGTTATTAATAAAAATTTAAATACTAGATCCCATTATTATGTGGAACTATAAAAGATTATCGTTCGTTATGATAATGACCGTTCAACTTAATCCATAGCGTAATAATCAAGGACATCAGACCGGGGTCGTCTGCAAAGTTTTTCTTTTTCTTTTGGATTAATTTTATGTTGCTAATTTAAATAAAATTAATATTTGTTTAAAAGCTTTTTTTGATTATTAACGTTTTAAATTCATATTGTTTTAAGTGATAATAAAGCTGAAAATGGCGAAATCTGTTCACTCGTAATCCGGCTCTAATATATTGACATCTAAAACATACTATGGCGGCAGATTTTCAAAATGTCGGTGATAAATTGTCGAGTTCAAAAAACTCGTATCTTCCATTTAAAAAAAAAATATTATACATACATAAAGATTATGAAGATTCGTTTCTTGCAATGTTGAGAAGTTCCCGAACTTTTTTCTTAAAAGAGCGACGACTAGTTGCTGTTCTGATTTCGAGAGGGAGCGCATTCCATAGAACGATACTTTGAATAGGAAAGGAAGAATTAACAACATCAGAGGTGTGCGACGGGCACAAAAGAAGGAGGTTGTTAGAAGAGCGAAGACCTTTATCGTGGTTAGAACCTAAATATGTAAAATAAGAAATCATTTGTTTGACAGAGCTCGTAGCGGACGTCGTGTGATATCCAGTGGTGGTCGTTATCATGGTCACGTGAGCTATTTTGATATTTCTAATGTTATGTAATTTTCATAGTTTTATTTCATAGGTTTAATTTAATTTTACGCTCGATGCTAAACATTCCGCCTTAACAGCATCGTTATCTTACGGCTGTCAATATATGAAAGAAATCGTTACAATCTAAAGACATATCCTTTCAACAAATACTTTATAGACTTAACAATCGTGTAACTCGCTGTGAACATTATACTCGTACAATTATTACATTACAATTTGTTTTATAACGTTGTGTATTACATGTAATATCTTTATCAAACTATAAATCTAATAAAGCTTTTTTTGTGATATAAAATATAAATCTTATCCGAATTTAAAAAAACATTGTCTCGTTTTGTAAGGAATTGGAGGCCGAGGCTACAATGGTTTAGATTTAGATATATTGATTTTAGCTCTTTTCGAATTAAGTTATATTCATGTTTATACCTTCATCGGACTTAAAGCTCGATCCCGGATCAACGAGCTGAATATATATTTTATAAGTCATAAGCATACTTTGCTGAAGGCCATGTGTAAAATTATGTATTGAAAATCACTATACCGGCCTTTCCCATTTAAACTAAATCATTAAAATAAAATCTAGATAGTATTAAATAACTTCTTATAGGTTAATGTATACAATAATTATTTTTAGAAATATTTTTTGTTATTAACAGAAAATCAACTTAATAGATTAGATCATCCCAAAAAGTTATTCGAAAATTTGCATCTCCAAATGCTTTTTTCAAACGAGTATTTCTCTAATTTAAATTTTATTGTTATTAATAAAAATTTAAATACTAGATCCCATTATTATGTGGAACTATAAAAGATTATCGTTCGTTATGATAATGACCGTTCAACTTAATCCATAGCGTAATAATCAAGGACATCAGACCGTGGTCGTCTGCAACGTTTTTCTTTTTCTTTTGGATTATTTTTATGTTGCTAATTTAAATAAAATTAATATTTGTTTAAAAGCTTTTTTTGGTTATTAACGTTTTAAATTCATATTGTTTTAAGTGATAATAAAGCTGAAAATGGCGAAATCTGTTCACTCGTAATCCGGCTCTAATATATTGACATCTAAAACATACTATGGCGGCAGATTTTCAAAATGTCGGTGATAAATTGTCGAGTTCAAAAAACTCGTATCTTCCATTTAAAAAAAAAATATAGAATTTCTAAATAGTTTATGATAATTTTCTATTATAATATTAACGTGTATAGTAATAATGTTTTTCATAATGAACGTTTGATACCATCAACCACTAATCACGATACTGTCATCGTTTTTTATCGAGACACCATTTTTTTCATCGGATTCAGTTTGAGGAAATAAATCAGTCAGGAGTCGCTGCGTGCTGGCTCATTAAAATACCTAAACCGTATCTCGGGCCTTGTTGGCTGGAAGGTATAGGACCTGCCGTGAGAATCGGCGGATTAATTAAGCAGAAATAATTCTGCCGAATGCCCTCGACTTCTCCGAATAACGCGACACTGACTCATTGAAGCTGACCCTAACGATGAATATTTTTTTGACCGCAAACTTTCGTATCACATGTGTCATTACATTACTGTAATGAATAAACAACAGTGCTTACATTCCTACAACTTGCTGGAGATATTATTAAGAAAAAGAAGCTGGAGAAACGAGATTTGTCATCTTACATCTTAATGCGAGCACGATGTGGTGTTGTGTATATCATTCTAACTATCACTAGTTAGTTACCATTTAGTCAAGGTATCACCGTAACTGCTGTTTCAGTAGCCAAACAGTAGTGTACAAACATTACTGTGTAGTGAAGGACGCCGTAAGCTAGTGAAATTACTAGGGTAGCGAGATTTAACACCTTATGTCTTACGACGAGCGCAATGTGGTGTTGTGTATACCATCTTAACCAGCGGCATGTTATGGGCAATCGTATAGCTTACCATCAGGTGAACGTCTCCTTCATCTCATTGTCCGAACACAGTAATGTTTGGAAGCAGAAATAGAGATTACGGCAGTACTTAAACAGTCTCCGGCAACAGAGACCTACCATCAGTTTAAAATGGATTAAAGATCATGACGAATCTGAATGGTGGTAGAGAAAGGCGTTGTTGATACATGAAGCTAGAAGCAAGGTGTTGCTATCATTTAAAGCCTTATAGAAACCTTTAACACACCGAAGAGAAAACGTGCATGCGATAAACTAACAAACATTCGCAGCGTTTGCCAAATTAAGTTAAACGGATCCGGCGGCGGTGAAACTGATGAAGTAAACATAATTAAAGAAACAAGTCTTAAGAGATAGCCAATTATATTGAGGATGTTGACGGTGTGGACCCTAACATGGTCGCGGGCCATTACCATCGGTGACAAATAGCCGGTGCGCGCGCATACTTAGTTGCGATTCGTTCGGATACCTTTTATTTTGCACTGAGAATTCATTTAACTTTACAACCTAAGTTATATCATTAGACTGTCTTTAGTTATGTTAGAATTAACTAGAGCCTGACTCATCCCAACATCAGCTGGAACAGGCTTTGGTGGTAACACTCTTGTCTTAAAGTTATGTCAGTTAAGTTAGTAACTTTGTATTTTAAAGTTAGCCGAGAATCTACACACGATGTACAAGGACCTCAATTACATATTAAGTGATAAAGAGACCGAATATGGTCAGGCGTGGGCATATTGTATACTACATGTTCCAACAGTGTTCAAGCTGGTTCGTAAGTTTCAAATTTCACTGCTAATTTAGTCCCGGAATCGAACCAGTGACCTCCGTATTTAAAGGCAAGCGGCTGTATTCGCTATTAAGACAGTTTATTAGTAAGTTATCTCTTCTAAGTCGTATTTCCCCATGACTGAGGAATCATGTGTGATGAAACACACGACGCTTACTTGGCAGTTATAATGGAGAGATGTTGCCATTTATTTCTCCATTTCACATACTAGTGCGAGCACGGATGGTCATGACATATATATGCAGGTTTCCTCACGATGTTTTCCTTCACCGTCAAAGCACGTGATATTAGTTGGTGTTATACTAACTGCACGTAAATTGAAAAATTCATTGGTGCAGGCCGGATTCGGTCCCGGTACTTCCGGAGTGGAAGACGGGCGTTTTTCAGTGTAGTACTTATATAATGCAGTGTGGCGATTCCTAGAATCTTCTGCGGTTGAGGATCTTCAATCTTTAAAACCAGATCTTGTTCGCCGGAGCGTCACCCTCGTGGATCATGAGGTAATAATACACTGATGCGCAGGCGCCGCGCACTCGCCTCGTAAATAAAAACGTAACAGGGTTGCCGTTTAAAACAATCTGTATGGATTTCATAGTTTTAAAATTTTAACTTTATGATTTATTAATATTGTTAATATTAATTTACTAATATTAAATTAAGATGTTTTATGTAGAATGTAATAAATGGTTATATGTATTACAAATTTGAAACAAGATTGATAGATTACTAACAAGATATAAGTAAGCAAAATGGCGCCTAGCTCAGTTACTAGCTGCAGCGAAAACTGATTTTCAGCTTCGGCGAACTTAAGTTTTTTAAGTTAAGAACTTAATAATTAAGCAAAACAAATCGATATTCGTTTTGATTGTATTTTTATAATGAAACTGCAGTGACTTTCAAACATGACACACGTACAACAAAAGACATACTTTAGTACCAAAGTTTGATTTCCGTAGAATTCTTTAATAGAATGTGTTTAATTCGACTGAACTTTATATATGAAAAGCAACACTTTATTTCGCGTACAAACGATTTATTAAAAAACGAGAACAGAATTTCTACAAACATTACAGCAGTAAGAAACCGACGCCGCGTTTCGGAATACAACTAGCTCCATCTAGCGCGTTTCACGCGAATAGTATGTCTTCTAAGTCGTATTTCCTCATGACTGAGGGTCGTGGTCATCATGTTTTTATTGAAACACACGACGACTCTCTTAGCAGTTATAATGGAGTGGTGTTGCCATTGCCTTCTCCATTTCACATACTAGTCCGACCACTAATGGTCATGACATAGATATGCAGGTTTCCTCAAGATGTTTTCCTTCACTGTCAAAGCACGTGATATTAGTTGGTGTATTATGCTAACTGCACATAAATTGAAAAAGTCATTGGTGCAGGCCGGAATTGAGTCCGGTACCTTCGTATTGGAAGGACGGCGTTCAAACCACTAGGCTATCACGGCTGAATAGTATGTATCGTTACAGAATTTTTTTTTTTATACTACTATGCGACGAGACGAGCTAGCCGTTCACCTGATGGTAAGTGATACGCTTGCCCATGACAACGTGGTGCTAGTTAAGATGGTACACACTGCAATTCATTGCGCTCGTCGCATGGAGACATAAGGTGTTAAGTCTCATTACCCCAGTAATTACACTAGCTACAGCGCCCTTCAAACCGGAATACAGTAATGTTCGCACACTACTATTTGGCGGTTGAAATAGGAGCTGCGGTGATACCCACCCAGACGGTCTCCGGCAACAGAGACCTACCACCTGGTAAAAAATTAAATAAAGTGTGAACTGGTAACCCTGTAAGTCGGCGTTTAATTGCATCAGTGCGCCCGAGTGGGCCCCGCTCGAGTTTATTTTGCCCGCCACTCGCTGCGCGCGCAATTAACGCCGCGCCGCGAGGATTACCCGCCCGATTTGTTGCCGCCATGTTCAAGTTAATTCGGGAATTTGTCTTTTACTACCATTTATCTACACAAAAATCTTATGAGATCTTTAACAAAGAGGTTATTGAAGTTTAATATTAGACATATACATATATTTATACATATTTTTCTATTTATATAAAAACTTTTAAGTTTCTTAACAGTTTGATGGTCTGTAATCTTATTTGATTTTATTAGTGGCAGATCTGTGTTTTCATTTCGAAAGACCCTGTAGCTAATGAAATTACTTAGACAAGTTAATATTTTAAAGCGAAGCGACCAATGTTTCATAAAGCTTGTGAGATATTCATATTGGGAAACCGTGACAGCTTAGTTCGTAATTCAGTCACTAACTGAGCTGTAGCTTCTGAACCGACATGTGAAGGTGAATTCTTTGACTTGTGAGCTTTGACTCTTCTTTAGAGAGGTGAAAGTTCCAGCAGAGGGAAAGTTAAAATGATTATATTATATGTACTGTTATAGACAGACGTATACCATCAGTTCAATATCTTCACTAGTCTCGTAGCTCTCTCCTCGTTTTAATTGCGCTCAAATATCTGAACAAACCTCAAACGTTTGTTCAAATATTTGTTGATCGTTAAAACTGATCTCGTGTTTCGTGCTGCACCACAAAGTTGGATCGAGATGGTGGAGACAGTCAATAAATCGTCATCGCGTTGGATCCGACGGTTGTCTGAGGCGAGGCGGTTACGCATTGTTCGCCATAAATGTTGGCGGTGGTAAAGTTGGCCGCACGATCCCCAACATAACTACCGGTAATTTGCGCTATTGTAACTATGTATTAACATCCACGATCGGAAACCGGTCCCAGATTGTTCTAGAAGGAGCTAAGTTTAAACTACTCTTAGCTGTGATATTAGTTTTTATTATTATAGCTATGGAATAATTGATATAAACAACCAGAAAATACCAAAACATTATCCGTTAATCTCAGTAGCAGCCTTAAACCAGTTCTTAAAATATGATACACTTACAACACCTCTCATTTCGAGAAGGTTAAAAGCCAATAGAAATATATTTACATCTGTATGAGTATTGTAAGCTAACGTTTACCATCTGACTAATGATTAGATTGTTGTGGGTTCGTCGCTGGCGGGCGTGACGTCACAATGTCCAAACGACGGTCGGTCCGAATCGACCGTTCCAAACGGAACACTCCTCACCGCAAATTGGAGCGATGCCACGGCACCAGCGCGTCCAATCAGCGCCGCAGCCGTGGAGTCGGATTAACTGTCGGCGAACAGCTTCCGAGCGTATCGTTCACGCCTCTAATGAGATTTCAGCGAATGTGTAATTGCGCTGAACGGTAACCTGTTCGCAACTAATAAACATACACCCCCACCGTTGGGACTTAACCATTCATCAGTTAACTACAGAAGCTTTTCACTTGAAAGGAACCGAACAAGTACGAGTGAAGTGAGACACTGATCCCGGAAATTGAACGCTGGTCACCATCTATTACTTTATTATCTCATAATTTGAGGATGCTGTCAATAAATAAACATTGGATGGTAACCTAACCCGGGACTGATCCAACAAATCGGATATCTTAACCACTTATACACCGCCGTATGCACGTTCGCTCGCTACCGCCACAAATTACCAGTAACAGCCTCGCCGCGCGCAGATACGTAAATCAAGAAATTAAATCGTTCAAAAACTGAGCCAACCCACAATTTTCTCACAGCGCAGAGGCGGGAAGAGCCGGGTACAGTCGCGTGCAATCGCACCGTCCGCCGCACAGTACCGTGAGCGGTTGCGGTGCAAATGTAAACGTACAGCGGGCCGCGCGTTTTATTTGCACGCGAGTGTACACTTTAATGCGACGGCCGGTCCCGCCGCAGCGACACGCATCATATTAAAGTTGTTAGCGTTTATTGCCGTTTCACTTTTTGTGTTTTGTTTCTCTCTTTTTTTCTGTCGCTCTTTTTTTTCCTTTTATTTAGTTCGCTTGTTTCGCTCATTTTATGTCATGGGAAAGAACGGATTTGTGTTTCTTTTATTATCGAAATTTTACACTGCAGCACACCGAGGCGCGATTCGATCGAGGAAATGGGTTCACGATGGGCCCGATGTTATTTTCATTGCGAACAAATTGATTTGGGAACTTTAATTGGAGTCATTTTAGTGTCTTAATCTGAATATTGAGATAGTTTCGATTATATTGTATTTTTATATCAAGATGTTAAAAATTATGATACACTTACAACACCTCTCATTTCGAGAAGGTTAAAAGCCAATAGAAATATGTATGAGTATTGTAAGCTAACGTTTACCATCTGACTAATGATTAGATTGTTGTGGGTTCGTCGCTGGCGGGCGTGACGTCACAATGTCCAAACGACGGTCGGTCCGAATCGACCGTTCCAAACGGAACACTCCTCACCGCAAATTGGAGCGATGCCACGGCACCAGCGCGTCCAATCAGCGCCGCAGCCGTGGAGTCGGATTAACTGTCGGCGAACAGCTTCCGAGCGTATCGTTCACGCCTCTAATGAGATTTCAGCGAATGTGTAATTGCGCTGAACGGTAACCTGTTCGCAACTAATAAACATACACCCCCACCGTTGGGACTTAACCATTCATCAGTTAACTACAGAAGCTTTTCACTTGAAAGGAACCGAACAAGTACGAGTGAAGTGAGACACTGATCCCGGAAATTGAACGCTGGTCACCATCTATTACTTTATTATCTCATAATTTGAGGATGCTGTCAATAAATAAACATTGGATGGTAACCTAACCCGGGACTGATCCAACAAATCGGATATCTTAACCACTTATACACCGCCGTATGCACGTTCGCTCGCTACCGCCACAAATTACCAGTAACAGCCTCGCCGCGCGCAGATACGTAAATCAAGAAATTAAATCGTTCAAAAACTGAGCCAACCCACAATTTTCTCACAGCGCAGAGGCGGGAAGAGCCGGGTACAGTCGCGTGCAATCGCACCGTCCGCCGCACAGTACCGTGAGCGGTTGCGGTGCAAATGTAAACGTACAGCGGGCCGCGCGTTTTATTTGCACGCGAGTGTACACTTTAATGCGACGGCCGGTCCCGCCGCAGCGACACGCATCATATTAAAGTTGTTAGCGTTTATTGCCGTTTCACTTTTTGTGTTTTGTTTCTCTCTTTTTTTCTGTCGCTCTTTTTTTTCCTTTTATTTAGTTCGCTTGTTTCGCTCATTTTATGTCATGGGAAAGAACGGATTTGTGTTTCTTTTATTATCGAAATTTTACACTGCAGCACACCGAGGCGCGATTCGATCGAGGAAATGGGTTCACGATGGGCCCGATGTTATTTTCATTGCGAACAAATTGATTTGGGAACTTTAATTGGAGTCATTTTAGTGTCTTAATCTGAATATTGAGATAATTTCGATTATATTGTATTTTAATATAAAGATATTAAAAATTATGACTTCTTTTTATTTAACGTGGACTAAATATTTTTATCCAATTTGTGTATGTACAAAAAATAAAACTCAACGTTTTCGTTTCACAACGAAGGCCGCTAGTGGCAAACTAATAGTATTCATTGATTTTCTAGGCTCATTCTTAGGTCTTCCAGAGTTCTAACACTAAGAATATAACATAAAACTTCAAAGTAAGAAGCTTAGAGATATAAAAACTTTTTAACTTATAACCAAGGGTATATGTTATTCGTTTAATATTAACTTACCTGTGAAACAAGTTAAGGGAATATATTTTTCAGAACTTTGATATATAATAAAATAACAGCCCTCTTGATGTTCCCATTGCTGGGACTCGAAGACTTGTTTCCCAAAGCACACTAGCCAAGTGCGAATTGATAAATGTTAAGCTGCCGTTGTTCCAACATTCTTAAAGATGTTTTCCTTTGAAAGCTCGGGCTTCGTGAGGATCGAACCCGTGCTCTTTCTAGATGTAAGACTATGTTAACTGATCTATCACTTACTGCGATATAATACTTGATAACCTTGTACTGTATATGAAGAGTAATTTTATTTCTCGCTGCAAACCGTCTAGATTTCTTACTTCCTAACAATAGTTGAAAGGTAATGTAGCTAATAAACACAAAAGAACACCGCAGCTATTTCAAGATAAACAGTAGTGTGTGAACATTACTGTTTTCCAGTTTGAAAGGTAACTAATGAAATTACTGGGAGATTTAACACATATCACAAGGCGACGAGCACAATGTGGTGCAGTGTATACCATCGTAATCAGTGCCGCGTTATGGGCAAGCGAATCACTTACCATCAGGTGAACGTCTCACTCGTCTCGTTGAAATAAATTAATGTTTTTTTAAAAAAATTCAGTTTCAAAACTACCGAGTCTTAAAATTAGAAAACTTGCCGTACGGCCACAGCGCATTTCTACCGCCAAACAGTAGTGTGTGAACATTACTGTATTGCAGTTTGAAGGGTAACTAATGAAATTACTGGGGTAACGAGATTTAACACATTATGTAATGTATGTTTACCAGGTGGTAGGTCTCTGTTGCCGGAGCCCTCTGGATGGGTACCACCGCAGCTCCTATTTCAACTGCCAAATAGTAGTGTGCAAACATTACTGTGTTCCGGTTTGAAGGGCGCTGTAGCTAGTGTACTTACTGGGGTAACGAGACTTAACACCTTATGTCTCAGGCGACGAGCGCAATGTGGTGCAGTGTGTACCATCTTAACTAGCACCACGTTGTCATGGGCAAGCGTATCACTTACCATCAGGTAAACGTCTCACTCGTCTCGTTGAAATAAATTAATGTTTTTTTAAAAAAAATTCAGTTTCAAAACTACCGAGTCTTAAAATAAGAAAACTTGCCGTACGGCCACAGCTCATTTCTACCGCCAAACAGTAGTATGCAAACATTACTGTGTTATAGTTAGAAGGGGGCTGTAAGCTAGTGAAATTACTGTGGTAACGAGATTTAACACATTATGTAATGTATGTTTACCAGGTGGTAGGTCTCTGTTGCCGGAGACCGTCTGGGTGGGTAACACCGCAGCTCCTATTTCAACCGTCAAATAGTAATGTGCAAACATTACTGTGTTCCGGTTTGAAGGGCGCTGTAGCTAGTGTAATTACTGCGGTAACGAGACTTAACACCTTATGTCTCAAGGCGACGAGCGCAATGTGGTGCAGTGTGTACCATCGTAACTAGCACCACGTTGTTATACAAGCGTATCACTTACCATCAGGTGAACGTCTTGCTCGTCTCGTGGCATAGTAGTACAAAAAAAATAATGAAATTACTTAGGTAACGAGATTTAACACATGTCTCAAGGCGACGAGCGCATTGTGGTGCAGTGTATTACATCTTAACTAGCGCCGCGTTGTGTGCAAGCGAAACACTTACCAATAAAAAAAATCTCACGGCGAGTATAACAGGCGTACACTCAATTTCAGGTGAACGTCCCGTGTCCGTCAGTTAATAAATTCGATTACGGGTCCCCGTATACCAGCTTCCTTAGTTGAATGCAAGAAACGAATTATAAAACCGAACCCCCCACCGCCGGAGCCGGAGCCGGCTACGTGTTGCACTGAGTCACGCCGCGCCGCTCCGTTTCCCGCTCATTGAATCATGTTTTCATGAAAAGGTGAACTTAATATGTTCAATTAAAATTAGACCATTGTGCGCAAATTGTGTTCGTTTGTGTAACACGGGACCGTAATGACTTACGGACTCTCGGATGTGAAAAAAAACTTTATTTAATTTCGTTTATAATTAAATTTAATTATTTACTATGAAGAAAAAATATGTAATCACTGATCGGGTCACCGTCAAAGTTACCACCGCGGCGACAAATGGTATAATCAATCGTTACGATTTGAAGGACGCTGGAGCTGATAAAATATTTGAGTGTAGTGTTTTTTTATAGGGATAAACGAGCGAACTGTTCACGTGGTAAAAGGTGATCACAGACACCCACATATACATATACTACATGTTTGTGTATTAAGAAAAGTGTGTTGTAATGTAAATACTTTAACAAGCGCCATTGTTATAAACATTTTATCAGTATCACGTTTTCACATAAAAGTAATTTTGGCTACGTTATGAAATCTAAATTGAAAGGCGCTGTAGCTAATAAAATTTTGAGTGTACCGTCTTTACATGTTTGTGTATCAAGAAAAGTAGTGTGGTGTAGTGTAAACACTTTAAGCAGCGTCATTTTCTTATAAACAGGCGTATCGCTTACCTTTACATAAAAATCTTGTTTTTGGCGTCGCTATGAATTCTGGTTTGAAAGGCGCTGTAGCTAATACAATTTTGAGTGTACCGTCTTTACATATTTATGTATCAAGAAAAGTGTGTTGTAGTGTAAACACTTTAAGCAGCGTCATTTTCTTATAAACAGGCGTATCGCTTACCTTTATATAAAAATCTTGTTTTTGACGTCGCTATGAATTTTGGTTTGAAAGGCGTTGTAGCTAATAAAATTTTGAGTGTACCGTCTTTACATATTTATGTATCAAGAAAAGTAGTGTGGTGTAGTGTAAATAGTTTAAGCAGCGTCATTTTCTTATAAACAGGCGTATCGCTTACCTTTATATAAAAATCTTGTTTTTGACGTCGCTGTGGATTCTGGTTTGAAAGGCGTTGTAGCTAATAAAATTTTGAGTGTACCGTCTTTACATGTTTGTGTATCAAGAAAAGTAGTGTGGTGTAGTGTAAACACTTTAAGCAGCGTCATTTTCTTATAAACAGGCGTATCGCTTACCTTTACATAAAAATCTTGTTTTTGGCGTCGCTATGAATTCTGGTTTGAAAGGCGTTGTAGCTAATAAAATTTTGAGTGTACCGTCTTTACATATTTATGTATCAAGAAAAGTAGTGTGGCGTAGTGTAAACACTTTAAGCAGCGTCATTTTCTTATAAACAGGAGTATCGCTTACCTTTATATTAAAATCTTGTTTTTGGCGTCGCAATGAATTCCAATTTGAAAGGCGTTGTAGCTAATAAAATTTTGAGTCTACCGTCTTTACATATTTGTGTATCAAGAAAAGTAGTGTGGCGTAGTGTAAACACTTTAAGCAGCGTCATTTTCTTATAGATCGCTTACCTTTATATAAAAATCTTGTTTTTGGTGTCGCAATGAATTCCAATTCGAAAGGCGTTGTAGCTAATAAAATTTTGAGTCTACCGTCTTTACATATTTGTGTATCAAGAAAAGTAGTGTGGCGTAGTGTAAACACTTTAAGCAGCGTCATTTTCTTATAAACAGGAGTATCGCTTACCTTTATATTAAAATCTTGTTTTTGGCGTCGCAATGAATTCCAATTTGAAAGGCGTTGTAGCTAATAAAAATTTCAGTCTACCGTCTTTACGTATTTGTGTATCAAGAAAAGTAGTGTGGCGTAGTGTAAACACTTTAAGCAGCGTCATTTTCTTATAGATCGCTTACCATTATATAAAAATCTTGTTTTTTGCGTCGCAATGAATTCCAATTTGAAAGCCGCTGTAGCTAATAAATTTTTGGAGTGTATTAATGCTTTACATTCAGATATCAAGAAGTGCATAGTGTAAATATCTTTATTAAAGCCACATTTACGTTATTCATAGGCGTATTTACCATTACATAAACGTTTTTGAAGGGCGCTATAGTGAAGATGAAAATGATTCTGTGTTGCCAATCGAAAGTAGACTTTAATGTAATCATTTGCTTTCAAGTAAACAATACAATGTTTAGATCTTTGATCGGCTTATAAGAAAACGGCGCTGGTTATGATTATATACACTACACTCATCCCGTCGTTTTGTTTTTAAATTAAACGCTTAATTATTTATCATTTCTTATAATTACTAATGAATGAGGTTTATGTGAAAGAAAGAATAAAACAAAGATTCGAACGTCGAACTTTTTGCAATAAACAAAGGAAAGAAGGAGCGGAGGTCCGATAATTAATACGCTCTCAAATTGCCTCGTCAGAAATACCCGGCCGAGGTTCCACTGTTAACCATTTCACCTGTTGGGACCCGGGGCGATCGCGTGTTATGGCCCCGGGGGGCCGCGCGGCGGGAGGGGGGAGGGTCGACGCCCTCTCACAGGTGCCCCCCCGCCCCGCGCGCCGCACACCCACGCTACAGTGTATCCGACGATATCCTCTAAAAATACATCTTCTGTATCCTAACTCATTCGTACGAGCGTACTACATCGTTTAGTATTTTTATACGTTATACTACTATGCGACGAGACGAGCAAGACGTTCACCTGATGGTAAGTGATACGCTTGGTAACAACGCGGCGTTAGTTAAGATGGTATATACACCACATTGCGCCCGTCGCCTTGAGACATGTGTTAAGTCTCGTTACCCCAGTAATTTCACTAGCTTACAGCCCCCTTCTAACTATAACACAGTAATGTTTGCACATTACTATTTGACGGTTGAAATAGGAGCTGCGGTGGTACCCATCCAGACGGTCTCCGGCAACAGAGACCTACCACCTGGTAAACATACATTACATAAGGTGTTAAATCTCGTTACCCCAGTAATTTCACTAGCTTACAGCCCCCTTCTAACTATAACACAGTAATATTTGCATACTACTATTTGGCGGCTGAAATAGCTGCGGTGATACCTAACTAGACGGTTTCCAGAATAAGAGACCTTCCAGCAGTATATGAACAAGATTGCGCATGCGTCATATTTTCCGGGTCTCTATTACTTTATAAGATCAGAATGTGTCGGAATGGTCTAGCGGATAATTTTCATGCTGGACACATGTCATGAGTTAGATTTTTAGTAAAAATTCACAGAGCTAACTTTGACATTTCATAGCTCCTTAACCGGTAAAGCTATAGACTCTTAATTTCGGATTTCTCATCTACTTATCCTGTACTTGATTTTATCCTGAAAGAGTATCCATGTAGCTCTTCCCGTTTAAAAGTTACAAGCGTTACGGAGTATTTAAGTCACCGCATCATCAGTGATGCAATCCGGTGACAGACTAAAAGTAGTCACATTAAAAGGTAATTTAGGGTAGTAAGTAGTGTGAATAATTCATTATTAACATTGGGCAGTAGCACATGGGCGTTTTAAAAGTCACGCTATTTCATAGATTTTTTTTAAAAATTTCTTTTGTTACTGAACTCAATATGTCTTTATCAAAATTGAATTTGTTTGTATCATTAAAAGCTAATTCTATTTTTATATTGATTTTTCGATTTCGTACATCTGCTGTTGCTGCACTGTGCCGTCCAGTTCTGACATAACAGCGGACTGGTTAGTAGCGGCTGACATAACTCGCTCCCGCTCCGCCGCATATCTCCGGCGGGGCTTTTTGTGGTGCGACTCGCGATCGATCCTCGCAGGGGTGCCATCGCCCCGTGGTCCACGGGCCTTCTCACCGTCTTCATCATTACCATCAGGCATCGTCGCAATCATCACTAGTCAACAAGCATCACAATTTTAACACCCCAATTCCATAACGAGCTATTACAAGATCATCAATTCTTATTTACTTGTCGATGACCCGTTCAACTTTGATTAAACTTCACGCGATGTGAATATAGCAGACGCTGATGATTGTTCGGCGAAAATACTTTGAAGTTAAGTTTAATAACATAAGCATTGTAACTAAGTTAGGCGGTTTAAAAAAAAACCTTGCCAAATCACATTTGGGAGTTCTGTATTATAAGGCAAGCGGTGATTCGTTGCGCTGCAGAGTAAGTTAATGATAAGTTCTTTTCTAGTTTTACTCTTGAGATTCTTTCTTGTTCTAGATTCCAGATTTTAAAATTATTTCCGAAAGTCAAAGAAAGAGTAAGCGATTTTTTAATAGTTTGTATAGTAATCTAATTTTAAAAAAATATACATGTTGTGTATGATAATTATCACAAAAAGGGATAAAAAGTGAAGTAAGTTCTAATGTAACTATGTTTTATTAGCAAACGTATTTAAGCATAAGGAATACTTACTAACTTATTAAGTAACAAAAGAAATTCATTCATTATCCGAACAAAAACTTATATCAGAGGATGTGCATTATCATTTACGCCTATACTTTTCACAGATAATAAAAACTTTAAAAGGAACTTAATAAAAAGCTCAGCGTTTCCTATTTCCTCACTCATATAAACGTTTAGTAGACTGTTAATTGGAGCTGTTGTCTCTTAGTCGACTCTTAAAACGCCTAAAGTAAACTGCCTTTGAAGACATTTCAACTACTTTGAAATATATCTAGATATAGAAAAATAATAAAAATTGGACTAAGTTAGAAATATAATATGCAGCAATTTATCAGATAGTCGTAAAAGTGGACTCGCGTGGCGGTTTGTTCATCACGCGGCCATTTATGGATCGTTTGTAGATCGCATCGCAAGTATTAACCAATTCGGCGTGTACGGCGATGCTGATAGTTGCGACGTCCGTTTACAACAATCGGGGAACAATGCGATAGAAACTTGTGTGGCACGCTGTACTTACTGTCCGCCGTATCTGCTCATCGCACTTACACGGCAATTGTTATTTGTGTGAGACATTTTAGTCAACTTAAATAAGTATTCAAACGTCGCGGCTGTGATGTGAATTTGATGAAAGCATCTGGTACTTTAAAACAATAATACTCTTTTGGATTTTCTTATTTGTTTATAAAGCTTTATAAAATAGCAACGGACCATAAATTTTAAACTCATTTTTAAATATTTTTACAAGTCAAGTCTTAAGACTATGAAGAAGTAACGATCATCATCATCTCGAGGGATAGATTTCCACCACTAGACATAAGTCTCTTGCAAGTAACTTTATCAAATGGAAAACATATAAAAAGTATGAATATAATATATGACTGTAAATCTATTTTAAGTGTAGCAATAATGGATGTAGTGCTAATAAATTTCTTTACTAAACACAGCCTATTTCTGTTGTCAAGCTGAATAAACTGTGTTTCAGTTTGAATGGTGCTATATCCAATGAAATTAATGAGGTAAGAGAATTCATTGTCTTATAATTTAAATATTAATAAGCGATTAGAACGCTTCGTCAGTATGTACCCTTATAGATTATTAAAGATTTTGATAACTCGGATAGTTTCACTGGAGATGCTATCTCTTGCATTAGCGCTGAACGCTGTGGACCTCACCGGCGGCACAGTGTTGTCTATATTGACAGTTAAATTGATATTTAGACATAAGCATTAGTTATGTTAGGTAACAATGAAGTATGTTATGACTTAGATGTTGCGATAAGTTATTGATTTTGTGTTATTTTACCAGCTGACCATTGGTTGGCCAGTGTAAAGGCCCCGTCTCACTCCTTATTAGCGAAGGCCTTGATTCGTCTAATTTTATTTCTCATAGAAATCGTTTTCTTCCTTTTGTACATTTTTATTAGTTCCAAATCAATTGATAATAAGTATGTGTCAATTTTAGGTTGCTAAATATTGTAACTATCTAAAAGGAAACGAATTCAAAACCTATAAGTCTTTTGAAGACAGAAATTTTAAAAAAGCAATGACGTTTCTCTACAGATAACTTTATTTCAAATAAGATTACGAATTCGAAAAGGATGCAGTACGTTATATTCATGCAAAGTTTGTGATATCGAGCTTAGATCACCTGTCTGAATACATTGTTCGCTGACACCACATTAAATAACTAGTTGTAAGCAAAAAACGTACGCGCCGCCTGCAACGTGCAGCGAAGCCCTCAACTGCACAGTTTATAGTGAAAGAGCTTTTTGCGACGTAAAACTACGAACGCGCAAACACAATATCCCATCACCATCGCGGCCGTGGACAAAAACACTTGCATGTCTATAAAAATCCCGCAACATTTGTATAGAACAAAGTGTTTAACACAAACTCTTTTTCAAGCGCTACGTCAAGCATAATTCAAGAGTCGGTGTTTAATGTTTAAAAAACACTACGATAATTTTATTGCATCGGGCATTATGATTAACAGTAAAAACCATTAGTGAGTTTGTAGTTAGATTGTATAATGGTGTTGAGTCGCGGTGACAGCGGTATTGTAAATTATTATTTAAAATTCAGAGTCTAATATAGAATGTATTACTATACTCGTAGACAGGCGAACACAAGACATGCTAGAGTGCCATGTGACTGACGACGATATCGAGATACAGAGCGAAGTTAAACTTTGCAGTCCACTTATTTTTTTTTTATACTACTTTTGCAACGAGACGAGCAAGACGTTCACCTGATGGTAAGTGATACGCTTGCCCGTGACAACGCGGAGCTAGTTAAGATGGTACACACTGCACCACATTGCGCTCGTCGCATGAAGACATAAGGTGTTAAGTCTCGTTACCCCAGTAATTACACTAGCTACAGCGCCCTTCAAACCGGAACACAGTAATATTCGCACACTACTATTTGTCGGTTGAAATAGGAGCTGCGGTGGTACCCACCCAGACGGTCTCCGGCAACAGAGACCTACCACCTGGTGAACTTATAAGAGTAAAGATTTTATAACAAAGCTTGAGAAAGAGGACACACGTACTGTCTTTTTATCGTAGCACAGCGAGAATGAAGATTCTTGAAAAGCACAGCGGGTCTTTAGCAAGTTTGTATAACATCCTGGAATCTCTCATGTGTGAACAATCACCGATGACCAGGTAGTAAGATGATCATCAACATGGACTTGTGCTAGTTGATTCAAGTGACTCCCAGCGTTTCTTTTGACTGACTGTCTAACTTGTTCACATTCAACTTTAAGTTTCCGTTGTAGTAAAATTTTCCTTTCATATTTAACAGCATGTCAGCTATTAAAAATCATGTTAGAAAATAAGCTCGTTATAAAATCAACAAGCGTATAGTACATATTTAATTTCCGCTTTCCGCTTCGTGTGTGACCACACACGCGGTCGGTTGCGACATACCATTCAACATCAGTAATGTGTCGTAACATATAAAACATTTATATCATTCATATGCCGCGGGACTGTTATCACTCGAACTAAATACTCACGCCAAGGACGGCCGACAGATGCAAGAGTCGGAACATGTTCCAGCCGTTTCGCTACAATCTAGATTTTAAAACTAGCCGCAATCTCTAGTTTGTAATTTGAAGGTATTTCAACTAATACTCATTGGTTATTAACTAGAGCGTAGTACGGAATTCCTTTGCCGGTTACTTTAGTTCTAACTTTACAAGAAATCCTAGTTTTTATAAATTTGTTTGTTATATGAATATTAAACTTATTGATGTCCACTGCTGAATGCAGGCTTTCTCAAAACTTAAATATTTGGCGTATTCATGTCACCTGGAAGTGTGAGTTGAAGAGCACAATATATTGATAGGGAAAGCAGTTCCACACACCGTGACTATTATCTTTTTAGTCACCTTTTACGATATGAAGTTAGAGTAATTATAATTGACGCCTCTCTGCGGCGACTGGACTTTGGCAGGTTTGTCAGCCAGTTGTTACACTCCAAGACGGTCTGGGACCATTATTGAAAACAGAGATTCAAGTCCCTGACAATAATGTTTAAAATAAAGTCGATCTATAACATTGAATCACTCTCTTTATGTACTCATATAGAACGACGCCGGAAGGAGCTATCAGGCGGAAATACGAGGCGCGTGCCGATACCGGGGCAGTTAAAATATTTTGTGAATGAGGATAATTCGTACATTACATCAATTCTAAATTTAGTATTTACCAATGATCTGAAATTTTAATATAACAGTTGCTTGTGGCAGAACACATTAAAAATGATAATTAGGTAAGTAGAGCACGAGAACAATGTCACAGATTGCAGTAATGAGCATCAAAAAGAAAGCGAAAGATGATAGACCGGAGATCGTTGTGCTAGAATTACCAACATCCTCCGTGGATAAATTAGTCACTGAGATTGTCGGCAACAATTTATTCTAGTAATTTCCTGTTGGCGAATCGTGCGCAATTCGCAAAGCAACGGGCGAGGAGCTAACAGAACGGGGCGAGCCGGGGTCGAGCACTAGTCGCAGAGCGGGTAAAGGTTAGTTCATATGAGTGAAAGAAGTGATAGATTTTTATTCAAAGAAGCGACGATGAACCTAAGTGAGAAAAGAAGAAACAGCGAACGACAAAGAGATATAGAGACTCGTATAATGATGGACATGAGCAAGCTGTTATGAGGCGAATAAGATATTCGTTCGTTTAACGCACAGCCACGTCCAGTTAGGATATTTACGTAGCGCTATATTGCGACATGGGACGTTCATTATACGCCTAATCATCATAGTAATTCCAGTACTTCTACTACTAAACTATTCTTAAAATCTGAACACAATATTAGATCAAGAAGTCTTCAGAGATGGCAACCGCTCGTCGTGTCAATCTGAACGGTGTACTTCCGCATCACCTTTCTAAATTTCCATGAATAGTACATTTAGATATTAGTTTAAATAAACTGTCTGTTAACAAATTAGAAAAGGCGGAGTTTGAAACGCTGCTGAGTTTTCCGTGATGGTAACATAAATATTTTGAAGAAAGCGACATGTTACAGACACTAAAACTCGTGGACATGTTACATACACCAACTCGCACTTGGCCACAGCTGATAAGTGGCCTTGATTGTGGGAGACGGTCTTGTCTCAGTGGTAGTGAAATTAAGTGGGTTGTAAGTCATACGCAATGCATTTATTGTAGGGGCGCTATTCAATGTTACTTTACCGTTTCACATAGCGCTTGTCGACGGATACAAGAGCTTCAATTACCACAGTGTGTAGAGTAACTATATCTTTTATTTTCTGAATGACATATGAAATTATTCAAACTTCACAACATGGAGTTAGGATTATATTATAAATAAGTTTCACTGTTTCTTGTGAAATAAATATAACTTTTTTCTATACACAAAATAATCTATAACAAAAAATCAACGATGTACTTTAATGTTCACATAATTGAATAAAAATATGTTAAGTATGTCTATGTCCAGCAGTGGACGTCTATCGGTTGATGATGTGAAGTGAGAATATAACATCTAAAAAAAAATATAATAATTCAATAAATCAAAATTGGTACTGTGTTTTTTAAAGTGACTAGAAATGTTAATAAATTTTTATTTGTAATATGGCCAATGAAGCTTATTACAAAGACATGTCTTTGAAAAGAACGTTACAAATGTTTTGAGCCACAAGTATGTTTGATAATTTTGTATTAAATTAGACTAGTGCTTAACTACGTAGTCTTTAATACTAAGACTATTGCATATATAATAAGTCTATTCAATCTTAAAGACACCCACATTATTCTTGAACGGAAACTTTGACGGTAGCAGATTGGTCTAATTCTTCGCCTTTCGCATTATAAAGGTTGAAAGGAAATTATTTGTCGCTCTTTACGGTATGTGGGAATTACAGGAAGAATGATCAGAACACTAGTGTTCAGTTGACACCATTGCATACTAATCACGACAGGTTTTTCTTTTAGTATTAACGAAATCGTTCTTAGATCGGTCGTCAATAGAAACCTAGGAATCGTCAATAAATCCTAAACACGTTATCTATATCTAATAAAAGATAAAAACGCGTCCGAAAACCAATTAAACGAGACAAAAAACATTCAATTTGAATTTGAATCGCTTATCTTTACATTATGCGTTGTTTTCATACCACCACTAATTGGGACTGGGGGATTAAAGCTAAACTAGAGAACATTCTACGAACGCGTAACGGCGTCACCATCACAGATAAAAATCTCTTTTAATACGAGTTCGCTCGTAAACACGTCCATTATCAGTATTCCAGTTTTGGACATACGTAATTATAAGGTAAACGAACTGCGATTAGTTAAGAAAAAAAAAACCTCTGACCCGTTCCCCGAGTACGGCGTTAGATGACATTCAATGTTGCCACTAAAAGCCTAAAATTAACTCTGGTCTAATGTGTGACGGCCGTGAGAAATGCTGTTTCGGTGGAAACAAACGGTCTGTAATATTTGGATTATTTATAATTCCAACCTGCCAACAGTTTCCAATTTATTGGCATACTGTTAATAATAAACGTAGTTAACCTTTATCAAGCCGTTTTGAATGATGATGATAATAATGTGCCTTTTGTTCTGAAATAGAATGTGATCTAGCCAGTACAGTTTTGATCTGGCGGTAGGAGCAGCGTATAAATCTTAAACAACCAAGTAATTGAAGCTGAAGTTGCCATAGCAATAATTGTTGATTCAATGGACCCATCTAGACTCAATGTCTCAATCATAGATGATATAGTAGATTTGATCGCAATAATAATGAAATTATTGTTTCTAGATGGTGTTGTGGTAAGGTTTACCAATATACAATCGAGTCGTCAACTTTATTGCTTTTTTTATAAAAGAATAAAGAATTAACTCTTTAGATCTCTTTCGCTTAATGTCTAAACGCTTGCTTGTGTTACAGAGGTCTTTAGTTTAAATCCGCAGCGACATGTTGAGGTGTTTCATTAGATTTAAAGTTTATGGACTTATGAGAACTAGAAAGATCTGGATAATCGCGCTTCACTATCTACGACATCGTTGTCATTTCAAACCATCTGAAATTAAGATTAAATGTTAGGTTAGATAAAAAATAATCATATGCAGTAGCTTTGCTAAATCTAGTAAGTACAAAACAACATATCTTAAAGTATCATCAGTTTATAATTTTTTGTTTGGTTCAATTTGAATTTGCGTACAAACTATAGCTTCAATATAAACCTTGAAGATCCATCCGAAGTCAAGTACCTCTTCTTATTTCTTTGACCTTTGCAATACACGGGGAATGTCGTGCAGTTTTCTCGCGTGCACACAAGTCTTTACAGTGGGTCCCGAGCTGATGTAAACCCTATTAACCGAAGCAAACAACCGTCGTAGTAATTACGCTCTCCGCCGGCCGGCGATGCTCCTACTCCGAGGCTGGCCGTTGCATGCAGATATATCTCGTGCCTTCCAGAATTAACTGTAAAACAAAATCAAATGATGCGCTCCGTTCATTAGACGTGGCCGAGGGTTTGTGGAATAATACCGGGAGAAAGATCCGAGCTATTGAACCGATACGATTTTTATGTTCAACCGTTTCCTCATGATTCATATTGATAGCCGGATCAATTTATAGTTATTAAAGTTGTTCAAATCGTTTCTAATTTACATAAATAAATACACATTCAGATGTTTAGCGAAGATAATCGGATTCTTGATATTTGATAACATCTATAAATATCAGAATTGGAAAGGCGAACGAGTTTACCCGTATTATCTGAAATTATTCCAAGTCAAATGTTTATTGTCCGTGATGATTAACTGGTTTTATTCATTAATACGGATGTCGGTTACTGAAAATTGGTGAATAGGCGCATTGATAAGGCAGATCGTGTTCCCGGCGCATCTGTGTCACCAGTTATGTCATGCGCTGATACTCGCCTATTTTTAGTCGGAACAAATTGAATTGAAACGTACTTCGCAGCGTCAACTACTATTTATACACGTTTTGCATTTGGTTTAAACATATACGCAAAATAAATGTTTTTAGAAACAGTTTAGTAAATATCAATTATGAAAATATCATAAAAATTTTTGAATACGTATATTAGACAAAGACAAAATTCTAGACTCAGTGTTGGTTGCCTTCAAAAAGTAAGAATTGGAAAATTATGTTTTCAACTTCCTTATATATAATAAAATACCTAAACATTATTATAGTGATCAGTTATCTGTGATCATTAATTCATAGTTTATATATAGATTCGATTAGAAGATTTGCAAATCATTAAACATGGACATGCAAATATAATTGCGGATCCCGTTACAGACGCTAAGCTCCAACACGACCTGGTCGGCTTGACCTCGTTATATTAAAGCTTCAATACTGACCGCTGTAACTTGCTATTTGTCAAAATAAACTTTTCGAATTATTTAACCGTACACTTTTAACATATACGCGAAATGTTGTTTTAAGTTCTTATCCATAAAGGCAAATTTTGCTTGCTTAAAGTTTAAATGTACTTTGTGATGGTATTGCGGCGGTTTTTTCGGTATTACTGCGAATGCCCGCTGTGAGATATATGAGAAATGTTTGCACTAAAGCGAAAATAAAAATCATTTATCGTGTTAAATGCGCTGGCTTATTGATGGTAACACCGATGGTCAATGAGGCAAGTTCTCTGTCTGTTAAATGTAGAGGTACTAACCTTTTAACTCTTTTAACCCCACGCTTGCATAAAACTTTCTGGAAATGTAAATTTTATTTGCACATTCTATTAAATTATAAATCCGTATCGTAATGTTGACCACATTTCCATATCTAAATTTAATAATGTAACATTTGACTGTAGAAGGAAGTGAACGACTGACCTTGACATTGCAATCGTCGGCTAATCCGGCCACAGATCCTATAAGCTCCAACGATTTTTTATTATTACAAGCTATTCTTTCCAAATATCAATAAATTCATTTGTAATCTTTTTTTTATGTAAATTTGAAAAAGTCTGCTTAAGAAGCCATCGGTTTTATCAGAGAACTGACAAGTTTTCAATATTTTTTTTGTTCTGATGATACTTTTAGTAAAATTTTAAACGTGTCTTGGGACAGGACTAAACACAACACCAATTTTAACTCTCTTTACCTTGTTCGTCCTCTTTAGATATTCATCAACATCATTGCTTTCGATTTATATGATCACATCGCCATTGATTTCGAGTTACGTTTTATCTTTTCTTATTAGATCTTTCTCGGTAAAAGGGGAATGTATTGAACTTGCAACCTTATAGTTATAAGCCGCAGCGATAAACTTGTCAATTGGTGTTTTATTATTACATAACATGGGTGTATTTCATGGGCGTGCATAATCAAAACCAATGATATGCATGCACGAGCAATTACAGTAGGTAAAAACATTTTCAAGCATCACTCAAATAAAGGACCAAGTGTTCGGAGCCGTACGACAAAAACCTGACCGCTGCCGCCATCGCTCTATCTTCCACCGAATTAACTCGAGATAATCCCCCTCTTCCCTCAGTCCTCCCAGTCACCTCCCGTCCTTAATTAAAACGTCTGACGTAGAGTTTTGTTGCATTCGGACTCCGGTGCAGGCGATAGGACGACCTCTTATAATACGGCCGATTCAAATGTAACAGTTCTCTGTTAAAATTGTTAGTTCACAATGTATCTCTTTTTTGTTGCCTTATATTTACGGGTTATTTGAAAAAGGATTAAGTTTTATTTTAGTCAAAAAGGTTATTGCATGACCTCGATCCCGCGTAGTGTTAAGTGGTCTGCGGTTTTAAAGCACACTTAGTAACAGCCCTCTCACTTTTTTTGAAAACCTCGACGTCCTTTTTAAAAGTTAACTAAGTAATCCCGACCTGTTCTGAAGCGACTAGAAAGGTTTTGGGTTTTGAAGATTTTTAATGTGAAGGCCTTCATCGCCAGTTCTAATCGTAGGCGACTTAAGAAAGTATAGCAACACTGTGTATTTGTTATAACTACTTGAAAGATCTAAGCTTCTTCCTGTGAGATGCGCAGAGATTTTGAAGCCATTCATTATTCATCTATCATAATATTTTACAAGTTTAACTTATCCCGAAAGGCATTGTAAGCATGGCAATATTTTGTAGGGTCACCGCATATAATCTTGAGTCACAAATTCGAGAGGGTAATGAGGTACTGTTCAAACGAAACTACTTTTTGTTAGGCTTCCCGCAAGATGGATTAATCTGATGATGGAAGTGTGAAGTCGTTGGATACCGACAGCTATAGACAAATAATTGTAGAGATTATATTCCAGACTGATAATATACCAGGTGATCATCACACTCCTGTCGAAGCTTTGTTGCAAATAAATCAATATCTTCATTGATGAACGTCGCAGCGATGGCGCTGGTGTGACCGCGTTACCCTTCCTACCTGGACCCCAGTGTGTTTGCGGGTTTATTTTTGTTCCTCACAAACCTTACGATCACGATTACAATACATTCTTCGCTCATTACTCAAGGGCTCAGTGTTGCGTTATTTATTAAACGTTTTCGTTATAATCGAACCAACCGCGTCGCTTGTTTGTAACAGATCGCGCCGCCGCCCATTGATATATTGAAGCGATTTAAAATGCGCGCGGATTTTTAACGCGTATTATTTTTTATGCCCATCATAAAAAATGAAGGTATATTAAGTTTAACATGTTTGAGTATCTATATGCGAATATATCTCGTCAATCGATTTTCGTGCGGTCGCTTCGATGCCACCTAGATCCAATGATTCATAAGTCGTCGGTTCTCTGTTTCTGTCTGTCGACCTTACGTTCATTGTTGGAGCATAGCAATGACGACAGATGGGTGGTAGATCCAGGCGGGTCCGGGCCACGGAAATGGTTACAAAGATTTCACAGCTCCAGTAGAGAACGTGTGTACTGTTTGTGGTGTGCGCTGCAATAAAATTGATGAGTGGGAGATAAGTGTTAAGGTAAATACACGAGTGGGCGTGTTTGTGCGACGCGGCGAGCGCGCGTGACTGCGCGCACCTGTGTGCGTTCTCACGGACTGCCGCGCCACAGATTATACAGATGTTCTAAATAGACAATTAAAAAAAAACTATTTCGATATCAAATTTTAAAAAGACTTACCTAACTGAAGTTAAATTTATCAAGAACAATTCAGCTGTTAGAAATCTACGATTCCATATACAGTACACAGTAATTCATTAAAAATGGATGCTTCTGATGCCACGAGTTCTTGTTATGTTAACAGCCCTCTAAATGTTTGTACTGATACACGGAGACTTCACCCATAAGAAAGGAATCCAGGCTATCCACCACACTTGTACTTGACAAGGTTGGTAGATAGAGTTACAAGGATCTATGTATAATATCATTATTTTATGAGTAACGATTTTTTTATATCTATAAACTAATGAAAGCATTGAATGAATTGTATTTTCTTTTGGAAGCAGTGCTGTTACATTAAGCAGAAGATGGAGTTCGGGCAGCGTATAATCGGAATAGACATCAGATATAACCAATATATCTAATAAAATTCTATTTCATAATTATTACACACATAAAGATTAAGTCGTCTGTATCTCTCTGCTTTCGTATATGTATCGCGATAAACGCTGTGAACATATGAGAGCCAGGATATTCCATGTGAGCACACTCCGTCACCTACAGCTTTATTGTCAATTGACACCAAGTATAATTTAAAAAAGGGTTATCTTAGTGTAAGTAATAAATATATCAAAAATAAAGTTGTCTCGTTGTTTAAATGTACACTGCGTGCACTTACTATGTCTCTACGAGGCGCGGCGCTCATAGACTTAGTCACAATAACGTGTCACTGCATTAATACTAAGCACCACGCGGCCGTGCTGGTGGTGTAGTTGTGAAATGTCTCACACGCAAGTTTTAAAGTTAAAATAACATTAGACGCCATTACAAAACTTCATAACAGCTCACTTTAATGTTTAAACATTTCGCATTTGAGTTCATGGAGATGTGTTATCTTTATCATCGTTATTAACTTAAGTATTTCTTTTATCAACCATCAAACTTGATCTGAATTTCACGTGATGTTAAGAGCGGATGAGATCGAAGATGATGAAGCTATCTAGAATACTCTGGCTCTTTAGGCAGATAGATTATCATCATCATCAGCCTATAGACGCCTACTGCTAGAAAAAAGCCCCTCGCAAAGATCTCCACTGCAAACGGCTTTACGATATAATATATAGATAGATATATGTGGATTTGCGATAGATAGAATATGACAAATGCTATAATCGTTGAATAACGTCGTATACATTTATTTAGACAGTATAGTAGCTACTAGACAGACAGAATAGGAAATACACCCGCCTGGCTATTTTTGTAAATCTGCTGCCATAACTACATTGGTGTCTTCTGCTTTAACGTATAAGATCTCTAGACCTCTAATATTCTGCCTTATTGTCACTTAAAAGTAGAACATTTTTCTTTGTTAACAACACTTAGGAGGCGGAGCAGCCAACAATTCTTCGATTCAGAGAAATCATATAAGAAGAGGAATTAAGATCAACACATGGAAGCGATGAAAACTATTTGTCTTTTCCAGAATGCACGATGAGTGTTTTATTATTTCATAAATTAATTACTAAACAATGAAAGACCCTTACACATTTTATGTTATAAATGTTTAGTAAAAATCATCAAATTCATGTAAAAGAAATACAAACGAAATTTCTGTAGCAGTAAATCGTTAGACACAAGTGTTGAGGAAATAGGCGACTTCTACAAATACGCAAGTCGCGGACGAACTGTGATTTGCATATAGTAGTGCAATTGATCTAATACTCTTAACACAGTAATAGCGGAAGCGTCGAGCGTTTAACTTTTTTTTTGTTTATTTTAAAATTAACTTACTGTAATTCTGACGATATTTCATTCGTTATATTTTTTTAATATGGATCTAAGAGCAATGTGTTCATATATTCTATTGTGATATTCTCTGGCATATTCTAAATGAAACCGTTTGATCATCATCAACTTTACTGTCATTTAACGTCAAACGAATTTGAGGTCCAATTTAAAAATTGAAGCATGGTTGAACAAAACAGTGATCTCAACATACAAGTAGTTTGTGATTCCGCTAACGCTTACGCGTATGGCCGAAGGTTGGACGGTGACCAGCTAGTGTTTACTGCACTGGTAGACTGGTCTGCTGTCACTGATGGGTCGGTTGTCGTACTGAATCGCCAGTAAACAAGGTGGCCAGGGCTAACGAGTTAGGTCGCGCCAGTTGAGTTAATATCTCTCTGGATGTAAAGGTATTTCGAGCGGGAGCAATGAATTAGGTGTCTGTTCTTAGAACTTCAGGAGAATCAGAATACAAAGGCCTTCATTTAGAATAGAATAGGATGCTGTTTATTGGAAACCAAACAGAAGAATATAATGATAGGAAATCTGTCAAGAAAATCTCAGAGATCTTGTGCTTCCGGTGAAAGAAAACTGAAGGTAATTGGAATGTTCCAACAACCACAGCTTTCGTCTAGCGTAAAAGTATCTTTGTGAAATAATGAATCCCATTAACGGGAACATTAAGTGGGCTGTTTATAAAAAGAAATATACATATCCTGTCTACCGTATCTACGAGCTTTACAAGAACTGCTATTAGAGTTCATGTCTTCGTTTAGAAAATCACCAGAGACAGGTGATTTGGACTAAATATTACGCATTTTAATTTTAAGACTGATGAAGATTTCTAAAATGATCTACCATAAGCTTTACGGTATTATAAGAATCTATCGAAGCTTTTGAATACTGGGTAGATTTAACTTTCCAAAGAATCAGATTCGATGGCAATGACACAGCGGCACACGTAAAATATAACCGTGTGATCGATGTACGGGGAAATCGCACACTTCCCTGATCAGGGATAACGGTGCCGCGCAGGCGCACCGCCGGAGCACGGTTTAAATTGGAGACCAGCGAAACGAAGCTTTCGCATAAGACCAAAGCTTTACGGCTTTACCTCAGCTTACGGAATTTATTTATTACGCATTGTATTTTACAACTATACTTTTGATGGACACAAATACAGAAAACATTCAATTCCGTTTCGCAGACCGTTATCCATGCCTCTATGTCTATCTGTGTCAATTTCCATAATGTTAATCGTTAATTTAGAACTAAAGATTGCACAGTAATGAAATTTAGAAACATTGCAATTACAGACAATAAATCAAATAGTGAAATTAATTTAAATGATCATTAGCAACAGTTCAACAATTTAACATTCTCCATCTCTCTTTATTCTAGACAGAGATAGTAAATTTATAAATATAAATACACTGCAGGGATGTTCAAATTTACGGTCTAATTTCGACTATTCAAATGTACGCATAAATTATCTATCACAATAAGAAATGAAGTAGGATAATGGTTAACACTATATGATAACGATTGCAATAAAAAACCGGTGCTCATATCACCATCGCGCACAGCCCACAAAATAAATTACACGCATTGTTACCATCTGGTGGCGATGTTTGCTAAGCACCGCACAACTGTCATAAAGTTATAAAAGAGTTCGATGTGTGTAGTGTATGTTTGTGAGGAGCGTTGTATTGTTCGCGCGACCCCGCCGCCGCGCGTATTGTGATGCGCACCGACAATGCGCTGGTAACAACAGACGCCCACTTGTCGCCATCTGCAACTTGCTGTTAATCGTTTGTTGTTGTTCTTTCGCTACCACTGCCTGCTTTTTTTGCAACATTTTTTTTTTCGACAAAACGACAATCATAACTATCCCACGGTAAGTAACACACCCGTCCATAAATTTTGCTAGTATCATTCAAAAAAATATCATGTACCAAATTATTTTCGTCGTTTTGAGCTATCCTAGATTTAAGATCTGGTTACTTATTAGTATCTCAGTAGTATCGGGTAACAGACACCTTCCACCAGTTGCATCGAATTTTAAGATGTTTGTCAATTCGAGTGATTTCGATATTTCACTAGCTGCTTTATATTTGAAAGGACGGTTTAGTTTATCATTAATAATATATATTGTTACAATATCACTGCAGTGTTCAAATTTAAAAAGATCTGTGCCAGAGGAAAGCACTAGGTTATTCTGAACTCTCTTGTTTTTAAAGCTGACAAGCGCTATGTGGGTAGTGTGTATTCCTTACAACCGGGTATACTGTCTACTTGCTTTGTATTATTAATAAAGACCTTCATTATTCTATCCTATTATAATTATTTTGAAAAATTTTGTTAAGGTTGATAATTTTATTTGAATTACTGTTAATTATTTAATTTTTCCTTTAAGTTATAGTATCGAATTCGAGTTACGACCTCCAAACCATTTAGCTATTGGAGCTTTTATATTTACAATAGTATACGCGTTAAGTACATGTAGTATTCAAATAATATAATTTTAATTATATTTATAATCTTTGGTTAATTGGCTAACAACAAAACACTTCATTCTTAAATAATCAAGTTTAAAAACAAATTAATCCTTTTTTTAATTTTTGGGTTTGAAAACCTAGACTAAAAGTATAAGCACGTCGTCTTTAGAGAATTAAACAATGATAATCGTATATCGTAAAAAAGTAGAGTATAGGTTCTAGAAAGCGTCTGATCCGTCAGGTCGCGCAGGATTGAAATGTAGTCAGTAACGGAGGATGATATATTGGCTCATGTAACTGTCCGGCGTCTGAGTGGCCGCTGTGACACCGCAAGCGGGACTGTGAATAGTAATGTAGAGGTAGACGAGCGCGATAGACGGTGTAACGGACGGCCGCTACGCGTCGATATTCGCGACACGCGGCCGTGGGATCCGCGTTCAGATGAGTCATGTACTATTATAGATAAGGCTTTTATTGCATCAATTTCCTAACCGTTACATGCATTTTTTTTAATAACAAACCTACTTGAAGGAGTAGACACTTCTAATGTTTTCGCTTTGGAGCATAACATAGTAGGTCACTCTAATGAAAAACTTAATAGTAGATACAATAAAAAATATGAAATCAATCTAAGAAACTAAAGAAAGCTAAACTTGGATATAGACAGACGTAAGTGGAAAATAAGAAATTATTATAAAAAAATGAGGAAATATGAGTAAAAGATGCAGATACAATATAACGAAACGTACAAAAAATTGTCAACCAAAAATTAAAAATATTGTAAAAATAGTAATGTAAAGTAAAGTAAAATAGTAAAGTAAAAACGGCATATTAACGACATGTGCGAAAAAGGAACGGTTCTATTAAAAATAAAGAAGCATAAAAGATGACGAATGAACGAGGGGAGAGCAATGGAAGAAGGATATAGTATAGAATAAGAAACATAAGGTAGAAATCCATAGATTGTAAAATAGGCCTGGCCGGTCTTATACCGAAGGAACAAGTAACAAAAATTAAAAAATGGTAGATCTCTTGAACACAATAATTTTACTAGTTAGTGTCCGGTAAAAGATAGTAAAACTACTGTTGCCCCATCTATATTATTATTTTGGCTAAAGTGAAGTGACAAAAATAAGTTAGTGTACTGGTATTTGCAAGCAAATACATTACATCAAGTATGTTCTGTTGTTGCAATATCATCATTGTTATATATCTTTATTGATATGAGTACAGACGTGTTAATTTTTGTAGATCCAATGAATATGAATACGTATTAAATTCAATTTAGTATTCAATATGCAATACTCACATTTACATCAGCCGTGTGAGGCACGCCGCATCTTAGACATCCAGACGTCTGACGTTACTAGGCTTCCTGAATTTATGCGACGTTCTTCGCGTGTTTGGATTTTCATAAATCTTGTCTTGATCTAATGAAGCCGTTTCTAGCAGATCGCATATCAACTAATTGAGATTTACCATAATCCTATATCAGGACATAGATCTTTTGAACGTAGAAATTTCTTTACCTTTTTATTGGTTACTGTAATTTGACTAAAATTTTTAATAATAATGAATGATTTATTTTCTTCAGCGAATGGGAAGTTTATAATAATTAAAACTGAAGTACGAGTTAGAAATATTTAGATACCAACAAATAGATATGATGAATTAAGTTTTGACGTTTTAGAATAGGTAAATTTTAATGAAAGATTAGATGTATGTTTTTCTGTAAGAACTTTCGTTACATTTAAAATTGTGTAATTTAATTTTTCTTCATCAACATATAATTTATGTCCTCTGAAACTCTCTCTGGACACAAATGAAGATATTACCGAGACATAACATCCGGTGCACCTTGTCCAATCTCGCAAGCGATTGATGCAAATTTACTTTTTTACATCATCCCGTTGGCGACGCGAATTTCGTTTTACAGACAAATTTTTAAAGGAGGCCTCTCGAAAAACTGGATTTGAATCTTAATTAAACAGAAAGCAGTTTTTATACAAAGCAAACTTTATACTTTTACTTAAAGTAAAGCAAAAATATATCTTGTTAAAACAGTTCAAAAGCATTAAAGGATATACAAAAAGAATTATGAATCAAAGTTACATTTTTACTTGTTACTTATACATGCGTTGCGTTCATGCCTTTCATACACATTGTATATTTTTAAAAACTATTTTTTTAATTTTTTATTTAACCTATTTGACAATTAATCGAGTAAAATAGAATATGAATATTTAAATCTTGAATTTGATCGGTGTAAAGATTTTTAAGGAAGATCAGTATCTAACAGTAGACGTCTAACAGCTGATGATGATAATGAACTAACAGCTATAGTAACTTCGAATCTAAACAAAATTTAATTCTAAGTATCAATGAAACAAAAATGTTTGTAACAGTTCATAAACCTCGTAAGCTATTCTCAGTGTTTTGTTGTAATGATCTTTTCTTCACTATATTCCTTTGTAAATATGAAACTTTCATCAGATTAAAGCGACGTTTAACTTTATAATTAATTTTTAAATGAAAAAAATACCTTACCAATTTCAACAACCCCCGACGATTTTATCACCATTGGTGTTTTATATTGGACTCCTCTGATTTTTAATATCAAATTTAGTTCATGGTAACCCAGCCTTTATGTCGTTCAGTGTAAGGGTGAAATTATCTCATAGCAGTTAATAAAGTGCTCATTAGAAGAGTCTCGAGGGTGGACCACCGCTGCGATCGCACAACGCCGGCAAAAACTGACCCCGCCGAGCGCTGATTGACTTTGATCACAGTGTAGTTGATACAGCAAGCACAATTACAACTTCACTTTATAAATAAAACCCTTAATTAACACCTCGATAACCAGGAGAAAAGTAATAGTTATTAACTATTGCTTATATACTATACCTTTGACAAAAACTTCATTTATAATTCCTTAATTTCAGAAACTTCGGCGACTAATTTTAATCATTCTTCTTCTTTATTGTAATTTCTAATTCTTTTATAGAAATTATTATTACATTTGATTTTAATTTCAATTGTTTTATTGAGAAACATTCTAGGTACCGATTTATTTTCTGTAAACAACTTAAATGTTATTTCCTTGCTGTATTTTGAGGCTCTATAAAAAAGTTGTTCATATACACTGGAGACGTAATGCAAACCAGTAACTCGCTGTTGGGCGAGTTTTATATAAAAATCAACTCGCTAATAATATTTCATAACTAAAATAACATACGACTCTTGAATTATCACTCGCCTTCCGCCGCATTTACTTTTAAACGTTGCATCATATTCAATGAATTATTTAATGCGAAGCATAATACTTTCAGAGAGTCGTATCGCTGAAAAACTTGTCGGATGTAGAACGGCAAAAGCGTCGACAAGAAACCTAGTACTGTCTCACATACTTCATCTTTCATATAAAAGTTGAATGAGTTATTTCTTAACGTAATAAATGCATTGATCCGGGAAGTCGCGTTTGTTACGTCCCCGCTCGGTGCAAAAACTTGACCGATGATCCAGTTCTGTCTGCAAACTGGCACCCTTAGAATGAAAGTAACTTAACTTGTATTAAATGCAATTTGATTCTTCAGAAACGTTTAAGCTATAACGAGAATAAACCTGGTTCGAAGCCGGGGACACTTTTTGGGGAATTTGTTTCATCATATCGGAACCAGATTCTTAACGAGCACGCTTCACCATCTACCTCATTATCACTTCTTCTTCTTCTTAGTCGTATTTCCTCATGACTGAGGGTCGTGGTCATTATGTGTCGTGAAACACACGACGACTCTCTTGGCAGTTATAATGGAGTGGTTTGCCATTGCCTTCTCCATTTCACATACTAGTGCGAGCACGGATGGTCATGACATAGATATGCAGGTTTCCTCACGATGTTTTCCTTCACCGTCAAAGCACGTGATATTAGTTGGTGTTTTATGCTAACTGCACATAAATTGAAAAATTCATTGGTGCAGGCCGGATCTGAATCCGGTACCTTCGCATTGGAAGGCCTGCGTTCAAACCACTAGGCTATCACGGCTCACCATTATCACTTAACACCATGTAAAATTAAGGTTAAGAAAAGTAAAAACTTATTCAAAATTAAATCCCAATTCTGTAACTTTTTCTTAATATTCATTCAAATTAAATTTCACTTCTTTCTCTTCTATGTAAAAACTACCCGATTATAAAACGAATGATACATTTACACAGACATTACTCAAAAAAAAGATTGACCTAAAGAAACAGTAGAAAAATGTCTGAATATGATTCGAGAAGTACAAAAACAGAGCACCGACTGTCCTCAAGGTAATAAACAGAATGTTTAACAACAACAGAGCTTCAAGTTATTAAAAAAAAACTCAAGTGCTTCATTTAATAACGTAAACAAACGGCGGCCTCGCACTTGAGCTGTATCCGCTGATGGGACCGATGACGTGGCCTGCTCGACGTCTACACACGTCAATGTACATCAGTGAAATGTAAAGCCGCATCATGGTGACGGGTTGCGAACATGTTGTAACTTGTCACCTCCTCTGTATGATATAATTTCTTTTATAAGGTTTATTATTGTGAGAGAGACGTATGCAAGTTTTACTTTTGTTAGAATGAAATCGTTTTGAATATTTAACATATAATAATTGCTGTTGACCCTTAACATTTTTTGTATAGAAAAATGTCTTATCATGCCTCAAGGCTAAAGTCATGTATCATTAAAGTAGACTTCCATAGCTCTTTCTTCTATTAGTGATATACAGGAAATTCATCTCTTATCCCTAATCTAAGCAATTGATCTACTTTTCCAATCTCCAGTAGCTTTTCTGGTCTTGGTCTGTGATATTAAATTCATTTTCATTAAGTCTCTTCACAAATAAAGAAAACTAGATCAATCGTTTAGATTTAGATGTACAAACAGATATATGAACTATGTTATCTCTTACTTCCTGTCTTTTGTTGTCTTTACCACATTCATGTTGTAAATCTACCACCATAACAATTTCGCTACGTCAACGTATAACAGCCAGAGTATTCTGTAAGAGCACGCTTCACCATCCACGGTCTCATCGTCACATAAACACACGCAAGTAAAGTTATTCCATTGTAAATAAAGAAACGTAAGTGTACACGCATGTCTGTGAACATTGAATGGTCATTTGATTGGGCAAAGCGTTTGACCGTTTCCGTTTAAGGCAAAAATCGCAGGCACCGCGACCGTCCGGCGCGCGCAGCCTCAATGGGAAAGGATATCGTTTTTTGCTGCGCCTGCGCCGCTGCACCCCCCCACTCCACCCCTCCTGCGCCGCCGCGCCGCGAACCTTTGCACCGTCGGCGTTTTTGTATCGCATCGATCGTCGTGTTACAGCAATTACATAAAATGTATGAGTATGCGAACGACATCGCGGACGACCGTTGCCCGCCGTCCCCACTCACACGGTACTCACAGAAACATTATTACATTCAAACTGCACCTTTACCAGGTGGTAGGTCTCTGTTGCCGGAGACCGTCTGGATGGGTACCACCGCAGCTCCTATTTCAACCGACAAATAGTAGTGTGCAAACATTACTGTGTTCCGGTTTGAAGGGCACTGTAGCTAGTGTAATTACTGGGGTAACGAGACTTAACACCTTATGTCTCAGGCGACGAGCGCAATGTGGTGCAGTGTGTACCATCTTAACTAGCGCCGCGTTGTTATGGGCAAGCGTATCACTTACCATCAGGTGAACGTCTTATGAACTAAGTCTATAACTAAGTTAGTTCAGAACTAAGTAACTTAAGAAATATCGTCGCATAGTAGTATAAAAAAAAATCCAAACTGTGTGTATGTATGTACCGTTTATTTATATCTTCACCTATTTACCAGTAGAAATACAATCGCAATAGATCCATTTCGAAGATTATTTCAATCAACCGGACAAAGTAATTTTTTTGTCACGAAAGAATATGTTTTAACATTTTTTTTATGTGATTCTATTTTGAACACGTCCATGTGTGATCACTGTCATAACTGTGTTGTATCATCAGATATTATCATATATGTTATCCTATATATACTCTACTGTAGAGTTTTAGAATTTTCTATATTATGTTTAAGGTCCGTGTGAGTTGCGGTCAATAAATAAAAATGTCCGCTCCTGATATGAGAACGGGGGCATCCCGGCGTGCCGTAGAGCCTGATATTCGCTCATTAATTCATAACATCACCACTATATCACCTGCCTACACTTCTTTGCGAATATCGATTGCAATCCCGCCCTTTTGATACGTTTTTTTTCACTACCAGAACTGTATAACATAAATTTTAATTGCATAAGCTTTGATATGATCAAGAATTTACTTAAAAATCTATAAGTAAACTAAATAAATTTTGTGAAGTTTTAAATTTTATATAAATGTCTTAACATATAGACTATAGAAACTATCAACAGTTATGATTTAAGGAATTTATAGATTAAAAAAGAATTATATGTATTTACCATCATAATTTCGACTGATGGTCGTCAACTATTCAATTTTCAATAAGTAAATAAAATTTGTACATGCGACAGTAATGGCCCGCGTAATCTTTGCTAATATCATACTTCCCGCTTGGCATGCTGATTGGCAAGCGTATCATATTGGCAACGGTAACAGATAAAGCTGCTGTCTCTTTTTCTTGTAAACGCTTCCTCTTTGTCGCCTTTTACACCGACGCTGAGGATATTCTTTTCTTTTCCCAAACCGTCACGAGAGATATGAAAATAAACATACCTAAAATAAACCATATGGTTATAATATTATAGTTCACTAATATATTTTAATAGTAGAGGACAATTTATAGGTAATTAATCTCCCCCCTCACCCCCTCTTCCAATAGTAATAATATAAGTTTGTGCAGATGATTTGATTACTAAAGTTTTTCATTAACAAATATTCTATTAACATCAAACTAAACAAATTAAATTTAAAGCGGACCTATTGAATCGTCGAACTCATCACAGCGGACCCCAAACAAACTGGAGTGCCTTTGTGTTGGGTTCTCACGATTTTAAAGATACAAGAGGTCCAGTGCGTTGGCCGGCCGGTGTAGATTTCGTCAACACCAGGTACACGCGTAAATGGTATATCATCATCCAATAATATTTGATCGGCGCACAGTAAACACGGGCGACGGGTGCGGGGCGGCGTCGCGCGCTGTATAATTTCTATTACATTTCCTTTCAATGTTCTCTTTTATTATCTCAAATACAGTTTAAATTTAACACTATTATATAAATTTATTTATTATTATACACACTCCCTTAAAATTACAGTATATGATATCATTTGGGTCCTGAACTAAGCAGAGCTTGTATCTCAGAACCCTGACATATGTATATATATATAGTACTCATATAACAAAGATTTTTTTTTATATATATATTTATGTTTGTAACGTTCTTGAGTGTATTTGTATGTATGTGGGTGTGTGCGTATTGTGTGTTCGCTGGGTATCCGTCTAACTAATCAGTCCTTCAGTTTCATCATATGAGAGGTTGTAGAGTAGGTTTTTTTAACAAAATTTTGCACTTTTTTACTGAGTAGTCCTTAAGGTTCATATTAAAATAAATATTAAAATTCAACGGATATTACATTAATTTTGTTAACCAACTTAAATTTATACTGTTTAAACTAATTCTCCGTCTAATTCGTTGGTTTAACCAGCGTCCAATTTGTTATACACTCCCGGACAAATCTATCGGCCCACCTAGTGTTTAAAAGTTTTAACGGTGTCTAGCTAAAAATAAATGTTAGGTGGAGCAATAAGTTTTAATGCAGTTTTAAAGCTGATTTTTTGGTCAACCTTTATGTATGTTTTTTTTTTAATTTTGTATTCAGGATATGAAAAAAAAAACAAAAATTCGAGTCTGTTCATAGTTTTCAACGACCCAGGAATGGAGAAAACTTTTTTATTTCGCACGAGTTAGTTTTTTTTTAAGTTTCCGATTATTGGTTTCATAAAAAGGCAAATCTAAACTTAGAGCCAGTTTTGACCAAAAAATATGGATACTCTGCCTGAAATTGTCGCCCATGTTGTAAAACATCTGCCGGCCAAATCATTTCGAAATTACAAAAAAAAAATTAAAAAACATACATAAGGGTTGACCAATAAATCTGCTTCAAAACTGCATTAAAACTTATTGCTCCACCTAACATTTATTTTTAACTAGACACCGTCGAAACTTCAAACACTGGGTGGTGGGCCGATAGATGTGTCCGGGAGTATATTTGGATCGTCTAATAAAGGTTTTAGAAGTTAAAAGAGTATTTAAGGTAGTTATAAAATACGTCACAAATCTATTACCGAATTCGTACGGGACGGTGCGACGGTCACTGTCTGGAGGGGCGTGTGGTAGAGGGGGACGGTACAGACACCCGCCGAGTGCTCAGCAAACTCCGTAACTGTTTGCTCAGCGTACACCTGGTCCACTCTTGTTTTTCTAACAGCGACCAGTTTTTTTTTCTCTAACAACAAACATTGGGATACGTTAGTTTGACCCTCGTTTCTCTAATACGCTCTGTGCAAACATCAGCTCGACCATCGGACTCGCTCCCCGTGAATAGACTTCACAAATTCTGATGTAACGAACGAGTTAAGTTTAACCGTTAAGTTTGTTACTACGAAGCTCTTATAGAGTACGATATATATTTAAGACAGGCAGAGATCGAGACAAGAAGTTTTGTAATGAATAAGGCGCTAGTTAGGATGATATACAATGTCTTGTTCTCTAGCTTTTGTACCACCACAGCTCCTATTTCAACACCAGGTGGTAGGTCTCTGTTGCCGGAGACCGTCTGGATGGGTACCACCGCAGCTCCTATTTCAACCGCCAAATAGTAGTGTGCAAACATTACTGTGTTCCGGTTTGAAGGGCGCTGTAGCTGGTGTAATTACTGGGGTAACGAGACTTAACACCTTATGTCTCAAGGCGACGAGCGCAATGTGGTGCAGTGTGTACCATCTTAACTAGCACCACGTTGTCATGGGCAAGCGTATCACTTACCATCAGGTGAACGTCTTGCTCGTCTCGTCGCTTAGTAGTATAAAAAAAAAAAGCTACAGCATCACTTTATACTAGACCACAGTAATATTTACTACTGCAGTTTGACGGTATTTCTACCCACTGCGAATCTCCCTGGGCCGAGGTCCCGAGATTTCATAAGAATACCAGCAATCTTGTTATAACTTTGTTTATACTGTAATCTTAAAATTATAATATGAAAGATTAACTAGTTATAAATATAATTTAATCTATAAGGTCCACGCGTATCGAAGTTTTGACATTTTACTTGTTAATAGCCGCTGCATTAACTTAATCTTTGAATAAATTAATCGAAACATTAAATTGAATGTATCAGAACCAGTCATTAACATAATTTTTTTACGAACACGGTATAGATTATCAAAGTATTGATTTCCTCGTATTAATTGGGATACCGGCTTTAACGAATTTAAAGTAAAGCATTGTGGTCCGTGAACCAGTAGACCCTCTACAAAACGGGACGGCGATCTGGAGAAGATCGCGAGAAGAAGATCCTTGAAGGAGATCTGTATTCAGTAGAGGACGTCTTCCAGCTGATAATAATTAAAGGTTTTTTTTACACAGAAGCATATACACACTAAATTTTGTTATAATTTACTAAGTACAGAAGTTGGAAGTTCAGTGAAATTTCGTTCCAAAATTCTTTAGCGTTTCTTACAGACCTTGAATCTCTATCTATTAGAGATAACTGTAAGGTACAGTAAATATATATACTTTGTTATGTTACTACTTCCAGTCGGGATATTGGTACAGTAGAAACATTGATTTATTTATTTATTTATTCGATACATCAGCGATGACACAAAATAACAATAAACACAGCACAGATAAAGGTATTGGACAGTTTGTAGCCACCATTGTAGATGTGCACAGTATTCACTCTTGTTTTCGCAACGCTACCTGTATTAGTAAAGATTATACTACTACTTATTGATGAGGGAACTATATCATTGTCATGGATGTATCATTAGATATCTCATCATAAAACGGAAGAGAAAGGCCTTAATCACTTCATCATGACGCCGTCTATTGCTGAACACAAGCCTCCCCTCAAGAGTATTTATTGTACTCTCCCATCGTGCAAGTTTTTGATGTTTGCTGAATCTTAGCAGGAATTATACAATCTTTGTCGACTTTTACGCCACCAAGGTTAGGGTTGGGTGTCGGGGATCTAACCGGTCTCCCACACGAGCTACGTGGAAGAGTAACGCTCTCTTAATCCACAAGTTGACTCCAATTAAGGTCGGGCCACAACTGCGATACCGCGTTCACTATCCGCTAATTGAGATTAATCGCGCGTCCGTCTGTCCGTCCGTCCGTTTTAAGACTGTAATCATTATTATGTAATTAATACCGATGCTTTCGTCTAACGTCTCGGTCGGTTCAAGTTTGAGCTGGTGCTGTATTTAAATGTTAACTTAGCCGCTGGCGGAACACGCACTAATAGTTCCAACTGGCGTTTGAGTAGAAACGAGAGGAGGTATTTCTAACAGCATATAATTAAAAATTTAACAATCTCAATAAAAAATACAAAAGCTTTTATACACGATGACATTCACTTGGTGATAAGAGAAACCTATCTTTTTAAAGAAGTATCAACAGTCATAGTATCTCCACTATGACCCAAGCGATTTCACTAATGCACAATTCAATACTTATTTAGATCTTCAAAGAATTACATGTAGTAAAGTAACCGGAACCAACAGAAATAACATTTATCTGGGAAATTAATAAATATTCAAGAATCGTCCAAATCTTTGGTATTATGTTTGGTATTATGTGTACACACACTTGTGGTTTAATTTTAACAAATATACCATTTAACTGTTTGTTACAATTCCTATATTGTTAACCAAAATGAATGTAGCGTTATTCAAATTATTTAGCTCAAAGAATTGTGAGAACTTACCACTTGAAATATTTCCATCCGATCATAAATTTGGTAGATTCGACAGTACAGAAACAGATCACTTTTAAGTTTGTGCACTTCACCTGCTAAATCCTCGTACTCAAATTAGTCCAAGTTAAGATTAAGCATTAACTTATATATAACGGTAAATTTAATTCTATAAATTCAAAGAATAATCTCGATGCTCACCGCGGATACAGCAATCGATACGTACCTACTTAATTCGAGTAATTGATACAAAGATGACATTCAAATTGGATTAGACGGGCACCCCTTGACAGTGACAGCTGTCAAACTGTAACAGGCTCGCCTTCCTGTGCCCGCTTGAAGGATTTGTGTATTATATTTTGGTGTCCTTTGACAATAATTAAGCATTGGATAAGACTGACCGCGCTAATGCGATTATGTTAATCAGTTGAGTCGTTTGTGTTCACTGACCCTTACTTGTTGCGACTTGAATAGCCTTATTTTATTAGTTAACAAATAACAAATAGAGCGAAAAAATTTACTGATTACACGAAATAGAGTAGCTCAGGCGAGCTTGCTTACATTAAGTTCTACATCGACTAACTTAAGTAAAAAAAAATTTGACTAAAACGAAAAAAAAACTTCACTTTTTATCTTACCTGCTACCTAACCTAAAAGTTGATTTTATTGCGCTCGAGTAGAATTTTTATTTCATTAATAGTAAATTAATATCGTACACTGATAGCGAATTTAGTTTTTTATTTACATGATCCCAATTTTAAGTGACGTTAAGTGATAATGGTGAAGCTCACTCATAATATTCCGACTCTTGTATGTTGACAGTCAAAACGTAACTATTGTTAAGTTTTTCAATATGCGGATTATAGCTAGTGAGACGGGTTCAAAAGTTCTTACTAGCGAACAAACTACTGTATCCATTTCGGAATCTACTGAGTCATATTTACTTTATTCTATTAATTTCTTCTTTACAAACTGGTCTAATAACGAAACAAACCAAACAGTACACGAACCTTTTTATGTTACAATTTAGAAAGTTACTAAAAAATACTTTTAAGTATGTATTTATTATCATTCTCTTTTCGTTTACTGTAAATGCAATAAGATAATGAAAAAGATATCGAACGTGGAAGAGTTGTGTTCCTTTGTTACTTTCAAAAATTTGTATAACAAACGCTTATTAAACGTACCGCTGGTTTGCGGTCGGCAGCAGTTTTTAGCTTCCGTCGCTCCCCGGTTGCGAATTGTTATTCCTACGAAGCGAATGTTTTGTCGACACATTCGCTAACTCGCTCACTATTCTCCCGCAATGAATACAACAGCGTCTATTGAATACAATAATGCTTGTCGAATTGGTGATCGAATTAGTAGCTCGCCGCCCGTTCGCTGCGGCTTGCTGCTTATACATCGCCCGTCGGGGGTAGCTTCGCGGTTTGCTAGCAGCAACCCGAGCACCGATGGGTGAGTGGGACTGCGATGGGGTCGCGGTGCTGCTTCCACGTGGAGCCACCGCCGCCGGTTCGCAGTCCCGTCACGTGTTGCTCAAAGCCGTGAGAGAACGCGGCACTCATCTTACGGACACCGTCGGAATAGCTACGGCGATGTTTTTTTCTTTAAAAAAAAAGCGGTTTCATTTCGCTCACATTTACTTAGTAACGTGCTGACGAACATTTACAACCAACATGAAAAACGGTAACTTTAACACACTTCCGTATAGAAGGGTAATCTTGGATGTAAGTGAACAAAAATATCCATCTATCCTTTTGGGAACGGAAGTTAATTTGAAAGTATTAACGTTTTAAAACTTTTGTTGTGCTTTACATTCGCGGGCGTCACATGCTCTAGGAGACTGTCCGGAACAAAATAATAACAAAAAGTATGTTACAGTATCATTGGTTATAAACTACCTCTGTGGCGCAGGTTCTAACTTGCATCGTGACACGGATATCTCCAGTTTCATTCCTATTACACATATTGTAAATCTGCCGCTGTAAAAATGCTAAAATTTAAAGAAGTTAATGAGAAATGCTTGCCCGTTGTAAATAAAAAAAATAGCAAGATTTAGAAGTCAATGGTTTTATAATATGATCATCATGAAATGCCTTCTGCAAAACGCAAGTTTTCGTGATCAAATTGAGGGAACTAATTCAGTCTTCCGCTATTCTTATCAACTGTTGTCAAGTACATAAAGATAGTTGTAAACAATTGCAGGGCAAAATATGTGATGTATTCTGAACATCTTAACTGAGCGCCTCATCGTCTGAAGCTGTATTATATCATCAGATCGATATCCCGATTTTCTTGTCAGATTTCAAATCTGCGCGCTTTGTCGAATGTTACAGATAACTTTGTGTAAACCTCTTTGATCTTTCATAAAGACTTGTTTAGTTCCAATTTAAAATTAAAATAAGATATTTCCTTTTTGATTCTTGAAAATTTACAATTACAGTTTTATTTTCTATGTTACAAACAGTTTTTCAGTCATAATAATAACGGTAAAAGGATTTGCGTTTCAACACAGTCATAGCTTCAAAATCAACATTAATCTTCAAAATATCCCAATAGCAAACATAGCAATTTATTTAACTTTAAATTTGAGAAATGATCTTTAAATAAATATACATTATAGTTAATATATTAATATACCACTACCAAGTTTCCTGAGAATTAATGTTATAATAAGTGTTTCAGAAAAGATGATTTAAAGATAGGTATTATAACAAAATCGGAAGTTTCTGACGCTGCAGTTGGATTCGTTGAATTCAAAAGCGTTTTAAAAAAAAATATTATTTTTTTATATATGTTTAAAGCACTCGTTTCTTAAGTGATCACTTTCAAAATATATAAAACTGTTTCAATTAACCAACATCCTGCACAGGTAGAAATGATGTGGATTTGTATTAACCAGTCGGCTAAAAATAAACGGGGTAGCGTGTGTGCCCGCCGAGATTGCTCCCATGGCCCGCAGGGGGGGTAGGGGGGATGTAATGTACGGGAGGGGGGAGACGGTAAACCGGTCCTGGACCCTGGGACCCGCCAGTGCGCTGTAGCCGATTGACTCCTTAATTCTTGTAATTTGGGACCCATAAATAAGTGCTCACTTTAACTGTACACGTAACGTTTCGATGCCATCGATATGGAGACGAATACTTAACCACACAGCCGTGTCAGAATCGAACCCGGTCTATCCAACAATATAAGCCTGTCTCTTGATTAAAATCCATCGCTACCACCTTCTGAGAGTGATATTTTCATACTGAATTCCTCGCTGAAAATTTGGCTAGTTTTTGAAAATCCAAATCAGTTTCCTTTAGTAGATATATTAAAACTTTTCCTAACACACAACCATTGATTTTAAATAGCAATAATAACTGTTTAAATATATAATGATGAGGTTTATTATAAAAATAAACCAGAGTTATCGATAATGTTTAAACAAAAGCAATAAGATGCAGTACCGTGATGATTAACTGTTATTGTTTCCTAAAATGGAAACTGATTAATTAACTCTTGAATAAGTATTACTCGTTTTCAACTTTTTTCTTTATGACCTTAAAATTCATAAAAAAATATTGCTGTAAAAAATACTTTACTAAGTTGATCTTTTTTTCATGGATCTACAACGTAGATCATACGACTGTGACTATGAAACCAATGATAATAAGATCGGACCAAAGATTTTAAAGGTTTTAAGGACTTAGGCGAAAGTTTAAGTTGAAGAAAGCAATATAAAGATCTAGAGGATTACACGTGAACTGTACTGTCCTTCTGTTTGACAGGGTCGAGCTTGTGTGCGTGTTTGTGTGCAGGGTGCAACAGTATGCCCGTGTGCGTGTGCACTTGACGCGACCGGTTCCACGGTGCCTCGACCACCGACAGACTCATTCAATTTGTCTAGCATACCATAGAATGCAATGTTTATCATCCATCACGAAATGTCGACGATCGTTGAACGCTTACAGGTAACAGGTAGGTAACAGAGGGGTAACGCCGGAATGTTTCCTTTTTTTTTCTTCATGTTAGTATTTACTTTTTTTAGACAATTCTAATTTGACAAACCGTTTTTTGTCTTTCTCAACATTTGCAGAATCAGCTTTGACATATATAAAATTATAACATATATCTTAGTCTGCAATTTCCAATAGATTTAATTGATATTATTAGTGTAGATGCATGATAGTTTGCTTTATAAAAACTAGATAGAATTAAGGACATTAAAAATTACTAAAATCAAAAAGTTTACTGTTAACTGAAAATTTAAACGCAATCCATGACAATTTTAAACAACTAACAGACCATCTTATAATCTGATAAATGAAAGAGTAAGTAGTGAAAAACTAATATTAAGTTAAAATTATGAATAAACAAATACATACAGTGTAAATTTATAACGAGACAATAATGTTAGTGTATAAAAGAACAAAAGGTCGCGGCGGGTAACCAAGATGTTGTTCCACACCTCGCCGAGGGCTATGGGCCAGGGTATCTGTTGTTCAACGAACTTGCGAAGATCTGCCATTATCGCCACGGGCAAAAATTAAAATAATAACAACATCTGTGTTTACACAACATTTTCAACATAACATACCTATTTTAACAATTAGAAATTTCTTTTCAAATCGAATCTAATAATTTTATTTTCTAATTGGATAGTACAAGTAGGTTAGAATCTATTTCATAGTGGACAGAAAGTTTTAGAAAGAAGGAGATCGAAGTCTGGGATATCATCATCATCTTAACAAATGAACGTTTAGAGCTGGACATGAATTCGTATTCCTAAAAACACGGTTTTGCGAAAGTGGAAGGAAAGAAATCACATTAAATGAATAGAACTTATAAGTATTAACAGATTTTTGATTTATGTCTAATATTTTTGATTTACATTTGAACAAAATTAGTTTTGAAGGCTGCAATATAACAGAAAAACGTCTAGATGAAGTACACGCAATAAGTGCGTTAAATTTACAATAGTTTCTGTGAAGAGGTTTAAAGGAAAAGGTATAAAGAAATTGTGCATGTGTGTACTGCAAGTAGTGAAGGCATAATGCAAAGGGCGTATGAGTAACGAGCGAGACTCTTCACGCCGGGCCCCCGGCTATAGGTCGCTGGTTCACCGCACTCAGGGACTTGAGACTGGGCCCGACGACCTGCCCCTGAGGGATACCCGAGAGAATAACAAGTGCAATGCCTCAGATCATCAGTTTTCATTTCTTTTTCACAACTCACTGAACAGGTAGTTAAAGAAGCTAACGACTCGTGTGATAGTAAACGATCACCATCGTCCATAGACAGCGTCTATATCGTGACAGCTATCCATAAGCATCAAAAAAGTAGGATTATATAATATGCCTGCTAATTGTGGTGACAAAAAAACATCACTTGTAACCCCAGTAATATATATTGCTACAGCACCCTTTGATCGGAACATTAAAGTTTGAACATTATCGGTAGGCATAGTAGTCTTCATCAGGCTAATCACCAGTAATTAAATAATAGTAGTAATGAACACAAATGGAGGATCCTTTATTTAACCGCAAGTGTCAATGGTGACGAGACTGACGTCACGTGACGTTACGGCGGCCATTTAATTTAATTAAAACCGGAGCACGCCGAAGAAAGCCTTCCCTCCGCCCGGGGCACAGGTATTTTAATTAAACCCGCTCCCGCCAGCGCTCCCGCGACCGTCCCGCCGTCCCACTACGCCCACCACGCGTTCACTGTTACCGGGAACGTTTCCTTCCGACCACAACACAGATTATACCGACTTTTTTATATACCCACTTAAACACACGTTTCTGTATTAATAATCTCCGTTACCGGTAATTTAGTTGAACGATGTCGTTTCAAGCAAATTAGTGCATTTTATAATGCATGCTTATGTATTGATGTCCGTAATTTCAGTAAATATTTTTTGTTTCATTATCATTTCAGTTGTCGTCTGATTAACATATCGATTAGTTCGATGACCTGCATCGACTCACCTGGTCCACGGCCGGTCGTCCCACATTACCCTTGTCATTATTATCCGTTGTTAATTTCTTTAAAGCGATACTAATTCGATATCGCCATTTGCGGCAAACGGTGTCCATGTTTGATTGTTGCGAGCTGTGCCGGGACTATACATAGCGCTATATGTTCGCCATCCGGCCGTTCCCACTGGGCCCGCTGCTATTGTTTTCGATTTCAAACCCGACACGTCACTCGCCATTGGCCCTGGACTCCTTACCAGCTCGCAGACGCATAAAAGTATTTCGTTTTTCCCCCGCCGGCCGGCGGGTGTGACTGAAATGTATTATCGCCGCAAACAATACGAGTAAAGCGGCGTTGTACCAATATTAATCTCCGAACCAGTTTTCGGTAATAATACTTTCGAAATGTTAGCCATAAATTTTCTCAAAATAACAATAACAAAAGATCTTTTTTTGTACAATGACTTACTAATCGGATAGATGAAGTATCTTTTTTCCTAAAATTCAAACAAAAAGTATAAAGCTATTAAAAGTCATCACTAAAGGATTAATAGACTTCCAATTTTTGTTTGCTAAACAAAAAAGTGTACTAACTATTGTTATGCCTAAATTAATAACAAGTTTACTTTAGTTTAGTTAAATGAAGTAAATATACTAGAAGATTTTAAGCTCTTTTGATATAATATTATTTATTAATGTTACTGCCGCAGATAATATTTCTGCTGTTAAATTCTGTACCAACGTTACTGCGTGTTTGAAGGGTGTTGTAGCTAATGAAGTTACTGGGGTAACGAGACCTTTTGCATCTCAAAGCGACGATTACAATCTGGTGTAGTATATATACCACACGAAATTGTATTATCATATTGTTGAAATCAGACAAATTTCATATGACCGTCATATCTTATCGCTTAGTCGAGAAGAATATCTTTTGGAATTATAATTAAGGACTGCGGTATTACGGTCGTAATTTTCATTATAATAACGACCGTAAAATTGCAAAGCCGTAATAATTATAATCAGCACAAAATTTATTACGATTAAGAGTTTTGTTTATTTGCATAAGTTACAAGTGTACCGGAGCTCGCCGTGGAGAACTGGTTCCAGCGCTGGGATTGTACAGATTATTATATTCGTTCAGCTTGTAACAAGCGCTCGGCTGTGAGATAGAAGAGAACATGTAGATAATTTCTACTTAACTTCATACTTAATAAACGAATGCTTTATTGTATACATAAATGAAAAAAAATAGAAACTTTATGACTGGAATTAAGTTTTGGTATATTTTATCAACAGTCGATATCGTCCACCGATGAAAGATCTACACGATTTTTAGTTAAAGCTTTAATTAACAGTCATCTCAATGTTCCAATAATAAGGATACAGGATCTTTTCTCTAAAAAAGGGAGTCAAGGCTGTTTATTCACCACGCGATCCATTTTCGGATTGCCTGTATTTAACCAACCAAAACAAAATAACTACCAAAATGATCACAGACATAAACCACTAAGATTAAAATATTGGATCACATCTGAAGTAATGCTTGACGATTTTGCAACCAGCTCCTTAAAGTTCTACGAGCAGATCAGCTGACAATCAATCCTGATCCGTGATGTGGATTTACAGCAGGAGTATAATATGATAAATTCAAAATATTTCAGTTTGGATTACTTGTGCTGTCAATGTTCTTTTTACCTGACCCCGGGTTTGAACCTCGGCAATCCAGTATGCGTCATAAGGACGACTGCATACCTTCGCATGCCGGGACTGAGTTAGTCTTATTTTTATAATACTGTGATACGCTTCGCGGGATCGTGTTACGATGTTCGTAATTAGTTGAAGGTGATAGTTTTAATAGAACCACCATCTATTGCTTTAAAAGTATTTAAATGGCAAATTTTTGTAAGTCCTTTAAAGTACATTTTAAGATTAAAAACTACATCTGTGATCAGTTTAACATAAACTTTAGTTTTTATGACAATTGAGGGTAGTTACTAAAAAGTGAAAACATTGTTGAGGTACGTCAGTCTGCGCGAGACCGCGGGCGACGTAACACGTGTCGAAAGCATAAAACATTTAATCGATTTAAACTGACTTTTAGTATTTTGAATAAGAAATACTACATTTCAACTAACTAAAAGTGTTATTGAATAACTTTAAGAATGATGAAGATTGAAAATTCTTTTTTGTTAGTATGGGCTTACTTAAACTTACAATTTAACAAAGTTATACACCATAGGAAATAAAAAGAGTGTCTCTTTATTATTCAGTTAATTTAATTGGGAAGAGATTTCTTGCAATAAATATGTAGTGTACAAACATTAAGGTTTAGGAGGAATTTGATCTGCCGGAAACGGTCAAATTATTTAACACCAGTCCCAACTTCTGACTGAACAGTAGTCAACAATTGTTACTGTGTTCTCATTTGAAGGGTGTTGTATCTAGAGAAATTATAAGGGAAAGGATATCTAAAATCTTATGATGCGATAATCGCTGTGGTGCTGTGGAATTATCCTAATTAACATCGCATGATAAAGAGCAAGTCTTGTCTCTATTAAATTGGGAAAAAAGATCAACGAATGTATGTCTACGCTGCAACACTTAACAACTGTTTAAGTGAAAGAAACAATCTCGTAGGCAGTGATGCTGATTTCACATGGTCAATGATTGCGCTAATTGTTATCACTCACACAGTGACCACGTGATCACTTCGCACAACACACACCCGACCATCTCGCTCACTGCTCTGACCCGGGCGACCCCATTCGCGTGAGAACTGGACGCTCCGAGGAATCCGTCCAGAAGGGACCCTGGCACGTTGTGTGAATCATTCCGGGCTGTTACGTATGCTGTCGATACACGGACGTCATGTTCTACTGATATAAAGGCGCTGACCGACTAGTGCTGTTGCCATTTAAAAATGATGACATATAGCTAAAGTCAGCTTTATTTATTACTAAACTAGGTACAGGAATGAATTGCAGCTATTATAAAGATGCTTACTGACTGATACATAGTAATATTATTTACTGGTAATTCAACATCATTTACTTTTTATTAGAAAGCGATAAAATTGAAAGGAATAGGACAATAAAAATATACTAAGAATTTAAACCTTTCAAGCACTTATAGCCACACTCACTCTGAAACAATATTGTAAATTTTGATTATTATCAAAAGCTGTGGCCTTTGTCTAACCAAAATTGCCTGTTATATACAAGTAGTAAGAAATATTAGTAACTAAAATACGATTTATACTAAAACATAAAACAAATACTTTTCTACAATAATCTAAAAACTTACAATCATAGCTAACTGCAATAAAAGCTAAGTCGTAATAAACTTAGGAAGATATTTTCTGGATTCTTTTTGGCACAACTTTGGGACAGTGGGATTAGGACACACATCATAGTGGGATCAATTGTTTAGAAACTATTAAATAAAGAACCGCCTCTTTTACCGTTGGTAAACGAAGGCGTCACATACCAATCACAAACATCACAAAGGCTTCGCGTATTTACATTTCCCATTCGCGTTCGCACCACCGTCCGATCTGGTGCGGAGGCGTGAGAAAGCATTGTAAATGGAGCAGCAGATAACACCGATGAGCGATCGACGTGCACCAGCACCAGGGTCGTTAACATTTGCCTGCATAAACGGCGAGCTAATCGAATTACAACACACGGCCGGGTTCCGTGTTACACTGTGCTCCGACACGGAATCCGAACGTACGATTGCCTTGGAAACGATTCAAAGAAGATTCCAAATCGTTCCACAAAAGAAACTCACAGACAAATGAAAGAACTTATCTAAATATAATATCATCCATAGGAGAATATATTATAATTCGACAAAATGACGGTCTATTAAGAGAATACGCTCGTCCGTAACAATGTGGTGATAGTTAATAAATGCTTATAAAATGATATACACTTCAGCTCATATGATCGTCTTAGATTTAAAAGAGGTTGTCTCATCACCTCCGAAGTTTGACTAGCAGAAATAAGCCTTAGTATTTAGACAGTCTCCAACAATCTACCAGTAAGACCTAAACAGAATAGCCGCCTTATATTTTTAGGAGAGTACGAAACTTGAAATTAATGTATGAACAGTGTAGAAACCGAAGAAGAAACAAGAATTCGAATAACAGAATATAGAAGAAGTACACTAAATCAAAATTATACTCAAACTTAGTTCCAGTCCCTAGATCATTGCTATTACTAGTTAATACTTCTGTACCGCTAACAGTTCCTAGTTCAATTCTATGGCCAAAGTTTGTAGAGTTTACTTAGTAGTAAAGCTTTTATGAACTCGCTTATCTAGATACTACACTTATTGTATATCTACCATAACGGCATCGCTGTGTTACAAAAAAATGTGAGCTAGAGTACCTACAGCTTCATTGTTACTTAAAACGTGAAGTTTTAGTCAAAAAATAATTCATTTTACTCTTACTTTCTGATGTTGTATTTAAATCGAGTCCATTTAACGCTCGCACAAAACGCGTTTAACTCCCAATATCGTTAGTTATGTTTAAATGTTTAACCACTCGACAAAGCGGCGCGCATCCACCAGCAGCGTAGCCGTGTCCCTTAATGGTCTACCATACAAATTTACAATCCATATTTGTAGATGCCGATAACGTACAAACTGAACACATCAACCTTAAAAGCATATACATAAGGTTCAAATTCGCACGATCAGTTTAAAGTTAGTTTGTCAACTTGTCTCATTCCGTTGTAATTTATCGACCACCAAATCTTATAAAACGCCGATCTTTTTACGAAAAATGTTTTGATTTTTTTTTTGTATTATTTCGATTTGATACGAATCGATTCAAACTCAATTGCAGAGAAACGATGAAGAAAGATTACATCTCTAATAATGGATTTGTTTTGTTGTATAAAGAGATAAGAATAGAAAAGTTAATACTAAATGCTTGCGAGTAAATCAGGAGAGTATTATGAATTCGTATTTGTGGTCTTCAGCAATGAATACATTATTGTGTTTTAATTAGAAGGTTGTAGCTAGTGAAATTACTGGGGTAATAAGACTTGTCAACATCTCGACTTCTCAAGACGAAAAACACAAACTTACAGATACAATATTGTTATGGTTCATGTCGACGTATAAAAACTAGATCATGTAGCAAGACTCAACAATTTCACTTAAAACTACTACTGTTTACCAGTAAGAGTCTAAGAAATGTAATTTACTAATTCTGATTAAATCTTTATCATGTTTTGACTAGGTAGAAGTTAATGATGTAATGGAAACTGTATTAATAACGCTTTAAAGCAATATCGTAATAACAATGCAGAGTTTTGGTTAGGACACAGTACAGCACAGTTAACTCACTTTATGACCGAACTGAACTATTTTAAAAAACAATGAAATTATTTAGCAAATGAATATATTTCGATGGAACTGGAGTAGTATGGAGATTTTTTTTGATTCTATAAATTAGCGTATAATCACGATCCCACCTTATAGTCTTAAAGCCTTTGATAGTCAAACTGTATTCTGAAAGAAGCTCCCTTTCTTGTGTGTTGTGGGTTGTCTGGAAGAGATTGCTTTAAAGCAATAAGGTCACCCATTGTACATTGTCATTTTATAAATTTGTATGTTTATTACTTTACTTTGTGTGCAATAAAGAGTATTTATCTTATCTTATCTTATCCCTTTCGTAATTTAAGCTATTTTATCCAAAGCTGTATTTTATGTGCACCGTTTGAGTGACAAGGTCTGGATAGATACAGCAGTGTCCATTTTTGAAGTACCAATAGTGTGGCATTTCAATGAAATCTTTGGATTAATAATATTTAATACCTAACGCCAAAGTTTTAAAAGCGCTGAAAAAGAATGAAAAGTGATACAATGAAAATATGACCCATAAATGAATCTCTTGCTTGTCTCGTCAGTGCCGTATATCAATAGTGTTTGTCAAGGCTCCTTTCAAACATTTCCAATGCCAGGTTTATTCACTATCATCAGCCTCGTCAGATATGTCATAGTCGAGTGATGTACAGTACTGTCAAGTTATAAATGCCAGTCAACCCATTCAAGTGACACGGCCGTGTTTGTTACACTGTGACATAGCGCCGCGCGGTGGCCGCAGCCGTTCGATGCGCTATCTGTAACCGACGGATGTGTCTCGGGATAGCATCTCGTCGCTTCCGCCCATTTATCTGCCAGTCTCCGTGCCCTCCCCCCAATCGGTCCCCTTGGATACAAGCGGCCGCTGGTCACCCGATCGACATGTGCCACCATCACCAGGTGTAACTGGCGACGTAGATAAATACGTACAAACAAATATGGTAAGTATTTTCCGCATCAATACTCGCAGCAGTTCCTTATGATATTACGGATACCTATTTTTGCCTGCTCTCTTTCTGGAACGGTGAATGGTCCTGGTGCCACTTCTATGATCCAATGAGTTGTGCCCAGTGTGCTAAATCCAACTTTTGTATACATTACAAGAGAACTACGCCGAACAGTGGTCGATCAGTTGAGATGGTGATATTCTTCGCATTCGCATTTACCTGGTGGTAGGTCTGGATGGGTACCACCGCAGCTCCTATTAAACCGCCAAATAGTAGTGTGCAAACATTACTGTGTTCCGGTTTGAAGGGCGCTGTAGCTAGTGTAATTACTGCGGTAACGAGACTTAACACCTTATGTCTCAAGGCGACGAGTGCAATGTGGTGCAGTGTATACCATCTTAACCATCATCACATTATGGGCAAGCGTATCATTTACCATCAGGTGAACGTCTTGCTCGTCTCATTGCGAAGTAGTATAAAAAAAAATCCGGTATTATGGGTACGGTTTCGTCACCTTTTAATAAGCCCCTCTAAAACTTCTGCCCATTGCGATAATCGTGAATTGGAGTTTATTAAGAAAGGAGTGTCTCGTGATATTATCAATAGCAATACGATGGTGATTGCGATTTGGTGATTGCAGGTAACTTACGAATACTATGTACAATTATTATGAACATTGTAAAATAATACTTCATTATAAAAACTATCCAGCAGTTCGGTGATCTGATGCCAATGTCTTTACAATAAAGACAATTTAATTGTTTGCTTGTAATATTGTAATAAAAGCTTTTTTCATCATAGCCAACTAAACTACACGACATTCATACCCAAAAACAAGTTTAATTACATTTTACAGATCGTTTCGGGAATCTCCTAAAAGACACGAACGATTTTTGTCCAAGTATATAGTTAAAGATAAAGTAAAATAATTTAGACCACAGTTAAAAAATTCTAGATTTACTAACTGTATTTCATTATGGTAACAGACGATGGATGGTAGCAATGTGTATCGCTTACCAGTAAAAAGTCCTGCTCGTTCCGTCGATAAGATTCATAAAAAAGTTGCAGTCACTAGTTAAGTAATATAAGTAAAAAAGAAACCAACCCAATCGTCGGTCAAAGCCTTGATCTTGAGTCTCTCAACAAAGCAACGTTTTGGTGACTGCGTATGATTGGCCTCACAATAGACTTCATTATCGAATTATCCGGTCAGATGTCCAGCGACCATAGACCTTATGACCACATAGATGTAAATATATATATAAAAAATATCTGTTTGTGTATGAATGTATATAAAAAGATAGATAAGAACATATTGCTATTAGTATTTTAGTTTGCATATTACTTAGTCGATGAACGACGATGCGAAGATCACCGCTAGTTAAGATTATACTGGAAAGCAGTAAAGTTTAATTACATATTTGGCACACAAAAATATGTGCCTTAATTGGGTATTTATACAGCATCGCTGTTCTAATTTGTTTATTGCTGTGTATATCATTTGGTATCTGGAGAGAAATCTTGGAATTCTGTCCTCTGGATAAAGTTAAAGTTTTGTGACGATTTCTGCTCACTTAAACCCTCTAAATGGTCGTGTGCATTTTTAAAGTAAAATAAAAAATATGATATGCAAAACCGCGTGGAGCGACGAGTTAAAATATATACAAATCCAATATTTATTTTCCTTTCATACTTAAACGCTTCAAAAGGCTAGTGATAAATTGAATAGATTCTCTTTGATGCAATTAAGCAATACACCTTTTTTGCTTAACAAAAACCACTTGTTAACTTTTGTGTATAAAATTATTTAGTGTTTTGTTTCTGGAATTTTTGTTGAAGATCTACTTACCTTAATATATATATATATAATTCAAAACACCAAAATATTTATACCTTAGGTTTGTACAAATAATCTTCGGAGTAATACAGTGTGCTTAACTGTTAAGCCAAAAGTGTAATAAATTTAGGAACATTATGAAGTATGACATCGCTCCTGTTTAAAGTGGACACTACACAATGCCCACTGATTGCCCGCACGTTTGCGAGGGGTGTGTACCCTTTTAATTACATTATGACCATTTTGAAATCGTGAACACGTGTCTGTGATCATTTCCGTCACAGTTAAATAATTTCTTTTAAATTGCCTGAAGTGGTGGATAGCTCAGCAGTCGTAGTGGAGCGGATTAGCTTGACCAAGTTCAAGCTTCTGATAAACTAAAACAAACATGCATCGTTGTCAGCGTAGTTGATAGCAACATCAAAAGAAGAGAAGTACTTTGAATCTTGGGTAATGAGCTTGAGCTAATGAAGAAAAACCTAGAGACAAATTTCGCGTATGAAGAATGAGCCTTGCCTTTATCCTCTTGTACAGAGGCTCGGAATCCCACAGGGAATATCAACATATCTGTTTGTGATTATTATGAATGCCTGTAATCGCTAGAGCTTTCATTTAATCAACAAACATCTGTAAAAGTCTCGTCTAATAATATCCCATTAGGGGTTAAGTTTGCAATAAAGAATTTTTTATAAATGAATTAATATGAAATCATATCAAACAGTTCTACAAGATCAAATTTTAGCATTGCTGCAATAATAAATTGAACAAACTAGAAACTCGATTCACGCCCGTCGTCAAAACAAAAACGGCACACATTCGATGAAATGGTTACAAACATTGGCCATATGCAATGTACGGACTTCACATCGGACATGGAACTCGTGACGTCCAAACATTCGGAAGTCAAGTCGTTGACCACGACCGCAGTTTTGTGGACACCGTACGAAACCGTGATTTGTGTTTTAGAGTCTCGTCTCTCGTGTCGTTGGCCTCATTAGGAAAGTCGGTTATTCCGGAATCCGTATAATTTGGCGTTTAAAAATAATAATTACGTCATCATGAACGATTATGATCATTTGAATAATTATAACATGATGATAATTCAAAATTATACATCAACCCCGTTTTCAAAACCCAACAAAAAAATCAACACACGAAACTACAGACAAAATTAATGATCTTCATTAACATCTAATATATAAAAAGCACTTTGTTTAATCAGATTAAGTTCAGAATTTATTATATACATATTTAGAATAAGCTAACACTTGACCTCAATTCCACATGGTGACAAGTGACAATACTCTGGCTTATATGTAGCCGGGACAGCAACACTGTAACGTGGCAGATTTATAATATGTAGGTAAGAAGTAGTCCGATTAATTTGAAGAAAGCTGTACCAAAACCAAACTCTTCATGCCGCTCCGGAACGAAACCAGGGACGTCGGTATCATTAGGCAAACGTTTAACCATAGCCTCACAGAAGCACTACAGAAATTATCATTTCTAGATCAATAAAAATTAATGTTTCAAGGGTTCATCACTTGGATAAGTTTTTGTCTTCATTCAATAATTCCAAAAAGCAGCATCGCTTTGTGATCAGCGTCAGCTTTTACAGTTTCAACGACCGGAGAGACTTTGGTATTTACACACTCTACCCTCGTATCCTTAATTTCAGCCACCAATCTTTCAAAATCAAACATACGACATTAACTGATACGGCGAAACTATCTTTACCGTAGAATATGGAGTGATTAACCGTAATTCGCTATGAAGCTGTGGTTCTTTAATCGACCAGGTCTATTCCTGACTTTAGGTAGCTTCCAGCAGCGCCACGTCTTGTGGTGCACCAAAAGCAGCAGCTGCGACCGGACGCTGGCTGTGCGGCGCCGTCCACCGTCGGAGAATGCGCGCGGCGTGGGAACGTTGGTGCATCCGCCGATCTCTAATGCTTGCGCGCGCGCAGGTTCACCAGACGTGCATTTCTACGTTTCGTTATGCCGCTGCGTGCGATTACAAGTTCGCGATAGACCACGCACGGCGTATGGTTTAATCCTTTCCGAGCATAAGTTGCACGAGCAACTTTAAACGTTAACAGGTGCGCAATACAAACTTTAAATTATTTTTTAAAACTACAGCAGCTATAGTTTTTCAAGGCTACTTCATAGTAATTTTAAAACAAGTTTTTTTTTAACAAAACTTACACATCTCGTACTTATTCTTGAGGTATTTAAAGATTTACCATATATTTATTACAGAGTCTTTGTTGGGTTGAAAATTGTTATGAAACCGGCACCACGTTTTTAAATATAATGAACAGTGTTAACATTTGTTTGAATTTATTCAATTAAACAAAAATGTTTAGGTAAAGGCATGACACAAAGTATTTGGTGTTATTCAGAAATCTACTTAGATAAAAAAGAAATTAATAAGCTGTAATTAAAAATCAGGAAGTTTCATTTGAACATTTGGTATATGTTCAAATGAAACTTCCTGATTTTTAATTAAATATATCCTTGGTATAGTATATATGCTCATTGACTTCCAATAAATAACATAGTAAAGGATGTTTTTCATTAATGAAGCTGAACCTGTCCAGAATTTAAAGAGCGAACCACATTAAACAAATGACTCAAATAAACCACTAGAAAGACATACTGAAAATAATGCCGATTGTTAAAGAATAATTTAAAAGATCAATAAGAGTTAAACATTATAGTTAAAGACTGAAGAACTCCAAGTCAATTATCTGAAACACTTGATTGAAAATTTGAAAGTACCAAAGGGGACACTCGGCCCAGATCAATGATACGTATGTAAATGCGAATAGTTAAATGGGTATATCGTGTAGGATAGGTATCGGGGCGGGCGTCACACCGCGCCGTGCGCCGCGCATGTCCACCGCGCATACTGATGGCGCGCGGCGGACGTTACTCCGGCGCTACGTCACGGGCCGCGTCTACTATCGCGTCTCTGTACCGGGTATTGTCTTGGTGAGAAAAGTATGTCAGCGATCATATCCTGCTTTTGTTTCAAGTACGTCGGATTCCATCGCGTTCATATCAATACACGATGCCATTGATTGGGTCTTACGGCGCGATTAAATATTTATGTTACATAAATGGTCAGTAGTAGCTTTTAAGTTGAACCAACCATTCACTCTACTATGTCATATATCTTTTTTTTATGCTATTATGCGACGAGACGAGCAAGACGTTCACCGGATGGTAAGTGATACGCTTGCCCAGGACCACGCGGAGCTATTTAAGATGGTATGCTCAGTACCACATTACACTCGTGACCTTGAGATATGTGTTAAGTCTCGTTACCACAGTAATTTCTCCAGCTTACTTTTCTTTAAACTGGAACACAGTAATGTTTGCACACTACTATTTGGCGGTTGAAATAGGAGCTGTGTTGGTACCCATCCAGACGGTCTCCGGCAACAGAGACCTACCACCTGGTAATATCTATCTACTTCGTTTATTTCTCTATCGATGTTTTATATTATATTTACAATCGCTAGTTTATTCCACGATGCTTATTTCTTCTTCTTAGTCGTTTTTTCTCATGACTGAGGGTCGTGGTCATCATGTGTGATGAAACACACGACGACTCTCTTGGCAGTTATAATGGAGTGGTTTGCCATTGCCTTCTCCATGATGCTTATTTAGACGTTAATTTATTATTGTTGGGCACAGATCAGTTTCGAAAGTAAGTGATAAAGCACGCAGAATACTTACTTACTGCAAGTTATTAAGTGTTATGGAATATAAATATAATAGATAAGTTAGGAGTGCGTGCCGCGGGTGGCGCGGGTCCCGCGCGCCCCGTTCGTCGTGCGAGCGTGTCGGTGCGCGCGCGCATCGCGCCGGTCGAAGTAAATCAGCGGCCGGATTAAAAGCTCGGAGGGCGGGGCGGCGCGGCGTCCGCGGCAGTCCCGAGCCGAGCCCCGCGGCGAGCGCACGCGTGGGCCCACAGTGCGGTGTCGTGTGTGCAGTGCGTACAGTGCGAGCGATTGCAAACATATTACGTACCTTTGGGCGGTCAGTGCGGCGGGCGGCGGGATGCGCGAGGCGCGCGCTCGGCGGCGCCCCGCGCCTCGTTGACCCGATGCGCGGAGCGCTGCGCTCGCGGCCGGTGCCGCTGCTGCTCGCCCTCGCCCTCGCCTGCATGCTGCGCGTACGTCCATCCATCCACCCATCCACCCATCGCAAACTAAACATTACATTTATTTATCACATTCCACAACTTTTTACCACAGCACCACTTATCACCAATTGGTACCATAATCACTATTTTATAAACCTAGTAGTACTGCTTTAATACCTCTCAATTCTCAATTTTTCTGTTGAAAAAAACGTCAGTATTTATGGTTTATAAACGTCAGTATGGTTTTAACTAGAAAGAAACTATTGCATAAATTTTTGATTGAAGAAGACAAACCTTAGATTTAAACCTATGCAACGTATTGTTTACATGCTACTTGGCGAGTTGAAATTATTTAACGGAGTTTCGGAATTGGTGATTATAACAGTAAAACTATTTATTTAATAGCATAACTTTTTCCAATCACTTATCGGTCGTAAAAAGAAGCTGACAAGAATCTCGCGTGAAAGTGTGATGTTTTTTGTGATCCTAGTGACAAATTTATAAAAAAAAATCACAAATTGCCATTCACTTCGAAAGATTGGTACCGCTAAAGTGATCATTTACTCTTAAACTTCATTTCTCTAACAATTTTTCACAAAAAATTCAAGTTTTTTTAAATTTAAATAATATTCTTTTGTATTAACTTTAGATTTATTAATCGACTTGCGTGAATGTGAAATGAGAGTTTCTTTTTTTTTTACTTTTACATTATCAAAACGTTCACTTTATCGATCATCCGATTATTCGGCATTAAAATATAGTCTTTTATATAAATCTAAATCTGTAAGTATTTACATAATTTAGGTTTCTTTGTTTATAAACTTAGCAATGTTGTAAAAGATAAATTGGTATCCTTAGTAAAGACTATTGTTTTTTATTTTTATAGTCCGTCGGATACCTAAATTACGTCTTCCTACACAGCTACTCCAAGGTTTTTTCTGTTCCGGTTCACTGTTTGTACATAAATATATCTACAGTTTTTCATTATTTATAAATAGATTTCCATTTTAGTATAATATTAGATATTTTTTTAATAGAAAATCTCTCGATATAATCACAATTAAACTTCTTTGTAACAACCTGTAAATCCAGTTAATTATATATTTAAAATAGATATATTAAGCCGTGAAACATGTTAATGATATCGATTTTAACTAATTATGAATCAAAAAATATTTTAAACCGATGTTCAACTAAGTTTTAATCCAAGTTATTTTTAGCTTTATCAAACAAATTTACATAACAGGTAATACAATCAAATCCGTATCAAAAAATGGATTCGAATGTATAAACTATTCATAATGAGGAGTGATAGTTCAGTTTGTAAGGCACGTGTTATACTTCTATCAGAAGCTCTGGTTCGATTCCCACTTAGGTTCCAAACAGCTTTAGTAAACATGCCAACCATCACATGACCTGCCTGTTGGATAAATACTTTTACTCCCTCTCCTCGTGAGAGGAAGTCCCAGCAGTGGGAGAATTAAAAGGAATATTTGTTCTTTATATTATTAGACTTGGACTTTTCTTTATGATAGTGTGGTCTTTAAACTCTAGATCAAATCTAGAATCTAATTTCTACTACAATGTTACCGTTGACTTTAACAACTTAGTCGGACTAGGGGTTCGAATCTGGAATCCGCAAGCTGAAAGGAACGATCCGGTTTTGATAGCTAAATTTGTTGAAGTCATGTTAAATAATTACTGGTGGTAGATCTTTGAAGGTTTGAGGTGTTACTTAAACTACTACTTACTAAGTTAACGACACTTAACATATTATGTCTTAACACAATGTTGTGTAGCACTACTTTTCGTGTGCAAGTATCACTTACCATCAGGTGATCCACCCGATCGTTTCGTCGGACTAAATACATTAAAATACTTACTCCATTAAGTTATTGTCTACATCCGATTATACTTAAGTATACCTTTTATTACTTAGGGTGATATGGATATGCAAATGTCGGTTCATTGTTACTTCGGGGCCGCATATCGTTATTTCAAGACTTTGGTATCACCGATAAAGTCCAAAAAAGCGAATACAGTGCAATTCTGGAGATCACAAAAAAGATAATTTTCTTTATGTATTGTTTTTTTGAAAAAAAATATTTATTTGCGTACAATTATTACTAGATCTTTATTAAGGCTTATGCCTACAGTAAACTAATGATGATGATTATATACCTGATCTCGATGATTAATTCTTTAAATACCTAACAAATGGAAATCGAACTGTTAATATTTCAGAATGAGTTTTTACATCATTTTACGGATTTTATTTTAGCTTTTATGAATAAATAAACTTTTTGAATAACTTTTGTCAATTGTTATAAACAATTTGATATTTTATTAAGCAAGAACAGGATAATGTTTTATATAATAACATAAATTCTAATCACCAAATATTAGATCTCTTACCGGAAATATTGTAGTAATCGCAGCGATTATTACTAAGTTTAAAGGGCGCTGTAGCTAGTAATATTACTGTGTTGACGAGATATAACGTTGTAAAGATTATGAGAAGTGTAGGGAGTTTAGCTACTAAACACAACACTTGAAGCAACTGGTAACTATAAATGAAACAGATTAAATATAGGCAGAACTACCTACAAACTATTTTTATATATACATATATAGCTAATATTACAATGTTATTTAAATATACAAAGTAGAATGAAAATTGTGTAACGTTTCGTAGAATCCATTAATTCTAATGTATTATGCATGAGACGATAATCCGCTTTGTGTAAAGGTTCAGGATTAAAACAAATGTAACGAAAATAATATATTGCTATCAGTCAAATAATATAAAGAACGAATCGTAACAAGCATTTAACCGACAACACAAAGGATGTTCTCAATATTTCTATATAATATAGCACTTCGTTCTTGATCTTAACGCGAAGGAATGAAAATTGTAACACAACGTAGGTCTTATCTGGGTTAGTGCGTTATACCATCGTATACCTTATCACCACTACACCATGTGGGGTAGTGGTTAAGTACTAACCTATCCAATATTATAATCAGATTATCTTATAAGATTAGAATATGCCGGAATCCCCTAGTGGTCGATTTTCATGCTTTGGACACAAAAGTTATGAATTCGATTCTCAGTAAATAATTTCTTTGCTTTTTCCACTCTTCCCGCAGTGCTTACTTTGACCTTTTATATCTCCTTAACTGGAGGAGCTATAGTATTTTTATTTCGTATTTCTCGTCTCCTTATACTGTACTTCATTTTATCACTAAACAGTATTCATATAGCTTTTCCTGTTTAAAAGTTACAAGCGTTACGAAGTATTTAAGTCAGCGCATCAGTTTCCTAAACGCTGATGCAATCAGATTATAGAGACTAAAAGGGTTACGCTTCGAAATCATTTCATCAGTGGACCGAATTTTAGGTTCTTTATTCGTTGGAAAATATATTTCTCATAATTCTTCGTACAGACAAAGGCATCAATTTCGATCAAACCTACCCAGATTACTCGGGTCCCCAGATTGACCGCAGATCCAAAAAAACTGCACAAATTCATTACCTTTTGACCCCGGTAGTAAACTTGGGATCTCTGTTACAAAGCAGCGGATATTCGCCTCTGAAGCAGTTAAAGCTGTTTATGTAAAAGACTTTATAACCAAAAAAACACTACACAAAGCTTTGATAGAATTAAAAATTTTAATTTTTTTTTAATCACATGCAAATACCATTAGAAGTGTTTATGATATATTTAAATCTACGATCTTCTCTGGTCGAACCCAAAATTCTGAAACGTGCTCCGTAACGTTTGTCACTTCTAATAAAACACCGAACTTTTTAAACTTTATTTGATAAATACAGAATTCTGCATTCACTTCATCCTTTCGCAGATTTTCGAACCGTTAACTTAAAAAGCGTTAACAAAAACTTACCCCTCTAATGATCCTTCACATCTGCCCCTTCTCAAAAGATAGGGGAAGCGGGACAATGCAAAGGGCAGTCATAAAAGTATAGGTCACTAGGTGACAGCTGACTTCGGATCCGACCCAGAGATAAAGTCAAACGCGAATCGCACGCGCATTTAAAAACGGCGCATGCGCTGTTAGCATAAGATTTAGTTCGGCTCGATCCCAGCCTAAGCTGAATTGTACGTATTTCGCCATTAAATCTTAATACGGCGGTATGAATATTTTATTCACCGGTTTCGTGGGAACTCTTTGGTCGCCTAATCGAGAGAACGGGTTTAGCTCTTTCGATGTTTATGCACGCGATTAACATTCACACCAAAAACCGTATCAGGTGGCCGCGGTCAGCCGCCGCGATGAGACGTGGACGTTGACATTGGACCTCGTTTATTTAAAAAAAAAAACAAAATGACCCATTAAACATGAGTAAAAGTAAATTTTGAATTTTTTTATGAAAATCCAATATATACATGTATAATGAATAACAAAATTCAGACAATATTTTGCAACTATATCCGTGCGGTCTGGTGATCCTGGGCCCCCTTCTGAATTGAAGAAGACCATTACGAGGATTTTAAAGATTAAAAATCTCGCGTAACCCCAATTCACCCAGAAGCTAGAAGATACCGAAAAAGAATTCGTGTGCTTCACCATATCGTCGCTCCACACCGGATCAGATCGGTAAAGCCGAATAGGAACGAAAGACATGTTTATATCAGAGCAGAGTAGCTGGTGAGAAGTGATCTAAAGTAGAAGATATATTCATAAATGTACATTGAGATTAATACACAGTCATGTGTACGAAAAAATTAGCCATGAAACAGTTACAAGTTAAAGTTAAAACCTGTGTTAATCTGTCTGCGTTCGACGTTGCCGCTTCATCATCATGTCTGTCTTGTCGTCCACTGCTGAACAAAGGCTTCAATTGATTTTCAGCGTAACCGCTCCACTTTATCCAATGATTCTGTTATCTCCAGGTCGCCGATCCATAGGATATCTGTAAGTCCTATTGCGCTTCCTTGTGGTCTACTCTTAAGGATCTTCCTACTCTATAAGCCCGGTTGTTACTTAAGGTTGTCTATTCAAGATGAATTGGCTTATTTTTTTGTATCCCCAGACTTAAATGTCTTGTGTAAATCTCGTTCCAGGCCTTCATTGAGTTTTGTACTTTCCATTGGCTTTTTTTTTAAACATTTCACTAGCAAATTGAATGTTTACTGCTTGTAAGTATACAGGTGTTTTGTTATGAGCGAATGTCAAAGTCGAGCTTCCAAGCAGGCAAGGGTTTATGCTTTAACTTCCGCGTTATAACTCCTGAAAGGTACTGAAAATTGTAGGCGTGGTGAAATCGTCCACGTAGGCGTGTCGTTATGCAAGGCGGAGCCAGTACGGCCGCGTACCATTCTCTTCGGTTACAACCAAACCGAAACAGTTTTACGAACTGAACCTTATCACGTCGGAGTAAAGCTCAAGGGAGGCGATGTGCTTTCACCGTTACGGCTAACTCGAAGCTTTGTGTCGGATAACTTACCGCCTATTAGACTGCGGAGTGGGGACCGGTCGGAAGTGTTTGCGGCTGTAAGTAATAACCGATGTTCAGTGTTTAAATGTAATTAGTTAACATGACGCCAACTGCAAACATGTTGCTTTAAACCTATAGACTGAACTGATAGTTAACTGTAAAATCTATCTTAGTATTAGTGAATTTAGAGACATATTTTCATGTATATCCAACGTTTCAAATTGAATATGAATTTTAGTTTGTACGCGAATGAAGTTACAGTAATTAACCATAATTAAAATATTATAAATAGATAATCTAAGCGCTTGTAGGATATCGCATGTCCTCCTAAGCTGTTGTAGTTCATATTGGTTTAAATACGATTAACTGTATTGGAAGTTCAGAGAGAATAGAACCCAAGTACTGTGTTTCGTATCGTTTGTATTATTATGTATCAGCATTGATTGAATCTTCTAAAATCACTGGAATTATTGAATTTAATCTAGTCTATTGAACAGTTACATAGAGACACAAGTTAAAGTAATAGTTTAAAATATTAAAGAGAAAAATCATCATGAATGTGATTTTATTGGGAGTAATGCAATATCAAAATGAAAAAAATTATTTTAAGAGAAACTGATCTAAAATGTAAAATTAGGCAAAAAAATTACAAGTGTTCTTTCTAGATCATTCTTCATGGTGCCACTATGAAACAAAACGAAGACACACAAAAAACACTTCTTTTAGAGAGAGTAATAGTCTTAAAGTGTTAACAAATTCAATATATTTGTTGTCAGAAGTTAATTTACATATTATATACACATCACAAATTTGATGAAGTCTTTTAATAACCTAAAAGTTTATTATAAGCGCGTTTTGTGAATTAAATCAGACCATAAACTATTTCAACGTAATTTTCGGACGTTCTAATGAATGATTAATTAATGTTAAAAGGCATTTCTTGAATGGTGGATTCTTTGATAAACTTAAATATATTTATTATGATATTCAAAATCATTTATTATTGAAATCAAGTTGTTTATGTTTAACTTATTTCTAAATTTTATTTTTTATTGTACAAGACGAGCAGGACGTTCACCTGATGTTAAGTGGTACGCTTGCCCATAACAACGCGGCGCTAGTTAAGATGGTATACACTGCACCACATTGCGCTCGTCGCCTTGTCACATGAGGTGATAGTCTAGTTACCCCAGTAATTTCACTAGCTTACATACAACGTCCTTCAAACCTGAACACAGTAATTGTGGGCCGAATAAGGATAGTGATAGACGGTCTCCGACAACAGAGACCTACCAGCAATAAGTTGGTATCATTGTTAATAAGTTTCCTTTGAAGGAGATAGCCCAGTCATATGTGTTACGGTAACTAGTAAAATTACTGGAGTCATGAGATTTATTGTGTATCAAAGCGTTGAGAAAATGTGGTGCTGTAGAGAAACCTTCCAAAAAGCAACACCTATTTTAGAGGCTGCACCAATGAATTTTTCAATTTATGTGCAGTTAGCATAAAAACACCAACTAATATCACGCGCTTTGACGGTGAAGGAAAACATCGTGGGGAAACCTGCATATCTATGCCATGACCATCAGTGGTCAGACTAGTATGTGAAATGGAGAAGGCAATGGCAACACCACTTCATTATAACTGCCAAGAGAGTAGTCTTGTGTTTCAATAAAAACATGATGACCACGACCCTCAGTCATGAGGAAATACGATTTAGAAGAAGAATTTTATCAGGCGTATTACTCACCAATATTATTGAATGACCTGAAGCTTGTTTACATAAAAAGGGGCTTTTCATTTGACTGAAAAGAAAATACTGTACTTACAATGTTATTGAAAGTTTCTATAGCCTTTGTAAGTTCTTTTACTAAGCTAGATTCAAAGTGGTAGTCTAGTCTATTTGGTTCCAGATACATTTTCTACAAAAAAATCCATCAAGTTATAAAATAAACTCACTACCTAGGTTTTCACGAAGACTACTGAATAAGATTTTCTAAGTAATACCAGTTTTTTTTTAATTTGTACCAAGTTTCTTAATGGCTACGATAACTTTACTATTAAGCGTTCCGTTTGTACAGTTCGTCTTTTTTGCTGTCTTAGTGACATAAAAAAGTATTATTAAACTTACTGATTTCCATACATTTTCATTCAGACGATATCCAAATCATTATGTAAATTAAAGCTGTATTATTATAACTGATTATAATATATAAGTAGCTCAGTAAATATCAAGAGAAATCGATCGCTAATACGAAACTTAATGCGGTGGTCAGATTACACGCTTCAAATAAAGCTGCGGTTTCTATATTTAATTAAAATATTGATTTGCCTATTAATCGGTTAAACATTTCCCAGTCCGGCGGTTTGCTTAATTGTAACTTAAGAATTTATTAAGTAACCCGTGTTTGTTTCGATAACAAATTTTCAATAGATGGGAAATCAAATGAAAAAGTTTATTGTGTTTTAAATCAGTTTTCATTGTGTCAGACTTGGTAATGTTTTAACACGTTTAATACCATTTTTAAAATTTGATTTTTACTGCTATTATGTAGTGGCTTTAAGATCAGTAACTATTAACTCTAGGGCCGAATTAATTAATTAAAAAATGTTGATAGGACTGTAATAATTTAAAATCTTTATACTGCTACTAACACGGCACCGTGTAGTTGGACCTGATTAAAATAATAAGTAGCTTACTCTTTCGACGTGTAAAAACTTTAATACAATTTCCAAGATGCTATAAGAAAAAAATTTTTGCTTGTTTTTAAACCTTAACTCTACCTATCCATATCTATTCCAGACCAAAGTAAGCCGACTAGAGAATGAGCGTTAGTACGTATTAACATAAAAAAAAATACATACTAATGTTTCCATTTTTTATACTAGAGCAAAAAAGATGGGTTATAAAGCCCGTCAGTGTTTAACGAATATCTATGTTTGGAAGGGTATTTAGAAATTAAAAATCTCGCCATATATTAATTAACGGTAGTCCAAAATAGTTGTCGACTTACACGAACGACAACAACTCAGTTATATTAAAATTGGACCGATTAAAGAACATTCCATTTAAATAAATATATTACTACAATATATATCATAGGAAAAATTACAAAAATTAGTTGTTTTCCTAAATAGGATTTCACTTTTGTCAAAATTTTTCAAAATAAAATTTTAATTAATTCTCATATCATTTATTTCAGGCTGTAATACAGTACTGAAAGATACTAAACTATTTATTATCACTGGATTAGTATTAGTGAATTATTGATTGTAATTGTTTCAATAATCTTACCTTTTCCAATAGTGCGCGGCGGGGGCGGGCGTGTTCGAGCTGCAGATCCTGGAGTTCTCCAACTACCGGCTGCAACTGGCCTCGGGCGAGTGCTGCGGGGGCGGAGCGCCGGGCGCCGCGGGGTGCGCGCGCGCATGCCGCACGCGCTTCGCCCTCTGCCTGAAGGAGTACCAGTCGGCGGCAGCCCCTGGCGCGTGCTCCTTCGGCCGGGCAGCCTCACCAGTCCTGGGCACCGACTCCTTCACTCTGGCTGACCCGCTTTATACCCTGTCCCTGCCATTCTCATTCAGATGGACGGTAAGTTACCCCAATAGTTATATGAATCTTAAAGCTTGTATGAATTACATGCGAACTACTTCAAACGAAAAATCTACTATAAATAAAAACTAATAGACGCTAGGAGTTTCGCTAGGAAAAGCGAAAATGGAGGGGAGGTGGTTACTGACAATTCCCGCAAACACCAACTTACCAAGACACAAGATAGCTCTCTAATTTAGCTTCATGTAACAATTCTTAATTAAAATGTTCTAATATTGCTATCAAAATTATATTTCCGTCAGACCAAAGCGATGACTAAAACTTGATAATAAAAAAAGATTCTTGTTTGACAGTATTTTTATTTGCAGCGATCATTCACCTTGATACTGCAAGCTTACGACGACTACAACTACACAGATCCAGGTAAAACACTATTTTACACGTTTTTTTATTTGTTGAAGCGACAAGATAAGCAGCAGGTCCAACTGATGGTAAGCCATACCAATGTGACGCTAGTTAGAGTGATACACACTGAACCATATTGTGCTTGTGGTTTTGAGGCATAAGACGTAAGTTTCGTTGCCCCAGTAATTTGATAAGCTATAGTGCCCATCCTGTTGGTGACAAAAATTACGTCACACGTATTGCACTTGTTCGCTTTTATCTGAACTACTTTTATTCTAAAACTGACTTTGTGTAATTTTTAACAATCATAATTGTATTCAGAAGAGACAGGCCTCATCGAAGAAGCTTGGTGGTCTGGGATAGTAGAGCCTGGTGAGGAATGGCATGCGTTGCGTCACGCCGGCGCGGCGGCTGCGGTCGCTTACCGCGTGCGGGTCACCTGCCAGCCGAACTACTACAACACCACTTGCACCACCTTCTGCCGCCCGAGGGACGACAAGTTCGGCCACTACTCCTGCTCATCGGAAGGCGACAAGAGATGCTTGCCGGGCTGGCAGGGAGACAATTGCGAGAAACGTAAGTTAAAGAACCTCCTTTTTAACTCTTCTTACATTCTTCTATGCAGAATCCATATTTGTAACAGAGAGAAAATATAAACCTTTTGATAAGACTAAAATCAACACCGACTACAGATAGTTTCTTTTTGAAGTTAATTTTGGGTTACTCAATTCGATTTGTTCAAAAGATCTCTACTCTTTATATTTGTGTAAATAGTAGTTTCATCTGACCTCTTCATTTGAGCTACAACAGCTCTTTCAGTTGATAAACCTCCAATAATAATAGTTTACTTCTCTTTTTACCAAAATAATATTTATTTTCAATTTGTTTCGCTTGATTCGCAGCCGTTTGCAAAGAAGGTTGTCACCCGACTCACGGCCGCTGCGATCGTCCGGGTGATTGCGAGTAAGTATTAAAAATTCTTTTGATCTACGTATAAGACGAGCTCGGGATTATCATTTACAAAGAACTATACTGTCTAGAACACAGGTACCAAAAGATCAATTTGAGATCATAGGACCAGGTGAGACACCACTAGTTTAATTATGATATGATTTTAATTCCAGAAGCAAAATACTAGCGCTATAAATTTAACATGTTTCGTTTTTTTGTAGCTGTCGTCCCGGATGGCGTGGTGATTTGTGCTCACAGTGCCAACCGTACCCTGGCTGCAAACACGGCTACTGCAATGGATCCTCGTGGGACTGCACTTGCGACACAAACTGGGGTGGAATACTTTGCGACCAAGGTACGATGCTTCTGATTTTTTCGCTTTAGATTGCTCGACTTGCGACCGCCATTATACTGAGCAATTATTTACAGATCTCAACTACTGCGGTACCCACGAGCCCTGTCAACACGGTGGCACCTGTGAGAACACCGCACCGGACCAGTACCTTTGTACTTGCGCGGAAGGTTTCTCTGGCGTCGACTGCGAGAGGGTGGACAACCCTTGCGCGCCGCAGCCTTGCACCCACGGCTCCTGTTCTCTATCATCCACACCGCCTGGGTTCGTCTGCGGCTGCGAGCCCGGCTGGACGGGAGCAGTGTGCGATGCCGACGTCGACGACTGCGCCAGCTCGCCGTGTAGAAACGGTGGACTCTGCAGGGATAGACTCAACGCTTTCTCATGCGAATGTACCACTGGCTGGACGGGACCAACTTGCACAGACGGCAAGTATTTATGACTTTTTCATTAGAAACATGCTTACATGTAAAGGATAAATACGAATTAATTTATTTAAAATAACAACCTGTACAGAAGTTTGATGACTCGATCTATAAAAGTGATTCTAAAGCAGAGAATACTTTTGACTTTGTACCTCTTTCTAAATAATTTTGATTAATTCTTACTTCATTTTATTACCTCAAAATACTATAGGTTACCTTTTAATTTTTCTTAATCTATATTCTTGGTGTCACTCCTATTATTGTGATAACATTGAGTTAGTACTTTGTATGCTGTTCATAACAATTGTTAACAAGGTAAAAGGTTAAGTCAAAACGGTTATAAGAAAATAAATACTTCAGTCATGAACAAAATAGAAAGCATAGTTTAAGTCAATGAAACATTTCAAACAGACGTCGACGAATGCGCTGAAGCTGGCGAAAACAACACCGCGGAAGGCAACCTCGGACCTTGCGTGAACGCGGCGGCTTGCAACAACACGGCCGGCAGTTACTCGTGCACTTGCCTCGCGGGCTGGACCGGCAGAGACTGCGAGGTGAACGTGGACGACTGCACCGGGCAGTGCCTGAACGGAGCGACTTGCATCGACCTCGTCGACGACTTCCACTGCGCCTGCGCGGCGGGTTACGCCGGTCGCACTTGCGCGAGGGACGTCGACGACTGCGCCTCCAGGCCTTGCCGTAATGGTGGCGAGTGCGTCGATCTTCTAGATGCCTACCGCTGCATTTGTCCAGTCGGCTTTTCTGGTACAGATTGTGAGGTACGACTTGTCGACATTTTTTTAAACCAACCCTTTATGCTTCCCTAATATCGGCTTCTTATGGTGCTTATTAAAACGATGCGACATTCCTACTTTCAACTGTTCTTCTATTCTTTTCATCATTTAACCATTATTGATGTTAACAGCCACTATTCTATGTGCACTAACACAACTAACAAAACTTATGCTTCTAGCTACCATCCTGTCTTGGACGTTACTGCCCGGTGAGTTTTAAATGTAAGCTGTGTTTCTATTATAAGAAGTTTTAAGTATTAATTTATAGAATCCTCGCACAACATTTTTAAACTATTTTCTATAAAACTTGTCATAAGTCTCTTCGTGTAGGTCTTCACTTTTGTCTTCTAGCGCTAGTGTCCAAACATACTGTGTTCGAGCTTGAAATTGCAGATAATCAAGTTTCTCAGAATTTTATGACGAAAACCGTAATGTCTTAACTAGAACCGCAATGTTATAGATCTGCAAAGAAAACGTAATCCAAAAAATCTTCTCCCTGTATTCTGAAGCATTTTGTATATATTCTTATAATAAAACAGAGATATCTGTAGTTGTGGTGTAATGAAATGATTTCTTTACACAGAAATGATTTATGATTTCTTTTCAAAAGGATGATCGAGATCATTGCGCCGGGTCGCCGTGCGCGAACGGTGCGCCGTGCTACACTGCGCAGAGTGATTACTACTGCCACTGCGCACCCGGCTGGACCGGGAAGAACTGCACCCAGCGAGCGGCCAGGGACCGTAAGTAAAAGAACATATATCCAATAAGTCTGGCGATCTGACGAAGATCGCGGGAAACCGCTGAACAGCAAAGCTCCGACTGATCTGTAACTGCTGTGGAGAGACCTATAATGGAGACCTACCAGCTTATGATCTTGATGACTTAAAAATTTTTGCAATTTCGTTGACTATAGGGACTTGAAATAATCATCGATAAATATATTTTTTAAGCAATGATTTTTCGTCAATGTTAAGGAAGTTTTTATACTAGAATTTTCTAAACATAAATTTAGAAAATTTCTATCACAGAGCAATAACGTAACAAAGATTCAGATATACAAATCTGTCTAGCGTTATGACTTTCTAAATTGATTAGGAAAACCAAGATATCGTAGGAAAGCCAACATGACTGTCTTTCACTTCGAATGATGCTGTGGCCAGTGAAATTACTGGAGTAACGATACTAAACATATACGTGTTGAGGCAAGGCAATGGTCGTGTTGTGGGAACATTATCATGATCAGGTGTCCTTTATTTAAATCGCATAATCTTCTTGTTGCTTTAAGTACAAAAAAAAGTAATTATCTAAAATGTCGCATGTAATTAACGATTTTCTGCTCACGTTTTCAGAGGTCGAAGAGTGCAGCGGGAATCCCTGCAGGAACAACGCCACGTGCATCGCCAAGACTAACGGCTTCGCCTGCGTATGCCGCGAGGGGTGGACAGGTAAAGTTATTCATCATTTCATATATAATCGTCAGCTATGGGCAATCCACTTGTGGACATAGACTTCTCCAAAGGAAAACTATCTTGATTGACCGCCTACACATCAGGATGCTATCCGCAAAAGTACGTTTGGTTAAATACGGTGTCCATTTCTAAACGTTAGTCGGGTGATCACTCATCAGACGTTTAGCATGTTCTTTCTCTGTGGTACAGTGACAACACCAGAGTCACGTTTGTGAGAAGTCTGAAAAGTAAATGGCATGTTGGAATCCTTTTGGGTAGTTTCGACGATCTGTTGACATAAGCATAATAGATGATCGTTGAAATGCACAAACAAAATACATTCCAGGTGACACCTGCTCAGTGCGAGTCGAAGAACCAGGTCGCTGTGAGAGCCTGTGTGCGAACGGCGGCACCTGCATTAGGGAAGCTAATGTATGGCGATGCGCATGCCCCGTCGGTTGGGCCGGGCACTTGTGCGAGACCCTGTTGGTTCCGCTGGCGCCGCCAACGGTCGCTGCGCCGCTCGTGCCGCCGCAGCCGAGCTGCGCGTGCGCACACGGCGGCTCCTGCGTGCAGGCGGTTGTCGCTCCGGGATGGGCGTGCGTCTGCCGTGAAGGCTGGACCGGGCCGCGGTGCGAGCGAGGTGTGGATGGGTGCGCCTCCAGCCCGTGCCGCAACGGGGGGCGTTGCGTCGGCGGCGCGGGCTGGTGGACCTGTGAGTGCCCCGCCGGGTGGACCGGCGCGGAGTGTTCGGAGGCCGCGTGCGAGCCCGCCTGCCCCGCGCCCGCCACCTGCGCCTCCGACACGGAGCGGGGCGCGCGGTGCGTCTGCCCGCCGCCGCCCGCGCGCCTCGCTCGACACTGTCTAGAACGTGAGTATAACAATAATAATTCTAACTCTTTTACCTTATTACAAAGAATATGTTTGTCACGACAACCAAAACCATCATAAAACGTCTGTATTCGTAAGTAGAAGTAATGAAAATAACTAATTTTCATGACAAACTTTCATGCGTTGTGTTTCAATATTGCTCATGGTTTGATATGAGATAGAAGTAAGACTTACTTTGGTTTTTATGACATTGGTTTAGCCGTTTTTTGTGCCCGTAAAGGTCGTAAAAAACATAGTGTCTATGCTATGACACGGTAGTATTTAAAACCGTCGTTTACCCTTTTTTGTTTAAAAAGATCTTTGTTCGGGACTGTTCTTAACGATCTAATATAAAAAAGTCGCAGCATTTCGAAGTGTCTCAAGTTCATTTTAGCGCTGTAATATCAATGCATAAGCTTATGTTAAAGTCGTTGTACAGTGATTGCCGGGCTGGGCATAGAGGGTACGGACGTGGAGTCAGCCCCGGCGGTGTGCGGAGCGGAGAACGGCACCTGGTGGTGGGGCTGCAACGCGTGCCGCTGCGTCGCCGGGGTACCTGCATGCACGCGGCTGTGGTGCGGGCTGCCCGACTGCCTCGCCCCTGGTGCACAACCTTGCCGTACCGACGAGGTGAGACGAGCGCGAAAGATTTAATTATAGTTGTATTTACACGTCAAATCTCCCGCAACCGAATGTTCAACTGGTGGTAATTGATAGAGAGTTCTTGTAAACGTGTAACGTGTTATGTGCAGGTGTGCGTGCCGGCCGCGCCAGCACTGTGTCTGCGGGCGCCCTGCGCTCCGCTCGGGGAGTGCAGACGCGTGTCCGGGCGGCGGGTGGAGCCGCCCGCGCTGCCTGCGCCCGCCGCCTGCTGGCCCGGCGCGAGGGGCGCGCCGCCCGCCGGCTGCGCGCGCGCAGAGCTGCGCCTCGCGCGGGAGAGGCTCTCCCGCGGCGCGCATGTCGAGCGCGCATGCGCGGCGCTGCGGCGCGCGCTCGCCGCCGCGCTCTCTGCGAGGACGCCCCCCGCGCCGCCCCTCGCGTTGCTGTGCGACCTCGCACCTGATGACGATGACGCTTTGGATCTTGCCTTGGTAATTATAACGACTCGTCTATGTTAACCGATGAATATTGCTATGACCGTTATGTACAAATGCTGTTTTTACTATTACAGTGGGCTGGAGAGGAGGAGGGAGTTGAGGGTGATGTGGCAGGAGAAACGGATGCCGGCGCGCTTGCAGCGGCCGTGAGGGCTCTAAGCGAGCTGGTGTCGAGGCGGCGCCTAGCGCAGCATGCGCTTCTGGGCGCTGCGCTGCGATTACGCGTCGTCCACGCTGCGCCCCCGCCGGTCGCAGAAGCGAGCTCGTCACCCTCCGCCGCGTTGATAGCTCTCGCGGCTATAGTTTCGCTGCTGCTCGTAGGCGCCGGCGCGGCGGTGGCGCTGTTTGTTTGTCGGAGGCGAGCCGCCGCAGTGGCCGAGGCGGCTGAGCGCATCCGACGCCGCGACGAGGAGAAGTCTAACAACCTGCAGAACGAGGAGAACCTGCGCCGATACGCGAACCCCCTCCGCGACGAGCGCCCGTCGGACGAGCTTCCGCGCGCACACTCCCTGTACAAGGCGCAGAACGCCGACGCGCGGAACAACACGCCGCCGCGGGACAAGGAGCTGACGAAGCGCGCGCTCCCGCCCCCCGAGCCGCCGCCCGCGCGCCACCCGCCCCCCGAGCGCCTCACCGTGCTAGTGTGATACTAGTGTAGTCCGGCTTAATGTGGGAACGTGATGACATATGACTGGACTTCGATAAGTAACATTCACAACTCTGACCAACCAATATGCAAAAGTTGAGAACTTTAGCATAAAAAATTCGTACTCAGTAAATGGAAAATTAATTTTAGGTGTAACGATTGACAACCTTAGTTTATGTGTAATGGTTTTGCTTTATAAACCGTATTCTTTATTTTTTGTAAGACAATGATGTATAAATTATTATTTGAGCTTAGATCATGTTAGAACATTTGGATGTAATAATTCATGAATTCAGAAACAAAACTGTATCGCTGTATAATTGAACCTTTTCTGCAATTTTTAGTATTGGCTTTATTGCGTAGTTTCTGCCACGTAGTAAAAAATAGTTTATAACATCGCCATCTAGTGTACAACACAAAAATCATCTCCATTCAGTCAAACCGGAAGTTTATGAATTTTGTTTTAATAATTTTTCGCTATCATAAAAAAGGTTTTAAATCTATGTCGGTTGTCACCGTGTTGCCACACGTAGCCTGTCGTAGATCTATATTTAGCGTTTATGGACCTTAAAGAGGGACCGCGTCTCGTCTCTATTTAATTTATTGTGTTAGTGAAGTCTTGCTGTAAATATGTATTTTTGTAAATAATGTTAAAGAGTGTAATAATTTTTTTGAATGTTTTATTGAGAGATTATCCGATGCGAATGTATTATTGTAAAGGTTGTAAAGTTGATATGTGGAATGATCGTTGCAATAAAATGCTGCTGAAATTATTTCTAACATTTGTTCATTTTTAAAATTCATGTCTTATTGTCAAGTTAATAGAACTTTCAAAATTTTTATATCATACATTAAGTACACCGCTATTTACTTGGCTACTATTATTCACTGCTGAAAATAGCAGTTCTGTGTTCCCAAAAGAGGGTACCTATGTGCTGTACTCGCCAGCGCTTGCATTTACTTAGCTAACAGTGCAGCGCCATCTAGTAAAGATAAATTGCAGCTACTTCCAATAGTTATCTTTAATAACAATTTTGTATTACTAGATTTATTCCAATGATTTTCATTACATCTTTTTAAAATTATTCATGCCAATATGTTGTACAAAATACTGTAGCTAGTTAATTCCAAGTCCGGGAATACAAGCAGTACTATGCATACATAATAATTGTGGTCAATTCACTTTCACGTTTGCATACGTATTATGTTGAAGTCCATGTTTTTCACTTACATAGTTAAAAATAAATAAAATATTTAAGTTTTACTAACATTCAAAAGCTTAAAACACGCCACCTTTTCAGATATTGTAACATCTTTAACTATCACAATATGTTAAGAAAATGTAGCGGCGTACGAAGTGTTATCATATTTTGAAAATAGATGGCGGCTTTATTAATAATATAACAAAAGTTGAAACTGCGATAAAATATTTGAATCTTTTTTATTAGTTTGATAAACTCTTATATTTTGTTTCTAGCACGAGAAACAAACTTTAGGAAAGTGTTTCTCCTTAACCACCTTTTCTAATATTGGTGTTACAATGTCTCTGCTCCAAACTGTAACACTAACATCGTTGTCGCTTGGAAAATACTGAAAATAATTTATAAAATAACGTATCAATCATTATAAATAGTTACAGGTATATTAACAGTACTGTATCAGTAAACGAAATCTTAAGAGGATTTGTATGCATTAGCTCCCAAGATTAGGAAGAGTCATTTCATGCGTTAAGACATTGCTTTTTTCTTGGAATTGCTTGAAAGTTCTGTTTGCTTGATTACATCATCATTATCATCATATCAACCTCGCAATGTCTATTACTGAACAGAGGTCTCGCAATTTTTGGGACAAGCACAGTATTTGGGAACAAAACGCAACAGCTTTTCTTCTGAAGCTACGCCTTTTTAGTTCCGTTTTACGTTATGGCAAAAATAAATAAATAATATCAATTTGACTAGCCAAAGCACAATTTAGATCGGGTAATAGACATATGTTTACAATTCTGTAGTGCTTGGGAAATAGGTGATTCCCCTCATTGTATCCTATACCAATCGGTGAAAGATGCGAGGAAGAACAAATGGACGAAGAATTAAAAACTTACCACTCTTGAAAGCACTTGAGTGACGTGAGTTTTCGGTAGATATGCCATCTTGGCAGACTTTGCGGCTGATATTGTTTTGAATTCTGCTGACGTCGTGTATTTATTTGTATGCATATTCCTCGAGACCTAACCAAAATAATATACATCTTAACCAAACATAATGTAGCTAAATTTAACATTTTATTTAAATATTGGAGCGATGATCTAGTGAAAGTCACGGTGACATACTGGATGCGAACAGTGAAGAACTTATGTGAGTGTCTCTCGGCTGATGATAAATATTGATTATAAAAGGAAGTGGTCTTTTTACTATAAAAATATTTAGAAATGATAGATATCCAACGAGATGGTTTTTGCAACTAGTCCCTTGATTATGGAAATTCATTAAAAGATATCATAATTTATGAATGCTACAAAAGTGAGGAATTTCTAAAAGTTTGTATCTTTTGATCCAGTGCTAGCTGATGCATAGAAGTGCCAAGTGGCGCTGGTAACAGAAATCTTTTGGGTTTTAGTTCCTAAATCGTACACTCTTCTTTTTTCTGCTTTTACATTTATAATTGCGAAAGACTTACCAAACATCGTATAGTTATTAAAGAGTGTTTGAACACTCCGGTGAACCTTTGCTCGGGCTGGCCGTCCAGTTGGACTATAACATCGAAGCCGACCTTGACATCCCTCAGATTAAGGTCGACTCTTACTGTGCCAACCCATTCCATTGTTTCGTTGTTTTTTTCCTGTAACATCATGTCACTGAAGTCGGTCAAATCTATCTTCTCTATGGAGACCACGAATCCGTTTGTGTAGTTCACTGTGCCCGATACATGCCAGTTGTACATGTGCTCGCTGATGAGGATAACAGTTTTGTTAATATTATCATTTACTTTGCATTGAAGAAAACTTTATTCTTAATTTAGTTAGTTAAAGGCGTAAACCTTCTGGTGACTTCTGGTGCTTCTGGTGGTGAAAACGAATTACATATTCAACTTTAGTGAGATGTAGCAACAGGTCTAAATGAGAATACTTAAATAAAACATTCTATATTTCAAATTACCAATACTATGATTTCACAAATCTCTCTCTCTTCAAAAAATTTATTATAACTTTAGGACTCTCGTTAAATCATTTAAACTCATTCACAAAAACGGTACCAAAATTATTAAGAAACCTATGTTACCTACAGAATAAAACAGAAAATAAAGAATACTTTTTATCTATAAGGCTATTGTTAACATACATATTACTATAGGAGTCATAAATATATTATAAACTCAATACCGAATACAATATAGTGTTGCTAATAATTTGTGACTATGTTCTTTTTCAGCACATGGTTTATAAGTGGACTTTTATAAGTTTGTGGTTATTGCAGATGTTTTACGGATTTTTCTAACTGTGCGTACAAACTTACTTAAGGGTCTGTGTAACATCTACCATCTTCAAGTTCCACCACCCGTAGTTCTCCAACTGCAGCACCAGCTCCTGTATGACGCTGGTGGTGTATGCATTTGCACCCACTATACGCGGCGAGCGGGCTGAAAAAAAAACAGAAGCGGCAAATTCATATCAATCTATATAAAGGAAAGCAATATCTAAATCCAAATCGTTTTTCTATTTTGGATGGTTAAAAAACTTACCAGCACTCACATCTGAAACTGTTGTAATAGTAAACAGAGCCAAAACCGACAATACTCCCAACGTCACCATCTTTTCATCAATACATTTGAATAATTGGGAATTAGGTACTTTGATATCGATGGCGGTGATTGTTATATTTTTTTATCTAAGTATTATTCTTTCGGTATCAGATAAGATATATATAATTTGAATAATTAAGTAATCATGCGCTTGATTACTTTGATTTTATTTATACTTATTTTAAATAAGAATTATTTTGATAGCAATTGTATTAATTCATATATATTTCAAAAACCTATTTACTATTTTGGTCGTCAGCTTAAAATTTGATCTTATCTTCACATGCTGTTACGTGATGAAGAGGTCAGTGATCGCGCATTCGCCCAGTACCTCACAATACGCTGTTGTATTGGCAATTATAATAAATGGGTGGTAGCTACAACGGTTGATTAAAAAACCATCCGAATTCTACAATTTAATGTTTCAGAATTGATCAAGGGATCACCGCAATAACATGCAGTTATGGATACAGTACTATCTCGAACTATCTCGTGTACTCATCCTTGTTGCCTGTGACTAGATGAACTGTGCAATCATTATCTTAATACTGTCCATTTAATTTATCGTAAATATTTACCGTCAACTTATTATTACCATCAACAGTTCTAAAAAAAATCTATTGTCATTTATTATAAACAAGAAGACAACAAAAATATGTTGTTCATGAAAGAAGTACATTGTAGGTTTCGGTGATGGGCGATTTTAACTTCTTGTAAACTTTATGGTTAAGTTATTTTACTGCATCCTCTCAATAGTAAGGTTTAGGATTTGTCTCTCTGAAGGAGCAGCAATCCTGCTTATTTAAAACACAGACAACGTAGATTTTCATAGATTGACGGTTAAGTCTAGAAACAAGTTTGCTACCATCTCATCATAATATCAAGCTTCTTTATCCAATTAAATTAAAGTCTTGTTAGTTTAGTGTAAAAAGAAAGTATTAATATTAACCTTCGCATGAAAATATAAACCGTTTAAAATCTGTCTTCACTGTGATATATTATTAAAAAAAAAAAAACTAAAGTATCTTGTAATAGTTTTATATAACATGAAAAATTATTGCACGGGACAGTCGTAGCAAATTTCCGGATATTCGAAAACATTTTCCACTGCATTCAAAACGAAAGGTCTGATGAAGTCGGAAGCCCAGTTTTGGGCAGAGTCTCTAACAATGTTGAAGTCGTACTGGAACAAAGTTTCTTTTATTAGAAATTATCAATGAAAACGATTACTTTCTTCAGCTAAACGCCGAGAATACTTTGAGTTGATGGAGGGAGGTTCACTTGGCGGCTGGCCCAGAACGGCAAATGTTTTCGCTTTTACCTCACTGTTCGTAGTTAAGTTATTATCATCACGATATTGGGATCAACGCCTTCAGATGGACCGGTGCCTCCCAATTTAAAGATTTCCATTAGCTAAATCTTCTTTGAAAACCTACATTATGAGCAACGTAACATTCCTTACCAAACCGGCCATAACATCTGTTAATTCATTTGATGGCATGAAGTACATCTTGGTTTTTATCGGAGTTACAATAGGTGTTACAGTTACATCAATAGCCTCCGTAAACATATCTCTTATGACCTAAAAAAAAATAAGAATAATTGAAGTGTAGCTTAAACTACAACCTTATCATAGAACATAATAATTATACTCGTATTAGAAAAAACTCAGGAGGACCAATAGATAACGGAAATCCAATTAAGTTCGAAGTCTCGGACAAGGGGTTTGATTTTGAATGGGACACAAAAAATCCATTTATCTGGATGCGGTCAGCTGACCCTTTCACGGAATTTGATTTACTAAAAGCAGTAAAAAGTTTAAGCTATACTATACCCTTATGTCATACGATATAAGCGGCTGAACGAACTCGACTGTGTAATGCTGGACACCATTCGCCATCGCCACCTCCACGTCCAAACCGTACGTTACATCGATCAATCTCAAAGTGCCGGTGGTTTCAACTCTAGTAGTATTTGCGGTGTTGTTAAATCTCCAGATTTGACCCAGACTTTCACGGAGTATGTTCGCCCATTCGACGGAAACAATGAAACCGTTTTTAAAAGAGACCTTGCCTTCCACATCCCTTCCGAAAACAGTTTCCCTGTAATGTATCAATGTTTAGTAATTCCTACTTAATCTAAAAAAACTTAGGTAGACTAATCTCTTTCCCTCGTAAGGTTCAAAAATCCCCAGGAAAATTCACATATTTATGGATAAAGGACAAGAGCGTTTTGTGGCTGGTCGTATTTATCCCTCCTTCCTTTTTTTGGGTAGTTCTTTGTTCAGCAGTGGACTCAATAAATAATATGTTGGTGATGATGACTATTAGGAATATCTTAAGTGAAAATCTGTACATCTTTATTACTATATCGTTGAATACAAAATTTCGTAACTACCGTCATAGTCTTCATCATCTTTAGCCTTTGTAGAAATAAATACGATTCAATGTTTTCCACTGAGTACAAAAATAGATTATTGGTGATGATTATCTTACTCCAAATCCATGGTGTGGTCGGGAACTTTCAAATTGCACCACTCGGCGTCTTCGATACGATGAACGGTCTCTGTGATGATATTCGTCATGTATGGAATGGGTTCGATTAGACGGACATTGTTCACTGAAAATTAGATGACAAATATACACTAGTTATTAACAAAGAAAATAAGTACGACGTTTAGTTTGTTTTTTATTTAAAAAGCGATAAGACGAGCTATGAAAAGATTACTTACCAACTCTACAATGAACTAGTGGTAAACAGAGCACTGACATAAAATATAATAACAGATTCATTTTTACCATCACTTATTCGGCGGTTAGTACAAAAAAATTACTAATTTCCAAATGCTTCGAACAACCTGTTACGGAAATTTTTAGTTTACAAAAGCAATGATTAATAATTATAGCAGATAAGAGTGAGACTACAATGTAACGAAATTGGTTTTTATCGGGTGCTACCGAAATCTTTTAGATTGTGCAAATTGATCGCTTTTTTAGATTTTTGCATATATCGTAAAATCCATCACCTTTTATCAAATAGCACTTAAAATTTTATACATATGATATTTTAAAACGGAAAAATAGAGTATTATTCACATCAGAAGTTGACAGACAAAATAAAAACTTAACGACGTTATACGATTAACGATACTTATCTAAAAATCAGTTTTCAGTCTGCATATTTGTTGTTCGCTGAGGTTATTATTTATTAGCACATAGCTGAAAATATAATTCATAACAGAAACTACTTTTCTTTTGGAAAAAATGTAATTCTGCAAAATTCTTTGTTCTGATCAATCTTACAGGCAATTTTGAGTTTCTGTGAAACACTATATATGTTTATTTATAAACACAGTAAAAAGATACAGAGTAAAGCTGATGCTGTCTGTTGCCGGATACCGTCTAGGCTGTTTCTGCCGTCACACAGAAGTGTGCAAACATTACTGTGCTCCGGTTTGATGGGCGTTGCAGCTAGTGAAATTACTAGAGTCTTAAACGCAATTTAAAATCTAGTGTCACAAAGTGACGAGCACAATCTGTTAATGAAAGTAGTAACTAGCGCTACATTGTTATGAGCAAACTTAATTACTTGATGCTTAGCTCATAAGTACCATACAATATATGTTCGATGCTAAGCCCGTCATGACCCGGAGATTTGCCACGTTTCATTCCTGTCACGATTCTTACAACGTCTTCTGCAGATACATCTAACCTACACGTTGGCAATCGACACTCCTCAGCATCAAGTGCATCGTCACCAGCATCCAGAGGTGAGACTTTAAAATTGCGGGCAAATAATTCGGCTATGGCTTTTAGATCACTTAGCTTATTTATATTAACAGGCAGACCAGGCTTGTTATTTAGATTCTTTGTCTCTTTCCAAAACTGTGGGAAGTTGATATTTGCTTTGTGATCCGCTAGAATGTCCATTTTAATAGATTCTTCATTGTCGTGGCACCACTTAAGTTTGTCTTTGTATCTCTTACGCGTCGCATACATATTATCATAAAGTGGTCCACTATTAGGATGACCACTTTCGACCCAGCACCTAAAATATAGCTTAGTCCAATGGATAAAAAAGCTAAATTTTGTATGAGTATTATTACAAAAATATAGGATATATATACTTCCGGACACATCTATCGGCCCACCACCCAGTGTTTAAAGTTTCGACGGCGTCTAGTTAAAAATAAATGTTAGGTGGAGCAATAGGTTTTAATGCAGTTTTGAAGCAGATTTATTGGTCAACCACTATGTATGTTTTTTTTTTTTTTTTGTAATTTCGAATTGATTTGGCCGGCAGAAGTTTTACAACTTGGGCGACAATTTCAGGCAGAGTATCCTTATTGTTTGGTCAAAACTGGCTCTAAGTTTGCCTTTTTAAAATTTGCCTTTTTATGGAACCAATAATCGGACACATCAAAAAAAAAAAATCCAACTTGTGCGAAATAAAAAAGTTTTCTCCATTCCTGGGTCGTTGAAAACATTGAACAGACTCGAATTTTCGTTTTTTTTTTATAATCCTGAATTCGAAATTAAAAAAAAAAACATACATAAAGGTTGATTACCATTTATTTTTAGCTAGACACCGTTAAAACTTTTAAACACTAGGTGGGCCGATAGATGTGTCCGGGAGTGTATTTATTAAACTATATAGCATATCCTTTTTGGGTATGTATAAACAATGATTGTTACTCTATCTTCTAATTTCGGTATGTGTATATAGTGGTTAGCGATGAATTTGTATTTGCACCAACATTCACCTCTGGTGTGAGACAGAGCGAAGCAATCGGGAATGCCAAACCAGACGTCATCTTTGGCAGCCCAGCGTTTCCCGGCACGCGACATAACAGTACAGCGAACAACATTCCGGGCCTTATACAGCATGTTTATATTTAACATATTAATATTAAACTGTAGCTTCTTTTTAGACGGTGTGAGTCTTTTGGAAACGAAAAAGTGTAACGAAAAAGAAACGCGTTACCATATAGTTTCTTTCGTCTTTCCTACTTCTATCAGTAACATTGTCGATCAATCGCCCTGTTTACCAATTCCAATGTATATTCATACCATTCTCACAAATATTAACCAGAGCACAAAGTTTCACTTCTACTGTGTGAACTCAATACTGTATTTTAATATGCCATTCTTGATTATCGCGGATAATCGCTCGATGCGAACAGCCCAACAAGTGCGTAATTTGTAACAAAGTTAAATAAAATAAATATTTACAAGTGCTGCACTAAGTTCAGAATATATTAGATTTTATATAGTTGTATTAATTTCACCGACAATAAAAATTTAAACAGGATTAGGAATGTTCTAATAAAGATCAACCTGTATAGTGCATTCAGCCAAGACATACCGACGTTTCATCGATGGAGTGCTACGCAAACCTATCTGGCTGTGGGCGGGCTGCCGTATGACGGAATTTTCAGTACCTAAAACTGGAGCCGCTGGAATCTCAATGAACTTGGTATACATCATGTTAATTACCAACAAACTACTGTTAATTTTCACTACGAAATTTGGTATTAGGAATCTGTTAATAGAAGTTGTACTCTGTCTCTTTTTCTCTCCGTATCTGCAGATGTATGTTAAGTGCATACAAAATCGTCATTCATTAAAATTATTTGGGTAACGGGGTACAACAACTTGTTTTTCAAAGCACAATGTGGTGTATTGTTTACTGTGCTAACTAGCTCCATATTGTTATGGGAGTGCTTAACGTTTACCAAGCGAACGTCTTGCTCGTCTTGTCCCTTAGAGTTTACAAAAAAAATATGTTAATTTCAGTATACCTTTAAGTTTTTTATTTAATTACAGTTTAAGTTATAACTTCAATTTGACCTTAGAGACATTTTCTGAAACAATTTATGTAATTTATTCTTTGTAAGATTTTCTAACAAATAATGAAGCTTTTAGCACGACATTCAAGTTTAGTCTCCTGTCATCTACAATAAAAAAATTTCTTTGAAAAAATATAAAAGATGTATTAATTATATACCATAATAAAAACAATATATAAGTCGACGAAAAATAAGTTATGAGTGTAATAAAAATTAATATGCGAAGGGTGGATGCGACATGGCGAATCCTCTCAGATTTAAAAGGGTTAACGCAAAAACTTTCGGGCTGCGAACGATTCAGGTGTAAGGCTTTACCGCCGCACGTTTCTAAAGAAAATGTTTATTGTAATGTAAAAGCGTTGCTCCGCTAAAACTGGTGACCCAAGAAATAACTTATGAGACAGGATGATAGAAGAATAAAAAATTTAAAAGCTATTTCGCGCTTCAAATGAAATTTTTCAATGATTTTAAAATCCAGAAACATTTATGTGAAAGATGTTATACCAAAAAAATCATTATAATTTTTCCTGTACAGATATTATCTGTTTCTCATATATAATTAATCAAATATATTAAGTTTTATAGCTACAGACTGACTATAAGTGTAAAGAAGGGTGAGTTTGAAAAAACTGTACTACCGTTGACACTACCATTAATTATGTAGCAGCAGAAACGAATTAGTGAACTTCAAATTATGATCTATAAATTTCTGAATCTTTTGTAAATGTGGGTTCTACCAGATCTTTTGATTTGTACGTCTTCCCGCCGGCGTCTGTGTCGTGGGCGGAGCGTGTAACCGTCGGGCCTCATCGTGACAAGTATCCCAACTGACAGAGGTTCCCGCGGATCGACAAATTTTGACAGGTGCCCTTTCTCCCGGTCACAATCCAATAAGTCTGGTTGACAACTAATACAAAAGGCGGCCTAATCCGGGATGTCGGAATGTAAAATGAATTGAGCACGATGTCACAACTGTTTGGCTTGCTCCAATGGTAATCAATGATGAGTAATAGGATTTATTTTCTTAGGGCCTCGTAAATGACACAATCAGTTTTTCTTTAGGTTGAAAGTAATATTTAAAAGGGACTACACCAGCACCAATAACGATAAATAAACAAAGACTACTGCCATAGGGTACTTGATTGGATTTAATAATTTCAATGATTAAAGCGGCATTTCAAAGCGAAATTACTATCACTGATGAAGTTGAGCAATGTCATTAAGTAATGTAGACAAGAAATTAACTGTTTTCTGCCAAGGATTTGATTCAATTTAATATTGTTTTATAGTGAAGAAGAAAAAATGTAGCAACCATGCAAGGAAGACAAGAAATCACCGAAATAGAGATCACGAAATTGACATCACACCGAGGAAACCATGAAGACTACAATCTTCGGGGTGCGCTATGGAAATTGGAATCTGTTCTTATCTCGAATTAACTCAGATTAATTCACCTCTCCTCGGAGTTAGTGCTACGTTAGTTCAAAGCATCAACTCCGGCGTAGCTGTAGACAATTTATGCAAGACTGTCTGCAGATTAAGATGCTGCAACTAAGAGGAGCAGAGCGAAACGCTTGCACTGGAATTAGTTTCACTTTTAATACGTTAAAAGTTTAACTGCATGGTGATTCGTACATCTTGAATATATCATACTTATACACCGTAATTTTTTAGTGCTTCCTGTTCTATAAAAGTATATTCGGCAATTTAACTGTCTAGTTGGCGTTACAGTGAGTTTTGTATCACTTTGTAACTTAGTACGATTACGAGATCACAAGTTGTCAACTTTCGATAGTATTACGGTTTTTCGATCCGTTAAACAAAGGACCTACGTATTGTAAATCTACTGAAATAACTTTGCTAACTGTTTATTAAAACATGAAAGCCAGATACTTTACTATCAGAAGTCAAGTATTAGCTAATTTGCTGTTTTGGATATGCGTTAAGAATTAAGTCAATAAGGGTAAAAGTACCTTAACGGTGGAACCATTTGTTATGTTACTCAGACGGTCTTAAAAAAGATAATCTAAGCCCCATTTCAAGATAGAATGGTTTAATAAGAATACATGCGATAAAGATGCAGCCGCTTCCGAGTTTAATTTAATTTGATACCGCTGCAGCAGCAAATGTATAAAGAAAAATATAAAAATGTGCTATTCCCAAATTGCATCTAAACCCTCGAGATAACAAGGGGGAGGCGTTCTCCGCTAAGCTATTACGGCACTTTGGTATAAGCGTGCGTTTAATTTAAAAGCCCCCCTCGCAACTTCGACCCCACTCGACCATTAGAGCCCTAACTAGTTATGTTACGTTCTGCTTTTATACTCTCATGATTTATATTTACTGGCCTTGGGTCCCTTATGCCTGAAGCTATCTTGGGGACGGACATACCGCCTATATTTTCTTTTTAAACCTTATGAAAATCATCTTATCTCTATAATTCTATCTATTATTTTGAAAAATTAATAGGTTTTCTTAAAAAAAATGCTAACAGAAAATTTAAAAGTAAATTTTGTAGTTATCGTAACAAGATCACAGATGGCGTTGTTATTAATTATTAATCATTTTCATAATATCTACGTGATAATTTACTTTACAAGAAAACAGCACAAAAATGCTGTTTCATCATTGTCGTTTTTAAGTGTAAAAAAATCACTTACCCGTGCCTTAAGAGGTAGCAAGAGGGACAAAGTTACGTGCAAGCTGATCGTAAATTTTACGATCAGGGTAATTTTAATACAAAATACTTATTTTACTGAAGCACGTGATCATTCCCGTAAGGAAAGAATACAGGCGTGGGGAGGGAACAGTGCAAATGCAATTTGTGGTATTAAACAATTTTATAGCTAGTTCAAAGAACTGTGGAATATTTAACATCTTTGTTCTACTTTTACTCTTTTTAACACATTTGTCTCAAACTTCTGCCTAGATCTAGTATAAAACTTTAGTATACTGGCGTTATAAGTGCGTTATAGCTACTTTAAATATTATGGTAATATGACTTACCATCATGACGTGCTTGCAGTAGACTGCTTATCATCTCTCTGAAGATGCTACTTCCACCGATCTTCTTTATTTATTTATTGAAACCAACAGCGTTAACAATTTATCTTATATTCTAATTGATTACAATATGTAAGGCTAAATGGGGTTTCATTGTACATTTAGAAAGTACATTGTAAAGCGCAGAAAGAATTTTTAATTAATTATAACTATAGTAAAGAAAATATGGAAAATCTATCTAAAACTGATAACATCATTTATGTACAAATCCTATAAAATTAACAATAACAATATAAATATAAAAATCAACAATATACATTCTTATGCCCAAAATCTGGTTGTTTTTTTTTTTAACTAATTTCTTACTTAATTACTTATTATTTATTTTTACATTTCATTAGTTAGTGTTTAGTTATATATAGAGACCCAGAATATTATTAAGTCTTATCTAGTATAAGCTTGGTAATCTGCTATATCTATTCTGTATTAGCTGTGCTATACCGAACACAATTTGGTGGAGCAATTATCATCTTAACTAGTAACATTCGTGAACTTCCAGCTGGCTTACTGGCTTTTCACATGATGAGTTTATTAAAAACACTGCTAATTATATAAAAATTTAAACATACTTTAAACAATGAAATCGTTATCGTTGTGTGTTTATTTTGTGAAGGAAATTTCGCGTACACGCGGGACGCGCTTTAAAGACAAATTGAGGTTCAGTTAAAATTTAAAGCGACGCTCATGCAAAAGGAAAAGCGTAATTGTGAAAATAATTAATGAAATGTAATAATTTTTTCATAACATCCGCTTTAAAATTAAATTAATTAACATCCAGGTCTTATTTTTTAACCAAAAACATTAATAAAGCTGAAATAGTTAAAGGTAAGTTGAAACATGTGTATACATTCAAAGTATTAAATAGAATAAGAATGTTATAATTTCATGACTACATACTAGAATTTGGTAAGTTAAATATTCTACCTTTCAACTAGAACTAACTTTCAAACTATTACTAAAGTTATAGAATTTAAAAATTAGTCAATCATCGCAAAAATGAAGAAATGGAAATGTCTTTTGTTTATATAAAAATCACAGCTTTTTTTAAGTTTTTATTATATTCTAACAAAATCATCTGTTTTTTAAATCCGGTTAGTATCCGAAACGGCTGAACCGTTTCATATGTGACTTTCACTAAAAAAAATTAAGTAGAAAATGATAGTTTTAGCTATTTTATATATAAGGCAAAATAAAACGAAAAGTTAATTTTCTTGAAACACTAACTTTAAATCTTCATCAAAATGAATATATAGAATACAATAAATAGTTGTAATGTAAGAAATTTTTACTTATTACTCGTATATTTATGCGTGTGTAGTGTAATTGCTAAAGTTATCTAACTTGAGCAGTACGTGCAACGACAATAGTTTCATCCAAGTTTAATAGCTAACGTCACCTCACTTAGCGCAGGAAATACAATTCAGTTTTCCTTCCTGTTTCTAATTGCGTGTGAAACTGAAATATGTGTGTACTTACTTATTAGGTTAACAAAGAAATAATAAACATATGACACTTATTAACAAGATTAATCGTTCATCATCACCATTAAGTCTACTATCATCCACTACTGATCTTACCTCCGGAAACTATCCAATTCAATATTTACTTTCATCGGAAAGTTCTAAAAGAACGATTGGTGATGAAATCAGATAAATATCGGGATATTTTGAAGACCTCATCTACCATCTCCTACCATCATTCAAATATTTTAATGGTAGGTCTTTATTTCTGGAGAACTTTTAGAGTACGTCTATTTCAGCTGCATTAATGTATAGTATAGTATGTGTGAGCCGTGATAGCCTAGTGGTTTGAACGCCGGCCTTCCAATGCGAAGGTACCGGGTTCGAATCCGGCCCGCACCAATGAATTTTTCAATTTATGTGCAGTTAGCATAAAAACACCAACTAATATCACGTGCTCTGACGGTGAAGGAAAACATCGTGAGGAAACCTGCATATCTATGTCATGACCATCAGTGGTCAGACTAGTTTGTGAAATGGAGAAGGCAATGGCAAACCACTCCATTATAACTGCCAAGAGAGTCGTCGTGTGTTTCAATAAAAACATGATGACCACGACCCTCAGTCATGAGGAAATACGACTTAGAAGAAGAAGAATGTATAGTATTCGGGTTTGAAAAATTTTCCAGCTGATGAAATTACTGTGGTAACGAGACTTGTTATATTTTAAGTAGACGAGAGCTATGTAAACATTATTTATAAAGCTTCATTGTTATAAACATCTTAACTTATTATGTACGTTTTGTTTGTAAGCAGAAAAGAGATAGAATTTAAAATCTCTTTTAATCTGTTACCTCAGATTGAATGCTGTTTAAAATGGCACAGATAATCCAATTCTGCAGCTGAGCATTTGTATTTTTTTTACTTTACTTTCTTCCAGTAATGACTATGATGAGATCAATTAAATGTTTTAATATGTAACAATATAGATATTACATAAGGAATATCTTTAGTTTTGCTTTATTCAAACTGTAGGCAATGGTATTGTTGAATAGACAAATTTAAAATGAGAATTTAAAAAAATCTCTTTTAATCTGTTAACTCAGATTGAATACCGTTTAAATTGGTACAGATAATCCAATTCTGCAGCTGAGCATTTGTATTTTTTTTACTTTACTTTCTTCCAGTAATGACTTCAATGAAATCAATTAAATGTTTTAACATGTAACAATATGGATATTACATAAGGAATATCTTTAGTTTTGCTTTATTCAAACTGTAGGCAATGGTATTGTTGAATAGACAAATTTAAAATGAGAATTTAAAAAAATCTCTTTTAATCTGTTAACTCAGATTGAATACCGTTTAAATTGGTACAGATAATCCAATTCTGCAGCTGAGCATTTGTATTTTTTTTACTTTACTTTCTTCCAGTAATGACTATGATGAGATCAATTAAATGTTTTAATATGTAACAATATAGATATTACATAAGGAATATCTTTAGTTTTGCTTTATTCAAACTGTAGGCAATGGTATTGTTGAATAGACAAATTTAAAATGAGAATTTAAAAAAAAAAAAAAAAAAAAAAAAAAAAAAAAAAAAAAAAAAAAAAAAAAAAAAAAAAAAAAAAAAAAAAAAAAAAAAAAAAAAAAAAAAAAAAAAAAAAAAAAAAAAAAAAAAAAAAAAAAAAAAAAAAAAAAAAAAAAAAAAAAAAAAAAAAAAAAAAAAAAAAAAAAAAAAAAAAAAAAAAAAAAAAAAAAAAAAAAAAAAAAAAAAAAAAAAAAAAAAAAAAAAAAAAAAAAAAAAAAAAAAAAAAAAAAAAAAAAAAAAAAAAAACTTAGGAACACCAATCACATTCAGCGCTTCCAGTCTAAAACCACCTGCATCCGAAAATTCCATGTTGTCTTCACCAGGTCATCAGTCCACACCATTACTTACAATAACTCTAAGCTTTCAACCTTTTTTTTACATCGCATGTTTAACCTTCTGATTCACTTTAAACGTGTTTTAATTTTCTAGTTGATCATTAAAATTAATGAACTTAAGTTTATTATAATCATCATCCAAAGATCTTTTTTTTATGATAACGAATATAGTTGATAAGTGAACTGTAAGAAATTAAATTTAACTACACTTAAAACTGCTAACTGCGTTAAAGACTAAAATGTAGTTAAAATAATTCCAAGCCTAACAACTGTATTCTAGTTTGTTTTCATTAAGTCAAAGGTTATCGGCCGTTCTAGACTACAATAATCGTTAAACTAATTATGTTTTACATTATAAATTAATTGTAGTACGCTCTCATAATAATTTCATTTTACAAGTATATTAATTCTATTGTCGATGGTTCGTATTCAAAGTAACTTAATTAAATCCATCTCGTGCTGAAGAACCGCGCGGCGTGCAAAGGCAAACCTCAAGTAATCACGCCGATCGCTTTGTGTATGACGTTTCGGTAATTGAATGCTTCTGAATGACATTACACATTCCACCCTCTTTAAAGTATCCCACTGCTGGTAATAAGCAGCCTCTGCTTTATATAGATATTCCATTTAATTTTGATCAAACCAAATTTATTCATTGAATAGCACTTCAACAAATGTATGAAGCGGAGACTACTTTGTGTGTTAAGTTAACTGCTGTAATGGATAAGTGCTCGCTTTGAACACTTTGTGATCATCTACGAGTTTATTGTTACTTAACACTATGTGAATTATATCTTACTGTGTATATAAAAACGTATATAAGACGTCTACTTCTAGAAGAGGCATGTGTTCGATCCTCACTCAGCTTGAGCTTGGCGAGAAATAACTACATATAGAAACCAGAAACCAGAATCTAGAAACCAGAATCTAGAAACCAGAAACAGAATCTAGAAACCAGAATCTAGAAACCAGAATCTAGAAACCAGAATCTAGAAACCAGAATCTAGAAACCAGAATCTAGAAACCAGAAACAGAATCTAGAAACCAGAAACAGAATCTAGAAACCAGAATCTAGAAACCAGAATCTAGAAACAGAAACCAGAATCTAGAAACCAGAATCTAGAACCAGAAACCAGAATCTAGAAACCAGAATCTAGAACCAGAAACCAGAAACCAGAATCTAGAACCAGAAACCAGAAACAGAATCTAGAAACCAGAAACAGAATCTAGAAACCAGAATCTAGAAACCAGAATCTAGAAACAGAAACCAGAATCTAGAAACCAGAATCTAGAACCAGAAACCAGAATCTAGAAACCAGAATCTAGAAACCAGAATCTAGAAACCAGAATCTAGAAACCAGAAACAGAATCTAGAAACCAGAATCTAGAAACCAGAAACAGAATCTAGAAACCAGAATCTAGAAACCAGAATCTAGAAACCAGAATCTAGAAACCAGATTCTGAAAACCATAATCTAGAAACCAGAATCTAGAAACCAGAAACCAGAAACCAAAATCTCGAAACCAGTAACCAGAATCTAGAAACCAGAAACCAGAAACCAGAACCAGAAACCAGAACCAGAAACCAGAGACCAGAATCCAGAAACCAGAATCTAGAAACCAGAAACCAGAATCTAGAAACCGGAAACCAGAACCAGAATCTAGAAACCAGAAACCAGAATCTAGAAACCAGAATCTAGAAACCAGAAACAGAATCTAGAAACCAGAATCTAGAAACCAGAAACAGAATCTAGAAACCAGAATCTAGAAACCAGAATCTAGAAACCAGAAACCAGAACCAGAATCTAGAAACCAGAATCTAGAAACCAGAAACAGAATCTAGAAACCAGAATCTAGAAACCAGAATCTAGAAACCAGAATCTAGAAACCAGAAACAGAATCTAGAAACCAGAAACAGAATCTAGAAACCAGAAACAGAATCTAGAAACAGAAACCAGAATCTAGAAACCAGAAACCAGAATCTAGAAACCAGAAACAGAATCTAGAAACCAGAATCTAGAAACCAGAATCTAGAAACCAGAATCTAGAAACCAGAAACCAGAAACAGAATCTAGAAACCAGAAACAGAATCTAGAAACCAGAATCTAGAAACCAGAAACAGAATCTAGAAACCAGAATCTAGAAACCAGAATCTAGAAACCAGAATCTAGAAACCAGAATCTAGAAACCAGAATCTAGAAACCAGAATCTAGAAACCAGAATCTAGAAACCAGAAACCAGAAAACGGAAAACGGAAAACGGAAAACGGAAAACGGAAAACGGAAAACGGAAAATGGAAAATGGAAAATGAAAATGGAAAATGGAAAATGGAAAATGGAAAATGGAAAATGGAAAATGGAAAATGGAAAATGGAAAATGGAAAAGGAAAATGGAAAATGGAAAATGGAAAATGAAAATGGAAAATGGAAAATGGAAAATGGAAAATGGAAAATGGAAAATGGAAAATGGAAAATGGAAAATGGAAAATGGAAAATGGAAAATGGAAAATGGAAAATGGAAAATGGAAAATGGAAAATGGAAAATGAAAATGGAAAATGAAAATGGAAAATGGAAAATGGAAAATGGAAAATGGAAAATGGAAAATGGAAAATGGAAAATGGAAAATGGAAAATGGAAAATGGAAAATGGAAAATGGAAAATGGAAAATGGAAAATGGAAAATGGAAAATGGAAAATGGAAAATGGAAAATGGAAAATGGAAAATGGAAAATGGAAAATGGAAAACGGAAAACGGAAAACGGAAAACGGAAAACGGAAAACGGAAAACGGAAAACGGAAAACGGAAAACGGAAAACGGAAAACGGAAAACGGAAAACGGAAAACGGAAAACGGAAAACGGAAAACGGAAAACGGAAAACGGAAAACGGAAAACGGAAAACGGAAAACGGAAAACGGAAAACGGAAAACGGAAAATGGAAAATGGAAAATGGAAAATGGAAAATGGAAAATGGAAAATGGAAAATGGAAAATGGAAAACGGAAAACGGAAAACGGAAAACGGAAAACGGAAAACGGAAAACGGAAAATGGAAAATGGAAAATGGAAAATGGAAAATGGAAAATGGAAAATGGAAAATGGAAAATGGAAAATGGAACATGGAAACCAGAAACCAGAAATCAGAATCTAGAAACCAGAATCTAGAAACCAGAAACCAGTAACCAGAAACCAGTAAACCAGTAAACCAGTAAACCAGTAAACCAGTAAACCATAAACCAGTAACCAGAAACCAGAAACCAGTAAACAGTAACCAGTAAACCAGTAAGCCAGTAAGCCAGTAAGCCAGTAAGCAGTAAGCCAGTAAACCAGTAAACCAGTAACCAGTAAAACCAGTAAACCAGTAACCAGTAAACCAGTAAACAGTAAACCAGTAAACCAGGTAAACCAGTAAACCAGTAACCAGTAACCAGAAACCAGAACCAGAAACCAGTAACCAGAAACAAGAAACCAGAAACCAGAACCAGAAACCAGAAACCAGAAACCAGAAACCAGAAATCAGAATCTAGAAACCAGAATCGAGAAACCAGAAACCAGAAACCAGTAACCAAAATCTAGAAACCAGAAACCAGAACCAGAAACCAGAATCGAGAAACCAGAAACCAGAAATCAGAATCTAGAAACCAGAAACCAGAATCTAGGAACCAGAAACCAGAAACCAGAAACCAGTAACCAGAAACCAGAAACCAGAATCTAGGAACCAGAAACCAGAAACCAGTAACCAGTAAACCAGTAAACCAGTAACCAAAATCTAGAAACCAGAAACCAGAAACCAGTAACCAAAATCTAGAACCAGAAACCAGAAACCAGAAATCAGAATCTAGAAACCAGAAATCAGAATCTAGAACCAGAAACCAGAACCAGAAACCAGAATCTAGAAACCAGAAAACCAGAAACCAGAAACCAGAACCAGAAACCAGTAAACAGTAAACCAGTAAGCCAGTAAGCCAGTAAGCCAGTAAGCCAGTAAGCAGTAAGCCAGTAAGCCAGTAAGACAGTAAGCCAGTAAACCAGTAAACCAGTAACCAGTAAACAGTAAACCAGTAAACCAGTAAACCAAGAAGCCAGTAACCAGTAAACCAGTACCAGAAACCAGTAAACCATAACCAGTAAACCATTAAACCAGTAAACCAGTTAAACCAGTAAACCAGTAAACAGTTAAACCAGTAGACCAGTAAACCAGGACACCAGTAACCAGAAACCAGTAAACCAGTAAACCAGTAAACCAGTAACAGTAAACCAGTAACAGTAAACCAGTAAACCGTAAACCAGAAACCAGTAAACCAGTAAACCATAAACCAGTAAACCAGTACCAGAAACCAGTACCAGAAACCAGTAAACCAGTAAACCAGTAAACCAGTAAACAGTTAAACCAGTAAACCAGTAACCAGTAAACCAGTAAACCAGTAAACCAGTAAACCATTAAACCAGTAAACCAGTAAACCAGTAACCAGAAACCTGAAACCAGAAACCAGAAACCAGAAACCAGAAACCAGATCTAGAAACCAGAATCGAGAAACCAGAAATCAGAATCTAGAAACCAGAAACAGAAACCAGAACCAGAAACCAGAACCAGAAACCAGAACCAGAACCAGAAACCAGAATCTAGAAACCAGAAACCAGAAACCAGGAAACCAGTAAACCAGTAAACAGTAAACCAGTAAGCCAGTAAGCCAGTAAGCCAGTAAGCAGTAAGCCAGTAAGCCAGTAAGCCAGTAAACCAGTAAGCCAGTAAACCAGTAAACAGTAAACCAGTTAAACCAGTAAACCAGGTAAACCAGTAAACCAGTAACCAGAAACCAGTAACCAGAAACCAGGAAACCAGTAAACCAGTAACCAGAAACCAGGAAACCAGTAAACCAGTAAACCAGTAAACCAGTTAAACCAGTAAACAGTAAAACAGTAAACCAGTTAAACCAGTAAACCAGTAAACCAGTAAACAGTAAACCAGTAAACCAGTAAACCAGTAAACCAGTAAACCAGTTAAACCAGTAAACCAGTAAACCAGTAAACCAGTAAACCAGTTAAACCAGTAAACCAGTAAACCAGTAAACCAGTAAACCAGGTAAACCAGTAAACCAGTAAACCAGTTAAACCAGTTAAACCAGTAAACAGTAAACCAGTAACCAGAAACCTGAAACCAGAAACCAGAGAAACCAGAAACCAGAAACCAGAGAAACCAGAAACCAGACACCAGAAACCAGAATCGAGAAACCAGAAACCAGAAATCAGAATCTAGAAACAAGAAACCAGAAACCAGTAACCAGAACCAGAAACCAGTAACCAGAACCAGAAACCAGAACCAGAACCAGAAACCAGAATCTAGAACCAGAAACCAGTAAACCAGTAAGCCAGTAAACCAGAAACCAGAATCTAGAAACCAGAATCTAGAAACCAGAAGAAACCAGAATCTAGAAACCAAAACCAGAAACCAGTAACCAGAATCTAGAAACCAGAATCGAGAAACCAGAAACCAGAAACCTGTAACCAGAAACCAGTAACCAGAAACCAGTAACCAAAATCTAGAAACCAGAAACCAGAATCTAGAACCAGAATCTAGAAACCAGAAACCAGAAACCAGAAACCAGAAACCCGAAACGAAAAACCTGAAACCAGAATCTAGAAACCAGAAACCAGAACCAGAAACCAGAATCTAGAAACCAGAATCTAGAAACCAGAAGAAACCAGTAACCAGTAAACAGTAACCAGTAACCAGTAACCAGTAATCAGTATCCAGAAAACCAGAAACCAGTAACCAGTAAACCATAAACCATAAACCATAAACCATAAACCATAAATCAGAAACCAGACACCAGGAACCAGAAACCAGACACCAGAAACCAGAAACCTGTAACCAGAAACCATAAACCACAAACCAGTAACCAAAAACCAGAAACAAACAAACTATCTATCTATCTATGTATCTACAAGCTTTCACTGCTGTCTAAGCAATGTAGGTGCGTTCGTAACGCTAAAGAGTCAATTTGCACTTCATAACAGCTGCACAAAGTTCAAATTCAATTATTCTATCAAAACAGTGCGCGTCGGAGGATCTAACGCCGCGTGCCGAAATTAAAACGAATGAAATAATAACATAAATACTCACAAAATGTAAGAGCTAAACATCCACCATACTGATTTTCAATTTGGTCGGCTTCGCGATATTATTTCTTTTGTTTTAGTTTCGGCGCGCGACATAAAATGCATTCGTTTTCACGTCAATACATCAGTCGAGACCAAACCGCGTTACCATCTGGCGGACCTGACAGACTACATTCTGTCAAAAAGATTTGGAATGTGACAGTTATTTGTTCCTAAAAAATTATTATAGTAAATATAACTTATGTGCTTTAATTATAACTTTGGCCACTCTTCAGGAACCCACTAATATTTTAATATTAGTTATTAGATGAATATATATAGTGCTGAACCCCACACACCGCCCATAACCAGGGTGACGGTTCTGTTCAGGAGTTTTTTTTGTCCCGGCTTTAAAATAGGCAGGAACAAGAACATTCCATTTTTTTTTGACAGAACGAAGTCTGTCGGGTCAGCTAGTTTGTTATAAATAATAGTGAATAGTTTATTTAAATATTGTAAAACAAACCGGAAAGACTACGCATGAATAATATTAGTATCCGGGTATCTATTACCTTATAAGATTAGAATGTGTCGGAATGATCTAGTGGCAAATTTTCATGCTGGACACAAAGGCCATGAGTTCGCTTCTCAGTGAAATTTTTCTTTGCTTTTCTCACCTTTTCTACAGTGCTATTTTGACCTTTCATACCTCCTTAACCAGAAAAGCAATAGACTTTATATTTCGGGTTTCTCGTCACCTTATCCTGAACTTCATTTAATCCTGCAAGAGTATTCATGTATCTGTTCCGGTTTAAAAGTTACAAGCGTTACGGAGTATTTAAGTCAGCGCATCAGTCTTTTTTACTGAGTACTAGAGACTAAAACCGTATGGCGTCAGAAATATATGTTGGTAATATAGATAACTTCTGACGGACTAACGGAGACATATTTTTATCATAATTTCTATTGAAACTTATTATTACTATGATAGTTTTTTCAGTTTCTATTAATTTATTCTAAGTGAAATTTCTTTGTAAAATTATTACACACATTTATCATTTTTTTTAGGCCCACTGAAAATCAGGGTTGTAGTCTTTACAGGCCACAACAATACCTGAGTGAGTTTCTTTCTCGTAAATAGTGTAAGTTTTCCTTTTTTAAGTTTTTTGTATTTTTTTGTTTTTGTGTGTTTATAGGAACAAATAATTTATTATTATTATTTTCAGTATTTATTATGTCTCGGTTTTATGAGAACCGGTTTACAGATATGGACGGAGCTAAGCCAAGTGTAAATCCTGGGTGGTATAAATTGGTGGTTGGTTGGTGACAGATAAGCTGTTGATGTCACCTGGGTTTGTGTGTATATTTGGTACGGAAGCTGTGATATCTGGTAGGGGCTGGTTGCTACTTGACTGCATTTGTAAAAAAATTCTCACTATCCGGCACGTATTCAAGATGGCTTTTTTAATTAATTTATATATATTCTTCGGTAAGTTAAGAGACTTAATAGATTCATGTTATTATTATTATTTATTTGTTTATTTACTTTGCCTCGGTTTTAAGTGAACCGGTTTACAGATATGCACGGGCCTAAGCCAAGTGCAAATCCGGGGTGGTATAAATTGATGGTTGGTTGGTCACAGATAAGCTGTTGATGTCACCTGGGTTTGTGTCTACATTTGGTAAGGGAGCTGTGATATCGGGAAGGGGTTGGTTGCTACTTGACTGCATTTGTAAAAAATTTCTCACTATCCGGCACGTATTCAAGATGGCTGCTTTTTTAATTAATTTATATATATTCTTCGGTAAGTTAAGAGACTTAATAGATTCGTGTAATTGTTTAGGTATGACACCAGTTGTGGAAATAACAATGGGAACTATTATTACTTTTTGCAGGTGCCAGAGTCGGGTTATTTCTTCTTTAAGTTCGGTGTATTTTGTGAGTTTTTCAGCTATCGTGGACTGCAAATTATGTGTATTTGGCACGGCTATGTCGATCAAGTATCCGGTGTTATTAGATTTTTGTATTAATGTGATGTCAGGTCTATTATAGTGTATTGTTCGATCGGTAAGGATAGCTCGATCGTAGTATAACTTTGTGTTTGTATTCTCTAAAACTGTTTCAGGTTTATATTTATAATATGGCTGTATGGAAGGAATGAAGTCATATTGGTGTGCAAGTTTTTGGTGAATTATGTTGGCTACCTGGTCATGTCTATGCTTGTAATCACTTTGCGCTATCGCTTTACATGCTCCTGTAATATGCTGGATAGTTTCTGGGCTGCTGTTACATTTTCTGCATGTGTCGGAAGACAGAGTTTTTATTATATATTTTTGGTAGTTCTTCGTTTCTATTACCTGGTCTTGAATAGCCATAATGAAGCCTTCAGTCTCTGGAAACAGTTCGCCGTGACTGAGCCAAGCGTTCGACGCTTCTCTGTCGACATTAGATTGACATAAGTCATGGCGGTTTGTCTTCCATGTAGTGACTTTCCAGCCCATTCGGCTATTTTTGTTTTATTATCTGTCAGTTTTTCGTTGTTTTGTGTGGTGTAGTCGTGGAGGTTTAATGGAGTTGATTTGTGGTCGTTCTGTACTGTTGCTTTGTGAAGAGTGGAAGATTCTGTTTTCTTGTGAAAGTAGTTCCGAAGTGTTATAATTTGTTTGTTGTGTAAGTTTGTAATGTCTATAAGTCCCCTACCGCCGTCTTTTCTGGGGAGTGTCAGTCTTTGCACGCAAGATCTGGGATGATGCTTACGAAATTTTGTCAGTGTAGTATTTATTTTGCGCTGAATAGATTTTAGGTCAGATTTTGTCCAATGTATAATTCCGAATGAATATGTAAGTGCTGGGATAGCGAATGTATGATAGCTTTAACTGTATTACGTGCATTAAGTTGAGTTTTAAGGATAGTATTAAGTCGATGTTGAAATTGTTGTTTCAGGCTCTGTTTAGTATCTTTATGACAAATCTGTAGTGATTGGTGATACCCTAAGTATTTATAAGTTTCATGTTCATCCAGTGGATCTACCCTGTCTCCCGACTCTAAAGTGTAGTTATGTTGATATCTAATTCCTGCTTTAATTGAGTTTACTTTGCATTTATCTATACCAAACTGCATTTTAATATCTTTTGAAAATTGTTCTGTTAACTTGGCTAACTGGTTTAAATTATTTTCAGTTTCAGAATATAATTTTATGTCATCCATATAAAGTAAGTGAGTTACGCTTTCCTTGGAGTCAGTCTCTGCGTTGTCCTCACCATCTTTATATTTCAAACAATATCCAAAGGTAGTGGAATTTAAAATGTTGGATAAAGGGTTTAAAGAAAGGCAAAACCATAGTGGACTTAGTGCATCTCCCTGAAAGATTCCGCGTTGTATTCTAATTGGATCGGTTTCAATAATTTTTGTAGGAGACCTGAGTTTAATTTTTGTTTTCCAGTTTGCCATCGTAAACTTTAGAAGTGTTATAATTTTTGGGTGGATTTTATATATTTCTAGAACCTGTAGTAACCAAGAATGAGGGACTGAATCATAAGCCTTTTTATAATCAATATACATAGTGTACAAATCCGATTTTGTTTTTTGTTTTGTGTCAATATTACCGAATCTATAGTTAATTGTTCTTTACACCCCTGGCTAAATTTACGACATCCTTTTTGTTGTTCCGCTAATATACTGTTATAATCAATGTGTGCATAAATCAGTTCAGCTATACAAGAAGTTAAAATTTTATACAAGGTTTGCAAACATGTAATGGGTCTATATTTTGCAGGGTTAGTTAAATCGTTCGTATCTTTAGGTATCATATATGTGTTTCCTATAGTGATAAAAGGTGGTATCGCGCTAGGGTTTTGAATAAAGTGATTTAGATGATTGTGTAAAAATGGGTGTATATATGTAAATTTTTTGTACCAGTAACCATGAATGTTGTCTGATCCTGGTGCTTTCCAGTTATGTATTTTATAAATTACTCTTTTGAATATTCTTTTGGCATATGGTCGAAATTCATTTCTGGCGTTGTAGAGTGTTTTGTTTTTTCTATGTCTATCCATTCAGCGTCAGTGTTATGGTATTCAGGCTGTTCCCATAACTCTGCCCAAAACTTTTTTAGGGCGTTCGCCTCCGGGCAATCACTTTCTATTTGCTGGTTGATCCCGGGTTTTTGTACGTTAGTAGTTGCCTGTCTTATGTTACGATAGAATAATTTTTCGTTGTTAATAAACTGGTTATTTTGCTGTTTCCTTAAGTTACATGCTTTGTATCTTTTTAATCGTGCTGAAACTACGGTAAGCTTTTGTTTAAGTGTATCTAGTGTATGTGTGAGTTGTGTATTTGGCTCTTCATGTATTGTATGTATTCTGTACTGTTGTATAATATTATTTATATGTTTTTCGATATTTCGACTCCTATTGCCATTAATGAATTGTGTAAGTTTTCCAATTTTTGTACGTAACTTTTCTACTTTTTCTTCTAGTCTCCTTTGCCAGTTTGGTTTATAATCTTTGATATTATTATAGGGTCGACTAGTCACCGGTTCTAATGTAATTTTTGCACCGTTCACTTTAGCAGCTGTAAATGCTGCACAGTAAACAACTGTTTGTAAATGGTTAAAGTCTGAATCAATGTTGATATTTTCAGAGAGAGTTATCAAATTTAAGTAATTTACAATACTAGCTAGCTTTTAGATGATTTTTGTTTGGGAATGTAAATTCGACTTGTAGGTTCAGTACGTTTAAAATATTCAAATACCTGTTGAAATATTTCGTCAATAAATTGGTTTCTTTCAGGTTGCTGTTGATTATCTTGTACATTAGTTTCAGATTCCTGTGGGAGATTTAGTTCTATACTGTTAAGGAATAGATTGTGGTTATTGTTTTGTGGTTCATCAACTTTATCATTCCCATCTATTGTGTTGTCACGATTATGACTAGTAATTGGAAATTCTTCAGCTACTTGTCGTTTTATTGCTTCAAGTCTATTTTTGTCTATATATTTGTTATTTATTATTGCTCTTCTTTGGTCAGCTATACGTTGTTCACTTAGGTGAGACAGCTCCGGTACAGCATTTATAAAAGCTTCATGTAGTGCTTTGCGATAAGCCGTTCTATTTGTGTCAAGTTGTGTAATTCGGTAGTATAGTCGCATTATGGTTTCGTTTTGTTCATTAGTCCATCTCAGTCGAGTTTGTACAGTAGTGCCAAGTTTTTAGTATGATTATTACGATTAAAATGTTGTGTTTCAAAATTATTTAGTTCTTCTCTGACTTCGTTATAAATTTGATCTATTGTGTTTTGTGATAATAATTTATTGCGAATTATAGCTCTTCGTTGATCTCCTACTCGTTGACGGCTAACTTGCATATCAGGAAATTTTTCAGTAAATTTTAAATGTAAAGGTTCTAAATAAGTTTTTGTGTCAGTCTCTAATGCGGTTAGTTGAAGGTAAGTGCGCAGAATAAATGCATTCATTTCAGGTAACCATCGCCTGCGCGTACGAGAAGTGCCCGCGGTGGGTGCAAGTTCAGCGTCTAAGTTGACCTCCTGCACAACACCGTCGAGCGTACTACAAGTGGACAAGGTAGGTGTTTGCCTTGTCATGTATGAGGGGCGAGTAGAAGGTATAGATGAAAACAATGAAATCGCATCCTCGCCCGATGATTCGGCTGTAACCTCCACGTCGTGGGCCCGCCTGTTCAGCCCCCGACGACCGGCTGACGCATTTTGTGTGACAAGGGCCCGCCTGCTCAGCTCCTTGTCACCGGTGTCCCGCGAACTGAGGCACCCAGCACCGGCTCCAGGTGCGCCCCGGCGACCCCCGGGCAGCGACCGTAAATTGTACACTTTGTTAACTTGCTCCATAAGGGTTTTTTGGTCGGAATGATTAGTTTAAAGAGGGTTTCGATCTCAGATGTTATATAGGTTTCAGGAGAAGCCCTTTGAGATGTAAGTCGATTATTATTATTATTATTATCATAAATGAAAAATGAGTATTTATTGTTTTTATTAATGTAAACATCTCATTGGTACGAGACACCGAATGAAATTTTAATGAAGAGCAATCGTTTCCGTCTGCTACACACTGCGAGATACTTGGGGGCCAATTTGTTCATTACTTTTTAATTACCTGGTCACTCGTCGTTTTTGGGGATGCTTTAGTACTTTAATCCATTATTGAATGATGAAAACTTTAACAAAGATTAATACAGACAAAAATTTGTACATTCGTTAATATAATAATCGTGAAAGATTAATTTATCCGTCACGATGAAGATTGGCAATTGTTAGCTCTGAAGGCAAACCTATTAAACATAGTGCTGACCAGTAATGGTAAATCTAAAATAGGAGTAAGGTTATTTAAATGATCATTTATTTCTATTTAAGCTTTTCATTAATGCCAAAATAAATTTCGGATCTTGATTCGTTATTTATAAGTGTTCTTGTTTATAGATTTTAAAACTAACTATTATCGAATTACTGAAACGTTTTCCATTAAAAAACTTGGGTGCGACAATTTTATAGCGACACAAGTGTTAAATTAATATCATCCACGCTTTAGTTATTAAAAAGTAATCTAACATAATGTTATAACGCACGAAATCCTCTCTAATGTATAGTCAAATTGAGTTCGCAAAGTGCATTACCAAAGCTCCTACACATTCATTGCTTTTCGCATGAGAGAAATCAAATCAATCGCTCACTCGGTCTTGGAATTCGGTAGATCTGTAAATATTTCTCCGTATACGCTAAACAGAAAAAGAATTTAATAAAATACCTTTTATCTAGCCTACACATATTTCAGCGAAAGGAAATTCAGTTTATGGAATGAATGATTTGATATTTTTATTTATATACGAGATAAGCATACTTCTGTTATTTGGTACCCTTGCTTTTAACAATGTGTTGTTAGATAGGATGTTTATGTAGCCTCAATAGCTTTAGTTAATATGAAACTTAAATGTAACATAATATTTACAGCAATAACTATATTACATGTAAGCAACGGGAATTTGTAAATCCTTGAAAGTCGATCCGGGATATAAATCAAATTCATAGCTCAATTCAGTCATTGTGTTTGACAGACGGCTTACTCGGAGTCTCACCTGTTATTTCTTATATTCGATCCAAAATGACCCCTATACCAATAGGAGCAAGGACAAAAATGTGAGGTGAGGTAAAAAATTATAACAAAGTTCAGTCGAGTCATTTCCAACCGCGTTCGGGAAATGCGATTGATTTATACTTCTGTATTGATTGCTTCTATTTCTCCTCTAGTTTTTCTAATCTTTTAGAATACATGATAAATTTATGTGATATTACATACATGAGATTTCTAATAGTGAATAATCTTTTATAACGAAAATAAAACGAAGGTAGTTCTAACTTTTAAAGAAACTGGACAAATATCTGTTAATCTAAATTTGTTTGAGACTTTTTGTTAAAATTTTTAATTTTATGGTTCAAATTTATCTTTTGAACAATGAAAACTAAGATCAACGGTAACAGACAGGCCAATACGAATCTAAAGATATCTAGAGAATATACTATCATAATTTTTGGTAGTAAATAATAGAAAGTCTAGAATTATGGTGGAAGTTGATAGAACAAAAGAAATATTAGCATACAAACGTTTTTAGAGCTTATCTATTTAAAACAAAGGGAAGTAAGTTAAGACAACGAGAAGTTTCGCGCAAAACAAGGAAGTGAAACAAGAGTTTGAATTACTGAGCCAAGTTATTGTCGCTGAGGAAACTTAGTGTACGACGGATTTATAACACGAGGCGAAGTTATCCGTATGTAAATTAATAACAAAAAGTATTAATGTATTTATCTATTCATAATTTCTCTTATAATAATCTATTGCAAATATTTGTAACTTTCATATCATCCTGTTTATATCTCGATCCAAAAAATGTGTAACTAAGTATGGTAAATATAAATACATATAATCTAATTAAGTAAAGTATAAAGAGTATATGATGTAACTTAGCTTCATCACAAGACCTAGTACGATTCATCAATGTATATTATTATACAGTCCCGTAGTATCTCTTAAGTTTTTTGTCCTTCAGATGTATAAATAATCAATGCCTTTTGCAAACATTTACTTAAACTAAAATCAACGTTTTATTTAGCTTAAGCGTAACAGTGACTTCAAAAAAAAACTAATAAGTTCATACGTACCTGTACCGTAGCTGACTCGGCGTGAGTAAATTGAATTAGCAAAAGAAAATATCGTGCATTCAAAGGATCCTTTTACTTCGTTACTTATAGGCGAATAAAGTGCGCTCATAGAACGATCTAGATCAAAATTAGACCTTAATTGTAATACGGTAAGGTATATTTTTGTCTGCATTAAAAGCGATGAAAGTAAATAATCACAGAACGTTTGTACGAGTAAAATAAAGCAAGACGCATTGAGTATTAGTGCTTATTAACTATTTCTTTTCTAGTTTCATTGAAATTTACTAGATATACTGAAGGAATTAATTAGAAACGATTACAAATTATTGTGATGCTGGAAAATCGATGTAACTCTCAAGCTCACTTAACACGGGAGTTACTTAACTCGATTTCCGAGCCACGTAAGTAATAGTTTGTATATACTATACGATTTGAAAATATGTTTAGTTAAGTATAACTAGTTACCGTCTTCGGTGATTCTGCCTTTATTAAGTCAGACTGAAAGTGAGTGAGAAAGCTTCATCTTCGTCGGGCTCGTTGTCACTTAACATCACATAATTGTGTTAGCACAGATATTGTATATGACAAAAGATCACAATATGTAGTGTTTCAATAAGAAATTTTGTAGCTTCAGTCAGTGCTTGAAACGCACTTTAGCTGTCGTAAATATAGAAAATGAAAGTAGTTTCTGACCTCGCAAACAAAACCATACTGTCTTTAGACAGAACACCCATTTTCTTTATCACCTGATTGCATGAGCGTAAATGAGACCGGTGCGCTGACTTAAATACTCCGTAACGCTTGTAACTTTTAAACCGGAAGAGCTACATGGATACTCATTTAAGATAAAATAGAGTACAGGATATGGAGATTAGAAATCCGAAATGAAAAGTCTATAGCTCTTCCGGTTAAGGAGATATGAAAGGTTAAAGATAGCACAGTGGAGGGGTGCGAAAGCAAAAAAGAAAAATTTATCAGAGAATCGAACTCATGGCCTTTGTGTCCAAAGCATGAAAATTAAACCCTAGGTAATTCCGACACACTCTAATCTAATATGGCAATAGACACCCGGATAATAAGACGACTCATGCGTCTTCCTGACTAGTTTTTTTACTTTGGGACTCTTGTTCGAGAGTCCAATGTTGTTTCTCTTTATTAACCTTATATATGTTAATGTGAATTTTTCCTTTGGCATTAACTCTTTTATATTACTGTACTATATTAATTCGTAGTGTAACAATAAGTTCAATGAATACAACATAATTTTATTAACTAGAACACAAAATATTAAGTTGCAATTTTCACCTCTCCGGCTAAGTTTGAAAATTTAATATCTCACAGTACGTAAACCTTTCCGTAGGAAGCGCCTCGTTATGTTCGCTTTTAAAGCAACATGTCGCGTGTAATTAGTAAGCGTATAACACACAGATGCATTTAAATATATTTTAGCAAGACTTTCTATTTAAATTATTAACATAAAACATATAAATGTTGATAAATAAACGATCATGTTAGGTCTGCAACTGATTATGACGCTTAGTTTGTATCAAACGGACTTTCGGAGGCTAGTAAGGTTTTTTAAATCCACCTGACTAGCTATTGCCTTTAATGTGAATCTACCGATATATTACTATGTCAGAGTTAGCATAGAAATGCATTGGACCCAAATCAATCTTGATCTCTAACCTCATTGTCATATTGCTAATAGTCATTTGTAGTTTATTATTTTACTAGGCTACGAGAGGAGACGTTCACCGGATGGTAAGTGATACAAATAGTAAATAGTAAAAATGAAACTAAAACTGAAAAATGTAATAGTAATTCAATAAAGAACTAATAGAGAAATTCACAGTATTAAATTATAGAAACAGCATCCGAAAAAAGAGGAAGAGTTATAAACACTTCAGTAATTCACAAACGAGCAATAAACGTCCGGTCAAAACGCATTCGCTGTGGGAATTTTATTCGTAGCAGACGGAAACGGTAACGTCTGCGGTGAAGTATTCAACCAGCTCATCACTGAAGCAGTCAATTAATGAAACCTACCCTGAAAGACACCAATACAGCGTCCATTGATTCGTTTTCTTTTCATTGAAGCAAATAGAAATCTATTGAGTCAAAGGTTACTTCTCAATGCAAGTACTAATACCAAGAATTCTATAATTTTCTGTTTATATAACAAATATATTGTTGACAATTAATATGGTTCAAGTTTTATAGAAGCATTAAGTGAACCTGTACCTGCTTATGCTTACACGGCTTTTAAATGTGGCAACATAGATATAATTCCGATGTACAACTTATAAGTTATGATAAGATATCGTCATTCCGAATTCTTAATACACGACAATTGTTTTTTAGAAATATTTATTTACATCTGTTACAAATAGCCTTAGTTATATCTTTTATTAAAAGTCCAATCAAAAAATATCGGACCGTTTCAGAGATTAATCAGAATCAATAAATACACAGACAGAAAAACAAAAAGCTATGTTCACGTTGTTAAAAACAGACACTAGTGTATTATATATAGATTTTTTTTCCAAACGGCGTAAGAATTGCGAAACTCCGATACAGAAAAAAGGGAACAGCTCTTAACATGCCGCGAAGTAAGCATGTTGTATGGAATTGAATCAGTAAAGCGCTTATCGTGCATTAAAAGAATCCTTTTACTTCCTTTCGCTTGAGGAGAATCAAATTAGGTGTTTCCTGAACGGATGACGCGTTTGCGATCTAATCTAGACCTTCGTAATACAGAGATAAGGCTTTAAATTCATTGCGATAAGTCAAAGAAGGAAAGCAATGAAAGAATATCTATGAAGTAAGTAAGCTGTTATATCAGTTCGGCAAACAGCTATTTGTCGAACATTTGATAACTTGAAGATAATAAGCTTTAACTTATTTTTTTTTTGCTATTTTCCGCTTTTCAATAATCGTTATATTCAACATAACATTATTTTTGTATTCGCGGAAAGTTTGTTTTTTTATTAATAGCAAACAAAATATTATAAGAGACTAGTTTATTTTGCAACTACTTTCTCTAAGTATTTTTTTTTATATATCGCATTGACGTTATTAATTACTTTAAACTTTGATTTTAATCAACCCTAGATAAGTTTTATAACATGGAAACGTTTTATTGATTACACTTAAGATAAATTAAAATATATTATATCAAAAAATAGAAAAAAGTCTAAACATTATCATGATCATTTTAGCAGTATGTTCTGTAAATGGGAAGGACATAGGAAATTAACGTGGTGACAAACTAGTATCCCATAAATAAGAAACGAAGAAAATAGGACATTAGAAAATTAGAAAGTATAAAGAAGAAACTGTAATCGAAAGTAAAGACAAACGTGATATTATTGAATAAGTAAGCGCTTATCGTGCATTAAAAGAATCCTTTTACTTCCTTTCGCTTGAGGAGAATCAAATTAGGTGTTTCCTGAACGGATGACGCGTTTGCGATCGAATCCAGACCTTCGAAGTACAGAGATAAGGCTGTAAATTCATTGCGATAAGTCAAAGGAGGAAAGCAATGAAAGAATATCTATGAAGTAAGTAAGCTGTTATATCTGTTCGGCAAACAGCTATTTGTCGAACATTTGATAACTTGAAGATAATCAAATTAGGTGTTTCCTGAACGGATGACGCGTTTGCGATCGAATCCAGACCTTCGAAGTACAGAGATAAGGCTGTAAATTCATTGCGATAAGTCAAAGGAGGAAAGCAATGAAAGAATATCTATGAAGTAAGTAAGCTGTTATATCTGTTCGGCAAACAGCTATTTGTCGAACATTTGATAACTTGAAGATAATCAAATTAGGTGTTTCCTGAACGGATGACGCGTTTGCGATCGAATCCAGACCTTCGTAATACAGAGATAAGGCTTTAAATTCATTGCGATAAGTCAAAGGAGGAAAGCAATGAAAGAATATCTATGAAGTAAGTAAGCTGTTATATCAGTTCGGCAAACAGCTATTTGTCGAACATTTGATAACTTGAAGATAATAAGCTTTAACTTATTTTCTTTGCTATTTTCCGCTTTCCAATAATCGTTATATTCAACATAACATTATTTTTGTATTCGCGGAAAGTTTGTTTTTTTTATTATTAGCAAACAAAATGTTATAAGAGACTAAATTATTTTGCTATTACTTTCTCTAAGTATTTTTTTTAAATATATCGCATTGACGTAATTAATTATCCCTAGATAAGATTTATAACATGGAAACCTTTTCAGATTACACTTAAGATAAATTAAAAAAATATATATGTATCCGGAAGTGCTTTACGGAAGAGGGAAACTTAAATGCAGAGGAGTTGGGAGGTGTTTCGGAAACAATTTTATGAGACTACAAATAGGGGATTTGCATCCGAATTGGGAATATAATCCGGTACAGCCTCGCTATAGACTCTGAGTTTTATGGAGGTTCTGTTCAATAATACAGTACTAAGTAGATTGGGAGAAACTCTCAGTACAACGTCTTTATAAAAATACGAGATATTTTAAAGTTAGATGAAAGTTTTTAACAAAGACTCTCTTGATAACCTCAACAGTAGTTTTAATAAATTATTGTAAACCAGTTTACAGGTTATAGCAAGCTTAGGAGATTCAAAAAACTCTACCACCGAACAACTCCATAATATTTAGTACTAAAATAACACCAGAGAATTCTGTATTGTAAGACTCAGGGACTATAGCATTGAGGTAGTTAAATAAAGAAGTAACAAAGCGATGATCACGAGGGTAACTATCACACTAATTACCGTCGTTTTATGCACCAAGCTAAAAGTCCTGTTGATTAAAAAAATACTTACCAGCACGACTCCCACATTGTCCGGAACAGATACCAATGTTTTAATTTAAAACGTCATTCAAAAAAGAATTCAATTATTGCCGAAATGTCAGAGTCACAACGCGGCGTGCAATTACTCGCGGTTTTTCGTCAATCCGCCGTCCGCTTCGAAATCGTGTTTCGATGTTAATTTTTTTTAAAAGTCGTCAGTCGACTTTTATAAGCAATCTCTCCTTCGGAAACTAACTATATTATATCAAAAAATAGAAAAAAGTCTAAGTATCATCATGATAATTTTAGCAGTATGTTCTGTAAATGGGAAGGACATAGGAAATTAACGTGGTGACAAACTAGTATCCCATAAATAAGAAACGAAGAAAATAAGACATTAGAAAATTAGAATGTATAAAGAAGAAACTGTAATCGAAAGTAAAGACAAACGTGATATTAACGAATAAGTAACGTTAAAATTAAGTAGAAATAAGAAAAATTGTAAATTGGATATGCAAATGTATATAGAGTAAGAGAAAAATTGTAAAGCGAACAAAAGAAACTGTGTCAAACTCATTGAGTGCGATGCTAGAAGGAAATGGAATGATAAATAATTAAAGAGTGATTGACGAAGGAACGAGAAAGCGAGAACTAGAACGGAAGAGAGAAATAGGATGAAAGATTGTCTGAAAATAGAATTAAGAAAAGAATGTAAAACAAATCCTTGGTCCAAATACAACAACGGGGAACGAGAATAATAATAAGAAACGTAGAAGATATAAATTGGCGATGAAATCATGAAACAATAGAACTGGTTAGAAACCGAAGCTGATTCGCAAGAAATAGAGAAGATTGGACTAATTTTGAGAAGGCTTTTACAATTTCGGCCACAATAAACAATCACACTGAAGTAATGTTAAGTAATAGAACAATAATTGGATACTGGGAAGAATGCAACCCTTTACCAGAACTTATTTCCATTATAGTCATCCTTTCAGTATGCCAGAAGTAATTTTTATGTTTTCTTTATGGTATTCATATTCAGGTTAATTTTTTTGCCTACAACGGGAAGGAAGTCCTCAAATAAAATTATAATTTCTTCGTTGTTTATTGGGTTTAATAATAATAAATAAACTTCTTTATTTAGGTATAAACCTATTTAAGTGCATTAAAGAAAAAAATGATAGTATTTGTATGTGTTAGTTGACACTATTTATTTTTGTAATAAGTTATTTCATTGTGTTCTCGCCGTTAATACGTTCAATGGTTAAATTTTTTAATCACTCATTTCTATACTTGTTGTACAGCGTGTTTTACTTATAACCACTTTCTTTTTTCTGATATGGTCTAGGTATCTATTAAATGTGGATACTTTTTTAAGTTTCTTATCATACGTTTTTCGTAATAAAGTATTATTTGGTAAGCTCATTTGTAAATTAAACTGCGAACGCGAGCTGACGGAAACGTTTAAGTGCAGGCGGATACCAACAGGAGCACTAATTACAGGCAACATCTTGGGCTGAAAGCGAATTTAACCAGCGGTCGCTGATTCCGAATAATTTACGAGTGGGGGGTAGATATTAAATCCTTAACGCTGCTGTAAGGGGAACGAAATTACATTTCGGAGAGAGAAGTTTATTTTAGGTGTTCTATAACAATGTAGTGCTGATCAGAGTTAACACTGCATCAAGTCACCGGAAGACATAAACAAGCAAAACTTGTAGTTTGTCTTAATGAATTACTGGTGATAAAGTGTCCAACATAATTATTCTCCCATCGTCGAGTCGATCATCATCATCATTTTCTATATTTTTAAAAAAGTAATGTCATTATTTGACTGTTTCTCTCAGCTATAAAGTTTGAGGACAATGTCATATTTATGTATCTTAACAAAACATTGCTTAGACGTATACAGTTATTCCCCGCCAAGTGACGTTCCGCTAAGCGAACGATGATATGATTTAAACTTAAATAATATTAGACGACAATTATAATTAGAGGATAAGAGCCGTGTTAGCCTAGTGGTTTGAACGCCGGCCTTCCTCCGAAGGTACGTGGTTCGTATCCAGCATACACCAATGAATTTTTCAATTTATGTGCAGTTAGTATAACACCAACTAATATCACATGCTTTGATGGTGAAGAAAAACATCGTGAGGAAACCTACATATCTATGTCAAGACCTAGTGCTTGGACTAGTATGTGATATGGATAAGGCAAATGGTAAACCTCTTCATTATGACTGCCAAGAAAGTCGTCGTGTTTCATTACACATGATGACCATGACCCTCAGTCATGAGGAAATACTACTCAGAAGATGAATAATTGGAGGAGGATATGAATAATAAATAATTGATTGATAACTCCGCTAATGGGTTTCAGGGCCTTACAAGGAAGTACATCAAAGTCCAACTGTGAATTGAAGGTCACATCTCTACTCTTCACATGTCAGTTTCCTCACTATGTTTTCCTTCGCCGGTGATGAGAATGATATTGACAATTACGTTATATGCTTATAAATTATCATCAGATTACACTCTATGAAAACTACCTTTAAATAATGACGTAACTGTCATTTTATTCATATATAAAGCGAACAAAATCAGTTGAAGCTATTCGAAATTTATTAATAACGGAAGAAACATGAGGAACTTACTTGTGCTGGTGCTGGTGGCGGTTGTCGCGGTCTGTGTGACCGGACAAGGAATACCTTTGGGTAAGAATAGAATTTATCACCGATTTTCAGTTGTTAAAAATTTCGAATTCATATATTTAATACAGAATGATGATGTCTTTAACCTTCTCCTTATAATTTCTCTTTTAGATTAAAAAGACATTGCTTTTTATATGTTTATCTATGATAATAAACTTTGCTATTTTCTGCGATATCTTTGCCATTAATATTGTATATTACATTTCTATTCGAGACTAGGATTCTCAGCTCCGCAGACAATTGCATCTTGTACCAATAAATATTATAGTAAAGTTCACTGAGTGTTCTCCTTAATGCAGACATAACCGCGAAAGTAATCCATGATCAAAAACCATTTGGTCCTTTCCAATTTTCTTAAAGGAAACAGATTATAAAAGATGTGGATATGCATTATTTGATGATAATAGAATATTTGTTATAAATCGATATTAAGAATATTGGGATTCTTGGGCCACCTTAGCTTCAGTCATTGATTATAATCATTATGTTTTGATTCTTTTATAAGAAATTCTATAGCAGGACTATTGAATTATATAATTATTAAAAAAGATAAGTGAATAATTTAACCTATTGATAATTTTCCCAGCGAACTGCCCGCCTGGTGAGCATTCGGTGCTTTACTGTCCGAGGGTGGAGGAGAAGTCCTGCGATCACCCAACCACTGAGAAGGAATTTAGCTACGGAGCCTGCGACATACCCGACTGCTTCTGCGACACGCCGACGGTCCGAGATACGAAGACAAAGAAATGCGTCAAACTATCAGAATGTTCGCCGTGAAATAACAACACAACATTCTCACTGTTGTATTCACTATCGAAGAAACCTGTAGTCTGCAACTAATTCAAAATTCTATAATTATGAATTTATGTAAAATTAAATAAATAAATACTAGATAAGTGTAGTTTTTTCATAACTTTTTCCTAGACTATTATCACTAAGTTGAGATTTTTATCTACAATAAGCTAACACTTACCTCAATTCCACATGAGTGTTAAGTGATAAAGACGCTGTGGATGGTGAAGCTTGTTCATATAGTCCAACCAGTAGATCCTTTTCAGTCAGCTTTCACTCCAGGCAGGGTTCTAATCCTATACTCTTCTTTCTATTCTAAAAGTGAATAATAAAGCACTTATCTAGAATAATTTCATACGTCTATCTTCTTTCTGCACATAATTGTTTACATGAATAATTGCTGCGCACTTCAAAGTTCACCGCAATTTCTGCACCCGTAGAGTACTAAACTTTCACAACTTCTCATTTCTCAGAATAGTCAGGTGCTGGTACTACGTAGACAACGGCACCGCTGAAACTTCCGTCGAAACAAACGGGTTCAGACTTTGTTACGTTGAACTAATTTTTAAGCGGGACTAATTTTAAAGTTTGAACTTTTAATTTTTTAGGAAATTCTATGAGGAGTTACTCTTCTTCACTTATTCTACGAGACGACGATAATAGTAAGACGTTCAGCTGATGTTAAGTGATACGCTTGCCCATAACAACGTGGTGCGAGGTAAGATGGTATATACTGTACCACATTGCGCACGATGCCTTACGACATAAGGTGTTGAATCTCCTACTCCCAGTGTATACCACCAAGTAGCATAAAACACCAAATAATATCACGTGCTTTGACGGTGAAGGAAAACATCGTGAGGAAACCTGCATATCTATGTCATGACCATCAGTGCTCGGACTAGTATGTGAAATGGAGAAGGCAATGGCAACACCACTCCATTATGACTCCCAAGAGAGTCGTCGTGTGTTTCACTAAAAACATGATGACCACGACCCCCAGTCATGAGGAATACTTACCATCAGGAAGAAGAACACTTACCATCAGGTGAACTTCCCGCTTGTCTCGTCGCCTCGTATTAATAAAAAAAATCTAAGGATTTGTAAAGATTTTTTTATCAAGTAAAAATATCTTAACCCTTTACAATCTATGTAAATGACTTTCCGTGTAACTTAGAGAGCCCTGGTTTTATGCAGGAGTCACAAGATATGGAGCTTGGTTGTCGAGACAAATAAAAAAAAAAGCCAACCATCATCTTCATAACTTCCAGCTGTCAACATATGAAAGCCAGTGTATTATGGACGAGCACGCTTCGCCATTTACGGTCTTATTGTCACTTAGTTCATCTGGAGTGATAGCTTAGATTGTAGATAAGAAAGCAATAAAAAAACAACGGAGTGAATTACTGAGAACCTGAGTAAATTACTGAGAAGTAGAGGTTAGATGAGGAAAAATAGCAATTTGAATATTTATTGGCTTTGTGTATAATGTTTATCCCCGGTGAGTTGAGTTTCTTGATAGACGGAACGGAGTCGATGAGAACATTCGTTCGCTTTGACGAACGAATCCAATTTTGAATACTTTTATAGTAACTGTATATGCGCACATTGTTTAATAAACACTCACACACAATACACACACATTCACTACCATTGATTTATTACCTTATTTAAGTTATCTATTGCTGTTATTTGCACGAGATTAGGAGACCTGGTGACCTGTAACACGGGTTTATTACCTATCACAGGCACCAGCGATCCACAACCATATGTCTTAATATATGCATAGCTTAAGATTTTTACCTATTTTTTTGTAATGGTTTGTAGTGACAAATAAAAACCTATTTTATTTTTTTTTATATGTCATTTTTCAAAACAGCCTTGAGAAGTGACGATTTCAAAACGGATCTTTTCTTTGATTGTATTCAAAGTGATACATAAATAGTAATAAAAGCAAAACGATCTATAGATCTATATAACAAATTTTTTACAAACGTACGTTTGTGTAATCGTCCTATGTATTCTAATATATACTTGTTGTCTTTTACAAAATATTCGTATTAATATTTATGTATAGAAGAGAACAGTAACCATGAGTAGTATATAATTTGTGATGAAACAAGTTTCGAGTGGAGTTCGTTCTTTTGACGTCAATTCAAGAAAATATTGCGCATTCGCCCGCCATCGGAACTACACCACATGTGGCCTTGGAATTGAAAGACAAAGCAAGCGCTTAACTATTACACCACGGAGGCCTTTAAAGGTTTGTAGGATTGGTATTGATAATAATGTTCAATGCAGGGTCCATCACTACCGGGTCCTGGCCAAAAAGATTATGCTTCATCTAGCTACCATCATATTATTATTGGTCGTAGGTCTCTGTTGCCGGAGACCGTCTAGGTACCACCGTAGCTTCCATTTCAGCCGATAAACAGTATGCAAACATTACTGTGTTCCAGTTTAAAAGTAAAATTACTGGGGTAACGAGACTTAACAACTTATGTCCCAACGCGTCGAGCGCAATGTGGTGCAGTGTATACCATCCTAACTAGCTCCACGTTATCCTCCAGCTAAACGTCTCGCTCGTCTCGTACAATAAAAAAAATCACCTTTGTGTTTGTAAAAAATAACATAAAACATAAATCGCCGTAGTGGAAGTCAGGCTTAATTATGACGTCAGTTCGTTCACGCATGTATATATAACACGTTTTGTTGTATATCAATAACATTCACAGATTATATCTAACGAGAGCAAGATGAAGTGTTTGTTTGTGTTGTTTGTGATGGCGGTCGCAGCTTCCTGTGCGCTGGGTCAAGGCATACCCATTGGTGAGGACCACAAATATAATACTGACCTTTGCTTGTTTAAATCGTGAAACGATCTATAGATCACTCGGTTTTGATTTTTGTGTTAGTTTATATACAAATTCTCATCTGTATTTGTATGTATTAGTTAAATTTATTGCATCGTGTAAGTTTACAGAAAATACATATTTAAAATGGAACCGAATCGTGAAACACCATCCGAAATTTACGCTCATTATTATATTCTTATTTTTAATTTTTTTTTGATATCATTAGAAAAGTTTTGCAACCACCATATATTAGAAAGAGTTTTGAGATTATATTTTTGAAGACACAATCCCTTTGCCGGTAAATCCCTGTAATATCATAAACTTACAACAGTACCTTTTATAATCTAGAACGATTAACTTAAGTAAAAGTTGAAAAATTAGTTTCCACAGAATATTTTTTTTTTAACAATAAATCTTTAGTAAACTGTGATAAAATTCTCATTATAAAACACGTTAAAAAAAAGAGTGCGTTTAAATTTATTTTACGATGTTCCTCATCGATGTGTAGTGATACGGACGTGAAGCTACATGTTTGTTTTACAGCGAAATGTCCCCCTGGAGAGCATTCAGTGCTGTACTGTCCTCAGAGGGCGGAGCCCTCTTGTGACAACCCGACAGTGCACGACCTGCCCCCAGGGTCGGCTGCAGCCTGCGGTATACCCGACTGCTTCTGCAACACGCCCACAGTCCGGGACCCGATCACCAACAAATGTGTCAACCTGTCTGACTGCTAGTAAACTGTTCTTTACATTATACTGTTAATAAGTCTGAATTTATATATAAATAAATTCATACGAATACTTACATAAATATATATTAGGGTTTTTAAAAAAAAAGTGAACAGGCTTCTTCTAGACTAGTAAGCTTTACCACCTAGATAACATCGCCGCTTACCATCAGGTGGGATCGTAGTCAAGTACTAGTCTATCCAAAATATAAAAAAAATATACATTTATGTATATATTCAGTGTGTTTGTAACTTAATTTTAAAGTTTACTGTATAATAAACGTCTAAATATTTTGTATAACATATTTTTTTTACTTATTTACCGATCTTTTAAATTCTTACTCAACATTCCTTATTCCTTACAATATAAAGCCTTTATTTCCGTGGATGAGGTAAAAGACTATGTTTTTAATTAGTGCCGATAGCTAGAGCTGAACAGAACTTTAAAATTGCTTGCAAATTTCTCGATAATAACTTAGCGGAAGTGCGGTAGTTTTAAGTTAACGCAAGTTTTCGCTCTTCAAAAGGTTTGTTACAGATTAACATGAAAGTTAAAATCAATATTATGCAGGATGGGGATAGCGGGGCGTTCTAACTGTACAAGTAGGCAAAGTTTAAGTTGTCGTCGTTAATAACATGCTGTTTATTTAATTCATACGAATTATCATGGTACTGATACAAAAACTATTCTTAAACCTTTGTCTTTAATTCATTCTATAGAACATGGTTTAAACAAATGTCCGAACAAACCATCGTTTTTAAATTTTAAATCAGGAAGTTAGTACTTTTAAAACTAAATAGCAATACATTTTTATTACAAAATATTGCTATTTATTTCATCCAGCGCTGCAATTTTTGAAATAGTTATCTCGGTGATATGTTACAGGCTCTATATAATGTTACCATTCTCGAAATTTTATAAATTATCTTACAGAGAGAAAAGTCCATTTTCTGACGTCCTCCGAACGGTTTGTTTCCTCACAACGATTTCCTTCCCTGTTGTTTATTTTATAACCGTAAATTACAAGTTCGCAGAATGACTAAAACCTTTTTAGTTTTTAGTGCAAGTACTGTGTACTAAAATTAAAAACAGTTAAATTAAAAATTGTTGAGTTTTGTTACTGTTTAAAGAAAATCTTTATGTTCATACCACTTATAATGTTACACCGCTGTTTTATTTCTATACCAACTGTTTTTAACATATTGTTACTGAAAAGTGACTGAAATATGTTCCCTTCAACATAAAAAAATAAGAAAACAACTAACTTGTCAGTCAATTTATTCTATTGTGGAGTATTTTGTATTTCGAGAGAGAGAGCAACAAGAAACACAGTATGTTACGGAAAACGTATGAAAGAGTGAATTGTCTTCGACAGCACAAAGTGCGCCGGAGGAGATTTGAATTTACAATTGTAACAATTGTATATTGCAGCTTTTTGTTTTAAATCTTTGTGAAAAAGTCAGCAATAAATAACAAAGTATACGATAACATAAACTGAGAGAGAAAAAGTTTCCCACAATTAATATAACGTACATATCATTTATGGCTTTCCATGGAAGTTATGAAACTTTTTTACAATCTACTTATGTCATAAAGTAAACAACATCATCGGCAACGTAATCTAAAGTTTGATTTTTACAGTTGTCGTATTATAAAATATCATGTAAACGCTTATTTCTTCTCGCTTCAGCCAAAACATCCTCCGGGAAATTACAGTTCCAACGAATTAGAAGCGTCTCGAATAAATTTCGACAAAACAGTCGGGGATATTTTTTAATTATGTACCGTAAATGCGAGCGAAACTCGAAAATGTACGATGAAAATTTTTCATAAAATATCCCATCCGGTTTGTTTTCTGATAATTTATTACGATGTGCTGCTATTTAAATAATTTAGTGTCGGAATTGTTTACGCTTTTTTGCCCAATCGGCTGCATGTATTATAATAATGAATTTCTTCGTAATGTAGGTTGAATGAGCCGAGCCGTCTTATCAGAAAATGATGACTTCAATATTTCTCCATTAAAATTCCAAATGTCTTATTATAAAGAAGTATCAAGTTCTTAACTTTGCGTAGTATGTCTGAAATTTTTATCTTTCATTTCTTTTTATTTTCTATTTTCTTTCTGTATAAAGAATGTTATGTAATTTTATTTATCATTGATTTACAGTATACTGTTTAATGATTAAGAGTTTAGGATAAATTTTCGTTTCACTTAATTTTTTTTGTTATTTACATGTACCTACCTATATATAAGTAATGCATGCTCCTTAGACTTAAGATGTATAATGTTTTATTTAATGATGAATAGTATTTAGATATTGTATTTAGACCCTCGGGCAGACCCAAGACAAGGTGGAAAAATGTAGTGTCCAGAGACATGCGAGAGTGCCAAGTGAGTGACGACGAAGTGGAGAAGAAAAGTAAAGAAAGCTGACCCCACCACCATATGGGGATAATAGCTAGGAAGAGAGAGAGAGAAAGAGAGAGAGTATTTAGGTATTGTGTTATAGTTTTTGGAAAACATCCGAATAAATAAATAAGTGAGGGGTCAGTTGTAGTCTCAGCGTAATAAGAGTACGACAAAGATAGACAGGAAATCTAATATTACCAGGTATATCTATGAAAATTTACTCCAGAAAAGGTTGGTAGATAGATAATTATGTTACTTTAATACGTGAAGACTGCTTTTAAACAATAATTATACTAATCAAAGATAATTACAAGTAACACGTGTTATAACCGAATTTGTGCTAACAAAAATTTCATTGATAAGATACTAAGTATAAAATATCAAATCGGTTATCGAAGATATAGTAATTACATAGCTGACACAGATTTGTGTTCGTAGACATGCGGCGTGCGGTTGTGCTGTTTGTATCTTTTCTGAGTGTTGTGGCAGATGATTTTAAAACGGTGATATTGAATGACGGAGGCGTGAAGGGTGAGAAATATTGGAATGGCGATTTCTATGAATTTTACAGCGTGCCATATGCGAGAGTACCAACAGGACGAGACCGTTTTCAGGTTTGTTTATAGCTAACTCATTCTAATCAAGACAAAGATAAGTAAAGTATATTATAGTTCAAATTCACCTGTTGTAACTTGTAGAAATCGTTAAAAAAGGTAGCCTTCAGTAACATAGGAATATCATAACAAATTTTAGATTTATCATGCTTTTACACCATAAGTAGTATCATTTCTAATATTTCAACAGGTTTATAAAGTTATTATTACTAATGTTGTACGACATTGGTAATGATTAATATTATCAATACGGACTTTATATCGTTTTAATCTACTTTAATCTATTACTTAAATTTATATCAAAAGCAATCTTTCTTCTTACATAAATCCATTCACCGTAAAATTTAAGTTCTGTATAAAATAATTAATATTTAATTAACTTGAGGCTTACCTACAATTTTGCTTTCAAATATGGATGTTCATTAAAACAAAGTACTTTGTCGGTTATAAGAAAATCTAATAATGAAATGTTTATAAAAATTTTAAATTTAAAGGGTCCACTTCCAGTTGAACCTTGGGAAGGAATCAGAGACGCAAAGGCTGTTAATGTATTCTGTCATCAAACATATTATACAGGAGATGAAGACGATGAAGTAGTCCTGTCAGGAGAAGACGAATGTCTTGTTATGAATCTTTTGGTGCCTAAAATTGCAACTGAAGAAAATCTCGTACCCGTAGTAGTATACGTTCATAGTGGAGCCTTTTCTGGTGGCAATGGGAACATGGCTAAATTTCATTACCTAGCTAGACACGACGTTTTAGTCGTTAGTTTTAATTATAGATTAGGTGCATTTGGATTTGCATGTCTCGGTAATAAAGAAATACCCGGAAACGCTGGAATGAAAGATCAAGTGGCTGCATTAAAATGGATTAGGACAAACATTAAAAAGTTTGGCGGAGATCCTAATAAAATAACAGTAGCAGGTTTCAGTGTCGGAGCAGCGATGGCTGAATTATTAACAATGTCAAAATCAACTGAAGGTATGATACAAAAACTAATTTTAGAAAGCGGTTCAGCTTTATCTCCATTTACTATAGATAGAGATCCAATAAGTACAGCAAGGAATATTGCGATATCTGTCGGATACAACGATACAGGAAAACTTGAAGATTTGACAGAATTTTACTTAAATGCAAGTGTAGAAGCACTAGTTTCAAACAGTATACATTTCTTTTTACCCAACAGCACTTTCGGATTTTCACCTTGTATAGAAAATATCCATGACGGAATAGAGCCTTTCTTAACTGAATCACCTATGGACATTTTAAAAAAGGGTTCAAATCAAAAAGTTTCTGTTTTAACTGGTTTTGCGAATATGGAAGGAATAAGTCGTTTGATAAAATTTGGCACATGGAGAGATGAGATGAATAAAGATTTTTCCGAATTTTTACCGGCCGACTTGAAATTTGCTGACAAAAAACTCAAAATTGATGTCGCTAATAAAATAAAACAGCATTATTTCAAAGACGAAGACGTATCTCTTTCTACTATACAAAAGTATGTAGACTATTTCTCTGATTCAATGTTTAAATATTCGATAATGAAATCGGCCAAATTGCACGCTACGACCGCAAATAGGCCTATGTATTTGTACGAGTTTTCATATATAGGTAACTTAAATATTAAGTATCATTACATGGACCGTATAAAAGGTGCCAGTCACAGAGACCAGACGGCTTACTTGTTAGATTTCGCTGGATGGACGAACAGTTACAGAGATTTGGATACGAGAGATCGAATGACGATGATGTGGACTGATTTTGTTAAATTTGAGTAAGTATTTCTTTATGATATTATACTAATGTTCACATTATTTATACTTATCCTTCGATTTAACAACAGCTTTAGTGTTAGATAATAATAAAAGGGATTAATAATAAAGGGATAATTGGGGATGCCCAAGAGTCTTACTTTTTTAGGATATGTTAGTTAGCAAAGACAGGAACTTTTTATTTTATCTGTTAGTACAATTATGGCTAAAACATTATTAAATGTATTTCTTAAAGAGTAGATGCTTTGAATTATACTAAAGAATTAGCAAATTTTTGAATCTGTGATTTTTTTTAAACAGTACTCAAGACTGTAAAGTGTTTTTAATGGGATATTTGCTAGAATTATATATAGTCTGGGTACGAAGAACAGGTTTCATGGAGTCGAGTGCAGCGCTGTTATGATTTAATGTAAAAATCTTTAATTAACAACATTATTTTGCAGGGACCCGACAGCCTATGAGACTTCACTCATCAACTTCAAATGGCGGCCATTCACAAACGAAAAACCTATTTATTTGGAAATCGACAAGAAGCTTACGTTAAAGAAAGACTTATTTGTGGACGCTTATAACTTCTGGGATGAAATATATGAGAAATACTATTGGAATCCAACGCCGCCGAGGAAATGAGAAAAGCGGGCGTGAATACAAGAAGCAAACTTAGTAGACTTATATTTTTTTTGAAGGCTTACACTATTTTAATTTCCTCTTCAAATCATTCAAAACGTTTGTCAATACATTTAAGAAAAATATAATACTTGTTTTTTAATATTACTACTTTTCCTTTAAGATTTTTAGTTCTTATTAATTAGTTTATGTATCTCTAAATAATAATCATTTACGTTCATCTTACTATTCCCAATAGAAAAATATTCAAGACTATTTAGCCACTAAGCTAGCCAAGTGTAAGTTGGTATATGTTACATATACAATAAAACTGTTATTCTAAGAGTCATGATGTACCAACATTCTTTTATAAATTACGGGTATATAATGATGGTTCTGTTGTCAACGCTTGTACTAGCGTTATAAAAGCAAAGGACGAAAAAAAAGGAGTAGTCGCTTAAATCGCGGCTTATCAAAGGAAAGGGTGAGGGAGTTCCTCAAACAGATGTGTCAAACGCAGTCATTTGTTATACAGAAAGGGGAATATAAATTCAAACAAAGGAATAGAGTCCAATAATGTAACTTACAAACAAGGAAAAATCAGCTGAAAGGGTTTCTTTTACGATTCTACTTTAATGAGCTGCAGACTACTTCACTAAACAAGTTTTCGTTGATCGATAATTAATGATCAGTAGTAGTATTCAGCGTTTATTTTTGTCGCTAAGTATTAGTGTACAAGCTAAGTTAATGCTTAATGGTAAAGGATGCTGTAGACAAAGGAACTATCGTATCTAAACAAAGGTCATAAAGTGATGCTATCAAGATTGCTACAATAATTAAAGATATACTCGCCAAATTTACGGAGAGTGCTTACGCATACAAAACACAACACAGATAGCCCCCTAACGACTTCAAAGAGGGCGTCCAATTTAACACCATAAATAATAACAAGATCCAAGGGGTTGGCGCGACAGGAAATCGAATTGGGAAATACTGCCCCCACTCCAATGGAGTGTACGGAATCAAGACCTGTGCAACATCACATAATTCTTCACGGCGCTGTTTCCCGCTAAGCCCCACTTACAGTGGTTCATAACCACCCACCATTGTAAAGTTTGGACGCATTTTATTCGCGCGCACCGGATGTAATATAAACTCACGGCTACCCTCACCCGAATGCGGTCTTTATCGTATAGCAATATGGTACAAATTTATGATCGTTTCGCTTAAGTGTAACTGTTTTACTTAACGTAACTCACGTGTACAGGTGACACATAGATAAGCAATGTCAATTTGTTAATGTCAAACACAACACAAGGGGGAGGTGAAAAAAGATGACAATTTGCTTTTTTTGGTTTATTTTACAGTGAGCGTTTTATCCTAACTCCTTTCAGGGGATGCTTTGCAAAAGATATGACTTGAAAAACAATGTGTCAATAGGGGCGGTAAGGATAAGCTGTAGCTGTAAAATGTTTTAATACGGAAGAGAATTCATAAATTCATGTTAGTATTTGATAAGGAATACTAATATTTTTTTTTGTATATCTCACGCTTCATCTTCTCAAACAATTTGGACTACTGATTGATTGATGTCTGATTTATTGGTACATTTTTGTGTGGACAAAATCACTTTGGATCGCTGCGCCTGAGGTGTAAGAATATTTTGAATTACAGTGTGAATTGCTGAATGAAATATTATCAGTTAGAAAAATAAACTTTTGTTTTCTGTAAAAGGTTATTAACGCTGACTGTATTTTAAAACTTAATTTTAACATTTAAATATATCTCTTCCAAGCTCTTGACTGAACTTAGGTTTAATACAAAGCATGTAGCTGTTTCATCTCGTTTAGGGTTTAGTATGGTGATCGCTGTGTGCTAGTAATGGTCACAAATTGAGCTGCTGCTCTTCCTTTAAAATCTTCCTTCTTTCAGTTTCCTTTTATAACGTATATATGGTAGAATAATATACAATTATAACCCGTCTCTCACACGAATGAATACTGTGAAAAATACGAATATAAAAATGAGAATTTTCATATGAAAGACATTTCATAATTATTAAGTTATAATGGTTTATTTATCTCGACGATACACTATGGGTTAATACATAATAAGGTTGGAACATAAAAAAATTATGCGAAAGTTTCATTAAACTCACCGCCACTAACTCGCAGCGAGTAAAGTATAAATAAATTACTCCTCACGGAGTCGAGTGCTGTGGTAACTTGAAGCTGTGTTAGCGCAAAAGCTCGCGGTGCAACAAACTGAAAAAATGCCCTTTAACCCTCTTCTCATTAAATCTGTACAGGGTTCACTTTAGCTTAAGTATTAATATGAAAAGCCTGCAGCAGCGAGCGTTTGAAACGCGGCTGGATGACTGTGTATAAGGGACGGGTTTACAGGTTTCTTAAAATGTATTTTTTTTGCCAGTTTGTAACATTATTTTTCAGGATTTACCCTTCGCGTGACATGCGACGTGCATTGGAAATGTTTTATTAAAACATCATACGTTTCGAGGGTGCAACTGCTAATTTGTTTGTATTTGATAGCGGATCAATGAGACAAGTAAAAGGTTCGCATTAAGTGTTATAGTGGATGTTTACACAATTGCACAATATATTCTTTGATTTGAAACCTAAGTTATGTAACATTAGTAATTAAAGAGAACACTGAAGCAGTTTGCACAATACTGCATGATTTGCAAAATATTCTCTGAGGATTCTTCAGTAGCCAAAATTCTTCAATATTTCTAACAATATATTTCCCGCTAGATGTTTATTATCGCAAATACAGCCAGACAGTCACAATTTACTCATTTTAGTTATCGTATTCTATATATACATGAGGGGACGCAACTCAAACACGAAGCGTCCCAGTTTTATTTCCCTAGAGGCATCTATTCGTAAGTCACACCTTTACAAAGGAAACTACGGGGCCAAAAATGACGAATTGTTCAGTTTTCTTCTATCGATGTCGTCGAAAACTTCTGAATAACATATAACTATTAACGTTACATTGTTTCAACAACCAATTTTTTAAAATTATTGTTGCTGATGTGCTATTATTGGTATATCATCATCAGGTGGTAGGTCTCTGTTGCCGGAGACCGTCTGGATGGGTACCACCGCAGCTCTTATTTTAACCGCCAAATAGTAGTGTGCAAACATTACTGTGTTCCGGTTTGAAGGGCGCTGTAGCTAGTGTAATTACTGGGGTAACGAGACTTAACACCTTATGTCTCAAGGCGAGCGCAATGTGGTGCAGTGTGTACCATCTTACCTAGCACCACGTTGTCATGGGCGAGCGTATCACTTACCATCAGGGGAACGTCTTGCTCTTCTCGTCGCATACTAGTATAAAAAAAAAAAAAATATCAGTCTTGACGTTAAGTGACTTATGACTAGGTGACCAGACTTCTGCAGGCGATGGTGACCTTGATATTAAATTAGTAACTTCTTTAAGCCATTGTTTAGCTGATATTTTTAAAAAGATAAGTCTTAGTGCTCAATAGATTGTGGGTAAAATCTACAATTGTCATCGATTTCTACGCTTCTAATTAGAACAAGAGCTAAGCTGTAATGGTTAATGCTCAGTAATGCTATTAAAGGTTAGTAATGTTATAAGTTATCAAATTATTTATATTAAATCGGAAACGTATCAATGAAAATTTTATTGTAAGTATCCTTTAAATGGAATAATGAAAGAAAAGGCAAGAGAAGATAATATAAGTGAAAATGACTATACTAAAGCATGGTTATGATGCTTAGCGAGGTATATTGTATTTTGAAATATATCACAGTTGTATATTAGATAACAGAAATGTAAATTTCGAAGTAATAACATCGTGATAAATCTCAACTTGGGATATTCACGGAAATTGTAAAATTCTTGTGAATTGTGTAGTGAGAAAAGCAGGCCGCATTGTTAGGAGGGACAGACAAAAGGTGCCCTTACTTTTATTGCAACTCATAAACTTGAAGAGGAAAATTTGGGAGATAAGGCACGAAGGTAAGAAAAAAACTTTCCAGTGATAAATACAACTTTTTTTATAAAGAATCCAAACAAACATTCTGATTTTGTACTGATTTGGAGTTCATCAGTTTAAACTCAAAACATCTAGCCTTCTTTATTACCTACTTTTTATTACGGGCTCTGTCTGATTAAGAGTTCCTATAACATTTCCATATTATAGAACAACGAGAGAAAAGAGTTTAAAAATTCGAAACTTTCCCAAAAGATGTACAAGAATTTATTGACAAAGTAACTCCAAGAGCTATCTAGATAAATATTTTTAACTGAACGTTATATACTAATCGTTTCATTGCTTCGTGTAAATGAATGAAATATCAAAACTGAGTCGTTCGTAAGACGTCATGTAATGTTAAACTTTGCTCCCTCGTGTACATGTTGGTGCCGCTGCTCCTCCTAATTTGAAAGACGTCTCCTGTCAAACTTACCCTGACGTTCGGTACGTACAGATTTCGATGGTTAAACATTATGCTGCAAAGTTTTCACGTAACCAATTCATAAGTAGACATCGCAAACTCCAGTAAAATTATATTTCACATAAATAAATTTTTAGTGATCGTCTGTCACTATTAAATGGAATTTCTTAACTCATAGCTTTCAGCGATTTCCTTCGTATTATATTCTTAAATTAAACTATAACAAAATTATAACTTGTCTAAACAATATTGAATGTTGTGTTTACAATTTCAATTCAGCAATTCGAGATACTAATGATTTCTTATATTTCCGCGAATGTTACACATTTATTAAAACTCGATTTTACGGATTTTATCGCGTTTATTATTTGTTTATTTATTCCCGACGTTTATTAATAATTAAAAAGTTGTGGGTACCATGTGATAGCTGGGACATTTGGACGTCTGTCATCTTAGTCCTCCCGTGACCATGACTGCTGCAAAGCGGTCGAAACGTCGGGAATAAATAAACAAATAATAAACGCGATAAAATCCGTAAAATCGAGTTTTAATAAATTCGAGATACTGTAATAAAAAATGTTTGTTTGTTATATGTTAGCATTGATTATAAAATCAGCGTAAAGGGTGCTGAATTTTAAAGGCGCACACAAATGGAATGTCATCACAAAAGGATTTTCAGGCTTTATCATTTCAGCACCATTCATGTTTACTGAATTTCACGTAGACGCAGCGACCCTTTGTTCCCCCTTATCCGGGAAAAATGTGCGTCACAAAAATTCTGTACACCTGAAATGCTCCTGCGGCCATTGTTTTGAGGAACATTTTTAAATTTTGTTATCATCGCGAACTGAAATATCTTTTGAGGAAACTTCATTGTCGGAGTTAAAGTACTATTGTCACGGTTTTAGTTTTATGAAAGCGGAAATTTTTTAAATTAGTATTTTGGTACAAATATTGTATAAAAATTTATATGCATTAAATATAACACTGTTTTTATTATACAACAGTCGGTGGAAAAATTCACAAAACGTTACTCCAAAATTTAATCAGAGACCTTTCACGAACCGAACGTTTTGTCTTCTTGTTCTCTTGTTAAATGTGCTGTTAGTAAATTAATTACAGCTTTAAATTAAATTTCCTTTATAAATATAATATATTTTAATCTTTTAGCGTGTTATAAAACAAGCCGTATGACAAATGCTTTGATGCAATTGTGAAGCGGCGGTCTCTTTATTTTGCCTTTCGCTTTGTTGTCCTTTGTATGTTGTTCATCTAATAGCTACTACCTTCTTTGCTGTTCGTAATGTTCGAAAGGCTTTTGTACCTTCTTTCAATGATTCCGATAAGTAATGTCTCATTGCTTTAAGTTTTCAATGCTTTATTTATAATGCGCCAAACCTTGGACTTTGTAATTTATATATAAGTAACAAATTGAGTTTCTCGCCGATTTTTCGGTGTAAAGATTGATCTTATTATACTTTTAAAAATACTGGTTTAAACTAAAATTATTGGGAAGCCTTGTATGATTTAGATATTAATAAAGATACTTGTCCTTTTAGTGAACTTGTTTCCTTATACTCGCCTTTTACGATACGCTGATGACGGAGGAAGGAAACTTTAACAATATCATAATAATATACACCGATGTGAAATGTATTTAGTAAAGACATGTCGTTTTAAACGCACGACCCGAAATTTTCACTTACGCAAAGTTTAAGCGGCGAAGTTCAAATACAAAATGCCAAGTTTGCGAGGAAGTTCGGCATCTGATGTCTTGGAAATTAGAAGCCGCAATAATCTATCTACATACGATGTTACCAGAGCATGTTCGCCGTTTGCGTGTTGTTTTAAGTAATTGACAAATGGTTTAAATTAAAAACTTATTTCGCGACTTTAATTAATCTGATTGATTAATTACTTAGTTAAGTTAGTGATATTATGTAGTGTAGTTAAATTACAAGCTACAATATCCTAGATAGTTTCTAGCAACAGAAACTTACTAAACTTTATCTCTATCAAAATATAAAATTTATAAAAACAAGAATTGTTTGTCTCTGTGTTATACTTTTAAGATGGAATAAGCTTAATGTACATTAACTTATCTGGTAAGTTTTGCTTTAAGTTAAAGAGCTACAGTGCTGTAGATATAGCACCCGTAACTTGTAACGCTTGTGTTTGAGTTGTTTATTATTATATTTATTACTGTTCCTTCCATTCCAACAGAGAAGCTAAAACTACGCTATCTTGGAGGAAATTTAAAACCAAATGTGTACATGTGCATGTTAAGTATTAAGCACAACTTTGACAAGGTACCATTAACAATATTGCGCGATCAAACTTGCGCGGCGTCAAACGATAAGTTTCGCGGAAATTCCGCATTTCGAGTTTAAATTCCGACACTTAAACTTGTTGCAAAGTTTGCCCCCGTAATAACGACACGCAAACATGTTTGTTTGTTGGTTAATTTTGTGCCGGAAATAACGTATTCCAGCGAATATTTTGTTATGCATTATCTTAAATATTTAGTTTGGTGCGGCGTCATATTTTACAAATAAGCAGAGCACATAAATAAATACAAATATCACACAGTATTTCAAAGAAGCTTATAAGTGTTTTATAAAAATAACTTACGTTTAATTTCGCAGCTTGTACTTGTATCATCGCAAAAACGAAGGGTATGGAGATGCTTAGGAGGAGCCTAGCTGTAGTCTTCAAGCTGTAACAATGATATGCATTACTTTACTTACATTTTCTTCTTCTTAGTCGTATTTCCTTATAACTGAGGGTCGTGTTAATCATATGTGATGAAACACGCGACGACTTTCTTGGCAGTTATAATGGAGTGGTTTGCCATTGCCTTCTCCTTTTCACATACTAGTGCGAGCAGGGACGGTGATGAGATAGATATGCAGGTTTCCTCACGATGTTTTCCTTCACCATCAAAGCACGCGATATTAGTTGCTGTTATACTAACTGCACATAAATTGAAAAAATCATTGGTGTACGCCGGATTCGAACCCGGTACCTTTGGATTGGAAGGTCGGCGTTCTAGCCACTAAGCTATCACGGCTTAACATGCATTAAATGCGAAATAAAGAAAATTTATCACCAAATGAATTTAATAATGTACGTTATTTGAATTTTATAAAGTGCACAATAAAATTGAAAACCCAAATGACAAATAAACTCGTAACAAAGAGACAGTGCTGCCATATAGCGAAACACCTCATAAACATGTATTAATATTCACCGACTCAACTGTAACCCGAGTTTCAAAATATCCTCTGAAAATTAAATAGCACATGAGCGTGAACGTCAAATGTATGTGAAATTTGAAGGAGTTCTTTGTGAATTATCATTGAAATATAACTTTTAGTAGAAATACAATTCGCAATGACGTAATTAACACAAAAGATTTGATTCAAACAATTTATCTTTAAAGGTAATGTAGTAAAGAAATTATTTATAATGTATTTTTCAATTTTTTTATCTATTTCTTAATTTTCTACAAACCTTATACGCATTTAGCATAACTAAACTTTATATGACGTCTTTTTTTTTGACGAAGCGACGAGACGAGCGAGACGTTCACCTGATGGTAAGTGATACGCTTGCACCACATTGCGCGCGTCGCTTTGTGACATAAGGTATTGTCTGGTTACCCCAGTAATTTCACTAGCTTACAGCGCCCTTTAAACCGGAACACAGTAATGTTCACACACTACTGTCCATCGGTAAAAATAGGAGCTAAACGGTCTCCGGCAACAAAGACCTACTACCAATAATTATTGATTAGAAGATATTTCATATACATTACAACACCAGTTATCTTATTATTCGGCCACCAGCTTCGCAATGCACTCTTCAATAAAACACGAGAAGAATATAAGCGACTAGTTAAGGATTATCCTTGTTAATGAATTATAAGAACTTAATGGACTTTATACGTACTGAGCAGCCGAAGATATTCAAACAGTTTGTGCGTCGTAACAGTTGAAGTAATAAGCAAGTGTCGTTAAACTCGGGGGTTAACGAATCGTGAAAAATATTAAAAGCGCTCTACTGTGTCGTAAACTGGGAGATAATGGGGAGATACAGCATCTGTATTCTGGAGGCCACTCGTAAAACAACACTCAAACACCGCATGCTCCTTCGAAAATTATGTTAAAGTAATAGTGTACTGTGTAAAATGAATTTAAGCAGTTTTATTAAAGAAACAGACAAAGGTGGAAAGTCTGCGTCTTTTAAAAAAAATATGGTTGGTCTCTGTTGTCGGAGATCGTCTAGGTACCACTGTATCTCTTATTGCTACTGCCAAGTAGTACAGACATTACTATGTTCCGGTTTGTAGAGTGTTGTAACCATTGAATTTACTGGGGTAACGAGACTTAACACGTTATGTCTCAAGGTGACGGGCGTTATATGATGCAGTGTATATCATCTAAACTATCGCCACATTAAGACATAAGGTTCCTTAATGTCTATAAAGCCAAAGGATTTTGAAAAAATAGGGGTTGATGCTTTAGTCTGTGAACGATTAGATTAAAAGGATTAGGTGCTCTCAGCAGCGAAGTTCAATTTCATTTTATTGTTATTTGTATACGCGTAAACATAACAGCTATTGTCTCAATTGCATGAAGTTTTTACACAAAGCGGCTGCGGATTGGTTGTTAACCCAGAGGTTAAACATTGTACAAAGAGAAGTTAACACAAATTTTTGACATTGCTTTTTTCTGATTTATGTTAACACTGTTAGTCTTTTTCAAAGCTTTGACAGCTTTATTAGACTCAGAGGTTGCCGATCAAGAAATATAAATTCTAAATTCCTTATATTTTATCTATAATGATCCTACCTCCAATTTCATATAATTTTAAGTGACAATAAGTCTAAAAAACTCGTCTTGAGAGTGTACAAAAGAAATTTATCAATCATTTAAATTACCGCTATAAAAAAAGTCCACAATCCTACGAGGACAGCTGTAGCAGCTATGGTCTTATGACCTTAGAACAGAGGCATACATTTCTGGACATGTGCCTATTATTTGACATTTTGCGTAGCAATATAGATTGTTCCGACCTCTTAGAGAAAATTAGTTTCTGTACTCCATCTCACAGAACACGCCACACTCCTCTGTTCCACACACCGCATCACTCCACCAACTATGCCAACAACTCGGTACTAACACGCATTGTGCGCGATTATAATAATGATTTTAAGCACATCGATCTATTTCACTGCCGGAAAAACAAATTTAGAATAGAGATAATTAAAACACTGGGTAACAAACTGTAGTTATTTTCACAATTATTTTTTATTTTTATTTTTATTTTTTTTTTTATTTTTTTAATATGACCAGCCAACGATTGTTACACCTAAAACAAATTTAAAACATACACATGCAAAATCCAATTGCATAGGCGCAACACTCTCTTACAGGCTAGTTCCACATGCACAACAATAAAAAAAAGAAAGTATAACAAAATGAAAGTTAAAAATAAAAAAAACAAGGAAAAATCAAACTATAAAGCCGGGACGTGCTAAATCCTGAACTTAATTTAATTTTGGAACAAATGTTTCTAAAATTTGTTTACAAAACTTGCCCACACTGTCGAAGTGCAAATCCACCACATCACTACAATTATTTATAATCCTACACATTCTTGGTATTGGTGAATTTGCGCCTAGGACAGTTCTACGGAAAGGAGGACGGAGAGGTGAAATTTTATTTCTAGGGTAGCGAAAGGGAACTGTAAATTTTATTTGGGCCAATAAATTATAAAAATTAATCATCAAAATTCTTCTTAATCAATTTCTGTATCATTTCATGCAACACACTTTGTGAACCTGCTTATATATTTTAAGTTAATTAAGGGAAACCTGTAAGTAGCTACACTATTGTATTTATTTTTCTAGTATAAGATTTCTGTTATCGCTGTTGGTTTTCTGAATAAATAAATAAAAGAAGACAAAGCCCACGTGCCCTGAATTCTCTGCTGCTCAATTTGTAACGGCTGGAACACAGTAATACAGTCATACCGGCAGGTTTACAAAGTGATGGTGGACAAAAAAATTAGTAGCTTTACAACAGAACTAGAAACCTCCGTTTTACAATGCGAGAAGATAACCGCAGCGCCGCGGAGTCAGAGAAAATTGCTTTTTTAATCAAACGTAATCAATATAGCAAAAAGGCTGAGAAAGTTGGCAGAAAGAGACATCGTAATATAAAAACGATTACACGCTGAAATCCACTATTTTCCGACGAATTAAACATGATACGGATAATCTTACCAAACGTTTGATACGGAGAAAAAAAAAATATTACGATCATACTACGGAATTTGCTTTCTAGGCGGAATGATAGTCTACCATCGTCTATTCGCGGATTCAATGATCATTTCTTTCTTCAATCACCTCGACGACCTCGTTCTTGGTTATTAAAAAAACAAAAAAATTAAAAAAGTTTATTCATTTCAAGGCCATACATAGTATACAGTTGCTGGGACATTCTTTTGAGCACACAAAGTGCTTGTGTTAGAATGTCCCGCTCTTCCACCGACATTTGACATCAAAGAAAAAAATCAAAATATGAACAAACAAAAATAATAAAACAATAAAAAATATACATTTTACTTTTCGCATTTGTAAATCCAGCGTGCGCGTATGTATATCTTTGTGTGTGGATGTGTGCCGTTCATGTGTAAATGGTTGATCTAGTCCAGCAAAGCTTCTATGTCATCATAGTTTTTACCCCTCAACCACGTTTTTAATTTTTTCTTGCATAAAATAGTATTTATGGGATATATGTCTACGTGTGCGTTAATTTTGTTGTAGAGGTGAGCTGATCTTGCGGCGAATTGTCTCAATGCAAAAGTACTTTTGAAAAAGGGCACCGGGGCTACTACATCTTTTTTTCTTTTGTAATAGATAGTACTGTCATATTTTAAATTTTTATGTAACTTTAAAACTGCATGCAAAACGTATAATTGTCTAATTGAGAGAACATCGGCCATAGAATATAGTTCTACTGTATGAGATCTGTATGGCATAAAATGCATAACTTTTAGCAACGATCTTTGCGCTCTTTCTAATTCTAAAAATTTTATTTTAGTAGCCCCTCCCCAAATAGGTATACAGTATATTAGAATAGACCGAGCTAACGCAATGTATACATTTTTTAAAATAGCTTTGGTTGCAATGTGCCTTAGTATTTTAAATATCCATATTAGTTTTCTAATTCTGTTCATCACCAGATCTAAATGAGCATGCCAGGTTAAGCGTTGATCTATTATAATACCCAAATACTTAGTATTTGGTACTTTGGCAATGCTGGTACAGAAACACCTCGAGTTGTTTGGAATGTTACAGCTATGGATTTGGATTTTAAAATCATTTTCAGGTTGAGTACAGTTGTAATTAGTGAAGCACATGTAGTTAGTCTTATTGGTGTTCAGAGTCAGAAGTGACGACGTGAAGTCAGAAGTGAGTCAGAAGTGAAGTCAGTTATGAATATTATAATCCATTTTTCTTAATTTCTTTCATCTATTCCGATTTAAGAATTTCTTATAACGATAAGACAACGATGTTCTTAACATGCCACTTTCTAGGTAACATATCCTATTTGATCTAAGAATTTAAGGTAATTAGTTAAAATTGTTGTTTGTAAATGTTCCGCGAATTTCACTAGGTCAGTCGTCGTGCTCTTCTTATTCTGCTCCTCCAGTACAAGGTTTCCACTAAAGTGTTGCCACATCACCCGCCTGATATTTTCGCTATATTTCTCTTTATTGTCATTAAAATTAATTTTGTTGTATAATGGATACTGGGTTGTATGTTTAGTATTATATCTACAGTGGATTAATAGTTGAGCATAATATTACATGATGTGACTTAGACAATGAGACTGAAGATAATAGAGCGTGTTTATCCAGAATAACCCGGCTCTCATAAAGATCTACCTTTTTCTAGACTTTTAAAATAATTTACATTTATAGATTAGCTTTATTGAAACCAATTGCAATTAAAGAGAAATATCATTTTGACTTCATGCCAAATAAAAAAAAAAGTAGTAATCGTATCTACTCTTGGGTGTATACTATTAAAGCGTTGTTAATGCACCTCATCTTAAATTCACTTAAATGCCTCAAATTCCGCTTCCCATGTAACTAGATCAAGCGCAGATGGTACATTATCATAAATCACAACCTCTTTGTTCGGTACCCCGTCCGGAACAGACTCGATAATCGAAGAAATTACGGCAGATTGTACCAGGTTGGTGGAGAGAAACGACGTTTAGGAATGGAAATTACGTTGAAGACTAGACTTCTTAAGGCACCTTAAGGAAAACAGATAATATTCTCAAAATTAACAGAGGAGTTATTATTAAAATTGTAAAAATAGTTTCATTCCAAATTATTAACAGGACAATCATTGATTTGTCACCATTAGGGTTTGGGAATTTGGTTCAGTATGAAACTAATTTCGATCCCTTAAAAAAGTATGCGTATACATGAAGAAGATATACGTTGTATAGTATCGATTTTGGAAGCCTAATTTTATTTGTAGACAGCTTTAAATGAAGATGATGATCGATAGTTTTTCTTTGCGCTCATGAATATAAAGAGCGATACAGTTTTTGGGAAAGCAAACGTAGCAGCGTGCTGATACAAAAGTTAATATTACAGATGCTCCAAATTATTTATTGAATACGAGACTTTTATAAACCGTTTACGGAGCTGTCAAACATGTAGTTTGTCATAACAACAAGCTGAATAGGTAAGAGCTAACTGGTAATTCTTTAGTAGAGATAAATATTGCGAGATATAAAATGTTGATAGTAATTATGATAATTCCGAAATAAAGGATGCTATAAATAGCACAGAAGATGGAACACAAACACACCTTGATCCGAATCAAAGTCATATAAATCTTATCGACTCCGCTCCAGCAACAGCATTGTCAAATCATGCGATTTCATTGACGCTGTTGCAATGAAGCATGTGATTGCATTGCCGCCGACCCTCTCCCCTGGGGAGGATTTCCCTTCGTAACATATCTAAAAACCTCACAAGCCCTTCTGGCGAGAAAAAAACCTTTCATTGAGAAGAGAGGGGTCTCTCTAATTTAATGTAAGAATGATGATGTGCCTATTATGATTGAATGATATCGAATGATGATTGTTTATTAAGGCGCAGCGGCTTAATAATTGTCTAGTAATACGAAGATCTCTGGTTCATTTACCTGGCTACAGAAGTACTGGAGTATTGGAACAGTAAGGTTTTTTGGAACTCGCTCAGCAGCACTAGTGACAAGTCTTTGTTTGAAGATGGTCTATGAAGCACCGCAGCTCCTATTGCTGCCATAAAACATTACTGTGATCAGGTTGGGAGAGCGCTGTAGCTAGTGAAATTTCCGAGGGAAAAACATCTCAAAGCGGCGTACATAATTTAATCTTGATAGAATCATCAGCATATTGACGCCCACTGCTGAAGAAAGGCCTCCCCCAAAGATCTTTTCGCTGTTCGCATCCATTGGATTCCTGCGACCTTCACCAGATCGTCAGTTTACCTTGTGAGTTGATGGTCTTGATATACCATCAGATTCAGAAAAAAGGTAGCTATCGCCGTTAGTATCAATCTGTCGTCATTGTTAGAGAAAGAGAAATTCTAATCATGTGACTATTTGCCATCCAATAGTTTCTGTTATAATTTTATGAAGATAATTTATATACTTCTCTATTATTTTACTTTTTTTACTTTTAACACAGGCTTAACTGAACGAGGCCCGATAATCGACACGAAAATTCATTCACGGCTTAAAACAGTTGATAGTTGTAGAGGAGTTAACTGAAGCGAGAGTTTCAATTTGTATGCAAATGAGCCGTTTCACGTTGCTTCATATTTTTTAAAATTCTTTTCCTATATTTTATGAACTCTTACATCGGTTTTGTACATACATTTTATACAAATGTTTCGCTTAACTATAACAACGTGGCGCTAGTTAGGATGATACACTGCACCACATTATGTTTGAAGAATTAAGATGTTATATCTCGTTACCGCAGTAATTTCGCTAGCTACAATGCTCTTCAAAGCGGAATACAGTAATAATAGTACACTACTGTTTGGCGGCAAAAATAGGTACTAAACGACCTTCGGTCACAGAGAATTACTACTTACCTACCACCAATTAATAATGGTGTGATTCTCAAACAGTGAATGTTGTACTGCCTTTAAAGAACCAATATACTTTATTACTTTTAATCTACTTTATTACTCTTGACGTTCTGTAAATATTCTCTCCACACTGAAGCTTAGTAAAGTTTCAATATGGGCACTTGATCGCAGGACATGATATTAAAACCAGGAAAGGAAAAGTACAAGTAATTTAAATTGTTAACTTTGGAATGACGTTGTGGAATGAAAACTCTATATGGTCAAGTAATGTAAGCTCCTGAAAAGTTATCTACAAAACACGGTCTCGGTCTTCAGTCTTCATTATACGCACTTATTTACAGAGACTTTAAAAACATTCCTTACATAGCGCCAGGTCAAAAAATTGCTGAAGCAATATCAAATGTAATTTATTGAATATCAAAAAATATAAACACGCGAAACATGCTGATGGTGTTTCGCTAAGTTTAGTTAAGTTAAAAACTTACTTCGGCGTGATTAATGGTCTCAGCGAGTTCAAGTGGTCGTTAATGCGATTTTTGAAAAGGAAACTTTTTAAGCAACTTAAACAAAATCTCTTTTAAGTAAATAGGTGTTAGAGAGATACTTTCAACAGCTCTCCAGTCTGAAGTATTTTTTTTTCAGTCTTCTGATTTATTGCTTATGAATATTTAAATAAAATAGATTCGATTTCCATTCACGTTTACTTTATAAAAGTTTAAAATAGGTTAAAATTTCATTTAACTTATGATGGTTTTTCGAATTTCTTTAAGTCGGTAAATTGTTTAACTACCTACGGTTAATATTAAAAAAAACATTTAATAACTGGCAGAAACTTAGTAAAAAGCATTGCTGTTTACAGCTTAATGTAATGTGACTGATAGACGGTAACCACTTAACGTACGAAGATATTCTTGTGATAATAAATCATTTATATGGAAAACCCGATGCATTATTAAACTTACATAAATGTTGTTAAGTAGCTCCAAGGTTCAACCTACACTTGAGTTGTCTTTAAGTACTGTGGGAGTTTCTTTAATCCTCTCACCTGCTCTACTCTCCTCATAAACGTACTGCTTAAGCTGAAGCATAGAGTTTAATTTAAGTGAAGGAACTTGCACTTTAAATGTAACCTTGTTTTAAATGTAAACGAACTTTATATATGGTTATAAAGCAAAGTGAAATTTTGTAATAAAATATGATGGAATTGGTTTTATGTAGCATTAATGATATTGTTGTCAACGACTAAGAAACAGAAAGAGAGTGTAAGGACTCAGCTATATTTATAAACAATAGGTTAAATACTATAAAGCCTTAGATCAATTTGTTAAAATCAAAAATTTAATAGATATACTACGAAATAACTTATTTAAGTGTCTATCACCTGAAAGCAGCTGCGTAAAAAATACTGATGCGCTGGCTTAAAAACTCCGTAACGCTTGTAACTTTTAAACCGGAACAGCTACATGAATACTCTTGCAGGATAAAATGAAATACAGGATAAGGAGACGAGAAATCAGAAATAAAGAATCTATAGCTCTTCCGGTTAAGGAGATGTGAAAGGTCAAAGGTAGTACTGTGGAAATAGGGGCAAAAGCAAAAAATACAAAATTTCACTGAGAATCGAACTCATTCCCTTTTGTGTCCTAAGCTTGAAATTTAGCCCGTAGACCATTCCGGCACATTCTAATATTATAAGGTAATATAGACCCGGATAATAAGACGACGCATGCGTAGTCTTTCGTACTTCTTTTGAACGAAAGAACATTAAACTGATAGTAAGAGAATGCCCATAGAAATATGGCGCTAAGTATCATCATATACACTGGACCATATTGAGCTCATCGCTTTGAGACAAGATGACTCCAAATCAAACTACAGATGGTACCTATACGGTCTTTAGCAAATGGAAATTATGACCCAAGACCATATATATGTAAAGCAATTATAATTGTATAACGTAATGTATTCGTATATAAGTACAAGGTTGTTTCAGATTTCAATTAGGTTATTAAGTTTATGAAGTTCATAGCAAGATTGTTAAGCAAAAAAATATAATTGCTCTTTCTTAAATTTCTTAAGTTAAGTTAAATGTAACTAACGGTTATATTATAATAGTTCGCACAATATAAAACATTTAAAGTTAACAAAATATTAACGTTGCCGTCCTGAAACAATATGGCCGGGGCGGCGCCGTCGGGATTTACATAAGTCGTGCATTTGTATGCCAAATTTAAAACCACCCACCGACCTGCCCATGTCACATTACCGAATCCAATGTGAAATACAACACGGAAACTTTTCAATGGAATATCATACATTTATATAATCATATTACTATAGAATAGAATAAAGAGAAAACGTAAATTTAAATGTGAACAAAATTTACTGGTAATAGATCTCTGTTTACAAAAGATCACTGTGTTCCAGTTTAAAGGGCGATGTAGCTAAATAAATTACTAGAGTAATGTGTATTAATTTCTCATGTTTATAGATAGTTGAAGCACAGTGTATATTATTCTAAATAGCGCTACATTATCACACAGCACTGGTGGTAGGTATCCGTTGCTAGAGACCGTCTAGGTACCACCGCAGCTCCTATTTCCACCACCAAACAGTAGTGTGTAAGTTAGTGAAATTACTGGGGTAACCAGACTTAACACTTTATATCTCAAGACGACGAGCTTTATGTGGTGCAGTGTATCAGGTGAAAGCCTCGCTCTCGTATAATAAAAAATACACCAACAGATGGACATTCTGCTTATCACGTCGCTTGGAGGAATGAAAAATGTCCATGTGTTACTAGTAATTGTAAACATATATATTCTTTTATATTAATGTTAAGATATAATGAGATTTTACATAGTAATTAACATGTAGTATATTGTGATACGAAGTGCTTCACGGCCACGTTCGTAGCATCATATCCATTGCTCATACCATGTTTACTGATGGACAAAGAATCATTCCATAGGAGAATCTGAATCCTTCTGTGATACACCAATTACTCATCATCTTAATGCATCGTAGAAAGCACAGTATCTTTTCTTTTTTCCCTCTAATCCACTAAAAAAGGTTAAGTAATTTATATTGACATTAGACTTCAAGACGACAATTAAAATACCGAAGTTCACATTCTAACCGAAATTCACATCCTAACTTATTTTTTTTTGTATTAATGTAAATCAAATTGGAGCCGTGATAGACTAGTGGTTTGTATGCCGGCCTTACACTGCGAAGGTACCGGGTTGGAATCCGGACAGCACCAATGAATTTTCAAATTTATGTGCAGTTAGTATAACACCAAGTAATATCACACGCTTTGACGGTGAAGGTAGACATCGTGAGGAAACCTGCATATCTATGTCGTGACCATCCGTGCTCGGACTAGTATGTGAAATGGAGAAGGCAATGGCAACACCACTCCATTATAATTGCCAAGATAGTCGTCGTGTTTCATTACACATGATGACCACGACCCTCAGTCATGAGAAAATACGACTTAGAAGAAGAACTTTGTTCTTCGTACAAAATTCCCTTGCGCAGTACTACAGTTGTTTCTTCAAAACACGTAACATATAAACGTAAGTAACAATCGCCTCGGGAAGGGTTCTCTTGTTAACATTTAACACTCGGCGTACGATCTAAGTTTGCCAAGTAATATGTGTCGGAATTAAGTGTAACAGCGCTGTAAACGCTAAGTTTTAGAGGCGACACGATGCCCAAGTTGAAGTTGTTGAATCGACGTAACTTAATAATAAGATAATCAACGGAGTTTTTTATATATAAATATTTCAATACGTTAATTTGAGCTTCACAAAGTATACAAACAAATATTTTTTTATTAATGCATAACATAGCAGTTTCCGTGGTGCAGTAGTTAAATCTCTTGTTTAGTATCATGCGAGTCTTCGGTAACGTATGAATAGCTTAATTGAATGTTGTTTAATAGTCACATGATATAGTTAATTGGAAAATGTTGCTTGTGTATATAGTTTTGAGTTTATCGATATAGGAAGCGCTGTAAATTTCTAACTGGCAATATCCAGCCGTAACATAGGAATAGGTTTTAATACATTTCACCGCTGAGTACAATACAGAGTGTTCCCGGTTCCTGAATTTGCATATAAATGTGTGAATTATGTTAAACGCGGATATAGGCCCGTTTCAATTGCGTTTGTTTTTCGCTTCGCGCCCAAACGATGTTAACTAATCGGTATACGAAGGTACACTGAGAGGTCTGTTTGTATTGTTTCTAAAATATTGCCATATTATATGCAGAAAAACAGAAAAGCGGTAGAAGTGTAAATTTGTAGAAAGATAAGAAAGATTGTAGTATAAAAGAACGAACGAAAGAGAAGAAGAGTAAAATGTACTATAAATTTCATCGTTACCCTCTCTCGCTCTCTTCTTCATATGTTTTGAGTACGAAGAAAACGACTAAGGATGAAGAACTATATTAAAAATGCAAATAAAAACTCATAGCCTGAATGCTGTAAATACACATATAGTTATCTCCTTTTCATTACGCTTTGTCGTTTCATATAACCCAGTCCACGCTGCCCCAAAAGAAGTTTCATTTTGAAAAGTTCTGTTAGTTAACAAACGTATACAAAAAGCTATTAAATCAGTTAACACAGTGGATCCTTAAACTAAGTATTCAGTACTCACAGTTTCTTTTTTCATTCGTCGAAACGGCAATGAACTGAACGGACTGTCTGAAAAGAGGAACAGACGACTGAAGGATGAACCGAATACTGGAATAAATACTGCGTTCCGATTCGAATAGTGCTGAAGCCAGTTAATTTATTGAAGTAATGACTTAACTTCTAATTCAATACAACAAATTTTGTAGTTAAGCTATCAAAAAGTTTTCTGAATAATAACCGATTTGCTATGTTCCTATAATCATTGGTATGGTGGCATTCACTGTCTTAACATTGTATGAAATAAGTGATAGTCTGTTGTATAATAAAAAAAATACTTTATTGTACAACCCACTTTTTGGTTATTGTAAAATTAAAAGAATAGAGGGCCTAGTTGCTTACCTTGCGATACACTTGTAATTGAGAGATAGGTCGCTACTTCAGACAATTCTATAATGCTCTTTCAACTCCTGTACATTGCACATAGCGGTTATACCGGAATTCAATTTCAGAATTGTGAAAGCACATCAGTACAGCTGAAACCGATTCGAAGTGCATGTTGCGGCCAACGCTCGGAGGATCGTTAATTTACAGCGTGCTCATTTTAAATGTGTTATGTGGTACTCTTTCATTACCATTTTTATTACTCGTAGTTTTCAATTATCACTTCTGAATACGTGGGTAATATGATTTATTTGTTGAAATTATTTGGAAGAAATAATGCGTTTTTCTTTAAACCGACTTAAAACGGATCATCCAATTTGTTTGCTATTCCTAGTTCAAGAAAATTTTAAGCCATTTTTAATCGTTTTGATTGAATATTCAATGTCAATGTCTATTTAATATAAAATATATCAAAAACTCATTAAACAATTAAAAACGCTGTAGTTTGCTGATGGTAATTTATAAGAGAACGAGAATTGGATTAAATATCTAAAACGTCAAAGAATTACAAATAATATTTTTTAGGTAACTACTGACAGCGTTAACTGAAACATAATTGAATTATTATCTAAAGTAGAATCTAGACAATGCGATTTGCAAACTAATATTTCACTTAAGTTATAGTGCTCGGTGATGGTGCGAATTGAGGCTTACAATTAATATCAGCTGGGCTCGGGGTTACCTCTAAACTTGTGTCATTGGTCTATTCCTATTAGATCCTCGTAATATTTAGATAATAAATAAAGTGTAAATTGTACTGATTAATTAATATAATCGAAGATCATTTTAAGGTAAGTAAGAAAAATTATTTACTTTCTCAGAAAATAATATCAATGGGAAACTGTTTCTGTATAAAGGAAGTATTTAAATGAAAAATTACAGGACTACAGGAATCGATAAGCGATACGTCGTGCTGATAATAATATAGTGATTATTGTGTAAATATCAACAAGATGTAAAACAAGTTCTTCTGCAGCGTAATGTTAGCGGTTTCAATATCGACAATCTAAACGAAGACGTAATGAATATAGATTGGACAAGACACTATAGCGCAATATAACATTTGACGAAAAAGTAGAAATTTTTCTTGACAAACTTTTAAAGCTGTATAATGTACTTGAGCCTAACGGACCAGTAGAAAAAATAAATAAACAAGACATCGAGGTACAGTAAGAGCATACTCCTACAGCGGGGACACAAATGTAGAGTTCCGATACAAATGGTGAATCGACCGCAGCTATCAATTATAAATACAATTGGCCGGAACATTGTACTATTTGATGGAAACACCGCGCTACATAACCGTGCGCCATTTACATATTGTAATAGGCAAATAGACAATTTCATAATGGAAGCTAAGCATAAATAATGTGATGAATTATGTACGAGAGGAAGAGTGCATGGGACCTGAAGGGAATTATCGGATGCAGGTGGTATTCGATTCGCCGCACTAGAAATTGATTGTAGTGGCCAATGTTTAGCAGTGGATGGCGATAGAATGAAATGATGATGAAGAAAACTCATCTCACACTGAAGATATGTTCTGTGAAAAACAAGATTTGTTATCTATTCCACAATGTTTGATAACGAAATTCTTTAAACAATTATTTTGTAATGATTCTTTTGTAAAAATAATGTGAAATTTCCTGCAAAGCAATAATAAAGTTTTAAGAGAAACAAAGCTAACGCCTTCTGCAGCATTAGCATAAAATCTATATATCATAGAGGAACTAGCCATTGGGTCAACTGATGCAAAAACGATGTAGATGTTTTTAGACACCTAATATTTCGATCTCTTCACGTGTGATATAGATTTGCGACACATTTTCTTTTACTTCTTCACATAATTCCACGTGTTCATTCAAATTCAAGTATTTAAAACGGTTTAAGTCTCAATTCTATATCAAACTATGTAGACACTGATTGTTCATATTAAGGGTGATGACAAATACGAAATTTGGTAATTTCTGCTTATTCTTTATGTAAATTTGCGACTGTATTTCAAACGGCGACTTCCTCCTTTTTTACTTTAGGTTGGGATGAATGAATTGAAAATCTTTCCGTTCATTTTCAAAGCAGGGTATGTATTTCTATATTTTTGTTTTTTGTTTGTCAACTTTATAGTGACATTATGCGGCAACTTTTCTCGCACAAACGTGCAAGCCGTAGCCAGTTCGTATAACAAATTTTATACAGGAAAATATTTTCACGAAAGGTAAAATTACCTCATCGCACGTGGCTCTACAAATATTCATTTAGCGGTACAAACTACTGATTTATTTATGCACACTGAAATCAAAATGAATATACAACTTACTATAGTCAAATGCATTACTTATATCAATAGAAAAATTTCTTTTATTAGACCTGTTGTTGGAAAACTGATGTTACCATTAAAATTAAAGTTCTACCTGAAATTAAAAATGTCTGAATAATACATATAATTTCAAAACTGCTTAAATAATGTTAAAACTATGAAAATATTATTTTTAGTAACCACATTTAATTGTTTAGTATATATGATATTTATTACTATTAAATTTTTTACCTTAAGATACCAAAATTCGAATTGGGTGTCACATGTATAGCATTGACTTGGTTTTGGAGACTTATTTAACCAAGCCCGCTACCTTCAAAATATAAATTGTCGCCATTACAACATTGTTGTGTTCAAAGTGTTCAAAAAGTACTTCAGAGATTTGTGTTATCAAATATTAGTTCATTGTCAATAATAAAAATTTTAACCAATACACAAACTTGCATTACGTTAAATTTATAATAACGCTTTTAGCGTTGAGTATTAGAATTGCATTTAACCATAGCATAATGTAAAATAAACACGGGCATCCTACTCGTGCTTCGCTAGACAACCTCGTTTGTATATCAAAGATGATGGATAAAAATAACATAATACCCTCGTTCCTAACGAGCGCCTCGAACGCTCTCGGAGGATATTTCTCTTGTTCAACAGATTTTCTTACGCTTTATACGACAAAGGAACGTTGCGGAATTTCCATTGAACGGTGTTTGTGTCTTCGATTTGGTTATACTGCATACACGGCAATGTTGGTAAAGAAAGAGTTAGTACGGAATTTTAATCACACACCTTTATTTTTGCTCAAGACTAGACAACTTTAAATAATTGGCCTCAATATCACTTACCACTGACAGAAGCTTGGTAAAGAATTACTACGACAATTGGTTCTCCGATATTTAGATCCAATAGTGAATGGTGTAAGGTAACTAATTAGTGTAAATATTTTAGTCATTTCATTAACTATAACCAGTGAAATAATTAGATTGCTACACTGATTGTTCCTCCAATTCCTGTGTTGAGAGCTTTCACCATTTGAAGACCTTACAGACCCATTAGTAGTAAGTCCATTGCAATTGCCAATGTGTTTATAACCTTTTCAACATTATTATAATACAATTTGCTTACTGTACTAGAAGATACGATATTTTTTTAAACGACTAACACTTATAGACTAAAAGGGAAATGATTTCCATGATCGTAATAGATTCGCTTTGATAAAACTTCCAGAATTCAATCCTAAAGAGTAATGGAATATTTTTTTTCGAAGACGAAAAAGTATTCGAATGCAAAGCGTAGCCAGTGGATGTGATTGATGAAGGAATTCTCGTTTGCGAGTGTGTCAGTGATTTGCTGATTTGATTTCAACGAGCATTTCTGTTCTCGCAAATATTCCGTACAATTCAATGGCGAGGAAATTTCAACCTACGTCTGAATTAACCTTACCGAATGAAGAGAGAGTTTGAGTACAATACGGCGTATCCTATTCTTATAGAATTAACTATTGTTTAATTTATTTTATTCTTCGCCATGGACTTAATAATGCTTTTACTTTTGGTATCAGTATGCAAATGTTCATCACTATCACACCCGGCTCCCAAACCGACTTTCAAATGTAATTTTTTAATATATATACATTTTAAAATTATATTTTTAGGGTAGCCGCTACTTGGTCTCAGAGTTCAACAGCATCGTACGAGCCGTTGGAAGTTGTTACGAGAATTGGAGTTTAGCGACAACAGGCTGAATAAACTTTGTATTAAAAATATATAAAAAATGCGTAAGTTTAAAAATCACAAAATTTACTCAACTAAATTAAGCAGTAGTAAGCATCCTATCACAGCTTCTGCAAGAGAGATTAGTCCTTTGCTTACTTTTGAAGTTTACACTCAAAAATTTGGATAGACAAAATCTAAATATTATCGAGATGTTACATTGCTAATTAAAATTACAATAAAAACAATAGTTTAGTCGTTTTTGAATATATAAAAAGTCTGGCTAAATCGCGGGCGAAGTTACATCGTTAGTACTCAAAGCGTAAAGAGAGTAGAGTAGAGTCAAAGCGTAACTTTATTTATAAACAGTAGTACGTTCGTGAATGCGATCTAGTTTGTAGTAGTTCTTAAGGTTAATAAAATTATTGTTTATCACATAGTTTTGAATCATATTAATTAGAAACCTTTTATTAAAACTAAATTTTACGGATTTTATCGCGTTTATTATTTCGTTTGTTTATTCCCGACGTTTCGACCGCTTTGCAGCAGTCATGGTCACGGGAGGACTAAGATGACAGACGTCCAAATGTCACAGCTATCACATGGTACCCACAACTTTTTAATTATTATTAAAGGTCCGATCTACGCAGAAAGAGCTCACTGTATCTTGAAGTCTTCTAGTGGTTCGCCTGGGATTTGGTTTAATTTTATTGATAATAGGATCCCAGGCAGGTGGTATTACCCAACCATCTTCTCTATTAAAATTAGGATGTTTTTTAATTTCAATAGCCTCGCGAATCATCCTTGGCAGGAATCGGTGTTCTTTGGCGAGGATTTGAGGTTCATCGAATCTGATGTAATGGTTGGGATGATCCAAAACATGGTCACAGATTGCAGACTTCTAATTAGAAACCTTTTTAAATCAATATTTATTTTATCTTCTTTGAATCGAGTAGAGTAGGATGTTCTCCTAAAAATGTTAACATAACATTCCGTATATTTCTAGCAGTGGTCGTCTATCAGCTGATAATGATGATGAACTCTTTTTTAATTACTGTAGACAGATTGGTTGTAGTCGGTATTAATACAAAGTTATAAATGTTGAATAAAGTATAGGATAAATCAAAAGCGCACCCTCGTGTATTATCCAGATGACGTCCTGTTAAATGTCGAACCCGTTGGCGTGATGATTGATGAGCACTCCGTAACCAGTGATTTGATAATTTGATTTTATAACACGCGAATGGCTCTTATTTGCAACTTCCATAAAAAAAATCCAGTAGCTCGTTATTGCTTTTAAATGACGAGTTCCATTTTTACTCGAATTCCTGCTCTGGATGAAAATGTTTAAATTACAAAGGTTATAATTATGAAAAGGAAAAGTTGTCATTCAAAGAAAGTAGTAATCGACATATATATTCATCGTCGATATACAGACAAACAATCACAAATATATTTCAAACTTACAAATTTCATTACATACTCGTACATTTTGTTTCGGCAAAAGTTAATTAAGAAATCATTTGAAAGCAAATGCTATAGTTTTGTGTATTAAAGAATATTAAAATAAGTTACCTTTAAATACATAAAATATACAAGCTTTGTTTGGTTTACACAGTTAGCATAAATTTGTTCAAACTCAAAAATTAAAATAATAAACACCACCTTAGACGTCGTCGCCATTATTATACAACACTTTTAAATATCTGATGTGTATTCATTTTCTTATTTACATTTATTATGTTCTTAATGATTCTATAGATAAAATAGCTCATTGATAATCGGTAGACTACCTAATTGGATTAAATTACAAAAGTAATCATCATTACATAATGCCAATTATAATCAAAACTTTCAAACTTTCAGTGGTTTCTCTAAAAAAAACCAGTTACACCGAAATTATATTAAGCGATAACGCCAGAAGGGGTCATTCCGTTTACCAGATGCTCTCTTGCCATTATAAAACTCTTTGATTGATGACCACTCAACTTCTGTTCTTTTGAAAGTAGAGAACAGCTCATTATATAAATTTTCCAAAGTTCATTCGTCTGAATAAAAAATCGTGAGCAAACCGATATGTTTTAAAAACTGCTTTCGGATTAATTCGGCTTCTGGTGATACCGCATTTGTTTAGTTATGTGACCTTCATTCTTTTCTTGTTAAAGAAGGTATGAAGTCCTAGTGGAAACATGCAAACACGGAAAATCTAAGTTTACTTCTTGTACTTAGGATATAATTCTAAGGGCTTTAACAATAAAGAAGTTTTTTTTTTTTATACTACTATGCGACGAGACGAGCAAGACGTTCACCTGATGGTAAGTGATACGCATGCCCATGACAACGTGGTGCTAGTTAAGATGGTACACACTGCACCACATTGCGCTCGTCGCCTTGAGACATAAGGTGTTAAGTCTCGTTACCCCAGTAATTACACTAGCTACAGCGCCCTTCAAACCGGAACACAGTAATGTTTGCACACTACTATTTGTCGGTTGAAATAGGAACTGCGGTGGTACCCATCCAGACGGTCTCCGGCAACAGAGACCTACCACCTGGTAAAGGTAAGTAACCTAAAATTCTGACTGCTCCTTAAAAAGATAGAAGCGCTTCAATCATGCGCATTTTCTCTATCACGTTGGTTAAATATGTAATTATGTCTTAAAATGAGATCTATTTATTTTGAATAGAATCACCATCAGCGGGCGCTTTAGAGGTCTCATAAATCATACCGAGGCGCGTTTTAAAATGTAAGAGGGTAACATCTGGCCAATTCTCAGGCTGAGGCTACATCTCCTTCCGGTTTAAAATTTTGTTGTATTTTCAACACAAGCTTAGTATTAATGGAAACTTGCTGCCCTTTTTTACTTACAAATTGTAATTTATTAAGCACTAAACTTAAAAAGAAGGGTGGAGGGATTTTTAACCGTCTTAGCTAAACAGTAACTACTATTTATTAAATACAGTAATTGATCATGTGATTACTGTCAATGATTTCAGTTTATGTAGCTACTCGTGAAGTGCTACAACTTAATTTTACCTCTTCATTGATGTCACTGCAACACTTTCTTCTACAGTAGTAGCCTCGATCATATTGACGACTTCAACAACTGTAGTTCTTTTCACAATAATTGAAATGCTCATTTAAAGTTCGATTTAAAGTAACGAGTGCAATGTGATTACTAAAGTGAATTTGTTAATGATTTTCAAGATTAGTAATCATGACATAGTTTTCGCCTTTGTCCAAATTTACGCTTTCTGACTCTGGTCATCATTCTGTACTGATATTTACTGGTGGTAGGTCTCTGTTGCCGGAGCTCGTCTAGGTACCACAGCAGCTTCTATTTATGCTGCCAAACATTAGTCTGTAAATATTACTGTATTAAAGGGCTGTAGATAGAGAAATTACTGGCTTTACGAGATTTAACATTATATGTCTTTACTAGACTGAGCTACTTGACTTTTTTTTTTATTATACTATGCGACGAGACGAGCAAGACGTTCACCTGATGGTAAGTGATACGCTTGCCCATGACTACGCGGCGCTAGTTAAGATGGTACACACTGCACCACATTGCGCTCGTCGCATGAGACATAAGGTGTTAAGTCTCGTTACCCGAGTAATTACACTAGCAACAGCGCCCTTGAAACCGGAACACAGTAATGTTTGCACACTACTATTTTGCGGCCGAAACAGGAGCTGCGGTGGTACCCACCCAGACGGTCTCCGGCAACAGAAACCTACCACCTGGTGAATTGACTAGCGCAATGTGGTGCAGTGTATATCATCTTAACTAGCGCCACGTTGTTATGGGCGGGCGTATTACCCACCATCAAGTTGTAGCTAGTTTGATTAAAAAATTTACTTACATTAAGTGTATGTTAAAATTTGAAATCTATCACAATCGTGCTCGTGTCAGTTTGACAGCTCGCTTATCGGCAATGTTCCAGTTCAATTTGCGGTGTCTGTAATTGATTGCCGTTTGCATATTATCTCCAGTTGTACATCTGTATGTGCTGATGTTGCTAAACTTGAATGAGAAGTCATGTATGTTTATCTATCCGATGGTATTCCTTTTAATACTGCTTGACTGCGTGAGATAATGATCACGTCTAAAAAGTTCTTATGGTTTTATTACGTTAGTTACACATTACTAAACTGTGCTCGTCTATACCACCGTACGTTAAAAGTATCTATTATCATCTTCACCAGTTGATAGTTGTCCACTACTGGTCATAAGCTAAGTTACTAATAATTAATTTAAATACTATAATTATCTATATTCACGAAAGATCTCATGTGTTAAGGGTCTACTTGAATGGATCAAAGAGGAACTGCATTCGTCGTCTTCACACAATATTAAATCTCGTCATTAGCTACAGCGCCTTTCAAATCGTAGCGCTATAAATTCATGAAATATGGACTCTATGGTCTCTCGATGGTATCCAGCATCAGATACCTTTCACCTTCAAATGAATTACAAATAAGCGGCTAGAGATTAAATTGCGCTAAGCACAGGCTGCGCGGTAGCTGAGTTTATTATTTACGACCGCAATAGCCTCGAGTGGTGTAGTTTATAGTTGCTGATAATGTCGCAGTGTACACAGCATTGTTATATTGCAGCTTTAACAGCAGAGTACAATCCGTTATCTATGCAAATTTTAACAACGTACATGTTTTTTTTATTGGTGGTTATCATACGCAGTATTACCGCAGCTTCTGTTTCAGCCGTCAATCAGTTGAAGGTACTGTAATTATTGGAGGTAATAAAATAACGTCGTATCTCTCAAGGCAAGGCAAAGCTTTACTAATAAGGTCTCCGGTTTATATCAGGAGCCACGAGTTGATGAATCCGAATCCGCTTAGGTATCACTTTCGTTCGCTTGCTGTGTAAGTCAACTGTAGATTAAAAAAATGCTAAATAAGCTGTTCGTATTTTACAAAATCACATTAACGAATCACCGTATCCCTCGGAGAGGAGTCATTAATCACACCGGAGTAAGTTTGAAGTCTACCAGCAGCGCCATGTGGCCGGTTCCCGAGGGACCTATCGCTTCATACTTCATCTATTTTGCCGAAAGTTTATTGAGTACGTTGGATTATTCATTGGAGCAAGAATTTTTCCGTTATCATAATAATTTTGCTTAGCAATTTTAATCCATATATCTATGCGATGCTTAGGATAATATATACTGCATCATATTGCGCTCGTCTCCTTGTGTCGTAAGATATAAAGTTTCTTTCCTCTAGTATTTTTTAGGTGTAACGCCCTTCTAACCGGAACACAGTAATGTTTGCAAACTACAGTCAAAATAGACGGCGATGAAGGGTTAAACACACAAGCCGGAAAGACGTATTATTATCCGGGTCTCTATTACCTTATAAGATTAGAATGTGTTGGAATAGCCTAGCGACAAATTTTCATACTTTGGACACAAAGGTCATTAGTTTGATTTCTAGTAATTTTTTTTTGCTTTCTACTTTCTACAGTGCTAAATTTGACCTTTCAATTCTCGTTAATTGGAAGAGCTAAATAACTTTCATTTCGGATATCTCATCTCCTTATCCTGTACTCCATTTTATCCTCATGGAGTATCTATGTAGCTCTTCCGGTTTAAAAGTTACAAGCGTTACGTAGTCTTCATGTTCGCGCGTCAGTCTCTTTTACGCTGATGCAAACAGGTGATAGAGACTAAAAGGATATTAACTTAACAGAAAACATAGATAAGAAATATGACACACTAGAAAATAGGTGATAGTAATCTATGGAAAAACAGATACTTTAAGAATCTTAAATAAATTCTTAAACGATAATAAAATATAGTTTGAGTTTAAGTCGTCATTATAGTGAAAGCGTATTTTATATCGCGACGATGTAAATATGGTGTTGTATAAACATCCCAACTTACACTTACCCTCATGGATGATCTAATCACTTCAGTTAGTTAAAGAATAAAATGATATACTATAATTATTATTTATACTTTCTTAAGTTAATTAAATTTTACTTAGAGTGAACCTCTCAACTCTTGCGACTCGCCGTTATGAAGTATCACTTGACAAATAGTGTCCATTATTAGCGCGAGATCCCCGATAACCCCACTCCATTTATCGGGACGGGCAAGTTAAGCGATCAGATCATCCCAGCTGAACTTGTTGACGTGGGATTGGGTTCTAGTTAGTGCGGAAAAACTTTCTTATAAGAGAATAGAAAATTGACATTTTCAACTATCGTCCAAGTGTACCTTAGAGTTATTGTTTTAATATACAATAAGCTACCACTTAACTTCAATTACACATTGTTTTATCTGACAATGAGGCTGTTTATGATGAAGTGTGTTCCAGGAATATTCTTGCCCTTAAATGTTGACAGCTTAACACAATTACACTGTTACAAAGCGACGAAATAAGTGAAGCAGTCACCGGATAGTGAGTGATGCGTCAGGCCTTAACGACTTGATGCTAGTTAATACAGCTTCACATTGTGTTCGTCTTGATTTATAAGGTGTTCTCGTTACCCCAGTAATTTTACAAGCTACAGCGCCCTTCAAACCGGAAAACAGTAATGTATGCACACTACAATTTGTTAGTAGAAGTAGTATCTTCCTAAAGGTTTTTCAACTACAGAATCTTATTACCAACTAAACATATATTTCGATAGGTAAAAAAATCACGTAAAGTACAGTGTAAGTATAAAATTTTAGAGGCAGCGCCGTGAACATAACTCAGGCGAAATCTCAGGCACATTCGAGCACGGTGACAAAACTATCTGCAGTGGAATAGAAGTTAGGCGAAACCATAAATCAGGAGACGGGATTGAATTCAGAGGAGCTACTGTGGCTTCTGCTTCGGTGTTAAGTTATACTTAATGTAGTAGATATTACATTAAATTGTAACTCATATTAAATGTATCGTGTATAGCCTGCTATATGTAATCAAATTGTATATTTAAAAAGCAGTTCAATTTAAAAAAATGGCCAGATTTCATTAGTATTGGATTTTTTTAACCGCAGCCCCATTTTCTTTTACTAAACAGTAGTGTGCAAACATTACTATATTCTAGTTTAATGTGCGATAAAATTACTAGTGTTACTACACTTAATATCACATTGTTAACTTAACGTCGTTTTTATTAGTCTTATTATCGCTTACTAACAAATGAATGCCGTGTTTGTTTCGTCGCTTTGTAGTTTAAATATCGCTTTCAGTGTCATTCATAACCTGAAAAATAATACCCCAACACCAAACACCAGGTGGGTTTCTGTTGCCGGAGACCGTCTGGATGGGTACCACCGCAGCTCCTATTTCAACCGCCAAATAGTAGTGTGCAAACATTACTGTGTTCCGGTTTGAAAGGCGCTGTAGCTAGTGTAATTACTGGGGTAACGAGACTTAACACCTTATGTCTCAGGCGACGAGCGCAATGTGGTGCAGTGTGTACCATCTTAACTAGCACCACGTTGTCATGGGCAAGCGTATCACTTACCATCAGGTGAACGTCTTGCTCGTCTCCTCGTATAGTAGTATATAACAAAAAAAAAAAAAAACTAAATTGGTGGAGATACAGATAGATATGTAAATATAACAAAAAGTCTAAGTTCAGTCTTCGATTACTATTTCTAATGTTAGTAAAATGAAAAACGCTGGGAGACTTGAAAAAATAATAACTGTCTACGAAACAAGCGATCTGCATACAAATTGAAACTCGTCGTTATTAGCTTCTAGCATCGTAAACGAATTTGTTAGTCCAATAAATTTCTTTTTCAATTAACAATTTGATAACGGATACATGATTTCATTCAATATCTTGTGTATATATTTTTAGCATAAAAAAATATAATGATAGACAAACTACTTTCGAAGAAATGCGATAACCTTCAACCATCACTTAGCCAGGGTTTTGGATAAACGGCCTTGACTTTCTTCATTCAAGAAAAGCAATCCCACTTGTGGGAAAAATAAAACGGCATCTTATGTTGTTTTAGTTTATAGGCACGATGTATTTAAGCGACATATAAATATTATTAACGTTTTTGAGTTTATTATTCACAATAATTATCCATGAATTTTGCAAAAAAATCTCTACAGCGACTTTTAAATAGTTCACAGCGCCATCTAGTATGCAACCGTGCAACTAAAGTTAGTTCACATCTTCGATAATGTTACAAATAACATAAATATTATTGTATTTTATTCTCTTAATTTTATGTATGTTTACTATAATTTTATACTGTACTTGTTTCACTAAATACAAAGTTCTTAAAATGAGGATACAGCTACTGATTGAAAATAAACAAACCGTCCTCGATATGATAGGATGTTTACACAACACCGCCATGCAAATCTAGAAAAATATCATGATACTTTACTTTAGTAATTTCAACGGCGTAGTATATCTTTAGTTTGAGCCGTGATAGCCTAGTGGTTTGAACACCGGCCTTCCAATGCGAAGGTACCGGGTTCGATCCCGGCCTGCACCAATGAATTTTTTCAATTTATGTGCAGTTAGCATAAAACATCAACTAATATCACGTGCTGTGACGGTGAAGGAAAACATCGTGAGGAAACCTGCATATATATGTCATGACCATCCGTGCTCGCACTAGTATGTGAAATGGAGAAGGCAATGGCAAACCACTCCATTATAACTGCCAAGAGAGTCGTCGTGTGTTTCACGAAACATGATGACCACGACCCTCAGTCATGAGGAAATACGACTAAGAAGAAGAAGAAGTATATCTTTAAAAATAGTAAACGCTACAACTTGAAGAAGTTATCTACATGATGCGCGTGAAACTTTTTACATTTGTACGATTCCCAAAAATCCTTTCATACGGCGAAGATACGTCTAAGTACGGTGGTAGACTGTGACTTAATACCCTGTCTAATATATCTAACCCTTACTTTTGGATTCAATCCGCCGTCCTGATTTATAGCTTTGCCCAAATTCCATCCCACTCTAGATAGTTTTGTCACCGATCCGGTACGCGGCCGAAATATCTCTTGAGTTATGTTAGATCCTTTTGTAGGAAATTAGATTTTTTTTTCTCCATGCAACCCTATTAACATTTTCTAATATTTTATTCTTCGTATGCTAGATGAATACATATAACTCGTTAAGTCCCTACAATCTTTTTTAATGTTCGTATCTGTATGATCTTTTCAATTATATGACCTTTATTCCATGAAAAACGTAGAAGATTATTCGAGTATAAAAATGTTTAGTTTACTTTTATGTCATTACCATTATCATCATCTTCAACATGAATCATTTCTACTGTAATATTTCTATCATCTCTTAATCGTTGACCAAAATAGACTCTTATAGACCAATATAGGTCAAACAAAGAGATCAGTGAAGACCCGCGTGAAGGAACATATAGCTGACTTGAAACATCAGCGCACTAAGAAGTCTGCAATCTGTGTTTTGGATCATCCCAACCATTACATCACATTCGATGAACCTCAAATCCTCGCCAAAGAACACCGATTCCTGCCAAGGATGATTCGCGAGGCTATTGAAATTAAAAAACATCCTAATTTTAATAGAGAAGATGGTTGGGTAATACCACCTGCCCGGGATCCTATTATCAATAAAATTAAACCAAATCCCAGGCGAACCACTAGAAGACTTCAAGATACAGTGAGCTCTTTCTGCGTAGATCGGACCATTAATAATAATTAAAAAGTTGTGGGTACCATGTGATAGCTGTGACATTTGGACGTCTGTCATCTTAGTCCTCCCGTGACCATGACTGCTGCAAAGCGGTCGAAAAGTCGGGAATAAACAAACGAAATAATAAACGCGATAAAATCCGTAAAAATGAGATTTAATAAATGTGTAACATTCGCGGAAATATAGGAAATCATTATAAAATAGACTCTTATTCAGTTATTAACTACATTGCGTATATCGCAAATATGTTTACTATATCGTTACGTTTATATGTTTACTATATATATTGTATCTCGTGTTAAAGCCTGTAAAACTTTACCATTTAACTTTGTATCAAACCAACCACAAAACCTTGTAATGGCGAAGTATTGTTGGCGTCAATTTCCACGATATTATTTGGCAAACTAAATGCTTGAGTTACGCACTCCCTCTTCAAATTTCATTAGTTTAGAAAAGACTTTGTTATAGACGCATAGTTGTGTTTTAAATATTTATGTAAATACCAAACATATGATATTTATCTATATACATTTATTAATCGGTATATTTTCTCATATTGTCCCTACTACTAAAACTTATGATAATTCCGCTGATTGGTTAGTAGAAAATGCATTATGCACTGCCTTTAGCATTCAATATCAAATTTAAAAAAATTAAGAAACTCATTTCTCGTCCTTCCGAAAGGATTGCTTAACGAAATTGTTATTATAAACTTAGTCCCGGCAAATGTTTTTAGTTATGCTTTTTTTTTTTATTTTAAATTAAAATTGCGACGAGACGTGCAAGAAGTTCACCTGATGGTAAGTGATACGCTTGCCCATAACAATGTGGTGCTAGTTAAGATGGTACACACTGCACCACATTGCGCTCGTCGCCTTGAGACAAGGTGTTAAGTCTCGCTACCCCAGTAATTACACTAGCTTCAGCGCCCTACAGACCGGAACACAGTAATGTTTGCACACTACTATTAGGCGGTTGAAACAGGAGCTGCGGTGGTACCCACCCAGACGGTCTCTGGCAACAGAGACATACCACCTGGTAAAACAGTGTTCCATATTAATAAAAAAGATGATGATAAAGACGACGATATCCATGACGATAATAATAAAATTATGGATAATACTTCAGCAGCTAACATACATCCTATCAAATAAGAAATGGTAACGATGCGGCGATACTGTAAGAATATAACACTAGATAAAGTCTGAAAAGTTTTATCACGTGATCTGGCATTAATTAAAAAGACAATCACATAAATTATATTTTAATGTTGTATTTGTATTCAACAAAGACTGATTGAAGAAAATAGGCATTAGACTAGTGAGTTTACGGTTCTTTTTGTATTATCGTCGTCTCAACACCGCAACACCTTTTATCGCCCTTACAATGTTTTCCTGACGCAGTGAAGGGAGTTCCCTTGGGTGAGGGTAGGCGACAATGCAATCACATGCTTCATTGCAACAACAACAATGGACGCTTGATTTGTTAACGAAACTACTTTTGCTTATGGGGGGCCGATAAGAATGGAAGCAGTAATTTGAATTTGATGATCGGGATTATGTCAATTGTGTTGCTAAATATCACAGGCTTTTGGTTTTGTTAAAATGGAAGGTGTAAGGCGTATAAGAACAGGAATTTAGAGCAGCACTTTTACCAGGTGGTAGGTCTCTGTCGCCGGAGACCGTCTGGGTGGGTACCACCGCAGCTCCTATTTCAACCGCCAAATAGTAGTGTGCAAACATTACTGTGTTCCGGTTTGAAGGGCTCTGTAGCTAGTGTAATTACTGGGGTAACGAGACTTAACACCTTATGTCTCAAGGCGACGAGCGTAATGTGGTGCAGTGTGTACCATCTTAATTAGCACCACGTTGTCATGGGCAAGCGTATCACTTACCATCAGGTGAACGTCTTGCTCGTCTCGTCGCAAAGTAGTATAAAAAAAAAAGCACAAGTTTGCTACTAACTCAGCTCAAGTATTAGGTGAAGGAATATACAATTAGAAAACTGATATGTTAAAAGAACTTGCATTTGATCTTTAACTCTTTTCTTTTGACAATAGCCCCAGAGTCCAATCAATTATGAATATTAAGCAGGCCTTTGTTTTACGATTTGAATTCTTAAAAATAAATTCACAGAACGTCATTCAACCGTTGTTATATAATAATATTCTATAGATAGTAATAATCTGCATAATAATCCTACGAATTTAAAAATTTAAGCAATTAAGACCCCACTTTACGGTCAATGCTTAATAATTTCAAAAAGTCACTTAAATCTCGAACAGAAAGCGACGTAGAAGAAAATATCATCATTAATGAGGTAGTTAATGATGCAGTGTATATTTTAGACAAATCTGTAACTAAAACGTTTGCGTTTCTTTCGTTTTACGATCTTCAGCAGTACAGGTGCTGATGTTGTTCTACTTGTTCATGGAAACGAGTTAAATATTTCACGAGTCCTTAAACTCGACTTTAACGATTATTGCCTGTTATTTATTTAAGTGTAGTTAACTAGAGCTTAAGTTAGGGACAATACTGGGGGTGATTGTTACCCCTGAAATTTTAAAAGTACATAAAAAAATTGTTATAACTTTTGATCGACAGATGGAGAAGATTTCATTTTGTTATACTGGTGATAGAGTCTATTACCTGTACCAAATCTAAGTCTACCGAAAGAATGGCTAGACTTACTACTAATACAAATTTCAGTTCCTTTTAAAGTGATACACTGGCTCATAATATAAAAACGCTTTTTAGGATATTTATGAGATGCTACTAATCTTTGTTTAGATAAGATGAATTTATTTTTGGAATAACATTTTAAAGCGTGATCATCATACCTCGCTGCCCACATCCAGCGGCGTCTTAAATCGGTTATTTTGAAATATCAAAACGCAATTATAATCTGAAAACTTTACATGTAAATTGAATATGTTTCTCTTCGTAAGACACCAGACGTCAAACTTTCCCGAAAACTTTGCGTTTTGTGTTTGAACATCGACTTTTAAACATTACGCAAACGCGAGTGTGACATTCGAAGTTTATTAAGTTGTTACTTAATTACTTCAACTTTAGTTATGGGTGTTAATAACTTTTTGATGCTGATAGTACAGTGGATAAGTTTTCTGTTGTCGAGAGGAATGTCGCCGATTCAATTATTATTCATAAAATGATTTCATATAATTTAGAACATTACTGTTAAATCTCGTTACCCCAGTAATATCACTAACTACAGCGTCTGTCAAACGGGAACATAGTAATATTTGCACATTACTGTTTGGCGATAGAAATGTGGTACTGAAGGTTAATTCAAGTAGAAGTTAACTTCATGTTATTTACTTTATTATGTAAAGTCTGAGGGTCTAAAATTTTACACCGGGGTCCTTGTACAAAAGTTGAATTGAATTCAAAAGGACAGTGTTTTAAGCAAAAATATGAATAACAAAACTTTCAGTTCGGTTGAAAATCGTATGTCAGGTTCAAAGGATTTATCCCCGCCAGGGTCTGCAGAGCGAGGTCTGTTTGACTGAAGAAATTGCATTCTACGTCCCCCGTGTTGACAGACGCGCGCTGTTTGTACTATTACTGGAGTTAAACGATTTTTACAAGAGGCGAGCTGACATTCTTATCTTATTACTTACGGGACAGATCAACAGATGATGGGCTCCTTTTTTAACATCCAGACGCTGAAGGATTATACGCAGGGGTTATACTTTCTTTAGTTAGCTGAGCTGCTGCTCGAGCAGAAATCTTTTAAGACATCCACACGCTTTTAGAAACGAGTTGGAAATCCTGTAGCTTTGCGTCTCGAAGTCTTGCACTTCATTGCAATTACAAGTTAAGTAGCTGACGGTAGCTTTTAGAACCCTAAAAATCTAGACGTCTTCTATTTGTTTATAAATCCAATTGTATTAATATAACACTTCAGCGAAATTGTTATCAATTTTCATAAGAACAACCACTCTTTAAGTTAATACTTTGTTTTTTAACACAGCATCACATTATTCGTTAACTTCAGGTTACTTATATTAAGAATCTATAAATTTTTGTTATTATATAGATTATTCGTGTAATATTTACAAAACACTATTCGTATAAAACTTTTCTCCCCTGTGTCCGTCCATGTTAGTGGCACAGCTCCGTGATCCAACAACAAGAACTGTCAAACTTTCATTTAGAATAGACATTCGGGACGTGTGTATAAATTATGCAGATGATAATTTTATAGGGGGATACATAAGCATACCTTTTGACCGACTTCAAATTTGCAAACCTCTATCTTTCTTTCTTTAAAAAATACCTCAAAGCAACGGTAGGAAACGACGGAGTGATTTTATAAGTTACAGCTACCTTCAAATCTAAACACGATAATGAGCAATTGAAACATGAAGTGAGTAGCTCACTTACATATATCTCATTCGTAAGCTATGATAAAATTAAAGGCAAGAAATGTTCGAAGAAAAAGAAGAAATTAAGACAAATGGTCTACAATCGGAAGGACGGCAATGCCTATAATGCGATAGCGAGTACTAAATCAAGAATATCTTCGGTTAAGTGGTTCTAAGGTAGCTGATACTAGCACTTAATACTTGATAAATGTAACCCAATTTTTTTTATCAGCAGTTTCTAGTTCTCCATAATTTCACATGGACACTAACAAAAGGTCAAGAAAAGACGCAGTATGTTTTTCTTTTATTAATGATATAGTCAGATTGATTATGTGTGGGTGGAAGTAACCGCAAGTTGCTATACTACCGGTTTATTTATTATATAGATGGTTAAACTTACTTTTTTTATACTAGGATTATCAAACAAGATTATAGGATCTACATCATGTATATTTATACAATGGTTAGCAACTTGTTTAACCTCAAAAATTGTATAATTATTCCAACACGGCCGTTCATTTGCAAGCTGTACTTTCTACCATCAAAATACCAGCTCTTTAAATATATATAGATGCAGACTTGATTCTTATTTGTAAGAGAGAAAGCGAAGAAAACTAAACTATTTGGAATAAACATTACTCCTATAAAATAGATAATAAAATCTACGAAAAATCTTTTGAAACTTACACGTGAAGGGAAAGCTTTAGAATTTATAAAAAAGCGTCGGTTCCTTTATAAATTGAATAGATTTAAATAAATAATATAATTAATATACAATATGTTTTCTTTATAAAATGATTGCAAAGGTTTTGACTACAAATAATACAAGTTATACAAAAGTTTTGTCTTTCAAAAATTTTCGCAAGACCATGGTTATATATTGATAAATAAATTTCAACAAGTTAAAGCTTACTTTTGTTTAATGGTTATCTATTAATTAGTGATCATAGGTATTGATTATGCTGTAATTAGTATAACACTAAGGACGCTAGTAAATTAAAAAGATAGTCAACTAAATTGTAAGAATTTAAACCAAAACAATGAATCATAGAATGATATAAAAAAGCTCAAAAGAAGTGCTTCTAACAAATATATAAATGCTTTGCAAACTTTCATTTTTCAAAGAGGGTTGCGAACCGCCGTCAGAAGGTCTCCGCAACAAGCCATATTAAGAAGAATTACAACGACTTACACGGCTCTTACTTTGGTATACAGACGGCGGGAATGGTGAGGGCACCATTCGGTCCCCCTACCCGTGATCCCCCTTTTTGAATCTTGTCTATTATTTATGGTGTCAACTCGGACGCACTTCAGCTGTTGGGGATTTTCTTTATTCTTGTTTTAAGTACCAATGACAATACGTACTTCTTTAATAGACTATATACATCATTAGATAGCATATTTTCTTTTTACTTCTGAAGTCATTAGTACTATATTTGCATTTACAGTGAAATTTAGGCTTAATCTCTGGAATATATTAGAGTTCAATTCCTTTTGTACTTCCGATGGATGAAGACTGAGTAACCAAAAAAGAAATGTTCTAGTGGAAATTCATCAATCTGCATTTAGCCGTGATCAAATCATACAGTGGATTGCTTTTGTTATGTTCACCTTCGCGTGTGTATAGTAATATAGTTTCTTGCTATCACATGGACTCAATTCTAAGATCTCTTTGCTCCATCCTCACCAGGTGGTAGGTCACTGTTGCCGGAGACCGTCTGGATGGGTACCACCGCAGCTCCTATTTCACCCGCCAAATAGTAGTGTGCAAACATTACTGTGTTCCGGTTTGAAGGGCGCTGTAGCTAGTGTAATTACTGGGGTAACGAGACTTAACACCTTATGTCTCAAGGCGACGAGCGCAATGTGGTGCAGTGTGTACCATCTTAACTAGCACCGCGTTGTTATGGGCAAGCGTATCACTTACCATCAGGTGAACGTCTTGCTCGTCTCGTCGCATAGTAGTAGAAAAAAAAATCCAATATCGTCATTATGACTTCGCTATGTTAGCTAAAACACTCTATGCTTCAGATCTCCACATCCCTAATTGATGATGGACATATATGCCAAGATATATTTTAAAATATCATTCGTTTTCTTTTCGTAACTTACTATCGGCTCATATTTTCAGAGTGGATTTGATATGGATATGAATCTTCCTACCGCACCCATATCATCTCAGTGTGAAACAAAACAATTTATTTAGCCGACTATTACATCTGAGGATGCGAACGCTCTGACAGGAATACAGTATAAATATGTGGAAGTGCATAAACGGAAAAATATCCCGAGTGGAAATCCCGAAGCCGCGACGCGTGAAATATATTATCATAAAATATTTCACGCGGGCACATTCCGGTGTCCGGCAGCCAAGTGCTGCTCACGATTTCACTTTACACCGCCACGACTGTCTCGTGTACGATTTCTATATAAAGATTTCACATCCCGATTCTTCTTCTAGAACGCTTCGCTCTGAACCTTGAAAATTTTACTGCTGGTAGGTCTCTATTGCTGGAGACCGTCTAGGTACCACCGCAGCTCCTATTTCAGCCGCCAAACAGTACTGTGCTAACATTCCTGTGTTCCGGTTTGAAGGTTGACTAGTAAAATTACTGGGGTAACGAGACTTAACACCTTATGTCTCAAGGCGACGAACGCATTGTGGTGCAGTGTATACCTTCCCAACTAGCACCACGTTGTCATGGGCAAGCGTACCACTTACCATCAGAACGGCTTGCTCGTCTCGTCGTCAAATAAAAATTGCGGGAGCAATATAGGAGATTATCATAATCGTCTCGTTTGGCAAATATTTTAACAATTTTCAATATGGAAGTTTTCGCTTACTGTTTATGATTTATTATATAATTTCCATCATTTATTTATTATGCTACATCATTACTTTTTTTTAATACCGAGACATCCCTTCAAAAGCTTGCCATATATAAATATCGTCGATTGTAAAGGCACCCCTCGCGCCTCTTTGTGCGGAATACATTTGGTTTAGTATATTCCCGTGTAGACTTGTATATGAAATATGTTATACTACAAGTTTCATATTATACCCCCTGCACTTGAACACCGCTCTTATTTGTGGTGGTGTACACCATCCCCAACACAGGTATGCTGCTGACATTTTCTGCTTCAAGTTTGCTATGCTCTGGTATCACTACTTACTGGAAGGTTTTTTCTCATTTTCTTCTATTTATATTTATCTCTGATTGTTTTTATTTTGTTTTCTCTGTTTTCTATTTTTCATGTTTCCTCACATTCTTGTCAGCTCAACCTTAGGATAGACTGATAAAGAATGCAATTTGTCATGTTCTTCTTATTTTAATTACTTTATACAATTCGGGAATAAAAGTTGATAAAACTAATAAATAATTAATAACATTTTTCCTTATGTTTACACTTCTAGGACTTAAGTTCTTTTTTGGATTCTGACCAAGTGCAGTTTGGTGGCTGTCATATGTTCAATAAAGCCTCTATTATTGAAACATGTCGGTTTCCTCACAATATTGTCCTTTACTTATGTGTAATAGTAATATTTAATGCCAAGAACATAAATTAGACTTCTTAAAGTTGAAGAGGTCATAGCAAATATTCCTTTGTAAGAGTAACCTAATTTTGTTAATTTGCTGCTTTATTTATTCTTTTGTTAGTCGTTCGGAATAGCGAAGGTTTGGTTTTGATAATAACTTAACAATTTGTCTATAACTGCAATTTGAAAGTATCTATAACAAAAGAATTCAACAAATTTTACAGAACAAGAAAACACATTCCGGTATTTCACAGAAGTTTACGGAGGCTACGTGCAAGTGAAATTGGTTTATCTGCGACGATACGAAACAAGCTTTGTTAAGCGAAGTTCAGGTTGACATTCGCTTCGACTCGGCGGAGCCGCCGGCGGTTTAACTTAACTTTAACTTGGAGAGGCGTGCATTTTGTAGATTGAATTTTGTATCATTGTGTTCGTTTATTCGTTGCATTTTTTAATATAGACTACATTTTAAATCGGGATTTTATTTTGATAAATATTGTGGAATCTATCTTAACAAACATTATAGCAGTTTCTAAAAGATATACTGATGTTGGGAAAGAAAATAAAAAGGATGGGTGTCCAAAAATTTGTTTCGCTTAAAATTCATTTAATTAAAGTTTAGTTTTCTCTATTTTCTAAAAGCAGCAGACGAACAATGATGATAATACACAGCTAAGCAGGTTTAAAAAAATCACACCATCACCAACACACTAAAACATATTTGGACCCGGTTTAGTTACCTCAATTGACCTTTCCATAAATTCTTTCATCAGACTCTTTTCTGAACCTACTCGGTTAATAAATGATAACAATTTCAGTGTGTTAAGTGATATCGATGTCTTGAATGGTGAGCTGTAGCTTGAATACTTCGGCTTTAATATATTAACAGTTAAAACACAGTAATGATGTTATGGCGGCAGATTGGAAATATGAAACTGATGACTAACAAAACTTCTTGCCCACTTCATGCTCCGGATTTAAGTTATTGTCTCCGGTGTTACAACCACTTCGAGAGCATCGTACGAAGTGAGGTACGTTGTGAATATTTAAACACATTTCCTTATAAGACAGTTGAAATAAAATTGAAGGTGAATTTATCTTAGCGTTATAAATTCAAATCTCTTCCAGCGCACTTGCCGCTGTCGCAGACAATTGACTCTTTCATACATTTCACGAAATGTTCGATTTTTCTTACTCCGGTTTGGATTCCTTTGACATATTTTCTATAAGAACGAAAAAGTATTCCGAATTTAGGAATTAATAAGAGGAAGCGTCTATATTCAGAAGCCGAGGAGATTCTTAATATGATGTGAATTTTTTGAAGTGTATTGAGCGGATGACTTTTATGTATTTAATTTTGATAATTTTCAGAATGAAACAGTGATATGTTGTATAAAAAATGGCGATTAATATAAAATGATTTTGTAAAGCAAATAAGTCAGATGTAGCAGAAGTGTTTTTGCCATAATGATGCAACAAAATCCCGTAAATATTTGGCCACTCGCCAAAAACTATTGGATCTTAGTTAAGATGTATTGTAATGTCACATTTTTTTTTTGTACTACTATGCGACGAGACGAGCAAGACGTTCACCTGATGGTAAGTGACACGCTTGCACATGACAACGTGGTGCTAGTTAAGATGGTACACACTGCACCACATTGCGCTCGTCGCCTCCAGACATAAAGTGTTAAGTCTCGTTACCCCAGTAATTACACTAGCACATAGCCCTGACCCTGCGCTTCTGGATTAACATTGATTTTGTTTCATGCAGAAGTCTGTAAGGGGATATCGAACAAGGAGTTCGGATCTAGAGAGGTTGTCAAAAGGACATTTGTCAACATGACATGGGGCAGTCGGTAGAATTTAGTAATTAAAGAACAAAATTTAATAAAATAATTTTTAAAGAGTACTGCGTAGCTGATTGTAGTGAAAATGGAAGGAGTTTTGTCGCCACCCAAATCTTTTTATTTCAACGAGGACACTGAATATGGAAGCCTGAGTGCAAAATGGTTAAAATGGAGGAAAAGTTATGAAATTTATGCTAAGGCGTGTGAGATTACAAACAAAGATGTGAGCGTTCAAATTAATATATTATTGCACGTTTTAGGAGATCAGTGTCGAGATATATTAGACAAAAACGAAGAAAAGTTTTCGAGGTGCAAGACGGTGGAAGCTGTTTTACAAATACTCGATGATCATTTTAAAATTAAGATTAATGTTACCGTCGAGAGGCATAAATTCTTCATGCGCAATCAGAAACAAAACGAGACGATCGAGCAGTATGTCTTGGACTTGCGGAAGTTGTCGCAAACGTGTGAATTTGGCACGTTAAATGATAGTTTGGTTAAAGACCAGCTAGTTTGTGGAATAAGCAGCGGATCTATCCGCGAGCGGTTATTGCGGGAAGAGGATTTAACTTTGATAAAAGCACTGGAAATATGCCGAGGATGAGGGGTATAAAGTATATTTATTTACAATGCTTACCATTTCAGATAACACTGAATTCTATTTAATGATTGATTGCTGGTATCACCAACGTGGAGCAACTGTTCCGTGTGGCTCAAAATAGGCAGAAATTCGCAGAACTGACAGCCAACCTCCAGTAATGGAGAGGCACTTTAAGAAGAAGATTGATTGCAAAGATAAAACATTTGATGAACTTGAAATTACTGCATGAACGGTAGTAAAAAATCATCGATAATTTCAAATAGACCCTCTATCATCATTGTTGCCAGAATCAAATTGGCACGGAAGCAATCGAATTCACAACCAACTTCTAATTTGTCGGGTCGCATTGCCGTGAGTAGAAACAAAGCTCCGTCGACCCCCGCTTCAAAATTAAAGAATCAAAGCCTGAAAACATGAATAGCGATGCCAAGGAGAGTCTCTTTTCATTCGGGGTCTTCATTCCGGTAAAAGACGTGGGAGTACAAATAAGACGCTTTGTATTTATTTCCCCGAAGGCCCGCGTTTACCAGTCACAGCTCTGCGGTTTGTTCGCGCTCTCTTAGCGTGTTAATAAGACGCCGTGTCAAGGGAAGCCCGTTTGCAACCAGAAGCTGTGTGTGGAATGAGTGAAATGAAAACACCAGCAGCACCATTTTTTAACTAGTCGTTTTTCATATCAGAACTACGAATATATCCATTTTGTTTGTGAAAAGTTATGAATATTTTAAAACTTTCCGATCGTTTCATTAACGCGTTTTTAAACCATCAAATAATGAAGTGAATTAGAACAATTTTTCTATTAAACAAAGTGACAAAGCCTGCGAAACCTATACCGGATTGTAAGTCCTGTAATAATGACCCTAACTACGATAATGAACTAAACCATATTGAGATTGTCGCGTTGAGATTTGAATTCCGATGTGGGAACTGAATTCAGTTTTACGTAAAAAGTAAACAACAAAGGAAGAACAGTCTGTTACTTATAGGTAGATGAATGTTTAGAAGCGATGACAGCTTAATTTTGAAAGTATGATCGCACTTTCTTTACTGAACCATCATCGCTTCTTGTAATTGAGAACATGAAGAACCTTCCTTTAATGATATGAGATTTATCACGCTTGCCAACTATAGGTTAACGAATATTACATCACTACAGTAGCTTTCAGTTCACCGGAAACTATAACAGTTCTATTTAAATGAATTATTACATATTTACAACGATGTTTCGATTACATATAAATTTAACAAATACACTTAATTAGGAATTAATTACAGTAACGCGAGCTTCCGTTTTGATGAATTCAATTCAATTATATCATTCAGTATACATTCATAATAAACTACGCATATTAAAGTTATACCGGCGGTTGGCAATTATAATTGTTTTCCTTCGTTTATGATTGTTCATTTATGATTTGTGTCTGGTATGAATCACAAAGCCGAAGATCTGGTGGAGATCGCAGGAAATCGCAAGCAGGTCAGGATCGGTGTGAGAATGTTTTGGGAAAGCCTATGTCAAGCAATGGACGTGTATCAGCTAATGATGAAGATACAAAATCAGATGAAATATTGTAAAATATAAGCTGCAAAACAAATGATGATGATGTCGATGATGAAACAGTTACTTCACTTCACGACTTGAACGCAGACAAATTTAAACATGGTCTTAATGTTGGCGAGAAAGTGACGGCATTTATTACTAACATAATAAAAATTTAATATAGCTATGTTCACATTTGACTAAAAGCCGTGATAGCCTAGTGGTTTGAACGCCGGCCTTCAAATCCGAAGGTACTGGGTTCGAATCTAGCCTACACCTATGTATTTTTCAATTTATGTGCAGTTAGTATAACACCAACTAATACCACGTGCTTTGACGGTGAAGGAAAACATCGTGAGGAAACCTACATATCCATGTCATGACCATCCGTGCTCGCACTAGTATGTGAAATGGAGAAGGCAATAGCAAACCACACCATTATAACTGCCAAGAAAGTCGTCGTGTATTTCATTACACACGATGACCATGAAAAGACTGGTTTTAGTTTTAAACAGTCTTCAAAACTAAAATACACTTTTAAGGAACTCATCGCTCGTGTAAACGTTTTTCGATTTGAAGCGCTTACATTATTTATACCATTTCACTGCTTTCTTTAACAAATATGTTCAAATATAAACTTTAAAACTGAAGCCAAGGGGTCTAAATTTAATTGTAAGAACTGTCACAATTTAAGGAACAACTAATTGGATACTTTTCCAGCGTTCATGATAAGCGGTTTATCGACCTTACAGCACTTTTAATGCAAAAACGTTAAGTTTCAGGTTAGAAATTCAATATTGAAGAAGCACGACATCGTGTGGTGGTGGAAAAGTTTAATTGAATTACAGTTTGTATATAATAATGTAAGCAGTTCTCTGAAAGGAGCAAAAGTAGACCATTGGCCAAGCTAGCCAATTGTGCGGTATATAGACTATGAATATGGAGAAGATGGTGACACGAGAAAACTGCTTCTGTTTTATTCCCATTATTGGGATTTATCTCATAACAAAGTCCAGGCTATTTAACCACCGTGTTGGACAAGTGCGGGTTACTCTATGTTTTTCTTGGAATATGTAGATTTCCTTAATTGGAAGTCAGTGGGGATCGAACTCGTGTCTCTTTCTTTCTTTTTAAATTGGACTATCACGACTTTATCCAGATTATATTAGATAAATACATTTCTCAAATTTGTTTTAATTTTTGAAGTTTTGTGACATGTCTCATTCGTCGGGAACCATTTAAATACTAGAAGCTCTTATTACTGCTACCAAAGGGAAGTCTGTAAACATTACTGTGTTTTAGTAAAGTTATTGGGGTAAGGAGACAACATCTCATCTTTCAAACGACGAGCACAATGCGGTGTGTATATCATCCTAAATAGCGCTACGTTATAGTGTCACTGACTATCAGATGATACTTCAATAGATATTTAAAATATCCATCGTATTAGCAGCGTTAATAACTAAAACTAATCTTATTTGCTAATGTGTTAACTAAAATGTTGTTCAAATTTATTAATTAATTTCGCGTGTTGTATTGCGGTCGGTTTGTTTGTACAGCGGATTAATGTTTGGTTGGTCTGTGATAGTTATTGAATATAAGGTCATTATGTTAAATATCTAATATGTATACTGACATAGTACTTCCAGCATTGATAGATCGTTATTTTTTATATATCCATCCAAACTCTACATTTCGGAATCGAACCTGGAAGCTCTTTGTTACAATGCAAGATCTTACCAATCATTTCTGGTTATTACCGGAGACTGTCATAGAGCCGAGATAGCCTAGTGGTTTGAACGCCCGCCTTCCACTCCTGAGGTACCGGGTTCGAATCCGGCCTGCACCAATGAATTTTCAATTTATTTACAGTTAGTATAACACCAATTAATATCACGTGCTTTGACGGCGAAGGAAAACATCGTGAGGAAACCCTGCATATTTATGTCATGACCATCCGTGCTCGCACTAGTATGCCAAATGGAAAAGGCAATGTCAAACTGCTCCATTGTAAATGCCAAATAAGACGTCGTGGGTTTCATCACATATGATGACAATGACCATCAGTTAAGAGGAAATACGACTTAGAACAAGAAGAATCATAGTAGTACATCGTCAATTACCGAAGAACATTAATTTAAGAATATATTTCTGTTTCATTTTGAAAGGCGCTGTAGCTATTGAAACTACAGGAGGTAGAAGTATAAATGTGTTCGACGTTTTGTAATACTTTGGTAATATTTATACACAAACTTTTAACAGAAGGGAAAGGTAGTTAGTCAATAACTTTAAACTAGATATATTCGTAATTCAGTGTAATATACTATCATCATCATCATTGAGATCCATCGTCAACAATTTGGTGGACACGTTTATGTCATGGACTTCATTCGTTGTTGTCCAGCAATATGACACAGTTTTTGAAGCACTACTCTCCCCCCATTTACCAAGTTGGTTTACTCTAAATGATTTTCTTTGAACCAGCCCCCGGGGACAGCGCCGCCGGTACGTAAATAGAATCTGAATGAATACATCACTTAACTAAATTACACGAAGTGCAGCCATTCTTCAGTCCCGTCCCTCCCGGGAAATCATCTTTTAGGCCTCCGTACAACCTCGGACAGGGAAACCTCCACGAAATTGTTACGAACATCAATCATACTTTCATCTAGATATTTACTTTGTTAAATGCTGCTTTTGTCAAGTGTATTACTATTAATAAGCAATATTCAATTTATGTCTACCAGTAGACGTCAATCGGCTGACGATGATACCAATATAACAGTTTTCATTCTATGTATACTGGTGGTTGTGTAGGTACCACCGCAGCTCCTATTTCTGCCGCTAAACAGCAGTATACAAATATTACTGTGTTATAGTTCGAAGTGTTGCAGCTAGTGAAATTACTAAGGTAATGAAGTTGAACATCCAGTTCAAGACAAGCACAATGTAGTTTTTTTTTATACTACAATGCAACGAGACGAGCAAGACGTTCACCTGATGATAAGTAATACGCTTGCCCATGACAACGTGGTGCTAGTTAAGATGGTACACACTGCACCACATTGCGCTCGTCGCCTTGAGACATAAGGTGTTAAGTCTCGTTACCCCAGTAATTACACTCGCTACAGCGCCCTTCAAACCGGAACACAGTAATGTTCGCACACTACTATTTGGCGGTTGCAATAGGAGCTGCGGTGGTACCCATCCAGACGGTCTCCGGCAACAGAGACCTACCACCAGTAGAGTGCACAGAAGTGCTGTGTATATTATCGCAACACAACGCTGCGCAGGCGTATCACTTACAATCAAGTGAATAGTTTGTTCGTTGTCGAATAAGAAGTAACAAAACTAAGAATAATTTCAACTGGTTGCAGATATCATGTTAAAACTCATTACCCTGGTAACTACATTAGCTACAGCGCCATTTAAACAGGAACACAGTAATGTTTGCATAACACTGTGTTGTAACAGACGTTGGTACTTGCATACCATAGTCTTAATCATCATTATTATTATCCGTTAGACGCCCACTGCTGGACATAAGCCTCCGCCAAAGATCTTCACACCAATCCGTCCACACCTGCAGTTTTACCACCAGAAAAATTAAACTTCATCTTTTTTGTTCTACGAGGCCACGAGACGAGCGAGATGTTCACCTGATGGTAAATGACACGCTTGCCCATGACATCCGTGCTCGCACTAGTATGCCAAATGGAAAAGGCAATGTCAAACTGCTCCATTGTAAATGCCAAATAAGACGTCGTGGGTTTCATCACATATGATGACCACGACCCTCAGTCAAGAGGAAATACGACTTAGAACAAGAACAATCATAGTACTACAGCGTCAATTACCGAAGAACATTAATTTAAGAATATTTTTCTGTTTCATTTTGAAAGACGCTGTAGCTAATGAAACTATAGGAGGTTAAAGAATAAATGTGTTCGACGTTTTGTAATACTTCGGTTATATTTATACACAATCTTTTAACAGAAGAGAAAGGTAGTTAGTCAATAACTTTAAACTAGATATATTCGTAATTCAGTGTAATATATTATCATCATCATCATCATTGAGATCCATCGTCAACAATGTGGTGGACACGTTTATGTCATGGACTTCATTCGTTGTTGTCCAGCAATATGACACAGTTTTTGAAGCACCCCTATCCCCCCATTTACCAAGTTGGTTTACTCTAAATGATTTTCTTTGAACCAGCCCCCGGGGACAGCGCCGCCGGTACGTAAATAGAATCTGAATGAATACATCACTTAACTAAATTACACGAAGTGCAGCCATTCTTCAGTCCTGTCCCTCCCGGGAAATCATCTTTTAGGCCTCCGTACAACCTCGGACAGGGAAACCTCCACGAAATTGTTACGAACATCAATCATACTTTCATCTAGATATTTACTTTGTTAAATGCTGCTTTTGTCAAGTGTATTAATAAGCAATATTCAATATATGTCCAGCAGTGGACGTCAATCGGCTGATGATGATACCAATATAACAGTTTTCATTCTATGTATACTGGTGGTTGTGTAGGTACCACCGCAGCTCCTATTTCTGCCGCTAAACAGCAGTATACAAATATTACTGTGTTATAGTTCGAAGTGTTGCAGCTAGTGAAATTACTAAGGTAATGAAGTTGAACATCCAGTTCAAGACAAGCACAATGTAGTTTTTTTTTATACTACAATGCAACGAGACGAGCAAGACGTTCACCTGATGATAAGTAATACGCTTGCCCATGACAACGTGGTGCTAGTTAAGATGGTACACACTGCACCACATTGCGCTCGTCGCCTTGAGACATAAGGTGTTAAGTCTCGTTACCCCAGTAATTACACTCGCTACAGCGCCCTTAAACCGGAACACAGTAATGTTCGCACACTACTATTTGGCGGTTGGAATAGGAGCTGCGGTGGTACCTAGACAATCTCCAGCAACAAAGACCTACCAACAGTATGACCTCAGCCAGGTGCAGGTTGGCGAATATCGCTTGTCCTCAAAAACGAAGCTCAACTAGTTAGAAATGTTATATAAAATTTAAAGACGTCAGAGATTTAATATATCCGAAGGCACTGCATCAGTTTATAAGTCTTCATAGTCGACTACATTTTCATAATTAAATTTTTCATAAGCGAGGAAATCTCTTTGACGAAGACTCTGACACGTTTTCAGGTAGCACCAGCAGTGCCTTACCTAACAATAATGCTATCGAATGGTCTAGGTTTTAACCGTTAGTGGCGGAAATTACTTAAGTATTTATTGGCTTTAAAAATATCAAGTTTTAATCTAGAATTATAATCCGTTATAGCCTAGTTTGAACGCCGGCCTTCCACTGCGAAGGTACCGGGTTCGAATGCGGCCTGCACCAATGAATTTTTCAATTTACGTACAGTTATAACACCAACTAATAACAGGTGATTTGACGGTGAAGGAAAACATTGTCAGGAAACCTACATATCTACGTCGTGGCAATCCGGGCTCGGACTAGTATGTTTTTTTTTTTTTTTTTTTAAACTACTAAGCGACGAGACGAGCAAGACGTTCACCTGATGGTAAATGACACGCTTGCCCATAACGGGCGCTAGTTAAGATGGTACACACTGCACCACATTGCGCTCGTCGCCTTGAGACATAAGGTGTTAAGTTTCGTTACCCCAGTAATTTCACTATCTTACAACGTCGTTTAGCCTTGGCTTTGGCGGCAGGAATAAGTGCTGCGGTGGTACCTAGACAGTCTCCAGCAACAAAGACCTACCGCTAGTAAAACCTCAGCCAAATGCAGGTTGGCGAATATCGCTTGTCCTCAAAAGCGAGGTAAAACCACTAAGAAATGTTATATAAAATTTAAAGGCGTCAAAGATTTAATATATCCGGAGGCACTGCATCAGTTTATAAGTCTTCATAGTCGACTACATTTTCATAATTTAATTTTTCATAAGCGAGGAAATCTCTTTGACGAAGACTCTGACACGTTTTCAGGTAGCACCAGCAGTGCCTTACCTAACAATAATGCTATCGAATGGTCTAGGTTTTAACCGTTATTGGCGGAAATTACTTAAGTATTTATTGGCTTTAAAAATATCAAGTTTTAATCTAGAATTATAATCCGTTATAGCCTAGTTTGAACGCCGGCCTTCCACTGCGAAGGTACCGGGTTCGAATGCGGCCTGCACCAATGAATTTTTCAATTTACGTACAGTTATAACACCAACTAATAACAGGTGATTTGACGGTGAAGGAAAACATTGTCAGGAAACCTACATATCTACGTCGTGGCAATCCGGGCTCGGACTAGTATGTTTTTTTTTTTTAAACTACTAAGCGACGAGACGAGCAAGACGTTCACCTGATGGTAAGTGATACGCTTGCCCATGACAACGTGGGGCTAGTTAAGATGGTACACACTGCACCACATTGCGCTCGTCTAATTGAGACATAAGGTGTTAAGTCTCGTTACTCCACTAGCTACAGCGCCCTTAAACCGGAACACAGTAATGTTTGCATAATACTGTTTGGTGGCAGACGTTGGTACTTGCATACCACAGTCTTAATCATCATTATTATTATCCATTAGACGCCCACTGCTGGATATAGGCCTCCGCCAAAGATCTCCACACCTGCAGTTTTACCACCAGAAAAATTAAACTTCATCTTTTTTGTTCTACGAGGCGACGAGGCGAGCGAGACGCTCACCTGATGGTAAGTGATACGCTTGCCCATGACAACGTGGTGCTAGTTAAGATGGTACACACTGCACCACATTGCGCTCGTCGCCTTGAGATATAAGGTGTTAAGTCTCGTTACCCCCGTAATTACACTATCTTACAACGTCCTTTAGCCTTGGCTTTGGCGGCTCGAATAGGAGCTGCGGTGGTACCTAGACAATCTCCAGCAACAAAGACCTACCAACAGTATGACCTCAGCCAAATGCAGGTTGGCGAATATCGCTTGTCCTCAAAAGCGAGGTAAAACCACTAAGAAATGTTATATAAAATTTAAAGGCGTCAAAGATTTAATATATCCGGAGGCCCTGCATCAGTTTATAAGTCTTCATAGTCGACTACATTTTCATAATTTAATTTTTCATAAGCGAGGAAATCTCTTTGACGAAGACTCTGACACGTTTTCAGGTAGCACCAGCAGTGCCTTACCTAACAATAATGCTATCGAATGGTCTAGGTTTTAACCGTTATTGGCGGAAATTACTTAAGTATTTATTGGTTTTAAAAATATCAAGTTTTTTATCTAAAATTATAATCCGTAATAGCCTAGTTTGAACGCCGGCCTTCCACTGCGAAGGTACCGGGTTCGAATGCGGCCTGCACCAATGAATTTTTCAATTTACGTGCAGTTATAACACCAACTAATATCAGGTGATTTGACGGTGAAGGAAAACATTGTGAGGAAACCTGCATATCTACGTCATGGCAATCCGGGCTCGGACTAGTATGTTTTTTTTTTTTAAACTACTAAGCGACGAGACGAGCAAGACGTTCACCTGATGGTAAGTGATACGCTTGCCCATGACAACGTGGGGCTAGTTAAGATGGTACACTGCACCACATTGCGCTCGTCGCCTTGAGACATAAGGTGTTAAATCTCGTTACCCCAGTAATTACACTAGCTACAGCGCCCTTCAAACCGGAACACAGTAATGTTTGCACAGTACTATTTGGCGGTTGCAATAGGAGCTGCGGTGGTATCCACCCAGACGGTCTCCGGCAACAGAGACCTACCACCTGCTAAAAATGTTAAATGGAAAAGGCAATAGTAAACCACTCCATTATAACTGCCAAGAAAGTCGTCGTGTGTTTCATCACACATGTTGACTATGATCCTCAGTCATAAGGAAATTCGACTTAGAAGAAGAAGAATGCAAGAATCACATCTAAAAAAAATATGTAGTTTTAAGTGTCACAAACATTTGGGTTACAAAGCAACCAGTTAGCAAATGCGTTAGTTAATTAATTATACGATCTTCGCTATTACTACAGAGCATGATGTATTAAGATTCCACTATTCATAATTTTATGAGAATAACATACAGATAGAGTAAAAAGATCACTTTATATTACGTGTTAGTTATATGGGTCTTCTACTTAATGATATTTAGTTTTTTTGTTTAGAAGCACATCCTAACGTAAGCTTCTTAAAAGCTATACAGAAGCTCATAACACCGGAATGTTTTCAAAGGAAATAATATAAAAGCGGCGCCATTTTTGTTTCCTCGCTCCGTGTTAGATTCCTTTGTTGGACGGAGCTTATTTAATTTTTACTAGGGCCGGTTTTTTTTTCATTTTACACTATTATTTACTAACGAAATTATGGGTTTGGTTCATAACAATTCTTCGTTAGATTTGTTACTTCCTTTTTCTGTATCTGGTATAACATACATGAGAATATCAATGTGGTGCCTTGCTTATTTTGCTATTAGACTGCTTAATGTTTAAAAAGGGGATTACTATAATTGAAGTTATTTATGACGGTATCATAAAAGTAGAAAAAATAGTCACTTATCCCGTTAAGAAATTCCGGTTACGAATATTGGTTAAATAAGCTTAGGAAGTAATACATGGATAGATGCTAGTTAATAATAGTTAATAAGTAAGTGTTATGACAGAATACAAAGATGAGATTGTTCAAAATTCAAACAGAACGGATGTCTTTGAAATTAAACTTCCGTCAAACAAAAGCTAAGTGAAACAGTTTCAATGTTTGGGCGAAAGAGAGAGAAATTTACACCGCAATCAAAGTTTTTTCATTTTCTCATAACACAATCGTTCGCCCCGAAGTTTGGCGTTAAAACTGTGGAGGCCTTTAAACCCGCGAGGTCCAAGGTTTTGTTTTAAATTTGACCTTATTTATTCGAAACGATCTTCGTGAATTATTATTTTTGTCCGTTTTATACAAAAGATCTTTTAGACTAATAAAATAGTCTTATAAACACCCTCTTCATTTCATTTATAGCCTTGCGTCACTTGGCTATATATAAAATTGGTTTGATTAATATATCATCAGCCTATCGACGTCCACTGCTAGACAAAGGTCTCCCGTAAGATCTTCACTCCAGACGGCTTTATGCTGTCTGCATCTAGCAGTTTCCCGCGATCTTCACCAGATCGCCAGTCTACCATGTGGTGGAGCCTTCCAGCATTGCGTCTACTGGTGCGCGGCCGTCACTCTATGACCTTACTGCATCATCGGCCGTCACTCCTTCGGGAAATGCGCCCTGCCCATTACCACTTAAGTCTAGCAACTTTTAGAGCTATGTCAGGAACCTTAGTTCTTCTGCGGATCTAGCATAACTAGAAACTCCGAGCATAGCTCACTTCATTGGCCTTTGAGTGACTTCGAGCCTTTTTATAAGGCCCATTGTAAGTTGATTAATACATATGTATCATAAACCCTACAACAGACTTGATAGGTTGGTGATGCTGCTGGTTCCTGTACGTGCGAGCTGGTGCCGCGCAGCTCCGCGGCCGCTGATTTATCGCCAGCAGCGGCGGCGGCTCCTCGCAAAACACCGGATATAAATCAAAGCGCAGATGGCGGGAATGTTTTCTCGGAGGCTTTTCGGGTGTTTTTTGTCATTCGTATGTCTCTACCATAACGATACAATATTTTATTGTACGAAATAAGATCGGCGCCGGTTTGGATGTAACATCGAATTTATTTCTACATGGTTTAGACTATACTTAAAGTTGATCACGGAGACACAAAATTTTTCTTTAAAAAGCCATCGCTTAAAATATTCAAAATAAATTTAGTAATCAAGGAGCTATAATACACAGGTATCACAACATTGGAATATCCAGAACACCAAATATATTACCTAAAGGAGATTCGAGTTTTTTTATTCAGGGTAATTGCTATATTCGAGGCAGAACATGGAGACCTATTTTTTAAAGGAATATTTTTCTCTTTAAAAAAACCGCATAGATAATACACAAATACGAACAAAAGCAAAGATAGTTTTGTTTCTAGTTTTCAGTCTTTGCTGTATTACAAGCGGCCACTTTGAATTAGCTGTTTATTCTTAACTTAAGCCGATAACAAAATAATTGATCAAGGACGACTTAACTTTGCAGGCACAAGTGAAAAACGAATTGCAAGTTACCTATCACAAACACATTTACGTAAAGAGTTTACTATTATTTATCATTGTAATAAATAATAATTTATATATGTAACATGGATGACGAATATGAGAAATGTTTCAAAAATAGAGTACTGAAATCTGATCTTAAACGAAGAAGAGAGACCATAGCGTTAGAAGATTTATATGGATGTACGAACGAGTAGAATCGATTTTATTCACAACATATAAAGAAGAGAAAGGCAAAGACAATCCTAATCTTATAATATAATATTAGTAAATATTTATTTGTATATCTATTTACAATATTTGTTTATATAATTCAATGTGATGACATATCAATTTATATCTATGTTTGTCCAAGTGGTTCAATTTGGAATTATTTTCATTGCATGTATTTACATCTACCATGTTACAATTTCTGCATCATCCCAAGTAGACAAGAAGATTCAAATACCATTTTGAACCAATGTGTATGATAAATGTAAATAAATAATCTATAGTTTTAAATAGGTACGCAACAAAAATCAGCGCTTAAACATAATAAGGCTTTTCACATTCCTATCAGATATGAACCTAAGCAGACAGTTTCTTTTGAAAGAACTTTTTTTTTCCCTTAATTTCATACAAATTTACATTAATGCCGAAAGTGTGTTTTACATGCGTGGTTACTAGAAAACAGTAATAGTCTTATCGATTATGGCAGATTGACAATGAACTTAATAACTAGCTGGGTAGATTTGGTAAAAGCCTGAACGCAATTTAAATTCAAATTCCACCACTTATTCGACAATCTGGTAATAACCTTAACGGGTATTAAATTCGTGAAGTATTACTCTTCTTACTTGGACCCTTCGGTTGTAAGAACCGCAATCTGATCGGCACAAGAGGGGCAGTTAAGCCCGGTCCAGTATCGGATAAGTCTGCGTCGAGACGGTCTAACGAATATACATATATCTATTTGTACAGTAAGATATCCTTGGATATTGTATTGATATAAAATATTACATATATTTATTTATGTATATATATGAATAACACCAACTAATATCACGTGCTTTGATGGTGAATGAAAATCATCGTGAGGAAATCTACATATCAATGTCATGATCGTCCGTAGTCGGACTGTTATGAGAGATGGAGAAGGCAATGGCAAACTACTCCATTATATCTGCCGAGTAAGTCGTTGTGTTTCATCACACATTATGACCACGACCCTCAGTCATGAGGTAATACGACTTAGAAGAAGAAGATAATATATATTTAATAATTCCTTGAAGAGAAAGGAGTTGTACCTCTTTTTTAAGTATACGGGTGATTATGCAACAAATTTCATAATGGGTTGATGCGAATTATTGAAACTCAAGTGGTTTATTTGAAATTACGAAATTACTTGCTCCCTGGTAAAATCTATGCATAATATGTTCACGTTAGCAAACATTAAAATAATTAAAAACTATAACAAGATTTTCAATGAAGATCTCGTAGGAGAAAATTTAATGTGAAATAATCATTATCAGATCATCATGTATATGCGGAAAATTTTATAGTTTCGCTAACAGATCAAGTTCAATGGAATTGAAGTTACACATCTTCGTATCATACATCTTAAAATTTAATCACACTCACAACTTAAGTATCGCGGTAAATGAAATCATTAGCATTTTTTACAATTCAGACGTCACGGTGAAACTTGTAAATTATTCCGTGAATTATTCACCGTCTTCTTAATTAATGATCACGGTTTCGTTCAGTTTTCTTTGAAAGCCTGTAATGAACAATCCCGTCCGACAAAATGGTTTCACAGTTTAATACCCGGGCCCGCCGAAATTATAACTTAATATTTCAAATAAAAACCCTGCCGGAGACGGCCTAATTAATTCAGAGTCGAGGTGTCGATCAGCAGCTGGAAAATGAGTCGAGGTCAGCCGTCGTAACTTTTACTTGAGATGCCTTCCAGTAAGAAATATTTTCCATTTCTAAGAAATGTTATCTTAAGTTTAGTATATATGCTTCATAATGCATCAGACTGATAAATAAAAATCGGTTCAATACTTTACAATTATCTAATACTTCATAAGAATAAATTCTAGCCTTTGTTTTGTTGTTAAATAAAGACTTATCAGTTTGACGATTTATATCAACTGAAATACAAACCATCAAATTTGGGAAAAGCTGGCAAAAAATTAAGCCGAGTTCCGCTGACTTCTACCACTAAAACATTAGCCCAATTCCATCCTCCTTAATATCCTGGAGGGCTAATATTCAAATATCAAACAAAAGAAGTCTTAACTAATGGTCAAATAATGTTGTTTAAATAATCCTGTACATATGTTTCATTATACACATTTTTTTTTTATATTACTTTGAGATGAGACGAGCAAGACGTTCACCTGATGGTAAGTGATACGCTTGCCCATAACAACGTGCTGCTAGTTAAGATGGTACACACTGCACCACATTGCGCTCGTGGCCTTGAGACATAAGGTGTTAAGTCTCGTTACCCCAGTAATTACACTAGCTACGGAACACAGTAATGTTTGCACACTACTATTTGTCGGTTGAAATAGGAGCTGCGGTGGTACCCATCCAGACGGTCTCCGGCAACAGAGACCTACCACCTGGTAGAATTACATTATTTATTATACATACCAATATTAATATTTGTCGTGTCTGTACGTACGATAGTAACATGGGCGGTAAATCATAAAACTCTTTTTTTCTAAGAAAAAAGAAGCGCTTTAAAAAAGTCTTCTTAATTGCTAAAGCGTAAATGTTGTCAAGGGGCTCTCAGTTCGCTGCGGCGGCTTTCTCCTCGTTTTCTTGTTCCAACTCCTCGAGCCTTTGAAGTACCTTCTGTCGCCGCCTTTCTAAAGGTGTCTTAAACCACCACATTTCAGCGGCGGCATCCTGAACGGACATAATACAATTTTTTTTTATTAAACGAAGCGACGTGACGAACGAGACGTTCACCTGATGGTAAGTGATGCGCTTGCCCATAACAACGCGGTGCTAGTTGAGATGGTTTACATTGCACCACATTGCGCTCGTCACCTTGAGGCATAAGGTATTAAGCCTCGTTACCCCAGTAATTTCACTAGCATACAGTATCATTCAAACCGGAACACTAATGTTTGCACACTACTATTTGTCGGTTGAAATAGGAGCAGCGGTGGTACCCATCCAGACGGGTATTAAATGCAATTACTGTATTATAATGTTAAGTAAAACATAATAATACAGTAATTAGTGACTACAGCTTACGTAAACTACAACTTACTGGTGGTAGGTCTCTGTTGCCGGAGACCGTCTGGATGGGTACCACCGCAGTGACTATTTCAACTGCCAAATAGTAATGTGCGAACATTACTGTGTTCCGGTTTGAAGGGCGCTGTAGCTAGTGTAATTACTGGGGTAACGAGACTTAACACCTTATGTCTCAAAGCGACGAGTTCAATGTGGTACAGTGTATACCATCCCAACTAGCACCACGTTGTCATGGGCAAGCGTATCACTTACCATCAGGTGAACGTCTTGCTCGTCTCGTCGCATAGTAGTATATAAAAAAAAACTACAGTATAATATGAAATTCATTATGCTTTAGATAACATTAAAATAGCTGTTCTATAAAGCAAAGAGATTAGCGAGACGTTGACCTGATGGTAACTATACACCTTCTTATTACAATGAGACGCTAATTAGGATCATATACACTGCACCACATTGTACTCTTAATTTTGAGACATTAATGTCTCGTTACACAAGTAATTTCACTAGCTACAGCATCCTTCAAAGAACACAGTAATGTTTGCACACCACTATAATTTAATAGTGGTGTTATGAAAAGCCGCTATGCTGGTACTTACATGTTCCGCATACACCGGCTCCCTGAAACTGAGCTGAACAGCAACCTCCTGAGCAGTGAGAGCGCGTATCCTTAACTGCAGTCGTCTCTTGGTGGTGAGGACATCGTCTAGAGCCGATAGTAATGTACCTACATAACAGTATGAAGATTTTATGCGACTTCATCTTTCTTAAGTAGTAAAGTCTGTGCAAGTTGTAAATTTGAGTGTTTACTAATGGATAGTATTTTGGAAACCTGAAGCAGAGTCTAGAAATAATTTGTTCATGAAGTCTGTGGATGCAGATACGATCTATTCATTCATACATGAAAACACTAATAATGCTCTGTTACTAATATCTTGTGTCTTTCTCACTCACTACATGACCGTTTTACTGCAAAATAGTATAATGATTAATCTCAGAAAACAAAATGCAAATTGCAAATAAAGAATTTTGCATTAAGACTTTAAATTTTTCTTTTAATATATAAGTATGAATTATTTAAATCTAATAGACCATTTGTTTTCATAAGAATAAGATAAGAGAAAGGTTATATTCTGTACTAACGTCTCATCCAATTCTCTTGTGCCATAAGAAGCGGGAGGTCTTATCATGAAAATGAGCAAAATGTGCATGTTACTTTCAGAAAACAAAACTCATTTGCTGAAATTCGATTTCTTATCTTCTTTTTCTTTGTAGGTGCCGTTTTCCAATTATCGTTTATTTCTCACAGAGATCGTTAAGAGTGTAATCCTCTAAAGGGTCATTTTGTTAGGTTTAAATCTTACTGTTAATAGAGTAAACTATAAAGTCAAATAGATATTTTTCGATACTATCAAAAGAATTTTATTTTCTAATTAGATATGAAGACTTAATCATCACCATGATCAACGTAATGGTTACGAATTAAAATTTTTTAGATATCAAATATGTTTTTTGAAGCTCACCTATTGTATAAGAATCAGAAACTCTAGACAGACAAGAAACATCTAGTTTCTGTGATAGTGCGCCTGCCCTGTGCAGCTTCGTTCTCCACATTAGTGAAATACTCCCGTAATCGGCTTTTGGTATTTGAATAACTTTAGAATAACATTGGAAAAGCAGTTTCTGTTCAGCTTCCCACGGGGTTCGCGATGTACCTATAAACAGTACTCGATCTTCCGGATAGATAGCTGTAGATAGAATAATTCTTTATTTACTATTTAATTTTTGTATTACCTTGCATTTACGTTTTAATGACGGTTTCGAAAAAAAACCCATCATCATTCAGACCTCTTCACTTACGTGATGACATTAAAGCAAATACCTTTGTATTACAATACAAGCGGATAACCAATACCATATAGAAATTGATACGATGCAGCGCCATCTGATGTTAAGATATACCAAAAGAAATTATTCAAAAATATTAAATATGACCCAACAATTTCATTTAAATCGTTTAAAACATTACCTTTAATAATTTTTGCTAAATCTTTCTTCAATCTCTTCGGATCGGTTCTGTCAGTTTTAGGTATTTTTTTCACGAATGGCTTTTCAGCGTCATCCATCCATATAACACTCGGCTGAAGCAGTCTTGACACTTTCATTACTAAATGTATCAACATAATGAGTCCCGTCTTTCCAGGGTATTTCCCCACTATATTTGCGGGCGTCAGATCGAAAAGCGTTGCACCGAGTTCACTACAAATTGAATGGAGCAGCATCTTTTTTCCACTCCCAGATGGACCTTGGATTAAAGTTCTTGTTATTATTTGATTACTGATACTAATTAATATAAATAACATGTTTTAGGGATAAAAATACTATAAATGTTAGAACTATAAAACTGGAACGCTATAGTTAAGATTATTCAGAATAGCACAAGCAAGATTTAAAAATTTATATTTATTAGTTTACCTGTTAAAAGAACTGATCTAATTTGAGGTGCATTCGTTCTAACATGTTCTGATCCAAGCGGCAGTATACAATATTCTTTTATAAGCTGTCGTACATCACCTAAGCATGGTAAAGGTTCGCGGCCTAGTTTCCTCCACTCAGAGGCGACGAAGTTTTTCTCGCCGATAAACTCATCGATGTTTACAATTGGGTAAGGTCGTATTATACCATTAGCCACAAGTTCTTCAAACAGCGACTCTGTTGTTCTATCAGGAGTTAAATCCTTTTCTTTTTTCTTCTTACTCTTCTTACCTCCGCGTCGTACCTTTGAGAAAAAAACATTGATATAAAAATATGTAATAGTAAATAACTTCAATAAACTTTTACCTTCTTTTGTGGTTTCTTAGCCTTCTTTCCTTTATGTGCTTTGTCTTTATCTATAGCTGCTTGCAGTAAATCAAGTTCACTTCTCATCATATCGTCTACAATATTTCTTATCTCTTGTTCAATCTTAACCATTTTCTCTCTCTCAATTATATCCTTATAGTACCTTTCATTGTTATCGCCAAAATCGCTTTCCCTAAATTTCCACATGTCCTCATATCTGAAATCATTATTAATTATATATAAAATTTAACTTATATGACTTTTATGGAATATATCATTACCTAAGTTATGTATCAAGTTATACTAATATCGTTTCGTGTATATAAATAATTGTAATTAAAAATTTTGTTATTATATATCCTGTGACTCTACTGAGGTTTAAGCGGACGTTCCCAAAAAGAAGGCGCATTATATTTTTCAATTACTTCTGTAGCTTTCTAACATGTCAATACTTTATTATATTCATAAAATTAAAAGCTTTTGTTCCTCCAGTAGTTTAATTAGCTACAGCGCCTTTCAATCTCGAATACAGCAATGTTAACATACTACTGTTTGACAGCAGAAACAGGCGCTGGACTGTCTCTTTAAAAATCAAATATTGGTTTAAGTAGAAACTGTTTGCATATGATTACTTAAGCCTATTGTTACTCAAGGTTAAGTTCTAAAATGTACTCACTCTTCATTAGCATCGATTATGTCTTGTAAAAATGCGGAATTCATACATTTATAATTCAGAAGATCATCCATTTCATCCTTATTTTTATTGTCTTCGGTTTTCGTGCTCTTTTTGTCTTTACTCTCTTTGCTCTTCTTAGATTCTTTAGAAGATACTGGAGAAGATTTGCTCAGTTCGCTCTCGATTCCGGTCCCTTAATTTTTTTTTATACAACATAAAATAAATATAGAAAGAAGAACACAGGCCGACTAGGAAAGTGCCAATTTTTTTTCCAGAGAAATAGTATTTTTTGAAGCGCAAGGTAGCTAGTGAATTTATTGGGCTAGCCAAATTTAACAACTTTGATTTTAAAGCGAAAAGCGCATAGTTGTTAAAATTTTATCAACTTAACTATCGCCACGACAAAATTTCAACGAAGTTAGATAAAACAATTTTTAATGTCTTACTGTAGCAACAATTAAGCTGAAAATACTTTTATACCTTGTCGACTAAACATGGCTCTGCTTCCTCCCGCTTCTTCTGAAGGGAATTCCGGTAGCCTGTTAGTCCTTTCGTAGTATTCCCTTATCCATCTCCTTAATTCGTCTCCGGTTCTTTCTTTAATTTTCTCTGCGTGTTGAGCACGACGCTCTTCTTCTATGTTAACAAGAGCTTCGTCATACTCCACCTCGCGTTCCTTTTGGAGGACACGACGAAACTCTTTTATCTGTAATAGTGATATTAAATATATGTTACTAAAATTGTATTATTTACTTTAGTGTAAATAGTTTAAACTTCAAGTATGACATTGTTTATGATTTTAAATTGTTTTTAAATGTTTATTATCATTAAAAAATATCATCGCTATAATCATTTTCCGAGCTGAATATAGGTCTCACCATATGTATAAATATTTATACTGCAATAATAAAATATTCAATTACCATCCGATCACTTTGACTAAATACCATCGTAATTTCCGTTTCTGCTTAACCGTTTTGATTTATTTTTAATAAAATATTGCGAAAACCTTATTTACTTAAACTGCCGAAAATTACGTATTTTAAAAATAATTCTGTTGTTTAATTTATTTGAAGAAGTACACGTCAAAGAAAGTTAAAACACAGTGTATATAAAAATACTTATTTCTCCCTAATTTGAAGTAAAATTGCAATAGTAATATTCAAATGAACTTAAAAGTTTTTTTTAAATATAAAAATAAGTTAAAAATTGGTTCAGCCGTTTAGATCGATGCCGCACACTCTTCTTAGTGGAGGGTAAAAAGAAGTATGATTGGTTTTAATTACTTCTTCAGACTTCTTTAATGCTTGCGATTCAGTATAAGGAGGCAATTCCATTCCTATTAACAGTTGTTCCTCTCGCTTTCTCTTCTTCGTCGCTCTTCTCGTTATGAATCCTCTCCACACGCGTTGTATGGCCGTTGCAGCTGATGCCGACATTTCGCCTTTCTGATCTCTGCCCTTTTCTTTTAAAAGACGTATTTCTTTCATGAACTGTCCCCTACACAAAGAATACAGAATATAAATATTAACGAACAAATATATACGAAAATTAATACATTGAAATCAGTTATTAAATTCTTTTAAAGATGTCAAAATCCCTCGACGGAAAAGAGAAATACTTTTACTTTTTGAATGAACAGAATACTTTGAATCAAAGTTCCCATCTGTGAGGACTTCCGTCGCGGAAGTTGTCTTTGATAGAAATATATAATATATTTACATACCTGAGCCTTCCTTGTCGAGCTCTTTCATGTCTCTGAATTATAATTACTGCTTGCTGTTCTGTCAGTACAATAGACGGAGGTTTTGTCGTTTTATGGCCGAGCTTTGTAAGTGTATCCGTGATGAACTTTCGCCGATACTCAACCTCTTCCTTCCTTTCTCTGATAAAATACTGTGGTACACATGGTTCTGCTTCTTGTGGTGTCACTTGTAGTTTTTGTAGAGCCTGTAATAGTTAACCACCATAAGTCCTAAGATAAGTCCAGGAATATCGATAACGTAATAGATTTCTACAAAATAGTTCATAATTTCACCAGGAAATAAGCCAATTAGGGGTAATAACCGCACCACCGACACTTGTCATGCAGATTGACGAGTTTGGTAAAAGTTATAGGAGAAACTGTTGCGTTACCTTACCACCAGGACCTGACTATTCCCACACAGAGTAAGAAATAGTCTAAAGAGAGATAACTAAACTAATGCTACCACTATTATTGTAACCACAAATTATTATGGCAGGTTTATCACTTACCATCAGGTAACATCTTGCTCATTTCGTCGCTTATATAACAAAAAACAATATTTACCTCATCATCGTCATACGTGTAGTCTGATATATAAAGTTCAACCAGATCGTACTTGATCTCGAGTAATCTGCCCAGGCAAGCTTCCAAAAGACGGCGGACAATTAAGCGCTTTTGTGGCTGAAGCAGTTGATCGTAAATCGAGTCTAATCTGCAAACCAGCACCGTATATCTTATGCGCAGTTCCGATAGTAGGGGAAGAAAAACGGAACGTTCAGCTGCACCCGCTTCGAAGACCGCTTCATCTGTTTGTGTTGCCTCTCCTATAAGTTCTGATGTTTCGCATATCAAATCGTTGTAAGTTTTATTCGACATATCTGCTCTCTAATTATATATTTACAGTAACACCCGTCTATTTGAAACACCGCGTTGATGATGGAAAACTGAATGAAGCAAAAGTTTCGATTAAATTAAAACGTAATGAAATCGCATGGCAACGTGTAAATTATGCGCAGTTTTATTGAACCAACAGCCAGTCGCCACGCGATGAGTTGCTACCACTTATCTATGCTTGAACTAACTTGTATGTTACGGGTAATTGAATAAGCTGTAACTGTAAACACACAATATAAAGCACATATAATTAATTTAGAAATCAAATTTTTTAACAATCTAACGTCACAAACCTAAAAGGAACAGATATTGTTTTATCTCATTCCAAAAGGTCTAGTCATTTGGATAACAACACAATAGAATATATGTTAAATTATAGCACGACGCTTTTTAATGATTTAATAATTACTTAACTTTACTACAGCTTAAATTTCTTACAAACAATATATAGTTAATATTCGGTGTTTGTTTTAACCTATTCCAAATGAGCATTCTAATACATTACCATCAAGGTGGTAGTAAGGGTTTGGCAAATTAACACCAAACCAGCATATTAAGTTAACACGTTCTCTGCGGTAGTACAAAAAATAAAAAAAACAAAAAAACTTTTTGGTGGAAATATAAGCGCTAGATCAATATATACATATATATATATGAAGTGTTTTGATTCGACACTGGATTCCATAGATATTTTAAAAAAAAGTTGCGAGGTCATAATTGACCTACGCGGCGCTGTAATACTTATAAGTGAATATCCGTTTTGCAGGCGCCGTGTAGGGCACGCCTCCGGTCACCCCACACCTCAGTTCTCCGCAAAGCGCGTGCTCAAATGGCAAACGAACGGTTTTAAAGAAAGGGCGAGCCATTAAAAAACCAAAAATTGTACTTGCTTACAATGAAGCAAAAGTTCAGTCGATATGAGTGATCAGATGACTTCCTATTCATCACCACTCAGAAAAACTGTGAAGTGGTACAAGAAGCTGGCCATTGAGCTTATTCTAAACACAGCGCTGGTGAATGCTTGGATAATGTATAAGCAGAACAAAAATACTAATCAGGTATAGTACATTCAGGCGTCAGTTAGTCGAGTATCTTGTGGACTCAGGAGTCGATAAAGAAAATTGTGAACAGCAGCAGGGAAGACCTAAAAGATTGAAACATGAATTGCTGAAAAAAGATGGACCTGTTGCTAAATTGAGACGTTTCTGCGTCGGTTGCTACAAGAAAATGTTAAAATACATGGGTCAAAAGTCGCTCGGAATAAAACTAAAAAAGTAGTTACATACTGTAAGAACTGTCCTGGTACAGTATATTATTGCTTACAATGCTTCAATAAATCTCACCGTTATTTGTAGTTTGTTTTTTTAATAATTTAGTAGCGAACTGTGTAATAATTAATACAAATAAACATGATTTATAATGGATGCATTTGTTTTTTCCTAATTGCTTTGCAATTTCACCCATATAATTTTCATCTTTACGATTACTCAAAAACCATACTAAAGGATTGGTCTACAGCGCCATTCCGGTCACCTGCTATAGAGAAATGTTCAGTAAACATGGCCTACGGCTCACAAATCAGTTTCAAACTTAGTCCTACCGTGAGGTCACTGATGCCCTACGCGGCGTCTCGATCTAGTTCAGTTGAGGTCACCGATGACCTACGCGGCAGAGAACGTGTTAACACGTTCTATCATCATCGTCCTCATTGTCACTTAAAAGCATATTATATTGAGGACAAGTCCACTGCAGTGAAAAAAAATTGTTTACCTAGTCATCCCAATAAGAATATTCTGGTATAAGAGGTTCAACTAAATCAGAATTGATCTCGAGTAATCTGCCCAGGCAAGCTTCCAAAAGAATCTATTTGTTCATCTACAGATTAACGACATCAAGATTGAAAGCTTATTACGGTTCTACTGTAGCTATTCATTTCTCTATTTGCTTAATGGGAGAGTAAACATTTTAATTTGTCTGTATTAAAATTGCAAGTCTAAATGCAAAAGCTTTAAAGAAATTCCACTTGGAACCACTCGTGCTTATTAAATATTTTAAAACCTTAATTTAACAACCCGTACGAAATTGCGGGGCGCAGACCAGCGAGACTCGGTATTGAGAATATTTTTTATCCGCAGTACGACAGTGTACAGCTGGCAGATGTTTTTAAACTGTGACTCAAATGTTACCCTGTGCGGCAGTCGGAATTGAATATAGAAGCAAGAACGTGAACACATGAAGTGGATATAAAGGGGCCACAATTTTATGGACCGTATACTTTCGCCGCTGAAATCTCTGATATTCGCTATTTTCTTTTCAAAAGACTATTTTCCGGTTTCTCGATTGAGCGTCACGAAAGCGTGGGTTTTAACCTGCATAAACAACTTTGAGCTAGTTCCCTTTGACATAGTACTTGTGTTATGAAAGAAATCTTATCAAAAACGATTCAGTGACTACAAATCTTCATTCGTATTCCTGACGATTAGAAGATTATAAATGCAGATTGCTGCTTAACAAATTCTCCAATTTTATAAACATTAACTCTTCCGGAGGTAACTTAAACGATAGATATTACCATAGCTTTACAACTACAGTTTACATATTCAAAAATCTATTTCGGTGGTGGATCTTATCGGCGTGATAATTTTTGCAATTAAACAAATATAAATTAAGTATACAAAACGCCCAATTATTAGAATGCTTTGATCCTTGCACTCTCAATGAATACTGGCACTTAAGTAATAGATCAGGTGTTAATAAGGAAATACCTTAAATAACTTGTAAATTCCCTGTTAAGCGACGGTAGGGGTCGTGGCACTTTGCATGATGTATCAAATAACTGTTTGATGTTACAAACGATACCTTTTTGAGCAGTTAAAATATCATTTCATCGAATAAAAGGTATATTTTTGTATATATTATTATAAACAAATACATTAGTTTCAATGTTGCATATAAAAAATACATTTTCATATTTTCATAAGCGATATTTTTAACCATTGGATTTCTAAATAAACAATTTTTTATCAGTGGTGTGATAAGGCCGTTGGTGGTGGCTTGATCGTCCAGTATAAGTTTCAGTACTTATATAAACTGCTGTTTCAACAAGGAAGAATCGAAATCCGATTTGTATTGTAAAGGTTTTGTAAAGATCAACATTGTGGGTGATGATAGTGACTCCTTTCCAAGCGCGAATGCTTTTCATTTCAACGACAATAAATCAGATCAGCCTCCGGCATTATTAAGCGCGCACCCTCCTTTTAAGAGGAGCAGCGGATGCTTATTTTACTTGGATATTCCATTACCAAAGTGGATATAGTAAATTTAACAATTTAAAGATTTGTTTCATGTACCTCGATACTATAAAATTGCTGCCTTTGTTCCAGGAGACAACATATGAGAGCCAAAGTATTCTGTGCCAATGCGCTTCATCATCTTCGATCTCATTTTTACTTAATATCACGTGGAATTGAAGCCAAATGTTTGATTATCTATAAAAAATTATAACTTAAAGACAACTTATTTCATAGTCACTCTTAATGTGGTAAAAATAGTCTTATCCATTTGAGTTACAACATTATTTGCTATTAACGAAGTTCGCTTACGTTTCTCTTTATTTATTCTACGAAGCAACGAGACGAGCGAGACGTTCACCGGATGGTAAGTGATATGCTTCCCCATAACGTGCCGCTAGTTAAGATTGTATACACTGCACATTACGCTCGTCGCCTTGAGACATAATATGTTAAGTCTCGTTACCTCAGTAACTTCGTTAGATAACAGCGCCCTTCAAACCGGAACACAGTAATGTTTACACACTACTATTTGTCGGTTGAAATAGGAGCTGCAGACCTAGACGGTCTCCGGCAACAAAGACCTACCACAAATAAAAGTCTTAAAGACTTACATAATTTTGTTCTAAACGGAAAATATTTCAACATGTCCATAATTTTGTTGTTCCACGTTATACCCTTCAGCGAGTCATGGTATTTCGGTCCCCTTTTGAACCAAAATCATCTTACAATGAGAGGAAAATTCTTTAAATTTCACCCCTCATGACACCCCGTTATTTTATCCCGGGGGTTCTACCTATCTACAAATAATGCATATAGGCAACACGATATTATTATCAATACATATAGCACAAAATTGTTACGAGGAAGGTATATTACTTACCATGAGGTATCTGGTGGCTGTTTAACACCGAACTAAATTCTTCTTCTTAGTATGCAGTCATATAGTTATGAGAAAATATACTCCCGGACACATCTATCGGCCCACCTAGTGTTTAAAGTTTTAACGGTGTCTAGCTAAAAATAAATGTTAGGTGGAGCAATAAGTTTTAATGCACTTTTAAAGCTGATGTTTTGGTCAATCTTGTATGTAAGTTTTTTATTAATTTTGAATTCAGGATTATGAAAAAAAAAACTAAAATTCGAGTCTGTTCATTGTTTTCAACGACCCAGGAATGGAGAAAACTTTTTTATTTCGCATAAGTTGGATTTTTTTTGCTGTTTCTGCTTATTAGTTCCATAAAAAGGCAAATCTAAAATTAGAGCCAGTTTTGACCAAAAAATATGGATACTCTGCCTGAAATTGTCGCCCAAGCTGTAAAACTTCTGCCGGCCAAATCAATCCGAAATTACAAAAAAAAATAAAAAAAAACTTACATAGGGGTTGACCAATAAATCTGCTTCAAAACTGCATTAAAACTTTTTGCTCCACCTAACATTTATTTTTGACTAGACACCGTCGAAACTTTAAACACTGGGTGGCGGGCCGATAGATGTGTCCGGAAGTATATATTGATAATTAATAAAGGATGGTACAAATTCTTTGATAATTTTATAGCTATTTGTATGTTTATATTATATATATGTATTTTTTTTATGTATAGACTAACGCTTCACTACGATCCCACCAGATGGTAAGTGGCGATGTAGTCTTTGATGGTAAAGTGCGCTAGTCAAGAAGAAACCTGTTTACTCTTCTCTAGATTCCCTCATATACATACCTATCTCATTATATACTTTGTTATAACTTACCATCACATAAATTTTCAGAAATTCAACTTATTTCGTTTAACCAGTTTTCACTTTGATAAATTGGATGTACGTACTTATTTTAATATACATTCGTCAACCGCCAACGTTTACTATGTGGTGAATAAGTATAGATGTAGTTAAAATATTTACAGATAGAAAAAATACAAATATACCTTCTATGTAGCCCGAAGATTCATGACAAGGTATTTGGATTTTGTGTAAAAAATAAAGTCTTTAATCAACAAGAACACAATTTACTATTAAATTGCGAAAGGGCTTCTGTGTATCGTATTGGGAACCCACGATATCGTATTCGAAACATGTAATGATTTCATTACACTTGATGAAGGCACCCTAAACTTAGTTAAGTTTGTATGTGGGAGCTGGCCCTTTGAAATATTACTCGCGTTGTAAACACATACACAGACACATATGGATCGACTTAAATATATAAAGTTGATATTGTCTATAATTAAATTAATACTTTGTTAAATCCGCGTCACAATCACTACACTTATTATATACCAAAAAGGACCAACAAACAAAAAGGACGCCTTACAAATAAATATTTGTGAATATTGGTAAATTAATAATTGCTATAAATATTACACAGACCTTTGTTGTTCTATGTATAAATAGACTATAAGTTTTACTGGTAGGTTTCTGTTGCTACAAGCCGTGATACCCTATTGGTTTGAACGCCGGCCTTCCAATGCGAAGGTACCGGGTTCGAATCCGGCTGGCACCAATGAATTTTTCAATTTATGTGCAGTTAGCATAGAAACATCAACTAATATCACGTGCTTTGACGGTGAAGGAAAACATTGTGAGGGAACCTGCATATCTATGTCGTAGAACATCCGTGGTCGGACTAGTATGTGAAATGGAGAAGGCAATGGCAAATCACTCCATTATTGTTTCACGACACATGATGACCACGACCCTCAGTCATGAGGAAATACGACTAAGAAAAAAAAATTCTGTTGCTAGAGACCGTCTAGATGGGTACCACCGCTGCTCCTATTTCTACCGCCAAGCAGTAGTATGCAAACATTACTGTGCTCCGGTTAGCATTGTGTTGTAGTTAGTGAAGCTAATGTTAAATCATCATCCTAAACACCGACACTTTATATTGGCAAGCGTATCACTTACTATCAGGTAAACAGCTGGTAGCGTCGTCTTTAAAATGAATAGATTAAACCTAAACTTGATCTTCATTTCATACATTACTCGATCGTGGATGTTCTTAGCTACAATCAAAAAAGGGGTTCAGTCATTTATAACATAAGAAACTATTTTACAATTCCCATTTCCAGACATTGTTCCCACTTCCAAGTAAAATTTCAGTTAGCTGTTACACATATTTCATCGATTATAATCTAATTTGTGGTAAATAAACTCCTGCTCACATTGAAGGCTCTGCGTGAGCCGTAACTGGAATGGTAACGAGTAATCGTGTTACTGTTACGTCACATCATCAATGGCCCCTGATTGAGCGCGGTAACAGTGTTAATGCCGTAGACTGATGAACTTTACATTGAGTACGAACCGGCAGTTCAGTTAGGCTTTCGCATCTCCGCTATCTCGCAAATGGAAGCTTAGCATAATCTACACTGAAAAAACTAACATCAAGGTTTCTATTTATTTATATGTAAATAATACAAACGTCTTTCGCGTATTAATTTTCATATTATTTTAAGTTCAATTTAGAGATGACTCGTGTTTTTGTAATTCTTGTGCGGGTATGACAAAGAACGCGCGTACATAACAAAAACAGTCGTTCTCTATCCGCCGGAGTATGCGGACGTGTTGAGAGATCGTTACGCCGTCGGATAAATGCAAGATTTTGCAAATTTACATTTTATTAAACAGCTGGCAATCCTCAAAATGGTGTTGGTGGTATCCTAAACGCTGACATCATTTAAAAATACTTCAAAAGCTATTATATATATTTAGAAGTGAACAGGCTTAAGTTAGGAAAGAGTAGCCGAACACTGATTTTATTTTATCAATCTGATCAGCAGTTTGAAGAACTTCACGATGATGGTGATATATTTACCTGCAGGTAAACCACATACTAATGATATAGAAGCTGATATAAAACACTTTCTGGTGGAGAGATCTAATAAAGAGAATAGTATCAAAATATTCTCCATATTAATTGAGATACGATTGTGCAAGGATAGTAGCAAGTCAAAGTTCTCGTGGATAACTCCTTACATGTTCAGATCTTATTAAATCACTTACTTACCATGCTTTTATAAAATATAATTAAATAATACACTTAAAAATCACAAACAATTCATCATACCACCACAATGACCATTCTGGTAGGAGTACAAGACTAAGAATAAAAAGGTATTCGTTTAAGTATGTATCAAGAACGATTTTACGTTTCTTCATCAGCAGCTTTGATTAGATTAAGCGATAAACGAAAAAAGAAAGTTCAGTTGTCAAAGTTATAGTCTTACAATAACGTTCACCTGAAATGAGTTGTTCATTAAAAATGTTAATAAATAATAAGAAAGAGCTAAATTCAAAGAAGGTGGAGTTATATGTGAATAATAGAAGACGAACAGAATTTACGCTGTTTCATGAATAATTCTCCAAAGGGTACGCGCATACATGTGTTAACAACCCGGCGATGCTCTAGCGTTGTATTGTTGCTGTTGTATAAGCCAGCTCGAGCTTTGATATGGAGCAAAGTTTCGTAGCTTTTTCAACGTCTGTGATAAATTTTAAATGGTTATCCACTTATGATGTAAATGCATATTTGCATATGTAGGTACGTATCTAAGTATATGTCCATGTTGTCTAGTGATATGGTTCTGCCTTTTGTGAGTAATGATGCTTTAATTAAGAGCCTCTATAGCTCAGCTGCCGACCGCTTGTCTAGTTGAACGTAGGTTCAACACTCGGGTTCGGAGTTGCGATATTAGATAGTATGTCTAAAAAATTAAGAACCAATTCCCTGTTTAGATGTCTACGGATAGATTAACGTAAATGACCACACCAATTTCTTTTTATCTAGTTGTTAAACAATTACAAAAGCGCACCTTACATAAACTATACCAAAACTATATATTCATAAATCAAAATTAAAAGAAAATGTCGGTTTATAATAATAAAACATTATTGATGTTGCTAAGCGGGTTTATATTTATACTCGGCTCCTGATTGGCCGAAAATGTACGCGCTCTGATTGGATGTAGTAAATAGTTTATTACGCTGTGATTGGTTGTGTATAAATTTAAGCTTTAAGCGAATTTTGTATAGGCTATGCAGAAAATAAAGCGCATTACACAGTCTTAACACTTCTCATTACTAGTGAGAAGTCCTTATTCATAACATTTTCAGAAAAAAAAACAAAAACGGTACTTTGTATTTCACAAAATTTAATTTCAAGAAGGTTGAAGTTATTTTTTACCATTACGGCAGCTTTCATAACAACGTCACAAAGTTAATAAGATAGTCTACTTTGCGGGGGAGTTAAAGAAACGGTGGATAAGAAAAACAAGAAAATTTTCTTGGAAATAAAATAAGGTTCAACTTGTAAGCGATAGTGTCGTGGACGGATTTACTATTGTAATGGCCGTAGATTCGAAGCATGAGCTCCTTTAATATTTTACCATCTTATCTGTATAAATATTCATACTAAGTCTGTTTATACGTTTGTTTTGAATGTTGTTTAGGTCAAATATTCTCGACTATTAGACATCGCCTTGTTACCTTCGTAAATGCGATTTTCTAAGCAATTGTATTTTTTTTTTTTAATTTTTTTTTTTTTTTTTTTTTAATTTTTTTTTTTTTTTTAATTTTTTTTTTTTTTAATTTTTTTTTTTTTTTTAATTTTTTTTTTTTAATTTTTTTTTTTTTTTAATTTTTTTTTTTTTTAATTTTTTTTTTTTTTAATTTTTTTTTTTTTTTTTTATTTTTTTACTAACAAATGGGTTGCGTAGACAAGCTGTGCACATCTACAATAGTGGCTACAAACTGACTAATACCTTCATCTGTTACGATAAATATTGTTTTGCGTCATCGCTGATGTGACTAATAAATAAATAACTATATAGCATATGAAGACATTTGGGTTGTGTATCTAAACTTTATATAATATTGATTTATAACGAAGCTTATAAAATTTATTTCAAATTGAATGAAAAATTTCAATAGCTAAAACATACTACACTTTGTGTATAATAAGTGTATACATATCTATACTAATAACATTTGTGATGTTGGTGTCTAGACATTAACTTTATCATATTAAATTTTAAAATACTAGAAATCATCAAAATATTTTTAATAAAATGTATCATAAAAATAATTATTAAATTGATAATATTAACAGCTCAAAGTGGAACAAATCATCGAGGAAACGGAAGGTTACCGCAAGACCAACTGAAATTAATTGTAACCCCCAATAGCCTCCAAGGTAGCCGAGCTACTGCTTCCTATAAACGAGGCTGCCTGATCGCTTCCGGATAGATTCATCTTATTATCCTTTGAACTTCCCACAAAGAATTATTCCTCACTCACAATTATTAAAAAAAAAAACTCCTCTTATATTTTCTGAACAACCGTCCGTTATGAAATAGAAATTGCTTGGATTTTTTTTTTTTTTTAATTTTTTTTTTTTAATTTATTAGATTTACCAACGCTTGTATACATCAATACTTTTACAAAATACTAGCAAATACAAAAAACATAATGTAACAAAACACTTAAAGGTAAATACAACAAGCATCTATAAACTATCATACTAGCAATTATAACATATGTGAAAAAAATAACATACCTTGTAACAATTCAAAATTTAAACTATGTAAAGCATACTATTACGACTAACAATTGTTTAAGAAAATATCGCTGACTATTTGGCGGAGCTTGCTGGGTGAGTCACCGTAAATGTCCGGGAAATCGCTATACTCGTTGAGTAATTTGGAAAGCCTCGCAACCGGAGAGTTTGATCCAAAAACTGTCCTACGATAGGGTGGTTGGAACGGAGTTATGTTGAATCTAGGATATCGAACAGGCACACGTAACTTAAAGGTTTTTAATAATTCAGAACAATCTAATTCATTATTAAAAAATTTTGAAGCGAATAAAAGGTCATTTAGTACACTGCGATTGGCTAAAGAGATCATTTTAAAGTGTGAGAGTTGGCTATTGTATGACCGGATTTCACGTTTAGGAATACGGCAGGAAAACTTTAAGTGCCTGACGATTTTTTTTTTGTATCCCATCTATTCTCAAGGAATGGGTAGCGTAGTGCGGCCTCCATACAACTGAGCAATACTCCAAGATACTACGCACTAGGCTGTAGTACAGGATAATTTTAGATTTGCAACGCATTTTTGAGGCGCGTTTAGTAATATTTTCGAGGTGTGGTGCAAACGTTAACTTGTTATCAAAAATAACTCCTAAATCTCTAATAACTTCCAATTCTTGGAGGTAATTTCCTTTTATGTGGTATTTATGGTAGACTAGATTACTTTTCCTCGCATATCTAACAACGAAGCATTTATTGCTATTAAGGTTCATGCCATTGATATCAGACCATTCAGCCAGGGAGTCAAGGTCGTGTTGCAGCATAAGGGAATCATCCATGGTTTCAATAACTCTGCTCATTTTAAGGTCATCAGCATACATATATATTTTAGAAAATTTTATGTTATCTGGAATGTCATTAACAAAGATGTTAAATAAAATAGGACCCAAATGAGACCCCTGAGGTACTCCGGGCGTGATTCCACGTAAGCTAGATTGAAACCCGTTTACAGCTACAAAGAAAGTGCGATCATCAAGATAGGATTTGATCCATTGCAAAAACATTCGCGATATTCCATAAGCTGATAGTTTTTGCAGCAGGATGCGATGGGACACACGGTCAAAAGCCTTGCTGAAATCTGTGTAAACGACGTCAACCTGCCTACCAGAGTCCAGCGCTTCGATTAATCTCTCAGTATGGTCTACAAGATTCGTGCTTGTTGATCTGAGTTTGACAAACCCATGTTGCTGATTATTTAACAGCTGGTGAAAATGATGATGTATATCTGGACATACCATTGATTCGAAAATTTTTGCAAAACTAGATAAAATTGAAATCGGCCTATAATTTTTTATATGATCTTCATTATCTGATTTATAAATGGGTATTACTTTTGCTGTCTTCCACAGTTTAGGAAACACTCCTGTTTGCAGTGAGAGATGTAAATTGACAGAAGTGGTTCCACCAAGAAATTCGCGCATTTGGCTAAAAATATAGGTGGCACAGCATCAGGACCAGCTCCCTTGTTTATATCTATGTTTTTTAATTTATTCAAAAGTAAAGACTTTTCGATGAGAGGCAAGGGTAATGGGCAGATATTATTTTTCCCAAGTGCAAAGGAGGATGTTTCATCGTACTGTGTAGCTCCGTATGAAGTATCAATCTTATCACTGAAAACCGAAGCAAAATGTGAACAGAACAATTCGCAAATCTGTTGGCCCTCGGAAGTTGCAATGGCTCCATCTGTCATTAAACTAGGATAGGAACTCTGACCACCTCGTTTCGATTTTATATAAGACCAAAAAAATTTAGGGTTTTTGGTAATTTGGAACTCTATATTTTTAATATACTGGCTGTAACATTTTTTACTTAGATGAGTACAACGAGAGCTTAGTAATCGTAGTTCCAATTCATCCATAGGATTTTTATATTTATTAAAGCGACGTCTAAGGTTGAATTTTTCCTTTAAACATCTAATTAAATTTTGATTAAACCAGGATGGATATTGATTTCTACTATATTTTTTCTTAGGAACAAACTGTTTTATTAGTAGGTTTAACTTATTATAAAAAAGTTGCAGACGATCGTTGACGTCATGGACTTGTTCAAGTGTCTCCTCCCAATTACATTCTTCAAGAGCTTCTATGATTTTTTGGTAATTAGCTTTATGAAAATTGAGTTTAACTGTGTCACTATTATAAGGAAGTTTTATTTCGTTAACTAAGGGGATATTAACGTCAAGCGGGGGATGTAGTTGATCTATAATACTTAAAGTGCTTAACGAGCGTCTGACCGTACAAAGAGATATATTTGAGATAACCAAATCGAGTATTCTGTTAGAAGAATTAACTTCAGAATTATGTTGGATGAGGCCATTAACGTGCATAAAGTCTGCAAAATGTTGACATATAGTGGGAACAATGTATTGCGCAGTGGGGTCACCGAATAAGCTCCAGTCCATACTAGCCAAATTAAAGTCACCTAAGAAACAAGTATAGGTGGTTTTCTCTAGAACACTATTACAGTTGTCAATAAACAGATCCAACGTAGAGCGGTGTACGGGTGGAGGTAAATAAACTACACCAAACGCTAATAATTGGGTTGTATGAGAGATAGGTATTTCAACAGTAACCCAAAGATCTTCTAGAGTCGACTCCCAGGCAAGCATTCTTTTTGAGTTTAACTTTCTAGATACTGCGATAAGCACACCGCCACCGTCTTTTTTGCACGAATATGAGGTGTCGCTTCGATCTCGTCTATAGACTATGTATCTTTGGTCAAATAACTCCTCGCTAGATATGGTACCATTCAACCAGGTTTCAGAAAGAGCAATAATATCGTAGTCGTTACAACGTATTTGCTGGTAGAAATCATGTGTTTTAGTTCTTAGACCGCGTGTATTCTGGTAATATACGTTAAGGCTAGCGAATTTTATGATCAAAACTACCAGTGAATAGCAGCAAATGACATTAAAACAAAATCTTTATAATAATAGACTAAACTATGTGATTCAGCATCTCCATATTCCTTACCAATATGTGTTCGGTTTCGTCACTTTTTCTGATGAAGACCTTGCCATTGCGAATCCACACGAATTTGTATCCCATTTCTTTAGCCTTGGCTCTGGCAGCCGCATGAAGCACCTTGTTTATCGGAGATAAGTGTTCAGTGACGAATATGGGTGATGACTTTCCGGATAAATTTATATGCGTACTATTTAACTTGTCTTGTGGGTGTGTCTTATTAAATTTTATTACCGAAGCCAAAAACTCATCACGAATTCGCGGAGAAGCCAGTTGAGCGACAATGGAACGAGGGCGAGATGTCGTGCGATTTATCTTTGACGTACGCGTAATGTGTGTTAAGTCGCTATCGTTCAAACAGCGGCCAACGACTTTTCCAACCTCTTTGATAATTTGTATTAAGTTTTCACTCTTACTCTCAGGCACACACTGAAGTTCAATGTTGTTCCGAAGGCCCAGTTGTTCTAGTTGATTTAATCTCGTATTGAGATCATCAACTGTGGTCCTCATTTTATCAAAATTTGTAGTCACTTCAGATACTTTTGATTTGATTCCCTCAGATTCCTTCTTAAGGTCTTCGTATTGACACTTTATAAAAGTCATGGATTCCTTTATTTCTTTAAGTTCATTACGTATTGGTTTAAGTTCGGCGTCAAAAGTTATTCTTAATTTATCCTGAATCTTACTAAGAATATCATTCGTGTTTTGGTTAATCACATCCTGCACAATTTCGCGGATGTCTTTTTTCGTAATGGGTGAAAGGGTGCTATCCGACGGCGAGACTTAAGCTTGTCTCTTACTTCTTGTGTCAGTAGTACAAAGATAAGGCTCTTTCTTTGAAGTTTTTGCGGGTTGGCGATTACATTCGGAACATTTCCAACTTGATCGCATGCTTGAAGAAAACAACGATTACTCAACAACTAAAGTGGTAATTTTTTTTGCATTTTACACATAAAATATAATTATCCTTATTGCTCAAATCTGGTGCGCAGCAACCCCAATTTGAATTGGCCATATTTCTTCAACTCAAAACTTATCAAAGACTTGTCTTCTCCGATGCACGAAGAAGTGTTTCCGACCGCGCGTCCGCACTGCGTGGCTTTATCTTTGGCGCGTGACGCGCTTGCCGGACGTTTCGTGTGGGTACACGGAAACGTAAACCTTATGCCTAACACTCAACAGTTGACAATCGCGAATCGAAACCACTCATTAATGTCACTCACTAATGTTAAGTGTACCGCCCGGATTCAGCATAATTTTGTTTTTAATAATTGTTTATCGATGTTTATTGCTTCTAAATAGTCCAATCACAAGTTTTCACTATCACAAACTTAACTGTTTCACACCAGATATAAACTTTTGTACATAAAAATATTTTAAGTACGGTTTAATTACTTAAAAACAGTTTTAATATCGGAGCTGTCGTAACAGCGTCTTGTAGTCTAGGCTAGTGGCAAAGAGTAGATGCGAAACACAGTTAAACAACAAATAATCAAAGAATGTTATAAAGTGGTTATATTTTTAACTACGCTTTTAACCTTTGCATGAGTATTTGAAAAGGTTTTACAGAATTTAGTAGTTTATAAAAATCCAGGTTTTTTACAAAATAAAATGAACGTTTTAGAATACCTTTTAAGAATATCCAAGTTAAATACTAAAATTCTTTTGTTGAAACTAATAAAAAGGATAAACTTACACACGGATTTGTAAACTGGTCGAAGCAATGTCTGCTATTAGAAATTAGTGATAAGCAAGACCCTATGCGCAAACTTAGTAAACAATGAAAAACATTGAAAAAATGCTTAACGTTTATGTGAATTCTATAGTCTAGAAAAAAGAAGACAAGAACCTCTAGAAAAAGGTAATTTAAAACCAGAGGAATAAAAATACTCAAGGTTAGTTGCTGACTTCAGCTTCGGAATACACAATTTAGGTAAAATGAAAGTAGACGATGACAAAAGATCCAGAGACGTTAGAGCGTGATCAGGTAATACTAATCCTCGGTTATGTAAGATGGGTATAGAAAAAATAGATTGTTACTCCATATGGATACAAAATTCGAAAGCATTTCCGTTAGCTGAAAATACGCCATCCGAAGCCCTTGCGTTCGAATAAGATGAAATCCTTATATAATAGTCAATAAGCTGCTTAGACTTCGGACAGAGAAATAGTGCACTATTGTACTTGTTCCCCTAAGCCTCTATCCGTGGATAGAGCAGAATTTTATTTACAGTTGTAATTTAAGTACTCTTATATAGGATGATGATGACAAAGATTTTCTAACAGAAAAATTATGATGTCAAAAGTAACTGATTTTTTTTTAGATCGAAAAAGACATTACTATGTCAAAAATTTCACAGAAAGAATCAGATGAAAAATCTTTTTTTCTCATAGTTTGCTGTACTTTTTATAGAATAGAGTTCACTTTTAGTATTATCTCAATAGAAATATTCCGTAAAGTTACGCGTGGCCGTAGGTTAAACGGGAAAATAATAATGCCTGAATTTAATCATTGTTAAGTGCAAGTTTAGTTAAAGTTGACTTTATAAGTTTTTAATGTAAATTGCGAAGATGTAAGTGACTCGCCCGACATCGTACCCGCTGTCGAAGCAATGGCACTTTAAGTAAATGCAGTCAAAGGCGACGCCAAACAAGTGACAAATTAATGTCTCTCAGGGTGCGAAGGAGGTGAAATTATAAACGACAGCACTTTAAGAAAGTACTTCGCTTTTATACGTAGTGCCTTTAATGGTTATAGATGGCCTTTCTTTCCGATTTACAGTCGGACCATTTTGCTAGGCTTTCGCAAACCTTTTAAAGGACATCACGGTTAAGGTGTTACGGGTGAATTCAGATAAGCACAGGTAGAGTTGGAAATATTCTAAAAATATTTAGATTTATCCATAATGTTACCAGATTTATTAAATTTAATGAAAAATAGTATTTTTGTCCAACAAATTAAATATTGAAATCTAGGAAACATTATAAAGTATACTATTTAAAATAACATATAGAATAAGTAGTGGTAAGTTTACTGTAATAATGAGGCATTAGTTAAGATATTTACAGTCTCCGGATTCAAGAGACTAAATTACTGGGGTAACGAGACTTAACACTTCATGTCTCAAGGCGACGATCGATATGTGGTGCAGTGTGTACCATCTTAACTAGTAGCAAGTTGTTACGGGCAAGCGCATCACTTACTATCAGGTGAACGTCGCTCGTTTTGTCGCTTGTCTAATAAAAAAGATCTCTTGAATAAGATTTAATCAGCATGCACATCATTACTATCTATACAACACCAACTAACAATTACTTATCTCCATAAAATTACTTTCAACTTTAAACAAAGTCTACAGTTATAGCTGGGACAAGTGTGACTTATGTTAAGATTCTCATATATTGCTGATGCTCTTTGGTAACATGAATTCCCACTTCCGTTTCTGATATGCTCTAATTGGTTTATCGAAGCAACAGTGAGAGTTCAAATCTGCGATTCTTAAGGTATTCTAATCTATTGTTATAAAACTGTTCTCTGCTCCTGCGAAGGTGCGAAAGCATTTCCTCATCCACAGAAAAAAGAAATCGCGTTCACCGGTTAGTAATTTTTACTCCTGTGGATAACAATTAAATACTAGTTAAAGGTTTACATAATTAAAACTGAAACACATTAATCTTCTCCTACAGTTTTAGGTCAGAAAAACTGCTATACTCGTGTTATTTACATAGTTTGGAAAATGTGTCTTTAAAGTATTTAAGGAGATGTGTATTCTCAAAAAGTATTACCTATAATTTACTAATGATGAGAATATAAAATATTTAGATATATTACTCATGATACAGACGACAGTTACAAGTAAAAGCAAAAAAATTTTTCACTTACCTTCTAAATACAGGCAGGGGCTGACAAATTGTAACTAATTTTTTTGATTTAGAATTTTATTTTTATAGGTATATTAATATAAATGTTAGATATTGAGGATAAATAATTGTGGTTATAAACATTTTGTTAGAAAAATAGTAATTGCATTGACTTTTAATGAATCCAAAATGAATTACTGCACATTGTACTATTATATTTCATACTAATATTTATGTAATAATTGTATTTATATTTCTTATAGAGTAATTGAAATATTGGGAATATTATTAATCCATGACTTTTATAAATTTTATAATAATTAAATAGTTGTATTGATTATTGTAAAGATGGCGCCGCTATCATTATGGTATAAATAGCGAACAACTGTGGAGAGTTCATTACTGTTTGGACAGCGTAAGAAGTGTGAACTCAGTGACTTGTGAATTGTATATATAAAAAGGTGTCAATTAAATATGTATGTTTAAAAAAGAAGTGTCTATTATATATGTACATATATTATGTATAAGTACATGTAATATGTATTTCTGCCTATTAAAATGATTAGTTGTTCAACCGGTCGTTCAGACTCCTACTAGATTCCCTCACGACTTCCTAACAATAGTCCTTCGGAACTCGTACAAACCGCGAAACGGTATATACGATAATTATTTAAATTACACGATTTAACCGTAATTTATTGTACTATGTGATCCCATTACAAAATTAACATTCTATCCGAAGACTTAAAATTAACCGATAAGGCGTAAATAATTGCGTTTGGACCCGCGTCCGCCCCCCTCGTACGGGGAAGAAATATTTCATTATTTCCTTTGTTCACTGAATATTCATAATTTAATATTAAATTATTGCGCTCATACATTATTAAACGGCGGCACATTACCGCCGCCGGTGCAATTGTATCTTGTAATTGATTGCGGCGTCCGATTCGCTGTTTGTATTGAAACTATTCAATTCGCGTACACCGTAACTGTGTTTCGCATGTTTTGTTCTTTTGTTCGTCGCTTTATGTACATTTAAAGCGAGTTACAGTTAAAATTTTAACATTAACATTTTAGTGATAAATTAATGCCGTTTTAAATTCAATAATTTCGTTGATAGTAACTAGCTTTACATCGATCACAACACAAACAAGTTCCAATATTTTTCTATTTTAATTAATTTGTTAGCCGAGATCAATAACTTAACCTGATAATAAATAATGTTTCAACAAAACAATTTAACTGCTTACTTGTTAGTATCGACTCATGACAGACTAGTAAACTTAATCTGTCTTAAAGTCTAGTAAATACATTGTACATAATAATACGTACTATAACCCGACGAACAGAATCGCTAGTTTGTCTTCAGTGTAATTCAGTCTTCAGTGCAATAATTATTCATTACAAATGAATTACTAGCGGTAAAGCCGTAATAATAAGCTGAATGGAACACTATGAAGCAGTACTAGATCATCATTAATCAAATTGATATTGTAAGACGTCCGTCCGTGACTTGTCGTGGTGCCAAGTGGGACATAACAACATAACCGCATCGAAAGCAATCACAGGCGTCGTGAATAATCTGAAATATTACCATTAAGAATATTGCCGCGGAAATATTATTTTACACGTCTGAACATAAATTAAAAAATATCTATTTTTAACGACTAACTGAAATTTATACAACCAAACGAATAACATAAAAAAATCAAGCAAGTGTATTAACAAAAACTGGGACTTCCATTCAATTACTAATTTAACTATTAGTATTCCGCAACATTTCGCCGAATTTGTTATTTTTTGGACACGAATGATTAATTAATAGGTATGTATGAAGTTATTTATGTATTCGTTGTTATATTTATATTATATGTGTATATATATTTTTAGCATCGGAAGTAGAATTTTAAATAAATTAAAATTTAAATACTGCAAACTTAGAGAAATTAACTGCACTGAATGTCGCACGACGTCCGTACACAACGCGCTCTGACGACCAATTCTTTTTGTTACTTCCGGCACTCGCCTTTTATAATCGATCGCAAGGACACCGCATTTACAAGTACCCGCCTTTTAACCGATTGCTGGGCGACCGCTATTTCTAACTACCCTCCTTACGTAGCTGATCGCTGGTGTGGCCGACGACGATGTATGGAGAATACTAACAATATATATTTATGTATTAATGTTATGAGATTTTATTACACATTGTATTTATGTACTGTAAATTTTGTAACCAATTATTATTTTTCTCTTTGCCTACCACAACATCTTTCCACTTCCTAGCTTGACAGGCAGAGAATTTACAAGGTGGTAGGTTTCTGTTGCCGGAGACCGTCTGGGTGGGTACCACCGCAGCTCCTGTTTCAACCGCCAAATAGTAGTGTGCAAACATTACTGTGTTCCGGTTTGAAGGGCGCTGTAGCTAGTGTAATTACTGGGGTAACGAGACTTAACACCTTATGTCTCAAGGCGACGAGCGCAATGTGGTGCAGTGTGTACCATCTTAACTAGCGCCGCGTTGTCATGGGCAAGCGTATCACTTACCATCAGGTAAACGTCTTGCTCGTCTCGTTGCATATTAGTATAAAAAAAAAGAAGAATGCTCATAGGCATTATGTCCGCCTTTTGTAACCTAATTTTAGGATTACTATAAAGATTAAAAAAAAAACAAACTTAATCAGCTTGACAAATATTTAAGAAAATAATCATATTGTAAATGAGCAATTAATTGACTGCGCAATTATCTATTACTATTACACGAGTCGCTTGACACATATTTACACCTATCGCTGTGAGAATCAACGACCGAATTCCCCCTCCCTGATGTCGGCTCTCTTTAAATAGTGTGTCGAGTGACAACTCATTAATCATTCAATAATCTTATTTGATTCTTATAAAATGTTTAAATCTAAAGTAGAAGATGGTGTTATAAATTATTTAAAATGTATCAAAAGGAGAAGTACTATTAGTAAAAACGCAGTTCCGAATCTTACTCCAGATATGGTAAGATATGGTAAGATTTTAGAAAGACAGTACACCAGCTATGGTTAGAATTAGACACATGTTATATCAGTTTTGTTTTTCCTTAAATTAAGTATGTACAGATACAAACATAGATAAATAGATAGATAAATACTCTTTATTGTACACAAAGTTAAGTAATAAACATACAAATTTATAAAATGACAATGTACAATGGGCGGCCTTATTGCTTTAAAGCAATCTCTTCCAGACAACCCACTGGAAAATAAGAGATAAATAGTAAGGGAAAAAAGAGAGGACAGAGGTGCATTATATTAATAAAAAAAAGCATTTGAGAATAGGCAACAGCAAGAGGAAGATACAGGTTAGATTTTAAGATAGTATTCTGTTAACGCTCTTTTGAAGAAAAATAATGATTTGGCATATACATTTCGGATAACATATTGTTATCCGAAAGAAAATTACTAAATTAATTTTATTTGTTGCTAATGCTTGAGGTTAAAACACTAAACAACAGCGATGATGAATATTTCTAAAGTAAAGACTTTGTGGGTTTTAAAAGATTTTTCACTTGAATTAAAGCGTATTGTGGCGGCGTAAAGAGAATATAAGACAAGCCGGTAACGTTCACAGCTGCCAAAAATGAGGGTAATGCAATATGGAACGGGCCGTTTGTTTTATTTTTATTGCTCCAAATCCTTGAAAACCCCTCCCGCGTGTAGCTTCGAGTCTCGTTCACTCGCATGACAGCGTATTTGCTTTGCGACTTTTTTTCCTCGTTTGTTGCAATTTTGAATTCCGTTTCGCGTTTCAGCTGCAAGCGATTTACAAACTATTTTCGCAATATTCTACATAAAAGAAAATCTAAAACATATCATCGATACATCAGTTATTCATTAACCTTTATGAATATCAAAATTTGTGAACTCATGGTGATTAAATTAGTCATTTACTATAGCTAGTAAACAAAAGCGACGATTTCAAATCCTTTCGATATCTACTTAATATTATCACGTACACACATCAACAAAATTAATAAATCTATTTAAATGGTTACTCCTGGAATCCAATTTTATCCTTCTCTCTGACTTCTGGATGATAACCTTTAAATGAGAAAAAAAGGATCATGATGGAGGTGAGAAAAAATCTAAATCAAAATCATGCGTGTGATTTCCAGCCTGATTCAGAGAAAAGATGGTAATTGAAGAATCAGATACAACAGAGAAATCAACAAGACTAAGTAGAGATTATAACATAATAAATCACACAATTTTACTAGTTAACCTCTTTTCACAATTCCCTGAATTCCGTAATGAAAACTGTGTGCAGAAAAGTTACGCAGTCCTGTCATATAAGTCAACAAATGAGGATAAGTAACATGAATCAACCGTCATTACTACACCTTTAATAAATGGGGGGAAGTGGAAACCTTGAGTTGTTTATACGTTACGTATGCGTATGGTCAATATACTGGGGGCTGAATAATTTAAAGCACATTAAATAAAGGGCCCCGCTTTTAATATTCAGAAGGGTAGGAGGGACAATATTTTGCCACTCGATGCAGTGAAGTGTTGGGGTTGAAAGGCATTTCTGATTTGCAGGGGTTTAGGTGTATATGTTCACAAACGAAGGTTGCTCTATTTATCATTGCTTATTCTAAAAGTTTTTGAATCTGAATATGATAGCTGTCTCATACATTAAGAGATATGAAGATAATTTCTATGACTTTGTTGCTTGACAGAAAGGAAATTCTATAACATTTTTGATTTAGTTAAAAATTTGTACCATCGACTCTTGTTACCATTGTAAAATGTATAAGTATTCACAGCTTTAGTTTCTGTATATTATCTAATTCGTTATTACTTGTAATCACATGAACAAGTTTTAATACTTCAACTGTAGTTTATCTGATAGACATGTCTTACTGTTTATATTATCAATGTAGTTTCTCAATCAGTACGAGTAATATTTCAAAAGGGTAACATCCCTTTACGCAAACTTAATTAACTTAAGGGTACCTTAATCAAGGCTAATGAAAACGTTACATGTTCCGAATATGTTATACAGGACTTTATATGAATTACACAATACAGCAGATGATTCCGCAGACGCGATTTTTATAGCTGATAATGCTAAATTATAAAATGTTGCGGTCGTTCAGAAAAAAATTGCCAACAGATTTTTTGCTATCGAAGCGAATGCGTTGTTAAAAACATTTATTGACTGTTCACCACAAGTCAATTACAAGCGAATGGAAAACAATTGGCCGACTGTTCGTTTCGCAGCGGCGATTCCAAATAAAACAGCACCGATGAGATTTCACCGCTGCTCGTTCGCCTGTCATCGCTTGCACGCTGCTGAACACGCCTTTAATTGACGTGAATAGGAAAAGTATTTTTTTTGGGACAAATATGGAAACTACGGTCTCAATTACAAAAGACTATCTACGTAGATACTACAAAATTAAAGCAGTTACCGCTGGCGCTGTATCTTGTGAAAATTACTGAGGATTCGAAGTCTGGATATAAGCGTAATTTGTAGCTGCGAAATCATCCGAGTTGGAGCCATAAAGCTACTGAAATATTACTTACAACCAGGTCATATTCTTGCAAGTCTTCACACAGAAAGTATGATAAGAAATTTTTGTAAACTTTAATCGAAATATTAAAGATCTAACAATTACCGAACTTTCATCTATACTTACAAAACATATAATATAAATTTACTATGAAAATCCCCTTTTGCTCTTTTTATTACTAGATCTTTTCATTCTCTTGTCACTTCTAATTTGCCTGTTATGACTCGTAACATTTTAACGCAACATTTGCTCTAAGGTCCGTCCAGATAAGAATAAAGATCACAAAAGCCATTAAACTGTGCTCCGCTGTGAAGTTTAGACAACATCAATGGAATTTCATTAATGGCCCATTCTAACAGAAGCCACTCAAACGATGAAACCCTTGCTTGTTTCGAAAATACTTGGAGGACTTGTAAATTTTCGACGTTAAAGATTTGATGGAATCTGCGCTTACAGATTGCGTGACCGTGTAACTGCTCTGCGTCGTGCTTCATCATTTTTGATTATTCATCGTGATCAATTTAAATATGTTAGACCTCGTATGTAAACCAGCCTTCACAATAAGAATGACACATAATATAAGATAGAATTGATTTTAGACGGTTTTTATGGAGATGTGTGAAAATCTGACCAATTCAAGTCAAACTCTAGTCAGAAAAATCGGTTTGAATATATCATCAATTGATGGACTACTGTGTTTTTGAAAGTGGACCAGTTAGTGAAATAGAAGCTTATAATTAATGTAAAGAGAAACTATTATCCATGATCATTAGTTTTTCTCTGATACAGATCAAAATAGTCTAGAATTTAATTTCAATTTCCAAAATGAATAATTTAGGACACCAAATCTGTACGGACATCTTAATTTGAAATGCTTCACTTGATATTAATTAACAGTGGCTGGCCGTGATTGCTTCAACACTCACTTCCGCTGTAATGAAAAGTCCTTCGCCAATTGTATTTGTTTGTTTTGAAAACAATGTCGGGGATAATTCTGTAATAATACACACAGATTTTACTACAAAAGCCGTCCATTAATATAATTAATTCAAAATTTACTTTAAATCTGTTTCAATTTGTAAATTTAGATTCCGAATAGTTTAAAGAAGTAACAAAATATGTTTTTATCACAGAACAAAATGTGACGTTATTCAAAATTTTTATTCTGGTGATTTCGATAAATTTTCGTCGTAATGATTCTACTCTGGGGCTTGATGATTTTCTATATAAATTTGGTTAAGATTTACCATAAACTTTACCATCTGATACATACCAATTTTTTATAAAAAAATAAGAATGCTGTTTTGCTTAATGAACATTACTATATTAGAATGAGATGTATTAGTATTTTGCAATACTTTATTACTTCAAGTTATCTGCAACGTCTTACCACAATCCTTTCGCTGAAGGTCACATCGATCCAAATATAATTAGAAACAAATTAATGAATTCAATTAGAAACCTGTTTTTTTTGGTATAACGAACTGATGAAATCAAGTAATAAATTTAAATTTAGGGCATAAATATTAATGCCTTTATTGGTACGACTCACGCTTGGCATTCAAAGTGGAATTATCTTAAATGAAGACATTACGTTGTAGTCGGGCGCGCGCCGTAGTCGACTTTTTGCCGCCGCGCCCACCGGCACAAAGTTGAAGGTCAGATACTCCGAGCATCGGTAATTGCACGCTATTTATAGTGGAATCGATATCGCGAGATTGAAATATAAAATCGATTTAAATGAACTCATCATCGACCAACATCCTGCGCTTGGTCAGAAGCAAAAAAATTGGTAATGAAAGAACTGACTCAAAAGACCTGTGATGATGATAAATGATATCAATGGTGATGGTGTTATAAAACAAATCCTTTGATAAATAATGAAACTTTTAAAAACTTGACTAAGCTTTCGTCAGTAAGATTTCTAACAATATTTATCAAACAATCAAGTTGGTATGTTAGTAAGTGAAACGTATATCAGTAACGTTACAATTTAATATTCAACAAACCCTTTCTGAACTAGTACACAGTAATGTATACCAGTAAGACCTTCGGGTGGTCCTATAGATCTTCGGTAACAGAGACCTTCTGAAGGAATCTATATAAAAACACGACTAAAGCAATCCCATGCGAAATTCACGTCAACAATACATTTAAGTCTGTAAGATTTTTCGTATGCGATAACAAACTCGTTTCCAGGACCTCAAGGATCCCGGGGACCTCACTGGGTGCGGGTTTTTGTTTCACCGGACGCGGTCAGTACAAGGCCGGAGTCAAGGGATCGAAGGCGGGAATGTTTGCAAAAAGTTCACAATGAGCTATCAAGTCGCTGGCTCGTTAAGATGAAACAAAGCGCCCACCTCACCACCTATACGATACCTTAACACAGATTAAAATATAATGGAGTCGTCACCAATTCTGGTGGTTCACAGTGATGTTTGGATGACGGTGAAGTTTTTTCTATTCTACCTGACTATCCTCCATTTTCAATTTGTATGAGCTATAATTACATTCTTCGCAGAGATGATTCTTTACTTTCAGTCTCATTGTCGCTTCATGTCAATTTAAAGTAAAATGCTAAGACATTCTTATATAAATTAGTCGACTAATTCTTTTAGTGTTTCATTAATATATTAAACATTGTTTTCAGTTGTACATAATTCGTATATATAAAGTATTTCAGAATTTTTTAACTTAAAGAATAATGGGTTAGCAATTAACCTTAGCTTTTAAATAAGTTAAATTTTATAAAATGGAGTGGTTAGCTAGATAGGCGGATAAAAAGAAAGTCTTTAACCATACAAACCAAAGAGATTCGAGAATTGAATCTGGGACGTTTGTGTTACATAGCGTTCAGGGATCAGTAGCTTTATGGTTTTCTTAGTTAAAAAACTTAACTTTTTATGTATAGAAATAAATTAATATTATTTTCTTTTGCCTCATCCATTCGTTATACATTCGTGTCGTCTCAATGATTAACCTTAATGGTCGGCGCGTAGACGCCTTGTAAATATAGTTGTTAGCGTTTATTCACATAATGACTTTATTACGGATCTCTATCTTTGTACGGCTTAGGCTCTATGGCCATGTCGCCTCCAGACCATGTGCGGTCCCTTCTGATGTTAACAATGACTTTAGAGATAGACACAATGTAGCACGGGCATAAAAATCAAAAGGGAAAAAATCTAAAATATACTTCATACATCAACATCATAAATAAATGAGTATGTTTGTTTAGTTTATGCTTTTAAATTAAATTTCGGCAAACAGATATATTATTGAAAATGATTATAAGCTAATTTTCTAACAATATAACTTAAAAGGTCTACAAGTTCAAAGCGAACTTGTTTGGTCAACAAATTATTAAGGATAAGTGACATAAAAACTTCTAACACATATATGAAGTAATACTATCTTTTTTTGTGTGGATATCACCTCGGAGCCTATTTACACAAGCGTTAGTGTCTGAAGTTTACTCTTACAGTTTAAAAAACGCTGTAGTAATTTACTGCTGTAACGAGACTTAAAATCTCAAGTCTCTGATCTAAGTATAGAAGTTACCACAGAATGAACTTACACGTATCACCGCTTGTATATAAATTTGCGAGCGTTCTTCGATGTTCTGTTTATAATGGGCCTCAAGTGCCCATTACCGATCCCATGCCTTGCGTCTTAAGCTCCGAGCCTGTCATTACTTTGATAACATAGTCAAAGCAACCTACCTGCAGGTATAGAGCGATTACCAATCTCATACAACATATATAAAAGAAATATACATTTTATTCCAGCGATAAGTTAGTTAGAATAATACACTCCCGGACACATCTATCGGCCCACCTAGTGTTTAAAAGTTTTAACGGTGCCTAGCTAAAAATAAATGTTAGGTGCAGCAATAAGTTTTAATGCAGTTTTAAAGCTGATTTTTTGGTCAACCTTTATGTATGTTTTTTTTTTAAATTTTAAATTCAGGATTATGAAAAAAAAAACGAAAATTCGAGTCTGTTCATTGTTTTCAACGACCCAGGAATGGACAAAACTTTTTTATTTCGCACAAGTTGGTCTTTTTTTTTATGTGTCCGATTATTGGTTCCATAAAAGGGCAAATCTAAACTTAGAGCCAGTTTTGACCAAAAAATATGGATACTCTGCCTGAAATTGTCGCTCAAGCTGTAAAACTTCTGCTGGCCAAATCAATTCGAAATTACAAAAAAAAAAACATACATAGAGGTTGACCAATAAATCTGATTCAAAACTGCATTAAAACTTATTGCTCCACCTAACATTTATTTTTAACTAGACACCGTCGAAACTTTAAATACTGGGTGGTGGGCCGATAGATGCGTCCGGGAGTATATATATATCCCGTTTTGTTCTCGTCGTTTTGAGATATTAAACGTCGTCTCGTTACCCCAGTAATTTAACTAGCTACGAAATAGGTTGCGATACTACACGGTTCTTAGTAACAGAACTACCACGATTAAACAATATAAATTTTAAGAGTTAAGTTATTAAGTTTATTTTGTAATAAGAAAAGTTATCGGTCATCTATGAAATCGCACATTAATATCTAAACATACTTGCACGTAACGTTTCTCATTTTTTATCTAACCGTTTAACATCAGTTTCACGTTGTGGTTAAGTGATAATGAGGTAGACACGAGGCCATGGGTTACATGAAATAAAGGATATAGTGAAACGAAACAGAAACATGAGATAATGGTTTATTTACAGCTTTACCCATTCACAGCGATAAATTAAAACATACAAATTAATCCAAGCGCGATGGTGAGATAGCGCACACAACCTACACCGCTCTGAACATTAAAATAGCTTCTATTTCGTTTGTCGGATTAAAAAATTTAAATCCTTTGTTAGTTAAAGCTTAACTTAACTGTATGAAAATGTAAAAAAATTCCGAATTAATATCGCCTTCCAGCACCAAATGCTCGTGCGAATATTCACAGCTGCGGGCCCGGATACTGCACCGACTTGCACTTGATGTAGATTTTTTAATAACGCCTCCTAAATTTATCATTGATGAAGCTATGCAATATCCGGTTCCGACTGTTTACTTTTTATATACCTTTATTAAAAGGATACGGAAACGAAACAAGCCGTAAGGATACAGTCGCAAGAAAATAATATACCAGCAAAATTCACAGTACATAGTAATAGTGCTGTAGTATTTTCGTTAAACCTAGGCTAAGGCTAGCAGCTATTAAACCTTAGACGGTTCTTCTTATTTAGAAAAATTAACCGGAATAGTATTCGCAACGATTTATAAGTTATAAAGTTATAGAAAATACTTAATAGCGCTAAAGTTATGCTCTTCATTACTATTAATAACTTAGTAGCTATCCTTTCAAAGTATAAATGTTTTATCTATTAATATATTATATGTTTAATATATCTTAACTGGTATATAGTAGATGACATAAAGCGTAACTTAAGCTACTTTTATGTAAATAAAAATTACATGATTTGTTTAAGTTTGTATGTTTTCGTGATCACTGAAACTTAAAGTTACAAAATAGAGAAATTTTATCGTTCATTACATTTGTTTATCATTTCTTCTTACTCACTATCAGACTGTACTGCAGCTTCTACTGCTATATAGTAAAGATATTTTGAAAGCAGTTGTTAATTTAATTAGGTATGTATTTATCCAGATTCAGAATGATATAAATTCTTACAGAATAATGAAACAAAAATCAACGCTGAAACAAATTAATCCAATCGATGTTTTTGATTTTAAGTTAATATTATTTTAGTTGTAGTTTAAATATTAACTTAGTCTATTCATTACAGGATTTATACCTGTTTAAAGAACTTATTATAAGCTACATATTCACGGTGTAATTATAATAATAAAAAATAGAAGCTCATTCAGACTTTAACAGTAAGTTACCTCGTTACTTTGAAAGGAAAACCGGCAACATTATACATTTTAGTATAATTAAAGTCGCCTAATTAAACTGGATCGGAAAACGCAAAGCCACAATTCATTCAGACTTAAATACTAGAGAATTTGTGTTTATTATTGAATTTACGAATTTGAACGAGCATATATATCATCAGAACAATAATTATCAATGTTTTGTGTTATTGAACAATTTGTTTTAATTGTTTAATGTTTGATTGAAAACTATATGATGTTCTGCTAGTATAACTTCTATATACACAAACACTTGTCAAAGTTGTAAAAGTCATATGGAAATGTAAAAGTCTTTGGCAATATAAACGGTAACTTTGTTTTTATTTATTTATATGTGAGATCCAATAGATGATGTCTATAGTTTTTTTTATAAAAATATCAATAAGATGTATTTAATTTTCATACGTTAATTTCTTTTAGGTCGATAAACTTAATAGTTTACATGTTAATGCTAAAACTTTGATTATTGTTATTCTTCATTAAACATACTGTTAATTTCTTAACTAATTATGGCATATTTGATTAGACTTTATTTTTAATATAAAATTTGTTAAAACCCATCGCAGGTGGACTTAATTTATTAGACCGCGCCGTGTTAGCATTTTGTGTTTGTTTTGAACCTCATCAGACCTTCGTCGTTTTAATAATTCATAGCCCCGGGTTCGAATTAAAGTCGGCAAAACCGAATGCAACTAACCTCCGAACGTTTGCATGTTAAATTCATGCGGGCAGTCACACGCGTCGGCTTTGCCCTGATTCGAATCTAATCAAGCGGTTCACACTCCGATTAAACCGGTTGCATTTGCACGGTACCTGCGAAAATCTATCCTTTAACAGTTCCCACAAGCGACAGCCCGCAGCCACTTTACATAAAAGGCTAAACACTAATGTTTTACAGGACATCTCTTTCAGGAAAGCGACTGAATTTGAATTATCACCATTTGAAATCGCTGATAATAAAACAATCAAATCTGACTTTCCTGCTCTTAAATTCGAAAGGAAGAGCTTCTGCGGAATTTACTGTTTACCAGGTGGTAGGTCTCTGTTGCCGGAGACCGTCTGGGTGTGTACCACCGCAGCTCCTATTTCAACCGCCAAATAGTAGTGTGCGAACATTACTGTGTTCCGGTTTGAAGGGCGCTGTAGCTAGTGTAATTACTGGGGTAACGAGACTTAACACCTTAAGTCTAAACGCGATGAGCGCAATGTGGTGCAGTGTGTACTATCTTAACTAGCGCCACGTTGTCATGGGCATGCGTATCACTTACCATCAGGTGAACGTCTTGCTCATCTCGTCGCATAGTAGTATAAAAAAAAAAAACTGTTTAAAACAATAGTTTGGTATAAAATGTTACCACTAAGACTTAATGTGAAAACTTTACTGTGCTTTGATTTACGATTTATTAATGATTTACTAAGTTACATTAGAACCGTGATAGCCTAGTAAGCAATTTCCTTATAAGCGTTTTTCATTGGTCCTTAGACTTCAATTTTAAATAATCGTAAGTGACAAAGAAACCGTGATAGACTAGTGGTTTGAACGCCGGCCTTCCAATGCGAAGGTACCGCGTTCGAATCCGGCCTGCACCAATGACTTTTTTAATTTATGTGCAGTTAGCACAAAACACCAACTAATATCACGTGCTTTGACGGTGAAGGAAAACATCGTGAGGAAACCTGCATATCTATGTCATGACCAGCAGTGGTCAGACTAGTATGTGAAATGGAGAAGGCAATGGTAAACCACTCCATTATAACTGCCAAGAGAGTCGTCGTGTGTTTCAATAATAACATGATGACCACGACCCTCAGTCATGAGGAAATACGACTTAGAAGAAAGAAGTTACATTAAGTTTTTAAGCTTTTTTTTTTTCAAATGATCAACAGGTAATGATTAGCGATTTGATTAACATAGCAAATTTCTGCATTAGTTATTTATCTATTCAAAATAATTAGCAACTGTGCAATAGGCATATAGTCTGAACTAACTTCGGGCTGGAAGCAGTTAAAGCCGGGGCAAGTTTAGATAAACAAAGCGAGTTAAACTACCGATGTGCGTATGGAATATTCATACAAAGCAAACAGCCGCCCGGCAACGTTCTGTAAACTTGTTTGATTTTAGTGCAGCCTTTATAGAAATTGTGGGTGGAAGTTTTTGGGGACTGCTCCACCAATTCGGCTATTACTGGTAGCAGGCCTCTCTTACTGATCGTTTAAGTAGTGCGCAAACTTTACTATGTTCCAGTTTTAAGGAGTTGAAGTTAGTGAAATTAAACATAGTGATCATGTACATCATACTAACTAACGCCACATTGTTATGTGTATCACTTACTATTAAGTGCATGCTTCGTTCATTTCGTCGAATAGAAAAAAGTTTAATTTCAAATTTGAGTGCAGTTTTTAAAAAAATATGATGACGTGATAGTTAAGTATATAAAGCGATTGTACATGCTATATGTCTGAAAGTCGCGGGTTCGATTCCTAACGAGCTTGAAATTCCAGACAACCGAGATATTCTAAGAACAGCTTTCATTAAATTGTTATATGCACTTTTGCTTAAGTATAATTTAGTGTAGCCTTGAATAACGAGCTTATCGTTTACTAATTATAGATTGCTAGAATCTAGATCTAAGATTCATCCTAGAATTATTCAGGCTTCCGTTTTTACCGGGTACATTAAGTTGTAATCATAATTTAGAGCATCTTATTCATCAAGGTAGACGTTTCCTTGGACGGAAACATTAATTAAGAACATCAAAGAGAATGGAAGGGAACCGGGATATTTAATCAGTCTGAAGTATTTACGTTTTATAATTACTTTCAAACAGTCTAATGTGTTTTTTTAAAGTACTTAAGTAATTACCAGAAGGTCATCAAGTGCATCCATTACTTTGAATCATACCTCTGGGATTTGTTTACGATGCTATGTCACTGCGAAAACTAAGCGATAACAAAAAAGTATAAATTAATTGTTAAATAGTCTTTTAAACTTACTTACTCAGTTCAAAAGTCAGAGGCTTCAGATAATATTTTATTTTTGAATAGCTAGCCAGTCGCCATTCAAAAAATTGCATAATGTATGTTTCAGGAATTGAATTAGAGACCTTAACCACTGCACCATGTAGGCAGATAATTTTTTTTATAATAATATAATGGAGTGTGTGTGTTAACTTCGTTTGTGTGAAAAGTATTGATCTCTCTTTTCATACGATTAAAATTATTATATAAAAAAATTAAAATAAAAATTACTTACCTTTACTGTCTTATAGTAAATAAAATAACAGCTCTCCTTAAAACACTATGATATTTTACAACGCGACTTATCTCATTCACCGTCCGCTACTGCAGTATAACGTCGCCGAACAAATCCTTAACTTTCATTACGTCCACATATTACGAGCGGGCCGCAATAATTTCGTATTACCACCCATAATCTTTGTGTGGTGGCGGAGGCCCTCGATATTTCGCTGCTTATCCCCCTTGTCATAAGCCGGCAGGTGGTCTTAAAGTAATAATTTTACGATATCCCACTTAAGTTGGTACCTGATGGCGTTCGCGTCGATCCTTAGCCCGGCTTCTTGGCCGCGTGTGGGGGTCGCGATGTGTTTAAGGTTTTAGATAAAGAAAAATGGAGTGTAGTCGTTAAGAGATTTCTTAAACACGAGACTAAAGATCTCAAGTTACACATGTGACTCAAGTTAACAATCGTCATGTAAAAGTAATTTGTGTTTTAAATATAGGAACTGTACAACTGTTTTCAAAATCTATTCATAAGTTAGTTAAAAGTTGTAACTTCAGTTTGATAATGGTGATGAGTATGATCAAGTTTAAAACTGTACCTAACTTTAATTGAGCTATCATCGTTTCACACGCGAAAGCACAATAGTTGTTGTATATTATTTCTTATCGCAAGATATCTGTGTAAGCTTATATAGATACAGGTTTATCGTACACCATCGGGTGAACGTCTTGCTCGTTTCGTAGAGTAGTCGATGAAAAATTATTTGATTATTGCATCATCATCAAGTCTGTTGTAGTGTTGATGGTATGTGTATCATCAACTTGATAGGTTGGTGATGCTGCTGGTTCCTGTACGTGCGAGCTGGTGCGGCGCAGCTCCGCGGCCGCTGATTTATCGCCAGCAGCGGCGGCGGCTCCTCGCAAAACACCGGATATAAATCAAAGCGCAGATGGCGGGAATGTTTCCTCGGAGGCTTTCCGTGTGTTTTTTGTCACACGTGTATTTAAATAACCGAGCCGTGATAGCCTAGCGGTTTGAACGCCGGCCTTCCAATGCGAAGGTACCAAGTTCGAATCCGGCCTGCACCAATTAATTTTTCAATTTATATGCAGTTAGCATAACACCAACTAATATCACGTGCTTTGACGGTGAAGGAAAACATCGTGAGGAAACCTGCATATCTATGCCATGACCATCAGTAGTCAGACTAGTATGTGAAACGGAGACGGCAATGGCAACACCACTCCATTATAACTGCCAAGAGAGTCGTCGTGTGTTTCAATAAAAACATGATGACCACTACCCTCAGTCATGAGGAAATACGACTTAGAAGAAGAAGTATTTAAAAAAAATATATATTTATTTTGTTATAATATATACACTTACCCATAACAACGCGCCGCTAGTTAGGATGGTATACACTGCACCGCATTGCGCTCGTCTTGAAACATAAGAAATTTAGTCTCGTTACCCCAGTAATTTTACTAGCCTAAAGTGCCCTTGAAATCGGAGCACAGTAATGTTTGCATATTATTATTTAGCGGTTGAAATACTGCGGTGGTACGTAGACGGTCTCCGGCAATAGAGACCTACCACCAGTTGATCAGGATCTCTTCATTTCTCTCTTTGATGAAGTAGATATTTAAATCTTCGCCCACTTCAATCGATAATTTCTTAATTAATGTAGCAAATTGTAATTGCTCGAGAGAATTCCTTGTTGTTTCCCATAAATTAGATAATTGTCTGAATTTATAATCCCGCCCCGACTTAATCGCCGAGACAAAGTTGCACAGAATCGTCTAAACAAATTAAGGAGATTAAGAAAATTTAATTTTCCGCTTTGTCCCGAATTGTCTGACAAATTTGTAGGCTTACATACTTTGGGAAGTGCTTTTTGTTAATTTATTACCGGCCAAAATGACAGACTGAGATTTTTAACTGTCTAAACAACAATATCTATTCATTTACACAACGACACTGGTAATTAGTAAAGTTTGCAATAAATTTAACCAAAGTATTTATTTTAACGTCTTAAGTTTATAACTAAATTGTAAAAGTATAATAGTTTAATGTTTCTACGACATTTTTATATTGTATTAACTAATTGTTCCGTTAAAATTATTTATGTGAAGCTTTTAAAGTGAACATTGCGAACTTTGAAACAAAGGACCTCTCGCACGGAATATCACGAAGAATACAAAGGGCTGTTTCTGCTGAACAAATTAAGGGTTAAATGAGGGTTTTGGACCCCGATCAAGAAAGTTGTTAATGGATTACATCGTGGTCACGGGAGCCGCGTGCCCACCACACGACCACCACGCCCACTCTTAATGTTAAGGTTGACGTATGATCTTCGCCGTTCGAATGCCCGCGACCTTTCCTACTGAAATTAATTCTGAAGTACTTCTATTTTATTATACAATGTATATATACTTCCGGACACATCTATCGGCCCACCACCCAGTGTTTAAAGTTTCGACGGTTTCTAGTTAAAAATAAATGTTAGGTGGAGCAATAAGTTTTAATGCAGTTTCGAAGTTTAGATTTGCCTTTTTATGGAACCGATAATCGGACACATCAAAAAAAAAATCCAACTTCTGCGAAATAAAAAAGTTTTCTCCATTCCTGGATCGTTGAAAACAATGAACAGACTCGAATTTTCGTTTGTTTTTTCTTAATCCTGAATTCAAAATTAAAAAAAACATACATAAATGTTAACCAAAAAATCAGCTTCAAAACTGCATTAAAACTTATTGCTGAAGCTAACATTTATTTTTAGCTAGACACCGTTAAAACTTTTAAACACTAGGTGGGCCGATAGATGTGTCCGGGAGTGTATGTGCGATTCAAATATTAATTAATTTTATATTATAATTATTAATCTGGTTCGATTTCTAAGTAACATATTGTGAAATTCGGTTGGTGGTAAGGTTTTTTTCTAACTCATCGTTATAGCTACCAACTTCATATTGTAAATCCGCCGCCATGATAAAACACATTAAAATAGTTTAATTTTTATTATATAATTTTTTTTTTATACTACTTTGCGACGAGACGAGCAAGACGTTCACCTGATGGTAAGTGATACGCTTGCCCATAACAACGTGGTGCTAGTTAAGATGGTACACACTGCACCACATTGCGCTCGTCGCCTTGCGACATAAGGTGTTATGTCTCGTTACCCCAGTAATTACACTAGCTACAGCGCCCTTCAAACCGGAACACAGTAATGTTCGCACACTACTATTTGGCGGTTGAAATAGGAGCTGCGGTGGTACCCATCCAGACGGTCTCCGGCAACAGAGACCTACCACCTGGTAAAATATCATATCTGTATTGTGAAAACATTATTCTTATTCGTATAAGAGATTAAGAAAGTTTCAGCTTATAATCTCATTTCATCCTTAATGTGATACCATGTAGTGTGATATAAAAATGCCTTCTAAAATTATCATTGTTTCCAAAGGAAACCTAAAATATTTCCAACATATTTAAATACTAACCAAAAAAAAACGGATTAAGTTGAATAAGTCATTAAAAAAATTTGTTGTTCTCGCTTAGAATCGACAATATTCCTTACCTAGTGAAAATGTAGTCAAAATTATCAAGGAGATTACCTGAAACACACAAAAACATTTGAGTAGGTTTTTTTTTACATAAATATCATATAATGATAAATTGTTATGAATCATGTAAGATACTATTATTTCCACACATATTTTAATATTATATTTGTAATTAAAAAAAAAACTTATTTATAATCAAATAATACATCATGATCTGTTTTAGCTGAACAAATGTAAATTTTCTAGTGGACTATTCAGTGGCTTATTGTTTATTTATTATATATTCATTCATTTACATACACATAAATATAGTTACAATCGACGGACCCTCCGTCTTGGACCCTCGCCTTAGCTGTAAACATGTCGTTAATAATTGCCCTTAACCCTTTCTATGTTTTATTCATATCGGGATGTAAAGCTGTACTAGTGTAATGAAAAGGGACACCGTCTCATAAACTCAGTGATTGCTTTACAAGTAATTTTGGACTTCGGAAACCAACAAATATTAGAGCCTACTTTCTTTGTACCGGTGTCGTAACATATATATCTCCGGTTCGATTCCGGGTGCTTAGTTACTTATACCTTTAGTTAATATATTTATTATTAGATACATTCTTGATTCTCTTCTTGTAATAAAATGCCCTTCCAGCAGTGGGGCCATTAAGTAGGTTGTTTATTTCATTCGTCGGTTGAAGAAATACTGAAAATTATTTACCGAATTTTTTATCTCGTATAGTAAAACCGAAATTGAAAATTAATAGTCTTTATTCCATATATAAGCCGTGATAGCCTAGTGGTTTGAACGCCGGCCTTCTAATCCTAAGGTACCTGGTTCGAATCGGCTTGCACCAATGAATTTTTCAATTTACGTGCAGTTAGTATAACACCAACTAATATCACGTGCTTTGACGATGAAGGACAACATCGTGAGGAAACCTACATATCTATGTTAAAACCATCCGTGCTCGCACTAGTATGTGAAATGGAGAAGGCAATTGCAAACCACTCCATTATAACTGCCAAGTAAGTCGTCGTGTGTTTCATCACACATGATGACCACGACCCTCAGTCATGAGGTAATACGACTTAAAAGAAGAAGATTTAGTTTGAAACCGCCTGGCTAACTTCCAAACTTATATTGTTAATCTATGTCCATAATTGCTGTGTTCCAGCTGTCTACAGCTTCACTATCCTCTACCTCATAATTAGCATCATCATATTAAGGTTCGGTAATATCATTATCAAAAATAAAAATCAATTTTAGAAAGTCAAGGATTAACCGAGAGTTTATTACCTGCTTTCTGAGAAGAAGTGTCATCAATTTTTTATATTTCTGTAGTAGTAACTAGGCATGAAATTCACCTGATGGTAAACAGATAATGTAGCCCATCGACCCATTTAACACCAGAGATAACATTTTTTTTATTCGTCGAAGTGACCACACGAACAGGACGTTCACCTGATGGATTAAGTCTCGTTACCTCAGTAATTTCACTAGCTTACAGCACCTTTCAAACCGGAACACAGTAATGTTAGCACACTACTATTTGGCGGTTGAAATAGTCACTGCGGTGGTACCCATCCAGACGGTCTCCGGCGACAGAGATCTACCACCAGTAAAAGAACAAGTATCTCTTACTTATTTTTTAAATGAATACTTAAACAACATTCTAGATATGCTACAGTTATTTCATGGGTTTAAAATGGCGAAGTTATTCGGTGGAGTTGTATTGGTGATTGAAATCGGTCACGGCACTGGTTCGGCCGCCGACAAGTATTTTCATTACGCAAACTCCCGGGGGACACGGGTACGAAGGGCCGGACGTTGATGTTAAAAGGTTACCCCGAGTACCAAAATTCAAATGCGTGACCGTTGCGATCGGTTCTATTTTTGTAAATTATTTTTTTTGTTATGAATTCACTTGATGCATATTCAGATTACCTGACGATAAACAATTAAGTAAAACTAGCTTTAACTGCTGTAAATCAGGAGAAGTGAAGTAAACCATTCTTTTATGTTCTTCTTCTTCTGAGTCGTATTTCCTCGTGACTGAGGGTCGTGGTTATCATGTGTGATGAAACACGACGACTTACTTGTCAGTTGTAATGGAGTGGTGTTGCCATTGCCTTCTCCATTTCACATACTAGTGCGAGCACGGATGCTCATGACGTAGATATGTGGGTTTCCTCACGATGTTTTCCTTCACCGTCAAAGCACGTGATATTAGTTGATGTTATACTAACTGCACATAAATTGAAAAATTCATTTGTGCAGGCTGGATTCGAACCGGGTACCTCCGGAGTGTAAGGCGGGCGTTCAAACCACTAGGCTATCACGGCTCTTCTTTACAGCAAGAATTTTATATAAGCTAAGATGATGAAGACTCTCTCCTTCCTCAAGGGATTCACCCTACAAAGCCCGTGGACCCTAAGACTATTTTAATCGCCTTCTACGATAGACAAGTCCATTCTTAGCTGTGCTCCTCCTCCAGTTACTAAGTTCTAGATAATTCCCAATGAATCTTGATCTAAGTTCAAAACGCGAACGTCTTGTTATTAATCGCTAGCAACCGTTTGTTTTATTCATTCGCCGCTGTTAACGTAACTGGAGCAACGCGATGCGGTCGCGTCAGCTCCCCCGCTTACGAAATATCGCGGAACATTTACCATCAGTTCCAAACGTATCATTGCTCACATGAAATCTAAATAGGTTTCAAAAATATAATTTCACTATTCATACAACGGACTTCAGAATCCGGCTCTCTCTCTTATCGGAACAATTTACAAATTGTTGTGCTATCAGACTTCACAACATAAGCCCAGAATCGAACCCGCAGTCTTAGTTTTAAGAGTTTTAGTTACTGCGCTAGAGGTAGTTAATATTAAAGTGACTATGATGGAAGAACCAACATGGTTCGTAATTCCGTCGATTTAATATTAACCTTTACCTGTAAACTTTAAAACCGTTGTTAGTTTAATTTATTATTGTTTTTTATGGAACAATAATTGTTACTTAATTTTTTGAGATATTTTTGTTAAATATATTTCAAAATCTAACAAAGAACTATACCCTAAAGACCATAGTTTTTTGCAGGACTTAAAAATTCATAGAGATTAAAGTGGCGTTAGAATGAGATTAGGTTTAAAAGCATTTCTTGTCTTATTTAGATAATAATCAAAAATAAATGTTTTTTGACCAAGGCCTTAGTTCTCAAGAGTTCATACAGCATGAGTTTCGACTACATTCATCAATTTTTAAGTTAATACTAATCATACATTTAATTTTCCAAATCATATTTCTTACACAATTCCCAATTCTGATTCCGTTGAACGAAAATAATTTTTCCTGAAAATTCCAGTTACATTTCGACGATTAAAAGAAAACATTATCTCTTAGTGAAATCGTACCGTTCGCTGAAAAGAGTAACGGAATTATGTTTTCACAATCAAAGTTTTTTAATTTTTTGGCCGGATAACGATCGCCGGGTCCGCTTGTAACTTTGACACAGTTTTAATGAACACTGTCTACTCCGGGCGTAAACTTGCTATTCTGTTTCTAATGTTTAAATTAAAAATCTTTCGAATGTTAAATATACTTTCTTTAACTTTTCAGACAGGAAACTCATCCTAACAAACTTTAGAAGAGAAGTCACTTAGGTCTTGCTTCAGGGGACTGCTTCTGCGAGGTGCTTCAATTACAGAGATCTTTACTTCGTATCTGTTCATCATATTTAAGATCTGCAGCCAAAACTGCGTTGAGGTCACAACAACAATTTATAATTTAGCTATAGTCTTATTTAGTTTTATTATATGACATCTTTAAAATTAACCCCGCAGGTGTACAGGAGAAACGAAATGTTACACAGTAACAAAAAAAAAGTACACACTTTTTTGCTTTAAACATTCCGTGACGCGAACTCCGACATTCTTTTGAAGAGAGCTCGTGACTTTATGTAAGCTTGGAATAAACGCGGTTAATTCTATTAAAGCGAAAGTTTAATTATGTTAAAAAAATTATATTTAGCAGAAATTTATAACGAATATAATCATATATCTTACAATTTTTGTAGTTTTTTTTTTATACTACTATGCGACGAGATGAGCAAGACGTTCACCTGATGGTAAGTGATACGCTTGCCCATGACAACGTGGTGCTAGTTAAGATGGTACACACTGCACCACATTGCGCTCGTCGCCTTGAGACATAAGGTGTTAAGTCTCGTTACCCCAGTAATTACACTAGCTACAGCGCCCTTCAAACCGGAACACAGTAATGTTCGCACTCTACTATTTGGCGGTTGAAATAGGAGTTGTGGTGGTACCCATCCAGACGGTCTCCGGCAACAGAGACCTACCACCAGTTAAAAGTTGTGTACATATTTTTAGATACTGTTACTTTTATTCATTACGACTGCTGGTAGGTCTCTGTTGCCGGAAACCGTATAGGTAGGTTACCATCGCAGTGACTATTTCTACCGCCAAGTATTAGTGTGCTGCTGGTGAAATAAATGAGGTAATAGGACAAAAACCTATGTCTCAAGTCGACGAGCGCAATGTGGTACTTTCTTCTTCTTCTTAATGTGTCCCTCCAACTAATGGAGACCAGTTCTGCGTATATGTTTCTATTTATGTTTGTGTTTCTATTTTAGAAAAAAGTCGTGGCTAGACAAGATAAAGGAGTGGACCAACATCAGGAATGCCGCGCAGCTGATCCACCTCGCGCGAAATAGAAATGTGGTACTTCGTATACCATCTTAACTGCAACATTATCGCGAACGGATAAAAGTAAAATAATATCCGGCAGTTGAAGTGGCACTTCCGTTGTATACAAAACGTTGTGACCGTGTAAGGTAGTAAGCGGTTCGCCGGTTCCGAATAACGTTACTTTTCAAAGTACCCACAGGGGCGTGCGGGGGAAATTCGAGTGTGTAATTTTGCAGTGCGACGGCCCGGCGGCCGTTCCCTTTGTGCGACTAATTCGCCTGCACTGATTGCCGCTGCCGACCCCCCCTCACCACCACCACCGCCGCAATCGTTACGGTATACACTGTTTGCAGTGCAATGCAACCGTACACCGTGTAAATTTACCTGCATCATTGTTAAAACTGTCCACAATGAACTAACACTTCACCTCTCGGCTTTTAACTTGTATATAAATACAAGGCATCTTACTTAAGCCCTTAAGCACGACGCGCCGCTACAGCGTCTCACTTACCTCGCCGTTTGAATTAATAGTTTGTTTACAGTTTAGTTTTACAATTTCCGCCTTCTCCTCGCTTTATAACACTTAGAGACCTTTCATCATTAAAATTTTTTTTTTTTTTATTCTACTATGCGACGAGACGAGCAAGACGTTCACCTGGTGGTAAGTGATACGCTTGCCCATGACAACGTGCTGCTAGTTAAGATGGTACACACTGCACCACATTGCGCTCGTCGCCTTGAGACATAAGGTGTTAAGTCTCGTTACCCCAGTAATTACACTAGCTACAGCGCCCTTCAAACCGGAACACAGTAATGTTTGCACACTACTATTTGCCGGTTGCAATAGGAGCTGCGGTGGTATCCATCCAGACGGTCTCCGGCAACAGAGACCTACCACCAGTTAAAAGTTGTGTACATATTTTTAGATACTGTTACTTTTATTCATTACGACTGCTGGTAGGTCTCTGTTGCCGGAGACCGTCTAGGTAGGTTACCGCCGCAGTGACTATTTCTACCGCCATGTATTAGTGTGCTGCTGGTGAAGTAAATGATCGAAGAGCGCAATGTGGTACTTTCTTCTTCTTCTTAATGTGTCCCTCCAACTAATGGAGATTGGACACCAGTTCTGCGTATATGTTTTTTTATTTTTATTGTTTCTATTTATGTTTGTGTTTCTATTTTAGAAAAAAGTCGTGGCTAGACAACATAAAGGAGTGGACCAACATCAGGAATGCCGCGCAGCTGATCCACCTCGCGCGAAATAGAAATGTGGTACTTCGTATACCATCTTAACTGCAACATTGTCGCGAACGCGCCGCTCGTCACGGATAAAAGTAAAATAATATCCGGCAGTTGAAGTGGCACTTCCGTTTGTATACAAAACGTTGTGACCGTGTAAGGTAGTAAGCGGTTCGCCGGTTCCGAATAACGTTACTTTTCAAAGTACCCACAGGGGCGTGCGGGGGAAATTCGAGTGTGTAATTTTGCAGTGCGCCGGCCCCGGCGGCCGTTCCCTTTGTGCGACTAATTCGCCTGCACTGATTGCCGCTGCCGACCCCCCTCACCACCACCACCACCGCCGCAATCGTTACGGTATACACTGTTTGCAGTGCAATGCAACCGTACACCGTGTAAATTTACCTGCATCATTGTTAAAACTGTCCACAATGAACTAACACTTCACCTCTCGGCTTTTAACTTGTATATAAATACAAGGCATCTTACTTAAGCCCTTAAGCACGACGCGCCGCTACAGCGTCTCACTTACCTCGCCGTTTGAATTAATAGTTTGTTTACAGTTTAGTTTTACAATTTCCGCCTTCTCCTCGCTTTATAACACTTAGAGACCTTTCATCATTAAAATTTTTTTTTTTTTTATTCTATTATGCGACGAGACGAGCAAGACGTTCACCTGGTGGTAAGTGATACGCTTGCCCATGACAACGTGCTGCTAGTTAAGATGGTACACACTGCACCACATTGCGCTCGTCGCTTGAGACATAAGGTGTTAAGTCTCGTTACCCCAGTAATTACACTAGCTACAGCGCCCTTCAAACCGGAACACAGTAATATTTGCACACTACTATTTGGCGGTTGAAATAGGAGCTGCGGTGGTACCCACCCAGACGGTCTCCGGCAACAGAGACCTACCACCTGGTGATGAAAAATTAACATATCCTGCCGTACAAAGAAGACACCCCCACAAAATTCAATCCTGCTTAAAAGTTTAAACGTGTGATAGACTTAAATCTAAATTATGCAACATGCAAAGAGACTTGTTTAAGAACATAATTCACTGGTGGTAGGTCTCTGTTGCCGGAGACCGTCTAGGTATTACCGCAGCTATTTCAACCGCCAAACAGTAATGTGCAAACATTACTGTGTTCCGGTTTGAAAGGGTAAGCTAGTGAAATTACTGGGGAAACGAGACTTAACATTTGTCTCAAAGCGATGAGCGCAATGTGATCCAGTGTATACCATCTTAACTAGCGCCACGTTGTTACCAAGCGTATTACTTACCAACAGGTGAACGTCTCGTTCGTCTCGTCATCTCGAATAAAAAAAACGAATGGCGATATTCAAACCAAAGTAAATTTTGTTTAAAATATCATCAGTGTTAAAATTTTAGTTATGCAGCTCGTGTTTATTAAGGAATTCTTTGATTTTTTTTTAATTAAAAAAAAATCAAGCTAATTGTTCCGCGGGCGCATTGTTACGGAGCGCCGGGAATAAATTGCGCTTGAATATAACTTTATTCGGCGTATTCGCAAAACTTTCAATGAATTTATTGCTTTTTTTTATGAAAAAGGCGAAATTGGTTTTTCAAACAAACATAACGTTACTTCGCATGCGAACATAATTGGATATTGATTTGAAAGTGTATTTAAAAAAAAACAGCAATAAATTTGTGATATATTTGGAATATTCTTCTAAATCATATTTCCTCATGACTGAGGCTCGTGGTCATCATTTGTGATGAAACACACGACGACTTCCTCGTCAGTTATAATGGAGTGTTTTGCCATTCATTGCCTTCTCCATTTCACATACTAGTGCGAGCACGGATGGTCATGACTCAGATACGCAGGTTTCCTCACGATGTTTTCCTTCACCGTCAAAGCACGTGGTATTAGTTGGAATTATACTACAAATACCAACTACCAGTAATATCATCCTCATCTAAAAATCCTCAGCAATCGTCTCCAAGCTAGTTCACAACCAAGTCAAACTTATACAACTTTATGTGAGACTTGTTCAGCAATGAACTTCAAAAGGGTGGTGTAATGCTAAGTTGAAAAGTCATTAAATCTAATTACTAGATGAAACGTGGAGTTGTATTAGTGAATAACAACGACTACCTCTGCCGACAGCCAGCAATCTAATTTTGGTGGTAGGTCTTTGTTGCCGGAGACCGTCTACTATTTTAATAGACAAGTAGTAAAGTGCTAATATTACTATGTTCCGGTTTAAAAGGAGCCGTAGCTAGTGAAATTATTGATGAAGTGATACCAACATCTCATACATCAAGGCCAGTGCTATATGGTGTAGTGTATATCTACCGCCAAAATATCCGCCAAATAGTAGTGTGCAAACATTACTGTGTTCCGGTTTGAAGGGCGCTGTAGCTAGTGTAATTACTGGGGTAACGAGACTTAACACCTTATGTCTCAAGGCGACGAGCGCAATGTGGTGCAGTGTGTACCATCTTAACTAGCGCCACGTTGTCATGGGCAAGCGTATCACTTACCATCAGGTGAACGTCTTGCTCGTCTCGTCGCAAAGTAGTATAAAAAAAAATATCTCTATAAAGCAGTGATAGCCTAGTGGTTTGAACGTCCGCTTTCCACTTCTACTTACTTCGGTACCGGCTACGAATCCAGCGTGCACCAATGAATTTTTCATTTTACGTGCAGTTAGTATAACACCAACTAATATCACGTGCTTTGACTGTGAAAGAAAACATCGTGAGGAAACCTGCATGTCTATGTCATGACCAGCCGTGCTCGCACTAGTATGTGAAATGGAGAAGCCAATCGCAACACCACTCCATTATAACTGCCAAGTAAGTCACCGTGTGTTTCATTACATATGATGACCATGACCCTCAGTCATGAGGAAATACGACTTAAAAGAAGATATCTTCTCAAGGTTTATTATTTCGTCGAAAAGATGTGGGTGTTATTCGAAAATTTAATCCAAGCTGTTAATATATAATACAGCGACACAGCGAAATTCTCTTCAGGTGGCAGTGTGCACGAGGACTTTCATCTAATTTTCATAAAACCATTTTGCATAAGCGTCGGAATCTCTGCGCGGAGCATTCCGACACGTTTTCAGGTGTTCCCTTGTCGACACTGCACATTGTAAACACGCTCGGCCCTGTACTGTTTGCTTTTGGCAATTTGGTGACATTTTATTTCAATGTCGATCACTAGCGGCCGAGCTTCCTTACAGGAATTACCGTACCGTACGTTTACAGCTTATATGTCAACATTACTGTGTTTCAGTTTAAGAAGTGCTGTAGCTGATAAATTACTAATAACGAGACTTAACTTCTGATGTTTCAAAACGAGCGCAATGCGGTGTAATCTCAACTAGCGCTACATTTATGGGCAGACGTATCACTAACCATCAAGATTTTAAACTTAAGTTTGGTATTATATCTAGTAATTCTTTTATATCTAATCTTATTCATAATGTATTACGCCGTGAAGACTTCACGATTAGTTTAGACAATTTTAAAAGTTTCGTAAAAACAGACAAATTTGTTAAATAACTAAGACGTTTTGTGTAAATCAGAGTTGAAAAATTTAATAAATGTCGCCTTTATATACAGAAAAAATTTTAATTTCCTCATCGGGCTTAATTTGTTTAGAGCGCGCAAGATGAGCTCGTCTCCGTAATTAAATCCGCTAAGAGATTGCGAATCTTAGCGTTTATTAAATAATGCTGTTAATTCAAAGGGTTGTAAGGTCTGCGGGATTTTCTCTGCGGTGAAATGCTTTCGAGCTGAAAAACACCCCGCCGGGTTTACTTCAGACGCTTCACTGTACTTTAATATTTTTTTATTTCATCCACAATAGACTTATCTTCAATTTTATATGTTGTTAGGAAGTGAGACTGTATGCCTAAAATACTCTAGCTCTAATGGTTGTAGATTTACAATATGGTAAATAACCAGGCCCTGAACAAACCTACCGATAACTATACTCCACAACTTATAAGAGAAGAAAGCTGGAATACTTAGGACATATAATGAGAAACGAAAAGTAAGGACTGCCGCAGCTCATCGTGCAGGGGAAGATTCAAGGTAAGCGAAGTGTGGGCCGAAGGAGATTATCCTGGCTAAAAAATCTACGCCAGTGGTATGGAAAGAGCACCCGTTCCCTTTTCAGAGTCGCGGTATCGAAAGTCCAGATTGCCTTAATGGTCGCCGACCTTCGAAGGAAGATGGCACTTTAAGAAGAAGAAAGAACAACTTATACCCATGGAATCGAACTAAGAACTTTCATGTTACATAACAAGCGCTTAGTTTTAGAAACTATATTGTTAATAATAAATTTATAAAGCCATCTAAGTCTTATATTTTTCATTCAATATACAAATACTGGGAATAAAGATGTGGAGTCTCTGTCAGTCATAAGATTAATCAGATGTTTGTCATTTTTTCGAGTCTTACTTAAAGAATTTTCTTTTCATGTCTAAATTTTTAAATGTCGAGATTTCGGAGGCAAACAAATTTTTGGCTCATAACATCAAATTCGCCATCAAATATTCTTTATTTCGGTGAGAATATTTCGTGGCATAGTAATTCGTATAAATGTGGCGACGCTTAAAGTTTCCTTCCTGTTATTTTTTTTTCCCTCTAGAATGTTTCCATTCGGCAGATTGCTGCTAGGGACACTTGCCAAAAGCCGTTCCTTTACAGCAAATGGAAAAACTTTTGTATCGTTTATTTACGTCATATGAAACATAATGCTTTTCTTACCCTCTAATGGTCATTGACTATTATATTATATTTAATTGAATACATCTAAATACTAAGTTTTCTTTGCGTAAAATCTGAAATGGTAAAGTGTCTATTTCAACCAATTTTTGTGTACAGAGATTTGTTAATATTTTCTATTTGTAGACACGCCTTTTTTCTCAAAGTGTAAGCTCGATGCTTAGAAAAGATCTTACTGGAAAGGAAGTTACTATTTATGAATACCACATTGTATAAGCAGTAAATTTTATATAGATACATCATATAAACAGTAATATTCGGGCTTAGAAAGTCCACTTGCAAAAATTAAGAGTATGTTATAGACTTTAGATCAGTCTCTTTTGAAAGGTAAAATTACAGTAAATTTTATCGAGCTATTATTTTTCTGTGTAACTTTTAACGATACTGATTTTTAAAGTTAACAACGAATCTGTATCCCAAGAGTCTATCGGCGACTATAATGACAAATAGGTCAACGCGTTTGTGATATGCTTTATTATATAATGTAGGTGTTTTTTAATATATTGTAATATCTTTTATACTAAGTAAAATCTAAATTCAAATCACTAGCACGTAGGATATCATAGTATTAATCGGGAACAGATGCGCAGCTCCAGTTTGCTGAACAAACTGTACCTTTAATTGGATTACTCCGTATACGGGCGGGACAAGTGTGGATAATGTGTTCGAGTGCGTTCAGCATTAAGCACATCCGAAAGCTGCGATTCCCAAACAACGACGCGTAATAAAGTCCCCGGGACACGGCCGTGGGGACGACGGGGAGAGTGGGGGAGAACACGAGTGAGCAATTCAGCTCCGTGTTACTCAAACGGCACCGGCGCCTTTGTACAACTAATTGCAAATACAGCGATTGCAGCCGCGCGGGGCCCGCTCCGGCAAAGCCACTCTGTTTGCTGGATAATAGCGTTGTGGAGCTGATCAGTTTTGCACACTTTTGAATACAGCAGTCCGCAGCGCTTTTTGTTCAACAGGTACATTCAAAACTTTCCTATTACATCTGCATAGTTCTAATTTTTTTATTTCACGAAATAAGACTTTCGTCTGATGATAAATAATACGCTTATAACAACGCGGCTCTAGTTAGGATGATATACACTGGACCAGATTGCGCACGTGGTTTTGAGACATGTTAAATCACGTTACCCCAGTAAATTCACTAGCTACAGCGCCCTTCAAACTGGAACACAGTATTACCTAAATAGTCTCTGGCAACAGAGATCTAACACTAATGTAATTCTATTTTATTTCTATCTATCCATTCAAGATCTTTAATATTCTACATCCAGGAACTAGGTAATGATCCGCGAATTTTAGTGACTTCTTTACATTATTTATTTCTTTAAAAACACTTTTGGTATATCATCATTTACTAAAGCAAATAGTTCTCTGTTAGTATCTTACATCTTTTTTATTATACAGTCTAAAACTTCACTACAGTCCTACCTGATGGTAAACGGCTTGGTATTTCACAGTAAAGCGCATTATTCTAGAAGAAGCCTGTTCACTTTTCACTTAAAGATTCCTCGTCATAAAACAAAACAAAGATGGTAATTAACTAAAAACTTTTATATACAATAGAATGTATTTTTATACTTACGACTAAAATTGCCTTTTAGTCATAACGCTTGCATTTTTTTTAAGTTTTCCATTTTTTTTAAATAAATTTATTTTCAAAACTTTTTCCGCAATTCACTTCTGTTTTCATACACATCCGTAAAAGTTTTTTTTTCAGCTCCAGATTGAAATTGACAAAATGAATGAAGTGCAATGATCAAATTTGATCGCAACGTATCGATAGAGGAGAGCCATTCGGTGGATAATACAAAAATACGACTGCAGTCGACGAGCCTGTACAGAATTTCGAAACAGACGAATTCTGCTGAATTCTGTGATTATTAATGTATACTATTTTGATAGCGACTGGGCAAGGACAAGCTGGAAAGATAAAGTTCTTCTTCTAAGTCGTATTTCCTCATGACTGAGGGTCGTGGTCATCATGTTTTTAATGAAACACACGACGACTCTCTTGGCAGTTATAATGGAGAGGTCTGCCATTGCCTTCTCCATTTCACATACTAGTCCGACCACTGATGGTCATGGCATAGATATGCAGGTTTCCTCACCAGGTTTTCCTTCACCGTCAAAGCAAGTGATATTAGTTGGTGTTTTATGCTAATTGCACATAAATTGAAAAATTCATTGGTGCAGGCCGGATTCGAACCCAGTACCATCGCATTGGAAGGCCGGCGTTCAAACCACTAGGCTATCACGGGTCTAAAGATAAAGTATGCGACATCTTATTATCCGGGTCCCATTTACCTTATAAGATAAGAATGTACCGGAATGACCTATGGGCTAATTTTCATGCTTTGGATACAAAGGTCATAAGTTCGATTCTCAGTATATTATTTTTGCATTCTCTTCCCTTCCACAGTACTAACCTTGATTGGAAGAGCTATATAAACTATTTATTTCCAACTTCTCGTGTCCTTATCCTGTACTTCATTTTCTCCTGAAAGAGTATCCATGTAGCTATTCCGATTCAAAAGTTACAAGCATTACGGATTATGTATAGCAATGTAGCCCCTATTATCAATCACGTAAAGACTAAAAAAATTATAAATATAAAACGCATTCCGCAATTTATGATCAGACAGTAGAAGTGAAGAGTTTTGTTGAACATAGACCACAGCAGATTTGCAGCGCGTCCGATTTGCTAAACCTAACCTAACCATTTGTGTAACCTTCAGGTCGTCAATTTCCCTGGCACATGGAAAAAAGTCATGAAGGCAATTGTTAATATTAAACAAACATGAAAGCACAGTCATGAAAGTGCGGAACTATAATTACGTCGTCTGTTATCTATCAAAGTTAACAAAGCAGCGGCAGCTCCCTTTAATCAGGATGAGGACGGGACCTCTTAACGAGCAGTTATCAGGTAATCAGTGGGTTTTAAGTTCTACTCTGTACATTTAAATAATAATTATCTTCAAGCGATTCATCTAATATTTTATTGGTCATGACAATTTGATTTTTAAAGACATATAGACTACAGATAAGTCTGCATTAAAGAAGATTAAAATAACAGATATAAATAGATTTTTTTTTTATATACTACTATGCGACGAGACGAGCAAGACGTTCACCTGATGGTAAGTGATACGCTTGCCCATGACAACGTGGCGCTAGTTAAGATGGTACACACTGCACCACATTGCGCTCGTCGCCTTGAGACATAAGGTGTTGAGTCTCGTTACCCCAGTAATTACACTAGCTACAGCGCCCTTCAAACCGGAACACAGTAATGTTTGCACACTACTATTTGTCGGTTGAAATAGGAGCTGCGGTGGTACCCACCCAGACGGTCTCCGGCAACAGAGACCTACCACCTGGTACACCTGGCACACTCAACATTACCACTGCTAGGATTAGAGCTCGCAAAGAGAAAGTCGTGGCTGTTTATCCACTACCTTGACCAAGTGTTGATTAGAGGATGTCACATGATGTTCATGAAACACAACAGATTCCTGTATCTGATATTCCAAAAGTTTAGAAGGAATTAGACTAGCCTAACCCACAATCTGAGACAGATTTTCCTCATACCTACATATGGGGTGTGTTTTCTAATTAGGCTATCGAGTTTGGTAGCTACCACCATCAAGATGGTGCTGGGAAGGTTTCTAAGGGGATGTGTAATCGAAATTCTTTTTGCCTACGACGATGTGGAATCTATCCTTAACGTTGTGGAAATTTTGATATCTATTGCGGTAACCTGGTTGTTAAGTGGGATAATGATTAATGGACCCGCTATCTTATTTAACTAAGACGTCACCGCTCGGGTTTGCGGCGTCTAAATCTAATTACATTTAGAATTATTAGTAGATCTTACTTTGTATAAGTTTTAGTTTGTTGATACAACTAAATCCGCCGTATATTGTATTTCCCGCAAATTGTAACATTGACCCATAATACAGATTAAAGTCTATTGGAATTTGTTCATAGTACATATTTTATTCTCGTCTATAGAAATCTAATTGGTTTTAATAAATATTTAATGTTAAAAAATTCTTTTTTGTGAAAACCATTGGTCAAATTTCCACATAATAGTCAAAATAATGTAAAGTATCATGTGAAATAATATATTTGTATTAACATACATGACGGAGCAACGGCTTTTAAAGAGGGTTTTAAAAAACATGTTGTCAGCGGTGATGGCACTATTAACATAATTTTAAGGATCCCAAAATATACAGCGTAACGATTTCTTTTGATATCTGTATACTCCGGCAGACGAATCGCCAGTGTCCCTACCGCCGACGCGTTTCTTTTCATACCCGCAAAAGAATTTCGAAATATGCTTGAATTTATGAAAACACTAAAATTTAATTTAAATTTATAATTAATGAAATTTTTATACATAATTTTTTTTATTATGCGGTCGCGCCGATATATTTTTAAGAAACGCATTTCTAATAAAATATCTGTAAAATGGGGTTAAAACTATGAAGAGCGCTGTATAAGGCGTCGAGCGACGCAATTCCGGTCATTTCGCCAAAACCAGGCGCGTACCGTGCGCACATAGGGCAACTTACTTTACATATCTGTGTATTTATTTCACTATCGTTCCTCTTCTCATTCCCCTTATAAAACTGCCCTGCTCTTCAACCCTAATCCATCCAATACTTCCTTGCCTATCTCCTCTCCTCTTTATAGTATTTCTATGTACATATTTATGTATTTATTTATAACGTCAGCTCGCGGAGGCCGGATTCGCGAGCCCAGGGTCCGATGTAGCCTTGTTGACGGTCTTAAAGGTGACCCAAAGCAAGTACATCTTACATCAAAAAAAAAAAAAAAATTTCGGTCATTTGCCTGTTGGCAGTTCGAGAAGGTAGTATCGGCTAGTCTTTTAAGCGGTTGTGATTGTTATTATGAGAAATAGTAAATCGCGTCAAAGACTGCGAGTACAATTTATTTACAAACATTATAGGTTTTTTTTTTTCTTCTTTTAAACCAATTCTACTTCTGCATCCTGAACATATAATAATATGTTGACTTATGTTTTACAACATCATGTTTCGGAGACTATCAAAAACTTAAAATATTTTGAAATTGGTTAATGTATCGTTTGTCGATTGGTATGACTTATCTAAAATGCTAAAAATTTAATATAACAGACTTATTTTAATTTTATTATACTAATAAGAACTTTTGAATTAAATTCAATAAAAATAATACTTGGTATGTCTAATTTAATATTTTCTATAAGTTATCTAATTGGTTAAAGTAATCTTTATTTCCAATATCCGCTAAGCGAACTAAGAAAATTATCCTCTTAAATAATAAAGAAAACGTTACATTAACAAAGATCTTAAAAAATTTATTACAAAACCTGTTATATCCTCATTTTAATTGGAAATGAAATTTATTAGCGGCTCTACCTCCGACGCGTTGATTTATAAGCTCTGAGGGAACGCAAAGAGTTCCTAAGTTACAATCCCGTTGTAATAAATTAGAAATTTGTTATCATAATCTAGGTAATTCTTTAATTATTATAACATTATAATTGTAAACATAAAAAAAGATTTTATTCTGATAGATAACAGACAGATAACAGAGTATTTAACTAGTGTTGTTTTCATATCGCCGTCTTTCCAAGAGAACACAAATAGTGCAGAGAGTATTGAATAATATGAAATACTAAACTAGTATTAACTTAATTATTTACTGTTAGTAACGTTTAATAATTTAAGCTATAGTTTAAGCTAATTTTGTGTCAGTATACCGGTTTTTATGTTTGTAAAACAGTGTCCATGAGTTTCTTGCTGCATTCTTCTCAGTAGTCTCTAGCGAAGCGGTAGTAAAATGTAAACGTTGGAACTTCCATCAATCACTTAGTTTTCTTTCTGTAAAACTCGCCTTCAATCTCCGACTTTATTTCTACAGAATGAAGCTTACTTAAATCTAATGCTTCAACATTATTCTGGTTGGAAGCTAATAATGATAAAGGATAGTGGAAGTTTAGTTCCGTGTTGTATGTTGCAACGGCAAGTAACAAAGTTGCCAATCCCTGAACATCTGCGGGTGTCCCACACTCCACTATCAAGTTTCGACTTCCTGACTACAAAGACCTGTCTCGAATTGTCAGCAAGTTACTCTTGAAGTAACAATAGCACAAAATTTAGATTTTATCTTGTTTTACTATGTTTAATTTGCGACAATCTACTGCACAACTTTAGTTATAAATTGAGTCGGAGTTTAACTTACAATTATGAAAATATTCAAATTATGTTTCATCGCTTTTATGGACAAGTATTTAAATTACATTGTAGAAAGAGTACAAAGGAATTATGTCAAGTTTAACTAATATAGTAACACATAAGTTTATATAATATTATAAGGACTTGTTATTAAGTTGAAATTTAGTATTAAAATTATACAAAAGATGTCGCTGTATCGAAATAATATTAAAGAAAGGCAGCGTCTAATTCGGACACTAAATAGTACTAAGTTTCCGTTTGAATGGTGCTGTAGCTAAAGTTGCTGGTTATTTAGTATCTTATATCCCAGTTAATCGTTTTTTTGTTTGTGTAGATATCCGTGGCACTGTTAAAAGGCAAGCAGGTTAAAAAGGCAAACATCTGTTTAAAATGATCATTGTTCAACAACACAACAAGAATCCGGCAAATGATGCACAGGAACGAGATAAACCCGAGCAATTAGCGACACAAAGGCGCCGAGCTCGTGCAGAGGGAGATAGCACGTCGAATTTTCCTCCATCGCAGAATAAATTTGTAAAGTTCATTAGGTAACTCGGTTTGTAGATGAAACTATTGTCCAATGAGATTTCTCTGCTCAAGTTCGTCATTTCACTACATTTATCTATAGATTCAAAAAGTATGCTTTGGTAAAACTTTACTTTACTAGTTGAGTTAGAATATTCTCACTGCCGTTTTAACATATCCATGTAAAAGGCTACTATAGGGAACCAACTTACTCGCTTGTCAAGTATTAGAAACATCAATTCAAATATAAATTAAATCTGCCATACCCTCCCTTGTTTCATTTTAGTCTTAAAAAAGTCGATACACCTACTATTTTACTAACAAAATGTTGGTAATCACAATTATTTTTACTCAATATCTAACACAAGTAATAAGATGATGTGAACTGATGCTGAACTAGAGCTATAGATATGCTCCTGCCAGTTACAGAATTATCATACAAGCTGAAAAGCTTCTAAAAGTAATGAACTTAAGTAACTAGTCTCTTAACATTAAAATACAGTAAACAAGCACCATACCCGCTGAAGAACTTTTCCACCATGCATAAAAGATTCGACTATAAGTCAACAACCAACCTTCAGACACGAAGACCAGAAGAATTTTACCACCGATGGGAGTCAAGGATTTCTTCAAAAGTTAAGAATCAATGTTATTTATTAACTGTGCTGGTCAAGAGGGTTAGCGGATATCTTTAATCGGAAGTACCTCTTTTAAACATAGTTCCCTCCGTATTGCATTCCATCGTCACATTTTTATTAGTCGCACAATGGCGTAATAAAATTTGTAACTGAAACGATAAAACGGAATTCTATTGCAGCATGTTTTTCTGTTCGCGATATAAATTTTGAACCTGTGTGCTTTTGTAATTTATAAACGGTTTCTATGGAATTATTTTAACAGTTTACCGACGCAACAAAACGAATTATTCATATGAAAGTAATTGTATTTAGAAACATTCTTTGAAACAATTTTTTTTTTGTATTTATTTATTGATCATCGTCGCCCATAGACAAAAGCAACACCGGGGAAGTCTGTTATGTTGCTAAGAGATAAGCTTTGGAAGATTCTAGATAGTACTAAAATATTTCAAGTCTAAATCTCAATGTAGGTGTTGTTGTGTTTCATATTCAATTAATAGCGATAAAATTTATCTATTTTATTAGAGATTTGTTACTTATTTTACATTAATACTTTTGCTCTGCACTTAATTCTGAGAATATCTGTACAGTAAATAAAATTATTAATGGAGAGGACTTTACAAATAACGTTTTTCAAATCTTTCAGTGCGCTTAGGCATCAAAATATTGCCAGAATACAAAGATATATTTAAACAAAATTTTTTTTTTACTACTATGCGACGAGACGAGCAAGACGTTCAACTGATGGTAAGTGATACGCTTGCCCATGACAACGTGGTGCTAGTTAAGATGGTACACACTGCACCACATTGCGCTCGTCGCCTTGTGACATAAGGTGTTAAGTCTCGTTATCCCAGTAATTACACTAGCTACAGCGCCCTTCAAACCGGAACACAGTAATGTTTGCACATTACTATTTGGCAGTTGAAATAGTCACTGCGGTGGTACCTAACCAGACGGTCTTCGGCAACAGAGACCTACCACCTGTATAATCTTCTTTTGAATATATTCAACAATATCAAAAGATTGTTTTTGTCAACTTTTCTGTAATATAAATATAAACAATTGAATAAGTCTTTTTCTTTTTGTAGTGTTGTTATTATAAAGTCGTTTTTTTTTTCAGTTTCACCACCAGTAAATCGGCAGCGGCCAGATGGTAGGTCTCTGTTTCCAGGTGGTAGGTCTCTGTTGCCAGAGACCGTCTGGATGGGTACCACCGAAGCTCCTATTTCAACCGCTAAATAGTAGTGTGCAAACATTACTGTGTTCCGGTTTGAAGGGCGCTGTAGCTAATGTAATTACTGGGGTAACGAGACTTAACACATTATGTCTCAAGGCGACGAGCACAATGTGGTGCAGTGTGTACCATCTTAACTAGCGCCACGTTGTCATGGGCAAGCGTATCACTTACCATCAGGTGAACGTCTTGCTCGTCTCGTCGCATAGCAGTATAAAAAAAAAAGCGGCGGCCACCGAAACAAAGTTAACCACTCGCGCACACAGGCGGCGCAGGCGGAAGGAAACGTGAAATTAACGCCCTACTGATTTTTACACATCGCGTGCCCAAAGGAAGCCGCCGCCATTTCCTCCACTTCCTCTCCCGGAGTGGGCCCCGCAACGGGAACAGCTGAGCGCTTGTCGCAATCCGTCTTGCCTGAAAATGTTGCTTCGCGCAGACAGTTTTAATTGACTTCTAAAAGCAACTTCCGCTGTTTTTCCCCCCTTTTAATGTCGGAGGTGTTGGGCGAGGTGATACATAGTTTCCACTTTCGGCTTCGCGTATGTATCATTCTCATGATGATTCACTTTACTATTTTATTTCACAAATATATAATTTATTAGCTGATAGCCTAGCGGTTTGAACGCCCGCCTTCCACTCCGGAGGTACCGGGTTCGAATCCGGCCTGCACCAATGAATTTTTCAATTTATGTGTAGTTAGTATAACACCAACTAATATCACGTGCTTTGATGGCGAAGGAAAACATCGTGAGGAAACCTGCATATCTATGTCATGACCATCATTCCTCGAACTAGTATGTGAAACGGAGAAGGCAATGGCAACACCACTCCATTATAACTGCCGAGTAAGTCGTCGTGTGTTTCATTTCACATGATGACCACGACCCTCAGTCATGAGGAAATAAGACTTAGAAGAAGATATTATTTATAGACAATAGGTTATCATTTCTCTTTTTTCTTGTATTTTTTTTTATGCTACTATGCGACGAGACGAGCAAGACGTTCACCTGATGGTAAGTGATACGCTTGCCCATGACAACGTGGTGCTAGTTAAAATGGTACACACTGCACCACATTGCGCTCGTCGCCTGAGACATAAGGTGTTAAGTCTCGTTACCCCAGTAATTACACTAGCTACAGCGCGTGTATAAGCTGTTTCTGCTGTTTAAACTGTTATATATTTTTAGTTCAGTTTTAAGTTCTTCACAATTGTGAACTGACATTTAAAAATATATTAGAGTTAAAAGTAATTACACAAATTTAGTTAAAATATTGTTCAGTTTAAGCTTACTTCAATAAGTTACTGCGAATGGATTTGTGTGATAGTACAGCAAACGTTAACCGGAGACGAGGGACATTAGGCAGGTGTAACTGCTGCGCGGATTACGTGGAGACTAATGGCTGTAGCGGGGATCAGGGACTCTAATGAGACCTTGTACTAAGTTAAATGTATATTAGCCAATTAATACAGCTTCCGAGCTTTTATTTATTATCCGGCGATAAGATTGCCTTTGTGTAGACAGCGACAGTGTTCTTCTGGTTTATTAGTCGCAAGTTTGCATTAACAAAATAATTTTTTGTTTTACGAAATGGTTTATGTTACTTTTTTTTCTATATCATATGAACATAAATCTCAACATGAACAACTCATTCTATGTTTCTGCATATATTTTTTATATTCAATACGTTCTCATACGAAACTCAAGGCTGTTCATTTTCGGGTTAGTCATACGTCATCGAAAGGTTTTATTCAGGACTTGTCGGTTTCCTAACTATAATATTTTAAACAGCAAATTATCCCTTTGCCTTTTTTTTCTTCTTTCTTATACTATTATGCGAAAAGACGAGCAAGACGTTCACCTGATGGTAAGTGATACGCTTGCCCATGACAACGCGGCGCTAGTTAAAATGGTACACACTGCACCACATTGCGCTCGTCGCCTGAGACATAAGGTGTTAAGTCTCGTTACCTCAGTAATTACACTAGCTACAGCGCCCTTCAAACCGGAACACAGTAATGTTCGCACACTACTATTTGGCGGTTGAAATAGGAGCTGCGGTGGTACCCACCCAGACGGTCTCCGGCAACAGAGACCTACCACCTGGGTTTTGACCTACCACTATTGCCTCATCATGATGTTAAGTTCATTTCAGCTCCAGACTGAAGACGGAGAAGCTTCCAAGCCCAAACTATTCTGTTACAGCGACAGATTATGTTATGATACGAAGAAAGAAGATATTATTTATACATAGAGCTCTTTCTATTCATGTTTAGAGATAATCATTGTACAGTTTAATTTTTATTTGACTAACTATCGCTTATAATATGTAGTAAGGATGATATACAGTAATACTCACCGTGTTCTGCGTCTATACAATATTAAGTTTCGTTATCTCTGTATAATAAGTTACAGCACCCATCAAAACGGAATACTGAAACAGTCGCTGCGGTTGAACTCAAACAGTCTCCGACAATACATACTTTAAGCGAGAAATTAAATGATGTTAATGTTGTTGGATGCAGAATTATCCGCTTAATTAACAAGCTAAATCGGAAGCAACGAAAATTGTCAAGGGGAACGTCTAACAGCTCCCAAAGCCATACACACAATATGCATTACAAGAGATAATAGAACTGGCCGCGCTCCAAACTGCGCCGCGCTCGCAGCGCCCGCTGACGGCGCGCCGGATTAACCAATGTTGTTTGCACTTCGTCCTGCACGTACTTGCATATTGTTGCATTGCAGTGCACCGCGTACAGCTAAACAAACACAAATAAAAACAAATCACAAAGGTCACCTTTCAAAGTAACGTACTGTTGAGTATGATAAAGATAACTTAATTGAAGATTACTGAAATATTTTACTGGTGGTAGTTCTCTGTTGAGACCGTCTGAATGGGTACCACCGCAGCTCCTATTTCAAGCGCCAAATAGTGATGAGCAAACATTACTGTGTTCCGGTTTGAAGGGCGCTGTAGCTAGTGTAATTACTGGGGTAACGAGACTTAACACCTTATGTCTCAAGGCGACGAGCGCAATGTGGTGCAGTGTGTACCATCTTATCTAGCACCACGTTGTCAAAAGCAAGCGTATCACTTACCATCAGGTGAAGGTCTTGCTCGTCTCGTCGCATAGTAGTATAAAAAAATACTTTTTTAATAAAACATTGATATATGTGAAACAGAATTATATTAATATACAACAAGTTGTATGAACATTGACTCTTTGATGATGTCTCTCTTCACACCTTTGAATACGATGAGGAGTTATAATTACTATTTATATTTATTTCAAAACTTTCACTTGTATATTTAAAAGAAAAACTTCATAAATTTAAAATAGATGAGTCTACATGTCTTTTAAATTATGACTTTTTTTTGATTTCAACACATTTAAGAAATTACTTTAGAGACGTATACCTTTAGTAAATCCCTATTACTTCCTAACTCATATAAGTACATAATTCTCTGTTGCCGGAGACCGTCTGGATGGGTACCACCGCAGCTCCTATTTCAACCGCCAAATACTCGTAGTAGTGTGCAAACATTACTGTGTTCCGGTTTGAAGGGCGCTGTAGCTAGTGTAATTACTGGGGTAACGAGACTTAACACCTTATGTCTCAGGCGACGAGCGCAATGTGGTGCAGTGTGTACCATCTTAACTAGCACCACGTTGTCATGGGCAAGCGTATCACTTACCATCAGGTGAAGGTCTTGCTCGTCTCGTCGCTTAGTAGTAAAAAAAATAAAAAAATAAGAAGATATAATAGATATTAACAATTACTCTAATACAAATATAAAGTTAAAGATTTTAATGAAATCGAAAATTGCATGAATGAAGTTAAATCAGTAAGTTATTATCGGAGTCCGTCTACATTAGTAACAGTACGTTAACTTTATCTACGATTCATAATGTAATTACTGCTACATAGTTTAAACTCTGTAATCATTTATATTACTAAAGTCAAGATTTTTACTTACTTAAATCTCTTACTAATCAGTTGAAATCTATAGACAGATATAATGATTATGTAAGCGAAGCAATAACTTTAAAGGTCCTATCAGCAGTAAACATTAACAAATTGTAATGATCTGTTTTTATTATTTATTCTACGAAGCGACGAGACGAGCGAGACGTTCAGCTGATGGTAAGTGATACGCTTGCCTATAATAAAATGCTGCTAGTTAAGATGGTACACACTGCACCGCATTGCGCTCGTCGCATTGAGACAAGATGTTAAGTCTCGTTACCCCAGTAATTTCACTAGCTTACAGCGCAATTCAAACTGGGACACAGTAATGTTTGCATTTTTTTTTTGTGATGAATGATGTTCTTGATTTGGGTCACCTTTAAGACCATCAACAAGGCTACATCACACCCCGGGCTCGCGGATCCGGCATCCGCGAGCTGACGTTATAAATAAATACATAAATATGTACATAGAAATACTATAAAGAGGAGAGGAGATAGGTAAGGAAGTATTGGATGGAGTAGGGTTGAAGAGCAGGGCAGTTTTATAAGGGGATGAGAAGCGGAACGGTAGTGAATAAATACACAGATATGTAGAGTAAGGTGCCCTAAGTGCGCACGGTACGCGCCTGATTTTGGCAATGTTTACACACTACTGTTTGTCGGTTGAAATAGGAGCTGCGGTGGTACCCAGACGGTCACCGGCAACAGAGACCTACCACCAGTAAAAATGTACGGGGTACTATTAAATTTTTAATAATTTTGTTTTTCGTATAGTCACAAAAAACATTTCACGTGTTGAATTAACGTAAATACGTTCTGAAATTTCATTATGAACCGTTTAAAAATGTAAAATGCTTTAAACGAACACAACTCGCAAAACATAATTATAACGTAACATTACAACATTCGCGTGGAAAATACTTATTTGTATTATAATGTGTGTTTTTAAAAAATGCATACACACAGACTGGATAATGAGATACAATATAAAGGAGAAATAGCGCTGGGATATTTTTCGCATTAACATTTTTCGTAGCTAATATTTTCGGTGTGATTACGTATCAGTGGGCAGGTTGCCGCGCTGAAAGAAATCCGCTGAGCGTATAAATCATTTTTTTTTTCAGGTGAAATACGATCGCATAAAGCGTTTCCGAAAGCAATTAGTCGGCGTAACGACCGCGAAGGAAGGACACGGATGAAGGAAAAAAAAAAACGATACGCACATAAACCTCAACACGCAGAGACGTTATGTTTACGTTAAGTAATAAAACTGTAGCAAGTGAAGTTTTGGTGGTAGGTCTCTATTGCTGGTGACCGTCTATACCACATCTATTCCAACCGCCGAACAGTAGTATGCAAACATTACTGTGTTCCAGTTCGAACGGCGCTGTAAGCTAGTGAAATTACTGGGGTAACGAGACTTAACAACTAATGTCTCAAGGCGACGAGCGCAATGTGGTGCATTGTGTATCATTTTCGCTGCAAAGAATAAAAAAAAATTTGTAGCCTTTATAGCAGGTTCGATTCCCATTAACCACAAGCGTCAGATGAAGACCTAATGAGGACACCCAACTCCAACCCCAAAACAGCTTGGTGGTTCTTAAAAAGACTCCAAATCCGCTTGGGAACCAAAGTAATTTATTTTAATTACATTCACTACCATGATCAATGTGAATTATAACCAATCACCACTATCACCATAATATCCATTTATCAAGTCTATGACTAACACAAGGCACTATATACTTGTTTACTGATTTACTTAGTTTACCGAATCATTTTAAACATTTAAAAAACTCACGAGCCTTAATGAAGATTGTAAAATCTTGTCTTTTGGCAGCACTAGTACAAATACCTGATATGAACGATGAAGCGAAATGAAAAATTACAGAAGGACTACCTATGCAACAAAATTATATTCTTTTAAAGTATTTCTTTTGTCATCTTCTATTAACGAAAATAGTTTATTTCTTAACAAGAAAATCACTTTCAAACTTAACGCTAGAAGGCTTTACTTTCGTATTTAATCACTGTGGTTTCAATTGGAACACAAAGAACTATTAACTTGATTTCAGAAATTTATTAAGTATAAAACCTTTCATGTAAATTAAATTTTTCTTGATTAACTTACGTGTACTTCAAAAACTTTTATCCGGCACGAAAGATCTTAGAGCATTTCTTTAACACTAAACTATTTATAATTGGTTCCAGGTTAATTTACAACTTGATTTCTAAATTATTGCAGTCAGGTTGTGGAAGAAATAATTGTAGTGCTTTCCGCTTGCCTTCTGATATCTTCTGTAAACCTTATATGTTACAGTAGCTTCCAACTAGTCGACAAGTTAGTGGCTAACCAGATGATTTAAATTGATCAAAAATATTTGTGTTGATTAAACGAAACCAGGTATTGAGAAATGTAAAAATAAATATTGTTTCTCTAGTGCAGTGATTTAGAAAGTCGTGATAGCTTAGTGAGTTTGAACGCCCGCCTTCCACTCCGAAGGCAGCGGTTTCCAATCCAGCCTAAGCAAATGAAATCACGTGCTTTGATGGTGAAGGAAAACATCGTGAGGAAACCTGCATATCTATGTCGTGACCATCCGTGCTCGCACTAGTATGTGAAATGGAGAAGGCAATGACAAACCACTCCATTATAACTGCTAAGTAAGTCGTCGTGTGTTTCATCACACATGATGACCACGACCCTCAGTCATGAGGAAATACGACTTAGAAGAAGTGCGTTAGAAGACTTAATAAAAATAAATATTGTAAGGCGGAGAAGCAGCGAAGGTTTACGGGTATACCCGCAATAATTTAATGTTACGAACCGCTCGCGGATTAGGTATTTATTTTGATACGGAAAGGTGGGATGCTGCCTTGTTGTTTTATGGGCCAATAACTATCGAGCGGTTTACGGGCGGTTAGTGTCTAACGCGTGGAACATTAGTCGACTATTGGAAATTGGGGATACTTAATGTTATCGGCACGATACGTGATCAAGTTACGGAGATTAAAATTGTGAAGCGACACGCGTTCATATTTATTTATTTGTATGTCCTCTAAAAAAGATAACACGATACTTAAATACTTCTTAGTCGTATTTCTTCATGACTGAGGGTCGTGGTCATCGTGTGTAATGAAACACACGACGACTTTCTTTAGCAGTTATAATGGAGTGGTTTGCTATTGCCTTCTCCATTTCACATACTAGTCCGACCACGGATGGTCATGACATAGATATGCAGGTTTCCTCACGATGTTTTCCTTCACCGTCAAAGCACGTGATATTAGTTGGTGTTTTATGCTAACTGCACATAAATTGAAAAATTCATTGGTGTACGCCGGATTCGAACCCGGTACCTTCGCATTGGAAGGCCGGCGTTCAAACCACTAGGCTATCACGGCTCTACTTAAATACTACTCATCATAAAATAAAACAAAACATCATAAGTCTAAGGAGACACAACATTACTTAAATATAGGCAAGTACATGTATATAACAAAAAAAATTAAGTGAGACGAAAATGTATCCTAAAGTATTAATCATTAAATGGTATACTGTAAAACATTGAAGAAATCAGACATAAAATGAAATAAAAATCAATTTACATAACATTCTTTATACAGAAAGAAAATAAGAAGAAATGAAAGATAAAAATTTGAGTCACTACTCAACATTTAGAGCTTGATCCATATTTTTATAATTCATAGTTTAATATTTGATAGACCAAACGCGAAGGTTCTAATTCGGTTTGTGATAAGGTTTTTAAATTACATGGCTGAATACCATCATTATACTGTAATAATAAATATAGGAATGCCTTTTATGAAATACATGTTTTAGGTTATAAGAATCAAAAGTACTAGCATACTGTTAAAAGAAGTATATCTATCAAAGTTTCAATATGTTTAGTCGTTTAAAAAATAATGTATATTTAATATCAGCATCGCAGTAACGTGATGTAATAAACATCAGTCTGTGAAAGTTGATTTTAATAATTACGAAATGAAATGCATGAAAATACTTTTACGCCGCTGAAGCGAATTTGATGTACGTTTACTGTTGGTAATAAATTCCCGGCCGCACTGTTCACACGTACCCGTTTAATGAATTAAAACCCCGGCGAGCTGCTGCATGGGTTAGGAATTTTGCTGAAATTCAATAAAGTGCAAAAAGGGCGGTCTACGTTCAGCCACGTTCAGCTTAAGGAGCGATATGACCTGACCGACCACGCTTTTATATACATTGATAATACATCGCTAGTTCGAACAATGCACTAACTTTTAACGATTTCTACATATTTAAAAAAAAAATATATCAATCGTTAATATCGAGGAAAACTAACTATCTATCGAATGCACTTTGGAGAATGTGCTCAAAAACTGCATGATCTGATACCGCCCTCGCCCTTTTATCACCGGACGTACAGATACACCGCAGGCATTCATCCCTTCGTTGTCGATCTCCCGCGCATTAGGACTAAGCGTTTCGCTTCGTCCTTCATAATGCGTACAGCGAGGGAGTGGAACAGTCTACCGGCGTCAGTGTTTCCGTCCAGGTATGATGTGGGGGTCTTCAAGAAAAGAGTGAATAGGCTTCTTCTAGACTAGTGCGCTTTACCACCTAGATTACATCGCCGCTTACCATCAGGCGGGATCGTAGTCAAGCACTAGTCTATCCTAAATAAAAAAAAAAATAACCAATTGTGGTTACAAACTGTTTTGTTAGAAAAATAGTAATTTTAAAGACTTGTAAGAAACTGGAATTAATCGGCAATGAATTCCTTCGTACTACTGTACTAGTATATTTCACATTAATATATATTTAAGAGCCGTGATAGCCTAGTGGTTTGAACGCCGGCCTTCCAATGCGAAGGTACCGGGTACGAATCCGGCCTGCACCAATGAATTTTTCAATTTATGTGCAGTTAGCATAAAACACCAACTAATATCACGTGCTGTGATGGTGAAGGAAAACATCGTGAGGAAACCTGCATATCTATGTCGTGACCATCAGTGGTCAGACTAGTATGTGAAATGGAGAAGGCAATGGCAAACCACTCCATTATAACTGCCAAGAGAGTCGTCGTGTGTTTCAATAAAAACATGATGACCACGACCCTCAGTCATGAGGAAATACGACTTAGAAGAAGAATATATTTAATAATTATATCTTATTTTGTTCAAGTATAATTCAAATGTTGCGAATATTATTAATCAATAGTTATTACAAAATTGATAATGAAGTAGTATTATTGTAAAGACGGTGCTGTCGCTTTTGTAAATATAAAAACCGAACAAATGTCGATATCCCGCCATTTCTGTTTGTGGGGATAAAAAATGACTTGTTAAGTGTATATATAGAAACTTTGACAGATTAAATATATATTTGAAGAGTTGTCTATTACAATTAAGCATGAATGATGACGAGAAGAATGGGCTGAAAGATTATTGACTGGTTAACATCTTCGTAGCTGCGAATGTAGCTGTAGTTCCAGTTTTAATAAATTTTAGGTTAGATTACTGCAATGTAACAGTTAACCAAATTAACATTAAAGGTTTCTGATAAGGACTATATTTATGGAGAATATTTGACTGGTTAGAGTTAAGTTTTTGTATAGAAAACAATGAGAAACTGAAACCGAAGTTACTTTTGTACCTATCCAATATAATAAATAGCCAGTTGAGAATCTGTGAAGATATCCATTATAAATGGGTTAGTGAAAGTAGCCAACGTGGTCCGGGTTTGAATCCTGGGTATTTTTTGTAATGGATCTTCAAGGGCTTGCTACCACATTGTTAACTTGGTGGGTCAATAATATTGGTGACAACATAGGAAGGAGACTTGTTAGTGAGCTCGTTTTACTATCATCAGCATCATTGTAATTTAATAAAGTGAGAATATGTGGAAGTGAAAAGCAGCTGCATAATTCAATATTCGAAATAATGAAAAATCTGTGTTGGTTTGGTTATTGAAAAATTGTTTACAGTTAAATATATCGAGAATAATAAAAGCTTCAACATAATAGAATTTAAGCTCGGCGCAACAATTCCGCCTGCAACTCGCAGCTTGCAGCTCGCAGCGGACGTAAGTTCTGCAACTAACTTTAATTAACTGCCATAGCGGGCTATTTCTTCATTATGGGCTGGAAATCTGCAGCGCGGAGGGACATTATGTGAACAATATTTTCGCTATTTGCTATTAATAAAATTTCTATAACGTCCTTCCATAAGTTATAACATTTTAATTATTTTTATAGCAATAACATGTGTTGTCGGTTAATGCTATTTTATGCGTTGTAAAATATACTCCCGGACACATCTATCGGCCCACCGTCCAGTGTTTAAAGTTTCGACGGTGTCTAGCTAAAAATAAATGTTAGGTGGAGCAATAAGTTTTAATGCAGTTTTGAAGCAGATTTATTGGTCAACCCCTATGTATGTTTTTTTTTTGTAATTTCAAATTAATTTGGCCGGCAGAAGTGCTGCAGCTTGGGCGACAATTTCGGGCAGAGTTTCCATATTTTTTGGTCAAAACTGACTCTAAGTTTAGATTTACCTTTTTATGGAACCAATAATCGGAAACATAAAGAAAAAATCCAACTTGTGCGAAATAAAAAAAGTTTCTTCCATTCCTGGGTCATTGAAAACAACGAACAGACACGAATCTTCGTTTTTTTTTTTATTATCCTGAATTCGAAATTAAAAAAAGCATTTAAACTTATTGCTCCACCTAACATTTATTTTTAGCTTGGCACCGTTAAAACTTTAAACTTTAGGTGGGCCGATAGATGTGTCCGGGAGTGTAGCATGTGAAATTACTTAAAGCATTTTTATAAAGACTTTACTCATTATTTTGTAGTATAAGTTCCCTATTTTTTTTTAATAGACGAAGAAACGAGACGAGCAAGACGTCCACCTGATGGTAAGTGATACGCTTGCCCACAACGTGCTGCTAGTTAAGATGGTATACACTGCCCCACAATTTCTGAGGTAACGAGACTTACAATCTAATATCGCTTTGAGATATTAGATTTTAAGTCTCGTTACCTCAGTAATTACACTAGCTACAGCCCTTGAAATCAAATACAGTAATGTTTTTACTTTTTGGCAGATATTGCTCCTGATACAGTACTTTTGTATTTATATGATCTCCGGTATGAAACCTGCACAAAATTTTGTTTTGCTTGTAAACAAACATTATTATTATAATATTATAGTATAGTCAGTTTATAATAATATTAATATAGTAAATAAGCAAAGTCATTGGTATTAGTTATGTCATCAGATGATTAACGTTCGGTGCTGGCCTGGTTAACTAAAGACAAATTATTCGAATACGAAGGAAAACCTTAAATTTTCATTCGTTCTGCTCCGAGAAAATAGACAATATGGTTCTGTACCACTAATTGGGGCCGGATATCTGGGATAATGGGATTTGCGAGCGCGGCTACAGTGTCAGGTTTAATTTGAAAATATGAGAATGATGGCTTAAATGCCACATAAAGGATATTATCAGCAATAAATAGCTTTTCGGATGTGCCATGTTATTTGTTAAGTTTAAACCTGTAAAACGAATTGCTTTCCGCGTTTCGATTATGAAGCGGAAAATCCGTTTTGTTTTACATCCGGTTAAGTTTAACACTGTATCGCTAATCGTAAACTTTTTACATCGCCCGATCTATCAAATCCAAGCTCAGTTCTTGTCTAGATACCTTCACGATGTTACTTCGCTTCACTATATAAGTTGGTAACTTACTGTCACATAATCAATTTCACTACTATTAACCAATTACACTATTTACCAGGTGGTAGGTGTCTGTTGCCGGAGACCGTCTGGATGGGTACCACCGCAGCTCCTATTTCAACCGCCAAATAGTAGTGTTCAAACATTACTGTGTTCCGGTTTGAAGGGCGCTGTAGCTAGTGTAATTACTGGGGTAACGAGACTTAACACCTTAAGTCTCAAGGCGACGAGCGCAATGTGGTGCAGTGTGTACCATCTTAACTAGCACCACGTTGTCATGGACAAGCGTATCACTTACCACCAGGTGAACGTCGCGCTCGTCTCGTCGCACAGTAGTATAAAAAATAAAATAAAAAACTACAGCTCCCATCGATATGATATGTTTTTACAATGCTGCTTACACTTGAACCCACAACCTCTTTAATGTACGACCATACGTAACTTTAACTTGATAGTGATTGGTAACAATTAATAGTTTCTCCGACGACTTAATTATGCTGGTCACCATCGGTGATTAAAATAGCAAAGACGTCATTAAAAAAAATTCAAGTTATTTTAGTTGTAATTAAAAAAAACTGTCTTCATAGAAAGATGAGATAAATCAAGCTTTCCATTTGAATGTGAGTGGGTTTGAATCCTATTGAACTTGATCTTCCAATGAAGTAGAACATGTTTTAAGTACAATGTTCATGAAGATGTAACTCTACTTAACCATAAGTTAGTTGTTTATAGTCGATTATTACTTCGACCGAAAGAACGCGTCGAATCCCATCAGTGGGAAAATAAAATGAGCCGTTAATTTATTTTATATATAAGTTGATGTTCACTAATTTTAAGAACATATGTCATGATAATTGGAACGAATACTTTGACGTACGTTCCAAAGAAAAAGGGATATGGTACAGAACGCTGCAGAATCGGCCACCTCGTGTACCATAGTGCTGCATTAGTAATCTAAGCAGAAAAATAACCATTGTAGGTCACAGGCTTAGGTCTGGCCATACTTTAAATAATATGTTTCGGTATATAATGAAACAAGTAGGTTCACCCAACTGTACAGATTGTGATAGTACAGATGATATACACCATCTGCTAATAGAGTGTTCCAAAACAAAAATTATTAGAAATAATATAACATCGTCCCTAAATTTAAGCAAATTTAATGTTGGCCTATTCCATAGAATACTATCAAGTCCTTGTAGCGAAGAAGCACAGAGTTTTTTTATTTCCATGGCGAACATAGTTTATCAATAGTTGTAGCAAATTAGTGTTTAGCGTATATATATACATATATATATAGTATTAAGGATATGATAGGACAGACATGCGCATGTCGCGCAAAAGTCCTTAAAAAATAGAATAAAAAAAAAAAAGTTGATGTTAATTAGATTTTAATTCCATGTGTTTTCTAATTATATCTCCACGTAAGTAACTTGCTTACTCTCAAATTATTTTCCGGTACGGCTAATGGTACGTGTACGTCGGTGTCATTAGCTCGCCGAAATACCGATCCAATAGATGGCTGGTAATCTATTTATACAACGAATGGAATTATCGTTGAAAGCAGTACACTGATTCATCATTAACTTAATTGTCTTTGAAAACACTTAATTGTACGTGAAAGTTGTTAGACAATTTTATTGAGTGTATTTATTTCTTTTAAAGGTCTGTAGATTCATTAAGACGTGATAGCGTACCGGTTTGAACGCCCGCCTTCCACTGCGGAGATACAGGGTTCGAATTTATGGCCTGTTAGTATAACACCAATTAATATCACGTGCTTTGACGGTGAAGGAAAACATCGTGAGGAAACCTGCATATCTATGTCATGACCATCCGTGGTCGGACTAGTATGTGAAATGGATAAGGCAATGGCAAACCACTCCATTATAACTGACAAGTAAGTCGTCGTGTGTTTCATTTCACATGTTGACTACGACCCTAAGTCATGAGTAAATACGACTTAGAGGAAGATTTATTAAAGTTCGCTTCACTTAAAAAACAATAGCCAACGAACTTAGCTATTAATATATTTTAGACCGAAACCATATAGGTAAGTTAAAAAGTCAAAAGAGCGTTAACAGAATACTATCTTAAAATCTAACCTGTATCTTCCTCTTGCTGTTGCCTATTCTCAAATGTTTTTTATTAATATAATGCACCACTGTCTTCTCTTTTTTCTCTTACTATTACCTCCTATTCTCTAGTGGGTAGTCTGGAAAAGATTGCTTTAAAGCAATAAGGCCGCCCATTGTACATTGTCATTTTATAAATTTGTATATTTATTACTTTACTTTGTCTTTGTTCTAAGTCGTATTTCCTCATGACTGAGGGTCGTGGTCATCATGTTTTTATTGAAACACACGACGACTCTCTTGGCAGTTATAATGAAGTGGTTGCCATTGCCTTCTCCATTTCACATAACTGATGGTCATGGCATAGATATGCAGGTTTCCTCACGATGTTTTCCTTCACCGTCAAAGCACGTGATATTAGTTGGTGTTTTATGCTAACTGCACATAAATTGAAAAATTCATTGGTGCAGGCCGGATTCAAACCCGGTACCTTCGCAGTGGAAGGCCGGCGTTCAAACCACTAGACTATCACGACTCATCATTATCAGTATTTATCTTATCTTATCTTAAAAATTGTATATCTTCCAACTAATTGTACAATGTGAAAAGGTTACGGTTTTCCAATTTGAAGGGTACTGTAGCTAATGTAAATGGCTCTACCTGGACAGTTTCCGGTAGAGACATACCACCAGTAAAGTAACTCTCCTGGACCATAGAAACGAATAGCATCTATAACAATCTGGCGTCTGTTAGGATGATATACACTGTACCACATTGTTCTCGTCGCCTCAAGGTATTAGAATTTAAGTATCGTTACCCCAGTAATTTCACTAGCTTACATCGCCCTCCAAAATGGAACACAGTAATGTTTGCACACTACTATTTTGTAAATGCGGTGGTATCTACTTGGACAGTTTCCGGCAGAGACCTACCACCAGTAAAGTAACTCTCCTGGATCATAGAAACGAATAGCATCTATAACAATCTGGCGTCTGTTAGGATGATATACACTGCACCACATTGTTCTCGTCGCCTCAAGGTATTAGAATTTAAGTATCGTTACCCCAGTAATTTCACTAGCTTACATCGCCCTCCAAAATGGAACACAGTAAGGTTTGCACACTAGTATTTAGGAGCTGTAGTGTTGTCTACCTGGACAGTTTCCGGTAGAGACATACCACCAGTAAAGTAACTCTCCTGGACCATAGAAACGAATAGCATCTATAACAATCTGGCGTCTGTTAGGATGATATACACTGCACCACATTGTTCTCGTCGCCTCAAGGTATTAGAATTTAAGTATCGTTACCCCAGTAATTTCACTAGCTTACATCGCCCTCCAAAATGGAACACAGTAAGGTTTGCACACTAGTATTTAGGAGCTGTAGTGTTGTCTACCTGGACAGTTTCCGGTAGAGACATACCACCAGTAAAGTAACTCTCCTGGACCATAGAAACGAATAGCATCTATAACAATCTGGCGTCTGTTAGGATGATATACACTGCACCACATTGTTCTCGTCGCCTCAAGGTATTAGAATTTAAGTATCGTTACCCCAGTAATTTCACTAGCTTACATCGCCCTCCAAAATGGAACACAGTAAGGTTTGCACACTAGTATTTAGGAGCTGTAGTGTTGTCTACCTGGACAGTTTCCGGTAGAGACATACCACCAGTAAAGTAACTCTCCTGGACCATAGAAACGAATAGCATCTATAACAATCTGGCGTCTGTTAGGATGATATACACTGCACCACATTGTTCTCGTCGCCTCAAGGTATTAGAATTTAAGTATCGTTACCCCAGTAATTTCACTAGCTTACATCGCCCTCCAAAATGGAACACAGTAAGGTTTGCACACTAGTATTTAGGAGCTGTAGTGTTGTCTACCTGGACAGTTTCCGGTAGAGACATACCACCAGTAAAGTAACTCTCCTGGACCATAGAAACGAATAGCATCTATAACAATCTGGCGTCTGTTAGGATGATATACACTGCACCACATTGTTCTCGTCGCCTCAAGGTATTAGAATTTAAGTATCGTTACCCCAGTAATTTCACTAGCTTACATCGCCCTCCAAAATGGAACACAGTAAGGTTTGCACACTAGTATTTAGGAGCTGTAGTGTTGTCTACCTGGACAGTTTCCGGTAGAGACATACCACCAGTAAAGTAACTCTCCTGGACCATAGAAACGAATAGCATCTATAACAATCTGGCGTCTGTTAGGATGATATACACTGCACCACATTGTTCTCGTCGCCTCAAGGTATTAGAATTTAAGTATCGTTACCCCAGTAATTTCACTAGCTTACATCGCCCTCCAAAATGGAACACAGTAATGTTTGTACACTACTATTTAGGAACTGCGGTGGTATCTACCTGGACAGTTTCCGGTAGAGACATACCACCAGTAAAGTAACTCTCCTGGACCATAGAAACGAATAGCATCTATAACAATCTGGCGTCTGTTAGGATGATATACACTGCACCACATTGTGCTAGTCGCTTTAAGAGATTAGAGGTTAAGTCTCGTTAACCTCAGTAATTTCACTAGCTTACATCGCCCTCCAAACTGGAACACAGTAATGTTTGTACACTACTATTTAGGAACTGCGGTGGTATCTACCTGGACAGTTTCCAGCAGAGAGCTACCACCAGTAAGATAACTCTCTTAGACCATAGAAACGAATAGCATCTATAACAATCTGGCGTCTGTTAGGATGATATACATTGAACCACATTGTGCTAGACGCTGTAAAAGATTAGAGGTTAAGTCTTGTTAACCTCAGTAATTTCACTAGGTTACATCGCTCTCCAAAATGGGACACAGTAATGTTTGTACACTACTATTTAAGAAATGCGGTGTTATCTACCTGGACAGTTTCCGGTAGAGACCTACCACCAGTAAGATAACTCTCCTGGACCATAGAAACGAATAGCATCTATAACAATCCGGCGTCAGTTAGGATGATATACATTGCATCACATTGTGCTAGTCGCTTTGAAAGATTAGAGGTTAAGTCTCGTTACCCCAGTAATTTCACTAGCTTACATCGCCCTCCAAACTGGAACACAGTAATGTTTGTACACTACTATTTAGTAAATGCGGTGTTATCTACTTGGACAGTTTCCGGTAGAGACCTACCACCAGTAAGGTGACCCTCCTGAATCATAGAAACGAATAGCATCTATAACAATCTGGCGTCTGTTAGGATGATATACATTGCACCACATTGTGCTAGTCGCTTTAAAAGATTAGAGGTTAAGTCTCGTTAACCTCAGTAATTTCACTAGCTTACATCGCCTTCCAAACTGGAACACAGTAATGTTTGCACACTGCTATTTAGGAGCTGTAGTGTTGTCTACCTGGACAGTTTCCGGTAGAGACATACCACCAGTAAAGTAACTCTCCTGGACCATAGAAACGAATAGCATCTATAACAATCTGGCGTCTGTTAGGATGATATACACTGCACCACATTGTGCTAGTCGCTTTAAGAGATTAGAGGTTAAGTCTCGTTAACTTGAGTAATTTCACTAGCTTACATCGCCCTCCAAAATGGAACACAGTAATGTTTGTACACTACTATTTAGGAACTGCGGTGGTATCTACCTGGACAGATTCCAGCAGAGACCTACCACCAGTAAGGTGACCCTCCTGAATTATAGAAACGAATACCATCTATAACAATCGGGCGTCTGTTAGGATGATATACACTGCACCACATTGTGCTAGTCGCTTTAAGAGATTAGAGGTTAAGTCTCGTTACCCCAGTAATTTCACTAGCTTACATCGCCCTCCAAAATGGAACACAGTAATGTTTGCACACTACTATTTAGTAACTGCGGTGGTATCTACCTGGACAGATTCCAGCAGAGACCTACCACCAGTAAGTTAACCCTCCTGAATCATAGAAACGAATAGCATTTATAACAATCTGGCGTCTGTTGGGATGATATACACTGCACCACATTGTGCTAGTCGCTTTAAGAGATTAGAGGTTAAGTCTCGTTAACTTCAGTAATTTCACTAGCTTGCCCTTCAAACCAGAACAAACAATCATCTACACAACATACAATCTCCATTAACAGAGACCTAATATCATTAGTAATTAGGTATTTGATGATAATAAAAAAGTCTGCGCTTTAGATGGTTCATAGTGATTAACATCGGCATTTAACTCGGCGGCGATAAATTTTAACTGCGAAGGGGGTTCAACAATCAATGTCGCCGTAATAAAAACGAACGGACGTATTTTAATAAAAGTAAAGTTTACGCAACGTAATTTATAGTTACGCGGCCATTAATCCGAAGCGTAAAACGCTAAGGATTCCGTTGCAATGTAACATAATTGATTTTTTTATGTTACAAAATAAAAAAAAGCTTTTTAACGTTATATATATTATTACTGTTTAACGGTGTGCGTTTATTGAAGCAGTTAAATAATATTTTCTTCAAACGCTACTTGTTAAGTCTAGAAACTTCCAGCTCTCACATTGAGGCAGTACAATTAAATATTGCACGTTATTGTTAATCAGTGTTAAAAGAAGTTAAGTATTTTAAGTTGCCATAAAGCTGAATTCTATTTAAGATTATTAAAAATGTTTACAGCATTAAAAATTGTAAAGCTTGTTATTGTTTTACGTTTCGTTTAAACTATAATACAAAATGAAATTAGTTACTTTTTAGAAAGGATATTATCGAAAAAAATCTGATGAAGATATAACTCAGAACAGTCTATCACTTTATTACTAGTAATAGACACAGTGCTTATATAAGGTATCTGTAGATCATTTTATTAAATTACAAACCGGGCGGATCCGCTCCGGGCGACTTAGTATTAACCATTTATTTCTGTGTTATAAATGAACGATAACTTCTAACCGATGTTGTCATGTACATAATTATAACTTTACACATGATCCAATATCGAATTACATTCATTGATTGTGTATAGGTTAAGTGTTTCCTGTAATTTTTATCGCAGTAATATGTAGAAATTACCAAAATCGCAATCCAGAGAGATAAAAAAAACTACATAATTTTTAAAAAGTGCTTAAAAAGATCTTTAGTCTACTGAGATAAATGAAAGTCGTCTAACGCTCTCTAATGACTTTAGACTTTGAGACCCTAATATAGCAAGTGACCATTAAAATTCTATAAGTTCGAAGTCCTGCGTGTCTTTTGATACTTACTAAATTCGTCACTAACTTGATGCATCAACAGAGACGACCATGGAGTTAGAGAAAAGATGGGATGTGGTGTAGAAGATCTCAGTAGAATGGCAAAATTTACTGCGAAAAAGACGACAGTCGAAGATCTGAAGGCCAAGATCCTTAAATGATTGTAGCGCCATCTAGTAAATAAAATGAAAGTATACTATACTAAGCAGTGAAATACTTAACATTTCGATCATTTTAACTATACTTGCAGTTTTACTGTAATACATCTTGATTGCACCTTATAGATCACTATAGATCTTTTCTCGACGAAAATTGCACAAATAGCAACTATTGATAGCTGAACGATTTCCATAATGTTGCCAGAACATATAATGATTACTTTTGATATATATCGATATACACTCCCGGACACATCTATCGGCCCACCTAGTGTTTAAAAGTTTTAACGGTGCCTAGCTAAAAATAAATGTCAGGTGGAGCAATAAGTTTTAATGCAGTTTTAAAGCTGATTTTTTGATCAACCTTTATGAATGTTTTTTTTTTTTAATTTTTGAATTCAGGATTATGAAAAAAAACGAAAATTCGAGTCTGTTCATTGTTTTCAACGATCCAGGAATGGAGAAAACTTTTTTATTTCGCACAAGTTGAATTTTTTTTTTCGATGTGTCCGATTATTGGTTCCATAAAAAGACAAATCTAAACCTAGAGCCAGTTTTGACCAAAAAATATGGATACTCTGCCCGTAATTGTCGCCCAAGCTGTAAAACTTCTGCCGGCCAAATCAATTCGAAATTACAAGAAAAAAAAAAAAACTTACATAAAGGTTGACCAACAAATCTGCTTCAAAACTGCATTAAAACTTGTTGCTCCACCTAGCATTTATTTTTAACTAGACACCGTGGAAACTTTAAACACTGGGTGGTGGGCCGGTAGATGTGTCCGGGAGTATATTATCAAAATATTAAAAACACAAATTAGAAAAATTATTTGTTTATTAAAATTTATGATTTAAATATCACAATATTACCACAGACAACAACGTTTAACTACAGTATTCATAAACAATTATCAATCCTATACTAATCACTTAAATATAGTAAAAGTAATCTAAGCTGTACTTTATAACCTCAACTATTCACCAGTAAAAGCAATGGGAAATAGATAATGAAATCGGTTCAGCCGTTTTGAAGATTACCTGCAACAAACAGACAGAGATTAAAAAATTGATTTTTCACTCAAAAATAATTTAATATCAAAGATACTTAAATTTAATTATGTAGATTGAAGGGCGCTGTAGCTAGTGTAATTACTGGGGTAACGAGACTTAACACCTTATGTCTCAAGACGATGAGTGCAGTGTTTACTGGTGGTAGGTCTCTATTGCCGGAGACCGTCTGGATGGGTACCACCGCAGCTACTATTTCAGCCGTCAAATAGTAAAGTGCAAACATTACTGTGTTCCGGTTTGAAGGGCGCTGTAGCTAGTGTAATTACTGGGGTAACGAGACTTAACACCTTATGTCTCAAGACGATGAGTGCAGTGTTTACTGGTGGTAGGTCTCTATTGCCGGAGACCGTCTGGATGGGTACCACCGCAGCTACTATTTCAGCCGTCAAATAGTAAAGTGCAAACATTACTGTGTTCCGGTTTGAAGGGCGCTGTAGCTAGTGTAATTACTGGGGTAACGAGACTTAACACCTTATGTCTCAAGACGATGAGTGCAGTGTTTACTGGTGGTAGGTCTCTATTGCCGGAGACCGTCTGGATAGGTACCACCGCAGCTACTATTTCAGCCGTCAAATAGTAAAGTGCAAACATTACTGTGTTCCGGTTTGAAGGGCGCTGTAGCTAGTGTAATTACTGGGGTAACGAGACTTAACACCTTATGTCTCAAGACGATGAGTGCAGTGTTTACTGGTGGTAGGTCTCTATTGCCGGAGACCGTCTGGATAGGTACCACCGCAGCTACTATTTCAGCCGTCAAATAGTAAAGTGCAAACATTACTGTGTTCCGGTTTGAAGGGCGCTGTAGCTAGTGTAATTACTGGGGTAACGAGACTTAACACCTTAGGTCTCAAGACGATGAGTGCAGTGTTTACTGGTGGTAGGTCTCTATTGCCGGAGACCGTCTGGATGGGTACCACCGCAGCTACTATTTCAGCCGTCAAATAGTAAAGTGCAAACATTACTGTGTTCCGGTTTGAAGGGCGCTGTAGCTAGTGTAATTACTGGGGTAACGAGACTTAACACCTTATGTCTCAAGACGATGAGTGCAGTGTTTACTGGTGGTAGGTCTCTATTGCCGGAGACCGTCTGGATGGGTACCACCGCAGCTACTATTTCAGCCGTCAAATAGTAAAGTGCAAACATTACTGTGTTCCGGTTTGAAGGGCGCTGTAGCTAGTGTAATTACTGGGGTAACGAGACTTAACACCTTATGTCTCAAGACGATGAGTGCAGTGTTTACTGGTGGTAGGTCTCTATTGCCGGAGACCGTCTGGATGGGTACCACCGCAGCTACTATTTCAGCCGTCAAATAGTAAAGTGCAAACATTACTGTGTTCCGGTTTGAAGGGCGCTGTAGCTAGTGTAATTACTGGGGTAACGAGACTTAACACCTTAGGTCTCAAGACGATGAGTGCAGTGTTTACTGGTGGTAGGTCTCTATTGCCGGAGACCGTCTGGATGGGTACCACCGCAGCTACTATTTCAGCCGTCAAATAGTAAAGTGCAAACATTACTGTGTTCCGGTTTGAAGGGCGCTGTAGCTAGTGTAATTACTGGGGTAACGAGACTTAACACCTTATGTCTCAAGACGATGAGTGCAGTGTTTACTGGTGGTAGGTCTCTATTGCCGGAGACCGTCTGGATAGGTACCACCGCAGCTACTATTTCAGCCGTCAAATAGTAAAGTGCAAACATTACTGTGTTCCGGTTTGAAGGGCGCTGTAGCTAGTGTAATTACTGGGGTAACGAGACTTAACACCTTATGTCTCAAGACGATGAGTGCAGTGTTTACTGGTGGTAGGTCTCTGTTGCCGGAGACCGTCTGGATAGGTACCACCGCAGCTACTATTTCAGCCGTCAAATAGTAAAGTGCAAACATTACTGTGTTCCGGTTTGAAGGGCGCTGTAGCTAGTGAAATTACTTGGGTAACGAGACTTAACACCTTAGGTCCCAACACGATGAGTGCAGTGTTTACTGGTGGTAGGTCTCTGTTGTCGGAGACCGTCTGGATGGGTACCACCGCAGCTACTATTTCAGCCGTCAAATAGTAAAGTGCAAACATTACTGTGTTCCGGTTTGAAGGGCGCTGTAGCTATTGTAATTACTGGGGTAACGAGACTTAACACCTTAGGTCTCAAGACGATGAGTGCAGTGTTTACTGGTGGTAGGTCTCTGTTGCCGGAGACCGTCTGGATAGGTACCACCGCAGCTACTATTTCAGCCGTCAAATAGTAAAGTGCAAACATTACTGTGTTCCGGTTTGAAGGGCGCTGTAGCTAGTGTAATTACTGGGGTAACGAGACTTAACACCTTAGATCTCAAGACGATGAGTGCAGTGTTTACTGGTGGTAGGTCTCTGTTGCCGGAGACCGTCTGGATGGGTACCACCGCAGCTACTATTTCAGCCGTCAAATAGTAAAGTGCAAACATTACTGTGTTCCGGTTTGAAGGGCGCTGTAGCTAGTGTAATTACTGGGGTAACGAGACTTAACACCTTAGGTCTCAAGACGATGAGTGCAGTGTTTACTGGTGGTAGGTCTCTGTTGCCGGAGACCGTCTGGATAGGTACCACCGCAGCTACTATTTCAGCCGTCAAATAGTAAAGTGCAAACATTACTGTGTTCCGGTTTGAAGGGCGCTGTAGCTAGTGTAATTACTGGGGTAACGAGACTTAACACCTTATGTCTCAAGACGATGAGTGCAGTGTTTACTGGTGGTAGGTCTCTGTTGCCGGAGACCGTCTGGATAGGTACCACCGCAGCTACTATTTCAGCCGTCAAATAGTAAAGTGCAAACATTACTGTGTTCCGGTTTGAAGGGCGCTGTAGCTAGTGTAATTACTGGGGTAACGAGACTTAACACCTTAGGTCTCAAGACGATGAGTGCAGTGTTTACTGGTGGTAGGTCTCTGTTGCCGGAGACCGTCTGGATAGGTACCACCGCAGCTACTATTTCAGCCGTCAAATAGTAAAGTGCAAACATTACTGTGTTCCGGTTTGAAGGGCGCTGTAGCTAGTGTAATTACTGGGGTAACGAGACTTAACACCTTAGATCTCAAGACGATGAGTGCAGTGTTTACTGGTGGTAGGTCTCTGTTGCCGGAGACCGTCTGGATAGGTACCACCGCAGCTACTATTTCAGCCGTCAAATAGTAAAGTGCAAACATTACTGTGTTCCGGTTTGAAGGCCGCTGTAGCTAGTGTAATTACTGGGGTAACGAGACTTAACACCTTATGTCTCAAGACGATGAGTGCAGTGTTTACTGGTGGTAGGTCTCTGTTGCCGGAGACCGTCTGGATAGGTACCACCGCTACTTCTGTTTCAACCGCCTAATAGTAGTGTGCAAACATTACTGTGTTCCGGTTTGAAGGGCGCTGTAGCTAGTGAAATTACTTGGGTAACGAGACTTAACACCTTAGGTCCCAACACGATGAGTGCAGTGTTTACTGGTGGTAGGTCTCTGTTGTCGGAGACCGTCTGGATGGGTACCACCGCAACTCCTTTTTCAACCGCCTAATAGTAGTGTGCAAACATTACTGTGTTCCGGTTTGAAGGGCGCTGTAGCTAGTGTAATTACTGGGGTAACGAGACTTAACACCTTATGTCTCAAGGCGACGAGCGCAATGTGGTGCAGTGTATACCATCTTAACTAGCGCCGCGTTGTCATGGGCAAGCGTATCACTTACAATCAGGTGAACGTCTTGCTCGTCTCGATGAATAAAAAAAATTACTAAAGCTTTGTTCTGTGCAACTTTAACTTTGCGAGTGTATAAAATTATTACGGTGCACGGTGCACTAAGCGAATGCTATCACCGACGTAATAACTTAAAAGTGTCGCAGTGTACAACCATCATATACACATTGCGGAACGTAAATGACAAAATGCCTCGGGCAATGGCTCGGGAGCGACTACAAGAGATTGCCCCTGCATTCCTCGCTCCAATGTTCAGATGAAATTTTCAGTTACGCCCAAGACATTTCCTATTGCTCTTTTGTTGGCGCATGCCCGTCCCATGAAACGGCGGATATTTTTTTTAGTTTCATTCGTACAGAGCAAAGCAGGCTGAGGCCTCAATAAGATATTTTGTAAGAACTGAAAAAAACATAAGGTTTTACAACTGAAATATTTTACTGAAACGTAACATTTTAAATTACGATAACTTGAACAAAATCGGTTTAACCGTATAGAAGCTTATCAGACTTAAATTTAAATTTAACTTATCATACTTACATTTGTTTAAACTAAGTTAAAATTAATATACAAAGTAGACAAATCAAAATTGCCTATTAAAATACATAACAATTAAACTATAATACTTTAAAATAATAGTAATCTCTTAAAGTAATAAACTAAAAAATATATGCAAATGCTTTTTTTGTAGCTAAAAACTTCTTTGTTCTTCTTTATTTTTGTCTTTATTCAACAGGGCTTTATCTCTTATGCGATTACGTCGTCCTTTGTTCTTTTTCAAATATATAGAGATGTAAATAATATACACAGAAAACAAAAAGTTTGTCTGTTATTAGATTTGCAAGCTTCTTTTGTGTTTTATAAATAAATTAGCTTCTAATTCTTAATAGGAAAAGGAAATGAGTTCATAACGTCGGTGAGAGTACTTCCGCTGCAATTAGTAACCCAAATCGCCACAAAACCTCAAACTTTATTATAACTATATCCTATAAAAAATCCGGTTAAGTTCGGCCAAAGCATACGAAAACTACTTTAAAAACTTTTTACACACTCTATTTACATTTCCGGCAGCCGACGGATACCGGATACGGTACCGAAACATACGCTACGTTTGTATAGCGAAGAATGTAATCCTAAGTACGGAGCCAAGGAAAGGCGGTTTATTTGAGGAATTCGAAATGCCTGAAATAGTTGAAGATAGGTCTTATTTCTACGTTTCGCCGCTTCGAGCAAACATCGCCTTTATCTACTAGGCAATAGAGTCGAGTTTCGTTTCGCGGCCCCGCTGCGATATGGTCGCGGTGTAAACTCAATATATTTGATCTGAATTCGTTCAATTCCAAGACTCTATTTATGTTTTTTACCGGCATATAAACATCCGCGTAAATATTACGTTTTGAATGTTTGCATTCGTTCTGAAAAATTATATTTTCAGTAGAGTGTATATTATTCATCATGTATTGTAGTTACATTCTTAGGTAGATAAGGACATAATTCAGTAATAGGTTTTACTTAAGTACTAAATACCGTCTGTGAACTACTGAGGAGTTAGATAATTCTTTTCTATTTTAATTTTGTATTAAAGTAGCTAAAGCCACTTAAAATACAGAAACTTAATTCTCTTTTGTTTAAAACCTATTTTAAAAAAAATGGCAGTCTAAGTTCGCTTTAAGTTTATAGTTAGTTTACTATCAAAGTAAGCCATTAATGATATTATTTAGATTAAACATACATACAGATAATGTGTGAAATACAAAGCTATTTGATGCCACTAACAGACTTTCCAATTTATTTGTACGGATCTAGGTACAAAAGCAAACTCATAAAAAAGTAATAGGCTCTACAGCATAAACAAGTTAGGAGCCCTCGCATTTTACATTCGTTCGGAAACGCTCCTACAAGATTATTCCATATTTCGCCTCTGAATATTTCACAACGTTTTCACTGAGAAGATGGTGAGCTTGTACTGAATGAAGAAATGTGTTGGTTTTTTGCAAACTAAGAAAGTCTACTGGTGAAGAAAGACTTTACTGGTGGTAGGTCTCTGTTGCCGGAGACCGTCTAGCTTACTGTAGCTCCTATTGCAGCTGACAAACAGTAGTGTGCAAACATTACTGAGTTCCAGTTTGAAGGGCGCTGTGAGCTAGTGAAATTACTGGGGTAACGAGTAACACCACATGTCTTAAGGCGAAGAGCGCAATGTGGTGCAGTGTATACCATCTTAACCACGGCCACGTTGTTATGGGCAAGCGTACCACTTACCAGAGCTTAGAGCCGTGATAGCCTAGTGGTTTGAACGCCGGCCTTCCAATGCGAAGGTACCGGGTTCGAATCCGGCGTACACCAATGAATTTTTCAATTTATGTGCAGTTAGCATAAAAACACCAACTAATATCACGTGCTTTGACGGTGAAGGAAAACATTGTGAGGAAACCTGCATATCTATGTCATGACCATCAGTGGTCAGACTAGTGTGTGAAATGGAGAAGGCAATGGCAAACCACTCCATTATAACTAACAAGAGAGTCGTCGCGTGTTTCAATAAAAACATGATGACCACGACCCTCATGAGGAAATACGACTTAGAAGAAGAAATCACTTACCATCAAACGTCTCGCTCGTCACCTCGCCCAAAAAGATAAAAAAAGCACATTATAAATATAGTAATACAAAAGTAGAGAGTTTAATAAAAGAGAAAGAAGATGTCTCATATATACATCATAATGAGCAAATAAGACAATCTGCTAGTAAGCTCTGCCAATTTTTTTCTTTTTACTCTCTGTGCAAGGCTGGGTATATTATTACTGCGTCTCTACTGTTCTTACTGTTGCACATATAACTTTGAGAAAAGAGGAGCAGTTGTTTTTGTTTTTTTTTTACTACTATGCGACGAGACGAGCAATACGTTTACCTGATGGTAAGTGATACGCTTGCCCATGACAACGTGGTGCTAGTTAAGATGGTACACACTGCACCACATTGCGCTCGTCGCCTTGAGACATGAGGTGTTAAGTTTCGTTACCCCAGTAATTACACTAGCTACAGCACCCTTCAAACCGGAACCTCAGTAATGTTTGCACACTACTATTTGGCGGTTGAAATAGGAGCTGCGGTGGTACCCATCCAGACGGTCTCCGGCAACAGAGACCTACCACCTGGTAAACTTTTATAACTGTTACCAACTTACTATATCGATGTTCAGCAATGGACATTAATTCCTCACGATAATGCTTTGGTTAGTATGTTTGCACCAGGTCATTGCCCTTATAAAATAGTTCAATACGACATTCCAATAATTTTAGTCTCCACTCTTCACATCCTCAAATACGGTCTACGAGAATATTATTTTTTGGTACCGTCTCCGTCTCTACCTTGAGTTTCAATTTATTTGTATAAACACAACGCAGCCATCGCGAAACTTTTGAAAAAGCTACCTTTTCCTGTTTACTGCGACTAAATTAAAGCTATTTATTATTTACACACGCTGTACGGTTTACAATGCGTTATAAAGTGGCCAGAGATGTGAAACCAGTTTAAATATATTATCGATGAATAATTTTAAACGCCAACAATTTATTCTTTATTAAACGATTCATCACGTGGTCAATCATAAAAATGCGACTCTGATGGATCTGATGATTATTTCAGCTTACATAATTCGCCCGCAGAATTTAAACTTCCTAAGTAATGGATAATTGCCGTACTGCTTACTTTTTATAGAAATATTTCCTCTTTAGAAACAGAGTAGACAAAGAAGATAGTTAGGGAGAAAAAGCTAAGAGAATTTAAGTAAGTCCAAATGATTATTCGAATCATGGCGGGTAAGACAAAAAAAGGTTGAATTAATGATGAAATTTGATCAGAAATCAAGAGACATTGTGCTTAAATAATTCTACATAAATTTTAACTTTATAGTTGTTACATTGTAAATTGTGTATTTATAATAAACAAGGAACGTAAAGACGTTTCTCGTGAATAGAGCTCATAACAGTGACATCGTTCATTTTATAACATCGTAACACCGGAGCGCGTCAGCTCAGGGGAAATTAGACGGAGTTTACTGCTCGCATGTTACAACTTAGGATTGTTAGATCGAAATTTAATCGCCCAATAAGCAACCTTTATACACATTCAATTCATTAACCTCCGACCCGAAAAGGGCATGGTTAAATTTAAGTATTGTATCTGCGAAATGTTTAATATAAGTGTTTTGTTAAACTGTTGAAAAATTATCAAATGCAAAATTTTAATCCAGACTTTACACGAGACATAAAGTATTTTGGATTATTAACTTTTAAGTATATATATACGGATCGATCAATTGGATAATCTAGTAAGAATGTGTCGTTAACGATCAGACTCTGGCGAAAGTGAATGACGAAGAAGGATAAGAAGATAGAGAAGGTTTGGACATTTGAAATGTCATCAGTTTATAATTTGTATTTAAAAAAAAGATCTTAGATTATACAGCCTCAGTTACAAAGTCTATTGTAAATATATAATGCTACAAAAACAATGTTAATAGTAGTTTACTATTACATATTAGAGTTTACTGATATGTTTGATAACAAACTTGATTATCTTTTGATGAATTTCATAAGCAAACCTTTCAATTTGTTATGGTGTTTAATACTCATAAATAAAACTATCGATACGATAGTGATACATGACTACATTTGCCTTCTATCGTGCTACGTGAGCCAACGTTTACAGTCGACGTTGCTGTGAGTACGTAGTGTACGTGGTTCAACATTGTAGTGACGGTTTGGGAGTGCAGCAGCATTGTCGACAGGATTTCTGTTGTCGATCACTCGGTCTTGACTTTTGTTATTATTAAATACAATATTTCCATTAACGGTGATGGTCATTTATAAGGATTTATCAAAACATTCAACAACTATCCATTTATCTAACGGGCTAACAGTTGACCTAAATTTCTAATGATGTAAAGAGAATGAGGATAAAGAACGAAGATGTACAATATGGGGATAGTAACTAAGCAGGCGGTTTGGAATAAGTTATCAATTCGTATTCAAACATGTAGCTCTGTTATCAAACCAAGGCAAAAGTTCTCGCTGCTGAAACAGAGCCAATCGTTACTATTGATAAGGCTTCAACAACATTTGTCGAAAAACGCCCGTTCCTAGATATAATGTAACCGAAAATGATTGATCCTGAATTGACTAATCCAGCAGCTCCTGCAAACTTTTGATCTTGATAAAGATAAGTATAAACCTTTAATTTTGTTTCTTGATAACAAGTAATGGTGTACATTGCGCTCCATTTTACCAGTAAACAATAATGTAAAACATTACTATGTGCCAGTGTGAGAACATTACTCCGAGTCCACTCTTGCTAAAGACTACGTAAATAGCTCAGTAGCACTTATATTTTTAAAAATCAAATGTTTTAAGCCATGCAAATTTAAATAAAGTCCCAAGTTCTGAATTACCATAATTATTATTTATATATTAGTAATAAATAACATACTGCAATAGTGAGAGTTATCCCACAATGCACCCGGTGGAACTTGTCAAACGGCAGGAAACTTATTTAATTGGCACCGGACCTCAGAGGAGAGTCTGTAACTTCCGTAACAAACTAGATTCAATTAAATGCAAGTTTACAGACCTGAAAACTGGCTAACTCTGGTCTAGCACCCTCTATTTCATTTTAATTTATATTCCAAGAAATTTAATGATTCCTTGAATCTTAAATTTAGATTATATTATTTTCATCAAGAGCTTTATTTACTGGTGTAATGATTGTAGATTTATATGTTTTTTAATGTAATATCCAGCAGACTTACTTTTACTATGTATCTAAGAATGAAAGTAAAATATTTAGAGGAATTTTATAAGTACAAAAAAAGTATGACGGAAACAGAAATCAAAGCTTCAGAAATATCAAATAATCTGAGATGAAAAGAGTTGATGCCCTGAATAACACCTTCATTCGTGAAGCCATTAAAAGAGCGTATTTTGTTGTTTAAAAAGAATACATATAAAAATTATTGAATTATGTTGCAAATAAGCTATCTTTTTATTTTATGAATTTTTTGAGTTACGTTTTTGTTAACTTTATTGAAAACTATAATTTCATTCAAAAACGTAGTTTGTATGTATGCAATAGTTTCTTAAGAGAATGTATATACAGTTTACGTAAGTAAACAAAAATTGGTTCTTCTACGTCTGCTGTCATGACAGAGGATTTTCTAAAATGTTTAAGTATATTAGATTTCGTGGTAGTATAGTACTATTCAGATGACAAGCGCAAATCGGTAGTACATTGTTGCTAGTGACGTCTCGTTACGGAGTAGTAGAGGAATGGAATAGGAGAAAGGAGAAGTAATTTAATTAGCTACGGCGGCCATGAAACCGGAACTAATATTTTCACTTAAACACCCAGTTGTATATTGACAAGAAGTACAATTAAATATAATATATTTAATAGCTCAACAAACGGACAAAGTGATTGATGGCCCGAATAATCCAACGCGGCCGGTGTCGGCGCACGCGCAACCGAGATACGATCACGTCATTCCGAATTAGAAATGTAATAGTCGACTATCGCGCTCTATGACAGGCACGGACTGTTAAACGCGGCACCTTTCGCTCCGACCGTTTCATCTCATTTCTAGATGTTTAATCTTCATTACCTTTTTTTTTTAATACATTATTTAAATTACATTAGACAACAAACGTTTCGAGATTCGTTGTAAAAGGAAATGAAAATAATCATAGTAAACGTATCATCATCAAATTTTAGGTTAAGTTATACTTTGAATTATTGTGAACAAATATTGATTTAGTCCTACAAAAAAGATCTATCGTTTTTGTAGGTTTAAGAAGAGTAACTTTTATTGCGAATAACGACAAGTGATTAATGGCAATAATTAAAATATAAAATATGGACAAAATGAACGCGGAGTCGATTGTGTACGACGAAACGACCATAAACGGGCACCGGAGCGGGGGACCGAAAACGGGGGAATGAAGCTAAAATAAAATGGATAAAGGCAATAAATATCGCGCTCGTAAACACACACAATAATATTAAGCGGCCACTCATACGGCAATATTTTAAGTTATATTGTTTTCGCGAATTCCGTGACCATTAGGGCGAGATCATAAAAGCCTTTCGTAAACAAGATTTGATGAGACCGTGATCGGGATGAGTGGAATATGTTTCTTTGTTTGATTACGACCAATTTTATTACTGAAATATATTAATAAAGGCCATGATAACTTAGCTTGTATAGTGCAGATTGTAGTAGCAGGTTTGATTCTTACTAAGTTTAAACTTTTGGCGAGAGGAAATATTGTAAGGAAACCGACTTCCTTAAACAGCGTCAATATGAAATCCTCAAACCAGCACTTGGCCTGCTGGTTAAATGTCTCTCATTTTAAGATAAGGACCCAAATACCAACAGCGAGAAGGTTAAGTGTGCTTTCTATTTTATAATTTTGAGTTAAACTTTAATGTAGCTGTAAGAAACCTTTACTACATCTTCACATGAGAAGTGGCGACGCGTGCTCGCTCTGCACAATCTGGCTTTTATATATAAACCTAAAGTATACACATAACGTAAACATTGCGAAAAAAACATTTTACAATTCCAACCAGAAATGAGCTTAAGACATTCCTTTTACAAAAGAATTGGCTTAGCCGTTCCGTGGAGGATCAATTTAGAGCAAAGACCGTACGGAAGCTACTCAAGCTTATGTTTCGCTTATTTTTATAACAAAACAAAGAGGTTTTAAAACATTGATAGTATCCAAGTGAAACATGCTAACTATTTATACAAAGCCACTAAGTATATTTGCAACACCACACTCGATGCAAATCCAATTTTTTGCAACAGAAATCCACTCTATAGTAATATCGTCTATAACGGTTTCAGGCTTAGCATACTACTCCTCTTCTTTATTTTTCTTCAACTTAATACTGTCTTAAATATAATTAGTGGAAATTTTATGACAATAATCACAAGACACAAATTCTGCGAATCCCTTTCTGTTGCGTGTTAGGGGGATCTGCTGTGCGACGCTCTTGATGTTGGTTTGGTTTAATGTTGTCTAGCTATGATTTATATATTTGATCGATTTTTCTCTTTCCGTCTACTTTCACGATTATTTCTAAAACAATATAATTAACAATTTATGAAATGGTGCGATAAGAAAATATCCTCTTCCCTATCATTGGTGCTGGTGCTACGGCATCGACCTCAATATTGAGTGGGCTATACCGCGCGTAAATATAACGGGCTCGGGGTACCTTCGGCGGCCGTAAAGCTAACGTAAACGTGACGTAAACCGAAATCGGGCTCCCCCCTACTCTAGCTAGGCGCTGTGCCCCGGCTTTATGACGCTTGAAGTGCGTCCGATGGGGGATGAAGGAAGTTGCGGTATAAAAAAAAAACAATCTTTTCTTAATAAGATTAGTTTGACAAAGGAGACCTTTAGATTCGATTTAAAAAACAAAACTTTTTAATACTTGATTGAGTTGCGGTTGCACTCTTCGCAATGTTGCCATGATCGTCACATTAGTATCAGTAGCTTAGAAACACTTTCGATATCAAGTTTCGCAATATTAAAAGAGTAAGTAAGCAGAGTTTGTATTAGTTGAATAACGCTCCTTTGTTAAATGACGATTTCTGTCAATTCACATCAAACACAAGAAAAGAGTAACACGCAAGATAGATGTAAGGAGGGTATAATGTACAAGCAGCTCAAAGATAGTACGGCTGTCACATGGACATTTGCTAACATGACATGGCGCAGCCGGTAGGATTTTCTCTTTCTCTCCCCAATATAGTGTCGATTATTACGATGATATTCAAGTACGGAAAATACAAGTAACACAGCGGCTCCCACTACTAATAATAATAATTATTATGTTACAAGGTTCGGCAGGACAGTGAGACGCCCGGATAGGTGGGCCTATAGAAAGAGTTTGAAAGGCAGCAGGGTCTAAGTAATAGAATAATTGTTAGAATTTAATTTAATTTAGTTTATTTTGTTCAACAACTCTTTCTTTCCTAAGGGAGAAAAGGAATAGCAATTGTAAATAACAACTATAGGAATTTATACATTGTTAAAGTATGTAAGGGTGCTCTTATGATATAATTATTAAGGTGGTATTTTAGTAAGGGTTATGTTAATTTAGGAGGGAAGGTGTGAGGAGGTTGTAATGTACAAGCAGCTCAAAGATAGTACGGCTGTCACATGGACATTTGCTAACATGACAATAGACAGAGAAAAAAGGTATGACTATTATTTGTACAAACTCAATTTTGAAAACCGCGCTAAGAATATTCGTTTCAATAACACAGCTTCAATGCGAATCTTACAAAATGCAGTAACTATGTAACCACTAAAAGTATGTACATGGTTTATTACCATTTAACTATTTTTTAATAAATCTAATAATGCTCGTGCTGTTACATGTAACGGAGTTACGACATAGACTTTCATCTTATTCCACTAAGTAATCAGCATAACTAAAATTATATGAATAGCACTCAAATCTATCTACAATCAAATAATATAAAAAAAAATCGAAATTTTCTTTCTAAAAGTAACAAAGAAAATGATTTGTGTAATTAGTTCAGCTATATGAGACTAACAAGTACAATGACTAATGATAACACGATAAAAAGACTAGATCAGTGTTTCCCAAACTTTTTTGGGCCATGCCCCACACTTACATAAGAAAAATTTCATGCCTCCTCAAAAAAAAAATTGTTTGGTTTTTTAGGTAATAAACCATGATTTGTTTTTTTTTTTTAAATCAGAGAATTTGCTGCCAAAACAAAGAAAATGAATTTAAAATTAGGCATTTTTTAAAAAAAAATCTTAATAACCTAATCATATCACTTAAGACACTAAGCCAATAAATAAGCCTCGCCATCCAGCGGGGCAATGCCATTAGTTTGCCCGGTACTCTGCCAGATGAGGACGACCTGGGAAATTTTTTGTATTTTTAGTGTACATCTTTTTTAATTATAAGTTTTTGATTTGTATATATAGTAAATTGTCATAATATACTTTACATTAGATGTGATTTTGGTTAACTCGTTAACAAATTAGATGTTTATAATTTTTAAATAATTATACCTTTATTATAATAGTATATTTGCAGAATGACAAGTATAAGTCAAAAACAAGCTTAAGACACTAATCCATTAAAATTGCCCCTTTGGGGGGCGTACGACCCACTTTGGAAAACACTGGACTAGACTATCAAAGACAACATCGTTTACCATCAGATAGACTCGTGGACAAGCACTAGTCTATATAATCACAAAAACCCTAATAATGTTGAATGTATAGTGTATAAATATTATATTCGCTATACTGACCTAAATTGAGAAATTCAAAATGCAACCGGTTGAGCGGAAATGAAGCAGCAAGCGGCGTCAGCTTGATACTGATCTGATGAAGCCCCCATTCTAGTTCCGGTCGCTCCGCGCCGTTATGAGTTCAATTTCAAATCTCACGAACTGCTCTCGATCTTTGAAATTAAGTAACAATATTTTCGATACGAAATATTCCGTTTAATTTTTTGCGGACACTCTTCTATCTTTACTGTAGGTCTTTATTGCCGGAGACCGTCTAAGTACCACCGCAGCTCCTAAACAGTAGTGTGCAAATATTACTGTGTTCCGGTTTGGAGAAGTAAGCTAGTGAAATGGCCGGGGTAACGATATGTCTTAAGACGACGAGCGCAATGTGGTGCAGTGTATACAATCTTAACTAGCCACGTTGTTATAAACAAGCGTATTACCATCAGGTCGTCTTGTTCGTCGTCGATTCGTAGGAAAAAAATATCTTGTTGAAAACTACAAGTAATATTTCCGCTGCTAAACATTACTGTTAGCGGCGATCGCAATTTGGTGTTGTATAAAAACATTAATAAGGTGGTAGGTCTCTGTTACCGGAGACCGTCTGGTTAGGTACCACCGCAGTGACTATTTCAACCGCCAAATAGTAGTGTGCAAACATTACTGTGTTCCGGTTCAAAGGGTGCTGTACCTAGTGTAGCTACTGGGGTAACGAGACTTAACACCTTATGTCTCAAGGCGACGAGCGCAATGTGGTGCAGTGTGTACCATCTTAACTAGCACCACGTTGTTATGGGCAAGCGTATCACTTACCATCAGGTGAACGTCTTGCTCGTCTCGTCGCATAGTAGCATAAAAAAAGGAGCATCAAGTTGTTATGAGGTTTACTACTACGTAAAAGTACGTAAAGAGCAGGAAATTCACTTGTTGATACGCTTACTTAACAGAGAGGTGCTAGTAGTTAAGATGTTTACATAGCATCACAATATCCTCGTCAACTTGAGACTTGTGTAGAAATGCAACTTTCATTACACAAGCTCGTTTTTTATTTTTATATTTAATCGTATTCGCTAAATTGAAGATTCTTCTTTGTATCTTTATAATCATCATCACCATTCTTATTCTTCTTCTAAGTCGTTTTTCCTTATGACTGAGGGTCGTGGTCATCATATTTTTAATGAAACACACGACGACGCTCTTGGCAGTTATAATGGAGTGGTTTGCCATTGCCTTCTCCATTTCACATACTAGTCCGACTACAGACTGTCAATGACGTAGATATGCAGGTTTCCTCACGATGTTTTCCTTCACCGTCAAAGCACGTGATATTTTTTTTTTTTTTGGCTGTTTAAAGCCGCGCGATTTGATACGCGGCTAAGCACGTGATATTAGTTGGTGTTAACTGCACATACATTGAAAAAATTCATTGGTGCAGGCCGGATTCGAACCCGGTACCTCCTGAGGAAGGCGGGCGTTCAAACCACTAGGCTATCACGGCTTACTTATCATCACAATTATCATCATTTCAATCAATGAGAGTCTATTGTTAGACAAGTCTTGCATTGTTTGAATCTAGTAGTATATCTGAATATGTGTCATATATACGTAAACCGTGATAGCCTAGTGGTTTGAACGCCGGCCTTCCAATGCGAAGGTACCGGGTTCGAATCCGGCCTGCACCAATGAATTTTTCAATTTATGTGCAGTTAGCATAAAACACCAACTAATATCACTTGCTTTGACGGTGAAGGAAAACATCGTGAGGAAACCTGTATATCTATGCCATGACCATCAGTGGTCAGACTAGTATGTGAAATGGAGAAGGCAATGGCAACACCACTTCATTGTAACTGCCAAGACAGTCGTCGTGTGTTTCAATAAAAACATGATGACCACGACCCTCAGTCATGAGGAAATACGACTTAGAAGAAGAAGATACACGTAAAACACTTTACTATATATATACTTATAACTTAGTCTTATTTAGCAGTAGGAGTAAATAACGCTAATCTTTGCTTACAAGTTTCTAGCACTCATTTAGTAGTGAGCTGCTTTTTTCAACTTACCTCTTTCTTTCTCACTTGTTAGCATAAAAACTAAACTTTCTCTCTCTTTCTAATTTATATTCTAAACAAAAATGAAAACCCATAAATTCTCTTTATTTACTTTAATAGGAAACTTCGAGGCGAATCACTTTATTTCGGAAGCATCACCGATATGCGGTGCAGGGACAGCTATAACAAAATTAAAGTTCGTAGTAACTTTAACTCTATTTCTAAACTATAAGGTTCAGTTCGTGTCTCGATGTAACATATACTCCATTATTGAAGAGTGGCACTCGAACGATTTTCAATATAGCACTATCTACTTGTAACATCGATAAAAATGTAGTGAACGTTTAAGTTACAGTTCGCGCGTCGAAACTTTGTCTATTTTAGTTTGTGTTCACGTTTATGTAACAAACATGTTACGCCGGTGGTAGGAACAGGAATTCACTTGCGAAACTATCGATCTATTTTTAACTGCATGCCGTCGTGTTTAACTATCTCTTGCAACGCGAAAATCTCTGTTTTAACTACAGAGCATCATATGAAGTTTGGATGACCATAAATACCGTATTGCAAATCTGCTGTCTTAACATCCTTACTGTATTCTAACTGTCGAAATACAAGACCTAGATTATTCTGGTTGAGAACACGTCACTATATTCAAGCATCATTGTCACATTTCTTCTAAGTCGTATTTCCTCATGACTGAGGGTCGTGGTCATCATATGTGATGAAACACACGACGACTTACTCGTTAGTTATAATGGAGTGGTTTGCCATTGCCTTCTCCATTTCACATGCTAGTGCGAGCACGGATGGTCATGACATAGATATGTAGGTTTCCTCACGATGTTTTCCTTCACCGTCAAAGCGCGTGATATTAGTTGGTGTTATACTAACTGCACATAAATTGAAAAATTCATTGGTCCAGGACGGATACGAACCCGGTACCTCCGGAGTGGAAGGCGAGCGTTCAAACGTTCACAGCTTCTTTGTCACATACGATTATTTAAAATTGAGGTCTTTAGACCAATCAAAAAAGTTTATAAGGAAATTGTAATCTCATTATAATCAAGCAAGTTTCTCTTTTTATGTGCTATGAGTTATCTATTAGAAATTATAAAGCGATATAGCTAATGATTTAAATATACATTTCCATATCGTTGCTGAATGAAATGAGCAGTCTATTTCCTACTCCTATTTTAGTTAGGAATATTCGTTGGGACCAAACTCTATTCACAAAACGTATGAACTTTTATCGCGTACATTATAATACGCGGTTTCAGACAATGGTCACCAGCGCGGACATTGTGTAACCGGCCGTCAAGCAATAGATTTCAGCCGATGCCTATCTCACTAACAAAAGGCGTGGAGACAGCCAGCGAAGTTATTTACTTCGTTCGTTATCAGAGCTGTCGTTAAAAATATGAGGTACTGTTATAATAAGTTTTTACTGCAAGTTACTGCTGATGTATTATTTCAAAACTTTGTAAACTGGAGGCAGAAAGTTTCCACCGCCGATGTTACTATTTCAAATATAATTAATTTAGGTAGGTGCTGTAAGCTATAGCCTAGTGGTTTGAACGTCCGCCTTCCACTCCGGATGTACGTAGTTCTAATCCGACCTGCACCATTGGATTTTTCAATTTATGTGCACTTAGTATACAACTAATATCACGTGCTTTGACGGTGAAGGAAAACATCGTGAGGAAACCTGCATATTTAAGTCATGACCATCCGTGCTCGCACCAGTATGTGAAATGGAGAAGGCAATGGCAACACCACTCCATTATAACTGCCAAGTAAGTTGTCGTATGTTTCATCACACATGATGACCACGATCCTCAGTCATGAGGAAATACGACTTAGAAGGAGGAGCTGTGTAAATATTACTGTATTCCGGTTTTAAGGGCGCTGTAGCTAGTGAAATTAATGGTAACGAGACTTAACATCTTATGTCTCAAGACCTCGAGCACAATGTGGTGCAGTGTATATAATCTAAAATAGCGCCACGTTGTTATAGGTAAGCGTATCACCATGAACATCCCGCAGTTGTTGACGTTTGGTCAAAAAATTGAGCTGTAGCTAATGATTTTCTTTCTATCCACCTCTGGACAAAGACTAGTGAACGAGATGTTTACTTATATAACACTTAATTCAATGTGATTACGACAATTTTTTTTAATACTACTATGCGACGAGACGAGCAAGACGTTCACCTGATAGTAAGTGATACGCTTGCCCATGACAACGCGATGCTAGTTAAGATGGTACACACTACACCACATTGCGCTCGTCGCCTTGAGACATAGGTGTTAAGTCTCGTTACCCCAGTAATTACACTAGCTACAGCGCCCTTCAAACCGGAACATAGTAATGTTTGCACACTACTATTTGGCGGTTGAAATAGGAGCTGCGGTGGTACCTAGACGGTCTCCGGCAACAGAGACCTACCACCTGGTAAAAATATTGTGTTGTGTACAATAAGAAACGTATAGGATATGAAGAGATCTTAAAAAATTCTTAAAGTTATAAGTAAATACTTTTCTGTTTTCTATTCTAAAGGTATCTCGGGTTGGTCCCTCGGTATAACACTTCATTGTGTTGTGTGCACGTCTGGACCTTTTCACTGTAGACTAAGTGCATCACAGCGTTATAGAAAAATTAGATTACGGAAATATCTTCTCGGCTTTCATACGAAACTTACTGGACATTGCGATACATAAATGGTACGCGGTACAAAAATTGATAACTTAAGACTATAATTTAAATATTTTCGTTATATTATAATACTAACTAAACGACCTGTGCATCTGTCGACATTGTTTACAGTGTTACCAGCCTAAGCAGTTTCTTAGTCGCATAGATATAATATTACTCGCACAGAATTATTTTTTGATGTTATTTATCACGTAATGATTTCTTATATTTCCGCGAATGTTACACATTTATTAAAACTAAATTTTACGGATTTTATCGCGTTTATTACTTCGTTTGTTTATTCCCGACGTTTTGACCGCTTTGCAGCAGTCATGGTCACGGGAGGACTAAGATGACAGACGCCCAAGTGTCACAGCTATCACGTGGTACCCACAACTTTTTAATTATTATTAATGGTCCGATCTACGCACAAAGAGCTCACTGTATCCTGAAGTCTTCTAGTGGTTCGCCTGGGATTTGGTTTAATTTTATTGATAATAGGATCCCAAGAAGGTGGTATTACCCAACCATATTCTCTATTAAAATTAGGATGTTTTTTAATTTGAATAGCCTCGCGAATCATCCTTGGCAGGAATCGGTGTTCTTTGGCGAGGATTTGAGGTTCATCGAATCTGATGTAATGGTTGGGATGATCCAAAACATGGTCACAGATTGCAGACTTCTTAGTGCGCTGATGTTTCAAGTCAGCTATATGTTCCTTCACGCAGGTCTTCACTGATCTCTTTGTTTGACCTATATAAGAGAGACCACATTCACAATCTAACTTGTATACTCCTGCATCTTGTAGAGGGATATTACACTTGACAGGTGGTAGGAATTGACTTATCTTCTTGGGCGGCTTGAAAAAAAGTTTTAATTGATCATTCCAACCATTACATCAGATTCGATGAACCTCAAATCCTCGCCAAAGAACACCGATTGCTGCCAAGGATGATTCGCGAGGCTATTGAAATTAAAAAATATCCTAATTTTAATAGAGAAGATGGTTGGGTAATACCACCTGCTTGGGATCTTATTATCAATAAAATTAAACCAAATCCCAGGCGAACCACTAGAAGACTTCAGGATACAGTGAGCTCTTTCTGCGTAGATCGGACCATTAATAATAATTAAAAAGTTGTGGGTACCACGTGATAGCTGTGACACTTGGGCGTCTGTCATCTTAGTCCTCCCGTGACCATGACTGCTGCAAAGCGGTCGAAACGTCGGGAATAAACGAACAAAGTAATAAACGCGATAAAATCCGTAAAATTTAGTTTTAATAAATGTTATTTATCACGTTTATGTTCTGGTTATAAACTCTATATTCATAGAAATAATCATTCGCTAGTTAATTAACTAATTTGCTTTTGTTATAATCATTTAAACACTAATTTCAATTGTTTAATGTTGCCAACATTACATTTGTAAATAGACCAATTTGAATGAATGGAGAACTTTATAAAGTTTTATTGTTTAACTTTGCTTGCTAAATATACTGCTAAGAATTCAAAGGTATTCAACTTACAAACTTTAGCTTTTCACGCGTACAATAGAGAGTAGTTAAAATATTACTCAATGCACAGTAAAAATAATATAATATTATTACTTATCAACTAGTCAATTGCATGGCCATTGAATATCCGGTACACGATATATAATACGCTAATTAAACCACATATTGATTATTTGATAGAGGTATGGGGATCGGCTTATAAAACCAATTTAAATAAACTACAAATAACACAAAAATAAATTAATTAAAGTATTATTACACTATAATTATTTAACACCTTCCGATATCATATACAGAGAAACCAAACTATATAATATATCACAAATATATAAATATAAAACATGCTTACTAATACATAAAATACTTAAAAAAGACATTCACACTGATCTATCCTTCAAAAATAATATATCGATTCACAAATGTAACCTGAGACGAGCACATAATATACATATAGGCAAAGCTAGAACGCGATACTAAGGACAAAAAAATTTAATGTTTGAAGGTGCAAAATTGTATAACATCTTACCCAAAAGTATAAAGGAACTGAAAACAAATTTTTTTAAGGTTTCACTAAAACGCCACATTTCTGAAGATTATTACTAAAAAAAAAAATAAAAAAAAAAGGACTGTTTCATATTTATTCTAGTCAAACTTGCTGCAGTGTATAAGCACCCTAACTTATCAACAATTGCGGAGTTCTCCTGTTTGTCAATATTTTTTACGTTCTACCTGTCTGTTTACTTTTTACTTTTAAAATGTTTTATTTCTCACGAGTGATGTATAATCTTTCGAGAAATAATAAAATCTTAAACCTAAACTAGTACTTTTAATACTAAATAATAAATGATTATTTCAGCTATGAACAATGTAACTGGGAAAAGAAAATTTGGCATCTACATTCTGCTCTCTTAACGTTCCCAATGCTGGGACTGAGGACCATTTCCTGCAAGGAAAAAATTGAGGATTTAACACGCTAGCCAAGTGTCGGTTTGCGAATGTGATATAACCATGATAGCTACATCTTGGAACATATCAGTTCTCTCAAGATCTTTTACTTAAAATTTAACTTATTATTTAGCAACAGTCGCCTTTTTGCTGTATTCCTTTTCTATATCATTTCACAGTTTTTATTCATACTCTTCAACTACATTATAGTGTATAAGAACAACCAGCTAGTTATTGGCTCACAACACAGTAAAACAGTAAATACTTTAGTAGTAAATGCAATCTCATGATTGACTTAAAAAATCTCATGAAGAAGAAATATCCGTGAAATCGAAACAAAATTATATACGTTCGTGAAATTGAAAAAAATAGGTTTTATATAAAAAAAAAAGTCACCAATTAAATTAATTACACTACACGGATAGGTTTTTTTCATTATCGCCGGATGTTTGCGCGTTATATTGAAACAGCCGCAGTGTTTTACAGTAATGGAATTATGAGCCGACCGCCGCGTTAACGAGGGACGCGCGGGAGCCTCACCAAATAACGGATTAAAAACGTATAAAAACGTTATTATTTGTTTCGTTTCGTCCAACGGAATTAAACAGAATTATACATACACTATTATGTTATTACTAAAAATGATGACCTGTGCGAATAAAATAACTTTTCGCATTATTCATATCGACAATACTTAATAGATGGTAGGTGTCTATCGTCGGAGACCGTCTAGGTACCGCAGCTCCTATTTCAACCGACAAACATTACTGTGTTCCAGTCTGATGACAGCTGTAGCTAGTGAAATTACTGTGGTAACGAGACTTAACACCTTATGTCTCAAGGCGAGCGCAACGTGGTGTAATGTATACCATCTTAGCTAGCACGGCGTTTATGGGCAAGTGAATCACTTACCATCAGGTGAACCATAGCTGGTCTCATCGCCTAGTAAAATAAAAAAAATATCACATGTGATATACTATATTTAATTATAATTTTTTTATTACATACATCTAATAGTTTATCTTTAAGTTCGTCTCAAAATGATATTGGGATGGAATATTTGTTTGTAATTTTTCTGTCAACATAACTTACCTATTGCACAAAAGAGTTTGTATAAGAATAACTTGTTTTATATTTTAAATACAAGCTGGTTGTAATAATTAAAGAGGAAAAAAAAGGAAAAAGTTAAAACTAAACAAATGAATAAAGAACCTTGTGTGGAGTAACGAGCGTATTTTTATAAGTAAGTCGTACGTATTAATAGTGTCAAGAGAATAGACACGTTGCATGATGGTAAAAAAAGTTAGGATACATTGCACCACATTATGCTCGTCTTTGATACATTAGATGTCATGTCTATATACATCAGTAATTTCACTAGCTACCCATCAAATCGGAACAGTAATATTTGGACAGTACTGTTCGGCGGTAGTGAAAGATGTTTAGAAAGTTTCCGGAAATAGAAACCTATCACAAATGAAAAAAGAATTATGAATTTGTTTGTTTTGTTTAAAAGTCGCATCGTAATGGATAATGCCCGTTGCGATTTATCGTTAACTTTAAAAAAGTGTTCAGCTCGCGCCGGATGCGCGTTCGGGATAAACAATATGGCGGACGCGTGTGATTTACGCAGCGCGCGGATATTGTTGGTTTGCGCGCCGATAGCGCTTTTGTTTCGACGTCTGCCATCTTATCACACGTTAGGGATGTGTTTGTTACGATTAGTATTATTTACTTCACCTTTTTAGAGCTATAAATAATTATAAACTTTAATTAGTTTCACCTGTCCCGTTGTCTGTAAACGAATCTTGCAAGTTAAATTTGATCAACTTACCGGTTTCTGATTGAGCTGAATTTTTTAAGACGTTCACCTGATGGTAAGTGATTCGCTTACCCATGACAACGTGGCGCTAGTTAAGATGGTACACACTGCACCACATTGCGCTCGTCGCCTTGAGACATAAGGTGTTAAGTGTCGTTACCCCAGTAATTACACTAGCTACAGCGCCCTTCAAACCGGAACACAGTAATGTTCGCACACTACTATTTAGCGGTTGAAATAGGAGCTGCGGTGGTACCCATCCAGACGGTCTCCGGCAACAGAGACCTACCACCTGGTAGGTCATGACAATGCAATATTATTATGACGTAGAGCTAATCTGATGATGGAGCTGGAAGGTGGCGATACGAACGCCATAATTAAAAAACGCAACCCCGTAGAGTTTGGGCTCATTTGATTCGTCTTGACGAGAACTTTGAAACTATATGGTAACCAGGGTCTGATGTTAACAGCTTGTTTTAATAAAGTTTTTTTTACACATTAGTTGTTAAAATATAGAATTAGAATCATTAATAAATGATGAATTAGAATCGTTAATAATAAATGACTAGTTAAAATATTAACTAGTTTTATTTATAACAGGAAGTTCTTGACATGTCAATTACTTATCGATTTCGCATTGGAAATAATTGCTAAATATTTACAATTAGTCACTACGATCCAACAGATAATAATGAGCTATAGATTTCAACGTTATTGAATCTGTTTATCATATATATGTTTCAAGTATGATCATAGTGTTTACAGTTGTACACAGTTTGAAGATTAGTCTCCATCCGAACACTACGAACCATTTAAGAAGATAGATAGATAGGAAAACTATATAGAAACTCGTTTTATCAAATTTTTCCTCAACTTAAGCTCTTTAAATATAATTTATAGTTGTGTCTTTTTCGTTACATTTTTCGTTTCATAACATTCAATACAAAATTTTTAAAATTTCTTTTTTAGTTAAATAAGTCGGTGTTTGCCAACGACCTCATCTGGTGTTAAATGGTGGTGTAATCAGTGATGGTGAAACGTATTAAACTAGTAACAGCTTATTCACTCTTCATAAAGTGTATTTATGAAGAGTGAATAAGCTGGGTGTACCACGTCGTGTTTGTTCCACTCTGTTTAAGATTCGCAAAAAGTTTTTGATTTTCTATCGATAAATCATATCGTAACGAGTAGGCACATCACTAAAGTCCGACAAAATGGCCTACACCGGCATGTTACGGTGCGAAAAGGGAAATGTTAATCGCATTCCGCCGCAGTGTTGTAAAGGTAAATTTATTTAACTCCGCGATATCTATAAACACGTGCATTTGCGATGTTGTCGATAGTCCCATAAGATAAGGAGAATACTGAGGTTTTATTGGACATTGTGACAATATATTTCAACTACGTGGCCCAGGTACTAAACCCATGCGTAGGTTCCGGGTTCTATTCCGGGGCCAATTGTGGTAAAGTTAGGATAATTGTAGACTGTGTTCTAACTGTCAACATATTGAAGTTAGAGCATTAGCGGCAAGCGTCCACCACCTCATTGTCACTTAAAACTAAGTGAAATGAATAAGTAGTGATAGCCTTTAGTCATAGTATTTAATAATCTAGTAAGTGATGTAATGTTTGTTTACTTTATTAGTGCATAATAGAAAGTTTTACCAGGTGGTAGGTCTCTGTTGCCGGAGACCGCCTGGGTGGGTACCACCGCAGCTCCTATTTCAACCGCCAAATAGTAGTGTGCAAACATTACTGTGTTCCGGTTTGAAAGACGCTGTAGCTAGTGTAATTACTGGGGTAACGAGACTTAACACCTTATGTCTCAAGGCGACGAGCGCAATGTGGTGCAGTGTGTACCATCTTAACTAGCACCACGTTGTCATGGGCAAGCGTATCACTTACCATCAGGTGAACGTCTTGCTCGTCGCGTCGCATAGTAGTATAAAAAAAAAGTAATGTGTAAGTAAACCTATTAAAGAGATTTAAGACTTCACTTAAACACTTATAATTAAAATCAAATGCTTAGAGGATGTTATAGTTAATTAAATTACTAGAGTAACGAGGGAAAGGGTATTATGTCCCAAATTGATGAACTGGTGCAGTGTGATCTCAACTAATGCACCATTTATCTGACCACCAGGTAAACGTTATTCTGATCTCAAAATTAGAAGCATTATGTATGTACAACTCACAGTACATTAATTTTTTGACTGAGGGTTAAACAAAGTTAAGCGAGCGTCAATTAAGCTGGAGTTTTCGGGCACTGAAACTGAAGAGTTTATTCTGAATGACCCTCTGTCCTCTTTTAATTCTACGCAAATGAAGAGGCGCGGTAATGATGTTTAGAGGCCAACAATGACGTCATGAAAAGATGGAGCAGCCGCGTAGTGTCCTCCGCCGTTACTCTTAAGGGTTATTGTGGCTTTTAATGAACACGGGAAAGGGTATGAATGAAATTTATAACGAAAATATAAAAGCTATTTACCTTCAGCATTTACTGTTAAAGTCCTTGAAGGTCCAAAAACTTTACAGACCCTTTTTCAATTTATATGGCGATAGTATGATAAAGAACACTAAGTTTAATAACTCTTATACAATCCAAACTGTACTAACGCGTGTACCTACGGAATCGAACCTTGAATCTCCTATCAATATAATTGGCATTCGATGCGCTATAGAGAGAGCTAAATTTACTTTTTCAATTTTTCTATGTTTAACTTAAATTACTATTTTAATTATACCAAATTGTGATGTGTATATGAGACTAAGTTTAAATATTAGATATTTACTTTCAAGTACACATCTGGTTCCTGAACGAAAGTATCAAGTATACTTAACTTATATCAACATATATCAAGAATACTTAATTTTTTCTTAACGTAGTTTCGAGATTTGTTAAGTTTTACAAGTACTACAAAGTTTTCACTTATCCTTTTATTATAGATACAATGTGAAGTTCAAACTGTCGTATTACTTAGACAGTACAAAAGTATTATATTCGCATGTAAGTTATAGTCCCTTACCTCCAGGACTTTTTCTGTCCCCGAAGATAAGTTTAACGACTTTCCAGGTCACAGAGCCTAGGTCGCAATTCTGTGCTGAATATAATTTCTTCAGCCCTAAGTAAATTATTACTTTCGCTTGGGCGGCCTCTGTTGTACTTTTGTTAGGAGAATTCTTTTTGATGTAGTTTTAATACTTCAGAAAAGAAAAAAGTTTCAGTCGTACATCATATAATGAAACTTTTTCTTTTTTTGTTCTGCTTCGGACGGGTAGGCTTTGAGGGGGTAGAGGGGGAGTTAGTTATATTTACTGCCGTGGCCTTGTAACACGAAGGTCCTTAGTTCGATCTCTGGATTATAAGTAGTGGAGTTTGGTTGGTACCGACATCATATTGTGAATCTATGGTCATGTTTATATTACATTGTTCATGTTTGGTCATGTTTACATTACAATTTATGTGAGCTTTGTGTGTTAGAAAGAGCCCCAGAATCTTTTAAAATAAGCACCGGTGCCTCTCAGCATTACGTATAAGAACACCTCAAAGTTCAAAATAGTGACCTACCATTACTAAGCTAACAGACTTGTTAAAGGTAGCTTTTAAGTTAAAACACGTTTTCGACTCCAAATAACTAAATGAATTCCTTAACACTCTGTAAACATTAATGCAAAAACGCCAATGTATAATTAAGGATTAAGTAAAAAAATAAGCAAATCCAAGTTAACAGCCGTCGTAAAAGTACAGTATTCATTAAATCTCCATTTTGGAGCGTTTTCATGACGCCGTTGGCCTTTTTAATATCCAACCTTATTATTAAAAGCCCGGTTCAGTGGACAAGGGCGGGAGAGGTCCTTTATGACTTTACCTTAAAATTCTATTACAATTCAAGTTATAATTGTGATTACGATGTTATGATAACATAATATAATTAGCTGCTTACATACCGCGATGTTTAAGCGATTGATTTGATTCTGTCCTTACATGTTATAGAGATAGTTGATAGTAGGTTTCCTGTTACCAACGAAACTATTGGTTAGTTACGAACCTCATTTTATACATCTACCGCCATAACAGCATCTTTCTGATCAGGTTGTTAACATAAGAGCTGGAGTACTCTATGTAAGCACGCTTCATCACTTCAGTTTTACGGTCACTTACAAATTGAGATCATGTTTGCCCGTTCTGTATTAAAAATACTAAAATAAGACGTAACTTTGATTATTTTATAAATATGAAAGAAAATAATATTGAATTGTACAACACTCCCGGACACATCTATCGGCCCACCTAGTGTTTAAAAGTTTTAACGGTGCCTAGCTAAAAATAAATGTTAGGTGGAGCAATAAGTTTTAATGCAGTTTTAAAGCAGATTTTTTGGTCAACATTTATGTATATTTTTTTTTTTTAATTTTGAATTCAGGATTATGAAGATAAAAAAACGAAAATTCAATTCTGTTCATTGTTTTCAACGACCCAGGAATGGAGAAAACTTTTTTATTTCGCACAAGTTGGTTTTGTTTTTGATATTTCTGATTATTGGTTCCATGAAAAGGCAAATCTAAACTTAGAGCCAGTTTTGACCAAAAAATATGGATACTCGGCCTGAAGTTGTCGCCCAAGTTGTAAAACTTCTGCCAGCCAAATCAATTGAAAATTACAAAAAAAAAACATACATAAGGGTTGACCAATAAATCTGTTTCAAAACTGCATTAAAACTTATTGCTCCACCTAACATTTATTTTTAACTAGACACCGTCGAAACTTTAAACACTGGGTGGTGGGCCGATAGATGTGTGCGGGAGTATATTTAATATATAAAAAATCCACATACCATAAAGACAAGTAGCGTTAGTTAGAATGATATACATTGCACTACAAGACCGTCGTCTTGATACTTAATATGTTGTCTCGTTATCCCAGTAATTTCACTAACTTCGACGCATTCAAATGCTGTTTACCGGTAAAATAGTAAGTTGTAAGTATTAATACAAAATGAGGAAGGTACTAATCTAGACGGTCTATATACTCAGAGATCTACGACCAATACCATCACATATTATCTTTTGTAGTTCTGAATACGACCGAAAAAAACACCACTTAATTTTTGCTACTTTCTTATTTTTTGATTTACACCAAAGCTGGTGATTTAACTAATTTTAAGCACCAAACTATTTATAAAAAAAAAAGATAATGTTCATCAGGTATATAAACACTTCCTATTATTATAATGAAGATAAAGTTTGCTCTAAAACACTTCCGCTTCCTGCCATGTTCAAAATATTTAGTCACAATCAATGTTAATACGTAAACAAGTATGGCAGTCGCGACACCAATATCGTTAATAGTGGTTACTGATACCGACGCTTGGGGTCGCAAATTATAAGCTTAGAGAGCTTAATTTTATTTGTTGTATATAGTAGAAAGCAACTATACTAATATATTTTTTTTATGCTACTTTGCGACGGGACGAGCAAGACGTTCACCTAATGGTAAGTGATACGCTTGCCCATAACAATGCGGTGCTAGTTAAGATGGTACACACTGCACCACATTGCGCTCGTCGCCTAGAGACATAAGGTGTTAAGTCTCGTTACCCCAGTAATTACACTAGCTACAGCGCCCTTGAAACCGGAACACAGTAATGTTTGCACACTACTATTTGGCGGTTGAAATAGGAGCTGCGCTGGTACCCATCCAGACGGTCTCCGGCAACAGAGACCTCCCACCAGTATTATATATATATATATATTTATTTATCTATTAACTATCGAATATGTTAAAAGAACCGTTGGTAATTTAATAGCATAGTACAGCCAGTTTGATTGAGTCTGGAGAGTGATTGGTAAAGTCTGGATGGTAGACATTTCTATCCGGAGTCGCTACAATACCAGTTACTGCATAACAGTATTTATAAAGTATTATCTATGGCAAAATTTGACATCAAGTAAAATTGAGGTCAACTGATGAAGAATAAAGAATCATAAACTTAGACTGTGCCAAAAAATTTGTTGTAAGTATTAATACATGATGATTATTTATTAAGAAATCAATATAATAGCTGTTCACTATTTAAAGCGTGTATTTAAGTAAATATGACAGAGTTTTTAAGTACTTTTGAAAGCGATGAAGCAAAAATAGTTAAAAAAATATTGCTAAATGATTAATCCGGTATCTCTGGTCTTGTGACTTGCGTCGCAGATTTATCGCGTTATCCAAAGACAATAGCGCCATTATTCGAAGCCGAGCTAGTTAACAATGAACCAAACACTGATTAAGCAGTTCCCAGCGGATCGTAAATTATTATGTACCTCAGCGGCCTGCGGATACAAGAGTTTGAGATCACTGGTCTGCACTGGGAGGGGTTCACTAATGAAATATTTTGTATCGTTATCTTAGTTTTGTATCATTTTATTGACAACAGCGATACATCTATCAGTTATCGATCAGTTCATGAAGATTGTTTATATCAATTTAATTCTGCCGCTGCTGAATTTAGGCCTTCACAAACGAAGGAATTTGCCGCTTAACATGCGGGTTGGAGAGAGAGCTCAGTGTGCTGTCAACGTTCACATTAGTCACCTTATCAAGAGAATATTGAATGGATATTCTAACACACAGATGATGAAGATTCTAAAGGCCACATAAGATAACATAACTACACTTCAATTCCTTTTCTTTTCTTTAATACTATGGAAATTATATCATGTAGAAATTGACCAGATAGGGAAAAATCGATTTGTCCGTTTCTATAAATATATACATTGAACATGCAGCACTTCCAAAAAGCCGTGTTAATTCAGTGTCCTACCCAGAGAGAGAAACTCAAACACTTTTTTAACAAAGGAGGTACTTCGATGAAAGTACTTTTAGTTGTCACAAATAAATTACATGTGTTAGTATAAACGCGACATCTACTCAAAAGAACAGATAAGCAAGAACAGAACTGTAATGTTTCGTTGCTTGAAACTTACATTTCTGAATATAACTGAATAAATCAACGTGGACTTAAAGGAAACCTTTACATATAACCTGTATATTTATAATACATTTTCATGTGTATCAAGTAACATTAAAGCAATAACAAATCATATTCCAATCGTTGACATCTCAAAAGCAATTTATAGTCGTAAAGCAGTTGTAGGAACGGTTCATACAAGTCGGTGCGCCGGCAAAGGTCGGCAACGGAAACATGACCATACCATGATTTATATTCGGACCCCCAATACGCGAACCCGTCCATAAATATTATATCATCGAATTCTGATTTCATACACATATTTTATTAAAGCAAATTTCAGTTTCTTTTTTATCTATGCGAATCGTTGATATTGATAGTACACGTTTATTTGTTTGCCGTAGTTCGGATTTTTATTAAAACAGGAAATAAATTTGTTGAACGAAAAATAAACACTTTCGCGGAAACCTAAATGTAATTGACCATCTTCGGTCTCCTTGTCATCATGTGATATTAACATCAAGTATCAGCAATTTGTGAAAAATATCAATATACAATTATTAAAAAATTATGTTCTTTCTCATCCACGAAATTTTCCTTTCAAGGTTGTATTTTTTATAAGACGAAGGTAAATTCCAATCAAATTTGACGTCATGCAGATAAGACAAGCATATAATGTTTAAATAATATACTAAATCATGTTTTGTACGAAAAAATTATGGATGATTTTATTGTAATTCAATAAGTCTGAGCATATCATTATCCTATCACAAATGTAGATTAGATTTCGAAAATGGTACTTAGATATACTGTACTAAATTAGCAAAGCGTAATTGTATTACAACTGATTGGACTTGAATTATTTTGCAATGATTCTTAAAGTAATTATAAGTGTATTATTAATTCAATTCATTAATACAGCTAAAGTAACGTTCGAGGGTCATAAAGTGTATAAAGTTTTGCCGAAGAATACAATTGAAGTGGATATTGTGAGGGAGATCCAAACAAAACGTATTGGAGAATTTTGGTTGGATCAGTTTGATGTTCAAAATGGCGTCCGGATTACGGTTGCACCAGAAAAAGTAGAGCAGTTTCGCGATTTCCTTAATAGGCATAGTATAGAGTTTAAAGAAATTATCAACGATCTGCAGACGTAAGTAATTTCACAGTTATAAGCTGACATAAATACTTAAAATTTAATTATGAGTACATCAACGCTTATCAAAAATATTTTCTATATACTTATACTACAATATTAGTATAGAAAGGAAAATGATGTTGAGGAATCGATAGCAAAATCATCATCAGGTGATAGACAACCACTGCAAGTCTTTAGGATATTAGTTTCAAATTTTTTTGTTGCACGATATGAAATGTAGCTAAAATCCTAGACCCTAATAAGCTTATATTTTACATTAGTGCACAAACGGTGCTGTTTTATTTTTCAAAATTGTGTCTAGTTAACTATTGGCAAAATTTATCAGTCTTTGTTTTTTTTTCAGTGTCATCGACGACCAACTCAAAGCGTCTAGCCGTGCTAGTAGCAATGCTAGTTTCCTTTCCCTCAGTTGGGACAAATATCACACATTAGAAGAAATAAACAACTGGCTCGATGAACTTCAAACTAATTACCCTAACATAGTAACAACGGTTTTGATGGGACGATCTGTGGAGAACCGAGAGATAAAGGGGATCAAAATTAACTATCACCCTAACAAGAACTTCACATTAATAGGTATGATTGAAGGAACACTCCACGCAAGAGAATGGATAGTTCCGGCTACCGCTACATGGATCATCAAAGAGTTTTTAACAAGCACTAACCCGGAAGTACGCGCACTGGCGGAGAACATCGAATGGCATATATTTCCAGTTGTAAATCCTGACGGATACGTCTACACTTTTACGACAGTAAGTAAAGCTTTTTAATTGTTGTAACTAATTCTTGTTGTGCATATTAGATGATGATGATATTGATTAAAGTCTTTGAGTCTGATGATGATATTGATTAAATTCTTTGTAATATTTCAGCACAGAATGTGGCGAAAGAACCGAAGCACGCGCAACTTTACCTCGTGTGCGAGCACAGGCGTTGATGACGACATGAGTAACGGAGTTGATCTCAACAGAAACTTCGATTATGTTTGGATGGGTGAGCAGTTGATAGCACTTGAAACGGACGATAAGCAAAAATTCTACATTAAAATTAATCTCTCGTTATATTTAAACTTTAAAACAGAATTTGACAGACATTTTGAATTATTAACAATTGAGTATTCTTTGAATTGATCGTAGTATGAAGTGTAGTAAGATTTTAAATTGAAGCATTTTTGTGTTAAATACATTAAAAACTCGTTAATTAACGATTTGTTGTATTAACAACAAATTAATTTTTTTGCTTTTTGTAACGTACTCTTATTTTTCATTTAGAAATCGGTGCCTCGGACAATCCCTGCAGCAACACATTCGCTGGCCCCTCGCCGTTCTCAGAACCGGAAGCGAGGGCCGTGGCCGACTACGTCATGACGATATATGCTCACGGGAAGTTTCTATATTACTTCGGTCTTCATTCCTACACTCAACTGATTATAGTACCGTACAGTCATATGAACACTACAGAGGCTGCGAATGCAACGAATTACGCAGATATGGTTAGTAACAAACAGATCTAATATTTCAATATTTCTCATTTGATTAAATTTCTGAATGTAAATGCTAAGCACCTTACAAATCGTCCTCGAGGTGACTAACAAATAAATTAAACTTAAACCGATTTTAGTTTTTTCTAGGTTTTACTTAACCTACAATATTATAATTTATGTAATTAAGATTAACTTTTTCGTATACTTATTTATACACAAGTAAGTAAAGCTTTTTAATTGTAGTAACTACTTCTTGTTGTGCATATTAGATGATGATGATATTGATTAAAGTCTTTGAGTCTGATGATGATATTGATTAAAGTCTTTGTAATATTTTAGCACAGAATGTGGCGAAAGAACCGAAGCACGCGCAACTTTACCTCGTGTGCAAGCACAGGCGTTGATGATGACATGAGTAACGGAGTTGATCTCAACAGAAACTTTGATTACGTTTGGATGGGTGAGCATTTGATAGCACTTAAAACGGACGATAAGCAAAAATTCTACATTAAAATGAATCTCTCGTTATGTTCAAACTTCAAAACAGAGTTTGACAGACATTTTGAATTATTAACAATTGAGTATTCTTTGAATCTAGATCGTAGTATGGAGTGTAGTAAGATTTTAAATTAAAGCGTTTTTGTGTTAAATACATTAAAAACTCGTAAATTAACGATTTGTTATAATACAACAAATATTTTTTTTTGCTGTTTGTAACATAGTCTTGTTTTTCATATAGAAATCGGTGCCTCGGACAATCCTTGCAGCAACACATTCGCTGGCCCCTCGCCGTTCTCAGAACCGGAAGCGAGGGCCGTGGCCGACTACGTCATGACGATATATGCTCACGGGAAGTTTCTATATTACTTCGGTCTTCATTCCTACACTCAACTGATTATTGTACCGTACAGTCATATGAACACTACAGAGGCTGCGAATGCAACGAATTACGCAGATATGGTTAGTAACAAACAGATCTAATATTTCAATATTTCTCATTTGATTAAATTTCTGAATGTAAATGCTAAGCACCTTACAAATCGTCCTCGAGGTGACTAACAAATAAATTAAACTTAAACCGATTTTAGTTTTTTCTAGGTTTTACTTAACCTACAATATTATAATTTATGTAATTAAGATTAACTTTTTCGTATACTTATTTATACACAAGTAAGTAAAGCTTTTTAATTGTAGTAACTAATTCTTGTTATGCATATTAGATGATGATGATATTGATTAAAGTCTTTGTAATATTTTAGCACAGAATGTGGCGAAAGAACCGAAGCACGCGCAACTTTACCTCGTGTGCAAGCACAGGCGTTGATGATGACATGAGTAACGGAGTTGATCTCAACAGAAACTTTGATTACGTTTGGATGGGTGAGCATTTGATAGCACTTAAAACGGACGATAAGCAAAAATTCTACATTAAAATGAATCTCTCGTTATGTTCAAACTTCAAAACAGAGTTTGACAGACATTTTGAATTATTAACAATTGAGTATTCTTTGAATCTAGATCGTAGTATGGAGTGTAGTAAGATTTTAAATTAAAGCGTTTTTGTGTTAAATACATTAAAAACTCGTAAATTAACGATTTGTTATAATACAACAAATATTTTTTTTTGCTGTTTGTAACATAGTCTTGTTTTTCATATAGAAATCGGTGCCTCGGACAATCCTTGCAGCAACACATTCGCTGGCCCCTCGCCGTTCTCAGAACCGGAAGCGAGGGCCGTGGCCGACTACGTCATGACGATATATGCTCACGGGAAGTTTCTATATTACTTCGGTCTTCATTCCTACACTCAACTGATTATAGTACCGTACAGTCATATGAACACTACAGAGGCTGCGAATGCAACGAATTACGCAGATATGGTTAGTAACAAACAGATCTAATATTTCAATATTTCTCATTTGATTAAATTTCTGAATGTATATGCTAAGCATCTTACAAATCGTCCTCAAAGTGATTAACAAATAAATTAAACCTGAACTGATTTTAGTTTTTTTTAGGTTTTACTTAGCCTGAAATATTAGAATTTATGTAATTAAGATTAACTTTTTCGTATACTTATTTATACACAAGTAAAGTCAAAACGAAACCTCACAAACTGTTCTGTTTTGGAATTATAAAGCAACTTTTTTTTCCAAAAATTACTTTGTTTTCAGATCCGATGAGCGGCGCTAGTTTTGACTGGGTAAAATTTGAAACAAGAGTCCCAGTTTCTTTCCTCATCGAGCTGAGAGATTTAGGGGAATATGGCTTTCTACTACCACCCGATCAAATTATTCCTAACAATTTGGAAATCATGGACGCCCTATTAGAGATTGACAGAACGACACGGCGTTTGGGTTATTACGTTTCCGGTTCAAAAACTGTAATCTTTTCCATGCCTTTGATTCTGGTTTCTGTTGTATTTAAGTTGATAGTAAATTAAAATAAATCGATTTATAACCTGACTAATATAGCTAACATAATTATCGCGGTAATGTTTGTATGATAAAGTCTAGTAATTTGTTACGGGTAACAATAAAAGTTGGAACCGGGAATGAGAAAAGAGTATAGTTGTGTGTATATGTATATCAGATAACTTTTTAAAGCTGGTTTTATTTTAAGAGAAACTTCTTTGTTCTCTTGTTACTTTCCTTTAAATTTTTGTGTCCAATTTTTTTATTACCTATGTTTTCATGGACTTGCAATTGCATGTAATTGATACTAGTATACTTCATAATCGTTTCCCTTTTTTACTCGTTATGTTGAGTAAACTTATCACCAAACTGAAACTAATATATACAACCATTTCATATTATTATATTATTAACTAATGTATTGACGACCAAATCATATTATTTGTTTTAATTATAATTAAAAATTGTTGTTGATTATTTGATTTTTAAGTTTTGATCTTTACTCTCTATATTAAGATTTAGTCTACCAAAACAATTATTCAATGACAATATTTTTTTTTTACCGTATTAAAAACTTTACGTAAGAGAAAGCCCAAAGGTGTTGGAGACGGTTAAGAATACACTACTCTCGATCTGTTGTAAAAGGCAACACAAAGGGAACACTCCATAAAAGAACAGCAGATTTTCTAATTAACTATACCAACATACTTCGTTAACTCGCCCACCAAAATAACTAATTTGTGAGAACTAAATTAAACAGTGAACAATAAGCTAAAATGATAAATTTCTTGTTAATCAATAATAATTGTTATGTTGGTTTAATTTGCAGACTAACCTAAAACAAGTTAGTGTTAGTTTACCAGGTGGTAGGTCTCTGTTGCCGGAGACCGTCTGGCTGGGTACCACCGCAGATCCGATTTCAACCGACAAATAGTAGTGTGCATACATTACTGTGTTCCGGTTTGAAGGGCGCTGTAGCTAGTGTAATTATTGGGGTAACGAGACTTAACACCTTATGTCTCAAGGCGACGAGCGCAATGTGGTACAGTGTGTACCATCTTAACTAGCACCACGTTATCATGGGCAAGCGTATCACTTACCATCAGGTGAACGTCTTGCTCGTCTCGTCGCAATGTAGTATAAAAAAAAAAAGTAGTAATTTATTTATTAATAAATATAATTATCATCGTCATCATCATCAGCCGTTAGATATCCATTAATGTTACAAATACAATTAAAAAGTAAATACATTGAAAAATATAACTTTTAAAATTAATTTCAAAGTTGCTGTAAAATTTCACTTCTTTTCAATTTACGTAGAAAACATAATAAGCGAAGTTGCATTTGTTCAGTGGGACTTTACAAATTATGTGACTTTTTCTTGTTCTTCGCTTTGCAGAAAATAAATTGACGGTACTAAAGAGTGAGGTTTGTAGTATGGGGGCAGAGAGAAAATAAATGCTCGTGCTTTGCAACAAGTTATTGATTCTATTAAAATTATTTAATTGGACTGGAACATAACATTAAATAAAGCTTTGTATACTGAATGTATGTGAATTGAAGAACAATACGTACGCCGCTCCAGACACTTCTCCTTCTACATCTGATAAAAGGAGAAGATAAGAAAAGATACTAGATCCCGAAGTTAATGTTACGGGCAAGAATAACCTTCAGAAGTATGCGCTTCAAAAAAGTTATCATTGTACATTAAACTTACACGTATTAGTTCCTTTCGTGGTTTTTGTTTATAAGGCGTTTAGAATCCAGGTCTTCTAGGGATACACATTCACACTCTGTGTAATTTATTATATTTATTTAAGTAAAAGCAGATAGTACAATATAAGTAACGTTAAATTAAATTTTGCGGCGCCCCATAACACTATTATCATAACAATTGATTATTTTTAATACAGAGCCAAGTTCCTGATAAAAATAATCTCTAACGATTATAGATAAAATCAGTAACGAACTAGTTTTGTTTATTACAGCAGTCAAATTTTAATATAGTGCACGTCTCAAAATGAGACTTTATAATTTGTTAATATTTAGTATTTACTTAATAACTGTTAATGCCTACAAAAGTTATGAAAATTATAAAGTTTATAATGTACTTCCAATCACTGAGGAGCATGTCCAGATATTGCACGATTTAAGAAAAGAAGGTTACGACTATTGGACTGATGTCTTTGCGGTTGGCAATAATGTTAGAATTATGATTTCACCCAACAAGGACTTTGAATTTGTTCGTTATTGCAAATCAGTTGGATTGGATCCAGTCGTCAGCATAAACAATGTACAGAAGTAAGTTAAAGACAAGTACAAAATTCTTTTAATATTAGAGCATCAGTTTCGGATTTTTCAAAAAGACTCATTTTCTTAAGCAAAAAAAATTAAAGTCTATTTCAAATAACTTATTTGCTGGTTTTTTTTTAGATTGATTGATGATCAATTAAAACCAAGTGAACAAAACAAACGCAGCAACACTCTCGGTTCTCTTAGCTGGAACAGATACCACACACTGGAGGAAATTCACGTTTGGCTCAATGAAATTGCTGATATGTACCCTAATGTCGTAACCATAGTGAGAATGGGTGTTACGAATGAAAGACGGCCCATAAACGGAATCATAATAGACTTCAAACCTGGAGAAAGGGGTGATAACCCTCTAGTAGCAATGATAGAAGGCGGCATACATTCCCGCGAATGGATATCCCCAGCTACGGTCACTTGGATAATTAAAGAGTTTTTAACCAGCAACAATCCAGAAGTGCGAAGTTTGGCGGAAACCTTCGTTTGGCATATATTTCCTGTTACCAATCCCGATGGTTACGTGTACACTTTCTCAAATGTAAGTTGTAACTATATTGTTTATTTCATGTCCGAAATCCAGCAAATTTATAAAAATAAAATTTCAATACATAGTTAACATGAACTTAAACTTTTTTAATATATGCTCGTCAGTCGTCTAGTCAGCTGCCATTATTTTTATTTAATGAAATTAATGAACTGCTCCCATAAATTGTTGTTTCATTGAGATCATATAGTTTTTTTTTAATTGTAATAATCATTTATAAATTTTCGGCTAAAGGATCGCATGTGGAGGAAAAACCGAAATCAGGACTACCAAAGGAACTGCACGAACGTCGCCGACGATTTGAGTAATGGCATCGACCTCAACCGGAACTTTGATTTCCTTTGGATGAGTGAGTTGTTAATTATTTTACCCATTTTCATGGCAAGTGGATAAAAATTTTACTTAATTTATCTTTGACAGTATTTATTGTAAATTTATTGACTTTTTATTTAAATAGAAGAGTTATTTAAGAAAATTTTCTAAATATTTCATGCGAAAACCTACTAACATGTATACTGTACAGAGGAACGTCTATCCATCTATAGATGCATATAAAAATATGTCTTGTTTAACTCACAGCTGCACTGTTTCTTGCAAGAAGGAAAAGAGGCCAAAAACTGAATATTTGATATGAAATAACGATAAAAAGTCTTAAGAGAAGAATGAATTAACAAAATTAATGTTTCATCGTGAACAAGAGAAGATTCAAGTTTGTTGTTAGTCAATGTATGTAGATATAATAATTATTAATTTGCAGCAACTGGCGCTTCTTCAGATCCATGCGCGCAAACCTTTGCCGGGCCCAGTGCCGGATCGGAACCCGAAACTCAAGCTATATCTAACTACGTACTAACCCTTAAGAGTACTGGAAATGTTATTTACTACTTCGCGTTCCATTCCTACTCACAGATGATTCTCGTTCCGTACAGCCATGTTTCGGGTTCCGACGTACTTGAAGCAGAGAATTACGCAGATATGGTGAGTAAAGTTAAATTAATATCCGTCCACCAATTAAAATTGGCTAACTCGTCCGACTGATATTCTCGTACAAAATCGAATTTGTTACCTTAAAATTACCAATCACTTCTTTTGTCTATGGTTCTGGAGTGTACATAATCTATTTGAGTATAACATTCTATTATTATCACCCAAAATTTCCACGCGACTACTTTGTGGGAGTAACGACAGAGAATTTTTTATCTGTAACATTTGCCCATTGGTCCAGCTAAGTATCATAACTTTATCTATTTTTATTATATGCAAAATTCGCAGCAAATTTATGTAAATTTATTATCGATTTTGTGTTTGTTTATAGTACGAAATTGCTATTCGTGGAGCTGACAAACTTGCTGAGCGATACGGAACTCCGTACACCGTTGGGACGTCAGCGGATATTTTGTGTAAGACTTTATAAATTAGTTATCGCGGATTACGTGCAATTGTATTACAATGGAATTTCTTAAGAACCTTGTTAAAAGGTAATATAACATGATTTTATCTTTATAACCTTTTCATATCATATAATCATCATAACATGGTGATAATGTTCGGTTAAAACGGGTGGGATTTAATGTCCTTCAGAGATTATATGTCTACAAGACTCTAATCTGTGTTTCTATTGCAGTGAATATTAGTAAAATAAATCAATGTTGGAGTTTACTTTAATTTTAGTTGCACATAACATCACTGCTTTATGGTAAAAGCAACTAATTATTAGTAAACAGGTATTCTTTCCCAGCTCTCAGCAGAAATAAAGAATCTCTGTGTTTTCTCTTATCGTAAATGCTTAAAGACTTTTGGCTATGTTATCTTTAGATAAATTTCGTATTCGATCGTGTCGTTTTTCTATATAATAAAGGACTTTAAATTAATGGATCATTCACAAATGTAGATAGTATAATAATTATCACTAAATCTTCAACTGCTGATTTGGAACCGTATTTCGGTTTTAATATTTACAGATGAAGTGAGCGGATCAAGTTTCGATTGGGTTAAGGGGGTAGCTGACATACCTATAGTGTATCTGTTCGAGCTACGTGATGTTGGCGAGTACGGATTTCTTTTACCACCAGAACAGATAATTCCCAACAACGAGGAAATCATGGATTGTCTGATTGAAGTTGACAAAACCACCAGACAGATAGGTTATTATCAGTCCGGGGCTGATCCTGTCGTTAGTTCACTGGTTATAGTATTAATGAGCGCTGCATTACTTGTTTTAAATTAAATCATTAATGTAATATCAGTATTAATAAAGTAATAAATTAATGAATTAAATTGTAGATGCTTTTAATTGCGATGAAAGTTAGACTATAGAGCATGAGCACAAGAATTATTTGCTTCATTCTACATATTATGGCTGAACTTAATAACTATTAATAATGCTGAAGGTACCGGGTTCGAATCCGGCTTGTGCCGATACATTTTTGAATTTACGTCAGTTAGTATAACACCAACTAATATCGCGTGCTTTGATGGTGAAGAAAAACATCTTGAGGAAACTTACATATCTATCTTATCACCATCCGTGCTCGGACTAGTATGTGAAATGGAGAAGGCAATGGCAAACCACTCCATTATAACTGCCAAGTATGTCGTCGTGTGTTTCATCACACATGATGACCACGACCCACAGTCATGAGGAAATACTCTCTAACAAATTGAGCTCTTCAATTTTCTTCATTTGTATAGATTTAAATATAGTTGTGAAAGAGAATAGCCGACATGATATGTTTAAAGCGAATGCTCTTAAATCAGGAAACAGACGACATTTCTCGGAACAATGTGTTCTTGTAATGAACGGTGGTGATTTAGCAATCTCTACAAGGAGCGTTCAGAGCTCCCCGGGGAATCACAACGAGTTATTTTAACTGATACGATGAACATGGAAGTTTATAAATGTCTTGGTAAATTAACGTTGATAATAAAAAATATCTTCTTGTTCTAAACTACAACGCGACGAGACGAAAAGAACCTTCACCTGATGGTAAGTACTTGACGCGTGGTAGGATATTGGTGCATCGCCCGATTGTGATTATCAAACTTCTATAGCTGAACTGTCCTTCAAACTTTAACACAGTAATATTTGTATAGTGTTATTGAATTTTTATTTTTGAGTCGAGCAAGATGTTCGTCTGATCGTAAGTGATACTCTTGCCCATAAGATGGCGCTAGTTAAGATGGTATACACTGCACCACATTGCGCTACTCGCCGTTGAACATATAGTGTTAAGTCACGAAGTAATTTCACTAGCTTACCCAAACTGGAACACAGTAATGTTTACCCACTACTATTGGTTGTAGTAACGCGACAGACTTCAGCAACAGAGAACCCACCAGTAAATATATACTCCCGGACACATCTATCGGCCCACCACCTAGTGTTTAACGTTTCGACGGTGTCTAGTTAAAAATAAATGTTAGGTGGAGCAATAAGTTTTAATGCAGTTTTGAAGCAGATTTATTGGTCAATCCTTATGTTTGTTTTTTTTTTTGTAATTTCGAATTGATTTGGCCGGCAGAAGTTTTACAGCTTGGGCTACAATTTCGGGCAGAGTATCCATATTTCTTGGTCAAAACTGGCTCTAAGTTTAGATTTGCCTTTTTATGGAACCAATAATCGGACACATAAAAAAAAAATCCAACTTGTGCGAAATAAAAAAGTTTTCTCCGTTCCTGGGTGGAAAACAATGAACAGACTCGAATTTTCGTTATTTTTTCATATTCCTGATTTCAAAGTTAAAAAAAAAACATACATAAAGGTTGACCAAAAAATCAGCTTTAAAACTGCATTAAAACTTATTGCTCCACCTAACGTTTATTTTTAGCTAGGCACCGTTAAAACTTTTAAACACTAGGTGGGCCGATAGATGTGTCCGGGAGTGTATATACTAGTAAACATTGCAGCATGTGATCAAATTCATTACACAAATTAATCAAATATTTTCATCACTATTCATTGATTAGGAATTCCTGCTAAAACTAGTTTTTGGACTGGAGCATAATAAACACTCGAAAGTTTGTGATGCTTCAATCATACGCGTTAAACTCTACAACACCCAACTTTTTTGTACACCGCTCAAAAATAACTGCAACGTAATATGGCACCGGATGATGTGAGTACGGTTGACAGTGTATGGTAAATAATAATAAATTACGCCGCTCCCTCTTTTTCTTCCCTTCCCTCCTCTGCTGGCCTCTCCCTCCTCCGTCTCCCCTCGGCAGGGTGACGCGTGACTGAAATCAGATGTCACGGAGAGGCCACAAATCATAACGCACACCTTTTTGGCCCCCACCATTCGAACAGAATACGGAGAAGAGTCGATTCAAGAGATGTTCACACACACAATTCTAAGTAAATTACTCGATTTTATGCTTTTTTTTATATACTACTTTGCGACGAGACGAGCAAGACGTTCGCCTGATGGTAAGTGATACGCTTGCCCATAACAACGTGATGCTAGTTAAGATGGTGCACACTGCACCACATTGCGCTCGTCGCCTTGAGACATAAGGTGTTAAGTCTCGTTATCCCAGTAATTACACTAGCTACAGCGTCTTTCAAACCGGAACACAGTAATGTTTGCACACTATTTGGCGGTTGAAATAGTCACTGCGGTGGTACCCATCCAGACGGTCTCCGGCAACAGAGACTTACCACCTGGTTGCTTTCGTAAAAAAGATGTTGGCTTTAAAAATTGTGAGCAATACGACTCCGCACTTTTCCCTGTTCAAAGAACGTTTTCAATTTATATGTTAATGTTTCACAATAATTCTTTCAATGTTTCTATTTTAAGATATCACATAATTATTAGAATATGAAATGGAGAGGTCCGTGACGAATATAACGCTTATAACGAACTGTGTAAGTTATGTGCTTACTTAACAATTAAAGAGCCCACTTTATTCTCCCACTATTGAGATTCTAGTTCCACAAGGTGTTAAAAGATTAGAAATGGCCATGAAACTTGTTCTTAGAACATCTCGGTTTCCTCTCGATGTACTTAAGCTCAGCGGGGATTGAACCCGCGCCTCTTCGAGACTTAAAGCATATTACATAAACTGAGCATCATACGTAAATGTTAAAACGATATTTATTACGTATAAACACAATATTGTAATAAAGGGTTCATGTCCAGCGGTGGGCGTCCATAGATTGAATATGATGATTGACATTCTCACTAGCACAGATATGGGCAGTCGAATTAGTATTGAAATGTATATAAAACATATTTAATTCGTGTAACTTAACAGGGAACCTTTACTTGAAGCGATGGCGACACCACAGTCCCAATTGGAATGCGTAAATGGCCACAATAAAGCACTGGCGAGCACCGTAACGGTCCCAACTCTTCAACATTCAACCCATCTTCGACGCCATCAATCATTCTAAAGTCGTTAATGAGCTAAAACTAAATATTTTCTTTAAAGTAATTTACCCCAACGCCAATATATCATGACCTACCATTATAAATATTTATAGCGCGTACGCGGATCTCTGTCTTGCTGGTCGACCAGTTTAACGGGAGCTCTCTTCTCCTTACGTTTCTTGGTGCTCACGGATCATCGACGCTGGTCGTGTTCTATATTTAACACCCGCTGAGGTAATGTTAAGAACTATTATAAAAGCTATAAACAAGTGGCACAGTCGTTCATCGAAGCTTTAAAATGTTATAACTGTGAAGTTATTTTCGAATAAAACGGATGCCTATTTGTATTAATTAGCTGCGACCATCAAAGGGTTGCCCTTTTTGCTTATTTGTAACTTGTAACCGGCGAAGTTTTCTAACGTAATAAAAATAGGTAGACTGAATTCGACTTGTTTTAGTATTGTCCGGTCTTTATTCGTTATTAATTGAAAGGGTCCAGTAAGGTCATAATGAGAGAATTATTTATTCCCCACCCTGGTCGAGTTCGAGTTGGTACAAGTTCATCTATTGCATATTTAATAAGCTCGCTAGTGTATATATCTCATTTATATTGAATGGAAACTTTAACTTTTTGTCACATGTTCAAACAAATTTGTTTTAAGTTTTGTTTACATTATGCCTTTTATACATGTTCTCTTGTTTATTACCTGCCCCAGCTTGTTCTTAAAATGGACTAGGTCCAGGAATCAATGACAAGCTGTTCTACGGATAATACTTTTGATATTGACTCGTCGTAGTCGTATTGAAAATAAGCTAAATTCTAGCCTCTGTTTAATACTTTCACTTTGGTGAATTTCGACTCTAGGACTACATGTAGTCCTAGAGAGAGAGCCATTGAACCATATAGAACGAGTCTTTCATCGTTAAGGACTTAAGAAACTTTGGAATCTAGAGATCGTGTACGACATGCTATCTCGCGAAGTCTAGAAGTCGCGGTTAACAGCTAGTATTTATATATAACAAACCTATACATCGATGCAAAAATAACCATATTTCTGGTCCTTATAAGTGTATTAAATTTATTAGTATGTTACTACAAACAATAATTCAAATTTTTATTTTACTATCATTCATTAATGTGTGATGATCTGTTAATATCTAATTAGAAGGTCAAAAATTGTTTGACGCAGATGGTCTAAATCAAAAGAATCAAACCAATCTACAAAAAGTCAAGCAAAAAAAAAAACGACTTCACTATCCAAAGTTTACTACGTATGGTCCTGGATATGAACCTGGTTCCTTGATACAGTGAGGCGGTTGAATGTTTAATTTTAAATCAAGTTATAAATAAATGAATTCTTATAATCTTGTTAGGTACACATCATCTAAGACTTTCTAAACTCTTAATGAGTTTATACTGGTATATTTGAGTGGCTGAAATGTTGATGATGATGATATATCGCTTAAGCTTATCAATATACCCGCAGCTCACCAGTCACAGGAGAAGCGATCGCATACAATTTTTTTCCCCCCGAGTTGCATTCCTTACGCGCTTTGGGACCACTAAACGCCGTTCCCGGTAATTATGTGAAAGTTTGTGACTTCCTCTCGAATTCCGTTACCAACATATTTTGGTTGATAAAAAAAAAATCCCCAATTCCCCAGTTCGTTAATCACCGCGGCTAAATTAGTTGTCGTTGAAGATTAGATTTACAATTATTGACGTCACCTGAGACACTTCAGACGGCGATAGCGTTGGTGACGGTTTTTGTTATTTGCATATCGTTTTTTTTTAACTTTCATAAAATAGATTAGACGTAGATTGGAATAATATTTTAAAAACTTTTACCGTTTGTAGAGATCCCTAATTCGTTTATCGGGCTACTTGTGGAGGTTCGTTGGTGCTTCTTCTTCTAAGTCGTATTTCCTCGTGACTGTGGGTCGTGGTCATCATGTGTGATGAAACACGACGACTTACTTGGCAGTTATAATGGAGTGGTTTGCCATTGCCTTCTCCAGTTTACATACTAGTGCGAGCACGGATGGTCATAACATAGATATGTAAGTTTTCTCGCGATGTTTTCCTTCATCGTCAAAGCGTGTGATATTAGTTAGTGTTATAATAACTGCACATAAATTGAATAACTCATTGGTGCAGGCCGGATTCGAACTCGGTACCTCCGAAGTAGAAGTCGGGCATTCAAACCACTAGGTTATCACGGCAAGGGTCGTTTAAACCTTTATGATTAGTTCTACCACTTTAATATCAATCGTTAGTCTAATTGTCACTTAACATCATGTGAGATTGAAGTCAATGATAAATAAATAATCTCATATATTTTTCTATTACGTGTTAAGTTATTTATTTTCATAACTCTTCATACCTGGTGCGCCCGCGCAGCTGTAAAACATTATCATCCCCAAACCGTGCGCGCGCCTATTCTGAAACCGGAAGGCGATCTTCCTCAACACCGTAACACGAACCGTCAAAGAAACAAAACCAACGAAACTCACGGATAATTGATGGGGAAACGACGTCCCATTTCGTCAGCTGTCTCGCGACGATGACATCTGAGATGACGTCGAGACTTTTAGACTACACGATATAATATCGTATCGTTACAGTCGCGTTGTTATCAGTGATTACAATTAGAAGCAGTAATGATTGAACACACATGACAAATAGCGTAGGGAAAGATCTATACTATGATGGCTACGTTTTGACATAAATTGCTTCTAGAAGAAACAATATAAGGCAGTCCATAGTTGCTCTGTAGTAATATCACTGCTATATTTATACTGGACTAGGTAGTAGTGTGGGAATGTTTCGGATTTCCGATTTGTCGAACATTGAAACCAAAGGACAGCTGATGCGATCTTTATTAAAAGGAGGAAATCTTTAAAATGTGCTCCTGTTTTTCGACTTTGGCCCTCTTTAACATCTTTTTTCTCATCATATCTTCATCATCTCTTTATCATATTTCCGTCTCGGGCAGCTTAGTACACCAGAAAGCTTCCTTCTAAGCCCACGAACCAGAAGACCCTGTTACTCCTTTTACGACAGACAGGAGATACCTTGGTTCTGAACTTATTAGTCTGCGAATCGATCTCGTAAAACATTTGATTGGCACAACATTGATATTATGAATAGAGCTATAACTAACCAGGACAAAGATTCACTTGTATTATTTTATTGATTTAAGGATCCTAAAAAATAATCTTTTAAACAATCAATAACGTGAAAGAGTCGTGAAGGTTAAAAGGGATCTTATAACTTATGACAGTTTAAATATTCAGCTGTAATATGTGTTTTGAAAGCATCCAGTTTGAGAAAATCAAAAGGTGAAGCTCTATTTAGTTCTGTGTCAAAATGTTGAAAATAAATATGATTGAACAGGCACAAAGAGATTAGGAAATAGAATAAGTTTGTATTTTAATACACAACAAAGAAATAGATTAAAATATCCATACCGTGCCCTAGACTGTATCAAAAAACGTCTAAGACGGAAAAAGTCCTGGGAAAGAGAAGGAGCTCATTCTGTGACCTTAGCTGTAATATACAGCGCTCACTAAACTGCATAACAAGTTTGGACAGTAAAGCATTGTATCTGTATAAGATAAGTTCTAGTTCAGCAGTGGACATTAATAGACTGAAATTAGGAAAAGAAAAGGTAGGAGCTGTTTGCCAAAAACATTTAAAAATAATCTTTTATAAAGACTTTCCAGGTGGTAGGTCTCTGTTGCCGGAGACCGTCTGGGTGGGTACCACCGCAGCTCCTATTTCAACCGCCAAATAGTAGTGTGCAAACATTACTGTGTTCCGGTTTGAAGGGCGCTGTAGCTAGTGTAATTACTGGGCTAACGAGACTCAACACCTTATGTCTCAGGCGACGAGCGCAATGTGGTGCAGTGTGTACCATCTTAACTAGCACCACGTTGTCATGGGCAAGCGTATCACTTACCATCAGGTGAACGTCTTGCTCGTCTCGTCGCATAGTAGTATAAAAAAAACATCGGTCAGGAGACCAAAAACATCAAAAGAGACATCAAAATTTTTAATGTTTATGTAGGACATCTTTCTGATGATTCTTCATCGTCGGTAACGGTGTTATCAAAGATCATCCATAAATATTTAATAACCATAACACATTCTGTCAACAAACTGGTTACAGGTCTCAGCTGTCGGAGACCGTCTAAGCACCACCGCAGCTCCTGTTTCAATCGCCAAATAGTAATGTGTAAACATTACTGTGTTCCGGTTTGAAGGGCGCTGTAGCTAGTGTAATTACTGGGCTAACGAGACAACATCTTATGTCTCAAGACGACAAGCGCTATGTGGTGCAGTGTTTATCTTAACTAGCGGCTTGTTATGGGCAAGCGTATCACTTACCATCAGGTGAACGTCTCGGTCGATGCGGCGGGTCTTAGAATAGAAAATAAGACTAACTTAGTATACTGGTTACTGGGAAAGCTTCTAGGAAATACATATGCTCTTGAACTTACATCTTAAGCTGAAGGCTGTGGATTAAATGTAATCCATCAAACAAGTATGGTTCATAAAACAGTTTAACTTCATGTATGTTTATTAAAATGTCAATACAAAATCTGGCCGAAGATTCGGTCTAAGTTTAAACTCACAAACATTTAATATTGCTATAATAAGTTTTTAATGAGTATAACAATAAAACAAATCACGCAAACTATAGTTTATTACTTAGGGAGTGGATTGTTCAAAAACGCAATTATGAACCGCGTACGGGGCCTCTTTTTTTCTCCACTCCCACATCCGGAAGATCGTATCCGGCGACGGATAACACAAACGAATGTATCTCTTAACGCTAGTAACAATATGATTGATAATCGTACGCGGACGAATCGGCATATTTCTCCTACGAATGCCGAAATGGAGAAAATGACAGTAATAAATCATATGGGTCGTTAGGCACGCTCCCCCAACCAGTGCCGAGTTCGATTCCCGGCAGAAATGGCATCATCTGTCAATGGGCGCGAGTGACTTGACATGACTCGCTAATGGAGTCTCGCTGTTGGTTTGTTATTCGATACAATCGTATGCGTGTTCGATACTCGCACGATGTTTTTATCATTTACCACCATTCACTGGAACCGCTTAGAGAGATCAACTTCCGGCAGCCGACCAACATTTGTAATGAACTTGGCAGTAAGCAGTCTTTACCACAACAATGTAGCTTTAGTTGTTCATAATAAAACATAACGACATCTGATGGTCAGTGATATGTTTCCTAATTGCGATGACACCTTAATACATAAGACGTTAAGTCTCGTTACCCCAGTAATTTCACAAGTTACAACCCTTTCAAACCTGAACACAGTAATATTCACATATTACTGCTAGGCGAAAGAAATGCCAGCTGCAGTGGTACTTAGACAGTCACAAGTAAAGCTAGAATACACAAAATCCATAAATTTAGTTACAATACGATTTGTATTATTAAAACCTTTTTTTTTCGTTACTTTTGCGAAGCTTTTGCTTTGCATTCGATTTGAAACTTAAACGAGTTATTCCCTTTGTGTAGTATGAGTCAAAGTGATTTTTCTCTTTCATGAACCGTGCTTCCTTTCAATTAGCCGCCGTGAAATAATATCTGCGCTAATGTTGCCTCGCGTCTAACAAGAGAAAACGTTTATCGTTTCACTGAACAATGAAAATATGTTTACATAATGAAAACTATTTCGCGAAAACACCGACAATAAGCAGACAGATGATGTAAGATGTTCATAATCTAAACCTTTAAATTCAAAAATGAACTAAATTTTATATTAAATGTATTGTTTTTAATAATAGACACTTCTCTTTTCAACATACATATTTAATTTACACGTTTTTATATATACAATTCACAAGTCCAAACAGTAATGAGCTCGAGATCCACAGTTGTCCGCCATTTATACCAAAATGACAGCGGCGCCATCTTTACAATAATCAATACAACTATTTAATTGTTATCAATTTTATAAAAGTCATGAATTAATAATATTCCCAATATTTCAATTACACTATAAGAAATATAAATACAATTATTACATAAGTATTAGTATGAAATACAATAGTACAATATGCAGTAATTAATTTTGGATTCATTAAAAGTCAATACAATTACTATTTTTCTAACAAAATGTTTATAACCACAATTATTTATCCTCAATATCTAACATTAATGATTATGGATATATTTTTTAGATACAATTTCATATATAACTATTAAAGGAAGGACACAACCTCACACATTCAATTTGTACAGTACATAACAAAATGTTTCGTTATTTATCCGTGAAACATCTCAGTGTATACATCCTTAACAAAATTTATGCTACAACTTTGTAAACATAATTAATTGTCACTTTAAAACAAAGTTCGCAACTCTGTCAACAATTTATACACAAAGACATCACAGATAAAACCCCCGGCACGCGGTATCTTTTCCTTTTATAATTAATTTTCGGCACAGATTATTAATAAATTATCATCGCAAGCGAAACTTTGTCTTTACCGCATCGATCTTTTGTTTTATGGTATCTTTTGTTAGACATATTCTTGTTGAGGATAACTTAAGAAATGAATATAAAAATCTTAACACATACACATTGCACTTAAAACTGATATAAATTTTACCAGGTGGTAGGTCTCTGTTGCCGGAGACCGTCTGGATGGGTACCACCGCAGCTCCTATTTCAACCGCCAAATAGTAGTGTGCGAACATTACTGTGTTCCGGTTTGAAGGGCGGTGTAGCTAGTGTAATTACTGGGGTAACGAGACTTAACACCTCATGTCTCAAGGCGACGAGCGCAATGTGGTGCAGTGTGTACCATCTTAACTAGCACCACGTTGTCATGGGCAAGCGTATCACTTACCATCAGGTGAACGTCTTGCTCGTCTCGTCGCATAGTAGAATAAAAAAAAAAAGAAAAAAAAAACGGTTCAACCATTTCAAAATGAACCTAAAATTTGCGAAGACTAGGTCCGCAGTTAATATTACTACCGTCAAACAGTAATCTGAAAATAACTGTGTCTAATTTGAAGGGTTATCAGTCAAATTACTGGGGCAACGAGACTTAATATCTCATGACTAAAACTACGAGCACAATGATGCAGTGTATACCATCCTAACCAACTCTGTGATCAGGTGAACGTATTGCTAGATTAAAAAATGTTAGTCCCTTTTAAGTAATTACTTTATCTATTAGAATAAAACTTAATAAGCACTTTGAACGCAGTGATAAGAACACAGAGCTTCCAGATTCGATTCCGGAACAGACTTGAATTTTATTCATAGAATTGACATCGCAGTTAGTCTATATACTACTACTTGGCAGTATGAAGCGGCGATAAAGTCTTACTGTCCAAAAGGAACGTCTCTAAGTTAATAAACAAATTACTTAGCTGCTTTGTCATATCGTAATAACTAAATTCCTAAACGAATTAAGTGTAACATATTAATATTATCGCGATCGTAATCCAAGTGGATATTATATGTTTTGTTATCTTTTTTTTATATGTTAATATCTTTATGTAAACTTTATAAGATTAACGTGAACATGAATCGTATAAATTTTATGAAATATCATCGATACGTCAAAAACATTAAAAACAGTAATTACAACATAAAGTTCTAAATACGATGAACTGAACGCCTCGCTCCGCTAGTCCAAACGACGCCTCAAGAAGGAAAGAATAATAAAGAACCGCCATCAGAAATATTATACTTTACATTAGAACATTATGTTTGTATTTTATGACCTATAAACATATACTTCTTTTATTTTCTTTAAATATTTTTGGTTTGTTTCAAAGCGCATTGAAATATACTTCCTGACACATCTATCGGCCTACCACCCAGTGTTTAAAGTTTCGACGGTGTCTAGTTAAAAATAAATGTTAGGTGGAGCAATAAGTTTTAATGCAGTTTTGAAGATGATTTATTGGTCAACCCCTATGTAAGTTTTTTTTTTCTTGTAATTTCGAATTGATTTGGCCGGCAGAGTTTTACAGGTTGGGCGACAATTACGGGCAGAGTATCTATATTTTTTGGTCAAAACTGGCTCTAAGTTTAGATTTGCCTTTTTATGGAACCAATAATCGGAAACATCAGAAAAAAATCCAACTTTTGCGAAATAAAAAAAGTTTTCTCGATTCCTGGGTTTTTGAAATCAATGAACAGACTCGAATTTCGGTTTTTTTTTTCATAATCCTGAATTCGAAATTAAAAAAAAAACATACATAAAGGTTGACCAAAAAATCATCTTCAAAACTGCATTAAAACTTATTGCTCCACCTAACATTTATTTTTAGCTAGACACCGTTAAAACTTTTAAATACTAGGTGGGCCGATAGATGTGTCCGGGAGTGTATGTTTTCATTGTTAGTACGGAGTTACGAAAACGTTAAGTCGCTACGGCTCATCGTTTCGCACAGTGTATGAAATAAAATATTAACATTACATATCATACAAAATCCGCCATATCCAGCTTATGTCCAGTAGTGGACTGCCGCGAGCTGTTGATGATACAAAACCTGTATTTAATTATACTTTTATAAGTTTACTGTATTAATTAATATTTCATACAAATCTTATTTCAGAATCGAACCGGGGACAAAAAACAACAACGCAAGCAGTAATTTATATAAATGTTAATAATAAACAACTCTCTGTCCCACTGATGAAAATCTAGGTCCCAAGAAAAGAGACTAGACTATTTATACACCTGCTCTTTACCGAAAATTCATAATCGGCGGGAATCGAACCCGCGCTTCTAAGAGACGTGTAAAGACTACAATTGCCTTCGATTGCGATACAAATCTTATCTTATGTCTTCTAGTGAGATTCTTCTCTAACAATCTCCACTCTTTTTCTCAGTAAATCTCTCCCATTCTTCTGTTATCTTTATCATCATCTACCTATCCATTCTTTGACTTAACTCTTAATCCTCCGCCAAGTATTACTTACAACTTAAACAAGCTGATTCCATTAGTATGTATATAAAAATATATAATTTAATGTAGTCTCTATTTAAAAGTTATCTGTGCAAATGACTTTCAGCTTCTAAGTTACCGATGGGCGATCGTTCAGCGGGCAAGTAACGCTTTGTCTCGCAACTTGTTCTGTTCTTTCGGGCGAAGTTGTCTGCTGTGACATGTGCATTAGCTTCTCTATTGTTGTCCAGGAACCGGTGGCATTTTACTGTGCTTTAAGTTATGAACGATAACTTAAGTTAGTGAAATTAGATGTGTATAATACCTCGTGTTTTTCAGCAGCTATGCTTCAGCTGATAGAAGCGTTGATTCGTGTAGCTCTATCTACAGCTAACAGAGTGATAAAGAAGATTAAGTGTTTGCTTAAATTTCAACGTATCCGTTTATTGTTTAGGTTCTCGGATATGATATTGTGTAAATAACTTAACTACTAAATTGTTATCAATGTACTGTCTCAGTAATTTCCTGTTCCTCTCATCCTTACTTTGATATGACGACTGTGGTGACGATATCGGAATTAGACGATGTTGTGTAAACATCCTAACTACTGTGCAATCACGGGTAATTCTAATCTTGGATACTGTGCAATTCAAATAAAAATAGTCATGAAATATATTTATAGTGTTTTGACTTTATCATTATCAGTTCGTTCTTTACTACACTTAATTTAAGTTAAAAGTACTATGTCTGGAATGCGAATTAGAATTAAGTATGTTCTAAACAATTTCAAGTATATAGAGCTAGGTAAAAAATCTTATACAAAATTTCGTGGAAATCCTTGTAATGTTTACGTGTGATAAAATTCAGGGTCCCAAATTTGTGGGTGTGAAATATGACGTTTTAATGAAAAAAAAAATTACACGTATGACACTGCTGAAAGTAAAGAGACGCTGACTGATGTTAAAGTTAACGAGGGGGGGAAATATTTCACGCGAGTAAAAACTATCGCCACTCCCTTGTTAACGTCACTGCAGTGTTATCACTGCGCGAAATTAAATTACTGTGACGTAGCAAATTTTATGAGCATCCACTCCTTCGCGATGACGACGAAAATTTACTACAAACACGAGTTATGTTGGGCGATCGGGTGGATGGGTTGTTTTTTTTTTATACTACTTAGCGACGAGACGAGCAAGACGTTCACCTGATGGTAAGTGATACTCTTGCCCATGTCAACGTGGTGCTAGTTAAGATGGTACACACTGCACCACATTGCGCTCGTCGTAAGACATAAGGTGTTAAGTCTCGTTACCCCAGTAATTACACTAGCTACAGCGCCCTTCAAACCGGAACACAGTAATGTTTGCACACTACTATTGGCGGTTGAAATAGGAGCTGCGGTGATACCTAGACGGTCTGTAGCAACAGAGACCTACCACCTGGTAACCTAAACACCGCGCATACTATTATAATTCAATGACGTTTCATGTTCCAGACATAACTATTACATAACTGAATGTAAATAGGGTGACACCCCCAGTTCGGGGCTCGGTTGACTTGATGTATTAGGTTAATTCGTCGCAAGATAAAATCGCTTCACTTAGTACATACTTAGTACTTCCTATTGTTTTAGGAAATCGCTTCTACATTAAAGCAACATTTGCTTTCACATTAGCGTTATGACTTTCTTATTTTCCACCGACGCCATCTAAATATTTTTTGTTATAAATACAATTAGCACATTACCAAGCTTATACTAGATAAGACTTAATAATGTTCTGGGTTTATATATAACTAAACACTAACTTATGAAGTGTATAAATAAATAATATATAACTATGTAAGAAATTAGTTAAAAAAAAAAACTGCCACATTTTCGGCATAAGAATGTATATTGTTAATTTTTATATTTATATTGTTGTTTGTAATTTTGTTTTATAGGATCTGTACTTAAATGTTGTTATTAGTTTTAGATAGATTTTCCACATTTTCTTACAGTTATAATTAATAAATTAAACATTTCTTTCTGCGCTCTCCAACATACTTAACTAATGTACATTGAAACCTCATTTAGCTTTGCATATTGTAATCAATTAGAATATAATATAAATTGTTAACGCTGTTGATTTCAATAAATAAATAAGTAGAACATACAAATGATCATTATGATGTTTTTTTTTTATATATTTAGCCCTATATCCCTTGTATTCCCGGGACGGCCGCCCCGCCACACTCCTCCACTCTGCTGAGTTCGCTGGCCAGGAGTCGGCGTTCTCCCGTATCTGCCCGTGGTCTCTCCAAAGATATTTTAGAGCGGTCGGTGTGCGTGTGTACGAAGCCTCTAGCTGTGCGAAGAAGTAAAGCGAAGTTCGGAAATGAGAACTTTACGTATTAAGTGACGAGAGAGTTAATTTTTTATTTAACTTCCTAATGCTCGGTGCCATTGTTGACAGCCGCTTAATGGATTCTCAAACTTTCGCTATTTAACAGGCAATTTAAAGAAATTAAGACCCCATTGAGCCTTCAACGTTTAAATCTCCGAATTCGTTTGTACGAAATGCTATAAGTGAAGATATACTAACGGTAAAGACCATTATCTTAGATATTAGTGATTAACGGAAATTTAAAAATATCATAAACTACTATTTCAATATTCTATTAACATATAGAAATTTAATTATTAAATAGTTTAATCAATTTGATTAGAAACAAAATTTGAAAATAGCTTTAAGTTAAAACAATGAACAAAATATTTTTTAACTTATAAAGGAAAGTAAACTAATACGCAGTATAAATACGTAGTATAACTAGTACAAACTTATATTTTTGTATATAAACATCAACGTATAAATAAATTATATTCTGTATATATAATAGCAATGTAAATCATCGTCAATCATTACTGCGATATTATCGTTAAGATTTAATAAAATTTTTCGTACGTTAACGTTACATTTAATCCTACTTTAAGAACAAGACTGTTAAATTGCCTCCTCGAGTACCAATATCGGATATTACATGCAAAGTTAGCGAGATTTCCAGCAACTTGAAGAGCTAAAGAACTCTCACGAAATTTCGAAGTATCTCCAGTAAGGTAATTCCGCTGAAATTAATTATGATATTAACGAATGCTGAATTTGTTCTTATGAATAAATCATAAATGTATCAGACATTTGTATTTGTGTATTTTATGTTCACTTGACTTTGTAAGCTAGTATCGATTTGTTACAGCCGTCTATGGGAGCATGTTAAACTATCTCCAACCTCTTTGTCACTTAACATCTTGTGTAATTTATGTCGTTTAAAATAATTTTGAGTTAGGGATTTTGTACAGTATCACATAATCTCTTATCACCGTGATATAATACTTACATGCTACATATCGAGTGGTGGTAGGTCTCTGTTGCCGGAGACCGTCTGGATGGGTACCACCGCAGCTCCTATTTCAACCGCCAAATAGTAGTGTGCGAACATTACTGTGTTCCGGTATGAAGGGCGCTGTAGCTAGTGTAATTACTGGGGTAACGAGACTTAACACCTTATGTCTCAAGGTGACGAGCGCAATGTGGTGCGGTATATACCATCTTAACTAGCACCGCGTTGTCATGGGCAAGAGTATCACTTACCATCAGGTGAACGTCTTGCTCGTCTCGTCGCATAGTAGTATAAAAAAAAATGGTGTTGTATTAACATTACTGGAGTAATAAGACTTTACATCTTACGTCTCAAAGCGATGTGCATTCACTAACACTTATGTTTATAGAGTAAAAAATGTCTATATATTACTGTTTGTTTGTGGAAATGAAATAGCATTAGCTTAAGCGGATTACCAATTGTAATACTACTTCCGGAAACGTCGCAAAGTTTTACCTTTGATTTTGTTCATTTTAAAAAAACATAAATTACTATAAATTTAACCAATCTAAAAATACTAGTACTAGTACAAACTTTATCTTTATAATACGTCAATAACATACGTTATCAATTATAATCGAAAAATTTAAAGACGTATAAATCCTTCGAATGTTTTTGTTATGATAAGTTATAACAAGTCTGCGAAGATTACTGGTTCTAACTGGGAACACATCCCTCTACTTCTAAAGATGAAGACGACAACTAGATGGAGCTCTTAGAGAGTAAGATATAAAAAAAATCTCAACTTAATCCAGGAAGCAGAATAAACCTTATTTGCTATCAGATAGATCTATACTATAAACTGAAACCCATAGCGATATTTTCACTAACCCAGAGATCTTCAGACAGGTGCACACTGCTCGATCCAGCAGTTTCTTCACCAGTTAGAAGACACGTAACTCGAAGGACAAATGACTTATAAGGCTGGAACATCCATCACAAAAATGAAGAGGTAATCCTTAAATATACTGTGTGGAAAATTAATAAGAATATCCCCTTTGCTTATACTCACAAAGGATTTTTTTTCGACGATGCAATGAGACGAACAAGACGTTCACCTGTTGGTGATACGCTTGCTAACAACATGACGCAAGTTAAGATGGTATACACTGCACCATATTGCCCTTGCCTTGATTAATAAGGTGTTATGTCTCGTTACTCCAGTGATTTCACTAACTTACAACGCCCTTCAAATCGGAACACAGTAATGTTTACACAATTATTGTAAATGCTATTGGTTCTTTACAGTGTTAGGTATTAAATTGTATAAGGGTTGTTGTTTTATTGTATTTTAGAATTTGTTAGAAATTAGTGTGTTTTTGTTCCAGCGTTTTTATGTTTCTAAGAATATGAGTACGAGAATGTATGCCCACAAATATAGGATAAGTATTAGAAATGTAAGACGATGTCGTCACTCACAGCGGGAGATATGAATGAATAAGAATGTTAATGGTATGAATGTGAGAAAAAGTAAGATTGATAGAACTTGAATGAAAGAGGACCCTGATCCACAACACGCAGGGGAATGAATGTAAAAAAAAAAAATGTTTTCACAATACTGTTTGGCGGTAGAAATAGTCACTGCGGTAGTACTTACACCTAGTAATAAACTTAGTACGATTTTTTTTTTAACAAAAGCTAAGAACTTTCTCCTTCATCGCTGAAAAAGTATAGCAAAATGAGAGTAAACAGATGGAGCTCATTAAAAGTTTACTTTGTATGGAAAGAAGAAATGCGACTGTCTACGGAGGTGAAGTTCTGATGAATAACGCTAGAAGTTGGATCAAAGATCGCTGCATCAGTTCACCGATCAGATTTAATATAACTTATTTAATTAACTGTAACTTTAAACGGTTTTTATAATTAACATATACTTTTAATAGAGCCGTGATAGCCTAGTGGTTTGAACGCCCGCCTTCCAATGCGAAGGTACCGGGTTCGAATCCGGCCTGCACCAATGAATTTATCAATTTATGTGCAGTTAGCATATAACACCAACTAATATCACGTGCTTTGACGGTGGAGGAAAACATCGTGAGGAAACCTGCATATCTATGTCATGACCATCAGTGGTCAAACTGGTATGTGAAATGGAGAAGGCAATGGCAAACCACTCCATTATAACTGACAAGAGAGTCGTCGTGTGTTTCAATAAAAACATGATGACCACAACCCTTAGTCATGAGGAAATACGACTTAGAAGAAGAAGAAGAGGAAGATACTTTTCTTATTACGAAACGGATTTTATAAAATTATACCATAAAAGACAGATTCTTTAGTTACGATATATTTGGATATGGAGTTATGGGATAAGAGGTACATTCACCTATATTCAAGTGATACTCATAACAAAATTATGCTGGTTATGATGATATATACTGAAGCATACTGGTGGTAGATCTCTGTTGCTGGTGACCGTCTAGGTAAGTACCGCCGCAGTTGCTATTTCTTCCGTAAAACAGTACTGTGCAAATGTTACTGTGTTCCCGTTTGAAGGGGTAAGCTAGAGAAATTACTGGGGTAACGAGACAAAACGTTATGTCTCAAGGCGACAAGCGCAATGTGGTGCAGTGTATACCATCTTAACTAACAGCACGTTGCTATGGGCAAGCGTATCACTTACCACCAGGTGAATGTATTTCTCGTCTCGTTGTGTCGTAGAATAAAAAAAAGCATATTGTGCTCATTTTAATAACACAAATTGATGAAGCTCAGTACCTTAGTTATTTCACTAGTAACAAATCACTTCGTACAATAATTTATACACACTACTATTTGGTAATAGATGTAACGCTACGGTGGTATCTAGACGATTTACAAACAAAGCCATACCATCAGTAAATCATTATATTTACTGGTGGTAGCTCTCTGTTGCCGGAGACCGTCTGGGTGGGTACCACCACAGCTTCGATTTCAAACACCAAATAGTAGTGTGGAAACATTACTGTGTTCCGGTTTGAACGGCGCTGTAGCTAGTGTAATTACTGGGGTAACGAGACTTGACACCTTATGTCTCAAGGCGACGAGCGCAATGTGGTGCAGTGTGTACCATCTTAACTAGCACCACGTTGTCATGGGCAAGCGTATCACTTACCATCAGGTGAACGTCACGCTCGTCTCGTCGTATAGTAAAAAAAAACTTAATGTAATAAAAAAGTGGAAAAATAGAATGTACATGCTGTAACGTGTCTTCTAATTGTAAACCTTCTTTTAGTCGCCGGTTAAAATGTATTATATCATTATGTAATATATTTAAAAATAGGATCTAAATTGTATCATAAAAACAAGAATCGTACAAGGGACCGGCTTGGCGGCCATTAATCGCAGTGCCCACATAAATTGTCCCCTCGATTTAGTATACACTGACCATAGCTGCCCCTCCGATTGTCATTCGCTATTATTACCACTAAAGGATACCCCTACGTAAACAACCCCCACGTAATGCCCAATAAACGTCATAAATAAATAAAAAACTGGTCTATCTTATTGCTAAGTTAACTTAACTGCCTCCGTGGCTATACTGAAGAGTTTTATTCCAGAACCACTTGTAGAGTTTGGTTGATGGTGAGGTTTTTAATCTGCCCGGGTAACTGTATCATATTAGTAAGACATTCTTCGCTATCTACAGCTTCATTATCAGATAATTACCACATGATTTTTTCATCGACACGAAAAGACCTAATGATGTTTCATCTGATGGTATATGATACGCTTGCCCATAACAACGTGGTGATAGTTAAGATGGTACACACAGCACCACATTACGCTCATCACTTACAGGCGTAAGGTGTTAAGTCTCGTTGCCCCAGTAATTTCACTAGTTTACAGCGTCGTTTTAACCGGAACACAGTAATGTTAGCATACTGTTTGGCGGTTGAAATAATCACTGTGGTGGTATCTACCTAGACGGTCTCCGGCAATAAAGACCAGTAAATAAATTGTGGTAAAGTCTTTATCATTAGAGTAAAAATAATTATATTCTCATTTTGTTGATGATGAAGTTAGGTGATAATTTGAAGGTAGGATGTACTCGTCCAGAATTTTCTTGTTCTCATCTGTTGACAGCTGAAATATAGCAAAATTAGCTAAGTGTGTGCCGGATGCAGTTTTTGGATTTTGGTGTATGTTGGTTTCCTCACAAAAGGAATTGAACCAGCGACTCCTCGAATCGCATCGTTCGTTCTACTGCTCTCACAAAGTAAGACATCACAGCTTCTATAAAATAATTAAACTACGCAGATCAAACTTATTATTATTAACTTTCTCTTCTGTAAGAAAACTTTGAATGTTGATAAGTTGATACGTCAAAGTCACATAACACATGTCAGACGGTTGGCTTCGTTAAATTTATTGTGCTGTTTAAATTATGAAATTATTTCACTTAAATCTTTTTCTGTTTGTGGTATATTTGGAATCGTGCGCCGGCCGGAGATATGACAACTACACATTGTTCAGTGTCACGCCGACGGAGGAGCACCATTTGAATTTTCTGCACAACCTGGAGTCTCAGAAATATATGGACGTTATGTTCTGGAAGAGGCCGTCGAAACTGTTCAACGATGTGCACTTCATAGTTAACCCGATGGACTTCGATCTGTTTCAGGAGAGATGTCATCATTTTAAGTTGGAAACGAGAGTGCTGGCAATGGATATCCAAGAGTAATTCATGTTTTAATTTCTAAATAACCATTGCCAACTTTCGGTTCAAAATTTAATGTGTTGAAAGTTTAACGAAACAATTTAGATGTTTGACTTGTGTATTTAATTATCCATAAATGACTGACCTTTAAATTACTTGGAAATTGTACTGTAAATGTGACCTAAATTTTATTAAATGTAGTTTTAATGTAGATGCAGTTATATTGTAAGTGATAATTTTTCAGAGCTTTCGATTCGCAAATTATCAAAAACTACAGCAGTCCGAAACTCGATACGTTCGCATGGGACCACTATCACAGCTTGGAAGATATTTACCAATGGATGTCGGATCTATCTCTGAAATTTCCAAAAACAGTCGAGCTGCACAGCATCGGTCAGTCTGTCGAGGGTAGAGATATATACGCTATATTCATTAAGAGGAGTAAGGCCAAAGGCAATGTGATAGTTGACGGTGGTATACACGGGAACGAATGGATTTCCACCGCATTCGTTACCTACCTGATAAACAAGCTTGCTTACGCGAAGGCGGATGAGGAGCACCAACTCTACGCCTTAGCGAATAAGTATCACTGGTATCTGATACCTATTGTTAACCCGGACGGTTTCGACTACAGCATCAAAACTGTAAGTATCATTTCCATCTCCATTTTCATAAGATTTGTTAGTTTGCATAATTTTAGGTAGGTTTACTCTCTCCCAAGCGACGAGCACGATGTGGTTCAGTAGCCTTCTTCAGCTATCTTCTTAACGCCATATTGTTGTGGATCGCAGTCATTTAAATGGCTAGAGCCTTACTACCACGCAGTTATGTTTCTCCGAGATTTACGCAAAAATTCAAAGTAGTGAACCACCACCATTATCAAGGGTCTAAAACTACACAAATGTGAAATTTGAAGATTTTAAGTTAATAGTTAACGAAATTAAAAATTTTCAGGATCGTTTGTGGCGAAAAAATAGAAGACTCTTCGAGACCGGTGAAGGTGTCGATTTAAATCGAAACTTTGCTCACAACTTTGGAAGTAAGTTAGTTTAGTTTGCAGACTATCCTTATTACTTACATCTATTCTATTATAATAATAGTTTTTATACATAAATTGTATTATTTAAAAGCATTTTGTTTCTTATACAAATAAGCTACTGGAATTGCTTTCTTGGAAGATACTTTCGATAATTTTAAGTCTATGTTATTTTGTGTCAGTTTTAATAGACAAAATTTATATATAAAGTTAATGTAAATGCAAATATACTGAAAAACATTATGATATTATGTTTCAGTGCTGAAAATCATAAACATTATGCTCAATGTAATCGATACTTTATAAAATTACTAGACCGACCAATTTTGATGTTTATCATGATGGTTATGTCTGTAACAAATCCGTGATGCAATGCGTAAATTATTTGATGATTTACATATTAAAAGAGATATTTAAAGTTAAAGATTCCATGGTTCGAATCCGCTACAACAAAAAAATTATTTATGAACTCGGAAGTTGTTTTGTACCGTTACATGAAAAAGACATCATCAGGTCACTGGTAAAACTTCACACTAGAGATACGAAAGGGTATACTCTTCTACGTGTCGTGTCTTTGCAACAATCATCATTTCAGGGTATCTCTGTTCGTTACTCCTGGTCTATGTCCGGCATTGGAATTGTTATTAATGTGAATATTTCCAACAGAATACGAGACAAGTACGAATGCGAAGGACGACAACTACGGCGGGCCCGAGCCATTCTCTGAGCTAGAGTCGAAAGTCCTATCCGATTTCATAATAGAGAAGAGGGACCGCCTGAAATTCTACATATCGTTTCACGCATACGGACAAAAGATCATAATACCGTACGACGACAGGGTGCAGCACGTCGAGAACTTTTCAGAAATGGTGTTTAGATACATTTTGATCTAAATTTTTATTAGGTTTGCACATAGTTAAAATCATAGAGCGTTTTACGGCTGAAGTAAGCGCTTCGGTGGTATGTAAACAGTATCCAGGAATAGTGATCCACCACCAATAAATAGTATACTGGTTAAACCAATATATTTGTTTTTATATTGTGTTGTAACATATAACTTCAAAGACTAAAGAAATATTATATAATAATTTTTTTTGCGAATGTTACTAAATAATTTATCTTTATTTCTGTGTATAAATTTTGAAAGAATTAGTTAACATGAATAAAGAAAACTATCCCAAAAGATGATCTAGTGCCATTGTAACATTAACTTCTGTCATCAAACAGTAATAGCTTAGTCTTAAGTAGTTTATCGTACTAACTATTGCTTAACTATGAACTGGCGTTTCATTTATCATCAAGTAAAGGATCTTATCGTTCCTTCGCTTTGTTGAAGAAGATTCATCATTATCCATCATTTTAGTGTATTTTAGTGTTTGCTGATGAAAGGCAAAGTCTGTTTTATTTGTAAAATGATTAATTTTGTCGCTTTTCATGGCTGTTAAAATCTTTTTCCAGGATAACTATGCAAAGCAAGCAGTATTGCGGATGTACAGGATGAACGGCGCGAAGTATAGTGTCGGAACGACATATGACACTCTCGGTTGGTAACGTTATTTCGTTAACTGTATTGTATCGATTGATGTATTAATTGTATGAATACTAAATATTAGTTTGTTATTTAAAGGTTTACGCATATCCGGAAGTAGTACAACATGGGTAAAGAATAATTTCAAGACGAAGTAAGTACCACTTTTGTTGGAGTCAATGGTAAACTACTCCATTATAACTGCCAAGTAAGTCGTCGTGTGTTTCATCACATAATGACCACGACCCTCAGTTATGAGGAAAATACGACTTAGAAGAAGTGCCTAAATCAGGACTTTGGAATTTCTGTCTACTAAAACTCTATCCGTGCTATCCTCTAATGCGTCAGGAGCGATCTCCTTTAAAACATACAGGAGTTACTACTTTTCTTTTTCTCTTGTGTATAGGGGGAGCTTTTATTTTGTTTTGCTCATGGAAGAAAAGAGTGGGATGTTTATCTTTCTCTCTCTCATGACTGAGGGTCGTGGTCATCATGTTTTTACTGAAAAACACGACGACTCTCTTGTCAGTTATAATGGAGTGGTGTTGCCATTGCCTTCTCCATTTCACATACCAGTCCGACCACGGATGGTCAATGACATAGATATGCAGGTTTCCTCACAATGTTTTCCTTCACCGTCAAAGCACGTGATATTAGTAGGTGTTTTATGCTAACCGCACATAAATTGAAAAATTCATTGGTGCAGGCCGGATTCGAACCCGGTACCTTCGCATTGGAAGGCCGGCGTTCAAACCACTAGGCTATCACGGCTCAAATATTTACGTAGCCTTGTAGATTAACTAGCTACATCGCGCTATAAAAATAGCGAAATATTTGAAAGAAGAATTTTAAAATAAATGCTGAAGGTATCTCGTTAAAGTAAAACTTTCCAAATGAATATAACTTTAAGCTTTGATTTCAGATATGTGATTACGTTCGTTCTACGAGACAATGGCACCTACGGTTTTGCTTTACCAAACAATGAAATTTTACCATCGTGTGAAGAGGCTTTGGAGGGCCTGATCGAGCTGATGACGGCGCGGCCCAGGCGCATACGATCAGATCTGTTCAATGCAGCATCTAAATTAACACCGGACATAATATTTTTAATAGTAATGTGCTTGTTGAATTAAATTGTTTTGTTTACTTGTTAACAGTATCATTACTTTTGATCTCCTCCGATTGATACCAGGTGGTAGGTCTCTGTTACCGGAGACCGTCTGGGTGGGTACCACCGCAGCTCCTATTTCAATCGCCAAATAGTAGTGTGCAAACATTACTGTGTTCCGGTTTGAAGAGCGCTGTAGCTAGTGTAATTACTGGAGTAACGAGACTTAACACCTTATGTCTCAGGCGACGAGCGCAATGTGGTGCAGTGTATACCATCTTAACTAGCACCACGTTGTCATGGGCAAGCGTGTCACTTACCATCAGGTGAACGTCTTGCTCGTCTCGTCGCAAAAAAGCATAAAAAAAATACATACAGTACATTTTGTTAAATATACATACAACCTCAATTTCTCATGATTATTAAAAAAAAGGTCACCATAGTGTCCGTCGAAAAAATTCTGGTTTACATATATTGGTGATCGGAATATTACGCTATCATAGTGGTCGATTTATGGTTATGCGAGTTTGCTGCGAAGAAAACAACCAACCAAAATTTATTTCATGTAGCCCCGGAACCGAATACGGGACTTTTGTATTACAAAAAGAAAAAAGAGATGACATGACTCTAAACGAGCGTTAAAATTTGTCGAAAATTTTGAATTTTTGTAGTTATAGCCGTAAGCTACCTTGAATAAAATATTTAACTATCTCTTTATCTCTGGATGTAATCTGTGAACATGAATCTATTGTTTATACAACGCGTTATGAAGTCTAGACGTCGAACTGTCAAATTGAAAGTAAAATTAAAAACGGACAATTGTAAAACACAAAATAAGTTTATGGTATAATGTTAACGCCGCGATTGTTTGCAATGATATATTTAATCATAACTCTACCGCTGGAAGAATGCGCGCAGAAGAAATACTACAACTACACGCTGTACCGGGCGACGCCGATGAACGAGAAGCACATAAAGTTCTTCAAAGACCTGTCATCGTTCTACGACGTGAACTACTGGAGACCGCCAGGACAGCCGAACAAGGTCGTAGAGCTCATTGTATCGCCAGAGGACAAGACCTCATTCACCAAAGACGCAGAACACATGGGTATATATTTGGTAACAATCATGGAAAATGTACAGAAGTAAGTATCTCGATACTACACTTAGAACAACTTTCTAACTTAGTTAAAAAGACATTATTGTTACTGTCTATATAGAAATTAGAAAAATCTATAGTGAAACGATGAGATTCTGTAGTGATGGTCGCGAAGAGTTTCTGAATGAAGAACAGTCCAGAACTTTTCTGTGTACAGATCTTTGTTGAAGACCCTTTAACCAATTATTCATATGAGTTAGCGTCTAAAGACTGATGATGATAATCGAAACCTATCATCATTTATGTTACAGATTTCAATTTCTAGTTACGTTTCAGTTAATCGAACATAGAAATGGCTTCGATGTCTTTTAATTGGAATAATTTAAGACAGCGTTTAAAAATATGTCTGCTAATTACTAATCAACCATCATATTCCTGAAAATAATACAGACTCATATCTTTTAATAAATGAGTGACAGAATTATTAAAAAAACTATATAAAAATTTGCGTTTATATGTTCTATTGCACTAATAAAAATAAAGTAAATAGCAATAACAGTCAATGGATTTTTATTGAAATCGATTTTTCAGGGCGTTTGATGAGCAAACAGTTAAATCTTACGTGAGAAGGAAAATGCATCAGTTCGATTGGCGGACTTATTTCAAAACGAACGATATCTACAAATGGCTATTCGATCTGGGTAATAAATATCCACAGGAGGTTTACTTGGAGAGCATCGGGAAAACGCTGGAGAATCGGGACATAATAGCAGCAAGGGTTACCGTAGGGATGCACAGGAAACGGTAAAACCTCACGTTATAAATAATATTGTAGTTAAACGGTTAATATTAGATGTCCATAACCTCAAAATTAACACAACAAATGTTAAGTAGTGTAAAAATATAACTAGCACGATAATTTAACGAAAAGACCTATCGCCATAAAGTCTTGTACATCACATCGTTTTTGCTATACAAGAAATAAGATTAAGAATGATTTTAGTGCTGTTTTTATATTTCATTAAAACCTTTTTAAGTGATGTAAGTAATTTCGCGAAAAGTTAAATAATTCTTTGTTCTATTAAATCTGGAATTCTTTGTAATTTCTATTATTAACTAGCATTCTAATAATGCTTTACACAACAAATACAAGGATAGTCGATTATTATCGTTTGTTACAATTCTTAAGTTTGCAAAGCATCTGCATTTTGTAAACAATGTTTAAAAATTTGATTCTGAAAATATCCTATATCCTAATGAAACCTATATCGTTAATGTTGGATATTGAGAAATGAAAACTGAAATTTAAAACGTTTACAGACCGAGGGTGATAGTCGAAGGCGGTATACACGCCAGGGAATGGATTTCACCAGCGTTTGTAACTTACATGATGAACCAAATCATACACTCCCAACAAACGAACAACACCGAGTTGAAGGAGATAGCTAACGCGTACGAATGGTATTTTATACCACTTTTGAATCCGGATGGATACGAAATCACCCACACATCAGTGAGTAACAATTTGCCACCAAGTTCTGATTACTACTAACAAAATATACGTTATCCAAGATTAAGAATTCTTTAATGACAATCATTTGTATTTGACACCGAAGTCAGGATAGTTACTTTTAAAATAATTGACTATATGAAATGAAGTATGAGTAAAGGTTTTAATGAGGCTACACAAATATCTCAATGAAAAAAATCACACGTAAAGCTATGAAATTTAATGAATTAATCTCCAACGTTGATTTTAAAAGTATAAACTTTACTTTTGCATTTAGGTTATCATACAAATAAACCGCCATCATGAGCTATCGACTTTAGGGCATATTACTTCCCAATAATGGTTTATGTAATTTCAGTTTCAAGCTTATTTTAGTTTGCAGTTTAAGCGTGTAATCAAGTCAGTGTAAGTAAATATGTACTTGATTTAATAAAAAACTATTAATCTGTTTACAGGATCGATTGTGGAGGAAAAACAGTCGTGGTGTAGATTTGAACAGAAATTTTGGTATTGCGTTTGGAAGTATGTACTTTCATGTTATAATCTTCACAAAAAAGTGTGTCTTTTTTTATGGTAATTTTGAATTTTTTGTATACTGCAGCGGTCGGCGTCAGCTTTAGTCCGTGGGACGACACATATTGCGGAGAGCATGCGTTTTCTGAAAGGGAAACCTCGGCCATGGCCGCATTTGTGCGGTCAAAAAGCGAAAATTTAGAATACTACCTAGCTTTCCATTCTTATGGTCAATTTATGATAATACCTTACACATTCACAAAGAAACATTTGGATAATTTTGACGAAGTGGCAAGTAGTTATTAGTCAATGCAACATTTTTAACGCACCTTTCATCATTCCGGGATCACGAGTATATAAGATGCAGATAGTTTATATCTAGTTTCATTTGAGTAGATTTTTTAAACAATAATCAATTTTTTTTTAAAATAAACATACAAATATATTAACAACTTGCGTTATAAATAATAATACAAATTTTAACTAAGCTTAAACTAGACAGAATTTTAAAAAGAAATTGATATACCATGAAATCGAATAGATATTTTTTTTTTTATACTACTGAGCGACGAAGCGAGCAAGACGTTCACCTGATGGTAAGTGATACGCTTGCCCATAACAATGCAGTGCTAGTTAAGATGGTACACACTGCACCACATTGCGCTCGTCGCCTTGAGACACAAGGTGTTAAGTCTCGTTACCCCAGTAATTACACTAGCTCAGCGCCCTTCAAACCGGAACACAGTAATGTTTGCACACTACTATTTGGCGGTTGAAATAGGAGCTGCGGTGGTACCCATCCAGACGGTCTCTGGCAACAGAGACCTACCACCTGGTATTAGATAACTTGTCGATTATTCTTTTTGGTATCTACTTTAAGTGAACTGAAAAATCCTTACGGTATTTAATTTAGAATATAAACATATAAATATTTTGCGAGTAAATAGTAATAGACATCTTAATCTTCCCACTGTTGTGTTTGAAGTTATCTTTTACTGTATGCAACTATTGAGAGTTAAATCCTTTTAACGTTATAATAATGTTTAATGTATCATTCGGATTTAAGTAACAAGTTTTTTAAATATTTCAGTATGCGATGGGTAAGAAAGCGGCGCTTCGAATCGCGGACAAACACGGAACGGGTTATTCTATAGGAACGGCATATGATACTGTTGGTAATTTGCTTCTAATGTTTCATGTGACGTAGTCTCTTCAAAACGTTGAGATCTTTTCTAAATGTTCTTTATTAAAAAATTTAAATGTTGTTATATTTTAAACGTATTAAATTACTTATTCATCCAGGTTACTTAACTTCCGGCGTCAGCGGGTGCTGGGTTAAGAAGACTTTTAAAACTCCGTAAGTATTATTAACAACAGAAAATTATATTAATTAATATTGATATATAAGAAGAGAAGAAGTGTATTCTAACGCGTTATGTGTTAGATCCTGAGATCTAAAATTTAGGTTTAATATGAGCTGAAGTGACCTGCGAATGTCTTGATCATTTTAACTAGTGCCACATTTTTACTATTACCATCAGGCGAATTTGATCGTATTGTTTTATAAAAAATACACGAAAAGAGAACGCATGTCTTATTATCCGGATCTCTATTACCTTATAAGATTAGAACGTGCCGGAATAGCCTAGTGGCTAATTTTCGTGCTTTAGACACAAAGGTCATGAGTTCGATTCCCAGTGAAATTTTTCTTTCTCGCTTTTCCCTATTTCCACAGTGCTAACTTTGAACTTTCATATCTTCTTAACCGGAAGAGCTATAGATTTGTTATTCTGGATTTCTCATCTCCTTATCCTGTACTTCATTTTATCCTGAAAGAGTATCCATGTAGCTCTTCCAGTTTAAAAGCTACAAGCATTCGGAGAATTTAAGTCAGCGCTTCACTCTCTTTGATGCTGATGCAATGAAGTGATAGAGATTAGAAATGTTGTATATTAACAAAGACTTTAGAGTTCTGGTCGTTGATAACTTTATGATATTTTAAATACTTTACTGTGTAACAGGTACGTTGTAACATTCGAGCTTCGCGACGAAGGCTACTACGGGTTTGCTTTACCACCTAACGATATTATACCAACGTGTGAGGAGACGATGGACGGAGTACTGTCTCTGCTGTCGCCATTCAAGAAGCATTTAAAACTTAAGAGTGGACAGGGCTACAACTTCTTGGACAGAATCGTTACTGTCTGGAATATTATTCTGTTCCTATTAGTTCGCTATTAGATGTCAATTGCTCTATATTGTATATATATACAAAAATGTCTACACATTTATAAAGTGAACGTCTTTGTGATAGTATTAAAATCTATTTTGACAAAAATGTTTTAATCTTACCTTGTTTGCTGGATTATCTGAAAACAAAATAAAACCGTAATAATTTTTTTTATTAAAATCATTTGTATCGAAATATTAACGATACCAAGTTAAATTTATATACGACACTGCGAATACTTCATCAGATAGAGATATTTAAGCCCTTTTGGTGCTTGATAGCTTAACAACAACAAATTTGCGATATAAAATAAAGCAAGATCTTCATCAGCTAGACTGACGTCGACTGTTGAATATAGACCTTCAAAAAGATCTCTATGCAACCTGTATCCAGCGGTTTCCATTCACCAGAATTTACTAGATAATACACCAACAAAAACATTGCTTTCGACACTCCATTATTAGCTTCCAACTTTCGTGATTTAACAGCAGAAAGTCGACGCTCTATCGGCATTTATTCGCCGGACGATAATAAATGGCCGCTTCAATAAGTACAGTTGCATTATAAATTTAGCAATGAATACGTAAACGATGTTATCATAGGTGGTAATATGACTAACGATCCATGTAATCGCTTAGGCGTCACGACAAATCGTCTGATCACGTGACCCGCTGCCATTAATTTTAATACCACCCACCAGATTACAGTGCACTACCTCTCTCCCCTCCTCCCCAGTAAAATAAGTGAGAAGGAGGTAAATGTATTTCGGCACGAAGCTCAATTTAAACTGGACGTTCCGTTTGTGGCGTGTGTCGTTTTGTACATCATCATGCGATTTTGTGCTTTATTACATAGATGTAAAGGCGATTATTCTATTTAGCTTTATGTAGAATTGGAATACCTTTTCGGACATTACGTTTATTGACGCAATAATTAACGAATGGTAGAAAATTTATACCATGTTAATAATAGGTAGTGGGTACCATTCCTACATTATTTGTATTAGAGTTATGTTGGACAATTAATTACATTATGTACTTAGATATTTGCTGATAGTTAAACTATTTAAAAAGTAAATTAGAATCTCGCTCATCTTCAACTTTAAAAATCCTTAAAAAGTGTATGAAAAAAATATAGATTCAATACTGACAAACCCTGCGTGAGTTTGTATCAGTAATGCCATCAGCTATAAATGCTGTAATGTAAACATCCTAAGCAACGCCTCTATGAGATGACGTACTAGTTATCGATTTAAAATCCTACTTGAACAGTCTTTTTTGTAAGTAACGTCGCCGTCTAAATTAATTGAAACTAACAACTGCAAAGCATTCTTAAACGGACCGGAGTCATCCCGCTGCTGCTACGAAACTGCAACGCATCTCGTTAACTTTAATAATCACTGGAGCGTACTCTAGATTAAGCGGAAAATTTAAAGATACAGCGGAATTCTTGCCAGCACCCAAGTGGCCCTTCAATGCAATGCCGCCGTCTTTGTCTCGGACTGTTGAAACTGGGACACTGCACAATTTATTTTATGGTTTTTAGACAATTCTCCTCTCTTATGCCTGTGGCGTGTAACAAACTTGAATAAATTTCCCTCTATTGTAATTCGCGCATTTATTACTCCTCTCTGAATAGATGGAAGTCGTTAAGAACCTCTTAGAATCTCGCCGAGGTCTTTTGACGCGACGTAAATTGCGAAGACTTCAATTGCGCGTTATAAATCTACACATGTAGGGCAGTTTTTACGTTCTCATATTTTCTATCTTATTAAATCATTAATCCAAAAATTGTGTCAGACGAAATGAGACATGCTTTATTTTTATACTGTACAACTAATAATGATTAAGTATCCTACGATGATCTAATGTTCATGCATGTTGCATGTTCGGTTATAAATAGTGCTGCTATAGTCGATTGGTATTAGGTCTATTTTACGCCCCCATTCACTATCTTTAAATTGGTTTCTAATTTAAAAAAATGCCTTTCTCCTCGTAATAATCAAAGTGCATGAAAGAAATATATATTTAGTCGTTGCAGTACTTCATAAATTAATTTTTGATTTGCTTGCTGTAAATTTTTAAAGTGGCGGTATCTTGGGGACTGTTTCTGTCGCTAAGGATTAAGCGAGAAAATAAGCTTCACAGTCTCGTTGCTATGAGCAGATATATTAACCTATTAACACCTTTGTATGTAGACAACATTTACAATATGTAAAATAAAGATTTCTTCAGCCCAAGCAAGAGGTATAAGGTAAACAAACGGAACAATCGCAATAGTTTCATTAGGTTTAGAAGTTGCGGATCGCACGCCCGATATAGTTCAAATTACTTAATTAGTTCGCTTTTTAGACAGAGTCTGCAGCGGCGGCTCGAAGTGGGCATTGTTTGTTCAAACAGTGGCCGCGCTCCTGGCAGAAATCCAAGCTTAGGGATTAATTAATTGGGACACCGGGACATTTCCCCACCGTCTTACTAAAGTTAAAAGTGGTTTAATTCAGCGAGTGCATTAGATGATTCCATTTGTTCGAATACGCTTGCGGCTCTTTGAAAAGTTTCATTAACTACTATTCTAATAGCTATGACAACAACAGCTTTGGTGGATATGTGATATCTAGCAACTCCCACTTGGCCAGCGTAGCGAATACGTTTTTTATCTCGTTGTGAGAGAAGAACATTAAGTACATCTTGTTTGCATTCTGCTATTGCGAATTTATAAGTTCGAATTTGGCCGGTTTTCGAACCCTACACTTCTTGTATTCTCCTTTTTAACATGTTTCAAAAAGAACAGTCTCTATCTCCCTGCGCATTATGCCTGTATTTTGTTGTTTAACTCTGTAATATGCTTTCAGTAACAGTAACTCCCAATGATACAAGAGAGAAGAAAAATAACACTTAAAGTGAAAGCCAAAGAATTCTTTACACGTTCGTAAATATTGGAAACAAACAGTATAACACAGGATCAATACACAAACACGAATTCAAAGCAAACGTCGCAGCGATACAATTAGATAACATCTGGCTACAATCCAACTTGCAATTTGTCCGTACCAATCAGTATGACGCCTCCATAAATTCAGTTTTTTTTTTGTGTTTCGCTTTAGATTTGTTTGCGAAATGGTGGAAAGGAACGAGTCGACTTTAATTGTAGCCTAATTATTTAGAGTTCCGAAGCGAGAAGTATTTTTTTATTTCTTTTCTTTGCATATGACTGAACATATTTCGGGTGCTTTAGCTGCCTCCGTGGCGATATAACTACACCAGCTGAATATTGTGTTTATAGATCTATAACAGCGTTACTTTGTGTTAAACATGTGCAATCCACTCTTTTATACCTTGCTGGATGTCGTTTCCGCATTTCAACTTTTAAACAGCTGAAATAGTTTTCATGGTGTAAATATAGTAAAAAGCAGCCATTTTTAAAAAAAAATGTTACAAGAGAAAGTCTGCAGAGTTCAGCAGTTTAAATTATATATTCGATATAAGTACATTGTGAATCGCATGTTAGTTATAAATATGATTACACACATAATGAGACTTCATTTTAAACTTTCACCTCTACCAGCGAAACGTTAATTCTCAAGTACGTCAAAATTTTCATTCGTTTTTTTCGTCTCCAACAAAGTTTACAACTTGGCCAATTAATGAATTCGTAACGATCCAAAAAGCTTTTAATTGAGTTACAGAGTTGGAGTTATTCTCTTTTTGCCTATTATTAAATGCCGTTGCAAGTTTAAGTGAAATTTTAATCAAGATGAAAGCCTTGTTTGTAACGGAACAAAATGATTTTATATGCTTTTAAAGGTTTTCTATTCCGTCGAATTTTAAAACAGTTGGATTTTTGGATGGGTCTTTGAATTAATCGGGAAGGAGTCGATATATGGAAATCTGGAATAAATCCATTAAAGTATGAAACAATGCAACGGTGTATCGTAGATCCTCCGATCGTTGGCAGCGTGCCACACTCGCTCGTGCTTAAAACAACTGTAGTAGATCGGGCCCCGACGTCTGAATTAATGCGCCAGTTTGATGGATTGCCTTTCAGGGGAGACGCGAAGCCGTTTCGAATGGATGATGTTATTACTTCGATTGGCAAACAGATATCTATTTACGTAGGTCCGTTTGTGCAAACATTTGATCCAGTGCCGCCAGTTCCCATGTTTGTTTTAAATTAGAACGTTTTAGGTTTGCGTGTTTTGATGAGATGATTGCTTGCGCTTTAAATAGTCCGACTTGTGTTGATTGCGGAAGTAATAATATTTGTATCTACACTATTAATGATTTTGGAACTATGTTGTGAAGAGCTTCTATAGTCTGCGACTTCGTACAATGCAAAAGTTTATAAGGATGAAATCATATTTACAGTCTAGTATGTTTTTTCTTCTTCTTCCATTCTTTCTTCCGTCTCTAATAATAGTTTACTCGTTACATGTTACCTCATTAATAACAGCTACATAATATTTTTAATCTCTAAGAGATTCTTAAATTTTAGAGTTGCTATCACTAACCATAGTTTTACAAATATAATTATTCATTAACATCAAAATTTTATACAGATTAATGTTTTATGTTTAAGAATAGAATGAAGTTCTTTTGTTCTTTACTGTTTTTATTAGTATACTACTCTGTTAAAAATTTATGTCTTTGTCTGTTTATGTACTCGTTAAATGTTCTTTCCTTTCTTCTTTTATCACTTGAGGCGATCAAATTAGACATTTGCTCGATAATAATATTCTGTTTTCCCACTTATCTCGGTTGCTGTGACTAAAATCAGCCAACAATTGCTGTGATCTCATTCATTACAGCAACACGCATTAGCGACTGCAGGCGGACGGCGTAGACGACGTCCCCTGATTTATCGGACCACCTCCTGCCCTTAACGACACACCATGATCTACCGCCGCATCGGTTGGTATAATGTTGAATATGAAGCGTGACCAACAAATTGCAAAATTATCACTAATGTGTGTGAAATGGGTTGTAATTCTAAATAAATAAACAAAATTAAAGTTTCAAAAAGATAATCAAAATTTTCACTTGAATATTTACACTAATTATTACACCCAAAACTGTTTGCAACAACTATTCCGTTAAACGGCTAGATCAATTTTCATACGATTTTCACTGCAACTACTGAATAGACTAGGCATACTTTTAATAAAAACAATTAGGGTTCCGTTGAAAAAGTTTCGATCAGTTGCGGCATGTTCGTGAAGATAGAGAAAGAAGCACTTGGTTTCCTACATAATCAAAATATATGTACCGACCGTATTAAAAATGTAAATAAAGAAATTCGGTAAATAACGTTGAGTTTGATCATCACAAAATTTTGATGCGAGATTCGCTGACCGTTTCACAATTACTTTTCTGTGTTTGTATTTGTTTAAGAATGTTTAAATTTGTATTAGTACAACTCGGTAACTGTGGTTATCCATTTTCATCTAATGATAAACATATCGATTTGTGTTATTTTATGTAATATACTCAATTCTGTTACATAACATTTTTGTGATGGAATATATTACGTATATAAATTACATCATTTCGATGAAATCGCATAACAGAAATAATATTTAAGATCATTATCGTTATCATTTCAGACTTTGTCTTCACAGCTGGACTTTTACTAAAAACTCCATCGTTTAAAACTAATTTAGTAAATGCCATCGATGATACAACTTTCATTATAATTATCGTTTTAAAATGTGCTGCAATGTTGTTAAGATAAAAGCTTCCTGCTAGTAATATTTGAAAAACGTTTCAGCCGATGAATTGGAGCTTACTGAAGCTGTAACCGAGCGACTGCAAAGAACAAAGAGAATTATTCGAAGATGAAGTCAACCGCATTATTGCGGCAAGAACGGACGGTTGATTTATGTGGTGCGTTGTTTACACTTACTTCTCTGTTTACAAAAGTAACGTGTTTCATTGTCAACTCAGTGATCTGAAACTCGAGGAATTCACGAGGCGATACCGAATAGTATTTGTCTTTATTTTATTGGATCCTGTTGTATCACTTATTTCATCAACCATATATATATAACGAGGCGATACCTTTTGAAAATGAATTCCTCTTTTTTAATCGTATCTAGATGGGTATTGCTTAGTTATGTTGATGCCGTGATAGCCTAGTAGTTCGAACGCCGGCCTTCCATTCCGAAGGTACCGGTTTAAAATCCGGCCTGCACCAAAGAAGTTTTCAATTTATGTGCAGTTAGTATAACACCAACTAATATCACGTGCTTTGACGGTGAAGGAAAACATCTTGAGGAAACCTGCATATCTATGTCATGACCATTGATGGCAATGAATGGCAAACCACTCCATTATAACTGACAAGAAACTGTCTCGTGTTTGATTATACATGATGACCACGACCCTCAGTCATAAGGAAATACAACTTAGAAGAAGAAGGGGTAGGTATAACCGGAACACCAATTATTATCACCAAACAATATTGTGTTCCAGTTTGAAAGGCGTTATAGCTAGTGAAAGCACACAAACGTGTATTAACATTTTGTATCTCAAGGAGATGAGCATAATCAAGTGTATTTATCGTCCTTTTGGAAGGTCGTATCATTCAATATCAAATTGCGTTTTGAGATTTTTAGGAGGATCATAAAAAAAGTAAACCCTGTAAATTTTCTGACTCTAATAGCCTTTTTGTCTACAGACCGAACCAGGGAGCACCGTGTTACAAGTGTTTAACCGCTGCCCCATGGCAGTAAGTGTTTAATTAAAATAAACTATATAAATATATTAGAATATTTAACAAAACTGAGAAAAGAACAACGTGAAAAGATTTAATTTTAGTAAAATTGAAAGAAACGCAGCGATAGCCATTTAATTATTTCACGCAAAGCTTCCTCCGTTCCTTCCTTTTCATAAATATGGAGAACTATAAAAGCCATCCCGTTCCACCTGAAAAATAATTTCAATAAAATGATTCCCTCCTTCCCACTCGCACTCTCATATCCTTGGAGATGAGATTATTTGATTATGGTGGGGATTGAGGTCGCGGAGTTCCGACTACGTTTTGTGAACGCGTTTAAAGGGAATGGTGTCGGAATTTTTCCGTATTGCATTTTTAACATTTCATTACCGAGGTTCTCGTTTCAATTTTGTATAAAATTACCGTATAATATCTATGAAAATTTATCGCGTAATAATGTAGTATATTTGACTGAATAACTTTAGTACAAAAAAAAATACAAACGGACATGGAAACTTGAAATTTTTTGTACTTATTTTCAATCAAACTAAATAAACATAAAAACCGCGTTGCTTTAAGAGAAGTTCAAGACTTTCCCATTTTCACTGACTCTGTAAATATTAATGTTCCTTTATTATCTAAAGTCAAATATGAAATCGGATTAGCTGAGTAAATGATCGTGAAACGGGAACCTCTCCATTGTCGTCGGTTAAGTTACGAACATATTAAAACCTTGGACGGGAAACCGCATCGTTGCGACAATTCCGTTGTTAATTTTGTAGTAAAGTGCTTTCATTTATTTCGTGTTTAGATCGTATTAGTTTAATTTTAGCCTTCGAAATGTGCGGTCGGCGATAATTACGCGGTTTTACTCGCTGAATTTAGCCTAACTGCGGTCCAGGCCGATGTAGACGTGGGATATTTTTTATTCAAATTACTTACACACATTCTATTTTAAATTACCTCTCGAGTCATGACTTAGTAATTTACAATCATATTTAGCGCAATAGTTTGGTTTTAAGCTCATCACCTTTAAAATGTCTTCGCAAAAAGAAATCTTAAACCGTGATTTATAACGATATTCACATTTAACTTTTATTATCTTAACAAATGTTTTGTTATTCGTAAAATATGTATTTTTAAATAGTTTTTTAAGAAAACAACAGTTTTTTTTTAGCAAACTAGAATGTGAACATAAAAATATCTAGATTAAAATTCGCATAGCCGGGTCACGAAATATGTTAACCGAAGTATCCTAGGGTTACGAAATATTTTAACTAAGGTATCCTAGGGACACGAAATATATTAACTAAGGTATCAAAGTAGTAGCAATGTTGTGTGATCATTCTAAAAAGTACCACTTTGTAGATGTTTCTATGATTTGATATGATATGATTGTAAGAATTCTAAAAAGTATCTTACTGATGGTAGATCTCTGTTGCCGGAGACCGTCTGGGTGGGTACCACCGCCGCTCCTATTTCAACCGATAAAAAAGTAGTGTGCAAACATTACTGTGTTCCGGTTTGAAGGGCGCTGTAGCTAGTGTAATTACTGGGGTAACGAGACTTAACAACGTAAGTCTCAAGGCGACGAGCGCAATGTGGTGCAGTGTGTACCATCTTAACTAGCACGACGTTGTCATGGGCAAGCGTGTCACTTACCATCAGGTGATCGTCTTGCTCGTCTCGTCGCATAGTAGTATAAAAAAAAGTACCACTCTGTAGATGTTCCATGAGCGGCAGCGATTATTTACTAACATAAAAGGCGTTACGACTTACCTCAAGATTACCTGAAAGATGAATTCAATCTAAAACTAAATAGCGAACAATGTGCACAGTGCACATAATAAACGTCAGTCTGCAGCGAGAAGTAAACAGCAAGTCGCAATGGAAGTAGCGGAACGGCGACTCCGCGACGGATGTGCGGCCATTAATCACAATTAGCGAGCGCCGCGACCGTGCCCACCACCACACTCCTCTCGTGTAGAATTAAAAGTGGCAACATCAAAGTTTACTATATTTGGCCTCTACTTACTATAGTCTCAAAGTTACATGTTACATAAAGCATAAGTGTAGTCTACATCTCGTGTTTAAGTTTATTTGGTGATACGTTTTCTAAACCCACATCGCTATCATCACCAAATCGCTATATTTTTTTTTTTCTCATTCCTCCTGCGTGTAATGGTTCAGGGCCTATTAATTCCATAGCAGTTATACTAACATTTATTCATCTGATTTTTTTTATTTATTTATTTGGACTGTCTACAAAAATACATGTATCAGTTATATTGTATACATTTCTTAACTTAGGCAATAAGCGACATGTACTCTCAATCACAGACAAACACTGCGTACATTGAGTATGGGTGCATAAACCGTATCAAGACAGGTGCTATAAACACATATATGCATAGAAGAATGCTAGATGTCTGCGTCTGTGGGGGGATTTAATACCTTGACAATTTTTGATTTAAACACTGGCAATCTATCGTGAAATATATCAAGAGTGTTGTCTTTTTTTATAAAATAGTTAAACAGCCTGCACATTCTAGGGATCAGCGAATGGTGACCCAAATTCGATTTGTACGTTCTATGAGTGAGGAGAGACTTTAATTTTCATTCCTTCTTTCATACATCTCGCTCATGGGTTAAGGCACCGTCATCGCTTCTTACATTGCTGTAGCGTGCCTGTAAACATCAATGCTGGAATAGAACACATTATTACATTTATCACATTTTTACATTTATCTGTTTTCTTTTCTTTCTTTATTAACTTATATCCTAATATATTAAAACAGTATAAATCTAGTAACAATCGCTATATTCTAGTTGTCTGCTTATGAAAGCGAAAGTTATATCATAAATTTAAGGTCAGATGCAGATTAAAATAAATAGTCTATTTTCAGCAAATGTAGAAACAGGTCAAATTTCTCTGTCTACTTTTAACCTTTTTTAAAAGAATGTTAATAAAATACGTACACCACAAGTACTAGAAGTTTGTGTTAAAACGCGATATAGTAAGTGATATGTTGAAATTTCAGTCCTCAGTGTTATTCCTTCATTCAATAAATAATCCAATGAAATTTGGTCTAAATATATTTGTACTATAAAGCACATATTGCTATTTATACGTAACCTACATCGCTATATCTATCGATAACCTAAGACATATAAAAATTACAAATTGTAATAGAGAAATAAAAGAAAAAATTAAAAATCTTTCGACATAACGTGTGAAATACATAAAACTTACCATAGCTGGCTAGTAAGTTATATAGTAAGCAATTGAACAGTAACATATTGCCCTCGTTTTTGGAAGTCACAAGGGAGTGGAAACAGAACTGAGTAATGCTCACAAATTACTACTTTAAGACAAAAAAATGTTCTAGCTAGACGATCTTTGACAAGATGATTTTTTTCAAAAAAAACCTTTATTGATTAACTATCATTGCCTGGCAACGTACGGTATACGAAACCCTAACTGGATATAACTCCACGGTGTTTCCTCCAGTTGCTTTCGGTAGGCAGACGATTCTTTTAAGAACCTCACCTACAACTCACTCCCGGAGATAGATGAAAACAAAAACACATTGAATTAAATGAACGCCGCCTTCCACTTCGGAGGTACCGAGTTCGAATCCGGCCTGCACCAATGAATTTTTCAATTTATGTGCAGTTAGTATAACACCAACTAATATCACGTGTTTTGATGGTGAAGGAAAACATCGCGAGGAAACCTACATATCTATGTCATGACCGTACTAATCCGACCACGGAGTCGGACTAGTATGTGAAATGAAGAAAGCAATGGCAAACCACTACATCATAACTGACAAGAAAGTTTCATCACACATGACCACGACCCTCAGTCATGATGAAATACGTCTTAGAAGAAGAACTCGATAAAACATTTTTACCTTCAGAGCCACTGCACCAATTAATGAACTCCTTGATAAAAGAAGCTTAAATTTTGTTGACAATGATGATATGAATTTTTCGAATCTGCGAAACATTGAATTTCGTATTCATCATCGGACGGCTAATTGCTCGAAAAACCTAAAGCGCAACATTATGGACGCCGTTAATTTCCGTTGTAAAATAAATACGAGCAGGAGCGCGGCCGGCTCACCTGTCAAAACGTCGACAGTTAAAAATTAACTGCAAAGTGCCGCTGTTAACCACAGATCCGTGGCTAATTACCTTCGGGCAATCAATCTTGTGAACTCGCGCGGGGGATCTCTCGCTGCGAAATTGTCATTGTGACCATTCCGCGACGATCGGCTTAATTGCTGATTCATATTAAGCTCTTCATGATGTACGCTGATTATTTTCGCTTTACATAATCATTGTATTATTCCATTGTTGAATGCGAAACACTTCATAATAAATTCGCTGCGATTTATCTGACAATGGAAATATAAATCTTTTTTAATTCCACTCATGAATTACTGTTATAAAATAGGTCATCATCATTATCATCAGCCAATCGACGTCCAACCGTCATGCAGAGAAAGGTTGCATTTTTCGGACACTTGCAAAGAGGATCCCTTTGTGAGTTCCCAACGTTGATCCTGGAGGGCAAAATGCCCGGAAAACGTGCTCCTGGTAGACCACGTAAGAAATGGTTCGACGATATAAAGGAATGGACTGGGCTTAAATACCACCAATTAAAAAGAATAGCCCAAGATCGGAAAAGTTTTCTCAATCTGACCGACAAACTTCAGTTTGAAGAAGGCACCTTAGGATGATGATGAATCGACATCCACTGACAAGCATTTTCCAAAGATTGTCATTTGGTTCGGTCTACGTTGCAGGGTTAGAAGATTAAAATATATTAAGAAAGAAGAGAAATCATCAATTTAAATATACACTAAAAAACATTGTTTTATATATTACGTAATCTATTGATGACACATAATATTTTTAGGCGTTATGATTATTTTTTAAGATTTTGCATTAGATACTACAAATCTTCGATAATTGGTGATTATCGTAATATCTGTTTCACTCGCACCCGTTTCATACTTACGATAATAGTGATGATTATTTGATATCAATTGTGTGTATCAATGCTAAATTCCATTTAGTACAATTAGATCAAACTGTGACACATGTCCACTGTTAAAACGATGTATAATTTACTAATTTTAAGTCTGTGTATTGTGTCCGGGCTCAGCGAAAAAGTTCGTTATGACAATTACGCATTGTACAATGTACAACCGTCCACTAAAGTACATTTAGAATATCTGAACACTTTGATTGGGACTGAAGAACTCGACTTTTGGAGTGTACCTACAAAAGTAAACGAAGGTGTTAGTATTGTATCTTCGCCTCAACGGAGACAAGAGTTCGAAGAAGAACTGTCAAAACGCGCTATCCGATTTGACCTCGTATTAGAAAATATTCAGAAGTAAGTGATTTTTGAGGTTATAAAACTTTTAACGAGATCTTACGTGAACTGCAATAGAATTTATTGACAGATATTATATGTAGATCTTCCAAGAACTTTTATTCCTCTTGATGTTATACGACCATCTTCAAATTTCGCCATAAAATACTTCAAAAGAATTAATACGCGATAAAATAATGTGAATATCACACTGAGAGTAGATTTAGTATTATATAAGACATATACGATAACTTCATTCGTAAATGTTATACGCGAAGATATAAAAAAAAGGATTTTTTATATGCACTGTAAGGAATATAAATTTAAAAAGTAGTGTATACAAGATGAATTACCTCAGTAGTAGTTTAGTAACGATTCTTTTAAAGAAGAAGAACCTAAATATAGTGAAAATTTTATTATGGCAGCTGATACATACTAAACGAATATAATCGAAGATCGAGCTAAGTCTTTGGAGAAGCCTTTGTAAAAATTTGTCTGCAGTTTGGGATGGTTAACGAAAATAATGATCCAAATTGATAATTCACACATTCTAGAGCTTTCGATGAACAAACGAGGAGTAGAACGAAACGCGAGACCGGTTTGCTGTGGACAAATTATCAAACAATTGACGAAATATATGAGTGGTTTGAACAACTCGCCAGAAATCACGGTAGCGTCGTAACTTTAATTCAAGCCGGACAGTCTCATGAAGGTATTCAAACAATTCTTAGTTAATTTAATTTATTTGGTGTGACAGGAACTAGAAAATAGATAGATTTATTGAATGTTAATGAGAATGTGAAGAATATTCTCCATCGACACTTCCACACAAACAAACAAATGCACATAATAAATATATACATTCTCTCAATTAGGATTAAGGTAAAAAAAGGGAAGTGCCATTTGAACTTTACCCTCATGACGAATTTGTCCACGTCTGAGAATATTCAGTTTTTTGCAAACTTGACTAACTAAATTTTTTCCCATTTTCTTTGTTTGATTTCTGTTAGAAATGAAATGGATATTTTAATAGTATAAAACATCATTATTGATTATTTCAAATGAACTAGCAAAATAAATATCAATGTATTTAAACAATGAATCGATTTCTCTTTCAGGCAGAAATATCACGGGTGTGAAAATCTCACGTCGTTCGGGCAGGAGGGCTTTCTTTATCGATGGAGGTCAAGTCGGCGCGGATTGGTTGTCACCAACAGTCGTAACCTATTTAATAAATCAGCTGGTGACCGGAGATGACCCCGAGGCTAAAGCGGCATCAGAAGAATACGAATGGCACATCTTTCCCATTGTAAATCCTGATGGACATATGTTCACGCAAAACTCTGTACGTTTGGATACAAAATTTTTTGTACTTTTAACAGGGTACAAAATTTTACTTTGCGGTAAACGATATTTTTGCTTATAAGGATGATGTAGATAGGATATTTACACAGTATGACATTACCTCGCATCGAATTAGGATATCAGATTTCAAGTCTTATTAGTAATTTCACTAGCTACACCGTCTTTTGAGCTATACAGTAATGTTTGAACACGACTACACTGCGGAAAAAATTGGTGCTGCTTGTGGTAACTTTAAGAAAGTTTTGGACAAATAAGACTTACCACCAGTAAAGAGAAAGACATATTTTTTTTATACTACTATGCGACGCAACGAGCAAGACGTTCACCTGATGTTAAGTGATACGCTTGCCCATGACAACGTGGTGCTAGTTAAGATGGTACACACTGCACCACATTGCGCTCGTCGCCTTGAGACATAAGGTGTTAAGTCTCGTTACCCTAGTAATTACACTAGCTACAGCGCCGTTCAAACTGGAACACAGTAATGTTTGCACACTACCATTTGACGGTTGAAATAGGAGTTGCGGTGGTACCCATCCAGACGGTCTCCGGAAACAGAGACCTACCACCTGGTAAAGAAGTTACACCTGAAGCACCTGGAAAATTTGAACACGACTACACTGCGGAAAAAATTGGTGCTGTTGGTGGTAACTTTAAGAAAGTTTTGGACAAATAAGACTTACCACCAGTAAAGAGAAAAATATTAACTGTCTGGTTTAAGATCTATGTAAAAAAAAAGGATTTAATTTTTAGGTTAGACTTTGGATGAAGAATCGAAGACCTACCAGAGGATCCGAAATCGGTGTCGATCTTTCCAAAAATTGGAATTCTCAATGGGGAGGTACAAACGTTTGTCTTTTAAGCTCCTTGTATTTAATTACGTAAACACTATAAAAGTTAACATAATAATAAAATTACAGTAATTTGTGAAAGCAAAAATTTATATGTTACTGAAACATGTCGGTTTCTTCACGATATTTTCATTCACCGGAAACTCAATAGGAATTCGACTCGATTTTATGACAAATGTTATTATTACGCATTTCAGTAAGCGGCGGAAGTTTCAATACATCTTATAATAATTACATAGGACTGGGTCCGTTCTCCGAACCTGAGACTAGGGCTGTATCGCGTTATATAGGAACGATTGGGACCAAATTATCGGGCCTATTGTCCTTCAGGGCGTTCGGGGAACGACTTTTGATACCGTTCGCCCACAGTTCCGAACCAATGTACAACTATCAAGACATGGTAAGTATTATGAATCAATTTTTAAACCTTCGATGCTAAAAGTGACGAGCCAAATATTTAATATCGGTATCTGTAACTTTATACCTGATAGGTGAATCGCTAATTTCTTAACGATTCAAAAACTCTATTAAATCTATCTAAATTTAATATCCCATAAATAAATCTTAGCTGAAATAATTTAATACTTTATTAGATTATAGTACTGATTTATTATATACTTTAGCTTCAACGTCTAAACCGAGTTTGTACTCTGAACATGACATCTTTAAATATGTTGATGAACGGGAAAAGTTGTATTAAGAATTACAAATGGAAATGAAATATAAAGAAACGGTTACATATTTCTTTATCAGTTGAAGACAAGCACTAACGCAAAAGCGAAGTAAGAACCAGTTCAGAGGGAGCCGCAGAAGTATATAGACGATCTAAATGCCTAGATATTTTTGTTGCAGTTAAAAATTGGTAGAAGAGCTATGGGTTCACTAGCTGTTAGATACAACACACAGTATCTCGTGGGTACTTCTAGAGATGTGCACGGTTAGTGGTTTTAAAACGTTTACCATTATATACTGTTATTAGTATCATCATTATAGTCTACTGATGTCCACTAAACACCGACTTTATCAGTTTTAGTATTCTTACTGTAATTAATAGCATAACAACTAGATCTAAACACACACGAAAAACTTTTAAGAGTTTTTATATACATACGAGTATATACATTGTTACGATAAGCAAACTGAAGTAATAGCTTAATGCAAAAAAAATCTAGCAAAATTCTATAATAATTTTTTTTTAAATATGTGTTTTAAACATACATGTAAATAACTAGTAACTATATACCATTTTCAAAAACATACATCATTGGACAAACAATCTTTGATATCCATAAATTTCTTCTACTTCAGTGTTTGTTAATTATCTTAGCTTTTACTGACCGAAACTTTAGGCAGAGTATAGGTTAGTAAAATAAAAGCATCTATTTTTACTATCATGGAACAGTGTCCAAGGTTTACTGTGCTCGAATAACGTCCTTATAGATAGTGAAAATATTCGAAGATACTGAACTTGAAATTTAAGGTCTTAAAAATTGTTATGTAAGCAATATCAAAAAAAGCATTGTGAAAACTAAACGATTTTTTTTACATTCACATTATTGCAGATGGATCCACCGGTACTATTGCTGATTGGGCGAAACACCGCTTTAACCCACCGGTGGTCGCGACGTACCAACTAAGAAGCAGAACGTGGGGATACACTCTCCCCGTCAATCAAGTGCTGCCGTCCTGCGAGGAAACCTACGATTCTGTTATGGCAATAATAAGAGAAGCTAAGTTCACAAACGTTTTGTAAACGCATGAATAAAATTGAAAAAATTACAAATAAATCGAAGAGGTTGTAATATCTACATAGCAAATAAATTTAATTTTAAACTTCCTATTTTTGAACAAATAAAAAATCTGAAACTGTTTTCCTACTTTTTAGCTAAAGAATACTCTAGGTCTTATACAGACTGAACATAGCAAAAATTAATTACTCATCATCGAGAAACAATGCCAGAGTGAGACGAAAAAGAAAATTCATAACAAGCGGCTTTTGGGTTTTGGATAATAAATATTCGGATTTATACAATAATCCACAAACGTATACGACAAAAAATAACGCAAATACTCAAAAATGTTATCATACGCTTTATAGGTTAATATATGATCATGCCAATGTCTATATACGAGATATGAGTGATTCCTCGTGTATTGTAAAAGGAGACTAAGATAGAAATAATTTTTTGAAAACGGCAGCAGTTTTTTTATTTGACTATTACGTGCATTATATGTCAACTAAAACACTAAACGTATCGACTATACGAAATAACACTACTTTTGTTCAGCAATGGACATTATTTAGATAAAAAATTAAATGGCTATCCATCAATGTCTACATCGCAATCTGATCGTAAACATAAATTTACAATATACATTATTTTTAATCTATACATAAGTTAAGAAAGATATAAAAGTTATTACAAATATTTGTAAATTAATCGATAAAGTGATAGATACGATTTACGTCATATCGTAAATAGCGAATTACACAACTTAACATTCTAATGAAATATCAATGAGTTTAAGTATATATCGCTATCTACATTCTGATCAATATTTATGATTTTAAAAACCAACGAAATATGTAACAAAGTATCATGTTAATATTTTAACGAATTGCTTTATACGTTTCGTATCTAAGATTTCGTACAAACAGATTAACAGACGAAAGCTTGTTGTCTAATAAAACTGTCGATGAAATGGTAGGGTACGCAAGATAAGTCAAACTGCACGGCTTAACTGGTAAGACTAAATAATATATACCAGCTAGGGTCCTGGAAACGAGCCAAGATTTGAAAACAGTTCATAGACTGAGGGACGATAAAAGCGAAAAGTATATCAATGTAGATTTTATCCGTAACCTAAATCCTTGCTGTGAGTACGAGTAAACTTTTCCATCAACTACTATATAGATAATAGATTTAAACTATATTATATTTGATATTGGATTGTGATAAAACTTATCTTTGGCGATAATTATTTGGTTGATTTTACAATATTTTTGAACCTTGTGTGAGTAATATGTGTTTGGACTATCACTTTATACTCAGCGTGTAAGAGGAGAGAACTTCAGAAAAGGACAGCTGCGGTATTCGTCATAAGCGTGAATACGGCAAAAATATTTGGGAAGGTCAAAAACGAACATGGAGCGATTACAAGAATTTTATTAAAAATACATATTACTCTCAAAGTCAGCAAGTAAGGAATAGAGCGCACTCGAAAATTATCTACGATTAGATTTGTAGAACTCAATACGACCTCACATGCCTTAAGACTACTAACCTTACACGAAATGATAGAGCTGATCCGGTATACAATCAGCCTCCACAATATGATTCCATCTGATGATAATCATGAGGAATCTACTGTACAGCGATTTTAAAGAGATGGTTTTTGCTATATTGATGAGCGTCTTTCGGCTGTTTATTATGATGTTGATCAGGTTATCATCGATAGTGGTTTAAATTTAATTTATAAAATTTGTAATGACCTGCAAAGTCATTACCATCATAAATTCATAATCCGTAAGCATAAAGTCTTATCATATCCTTTACAGATTCGATAAAATATTTAGTGCGCACAATTATTAATAGCAAGTCTTGTTCGTCAGTAGTGTACAATGAAGGTACCGGCAATAATTTTTTTGAGTCTGCTTACATTTGCATCGACTGAGAAGGTCCGTTACGATAATTATACTCTTTACAAAATATTTCCACAAAATGTACAACAAGTGAAAATTCTCCAAGAGCTTCAGAACAGTGAAATAAAGTTTGATTTTTGGAAATACCCCACAACAACTGCGGAATACGTAAGCGTTTTGTCAAGCCCTCAAGATAGGAGCCACTTGGAAAGTTTCCTGAATGGGGCTGACATAAAATTTGTCATTACTCTGCCAAATATTCAAGAGTGAGTATTTTATACGAGCGGAATGTTTCACTGTTTGTTTAAAAGAATGCTTCATTATATTATACTAAATTCAGTTTTAATTTACGTTAGTCTCTGCATCAATTAATCAACTAACAGAAGCTTTATTTTTTTTAAGAATCTTTTCTTCTTAAAGTTCTGATATCAAATAACACTTTTGAGTTACCACGTTTACTTTACTATTATATGATGAACTAAATTCGAGTATAACTGAGCGTAAGATTTTAATCGTTTAAAAGGTTGAACCTAAATTCCTAACATAAACCTTTACCTGATCATAAATAACTTTGTAGTTAGATAACTGTCTCCAAAACGCAAAGGCAAACCTATAGTTTCATTTCGTTCGTCTTAGGATTTTTCGAAACCTACGAACCCACCTGGTTAGATACAACCATAAATAAAGACATACAAATGATCACAGTATTTTTTTTTAGTGTGATAGATCAACAAAAACCTGGTAAATACACGAAAACTAATTTAAGAAGTATGACATGGAACACATATTACGACTTGGAGAGCATTAACAATTGGTTAGACGATTTGGTAAAGACTTACCCCAACGTTGCATCGTCTATTGTCGGAGGTCGGTCTCACGAAGGTCACCAGATTAGAGGCATCAAAATATCGCACGGTCCAGGCAGAAGAGCGATTTTCATCGAAGGCGGTATTCATGCTAGGGAATGGATCTCACCGGCGACCGTCTGTTATATTATTAATGAACTTTTGAGGAACGACGACAGCGAAACTAGAGCCGCAGCGGTTGATTTCGACTGGTATATATTCCCAGTTACAAATCCAGACGGATACATTTTCAGTCACCAAGTGGTAAGAATGCTAAATTAATATCCATATAAACTTGAACCATTGCAATATACTACAACAAATTTATCTATGCTAATAAGTACTATTGAAAAATAAGTTACGCTGCTTTAATTGGGAATATCAACGTGGTCTTTTTAGATTCATAGTTCAATGAATCAATGTGAGAACTAAAATATAATTCAATATTTTCTTATTGCATTTAAACATTTACAGAACAGAATGTGGAGAAAAAACCGCCGTCCTACCGGATCACACTTCGGCGTTGATTTGAATAGAAACTGGAACAACAATTGGCTTGGTAACCTACTCCTACTGTTTGTAACTTAAAGATTTAAGCTATAATCTCTTTTCAAACAGAACATTTATTTATAGTTCCTTTAAATAGGAACTTAATATAGAACAAACTAAAATGATAATATACTTTTTCTATCGTTCACAGTTCAGGGTGCCAGCAGTGATCCCGCAAGAGACACGTTTGCCGGTCTGGGTCCGTTCTCTGAGCCAGAGTCAAGGACACTGTCCGCGTACCTTAGGACCATAAGTAGCAAAATAGATTTGTACCTATCGTTCCATTCTTTTGGACATCTTCTTCTACTGCCATTTGGTAATACGACGGAACCCCTTGCGAACTATCACGACGCAGTAAGTTTTATTTTTATCAAGTTCATGCGCAGTGGTTAACCGTTTGCTTTGTATCACGGAGGACCCTTTTAGATTCCAGTTTTTTATCTTCATATTTGTATTTTTTATCAAAAAAGGTTGGATTTTGATCAAATGCCCGTTCGGTGTTAAGTGGTGATGAAGGATAATATGCATTTATATTATAGTGCGTTTTACCACAGCAGACCGGATTGTAATCCGTAAGTTTCCCTTTACCATTTCCGGATGTATTTTCAGATGAAAATTGGCATAAGAGCAATGGGGGCTTTATCAGTCCGACACGGAACCCGCTACGTCACAGGGAACATAGCCGAAGCGATATGTACGTAAATCGACTATTGTTTGCAATTAATTTCATTTAGTAGCGTATAAACTTAAACGCGGTTGCAGTGTTGCAACTTCACATAGCGCATACGATGTAATGATATTTAAATGGTAAGTTAAAGCTGACTGAACAACAGGATTTTTACCTGATGTTAAGTGACATACGAGAAATGAAGAATCACTTTAAAGCATAAGATATTAAATTAGTTACCTCAATAAATTTACTAGGAAACGTTGAAATATGAAGACCATTAAAACTAAGATTAAGATTACTGCATAATTATCTATCTTAGCGATCTTCATTAATAAGAAATACATTTTGATTTAATCAAGAAGACAATGACTGTACCTCCCATTCAGGCAGTAAGAAAGTTTAACGCTCAACTAGCATAAATTAAAAAATTTCACGGCATAATCGCCTTCTTCCTGAAAAAAGGAGTACTGGAGACTGATAGCAGCGGCAGTAATTCACATTTTTTTTCCATGTTCTGTTAGAATCTAATCTACAAGCTAGTGAAATTATTGGGGTAACGAGACTTAACACCCAGTGTCTCTAGGCGACGAGCGCAATGTGGTGCAGTGTATATCATCCTAGCTGGCGACGCGTTGTGTTGGGCAAGGGTATTACTTATTATTAAGTGAAAGTCTAGCTCGTCTCGTGCTTCGTAGAACAAAAAAAATCTACTAGGTCTGGTTTCATTTAAACACTTGGTAATCCGATTTAGGACCACGTCTGTCATAATTTTTTTTAATAAAAGATTAGAAAAGAGTACTCTGTTTCAGATCTGGCAACCGGCGGTAGTGTGGATTGGGTGAAAGAGCATTTGAATGTACCACTTGTATATTGCTACGAGTTGCGCGACGACGGAACCCACGGATTCCTGTTGCCCGAAGACCAGATCCTGCCGAACAACGAGGAGGTTATGGAGTCGTTAATCGAACTGATACTTCAGGCGAAACGATTCGGTTACATGAACAGCAGTGCGCATGGTCACCAAGCTGGCATTATAGCGATAATAGCTTTAGTAGCGTACGTCTTTTGAGTACTTAGAAATTATGTAAATTACTTATCATACCATTACTGTAATTTAGTTAACGAAACAATAAACTACACTCCCGGACACATCTATCGGCCCACCTAGTGTTTAAAAGTTTTAACGGTGCCTAGCTAAAAATAAATGTTAGGTGGAGCAATAAGTTTTAATGCAGTTTTAAAGCTGATTTTTTGGACAACCTTTATGTATGTTTTTTTTTTTAATTTTGAATTCAGGATTATGAAAAACAAACGAAAATTCGAGTCTGTTCATTGTTTTCAACGACCCAGGAATGGAGAAAACTTTTTTTATTTCGCACAAGTTGGATTTTTTTTTTGATGTTTCCGATTATTGGTTCCATAAAAAGGCAAATCTAAACTTAGAGCCAGTTTTGACCAAAAAATATGGATACTCGGCCTGAAATTGTCGCCCAAGCTGTAGCACTTCTGCCGGCCAAATCAATTCGAAATTACAAAAAAAATAAAAAAAAAAACATACATAAGGGTTGACCAATAAATCTGCTTCAAAACTGCATTAAAACTTATTGCTCCACCTAACATTTATTTTTAACTAGACACCGTCGAAACTTTAAACACTGGGTGGTGGGCCGATAGATGTGTCCGGGAGTATATTTGGTAAATTTATATAATAAAATTCGAAACTAATATATCTAAATTAAAATACTCTATTGAAATACTTACTATATACTATTATTATTCAACTAACTCTTATTACTATACTCTGTGATTATATTTACTGCCAAACAATAATATTTTGTTCCTTCGAAAAAAATTTGTAACAGTTTTCAGTAGATTGTTGGAAAAAGTGCTGTTTATAAATAAATAAAGCACTCTCGCCACTTTTGATATTAAACTTTAGAGAGGTCCTATTGACTGAGGATGCTGCAAAACACCATGTGAAGATTTACCCGTCGGCCATTAGGCTATATGAGGGCGGTCAACGGGAAAGAATGGTGTTATGCGAGATGTGCTACAGTTTCAATTAATTTAAATTATATATCGCTTTGGTTTTATGGGAGGTTTGATCCAAATTAGCATTTTTTTCATCAACAAAGATCTAACACTTGGCTAGAATGCTACTATGTAAAAAATTCTGGTGATGGTAATGTTAAATATTTTTCATATTGAATGATAATATTGCCTAATTGTTAAAATCAGATTTGTAGTGTCTACACACTTAACTAAAATACCAATGTGGTGGACCGATCAGTTCTAAACCTCAGAAGACTTACTGCACGAATTTGCGAAAAAAGCAGTTGTCAAAGACAAGTGGAAGCAGCTCATGAAACGGGTCACTAAAACTAATTGACGACCACGACCGGTCTACCAAGATTTATAATGATTAAGAAGATACTAAAAGTTTAACTTATATATATAGTTTAATTATAACTGCCAAGTAAGTCGTCGTGTGTTTCATTACCCATGATGACCACGACCCTCAGTCATGAGGAAGTACGACTTAGAAGAAGAAAAGTTTAACGCGTCAAGACATTACCTAATTTATATTATTTCTTCGGCAGAACAAGGGTTTATGACTTGTACAATGACTGCTAAATGGTCAGGCGTATTTACCACCAGATGTACTTATCTGTTAAGTAAAGTTCCTAGCTCTACTTATAGTTTACTACAGCATAACACTGCCAACGGCACCACGTTCAGTGGTTGAGTTATCACGATCAGCTCTTTGAAGCGCTCGCCCCGGGGCCACTCGGAACTACGCACGGATTCCACCCAAGTTATTTTCGAACAAGTTAGATATAAATAGGGAACAAACTAAAACTAATGGACATTTTCCGTATCTGCTTTGTTTAAATTTCAAAAGCCTTGGGAAAGGGGCATTGAATTTGATAGCGGATTTGGAACGGAAGTATTTACAGTTAGCGGTAATAATCAGTTAAGTGATTAGTACAACATTTTACAAAAAAAAAATTAGGTGCTTGGTTATCTTTTATAAACGGCAAAGCTACTACACAAGCAAGTAAACTTTTAAACATAAGTTATAAGAAGTAAATATCAAGTTTCATTACTCCAACGACGCACAATATTTCTATTCAATAGAAATAATTATGAATGATATCTACTTATTTGGATCTATCACTTAAACGTTCTATCATTCACAGCGTTTATGTTACAACTGAAAATGAACATTAGAATACTGTGCAAATTAATTCAGAAGCTAAAAAACTACACTCTATTTCTATTACTGAATTGGTTATTTATTTGTGGAATGTTTGATATGAAAGATTTGTATAGGAACCAAACAACGGTTTCAGGCGCTAATAAAGGGACGAGGAGTTGAATTCATGGAGTGTGATTATAAAAGAGTCAGTCCACAGTTAATGTTAACCCAACAGTTTCACGGTAGAGCACTCAGCGGTAATGGATTCGGTAGAAAATTAATTATTTTCACCGCTCCACACACACCGGCTTTTACCCGTATTTCTACAACTTTTGATGTGTGAAATTTGTTTTTCTTTATTATCCCGAATTAAACCTTATTGTCTGAAGCGGACGGTCGCATTTCCATTGTATCTCTGTTCCATAGAGACCTCACTATTGTTTTCAGTTGATTGTTTTAAGCTTTTTATTTAGCTGCTATTGTTGGGTTCGATACTTAACTGGAATCATTGAAATTCGTTCAAACTTATCGGCTTCAACTACCTACATTATATGTATAGTCAAATTCAATTAGAAAGCTTAATTATAACATAAATATTGAGTTATGATACGCATCAACAATATATACAGATTTTTGGTAGTTTAGCTAAACGATAATTGGTAATTGATGGGGCAAGCTGATCTGTAAATGAAGACCACGTATGCGAAAGCACGACATGATAGATCTTCTCTAATATTGATCAATGATTTAGTCAATATCGTAGAGAATCTACAGATGCAAAAGCCTTTGAACCGGTCTCGTTGGTAATCGAAATGATGATTATTATGAAATAGTTTGTGTCAATCAATAATTCAGTCATTTCACTGTGTTCATGTTCAGTACTGAACATATGCGTCACTAATTTTGTGGGTAATTGGCGTACCGGCCACGCTTGGCATGCGGGTCCGCGAGCCCAGTATGCCTGTATACTGGTATATCCACTAGCTACACTTTAGACTGGCAGATGGATACTCTGGTAATCATTAGTACAGACAGCTAACGTTTTCATGCGCAACTTATAACTACTTTAAATTTGAAATCTCTTATCTACGTAACCGAGAGAAGATTATATTTTCTTTATGAAAATTATTTTTGAAAGGCTTGTTTTGTTGATAACTAGATGGCGCTGTGGTGTATCAACTTCAACATCCTTTAACTTCTAACTAAACATGATTTACAGATGCTGAGATAATATTAATTAGAACTGGCTGAACCAAATCTTTACGATATCAGCTACTTTATAAGTAAGTATATGTTAGCTCTAAGATACACTCCCGGACACATCTATCGGCCCACCTAGTGTTTAAAAGTTTTAACGGCGCCTAGCTAAAAATAAATGTTAGGTGGAGCAATAAGTTTTAATGCAGTTTTAAAGCTGATTTTTTGGTCAACCTTTGTGTATGTTTTTTTTTTAAATTTTTAGTTCAGGATTATAAAAAAAAAACCGAAATTTCGAGTCTGTTCATTGTTTTCAACGACCCAGGAATGGAGAAAACTTTTTTTATTTCGCACAAGTTGGATTTTTTTTTGATGTTTCCGATTATTGGTTCCATAAAAAGACAAATCTAAACTTAGAGCCAGTTTTGACCAAAAAATATGGATACTCGGCTTGAAATTGTCGCCCAAGCTGTATAGCACTTCTGCCGGCCAAAAAAAATCGAAATTACAAAAAAAATAAAAAAAAAACATACTTAGGGGTTGACCAATAAATCTGCTTCTAAACTGCATTAAAACTTATTGCTGCACCTAACATTTATTTTTAACTAGACACCGTCGAAACTTTAAACAGTGGGTGGTGGGCCGATAGATGTGTCCGGAAGTATACATTTTCCGAATCGTTCTCCTGTCTCCGTGGTTAAGCGTTTGCTTTATAACACGAAGGTATCAAGTTCGATCGATATACATAATTATTCCGAACCGATAACTTCACAATCAGCTTATTGCCTTCTCGCATCGCATGAGCAGTAGAAAGTGCGTAGGAATGAGATAAATATCTATGTAGTGGTATCGCGTGCGCGTTTAAACCCACTCAATATTGCGTGACACTGGTAAAAGCGTGGTAGCGACTCAATTGAATACTCCGACATTCACGCGACCAAACTATATTGCGCCGTTTCCGATGGATTTGCACCGCGTGTGATAAACCGTTGCTTTTTTAACCGCCGACCGTAAAGGAAGGTACTATTATTATGACACGAATACCTGTTATAAATAAATGTGAACAGCTTAATAAATATTCCAATTGATGGAAAGCCTTCTCTCTAATAAAATAAGGTCATGATAATTTTTAGTTCTTGAAACATATCGGTATCGGTTGCCCTTCACCGGAAGCTCAGGCTCAATGAGAATCGAATCCTGACCTTTCCGACATTTACAGCGCATTTAAACTATCACTACATTTACTAATTAATCTTATAATCGCTTCACTGAACTACCATACTTTTATTAAGCTTATGTTAAATGGATATCAAGTACTAAAATGTTACTCTATGAGATTTCGTCATTTGGAAAGTGTTTTAAAATCTAGATTCACTCTTTGTTTTGGAGGAAAGCTCCAAATATTGCACAGCACTATTCCGCCATGCACGAATTGAATTTTTAGTTTGTTCCGGGCTGAATCGAAGCGTGTTTGTTTGTGCCTGTTTTTATTTTTGCTGCTCCGCTAGTTGTTATATGGTACCTTTGAAAAAGATTTATTACCGACGCGGTGAAGCTATTATTCAATTTAGTAAGCTTCACCACGTCGACAGATAGGTTACCCACCAAGATATACTTCAAAAATGTATTCATATGTACCCATTAATGAAGACAATAACTTTAGCTAAATTAAGTCCATCGTGTATATATTTTTTACCAAATAACTATTTGCCTCAGGTGATGCTGATTTTAGTTTTTCTGCCTCTATGGATAGTTTTCAATAATTCGATTCATTAGACACATGAGATTTAGTCTAGATAGTGCCAAGGCTTTTACAAACCTGCCTGACTAGTTATCACTTTTAAAACGTCATCCACCATTAAACTATTACGAGTATCATCATAGTTATTACCAGGTGGTAGGTCTCTGTTACCGGGGACCGTCTGGATGGGTACCACCGCAGCTCCTATTTCAACCGACAAATAGTAGTGTGCAAACATTACTGTGTTCCGGTTTGAAGGGCGCTGTAGCTAGTGTAATTACTGGGGCAACGAGACTTAACACCTTATGTCTCAAGGCGACGAGCGCAATGTGGTGCAGTGTGTACCATCTTAACTAGCACCGCATTGTTATGGGCAAGCGTATCACTTACCATCAGGTGAACGTCTTGCTCGTCTCGTCGCTTAGTAGTTTAAAAAAAAAAAAGTTAAATCTCTTTTCATCTAACACTCACTCATCTTTCTTCTTGTCTTTAGCAAATGTAGATCTTCTTCTAAGACTGGGTTATATACAACGCTGATTAGAAGATTCTTTCTGAATATCATGTTAACATGATTAAGCACTACTTACAAACATCAAATTACATAATGAGTAAACCGTAACGTTAAGTTAGCACAATTTATAGTGCGTTACTAATAAAAGAAAGCAGTTGCTTGTGCTGTTGCTGTAAAACATTTATAGTGTCGTAAATAACAAAGCTTTATAGCGCTGAAAGTCATAAACTAATAAATACGTTTAGTATTAAGTAACAAACTAGTTATGAGAAACGTGGACATGAAAAACTTATTTATGACTTATGTATATATAAAAAATTTACAAACTGCTTTATTCATTAGAGAACCTTCTAGTATAAAAACTTCTTTTACAACAATATCTACTTTCTCTCATCTTCTTGTCATTTTGGAGTCGGGCGCGGTCATCAAGTAGATACTTGATTTACTAAGCATTCCTCTTTTAGCTGATCCATTTAAAAATTCCTTCCCCCTACCCCCTCTTTCTAATGGTCGCTATACGAGTTCAATAATTACCCCTAACAAGAAGAAGTTTTCTGGACAATTACAACCTTCAGTAATGAAGAGCACGGAAGAGAAGATGAAAGGCATTGAATTTAAAAATTGAAATTAACTAAATTTAAAAGAAATAAAATGAATGAAAACGCGGAAAATTTTGGATATGGCGATTCACCTGATGGTAACGCCATATCCAAAACGTGGCGCTAGTTAGGATGATATACACTGCAACATTCTGCTCGTCTTGAGACATAGATATCACCCCAGTAATTTCACTGGCTCAACACAGTAATAATCGCATACTACTGTTTGACGATAGACATAGCAATTAGTTTTTAGTTCGTTATTGTTATTATAACACAACTTCACACAATCAATGTATACACAGTCTTACTATTCCCACTGCTGGGACTCGAACCCTTTTCACAGAGTGTAAAGATACACGAAAGTGGGAGCTTATAACATACTAGTTTGCTTATTTTTTTACCCGGTTGCTTACCTTCGTGGGGATCGAACCCTCACCCGAACGTAAAGCAAGTTACAGCGACGGCTTTCGAGGCTAAATTATTTGCTTGCTCACGATCGAAAACAATCGATGTTTTTAACTGATAGTTATTATTAATGGCTTCGGTAATCGTTTATACGGGATCGCTACACAAATATTACCGCAGTCTGTCTGTTTGTATACAGGTTTTATTTATTGCCTTAGCTTGTGTTTAATATATATACAATTTTTTATGGATTTCCACGGGATGTTATTTTAATAAGAAAATTGTGTTGACTTTCGCGCTTACAACAAAAATGAGGGATCCATTTATATTTTTAAGTAAAAGAATATTCTGATTCCCATATGCCAGATTAACAATATGAGAGAATATTAAACTCTTCATCATCATCAGCCGGAGGCAGTCTACCAGACTCTACAACAAGCGGCTCCGGAATCGAACCAGGGAACTCCCTATTGCTTTGTGAAGGTTAATATAAAATTAAATATTTATTTCGCACAGTTGATCACTTAACAAGTTTTCAAGTTGTTTACTTTGAATGAAGTTGAGAAGAAACTTTGTCCGCCTTTTTAAGTAGCGCGCTTATTGAGGTATGGGATTTGGTATAGTTAAAGTTCTTTTTGAGTGTGAAAACAGAATGGTCATGAATACTACATCCACGGCGCAGTGGTTAACTGCTTGCCATGAAACGGAGACTTCCAGTTCGATTCCAGAGTAGCTCTGTTATGGACGTGGCTAGATATCCTCTTATTGTAAATCTGCTGACGTAATACCATCGCTGAATTTCGGTTATCAACATACAAGAATCAGATTCTGAACAAGCGTTTTTCACCATGAACGCCTCAAATGATTTTTTTTGCTCTACTAAGTGATGTGACGATTGAGACGTTCACCTGATGGTAAGTGATACACTTGACCATAACAACGTGGAGCTAGTTAAGATGGTATACAATGTCCCACATTGCGCTCGTCGCCAAGAGACAGGGTGTTAAGTATCGTTACCCCAGTAACTTCACCAGCTTACCACTTCAAACCGGAACACAGTAACGTTTGCACAGTAATATTTGGCGGTTGAAATAGGAGCTGCGGTGGTACCTACCTAGACAGATCTACCACCAAAAATATCTTGGTAGCAAATATTTTGATGTGGTATCAGTTTCAACAAGCTTTACAGCTTTAAATATTACCAAATGAAGTAGTGAGCCGAAACTACATTTAGTCGACGCTCTACGAATGGAAAGGTGTAAACAAAATAAAAGTAACACTAACGCGCTGAACCTATCGCCGTATCGATCAATTACATTCGGAATAAGAGCATTTCTTATCAATAATGGATCAATCACTATACTCGCGCGATGGAGTATTGGAGGCTTTACCTTTTTCTTTATTCTGAGAAACGACAAGTTGACGACGTTCTCCTGATGGTAAGTTATACGCTTGGTAACAACGTGGCGATAGTTAAGATAGTACACACTGCACCACATTGCGCTCGTCGCCTTGAGACATAAGATGTTTTATTTATTTATTTATTGTACAAACAAAAAGGACAAAATATAAGTACATAGACAAGATAAAAGTACATAGGTGAGCTTAACCCTATGAGTTCTCTTCCAGCAGACCTGTGGAGAAAGGAAATCAATGAAAAATATAAAACAGGTAGGTGTATACAATAAGAGGAAACATGATTTCAAGAAGAGAGAAGCTTAAGGAAATACCAAACATGAATTATCCAATATAACAAATATTATTGTATAGGTGATGAAAGGAAATACTTTTTAACTTTCATCCGAAAGATAGTAAGTGATGGACTAGCGCGTATATCATGTTGGTATATCATGATGTTAAGTCTCGTTACCCCAGTAATTACACTAGTTCACAGCGCAATTTAAACTGGATCACAGTAAAATACGTTCACCGTTCACTTTCAAGTCACTATGAAGTGCTGTGTAAACATTTCAACTCGCAAGCGCTTCTCTAAACTTCTCATTGTTATTTGAAAGTAATTCAGCATCGATGTTAAGTGATGTTTGGATATTTTTTATTTTATACTACTTTGCGACGAGACGAGCAAGACGTTGACCTGATGGTAAGTGATACTGCCCATAACAACGTGGGGCTAGTTAAAATGGTATACACTACACCACATTGCGCTCGTCGCCTTGAGACGTAAGGTGTTAAGTCTCGTTACCCCAGTAATTACACTAGCTACAGTGCCCTTCAAACTGGAACACAGTAATGTTCTCACACTACTATTTGGCGGTTGAAATAGGAGCTGCGGTGGTACCCATCCAGACAGTCTCCGGCAACAGCGACCTACCACCTGGTAAAAGATATAAGTATAAAGAAAATTTACACAGGATCATTTTTGTCCTGCGATTTAGATATCTCGTTAATTCTACAGCTCAATTTAAATTGGAACACAGTAATGTTTACTCACAATCGATTAGCAGGTAAATGGATTTACTACACCTGAGATAAGATTCTCTTAGATATCTACGACCTCGATAGCACGGGTAACAACGATCCACCTCAGTTCCAGGACTGATCGGATTATAACTAAGAAGCGTTAGATGAGCGACTCTCTGGCCAATATGGTCAAAGACCACTGCATAGTGTCTATAGCGAATAAATACAATCGTTCACACCGTCCAATCAATCGCTACAGCCGAACGACCGCCCCCTGATACTTATACAGCGATATCACCGTCTATGAATGTTTTATAAATATATTATTATTATCACATCACCATCTAACTGAAGTCTACTGACTACAAGCAAACTAAAAGTTCAGTTCAGTTTTTAACAAACGCTAAAAGCATTGATCAACTTCTTTTCGTTCAATAAAGCTTTTATAAATAAATAAATAATCAATACAAAAAGAGATACTCTTGAATTTCAAAGCTCTCACTTCACCGTCGGTTAAAAACTGAAATGTTACAACTATAAATGGGACATGATTATTATTGCCATAACATAAAATCGTATTCAGTTTCCACTTGAAGCGGCTAATTCAAAAATTATGATTGAACTAATAACGTCATATTATAAGAGCGCGGCGTAAGTAAATAATAATGGTCCGCCCAATTATAATCACATTGGCCGAACATACGAATGACCAGGTCATTATTACCGCCACAATAGATCCTTCCGCTATACACCATTGAACTCAACTGTCACTAAAATACGATGCGGCATTTTTAAAACAATATGTTTTTGTAGTCAAAAATTTCTATGAATGTTACATATTTAAATCTCAATGTTGTCTACAGTTCCGATTTGATGGAGCCTGTATCCAAAGATTCGCTGAGATCTAAGTTCTTCACCAGATCCTCATTCCATTAAGAAGACTGTCCACGCCAGGTGTTAAAACAAAAAAAGTATCATCTACTTAAAACTTGAAATAAACTACAATCGAAATTAGGATACATTAACGAATTCTTGGTAACATTGAATGCTACAATACCTTTGTATATTTAATCCTGTATAAGATATTATAAACTGTATATTTGTTTAAATATTTATCATTCTATATATCATTTACGTATTAGTCTTTCATGAGAACAAATCAATATAAACTTGTTTCAAAAAGAATTATTTCGTTTGTATGACTAACCTATAAGAGCGATCAAAAATTTTTGAATAATATTACAATTACGTTACCACCACAGTAATTTTTTACATCGATGTACAATGTAAGGTAAATATAATCACCAAAAAAAATCCCAAGTGAATGCCGACGAGCGGACAATAGTATTTTATTTGGGAAACGGCACTTTACTCAGTGCGAGTAACGACCATTTGGCCCGTCTTCATCACAATGGGAACTTACCCAAAAACGAAATTGGTAAGTAATCCACTAAATTAGATTTAATAAAATTTGACCTATAACATCTTCACTTAGTTAATAATATATTAAGTAAGAGTAATAGTAACATTTTGAAATTTTTTTCTACCTCATAGCAGTGTAAAGATAGTATATACCAGGTGGTAGGTCTCTGTTGCCGGAGACCGTCTGGATGGGTACCACCGCAGCTCCTATTTCAACCGCCAAATAGTAGTGTGCGAACATTACTGTGTTCCGGTTTAAAGGGCGCTGTAGCTAGTGTAATTACTGGGGTAACGAGACTTAACACCTTATGTCTCAAGGCGACGAGGGCAATGTGGTACAGTGTGTACCATCTTAACTAGCACCACGTTGTCATGGGCAAGCGTATCACTTACCATCAGGTAAACGTCTTGCTCGTCTCGTCGCAAAGTAGTATAAAAAAAAAAGTATACTGTACATTGAACCCATCGCTTTTACAAATAAGATGTTAAGTTCTCGTTACCCTAGTAATATCACTAGCTTTCCTTTCAAACTGGAACACAGTAATGTTTCCAATTGACGGTCTCCGGAAATTGGCTTAGAGATATTTTTTGGTAGAAACAAATGAAATGTGATAATAAATTACTTATATCCAATAGGGAGGGTTGAGATGATGATACTGATGTGGTGATAATAACATATTTATAAAACATTTATAGATGGTGGTATCTCTGGTGGTATAGTGGACGGTCTTTAGGTGCTAGCGATTGATTTTACGGTGTACACAAGTGTATTTTTTTATTTTATTATGAGTCGATGCGACGAGCAAGACTTTTAATTAATGGTAAGTGATACGCTTGAGCCATGATAGCCTAGTGGTTTAAACGCCGGCCTTCCAATGCGAAGGTACCGTGTTCGAATCCGGCCTGCACCAATGAATTTTTAAATTTATGTGCAGTTAGCATAAAACACCAACTAATATCACGCGCTTTGACGGTGAAGGAAAACATCGTGAGGAAACCTGCATATCTATGTCATGACCATCCGTGGTCGCACTAGTATGTGAAATGGCAAACCACTCCATTATAACTGCCAAGAGAGTCGTCGTGTGTTTCACGACACATGATCACCACGACCTTCAGTCATGAGGAAATACGACTAAGAAGAAGAAGAAGTGATACGCTTGCCAATAACAACGTGGCGCTATTTAAAATGGTATACACTACACCACATTGCGCTGGTCGTCATGAGACATAATATGTTAAGTTTTACCCCAGTAATTTCACTAGCTACAGCACCCTTCAAATCGGATCACAGTAATATTTACACACTACTATTTGGCGGTTGAAATAGTAGCAGCGGTGGAACGTAGACTGTCTCCGGCAACAGAGACCTACCACCAAATATTTAGTATATATTTATATGCTAAATGATTATGGTAGAAAACTTCAGCTCTTCTCCACTTCCGTAAACTGGTATAGGAAACCTGATCGCACGGCGCTACAAACAAGCTCTTATATCAATGGATATCTAGGTCATTGCGGGTTAAGTTGCAATATTCAATTTGCCAGTTAGAACGATATCAGCCCCGTGGCACATTGCGCCTTGCCCCTAACTATTATACGCGTACACAAGATCGATACACAACAAACATTCCTATCGGTAACTAATAAAGTCACTTTTCGTCCGACAACTGGGACTGGGATCGGAAACGTTTGATCGGACACCCTGGCAGGACGTTGCTTACCAATTACTCAGGTTAAGTGATTGTCTTACGTATATGAAGATCACCAGTTTCTGTGTCGACTTTCGTGAAATATTCGTTTAGTTTAATCATAACCTTAGTTTGTTCTGTTACTTAAAGACGCCAACTTATTGTGTGCTTATGTTGCTGTTAATGATAGCTTGTTATTCCGAACAGATTAAAGGGTTTGTGAATTGATAACTATCGTTTAAGTGACTGAAACATTCCTAACGGATTCATAGTATTATTAGTTTCTTTTATGATAACTTGATTATTTTTCAATCTAATGAAGTATAAGCAATGGTTTGTCTTGTCGTTAAGTGAACTTCGATTCCATTTATTCTATTTCTTAGGTACTTAAACTAAACATCAATACTTAGCAAGCGACAGAAATAGCATAGAATTATTCTATTAAAGTTACCTATTAAAATTTAGATATTTATTCGATCGTAAGTAATATACCGTAGCGTAACTACAAAACCCAATGCATTTCACTCGAAACATTCCGATATCGTTCTCTCTTTCGCATAAATCACATAACGCTGTAAATCCAACGAGAAAATGGCGGCGCGTTTTTAAAAAATGTTTCCGTACCATTGAAGAGTCCGTGGAGTAGATTTTCTAAAGCTAATATTTAGCGGACATTAGCATATCAATGATACCGGACTAAAAAAGCTCGCTAGCGACGCGCCCAAACCGGAAATAGGTTTCGGCGGTCGAAGATTTAAAGCGAAAGAGCGTAAGTTAAGTAAGAACATTTTTATATTATTATAACACATTTTTTTTTATTTGACAAAGACGCGACGAGCGAGACGTTCACCTGATGGTAAGTGATACGCTTGCCCATGACAACGCGGCGCTAGTTAAGATGGTATACACTGCACCACATTGCACTAATCGCCTAAAGACATAAGGTGTTAAGTCTCGTTACCCCAGTAATTACATAACCTTGCAGCGTCCATCAAACGGATAGACAGTAATTTTTTTTTATACTACTATGCGACGAGACGAGCAAGACGTTCACCTGATGGTAAGTGATACTCTTGCCCATGACAACGCGGCGCTAGTTAAGATGGTATACACTGCACCACATTGCACTAATCGCCTAAAGACATAAGGTGTTAAGTCTCGTTACCCCAGTAATTACATAACCTTGCAGCGTCCATCAAACGGATACACAGTAATTTTTTTTTATTTGACAATGACGCGACGAGCAAGACGTTCACCTGATGGTAAGTGATACGCTTGCCCATGACAAAATGCTGCTAGTTAAGATGGTATACACTGCACCACATTGCACTAATCGCCTAAAGACATAAGGTGTTAAGTCTCGTTACCCCAGTAATTACATAACCTTGCAGCGTCCATCAAACGGATACACAGTAATTTTTTTTTATACTACTATGCGACGAGACGAGCAAGACGTTCACCTGATGGTAAGTGATACGCTTGCCCATGACAACGTGGTGCTAGTTAAGATGGTATACACTGCATCACATTGCGCTAATCGCCTTAAGACATAAGGTGTTAAGTCTCGTTACCCCAGTAATTACATAACCTTGCAGCGTCCATCAAACGGAAACACAGTAATTTTTTTTTATACTACCATGCGACGATACGAGCAAGACGTTCACCTGATGGTAAGTGATACGCTTGCCCATGACAACGCGGCGCTAATTAAAATGGTCAACACTGCATCACATTGCGCTCGTCGCCTTGAGACATGTGTTAAGTCTCGTTACCCCAGTAATTACATAACCTTGCAGCGTCCATCAAACGGATAGACAGTAATTTTTTTTTATACTACTATGCGACGAGACGAGCAAGACGTTCACCTGATGGTAAGTGATACGCTTGCCCATGACAACGTGGTGCTAGTTAAGATGGTATACACTGCACCACATTGCACTAATCGCCTAAAGACATAAGGTGTTAAGTCTCGTTACCCCAGTAATTACATAACCTTGCAGCGTCCATCAAACGGATACACAGTAGTTTTTTTTATACTACTATGCGACGAGACGAGCAAGACGTCCACCTGATGGTAAGTGATACTCTTGCCCATGACAACGCGGTGCTAGTTAAGATGGTATATACACCACATTGCGCTCGTTGCCTAGAGACATACGTTAAGTCTCGTTACCCCAGTAATTTCACTAGCTTACAGCGCACTTCGAACCGGAACACAGTAATGTTTGCACACTACTATTTGGCGGTTGAAATAGGAGCTGCGGTGGTATCCAACCAGACGGTCTCCGGCAACAGAGACCTACTACCAGTAAAAGTATCCTTCATCATCTAAAACTATACGTTTTAGATTGTAACTGAATCGCTTCTGCTTATGCCATGGATACTCCTGGACACGCGGAGGGTACATGCGGATCACGTCTCGCGCCGGAACTGCGCGACTGCGCTGATTTCAGCCTTATTTCACTCCTCCAATGTTAGAGTGGATTCTTTTATTAGAAGGTGCAAGCGAGGTCTTTCAGACTTGCGGTCCGATGGAGCTCGCAGATATAACATTTTCCGATACGGTTTTTATATTCACTGATAATCTACTTACATCTATTAAAATACTGCTCTACATACATAAGTAAATTGGGAATTAAAGAAGAGTTACCAAGTGACAAATTGTAATAAGCTGATTTACTGATGGCAGGTCTCTGTTGCCGGAGACCGTCTAGGTACCACCGCAAGTCCTATTTGAACCGATAAGTAGCAGTATGTAAACATTGCTGTGTTCCGGTTTGAACGTCGCTGTAAGCTAGTGAAATTACTGGGGTAACGAGACAACATCCTATGTCTCAAGGCGACGAGCGCAATGTGGTGCAGTGTGTACCATCATAACTAGTAGAACGATGTTATGGGCAAGCGTATCACTTACCATCAGGTGAACGTCTCGCTCGCCTCGTAGAATAAAAAAAAAACTATTCGAAGAAATTCTTATCAATACAAATATAAGAGTTGATATATTACAAACTAATACTTATTTTTACGTGATGCGTTAACGATTAAGCTCAAATTAGTGAATTGCGATCGCTAAAAGTACTTCGGCTTTTATAATGTTAGATTAGCAGTAAGAAGGTTGTAGTTACAAAGGGTTAAAAGAAATATTACTGTAGTACATCTGACGACATTAATTCTGGATATGTTACAAACTAACTCCTCTATGAAATAGTTAAAAATGTATTCTCTACTGTGAAGCCACCATGACAGCAACTTGTTCACCATATCCTTTTTTCCATAAAAATAACACTGTTAAACATATATGACTTTTTAGAGCATATGCTAAGCTGAGAGCTATTTTATTTTTAACTTTTGTCCTGTCTGTTAATATGTCGGGTCTAATTGTGATATTTCGCTGTACAGGGATATAATTGAGATAACTATTTCAATCTACATTATACCAGGTTGAAATATAGACTGAAATAGAATAGCAAATTATGTAGACAATTTTCAATTTTCAAAACTTTTTTCTTTATTTTACTTTTTATTTATTAGCTTTTTGATTATTTATGTTAACGAAAATAAAATCACTTTCCAAATTAAAATAAAGTTTCATCAACGAAATAGCTTTACGATTGTATCTTAAGACATTTAATAAACCAAACTTCGTTAAAATCGTTTAAAACTTAGAAATTATAATAATTGACGAATTCTTCTTTTAGAAACACTACGTAACTTGGCTAAGTTATACATTAAAAAACAAATAAATCTTTAACTGAACATATAGAACTAATACTTTTAGCATGTTATATTTATGTGAAGAAATCGGTAGCAAATTTTCGTTAAAACTAATTTAAAAACGACTCAGATGATTAGTTTAAAGTATGGGTGTATAGTGATAAACATAACTTGGTTGTGAAGCAGGAAAGTTATAGCAACCAGTTATAACTACGACATAGTAAAGAGCTCAGGGAATCATTGTAAATAAATCGATTTTTTTATACTACTTTGCGACGAGGCGAACAAGACGTTCACCTGATGGTAAGTGATACGCTTGCCCATGACAACGTGGTGCTAGTTAAGATGGTACACACTGCACCACATTGCGCTCGTCGCCTTGAGACATAAGGTGTTAAGTCTCGTTACCCCAGTAATTACACTAGCTACAGCGCCCTTCAAACCGGAACACAGTAATGTTTGCACACTACTATTTGGCGGTTGAAATAGGAGCTGCGGTGGTACCCATCCAGACGGTCTCCGGCAACAGAGACCTACCACCTGGTTCAACAGAACAACAGCAGACTAAAATAATAATGTAGTTAACAAAAAACATATTTTAGTTTAACTATAAAGATTCTTTCATGTATTTTAAGTAATGATAACTTTACCGAAAGGCTGTTTTAAGTAATCCGCATTTACTGGCATCGTTCCTCACTGAAACCCTCGTCCACTGATTTTCATAAACTATCGCAGATACAAGATCAAAAAGCCGGCGGGCGAGCCGTAGCAAGCCGCCTATAATACTCCCTGTTAATAATGTAAGTAGACCATTACCATAACAGACTAATACAGAGTAGTATTACAAAATAAACTATCTTTATAATTGTTAGATATTGAGAAAAATAATTGTGATTACCAACATTTTGTTAGTAAAATAGTAGGTGTATTGAAAGTGAAAAATGGAGGGGATGTCGTAACGTAGTTTCGCTCTAAATAGCAGATGACTGTTATTTTCGCTACATTACTATCGTTCCTCTTCTCATCCCCCTTATAAAACTGCCCTGCTCTTCAACCCTACTCCATCCAATACTTCCTTGCCTATCTCCTCTCCTCTTTATAATATTCTATGTACATATTTATGTATTTATTTTTAACGTCAGCTCGCGGATGCCGGATCCGCGAGCCCAGGGTCCGATGTAGCCTTGTTGACGGTCTTAAAAGCGACCCAAAGCAAGTACATCTTTCATCAAAAAAAAAAAAAAAAATTTCGCTACATTCGTGTTTGGGCAGTGTGCGAGGTGTAAGCTCTGGCTGGTGACGTGTGAATGTGAGAGGTATGGTAGATTTAATTCATATTCGAATTGATGTGTTCCTAATATAATACACAAAAGAGGCCAGTTCCAGTTACATTTTAAATTAACGATTGTGTTTAATGATTTTTCAGCGGCATATCTAATAATATATCGTATATGCTACAGCATTTTACTTTATGGTCTTCGTCTACTCTAGTCCACATGCCAAAAGCCAACCAAGTCGTTCATCATCAGCACAATTTATATTTAACAAATACCTGTTGCCAACAACTTCGTCCGCGTGGTATTTAACAAAACAGTTATTGTTACAGGAAATGTATACAGCTTCTATTTGATTGAATAGTGTAGGTTTTAATATTTTTCGTGAGATTCTTTATTTTTTCCAAAAAAGTAGCCTACGTTACTCCCCGTTACATCAGCTATCTGCCAGTGAAAGTCCAGTCAAAATCGGTCCAGCCGTTTCAGAGATTAGCCAGAACAAACAGACAGACAGATTTTTTTTTATGAAATGTGGTTTTGGTATATGTATTATACAACGATATCTACTTAGTAAAAAGCGGTTATTTTAATGTTACAGACACTCCAAATTTATTTAGTTGTATAGATATTAAAATTAATATAACAATGTCTCTGTCACGCGGCTGCTCTGAGCAACATACGTCATATAAGCCGATGCGAGACACAAATAGGATCGTTAATGTGTTTACGGTTTTAAGTTTTAAAATACAGTGTTCAGGGTAAACAAATATTTCAGTACGTAATGGCGTAGTGTGGGGGCAATGGCTCACGCTGAAATGTAATTAATACGGCGCTGCTTCATTTTGAAATAATGGCTCAAACCTCACGTGATATACGATGTAGTGTTAATTGAAGTTAAAAGGTAAGTGAAGTAGTTGCCCCGGTGGCGTAGTTGTTGTACTAGTCCTTGGTACGATTCCGGGATCAATTGCTGTAGCATTTGGTTGTTGGTAGGTTACCTACCATCCATTGCACTATTTATACTTCTCCACTTTTACAGTTAAATTTCACATTTTATACTATTTATTCCACTTAAACAATATTTTATATTAAATCTTTTCATATACCTCTTAAACAATCAGCTCGTTTATATTATAAATCCAACAATTACACAAACCTTAGTATAGCCCTGTATCAAATAGCGGGGCTTTAAACTTCCAAAAAAAAAAAACATCCATTGCACTTCACCATCAAAACCCTTATTGTTTTTCAAAATAATGTCAAAAAAAGTTAAAATATTGCTAGCTGCTTATAACAATGTGGTGATAGTTAAGTTGTTTACATAACACTCCGTATATTACTTCTTCTAAAACCTCTCCAATAACAGAAGATAGAAAGAATACTCGTTTAAATTTATTATAACTATAGAATGATTGTATCTTTAAAAATACTAAAATATAGTCTAGAAACCGAGTACATTCATGTAGGACACCTTACTAAGAGTTATGTTTGAACCTTACCAGCAGAAACCGAGTCTACTTCTTAAATCGGAACTGCTGGGACGGTACTGTCAGCGGGATACATTGAGCCCGGGTTCAGCAAATAATTCTAAATGTGATTACATTTAGTACCGGCGCGCCCGTAAACTACCCGCGCTGACGTCTCAGTTAAATAAGATAGCGGAGCTATTAATCACTACCCACTCGGTAACAAACCAGTTAGTTCACCGGCTGAAACTTAACTATCGAACAAATAGACACCGCCCTCGTAATCAAGTACGAATCTGATTTACATCCGCCCTTCTATCAGAATACTATTTGCTTACATTTAACTGTTTTTGTTTTCTCATTAACATCAAAAAGAAAACCAAAAACTTTTATTCCTTTAGTAAAAATATATTTTACAGTATATAATGGTGACTAACCTATAAATAAATATATTGTATTATCAAGTATTATCAAGTGGTCACCGTCCGCCCGTAAAGACATTGATGGTAAGTAATAAATAGTTAAAAAAAACAACATTTTAGGAAGTTAAAGAAAATTAAAATTTTATTTAACAAAAACTTTTTTTTAGATATTTACTTTTATGTATGAAAGTTTACGAAACTTTACTTAATTTAAAAAACAACATTTTAGGAGCTAAAAGAATATTAAAATTTTATTTATCAAAAACTTTTTTTTACATATTTACTTTTATGTATTAAAGTTTACGAAACTTTACTTAATTTAAAAAAAAAAAACTAACAATGACAAGGAAATTGAAAGGGACGAATACAAAGGGAGTCATAATCCTTACTACCGCCTCATTATTACTTATGATATCATATACTTTGTTAAAGTTAACCGAATTCGTTGACAATTGCAAAATTAATCTTGTCGACTCATACACAACTTTTAAAGCCAGCACACTTTATAAAGTCAGTAGTAAAAAAAAAAAAAAAATGTACAGTTTACATCTTTTTACATTTAAACAAACAAAAAAACTAACAATGACAAGGAAATTGAAAGGGACGAATACAAAGGGAGTCATAATCCTTACTACCGCCTCATTATTACTTATGATATCATATACTTTGTTAAAGTTAACCGAATTCGTTGACAATTGCAAAATTAATCTTGTCGACTCATACACAACTTTTAAAGCCAGCACACTTTATAAAGTCAGTAGTAAAAATATATTTTACAGTATATAATGGTGACTAACCTATAAATAAATATATTGTATTATCAAGTATTATCAAGTGGTCACCGTCCGCCCGTAAAGACATTGATGGTAAGTAATAAATAGTTAAAAAAAACAACATTTTAGGAGCTAAAAGAATATTAAAATTTTATTTATCAAAAACTTTTTTTTACATATTTACTTTTATGTATTAAAGTTTACGAAACTTTACTTAATTTAAGAAAAAAAAATGTACAGTTTACATCTTTTTACATTAAACCAAACTAAAATACTAACAATGACAAGGAAATTGAAAGGGACGAATACAAAGGGAGTCATAATCCTTACTACCGCCTCATTATTACTTATGATATCATATACTTTGTTAAAGTTAACCGAATTCGTTGACAATTGCAAAATTAATCTTGTCGACTCATACACAACTTTTAAAGCCAGCACACTTTATAAAGTCAGTAGTAAAAAAAAATATTTAAATCCAGTTACCAGACAAGGACGACAAGTGATAAAAGTTACACCATCTTTCAAACTGATATATACAAGGTGGCAAAAATCTGTGCACTAAGATATTTGACAACTACACTTTATAGTTTATCTCTCTTGAAGAACTCTCCAAACTAATATTAGAAACATCTCTTCAAATATATATTTAGTTTGTCTCAGTTTTTACATTCACAATTCACCAGCCACAAAGTTCACACTTCGTACACTGCTCAAACATTAATGTGTAGAGACGTTATGCTATTCCTTCCCTTTTTCTATTTCAGTCTTTTAAAAAGTTATTAGAAATACTATTTTACTCATTTCACCAGGTGGTAGGTTTCTGTTGCCGGAGACCGTCTGGATGGGTACCACCGCAGCTCCTATTTCAATCGCCAAATAGTAGTGTGCAAACATTACTGTGTTCCGGTTTGAAGGGCGCTGTACCTAGTGTAATTACTGGGGTAACGAGACTTAACAACTTATGTCTCTGGCGACGAGCGCAATGTGGTGCAGTGTGTACCATCTTAACTAGCACCACGTTGTCATGGGCAAGCGTATCACTTACCATCAGGTGAACGTCTTGCTCGTCTCGTCGCATAGTAATATAAAAAAAAAAAAAACTAATAATCCACGAAACTGTTGTATCACCAATCATCTTATACATTTGTTCTTTACATATAATACTATTGATCTATTCGTCTGATTCTGAGAACTCTATTTATATTCAAGTACCGGCAGCGACTCCCTCAAAGCCTTATCTTCGTAAGATATACACGAGTACGTACCTTTGGCTCCGTCTCGCAGATCTACAAAAATATTCACCCTAAAACAGTGAAGGCGCTTGCCATTTTGGTGCAAAGAGTAAGGTAATCGGATATGGTATATCTTATTTGGCGCATCTTGGTGATTGTTTGCTGGTATTAACAAATCATCAAAGTAATGTTTGCTGGCATAATTAGGATATACAGCAGCCTTTACCTTGACGGTCTTAAACAAACCTACCACAACTTCTGATGCGATATTAGCCTCTGGTGGTTTAATATATCAGTAAGCAACTTTTACATGTCAAGGTCCTCCTACTTTCGTACATCAGGTCATTGATCTATTTTTCCATTATTTAGACAAGAGGTCTTTTATCTACTTCGATCTGACGAGAGGTGGTAACTGCTTTGATCTGTCTGGTAACATATAAGAGCCTTTACCATATTCAACCTCTCTGTCAAATGTTAAACAATTGTAGTCAAAGAAATAGCGTTTGATATCTTCGCTTTTAGCTTCTTGGAGCTCCACCAAATAAGCTAATGCTATTAGCTAACGACTAATATTTATATAGCTAAATCTAACAACAATGGTCCGTTTTCAGTTAGATCGGAATAACCATAGAGCAATTACATCGGCCGCAACACCGGAGCGATGGGCTCTTGGCACGTTCATCGACTTCAATATCAATCGAATGATCGTTCAAATGTGGCCGATGGCCAAAGACACGAACATGCGCGAGAACCATTAAATTTCTAATTTCATACATTTTTATAAACTTTACATCAATATTTGAACTTAGCAGAACAATGCTCTCCTTTTATTGGAATGTTTACGCCATTGCTTACTGTCTGCATTAATATGTTTCTTTTCAGACTTGAACATAGTAAAATATACAACCGATCCGATAACTTATAAAATAAAAGATCAGGGTTTGATTTTAGCAGAACTTAGACTATTAGGTTCTTTATGCTTAGTTTTCTTACCACCTTCGTTTTACATAGTATTTGTTCTGTAATCTCAATGCTCTCTTTGTTTGCATATTGGATATTTGAATACTAATCTTTTGTAGTAACTTCCCTGCATTATAATAGTAGTGTAATATTTCCATTTTCGTAGTATTCGTGTAATACCGTATCCAAAGATTCATCGCTGATCGAAATTCCACCGTCAACTCGAACGCGACAAACTCGCGCCTGCGATAGGAAGCTATTTGCATAAGATCTTAAAACACCAATCGGCTGATCGCCATATTTTAGCCTACAGTCAACATTGAGGTGGTTCACAACTGAAATATTTATTTAAGGAATGTAGTACACTGGAATATACAGATCAAACTCTTACATACTCGTATTGAAGTTGGTCGCTAAGTATTAATGTTTAGTTTAAGTACCAAAGAAATAAAAACCTTAAGAAAGAGAATAAATGGAATCGAAGTTCACGTAACGATAATACAAACCATTGCTTATGCTTCATTACATTGAAAAATAATCAAGTTATCATAAAAGAAACTAAAATTACCATGAATCCGTTAGTAATGTTTCAGTCACTTAAACGATAGTAATTAATTCACAAACCCTTTAATCTGTTCGGAACAACAAGTTATCATTAACAGCCACATAAGTACACAATAAGTTGGCGTCCTTAAGTAACAGAACAAACTAAGGTTATGAACTAAACGAATATTTCACGAAAGTCCACATAGAAACTGGTGATCTTCAAGGTCTTGCTCGTCTCGTCGCACATGTTGGGCACTACTTGTCGTCTAATTAGTTAATACAATTGTTATTATATGTTTATATGTAAGAAAAATGGAATAAATAAATAATAATGTGGATGTTGCCGTTGTACTGCTAAGACGTAGTTGTAAGGTAATTCCGCGTAATTCCCCGGGATCCGAAGCGCGCTGAACGCGACACCTCGCATTCCGCCGGTGCTTACGCAGTTGTGTTGATTTATGAACAAGTGCCTCCCGCCACCCGGCCGCGGCGCGAACTCATTTCGGCTGTTAAATTACACCGCACCTACACACAACAGATTATACACAACACATAATGCCCGCCGCACTACAACTTTATCAGTATTGATGGAAGTCGCGAGTTTATTAAGGTTTAATCTTTTTTTTTATACTTTAATGCGACGAGACGAGCAAGACGTTTAACTAATGGTAAGTGATACGCTTGCCCATGACAACGTGGCGCTAGTTAAATTGGTACACACTGCACCACATTGCGCTCGTCGCCTTGAGACATAAGGTGTTAAGTGTCGCTACCCCAGTAATTACACTAGCTACAGCGCCCTTCAAACCGGAACACAGTAATGTTCGCACACTACTATTTGGCGGTTGAAATAGGAGCTGCGGCGGTACCCATCCAGACGGTCTCCGGCAACAGAGACCTTCCACCTGGTGGACGCATTGTTTTCATGAAGCGAAACGATGAGAAACGGTTCATGAGAGTATCCAATTTTTGAAAACGGAATGACAAGATGGTAAGTGATACGGATATGGCTAACATAATAACGTGGCGCTAGTTAAGATGGTATACCATCACATTGCGCTCGCCGCCTTGAGGCAGAGGAATTTAAGCCTCGTTACCCCAGTAATATCACTAGCTTATAGCGCCCTTCTAACCGGAACACATTTAAGCCACCTATCAAATAGCGAGGCTATAAATAAAAAAAAAACCGGAACACAGTAATGTTTGCACACTACTGTTCGGCGGTAAAAGTAAAAGCTGTGGTGATACCTAACTAAACCGTCTCAGACAACAGAGATCTGCCACCCGCAAATTCTTTTTGAGTAATACGGTGATCGTTAAGTCGATTTCAGGATTGAATGTCGTAAAATTTGGTTGTTGGTAGGGTTTTTCGAAACCACCATCTCCGACTCTTTGTATTTCTGCCGCCGTAAAACCAATTCTGTTTCCCTTAACACACGAGATCCAAATTCAATGGACACGCTTCACCATCACTGGCCTCGTTGTCACATAACATTAAGTGAAATTGAGATCAAGCATCAGCCGGTTATAGATAAAAAAGAAGATAAACTTCGACTATGTTATTGAATGATAGACCTTAAGGTCAAACGAGTAACGCCACCTATTAAAGATATGAATCGCGCTTAGAACATCATTCATAGAGATGTCACTGATATACAGCGCAAATTACAAACAACGCATACCATTTTAAACCTTAAGTCTGGGCACTAAGTTTCAAGTTTCAATGAAATGAGATAAGTGAACGGATATAGATCTAGAGAATCCACTTGAAGCTGAATCTATCGATCACCGCAAGAAGAAAATTAAAACGAAAACAATGAAATGTACCTACCGTTCAGAGATAAATAACAATGGAGACCATGTTGCGGACCTTTTGAAAGTAGCAAAATGTTTAAAAATACATTCATTATACTGAGAAGATTAATTTTAAACCAATTCTTAATAACAATATTTTAATGCGGGAGATTTGGAATATAAAAGACAGCATTAAGGTCAACGAGTAGATTATCTTCCGAACGATTATCTTTGCCAAACTTCCTAAATGAAACTGGTCATTTATATTCCTTGCGTGGTGATTTGGAATCCTTAACCACAGATTTTATAAACTGTACTCTAAATCGTTAAGCTACTGACGCAGAAACATCATCTTATACATAATTGTAAGCAGAAACCAATTCATTATCCCGTACAATCGCAAACGGATCGACCACCGGAATCATCGATTCCTCGCCGCTGATTTCAACTTGATTAATGGCATCACAGTGTGAACTGCAATGGTATCCATTGCATTGATTGCAATGATTAAAGGCAAGACTGATGGTAGTCCAGGGCGTGACGTCACTAGATGAATGAGCCGCGCCGTGATCGGAATACTTGCCCTTAAAAAGAAGCTACAAGAAAACGAGTTTGCGATAAAACAATACATCATCTTATAAAACTTGACGTACTGCCAGAACAAAAAAAGAATAATCAGCATGATCTAAACATCAAAAAATTGATATACGTGTAAAACTGAAATAACAAATTTATAGATAATTCATATTAATTTATACAAGGTGCTTACAATTTAATTTGGTCGTTTAATATCGAAAACGGCTGAACAAATTTCATTGTTTACGAAGAGATTATAAGGAGTTAAAGAAACTTTTGTATTAGAAAAAGAGTTTCGTTAAAATAATTAAGAGTTATCAATGTTTAAAAATACATTCAGTATACTGAGAAGATTAATTTGAAACCTATTCTTAATAACAATATTTTAATGCGGACGATTTGGAATATAAAAGACCGCATTAAGGTCAACGAGTAGATTATCTTCCGAACGATTATCTTTGCCAAACTTCCTAAATGAAACTGATCATTCCTTGCGTGGTGATTTGGAATCCTTAACCACAGATTTTATAAACTGTACTCTAAATCGTTAAGCTACTGGCGCAGAAACATCATCTTAAACATAATTGTAAGCAGAAACCAATTCATTATCCCGTACAATCGCAAACGGATCGACCACCGGAATCATCGATTCCTCGCCGCTGATTTCAACTTGATTAATGGCATCACAGTGTGAACTGCAATGGTATCCATTGCATTGATTGCAATGATTAAAGGCAAGACTGATGGTAGTCCAGGGCGTGACGTCACTAGATGAATGAGCCGCGCCGTGATCGGAATACTTGCCCTTAAAAAGAAGCTACAAGAAAACGAGTTTGCGATAAAACAATACATCATCTCATAAAACTTGACGTACTGCCAGAACAAAAAAATAATAATCAGCATGATCTAAACATCAAAAAATTTATATTCGTGTAACACTGAAATAACAAATTTATAGATAATTCATATTAATTTATACACGGTGCTTACAATTTAATTTGGTCGTTTAATATCGAAAACGGCTGAACAAATTTCATTGTAGAGTTTACGAAGAGATGTTACGGAGCTACAGAAACTTTTTTATTAGAAAACGAGTTTCGTTAAAATAATTAAGAGTTATCAATGTTTAAAAATAAATCGATATTGGCTTTATCTTCTTTCAACTGCTTCCATGGCCCAGTGGCTAACAGCTTGCCTAGGAACAGACTTTAGTTGGTGGTAAGGTTTATTGAATTTTCATATCTTGCTACCACCTTCATAATTTAACACTACCATCAAAACAGCATTATTATGTTCCGACTGTTAACTTAAGAACTGGAGTATTTTGGATCGTGGGCATGATCATGGACCATCCACGGGACAATTACGAGAAGAAAACCCTTTAAAGCAAGTGACCATCCTTATAGATACAACTCCTACATCTACTTCTATTAATCAGTGATTAATGAAATTTATTTCCGATGTGGAAGCTAAATGTTTAAGACACCTTTAGGTCGTGTTGCGACAATATATAAAGCCTTAACGATAACCTTGTTTTAAACTAAAGTAGCAAAACTAGTAATTTGCTTTACGTTTCAATTTATAGCAAATTCTAAACGTTTAACAATCGATGGCATTTAAATAAAGAGATTCCTAACAACAAATGCGAGAACAGAATATTTCGCTTATACGGCATGGGACACCATTCAAAGACTAATACGGAAGTTGGTTAGACAACAGTATTGAATTGAACTCACTGTAGTTATGTAGCGATGCGACAAAATTTCAAGTTTGTTAATACATTTATAAGAACATTATATATATGAAATAATCTAATATTGTTAAAGAAACTCGAATAATGTAGTTAATGTTGTTAGTCGTTTGACTGATGTAGTGCATTAGATAAACAAATAACTTCGTCTAGTCGTTTTATGATATATAGTTTTTCAAATTTGGCAGATGTACTGCCATTGTATAGTTACTATATTATAATTGTTGCTATAGGTAACCTAGAATTAATCTGACAGATATGCCAGTATAACATACCAAACTGAATCCTTATGTACACAGTAGTTTTAAATTTATCCTACCAATTCCAATTCATTTAAAAAAATTATATCTTATCTTATATTTTCAGCTATCAGTCGATAAAGACCTCGAGCAAATTGGTTCAGCCGTTTTGGAGATAACCTGAAATTAAGACAGAGGTGTGTTAATATTTTTAAACTTTTTTTCGTTATTAAAAACAGACAGTTATTTTACTCATTTTTATAGATGAAAGTACAAAGTGAACTTTTTTTTAACAAATAACACAAAACTTAGATCTACTTTGAAATTATGCTAGTTCGCTTTGAGTAATAGGAGAGCTCGTGCTAGTTTGTCATTAGCGGAAAGTTGGGACTCTTCTGAGCGTAATGAGTTTTGCTTTAAACCTAACACAGCGCTTTGTTATAAACTACGTATTATCACATACGTATATTTTATAATTAATGGATAGAGTATAAAATGTGGAGTAGACTGTCATCTTAGTAGTCATTAGATAAACCATCCAATAGGGACCACTAAGAAATAGTGCTTTGTCACAGATTGGTAGCCTAAATATTATACTTTCTGAACCACTGTCTAATGAAGCTAAACATTTGTACAAAATAGCTTTAAGTCGTATTTAATATATTGTAAAATTTGTTTGTGTGTATAATAAGGGCGACGTAATCGCACAAGCGATAAAGCCCAGTTAAATAAAGAGAAAAAAAAAAAGAAAAAAAGAAATAGAACCAGTAACGTGAGCAATAAACAAAGTGCTCCGATATTCTGGTTTGGTTCATAGAAAACCACTGATTTCCGGTAACGCAGAACCGTGATTCTCGTAAATGAGGTAATAATCGAATTCACATGAATACCTCGACGAAAGACTCCACAGATTATCGACTTAAAAAAAAGAAGATGGTCGATGATAACTAAAAATAAAGGCATAAGAATGTGAGTTAGTATAGAATCGCATCAAATGTCGATAGCCACTCGAGCCGCAGATGTGCTGTTACAAAACTCTGAAATCACAGCGCTATAAACGTTACCATTGCAATTTCGATCGGCGGTAGGTTCTCACGCAAATAAGAGCAAAAAAGAGGGTGCCCTTATCGCGACTGCGCGGCGGCGGTCGCCCGATGGGTTTTTATTTTTTGACAAGTGCCATCGATACTCACCGGAGCCATTGTTCTCGGGCCGTCCTCGCCGCTTGTTATTTCAGCATCCGCTACAATGTAATACGCGATTAAAAATATATGTTTCTCTCTATTATATTAAAATAGCTCTTTTTATACTACTATACGACGAGACGAGCGAGACGTTCACCTGATGGTAAGTGATACGCTTGCCCATGACAACGTGGTGCTAGTTAAGATGGTATATACACCACATTGCGCTCGTCGCCTTGAGACATAAGATGTTAAGTCTCGCTACCCCAGTAATTACACTAGCTACAGCACCCTTCAAACCGGAACACAGTAATCTTTGCACACTACTATTTGTCGGTTGAAATAGGAGCTGCGGTGGTACCCATCCAGACGGTCTCCGGCAACAGAAACCTACCACCAGTAAAGCCGATGACTAGGATAACGATTGATAACCCATTAATTTCACTAGCGACAACCTTTTAATTTTGAACACAGATGTAGATGTTCAGTGGCAGAAATAAGCACATCACGGTATCCGGCAACAGAAAATCATGATGATGCATCCAGAGTATGAACTGATTATTTGAAATTACAATCAAAATACAATTAAGAACTTTAACTAACAAGTTTAACTACAAATTAGAATAGCTATGAATGTTTATAAATTAACTAAAACTGCCGAGGTTGACTGAGAGAGAATGCCGTATGGCATCAAGTCCGCCTTTTTGTACGTTATTTATTTGTGTGCAAAGTTTTAAATAAATAAATAAAACATGAATAACTGTGATGAATATAAAATCGTCCATGTCTAAATGAATGTTTCTAGTTAGAAAGGTGTTGCTGTAACTGTTGCGGGTCGCGCAGACATGTGTACTGTGAGCGAAACAGAAATCAAAGAATGGCGGCGATAAAACGAAATGGGTGCGGCGAGCGCCGACGTTGGACCGCGCGGCCGAATGCGCGCCATTGGCGTTCCCGAACCGATGGAATATACATTTCGGCGTGTTCCATTTTCGAAATTCGTTTTTTTTTTCAGAGTTGCACCGCGAACAGTTACGCATCTCAATCAGTCTATACAGCCAGCGCTTTAAGTTGAGCACAATTTAAATATAATAAAACTTTTTATGATTTATTATTAAACATTAAGAATCAAAAAAGGTTTTAATGCCGTTACGACTTTTATAGAATAAAAGATGTCTTATAATTTTTATGCAGCATACAAAAATTTACATAGAATTATATTATTTTTGTTTCTAATGTTTATATTAAATAATTAAGATTAAAGTGAGAAAAGTGCAACTCTGATAAACAAATATAGTCGAACCTATAACAGTAAATTAATTCCGATTTATACACATATTACAGTCACGGTGTAAATATCAGCCATGTCCTTATATATATTAGCAAAATCCCAAATTGTTAATAGTTATGTTTAAAGTAATATTAAAATGCCTGAATAGATTTTAATTAAATTAGAACTAAAAGTCAATAAGGAAACTAATAATAACCTAAAAATGGATAACCTTTTGCGGGTTGGATTTAATAAAAAAATCTTATTGTTTTGTAGAGAACACAAAAAAATTACGAAATGTAAAACAGAACTTTGAGCGCACATTTTTCTCAGCTGACGGTTAAATAGGAATTTAAATGCACTGACAGATAAGCGCGGGGTTGCAAGCGGGTATAAAGAGAATAATGGCTGCGAGCGAGCTAGATATTACAATATGTTACATACGGGCCTACTGGCAACACCGGCCCCTCTTATGCGCCAGCCTCTGCGAAATTGGTAAGCGAGTGTTGAATACAAAAGTTAACATTATAAATTTAAAGTGGATCGCTCGTTAAAATATCAAGTTTTGTATTTTTGTTCCGTTTGGTTTTGTTTGCGACGGTGACAACCGTGAATCGCACTCGAAACGGGGAACATGTCCGTTTATACTTTTAGATTTCTCCCGGTCACTTCGGGAATATTAAAACGGTTTCGGTGAGTCCATTTTCTTTTGCACCAAATGATTTATAGATTTTTAAATATTTATCATCAACTATACATGATTGGTTTCTTTTTTTATATACATCTTTTGATAATATTTTCTCTTTTTAGTCTTAAACCTGTGTATCATTCTATAAGATGACTACTGATTTATAATATACTAATTAAGTATGTATGTGGTCATTATATAAATATGGCACATAAAATGACTTTCAATAGCTACACCACTCTTCAAACTGGAGTAACTGTTTGACTGACAACTAAACAAGAAGTTTGTCACTAAAAATATTGACTCCATTGTAAAATACTACTTTTTTGATTAGGTAACGAAATGTGTAAATTTTTATAATACGGAGTCATATTTATTCGGAGAAAATATGGGTTGAAGTCTTTTGTAGACTTTCATTACGTAATCACAATAGTTCTTATAATTTTGATCTTCTAATAAATGAAGATTGGTTCATTACAAATGTTTCAGGAAATATAATTTTAAACATTAGAGTCTCTATTGATCAATCAGGAATTCATTAACTGTAGTTGTTATTAATTTGTTTATAAGATAAATTTTATAAAAAAAAAACGTTACTTCTGTACAAAATGATTAGTAGAAAATTTTAAATTAGTGAATGTAAACGCCAATGACAGCTACACAGCCTTTCAAATCAAGATAATAGACAAACACGAAAAGTTAATTTCAGATGTAACGTTTTATGTTTTCTTTTTAAAGAAATGAAGAATGATAAAATCAAAGAAACTTCTAACAGTTTAACAGGTAAAGTAAGAAACGAAACTTTTACAATTAAAAAGTTTTAATAGAAAGAGTGTCGAGTTGTGTCAAAAGAGATGCCTTTATATTTCAGACGTTCATGATTTTTAACTTCTGATATTTAATGGAAGCGGTGATGGTTCACTTTGTAAGTCTGATAGAATGACGGAGTATCTAAGAGTCTTGGGTTCGATCTACACTTTACTGATGGTAGGTCTTTGTTGCCGGAGACCGTCTAGGTACCACCGCAGCTCCTATTTCAACTGCCAAATAGTAGTGTGCGAACATTACTGTGTTCCGGTTTGAAGGGCGCTGTAAGCTAGTGAGATTACTGCGGTAAGATCTTATGTCTTAAAGCGAGCGTAATGTGGTGCTGTGTATATCATCTTAACTAGCGCCGCAATTTTTTTTTTAATCATCCCTCTACGTGGTTGGTCAGGGCCTAGTTCCTTCATACAAGTTCTGTAGTGAAGACCTCCTCGTCTTTTATCCGTCTTTTTTCCGTGGCTGTTGAGAGATCTGTGGAGCATACTTTTCTCATATTTCCTAATAATAATTCATCCTTTTTTCCCCTTCTGTTATTATACATTATTGTTTTCCTTTTCTATTTTATTTCCGTTCTTCTTTACAATATTTTTCTATCCTAATATCACATTTTTATTTTCTATTCTTATGTCCTATTATAATATATTAAAAATTATGCCTACACAGTCTTTTTTACATTTATTTTGTATACCTATTTTACTTACGCTATAACCTACTATCACAGTCTCTTTTTTATTTATTACTCTTCTTACCTATCAATGTGTCTTGTTACGTTTTACAGCGTCGGCTATAGCTGCCTCGCAGAATTTTAGGAATATCGGACGATTAGCGCCGCGTTATTAGCAAGAGTATCACTTACCATCAGGTGAACCGTCTCGCTCATCTCATCGAATAAAGCTTACAAGTTTAAATTGAGCGGGAAGTCTGGCGATGAATGGCTATGAATAACAAAGCCCTAAATCCCAACTGTGGGAACTGTACGTGGAATGTGTATGTCACACAAAATTCTTTATAAATTTTGTAGTATTTTCTCAGAATATCTTACTGTTTACTTTTTTTTTATACTACTATGCGACGAGACTAGCAAGACGTTCACCTGATGGTAAGTGATACGCATGCCCATGTCAACGTGCTGCTAGTTAAGATGATACACACTGCACAACATTGCGCCCGTCGCCTTAAGACATAAGGTGTTAAGTCTCGTTACCCCAGTAATTACACTAGCTACAGCGCCCTTCAAATCGGAACACAGTAATGTTTGCACACTACTATTTGGCGGTTGAAATAGGAGCTGCGGTGGTACTCATCCAGACGGTCTCCGGCAACAGAGACCTACCACCTGGACCTTTACTTAAGAAAATGTGATTTAAAACTTTCAATACTAAGCTAATTTCGACGTTGACCATTTAGAGAGCATAAGTTTAAAAGAATACTAACAAGCTTTTTTCGATACATCATTCGAAGGCTATTAAACCAATGTCTTAAGTACTTAAAAATATTTTTTTTAACATTTAATTTACACGAGAGACCTTGTTAGTCCATTGCCTTTATTTTTAGCGGATATCGCTTATGATATCTTTGTTATTGTACAGACAGAAAAACAGTTAGCTTTTATAATAGTTGAAGCTTATTAAATCCTTTACGAGTAAGTTGAATATGGTGAAGCATGCTCAGCTGGCAACACAGTGATGGTATTATGAACAGCTGGTTTTACACTGATGATAGGTCGTCTAGCTACCACCGCAGTTCCTATTTCAGCTGCCAAATACTAGTATGCTGATATTAATATATCTATATATACTTTATATATATAGTAGCCGTGATAGCCTAGTGGTTTGAACGCCTGCCTTCCACTCCGGAGGTAACGGGTTCGAATCCGGCCTGCACCAATGAATTTTTTCAATGAATGTGCAGTTAGTATAACACCAACTAATATCACGCGCTTTGACGGTGAAGGAAAACATCGTGAGGAAACCTGCATATCTAAGTCATTGACCGTCTGTGGTCGGACTAGTATGTGAAATGGAGAAGGCAATGGTAAACCACTCCATTATAACTGCCAAGAGAGTCGTTGTGTGTTTCAGTAAAAACATGATGACCACGACCCTCAGTTATGAGGAAATACGACTTAGAAGAAGATATTACTATGTTCTGATCTGACAGGCGCTGTAAGCTAGTGAAATTACTGTGGTAACTACACTTAACACCTTATGTCTCAAGGCGAGCGCAATGTGGTGCAGTGTATACCATCTTAACTAGCAGCAGGTTGTTATGGGAAAGATCTTCACTTACCATCAGGTGATAAAGAAATTTTTTTTTAGTTACCTAATAGTATTTTTTTGTTTAAATACTTCTTTCTATTACTTGATGAATTTTTGAAAATTAATATTCACAGTGTTAATTTGAATAATTCCCATTTGAACAGTGTGATAATTGTTTTGTGTATTATTTCATGTGAATTGGTTATATAATTAATTTAATTACATTCATATTACTAATTAATGTAAATTAACGTATTTGGTTACCCGTACAATTGATTATTATTTACATTCATATACATAATTAGAGCGGAGTAAATTAATGATTGGTTTACTTTTTTTTTATTTTGTGAATCGTCGAGATGAGTGAGACGTTCACCTGATGGTAAGTGATACGCTTGGTAACTTGGCGCTAGTTAAGATGGTATACACTGCACCACATTGCGCTCGTCGCCTTGAGACATATGTTAAGTCCCGTCACAGTAACTTCACTAGCTTACAGCACTCTTTAAACCGGAACACAGTAATGTCTGCATACTACTATTTGATGGTTAAAATAAGAGCTGCGGTGGTACATAGACGTTCAACAGTACTTACTACCAGTGTAAAACCGGCTGGTCATAATACCATCGCTGTGTTACAGATGAGCACGCTTCACCATATTAAGCTTACTTGTTTTTAGATTTATTAAGCATCAACTATGTTATAAAGTTTTTTTTTTATACTACTATGCGACGAGACGAGCAAGACGTTCACCTGATGGTAAGTGATACGCTTGCCCATGACAACGTGGCGCTAGTTAAGATGGTACACTGCACCACATTGCGCTCGTCGCCTTGAGACATAAGGTGTTAAGTCTCGTTACCCCAGTAATTACACTAGCTACAGCGCCCTTCAAACCGGAACACAGTAGTGTGCGAACATTACTGTGTTCCGGTTTGAAGGGCGCTGTAGCTAGTGTAATTACAGGGGTAACGAGACTTTTTATGTCTCAAGGCGAGCGCAATGTGGTGCAGTGTGTACCATCTTAACTAGCACCACGTTGTCATGGGCAAGCGTATCACTTACCATCAGGTGAACGTCTTGCTCGTCTTTTCGCATAGTAGTATAAAAAAAAACTTTTATCGTCTAGATTCTCCGTTTTATTTGCTGTCGGTCCAATCGTGCGGTGCGGTGGGTAAGTAGACACTGGCTATGGTATTATGCGAACCGGTCCCGGCCCACCGCTGCGCTCACAATAACGCGAACCGCGTACGGCGTAACACATGTTTGCGTTATAAAAAGGCGAGTACACACGCCCACACAAACACAAACTCGTGATTTACGATTCAAGACCTTAATCACATTAAGATTTCACTGGTAGGTCTCTCTTATCGGAGACCGTCTAGGTACCAGCGCAGCTCCTATTTCAACCGCCAAATAGTAGTGTGCGAACATTACTGTGTTCCGGTTTGAAGGGCGCTGTAGCTAGTGTAATTACAGGAGTAACGAGACTTAACACTATATGTCTTAAGGCGATTAGCGCAATGTGTTGTATATACCATCTTAACTAGCGCCACGTTGTCATGGGCAAGCGTATCACTTACCATCAGGTGAACGTCTTGCTCGTCTTTTCGCATAGTAGTATAAAAAACAACTTTTTTCGTCTAGATTCTCTGTTTTATTTGCTGTCGGTCCAATCGTGCGGTGCGGTGGGTAAGTAGACACTGGCTATGGTATTATGCGAACCGGTCCCGGCCCACCGCTGCGCTCACAATAACGCGAACCGCGTACGGCGTAACACATGTTTGCGTTATAAAAAGGCGAGTACACACGCCCACACAAACACAAACTCGTGATTTACGATTCAAGACCTTAATCACATTAAGATTTCACTGTTAGGTCTCTGTTGCCGGAGACCGTCTAGGTACCACCGCAGCTCCTATTTCAACCACCAAATAGAAATGTGCAAACATTACTGTGTTTCGGTTTAAACGGTGCTGTAAGCTAGTGAAATTACTGTGACGAGACTTTACACCTTATGTCTCAAGGCGACGAGCGCAATGTGGTGCAGTGTGTACCATCTTAACTAGCTGCACGTTGTTATGGGCAAGCGTATCACTTACCATCAGGTGAACGTCATACTCGTCTCGTCGCATAGTAGTATAAAAAAAAAGATTTCGCTGGTAGGTCTCTCTTGTCGGAGACCGTCTAGGTACCACCGCAGCTCCTATTACAACCACCAAATAGTAATGTGCAAACATTACTGTGTTCCGGTTTGAAGGGTGCTGTAAGCTAGTGAAATTACCGGGGTAATGAGACTTTTTATGTCTCAAGGCGAGCGCAATGTGAAGCAGTGTATACCATCTTAACTAGCTGCATGTTATGGACCAACGTATCACTTACCATCAGGTGAACGTCTCGCTCAATAGTCTCGCTGAATAAACAAAAGGATACAATTAATTTTCATTGCAACGGTTCATATATACATGTAAATATAATTTGTAATTTGCCTATAGTTTTTGGACCACCAAAAACCTAGGAAACGAATTACTGACCACACTGATTCGTATCCTAGATTTAATATTCCGAATTTGGTAAAGGTTTTGAAGGTAACTAACGACATATTAGAAATCTGCCAAAGAAAATTGAGTTCAAGATTTTACGTTATATCTATATTGATTTTGATATACTGTTTCAATTCTTTTTTATGTATAACCATTATAACAATCATCGGGGGTAGAGAGAGAGGGAAACTAAAAGAAAGATATCCACATTTTTACGACGTTACATAAACCACTTTCGTAAAGATAATGCGAGAGCCAAATGAGAAAGCAAAAACCTCATAAAGGGTAACGAAAAAATAATTTCGCCCCGATGTTTATGAACCATCATTGTCTCGTAAAGGGAGATACGGGCCGACGTAATTCTATTTAGGTTTCATACACGGGAGCCGAGCCGATCGATTCTGACTCGATACTACCTCCCACCACCGTCCTCCACTAGAGAGATTAACATACTTCCTAATTAAATAAAAAAAAACAATTTTATATATGATAAAACAGCAAGTATCATTACTAATGAGGTTTACTAGTCACTGTTTTGATTACGGTGCAGTAAACAAACTAGCACAATTTTTTTATTTGTCTCTCGCCATTCTTATAATCAGCTTATCAATCTATAGAAGGCAAAACAGCTGTTACAATGTTAAAGTTGTTAATTAGCGATGGTGACCATGTAACATTATGTTGACCAGCTCTCTAGCCTATCTTCTCTTTAAAAATTACTACCTATCCGATTAGCAGTAGACCAGTCTATAATGTCCGCGATAAACACACAAAAATGTATTAAAACTGAACTAAACTAATACTAAATTTTACAGATAAAAAAAACCGTAAAATTTTGTTTTAATTAATGTGTACCATTCGCGGAAACATAAAAAAATTATTACTTAACGAATAATAATAAACTGTACCTTTGGTCAATGCCGTCGAATGCTTTTTTTTTATTTTATTATGCGACGAGACGTCATTCAGTCACCTTGCAAGATGTACGGATAATAGATGGACAAAACTTGTAACACTGTGGGAAGGACCAAAAGGAAAGAAGAGGACGCCCAATAAAAAGATGGATATGCGACGTACAAGAAATAGCTGGAACTAATTAGATAGAAAGGCAAAATCTAAGGAGAAATGGAATAACCTGGAGGAGGCCTTTACCCAAAAAGGGATTCCTGCATACACAAAAATGTTATAAAAAAAAAATAATTATGTTTATTACTAAAAAAAACTATGTAAGTTAGGAAACAAAGTTGGCTTACAAATAAAATAAATAAAATGCGACGAGACGAGCAAGACGTTCAACTAATGGTAAGTGATACGCTTGCCCATGTCAACGTGCTGCTCGTCGCCTTGAGACCTAAGGTGTTAAGTCTCGTTACCCCAGTAATTACACTAGCTACAGCGCCCTTCAAACCGGAACACAGTAATGTTTGCACACTACTATTTGGCGGTTGAAATAGGAGCTGCGGTGGTACCCACCTAGACGGTTTCCGGCAACAGAGACCTACCACCACTACCAGCTACCAGCTTCATGGTACACTAATCCACTTTACACTGCACTTTGTGTGTGTGTTTTGTGTTGTGTGTAATAACTTCCGATATCCAAATCATTCGATATATTTTAATTGTAACCGTTTTAATCACGAAATGCGGCGCTCCCGTCCCGAATTTCAAGCAACTGTCATTTTGACAGATTAAAAATCAACTTTCAAAATGTAACCTATACTAACACAGTTAGTTAACCGTATTTCAGTCTACTTCCTGATGATAATTGTGATTACCAACATTTCGTTAGTAAAATAGAAGGTGTATTGATTTTAAAAGACAAAAATGAAAAAAAGAGGGTATGACATGACATCGTTTCGGTATAAAATACAGATGACTGTAAGTCTCGACACATCCCCCTTATAAAATTGCCCTGCTCTTCAACCCTACTCCATCCAATGCTTCCTTACCTATCTCCTCTTCTCTTTATAGTGTTTCTATGTACATATTTATGTATTTAATTATAACGTCAGCTCGCGGATTCCGGGTCCGCGAGCCCAGAGTCTGATGTAGCCTTGTTGACGGTCTTAAAGGTGACCCAAAGCAAGAACATCAATCAAAAATAAAAAAACCTCTCGACACATTCACACATTCGTGTTTGGGCAGTGTACGAAGTGAGAGCTCTGTGACTGGTGACGTGTGAATGTGAGAGGTATGGCAGATTTTATTTATATTTGAATTGATGTTTCTAATACTATACAGCCAAGAATTTTGTCTTCAATCAACAATTCTATTATCTACGACTTTGAGATGAACTGAAGATGTCGTAAGATACTTTTTTAACTTGACTGTCTGCAAGAAATCGCGTTTTTAATTAATTGTACCGTCTCGTCTCACATTTTCTATATACATTTATATAATACTAGTCGATACTAGTACAAATCACTTATTACGGTATCAAGTATAGCTTTAATAAATATCGATAGAATTGCGGGGCGGGTGCCGCGAGCGCGCCGGCATCGACTTCTCGAATAAATTTAGCTCGGATTCGATTATCGTTATCGCACTGGATCGCTCGTTCGAATAGAATAGATAATCGAGACGGCTGGGAGCCCGCTAGGTAGCTCCACCAGCTCGGAAAGCTTAAGGGTCTTAATTACAATGGAGTTTAACGGTTTTTTAGCGATTTCTTTTTATTTGACAACAGACGAATGGTAACACTTTTCCATAACAAGATGATAATTACGAGAATAAAAAATGTATTATATTGTGCTTCTCGCTTTGAGACACTAGATATTAAGTCTAATTACCCCAGTAATTTCACTAGCTACGATTCCCTTCTACCTCTATAAATATACTAATTTCTAAAGGCAGTTCGCATATCAAAATACTTTCCCAATCAATACTAAATGTTAATCCGCAGGTTAAAAATATATTCCATCGACTAACTGTTTACCGAAATCGGAACGTTTCATGGTTACTTAAAATGTGTTTAACGGTGAATTTATAACATCACTCCTAAGACTGTGTTAATCTTGTGCGGCGTTTGTTTGTTCAAATAATTCTTTCATGCAACGATAGTAATTCTCGAAACGAAAATATCTTTTATAGAGTATTTTATTACGTTCCAATTTAGTGGATTCACTTTTTAGATCAGATAGAGAAAACAGTTTAGATTATTAGTCTTAAAGAGATTTCATAATGTATTTACCAGTTAAGTAACTACAATTAGATAAAGCATTTGTGTGTCTTTTACATACATGTTAAATTAAATATATTTACTTTTAATTAAAGCTATAGTCATAAGGTATAAGAAGTTATATCCTAATTATTTTTAAAGTAATTAGCAATTAATTTTTAGTAGATATAAACTTACTTTCATTCTAGCTTAACGAAATAATCACTTTCGTTAATATTATAACACGTTCAAAATTAACTTATCTAAATAAGTTATTCACTTACAAATATAAATAGTAATAACTGCGTAAACCAAACATCTTGCAAAACGTTTTAATCAGAACTTTAACTTCCCTTTGTAAGATTACAATTAGTTTAATATCTATCGGCTAAAATACAACAGAGCAACAAACAAAGACGCTAATGGCGTACAATTTATTCAGCAATTACTGAACACTCCGAGTTCCTAATAAGATAGCTGCAGTGACAGCGTTTACTAACACCGGCCCGAGATGAAAATCTTAATTTAATGCAGTCACTTAATAACGGGTTAGTTGGCTCCATTACCGGTATATTATAACAAAGGCGGCGGGCTGTTTGTCCCGGCCGGAGCGCCGACTCCCGCTACAAAGTGCGTTTTTAATTAAAACCTTCAGTTAAATAAAGCAACACGATTAAAACCAAGAAACGGGGTTAAGTTGAGAAGACTTAAAGTTAAACTTGAAACTGTGGAGTATGAAAGGGAGCCGTTTTTAAACGGCATTACACGATGCGATAATGCCCACTCGTGGAAGCTGGAGGTCGAGAGGAGCTGTACAAGCTAGAGGTAGGGAGTGTTGGAGCACGCTTGAATAAATCTAAAGAAATGGTTGCGAATTTAAAAATAAACGGTTAAACATTTTTTAAGGCGTTAAATAATTATACTAAGGCAATCACTCCGAGAGAAGACAAGACGAGAGAAGACGAAAGAGTAAAAGACAATTAAGAAGACACAACTCTGAGAAAGGTATGATGATACTCCGAGAGAAGACGAAAGAGTAAAAGACAATTAAGAAGACACAACTCTGAGAAAGGTATGATGATACTCCGAGAGAAGACGAAAGAGTAAAAGACAATTACCAAGACACAACTCTGAGAAAGGTATGATGATACTCCGAGAGAAGACGAAAGAGTAAAAGACAATTAAGAAGACACAACTCTGAGAAAGGTATGATGATACGTTATAACAATGTGACGCTAGTTAAGATGAGCGATACACCACATTGTGGTCGTTACCTTGTTACCACAGTAATTTCACTATCTACTACCATCAAACTGAAACATAGTAATGTTTACACACTACTCTTTGGTGGTAGAGATATACTTAACTTGACTGTCTTTGATCTACAACCAGAAGACCGAGGACTTGCGACCGAAACTTCAAGCTCTGCATGGTTCGTTTCTATTTCATGTTGCCTTGGTCCTTTGCAATTCACGCCACAATTCTTCGAAACTGATACATTTAAGAAAATCCTTTTCAGATAGACCGTTCACAAACACTACCCCCCGGGTACTCGACCTTAAATATCACAGCTTATTTCTTCTATTTGATATGATTTATGTATAAATGAAGTACATACATATTAAATATTTAACAATTCAGTTTCTTTTTTCTTATCGTTTTTTTTATTCGATGAGACGAGCGAGACGTTCACCTGATGGTAAGTGATAAGCTTGCTAACAACGCGGCGCTAGTTAAGATGGTATACACTGCACCACTGGGAAACCGCTGGATGCGAACAGCGCAAAGCCGATTGGAGTGGAGATCTTTTGGGGGAGGGAGGCCTTTGTCCAGCAGTGGGCGTCTATAGGCTGATGATGATGATGATGATGATGACACTGCACCACATTGCGCTTGCCTTGAAGCATAGGATGTTAAGTCTCATTACCCCAGTAATTTCACTTGCTTACAGCGCACTATAAACCGTAACACAGTAATGTTTGCACACTGGAACTGCGGTGGTACCTAGACGGTCTCCGGCAACAGAAACCTACCACCAGATATAATAACTTTTGTATTTTTTGTGGTAAGGTGAATACTATGGTGCAGTGTACAACATCCCATCTAATACCATATTGTATTAAGTAAGGCAGTTTAAATTGAGATATCCGTTTAAACCTTGCCCCGGCAAACTAAGCGCTGCCCAATTAATTAGTGAAAAGTGATCGTGATGCCGCGGACGCCATTTATCAGGGAAAGATCGATCTGATAAATAGAACAGAGAGTTCAGTTGGTGCGTTCCGCTTCGTACCGGTAACCAGTTTTTTTATTTTTTTGTTTTAATGTAGTGCTGTAGCTAGTGTAATTACTGGGGTAACGAGACTCAACACCTTATGTCTCAAGGCGACGAGCGCAATGTGGTGCAGTGTGTACCATCTTAACTAGCACCGCGTTGTCATGGGCAAGCGTATCACTTACCATCAGGTGAACGTCTTGCTGGTCTCGTCGCATAGTAGTATAAAAAAAAATTTAAAATTTCAGGTAACAGCAACACTGACATTTATTCCTTCCCTTGTAATATCTGTTTAGTTTTAATTCGATTATTTATCTGCAATTGACTAACACTTACTCCAATTTCACATGATGTTAAGCGACAATGAGGTCGTGTACCATTAAGCGTGCTCCCTCATAATATTCTGGCTCACAAATGTCGGCAGCGGGAAAGCAATCTCTCTTAAGGCGGTACAGTTCTACATTTCCTTCTTTTACATGTTCTTCGAACTTCTATGTCGCAGATTTAGGTAAGAGCCAATATTCTATTAAAAATTAATAGGTTCTCTTTCTTCTGTGAGACTTTCTAATTTATGATGAGTCTCGTCTTTTGGAAAAAAACTAAGCTTCTCAAAACACAGTAGGTATTATTAACCCATCGATTAACGATAGAGCTTTTTCAGATAAATTTTTGAAAGGATTGATTCGATTAGATTTAATGCTGTAGAGACGGGTGTGGATGTACTGAATATCAAGATGTCTTTTCTTAATAATAGTAAAATGGTAAGAATTATTATAATCACAAACTATATGTAAACCTTACTAATAAGACAGTTAGATGACATGTTGATCAGACCAATTTGGGTTTAGTGCAGATATATTTTGAATACTTTAAATATTAATATCATCTGTTTTACACGAAAAATTTTTTTATACTCATAAAGATAATGTTGTTATTATGATTATAAGACAAGTTACAAGAAAACTAATCCCAAAAATAAACAATACTGAAAATTAAAGCAGATTAAATAATTTTTAGGTTACAAGCGAAGTAAACTTCTTTACGTAGTCAATCTGTGAACAAATGAACATGTGGAGACTTAAATGCATATAAATTGTGCTCTCGATATATAGATTTATATGGATGAAGATAATAAGCTATCATTAGCATAAAATGATGTTTATCAGTGTATAAACGAAACGGTATTGAACCGGATACTTCCGTGTTACAAGCAGCCTGTAGCAATTAAATAATGACGGCTAACGTTTTCGATTACTTGTATTCCAATAATCAATAGATCTGATGATAATGTAACACAATATTGTAGCAACATTAATTAAAATCAACGTAAATTAATCCATATTACAGTGAACAGTTTGTAGGTAAATGAATACGGAAATTTTGCGTGGCTCCCAAAATGCGGACGGTTTATCACAATTTAAGCGGGCGATTTACGAAAATCCGCGATTGTAAAATAACCTATGTTATTTAGTCGACTCCAAAATTGTACAGGAGCAACAATACAATCATTAGCTGCCGGCGAAACGGTATTTTGCAACGAACAATTAGTATAAATGTCCAGTTATAAATGTTCAGGTTATATATTTATTTAATTATCTACAAATAATTGAAATAACTTTCAAGATTTTATCGCGTTTATTATTCTGGCGGTTCACATGCTTAACAGAACCGTTTGATTCATATTTTTTTTAACATATTTTTAGTTTTGACGTGACAACGTCTATTAAATTGGTATAAGATAGGACGCGCGTGCTGAGAAATGTCCCGCACATAAGTGGGCGTGGCTTACGCCGACCGCTAAGTCGGTATGCGTTTGCCCGAATTGGTTGAAAGTAAAAGATGTATTCTATTGCTCAATAATAATTAGAAATAAAATCCCTAACAAATATAATTGAGAGTTAGTATAACTTGATTTGTAACCCGATAAACATGTCAAACAAGAATAATAAAATTTATTATCAAAATTTTTTGTGATATAATTAATAGACGTTGTCACGTTAAAATACATAAGTGCCCTGCACATATAACCCAGAATTTTTTTTTTAATGTTTATATTGCTTATCTGCTTGACGATTTTTGTTTCATTGGAATCCGAGCTATGGAGTCCGGAATCCGCGAGCTAAATTAAATTATAAAATCGATAAGTATGTTAAACAATTTAAAACAATTTAACTAGAAGAAAATAGGAGAAAGGAGGGAGAGTTTTGGCAGAGGGAAGGGATGAAGAGTTAGATAGTAATGTATTTATTTATTTATACACTAAAGTGTACAGGTCGACTTAATGCCTTTGGCATTATCTGCCAGTCTACCTTAGGTGGTGCAGAGAGTTTATGAGATAGGTGCATAGCATAACAAGCTTTAAAAAAAAGAAAAAAAGAAACATACACACAAATAAAATACAAATATTATAAATACACATACGATATATTATAAATATAAATAATATATATACACATCATTTTTTATATATATATATAAATACATATCTATATAATAAAAATGAATTGCTGTTCGTTAGTCTCGCTAAAACTCGAGAACGGCTGGACCGATTTGGCTAAATGTGGTCTTGAATTATTCGTGGAAGTCCAGGGAAGGTTAGTAAGGTGAGAAAATATGGAAAAAGTGCCTGGAATATGGTAAAAACAACAATTTCTCTTTTTCATTGAGGTGACCAGATTTTTAGATAGGCAAAGCGGGACAACTCTGAAGGAATAATAATATCGTAATTTTTTTTAGTTTTAACATAAGTACAGTTTATAAATGTTTTTTTATATAAGAGAATTTGTTTGAGTAGATTGTAGTAATTTTGTAAAATATTGTAAAAATCTTCACAAGAATTTGATAAATTAGTTTGATTGACTTGAAATATTTGCAAAATTTTATTCGTATATTACTTTCTAAAATTTCTTTCGAGGTTAAGGTGGGTGATACACGTTTTGTCATCAATATAAAATATGAAGACTACGAGTATTTTAAGCTAAGTTTAAGAAAATTTATGCATTTATGAAATATTTAAATAAATTACTTACTTTATTTTTCTATGGTAAGAAACAGATTTGTAATATTTATTTGTTTAATTATCTTGCTAGCACGCAGTACGGATACAAAGTGTATCATTTGAGAGACAAATACAATGTAACTGGGTAGCAAAAGCAATATGTTACGCAAAACAATGATTTTCATAAATTTAAAATTTTACTTAATTCTAAAAGTCGGGACTTTTGAAAAACGTCGCGTGACGCGGGATTAATAGTAAAAAAATCAGGACTGTCCCGCTAAAAGCGAGATGTCTGGTCTCCTTACTTCAGATACATAAAACGTCAAAAATTTGAAGTTCGTCCCGTCATTTAGACACCAAATACAATTTAAAAGAATATTTTTGATTTTGACATTTGATATTGACAACCAACAATTTGTGATGCAACTATAATATTTTACGAACTTTAGCGGGAATTTGGGCGTAAAGGTCGCGTTGTCTCGGTTGAATTTTTTTTAGTGCATAATGCAGTTGAATGTTCAATGTGAGTGTATCATGCAGTAAATTAGTGTGTTCGTGTGCAGCGATTGTAGAATTCAAGCAGGAACACGACTTTCCTAAGTTCAGATTGGTTCAAAATAGTAGTTAAGTCTTAACTTTACTTTGTTGATCTTTTGTGATAGTGACACTATTTACCGCTGAGTGCGCGAGAACTTTCCCTACTTTGATTATCTACAATTATAATGCCAAAGATAAGATGTCCTGACTTAGGTTAATCAACATGTGCATTTAAATATAATAGAAAAACCAAATTAATAACGGGCAATTTTTGTGATTACGAATTATTTTTTTCTGGTTAAATTTTCATCACATTCTTTACTAAAGTTGAAACAGTCTCGAATTATCAATAAGCGTTTTTTTTATTGATTTTGAAGCGGAACGAAGTTTGCTGGGTCAGCTAGTCTAATATATAAAATTCTCTTGTCACAATGTTCGTTCCCATACTCCTCCGAAACGGCTTTACCGATTCTTATGAAATTTTTTGTGCATATACAGTAGGTCTGAGAATCGGTTACTATCTATTTTTCAAACCTCTAAGTGATCAGGGTTGCCCACACCAAATTTTTTTTTTTATTTTTTGGGATTTTTTTTTTCTATTTTATTTTATTATTGTGTGGCATCAAAAACTACATACAACCCTAAATTTTCACTTTTCTATCACCAACCCCTGCTTTTTAATAGTCATTTTAATATTTTTGTTTCGCTCGATATCATCAATTGTACATGGCCACGTATCAAACCGCGTGGCTGTAAACTCAAAAAAAAATATTATCACTTGATAAGTGATTCCCTCCACGTGTGTACCGGTGTCACCTCTCACCAGTACACAGCACGGAGTGGGGATGACAACGAATTCTATATCTCTCAAACATTATGCCTTTTGTCACTCCCTCTACATATAAATATATTCTCAAGCAACTTTATTATTTATTTATTAATAACTAATGTCATTGAACATAATTTATTATTAATCTATAATACAAATGTGTCGGTGAGCGAATCACTCTACAACGCCAGGACCAATTTAGCCAATTTGAGAAAAATTCGAATAGTCGCCGGGAAGCCCTTAAAAACAGCGCTTTTCTTTTTCCTATACAAACGTTCTCTGACTAAAATGTAGGGTCAATTTGAACTGTATTGCTATTTCATAAAGTTCATATTAAATTACAAGCTTTCACTGCTGTCTAAGCAATGTAGGTGTGTTTCTAACGCTAAAGAGTCAATTTTAACTTTATTACAGCTGCTCAAAGTTCAAATTAGATCATTCTTTCAAAAGTGTGCGTATGCGCGTCGGAGGATCTAACGCCGCGTGCCGAAATTAAAACGAATGAAATAATAACATAAATAGTCACAAAATGTAAGAGCTAAAGATCATTACTGCTGATTTTCAATTAGGTCGGCTTCGCGGTATTATTTATTTTGTTTTAGTTTCTTTTTCACGACATCACATCAGTCCAGCACAAACCGCGTTACCGTCTGGCGGACCTAACAGACTTCACTCCGTCAAAAAGATTTGGAATGAGGCAGTTATTGGAAAATGGAAAACGGAAAACGGAAAATGGAAAATGGAAAATGGAAAATGGAAAATGGAAAATGGAAAATGGAAAAAGGAAAATGGATTATTGGAATATTGGAATATTGGAACATTGGAACATTGGAACATTGGAATAATGGAATGTTGGAATGTTGGAATGTTGGAATGTTGGAATGTTGGAATGTTGGAATGTTGGATGTTGGAATGTTGAATGTTGGAATGTTGGAATGTTGGAATGTTGGAATGTGGAATGTTGGAAGTTGGAATGTTGGAATGTTGAATGTTGGAATGTTGGAATATTGAAAATGGAAAATGGAAAATGGAAAATTGAAATCTGACATTTGAAATCTAGAAACCAGAAACCAGGAACCAGTAACCATAAACCAGTAACCAGTACACCAGTAAACCAGTTAAACCAGTTAAACCAGTAAACCATAACCAGTAAACCAGTAAACAGTAAACCGTAAACCAGTAAACCATAAACCAGTAACCAGTAACCAGTAAACCGTAACCAGTAAACCAGTTAAACCAGTAAACCAGTAAACCAGTAAACCATTAAACCAGTAACCAGTAAACCAGTAAACCAGTAAACATAAACCAGTAAACCAGTAAACCAGTAAACCAGTAAACCAGTAAACCGTAAACCATAAACCAGTAAACCAGTAACCAGTAACCAGTAAACCAGTAAACCAGTAACCAGTAAACCAGTAAACCGTAAACCAGTAAACCAGTAAACCAGTAAACAGTAACCAGTAAACCAGTAACCAGTAACCAGTAAACCAGTAACCAGTAAACCAGTACCAGTAAACCAGTTAACCAGTAAACCCGTAAACCAGTAAACAAGTAAACCAGTAAACCAGTAAACCAGTAAACCATAACCAGTAAACCAGTTAAACCAGTAAACCAGTAAAACCAGTAAACCAGTAAACAGTAAACCAGTAGACCAGTAAACCAGTAAACCAGTTAAACAGTAAACCAGTAAACCAGTAAACCAGTAACAGTAAACCAGTTAACCAGTAAACCATAAACCAGTAAACCAGTTAAACCAGTAAACAAGTAAACCAGTAAACCAGTAAACCAGTAAACCAGTAAACCAGTAAACAGTAAAACAGTAAACCAGTAAACCAGTAAAACCAGTAAACCAGTTAAACCAGTAAACCAGTAAACCAGTAAACCAGTAAACCAGTAAACCAGGTAAACCAGTAACCAGTAGACCAGTAGACAGTAGACCAGTAGACAGTAGACCAGTAGACCAGTAGACCAGAAACCAGTAAACCAGTAACCAGTAAACCATAACCAGTAACCAGTAGACCAGTAGACCAGTAGACCAGTAGACCAGTAGACCAGTTAGACCAGTAGACCAGTAAACCAGTAACCAGTAGACCAGAAACCAGTAAACCATGTTAACCAGTAAACCAGAAACAAACAAACAAAAGTTCATTTTAAATAACAAGCTCTCACTGCTGTCTAAGCGATGTAGGTGCGTTCGTAATGCTAAAGAGTCAATTTGCACTTTATTACAGCTGCACAAAGTTCAAATTCAATTATTCTATCAAAATGGTGTGCGTATGCGCGTCGGAAGATCGCCGCGAGCCGAAATTAAAACGAATGAAATAATAACATAAATAGTCACAAAATGTAATAGCTAAAGATCATTCTTACTGATTTTCAATTTGGTCGGCTTCGCGATATTATTTCTTTCGTTGTAGTTTCGGAGCGCGACATAAAATGCATTCGTTTTCACGACATTACATCAGTCGAGCACAATCCGCGTTACCATCTGGCGGACTTGATAGACTACATTCTGTCAAAAAGATTTGGAATGTGACAGTTATTTGTTCCTAATAAAATAATAATAGTAAATATAATTTATGTACTATAATTATAACTTTGGCCACTCTTCTGGAACCCACTTATATTTAAATATTAGTTATTAGATGAACATATACAGAGCTGAACCCCATACACCGCCCTATCACCAGAGTGACGGTACAGTCCAGATTTTTTTGCGCTGGCTATAAAATAAGTAAGAACAAAAAACTGCCACATTCCAATTTTTTTTGACAGAACGAAGTCTGTCGGGTCAGCTAGTACATATATATATATATATATATATAAATACATAAACAAAGTTAATAAAAAATGTAAATGCGGGTGAAAGAGGAAATCAAATGGATTGATTCACGGGAGAAATGACTACCTAATTTCAATAGAGATAATGCTCAGATAGACTAGTTTGGAATCCCGTTATTAGTAAAATCAAACACTAAGGATACCACTAGAAGACAACAACGACACAAGACACAACGAGCAAATTACGTAGATCTGTCACAGACAAAACGATGTGGTAATGAATAATTTATAAAATGCCTCGAAATTTTATTTTGTTAAATGTAGTACTTGCATAAATATAAGAAACTTGCTATATATATAGTATATATACGCAAAAACAGGCAAATAATAACAAAAAAATGTAATCACTTAAGAATATAAATAATGGAAAATAATTATCAAGTTAATCTCATAGAAAAGAATTGATTTAAAAACAACTCTTTGATAAATCTTCTTAGCAGTTTATGTAGATCTATATTTCTATCTTGTAATTATTCTCTCTCCCCTTCTACTTCGGGAAAAGTAGAGGAAGAAAGGTAGATACAGAAAGAATTAAATTCAAATATATCGTTCATATTCACGAGCATACGATATCACTAATATCGATGATATATCATAACAGTGAATTTACGCCTGCCTGTGAAAATTTCGCGGCAATCATTTAACATCATTAGCGTAATTTTTAATTATAATAATTGGATCATTACGGATATTTCATTACTCCGCTAAAATTACAACGTCCGCGATATATTTGGCGATTATTTTTTATGATTCATAAGTAGGTGGTGATGAATTTCAGGTATGTTTTATCATAGAGCTCTTGTATCATATCAATTAGCTGAGCTGGTACTCCACCTCAATTAGTCGACTGGTTTATTATAACAACATATTTAACTGAAATACTAAATTCACAAACTGTTTTTTATGTGTGTCTGTATTTGTGTAGCTTAACTTATTTACAAATATGACGGGCGAGCTCTAATAATCAAGAGGATGATAAAGAGGCTGAAGAAGAAGAATAATATTTTTTTGTTTGTTTAAGCATGAAATCTATAATTTAAAATGTTCTTAGTTTTTTTTTTATACTACTTTGCGACGAGACGAGCAAGACGTTCACCTGATGGTAAGTGATACGCTTGCCCATGACAACGTGCTGCTAGTTAAGATGGTACACACTGCACCACATTGCGCTCGTCGCCTTGAGATATAAGGTGTTAAGTCTCGTTACCCCAGTAATTACACTAGCTACAGCGCCCTTCAAAACGGAACACAGTAATGTTTGCACACTACTATTTGGCGGTTGAAATAGGAGCTGCGGTGGTACCCATCCAGACGGTCTCCGGCAACAGAGACCTACCACCTGGTAAGGTAAGGTTCTAAGTAATTATACTTTTTATTTCTTATTTAGGGATAGACTGGAATTTACTATTTCATGTAGGTATGTTAAATAAATGCGCGAAGGGTATGCGGGTGACGGGCGTCCTCGCGCCGCCCTCCCGGCGAATAATCTAAGAAATTTCGCAGGATTCCTAGTGAAATAATATAATTTCCATAATTAGTCAGGCTTATCTTAATTGAAAATCTGTTTTATTAAGTTGAGGCCGTACCGAGCGAGCGACGTTTAGTACATAAATATTGTTTAGTTCTGGAGCGCAGACCGCGCCGGGAATATTTTCCGTGTTGCGGCCGTATTAAAGTTTTAATGTGCGAAATTCATTATACCTTGTTGCTATATTCTACATACCACAAGCTGCAGGTATCCAAAAGCTTATACAATTTTGATAGTTATTAGCTCAAAGGAGATCATAAGCTTTTTCGACCACGAAAATAAGCTTTCAGAGGTGTACAACTACTTCTTCTTCTTCTTCTTCTAAGTCGTATTTCCTCATGACTGAGGGTCGTGGTCATCATGTTTTTATTGAAACACACGACGACTCTCTTGGCAGTTATAATGGAGTGGTTTGCCATTGCCTTCTCCATTTCACATACTAGTCTGTCCGCTGATGGTCATGGCATAGATATGCAGGTTTCCTCACGATGTTTTCCTTCACCGTCAAACTGTACAACTACAACTACTTTTAATTCACTATTTCACACTCTTATTTTAAGCATCGGAAGTAGAATTTTAAATAAATTAAAACCAAACTTTTTAAAATGATGAACATTAATAATATATAAAATTGCTTACATGAATAACGCCCAATACTAACCTATCACAAGACGTCCATACACACACAGACTAACGACCAAATGTTTCGCCATATATAAGTACCCGCCTTATATGGCCGTAACGTCATCATGACGCTTCATTAGGCCCCGCCTCGAAATGTATTCCTAGCACTAACTTTTCATGATAACTCATAGTCCAATAAAACGTTTTCCTGGTTCGTCTATATTTTTCCAGCAGCTTAATGACTTTTTATAAGGTCCGTACACTGCGGAGGACGGACCGCAACTGTGGCACCGGCGTGTTTCTATTTATACCTGAACAACAATTAAAAAAAGGCTAGTATTTAAAGAATCATTTCTAAATTTAATTTAATATTATAATTAGAGAAATATTAAGAAACAGATTATTTTAAACTGTATTACTGCTAGTATGTAACTAATTAAAATTTTTTAATAAATTTACAATACAGTCACGCCACTCTGTCTGTACCAGGTGGTAGGTCTCTGTTGCCGGAGACCGTCTGGATGGGTACCACCGCAGCTCCTATTTCAACCGCCAAATAGTAGTGTGCAAACATTACTGTGTTCCGGTTTGAAGGGCGCTGTAGCTAGTGTAATTACTGTGGTAACGAGACCTAACACCTCATGTCTCAAGGCGACCAGCGCAATGTGGTGCAGTGTGTACTATCTTAACTAGCAGCACGTTGTTATACAAGCGTATCACTTACCATCAGGTGAACGTCTTGCTCGTCTCGTCGCATAGTAGTATACAAAAAAAACTCTGTCTATATATTAATATGTGTAGAGGAGTGGTAAAAGGGAAGGGATGGAAGATTTTGTTATAGAAGTCGAATAACTGTAGGTCTAACTGCATTACAGTTTGTGCAGTGTAAAAAGTGTGAACACAGTGACTTCTGATGTGTGGATATAAAAACAGTGACGATTAAAAATATTTGAAGAGTAGTGTTTGTAAGCTGAACTCTACAATGGTAAGTACAAATCATGTATATTAGTCTAAAAAGTTAGTTATAAAGTATGTTAAGATATAATGTAAGAATCGGAAAATGATTATTTCTATATTTTCTTATTAACAATAGATATCAATTAGTTCGCTTAGACGCCTCACTTCGTCAAACTTTCCGCAGTTTCTCACAACTATGAGTATTAATAGAACAATGATCGATAATTATAACCAAAATTAGATATTGTATTAGGCAATTAACGATATAACAAACGTTAATGTATAAAAGGGACCAACGGAACAATTCGCACAACAATTTTTCAATCAAACTCGACGAACAAAGTTTTGCGGTCCGCGAAGATATTTTGCACGAAGTCTTTCACGCGGCTCTTGAAATTCTTTTAATAGGACGGGAAATATTCTAGTTAGCTTTCGATATGTTTACTACATCGGATGGCCTTACTTATTATCTAGTGATGTTTAAGGCTGCTAGTCCAGGAGTTTTACCAGGTGGTAGGTCTCTGTTGCCGGAGACCGTCTTGGTGGGTACCACCGCAGCTCCTATTTCAACCGCCAAATAGTAGTGTGCAAACATTACTGTGTTCCGGTTTGTAGGGCGCTGTAGCTAGTGTAATTACTGTGGTAACGAGACTTAACACCTCATGTCTCAAGGCGACAAGCGCAATGTGGTGCAGTGTGTACCATCTTAACTAGCGCCACGTTGTTATACAAGCGTATTACTTACCATCAGGTGAACGTCTTGCTCGTCTCGTCGCAAAGTAGTATAAAAAAAAACTGTGTCTACATATTAACATGTGTAGAGGAGGGATAAAAGGGAAGAGATGGAAGATTTTGTTACAGAAGTCGAATAACTGTAGGTCTAGCCGCATTACAGTTTGTGCAGTGTAAAAAGTGTGAAATCAGTGACTTCTGGTGTGTGGATATAAAAACAGTGACGGTTAAAAATATTTGAAGAGTAGTGTTTGTAAGCTGAACTCTACAATGGTAAGTACAAATCATGTATATTAGTCTAAAAAGTAAGTTATAAAGTATGTTAAGATATAATGTAAGAATCGGAAAATGATTATTTCTATATTTTCTTATTAACAATAGATATCAATTAGTTCGCTTAGACGCCTCACTTCGTCAAACTTTCCGCAGTTTCTCACAACTATGAGTATTAATAGAACAATGATCGATAATTATAACCAAAATTAGATATTGTATTAGGCAATTAACGATATAACAAACGTTAATGTATAAAAGGGACCAACAGAACAATTCAGACAACAATTTTTCAATCAAACTCCGCGAACAAAGTTTTGCGGTTCGCGAAGATATTTTGCACGAAGTCTTTCACGCGGCTCTTGAAATTCTTTTAATAGATCGACGGGTAATATTCTAGTTAGCTTTCGATATGTTTACTACTTCGGATGGCCTTACTTATTATCTAGTGATGTTTAAGGCTGCCAGTCCAGGAGTTTTACCAGGTGGTAGGTCTCTGTTGCCGGAGACCGTCTTGGTGGGTACCACCGCAGCTCCTATTTCAACCGCCAAATAGTAGTGTGCAAACATTACTGTGTTCCGGTTTGTAGGGCGCTGTAGCTAGTGTAATTACTGTGGTAACGAGACCTAACACCTCATGTCTCAAGGCGACCAGCGCAATGTGGTGCAGTGTGTACCATCTTAACTAGCACCACGTTGTCATGGGCAAGCGTATCACTTACCATCAGGTGAACGTCTTGCTCGTCTCGTCGCTTAGTAGTATAAAAAAAAAAAAGTCGTTTGACCGACTAATACAGCTTACTTTACTTGTAAACCGGAAGCCACAAGTCTTACTTGCGCTTTGACTGTTAGATCCTCTTCAATAGTTAAAGGCCATTTCTCCTCAAAGAACATAATAGTTCTAACGTTCTCTTAACGTCATTTCCTGTTCACATGGACAAATGCTTCCATAATCGATTTACAGTAAGACTTGTTTATAATATAGGATTTATCAAAATCATTTGAAAATACCAAAGTAATTTGAGTTCATACTTAAAATAACATAGGCGGCTAATTTAAATCTTTCTTTTTGTTATTAAATGAACACAAACGTAAGTTTTCTTAAGACGTTTACTATTCTTTATGGAACTGCTTGATATTTATAAATTACATATTATACTTTTGTTACGCGCTTTATCTAGTTCCCGGTACTTTATAGCCGGCTTTTATATGGACGTATCCCTCACAATAAAGATATAAATCAAGCGTTGAGCGTTGAATAAAATCGCTTCCATCTTGCCCTATCGCTGCATCGCTGTATCCTTAATATAAAATCGTACAGGATATACAAGGGGAGTGAATTTCCTTTTAAGTTTTCTTTACTCAACGAAGCGACGAGACGGACGTTGATCTAATGATTAGTAATATCATATCAGCGTTAATTTGGGTGATAAGCTCTACTTAAGTTAATAGCTATGGGTTTGTCAATACTTCACTACAAAATTGACCTCAAGAGAACAAAGTACCATTCATGTGAAAGGTCCATCACGTATGTCACATACCAGCTTATTGACAACCATCGCTTTACCGGATTTCCCAAAAAGGAAGTATTTGCTGTACTCACTACGATAGAATGCGGTTTAACAAGAATAGGTAACCAATGACTATCGTTTTTTATTTTTTACTTAAACTAAACGTAAAATAAGTACTTCATTATATAGTCTATATTTGTATATTTATATCGTAAGTATAATTGGAATTGAACAACAAAAAATTAAGTACAAAATTTTAAGAAGCGTTTACAGCATAAATACTAACGAGACTTTAACATCATGTCATCCTAACCAGCGCAACATTGTTATGGGCAGAAGTATCACTTACTATCAGGTGAAGGTCTCAAATATATGTAAGCTATAGTAAATCATTTCAGCAGCCACCTTGCGATGCGGCGTAAATGAATTTACGAACATCCTGTATATAACAAGGCGCCCGCTGCGCGGAGCAGCGCCTCGCGGCTGCGGCTGTAAGGTGTGATATCTGACTCTAATATAATAGTACATTTAATATATCAAATTGTAAATCTTATAACCATGACTCCTCATGCTATAGCTTCTCCAGGACAAGCACTTATGTAGTGTAGAGTAAGAGATTTCATAGCACCTTGCAATTAAGATGATGAAGGCTTAAAAGCGAACAACAAAAAGAATTTAGTGATTATCATAACGATGAATATCCACAAAACATATCAGTCATGACATAGATATGCAGGTTTCCTCACGATGTTCTTCTTCACCGTCAAAGCGCGTGATATTAGTTGGTGTTATACTAACTGCACATAAATTGAAAAATTCATTGGTGCAGGCCGGATTCGAACCCGGTACCTCCGGAGTGGAATGCAGGCTTCAAACCACTAGGCTATCACGGCTTTTTAGCTTAGCGTATTTAGCTGCTATTAAACATAAACAAAAACGTATTGACGAAATAAAGAGAAATCCGTAAAGAATATTATCATACATAAATCATTGAAAATAAATACATTTACGTAATCTCAAGAGAGCCCATTTATTTTCCGTTATCGTTTTGTGTCTTCGAGGAATCAAAGACAAAAAAATATACAAAAAAAATATATATGAAACGGGCGACCGCAAAGTTTGCTCCTCACTCCCGTGAGGGTAGACGCAAAATTTATTATTTTCGACAATACGATAAATTGTGAAGCCATTACATTAACAGATTAGGCATTAAGGTCTACCTTCGCGTTTATAATAAAAACAAATGAACAATTTAATTCAAATGGTCTCTTTTGTGGTTTCAGAAAGTACGAGGAGGACGTTCGTTTGATGGATGGCGTTAAGATGGTATACACTGCACCGTTCATCGCCTTAAAACGAAAGATGTTCACCATTACTAGATCAGATAGATAGATAGAGTAAGAACGATTTTTTTAATTTATTTCTGGTGTAGTGATAGCTCAGTTTGCAACGGTCGTATTAAACGTATTAAAGAGGCTCGGGTTCGATCCTCAAAACTTGAACTTCGGATGAAAGAAAATATAGTAAAGTAGCGGCAAGATTAAAAAACTTTCATCGATTTATGATATCTCACAGACTTACCCAGCGTGATGGGAAAAAGGTTTTGAATCTGCTCTTAAGAAGTCTTGAGTCCCAGCTGTGGGTACATTAAACGTAACATTTATGTTGGACATACTATATGTATAACACTAGTTATTTTATTTTTAGTTTCTATCACCAGCATGAGCGTAAAAGAGACTGTCGCGCTGACTTAAATAATCCGTAACGCTTGTAACTTCAAAACTGGAACAGCTACATGGATACTCTTTCAGTATAAAATGAAGTACAGGATAAGGAGATGATAAATCCGAAGTAAAAAGTCTTTAGCTATTCCGGTTAGGGAGATATGAAAGGTCAAAGTTAGCACTGTGGAAGAAGGGAAAAGCATAATTAAAAAAATTACCAAAAATCGAACTGATGACATTTGTATCAAATGCATGATAATTTACTGGTGGTAGGTCTCTGTTGCCGGAGACCGTCTGGATGGCTACCACCGCAGCTCCAATTTCAACCGCCAAATAGTAGTGTGCAAACATTACTGTGTTCCCGTTTGAAGGGCGCTGTAGCTAGTGTAATTACTGGGGTAACGAGACTTAACACCTTATGTCTCAAGGCGACAAGCGCAATGTGGTGCAGTGTATACCATCTTAACTAGCACTACGTTGTTATGGACAAGCGTATCACTTACCATCAGATGAACACCTTGCTCGTCTCGTCGCATAGTAGTATAAAAAAAAAATTAGCCGCTAATCATTCTAATCTTACAAAGATTACCTTCTACATGGGCCATCTTTTCCGTTTCTTTTAATATTTCTATACACTCTTCAAATAATTATCTTGAGGTTAACTGATATATAATGCTGTTAAGCTTTAATAGTGCTCTTTGGTCTTCTATATATGTAATAAATAAACGAAAGCATGTACTATAGTTTGGAGTCTACACTAGATGTAGCACTCGAAGAAAACGTCAGCCGATCGTTTGAAAGCAGTCCATCATCACGCAGCCGAATGTTCTCTCCCCCAGATTTATTTGTGTTGGGTATTCAATGCCCCTCGTGCTGTTGCCTAATGGGCGCGGAGTTGCTGAATCAGGATACCGTTGTGAGGATCTCATGTTTCATTATTAAATGTAAATCTGTCTGTTGATCTAACTTTTTATTTAGAAATGACAGTTTCATTTTACACAAAAAATAATGCATCGGGATTGCGATGTTTAAAACAAAGCTGCGCAGTCGCATTCGTTTGTAGATTTGATTCACTTCAATGCAATATTGAATACGGTTGAACCGTTTTCAAAGTGTCTATATAAAAATAATAAAAGAACTGAATCGGAATATTTTTACGATTCTTGTTTATTGAATCAACAGCTTTGCTAGTGAAAATGTCAAATTGTAGACTTCTTAGGGACCTTCCGGTGGAGAGTCAGCCTTAATTCTTTAGACGTTATAAGATATTAGATTTATTATAAAATATACTATAATATTTAAATGGCGACTCAAATTTTCCGGGCGGAAAAAAAGCAATTTCCTTTCGTTGTGAAGACTCTTTCGCTGTGTGGTCAAGCGGCCACAACAAAGGCCCGTGCGGTTTCCTCCCGCCGCTGAAATCTCATAATTTCTTAAAGCAATCTTAAGCGTAGTTCACACCGGACGGGTCACTCTCAAAGGCCCTCCCGCGAAATCCCTCCCGCATCAGCGCGCCGTTTAACACTCTCATTGTGGTTAACGTAACAAAGAACCGACAACGCAACAAAGGGCGTGTTACAGATATAACGTCATCTGGATACGTCTTAACATTCTCTACCTTATGAAAGACAGCAGACTAAGTAGAAAAGATACAAAGCATGTAAAAGAAGACTTGGATGAAAGGTTTCAGTTGAATCTACAAGAATATTTCTCTTATTATTTTCTATAGTATCGCCTTGATTGCAAGTGGTCACCATCGCCCATAGACTTTTACTGTTACGAAATGTTCTCACCAGCGAAATTAGGTGTGCATTACGACAAACACCAATTTAGTACAACATCAATATTCACCACCATATTATGATTTTTGTGATTAAATATGCTTTCGTCTATAAAACTCAGCTGATGCTCGGAGTTTATCACAAGGAGAGAATCCTAAAGCTGGTCAAATGATGAAAGTAAAAATATAATCGTTTCCTCAAGAGGTTTTCTTTCATCAGAAGCTCAAGCTTTAAGTTAAACAGCATTCGTCGTCGATAGCAAATAAAAGTTACGTTTGTTCGTTACACATAAAAATACAAATCATATCTCATTTCGCTTAAGTGCTATTATTAAAAAGATTTCTTATTCGTAACTAAGTTAGACGAAGTTCTTTCATCGTTACCATATCCAGGGCGATTCAGTTCCTGCCCCCCTCGCAAGCCAACAAAAGGTTTTCATATTACGCCCCGCCTTAAGAAGACCTCAACGAGCCCTTATTCGGAAGATGCCACTTGTAATGTAAATACGCCATTGTGCTCGTCGACCGCAGAACTGCGAGGTGTGTCTTATGATCCTTTGACGGGGTATTCTTAAGTGACCATTATGTCTTAATTTGTTGGTATATTATTCACTCATTTCCGACTAGACGGTTTGTGTATACCAGTTAAAACCCTTTGTTCGTGTGAGTGCGGCTCCACCGACGTTGAATTTCATTTCGGCCGAGAACTAAAACTTATTATATTCTATATCGGCAACTTTCTTAAATCTTATTAGTTTTTCCATAACTTACTTTATTTTATAAGCATATGCAACATATAAATAAGACCAGGCTAATGAATCTAATGTGATGATCGTGATAATTTTAAGATGTAACATTGTGATAGTAAACATATACAAATTTTGATATTGATTTAGTAGTTAATACCAAAGACTATCTACGGAAGAATTCAATGCCTTTTTCAACCGCCAAACAACTGTTTAGTAACCTTATTTATATATATGTATATAATTAAAATTATGAGAGGTACATATGTTATTTAATCCAGAAACTTTTGGTAATTAAATGATATTTGTACGTTTAGATTATCTAGTGTTACTATTAAGTAAATGAGAATTAACTGCTTATATATCGAGACGACCAGAACAATGTGATCATTGGTAAACATTTACTACATTTACCATCACTAGAAAGTCGTTTTCATATAGTCTCTACCTCATATGAAAAAGATGCTAAAAAACCTACGACCTGAAGTATAATTATGTGTACTAAATATGATACTATAATTAACTGGTGGTAGATCTCACCGCAGCTCTTATATTTACCACCAAATAGTAGTGTGAAAACGTTACTGTGTTCCGATTATAATGGCGGTGTAAGTTAGTGAAGTTACTGGGATGACGAGACTTAACACTTTGTCTCAAGGCGACTAGCGCAATGTGGTGCAGTGTGTACCATCTTAACTAGCACCACGTTGTCATGAGCAAGCGTATCACTTACCATGAGGTGACCGTCACGCTGTCTTGTAGATTAAAATAAATGATAAACACATTATGTTTCATACAATTTTAAACTAAATGCTATCATGATAAACTATATGTACTTTGATTTAATCGTATAGTTTATTTTGAACCTCCCCGTGGGAGATTAAAGAGTTTAATAAACAAACATAAACATTGTATTAACCGTACGCTGACTATAACCGTCCGGTCTAATTATTCTCGGAGGCGAGCGACTGCGCATTCAAAGTTAAAACTTTACCGACCGAGAGCCGGCAAGTTTAACTCCAACTAAGATATTACACAAAGCAACGATTCGATACAAATATTTGTTACTTAGAACGTATCTTATGTTACTTAAACACGAAAAAAGTTAATAAGCAATAAGTACAACGCGATGTTTTTGCTAATTTATAAAAGTATTTCCTGGAATCTGATCATTATTACATCAACATAACAGTTATCTATTTATTAATATTTTGACGTGGCTTGAAGTTAGTCTCAAAAGATCTTTGTGTCTATTTTATTATATAATATATTTACGATTCTAAGAAGTTCCAAGTAGAAATCAATATATATAAGTAAATCAATAACATATGTTTACGGTTCACAGTAAGTTACACTGATACTTTTAAATATAGTCTAACATATTAAATATATAATAAATTAGCTGTTACTTGTAATCCTTCGTAACGTTACTAAACTTCTTTTTTCTCTGATTATCTCAATATGAATTAACTACCTTTTCAGTAAGGTAGAAAAGTCTTGTTAAGTTCAGAAGCGCGTGCGAAGTGTGAAAGAAAAATACAAAAGCCTCTTATTCCACTTAATCTGACGGGTTTGAGATGATGCAACTTCCGTTCGAGAATCCCCGGAAAAGTTTCATGTTGCGAGGGGTGGAAAAACAAGGGTGCGTTACCCCTTGCAGCTGTCGCCTGACTCTTACATTTAATGTAAAGTCAGACATCTCGTATCGATCTAGACGTCAAACAACACTTTCGCTAATTCAAGCATAATAAAACTTTGATATAGAGATTTGAGTTCGATTCCCGCTTATCCCTAATCAAGTTAAACATCTTAATGAGACGAGTAAGACGTTCACCTGATGGTAAGTGATACGCTTGCCCATGACAACGCTGCGTCAGTCCAGATGGTATACTCTTGAGACATAAGGTGTTAAGTCTCGTCACCCCAGTAATTTCACTAGTTTACAGCGATTCAAACCGGAACAAAGTAATGTTTGCACACTACTGTTTGTCGGTAGAAATAGGAGCTGCGGTGGTACTTAGACGGGCTTAATGACAGTGACAAGTTTAAATGCTCCAAATCGCACTTGGCGTGGATAACTAAAATTGTTCCTCTTACCTCACTATAGTGACTTTCTTTCACGAGGAAGTCACGTGTCGATGAAAGGTAGTGTTCCTGAAATATACTTCCGGACACATCTATCGGCCCACCACCCAGTGTTTAAAGTTTCGACGGTGTCTAGTTAAAAATAAATGTTAGGTGCAGCAATAAGTTGTAATGCAGTTTTGAAGCAGATTTATTGGTCAACCCCTATATATGTTTTTTTTTTATTTTTTTTGTAATTTCGAATTGATTTGGCCGGCAGAAGTTTTACAGCTTGGGCGACAATTTCAGGCAGAGTATCCATATTTTTTGGTCAAAACTGGCTCTAAGTTTAGATTTGCCTTTTTATGGAACCAATAATCGAAAACATCAAAAAAAAAAAAATCCAACTTGTGCGAAATAAAAAGTTTTCTCCGTTCCTGGGTCGTTGGAAACAATGACCAAACTTGTATTTTCGTTTTTTTTTCATAATCCTGAATTCAAAATAAAAAAAAAACATACATAAAGGTTGACCAAAAAATCAGCTTTAAAACTGCATTATAACTTATTGCTCCACCTAACATTTATTTTTAGCTAGGCACCGTTAAAACTTTTAAACACTAGGTGAGCCGATAGATGTGTCCGGGAGTGTATTTCAGTTTCCTCGCGATGATCTCCTTCATCAGAATGTCAACCTCAATTGGAATACTGCTCCTATTTACAACTTATACTGCTTAAGACTTGACTAACTGGACATACACGCACGTTATACTTAACACACTAACGTTTTCATCGTTGGTTAAAGAAAGGTAATCACATTCGTCGTAACATCTACATCGGCAGGAAACGGTATCACTTCAGCAATTTGCACGACCATAATACGAGGCGGTAATGCCTAATGAAAGAGGAACGTAATTAGTTAGCAGGTATCAATTATTTATGGGGGGCCCTCTGAGGGTCCGGGACCTACATAATAGATAAAGCGAACCCCCCGGGGTACGGGATTCACTCCGTCCGTTGGTGGTGGGTTTTCTCGTGTCAATTATTGACTTCGTATTCCTTGATTACACGAAGCGGGCCGAGTCGTTGATTATTAATGTTACGTAAATTTCACACGTTGAATAAGTATAGTTACGCGCTTGAACTTTAACTTACTTAATGATTTCTTATATTTCCGCGAATGTTACACATTTATTAAAACTCGATTTTACGGATTTTATCGCGTTTATTATTTGCTTTCGTCTGTCATCTTAGTCCTCCCGTGACCATGACTGCTGCAAAGCGGTCGAAACGTCGGGAATAAACAAGCAAATAATAAACGCGATAAAATCCGTAAAATCGAGTTTTAATAAATGTTTAACTTACTTAATAGTACTTTTTTACAGCTCAATTCCAAATAAATAGGTACCACAGTATCTCCTATTTCTGTCCTCAAACGATCGAGGGTAGAAACTATTGAAATTACTTGACGTCTTCTAGTCTAGGTACTTTGTTGAATAATATGTAGTACTAGCTGTTGCCTGCGACTACGTCTACAATTATTGTTCTGTTTAGCTTCCCTTTTAATCGAATATAGTTAAATTTTACGTAGGTTTTAAAATGTTTTCGTGTAATCCTATCACTTTATAGGGCACCAAAAGAACACCAGCGCTGTGGCACTGGGTACTAGTGCCGCAGCTTTATGCTGAGTTGGGCCCTATTAGGGGGTGCAGTACTTACCTTAAGCTCTAATTCTATTTAATTTATTTTTTTGTACTGTAAATTTCCTGTTTGTATGTACTTGTTCCCCAATAAATGGTTTCTTTCTGTCTTTCTTTCTTACTTTTCCAAAAAAGTAATACGCCTGAATTAGTCCCTGTTATATCAGCTATCTGCTAGTGAAAGTCCCGTCAAAATCGGTCCAGCCGTTTCAGAGATTAGCCGGAACAAACAGAAAGTCGGAGAGAACGACAGACAGATAAATTTTATAAAGAAAATGTGGTTTCGGTATTTGGGTCGTGTATACATCGAAATGCATTAAGTAAAGAGCGATTATTTTAATGTTACAAATAGACACTCCAATTTTATTTAGCTGTATAAATGGTTAATATCGACTATATTATTATATAGTAATTGAAATAAATATGCACTGTGTGTTTCTTCCTGTGCAATGTATGCAAAAATAAGTTTTAAAAAAGCCGACGCGTCCGCTGCATTCCGTTCCAAGTAAACCCGCGCCACCCATTGTGAATTGAGTATCTATTATGTAGTTATTACTTTCATTTTTAACCGCTAACATGTGAAGAGGTGTAAGTTTAAAGTTTAATATACGTATATGTTGGTCTATTCGTAACTTCTTCACTGTTGTAGTATAAGTTCTCATAGTTGAACACATCGGTTTATCCGTTTTAAATCATTTGGATTCAAATTGAATTCTTCATTGTAAAATGGATTAATAATGAGAAATCCCATTTTGGTCTTTATATTATAATAATAAAATATAGAAATTAGTAGTTTCACTAATTTGAATCCTGTTTTCTTTAGAGATATATAACTTCTTCTTCTTCTAAGTCGTATTTCCTCATGACTGAGGGTCGTGGTCATCACGTGCCGTGAAACACACGACGACTCTCTTGGCAGTTATAATGGGGTGGTGTTGCCATTGCCTTCTCCATTTCACATACTAGTTCGAGCACGGATGCTCACGACATAGATATGCAGGTTTCCTCACGATGTTTTCCTTCACCGTCAAAGCGCGTGATATTAGTTGGTGTTTTTGTGCTAACTGCATATAAATTGAAAAATTCATTGGTGCAGGCCGGATTCGAACCCGGTACCTTCGCATTGGTAGACCGGCGTTCAAACCACTAGGCTATCACGGCTCCATATAACTTTAGTAATTCGCAATTTCTTTTTTGGGCAATGAGCTCACACTTAAAATTTTTTTTCGTGGTATTAAATGAAATTGAAAATGATGAAGCGCGCTCCTTAAAAACACTTTCGTTCTCTGTTACCGGTTACTTTTGGATGTATCATGCAATGCAGGTGAAGCAGAGCTTCACTTACTATCGGGTGAACGTCCTCAACTGGTCACTGGATTAAAAATATTACTTTCGCATTACGCTAATCCGGCTAATCCGGGCCAGTTTCATCGGCACAACATCGCGTAAACATTGCATTATACGACAATGCCCGTAATCCAATTACAGCTTATTCCAACTTACATTCCTGCCCACGAACTTGTATATTACGCCCCACGCGTGAGCACGCGAACCTGCGTCCCCGCTCCCGACCAAACTTAGCGGGCTTATTACTTACCCCGCGAACAAGTAAAAAGCGATAATCGCACAAATAAAACTAAAGATTAATTAATTTAATGCTAATTAGTCAGTCTTAAAAACCTGGTGATACTGTATTAGTGAGTTTAAAACAGTTAAACTTAACTGGGAATCTAACTAAGGAGCTTCGTATTCAAGACCACTACCCTACGGAGACAGAGAAATATATATTATATATATGCAAGTGATTACTTAACGATAACATACATGATGCACGATCTTATTTATTTGTTTTGTATTAAAACGTTTTATTTATCAGCTTCATGAACCACGGTTTGTATAAACTATGATTACCCATGTGAAGTTGTTCATTAATTTGTCTCGATGTAAAGCACTTTAGTATGTGATTCTGTTTAATAAACATTTCTTGTTCAACATATATTTTTTTTATCAGTTTTTACATATACAATTCGCAAGCGTGTTCGCAATTTTTACTCTACAAACAGGAATGGGGCAAGATCCCGTCGTCATTTTATACCGGAAAGCTACGCCATCATAACAATAATTATACAGCTACTTAATTATTATCAATTTTATAAAAGTTATGGATTAATAATATTCTCAACATTTGAATAACACTTAAAGAAATATATATTAGTTTGAAATGTTACAGTACAATAGTATGTAGGAGTTCATTCTCGATTCATTCCAGTTTCTAACAAGTCAATAGAATTAGTATTTTTCTAACAAAATATTTGTAATCACAATTATTTTACTTCAATATCTAACATGTTTGTGTTATCTTCTAAGTTGTATTTCCTCATGACTGAGGGTCGTGGTCATCATGTGTGATGAAACACACGACGTACTTGGCAGTTATAATGGAGTGGTTTGCCATTGCCTTCTCCATTTCACATACTAGTGCGAGCACGGATGGTCTTGACGTAGATATGTAGGTTTCCTCACGATGTTTTCCTTCATATAAATTGTAAGATTCATTGGTGCAGGCCGGATTCATACCCGGTACCTTCGGTTTGTAAGCCGTTAAAACCACTACGCTATCACGGCTCTCTCGTTTGTGTTATACCGATTGCGTTTGAACGTAATAAGCCCGCGAGGTCCCGACAAAGACCCGTATTTACGACAGCGCGCCGAGTTATGACGGCCGGCCGGTGGCTATTACACCCGCGTAATGCTTCATACGTTCTGTTTTGTCGGTTAATAAAAATCCTTTCGTCCGCACTGACCGGATGATTTGTGGGGCACCGTTCGCACGGACCCCGGAGACTTTTGTCTCTGTGTATCGAAAATTTATGGCGCTCCTTGATTTTGAATGGGAAACGTCGCGCCCACTGGTGTATTAATCATTTCAGCGGATGAAAAGCATCGCTCTGAATGAGTTTACACGCGAATATGGTTAACATAACAATGGGAAATCAACTGCATCCAGACTTTAATAGTTATTTTATTTATTCTACGAGACGATGAGACGTTCACCTGATGGTAAGTGATACTCTTGCCCATAACAACCCGCGGCTAGTTAAGATAAACACTGCACCACATAGCGCTCGTCTCCTTGAGACATATGTTAAGTCCGTTACCCTAGTAATTTCACTAGTTTACCCTTCAAACCGAAACACAGTAATGTTTGCACACTACTGTTTGGTGGTAGCTATACGGTCTCCGGCAGTAGAGACCTTTTGCGAGCAATCTTACTACTTTCACGACTAATTTAGGTTTTTTATCAGGTCAGCTATGTCGTATAAATAAAACATTGTAAATTAATACAGTACACGGATTTATAGCTTCAAAGCTAAGCATCCTAACTATTTCCATATTGTTATAAACATGAAAAAAGTCAACTTACCATCAGCTAAACATCCAGGTCATTCTGTAACTTCATCCAATAAAAACATAGTAAAGTAATGGCCGTAGATATACGGTACTAACTAAACTTTCCAGGTGGTAGGTCTCTGTTGCCGGAGACCGTCTGGGTGGGTACCACCGCTGCTCCTATTGCAACCGACAAATAGTAGTGTGCAAACATTACTGTGTTCCGGTTTGAAGGGCGCTGTAGCTAGTGTAATTACTGGGGTAACGAGACTTAACACCTTATGTCTCAGGCGACGAGCGCAATGTGGTGCAGTGTGTACCATCTTAACTAGCAGCACGTTGTCATGGGCAAGCGTATCACTTACCATCAGGTGAACGTCTTGCTTGTCTCGTCGCAAAGTAGTATAAAAAAAAAAACTAAGAAAACTTGAATTACTTAAACTAAAATTTTTCCACTCCGAAGGTACCGGGTTCAAATCCGGCATGCACCAATGAATTTTTCAATTTATGTGCAGTTAGTATAACACCAACTAATATCACGTGCTTTGACGGTGAAGGAAAACATCGTGAGGAAACCTGCATATCTATGTCATGACCATCCGTGCTCGCACTAGTATGTGAAATGGAGAAGGCAATGGCAACACCACTCCATTATAACTGACAAGTAAGTCGTCATGTGTTTCATCACACATGATGATCAGTCATGAGGAAATACGACTTAAAAGACATTTCTTTACATACTTTAGATGTTTACACAACACAGAATTACACATAACTGCGTGATGGTATAATACGGTTTAAATAATTGAACAAGCATTATCGATCTAACTGAAACACGATAACATTTGCTAATGCTTGAATAAAAACTAAGGACTGCATATCTTCGATTGAAGTCGAACTAAATCTTGATTCACGCTGCTTACCCTCGTTTGCTGGATGTGGTCCGGCGTTTTATCGCTACATTGATGTGTACTAAACCTTTTTTTCGCACAGCCTTCGAATTTTGGGAGCAGCACTCGAGAAATGGTTGCCCAAATAAAATCAGGTACAGAACGAGAACACGTGCTCGAAATATGAAAGATATATGTTTGTAGCATATATTAATAACTTAGTTTGTGAATGCGATGATTGCTTTCTCAATACGTCCTTTACTGGTACTGGTTCGATGCCCAGTTTAGTAATGGAAAATAGAGAAGAAACTATTTTTTTTAATATTATGATGGTATCTAATCAATGAAATTATTAGGGTCCATTACTTAAGTAATTTCTCTAGTTTAACACCTTCTTCTTCTAAGTCGTATTTCCTCATGACTGAGGGTCGTGGTCATCATGTTTTTATTGAAACACACGACGACTCTCTTGGCAGTTATAATGGAGTGGTGTTGCCATTGCCTTCTCCATTTCACATACTAGTCTGACCACTGATGGTCACGACATAGATATGTAGGTTTCCTCACGATGTTTTCCTTCACTCTCAAAACACGTGATATTAGTCGGTGTTTTATGCTAACTGCACATAAATTGAAAAGTTCATTGGTGCAGGCCGGATTCGAACCCGGTACCTTCGCATTGGAAGGCCGGCGTCCAAACCACTAGGCTATCACGGCTTAAAGCAGCGTAATATTCTAGTCGTCTCTATGCTTCGTTAAAAATCTTCTCGGACTTTCCTATAGAGGGGAGGTGGACGTCCAAAAGGGGGACTAATCCCATACAATGTGTTGATATGTTAATTTGTATGTTAGCGTCAGGATGCTTCGTTCACAATCACTGTCAATCACAATTCCGTATGTCAAGCGACTGTCATTATCAATGTCTGCGGCGCACCCATTCCAAAGCAGGAGTTCTACGAAACGAATCAATGTACTCATAACGAAAATAATATTAATGATAACATCTAGAAATTTCTATCATAAATTATAAATCTTGATACTTGAAACACAAAAATGACTGTAGACTAGAATTTGCGTTACTTTTCTTGTTAACGTTAAGTCATAAATTTGGGGTCGATGACCATTATAATAATACCATTCTCAAGAATTATATTTACACTTACTATAATCTGAAAATAAAGAGCATTGATTGCAAGCGCCTTCATAGAGTAGTTAAGTTGTAAATATATAAAATGTTGTATTATATATGTCGGATGGAAGACCTTTTTGGTATATGAACAGGAAGAAATAAAGAAAACGTCAAAAAAGCTGTCAGAGAGAAAAAAGACGAACGGATGAAGAGAATAAGTTAAAGATAAGATTTGTGTGTTTTAGAAGTAAAAACGATTAAATATTGTTTTTAAAGAATAAAATATTAACAGTAACATCATAGGTGTTTCTTTTGGCGCCTTAATTCCACACATATATATCTATAAATAGATATACACAAATATAATTAGTATATATACCTACTGTAAAAGAAGCTAATATATATTAACAACGAACAAATAAACACGATGCGTTAGTATTGAAGAAGCGTTAATACAAAGTTAGTACAAAGACATTTTTTTAATATCTCTGAACGATTGGAGAGAATAAAACATTGACAATAATAGGAACGGTTTAGTTGTTTGTGGTACGGACGGATACGGATACAAGCGATAAAGTCGTAACACTCCTCTATTTAAGTGAATGGTAAAGATAAACAACTATTGTTTGCTAAACATACGCCAGTTGGATCGCGACTCGTGCCATATCCCCGCAACACAAACTGCAACTCCGTGTCCAACATTTATCCCCCCTGTTCTCCTCTCCCCTCTCTTCTCACCCTTTGAGCGACGTTTTATTAAAATCCCCGCAGCTCAAGCTGTTGCTGCGACAATACGTTTTTTTATTGCCTCCACAATTTTACAAAACACGGAGCATGTTTAGAATTTTACCACAGTAAAATCTGTATTAGCTGTAACAACCGCCAAAATGTAAGCTTTCAACCAACTGAAGAAGTTGCTAATATTTACAGGCTCGTATTAGACAAATAGCGAATTATAAATTGTGATTGGAGGCAGTAAAAATGACAACATAAGAAGTACAATGTTCCTTTACCAAACTTAAAAGGTTTTTACTTGGGGAAGTTTTTTTTTTATACTACTATGCGACGAGACGAGCAAGACGTTCACCTGATGGTAAGTGATACGCTTGCCCATGACAATGTGGTGCTAGTTAAGATGGTACATACTGCACCACATTGCGCTCGTCGCCTGAGACATAAGGCGTTAAGTCTCGTTACCCCAGTAATTACACTAGCTACAGCGCCCTTCAAACTGGAACACAGTAATGTTTGCACACTACTATTTGGCGGTTGAAATAGGAGCTGCGGTGGTACCCATCCAGACGGTCTCCGGCAACAGAGACCTACCACCTGGTAAACAAGTACTTAATTCAATACTAGTTTTTCATATCTGGCATAGCAGCATTATTGTATTCGTCTGTCAATATATGAGAGTTAGAGTGTTTTAGACAGATACGCTCCTTTCACGGCCGTATTGTCACAGAACACTTTATTAAAATTGTGGTTATTTAAAAAAAATAACCAAATTTACAACTATTATAAATGATTACCGTTTATGTCATTATTCTCTCGACTAATTGAGTCAATTGTAAAGTAGTTATTGACACAATTCGTTTGTACGCCGGCGACGGGCCGCTTATTTATTTATCAACGCGATGTTATCGTGAAATTGCTCCACCGTCCGCGGACCATTTAGAAAATTGGCCACAATTCGGGTCAATTGCGTCATCAAATTTTAACTCGTATAATAACCGAGGAGCTCTTACATTATCACCACTCGGCGGCGTCTGTCGGCCGAGTGCATTCTCAAATCAACGTGCACGCGGGGGAACCCCCGGCCGCGGTGCAGCCGTCTCCCACCCTACCTGCGCGGCCGTCTCCCTCCCACACGCGCGCTGCGTCACTCGTCTCTCTCTCTCATCCCGAAGCTACTTTCGGGAGTTTTCGTTCGCGCTCGGCTGCAATAGCCGGTGCGGCGCGCTAAACATAATTCCAGTCAGTCGCTTACCGGCCGCAGTGGGACATGTGTCGTCGCCGGCCCACGCTCCCGCGGTTCTGAGATCGCGTGCAACGTACTGTTTATACGGGGATGTTTGTTCAGAGATAGTGCGCCCTAAAAACCTTACAGCCGCGGCGGTCCACGGATTGATTGTAATGCGAGTAAACAACGGACGGCGATAAACCAATTGGTAATACTTGTGAAGTGATGTGAGTTTGATGTTAGGGGAAGAAAAAGTTCCGGACGGATGTGGACGCGATGAGATTTGTTTGATTTCATAAGAAACGTAAACACTAATACATCTGTCTGTAAAGTTAGATCCGTCTCGCCGACAATGTTGACGTCCGACAAAGTTTTAACTTAACCAACCGTGTGCACAAAATGTAACATAATAGCGGAAGTGTGAAATGATTTAGTTTCAGTGCAACGTTTACCAACTTTGGAAACATTGTGATGTAATTTACAAGCTTAAAGCGTGCTTAGCTAACATATAGGAGATTAAAGCTTAAAGCTGAATTATTAGAACTTCGTCGTGAATATTTATGAAGTTCAGGAGATTAAACCTTACAGTCATAACGTGGGCCGAATGAAAGGCATCGGTGAGCAAGCAGTTTTAGAAGCACCTAACAAAACAATTCATTATAACAATAGAGCATTGTTTGTGTTCGAGCGACACCGGTCTTTTTTAATTATTTATATTTGTGCATAGTTAAACATCCGGCGGGACGTGGAGTGGGCTATGTGAATCAATTATGAATTAATTGATTAACAACTATCGCGGGTGTACCGTAACGGTTGTGGTCACCGATGCGCTAATAGACGGGTCATTAGTTCCTACGGTGGCACCAGCCGCGCCACCCGGGATTTGTACCGAACAAATCTCATTACGCCCACACTCTTCGCAACCGACAAACCGGCGGTTACAAAATTGAATTTCGCCCTCAGCAGGAACAAACGGCACTGTGTGTAATAAAAATCTGTATCGAACAGTAACTTTAAACATTGTGAAACGGGAAATGTGGGGTATTTATTAAGTTTTGAAGAACGAAGTGAACTTTTACAACGCCGCTGAAAACAGGATAATAACTGTAAGTAGTTATATTATTACTGCGCATAGTTTCTTTAGTTACTAATAGTTTAGTTAAAGGTGTGAAACTGAGCTTTCGAAAAGTAAATTTTGGGCTAACCGTTAAATATTCATTATCAACTTTTTAACATAATTCCAATAATATTTCATTTACTCTAATTTTATATTTATGATCTAAATAGTTAAGTATTTTTATATAAACACATTTGATCGAAGAAGCAAATCTGATTTTGTCAATTGATAAGTTTTTGTGGTTACTTTTCTTGTACGTTATTATTGAAAGTACATAACTAAGCTGTGCTTTTGTAAATAAACGTAAACAATTTAAGCATTTTTTCAAGCGATATCTAAACACGGATTCAAACATTTAATGATAAATAAACTCTTGTTTATGTATAGTGATATACATAAGTGCAACTTACGTTATATAACATAATAAGAGATGATTTTATAATTAATCTTTAAGGTTCATTGATCAACTATGAAAACAACTTCATTGTATACTGTTTCTGATAGATTAAATGATACAAACTAAACTAAAGATTAACAAGTGCTAAATACACTTTTAAAGGATTCTTAGTTTCTCCTTCCAACACCTACAAAATAAAAACGTTTTTTAGATCGAATTAAAAACTTTCTTAGTTAAAATATAAAACGTTATAACAGAAGATAAATTAATATGCTATAACTAACTCATCCGTTTATAGTAACTTTAAAGACTGAATTAAACTAACAAATAAACTTTCTTTTGTAGTAATTTTGAAGTTGCGTTCATTTATAAATTTCTTGTAAAGTATTATTTAAAATTATAGCAGCAGAATGGTTCAAACCTATATTTTCGATTTGGCTTACATAAATAAATACTGAGATTCTGTTTGTTAGGTAAGGTGGCTAGTCCCAGCAGTGGGAACATTAAAGGAGCTTATTATCCATTTATGAACGAGAATACGTTATTTGAAATATTATAACAACGTCTGCGATAACTTGACAAGAAGTTGTTGGGGGGTTTAGGGAAAAGTTTTAACGAAAGATATTTATAGCGGAAGATTGACAAGCACTTAAAATTGATTAAACTTTAAAAATACAATAAAAAATGTGAGTTTCCATTAAAACGTCTTTTCCTTGAGAGGTAGATCGTTGAACTGTACTTCTCGGTTACGTTGAAACAAAATATCACGAAGTATCGACGGGCTGATGAAAAAACGTTTCTGTATCGGCTTCTTTTCATTAGAGATCATTAGAGTTTGGTTCATGGTAAAAAAGAAATGGAAAGAAAACAAATAAAGCCTACATTGCGGGCGTCGGAGGCAGCTCAAGCAAAGCTCTTCTGATTATATTTTTGGCGTCGACGGTGTATTTTTTTTTCCTTTACCGCGATAACACTTCAAAGACTACCAGCGTACCATTCATCGTTTTCTTTCGGAGCAGTTTTTACTTAGTAATTAATGGAGAATTAATTTGTTTTTCGATCAAGTTGTTTGCTTTAAAATTAGGATACTTTTTTATATTGTTAACTTCACTGTTACGTAATAACTTACGTCTGCTATTCAATTGAGTGAGGAATAAAACTATATCAGTTGTTGGATAGGAACAGAACGGGTCCTTGTTCTGAAAATCTTTATAACATTGTTTATTCCTTCTCCTGTAACTTTGCTATGACTGCGATATGTAAATGATGATATATACATATATGTGAATAGATATACAACAAATTAAGTGTTTGTGGAAATTGTTGGCAAGATGTAATGATGTCTCTCATTGGGACAGGGATCATGTGATGCAGTGTATATCATTGTAACTAGCAATACTTTTATATAGGCCACGTATAATTTTCCGTCAGTTATGGGTAATCTCGTAGCTTAGTCATTTAGCCATGTTTGGAAATTTGTATGTATGAAGTTAGCTAGAATATTTCGTTCTCGGGGTTGTTCCTCATCTTCGGGGTCTATCGCTCAGCAAGTCATGCTCAATGGTCGGAAATTTGAAACTACATTTCACCCGTCGGGACCTCGGATCCGAGATCCGTCCATATTTGCAAACGCGAACTGCTCACGTAACTCTATATCGGACTCGAAGTCTCCGAGGTAATCAGGCCGCGATCTGGCCAAGTTAGAAATAAGTCACTTAATGCTATTCGAAACGTGTCGCTACGTTTATGCTAAGTGGGAGATCTCGCACGACCGCGCCGCCGGCGGACCAGCGACTTTTGCATCCGCCCGTCTAGATTATTTATGCATCTATGTTCTCCAGGTCATTGGATATTATTTCACGATTTAATACCTTACCACCACCGTATCTGTCACTTTTACGATTTATTTATTTATATTAAACTTGCCGTACATATGTAGTACAGAGGGCGGACTTAATGCCAAGCAGCATTCTCTGCCGGTCAACCCTGGAGACTAGAAAATTACGAAGGCAGGTGTACAAAAAACGTATAATAAATATAATACATACATTAAAAACAACAACATAAACACATACAACCCTTTTGATATTTAGTTACAAAGTAAATCTTCAGTCTTTACCTATACATTTAGCTTCTTCATCATTGAAAAAAAAAAAAACTACTAATTTTATACTAAATATCTCGTTAAAGAGATTACGTTATTTTTCATGTTGTAAGTAAAATGAGAAACTATTTCATAAGCGTGGGTGTGAATGTACGTGGGTGTATTGAAGAGTATAAATTGAATATACTTTTATTACACCCCTTAGCTCTGACGTCATATATAAGATCACATCTTGATGTAGACGAAAAGGTGAAACTGGACAAAAGCCAAATTAGATTTGATCAGCTAAGATACAAAAATATAAACGCGAGTTGTTTAATTCTGCTTACTCTAAAAATGGCGTGATCAAATGAAATGGATAAAGACGCAGCAAAAGATAAAGAACGGAAGCAAATGTTTAGTCTATAATTAGTAGTTTAGTCAGGCGGTCATATGAAAGAAGAGGCGCAGGTTCCATCCCCACTAAGTTTAATTCCTATGAAGGAAAACCTCCTTGTAGCCATAACGACAATTTACGCGTAATTTTATTATCTACCAACACGCTTAGCCAACATAGTGGATAAACAGTCTTAACTCTCTACTAGAGAGATAGTCCCCAGTCCCAGCAGTGGGAAAATTAAAACGACTGTTCAATTTAATACTATATAATTTTACAAATGTCTACAATCAAATGGATGTCGTCTACTGTGTTTGATACTTTAATGAATCTATAGGAGTTTTTTTATTAATTTAAATACATGGCATTGTTCTTGTAGCTTATATTGTATATTATAGTGTCTGCATATGAAAAATAAATTGGAACATTGTTGGAACCGTTTAGTTGGAATAAATTAGCATTTTATCAAAAACTTCCGCCATCATTATTTTATTGCGCGACTTCCAACAAAGGCGGTGCTCTATCGCTTGGCAAGTTAAAGTTGTTGCGAGTGAATCATATCGAAAATTGCAACGATTCTGTAAAATGATAGAAATACTTTTTTAAACCGTACCCATTGCCAAATAAATCAGTGTTGGTATTATAAAATTAATATTCTCTCTATATATTTAAATTGTTCACAATACCAAACATTATTTTGATTAAACTAATATAAATTAAATGCTGATAAGTATTTGAAGTACCAAGCCGAAGAAGAGCTACTGAAATCAAGACGATTTTTTTTATCTAAACATAACTTTAATATCATTTGGTGTTATGTGACAATTAGTACGCTCTCATATTATATTTACACAGAGCTGTCATGCGAAATCGAAATGATACTTCAATCAAACTCCAAATATGGCCCTGGAATCGAACTGAGGTCTTCCATGTAAATGCTTAGCCGCTAAGCGAATATAGTTCAAAATAGGTAAAACCATAAATCAAGACGCTAATAATCTTAAACATTGCCAACTACAACATTCACACACAAACTGACACAGATATTTACCAAACACAGGTTATTGTTGTGTGGGAATCCAACTGTACAATTCGCACGAGATTGCAAGATTATTACGTCTATAGTTATGTAATTAACTATCCAATTTTTCCCCCAACCGTACCCGGGTGAGGCGTGATGGTGGGTCAGCCCAGATAAAAACAAACATGGCCAATGGCCCATTTGAATAGATAATGCCGTGTGTCTTCGGATAATGACGCTCGACCTGGATTACTTGGATCTCGCTAATTAGAAAGATTCGCAACTTTAATTAGCGGAGATTCCCATTTGGTTTTACCTGATTATCTCGAAATTTAGACTTAAAAGTACTTAAAGTAATGAGAATATTTACATGAATATAATATTTATACGGTCTAAACAAATATTGAGGTTAACATCTTATGTTCTCGCATTGAGCTCGTTGCCTCGGGATTCAAGATATAAAGTTCTCCAATAATAACACTAACAACAGTGCTTTTCATACCGGTAAGTTGTAATGTTTAAATACGACTGTTAGGGAAGTAAAATAGGCATTGAGTGCCAATCAAATTCCTAGACAATCTAAAAAGACCTACCAGCACTGAATGAGTTAAACGAGTCCGCTCGTAAAGTTCTCACACGCCCGGACCATTCCGCGAGTTGATGTTTACGTTATTTCGTACAATTTAGTAAATGTTTACACAATGCAGTGGACGAGGTTCAACTTTACGACGCTATTTTTAATCGCTTTGATCTCAGTGATCCCCGTGCCTGTGATGGACCCGCACACAATGTTATTACAGTCTTTAAAAAGGGGGGAGAGTTTAATGAGTACTCACATAAACTTGCGCCGGCGTCGTTAGAGGCAGTCGGACCGCGGGGCTTTATAGCCTGCATCAAACATTTGTAATTTTTTTTGTTGACGATGTGATGAAACGAGCAGGACGTCACTTGATCATAAGTGATACGTTCGCCCATAAAAATGAGGCAATAGGATATTAACACAGCACCACATTGCAAGCTTTTATAGACATGCGATAATCACTAACCCGCCCTTGTCTGTCTTACGAAAAAGAGAAGACCCCAAGTTTCAGTTTTGATACTATTAGTGTTTAATTTTAAAGAATGTTTGTGTGATTTTATTGGACATAATTCTTTCTATACTTAATAATCATTAAACATCTGTCGCCTTTTAATAAATTTGGAGGTGATTATTAGTTTTCGACCAAGGACACCATAATTTTTCCAGAAGACAGTTTCGTCGACGTCCAATAGTACAAACTTCCGTTCACTGACTCCAGAGAGCAGATCATCTTCGTGATTTATTACACAAATATTGAACGAAATTTGTCGTAAAACAAGCTTTATGGCCCGGCTGCGTCTATTCGAATTTTCCCCGGTATTATATTTCAATCCTGATTAAATTATGACCGCTATAAACAACGTTCAAGAGGGATTTTGACGTAACTGCGGCCAATTATGAACGTAAACGGGTGATTTAACGTACATGCACTTTTTAACTAATGCGTTATTGCATTGTACGTGGCAACGATTTTGATTCAATTGTAACAGCTGGTAATTTGGTAAGTTGATAGAAAAGCTATGTTGATTATCGATAAAATTGTGTAGCAGGAAAACTTCAGGAGATAGCTTTATCTTGTAACAGAACTAGTTAGTTTATTTCCTAAATCAGCTTTCAAAGTCAAGATCACACTTGATCTTTGTATACGTTAATACAAAATGGTGAAAGAGTAACAAATCAAATTAAATCATCGCTCGCAAATCATTTAACTTGTATGAAGGATGCACAAATGGGCGATGCTAAATATTATCCATAAGTTCAATGTGAAATTGTCATTCAATTTTAATATGACAAAAATTATATTTCTTCTCTTAAAAATATTACATCATTTAGCCAAGGAATCCAAGAATAGGATAAAAATGGATTCCCAACTACGATTATACTTTTCTGATAAAGAAATTCTTGACTTTAAAGTCGGAAGTTAGTTATATACGGTCGGATAGTTCAATCAAAACGGTAGGTACTTTGCAAGGAATAATTTTCTCTTAGAAGCCGTAAAAAAAACGTCCAACTTCCCGCTCGCATTTTACTACATATTTTATTAAAAAACTTTCACCATCTTGTCACCGCAGTCGGCGTCACAAGTTCAGTCGTCGAGGCCAATCTCTCCGTATATTAAATGTTTGCGGGACCTTCGCTAAACTACGTTGAGTGATGAAAATTTCGATTATAGATCCTTACGCAACGCTAACTAATTTAATAACATTTATTTCATATATGTTCTTATTGGAAGTCTGTATTAGTGCTGAAGGCTCGCAAACTGGTTTATATACTGTTCTTCTTTCATCACTCGAATGATCTGCAGCAAATTTGGTCTATACGATGATTTTGATTAATTTTTTATGTAATTTCTGTAATGCTTGCTTTTATCTTCTTCCTCTGATTTCATTTTTCAGAGCTCTTAAGTACAGGGTTAATTTTTTTCTTATCCTTTCTTTATTTTTCGTCACTTCCTTACTTCTTTCGAATGTTAATTAAGTTTACTTAGATAATTAAACTCGCCGTCAGACGAACTCACATTTTAATAACAATAATTTCAAAATAATTTTCAGGCGTTTGGAAACTTTGGGCGTCATGGGTTTAATTATTCATAATTCATTAAGTACTTAGGTATCTATCCAAATATTTAATAATTTCATATAATTTAATAAATCTTCCTCGCGTAGATGTAATTCAAATTCCCCTAACAAACTCAATTCTGTTAGATATATTTTAAAGTCACACAATTCCGACAGACGCCGACAACGTTCGAATCCAATAAAGCAAATAGAAAACAACAAAAGCACACTTGAAGTGTAGCCCATTGTGTGCCGGTGCCAACTATTGTTTGATAGTAAAATGTAGAAATCACTTAGCACCGTACATTTCTTTGTGGGTCGTAAAACAATTTTATACAAAAGGGGGGGGCCTCCTCGTAAATCGCCATTCATGGGGCGATCTCTAAATTTTTATTGACTGGCCCCTTTTCATTACACCTCGCCTTAATGAGGAAGTGTTAATAGGAACTTTCCGGGTTTGCTTTCTGTTTAACACACACAAGTCGGGTTTCCGTAAGCTAATTCTCACCAAAAGTGCATTTGAAATTAATCAAGGGCACCGACAATTAAAATATAAATTAGCTTTCACACACAAAATTCCGATTGCGGATATATACACAGCTTTGCACTCGGTTTTACACGTACCACATGGAAGACGGTATACGACTAGTTCAAATTTGTGCAAATGGTGCTCTCGTATCCAGTCCACTCGACATTTGTAACTGAAAATTTACAGGTATATTAGAATTTTGGCACTAACGCAAAACGTTAGTTCCGAAGTTTAGGTGAAAATTAGGTGCAACGCGTATTTTTCGAACCTTACAGACGATAGCGATTATTTATTTGTTCCGTATAGAAATGAAAGTACTTTCAAGTTTTTACAGATTGCTTCAGAATAAATACGATTACGGAAACGTTATCGAAATTTTTATTTTTTATCATCGTTATACAAATTTAGCGTAACACCACATTTTCTTGCTCACGCATGCTTCTTTAACCTAGTCATTAGCGGCGTTTATTAAATCAATTATTTAACAATAAATTTTTAAAACTTGAAAGCGTGCTTACTTTTTTATACTAAATTGAAACAAAGTTGAAACGATTTTTTAATTTCGGTTAGATATCAATTTTGTTAAACTCCGGAAAGACAGCGATTGGATACTAGTTACCATGAAATTGCGAAGCTATTGTTATGTAAATTAAATCAAAAAGCATCCAAACCACTTTAAGATTTCAAGACACAATAAGCGTAGATTAGACTGAAATAAATTAATAACTAAAAGCCGAAGGTACACCGTGATAACTATGACATCAGAATAGGTGTTACTTCAGTCGTCCCGTGGCAATGCTGTAAAGCATTCGGTACGTCGGTTCGTGAATGGTTTAACTAGACAATTTTTTTTTTTAAACTACTAAGCGACGAGACGAGCAAGACGTTCACCTGATGGTAAGTGATACGCTTGCCCATGACAACGTGGTGCTAGTTAAGATGGTACACACTGCACCACATTGCGCTCGTCGCCTTGAGACATAAGGTGTTAAGTCTCGTTCGTTACCCCAGTAATTACACTAGCTACAGCGCCCTTAAACCGGAACACAGTAATGTTTGCACACTACTATTAGTCGGTTGAAATAGGAGCTGCGGTGGTACCCATCCAGACAATCTCCGGCAACAGAGACCTACCACCTGGTAAACGTCCACAACCTGGTAACTGGTACGTCGGTTCGTGAATAGTTTAACTAGACAAATTCGTAAATTTTGCTATTATTATAATAAATTTATCAAAGCTTGAAACATTGACACTTTAATGTTGAATCGTTTGTTTGGCAAGTATCTTTTACGGCTATTGATTTTATTACAGCACAACCTGAACGCGTCCAGTTAGGTACGTAATTAAACGACAATTGAGTAAAAAAAAGCTCGCTATAGCGGCTCCCTCCGAGTCAACGGTACGTGTGTCGACTTCTAACGAGATGTTATCCGACGACCGGACATTGTTCCGACGTGGTATTCAATGTTTTTCGCATAAGAAAATTATTGATTTAATAACCGTCTTTGTTAACTTTACAATCAGGTTCCTTTCAAGGTGCACAAACGACCGAATCGTCGAAGCGAATTCTTCGCATTCACATGTATTTTCGACAGTACATGCTTTATTTATTTTTATTTATTGTACCACATTAGGAATACAAAAGGCGGGCTTAATGCCTGAAGACATTCTCTACCAACCAACCTTTGGTGAGGTGAGATGTTGTTTGTGGTAGGTGGCAATCTAGCATAAAAATATGGTATAGAAATAAAAAGAAAGAAATGTGTACATAATTACGCATACACTTACATATATGTACATACATATATTTATATACATAAACCTACATGTACATATATACTTACATATTTTATAGATACATGTATAGGGTTACATAAATACACATACATAAATAGTACTACGATGTCTGTATCTGATTTAGGTGTTTACGAACCAATTTTTTAAACAGATGCTTTGTTGAAGCATTTCGAGTTTCTTCAGACAAGGAGTTCCAGAGTAGTGTTGCCTGAATTGTAAATGAGTTCCCATAGAACCCAGACGAGTGACAAGGGATCGAGATCTTATTCCGAGTGGAAGACCGAAGGTATCTATCACGGGCGGTAGAGAGATATTGGAATATATCTTTGAGATAAGACGGAGAGGACGGAGAATTCACAATAGAGAAGAGAACAAGCAAAATTCTAGAATTGCGCCTTTGTCGAATAGTAAGCCAATTAAGCTGAGAACGATATTCGGAGATATGGTCATACTTACGTAAACCGAAAATGAATCTGATACAATTGTTCAGAAGGCACTCAAGCTTGTTAAGATGCTTTGTGTTGTGACAAAAAAACTTAAAAAAGCAAACTAATATTACTCTTAGTGGTATATAAACATAAATTTTCATTAAACCTATAATAAGATGGTTATAAAAAATAAAGATCCTGTAAAAGTACAAAACCCAAATTTAGATCAAGCCTCTAATTAGCTAAAGTAATATAGATGTTTCTAGTACTAATTACAACTGCTTGTTTCATCTTGAATAATGTTAATAAGATAGACGATTCATACGACTGATCTTAAATTAGAAGTGAATTTAGCGGGCTAATTAGTTGGGCTGCTTTGTAAGAAATTGTAAACATATTAGTTTACTAGTGAGTAAATTAACTTAAACTGGTAATAAAAAAACTGCTTTTACAGACAACTTAAATAATTCTGAAAGGGATATAATAGATGATGATAAAATCGTTTGATAAGGTTTGTCTGGATTTGCTTTTAGGAGTCGTCAAGATATAGAAGTCTAGAATATTCAGGGCGAGAATTTTACAATCTACGGCCTTATTGTTATTTAACATCATATAAAAGTAACGAAACCAATTGATATTATTAGGTTTACATTCAATGAAAAACCTTTAAGTATATAATACGATGATGAAACGCTAATAGCTGCACCAAATATAGAAAAAAATGTTACACATTCTATACGAGATGCAGCTGACAGTGCCTAGAATGTTCTAACAGTTTCTGCAACTAGCAGAGACAGGGACAGGCCTAAACTTAGACGAGTAGACGGCGTGAAGTGTTAGGCTATTTAGGGGGTTTAACGTTGGATAGCTTGAGTGTACTGCATAGAATATTTAACATCCTTATCCTTGTCTTTCTATTATGTGATGAAGTTCGGTGCCATTATCCTTTTCGGCTTTTACGGCTCCATTGAATTCGGGGCTTGCATATTCAACATAGATATCGGCTATGGGATTTATGTGATCATTGATATTTTTATTATACTTTAATATCTGGAACTAAGGTTGAGTGTGTTGTATATTCAGTATTTTAAATATATGTAATTATCTACTTCTACGCTCCTTTGCTTTTATTTTCGGGGATAGATTATTCGTTGTAAGCCTCCAAAAAGCACGATTTACAGTGAGTTGTGTCCAGATAATTTTCTTTTAGGTTTTCACCTTTGTCTGCCGTATAAGGGAAAGGAGTCATTCTCGTTTATGCTTAGTATTTAACGAGTTTAAGGTTGTCATAACAACTTAGTCTTCTGTTGCCAACTTAGGCTTTTTTAATATCTTTATCAATAATCGAAACGACTTGAAAACTACCGGAGTTTCCTTTATACATATATGAAAAAATAGCAAGAAGAAAGTTATTCAAGATCTAAAAAGTTATTCCAGGTTAAAATCTCGAATGGAATGAGAATCAGGTGAATAATTGTCGCCGCATTAACTAATTTGTTCCATGGAGCTCATAGACGCCGCGGAGACCCGTCTAGCACTTACAAATAACCCGCCGCGCCATCGCAATAACTCACGGCGGTAATGAACGAGCATTTAACTTACACTGCATTTACTGGAATACGAATTTGCTTAAAGCGGAATGCGAATAAACGATATGACAACCGAGCGGAGCGCCGGACTCTTGCTACAATTGAATTTTCATTACCAATACAAACTGTTGCTGCCGTTCCATTAAAAGAACATGTGGAGTTTTAATTGACTTCGCTTACATTATACTTCAGTAAAACATTTTAACTGCCGTCATCACGCAGTGGTTAACCGCTTGATTTGTAATACTGTAGTTCGTTTTCAGGGCCAGATCGGTTGTAGTTTGATTGGTAGCATGGTTTTTAACCCGCCTGGCAATCTACCACTTTCAGATCATAAATCTGTCGCCATTAGACTATTCCTGGTTTCAACAGTAAACAGACTAAGAGTTGGCTTCATTGCTTGCCTTGCTTAACGTGTCTTATGGCGGAAGCAGAATAATGGTGAAGGTCACACGTAATGTGGTTGCACATTTCGTGAAGTTATTACCTACATTATATCTGTTCTACTAGTGGTAAGTTCTTTGGTGCCCGAGACCAACTAAGTAGGTACACCACAGCTTCCATTTTTTTTTTTTTATTCTTCTATGCGACGAGACGAGCAAGACGTTCACCTGATGGTAAGTGATACGCTTGCCCATGACAACGCGGCGCTAGTTAAGATGGTACACACTGCACCACATTGCGCTTGTCGCCTGAGACATAAGGTGTTAAGTCTCGTTACTCCAGTAATTACACTAGCTACAGCGCCCATCAAACCGGAACACAGTAATGTTTGCACACTACTATTTGGCGGTTGAAATAGGAGCTGCGGTGGTACCCATCCAGACGGTCTCCGGCAACAGAGACTTACCACCTGCTACATGCTGCTACCCAACAGTATGTTATTGTCTTCCGGTTTGAAGGACGTCTTAAACTAGTGAAATAACTGCGGTAACGAGACAACACCCTATGTCTGTGCGACGAGTGTAATGTGGAGCAGAACATACCATCCCAATTAGCGCCGCGTTGTTATGTACAAGCAGGTCAACGCTTATCGACATGCCTTTTTTAAATAAATGTAATATGTATTTTTAAATAATTATTATGTATGCTAAACGTTGTCATTATTTTAATAAGGGCATAAATCGTTACAATAACTAAGTTTAATTAATTGAATGTATCTAAAAGCTTCAACGGAAGCGAAATGAGACGACCGGCCCCGTAATGGAATCGTAGATTAATTTACAAAAGCATTAGAGCATTGTCTCCGCTGCGAGGATATTCTATATTCTCAGGACATTGGGGAGGATTTATCAGTGCTTGAGGGAAACTCCGACGATGTTGCAGATTACGCCGGCTTGTTTTATGGTATCGCCCGTTGATGCGTCCAAAGCCTGCGGTTTGGTCTGGCAACGCCGATATTAATAACTATATATCTGGAGATGCACCATAGCACTTTGATATAAAACAATATTAGTTTGCAAATTTAAACAATAGTTTTAATAACTTATTAACTTTGTTTAAACTATGTGCTATTTGTTCACATAAATAAACAATATTATAATGTTTGTATTTACAGTACAGAACAGAAAGGATCTCATAAAGGTATTCTTGTCACTATAACTCTAATTTTCAGTGTAACGTCAAATAAAATGGCAGCTTTAAGAATTATTAAAAAACGTTTAAATAAGTAAACATTAATTAAATATCAGTTACATAAGCTGATCTCAAATAATATAATTCACAAAAAAAAAACTTAGATCAATAACGGCAACAAATACAATTCATTTCGACAAGTCATAATATCAATTACTATAAACAGTTTCAGTAAATGGAATTTCTAGTAATTTTATTTATTTATTCATAAAAACACACTTTCTTGCTACTACCATTACAGGCTTATCCTAATGCGGTAGAGAAGGTAAATAGTTAAAAAAATAACAAAAAACAAAACTAGTTTACATATAAACATTAAATAAATAATATAACAACATTTTATATTCTTAAAGTTACAAATGAATTAGTAGAATTGAACATAAAAAAGGTATATTAAAAACTGAGGATATTATGTACAGTATAATAATATGTATGTAATATGTTATAATAGAAATTTTACGACCTTATTTGAAATAAAAAGGACCAATAATTTTACTGAAACACTTTGTATAATATGAATAACATACACCTGTAACGTCTATAATCAGTTTTATTTTCAAATTTTCTCTTTGCTTGGACATATTTTTTTTATGGTGTAGTACCAATGAATCGATTTATTAAAAAACAAATCATTATCAATGAGGAAATAATCTTTTTAATTAGTATCGAAGCTATCCTCTTTTAATTTGATGTAATGGTAAATATAATCAAATGGTAGATTTAACTTCAGGTCCTCATCTACGTTAAGAACCTGATGCATATTTTTATATTGATAAGACGGAACTACGTTTTAGCAACTCAAAATACAATCAATATCCCAAATAACTATCTTAAAGCACTATCAATGTAATGGAAGGACTTCGATATTATTCAATGTCGTTATTTACCCATGAGACCCGATGCGTAGCGCGAACACTCGATAAAAACGAAACTGTAGCTAACGTATCGATAAACCTTTGTTGGAGCCATTTCTGTTTCCTCAACCCTCTCCGGATTTCCTTTAGAGGATATATAAAGTAAATTGCACGCGCCCTTATCTCTGTAACAATTTACTTACCCTTCAGCGCTTCACTTGCTAAGTTATGAATTTTCAATACGTAACGCAAATGGTTAAGGCGTCGCTGATAAAATTTTCCCGTTTGCCATTTCGGTTACATTAAATTTTTTATGGTCGGAGTTTGGTCGTGTGTTATTCGATTTCAATTCATTACAGTCTCCTTTCTCGCTTTGAAATGCTCGATTGTTGCAATTGTTTCCTTGTTAAAGCAGATTATATCCAGTTCCGAATCAAACGGATGAGTTTATTGCGGCAGATTTGATTTGATTAATTACCTTTTATTCGGAGTTCTTGTGGTAATCATTTTAAATTAGTAAATCTTTTAAAAAATCATACTTCGCGTAAATTATTATAAGTTTTTGTCTATTTGTTCAATTTCATTCACTCAACTATTTTCTTTTGAACAAGTTTATATTTCACTTATCTTATTCCTGTCTTATAAAGTAATGATTTCAATTAATTTAGCATTTTCTTCTTCTAAGTCGTATTTCCTCATGACTGAGGGTCGTGGTCATCATGTTTTTATTGAAACACACGACGACTTTCATGGCAGTTATAATGAAGTGGTTTGCCATTGCCTTCTCCATTTCACATACTAGGCTGACCAATGATGGTCATGGCATAGATATGCAGGTTTCCTCACGATGTTTTCCTTCACCGACAAAGCGCGTGATATTAGTTGGTGTTTTTATGCTAACTGCACATAAATTGAAAAATTGATTGGTGCAGGCCGGATTCGAACCCGGTTCCTTCGCATTGGAAGGCCGGCGTCCAAACCACTAGGCTATCACGGCTTTAATTTAGCATAGATATACATAATTGGAATAACTTATTTATAATATATGTGCCAAGTAATAATTTGCATTATTAATAGAATTTATAACAGCAGTAAATATCACTTGTTGCTACCACAATCTTTATACGGTAATGTTAAAGCTTCGTATTACTTCGATGTTGAAATGAACGGCGCGATAAGTTATGTAGATAACTTTCTCTGAACACAATTTATCTACATGTAATCATAATAATAATATATCCCGAATATAATTGTGTAAGTAAATTGTAATTAAAATTTTTGTTGTCTTTTATGAAGATCGAATCGCTCCACAAATTGTCTTTCACTGTGAGAACTAAACAAATCAAACGACAATCGGAAAGTATAAAACTTATAATGTATTAAAACGTAAATTTGAAAAGACGACACGCGTAAGCATCCATAAATTATACAGATCTTATATGACCGAACGACAGTATCAAGTTTCAATTAAAGACTAAAGATTACATAGATGAGAATCTTTATAGGTGACCAAAGCGTACTGGACTGCGCGTACATAACACGTGAATGTTTAACAGTTTGCGGGATCAAAACGTTTCTGTAAACTGGCTGAGGTCTAATTAAAATGGTCAGCATTAGTAATTATTGCCTTTCGTATTCGGTGGGCATGAATGGAGCTCCCATGGGGTCGTTTGCGCAGAATTTAGGTGAATGCAGACGTTTTACACTGACTACGTCGAATACTACATCTGAAAAAGGATATACGTAGACGTTTAGACATCAACTAAACTACTAGTAATTGATTACTAATTGAACTTCAAATAAGCATTAATAAGTTGTTTTGTTGATAAAGTTCATATCAATATAAAATTATTGATCTATGTTGTCGAAGATCATTTTGGTGGCTTCCCTTTTCTGTTGTGTACCGGTTTGAAGAGTGATGTACCTGGTGAAGTTATTGAGGTTATCAGACTTAATGTTGTACGTAGCAAAGCAACAAGGCTTGTATATCATTTAATATTAAGTGAACTTCTCGATATAATAAAAAATATTGGCGTGTTACAATTAAACAAGATTAATAACCCGACTACTATCTGGGCTATAGAGATTAATGATTAGGGCATTTGTATTTTATATATGTTGATGAATGAATGATGATCATGCTTTCTCAATGATGCTTTAATTTTATTTGCCTTCATCTTAATCAGCTTTGTATGTTGTGTGTGCCAAAAGGCTCTTTCGCAATTTCGATGTTTTGATCATCAATACAGCGATGTCGAATGGAAAGGCAAGAATCTCCTAAATTTAAGTCAGTAGTTATTTTATTAACTAATTATTCTTTTCTGGTTTAGTTTAAGTAATAATTTTTAAGTACAATTCACATGTATTGCTGCTTAGTATTACAATTGTAAAATATCACACAAAAATTATAAAGAACATCAAACATTGATTGACGTAAACGTTTCCTCCATTATGGCTTTATCAATCACAACTACGACTAGGAATGGGGCGTTATGCATTTATGGGGCAATTACAGGCTACTTGGGATAAGCCAGAGAAAGCAATAAAGTGTGTCATTAATCTGACCCGACGGACATGGCGGCACCATGGCTTTATCTAGGACCCCGATGTGACATCGCCGTGACGTCATTCACTAATGCTTTTTCATAGTCCACCCACCGAATACATAAATCATACAGTTGTAAAGTATGTAAGAAGTTTTCCTATACAATAAGTATTGTACAATATAGTAGCCAATAGTAATAAACCGGAAGATTTAAGATTTGACTTACTTGAAATATTACAGAAAACTTGTATTGCTTAAATACTAAATACATGTCAGGTAATATATAAAGTTATGCTGAAATACAAAGCCAAAAGATACTTTTAAAAAAATTAAAATACTACTAATTTATTGTATAAATCGGACTGACCTAACTTTGATGATGTTCATTTATGAAATGATTCATATTGGATGAAAGAAATAAAAACATAATCTTTCTAAGTTGGATGTCTTCGAAAGACATTATTAGGTTATAGTGGGACTTCGACTCACTATAACCTTTCCATTCCTTCATTGAATTACTAAAATCACTACAATCTTCTATAGAATGCACGTTGTTAATTTAACGACCTCTGATGGAGGTTCATAGCTCTTCCTGGCATCGTTCTCCAATTGACCTGATAACGTTTACTAGGTTATCGGAGCTGCCATTTCGAAAACCTGCGGACCTGAAGACTGGAGAGATTCTATTAGTATTATGAGACTAGAAGACTGAAGAGGTAGAGGAGAGATTCTATTAGTATTATGAGACTAGAAGACTGAAGGGGTAGAGGAGAGATTCTATTAGTATTATGAGACTAGAAGACTGAAGAGGTAGAGGAGAGATTCTATTAGTATTATGAGACTAGAAGACTGAAGAGGTAGAGGAGAGATTCTATTAGTATTATGAGACTAGAAGACTGAAGAGGTAGAGGAGAGATTCTATTAGTATTATGGGACTAGAAGACTGAAGAGGTAGAGGAGAGATTCTATTAGTATTATGAAACTAGAAGACTGAAGACAATGACCGTTTGACACATACAAAAGAGTTCAAGAAGAGGTAACGAGCTTATACAATATAGCAACGATAATACTTACTGAATGATGAATGTTTTTACGTAACTGTAGTAATGTTGAGAAAAGAAACGGTTATAATCTGTAGTCTAATAAATAGGCGCGCTTGTAGTGAATAAAGTTTGTAATAGCTAATGGTCGGGTAACGTTTCGACTTTTAAGTAAGTACTCGCGTCCATCTTTAAGTAGCAATTAAGGTGCTTTATTTATTTCATTAGATAGCAGTTCTGTTGTTAAGGTTTTATTTATAGGTAAAGTTTTCAAGCGCTAACTCACCGCTCCACGGGCGAAGTCTGTCAATATAATTTGTTTAAGCAACTTCCGGCATTTAATTCGTTCGGAAATGTTGTAGAAGTTGCTTTTAGTATCGCTCTTTAAATCTCTCCCTTCTTAAGTATCGCTATTAATATGCTTCTACTCATGTTTATCGCTTTAACTATTTTCTTTATCTTAATCCGGTTAGAGCTTCCATCTTACATGTATATTTTATCTTTGATAAATGTAACAGATCAGCCATTTATATTTTCATCGTTCTGAAGCTGCAGCTTGACTTCCATACATGTCGCAGTACTATTAGTTAAGAATAATATTATGTTATTTATGAAACTAATATTTTCTACAACAGCCGTGACTTATGATTTGTATGTTAAATAAAAAATCATCAATGCACTAAACAAAAAACAGTGAAATTCTTATGTACCCGTTAAGTTTGACAAGTGGAATTGTAAAGAAAAATAATATTAGAGTTTTGAGAGAGTAGTATAATAGAGAAATAGTGTTACATAATTTTCAGATACAGCCCAATTGAATCGATACTATGTATCCAATAAAGTCTTGTTCGGATTCAAATCACGTAATGTAGGCGGAACATTTTCTGTTCACGGTATTAGTGGAACGTCGGCCGGAGACGCGAAGAGCTGACGCGATAGAAACATGCGATGAAAAGACGTCACTATGTACGCGCTATTGATACCTAACGCTCGGTCTTCTCAAAGCTATTTCCTCGGACACGCCAGGTAACATCCGATACGTACCAACTGGTTCTTCAACTTATTTTATTACCATCAACTTAAGTGAAATGCTCGCCCGGAATAATCCGACTCTCATATGTTGACAGCCGAAACCATGTAATATTGTTATGACGGCAGATTTACTATTATCAAACTCTCAATCAATTATCCGCTGAAACACACTATAATAATTGATTTCCAAGTTTCCAAAATTTTACATATCATTAAGGTTTTTTATCCACAACCGAGGTATAGTTTATCCCGTGTATTGTTATGGTTCAAAATTAATCTTTTTATGTATGTTATAAGCTAAGTTTGACCACGAACGTGATAGCCTAGTGGTTTGAACGCCGGCCTTCCAATGCGATGGTACGGGGTTCGAATCCGGCCTGCACCTATGAATTTTTCAATTTATGTGCAGTTAGCATAAAACACCAACTAATATCACGTGTTTTGACGGTGAAGGAAAACATCGTGAGGAAACCTGCATATCTATGTCGTGACCATCCGTGCTCGGACTAATATGTGAAATGGAGAAGGCAATGGCAACACCACTCCATTATAACTGCCAAGTAAGTCGTCTTGTGTTTTATTATACATGATGACTACGACCCTCAGTCATAAGGAAATACGACTTAGAAGAAGAAGCTAAATTTATGATTCTGATTTGTCTCCACTTTACAAGCTTTCAGCGGTCACTTTTAGGCGTTTACATCACTTTGAGAACCGCGGAGTTGAGATCAGTATATCCTTCGTTATTCTCACGCAATGTGACGTGAACCTTTGCACCGTGAATACTAATAAGTTAATCTTTTAGTATAGTGTTTTTTTAGGAACAAATTGTCTGAGTAACACGGTTTACTGTATTCTCATTTCTTTGTAATTTGATTACGTTTCTGGACACATCTGGCAATAATATCACTATAACAGCGTTTCAGGTATATGACAGCAAGAGTAATTGCCATGAAAACTTCTCCATCTTCATCTTCGGCCTTATTGTCATTTAATATTATCTGAATTTTAATTCAGGAAGTGGACTTGTAGATAGCATTTAAAATTATTAAATTTGTACGTCTCTCCGTTATAATTAGACGCTTTTCTATAACATTTCTCTTTAGAATATCCCTTCCTTTGACTGGTGAAGGCTTTTTAAATCTTTTTTTCATTTGTCTTAAATCATGGTGGTCATGCGAGCTTGTACTAAGTAGTAGCGGAATTATGAAAGGATGTGTTCTTTGAATACTAAGCGGTCGTTTTGAAAGGTCGGTCCGGTGAGAGTGAACTGAGCGTGGAAGCGGCACACACAAAGGGTTTCCATGGTTCTTTTTTTTGTTAGCTTCTAAACGAAATTGTTCGTGTGTCGACCGCATAGTACTCAATTTATAAACCGTAAACTAAATTCACCATTTTTGTTACATGCAACGAATTGAAATACAGAATTTACTTGTAAATATTTTCGCACGCTTGTTATTCGTTCTGAATTTCCAAGTGCTCCCGGCGTTCATTATCAAAACCTTAATGAATATTTATTTTTCCTAATTAACTTACTTTTCATTTAAAGAGTTCCATAAAAAGAACTGGAAGAATGTTGATTAATGATATAATTACTCGCCAAAAATTTTGGGGTGTCTCTTTTGAAACAAGTTTGTTAAAAATTGTGTCAATAGCCATTTTTAACTGTTAATGATAATGTTATCATTTTAAAATTTTTCTTTGATTAGTTTTTTCGATGATCAGGGTCTTGACTCTGGTGGTAATCTGCTTCTGTTGGTTATAAGTCAGCTTATTTTGTTCTCTACTTTATGTCTGGCAATGAATAGGGTAGTATATAACCTTTCTCAATTGGTACGTCCAACATTTTGAGCTTTGTCCGTTAACTGTATGTAAAAATAACCCCCGCTTGGGACTTTGTTCCAGTAGTTTTAAATTACTCGGGTTCCAGACCATATTTTTAATAATTCTTATATTCATCATATATTCCTAAATTGTTTATGATTTAATTTTATTCGGATTTAAATATTATATGGTAAACGGCTGTAGCGTTTGATACAAATCACAGGCTTAAATACTAACTCAATAAGAAGAGCCCTCGTTTGGCTCGCGTTGAAAGTTAACGCCAACTGAATTGAAAAAGGTTAACTTGATTTGCATTTCACTTAAGGCAATTTCGAAAGGTCTTTTTAAGTCACTTCGCGTAGGGCTTGACAAGGGAGTTGATGTTTTTCGACCTGTTGATATAAATATGTGCAAAGTTAAATACTTTACCGCACATTTTGATGTGGAATTAAACTTTGAAATTCTATCGGCGTATTTGAATAAGTAATGGAATAATAAATACATAATATCTAAATGGTTATTACACGAAAGCTTATCCGCAAGAATCCAAAACGACGTTTTTATTTAAAAATCTTTTACACAGTTTTTTGTAGTTTCACCGTCCGTAGTTTTGATTAATATGTATTAACTTATTGATAAATTAATTAAATACTATAAAATATCATTTTAAAAGATGTAGACTTCTTTTTATGTCAATGTTCATTAACTACAAGCGATGCCGTGATAGGCTAACAGGTCAGTTTGTGATGCGGCAGTACAACCTATGCGACTCGAAGATCGACCCCACTGAGCTTGATTTTCCGGTAAAGGCAAACATAGTTAGGAAACCAACATGTTAGAAGAACAGCTTTCGAAAACATGTGACATCTATCAACCCGCACTTTACCAGCGTTGTAGATAATTGGTCATAGCTCTTATCAAAGAAGGCCCATGTATTCTCAGCTGTGGGAACATCAATGCGACCTTTTTGACACAGTTATAACTCCAAGCCAGACATTTGTTATTAAGATTCAAGTAATGTAATCAGCGAAGCAGATTTTTTATATGACAAGTACATTTTTCATTGTCACTAATATACCATTTGAAGCACTAATATCATGCTCATTAACGTATTTTAATAAGCCAAACGCTGACTCATACTGTACAATTACACTTAATGAATTGTCTAATACCTCATGCTGGACTCTGACAGCATATTAATGGCGCCGTTGTGTTTGTATGGGATTTTGAGGCACTTGACACAGATTCCAAAGTACAAGTATAGAATGGGAACGTCGGTGAGGGCACTACTATTGGTTTCATCCATGTCGCCATCTCGGATATGTGAGGTCATTTATTACAGGCTTTCATACTGTTTCGGGTTTTTGTGTTTGTGTTGATTTATATTTAATGGTCTAAGTGATTTCTTAAGAAACAACATTAGAAGATTTATCGTTTATTAAGGTTTTGATTCACATTTAAAAAGTCGTAAAAATTATATGAAAAGTTTGTGAACTTAAAAAGATATCTGTATGTTTACGTAATCGTGGTTCTTAATTAGGCCACAAGTTTATATATTGAATAAAACTAAATTGATCTATCCGATCGCGACTACTGTCTTGGTTTCGCAATTACCAGGTGGTAGGTGTCTGTTGCCGGAGACCGTCTGGATGGGTACCACCGCAGCTCTTATTTCAACCGCCAAATAGTAGTGTGCAAACATTACTGTGTTTCGGTTTGAAGGGCGCTGTAGCTAGTGTAATTACTGGGGTAACGAGACTTAACACCTTATGTCTCAAGGCGACGAGTGCAATGTGGTGCAGTGTGTACCATCTTAACTAGCACCACGTTGTCATGGGCAAGCGTATCACTTACCATCAGGTGAACGTCTTGCTCGTCTCGTCGCATAGTAGTATAAAAATAAAAAAAATGTCTACATAACTAATGTCGCCATTGTACGAGCTCTTCATTATTTCCTATTATCACTACAAGCTATAGTTTTATAAAATCTTCACTAACAATTAGCAATGTTCTTAACGATTCTTTTAATTCAAATTCACTTAATGTTTATTTATTGAGCGTGAATCCGGTCGTTTCTGTCTGAAGGTTGTTAATGTTAACGAGGTCACAAAAGCAGTCGCGTGCGAAATATTACATATTGTGCAACTCGAAAAAAATAACTTATTCAAAATTCAACATATTCGTTATATAGACAAGATACATATAATGTTATCCGCAGTTTTGCCTGTAGTTAAATGATGATGTGGGTAAAACACAAACATGGAAGCAACCTATTCAATCTACACTTGAAAGCAACTACATTATAGTCGGACGGGAATAATGTAGCCGGTCTGTCGGCTGTTCCAGTTTTCGTAGTACGCATTATGTCTAAGGATGCGAAACACTTCATCCGAATCGGGGTAATATTCAAAACAATTGTATAGCAATCCGCCGAGGATAGACATGTCTAAAGGCAGAAGAAAGATGGATGAACACATAGAATACTGAGAAAAGACGCCCTTAAGACTGGTCAAATTGGCATCAACTAGGCCTTGGTCAACAATTAGCCACTTAAATCGACCCTTCATTCGATCCAAAGCGGCTAACAATCAGAATTCGTAAACCGTTCGCAAAGTTTATTTACAAACCTTAATACGAAGATCGTCGTCTCCGGTCGGTGTTGCCAACGTTAATAAAGTTATAAATCAACATCGTAAATCATCTGTTGTAACAGCTTTGTCGGTTTTCAAGTGACGTTACTAATTAATAAAGTATATAGTCTATAAACACAACTGTGTTTACGTATTGCCACATCGACGACAACCGGTTAGTGTACGATGTATTTAATGATTTAACATGGACTTGTATTAGTGTCGTCAAGTCTTGCGTCACTAAAGCCATTTGAGAACAGTAAATTGACTTTTCATGTCAAGAAAGCTTAGACATCTAAAATCTGTCTAATAAGTTCTTTACTTTCCTTTGCTTTCACGGGCAGTAATGATCGTTTTATTAGTTAAAATTTGACTACTATTACCTTGTTAATTATTTAATATTAACCTTGTATTTCTTATATAAAACCCAGTGGTATTCAACGTTAGGTCTGTTGGAAAGGCAATCGTGGCTTGCGTTTTAAGCATCCCCGTGGGTACTATCAAATGGCCTAAGACCACCTTCATACTCCTCACAGTCGGTATAACGGCCCATTATAAGCGCCCACGACTTCAAGCCTAATCCAACATAATCCGTAATACGAGTGTAATATTTTCAGAGCGATCCTCTCGCTTTCCAATTGCATCCACAAACACCAGTATTAAGCCATCAAAAGCCATCGTGCGATCCTCGCGGTTATTTCGAATCAATTGACCGTCAAGTAATGAAGACATTACTGTCTGTTGCGCCGGAGATATCTATCTCGGCGTCTGAGATAATCGCGCTTGCGTCACGATCGTGTGCGGTACGGTTCGCAGAACAGCCTTTTGTTGCTCGCCCTCTTTTTTGTTACTTTTTCTTCTCGCATAAGTTCCGAATCGACGTATATCCATCGACCAGGTAGTCAGCTAAGAGAAAACGTCAGCGAGAAGCAATATTTATAAACACTATCGTGGATATCGTGTCTGGGAATACGTTGAAGATCTATATTAAAAATGTACAACAAAGTAAAACTTTGCGGAGTATAGTATTTTCCTACAAAGTTAAGGATGCGTTTGTTCAGGTTTCAAAATTAATTTACACAATTTTGTTATCAATTTATACACAAATTTATCTCTACAATTTTAGTATAAATGTTGACATAAAAGTATCATAAAAATATCGTTTAATATGCTAAAACAGTTTATACATAAATAGATGCCCTATATCTATAAACGGTTTTCAAATCGATATGCTAATGATTTTTTTTGTAGAGGTCGTAAACAGCTGCAAAATAGTTATTCTAATATATTTTATATTACATGCCCAGGCGAAAGAACAAGAGACTTAACATAATTTCTGTTAACAAAGACCAACGGTAAAAGTAAATGAAATTTGATCGATGCCGATTGAAACTTCGCACGGTTACAGTTCCGAATTACTTTATTTAGTTCATTGATTTTAAGGGAGTCTTTTAAAATTTCAGAATTTATATTATTTATGTTTTTATAATTCAAATAGTAGTAGTTTCTTTTTAGACAAAACCGATATAAAAGCAGTTAAATCAAATGTATTTAAAAAAAAAACACTGCAGTTTGTTTTGTACTGCCTATAAATATTTACCAAATTTGACTTAACTCGAAACACATGTAAATAACTAAAACGAAGTGACCCATGGAGTATGAAATAGTATTTTACTTTATAAGCTAGTAGTCGGAGCGGATCAGATTTAGTTTCCCATTTTGCGAGAAAGATATCCTTTGAGGCCATAACCGACCTTCCCGCTATCGGCTTATTAGTATTCGAAACAAACTTTTAGGGTCTTTGGTTTAGATTTGTATCTATTATATACAAGCGGGCGGATATCTTGAGTAGCTTGCCCCGGTCCACGTCAAGTTGCAAGTTCAATTGATAAAATAAATTTATACTTTTATATAATTTTTCTATGTATAAATTAGTCTAACGCTTTATCTGAATTTTACTTGATAATAAAGTTGTGGTTTGTTAAACATGCTAGCCTCTACTATTGTTGCTCACATAAGTAGTATTATTATGTCTATCTACTATCTCCATTTCTATAATATAAGAGTGTACAAAACAATTATTGCTTTATTCATTTTAAGGATATTACTAAATTCCCTTCATAAATGAGTCACAACTTCACTCTAATCTTATTTTATCCCGAATTTGTAAGCTTTCACACTATAAGTATTTGTCATTAGTATTATTTAGCGTGTTGGAATTGTGCTAAAGCTAATCATAATATTCATCGTTCGTTTTGACTCCGACAAAAATTAGTCTTTTGGTAAGTTTGCTACCATAAAATTGTCTATTAAGATTAGTACAGGTTTTTAATTGTAATTTCTACATAAAAATGTTCCTACTGTCAATGTTCGTTTAATGCATATCCAAAGAAATTGCTCATTACATTAAATAAGTGTATACAGATATAAAATCACGAAGCCAAATAGTAAATCAGCATTCATTCGTAATTATTCCTGTAGCGCCAAGTTATGACAGACGTATAGACAGTTGGACGATGCCGCCACACTGCTTGGTGCAGCAAAAAAATAAATTAAACACACTTCCTTTTCAATCGATCAGTACAAGACAAAAGAACGATCAAATGATTTGAACGCGCGGGTTTTTGTGTTTAAAAAAAAGCCTGAACAGCTTTTTCTGCGTATTTAAGAGAGTTGGTTGCGTCCAACAAACCAAATTAACAGACATCGATGACAAGTTACAAGTGAACTCCGCAAACTTATTTTGCTGTCGTTGGTACAACTAAAACGTTACGACTGGCACAATTTGAATCTTATTGTAAACGATTAAGGTATCATATGATAAGTGCTGATTAATTCGGATGAAAATGTATTTTTGATCATTTGTATGACCATTGATGCCATTGTAACCGTTGCCTCACTAGACAATAATCAAGACAAAGCGAACTCAACGTGTGGCCAACATTTCTCTTGACTTCGTAACATACGATATACTTAAGTGTATTCCGTTAGTCTTAAACACTGATTGGTGTACGTCGAGTTGTTCTACGTCAGAGATCATAGGGCTCGCTCTTTGTGTTCTCAACAGTCGCGGCGAATGTGAAAGGCTTGATTTCAAACGTAGGTAAGGAAATGTTTTTATTGTTGAGTTTAATTTCATACTTGATTCTAAACAAACAGAAATATGTTTATCCAACACAGATGATTTTGTAGTTATTAAAAAGATTGTAAATGAACTGACACCTAAATGTACAAGTCTAAATACCTCTATGACCTTGGTAGTTTTTAACCTGGATTTTTTGTTATGAAATAAGTTTTTATAACATGTACCTCTAAATTAGAGTTAAATAATTAGAGCACTAAGATAGATTGAAATAGAAGATTGTAAGGAAGTTAATCAATTGGTCGGACATTTAGTCGTATGCTCATATTTTGTACCTGATCCATATGCATGTTTTCTCATGATGATATAACCAAATAACAGATGTCAGCTCCACGACGCGAACATGAACTATTACATTGCAATTTCGTACTGATTTACAATCAAAGTTCAGGTAATAAATTCGGCTCGTGACCGCATCGCAGTCGGTTAATCACGAGTTGTGAGGGTAGATGTGCAGTCGTGATCTGTTTCCGTCGTTGCTCGCTTTTGTCCCTACAGTTTCGTCTCATATTCTGATTTATTCTAATGGCTTAATGAATTTATTAACCTTCAACGTAGGCCGGACTTTGCGATTAATTTTGAGAAACCGAGACCAAGGAGCCATGTTATAGTCGTTTTATCAATAATAATTGAATCCTTTGCTTATAACTACAAAACAGCAATAGACATATTTGTCTTAAATACAAATAGGATTATGTAACTAACAAACAGGACACTGAGCACAATGTACGACTAGATATATACTACTATTTGGGATTGTAAGCCAAGCGAAAAGGGTCCGTTTAAGTACGACTGAAATTGAAAAGAATTAAAAATGTTCAAGAATAGATGAAAGAGATAGCAGCTGCGTACATTTGACCCTAATGCGGTTGGTAACCCAAATTCTTTTTGTGAAAATATAATATGTCCCCGCCGTGGGAAAGCCCAATCTATGCAATGATCTTAAAACTCAAGATTTTAATTTTTAATGTATCGCTTATTAAATTTTTCCAATGATTCTGTATACTGATGACGTCAACCAATACATCTGTCTAAGAAAAAAAAGCACAGCATTATTTGTTTTTGGTTCTTAGAGATAACAAACAAGTGTTCCTTTTGGACCGGATGTGGAAGTTCACTAGCAAAACGATTCGGTTATCTATTAGAGTCAAGCTTTAACACATTTTTTTTTAAATATCTTAATTTTCTTACCGCTTTCGCAAATCTTAAAGAATTTATACCGTCACAGAATATTCTTTATATAGATACCGGGACCTTCCTTCCCCATTTTAATGCTTTGAGAAGTTCTCTTTTGTGAGCAATAAAAAATCTTTTTTTTTTATGTTCAATAAAAAGAGATTACGCTCGCGAACCGATTTAGCGTGAAAGCGTATCCCAACCCCCGGGTAGAGACCGAAAGGAAAAAAAAACTAAATTTACCTGATGCACGGCATAGAAACTTATTCTTCCGTAACTTACGTCCGTAATTAATAGACGTTACTCCTGCACCCTCGGATATTACTTCTGTTTCAGTAACTTAATTCCTTGTATTCAGTATTTATGAGACGTGAAATCTTTAGATGCGATTATGCTTGTTAAACTTTAATTATGAAAAGGTTAGTATTGACGTTCGTTGTGTGGTAATGTTTGTAAGTCTTTGATGCCGGAGAGCATCTAGGATTCACTGTCTTCTATTCGTCCTTATATTTGTGGCTCGCCAATCACTTGCGTTTAAATATTGCTGTATTCTTATTTGTAGGATTGTTGCTAATGAAAATCTAGGGTAACAAGACTACATTTTGGATATAGCAACGACCACAATTTCATGCAGTGCTTTTAAACTAACTAGCGCCGAATTTTTAAAGGCAGACATATCATTTACTGTTGTGTTATAGTCCATCCCGTCTCGTCGTATCGTTGAATTATAAAAAAGAAGTGGTATGTTTTTTATTCAGATAATAATGAAGAGTTATTCCAAAAACCGCCAAACGAAACGACTAGGTTATCCAGTAACTCGACGCTCGGGTTCATGATTTGTTTACCCGGCCCGAGTTGGCTTTTGTCGCATAAAGTACCGGCATTAGTATACACCGATATATCTGCTGTATTAAAACTGAAAGGGACGGCAACATTAACAATGGCGCCGAGGGAAAGGGAAGAGAAAAAAAACGTATAGCGTCTGCGATATTTCCGTCTTGACCCAGAAGATTATTCGTACAATAAAAGCGTTAGACGGATTAACTGAATTAAATATGTCGCGTTTATGTACGCCAACAATATGTATATATCGTTACACTCACAACATGTTAAGGGTCGGTTTCAATATAACGGGACTGCTATTTACTTTAAGATGAAAGAATTCGGCGATCCATTTAACAGACATATTTAATTTTCGTTATTTCTGACTCTACATAATTAAAGAATTGTCTATATTACGTTTACTTGCTTCATTAAAGTTTGACATCAGTTCACTGTTGGACATGGACTTGGATTATACATTGGAGGTTTTTAAATTTAGCTGCCTCCGTGAAATAGTGAGCAACAGCTTAATTGGTTGTTTTGCTTGGGGAATTTGGTTGGTAGAGCTTTTTTTTTTCAATACTAAATACTTCATATTGTAAATGTTATTTAACAAACACTTCGGCGCAATAAAGCACTTTTTTGTCGTTTCAATATTTCACATACTTGTGCAATTTTTAATTTGTTTTTGCACAATTCTCAGTGGCAGAAATAGACATCGTAATATTTAGATGTCACCGCGTTATTAGTAAATGATATGAACATCGATTCTCTACAATTATGAGACGCTTTCATCATTATCCGTCCCATCCCATTCATATATTCAATGGTGTCTCACCCACACAGGATCATCATAAAATTGTATGCAAACCGAAAACACAGGCGCTAAAAGGAGGTGTGAAAATTTACAATACCGAGTACAAGTCTATTCAGTTCTGTATAAAAGTTCTTTGTGAGTTTAACGCGTATGGGGATAAATGAATCGACACATGTAACTCGATTCCTCGGATCATGCTGTTTATTTACCGTTGGGGGCAACACTCTATCTTTTGTCCTCCTTTTACATGGTACAGACTGAATAAAAACAAGACATACAATTAATAAAAAAAGAAAACTTAGTTGTTGTTGCTTATAAGTTTTTAGCTCTTAACAATTCAATGTGATTTTTAAGGAAATATCTTCTTCGGTCGTTCATTCTTGTCGGAATTGTTGTGATGAAGGAATGTTGCCTGTTCCTGCCGTTGTTAATTTGTATCCAATCTCTATGGGCTGTTGAAATATTTGAAAAAAATTGGGGTAATTAAAAATCTGGAAACTCGTTTTTCCCATTTTTGTTTTCGCATGTAATATCGCAAATATTTCCAAACGTATAACTTGTTGACCGTACTTCATCCCTCTCTCCTAAATATGATACCCACAGGAGTGGATTGCTAACAAAAGGCCATTCTGATTTTGTTTTGACTAAAATCGAAGCGGGAGAAATATCTGGTTTCGCTAAACTTGTTTGCCCTGATACACAATATTTTTATTTTATTTATGAACCCCTTGAATTTTGCTTTGTTTGGTAATAGGTGTTAAATTTATTCCGACTGCGTCTTTGGCTTCATCTATTTAAACGGTATTTTGTTTTCTTCTTTTGTTCGTACAGTTTTGGTGCTTCGGGACATAAAATTCTTCATCCAGTGTTTTATGTTGACTTTCTAAAGTTAATTCAATTTAAAATCGTAAGTCTAACCCATCTGTAGATGTGTTTGTTGTTTTCTACGATTCGTTTTCAAAAGGAGACATGAATTTATGTTAAAGGAAGTTCCCTTTATATCTGTACGAAATGACATATTCACCTTTGTGTTTACAACTCTGTATTTAATTCAGTAATGTTTGCGGTCGGGGACGTAAGGTAACTTGTCTTCAGATGGGCCGTCCATTGTGCTTCAATAATAGCACCGGAAGTAAGAAAAGTGTCTACGGCCGTAGGGTTTCACATAAAAATATAAATGACAACAAATATCGATTGTGCCCCGTGTTCATTTTATTGACAATAGGACAATAGTATTTTATATGAATGGCAGAGGCTGAAGGAACGCTCGGACGTTGGACCCGCGTTATAGGCTTACTACCGTTCTTATCCTTATTTCTGTATTATAAATATCTTTGCTTCCTTTGCAATCTTTTTATTGTAGGCCCGACCGGTGATGTGTTCACTTCTTTTGATAATATCGTTCAGCTTTTTTGACGGTTTAATGTCAGCGGATTTGAGTTTTTTACTAACATGTTTTCGATTGTTGAGATTAAAATGTTAGAAAGTAAACGGATCGTTTTGTTGACCTATAATTTCATTGTTAGAAGAGTAAACATTTAGTCGTATGATGTAAGGTTTTAGTACATCAAAATACTAAAGTTTTAAGTAAGTTTTATGTAATCGTACCTAGATACCAAAAATTTATAGGTGCGTGATGACTATGTAGATTTTTAGTATACTTTTTGGACTTTACGATAATTATAATATTTATTTTTTGTAAACATTGCATGGATGTTTCATAAATTAATTATAATATAGACTACTCTTTCTAACGTCCATTTTGTATGAAACTTTATAGTAAGGACTAAGCGAACGGGGTTTGATAAACAAGATTGAAAATTGATTTATAGTGGCTGTTGCAAACATCGCAAAGAACACTTCATATCATAGAAGAAGATTCTGTAATACGCTTTACTATTTTTTAATCTATAATTTTTAGAGTAACAGAAATTGTGAAGACCGTACCATATCCGGTGTTGTATAATTTGTCTGTCTGCATCCAAATTAATTGGTATTTTAAAAGCCATTGTAGATATTGCGCCTGTTCTGTTGGTGCTACTTGAACTGGTTTCTCGTTAAGCTTAATTTATGGCTTTCTATAATTACTTTCAAGTGGTTATTACACAAACATTTTTTGTAACTAAACGTGATTAAGTAATAAATAATTCTTTTCTATATCCATTGCTGTACAATGAGAACTTTATATTTTATTAAATGAATACATTTGTTATCTATGTAATTGATATTTATGAACATCCCCGATATTTGATCGGAGAGTTTTCTAGAATGTTATAGACCCATCACATCTTTATTGATCGATTGATTACAATGATTATTTTTTAAACTGTGATGGTATTTATTGAGCACAGTATTAATTGATTGTGAATAGAGTAAAAAAGCAATACGGAATTTGACAAACCGACTGAACATCGTTCACAAAATCCAGCTGTCATCCATATTGTATAAAGCAAATTGTCAAGGCGGGCGGGGTACGTCATTTTTTTTATCACCCAGTCCCTACTCAGTCTGTTGACACATTGATGCATGATCTACTTCCAGTTATAATCGGGAAGATGGCATCTTTTATCGTATTCAGTTCAGGTAGATTGTTATCGGCGCAAGTTAAATTACGTCTAATAATATATTAGGGCCGTTTTGTTTTTAATGAAGCTTACCACTCGTAAACTTGACCTTTAACTCTCAAGATATTTTTAAAAACGAAGAAATAATTAGGTATATTTAGTTGTTACATATTTTTGTAAAACAAATGATTTTTTTTTTAAACTACTAAGCGACGAGACGAACAAGACGTTCACCTGATGGTAAGTGATACGCTTGCTCATAACAATGCGGTGCTAGTTAAGATGGTACACACTGCACCACATTGCGCTCGTCGCCTTGACACATAAGGTGTTAAGTCTCGTTACCCTAGTAATTACACTAGCTACAGCACCCTTCAAACCGGAACACAGTAATGTTTGCACACTACTATTTGACGGTTGCAACAGGAGCTGCGGTGGTACCCACCCAGACGGTCTCCGGCAACAGAGACCTACCACCTGGTAGGTCCTGGATCCACCTGGATCTTGATGTGATCTGAACATGTGCATATTATTTGCAATGATTACTCTAAAGAAAATCTAGTATTTAGAGGAAAAGGAATAGGAAAATATATATTTTCATTTATTTCATGCAGAAGATAAAGTCACAAGCAGCAAATTATTCGCCGGACATCCGCCAGTGATGTGTTTGAAAGGATCCGTGTACAAAGAGTTAATGAATGTGAACTGCGGAGAGTATTCCACAGCTCACACAAAATATCACCTATTCAGTAACTCTTTTAATGCTAGCTTATGACTTCGCGTCTATTTCATATTTCAGCCGGTTCGTTAAAATTTGCAGCTTCAAAGCTACGGACAATGCGTAAGTTGGCTTTGAGATGTTCATTTTTCATTTGTTTAAATAGTGCGTGCATACGTTAAAAAGGCTTTTGATTTTCTTTTCTTTTTGGCTTTTAACTCCAGAAGCAGAACCAGTGTTGTCTTAATTTATTTTCTTGAAATTATGTAAATGGATGTTCTGACTTATGGTTAAAAAGTTGTGTCAAATAATTTCTATCGAGATTATTTACAGCAAAATCTTATGATTTATTTAAAGTACATAACAATGTGATTTTATAGTTATCTTCGGTATATAGTTTACAGATAATTTAATAAGAAATTTTAAAGTTAATGCTTTGTTAGCGGTCAAAAAGGTGTTAGTCTTAACTTTAACTTACGATTGTAGTCTCTGTATTTATTTCTTTACGTAAAGATCATCATCATCATCATGAGGTGCCTTCTTCAAACTGGAGTTTGGCGGATTGAGAAAACTTTTCCGATCTAGAGCTATTCTTTTTAACTGGTGGTATTTAAGCTCAGTCCATTCTTCGTAAAGATAACTTAATAAATTCATAATTTTTTAGTTAGCGTTATGGATAAATCCTGTTGACTCTTACTCATTGTACGAAAAGATCTCACGTTTCATCTGTAGGAACAATGCGAAAGCTTCTTATTTTATGTTCGTCTATTAAAATCTGTCGTCATTATAAAAATACCCCATCGGCGCTGTCGATTTTTATCTACCGTTAAAAAAACGATCGCAATTTTGTTACAGTAACATTAGAATCAAACCAAGAAACGTTTCCCAATTTCCGTCGGTATTCGTAATCGGAATATATAAATACCGAAGTCAATCTATAAAATGGAAAAAGGGAAATGAAATTTAAGACTGTACACTCAGGAAATAACATTGTAACAAAACGTCGTCTCAATGAAACGGCGACGGCGCTGAATGGGACAACATTTAAGACAATACGACAAAAGCGACTTGGAGCATTTTAGACAACTCCGTAGCAACACTCAATAGTTATTGTGATGAAATTTATTCAAAACAGGTTTCTTTAATTTTAAACAATTTATTCGTAACTGAATTTAGTATTTTTTACACATTGATTTAGTGATAGTCTACAACAGACGATTATACCAAACTACCACTTTGTGGCTTAAATAATTACTAATATTTATATAATTAGACAGTCTCCGCACAAAGAACTCATTAGAAAGATTAAAGTAGACGAAACAAAGAATTGTATAAGAAATTTTCAAACAACAAGGAATGTATTAGAATGTTTTTGAGACAAATTATTTTATAAAGTAAAGAATTCCGTGTAATCGAATTACCAATTCCCGAAATCCACTCGACTGCCATATAATGAAGATCGCATTACGTATGAGTTAAGGGGCCCAACCCGACAACAATGAACGAAAACAAACGTTTCGCAATTTCTGTATTCCGCATTCGTGAACAAAATTTGTTTCTCATGTTTATCGACCTATTTTTAAATTGGTTTTCAATAGACACGAAATTTTACTGATGAGGTCTTCGTTGCTGAAGACTGTGTAGGTACCACCTCGGATCCTATTTCAGCCGACAAACAGTAGTGTGCCAACATTACTGTGTTCCAGTTTGAAGGGCGCTGTAACTTAGTGAAATTACTGGGGTAACAAGATTTAACACCTTGTGTGTCAAGGCGATGAGCGCAATGTGGTGCAGTGTATACCATCTTAACTAGCGGCAAGTTGTTATGAGCATGCGTATCACTTACCATCGGGTGAACACCTTGCTCGTCTCGTCGCTTCGTAGTATAAAAAAATATTATGTTATTGTTTGTATAAAATGCTTTTTGTATTAACGTCTTATTCTAGAACTATATTATTAACTTTGTCTATCAATAAATACAGTTTTCCATTTTTTAACGCTGGATTACAATATACAGATGATTATACTGATTCATACCTTTTCTATAATAACTGTTGAGATTTGTGTAAATTTCTTCAATTTGTTCGTTACTCATTACTTTTAGTTATATATTAGAATAAGGATTGGTCTTTTCTGTCGATTGGTGAATGATGACGCACGAAAAAGGCGTCAACTACAACTACATATATCTTATCTTCATCTTCTAAAGTTGATGGATAATCACGAGCGTCTTAAAACTTACCAGCAGCCAATTCATAAATTAGTTCATCATCTGCTTAACGTATAAACATTGAAAACGGAATCTGTGAGATTGTACTGCGAAGTACCCATTCGGCTTGTCTCTTTACCGTGATTGCGGTAAAAAATGTACAAATCGCTGCCGCAGTCTAGCCGCTTTTATGTACCGCGAAGAGATAAATAATGGATCCGACAAAGTGAAAATGAGGCGCTCGCAAATGCCATTTTTCACACGGAAGACACTCTGTATTGAAGCACTTACTTTAATTTCTTTCGCCGAGATCCCCTTGAATATTTACTTCCACTTAAGGATTCTGGACAGTGGAAAGATTCTCTGAAACTTTTCCTTTTAAGAGTTTCAATGTGGAATTGTCTCTTTTTTTAACATTGCCGCAGATATTGTTGTACTCTTGTCACTGCTTCGAGTTGTGAGAGTATAAACTCTAATCCAAAATTTTCTTCTAAATACCATTATACTTTAGCTGTGGAAGTTTAAACATCTCGCTGTGCAGCGTTGGACTTTAACATATCTATTTATTTAAAAAAAAGTGTTATTTCTGTAAACATGGGACGAAATTGAAGAGTCCTGAAACAGTGCGTGTCATAAGCCATTCTCCTTTAAGATATCTTAGCTGATATGTATTTAATTAACTCCGCCGTCTGCGCGTGGGAGGCTCTGCGTCTGTATGTGAGCGTAATTCAAGCTTCATTTTATTGTAAATGGCTCCCCTTCGCCTAATTAATAGTCAGCGATTGCGGGTATGTGGTAATAAGTGGCAAGCCACTGTGGCAACTATTAAAATTTCGATTAACCGTCGCCGTTTTAATTGGAAAGGGTGACCGTCCGCGAAAGGTTCCAACTTTCATTAAATTGAGTTGAACGATTTTTTTTTTGACACAAAATGAAATTTTTAATTTCGACGATATCACGTGTGTAAAGGAGCAATATTTTGCATGGCATTTAAACCATGGTATACACAACCTGTTAATGAAAACGGGACTCTAGAAAAGTATCCCCGTTTATAATTCATTCAATTTCAAAAGTAGATTTTAATTGGGCTAAAAACAGAAACATAATTAAAGCCTAGACTTATATAAATAGTTTGTCGTCTACGAAATGTTATTATACTAACTGAACAAGAAATTTCGTTACTACAATAGTTATATATGCTACAACATCCTTTAAACCGGCACAAAGTAATATGCACTGTTATTTAGCACTAAATATATAAATTATAGATATAGATAACTAGATGGTTCGTGCTTAAGAAACTAAGCAGTAAATAAGCAATGAAGGTTACTGTAAGATATAAGTTTTAAAGCGGGCTCCTTTCTCAATTCTCCAATTAACACGAAACCTGTTTTGAAGCAACATTTCCGTTTAGACTTTATACGCTGATAAGGTCTATTTAATATTCTAAATTTTGACATTAAAATAAGTATCAAATGTTCTTCCGGTGCACAGCAGTTGTCCGCCAGCGCGGCTGACGTAAGCATTCCTAGATAGTAAGCGCATTAGCCTAGATATTCCTACAATGAAGTTAAATGGAGCGAGCCTTTAAGCCAATTACCTACGATTTTTCTCTTAAACTGCCCTTTTTCTCATAAAAAAACACTTTTCTGTAAAGACTTTAAACGCAATTATAAAATCTACATGAAATATTCTGATGTAAGGTCCAAGTTAAAACAAATATCCCGTTTTCTAAAGCGATGGGAATTTTGTTATCAATAATTTTAAGTTAATTAGAAATAATCATTTCGTGTTAAATGTTAACTACAGTCGTTATAAGATGCTTAACTTGGCGACGATTACGAAATCACTTGGAGAGGTAAGTATTTGTCCTGCCAGATAAACCAATTAAGAAGTCCGCCTTCGAAGTTGGTTACATAAATTAAGTGTAAATAAACGTACACTGACGTCGTTTATAAATGAAGTAACATTAATGAACACATTCACATGATCAAGGTGCTTAATTATGCCCGATACAATTTATATGGTCGCTGGGACCGGCATAGAATTGCCATTCTCGTTAGCCCCGCATGCAAATACAGACCTAGCCGCTTTCGCATAACGAGCCAATCAACCTGTAATTTTCATACGAAACATGGTCAATCGGAAACTGCACTTAGTATAGTATAAGAACTTATTTCATTTAATTACATTTCATGCACCTTTAAATTCTCTTAAGCAGATTCATTAGATAGTCTTAATAGTGGTTAAAAAGGACATGGGAAACTGCGATCTCGAAGAAAGTGACGTCCGGGACAGAGCGAAGTGGATAGCAAGAAGTAGGAAAGCAGATCCGTCAATATACGGGAAAAATGCTAAGGAGAAGAAGAAGATTAGATAGTCTTAATAATTTATATCTACATCCGTTGTAAATTAATTATAATGAAAGGATCAATTCAAAGCTCCTATTTCAACTGACAAACAGTAATGTTAAAAAAATAACTGTGTTCCGATTTGAAGGATAAGCTTGTGAAATTACTGGGGTAAAGAGACTTAACATTTTATTTCTCAACGCGACGAGTGCAATGTGGTGCAGTGTATACCATCTTAACTAGCAGCACGTTATGTACAAGCGAATACAAAAAAAAATTAAGACTTGTTAGATATATTACGATTTAGATCAAATGTTTAATATTTTCTGCTTTACTACTACTACTTTGAGCCGTGACAGCTTAGTGTAATAAGTTAATACGAAGGTACCGGGTTCGAATCCGGCCTGCACCAATGAGTTTTTCAATTTATGTGCAGTTTGTACAACACCAACTAATATCACGCGCTTTGACGGTGAAGGAGAACATCGTGAGGAAACCTGCATATCTATGTCATGACCGTGCTCGCACTAGTATGTGAAATGGAGAAGGCAATGGCAAACCACTCCATTATAACAGCCAAGTAAGTCGTCGTGTGTTCCACGACACATTATGACCACGACCCTCAGTCATGAGGAAATACGACTCTTACTTTCTAGTAAGTTAAGAATAATTTTAAGTTCTGTTCTTCGATGCCAGATTAATTTTGACCACGAATATATCCACCCAATCCTTTTTTTCCACTCTAGTTATCATACGACCTCTCATTCATTTTAATTTTACAGCAGACATGTCTGCTATTTGAGATAAGGTCCCTTTAGACATGATTTTGAGTATTAAAGTGTTTAATTAAACAAATATATAATGTATAGCATCTAATTCGTGTAATTGAATTTAGGTTATATAATGCGTTGCCATTACATTTAAAACAGTACCCACAATATTTTTATTGAAATCAATCTGTGTAAAATTTACTTGATCGTGGAAATTCAGCAGTTCACGATTATAAAGTATACAAGTATACACTCCCGGACACATCTATCGGCCCACCTAGTGTTTAATAGTTTTAACGGTGCCTAGCTAAAAATAAATGTTAGGTGGAGCAATAAGTTTTAATGCAGTTTTAAAGCTGATTTTTTGGTCAATCTTTATGTATGTTTTTATTTTAATTTTGAATTCAGGATTATGAAAAAAAAACGAAAATTCGAGTCTGTTCATTGTTTTCAACGACACAGAAATGGAGAAAACTTTTTTATTTCGCAGGAGTTGGATGTTTTTTTTTATATGTCCGATTATTGGTTCCTTAAAAAGGCAAATCTAAACTTAGAGCCAGTTTTGACCAAAAAACATGGATACTCTGCCTGAAATTGTCGCCCAAGTTGTAAAACTTCTGCCGGCCAAATCAATTCGAAATTGCAAAAAAAATTAAAAAAAGAACCTACATAGGGGTTGACCAATAAATCTGCTTCAAAACTGCATTAAAACTTATTGCTCTACCTGTAAGGAGGTTGTAATGTACAAGCAGCTGAGAGAGAGTACGGCGGTCATAAGTACATTTGCTAACGTGACACACATCATCCGATTTTCCGGCCGGAATGATTTTTCAATCTAATTCGGTCGCTTGTAGCGATGCAACAGGTTGCTAATAATAGTACGGACCGTGTATTGACTCCTGCGCGCTCACCATAGACAGAAAATCGAGACGATCGAGACCCGAATCGATTACAATATCGAATGAGAGTTTCATTTATGAATCAGTTTTAATTATGCAATTTAAATTTTATTGTTTTTTTTTTAAATTTTATATTAAAATAATTTAACTGCTTTGGTAGCATACCAACTAAAAAGTCTCTGATTTGATTCCGTGGCCAAAGTTATAATATAAAGTCAAACGGTTTTTTCGCCTATTTTCATCACTTTTTTCAGTCCGTTAGATTTTTTTTTTAACATACATCACTTATACCTTGGCTCAATCAACTCGACCCACAGCCAAGACTCTGAAGAGCTCACGTCCATTTCCACACGAGCAGTCTGAATCATAACCTATAAACGCACTTGATAGATTACTTCACCCCTATTTATACTGAACCGTCAAAGATCGTGATGTCATCGACAATTGTTCCTTGATCTATACTAATCCAATATATTCTGAATTATGATCAACATGCGAGAAACTTACAAGAACTAAAGATTGGACAAAAGGTAAAGATCCTGCTAGATGTTAACAAAAGAAAATGGTTATCAGGCACTGTTATAGGTATATTAGAAAATCGCTCATATGAAGTGAGACTAGTAAATGGAAATGTCATTATAAGAAATAGACGTCATATTATTAAAGATTCTCCACAGCGACGTGATCCTCCCCAATATAGTGTCGATTATTACGATGATATTCAATGTACGGCAAATACAAGTAACATAGCGGCTCCCACTACTAATAATAATAATTATTATGTTACACGGTTCGGCAGGACAGTGAGACCGCCAGATAGGTGGGCCTATAGCACGAGCAGCTAAGGCAGGGTCTAAGGGATAGAATAATTTGTTAAAATTTAATTTAATTTAGTTTATTTTGTGCAACAACTTTTTCTTTCCTAAGGGAGAAAGGGAGTAGCAATTGTAAATAATAACTATAGGAATGTATACATTGTTAAAGTACGTAAGGGTGCTCTTATGATATAATTATTAAGGTGGTATTATTAGTAAGGGTTATGTTAATTTAAGAGGGAAGATGTAAGGAGGTTGTAATGTACAAGCAGCTGAGAGAGAGTACGGCGGTCATAAGTACATTTGCTAACGTGACACTACCTAACATTTATTTTTAGCTAGACACCGTTAAAACTTTTAAACACTGGGTGGTGGGCCCATATATATATCAAGCTTGTTTGCCAACGTCCTATGCGGCTCTTGCATCAATTCCGCCTTTTGATTGCGTTACTGAAAGTTTGCTATAAAAAATGTCAAGCATCAGAATTTCCGTAGGTATAAGCTTCGAAGTGTGTTATCTGTAGCAGACACGTCGTCACCCCAGTAGCTGGTACCTGGGATGTCGGATATTTATCAATTTGTAAATAAGACTCGACGGCGCTTTATTAAGTGGAAGGGATGTAATGGATTAGGAGTCAAACACGTGGGCCGTGACTTCGGATGATTGATCGGTGCTCTCTTATCAATTTGTTTTGGGTCTCCCGGGGCATTAAGTCTGCAGGCTGTGTACGGGCTTCTGTCACAAACGGGGACGATAAAGGTGAGACGGGTTGGATAACCATTAGCCGAACAAACAAACCGGTTGATTGTACTCTTTAAATCTGTTCGGATCTCAATAAATTTCGCTCATGAACATAATTAACAAAAAATAAACAGCCTTTAAGCTTATGTGATGAAGAATAATTTTTGCCTGATTTAATAACATCGCAAGTAGATTTTTTCATTATATGAAGTGACGAGACAATCTAAACATTCACCTGATGGTAAGTGATACGCTTGCAAATAACAACATGGCGATAGTTTAGATGGTATGCACTGCACCACATTGCGCTTGTCGCTTTAAGACTTTTTACCAGGTGGTAGGTCTCTGTTGCCGGAGACCGTCTGGATGGGTACCACCGCAGCTCATATTTCAACCGCCAAATAGTAGTGTGCGAACATTACTGTGTTCAGGTTTGAAGGGCGCTGTAGCTAGTGTAATTACTGGGGTAACGAGACTTAACACCTAATGTCTCAAGGCGACGAGCGCAATGTGGTGCAGTGTGTACCATCTTAACTACCACCACGTTGTCATGGGCAAGCGTATCACTTACCATCAGGTGAACGTCTTGCTCGTCTCGTCGCATAGTAGTATAAAAAAAAAACTTATGTTAAGTCTCGTTACCCCAGTAATTTCACTAGCTTACAGCGCCCTTCAAACCGGAACACAGTAATGTTTACACATAACTGTTTGGCGGCTGAAGTAGTCACTGCGGTGGTATCTATCTAGACGGTCTTCGACAACAGAGATCTACCACCATGTACGTGATGGTAAAATAGAATGCGTAGTTATAGTTATTTATTTCTTCTTCCTGTTTCAATTTAAAACCTATATGGAATTTGATTGATGGTACGATTTTGTCGAAGCCGCTTAGCTGACCACCATAATTCTCAAATCTGCCGCAATAGTAATACAAGAAAGCTAACCATAAAAATTGATAGAATATCATCGCTTAGGACATTGGCTTTGCTCTTAACAATTTCTGTGAGTTTTTAATGTTAATAGTATTATCAGAAATTCAATTAAACAATCAACATTAACTACATTCGTAGTTAATGTTTCACTAACCTACTGTTGAATACAGATTGAAAGTTGGAGAGGTCCGCCGCAAAGGCAGTCGCATTGTACACACGAGGGATCCTCTATAAACATGTCTTCGCTTTCTCTTTTGATCAAAGCTATTGCATTACGCAGGCGCCGGTGCCGCGTTATCGTATAATATACAGCTTTTGATCGTAGCCGATGATTTTGTATTGTTTATTGTTCAGTCGTTTCAAATTTTTATGATTTATATACCCAATAAGTCAAAGTTCGTATTTACCAACAAATTTTCGATATCTAAAAACATGTATCGGAGGCAGAATATTGCTTAACAGAATCTTAAACTCCTCGAGTCTCTCCCTTAATTGAGTTATATACACAAACGATTGTATGAATTAAACCGCCTTTTGTGCTCGAAGTTAATATTAAATAATTTATATTCCGATGGCACAATAAATGAATACGAAGCTGAATCAAGGCAATATTTATTTCGGTACCCATTCTTAAGGGCTTTATTTCATCCGCGGCTTTCTTGACGGCGTTATTCAAATCGTACCTGAGCACAATCCCCGATATTAAAAGAAACATTGCGTGAAGTAAGAAAGTGTTCACAGACGTAAGGTTCCGTATAAAAAAAAATCTTAATAATGTGTTTTTGGCGACTGTATTTATTAAAAGTTTTATTTACATCATAGTTGAGAAAAATGCTGTGAAATATTGGATGGAATAAAAATGAGGTGTTACTTAAGATGTTTACTTAATCACCATTCTTCTTAAGTTGTTGCGTTTTATTACAGAATAATCTAGCAAACATTTAAACGAAGGCAGTAGGTTCAAAATTGAAATATCAATGACCTATGAACTCCCATTTTAACATGGTTACGGGGTAGGCGTATCTTTCTGTCAACGGGTCCTCGAATAAAATTTATGTTAATCACGAGATAATAATATTCGATGAAACATTGGCTAGGTTTCGAAATACTTTTTGTTGAACCTTTCGAGGGATACATTATTCAACATTTTTTTTAATATAATAGTTAAATGTGTAAGGTATAACCTGCTCATAACAATGAGGCGTTAGATTTAATCTTTACACATCACTATATTATTCAGAGCGTTTACCGTAGTAAGTTTTAGGTTTCCCCTCTTAAGACCTAAACTTTAGAAATGTTACTAGCTGCAACGCCCATGAAATTTACTTACCATTTTAAGTGTGAAAATAAGTAATGCGCTGGTAACTCGGTCTCCGGAAAGGCTGACTTGTTAGCAGTAAGTATTCATTAGTCTATGATTAAGAATCTCTTCAATCATTTCTAACTATTGGTGCTGTGAGAAACAACTGCTAAGATTGATTAAGGTGCAATATAAAGAAAAGCTTGTCCCACATCTCCAGGGATTCCAATGCTCCCCTAAGTTACCCGATTTATCTTCATTTTTGTTATAAGCGTTATAGGTCGATAAGGCTTTAGACATGTATTCTCAAAAATAATAACGTTAAAATCATTACGAATTATATTACCATCGGAATATCCTAGATTAGAATAGGTTTCGCGACACAAATAGTATGTTTAATCGAACTTACTACTCAATAAACGTAAACTCGTTAGTCACCAGATGAACATTCTGGACAGTTTGACGTAACTATGAAAGAAATAATAGTTCAAAATACTTAAAATACTTATTACCACAATAGTAGGTTTGGCAAGTGGTTTTGTTGCAGGTGAAATACAGTTGTTATAAATATAATCAATGTTAGTACTTTAACTTTAATGTTTCTAGGTTGTTTTCAGGTTGTCTTTTTTTTTTTATACTACTTTGCGACGAGACGAGCAAGACGTTCACCTGATGGTAAGTGATACGCTTGCCCATGACAACGCGGTGCTAGTTAAGATGGTACACACTGCACCACATTGCGCTCGTCGCCTTGAGACATAAGGTGTTAAGTCTCGTTACCCCAGTAATAACACTAGCTACAGCGCCCTTCAAACCGGAACACAGTAATGTTTGCACACTACTATTTGGCGGTTGAAATAGGAGCTGCGGTGGTACCCACCCAGACGGTCTCCGGCAACAGAGACCTACCACCAGTCAGTTTTATGTCACATGTCTATATTTTATATAATAAATCATATTTAAATATGAAGGTTATCTTGTCTAATTGGTTTCAAAATAAAAAAAAATGGCAGACGAACTGCAGCAATAAAACCATGAAAGCTTTAATCTCCACGATCGAGAAGAAAAAGTGAGACTGCCCGCTGACCTTACGCCGGAAGACGGTTCCTTACGTCCGACGATCAAGTGATCTTCCTCTGTTACACCGATTCGGGTTAATTTCTTCATTTGTTCACGCTCGCATTCTGTTCCTTTTAAGGAGCACTTAATGCTCTCTTAAATTTGAAACAATTTCTCTAATGGAACTCCGCGCGGACTCAGCTGCTTAATCGAAATACTCTCTAATAATCTCTGTAATGGCTCGCCTTCGAATCTAATCAAAACCAATCATAGAGTTGGTAGAGACGCCGATGAAATGTGAAAGAGTTACAAAAGCATTTCACGACTATTCAACGTCATCATTGTAGACCGAATACACACGAAATATTTTTATTTGGTGCTAGAGTTATATCAATATATAATATATTATAAAAACTATCATTAACTACAAAAAATTATTAATCTCTATAAACGACTATTTTGTGTAATAATACAAAAAGGACTTAACTTTTTAATTTTCCAATTAGTTTATTAACTTCATAAGTATTCCATGTCTATGTGAATAATAACCAGGAAAATATTTATAGTACGTTTTGTTATGAACGACTATTATTTTATAGTTTATGACCTCAAATGAGTTTTAGATGCTTAAAAATTTCAATGCAAAATTTAATTTATACACGGAGCTATTACATTGTTAGTGATTGACTTCTGCTTGCATTTTTCTTTATTCCACTTGCTAAGAAATCTCGCCTTAGGGCACGGGCGGCTAATCTTATTACACGGACGAGAGCTACGACCCTGTCAGAGGTTCGCATCGTTCCAGCCGCCTACCAGACAATCTCTCGAGATTCCGATCGGTCGTGAGTTGGTTCATATTGACGTTTTACATCACAGATGTTAAGAGCTTCCACTGTCCTTTATCTTTTTACATAAATATCACTAATGTCAATTTCAACTTAGATTATCCGCCGATCATTTTCACTAGACGAAATTAAACATAAATCATCTTATTAGATGGAAATATGTATTGAAATAAACGAGTACAATGCGTTAATATGATACCGTCGCTAAAACACCAATGATTAAAACAAGCATATGAACACCAAATAAATTAAAATAATTGATAATTTTAACATCTCCCCCCCCGATACCAATACCACTAGATTTTTTTTTTTCTCTTTATTTTTTTTTGAGGCTTTTATCCCTTAGAGACATGCCGGCCCCATTAGCACTAGATTGTATTAAGAGATTATAGGCTTGTCTCTTTTCTTTTAAAAGGATCCGAATTCCATTAATTAGGGAAATATACTTCCAGACACATCTATTGCCCACCACCCAGGTTTAAGTTCTGACGAGGTCTAGTTAAAAATAAGGTGTTAAGTCTCGTTACCCCAGTAATTACACTAGCTACAGCGCCCTTCAAACCGGAACACAGTAATGTTCGCACACTACTATTTGGCGGTTGCAATAGGAGCTGCGGTGGTACCCATCCAGACGGTCTCCGGCAATAGAGACCTACCACCTGGTATAGTGTGAAACTTTTGTCGTATTGTTACTCAAATAAGTTTCTAGGAACAAAACCAAAAGTTTGATCATCTGCTTGAACTATACATTGAAAATTCTAGTTCGATGAGGGCCAAACTATATCACCTGCCCCCAGTTCCTCCAGTGGTTTCCATTCACCGTCTCCCGGGGGACTCTTGAGTTATTTGAAAAACTTTATAGCTTTTAACTTTTATGTTATTTTCATGCAATTTCCTATTTATATGCAGAACCGTTTGACGGGTTCCGCATAATAAGTAACCGGATAATTTGGCGCTTTTACAAATAATGTTTAAAGGTGGGACTGGTTTTGATTTATTAGACAGTTCTTTCTCCATACATCATACAATTTAAGTTTCCTTTTCTATATTCCAGAAACATTTTTTACAAATATGTTTAAGTTTCGGTTAAAATAACGGCACAACTTAAACAATTATAGGAACATAAATTTGTGATTTTCATAGACAGTTGCACGTCGTGGTGAATATCATCTTCTCTTTTTTTCTATACTACTATACGGCGAGACGAGCAAAAACGTTCACCTGATGGTAAGTGATACGCTTGCCCATGACAATGTGGCGCTGGTTAAGATGGTACACACTGCACCACATTGCGCTCGTCGCCTTGAGACATAAGGTGTTAAGTCTCGTTACCCCAGTAATAACACTAGCTACAGCGCCCTTCAAACCGGAACACAGTAATGTTTGCACATTACTATTTGGCGGTTGAAATAGGAGCTGCGGTGGTACCCATCCAGACGGTCTCCGGCAACAGAGACCTACCACCTGGTTAAATTGTGCTCAATAAAGGTTTCTAGGAACAAAACCTAAAGTTTGATCATCTGCTTGAACTATACATTGGAAATTCTAGTTCGATGAGGGCCAAAATATATCACCTGCCCCCAGTTCCTCCATGGTTTCCATAACCTCTCCGGGGTAGGTGGTTACTCTTGAGTTATTTGAAAAACTTTATAGCTTTTAACTTTTATGTTATTTCATGCAATTTCCTATTTATATGCAGAACCGTTTGACGGGTTCCGCATAATAAGTAACCGGATAATTTGGCGCTTTTACAAATAATGTTTAAAGGTGGGACTGGTTTTGATTTATTAGACAGTTCCTTCTCCATACATCATACAATTTAAGTTTCCTTTTCTATATTTCAGAAACATTTTTTTTAAATATGTTTAAGTTTCGGTTAAAATAACGGCACAATTTAAACAATTATAGGAACATAAATTTGTGATTTTCATAGACAGTTGCACGTCGTGGTGAATATCATCTTCTCTTTTTTTCTATACTACTATACGGCGAGACGAGCAAGACGTTCACCTGATGGTAAGTGATACGCTTGCCCATGACAACGCGGTGCTAGTTAAGATAGTACACACTGCACCACATTGCGCTCGTCGCCTTGAGACATAAGGTGTTAAGTCTCGTTACCCCAGTAATTACACTAGCTACAGCGCCCTTCAAACCGGAACACAGTAATGTTTGCACACTACTATTTGGCGGTTGCAATAGGAGATGCGGTGGTACCCACCCAGACGGTCTCCGGCAACAGAGACCTACCACCAGTCAGTTTTACTGGTCACTTCGTCTATATTTTATATTGATAAATCAATATTTAAATATGAAAGTTTATCTTTGTCTAATTGGTTTTCAAAATAAAAAAAAATGGCAGGGAACTGCAACAATAAACCATAAAAAGCTTTAATCTCCACGATCGAGAAGTAACAAGTGAGCCTGCCCGCTGACCTTACGCCGGAAGGACCGGTTCCTTACGTTCCGACGATTAGGTGATCTTCCCTCTGTTACACCGATTTCGGGTTAATTTCTTCATTTTGTTCATCGCTCGCATTCTTGTTCCTTTTAAGGGCACTTAATGCTCTCTTAAAATTTGAAACAATTTCTCTAATGGAACTCCGCGCGGACTCAGCTGCGTAATCGAAATACTTCTCTAATAATCTCTGTAATGGCTCGCCTTCGAATCTATCAAACAATCATAGAGTTGGTAGAGACGCCGATGGAACTGTGAACGAAGTTACAAAAGCAATTTCACGACTATTCAACGTCAATCATTGTAGACCGAATACACACGAAATATTTTTATTTGGTGCTAGAGTTATATCAATATATAATATATTGTAAAACTATCATTAACTACAAAAATTATTTCATCGCTATAAACGATTATTTTGTATAACAATACAAATATGACTTAATTTTTTAATTTTCCAACTAGTTTATTAACTTTATGAGTTATTCCATTTCTATGTGAATAATAACCAAGAAAATGTTTATAGTATGTTTTGTTATGAAAGACATATTATTTTATAGTTTATTGACCTCAAATGGAGTTTTAGATGCTTAAAAATTTCAATGCAAATATTAATTTATACAAACGGAGCTATTACATTGTTAGTGATTGACTTCTGCTTGCATTTTTCTTTATTTCCACTGCTAAGAAATCTCGCCTTAGGGCACGGGCGGCATTAATCTTATTACACGGACGAGAGCTACGACCCTGTCAGAGGTTCGAATCTGTTACACGCCCGCCTATCCAGACAATCTCTCGGATTCCGATTCGGTCGTGAGTTGGATGTCATATTGACGTTTTTATCTCACAGATTGTTAAGAGCTTCCACGGCTCCTTTATATTGTTACATTAATATCACTAATGTCAATTTCAACTTTAGTTATACGCCGATCATTTTCACTAGACGAAATTAAACATAAATCTATTATTAGATTTAACTATGTATTTAAATAAAACAATACAATGCGTTAATATGATACCTTCGCTAAAACAGCAATGATTAAACAAGCATCTGAACACAAATACATTAAAATAATTATAATTTTATACATCTGTACCAACTACCAACTAGCACTAGATTGTATTAGAGATTATAGCCTTGTCTCTTTTCTTTTAAACGGATCCGAATTCCATTAATTAGGAAAATATACTTCCAGACACATCTATTGGCCCACCACCCAGTGTTTAAAGTTTCGACGGTGTCTAGTTAAAAATAAATGTTAGGTGGAGCAATAAGTTTTAATGCAGTTTTGAAGCAGATTTATTGGTCAACCTTTATGTATGTTTTTTTTTATTTTTTTTTTGTAATTTCGAATTGATTTGGCCGGCAGAAGTTTTATAGCTTGGGCGACAATTTCAGGCAGAGTATCCATATTTTTTGGTCAAAACTGGCTCTAAGTTTAGATTTGCCTCTTTATGGAACCAATAATCGGACACATCAAAAAAAAGTCCAACTTGTGCGAAATAAAAAAGTTTTCTCCATTCCTGGGTCGTTGAAAACAATGAACAGACTCGAATTTTCGTTTTTTTTTTATAATCTTGAATTCAAAATAAAAAAAAAAACATACATAAAGGTTAACCAAAAAATCAGCTTTAAAACTTATTGCTCCACCTAACATTTATTTTTAGCTAGTCACCGTTAAAACTTTTAAACACTAGGTGGGCCGATAGATGTGTCCGGGAGTGTAATAAAGACGGTTTATCCACTGTAATGTACATGTATTTCATAACACTTCAATTATAACCGAAAGTTTCCTACGAGGGGAAAGTAATTTAGTAATTATGTAAATAAAGCGGCAATAAATACGCTATTATATTTGGACAATTAAGGATACATGACTAGTTCCCCCTCATAAAGAACACGGATATAAACTAATAAATCAAGCGATAAAAGCATAGATCATAAAACGGGCATAGTATAGCCAGGATCGTAATAGTACGATGTCGTAAATAAATCTAAATCAGAGCATAAGTCGATAACGATGGTAAGTTTGAGTGACGTCACATCTCCCAATACGCTTTGTATCGGCTGGCATCGTAAATTTGTTAGTGTAACCAACAATGCCATTGAGTGCGGTCCTATTTGTTAATACCCTATTCCCTTTACTTTTGTTTCGCCCGAACTCGCTCGGCAATAAACGAGGTGGCAGATCGTAAAACTCAGCTTTATCGGCATTTGTCCGAGTTTGTTTATAGCCTAACAGGATTACCGGTTGTGATTGATTCGACTTCCACCAAATAAATATCGGCCCGTACAAACCAAAGGACTCCGTCTGTCCGATTGTTTTATGCTGCGATATTAAAATCTAAATAAAAGTAAACATTCCCATCTCTTAACATGTGGAAGAGGTACAATTTATTATTTAAGCTCTTTCACAATTCCCGACGTTATAAAACTTTTCCAAGTGGGATATAAATTTGTCTCCGTTTTATTTGACCGAGATTGTTGCTCCGATACTGACGTGTCCAGGATGCACGGAAAAAAATATTTTCTAATCGAATCAAGTCCAGAGCAAATGGATATTGGTCGCCGACAAAACACATGTAATGCACCCGTTACCGATGAACCGAATGTCGCTACGTTATACTTACCATTGATCGATTAAATTCTTGTTTCTCATTAACAAATCCAAACTTTATAGATTACGTTTTAAAGTACATTTTAAAAGTATTAACTAAGCTGTGTAACGCTTTATAGTTTTCCACTAAAAGCTTATGGTACCAGCCGCCTCTCGCTCGGTTAATTAAGACATGTATTATCAAACGTTTTGAGGCAGTAAATAAAAATGTAATCTACCATTCTAAGAGTATAGGCGTCTCTATAACACGCCTTTATCTTGAAATGGTTAGCCGAAACGAATAGCGTTTCTTTGATCCTACACCTACACGCGCATTTAAGCCTTAAATAATCTCACATTTATACTAATGCAGTGTCAAATTTTAATGCATCCACCGATACGGCATCTAGAAAGCCAAAATATTTAAACGTCTCAATCCTATACAATTGACGGTTTAAAATTTTTAATTTTTATGTTTACAGGTAATCTCCGTCGACGCTTTTTAACCAGAATTTAAAGGTAAGGTAATTTTGTAATAAGTTAACAAATCACTTGATTATTATGTCGAAACGATCACATTAGCGTCTTATTTTTTAATCCCGAGATACTTTGAACATTTCTAAAGTAAATAAAACTTGGAAAGATAAATAAGTCACGCTCCAACTTTTTACTGTTCAAAGCGCGGCTCGAACTTCGCAGCAAACTGATTAAATACTTTAATCTTTATTTACTAGGACATTCGTACGTACAATTTCGTTTTGGGATTTATCGTTTAACTTTAAATGAGGTCGAGTTCCGGGTTTCTACAACTGTTGTAATATTGTTATATCGTTTCTTATTAAGATTCGCCCGTGCAGTTGCTAGGTTATGGCTTAGGGAAATTTATATCAAATTATAAAGTGTTACAACAGAAACTTCACCAAGTTCATTTTGCAGAAGGTAGCTAAAGTATCTAACTGTATAATTAGATATTGCAAGGGAAACTAAAGTTGTGTTTTAATTATAATTTTTGACTAATTAAATATGATCAATTCGACAGAAATTAATTTCATCAACTAAAAAGTGTCTATTGGATATTATTAAGATATCTTTCTTCATGGCGATTATGCTTTGTAACCTAGAAGATCGGGGTCTTCAGAAGTGGAAACATTAGTATTTAGATTCTTGAATTGGACTAGTTTACTGTATAATTTTTAGTTAACCTCATTTGTGTTTACGGATAGCAAAATTGCTGTATTCTGATAGTCATATACATGAGAGCTGAAGTAATCTACGAAAGCATTCTTCAGCTTCTGCCTTATTGTCACTTTTAATCATAAGAAATTCTAGATGTTTCCGTCCAGTTACGATGTGGGAGTCTTTAAGAGAAGAGTGAATAGGTTTCTACTAGGCTAGCGCGCTTTACCATGAAAAAGACTACATCGCCACTTACCATCAGGTGGGATTGTAGTCAAGCGTTAGTCTATATCTAATTAAAAATAAAGAAAAAAAGATGCATTTGTGAAGTTAAGTAGTCATTCGTATGATGTAACTTATTTTTTTAATATTCACAACTTCGTCTGTTATCTGTGGGTGCGTGTCGGTGGAGGGCAGTTTCGATAACCGAGTGTCGCCGCCATAAAAAAATGTTGTCTGTTTGTTCGGCCTCTGTTTGTACATCGCCACGGATATGGGAAGGTGCGGGCGCCTTTTGTAATTAAAAATGGACGTTAGGTCGGCGATATCGTGTTACATTATAAATTTACTGTTTTGTGCGAGCGTCCGCTAATGGTCAACGTTTGTCCCTCTTTTTTTTTTGCGTTCACGAAACGCTTTATAGGCGACGCCGTTTGTAAGTATTTAAAGGTAGTGGTAATTAGCACAGTTAAAATGTTTATATTGTCCCAGCGTTTAGTTATACTACTTTGCTACGAGACGGGCAAGACGTTCACCTGATGGTAAGTGATACGCTTGCCCATGACAACGTGGTGCTAGTTAAGATGGTACACACTGCACCACATTGCGCTCGCCGCCTTGAGACATAAGGCGTTAAGTCTCGTTACCCCAGTAATTACACTAGCTACAGCGCCCTTCAAACTGGAACACAGTAATGTTCGCACACTACTATTTGGCGGTTGAAATAGGAGCTGCGGTGGTACCCATCCAGACGGTCTCCGGCAACAGAGACCTACCACCAGGTAAATGTGTAAGGTAGTGGCGGTTTTTCATTTCTTTTTATAAAATTTTTAACAAAAATTGTAACAGATAGACGGCACCACAACCAATATATAAAATATATCGACATACTAAGATGAGAATTATTGATCACGGCTGGTAATAGCAATAAGCTAAATAACACGTCATAAATATTTTTATCCAGCTAAAATTAAGTTCTAATACCTCATGAATCAGATTCTCTACAAGAGCATATAATTGTTTGACTATTAAAACTATTTAACTGGCAATAAAAATATTAAAATACGATTGTACTATGGCAACACCCATATGTGCTGAAGAGCAATCAGGAGGTATTAATTACAGGGCCGACGACTGGCTCAAGGCATTCCCACTGAGTATTTCAACGCTTTAATTGGGAACAAATGTGCGGAGAGGCAGTTTCATGTTCTGTGCCGATGTTATAACGTATCAGCGCTGACGATGATTAATATACAAGAATAAGATCACATTAAATAATACAGTTAACTATTTTTAAACAGAATATAGTCTACTATACTATTAGAAGAATAAATATGTAAACAGAAAGTAACGTAACATAAAATAATTATTCAATCTGAAATTTACCATGTGTTATTCTATACTAAGAAGTGAAAGCTTAGTGGTTTGAACGCCGGCCTTCCAATCCGAAGGCACCGGGTTCGAATCCGGCCTGCACCAACGAATTTTTCAATTTATGTGCAGTTAGTATAACACCAACTAATATGTGATTTGACGGTGAACGAAAACATCGTGAGGAAACCTGCATATATATGTCATGAACATCCGTGCTCGCACTGATATGTGAAATGGAGAAGGGAAACCACTCCATTATTACTGACAAGGAAGTCGTCGTGTGTTTCATCACACATGATGACGACGACCCTCAGTCATGAGGAAATACGACTTAGAAGAAGAATACTAAACTGCATAAATAATTTTCAACACTAGCTTGCGTTAAAACATATACGAAGTGAGTATAAAAAGAAAATGTAGATGCTGTAATGCCCACGACGGACGGACAAGCGGCGACGTACATAAATCATAATGTAAACACCCAATAAGAAGATATTTATCCCGCATCATCGAGCCGCCGTAACTCAACGAGAAATCCGATTAATACAACAATATGGCTAATTGCGTCGACCGCTAGCTCCGTGGAGATCGGAGAGAAGTCGTTGAAATGCAATATTAATACTAGATATTGCACGCGATTTCATCTATAGAAAATTAAAAAATAGATCTTAACCTTCCGTCTTTAAAAAGAAATATTATCTCTGTATTGTACCTTAAAAGCGGCTAAACGAATGATTTACTTTTTTTAGTTTAAACGATGTCTTGATCGAGTAAATTCTGATCAATTTCTGAAACACAATTGTTTGGCAGTTTTAAGGTTATAAACTATTTTCTAGCTATAAAAGGTTTTAGGAAGACATAAGATTGTAATTAATCGCTATAATTTTGATGTTTAAACAATATAAAATTATGAATATACAATCCCAATCGTCTACAGCTTCTAACGATATGACTATAATTTTGATTCTCGTCAAATGTGGATTTAAATTCACCTTTATTTTCATTGACTATAACACCTTTAGCTACTAGATAAAGTAATTTTAATTGTATCTGAACCTTTATCAATTTAAACTCTTGAGAATCATTATTTGTTAAACAAAATATAACATTGCAGAAATTCTTAGGATGATCCCTTAGAAATTCAAGCCTTGCTATTTAAGCTTTGCTTTGATACGTTGTTCAATTAGTTTCTCATTTTATGCATGCAGATTTCATTTCGAACATTAAACTCTCATTCATGATGTTCGCATGATGAGCCCCTAATGATGGACCCATTGGCCGACTGTGTTTTATTTTTCGAGTCTTCATAAGCTGTATCAAGTTCGCATGACTCGTGCGGACTCATTAAAACGGAAATGTGTTCTTGTAATTGGCTTCGCAGTTGATGGATATTCCGTTGAATGTTATTTTAAGAACAACATTTAATATTTGGAATATGTATTATGTGACGCCATTCTATGGTTTTCGATATAAATATTACGTATAGTGTGTCGTGATGCTTCTGTGTGTAGTTTACAAGGTATGTAGATTTGTATGTAAAGCTTAACATCTTTAGCTTTACCAAAATCCTTTACAAAGTTTACGTCTCATATGCCAATAGGTAACATTATTATAGATAACGAATATTTATATAAAGCCCCGTTGATATAAACTTTACCGTGTAGTCTATGAAATTCGCACAATTAATATTAACAACTGTTATCCAGTTATATCGTTTGTTAACTTGGAGATTGAATACAAACGAATAATTCTCTTTTAATTTATGAGTAATCAAAATAATTACTTTAAAACTTGTACCATTATGGTCGGAGTTAAAAACAAGTTGTGTTTTCGTGTGATGCCCGAAAGCAAATTACAAAGCACCCTGCTGTGTATAAAACAATTGTACTCGGCGTCCGAATTGTTGTAATTGCAACTTTTTGTTTGAACCTCTTCTTCCTTTGAATCCATATACTGATTAAGAGCCGTTTGTCTTTCGTTAACGCTTATTGTTATTATCCATTCTCTCGCAATTAGGTCTGCAATTAACCCGACGCAGAGTTTTTTATATGCAATTCGTTCTTATAAATAGTTCTTGATTGGGTCTGTTATACGAACGACTTTATCAACTGTTACTATCATGTTTTGAATGGAGTTTAAACAAATAATTATTAAAAAATCTACTATTTGTTTCAACGCTAAACAAGGTTAAAATAGTTAAATTTTGTTCAAATGGACAATGGATTAATATAGAATCGTAATCTATGATGCTAGATCAAAACACCGTATACCAATTAATAAGAATTGTGATCATTAAAATGTAAATTAAGTTTATTTCTAGTATAAGCAGTTCAATTGTGTATACAAATCGATAGTTAACTAGATTTGTAAACCGAAGCAAACATTTGAAACTGTTCCGCCAACTACTTGGATCTGATTTCAATTAATCTTCTACAAGCATTTCGTAGTTACCTGCCTCAAGTTTGTACTTAAACATTCAATTTCCACTGTTACTACAAGAACAATATTACCATTAATGCATTTCATTAAAATTTCACGAGATAAATCAATTTTTTGTTAGATTACGAAGTTTGATTTTCTGTAATGATTTCTCATTATGCGAATATGCATGATCAATTAAATTATACTCTTTTTGTTAAATTGTAATTGATGTAAGTAATTTTGATGTAATGCCTCGAAGAATATTTCTAAAGAATAATTAATATTCTTACAACGTAATTGTCAGATAGTGAGTAATCATCGAGTGTCAGTCTTACTGTAACACCAGTATTGCTGGACACTTATCGGAACCTTTTTAATAGTTACTTGGATTAAGTTTCCTTGCTTACATAACGAGCGGCCGGTGGATCTGGTTACTTTGGACGAGATACAGTGAGATTATTACGTTACCCTACCGTCAGATACTAGTTTACTCCGTACCCCCCGCGGAGCCTAATGTGAGGCGTCCTTACAGCATGCAACGAAGGTAAACGACACCGTTCATCTAAACTAGTATCAATTTTATCAGCCTCGTTGAGCGTAGCTGCGTCGCCTGCTGTACATCTTGCCGTTTCATTATAAACCATACATCATTTATCATACTTTACATCGCAGTAATTTATTCCACAAAGGCGATCTTATTTTATTTACACCGAGATACCTTCACGCGCCGCTCTCCGATTTCTCAAGTTGTACGCAATTCAGTTTATTAAGTCGTACATTTATAGAGTTACATTATTGTTTACAATATTTTACACGTCACCGTAGATATTTTAGAAATTTGAAACGTGGGTCTTGTACTTGTTAAGTTTAAAATTTACATAATAAATAGGATTGTCAGTAGAGTTTCGATTTAGCGGCGTACCGTCTTTATTCAAATGACACATAAACTGTCTCTTTTACATATGAAACTAGAGCTGTCACAAAATATTACTTTCCGACTTCGTATGGTATTCATTTTGTAGGAAATTTATTATATTACTTAACGTTTTTATCTTAAACATGTAACACTAACAGTACAATAGTTATCGTAAATCCATCAGTCGATGTTAAGTTAATTTATTTCATTTTAATTTTGGATCCTTTTTGAGGACAGGAAAACTGTATTAGTATTTAAAATATAACTCTTTATTCTTGAAACAGTTTATCCAAATTGGTCCACCACCTGTTCTTCATTTTCTTGGAATATTTAGGTTCCTTATAAATGATTCCTTCCTACCAAATCCATTATTCAATAAGCCAAACTTGCACTTTCAAATGAACTTTCTTTTAACTGATAGTTAATTCTATAATGCTGAGATTAAATCATTGACATTACTTGATATTCTTAATATACTATTTATCTGATTGTAGTTATTTTTTGCTGAAGACCATCGTCGTATCATCGCAGCACATACTTTTGGTATATTGTAGTAGTGTGTAAATACAACTGTCTTTTGATGTGAGTTGAATGTACTAAAATAAGTGATAATGAAACTTGCCATATCATATCTCCGAAAGTGAAGAGCGCAATATGATATGTCAACGCTTAAGCACCTCGTTATTCTCAACGGAGATATTATTTACACCTGCTCACGGAATCCTTTAGTTGACTTAAATGTTATTTATTTCGCTACCATTAGTCGTGTATTTAATTTTTAATTAAATTTTCTTTATATTTTAAACCGATATTAGCATCATCAAACCAAACACGCCAATTGCAGGCAAACTGATCACACCAGAGATCCTTATAATCCCTATAAACTTTGTCATGCTGTGAAAATTTTAAGCAATTTCTTTAATTAGAATAATTTCAGAAGCTCTGTGTTATATGAACAAATGAAATTTGCTTTGTTACACACAATAAAAGTAGATGTGGATTAACAAAATTCATGCGCAATCACGCCCGCGGCATACGCTTGGCGTTTATGGTGCCATTTGAGAGCGGGGTAGACGCATACAATTCAGTATTTCATAAAGCAGATTATGCATAGTGACCTTTTGCACCATATCTATGCCGGGGGGCCGTTATTTAATATACCGCCAGACCCATTCCATAGCGCGGATAATATGGAAATGAGACTGGGTCAGTTCCAACTCACTTTGCTCACAAGAATTCCAACGAAACTTACCAACTTATGTGGAAAATCATATTACATTACAGCGAATCCCTAAAAACCTCTTGAGCTATGAAATTTTGTACATTTATACACAGCTGCCATCTGATTCCGACGTTATACTCTCATTGAATAATTCGTGTCTATATAAAAACTTATACAGTTATTTTGTGATATAATTTCCTTCAATTTTTTCTGAGTTGACAGCCAAAATAGTTGCTTATTAGAAAGAGAAATTGATAGTATACTTAATATGATAATAAATCTAAACTAATCTATGGGCTTATTTGAATTCATAACGTGAAGATGAGAATGTAAAACAGAATAATTCTATTGGTGCATGAATCACACTCTCGTCGATGAATTTAAATAAAATCACCATTATAATGCATATTATATTTTGGATCGTCAAAGCTACGCGATTGGATTAAAGAAACTTATTTGAAAAATGGTGATAGACATAGACGTAGACTTAGGTAGAATTCCACAGACTGTCTAGGTAGTCTGTAATACCTAATCCTGCCGTCAAAGCTGTTGTATAAACTGTAAAACTGTTTAAGCCTGAACACAGTAATATTTGTATCATGAGATGATCGGCTTGTCAATAAAGAATTTTCTGATGATGTGATAAATCGTTCTTACTGCTTACTGCTTTAGAATCCAAGTCCCAGCAACTGAATTATTAATAGAAGTCCTAATATAATTTATTTGTGTAATGTAATATTCTTTTCTTGCTTTCTAATCTTTAATAAAAGTAAAATATAAGCGAATCGTCTAACTTCCGACTCTGGCCTGACCATATTCGATTGAAACGCCGACTAAAAATATCCCAAGAAACAAAGCGGCGGGCGATCCCTTAATTCTACGAACCCAATACGAATGGCCAACAATTTGTCGGGCTCGTTGGTTTGATATCTAAATTAGTATGGAGACGGGCCCACGGGTTTTTTTTTTCTCTCTCCCAACTCCGCGCAAACCTGACGTCTCAATTAATGGTGTATAATTTCAAAGACCTGAATCGTTAACGCCTCATATCTCACTAAAATTATTCCCATACAGCTTCATTTGCTGCAGACTATAAATACACTATAATTATTCAATTTGCACAAGCGATATGTTGTATGACATTTTATTGTTTGTGTATGCAATCTATATTATTAATGTACGAGAGAAAAGCTTTAAATTATTGTTTTGTTAAGTTAAAAATATAAAAACTGTACAATATTGCAATCTGTCAATGTAAAATACACTGAAGGATGTATAAAGTTTTAAAGTTTTCAAAATTATCAAAGCATAATTTGCAATGGAAATTCTTATGCGCTGAAGTGAGGGCAACGATTATACTTATAATACAAAATTACTTGTCGCTTCTGAAATAATATTCAATGGAACTTGAATTATTTATTCAAGTTTTTCTTGAAAAAAAAAAATTCTCTGCAACTCTAAGAATACTTTGACAAAAATTAATGCAAAGTTATACAATTTGACTAAGAGCGCTCACCGAGCCCAGTCTACAGCTGCAAAAACTCGAAGCTCCTCAAGCTATTTGAACTAACTGTATTTATTATACTGCCTAATTTAAATAAGACAAAGTTCCCCGACGACTTTGCTGTGAATTGTAAACAAATAAGCTTTTTCACAGAGGCGCAACTTAGTTACTTATTTGGGGGACGCAATTATAATATTAATAAAGAATTCTCACTGCAAATCTTGCGTGAGTTAGTCGAGTTTTAAAATTTGTTTACAGATTTAAAATTCTATTAAAATTATTTTATTTACGTCATAAATATGAAAAAAGACGTTATCGCCTGATGTTAAAGAAGATAATCCCATGTTCGTCCCTCGAAACGAAGCTGAGAACACATCAACGAAAAATCTAACAATTCATCATAATAGTGCCAGGCAATTACTGTTCGAAGCGTTAATGACTGACGTCCATTATTAATCTGTGGGGAACTTGTTTTGTACTAACGAAACTTATAGCGATTTCGATAATAATCTTGTTTTAATAATTACCAAGTTATTCCTCTTCCCACAATCTTGATTAGCTCTATTTGTATGTTATTTTTCAAGCGACCCGCCGGACTCGGTTCTCGGTCCGACATCTCTTTTGGGAATGCTTAATTCGTGTGATTTTTCTTCGGCGATGCTATCTAAGAAGTTATTAAAGAAACGTTTTGGAGAAATGCCTCCGCTTTTAGATTTCACTATTTTATCACTTTCAATGTCGTCATTAAAAGCTTGTGTTGCCTCTTTAAGTAGTTTTTAGTTGTTAGACATCAACGGTAAAAAGAATATTACATAACATTGGAAAACAGTGAAGCAGACAAAAAAAATTTAGAATGAATTCTCTTATATCTTCTACCTTTTTTTTTGTTTATTTCATTTCGACGGCGAGTTATGACGAATTGGCATATTTAGCACTAGAATTTTCGAATAGACTTAACGGTTCAATACTATTTATTTGATTTGTCAGTTTATCGGGCTGCGGATGAAAAATTTCTGGTTATTGTGACAAAAGAGTTTTGTTTCCAATAAAAGGGATAAAAATTGTCACTTCCCTTCAAGAATATTCTATTATCGTCCAAGTTTGCTTCGAACCTGTATAAAATTGTATTAATATTCATAAAATTTCCATTTCTAAATCGATTGTATTTACTCTGTTTAAAATGGTGTAACTGCCGGCCGTCTTCGTTGTGGTGATAAATATTAATCATTCACTAAGTCATATTTAAATGTTGCCAGCTACTGTTAGAAAATTACGAATGCCCAAACGAATTTAATACATAAAGACTTCATTAACATATAAGAGGGGCAGGCGTGTGGCTCAACTGCACTCGTTAATTCACCTTTTATTTTTATGTGCTATTGTTAATGAAATTGTGGCTTCTAAAGTATACTCGCCCGCCGTCTCATTGTTTGCTTCTTTAAGTAAACTCATTTAAGTTTACATAATTATAATGGTAATTATCAATCCGAGAAACGATCAAAATGTTTATAAAACTGGACATTACCATATGTAGATTCACCAGGTGGTAGGTCTCTGTTGCCGGAGACCGTCTAGGTACCACCACAGGTCCTATTTCAACAGCCAAATAGTAGTGTGCAAACATTACTGTGTTCCAGTTTGAAGGGCGCTGTAGCTAGTGTAATTACTGGGGTAACGAGACTTAACATCTTATGTCTCAGGCGACGAGCGCAATGTGGTGCAGTGTGTACCATCTTAACTAGCACCGCGTTGTCATGGGCAAGCGTATCACTTACCATCAGGTGAACGTCTTACTCGTCTAGAAGTATTAAAAAAAAATTACCCATTTAAAGTTTTTTTCTTTTGTATTCTCCTAAAGAGAGCTAATAAAGTTTATAAAATTGACGCACAGTATTATTAAAATATGTTTTTGGATTATATTTTTATAATAAACTAGACAGGAAGTTTGTTTGTATCAGTGCCAAAAGTTTTAAACGATTTATGTAAACTCTAAAATTTCTGCAGCAGGTAAGCTTAATAAAAGGTTTTACTTGGATATAGAACAGTAATTCTTATGTATGTTATGTATATGTGTATATATAAGTATTCATATTTTATGTATGTATTTATATGTATGTGTATGTATGTATATATTAGTATATATCTTCCTTTTTCATATATATTTTTTTAAAACAATACTTCTCTTTTACCCTCACCTACCATTTCCCCAATGCCGAGGTTGACTGGGAGAGAATGCCCTACGGTATTAAGTCCGCCTTTTTGTACTACAATATTTATTTGTGTGCAAACAAAGTTTTAAATAAAAAAAATAAATAAAAATTAAAGACTACAATCGGAGCTCTGGCTTGTTGCAGGTGCCCTTATGTTAGATACGCGTCAAATTGGCCGCCATTTTGTTTAAGCTCGTTACAGCTCGACGCACGTCAGTGGGGCTCGTAATTATGATGTTAAGTTGCATGCTTGTGTGTATTAACTCGCAAATGTAGTGTCCGTTGTAGTGTTAATGTAGTCAAGCGTGTGTGAGTGTCGGTGTTTTTGAGTTCGCCGCTTGTCTAACAATAATTACTATATACCTTACACTCGCGGGCATCACACGCCCCTCCCTCTGCCCCTTCCACACACACTGCAGGCTCCTTGTGTTTTTGTCGGCTCCTCAATTTGGAGGCAACAAACCAAACAGCGTTGTTCATCTCCGTCCGGCATCTGAATTAAGATTTGAATTCGTTTTAAGAGATAAGCGAGTGTTGGACATTAAAGCGATTGTCTAGATCGAATTTATTGAGACTTCATTAATGTTTCCCGTTTGATGAGACGAGGCGGTTCGTGCGTGGTGCTATCAGAAGGCAATTAGAGAATTGCTGAGTCGGTACCATTTAGATGTCTTTGTTTGCACCTGTTTTGAATATTAATATTACATTACTGTAACAATCATTGATCTAATATGTATGTACTAATAATATAATTAAAATTCTCGAAATGTTTATTTGATGTTTGGCTTTAAAAATCTAGTGTTCACAGTTTAAAAAGTCTTATTGAATTATATTAGGGATTTGTATAGATATTTATTCTTCTTCTTCTAAGTCGTATTTCCTCATGACTGTGGGTCGTGGTCATCATGTTTTTATTGAAACATACGACTTACTTGGCAGTTATAAAAGAGTGGTGTAGTCATTGCCTCCTTCATTTCACATACTAGTCCGACCACTGATGGTCATGACATAGATATGCAGGTTTCCTCACGATGTTTTCCTTCACCGTCAAAGCACGTGATATAAGGAGGTGCTTTATGCAAACTGCACATAAATTGAAAAATTCATTAGTGCAGGCCGGAATCGAACTCGGTACATTCGCAGTGGAGAGCCGGCGTTCAAACCACTAGGCTATCACGGCTTCGCATATATAGATATTTATAGTACAAGTTATATATGAGAAAAGATTTCTGTATACGTCAAATTTTTTTTAATTCATCGATATCTCGATTTTTTGTGTTGAAGCATCGCTTATGCGAACGCTCGTTCTGTGATCCGCCTTAAAATTCAAATTCATTCAAATAACGCTCGTGTCAACCCATGAGCGGGCCGCTTTAAGCTGTTATTGCTCTAATTAGGACGAGCGGACAGTTTGATTGCAATAGGCGCACTCGCAAACACGGGCTCATGATCAAATATTGAATCGGCATCTGTTGACCGGACTCACATGTTTGTCCTTTACATTTAACAATGGGCTTTACACGACAATTTTTCGTTACAACGCTGTTTAAACAACGCTCTAAATTTCTTTAATCCATTAAGCCATAGGTATTATTTGTAAAGACAAAATTTCACTAAATATTTAACTAACAAAAAAATATTAATAATGACTACCAGTTTTTTGGTTACAGTTAATTTGATGATTAGTAATAATTGAAATTTCATTGTAATTAAGCGGCTTAAGCATGTAAGCTATATCTATTTCTTATTGTTATATAAACATTACTGTTTTCCGGATTAAGTTGAGTGGGAGTGACTATATTTACTAAAATTATGAGTCAATATTAATAAGTAGCTGTTGTTTTAAATTGTTTAGTACTGTAATGTCACAAATAGACACAGACACATACGTTAAAATGTATATCAAGTCGTTCTCGCATGATTCACGTGTTGTTAAGTGACAAGGCCGAAGATGGATACAGTTTTCATGACAAAATATTATGATTCTTATATATGTTGGTAAAACAATAGATAGGTGAGGTAGTAAGCTACAGGTATAAACAAAAATCATTATCGAAAATGTACTACTTAGCCTATAGCCTATCATAGAACCAGAGACGTTACAAGTAGATAGCTGCTGCGCCTCGGGGGCAGCAAATAAAAGTACATGAAGGATTCTGTGATAAATACAAAGGCCGTTTGTAAGTACTTAAGTAGAGGAAAAAGTATAATAAGAATCCGAGTTCCAAAAGAAACAAGTTATCCGCTCCCGGCTCCCGGCGAACTTATTTAAATGAGGAATAATGAAGACAAACACGACGAATTTCAAAAGGAACAAAAGATAAATAAATACAAAGGACCTCGAAGTGTTAGCGGCGTTACGAGAAATGCCCTGCAATTGCGTCAAAGTTATATATATCTCTCCTAACTCTTAAATTGATTAACGAGACCTCAAATTTGGATTGATACTAATGACCGAATGTACCAGATTACAACAATCCAGTTATTTCGGTAAATTAGTATCAAAGTAGTAACACGATAGGCAGATTGGAAAAAACCTTTACGTCATCATCATCATCTCAACCGATGAACGTCTACTGTTGAACACAGGTCTGTTATAATGTATTCTGTAAAACTCGGTGTCGTGCTAGTGGAGATTATTGGTTCCAGCGATTCTTCTATCGTATGTCCTAGTTAAAGGTCTGTCTTGACAAAAAAAGAACCCTGCATCATCTATAACATTTCGTGTAGCACCAGAATCGAAGAAGCTAGCTGCTGTTTTTGAGACTATGGAGCTAGTTACTGCAACTCTATTTCTACCTATCAACAATATTATACAGTTTTGGTTGGAATGACGTTGTAGCTAATGAAATTATTAGATCCTAAAAGTTAAAGTATCATCTACTTAACTTGGCTGTAAAATAATGTAAAGTAAACACAGTTAAGTAATCTAAATATTGGTAAATAACGCATTTCATTCCGCTCCAAAAGCATTCACGCGTATCTAGGTTAACAGTCGCTTTAGAAAAACGCTGTAAAACGTTTGTAGTTTCTATTATTTTTCTGTTCTTATTTCATCATCTACACCGCGGCGGCTCGTGATCACGACAGCGGCTTTCATCTGTTTACTCTGTTTTGCTTAACGTTAAACCTTTTTTGTACTTCACTTGTTGGTTTTTGGTTTAGGACGCCGGGGGATTGACGTCTCCATCGCGATTCGTCCCGCTCCGCCGTCGAAGGAATGACGGCGTGATTTTTTCCCGCTGTTACGATCGCCGCAGTCCGATCGAAATTAGACTTTATGTTTTGGGATTAGAGTCGATATTTGTTTGGTTTAAAATGTTCATAGTAGTTAAATATAACAGAGGTAGCTCACGAGCGGGCCCCTTATAGAGCGGCTTGATGACTTAATTTCAACCATTCGCTATGGGCGCAGGAATTGCATATATTTAGCGAACTAAGCTTTTTTTTTGCGACGTGCGTTTTAATGCGAGATGAAGTTGATCTCGGAAATTGCACATTCGAAGAACCGGTCGCTTGTTCGATATAAATTATCTTAATAACCACCTTGTTGGTAGCAGAATCTCGCGGCTCATGTTAACATGATGCGTTAGAGTATTATCAGGCGTTTATTAATGTCGCTTGTTGTTCGCGGACCTACCGCCGTCTGATCACTAACGTCGTAAATTATATCTTCATCAGAAAGATTAAGTTCATCGTGTGCTTAACTTATAAGTTTCACATGCAAATAATCACTGTTTTCTATCGTTAATACGTAGATAGTAATTAGTACCAGTAAGTAATGAAATTAAAAGCAAATGATTATTTACTAAATAGATTAGTCAGTACAAGCTGAGTAGTAATTTACTGTTTAGCATCAGATTTATTTACTTTACTGAACTTTATATTTGTATGAATAACACGAAATTACAATAATTTAATTAAGAAGTGGTTAACGTGTTGAGTAAGCAATGCGACAAGTGTTTACTTACATAAATTGTTCAACTTTAAATATGGTAGATCACGCTGAATACCAGACCTCCACAACAAGATAGGCATCAGGGACAATCATGTGCAAAGTACGTAACAGCTGTTAGGAAGGCACCCTATCCCCCCCACAGGGTTACGCCTGTGGGAGATAACATCAGGAGGCTGCGTATATAAATTACGGAGAGCATTGTGGTTGCGTACTTTAGCAGGGACGTTGAAGCCTCGCCTATACAAATGGAAGTTATTATTTATTCAAAAATTGTTTGCGAGTACACGTCGGTGGAAGGGAGGTATATTCGAGGATAATGGTATTGTATTCTTTGACTTCTATAGACTAAATCCTTTTCTTTAGAAGGCTTTTACTCATATCGTGCAGCGACGTATAGTTTCGTAACCTATCCCCTACCATTACGTAATATATTCAAAAACTGTAGTAATTTGTGTATATCACTACGACTCCTGTTTTATCTAATCTTAGGAAAATACAGATTTATATTTTTCAAGACCTTTGTACTAAACGGCTTTTTCAAATGACGTGAAAACTGGCGCTTATCCATTCAGTGATTTCTTTGATAAAATCAGCTCCTTTGATCATAGAAGATGATGTGAAGGATTAACTTAGAAAATTTATTTAGATATGATTTGAATATTAAAATCAATATATTCTAAATTAAATTATCTAAACGAGGTAATAGTTAATAAAATATAAGAGGTAAAACAAAAATGTATGTATAGCCGTGATAGCCTAGTGGTTTGAACGCCGGCCTTCCAATGCGAAGGTACCGTGTTCGAATCCGGCCTGCACCAATGAATTTTTCAATTTACGTGCAGTTAGCATAAAACACCAACTAATATCACGTGCTTTGACGGTGAAGGTAAACATCGTGAGGAAACCTGCATATCTATGCCAAGACCATCAGTGGTCAGACTAGTATGTGAAATGGAGAAGGCAATGGCAACACCACTCCATTATAACTGCCAAGAGAGTCGTCGTGTGTTTCAAATAAAAACATGATGACCACGACCCTCAGTCATGAGGAAATACGACTTAGAAGAAGAAAACAAAAATGTGATAATTACTAAACGGCTGAATCGTTTTGATTTACTCATTTACTTCTCATCGTATTAACTTACAAAATACTTATGTTTATGTTAGTTACTATCCGTTGATAAATTCATTATATCATATATCATGATACTGAATTCGATAACACAGCACAGTATATATGTATAACATGGGAATTTGCATTGTAATGTTTGTTAACATAATCGTAATATAACCCGACTTTAGCAAGGTACTATTGATTTACTGCTGGTTGTGTTAGGCTCGGCTCGTGATAACATTTATCTCATCCGAGTCTCGAAGGCTAACAATACATCAGTGATATATTACGGCGCTTTGTAATGTATACATCTTATGATTGAGTGACTTGCTTTGTATGTATTATAATATTACATATAGAACAGTATAAATCGTTTGATAATCTTAACACGATATATATTTATTACGACTAGAATACTATTTCGAGCTGGCTGCAGATTTTTTATTATACAAATCTTAATCATCCTTAGCGAGTTTATTCAACTTATGTGGTATAATCATTTCGGACTAGTTCTACTGTTCTGACTATGCGATTATGCGATTCTGACTATGCGAGACTAGCTTGGGTCACCGTCGTAGAGTAGCTAGTCTTTCGGTGTTCTATCGAATGCACTTTGGAGAGTGTGCTCAAGAACTGCATGATCTAATACCGCCTTCGCCCTTTTATCACCGGACGTACAGACACACCGCAGGCATCCATCCCTTCGTTGTCGATCTCCCGCGCATTAGGACTAAGCGTTTCGCTTCGTCCTTCATAATGCGTACAGCGAGGGAGTGGAACAGTCTGCCGGCGTCAGTGTTTCCGTCCAGGTATGATGTGGGGGTCTTCAAGAAAAGAGTGAATAGGCTTCTTCTAGACTAGCGCGCTTTACCACCTAGATTACATCACCGCTTACCATCATGTGGGATCGTAGTCAAGCACTAGTCTATCCTAAACAAAAAAAAAAAAAATTATATTACAATATTTTTTTTAACAATTGGCAGTCTTCAAAATGATGTTGGTTAACATTGTTTTAAACACACTTCAGGTGCTATTGCTCTTACATGTATATGGAATCGTATAAATGTGATAGAAGCAGAATAAGTACCAAAATCTATACTATTCTTTAAATCTGTTTTACATTATCTTTACTCCTAATCTCGTTTTTCGACTCTCACAACTAGAATGTTCTCTGCCAAACTTGGCGTTATCTTTATTCTTTAATGGCACAAATAGCAAAACCTTTACCTCTTCCCATATATGTATATAATTATAGCATAAATCTTAGTGTGAAATATAATAGTACAATAATATGCAGGAAATCATTCTAGATTCATCAGTTTCTTCAAGGCAACGTTTTCTCTTACTATTTTTCTAATATAATAGTTTGTGACCACAATTATTTATCCACAAAATCTAACAACATTAGACCGTATTAGAAAACATATTTAATAATTATAACAGTGTATATAAAATAGTATGGAAAATTTAAATTTTGAGTACAACCCTGACATCATGCAATCTAACGAATCCTTTATTAAAAACGAACAAAGTTTAAGTAAATAACCTCGCCCGGCTTTGTTTTAATCGGGCCTTCTAATGTCTAAACGCCGGCCGAATCTAATTTTGATTTCCCTTTCTCTTATAGTGGAAATTACCCTGGTATCGAAATTCTGAAGGAATTCGTTTGAAATGCAAATTGTGATGGCAGAGTGTATTAGTTGACGCTTTATTGGTTCCGCCCCCTTGGAATTAATGAACAGCGACGCTTATGTACCCGCATAATACATAACTTGTGTCATAATATATTTAAGCTACAGCCGCTTAGGTTCGGTATCTGACAAAGGAGTCTGAGGTCGTACGTTCGAGTGCTCTAATTCGACAATTGTCGTAAACCATCTCCAGACACAAGCTTTGATACGAGAGCCTCTCCCTCAATAATTTCTTTAACTACAGTAGTATTTGTTACTAGATACAATTTTATTCACACATTATTATTTCACGGCTGAATTAGATGTTTGGACATTATTACACCATTACTATATCAGACCAGGTATTAAGGACCATTAACCAGGTGGTAGGTCTCTGTTGCCGGAGACCGTCTGGGTGGGTACCACCGCAGCTCCTATTTCAACCGCCAAATAGTAGTGTGCGAACATTACTGTGTTCCGGTTTGAAGGGCGCTGTAGCTAGTGTAATTACTGGGGTAACGAGACTTAACACCTTATGTCTCAAAGCGACGAGCGCAATGTGGTGCAGTGTGTACCATCTTAACTAGCACCACGTTGTCATGGGCAAGCGTATCACTTACCATCAGGTGAACGCCTTGCTCGTCTCGATGCAAAGTAGTATAAAAAAAAAGACCGTAAACTTCACTATTTTTAAGTTCCGTTTTCCTTTAGTATTTAATAAGTAATTATCTCCACCTTGAAAGACTAGTCATCAGTATATTGTAGTATACAGTTAAACTGTTTTAATTCAGATTCAAAGTAATTATATTTATGAACAACTCATTCACAACGAACTAAACAGATTTGGATGATGTGCTTACTAAATTATCTAACGAAAGTGTACTATTACCATCAACACAACACTAGTCTCATGCAACTTACTCGAATGTCAAAACAGCAATAGTAGACGAGCTTAATTCATCATGACGTGATAAGGAACAGAGACAGGAGGCGGTCGTATCACGTTACACCCGTAACACGTAGATGTCTACTGTGTATTGGGTGTCAACTTGCCGTAGCCAGAATTTACGTTAGGAATTATTAACATAGTTTAGTTACCACTAAATTTAAAACCTTGGCTTTCAAAATGGCTATAAAAATCTTACGTCTTCTACTTCTCCTCTTTCTTATTCATCATCTACAAAATCTCGCATAGCTAAATTTAAACGATGTCTTTGTTGCTTTTGCTTGTTATAAACTGTATTATGTATTGTCAAAAGTATTTCTACCGTTTACATTGCCCGCCGTTGAAATAGCTTCTAAGAAAACATTTTCTAGTCTATTTTCATATTTTTCAGTCTTTTCAGTTCGCGTGTTATCATCAAACAATGCATTTGTTCAAAGCGGTTGGTTCTCTTTGACGCCAGCAGCTTCAGAAACTCTCTAACGTCTTTGCTTTGCTTCGTCGGGTTGCGTTTAATCTGAAATTCTTTAAGCATTAGATGTTCATCGATTGTGTTTACGGAATCATGCATTATCGTATCAATTTAAACACCTGTCATTTTTCAGGTTAAACAAACTTATGAACTAAGAATATTTTGCTTTTGCTATCGCACTGCATAATTTAAACAAATGCTGTAAAAATTATCATTGACGTTAAAACAACTATCTTAAAATGTATTACAGCACTGTAAAATATAGTTTTTTCATTGTAAAATATGCAGCAAGATTTAATCAGTCGGTGACCTAAAATGTTCCAGTTTTACAGATAACAAGAGTCTCCGCCCGGTTATCTTGATTTGCGAGAAGATATCGAGTCGAATATTAAATTTTTTTATTAAAACTCCGCTATTATACTTGCAATAAAATACTAAGTGTTCTTCGCAAGGAACTAGAATATTGAAGCGGACCTAATTTTCTGGAAACCTTTATTCTTTCCATTTTATTATTTCTTTGTGCTTAAATTCCACTTTCTCTTTTAACTTTTTCATAAAGAATTTCATAAATAAATTTCCAATAGATTTTCAAAGTGGTACATAAACATGCTCAATTTTAGTTGTCGAGTGTTCAGTTTAATATAACCTCTGGCCCTTGTCGCACACGAGTATTATATACGAAAAACAATGTATTCATTAAAAATTCTATTCGGAGTTAGCCTATTAACAATTACGCACCGGAAGTCCGGTTTGTGAGGCGATAATAATCAACGCTTTTTAATTATACCAATATGCCCCGTCTGGTTGTTGCGTTGTTACTCATATGAAAACGTCCAATCATATTTGGGAACGTTGACGTGGAGTGTCACTCGGCGAACCCTGAGGATATTAATCACATTCTCGTTATGATTTTAGAAACTGAACTCGGGACTGATGACTTTTTATTTCATCGCATAACGAAATGCGTTCACATTTTGACGTATCGCCGGTAGTGCCGCGATGTAAATGATGATTGATCCGTTCGATTGGGAATCGAATGAAAAAATAAACAATTTGTTTTGTAATGTGCGTAAAAATTCATTCTTTTATATTAAATTAAAATCCTTTACAATGTAGACTGTCATTGGAAGCGCTAGATCGTTTTGGAGATATTTAGGAGAGATTATCTAGCATTTGACGTCTATGGGCTAATAATGATGATTGTAAACGTTTTGTGTTACATAAGAAGTTCACAATTTCTGTATTGTAGTGTTTTTTCATTCCGCTATGGATTCTTTTTAGCGTTAATCCAGTCCGGGGACGGAGTCTGCTTTTCTGCATTTCTCCATCCACTTCGCTGTATCTTAGACATCGTCCATTAAAAGTTAGCATCCTTGGGCTTTAGAACAATAATTTTAAATTACTTTCGAGTTGTTCTGTTTGATGTAAAATATAACCATGATAGAGTATTTTGTCACAACTCACGCGTGAAACTCTCACAGGCTTACACTTTACTTAGAAATTACCGATATAGTGTGTAATTTACAGCTGCTCAGATGGCCGCCTTCTCACAAATTATGATTCAAAATAACACATCCACTCGCCGCCGCTGCGGCCGACTGAAGGGGGATTCGAAATTAAACATAATTGCTTAATTCAGAACGAGCGTTGTTTGCTCAGATCTCGGCGCGGGGCACCGCTGATGCGTCTACATAACGAGAGCAACAAAGAGGAGCATACGCGACTCGGTGCCGTCGTGAGCACCTTCCAGGTATAAGGGATTATGTGTTGAGGTATACGAGAGTGCAATCATTAGGGAATCGTGGACTTTACGTTAATGGTGATAGTCGGAAAAAAGCTCCATTGCCACTTTGCTTGTGGTATCAAAAGTAAATTTGAAATTACTTCACCGTCGCGACTTCGCTCTTACTTAAAGCCGTTTGAAATTGAGGTCCAATTTCAGACAAAAAACTGTTTAATAACATATTTTAATTGTCTACAGATGTTGCTGAGATGCCGTAGACGTCGTTTTTAAGGTTTGTAAATACATATTATTAGTATAACCTTTTAATGAAACATCTAACAGTTTGACTGTTGATATTAAAATATACATAGAAATTAATAAAAATATTAATGAAAATACAATATCGGAGGAGTTAGTGTAACATGGTAATCAGAAAGATGATGGAGAGGTGACCATACAAACTTAAGAAATTTGAATTAATGAAGAAAATACAATAACCCAATCAAAAACTTAATTTATTAGTGCATAAAGTTTTGCTGGAAGCTTCCAATACATTTACCAAAGCTCATTCATCGCTCGTTTTGATAGAGTTTGATACTTCTTATTATATTAAAGAGGCAATGAATAGTGAAGCTTCGGTGGAGCTCAGCGACACGCGAACCGTTGTTCCAACATGCCCCGGGCTTGATATACAATCAAACTTGCCCCGTGATTAACTCCTGGCGTATTTCGGCAGCGAACCGAAGGAAACGGAAATTGCGGGCCCCGGGCGATGGTCATTACATTCTTATTTTGTTATCCTCTAAGCTTACAGCGCGAGACAAGCATGACAATGAATGAATGTAAGCGATACCCTTTACCCCAGCATTCAAAACCTTTTAAGTGTCCTCAACATAACTTCATAAGCTTTATATCGTAACTTGAACGCAGTAATTAAATTTTCACCAGGTGGTAGGTCTCTGTTGCCGGAGACCGTCTGGATGGGTACCACAGCAGCTCCTATTTCAACCGCCAAATAGTAGTGTGCAAACATTACTGTGTTCCGGTTTGAAGGGCGCTGTAGCTAGTGTAATTACTGGGCTAACGAGACTTAACACCTTATGTCTCAAGGCGACGAGCGCAATGTGGTGCAGTGTGTACCATCTTAACTAGCACCACGTTGTCGTGGGCAAGCGTATCACTTACCATCAGGTGAACGTCTTGCTCGTCTCGTCGCTAAGTAGTATAAAAAAAAGTAATCTATCACACTACTGTTAGACAACAGAAACTAAACAGTGACACACATACATGGTACAGTTAAGACATGCCACTGCTAAACTTAAATCTTAAGCCTATCTAAACGACAATTTGTGTTTATATACATTTCTTAAAAGTATTATTAGTAAGCTTTTACCCATTAATTTTTATGTAGTTACTTATTCCTACTTTCGGTCGTGTCTGATTTTAAACTAACACTAGATATTGGTTAAAGATATGTATTATAGTTGATAATAGAAATAATGTCAAATTAATATGATTTTTATATATGTGTGTTATAGTCTTATAATTAGATAAATACTCTTTATTGCATACAAAGTAAAGTAATAAACATACAAATTTATAAAATGACAATGTACAATGGGCGGCCTTATTGCTTTAAAGCAATCTCTTCCAGACAACCCATGGGAAAAAAGGGAAGACAGTGGTGCATTAGATTAATAAAAACATTTGAAAATAGGCAACAGCAAGAGAAAGATGCAGGTAAAAGATAATTAATGATAGATAAAAAGTTATTACGATAAAAAAACCCCTGAACAATATTAGTAAAAAAACTGAAACTAGATTAAACTAATATAACATTATTAATTGACAATGCGACTAGAACTTTTCCTGATATTTATTTAGCTCTATGTAAATGTGTTTATTTAGCATCGAATATTCTAGTATAGCCGTGATAGCCTAGTGGTTTGAACGCCGGCCTTCCAATGCGCAGGTACCGGGTTCAAATCCGGCCTGCACCAATGAATTTTTCGATTTATGTGCAGTTAGCTTAAAACACCAACTAATATCACGTGCTTTGACGGTGAAGGAAAACATCGTGAGTAAACCTCCATATCTATGTCGTGACCATCAGTGGCCAGACTAGTATATGAAATGGAGAAGGCAATGGCAAACCACTCCATTATAACTGACAAGTAAGTCGTCGTGTGTTTCATTACCCATGATGACCACGACCCTCAGTCATGAGGAAATACGACTTAGAAGAAGAATTCTAGTAAATTTATGTATATATCAATGATGAAAAAAAAAGGTATTCTCTGAAGTGAAATGGTGGGGAGCGGAGCGTCTTTATTAACTGCCACTCCGACATGTTAAAACAGATGTTCCACCTTCGCGCTTGACGGATGGGTCAGGCAAGGTCGGCCGCCATCTTGCACGAGTCCCAGTCGGTGCCTCCCTGGGGTGCCTGTCAGCGGAATAAGCGAAACAATTACAGGCTCCGTGACTTTGTAAACAGCGCAAAGTAACCCGCTAAGGACAATGTAACACGAGACAACTGTTTTTAAGAAACATCAGCTGTTTAAATATCAATCGAAATGTAATTGTACGCTTTAAATACTTGGAAAAAACTTAAAGGAAGTAATGGTAAATGTTTTCTTTGTATACAGGACTCGCACTTGAACTTAGTTGCTCATGATGTTAAGTTATAATTAAGCTGAAAGAAATCAATTCAATAATTTATTTATTTATTCAGAAAACCAACAGCGATAACAGAAATCTTATACTAGAAAAATAAATACAATAGTGTAGCTACTTACAGGTTTCCCTTAATTAACTTAAAATATATAAGCAGATTCACAAAGTTTGTTGCATGAAATGATACAAAAATTGATTGGGAAGAATTTTGATTATAAATTTTTATAATTGTGGAAATAACTACAGTTTGTTACCCAGTTTTTTGATGATCTCTATTCTAAATTTGTTTTTCTGGCAGTGAAATAGATCGATGTGCTTAAAATCGGTGATGCGGTGTGTGGAATCGAGGAGTGTGGCGTGTTCTGTGAGATGGAGTACAGAAACTAATGATAGCATATTTGATAATGTGATTGTTCTAGCTGTTCAGGCGGATTCGTAAAAACTTTGCCGTTAATAAAACTTCACAACAAGGCCTCAGAGTCGAAGCAGGGACCTCGGTGTTACTAAGCGAGGTTATTTACCGTTGCACGGATGCTGTTGTATGATCAATTCTGTTTACATAGTATATGTCGGCGGACAGCCAGAGCTTTCGCAGGGTTCATTGCGAAAACGTAACTTCCGAGTACAGAGACAACTTTACACGTCCAAAGCAGAACACTAAATCGGTCGAACTCGATGACAGCGAAAGTTTTTACACCTTGCTCGGTTGTTTTTCAATTACATGTCTATTTTTATTACTAATACAAATGTAAAATTACTCGACACTGTAATTACCAGAAGAATATAAAATTACAAACTATTTATACAAAACTCTAAAAATGTCTTCCTTCATTAATTTGGTTCTTAACTGTATCGATTTTAGTATAATAAATTGAACGAAATGATATCAAAGCGGAAGTGTCGGTAACAAATCTTCATATTTAAAATGAAGTTTAAACATTTTAAAACTAGATGGCAGCACCACGTGCGCCCGTATATACAAAGAAAATATAATAAATTTAGGTATTTCATGAAAATAATTTACAGCTAAGTTAATAAAAAAATAATTTGTGTAATAATTAGCAAAATAAAGATATTTAATCTACTACTAAATAAACATGTATCTCAATCAGTGTAGTGTTAAGACTATATGTAGACTTTACATCTCAAAATAGCTCAAAGCTAATTGTTTTGATGTATTGTACTCGCTCCTAGTTTCGATATTAAATAGACCGAATACTATTTCAAAGTATCGTCTGTCTATAATATATAAGTATCTAAATTAATCATTTAGTAAATGACGGATAATTTGTCGTAATCATAATATAAGTATAAATAAACTCTCAATCAAAAGGCTCTATAAATTACTACTCAGCGGAGGTTTTTGCAACGACACCTACAGTATTTACAAAAAGCTAAAATAATATGTCAGGAAACAGCTTTACAGAGGTCCTAAATTATAAGGTTGCGGGTCCGTGTAATAAAAGTGCACCTGTTCTCGGAGGTTCTCGTTTTAATGAAGACATTTCGGTCCGAAGGCAGGTGTTCGCGTCCCGATCCGAAATCGACAGCTCATTATGTTGTTTAATTCATTATGCGCTTTGTTTTCTTGCGTCCAATCTTTTTTTCGGCTTTTTTACTTTCCAAATGTTTATTGTCTCCTGGCAATTCATTGTGGAACAAAACTGTATTTAATACATCTAATTTTTTCATCATCATGAAGTAATTGCAGCTCGACTGTTCCCAATTCAATATACGCATAGCTGTGTCTTGTAGCCTTCGTGTTTGATTTAATTTTATTAATGATGAAATTTAAGAAAACTGTGAAATAAACTCGTAAATGCTTCGGCCGATTTAACAGATGATCGTAATTAAAACGCGGATTCTGCCGTCGAAAAAAAAGAGATAGAAGTGTTCCCGTATTCAAATTGGGCGTGCATTCAAATAAAGTTTTAATTTGCTCTAAACAATGGACGCAAATGACGTCGCGTCTTTTATACGTTCACATCGGAGGAACTCTAATAAATCTCCGGAGATGTAACGAGCTCACGGAGCCGCGGCTTGTTTTTGTTTTAAGTCCGACATCTTCTAACAAAGCTCCGGCATCGGTTCGATGTTCAGCACATTAAATCATTACAGTCGCATCTCGATCATAATTTTTTCGCAAATTTGAAATATTAAATGATTTATTTGTATCTAAAAAAGTTTAAACTTACGGATAAGCCAAAAACTACAATAGAACCATACCCAAACGTATTTTGAATTTTAATAGTCCGTAAAGTTACTAATTAGACAACTAAAATTGTATCAGTCGGTCTAGACATTTATGGGCTATGACGCCACAGATAAACTCGCGTTAAACATATGTTGCTCCTTTTTTCGTAGTGTTATTAAGAGAGGAACATAATTCTTTATTTCAGACCATCGCTTTTGATTTAAGCATTTGATTCGTTTGAATCACACTGTGATTGGACTGTAATGAAGCATTCTGAATGAGCACTGATTAGATGATTATCTGAACTCGAAGTTTCGGTGCTCGTAGTAAAGTTTTATATTTGTAATTAAAATGTACGTTGGTTTAGGAAACGATGTCGGTGCGTTCATTATCATTCATTATCGACGGTTAACGACGATCGGTATCACTGCCGGTCGCCTTCTTGTTTGTATTGGATATGACCGATGAACCAACAATCAGATGAACGACGAATGAATTAAAAACGTTCGGTGATACGTTTCTAATGTGGATATCGCTTATTAGTGCTTACTTCTACTGCCAAACATCGTAATGAATCTTATTGAAACTTATATAAGCAAGCTTGCGACGCGCGGTGTCTAATAAATAAGAGAGAAGGTCCAGTTTAAACCTGAGATGAAGTTAAGGTAATATCTAAGACTATATAGACTGTATAAGTATGAGAAAGCGTTGCTTTAGTTCTAGAACACTAAATCTTTCGTTGCCTCCGCATCACAGGAACATAAAAACTATGTAAGGTTTTTCAACAATAAAACTTAGTTGACCGTCTCTCTAGTTTTTTGTGAAGCCTCTAAGAAATAGTTAGAAATTTAGGTAGAAAAAAGAACTGGTAATCACAGATGGTACATCAAATTTTATTATTGACTACTTAATAGTAAAGGCAAACCAAAAACGCCAAGGACTCCATACGTCTTTTTTAAATAGTAAATTGTTAATAATTTATGAAATATTTGTATTTTATATAAAAACAGATTCATAACCACATCTATAGCTATTCCGCTATTGTGAGAGGTCGAAGAAAAAGAAGATAATGGATACGGCAGATGTGCGGGGTGCTGCACAATTAATTTTATACATTTTCAAAAATAACGTCTCTATCCCGAAGGAAGCCATTTCTCTAAAGATTTGACGTGTTATAAATTCTTGCGGCGGTGTTACCTTTTTTTTTTTTCGCCCGTTTTCGTAGCCACATGTTGAATTGATGTTTTATACATCGGTCACTACTCACTACACTGATTGTAACGTTTTGTTTTCCTTATAAACGCTCTTGCTTTAAACACAGAACTTACTTGAATACTTAGATTATGTAACAAAAATTGCATTATTAAAATACTAAATTTTTTATTGAAATGTTCTCACAGTAAATTTAATAAAGAAAACTATTCAAAATCGAATCAGTTGCTATGTTTTAAGAACCTATTTGTCCTAGGTACAAAAAGAACATAGTGTTATCTGGTGATAGTAACGGTGTGGTAAGTTACATTAGTTTATCCAGTTGTAAGCTGTAAGCATACAGTTTAAGAAGGCGCTGGTTTGATACCCAGAGAACTTGAGCTCTATGAACTATAGATTTAGTCTAGTTCTATAGAAAATGACCCTGGTCCCTAGTTAGTGAAGGTCAGAGTCCCAGCAAATGAAAATTTAAGTAACAATACCATTTTAAATCGCTAATGACAAACCACTAATAATTTTACCAGTACCAACATTCAAGTGTACTCAAACTAAGTTAGGGGTCAGTTAATTAATAATTAACTACAATAGAAACTATTATTTAGTTGTAAAGCGTATTTAGTAAGCAATAATAACAAATATTGTAATGGCTTTCGGTGAATGAGAAATAATTCAATTGAATAACAGCACTGCGAATAAATCCAGCGACATTCGGCCACCATATTTGTTATAAATAGTTGGTAATAAAAAATCCGGTCTTTTGTATAGTAGGGTACGTACCGCCATCTGCCGCCGTGGAGCCGGGTTCGAATCGATTTGTATATGGCTTTTGATACATGTAAAACTTTTGAAAGTGTTTATGTAGTTGATTTCTTTATGGAACAGTTTACTAAATAATAGTATACAAAATTCAACACATGAAATTTGATTTAACGAAGCGATGGAACTGGTGAGACGTTCATCTCATCGTAGTAAGGATGAAGCCTCTTCAAAATTTCTTTTTATAAAGAATACTCATGAAAAAATGATTGCTCATAATGTGAGGTTGAGTAAGGAACAGGATTACATCTTGTTTGTTTGTGTGCCGTTGGAACATCTGATGGCGCTAATCGGTAATGTTGTTTTAGGTCCCCCGGCGCCAAGCACATGCCGCTAAACGTCTCCCGATGCTCTGAAACATTTCAATAAAAGGCCCGTTTACGATTGTTGTCGAAAAGTTTTTGCTCTCGGCGGAGGGATCGTAAAGTTTGTTTACCCCCAACACTTGTCAGGATGACTGTAGAAAAACGTTCCGGCTACCACCACAGCTTTATTGTCTCCTTTTTTTTTATAGCTCCTTAAAAGTATCTTAACACGCTTTTACTAACGGGCTGGTGTTTTAAAAAGCTTTGTTGTGTCACTTGAAAATATTAAAATAAATACCGTATTGACGAGTCAACGTAACAAATAATGGGACAAACGAAATACTTAGCTTTGTCTACATAAACAGAATCTTTATGATTCTCTCTTATACATCTAAACATTAGATTTTTTTTAGGCATTCGCAGTCTTTGGTAAGTTTTGTTAAGAAAATTACAATAATTAATAAGTTGTATACTTCGAAAGAAACTCAAAAGTTTTTAATTTTTCGGACTCGGCAGTAGTTAGATTGAAGTAAAGTTCATCATCACAACCCAGTAAGAATTTAAATGTATAACAGAGTCGCCACGTAGATGTCTGATGACGGTGACTATCTAGGCACCACTGCAGTTTATATTTCTTCTAACAAACATTAGTCTATTCCAGTTTGAAGTGCGTTGTAGGTTGAAATTAATGAGTTAAAGCAATTTAATTACTTGACACAAAGTAGTGCAGTGTATATCATCCTAACGCCACCATCAGGTGAACGTACGGCTGATCTCATTTGAATGGTAATAATGTTAAGAATGTTTTTAATCTGGAGCCGACTACGCAATATCAAATGTTTGACATTCGTTGACCGTTTGCATGTTAATTAACAAACAGAGGGTCTTCTCAAAAGAAACTTAAACGGGAATTAAAGTTGAAACGACTCATTACTTCACATAAAACAACACACCTTTATTGACGGAGCTGAATGCTCCAACTAACGGGACATTGGAAATAAACGAGCACTGTGGTTTATGATAGTTAAATAGCTTTTATTAGCAGCAGAAAGCTATACTAATAAACGACACATTTTCCGCAGTGTCTTTAATCATTTTAAACCTATAATTTTGTCGGCTGCATTTACGTTTGGGATGCCGATCAACTCTATTCAGAAAGGAAACTCATTTTGCAAAAGTCATTAATAGTACAGCTGCTATAAAATACTACGTGGTGTACGGATAATGGTATTTATCATTAAATCTGTCATAAGGGCGAAGTAAAGGATTATGCAGTTAGAATATTTGCATGGAGACCAGGATGAAATACGTCTAGGAGTAAGGCAATAACTTGCCTGTGATCTTTACACATGCTAACATCGCTAAGTCACATGTCCAGTTAGACGAATAAGGCAACTGTTCCCAAAAATATCTAGTTTCAGTGGTAAAATATTGTAAAGTTATAAATTTGCAACCGAAATTGGTTACCTCATTCTCCATGATCTTCTCTCTTATTCAACATTATTACATCTAGACACATATACTCCTATTTGTTATAATATTATGTATGTAATTTTATCAGATCTTGACGAGGATTGGGGATTACACCGACGTCGGTTTTTATGTTTTCAGAAATCGATTATAAATTGGGGTGACAGTTGCATTTCGAATCATCTTAATCTTTGTATAAACTTATGTTCGGTTTTTACTTGAATAAGTTGATCTCTGATACTGTCATATTTGTTTTTTTCATTTGTTATTCAACCATAGGAAAAGGTTATAAACAAATTAAAATACCTTAGTCAATAAGACAAGTAACTTTTAAATTTCCGTTAATTCTACCAACGTTGAAATCGAAGGATTCTTTTAACGTTTTTATATTGACAACAGAAAATATTTCTGTTTAAGTAAATAAAATAAATGTACGTAAATCTTTTGTAATAGAACTCATCGACGCGTTAATCTCCTACTAATTTGGAGTTTCATCAATCATTTTCTCAATGCAACATAATTCGTGTGAGCATATGCCGCGCGCCCTTAAAATCTCTACCTGCGCCGTTGAAAAACTTACACAAAAACGTGGCAATAATAATAACATTCTCCGGTATGTTTGTGTGATGTCTCAATTTATAAAGTCAAGTTTACAACTGCGTTTAGTTTTTCATAGAAATATATTTTTTTGGTGTAATTCGTAGAAGCATACACAAAAGCCGTATTTATCAAAACCTATACATTCCCCGGCTGCATCTCTTTATCTAACGTCATTAAGTTCGTTGACTAGTTTTGAATCTAGTTTAAAACTTTGAAAAGGCCATGAACATTTAGCATTACTAACAAGTTTATTCTTCAAAATCAGATTTTTTTACTTAGGAAGGACTAACGTAGTGTGAACGAATGAAAGACGAAAGCCACGTAGCTAGGAAAGTTATGAAAGTCGATGAACATTAAACGGTCAAGGAAGAGAATAGAAAGTAAGGATTGACTGTGTCATAAATGATATTGAAGAAAAAGATGTAACTACTGAGATAACAGGTTACTAAGATTAATGTAAGAAAAATATAGTGTATCGATTATACCTAGCGGATAAGTAAGAACTTATTAGTGATGAAGATTTCTAACTTATGTTTAGTTTTAAATAATAATATTATCAAATAAGGAATATTGCTAACAGACAAATTGGTTTTCATGAAAACATATTTAAACGATAAGATGTAATGAAGTACTGAATAGGATAATTTCACTGCTCATTAATTAACTCCATCCAAACGAAATGTTCGTTGTTTCGTCGATTTTATCTTAGCACGGCTCATTGGCGACCAATGCTCCGTATCCCTGGTCCACATTCCTGCATTACGAATAAAGTTATATTTTACAACGCTCCTATCAGATAAACAGACCATATTAAACCTTTAAATGTCCGTTTGACGGCTCATTCCGGACCGAATTGTGAACCTCTCCAGGCCACGAAGTGTGAACAGATAAATTCGAGTTAAGCATTAAATTCGAAACTTTACCTCGGCTCAGGTCACACAGATCTGTAACAAGTCCGCGACTTCTTGGAAATTATAGATTATTATCAATTTTTTTTTTCGCTTCGAGCTTCGGCATCAGTGACTAAGGACGGTTTCTGTACCTGTTCTTTTTTTTCTGTTCGATGTGTCCTCGGAGTCAGTGCGGCCGTCACGATGTGTGAGGGAGATAGGCTTATCGTTCGCCGCTGGTGACTGTCAACTGGGAACGCACAGTGTCGACAAGTTTTAATTTACGGTTTGGTGAATGTCATAAATACGTCCCCCTGCCGCAGTTCGATGACGGTAACACTGAATCACCTTTATTGCTTTTGCGATATGGTGATACGCTTCGAGCCTCGTTGATAACTTGATATTTATTTTGAATTCAGCATAGGAGTTACTAAATTATGAGAATACTAAAAATTTGCTATTGGTACGCCTTTGTTGTCTTGTCTGTCTGGGAAGATAGATAGTCACTGCGGCGCCGTATATCTGCAGCAAATTATATATTATACAAAAAAATACTATATATGGGGCCTCTGAAATTACAAAGTCATGAGACTTCACAACTTATATTAGAAAGTAAAGCACGATGCAGTGCAAAAATCCAAAGTAGTACCAAATAGTTTTGGGAAATTATAACAATTACCGTCAAGTAAACGTTATGTTACTGGTCTTAAGTAAATTTTTACAAGGTCTCAAGTAATTCTACTATCAGTATACATAGTTAGTGTTCAAGTACTATAACTCAAAACAGAAGCATAATTCATATCAAAGAGATATTCAACGAGAATGTATAGATAAGTAGGCATCGCAAGTGTGCCACGACCGTTTTAATATTTGTTAATTATTTATTGACCCTGAAAACATATTAATTTAAAGACCTTATATCCGTTTTTTGTATGCACCCTTAGCATATGTCGCAGTAGTTAATGCTCTTTTGTATACCGTATCGAAATTTAGATAATGTATAATGTCCGACCGAAATTCTATTCAGTTATAATACCCGTTTCAACAACAGCTGTTGCGTTTCGTTTTTTTTATTTAAGTGGGCAGTGGTCGGTCATATTTTTTTCATCGACGACCGTCGTAGATATAAAAGTGAACACGTAATCATACACGATTGGTAATAACTGTATGAGTTAGAAATGAACTTTGGTGATGAACGAAATAAGCTATTACAAATTTTGATTCACTGAGACTGTATTTTACTGTGGGTTTTTGGGAGTGTTAAAATTTGATTCAATTTTGTCAAATATTTACATTTCGCTTTGGCACGGAGAATTTTTAATTTCCATTTTTACTAAATTGTTGGGTATATCAGGAAGTGCAGATATTCTTGCACTGTCCACGTACTTTAAAAATACTTACTTTGTTACCAATTCGATATTTCTTTCCACGTTTTAATACGAGACATCGATTTTAGCTAAATTCAGTGGTATTGCACTATACAGAATTTCATTTATTTAATTGTTTTCACAATTTTTGTTTCAATTTCGGCAGCGATCGGGTCTTATATAAAAAATAAAAATGAAAGTTGTACTTTTAATCCTTCAGTTATAACTAAATTGCTATTGTTTCGACCGTTGTATTTTGTAATTGTTATATATTTTTCATTGGCGTCTATTATAAACTAAATTTTTGTCAAAGTCGATCATTTTCAACAATTACTTGTCTGTATTTTTATTTTAAATAAACTATGTTCGATCACTTATTTTTAATAGAAAATGTGGCGTAAGATAATTTTGTTACCAAATGATTGAAAAGTTATGAGAGTTTAAATCGTTAAACAAAATTGATGTTGAATATAATTTAAAATTGTTACGGAAATAATTTACATATTCAGAACACATAATCATTAAAGTCATCACTGAAGGTAAAGAAGAAGAAGACTTGAAATGGTTTACAGTGACATCTGTCACCTGCCTTTCTATCATTAGGTTTCTTTATAAAAGTCATATCTGAAATAAATAGTTTTTAAACTGGACCTTATGCTATACTCATAGTTTAAGACATAAATAGTGCATTAGAAATAGAATTTAAATTTACATACCTCACATTCCTCATTTCTATTAGAGCAATAATATTCCTTTAAAATGTCCATTTAGCTTAAGAATTCCGAAAAGTTGTGATTCAAAGTTTAAACAATAATAAATCCAATGTAAATGGCGGAGAAGTTTCACAATAAAAATCTGATCCAACACCGTCTTCCTGCCCACGTCCATAATTCAGTGTGAGTTACTGGTATAAATTAAATAAACATTTCAAGTGAGACATTTACAATAAATGGTCGAGTCGACGCGAAAGTTCACAACGAAAATTGTCATTTACTTGGACACAGATTGAAATTAAATTCGAATATTCATACAAATGACAATGATAAAGACCTTAACATTATTTCAATGTTGTTTGTGTTCATTGGATTAATTTAATTTCTTATAAAGACATTTAAAAGTAATTTATCAAATTCACAGCTAGTTGAACATGACTGTTTTTAGTAAATATTTTTATATATTTATTATACTATGATTACTTATATATACGGTATATCTTCTTTTTTTTCTTTCTTTCTTCTAAATCGTATTTCCTCATGACCGAGGGTCGTGGTCATCATGTTTTTAATGAAACACACGACGACTCTCTTGGCAGATATAATGGAGTGGTTTTCCATTGCCTTCTCCATTTCACATACTAGTCCGACCACAGACGGTCAATGACGTAGATAAGCAGATTTCCTCACGATGTTTTCCTTCACCGTCAAAGCACGTGATATTAGTTGGTGTTATACTAACTGCACATAAATTGAAAAAATTCATTGGTGCAGGCCGGATTCGGACCCGGTACCTGCGGAGTGGAAGGCAGGCGTTCAAACCACTAGGCTATCACGGCTCATACGGTATATAGTCTAAGTAAATATAAGGGGGATATAAAGGGTTAATGGGGTCATAACACTAAACATTTGTTTCCTTATAATTGAATATTATATCTCTTACTCATCGCATGTAATACAGGAGGAAGATTGTCTTATTTTTCGTTAGCGCATAACTAGTTTCTGGCGACTAACATTGTCAACGTTTTATTGAGTATATTTAGGTGTGTGAAACAGTAAATGATTTTCGAGCTATGTTTCGATAACGATATTAAAAATCCGTCAGTTTTATACGCAATAACATACAAGTCATCGCTTAAGTATTTGATTATGACGCCGTAAAGCGGTTGATGGTGCATTACGAGTGGGTGTTAAATCTTTGTTCGATTCACCCGTACCCGAATGAACTTAAAAGCAATAAAAAGTGAGATTTTATTATACAAAATCACTGAAACGTCTGATCGTCATGGGTGGTCAGCCCAAGTTTCCCGTTTAGTAAATAGTTTCATTAAAAACGGACGCCAGATGGCCTGGTCGTTAGCTATTGTTTTTGAACAATACCATTGTAAACTCGTTAATTTCTTTTAGATAATTATAGACACTTGGTACTGGTATCAACTCTCTGTTGTGGTTTTACTGAAGCTCTCTAAAAATGGGCGTGAAGAACACACAAGCTGCTTTGTTTATAGACTGTGGTGAACGTTCGTCATCAGGCGGGACATCAGTCACCAAAGTAGTATCAAAAAACGTACTTTTTTTTATTTGAAGAAGCAACGAGACGAGCAAGACGTTCACCTGTTGGTAAGTGATACGCTTGCTCATAACAACGCTAGTTAAGGTAGTATACACTGCACCACACTGCGCTCGCCTTGAGACGTAAGGTGTTAAGTCTCGTTACCCCAGTAATTTAACTAGCTTATTGCGTCTTTCAAACTGGAACACAGTAATGTTTGCACACTACTATTTGGCGACTGAAATAGGAGCTGCTATCTAGACTGTCTCCGGCAACAGAGACCTACCACCAGTACTTCCAACGTGTGTGTGGCAACTTGTGTTCTGGTTTGAAAAGCTATCTATAGCTAGTGTAGTTACTGGGGTAATGAGACTTAATATCTTATGTCTCAAGCAATTAGCACAATTTAGTTCTGTGTATATTCTAACTAGTACCACCTAACTGTTATGCGCAGTTCACCACCAAGTGATCGTCCTGCTGGCCTCGTTGCTTAATCGAATTTATGAGTTTCTATTTATATTGGGAGTCTTCAAAAAAAGAGTGAACAGGCTTCTTCTAGACTAGTGTGCTTTACCTAGATAACATCGCCGCTTACCATCAGGTGGGATCGTAGTCAAACACTAGTCTATCCGAATAAAAAAAAATTAAAATCATTGTTTCTAGTGAAAGTAATGCGATGTAAACATACCATCAGATGACTAAATGCGATGATCGCAATACGGTGTACTGGTGGTAGGTCTCTGTTGCCGGAGACCGTCTGGATGGGTACCACCGCAGCTCCTATTTCAACCGCCAAATAGTAGTGTGCGAACATTACTGTGTTCCGGTTTGAAGGGCGCTGTAGCTAGTGTAATTACTGGGGTAACGAGACTTAACACCTTATGTCTCAGGCGACGAGCGCAATGTGGTGCAGTGTGTACCATCTTAACTAGCACCACGTTGTCATGGGCAAGCGTATCACTTACCATCAGGTGAACGTCTTGCTCGTCTCGTCGCATAGTAGTATAAAAAAAAAATAATAAAAATCTCTGTGAAAAATGTCCATGTTCCAATTTTCGATTGGATTGATTTTGTTTTAAAGACTATATTTATGTTTAGCTACATGTATAAAATAGACTAGGATGATTTATGAAACATTTACTAGTTAGTCGAAATTTAAAATAAATCTTAAGTATTGAATAATATCAGTGCGATGTACAAGTGACTTGTTCTAAACATATCAAGATGCGGTTACGTCGGTATCGTTTCTTCGTATCATGGGTTGCGTACGTCCCGGACTGGATTCCACGGCGATGTCGACGCGATATTTCATCTGCGAGACATCTGTCAAGTTGAACAAGATCAACTTTGTCGCTGCCTGCGGTATTAATTTCCCTTTGCTCCCGTTTATTGCCTGTGATTGGGTTATTTCCGTAGCAACTTTTCTCTTCGCCTGAATTTAAAATAAGAAGCGACTTTAGGTTTTGTTTCTTCGTTTTAATCGAGACTTTAACATTTTGTAGAGTTACTTTTTATATTCATTTATTTTAACATTTCCTAGATTGCTTTCTTCTAAATGCCTTTAGTGTATTAAATCGTAAATGAAGCTGTATATTTAACATCGATTTATGAAGAAATAACCTAAAGCATAGATTAAAAGCTAAAAAAATATAAAAATTAAAAGAATTATAAGGCTAAGTTTCGTGTATACCAGATTGGAACCACATTGGCATTTGGCATCACATTAGCACAGCATACGAGAATAATTATTAGTATATCAATGATATATGATAGATCTATTTGTAATTATATTTTCTAACACTTATCTGGAATGCTCAGCATTGCATTTGCCTATAAAAATCACAGTTTGCAAGTTCAGAGACGGACTGAATAAGTTATTCATGCTTCGGCAGGTTTTTTAAGCTTGGATCATATAAACCTTCGTATTTTTATTGCGCCCGCGTTATTAATGTTTACGTCCGTGTCAAAGGTTTAGATATTGATTTAAAAAACCGAATGATCGAAAAGGTCAACTAGAGCGATGAATAATATATCTGAACCATCCAAAGTGTCACCGTGATTAATGTAACACCAATGCCAGATTATGAGACAATTGTTACTTCATAATGTATTCACTAGTTATCGCTCCATTCATAAAGGCTTTGATGCATTCGGTCGGTAGTCAATGTTGACAGATGCTATTTATTCTTTCATCTCACTTATTTGTCCGACAATAAATCCATTGTCATATTACTAATGTCACTAGTCTACCCATTGAGGTGTGGGAATGTGATAAAGTACACAGTAACCTCCATGCCATGTAACTTTATAATCTATTTACAGTACAAACAATTCGATAAAGCATAAGTGTGAACATCAATAGAGTTTTTGTTTTTTCCATTTACTGTAAATATAACTATATATATGAACTATATATACATTTGCCGTGTTAGTCTAATAGTTTAAATGCCGGCCTTCCAATGCGAAGGTACCGGGTTCGAATTCGGCCTGCACCAATGAATTTTTCAATTTAAGTGCAGTTAGCATAAAACACCAACTAATATCACGTGCTTTGACGGTGAAGGAAAACATCGTGAGGAAACCTGCATATCTATGTCATGACCATCCGTGCTCGCACTAGTATGTGAAATGGAGAAGGCAATGGCAACACCACTCCATTATAACTGCCAAGAGAGTCGTCATGTGTTCACGACACATGATGACCACGACTCTCAGTCATGAGGAAATACGACTTATAAGAAGAAGAAGTAAATATAACTAGTTTATTCCTATATATATTGAATTACATTTAAACTAAATATGTAATAATTAATTTGACAAGAAGTTTACTGAAATGGTAATGATTTTATCATTTCAGTTCATTATTTCATTACAAGACCTTAACATCGCTTCGTCAATGATTGCCTGTGATGATCATTATGTTGGTACTTCATCAGTGGAGCGACTTCTTGCAAATCTTTCATCCCGCGTTACACTCGTCAATAAGTCTTAATTTTATGGTCTCTGCCCTAACAACTATCTTATCTTCACGTTATATTTACTAGTGGTTTACTTTCATTGACATTGATAATAGTTTTAGATCCTCATATTGATTGATAATCAGAAATAATGTTGGACAGTTTAAAAAGGACCGAAGGTAACTATTCAAGAAGTACATCTTATCTGTTAAACGGTAGATTAGAAACGTTACATTCGTCTACAAAAACTTTACCGTTTAAAGGGAAAAGTTTAAGAAACAATTAAGTTCTTTTCGTAAAGTTCCCAGGAACTGAATACGACGAAAATCACTTAAGCCCGCAAAGTCCGAGCAACAGCTCAGAGTTTTTGTGCAACGCAAAAAGCTCTCGAGGGAAAGGTGATTGTGCGTCATACATTTTGATGTCATAGTTTTTGCTTTGCCTTGTTATTGTTGACACAAAAACGCTTGTTGCCAGCCCGTCTACTGTTTTTGCCACTTGACAAGTTACTTCAACGGGCCAACTTTAATATGTCGTGAATAAGTATCTCATTATTTGTCTGCTCCGTTCGCGTTCTGAATAATTGTTGGCGCTTCGTCTTAAGTACGAAATTATTAGCTTCCGTTTTGTTTCCTTCAATACAGCTTGACTGGCTTCTATTTAATGAGCTGTTGTTAAGATTTTACTTGGAGTTTATGTGTATACACTTTTTACAATTTTTACATTAATGAAGTTACCATTATCAGTTTTTTGTTATTTACTTAGATCTCTGTATGTTGACAGCGGGAACACAAAAACGTTGCCATGGCGGCAGAACAGAATTAACAGATGGAATATTACAATCAAAAAATATCGCCGTCATGAAAAGGTGTAATGAATGTTTAATTAAAGCAACAATAGAAGCGGTTCCGCTGTATATTAACTTTTCATAGTCTACCCAGAAAACGTTGATAGGGGACAGAAGGAGGGTGGGACAACGAAATGAACTGTCAACCGCGACGTCTCGAAATCCAATTACTCAGCATCTAACAAACGCGAGAATTTAAATTAACCTTCATCTCGCTGTACAAGATACCTCTCTTTCTGCTTATAAATAAACTCGCTACGGCATTCTTATTAATTTCGATGCTAATAAAGGCTTAAACGTTTAGCGAGTTCTCGCTATATTTTGATTAATAACCAGGTAATATTAAAAGACCCCTAATATGAGAGAAGAGTCAGAATATTCCCGCCATAACCGTTTCGGAAAAACGTGGAAAAGAGGAACTGCTTTATCAGTCTACCCACGATTAGTGTGGGTTAACAACAAAGTTAACTAAGGTCAGAGGAAATGTCTTTGTAGTTACGAGATCAGTTTCCTCTCAGTCGCTGTTTAAGAAACAACAGAACTGGTATTTCAATGGATATACCTATACTGTAATTTGTAATATTCTTAATAGTTCACTGTACATATTCTTTTAATCCAACAAACTCAATAAAGTATTGTTTGAACAGATAATGCTAACGAACTTATCACTCAATCAGCCCGGAGCCTACGCGATGAAATCGAATTTAGGCGAAGACGAATTCACTGTGACAAATGTCACGGTAATTGTCGGCTTCTGGCGAGAACAAAGATTTTGGAGGGGCGATATTTTTTTTTATCCGGAAGCGAAAATCAGAATCGCTTAAATAAGCCGGTGTACGATTGATGAGCTCCCATTGAAGACAAGCGGAAAAACGAGCGCCGATGTAGCGACGTTGATTGGTACAGAGCAGTATCGATAATCAGGTCGAACTAGTTTGTAAATTCGAATGTATCCGTATTCATGCTAAGATGTTAAGAAAAATATCAGTTTAATTTGTTTTACACATTGAACATTGTTATCTATCTAGTTGTTTTACTGCTGGTAGGTCTCTGTTGCCGGTGACCGTCTAGTTAGGTACCACCGCAATTCCTTTTTCAATCGCGAAACAGTAAAGTAAAATATTACTGTGTTCAAGTTGGAAGGGAGCTGTAAGCTAGTGAAATTACTAGGGTAACGAGACAACACTTTATGTCGACGCGAGCGCAATGTGGTGCAGTGTATACCATCTTAACCATCATTGCTTTGGTTGGTCAGATACGTCTTACTGTCTAGTCCGTCTCGACGTTCAAATATAAATATTACCATCAATCATTTATTCGCCAATAAGTTCGTTACAAAAACCATATCTCTTTGTGAGTACTCTAGCAGCAGTGACAGATATTTTTATTCAAACATCACAGATGTTTTGGCTTTTCTGAATTCGCACCGATCGTCGTACCGCAAAGAAAAACATAGGGATTTACGACTGCGGCGAGAAAAAAGCTGCTCTTGAACGCTTTAGCAAATTCTAAAGATCGAGGGTCTATTTATTTTATACCTCGACAGCCACAGGTTACCTGCTCACTGTAGTACAATACTTTATATGCCATACAAAAATATGTCCGTTAATCAATCGCATATTTTAAAATATAATAACTCCATCATCCACGTAATAGTTCTTAAAATGGTGGCGATGAAAAAAGTCGTAGCGGTGATACATTAGTTATAAGTGCAGAGGAAAAAGTACTTTATGAATCGAAGGTTCGTGACTTCTGCTCCCATTTAGCCTGTGGTGAAGGGAAAGATCAACCGAGACATTCACCCGTTGATAAGTGATAGCCGATAAAGGAAATTAAACTTGAAGTGAACTTAATACTTATAAAAGAAGACATGTATGTAATTATTGATTAGCTAGTAAAATTGTAAAAGCATGAATAATTAATTGTGAATCATTCTTTCACACAAACTATTAAAAGTAAAACATGTGAGTTTTACACAATAAGAAAGAGCGACACTGAGCCGAATAAACTCGTTTTACGGTTTTTGTTGAATGACGAATTTAAACTACAAAGTCAAGGCTTGTTGAAGACACTAAGTATAAACGATGTCTTTTCGTCATTGTTATCTGATTGTTTATTCGTTCTTTCATCAATTATGTTGCCGTTGCAGAAAAAGTTACAGACAGAACGGCCATCCCGCCCATCGACTTTCCGCGCGATAATCGTAAATTTCATTTTGAAGTTCCCGAAAAAAACCTCGTCGATATTTACGATCTATTCGTTCTGGAACATTTTTTTGCAGTGTAACTGTACGTTGTATAAGCAGGCAAATCTGTAGGATTGGTCGGCGTTTAAAATTATCGAGCGGTTTGTGTTGCATTCGAGTGTAATGGCAATAATGGATAAACGAACATAGGGTATAAAGCCTGATTTATTTGGCTTCGATGTACATTATTCTCTTTATCTGTTATCTGGTTTTATTTGTTGTACACTACACCTACCATTCTCTGATCTACACCTAAAAAATTGTCATGTTGTATGTGCAGCGTTATCTCTTAAACGTCATCATCAATTAAAAATCTAATTGTAATATATTTGTTAGATGACTTATCATCAATAAATTTAAAAAATTCTGTTTGTATACCATCATCTCTTTTGTAAATTTTAACATACTGTTCTATCTGTTGGATTTCTATTAGATTTTAATGTTATAGACGTCGTTTCCTTTCAGTTACTTTTAATATTTTTGTTGTTAAATATCTGCTATTGCTTGATTTCTTTATTGGAGTAAAACGAAGACTTTATCAGTCTCGCCACTGACTTGCACAGATTTCCGCCTCCTTTTTAATAAAAAAAGCCATTTCAAGCGTGAACATGAACAAACATTGTCACACTATTTACTTTTGATCAGTACCGAAATCACGACCGACTCTGCTTCTGTTGAGAGCGTACGTGCGTGAAGTGTTTGTATCATTTCAAGAGGCGATGTGGTTTAACTTAATGATATAGTCTGAGAAAAATGTCCTGAATCTAGTCTTCTTTAATAAACAACTATTATAATATTTCACATACTACATTTGCATTTCCAATGAATTGAAAAATATGCGTAAATTTTCTGAGATAGACAGAATAGCTAAACTGCAAAGTGTAATAAAATTTATTTAGAAATCCTTGATAAATTTCAAGAAAAATCTTTTAATCGCGAGATTAAAAACTTTTCTCATTTTGTAACATTTCATCTGCAATCTTAAGTTTTCATTTAAATAGTAGATAATGTAATTGAAATGATTCTGTTAAAAAAAAGCGTTAGAACTTTTGCACTTTTGCTAATTTAATGAAATTGAAATTAACAAACTTTTGACACTCGCAACGGACTTTTAGTTCTGCTTTCACGATGAATTTTTATCTATTTCAAAGAATTTTTTTTATGAAAACAAAAAGTTTTTACTTCGCATACATAAATTTGTACTCGTCGTTAGTAATATCTACATGAATTTAAATTTTAAAGTTTATATTGATATTAATTTTAAATTTCCCATAATATTATAATCATCGATATCGCAGTTAAACTCTTCAACTGGTGTTATAAAATACATTTCATAATAATCTAAAATGATCTTTGTATATTTATTTCTAGCAACACCTCAAATTTTCAATACGTCGCTCTATAATTCATAATTTTGAATACCTCTATAATTGCTTCATTTTCATTACCAATTTTGTCAGGGTTATGTACCTGTACAACTGTAGTGCAATTTACTATTGGATTTTAGAGTTTTTTATACAGTTTTTTATTGGTGGTAGGTCTCTGTTGCCGGAGACCGTCTGGATGGGTACCACCGCAGCTCCTATTTCAACCGCCAAATAGTAGTGTGCAAACATTACTGTGTTCCGATTTGAAGGGCGCTGTAGCTAGTGTAATTACTGGGGTAACGAGACTTAACACCTTATGTCTCAAGGCGACGAGCGCTATGTGGTGCAGTGTGTACCAACTTAACTAGCGCCGCGTTGTTATGGGCAAGCGTATCACTTACCATCAGGTGAACGTCTTGCTCGTCTCGACGCATAGTAGTATAAAAAAAACACACACTCAAATACAAATAATTCAGCCTTAAACATGTTCCACACTTTCCACTTCCGCACACAAAACACGCTGTAGTTGGTCCCGAGTTTTGTCATTCATTTGGCTGATTGTGTTATTATCGTATACATCAGAGAGCGTGTACGCCGGCTCTTGTTATACTTTTTCGCCACATTATTCTCCCTCTACTGTCAAATGTCGCGAATAAATCACCTGAGCGAATGTTGTCCTGCCGTCGCGGGTACAATCCCATTCCGAACAAACTACGAACTTAATTACGCTAAGTGCTGCGAACTTCAATTACATTTAAATACTATTTCGCCACATTATTCACCCTCTACTGTCAAATGTCGCGAATAAATCACCTGAGCGAATGTTGTCCTGCCGTCGCGGGTACAATCCCATTCCGAACAAACTACAAACTTAATTACGCTAAGTGCTGCGAACTTCAATTACATTTAAATACTATTCGCTCGCTACCTACCAGAAAAGTTTAAACCGGTGATTGGTCTCTGATGTATGTTAATGACTATATAAATGTCAGCAACACAAAAACAGGTATCTAAATTTATTTTTAAATAAATCGATCCAAGGGCAATAAAATAGCAAATGAGTTTAAATTACTGCTGAAGGATTTATAGTTAAGTAATAAATCAAGTGGAGAAATATTACAAATAATCTTTCGATACTAATATAAGTTATAAATATTTAGATAGGTGGCAGCACTGTTTTACAACAGTGTGAATATTCTTAACTGACCATGTAATATGTACAGGCATATAGCTCATAATAGCTTTGCGATTAAAAAAAGTTTAATTCAAACCTTCAAGCACATCTATAAATGAGATCCAAGAAATTAATTTTTTAATGGATAATCTCTTCAATGAACAATGTTAATGACTATTTAATGTTCCTGCTAAAACTCGTTAATATTGATAGTGTACCCTTTATAACGTTACGACCTATACCATCAAGTACTTCGAAAAGAACAATTACTTGTAGTTAAACGATAGTTTCTTAAATTAAATATTTCGCCCTTATTGCCAGGGTTTTCGACCGGATATCTAAAAGAAATATTGTAAGGATTTATTTGTATACATACAAATTAAAATTCTATAGTGTATCAATAATTATTAACTAGATAATTGTTATTACAAGAAGCTTGATTTTCAGCTACTTACAGTATATATACCCCCGGACACATCTATCGGCCCACCACCCAGTGTTTAAAGTTTCGACGGTGTCTAGTTAAAAATAAATGTTAGGTGGAGCAATAAGTTTTAATGCAGTTTTGAAGCAGATTTATTGGTCAACCCCTATGAAGGTTTTTATTTATTTATTTTTTGTAATTTCGAGTTGATTTGACCGGCAGAAGTTTTACAGTTCAATATCAGGCAGAGTATCCATATTTTTGGGTCAAAACTGGCTCTAAGTTTAGATTTGCCTTTTTATGGAACCAATAATCGGACACATAAAAAAAAAATCCAACTTGTGCGAAATAAAAAAGTTTTCTCCATTCCTGGGTCGTTGAAAACAATGAACAGATTCGAATTTTCGTTTTTTTTTCATAATCCTGAATTCAAAATTAAAAAAAAAAAAAAAAAACATACATAAAGGTTGACCAAAAAGTCAGCTTTAAAACTGCATTAAAACTTATTACTCCACCTAACATTTATTTTTAGCTAGGCACCGTTAAAACTTTTAAACACTAGGTGGGCCGATAGATGTGTCCGGGAGTGTAGTAATAAGGAATACATTATTCTTTTGTACTTATAAAAGATTGGGCTGAGTGGCGTTCCCTGAGGGATACTACTAACAGACGCAAGCTTATGATGACGATAATGTTTTGTTACATATTAAAATGACTAACTTTTAACAGATACACAAATATAATAATAGGAACAAACAAATTTGCATGATGCATAATGCATAATGCAGTGCAGCATCCGATCAAAACTTGTCAAATATAAATGTGAATAATTTTCGCGGACTTGTATGTGGTTAACCTAAATTATAGTTGGAATTACGTTACATAAAATGTTTTATTTAAAAATTGTCTCCTAGGTAATGAAATATATAATAAAAGCCTTATTTTTTTTGGTAAAGAACACAATTATTACAAACCTGTAAAAGAATACTTGAAAAAATCTCCACAAATTTAATGTTAATATTTTATTTCCTGTAAAAGAAAGAGATTAAAGCACAAATTTACCCGTCAATCACTTTCGTCTCCGGACCGCCATTTTATTCGGTCAACCCTGGCAACCCTGCTTGTAACCGATTAAAGCACCCCATTATTCAAGTCTAGCAATTTAACGGTGTTCAAGTGATCGATACCAATTACGGGGATTAAACGTTCGTACCAATTTACTTTCAGTAATGTATGAAACGAACAATAAATTGTGAAACTAAAATACAGCAAGTGCCAGAAGTATTCGCAACATCGGTTAATTGCTCTTTGCTATCTGTCATTGATAGTTTCTTTTTTTATCATCTGGTGACAAGTATAAATATCATCATAATCCTTGGATATGACCTCATCTGCAGGTGTTTTCCCCACAAATAAAATATTATTAAATTTAGACATTCTTCAAAAAATATCAGAAATTTTATCATTTAGTTTTAAATTAGCTCGCCTTCGTTCGAGAAATAGCTGTAAAATCTCTATTGATCATCTGTTTCATTACTGCTAATGATCTACGTCATCACGGGCTTTAAAAAGATAAAGTATATGAAGTAAAACATGATAAAAGCGAAGATCACGAAAGGGAAACCTTAAAAAATGCGTCTAATCTAACACAGCGTTCTGTTTCTTTTCTTGTTAAACGCATTCACTAAATAAGATTACTCGGCGGAGATAAGATAAAGTGACGCAGTGTAACAGGATTACCCTCATTAACTTTATAATTGCGTTTCCACTTGAATAGAATAAAAAAGCGGGCGAGATGGCGCTGGTTGGATAAAAACTCGCGTCTCGTCTCCGGGCAACTATTTTCATTCATGTTTATGTCTAGCGGCTCCCCGTGCGACGCGTTCAGTTTTATTGACAACATAAATAGTGGCAGTAGCGCGGCCCCATAGCCTACATAAACTCGCCGAATTGGCCTTACATATTTGAGTAACGCCTCGTCCGACTCTAAATGTTTAGTGTCCCGTGTTATATTCCTAACGCTGTTACCTGAATTAGTTATAAGCCTGGAACAAACATTTCATATGGCTCCACTTACCTTATTATAAATTTTACGCCTGTGCTCTATTTGTATAGTATTTTGTCTTCTTAATTTAATGATGATTTGTACAGAGGTATTCTTAGCGATTACTTTAACTGTTTTTTGGTTATCAACTCATTATATTTTATTTGATTTTGTTTAGTTCTGGCGGGAAAGCGCTGGATGTTACAGCGCAGCAACGATTAGAGTGGAAATCTTTGGGGGAGGCCTATGTTCATTTTTGGACGTCTATCAACTGATTATGATATTTGGCGTGTTTAAAATTAATATGTCAAACATATACATAAAGCTCTAGATTCTGTTTTGTCATGCTGTAATGGGAATTTTAAGAAACATTATCAACTGTTTTACATTAACATACAAGATATTAACGATTGTGTAGATGCCGTTGAAAATGTGAAGCTCTAAAACGGCACATGCGAAACTCGTTAAACGCAATCAAATTATGCAAAACAAAGATCCACTAACTAACTTGTTCGAGCGCGTTTCAAAACGCGACATGCACCCACACACCCGAAATCCATAATCAGTATTCAAATCTACCCACGTAGCGGCAGTTTCAGCAACTGTATGCTCCAACTCGGCGTCATACCGAAGACATTTAAAACGCTCCTTATTAGCATCAGGATCTTCTAATAGCTTCTTGGTTCTGTAGGCACGTACGGGATTCCTTGTAAATTGGCATCGTTTGAGATCTTAATTAAGCCCCTTCAGTTTTTAGACCGGCTTCGTGGCTTCCCGCGCTGCAGAGACAGCAGCCGGGCCCCCGTCATCCTTTAGATTTGTTCCTTAACTCCTTTAATTGCTCCGTGTAAAATTTAATGTAAACCTTCGCATCAGGTTTTACTTGAACTCTTAATGAGACAAATGGTTAGCTTTTATGGTCTTTATAAAATATATTATTCGCAAACGATTTCATTAATTTAGATACAATTTAACGCTTTGGACATAGGTCTCTGCATTGATTATTATGATTGTTTAGTTTTTTAGTAACTTTTCGGTGAATGTGTTTATTTGTTATTAGTTTCATAATTAAAATCAAGCAATCCGAGTTTTTAAAATCTGTTTTTCATACTGCGAGGTAATAAATAGACGTGCTAGGAATTCACGCTTACTAGATCTTCTGATTTAAAGTCATGGCATTACTTCCACGACTTGTGTGGCGCCTTGCAGCGGAATATATGTAAATTGAAAATACTCCACATACTTCCGAGTTCATGTTTAAAGCATGGGAACTTTATTTCGAAATGGTAACAAATTGATTGTACTCATACGTCTGTATACTTTATATATATTTAAAAAAAAACTGAAAACATTTTGAACAGCAAAGGACTGCAAAAGTCTGCTGCCGTCAGTGTTTCCATCCAGTTACGATGTGGGAGTGTTTAAGAGAAGAATGAATAGGCTTTTTCTAGAATAATACGCTTTACCATTAAATACTACATCTCTAGTTACCATCATGTGGGATCGTGGTTAAGCGTTAGTCTGTGCATAATTTAAGAGAAAACCTTATCTCCAAAGTAATAAATCAAACTTTGCCTAAAACAAAGTTGTCAATTTCAAAGATTAAATGTTTAATACAGCTGAGTCTACTTCACCACTGTTAACGGTGAATCAGACGTAAACAAAAGAATCGTTTAAATTTGAGATTTCTGAAATCCAATAAAAGTAATTAATACCATGTGAATGTACCATGTTCAGTTAAATCTGTTGTGATTGTAATTGTCTTGAATTTAAACACAACGGTCCCGTCTCACGCGGACTGGGGAGATACCAATGAATTTGGCGAGAGCTCATCTCGAGTCTCAGACAAAACGCTAAACTCAATATGCGCGCATCCGGTACAGTTGCCAACTCCAGTGGTACAACACCCACCACCCCCATCTAGGGGACACGTTAGACACGAGAAGAGGCGTGCCATCAGTAACGAATACCAAGTCTTGGCAGGGACGCCTCTTGGCAAATGCAATGCGGAGCGTTGTTACAGATCAGCTCTTGTTTTGTTCGTTGGAAGTACGTATGCTGCGATCACCCTATATTCTTTAGATGAATGGGGAAAAAATTGGGTTATGAGATTGTTTTTGTCGTGAGACGCGTATAAAGTCGTTTACGGAGGCAATTGCTCGTGTTCTTATGGTTGTATTTTTATTATGCCGTCTTATTCCTCATCTAAGAAATTTTATCTGCTTTTTATTTTATCGTTTAATTTGTGTCCTATAAATTTTATTGACGCTAATTTGCTAAGTTTGCTTTGACGTCTTCTGACGCCGCGTTTCGATGGTGATTGAATGGAACCGTTATTATTTAAGAACGGTTTACAGGTATTAACTAGAATGAAAGTAGAAAATTATTTTTTTATAAAAGTAACAAATTCTTTATCAGAAGTATGTCATCATCATATCAACCGATGGATGTCCACTCCTGAACATATGTCTCTTGTAATATATTCCATAAATTACGGTGTTATGCTGTTTGAGTCACTGGGCACAAGAAAGCCAGTGGATGATATCGAATGTTATTTCCCACTAAAATTGCTTAATATGAATACGAAAGAAATGAGTAATTGATTTGTTTAATACTTCAACATCGTCAACGGAGTCCATTAGACAAATACCATTTAAAGTTTATGTACAAAGCTACCGGCTTTACGAACACCGTGTCTACTAAAACTTGATCCGTACAAGAAGCCGTCGAACATTTTAACTCTAAGAGGATGAAACATGTTTTGTTGTTTGTTTTGGTGTTAGCCGCTGCCCGTCTAATGGGTCCGGCGGTGCCGTGACCTCGGCAGCTTGCCGGGTCCATCTCATTTATGCAAACTATGAGCAATAGGTCGGGAGCGGTTTCTTTATATAAGGTTCGTTTGTTCACTCGATCACAAGCTAGTCAGCGTTGGTTTTTTAATAAACTCACTCCCTTCTCTGTGTATTAGCTAATCGGAAAGTTTAGTAAACGTGGGCCGAGATTAAGATTTCGAACAACGAAAGAGATGACCGTTATCGACGGGACTCGCAATAATTCACGTGAGAAAACCAACAGAATGGGTTCGTTAACAGGCTGAAGGGCCCTCGGGCGTATTGTGCTGATGTCGGGTCTACCATGACAGCGCTGAAGTGGCCACCGAAGCGCCAAAATGTTAATGAGACATCTTATGAACTTGGATGGCCATTGATCAGCGTTCTGACATGTTACTTGCGTATATTTATGCCCGTAAAGCAATTTTTAATATTATATTTAAAGATGCACTCACCTAATATATTTGACGGATCTTAAGAATCTTATATTAGACATTGGGAACATCGTGATTTATAGCTTTAGATTTAAATTTTTCTGAAATTCAACCCAATAGAGATTTTTTCTTTTTGTAATAATTAAAACATCCTCAAGTTGGGTAATATAAAAAAATACAGTTTAATAATACATATATATGTAACATACATATAATACTGATGATTGATGTACAACATAAAACCTAAGAATTCAACAATCTTGTTAATAATAATGTCAGCTACAATTCAAAAATACTATTCAATCTGATGAATCTTTACTTATTGATTGATACATAAATTTTCATTTTCTAATATAATAAAATAATTTTAAGCTACAATCCATAGACTTGTCAACATTGACTCCGAACGAAGAAGCATTACGCTGAATCTCCCGGTTGACCCTCTGACCTTGCAACCTCACGCAGCCACTACGCGGAACTAGTTATTGACATTACATCCATCTCTATTGATAACCTTAATTTTCATCTAACCTTCTTGTTCTTATCTATTAAAGATCACGTTTAAACTATTTGACTACCCTAATTTTTAAACTTTTAAACCGATTCTGATCTAGTTATTGTTTGCACATTACTATTTAAAGCCAAAGGCGATGCGGTAGTATCTACTCGGATCTCCGATAAGCAAGAAAATAATTCATACAATCTGAATGTTTTGAAATTATCTGCACTTTTTGATTTCACTTTTTCTCCCATTACATATTTTCACGCGCTGCCAAAGGATCTTCGTTCTTATCGATCTTCGCCAGTTCGACGATGGGAACATTAAAAAATAAACAGTGGTATAGTCGTGATGGAAAAGATGCCGGAGCACCTCGCTCGAAGACCATCCGTCCAATTTGAGACGACAAAAAATAAATTAAAAGCAACTAACGTTGGACGCGCTGATGCTATCGACACGGAGACCATTGTGCGGTCCCGCGTGGTAGTCTCTAATTGCGGCTTCTTTGTTATTCAAAATGAGGTGTTAGCTCTTCTATTAAATAATAAGTAGTTTAATTCTTCCACGAGATCGATACGTCCAACATTAGATAAGAAAATGGTTCGCGTTACGATGTCGTTTCATGATTGACAGGTTCGGTTATAACCTCACAATTAGGTTGCGATAATGAAGAACTCACATCAATAAATGTAACCTTTGGAAAATGTATTATAAAAATTGTTCATTATTTTATATAATTTATTAACAAAGGTTTAATGATAGATTTTAAAATAGTATTAATTCCAAAAAGAATAATTCCTAACGAGAAAGATCATATACTCAAAAAAATTTGTTTCTGTGATGTAATTTCTTGCTCTCTACGTCTTCGTTTCCATCGCAAGCCATTGTATGAGAAATGATGTATTGATTTTAATTCACGTGATTGCTACTTTTTCATTTTAATAGTATAATAATAATGAATGTTAGTAAACATTATTTTGAATAACACAAACCACCATTCACGAGTAACACAGAGTATATTTAAATTACAACGTTTTAACTACCACAATTCTCTAATTATGATTTCTTTATACAATTTTATTATTATTTTATTACTGGACATTAAGCCAATGACATATAAATAAATACTTTTTTCATTGTTACAGATAAACACTAGAATATTGCGTATGGCCGAAAGAAACAACGATAGTCCAAGTACAGCGTCATCGCACGCTATTTGGGCGGGGAGAAATGTGCGGCGCAAAAGCTTCGATGACGTCAGAGCTGAATTACTGGATTCAAAATTGAATGACGTAACTGAATATCATACTTCGAATGAGCAAAATGCTCCAGATGGCAATGAAGAAAATGATAAAGCATATCCTGAGTCAGAAACAAATGATGCTAAACAAGAACGTCTTATAGCAGACGAAGTGAATAACAAAGGATATAATGCTTTCAATAATGATGAAGACGAGGAAATCAGAAAGAGCGTGTGGAGCGACGTCGACGATGAACTTTACATAGCCAATCTAATAAAACTAAGAACTTCTAATGAAGACAAGCGTGTGAAACGTTATACTAGTGCTCACCTAAGTGTTAGTGATATCGGCGAAGAGGTTGTGAATAGTGTTAAGTTAGATAAGTACGAGATGTGGGAGTTTGAACCGTCGGAATTGACGGAGTGTGACTGTTTGGGGCCACCTCCGAAGTTCCTGCTGCCGCCGCCGCCTCGGCCGCCGTTCTTGCAGGCCGAATACTACTGTGGGGACGATCCTATTCCGGATCTCGAGACTTGCGACACTGAACCAGTGAGTAAAATTCAGATTACATTTTTATTTATAGCTCTTTGTCTGAAGGTTTCAAGTTTACTCCAAAAACTGTACAGATGAGTAAGACTTTCACCTGATGTTGACTGCGGTAATTTTATTACCTGCAATATCTTTAAATCAAGTCCGGATCTTATTAATAACATTAAATTATTATTATTTTGGTATATGTATATATGTCTTAGTTTTATTTAGTATGTGTTTTAGCAATATGCACCGAATTCACTTTCACTAATATAAAATTTTCCAACAAAAGGCCTACTGGAAGAAATTTCACGTTGGAATAAGTAGTGCCTTTGCACTTAATATTTCTATACATTTAATGTCCTATCTGTAATTTCTGTGTGCATAAATAAATAAATAAATAAATCACACCCAAACATACCCGTAAATGAATTTAAGATACAGTGAGCTCATTCTGCATAGATCGGACTGTAATCAATAGTTGATTATGACATTTATTAGTTCAGACCTTCATTGACCATAGCTGATGCATTTGAAACGTCGGGGGTAGTTAATGATTGGATAACAGCGACTAAATCCGTAAAATTTAGTTCTATTAAAATGGTTGTTTATCACTAGAAAACAATGCGGTCATTAAGCATTTAAACCGTGCGATTGTATAAATTGATAAGTCAATATTTCTTACGTCGTGTCCAGATAAAACACTTTGTCGGGAATTCGGGGTGAGTTAATCTTTTTTTTTTTCCCAACAGTCGTCAGGTAAGCGGAACGGGCGATCCGAAACACAAACATTTCCTTTGTTTTCGAAAACATTTTAAAATGGCAGCCCCCACACACGAACCGATGAATCAACCGAAAAATTTCTTATCTAAGCTAACGTTTCACGTTCTGTTCCAAAAACGGTAATGAATAAACAACACCACCAGCTCTTATCTGTTACGGTAAATATTTGATGTGCGCGGGGTATTAATGAAGCCGTCGCGGCGACAATGCATCATTTATCTTTCCATCTCTAACTCTTTTATAGAGTGAATCCTTTCCCCGGTTATTTGCTTTTACTTACGAATTTCCATGAAATGATGGCACTAATAAATGTAAGCGGCGTGTTGTGGTGTGCGCAATGCTAACATTGATGGTAGACCCGGTTAGTTTTTATTGTAAACACGGCCGTTGCTCAACTGCAATAGTGTGCCTGAGTTTTGTAATGCTCATAATACTCTGTGTGCTTTAGGTGTTAGTCTTGTATTTTAGATTACACAAACGCGCTGTATTACTTTATTATACAACGCCATACAAAGTGCATTCAACTTGGGAACTTAAGAGTCGTGTTACTCATATTTATAAAGTCTCTTAATAAACTTATCTCTAAAACAAACATTGCAAAGGAGTATTTAATCAAAGTCTCTTTTTACCGATAAATATCAAAGGTTTATCTAGTACATTAAAACTATTTCAAATGAATTTTTATCACTCCACTCGGCGTGCCGAGAAAAATGATAAGATTGAATAAATCCAGGAAAAGTATCTTTCCTTAGAATAATTATCACCATACTGTCCTTATCATATTGACTTTATCATGCTAAAATGATAATGATAATAATGATGAAGACACTGTTTATAACAACTGGAAGAGATTTACAAGGGAAAGACCCGTTAAAATCTCTCCAGCCTTTTCTTAAATTATCCGAAACAAACAAATGGAGAGATTGATATTTTTTTTTAAATTACTTTCTCTGTATTTCGTTTTAATAGTACACGTTCATATGTAGTGACTGTAATATTTATATACTACTGCTTTACGACAGTAAGAAATCTATTATTCACTATTAAGGAACGTTAAAATATTCGACTTATCCAATTAGCATAATTTTCCACGAAATAAAAACCGTAACCACTAATGTCTCAATTTCGGCGTCTACAAACAAGATATCGTGATTTTTTTTTCGTTATTTCATTCTTCTCAATAATTTACTTCCCATCGAACATTCCGCGGTCAGGGTTTCGATTAAGACATTACAAGGCGTCGACATTAACAAGATAATAAATGAATTGACGAACACCCAGCGTTAATAAGAGAAACGTTCGCAGTAGGTGTTCCGCGATGAGTCGCCGCTCGCTACTCACAATTCCACGAAACCGCGCGAAACCTTATTCACGGAGCCTGTTTAATAACGCAAACATTTTTACATCGAACCTCGATCGTTTATTTTTAACGTTTAAAAGGTGACTAGTCGGAGACTTGCTATTAATTCCGATAGATCGTTTTAACCGCAATATTTATTTCACCATTCCGTTAACAGTTTTTATCTAATCATCATCATTCAGCCTGTCGTCCAATATTGATCATAGGACTTTCCAATCGTTTTATTTATCACACAGGACTATGAAAATTTGTCTAAGGAATAGTTTTAGTAATACTAGTAAGCACTAGTATTGAAAAAGATAGCTTTTTTTATTAATACAAATACAAAAAACTATCAAGACAACATGGGTAGGATATTAGAAAGGATTTTAACATAATTTTATACTTATCAGGCTTATGAGTAATTATATATTTGTGTACTAAGCCTTCTAAAGTCATAACTCAAGTTCATACACTTACCCTTCATAAAAACAGTGAATATTTGTTATACGATCGTTTTGCTTACTAATTACAGACTTACTTGTAAAACCCATTTTCGAGCGATTACATACATATAATTTAATCAAGTCTTAATTACTTTGAGATAACTTTACAATCGATGCGATATATTACTAGCTAAGTATCATATTAAGTTACCAACTTTTTTTAGATTTCCATAAGACAACGAACCTCGTTTTCAAAGGTCCCTGTAATTGTTAAGAATGATAAAGCAATATTGCCTATTCAAAATGTGCATAAATTTCCCTGCTCACATTCCTATATATATTTTTTGTTTGTCATTCGTGATGCGGGAAAAAACTGTACGGAGACGCGTCTGTCCGTCTATTGTTTAAAGTTTTATTACTTTTTTTTATAGACAACATGGTTTAGTAACAAACTAAACTGAGATCAATTTGGTTATAGTTTTTTTCTAGTACAAAGACTTCACAATTAAGTTTAAGTTTAAAAACGATTTAATTACTTTTTATATAAATATTATTTTTATGAATTTTGAACTAATTTTATAATCGCTTTTGTGATATATAGACAATTTATTCATAGAGTATGTTTCTTACTATTTACCTTAAACCAACGCTAGTTAATTTTTTGTTAATACTTTTTCAGTATTTTTTAATGTTATATAAACTATTATATACACTATAACTATACTATAACTTATTGTTATATAAATAAATAAAGGAGTGGAGATCTTTGGGGGATGCCTTTGTCCAGCAGTGGGCGTCTAAAAGCCGATGATTGATATAAATAAACAATGACAATTTAATCCCGAGCTTTGTTATCTAAAATTGTTTATGCATTTGTTATTTCATTACTGAAGAAAAATCGCTAGAAATCTTACAGTACTATTTTTTACTTACTTCATTTAAGTAAATTCGTGTTACTAATATATCACGATGGAAAGTAAATATAGCAGCAATGTAATATGATCCGTGAAGTTATCGCAATGAAAGTCCGGAGTGCAATGCATAATGTATCTCAGTATCAGCAGATACAGCGGATCGGTCGCAAGTTAACTTTGAATGCTTGTACCGAAACTTTGTTACCGAACTCGTCTAGCGTTTGAAACTGACTCCCGACCCATTTCCCAACTTCTCGACCATCCCCACTCCCCCATTACCATCAAATAATTAAAATTTTCCGAAGCTCATTGCCCGGATTCCTTTTCCAGTCTCAAGATTGGTGACCCCGTATTGCTCCAAGTTAAATAGCTTTCCGCTTCTTCCGCCGAATACTTTGTTATACCGATAATCATAATTTAACCGAAAAAAAAAGAAAGAATTTCACAGTCTCAAATTAATTAAGGTCTCACGAAACTTCTTTTAGTTGGCTTTTTATTAATTAATGCGGGGTCATTGACAAATCGGCTACCGGCTAGAGATGGACAGCTTGATAAACTTTGGACACGGTTCATTTTGAATATTGTCCCTTCAAAAGGTTCTCGTTCTTCTTTGATATTGTTGCGGAGGAGATTTACTCGCGATATACTTCGATTAATCGTTCCCGTTGCGATGACGGATCTCTTCAAAGATAACTCCCGCTTATGACATATTGACTTCCCGTTCAAAGCTTGCGAGACGTGAGCTTAAATCTTTATCTATACATGTTATAAAGGACTAATATTTCATGTGTTCAACTCCGAAGCTTTAAACTGACGAGTTTGGTGGAAAGTAAGTTTTTTCGTACCAGCCTAGCTAACTACCGTCCTCGTATTGTATATCTGCCGCAACAAGTATTAGTGTTGTATATGAGATTGGTGACAATATATGAGAGCCAGTATTCTGAGTAAACCCTCTTCAAAATCCACGTCAGTCACTTAACAAAATAAACTTAATATTATATGTGACTAAAAATTATGAATTAGAAAAAATACAGTCTCTTATTACATTTATATACTTATTCTTATTTCGTTTACTTACTTTATTTGTTAGTACGAAGTATTTGTGAGAATTTGTTATACTAATCATAATGTTACTTTATTTATTAATCTAAAGCAACCAGAATACTGAAGCTTTAATTTCGGAATAGACCGGGTCTTTCGACGTATCCCATGGTCCCTATTCCGGTCACGTATCACAGAAATGTGCAAGGGATCCTCGCCTCCAACGCGTTTTGACTTACGAGGATCGCTCCCCGTGCATCCGATAATATTTTCGGTTCACCCTCGCATTGGACCCTGGGGATGAACTAAGCAAAACTTAACTTATTCGTTTTCATTACGTACGTCATCGAATCGCGATATAATCATTAATCATGTCTTCATCTACTCAAGTACAACGGCTTCGAGTAAAACAGTATTAATATTTAGAACTTTATATACATTTTATATGAAATACTAAGTATTGTGTACTAAGTGAAAATCAATTAAAGTTCTAGAGAATTTTTCTTTCTAAATCCATTTTTAGATTCGCTTGCAACTTTCTGAGATCAAAATAGAATGATGTTAATCAGTTTACTTATATTCTAGGGCCGTTGACGTATATCAGAAACAAGTCACCGATTGCTATCAAACTAAGCGGCAGTATCATCCCCACCAGGCTGTGGAAACATACAGCACACCCTAATTTGATAAAATCTATCCAATTACCGAATATAATAATTCTGTTTCCCACCCGCCACGCCCGCTAATTGCGTTCGCCATGTTGCGTATAAATGTTTTTATTACAGACAAACACACCACCCTCTATTCTGCGGCTATAGATTTTCGCGATGATACGAAAACCATCAGTAAATAGAAGCGAACAGGCATTATTATTAGTATTACAGTTTTATACCGCTATTAATTTACTCATTTTCTTAACTATAAAATTCTTACTCATCTATCTAGTATTCTGTCTTAAGATTTCATCTCTTTTGTTTTATTTCCTTATACTCCTTTCTTCTGTGCTTACTAATACATAAATTCGGTGAATCGCTATGAACTTTTACTTGTAATATCATTGCTAACCATAATTCAATGATCAACAATCGGCCAACGCTTGACCTCAATCTTAAGATTCAAAACAACAATGTGCTCGAAGATGATAAAATGATTCTGGATAATAGATTTCATGTGTTGGTAAAAACACAATAATGCTATCATTGCAGCAGATAAGACTAATATAATAGCTAGGTTCCGTAGCCTAGAAGTTATCGAAACTTTGATTAAAACACTTATCAACAAGTAAACGTTCATCTCGTCGCGAATATTAGAAAAAACAATTCAGCGTATAAAGATTGATACGGAAAAACATTTTCGAACATAATATTATTGCGCATTTACAGGGCTTCCATAATGGCGATACGTGTCGCCTCTGCTCAGGTTATTACTGAGGGAGACAAAAAGAATATAATACCGCCACTTATGCCTGCATGGGATGGGGGAGGAGAATATTATATGAAATGACCCCTTTTTTTGTTCCATCCGCAGTTGCGTGACGACTATTGCACGAAAAATATCAATATATAAACACCTCCTACCCTCAGTTATACACGGCGCAACAAAAAATATCTATCATGTTAATACAGTACGGTGTAACACTGCGAGGGGTTATAATGAAGAAGCATTGAACGCTTGAACGACTTTTTTTTGGTTCTGATCAATTCCATTAACTATAGAACGATCTATGTACGGAGAATTGTTGGCTATGGATATTTGTTTGTGGTTGAAAAAAATTTGTACATGTTAATTTATTTTCTCTCTTTCAAAATTGATCTCATCTTCACGTCACGAGTTCTATTTCAAATCAATTCTTCATTCCAACTGCCTCCGTGGTGCAGCTAGCCAATTGCCTTGTAACACGAGAATGGTTAAGTCAATCACGAGGCTACTTTAGTGGTAAGGTTTGGATGGTGTTCGGATTTTTGTACACTAGTCTGGCTTAGCTACTGCTCATATTTTCAATATTATTATGAGCCAGCACGTTTTACCATCTTCGGCTTCATTGTTAAATGTCAGACTCTTGTATATAAAACTCTAAAGAAATCTTTATTAAAAGATTAACTCGCCACCATTTCACAAAAGCATATAATGAAAAGCCTTCCCTTTTCTCGGTAGCGGTACATTAATTGAATTAAATACCGTATTCTTCAAATAAAACGTATAATTTGATTCGTCTGAAAACAATTTAACAGGAAAGTCTTAGTTAAGAAAGATTTGCTATGGCTACTTATTTTATCTTGGCTCATCTTTGCGGTAATTAAAAGTGACGTTACTATTTAAAATTTTCTTTAAACAATTTTTACACAAAACTGTACTTTTTTTCGTAATAAACGCATGTCCAAATGCACACAACATTCCTTTGAAATCCAATAAGACAACGATAAATCCGTAATCCCCGTTCGAACGGCGCAAAGATTTGGCAAGGAACCGTTTCCCTTTGACCTAAAAGACAAATTAGTTATCCTATGATATATGACACTCTTTGTAACACTGGCAAAAGAGTGCCAGATCCAATAGAGTTTTTACACAAAAACGCCAGTTCCAATATAGTTTTTAGAGAAAACGCCGATAGGTCTATATTAGAGTGCTAAGTTTGATAAATCGCCGGCAGAATTGTGTAGTCGTGTCGGGCGTCCCGTTGAAGCGTTGGATTCATTCCAAGGATTTCCGAATTGAATTATTCGTCTCCATTGATACATTCTCCTTGATTAATTTCCCCCCAATGCTTTCTTGTTATGTTTGATAGACTAAATGGAGATGTTTCTTCATTCAATAATCCTTATTGTGATACTGAGTTTATTGTTAATACTTTTAGCTATGTCTTTGTTTTATTGTTGTTCTCTCTCCTTAATATTATTTCTACACTTTAGCGGACGTATTTCCTCTAGCGATAACTTTCTCTGTCTCATGTTTACGGCAAACCCTGAATTAATACCAGGATTATATATTGAAGAGTAGCATGATGATAGTTTTCTGAGCCCGCCGGACTTGCTATTTTAATCTAATGCCACAATAAATAGGAATCAGTATTAAAATGACAGCAATCGCCGTGTTTATAATCATCATTACGGCGATAGATGACTGCTGCTGTCTGCTTCAGCAAGATTTCGCGTTTACTGGAAGATTTTAAAGCCCAAACAGTCATCAGTCCTTTTACTAATATTAGTAACACTACATTTTTACTTAAATGAAAACAGAATTTCTCAGTGTTGAAAGTAGTGAATGTTTTTAAAGGTGTCACATTAGCAATTCTTCAATCTAATCCCCGAAGCAATGGCGGACAAAGCAATTAGTTATGCTAATTACCCCTTTTAACTGCGCGAATTAACGCCAAAGTGATTAATCTACATACACATAATGTCAAAGGAAACTAGCAGTTAAACAGAGCGGGCCATTACGAGTTTAAAATTATAGTAAAGCTGGTGATAGCGATTGACGACTAAAACGTGGGGCTTGGATCGTGCCTTTGGTATTAAGTGGTAGTTAGGGAGTCATCCACTATTGTTACAAGTAAGGGGGTAAGGTACTAAACTGGTAAAAGAAAGCCTTGAGCATCACAATGGGAAAAATAAAAAACTCGCACTGAAATACCTCGCGACGGTTACGCGAAGACGGGGTCAAGATCGACACCAAACTCGTATAAGCTTCTTTCAGTCTTTTCGCAATCACAAATAAAATAGTAGAGAACCCTGGACTAACTGAATCTAATATACATTACAGTAACTGTAAAATAAAAAAAATAACATGTATTTTTCGTTACAATTTTATACATTTGTCGACAAAGCAACCAAAATCCAATTACTATCCAGTGTTGTTAACGAAGCTAACAAAACCCGATACGATTCATGGAAATAGCAAGAAATTATTCATTTTCCCTTTCACTGTTTTGCGAGTTTCAAAACAATGGTTTCGAGTGTACTTCCTTTTATAATTCAATCCACTAATAAACCATTATTAGTGGATTTTTTTACTTTCAATGGCGCATTTTTGGTTCGCAGTGTAACTGGAGCGGCATTTTAATTTTTTACGTTCCCGGGCCCGCAGCGGCACTCGATTGGATTGAGGTCGGCACTCTTCGCTGGTTACTCCATGCGTTTGATTCGGGCCCCCTTGAATCTATTCGTTAAGCCGACGAGAGGGCTGTTTGGTGGAATTTTACGCGTAAACGATTTGTTACCCATTTTGAATGGAGATGAATTAACTTTAGTGGATTTTTATCGTATCTCTTTTGTATCACACATCGACGCGACAAGCGGTACGAGTAAAGAAGTTTACACACATGAATATGGGCTCTATAACTTTACTGACAATTGGGCATAATATTCACACACTACTGTTAGTTAATATTAAAATCAATCGTCAGTGAAAGCACCACTGCAGTAGAACTCCAAACAAAAGGTTTATGAGTTCCAATTCGAAGTTCTTTTTCAGTTGAAGTTCAATAACCTATTGTAGTCTTTAACCTGTCTGTGTTGTAAATCTGCCGTTGTAACAGCTACGCTGTATACTCGCTGTTATCATGTTAAAACCAAATTATTCTTTGCGAGCTGTTTTGCAATCCACCGCCTCATTGTAACTTAACATTACATGCAATTGAAGTCAAGTATTAGTTCATTGTAGATAAAAAAAACTATTTAAAATCGTATAAAACGTTGAACAATGAACATTTTCTTTTGAAGCTTTATTCATCATCTCTTCATTACTATTGTATGCTTGTTATTCATAATAATTTAGGAAAAAATGTTAACTTCCTGAAGTTGCATATTGTTATGTTCATTACCAATAGTAATATTTAAAACGTTGTTAATTATTTTCATTTCTCTATTTCAGAAGATAGATGCGTACAACCACAGCGGGCCGTCGTTCCAGACTTCAGCTGTCATCGCTCTCTGCTCTGTAGTGCTATTGGTCGGCGTTCTAATTGGTGCTGTGCTTGTTTGGAAGTAAGTGATTGAGCTTTTCACACACATCCTTTAAAATTAATCTTAAGCCATGGACTTGTTTCAAGGCGATTGTTTTACACAACATATCAAGCCAGGTTTTCACTTGCCCTTTGAAATGTAGACCAAACAAAATGTTTAAACAGCACTAGATTGTAATCTACACCGTAGGATACAAGATGTTAAAAACCTAAAAGAATAATTAAAAATCTGTAAGTACTACATAATAACTATAAAGATCAAGTTATGTCACCTCATAAATTCGATAAAACCCGTATAAACTTAGTTTACTTAAAAGTTTTAATATAGTTAATTTACAGAACAAATTATTTCGGAGTCTATCTAGAAATAATATAAAACATGTCTCGTTATAAAGAACCCCGATCATAGTCTGTTTTGATTCATACAATAATACGAAATGATCCAGTAACTCGGCAATAAATTCCTGACTTAACAGTGAACAATAACATTAATTCAATTAAATTGGATCTAACAAATCATTCAGATAACGGTTTTGTGAGAGACGGAAATTTTCACAAATTAGCAGCGAGCGCTGAACGTGGAAGCAATAACACCGACGCCGGAGCTGCCCCTGACAGTTTAATTGGCGTTAAAAGACAAATAGACGACGTTTACACTTGTCTATTTATTCATTTGATTTATAGGCGTCGATTGTCTAAATTTGACTTCATTTATAATGTCCACATTTACTCCGTCAGCGATTGTTGTGTCTACAATATTATGTTTATTGTATATTCATCATCATCTTTCAACCGTTTGCGTTCTACTAATAGACACATGTTTGAAGTAACGTATTCCAATAAAGGTCTTATATTATCAACGGAATGATGCCGTCTTCTGAGTATAGGCACTCCTCCCGGACCTCTACATCTATAGATCTAGTGTCCGGCTGCGTCTTATTCTAGATCATGGATCTAGTTTAAGGGGAGTCTGCCAATTAATCGTTATTTAAAGTTAATGAATTCCAGTCATTTCTTTGATATGGTCTGTCTACCCAATGCCAACTCTGCTCATTCTACTGTAGGGTTGTTATTCTAGTATTTTAGGTTTTCATCGGTTATCGCTTCTTTGGGCTATTGTTATTGTTACATAATTATTAACATTTTAATTTTAACGAAACGGTATTTTGCAAGCAATAAAAAGCGCATTTGACTGATAGTGTTTATAGTATGCAATCATAGCAAATACTTATTGATAAAAGTCTCATTTGCCATTGCGTCGTCAACAAATCTAATGAATCAATCATTACTACTAGTTTAGTTATTTTAATTGTTACCGGCTGATTTTTTTTAATCGACTTAGCATTAAAACAGCCAGACGTTAATTTACACTAGTTTACACAGACTATAATTTACATTGTGTTCTTAGCTTCGAGACATTGGATATTAAGTATCGTGAATCCAGTAAATTCACTGCAGAATTAAGCGCTGCTACTTACCACCAATATATATAAGTGTATAGATTATACACTAATAAAAGTTAATAAGCAAGCTTAACAATAAATACGAAACGAATTTCTGCTTAATTCCGGTATAAATATACATTTTACAGCATTGTCGGCAAATTGAATTTACACAAACGAATTTACATTAAAGCATTAAGCGTCGTATGAATGGCGCCAATTGTGGAGTTAACAAATTTCGAGTGAACACGAGGCAGTGGAGTACATGCGCGACGATTTCACGATTTAGGCAGCGGGCGTGTGCGGTCGTACACTGTGACGTCACGGTGCCACTGACAGTCTAATCGCCGCTAAAGCCGTCGTCACACGTCGCGAGCGGAGGCAATGGCTTGAGAAAGTTGATTAGAGCGGCTGTCACCCAGTCGAGATTTAATCCCGCCGGTCTTAAACACCTCGCCGCGCAAGTACCGAGCCGTAGCGTCTCGCTCGCGGCAGCGTTGGCATTTTGTCTATATTCAATTCCAACACTTCGTCGTTACAGCAAATTACTGTCGAGCCGTAGATAATTGTCTAAACATAGTTTCAAAACGATTTCTTGACGTAATCCTGGAAGGTTTTCTCTAAGGAGAAGGAGTTGTTGTAATCAAGTGCCTTTACTGTTGTTTACTGTTGGCAGGTCTCTGTTGCCGGAGACCGTCTGGGTGGGTTAAATAGTAGTGTGCGAACATTACTGTGTTCCGGTTTGAAGGGCGCTGTAGCTAGTGTAATTACTGGGGTAACGAGACTTAACACCTTATGTCTCAAGGCGACGAGCGCAATGTGGTGCAGTGTGTACCATCTTAACTAGCACCACGTTGTCATGGGCAAGCGTATCACTTACCATCAGGTGAACGTCTTACTCGTCTCGTCGCAAAGTAGTATAAAAAAAAATTCAATTCAACACTTCGTTGTTACAGCAAATTACTACCGAACAGTAGACAATTGTCTAAACATAGTTTCAAAACGATTTCTTGACGTAATCCTGAAAAGTTTTCTCCAAGGTGAAGGAATCGTTGTAAGCAAGTGCCATGGTATAGGTTGGGTTACAAATCGATGGGGCACTCCTGTGTTTAGCATGGCAGAAATTATAATAATGATGCTTCTATACAGTTGTTAGATAACTTTACTTATTGTCATAAGTAAATTAATATTATCAACTTAAAAAAACAGCGATACCTCCTCCGAGCATAGGGAGGTGAAAACTGTGAAACGAGCTAATATTTTAGGTATCTTCAATTCCTTTATATTTTTTAAAACTGGATAATTTACTAAACAGAAAGTATATTTTGTAAAGCATTCATATTTGCAACTTCGAACGAAATTAAGTTTTCAACTAACTCATGAATGGCTCTATATTCTACTTAACATTAATGTAGTTAAATCTAACTATAAAATGAAAATGAGCTTAATTTATAAACGTAACAACTACTATACACTAGTATTATATATGTATCAATTCGCTTCATCGTCTGACTTGTACCCCAATCTTCGGTTTAATTATACCCGTCACAATACCCGTCGCCGCGTACCGGGCAGTTTGAGGAGGTCGGATTTGGGTACAGTATACGTTACACGTGTGATAAGCAGACCCGGAGTGACTAACACAGCATCAATTAAGCGTTCAAAGACGTAGATAAGATATTCGCTGGCCCCTGAACGTTTATATATTGGACAATTAAAGTATCTACTTTATGAATTGGCTTCTGCACTTTAATCTGTGTGTTCTTTACTTTGATTTACAATTATGTGTTTACTATACTCCGATAATATGCCTCATGCTCATTGGATTTTGTTATCTTTCCCTTTCATTAATCCTCTATTTTCCAATTAGAATTTTGTTATAGAAAAAACTTCTCTAGCTTTATTATTAAGGCTATAAATGTATTAGGAAATATATGTATATATTATTAATGTACTGGCTATAGTTATATCGAATTGAGTAGACAAAATCATTAGTCATATTAATAATGCTAATTTAGATGTTTGGTTTGGTAAAGCGTAGTTGGGACAAAGTACAATCTTCTCTTAAAGATGAAATCGATTCGAAAGGTGCTTTATTAATTGTTTTTAAACTAGTAAAATATACTGGAAACTAGTTAAGTTTTATAAGCTTTGAAGTGAGAATTGTAAGTCGAGATTTGCGTGAACAGAACTGTTATGTATAACAAAATTATTCATGATAATGCTCCAGAAGCCGAACACGAATCTAAATAATTTTAGAACAATATGGCGGCATACCGCGATAGTTTATTATTCATAAATCATACAACTGTCAATACGTAAACAAAGCTAATTCGGTTTGCGCCGCGTTCAATAGTTTCCCGACAAATCCAACGGCTAAAGATAACACGGACAGATTGTTAAGGAATTCGTATACAACACGAAATGAGCACGGCGTGTGGTGGCGCCGACGGTCAATCTACCACCCAGTATCATCACAACGATAATATGTAAAGTAAAAACTAATCTTTCTTTTAACTATTTAACGAGACGAGCTGGACGTTTATCTGTTAATAAATGATACGTTTTAATGTGACGTTACATCGTTTAGCCTATCACAGTCCATAGGCATTCACAATGATTCCTTCCAATCTTCACCAGCTCATTACCCACTTATCAGGCGGACGTTCAAGTTACACTTGCCATAACATGATCTCCATTCAAGAATCTTTCAGCGCCATACGATCATCACGCCGCGTCATCATTGCTCTCATTTAAATATTTATAAATAAAGATCGTTGCAAATGATTCTCTGATGTTAATAACATAAAACAAACAAACATTTACAAGTTGAAATCATATGCAAATGATACATCGAATGGAAATTATAACAGAACATTCATTACTGCCTCCCGCTTCCCACATGCAGCAAAACACACAACGAGCCGCCATGTCCGCTCCGTTGATTACAATAAAACTGAATCACATTAGAACTTTACCTTCGTTGCGAAGCTTAACTTGTGAGGCAGTCCCTGGTTCAATTCCGGAGCTACATATCTTGGTGGTTTTTGTCAACATTAAAAATCTAGTTCTTTGGCGAGGATTTGAGGTTCATCGAATCTGATGTAATGGTTGGGATGATCCATCCTCGCCAAAGAACACCGATTCCTGCCAAGGATGATTCGCGAGGCTATTGAAATTAAAAAACATCCTAATTTTAATAGAGAAGATGGTTGGGTAATACCACCTGCTTGGGATCCTATTATCAATAAAATTAAACCAAATCCCAGGCGAACCACTAGAAGACTTCAAGATACAGTGAGCTCTTTCTGCGTAGATCGGACCATTAATAATAATTAAAAAGTTGTGGGTACCATGTGATAGCTGTGACATTTGGACGTCTGTCATCTTAGTCCTCCCGTGACCATGACTGCTGCAAAGCAGTCGAAACGTCGGGAATAAACAAACCAATAATAAACGCGTTAAAATCCGTAAAATCGAGTTTTAATAAATGTGTAACATTCGCGGAAATATAAGAAATCATTATGATTTCAGACACTACCAATCATAGCTCTGTCATTCGACACGATATGAAATTGGGGTCAGTTTTAAACAAAAGACCATCTGCTTGTTATGGCTAGAAATTTTTGCCGTCTTATTATTTCTATGGCGTGACTAATTATGCCAATATTATACTGTGTTCCCCCACGGTCGGCGATTGGCCGGCCGCGTCGTGTCCCACCAATGAACGCCGTGGGCGGAACTCCTGCGCACGATCCACTGCCGCTTCGGATCTGATAATATTAATAAGGTTTTTGTTTGCGAACGAAATAATTAACCTTCAACAAAAAAATGGTATTGTTGTTAGTTTAACAGATGTTCACGTTTGTGTCCATGCTTTCTCGGATCAGGTTCTACATCACACAAATGAATTTAGTCCAAAGAAATTGATATATTCGTCAAAAGGAAAGAGCGACTTCATTTAAGTATATAGAAAATAAGTTATATTTTTCATCTTCATACAAATACAAATATTGTTTTTATAATTTTTATTGATTTACATTAATTAAAACAAACCGCTGCTGTATATACGAAAGTATGTTGTCCGTTAAAGGATTTAATTTAGTTTTTTTGGTTATGAGTTCAAATTTTGACAATTCTTCTTTAAAACTATGTTTTAAATATCGTTTAATTTCATTAACAGCCTCTAAATATAATTCTGAATTAGCCGAACAATGTTCCAAAATTGAAGCGGCCTCTATCGAAAACATCCAACTTGAACACCGCGCAAATTTCACCGCGAGTTTATGAATTAAAACCGATCCATTTTCAGTTATTGGAAGTTATAGTCGAACAACAGACCCTCTGAGTGGAATTTCACTTTCAAAAAACAGCGTAAACTTGTTGAGGGGCCCCTCAAGCCCCAACACGGGTGGGGTCGCCGCACAATAGACTATTTACAGGGCCCCTTTTGTCTTAGCTCTGAGAGGCCAAGCACTTTGTACGAGTGCTAGCCTCAGGTAGAAAAGGACGCCCTGTAGGTTCCAACGGATGCCCTCCAGCGGTGATTGTGTTTTATTACGTTACTTCGAAATTCATTACCGCCATTTCACCATTAGAGATTTAACAAAAGATTTTATTGTTATAAATAGCAAATGTTTCTGAAAGATCGACGATTTTAACATGATGATATTGGCATCTTAAACAAGTTGATTCAGTAATAATATGTATAATGGATTTGAAGATACGAAAAAGGTCGCTGGAAGCTTCTAGATCCAAAGTGTAATTATCTGGTTGTAGATCATCAGTTGATGATGATCATACAAACTTATAACTAATCTCTCTACCGTTGTGACAATAAAATTCCTTGTTTGAAGAAGGCACCACATAATAATGATCCATCGAATCCAGAATTGATATTTCTGCAGAGGAGATCTCGCTTTGAGAATATACAAAATGTAGCAACATTGTTTTTGTTCGGTGTTTATAACGACTGAATACGAGCAACGTCTATCCGCTTAATGCTATCTCAGCGATCAGAAAGTGTCCACGGCTCTATGTCTTTATTAAGCCGCTATTGTCTCTCTCTCATTATGGTAAACGAATTCGAAGCTTATTATCGAAGATCTGCATACAATCAAACATTTGCATAATATCTCAATTCGTTCCTACGTCGCGACGCACTGATTTGAATAGCCGTGGAACATTTCACGCTCGGCGGTTACGTTCGGGACATACGGACAGTTGATCAAAAGCTTTTTGTACCCATTCGCTGTGTCCGACGGATCGGGTGCATTTAGCCGGTCGTTCGCGTATCGTTTCACAATCGGGCCCGCCCGCGAATAATTGACCGTTTTAAATTACTATAGTCGAATGATCTGCAATGATTATTATAATTTTTTTATTTTGTACTACTATGCGACGAGACGAGCAAGACGTTCACCTGATGGTAAGTGATACGCTTGCCCATGACAACGCGGTGCTAGTTAAGATGGTACACACTGCACCACATTGCGCTCGTCGCCTTGAGACATAAGGTGTTAAGTCTCGTTACCCCAGTAATTACACTAGCTACAGCGCCCTTCAAACCGGAACACATTAATGTTTGCACACTATTATTTGGGTCTCCGGCAACAGAAACCTACCACCTGGTAGATAATTTTACTTATTAGAGAAATGTACCCACAGTTTGCAAATTAAAACAAGAAATACTATGAATGATGAATCCCGAGGTACAAGTTTAATTCCAAAGTGAGCAACTACTTCTAAGTCGTATTTCCTCATGACATGGGGTCGTGGTCATCATATGTACATGAAACACACGAAGACTTACTTATCAGTTATAATGGAGTGGTTTGCCATTGATTTCCCCATTTCACATACTAGTGCGAGCACGGATGGTCACGACATATATATGCAGGTTTCTTCACGATGTTTTCCTTCACGGTCAATGCGCACTGATAATTTTTTTATTGACTTTACTTCTCTGTAGTATCTAGATATACAATATGTAAAACCTATTAATGTTCCATTGCTAGAATTTGCCTTTTCTGTCAAGGAGAGAGTCGAGCTCATTTGTTCACCACGCTGGGTAAATGCTGGTTGGCAGAGGCCACATATCACAAGTGTCTTCGAATATATCGGTTTTCTTACGATGGATTGCTTCTCTGAAATTTCAACCTCCTTTTTGATACTAAAAACTTATCTATTGTTATCTTCATAGTATAAGTCTTTCTTGCCAACAATTTTGGTATAGAGTGTCCAATGATTAAAATAACTAATGAGACGTCTTTCTCTACTTCTTTCTTCAATTTAAATCGTATTTGTCGTTTATTATATCTCCATTCATCGAATTATTTCTCGTGTTCAAACGAATGATCGTGAATGGAAATTTATTTTCCCCAAACACAAGTAATAGTCCTTAAGTTGTTACACGTTGTCGATAACAATTCCTTCCCAGGAGTAATGCGTTGTGAATTCAAAGTAAATTGGCAAACTTTAACATAATCCGACACGCTAGCGCCACGGCGAACTTTTCAGACTCGATTAAACTATTTTATTTCAGCTTTACTATCGTCAGATTTATTGTATACGGAAAGCCTATTTTATGGAGAATGAAATCTAAAGGTACTTCTGTGAGAAGACAAGGTTATGTTGGATTTGTAAATAAAACTTCCTCGGTGGACGCTCCTAGGATCCCTCGCTTCAGAGACCGTAAATCCGAAGACAGTTTTAGTCTTGACCTACAGCAGAGCTTTTTCCTATCCTTAGCAACTCGATACTACAAAGCAGTAGAAACTTTTCTATGAATAAACAAATTCTTTCAGTTTCACGAAGATTGATAAATCTAGTATTTAAATATTTTCCTTTATATTCGGAAAGGAAACATTGATGTTTTTTCAAATATACATGCATTCTCTAGTGCATATTGATATACTTCCAACGTTCTATTAAATATTCAGTTTATATATTCAAATGTCCAGCATTCATTTTGTATGGACCACTGCATTGATTTACAAATCATCATGGTTATTTCCTATAAGGTTTCTACGTTGTATTAATTGATGATTACTTAAAATATTATTATGAGATTCGTTAATCAGTTTTGAATAAGACTTATCCGTTTATTGTTTTTTTTTTATTAACAAATGATTGCGGTATATTTACTAGCATTAGATTCCTATCACTAGAAACTTCAACCCATCAATTAGATTTTTACTAAAGGTACATTTACCACGATAAGCGTTTTACTTTTTTCGTTTTGTTGAAAATAGAGTTTTTGCTATGAAATATGAGTTTTTTTTTTGGCGCTGTGGAATGTGAGTTTTGTTCATCCTGAAAACGCATTAGTCTACCTTGGTCATCAATCTTCGATTATCTACACTCCATTGGCAAGTTTTCACATTAGCTATTCTCAGAGAGCGTACGGGGTTCACTACTCGTGCAGGTCTATTTTAACGGTTCGCGCCGATGTATAACGCCTTTTGGCCTATTTCGCCAAACAGTAGTGTTCAAACATTACTGTATTACAATTTGAAGTGTGTTGTAACTTGTGAAATTACTGGGGTAACGTGACAATACCTTATATCTTAAGTCGATGAGCGCAATGTGGAGCCAAGTATATCATCCGAACTAGGGCCAAATCGCTATAGTCAAACGTGTATCATCAGATGGACGTCTAGTTCATCTTATTAAAAAAATGCAAATAATATGTAATACATAAACAAAATTTTAAAGTTAACTTTCCACTAATCATTTAAAATAACCGCCAATAAAAATTATCCAGCAATTAACTGAAACGGAAGTTAATGGCGACTGTTAAAGTCCAAACGCTGCCAAACTTTTACAACAGTTCTTAAATTCGTTTGTGTTTCGATGTTGATTCGCGTTAATGGGGAATTAGGGTCTGGTCTTGATGAGTTGGATACGGGCGCCGTCATCAAACTTCCTTATGATCACACCCAAATTACACCTTTCGTCGTCAGCGACTTTGATGAATATTCCTCGGGTTGTAACACAATCTTGATTGTCTTTGACACGGCTGTTTGTGTTGCTGAAGTAAATTTATGCTTTTGCGAAACTTTTATAATCATTCCGTTTACCCGGCTGGCTGAGCGGCAATTGGCTGGCGTTCGTAACTAGAAGGTCCCTAGTTGGATTCCAAAATCGAAATCAAAATCGAAATTAGAAAAAAATCTGGCTACGGAACATAAGGGAGTGGACTGGTATCACCAACGTGGAGCAACTGTTCCGTGTGGCTCAAAATAGGCAGAAATTCGCAGAACTGACGGCCAACCTCCAGTAGTGGAGAGGCACTTTAAGAAGAAGAAGAGTTGGATTCCAGGACGATAAGTGACGGAGTTTAAATATACCAACTGGGTGAGCAAGCTTCACTACACTATCTTCTGGTTTAATATCTCTCTCAGTGACATTGACAATTTTTCAATTATCGTTTTGTTGGATCTATCCAAATCTCATTAAGTAAAAAGTTCCAAATTTTTTTTTCTTACGTATCACCTATTGCTTCATAAAAAATATGATTCCACACCTTCGTCATTTTCTTACACCGTCAAACGTCGTGTCTCATTATAACACTCGATACGCCAAGTTCGGTGTTCACCACCGCCAATCAATCCCATAATACGTCCCAACTGATTAGTGACGTGTCAGTAATCATGGTGTATCAGGTAACGCGGCACCGGTCCGATGTTGTGGTCACCGACAAAACGCGACGTCGGCCTTCATTTGGTACGTACCGTCGCTGAAGCTGTTCCTTGTAGCTTTTAATATATGCTACACTTAACAGAACCCCATTTTTGTGCGAAGGAATTGGTACTTTAAATGCTGTTTGGGTTATTTTTAATATAAAGATCCCTTCGTTTCAAATCGCCTGTTGAGTTTTATTGGTGTTCGTCTAGCTAGCTTTCTTCGGCTAACTTCTGAATGAGTACGCTTCATCATCCACTGTCCCATTCACACTTAGTAATGTTACTATTACTGGATTCAAATGTTTGATATTGAGGTCTTCACCCATTGTAGTCACGAACATGTCGCTCATATGGATGCGAGTGATAATACTATCAGGTTATCATCCTCCAATATAGTTAGTTATGATAAATATTGTACTCGTCGTAATTACCATTAAAATATTTTAGGATGGAAAGTATAGAGTCCATCTCAACCGGGCGTATTAGAAGGTAGAGATAAATGTAAGGGAAAAAAAATACCTTCGTCCCGGTAGGTCGTTACTCCGGAGTCAGGCACGAGGAAGATCACCGATTAGAATTATCAACACCATTACTCACCGCGGTGATTTGTCTCGAGAGTTTGTTTTTTTTAAAAACCTCAATATCAAAAACAATCAGATATTCAAATAAGATGCAATTTATTTTATATAAAAAGGAGGTTACCGTCCGTCTGTCTGTATACGCTGATTTATCGAATTATTCTTATCGACAAACCATACAAAGGTTTTTTTTTTTGTGTGCAACCTCAAAAAGGTTCGAGCGGGTTCCGCTGTGTAAACGATTTTAAGGTCTATTCGGTTAGTAACAAGGGCCAATGTTTTGGAAATTCGCAGCCTCTGAGATCTACGTAAGCAATGGACATGGTCTTATCTTTAAAAATTAGATACGAGATAAAGAATCGTGCATAGAACAATGTAATGCATTCGAATCGTATTGGAGTAATTTAACGGCCTCCACTTTTAATAGTGAAGTCTCTGGTTCCATTCCAATGAACCATGTGAAATTTTAATTGATGGTAAACCTGCCACAATGATAGTTGTAAGGAAACCACATAACATATTGATCAGTAATCGAAATAACATCGTTATTGTTAATCCAAAACTATTTCGAACCTAATGTAACAGTTCTTTTTTCTCGCTTTTCCTTGTTATTATTGTTTAGGGCTTTTTTATCGTACTATTTAGATAATTGACTACTAATACTGTGTTATTATCTATTATTACTTATACAAGGCGGGCCAAAAGAAATCACCCTATTGGAAGCCCAAATTGAATCACCAAATTGTGGATATCTTCTTCTCGACTTGACCAATAAAATTCTTAAGGTTCAAATAAACTTAATCAAAAAACAGAATCAAAGTTTTTCATTTAAAAAAAATGAGTGCCACACATCGGATGACTTCTTTTAGCCCTCCTAAAACTATTACTCACATGAAAAATCATGTTTATTTGTCCTTATTTCTATTGTTAACTATATATATATAGACATAAGAATTTAATAATAAAACTTAGGAATTTATTTTCTATAATCGCTTAAATACTATCTGTATCTGTAGCCCTGTCTCTTGCTCGAAGTGTGTAACAGTTTAAATATTATCAGCTCCACGGAATTGAACCGGGGAATTCCGTTTTACAGTGGAAGCTGAACAAAGCAGTCTTTAAAACATTTGTTTATAAATTCTCTTCTGACTCCCATGTATGGGGAGCGGCCAACGAGCAACAGCGCGAGTATAATAAGACCGCTGTTGTGTCGTCTGTGGGTGGTCGTGTTCCGATGCGCCTGCGCCGCGCTTTCGTGTCGCCGGCGTGTAGCGGGTTCGATCCCGGCGCGGTGCTAATGTGACGTTTATGCGTGTACACATATTTTTAACCGGAAACAAAGAGTCGTGAGACAACCATTGTGTACGTACCATACGTTTGTGTAAATGCATACTTAATGTGTGATTTGATCGCAAATGTTCTTGAATGTTTAAAAACACTAATAATAGTAGTGTTTGTACCATATTTATTTATAAAGTCTCCAAAAAAGATTACACAATACAACTTACATAAATTAAACCAGGAAATATAGAAAACATTGTGCACAAGTTTAAGGAGACACAACTTGCATTACTTATATATAGGCACATAAAAAAAAACTATTAATTAACAAACATACAAAAATTTAATTAAATTAAAATTAAAATTAAATCAAATATTAAATTAAATTGTATGATATAACAAAACATTCTCTATATGAAGAGAGTATAATAAAATGAAAGATAAAATAAAAAATTAAATTTAGAAATACTATGTAACATTAAGTACTAGATATTTTTTTATAACAAAGCACTCGAATTTAAATTATTAGCTAAAGTATTTTTTCTGATTTTTTTTTATTCAAAGTAATCATCCATACACTTGCATGCTGTTTGCCAAAGCAATGGCATTATTAATATCTTTCTTGTATAAATCAGAAGCGTACTGCCTCTCGTTAATTGAATTTTTTACTAAAAGAAAATTGTCTAAATTATTAAAAAATTTAAAAATCGGTTGACACATGGTCTGGTGAGAATGGTGGATGAGAGAGAGCTTCCAACTCCTACTCCTGTAGCTTGGAGACTATCTGTCGTACAGTATGGGGACGAAAAATAACCACGATCCCTCTCCCTCCGTGTAATCATTTAGATAGTTTTCTTATAATTCATTAAAATCTAGATTGTATTTGAAAATCATACTTGTTATATGTATAAATATCGATAAGAAAAAATGGTGAATAGGCTATTACTAGTTTATTGTGTTTTACTACCCTAAACCACTTAACACCAGCTGGAATCATAGATAGATACTTGAAAAAATTATTAAGTATTCTCACATTTAGTACACACAGAAAATTTTACCAGCGCAAACCGCTCCAAACCGGATTTGGCCGGCTACATCCGCTTTCCAAATAGTACTCGCAAAATTTAATATCTTTAATAATAAATTAGGAGTGGAAATGAGATTCTACTGCTATGCGGCAAAATGTAGAGCTCTGAAGAAGAGTTCAATGTTACAAAAGCGATAAATGATAATGGTGTCTGCACTCAGCTAGTTATAAAAAAAAAAAAACTCGAAATTTTTAAAAAATGTAAAGTCGGTTGGCACATGGTCTGGTGAGAATGGTGGATGAGAGAGAGCTTCCAACTCCTGCTCCTGTAGTTTAGAGACTATCTGTCGTACAGTATGGGGACGAAAAATAACCACGATCCCTCTCCCTCCGTGTGATCATTTAGATAGTTTTCTTATAATTCATTAAAATCTAGATTGTATTTGAAAATCATACTTGTTATATGTATAAATATCGATAAGAAAAAATGGTGAATAGGCTATTACTAGGTTATTGTGTTTTACTACCCTAAACCATTTAACACCAGCTGGAATCACAGATAGATACTTGAAAAAATTATTAGGTATTTTCACAGTTAGTACACACAGAAAATTTTACCAGCGCAAACCGCTCCAAACCGGATTTGGCCGGCTAGATCCGCTTTCCAAATAGTACTCGCAAAATTTAATATCTTTAATAATAAATTAGGAGTGGAAATGAGATTCTACTGCTATGCGGCAAAATGTAGAGCTCTGAAGAAGAGTTCAATGTTACAAAAGCGATAAATGATAATGGTGTCTGCACTCAGCTAGTTATAAAAAAAAAAAAAAAAAAAAAAAAAAAAAAAAAAAAAAAAAAAAAAAAAAAAAAAAAAAAAAAAAAAAAAAAAAAAAAAAAAAAAAAAAAAAAAAAAAAAAAAAAAAAAAAAAAAAAAAAAAAAAAAAAAAAAAAAAAAAAAAAAAAAAAAAAAAAAAAAAAAAAAAAAAAAAAAAAAAAAAAAAAAAAAAAAAAAAAAAAAAAAAAAAAAAAAAAAAAAAAAAAAAAAAAAAAAAAAAAAAAAAAAAAAAAAAAAAAAAAAAAAAAAAAAAAAAAAAAAAAAAAAAAAAAAAAAAAAAAAAAAAAAAAAAAAAAAAAAAAAAAAAAAAAAAGCATTAAAGTGTAAGGTTTAAAGGTTACTGTTGCTAGTAAGAGAAAGTAACAGATTAAATTCATCCGCTTTCCAAATAGTACTCGCAAAATTTAATATCTTTAATAATAAATTAGGAGTGGAAATGAGATTCTACTGCTATGCGGCAAAATGTAGAGCTCTGAAGAAGAGTTCAATGTTACAAAAGCGATAAATGATAATGGTGTCTGCACTCAGCTAGTTATAAAACTTCGGCATGGATCCTTTGCCTTTTGCTAAATTCATAAAACTTCCGCCTTTACACGTGCTTCCGGAGATAATTTAAACTTTAAACCATTTAATGTTAATTATATATATATTTTAAAAGTTAATAACGTATATTGATAACTAGTTTTAACTTTAAGATTTAGGTTACTTATGAAACTTCTTTTCCTTCTAATCTGGTACAGTGCAAATGTTGCTTCTATTCATCTCTGTCATCGATCTTTTCGTTAGCAAATCTTAACTTCTGTTTTGTACTACTTTCGATGATAGTGTCTATTACTACTCAACACCTGATCTATTACATTAAGAACCGTTTTTTTTAACAGACATAAGCGAAAAGTTACGAACTTCCTGCCATCGAAATCATCAGCAACGGCTCACAGCTCAGGCTCGCAGAGGAGAGCGCCGCCACCAGCTCCGCTGTATGAAGACTTGCAGGACCTCCCCAGGCGGCCGCCACTTCCTCAAAGACCTGAAATGGAACCTCAACTAGAAGTGAGTTTTTTTTAATGAGAATAATTAAATTATCTGTACCTCAATAGTTTTATCTAACTGTATTACGTTATAGACATTTTCCTTTAAGTTCAGTGCTTGAAAGATCTGAGGTTTCAGTGGTTCATTACCATGAAAATAATAGTAGTATTACTACAGCGCCTTTCGGTTCTGCCACTAAACAGCGTGCACAAGCATTAAAGTGCTTTAGTTTAAAGGTTACTGCTGCTAGTAAGAGAAAGTAACAGATTATGCATAATAGATTAGTTCATGGGGAACCTGTATGATTATGATGACTTATAAACATTTAACAAGTATGCAACGTAAGATGAAAGATGTGTAAGCATAGGCATACCTAATCTAGCTTAAAGGCAGTTAAGGACCGGTGAACATGTTTCACTGAGTGATAGGCCCGGGTAATGGGGAAGAACCCCGAGGCCTGAACATTGTCGCAGGCCAGAGCCTCGCTTCGGCAAGCCTTGCGAATGACTCGTAACTAACTACCAGGTGGTAGGTCTCTGTTGCCGGAGACCGTCTGGATGGGTGTGCGAACATTACTGTGTTCCGGTTAAAAGGGCGCTGTAGCTAGTGTAATTACTGGGGTAACGAGACTTAACATCTTATGTCTCCGGCGACGAGCGCAATGTGGTGCAGTGTGTACCATCTTAACTAGCACCACGTTGTCATGGGCAAGCGTATCACTTACCATCAGGTGAACGTCTTGCTCGTCTCGTCGCATAGTAGTATAAAAAAAAAACTTATGTTAAGTCTCGTTACCCCAGTAATTTCACTAGCTTACAGCGCTCTTCAAACTAGAACACAGTAATGTTTACACATAACTGTTTGGCGGCTGAAGTAGTCACTGCGGTGGTATCTATCTAGCCGGTCTTCGACAACAGAGACTTACCACCATGTAGGTGATGGTAAAATAGAATGCGTAGTTATAGTTATTTATTTCTTCTTCCTGTTTCAATTTAAAACCTATATGGAATTTGATTGATTGCTCGTCTCATCGCTTAGTAGTAAAAAAAAAAAAACTAACTAAATTCATGATATTATAAGAAAAGTGTGTTGTTAACGTTTCAGATGGTGGAAGCAAAGCGTCCTAATTGTCCGGGCCGAGTGTTCGTTTGTGATACCGGGGGCGCGTGGCGCGGCGGAAACGGATGCGGCGGCGACGCCTGCGAGGCGCCTCTCTACGAGGAGCTGCCTCACAGGTCGGACGATTCCGTTCACAGCGACGACCACTTCGCCGAGGATGAGCTCAGTCTCGTTGGGGAGGCAGCCCCGTGCCGGACCTGTTCCCGACCGACGGTCCCCCACTCGCTGCCGCACCGACAGAGACCGCAGCGACTGGACAGGCGACCCAAATCGTTGGAGAGACGGCGCGGCCACCATCGATTGCCGCGCCACCTGCACCCGCCGGACCCTTCGGAGTTTCACGAAGGCGTTTTGTTAGATGCACTGTTAAGGCTGTACCCACAAGTGGGTACGGTGGGTGCGCGACCACCGGGGCCGATGCCGATGGCGCCGGGTGGAGCGTGGCCCGGCGGGGAACTGCCGGGGATAGCCTGCTGGCGGGGTCCGCGTGCTTCTCCGAAGCCGCCCAGCGGTGATTCCTCCTTCGGCTCCGATTCCGGTTACAGCAACAACACATGCGGGACATGTGGTACTCGCGCGTCGTCCAGGCACCGCTTGTCCGCTGAAATTCCAATGTCATGAATGTGATAGTGATGTGGACTGTTGTTATGTACCATTACGATTAAAATACAAACGTCAGTGCATCAGTAAGCATTTATTAGGTTTACTTTATCTCTCACGGCCTATCTAGCTGGCGTTCAGCGTGGCCTATCTTTGCCTTTATCAAATAAGTATTTGTGTATAAACTAGGTCCTAGGAACAGACCTGATAGCGAACTATATTTCTACAAATCTGTATAAAGAAAAATTCAGTGCGACTGTTCTCTAGTTAGATTAAAAATCTCTTGTTCATTTCGTATCGTTCTTGCCTACTCTGGCCCAGTAAAGTTTAATATTTAAATGTATTATATAATAGTATAATAATTTTGTACAAAACTTTCGACCATACAAGTTGTGTAGTAGTAGTGGTTTTTCCTTAGTAAGTTATTTGGAACTAGTCCTAAATTATAATTGAATTGAATTGTATAAGAAGACATTTGATTAAAAATATTTGATTTAAAATTGTAAAAATTTTAAGTGGGGAGTTGTAGATAGTGTAAAAATCGTAGGTTATTGATTAGGTACATTAGTAAGTTGAATTTTATAATCATATCACACTTTTGGTATCGGTAATGCATTAAATAATTATAAAATCACAAAATCTCCCTTCCAGAAGGTATTATCATGTCGTAATCTTCTATCTCTGGTGCTATTTGGATTGTCTCTTTTAATCTTTTGCGTTTTGTTCTTATACTTTTAAGTCAATACATTATCGTTGTCTTTATCTTCAAACTCATCGACTGTACACTACAGCAATTGGAACATACTATACAAACAAAGGGAAGTAAGTATTAAAATGCCTTTAGTGTATAATTTAAGATCAACCTCTTAAAAATTATCACATGCCAGTAAAATATAAACTAACAACTTGTCAGCGCCATTTTCTTGTGTTTTTTTATTAAAAAGAAACTATTCACAATGATAAATTGCAAAGCAATAAAGTAGTTATCGTCATCATACTAAAATGATCATTTTTAATATCATTAGAAAGCGTATGAATTATCGCAACTCATTGATCATGACCGATTTACTCGTTGTATGAGTTACGCAAATTCTTTTTCTATGACGTGTATACACGTCATAAACTGTTAACTTGACTCGTCGTTTTTTTCCTGCAAAACGTCAATTCACTATTAAGTAATAGCTCCTTATAAGTTCGCACAATATTTATATCCGTATTATAAATTTTAAGTGTTTAAGAACGGTATAAAGTAAGTTATAATTGTCATAGAGTTTTCATTGAAATGTATTAATTTAAAAACTCAAATGTACGTACTTATTGGTTGTAAAAATGTTGTTGCTTGTTTTCTGTTTTCGATTTTAAAGGAAAATAAAAATATTGAGTGAACATATTTATTTTTTTAACGATTGTTTCGCTGGTATTGTATATTGTCGAAGGTTACATCACTTATTGAATATAATGGGCCGGAATTGGTCGAGTTTATAAATAAACACGAGAAGCACAATAATATAAAAAATAAATACATTTTTAAAAGCTTCGCCTTTCATTTTATACTATTCATAATTATAAAGATTAGTAGAAAGAGAAGTTGTAGTAGAAAGAAGAATAGAAGAGACAAACTTGATGCTTACGAAAAACCTCATATATTCTGCAGCTATAGACCGATTTGCTGAAATCAGTAATTATCTTTTATGTTATGATATTCTCTTCTCATACTTAAGTATAAGAGGAATGAAGAGGCAAGCCCTGCTTTCAGGTATAGTTTCCACTACGAAGATAGAGCCGTGGTCATTCACCACCCTGACCAAGTACGGGTTATCGAAAGAAGACTGTTCCTTCTCAATGTTTTATTTATATCTATGGGAATCGAACCTCGTCGGGTACTTTCAGTTTGATCTATCGCCGTTCCACTGCCGTAGCCGACTATCTATATATAAACTACGGTGCTAAAGATTAAAATAATTCCAGCTTTTACGTCAGGCTGCAGGTGGCGACACCTTGCTGGCGGCTATAAAACGCTGCGAAGTTAATAATATACAACATCCGACCGGCGTCCAATCTATATACAGTTTTATCCTCGCATTTTACTTGACATTGAAGGAATTTTGTTAGGCTTTGTGGATATAAGCGTCCACTTGTTATTTGACAGTCTATATATAGTAATAACAAAATTCAGTACCCTAAAAGTAGATTCATTGCTGGTAGGTCTCTGTTGCCGGAGACCGTCTGGGTACCACCGCAGCTCCTATTTCAAAAGACAAACGGTAGTATGCAAACATTACTGTGTTCCGATTTGAAGGGACCTGTAAGCCAGAGAATTTATTTTCATTATTTTTTTTTATTTAAAGCTTTATTTGCACACTTAAAAATAAAATTGTACAAAAAGGCGGACTTAATGCCATAAGGCATTCTCTACCAGTCTACCATAGGGATGAGCAGAGAAATATATTAAGGGTGCGGTATCGTAATGGTAAATAAAATATTATTACATATTAAGATATGAATTATAAAAAATACATACAAATACGATTAATACATATAATGTAAGAAAGGATAATATATACAGATATTTGTAAAAATGGGGTAACGAGACTTAACATATGTCTCAAGGCGACGAGCGCAATGTGGTGCAGTGTATATCATTTTAACTAGAGGCGCGTTGTTAGCAAGCGTATCACTTACCATCAGGTGCACGTCTAGCTCCTCTCGTAGAATAAAAAAACTAACAAGTCTAAACGTCCGCCATTTTGTCGACATATTCGCATGAACTATGAAGTATCTAAAAGCAATATTACGCTACAAATAAAGCCGTGATTGCCTAGTGGTTTGAACGCCCGCCTACCACTCCGGAGGTAGCGGGATCGAATCCGGCCTGCACCAATGAATTGTTCAATTTATGTGCAGTTAGTATAACACCAACTAATATCACGTGCTTTGACGGTGAAGGAAAACATCATGAGGAAACCTGCATATCTATGTCATGACCATCCGTGCTCGCACTAGTATGTGAAATGGAGAAGGCAATGGCAACACCACTCCATTATAACTGACAAGTAAGCCGTCGTGTGTTTCATCACACATGAAGACCACGACCCTCAAGGTCGTGACCCTCAGTCATGAGGAAATACGACTTAGAATAAGGATGTATATTTGACCTGTCCAATGGCGTCGTTTTTCATATATTTTAACTCTAAATCCTACTTAAAAATATGTTATGTTATATGTAAATCATACATGTCTAATTATATTTGATTTATTATCTAGTGCAGTACCTATGCTTTCCTAGATTAATTTCTTTCTTAGATATTAAAGTGCTTCTCCTGTTTCTTTCGCTAAAAATTAATGTGTAATTACTGGAGCAACGAGCAATATCTACTAATCGTCGAAAAATAGAAGGTAATAAATAAACCTGCGCTTACGAAGCATGCTTTAATTATTTTAATAGTTTCTTGTTTTATTTGGATTTTAATCCAGATTTTTTAGTAAGCATAATCGAAGGTGAAAGTAAATTAATTTATTTCTAACTTCATCGTCCATCCAGTCTAAAATCGTCGCAACGTTACTACTATTCATCAATGTCGGGTAGCAAATATTAATAAGCCGCGTGAGCCGGTGTTGATTTATGTGCTTAGACGGGAGTTTGCTGCGGAGATTGTACAATCACATAAACATAGAAAGACATAGACAAACATATATGCTGAATCATTGGAATTAAAATGTAGTAAGAATTGAAATTTGTAGGAAATGAGGAATACAAACTTTAAAAACGCGTTGCGACAATATTTACTGCGTAAAGTTGACCCCTCGTGTTGGTAACAGAGAAGAGTAGAGACGTATTTTCGGACCTTCCTTTGTTGACCGTCAACATTTGAGAGCCCCGGTATTCTAGGCAGGCACCCTTGACCATTTTCAGTCTGATAGTCACTTAAAGTCATGTGAAATTTAGATCTAAATTAAACCTGACATTTGTGAAAAATTTGGCATGGCATCGTCTTGTACGTGTCATCTATATTATACTATGATTAATATGTTTGTGTACTTAAGTTAATATATTAGTATCTCTTACTGTATATATATTATATGTAGCATACACTTACAACACTCTTACTATTTCTTTTTACGTAATTGTAAGCTAAACTGAGAAAGAATGGTTTATGCTTTAAGTCCGCATTTTCGCACAATTGTCTTACGTGCGCAATAAAGATTTTAAATGATAATAAATAAACATAAAATTGTCAAAGTAATGTAATAAAACTACTTTTTTACGTTTTAATAATGTAGCTGCTCATTTCGTATAACATTAACAGTCCAATGAAGTGTTAAAGTTTAAAATAAACCAACGGCCGCGGTCCCCGAGTCTGTACTCATCAAATACAACACGAGGGCATAACTCATGGTGCAGTGAGATACGACCATCCCGCGTGCAATTTATAAAAGACAAGTTATTTCAAAATTCACCGACGGTCTTCCACCCTGGAGACTAAAATTAGTAAGAAATATTATCATTCTTAACCACACCAGATATTAGTGATCTTAGATCATCTCTTTTTTTAAATACAGCTAAAATCAGAGATGCTATGTCTAAGGTTTATGTTTCTGTATTCATGTGACAACGGGGCTTTCAATCGATTGAATCGATTATTTTCAATTAATAACATTAATTTAACTTTGAATCATCAAAGGCTATCAAAAGTTCAAATCTATGATTAAAAGAAGTCAACTGATTCACGTGAAGATCTTCTGTTGTTAAATATAAAAGTCGATGTACAAACAGGTTAAAACAAAAGTCGAACTTGTATCACTTAATCAAAGCGCGTTATTACACAAAAGAGCAAAACTAATTACTAATAAAACTAAGAACTTCCTCTTTTACGGTGGATTAGAAATCTAACGAGAAATTCAAGTTTCAAACAAATATATCGAATACGTCTCGTTGTTAACAATGTCTTTATTTATTTGTATGCAAATTCCAAAGTATACCGTAACTTAATAACGACGGTAGCGACATTTAACTACAACGCAATTAAACCGTCGGCCACCGCTGACGGTGATCTACCGTCGCATCGTGTTGATTTAACTGTTAACATAAATATAAAAGATTTAATTGAGTTATGATTATGGCGGTAATGCTCAGCGTTAGTGTCGCTAAACCGTTCGCACGTTTAGTGATGTAGACATCGTAGACATCGACATTAACTAGAGGTTAATTTTTATATTTTAGAATATTGTAATATACTTACTGAACCCCACAGGATTAATCCTGCTGATAACAAATAAAATAATAAAGAGACGGATGAAGTAATAGAGAATACAGAGAGCGAGAAAGCCAGCAGCGAAGCTTTTTCGAATACACCGGGATTAATAATAAGAATAAGTAAGAAGAAACCAGAAACACTTTTTTGACTAGAATGGGCCCTGGCATTGACATTGGACCCCGTTTTCAAATGATGATTAGTGATAACTAGCACAAGAAACAGCAACGCCCGCTCGCTCGGAAAACTCTGGCTCGTTAACAGTCGGAACACACTAATGCTTTTATAGCGACGGATTTACAATATGAGGGTCTGTAGATGTATTGGCCGGTATAACTCAAGTGAGTTGGGAAAAACCTTGCCTATATCTAGAAATTTTAACATGTGGCCTCAATAATGATTTAGTAATACCCGTGTTACAAGACGTTAGTTACGACGATGAACGTTACACCGCAAATGAAGCTTAATTAAACGAAGAAAGAAACTGATTTTGTTTCCAATAATACTAAATCTAATATTAGATCAGCAAAATATAAAATAAGAAATGTTATGGAATCAAATCGAGCAACGAACAAGTCGTTACGCCTAACATGAAGAATTATTTGACAATTCCTTTTGAAAATGAATTCAAGACGAGCTAGGCGTTCACCTGATGGTAAGTGATACGCTTGCCCATAATTCGCCGCTAATTAAGATGGTATACACTGCAAACGTCGCCTTGAGACGTAAAGTTTTATCTCGTTACCCCAGTAATTTCACTAGCATACATCACCCTTTAAACGGGAACACAGTAAAGTTTACTTTTTTTTTTAGGCTACTATGCGACGAGACGAGCAAGACGTTCATCTGATGGTAAGTGATACGCTTGCCCATAACAACGTGCAGCTAGTTAAGATGGTACACACTGCACCACATTGCGATCGTCGCCTTGAGACATAAGGTATTAAGTCTCGTTACCCCAGTAATTTCACTACCATACATCTCCCTTTAAACCGGAACACAGTAATGTTTACATACTATTTGGCGGAAGAAATAGTCACTGCGGTGGTATCTGTCTCCGGCAATAGAGACTTGTGTTAGCGTTTTCACAAAAACTAGTAAAATATATTGTATTTTATATTATTGGCAACACTGCTATGCACAGGTGCACGGCTTTGCCTCCAAGCGCTCCTCCACAAAATTATTAGATAAAATGACCCATGGTCGTTACGCGGGGTCTCTTACGCACAGACCGCCGCGGCGACAACTGCTACAATCTTATTTTTTGAAGAATATTTAATGTAAAGTATGAGTTTAATCTCTATTTTCCGGTCTAACTAAGCTAAGACTTGCTTAAATATACTCCCGGACAAATCTATCGGCCCACCACCCAGTGTTTAAAGTTTCGACCTTGTCTAGTTAAAAATAAATGTTAGGTGGAGCAATAAGTTTTAATGCAGTTTTGAAGCAGATTTATTGGTAAACCCTTATGTATGTTTTTCTTTTATTTATTTTGTAATTTCGAATTGATTTGGCCGGCAGAAGTTTTACAGCTTGGGCGACCATTTCAGGCAGAGTAACCCTATTTTTTGGTCAAAACTAGCTCTAAGTTTAGATTTGCCTTTTTATGGAACCAATAATCGGACAAGTCAAAAAAAAAAAATCTAACTTGTGCGAAATTAACAGGGTTTTCTTCATTCCTGGGGTGTTGAAAACAATGAACAGACTCGAATTTTCGTTTTTTTTTCATAATCCAGAATTCAAAATTAAAAAAAAAACGTACATAAACGTTGACCAAAGAAATCAGGTTTAAAACTGCATTAAAACTTATTGCTCCACCTAACATTTATTTTTAACTAGACGCCGTTAAAACTTTTAAACACTAGGTGGGCCGATAGATGTGTCCGGGAGTGTATAATAAAAAGTGATATAGACGGAAGTGTATGTCGATATCGATAGAAACCGTCCCATGCGTGACGCAGTGCCGCCGTACGTCGCCGCGTGCGCAGCTGCCACAATTTGTCGGGCACTAACTCTGACACGTGGCGTTACGCGCCTCGCCACCAGCCCAACTCGATGTTAACAACATTGTTTTGACTTGGCGCGCTGTATTCAGAATTTGGACACGGCGCTTTCGTATTTCAGCGTTTATTTTAGTGAAACGACCCGTTTACTGATTCATCATCTCCTAAGACGTATTTCCTCATGACTGAGGGTCGTGGTCGGTCATCGTGTGTGATGAAACACACGATACTTAATTTCACTTTAAGTTTGTTTTTTTTTTTTTTTTATACTACTTAGCGACGAGACGAGCAAGACGTTCACCTGATGGTAAGTGATACGCTTGCCCATAACAGCGTGGCGCTAGTTAAGATGGTACACACTGCACCACATTGCGCTCGTCGCCTTGAGACATAAGGTGTTAAGTCTCGTTACCCCAGTAATTACACTAGCTACAGCGCCCTTCAAACGGGAACACAGTAATGTTCGCACACTACTATTTGCCGGTTGAAATAGGAGCTGCGGTGGTACCCACCCAGACGGTCTCCGGCAACAGAGACCTACCACCTGGTAAAAGTTAGTTTGGAAAGAGATGTGTTCTCATGTTTTATATTCTTAACTTGGCGCAGGATCCAAAGCTTACTTATACTATAATGAAGCTTACCGTTTTAATACTAATTTCAGATAACTCTGATTATCATTCAAATTGTACTTTTTGATAATTTACTCGACAACTCTGCATAACTCTTTTCAGTGATATGATAGACATTCCTTCTTCTTCTAAGTCGTATTTCCTCGTGACTGAGGGTCGTGGTCATCATGTGTAATGAAACACACGACGACTTACATATCAGTTATAATGGAGTGGTTTCCCTTCTTCATTTCACATACTGGTGCGAGCACGGATGGTCACGACATAGATATGCAGGTTTCCTCATGATGTTTTCTTTCACCGTCAAAGCGCGTGATATTAGTTAGTGTTATACTAACTGCACATAAATTGAAAAATTCATCGGTGCAGGCCGGATTCGAACCCGGTACCTTCGCAGGAAGGCCAAAGTTCAAAAAACTAGTCTATCACGGCTCTATGATTCATCACTTTAATTATATAGTTCTGTTAATTTAAACAGGGATTAACTATATTCTTATGCTAACTTACTTTTTTGTCCAAGTTTCATTCATTATATTAACTTTCGTTTAAGCTATACTATTCTTTAACTTCATTTTACTCTTCATCATTTTATACTTTTGTTGAGTTTACTATAATTCTTAATCATCTTGCTTCATTATATATTTCTTAATTCTTGAATATAGTTCTTATACTTCATAATTTACATACGTCTATTTTTACTGCTCAAAAACCTGCCTGAATTTAACTTCTGCCGTTTTTTTATGTGTAATATCTATATTGGTATAACTGGCGACGCTAATGAAACAACTTTCGTAGTACTGTCAACATCATTATTCACAAAGGAATATATACTTCAGGTGGCCGGCTGTTCTACCTGTAGGTAGTCTGAGTTTTCGGTACTAATTAAAGCGGAACCTTTGATGTCGCACCGCTGCACCGAATATCTCCACCGAAGGCTTGTTTGTGATAAAATGTCCGGTGAATTTTTTTCCTTTTTCGTTTTTACACAAATTTTAAAAACCAATGTTAAGAAAACAGATTGCTGATTTCAATATATAAGTATTTATGTATCCAAGTCTAATATATTGTGCTTCAAATCATAAGTGTTTTCTGGTTCTATATTACCACTATTATATTGTGGTTGGGACGTGCTATTTATAAGTACAAATACTATCATTATCATTACCGTTCCAGTCTTTAGATGTCTTTTGCTGAACAAAGGACTGACCAAAGAAGAAGTATTTGCCATACTCACTACGCTTGACTTGAATTTAGTTACTTGGCAATGGCGACAATGAAAGCAGTTGCTACTTTTCCGGAAGTTCCCTTTTAATCGTCTTTAAGATACGCCAAGGGTTAAATAACGGTGGGGGATATTTAAACCCTTTACTCAGACACTTATCTGAATAAAATGCTTAAACGGTAGCTGAGAAATGACCGTGACTCTAATAGGGTCACTCAGCAGTGTAACTAAGCCTTTGATGTACAAAATACCTTTTCATTACTTATTCATATCGACTTCAAAGTGCTGAGCTACCTGTCCTTAGTCAAGAATTCTTTTTTATGTACCGCAGTAATTTTTAAAATGTTAAGGCTGTCTGGCTGGACGAGTGTGCTTCACCAATGAATTTTTCAATTTATGTGCAGTTAGTATAACACCAACTAATATCATGTGCTTTGACGGTGAAGGAAAACATCGTGAGGAAACCTGCATATCTATGTCATGAACATCCGTGCTCGCACTAGTATTTGAAACGGAGAAGGCAATGGCAACACCACTCCATTATAACTGACAAGAAAGTCGTCGTGTTTAATTACACATGTGAAATACCACTTAGAAGAATACCATCAGGAGAAATTGAGATATTTTTAACGATAACAGTTAAAGCTATATGTATTTTATATTGACCGTTATAAAGTTGTAAAAAAAACACGGGCCAGCTTAAAGTATTTACACAGACAATGCAAATGTTGAAATGAAATTCAATGTAAATGCTCGCTAAAACCGGACTTAGCGAAGGATTATCGCATTAATGCCCTGGAGCACCAGTTTTTTTTTACATTCCTGTGTGATAATTCCTTCAGCATTACCCTCGTGTTTACTAATTCATTATCGTTTGTTTCACATTTACTATATTATATAAGATTAGACGATCATTCCTCTGATCTGTTTCGGCTTTAGATATAAAATGATAAGTCTCGTTACCTCTGTCTTCACTAACTACAAACCTGTATACATGAAATATTCGTACATTACTAGTTGACGGTAAAAATAACCGCAATACAGTAAAGTGTTGAATATTGTGAATTCGATTCCAAGACTTACTTTACACCATTAATAAGTTAGTAGTTACGCAAACTTTTTAAAAATTTAGTTGGTAATACTTAAATAACAAAATAATGATGATTATTTTTGAATACACACACAGTTTAGTTGTCATTTAACGGTGTCATTTAAAGTGTTTTATTAAATGACTAGCTGACCCGACAGACTTCGTTCTGTCAAAAAAAAAATGGAATGTTCTTTGTTCCTGCCTATTTTATAGCCGGGGCAAAAAAATCTAATATCCAATATCTAATATCCAATATCCAATATCCAATATCCAATATCCAATATCCAATATCCAATATCCAATATCCAATATCTAATATCCAATATCCAATATCTAATATCCAATATCCAATATCCAATATCCAATATCCAATATCCAATATCCAATATCCAATATCTAATATCCAATATCCAATATCCAATATCCAATATCTAATATCCAATATCCAATATCCAATATCCAATATCCAATATCCAATATCCAATATCTAATATCCAATATCCAATATCCAATATCTAATATCCAATATCCAATATCCAATATCCAATATCCAATATCCAATATCCAATATCTAATATCCAATATCTAATATCCAATATCCAATATCTAATATCCAATATCCAATATCCAATATCCAATATCCAATATCCAATATCCAATATCCAATATCCAATATCCAATATCCAGTATCCAATATCCAATATCCAATATCCAACATCCAATATCCAATATTCAATATCCAATATCCAATATCCAATATCCAATATCCAATATCTAATATTCACTATCCAATATCCAATATCCAATATCTAACATTCAATATCCAATATCCAATATCCAATATCCAATATCCAATATCTAATATCCAATATCCAATATCCAATATCCAATATCCAATATCCAATATCCAATATCTAATATCCAATATCTAATATCCAATATCCAATATCCAATATCCAATATCTAATATCCAATATCCAATATCTAATATCCAATATCCAATATCCAATATCCAATATCTAATATCCAATATCCAATATCCAATATCCAATATCCAATATCCAATATCCAATATCCAATATCCAATATCCAATATCCAATATCCAATATCCAATATCCAATATCCAATATCCAATATCCAATATCCAATATCCAATATCCAATATCCAATATCCAATATCCAATATCTAATATCCAATATCTAATATCCAATATCTAATATCCAATATCCAATATCTAATATCCAATATCTAATATCCAATATCTAATATCCAATATCCAATATCCAATATCCAATATCTAATATCCAATATCCAATATCCAATATCCAATATCCAATATCCAATATCTAATATCCAATATCCAATATCTAATATCCAATATCCAATATCTAATATCCAATATCCAATATCCAATATCCAATATACAATATACAATATCCAATATCCAATATCCAATATCCAATATCCAATATCCAATATCCAATATCTAATATCCAATATCCAATATCCAATATCCAATATCCAATATCCAATATCCAATATCCAATATCCAATATCTAATATCCAATATCCAATATCCAATATCCAATATCTAATATCCAATATCTAATATCCAATATCCAATATCCAATATCCAATATCCAATATCCAATATCCAATATCTAATATCCAATATCCAATATCCAATATCTAATATCCAATATCCAATATCTAATATCCAATATCCAATATCCAATATCCAATATCTAATATCCAATATCTAATATCCAATATCCAATATCCAATATCCAATATCCAATATCCAATATCCAATATCCAATATCCAATATCCAATATCCAATATCCAATATCCAATATCCAATATCCAATATCCAATATCCAATATCCAATATCCAATATCCAATATCCAATATCCAATATCCAATATCCAATATCCAATATCCAATATCCAATATCTAATATCCAATATCCAATATTCCAATATTCCAATATTCCAATATTCCAATATTCCAATATTCCAATATTCCAATATTCCAATATTCCAATATTCCAATATTCCAATATTCCAATATTCCAATATTCCAATATTCCAATATTCCAATATTCCAATATTCCAATATTCCAATATTCCAATATTCCAATATTCCAATATTCCAATATTCCAATATTCCAATATTCCAATATTCCAATATTCCAATATTCCAATATTCCAATATTCCAATATTCCAATATTCCAATATTCCAATATTCCAATATTCCAATATTCCAATATTCCAATATTCCAATATTCCAATATTCCAATATTCCAATATTCCAATATTCCAATATTCCAATATTCCAATATTCCAATATTCCAATATTCCAATATTCCAATATTCCAATATTCCAATATTCCAATATTCCAATATTCCAATATTCCAATATTCCAATATTCCAATATTCCAATATTCCAATATTCCAATATTCCAATATTCCAATATTCCAATATTCCAATATTCCAATATTCCAATATTCCAATATTCCAATATTCCAATATTCCAACATTCCAATATTCCAATATTCCAATATTCCAATATTCCAATATTCCAATATTCCAATGTTCCAATATTCCAATATTCCAACATTTCAACATTCCAACATTCCAATGTTCCAATATTCCAATAATCCAATATTTCATTCCCCATTTCCCATTGCCCATTGCCATTGCCCATTGCCATTGCCCATTGCCCGTTGCCCGTTGCCCGTTGCCCGTTGCCCATTGCCCATTGCCATTGCCCATTTCCATTGCCCATTGCCATTGCCCATTTCCCATTGCCCATGCCCATTGCCATTTCCCATTTCCCATTGCCCATTGGCCCATTGCCCATTGCCCATTGCCCTTGCCCATTGCCCATTGGCCCATTGCCCGTTGCCCGTTGCCCGTTGCCCGTTGCCCATTGCCCATTGCCATTGCCCATGCCCATTGCCCATTCCCATTGCCCATTGCCCATTTCCCATTGCCCATTGCCCATTGCCCATTGCCCATTGCCATTGCCCATTGCCCATTTCCCATTTCCCATTGCCCATTGCCCATTTCCCATTGCCCATTGCCCATTTCCCATTGCCATTGCCCTTGCCCATTGCCCATGCCCATTGCCCATTTCCCATTGCCCATTGCCCTTGCCCATTGCCCATTTCCAACTTTCAACTTTCAATTTTCAATTTCCTGTTTACAGTTTTCAATTTTCAATTTTCAACGTTAAATAGTGTCACCATCACAAAAGATCAACAAAGAAAAGTTAAGACTTAACTACAATTTTAACCAATGAACCTAGGACAGTGGTGTTCCTGCTTGAATTCTACAATCGCTGCACACGAACACACTAATTTACTGCATGATACTACACTCACATTGAACATTCAACTGCATTATGCACTAAAAAATAAAAATTCAACCGAGACAACGCGACCTTTACGCCCAGATTCCCGTTAAAGTTCGTAAAATATTCTTCTTCTTCCAATTGATGGCATGAGCACGGTTTGTGAGTGAGCCAGTGTCATGTGTAGACAAATAAAATAAAAGAATAAAAATCCTTAAAATATTATCTGCGTGGTTAATTCGTCCGCCATGTTTCTCCCTTTTCTCGTGAAATATTATAATTGCAATGAGTAATTGTTGGTTGTCAATATCAAATGTCAAAATCAAAAATATTCTTTTAAATTGTATTTGGTGTCTAAATGACGGGACGAACTTCAAATTTTTGACGTTTTATGTATCTAAAGTAAGGAGACCAGACATCTCGCTTTTAGCGGGACAGTCCTGATTTTTTTACTATTAATTCCGCGTCACGCGACGTTTTTCAAAAGTCCCGACTTTTAGAATTAAGTAAAATTTTAAATTTATGAAAATCATTGTTTTGCGTAACATATTGCTTTTGCTACCCAGTTACATTGTATTTGTCTCTCAAATGATACACTTTATATCCGTACTACGTGCTAGAAGATAATTAAACAAATAAATATTACAAATCTGTTTCTTACCATAGAAAAATAAAGTAAGTAATTTATTTAAATATTTCATAAATGCATAAATTTTCTTAAACTTAGCTTAAAATACTCGTAGTCTTCATATTTTATATTGATGACAAAACGTGTATCACCCACCTTAATCTCGAAAGAAATTTTAGAAAGTAATATACGAATAAAATTTTGCAAATATTTCAAGTCAATCAAACTAATTTATCAAATTCTTGTGAAGATTTTTACAATATTTTACAAAATTACTACAATCTACTCAAACAAATTCACCTATATAAAAAAAACATTTATGAACTGTACTTATGTTAAAACTAAAAAAAAATTACGATATTATTATTCCTTCAGAGTTGTCCCGCTTTGCCTATCTAAAAATCTGGTCACCTCAATGAAAAAGAGAAATTGTTGTTTTTACCATATTCCAGGCACTTTTTCCATATTTTCTCACCTTACTAACCTTCCCTGGACTTGCACGAATAATTCAAGACCACATTTAGCCAAATCGGTCCAGCCGTTCTCGAGTTTTAGCGAGACTAACGAACAGCAATTCATTTTTATTATATAGATATACAAGAGGATAATCAGACTGAGAGAACTCTGAGAGGTTAATAGTTAGGTGTGTTATGTATAATATAACGTTTAGTGTTCTTAATAATGTTTTAGACAAATGTTGTTGAAGTAAATAAGACTTTTCGCAAGTTGAGATACTGCGCGACGGATGACATTGCTAAGTTTTTAATGAATCAATCCTATGTTAGGTATTATTCTGATAGAAGTTTAATATTTACTGTTGAAACATTTCGTGATTGTACAAGTAACGAGCAGCCCACACAACGTTTAACATATACACTAAAAATACCAAATGTGTTTGATTATGAGATGACAAGTGACAAGAAAACGAGTTGTGCGAGCAAACAGTTCGCTCAAATACAATATCGCTTTATGTTTGATTTGCGTAAGCGGCTGTACTTATTTAAACTTGATTACTTAAAAGCATTACAAATAATTTGTAATAATTGTTTCTAAATATTTATTTGCGAGGCATTACTAACAGTGTGCCTTGTAAAGGTGGTCCCTGGCCTACATGGTAAAGTTTTGATCCCACTCCTAAGTAAAATAAAACTGTTTCTTTATTTACGTTTCATCTATAAATTAATAAGAAGTGTGACATTAAAATTTTTTTAACAAATTACAGTAATCCTGTGCAATAATAATAACTAGAAATGTGAAAAGGTTATTTGCTATTTAAATTTAACAGGCGCTGCAATTTAATATTCATAGTAGCAATATTTTTTTTTTTAACAAAACGTAAACATTGAAGAGAAAATAAACTCTAGTTATAAAACAGTAGATCTGCGACATTTTTAAGTATTTTTTTCTTCTTCAAAATATCAATACGTTATAATAACATGTTACAGTATCTTTTAAAATTCACGATGCTTTAAATAATGTCGATTAATCACTTTGATTACTAAAGTTATCATTTAAAATCACTAGTTCTTTGTTCTGTTACTTATTGTAGACATAAAAAAGTGTTCTAAGAGAGATCCTTTGAAATGTCAAACAGCCAAATGATTCTATCCGGTAAAAAGGTCACTCATCACTCAAGTTGACCCTCGTAATGAGGGAAGGGTTTGCCTTTTGCGTATATTTAAATCGAGCGTTTTTTTAACTTCACTGTATACTCATAAACGAGTAATATTTATTACTGGTATGGAGTAAAATACACGCTGTTCATATTGTTATAAATTGTATCTATTTTAAGATGATAATATATACTGAAGAGATTATTCAGTTTGTAAACGATGACAACGCGTACAGTGGATATGGGTTCGTTGCCTACACAGCTTTAACTTACAACTTATATCCACCAAACCACACTTGGCCAGCGTGGTAAATAAATTGGTGATTGTGGTGATTATTTTCTTTTGAGTAAACTTATTGGAGATGATCTTAGGTGTTAAGTTAGTTAAGTACAGATTACAGACAAAGAAACGACTTATACATACAGCGTTTAACATTCAGCGCGGCAACATCAAATAAACTTACGATTTTCATGTAACTTATATAAATATTAGAATTGGTATCTTACGTGCCTCTATTACAGGAGAGAAAAGGAACTGAAGTATTTATGTACCTTATGTATATATTTGAAACATGCTACATTCAAGGACAATAACTTACGATGGATATTCTTGCCTATTTTTTGAGCTAACAAAATCTTTTCATCCTACACAACTTGTCATGTAATTTGAATATTTATTAGAGATTTGGTTATCAAATAAATTAATATATAATATAAGTTAAACAAATTTCGTTTTTTTGGTTAAAGATATGTAAAATACTGTATTCAGTTCAATTTATTGAAGTACTTTCATCAGTTCTGTAGTTTTGTGATGACGTAACCATTTCCAATCGATGGTGTTCTAAGGACAAGGATCTTAATCGCAGTTTAAGTTAGTTTGGAAAGAGATTTGATCTCATGTTTTATATTCTTAACTTGGCGCAGGATCCAAAGCTTACTTATACTGTAATAAAAGTTAACGTCGAAAAGGTTTTAATACTAGTATCATATAACTCTGATTATCATTCAAATTGTACTTTATTTTTGTGATATGATTGACATTCCTTCTTCTTCTAAGTCGTATTTCCTCATGACTGTGGGTCGTGGTCATCATGTGTAATGAAACACACGACGACTCTCTTGGCAGTTATAATAGAGTAGTTTGCCATTGCCTTCTCCATTTAACATACTAGTGCGAGCACGGATGGTCATGACATAGAAATGCTGGTTTCCTCACGATGTTTTCCTTCACCGTCAAAGTACGTGATATTAGTTGGTGTTATACTAACTGCACATAAATTGAAAAATTCATTGGTGCCTGATTCGGACCCGGTACCTTCGCAGTGGAAGTATTTATATATGGTAGATATAGATTTCCTATTTTCTCTGATAGTGAATAAACATAAAAATAACATATATGAAATATCCCAAGTGAAAACCTAAAGGTTAGTTTTACAAATAGGAAAAATAATACAATCCACAGCCTATTTTACCGAGTAATTGTTGTTAGGTCGGCCACTTTTCCCTTCACTGTAATACTCTTTCACTACTCCCGTCTAACGATCCTGTAACTTACTCTACTAGTGCGAAATGAACTAGGGTTTCATCGTTTTACTTCTGTTTACTGTTATACAACTCAAACTATATATTCTCTTTACTCCAAAATACTTACTGCTGGTAGGTCTCTGTTGCCGGAGACCGTCTAGGTACCACCGCTGCCATTTCTACCTGTATATAGTAATGTGTTAATTAGCCGTGATAGCCTAGTGGTTTGAACGCCGGCCTTCCAATGCGAAGGTACCGGGTTCGAATCCGGCCTGCACTAATGAATTTTTCAATTTATGTGCAGTTAGCATAAAACACCAACTAATATCACGTGCTTTGACGGTGAAGGTAAACATCGTGAGGAAACCTGCATATCTATGTCGTGACCATCTATGGTCGGACTAGTATGTGAAACGGAGAAGGCAATGGCAAACCACTCCATTATAACTGCCAAGAGAGTCGTCGTGTGTTTCATTACACATGATGACCACGACCCTCAGTCATGAGGAAATACGAAGAAGAATAGTAATTGGCAAACATTATTATGTTCCGGTTTGAAAGGGGTATGCTAGTGAAATTACTAGGGTAACGAGATAACACGTTACGTCTCAAGGCGACGAGCGCAATGTGAATGTGTTTACAAACAATATCAAAGAAAAGATATAACTTAAGAGCGTTAAATTAACAGTAATATAGAAAATATTTTTTTTTTTTTATTTAGGATGGACTAGTGCTTGACTACGATCCCACCTGATGGTAAGCGGCGATGTAATCTAGGTGGTAAAGCGCACTAGTCTAGAAGAAGCCTATTCACTCTTTTCTTGAAGACCCCCACATCATACCTGGACAGAAATATAATATCTTTTCTTTGTTATGTTTAAATACTCGATTTCTTAAGTTAATGAATTCAGATATAAAAGTCTTTTTTTGTTCTTCTAAGCGATTAGACGAGCGAGACGTTCACCTGATGGTAAGTGATACGCTTGCACATAACACGGCGCTAGTTAAGATGGTATAGACTGCACCATACTGCAGCCTTGAGACATAAGGTGTTAAGTCTCGTTACCCCAGTAATTTCACTAGCTTACAGCGCCTTTCAAACCTGAACATAGTAATGTTTGCACAGTACTGTTTATCAGTTGAAATAGGAGCTGCGGTGGTACCTAGACGGTCTCCGGCAACAGAGACCAGCAATAAATTTATAATTTAAACGTTTACATAAAAAAATCATAATATTCAGTATTCAGAAAAAGGAAAACTCCTTTCGAGAGTCATTTTAAGGGTCTGTTTGAGTGATGAGTGACCCTATTAGGGGGTCCAGTCGTTTAGCAATTTGACTTTCGGCGGTTCGAAAAGCGCAAACACGATTTGTATATTTTTTTTCGACTAGCATTATATTCGGATAGATGATAATCGTTGGGGATCGTGAATTATTATACCAAAAAATAATGGTGAAGAATGCTTCCCCAGAATACTCTCTCTTCTTGGCTATTATCCCATATGGTGGTGGGGTCTGCTTTCTTTAATTTTCACCACTTCCTCCTTGACATCATCGTCTGTTATTGCACTCTTGCTATCATATCTCATGACTCCTTAAAATATCCTTCTCCAGAATACTATAATGTAAGGTTTTTCAACAGGCTAAGTCCCGAAAGTCCCTTTTTCACACATTACTGAAATTTTGATTAACACACACACAGTTTTCAGTGTAATTAGAGAGGGGTTTTAAGGGAAAAATACGGCGCCAGTTCATTTGCGCACTCGTAAAATTCTGAACACGCGCTCCCTTAACATGGTGAACGATGCAACGTTACATGTCCCAAGAAGTAAACTGAAAGCGTTTTCATTTAATCTGCTATAATATTAAAATCAAACGATCTTATATTTTTGTGTGTTGCTCTGTTAGTTTCTTTTCCAAGAGGCCACATGTATTACAAGGAAACTGCTCACTTCCTGCAAGTGTCCGAAAAATGCAACTTTTATCTGCATGACGGTTGTCATCAGCTTACGTTTGCAGTTAGCTTTCTCAAGAACTTGAGCATTAGAGACAAACTGCTTCCACGTGATCTTGAACATACGACGGAGTCGTCTCTAATGCTTGTATACGACGACAACATTCCTTCTTTAAAACCCACGTTTCACAACCATTTAAAAGAACGGACCAAACATAACATTACTATAATTACTTTCTAATATACTTACATATTCATAATGATAGATAAGTAATGATGAAAGTTTCATACAACACAACATATAACATTAGTCAAAATTAAACTTTGGATATTGATTTTTTATTGTAAATTCTAACTGAAAATCTTTAAGACTGTAATAAATCTTGAAATTGTAGAAATAATAACTTTGAAGGTCTAGAAAGTAGGAAGATTAAGAGATTTTAAAATCTGTTTGCGGTAGCTGATTGCAAAACTCAACAGTAAATGACTACTCGTATAAATATGTAGACTACATATAATCTAATCTAAAGAAGTAAGCAGAAGGTGTAGTTATAAAAAATCTTGGAACAATGACTTGCGCCAGTAAACAGAAGGCTGTGTGAAATCCGGCAATTTGCGGCACCTTCAAGTTATCACTAAGGGAATTTTATGGCAGTAGCGCTTTACATTCATAATTATGTATCTCTTGACCTCAATTTTACATAATACTAGCCGACCCGGCAAAAGTGTTGCCATATAAATTATTTCTAATGAACATTTTGGATGTTAAACAAATTTTTGTATTCTTCTTCTTCTAAGTCGTATTTCCCTCATGACTGAGGGTCGTGGTCATCATGTTTTTATTGAAACACACGACGACTCTCTTGGCAGTTATTATGGAGTGGTTTGCCATTGCCTTCTCCATTTCACATACTAGTCCGACCACGGATGGTCACGACATAGATATGCAGGTTTCCTCACGATGTTTTCCTTCACCGTCAAAGCACGTGATATTAGTCGGTATTATACTAACTGCACATAAATTAAAAAATTCATTGGTGCAGGCCGGATTCGAACCCGGTACCTCCGGAGTGGAAAGCGGGCGTTGAAACCACTAGGCTCTCACGGCTTTTTTTGTATTAGAGGATGGAAATTAAAAATTAAATTACTCGAAATATTAAACACATACGTAAATTTAAATTTCTTGTATAATTATTAAAAATAAATATATAAAATAATAAAGACGTTTACATATTTTTTTTTAAATATTAACTCTTATAAGTCCTGTTAGTCTTGCTGCTATTTATGCAGCAAAGTTTGTATCTAAACTATTTGTTCTATTTTTTTTTAGTTATTATAACCTCTTTTTTAATTTTTTTTTACATATATTGAAACATCCTTTATATACGTCACCGACTCGCTCTTCTTAGTAACTATTTCAATTATCGCTCATTTGTCCTAACGGTCACAATAAATTCGGGTGTTGGTTAATAATAAGTATATAAATTAACGATAAACTTTATATATGTAATATGATTTTTGTATGTAATAATTTTATATTCTACAAATTAAATTTTTTTTGTTTGTTTCTTGATATTTAACATACAAATACATCGACTCACATCAGTGTATGTATGTATTGATGAAATAAATAGAGCGTGGGAGGTTGTAGATAATCCAATTCGAATAATTGGATTTCACGTTCATTTCGCTAATACATAAGTCCATACGCTTCGTGTAACAGAAATGAAGTTACCCGAACTATATTATTGGGAGTACTACCTATTTTATAAATATAACTAAATCAAACGTTACATTCACTTGTATTAATACATTACTTTATTAGCTTAATACCGATATTAACTTTAATATGAATTTAATAGTGGACATAACTGATTAAGTAAATCCGTTTGCGGTGAATCGTTTTGAAAGCATTCTCATTTGATTTTTACTCCATACATCAAACAGTGATCACACGAGTAAACTCGCAAGAAACGGATTGTATATTTAACTCGACTAATATACAGTAATTACTACTTAATTTTGAAGGGATTTCAGTTTAATATTACTGTAAAAACTAGGAGTAACAGCATTAAGTCTATCATGGTTAGAGGTAGTAAGGTCTAGTGACAATGATATGTTAAATCTCTTTAACTTTGTTATTTTGACCTAAATCTCTGTATGATCAACTATCTTTAAGGTGAAGCGGTTAAGCAATTTACTAAAGTCTCTGGTTCAATTTCAGAGTCGTTCCCACTCCAACTTTTTTCTACGAAGCTACGAGAAGAGTAAGACGGTCACCTTATGGTAAGTGATTGTCCCACAGCACCACATTGCGCTCGTAGCGTTGAGACACAAGATGTTAAGTATCGTTACCCCAGTAATTTCACTAGCTTACAGGGCACTTCGAACTGGAACACAGTAATGTTTGCACACTAATATTTGCCGGTTGAAATAGAAGCTGCGGTGGTAGCTAGACCGTCTCCGGCAAAGACCTACCAGAAATTTCATAACATAACGCTCTTTCAATATTTCCTTTAGTATTTTATATACATATTATTAGTTCGTTAATAAAATTTTAATGCGATGTCCCAACATCGGGAATGTTGGAAAAAAGGCTCTGAATAAGCCGATGGCTGTCGCAATCTCGTTGCTGATGTAAAGCCTTTGAGTGGCAGGTAATTTACATCGGCAGCGGCTTAAACAGCAATGAAGCCACCTTCTTATTAAAACATTGAAATGTCTAAATTTGTTAAATGAATTTGGTGGGTTTTAATTTTCACAATTCCTGATAAGTTTTTTGGGAACAAAGATATATAATGTTCAGAGAAATGTAATCTTGGAGTGCGTGGAAACATTGAGGGTCACCCAAGAAGATCAAGCTGCTGCTCTTCATAAGGAATTATTCCCTCTGTCACTTCTTATGAGATTGTAGAACGGAATTGTTTTCCCAATTTGTCAACATAAGTTTTTTTTTATTCTACGTGACGAGTGAGACGTTCACCTGATAGTAAGTAATACGCTTGCTAACAACGCAGCGATAGTTAACATGGTATACACTGCTCCACATTACGCTCGTCGCCTTGAGGCATATGGTATGAAGAAGCTCATGATGTTTAAGTCGTATTTCCCCATGACTGAGGGTCGTGATCATCATGTGTGATAAAACACACGACTACTTGTCAGTTATAATGGAGTGGTGTTGCCATTGCCTTCTCCATTCCACATACTAGAGCGAGCACGGATGGTCATGACATATATATGTAGGTTTCCTCACGACGTTTTCCTTCACCGTCAAAGCACGTGATATTAGTTGGTGTTATACTAACTGCACATAAATTGTAAAATTCATTGGTGTACGCCGGTTTAGAACCCGGTACCTCCAGAGTGGAAGGCCGGCGTTCAAACCACTAGGCTATCACGGCTCTTAACATAATATAACATCTATATAAAAAATTTGTATTGCAGAAGTATCGAGTCGCTATTAAAAAGCGATGTTTTATTCGCAATGTAAATTGCTCTCACCCGTGCGCCCGTTCTCCAGCTCCTCGCGTGGAGTCGAAAGGTTTCTAGTCGACTTTTATTTGTCGAGCTCAATCCACTCAACCCCTTCGCATCTCAGTCACCCATGCAGACAGTTGGGAAGTGTGTAACATTACTTGTAAGTTAAGCCGCGAAACCAGTGTTAGCGAGGATATATTCATCGAAACCTAATCCTTGTAGCATCAACATCTTAACTAATAGACGTCCTTCCACTGCTGGACTCTTGTAGCTTCGAATGGAGAATATCCTGAAGAGGAAAATTTAAAGATCTAAATGATGTAACTTGGTAATTGGTGATAGGACTCTTGCTGGTGACCGTCTAGGTACCACCGCAGCTCCTATTTCAGCCGCCAAATAGTAGTGTGTAAACATTACTGTGTTCCGGTTTGAACGGTGCTGTAAGCTAGTGAAATTACTGGAGTAACGAGACTTAACACCTTGTCTTGCGACGAGCGCAAGCGTATCACTTACCATCAGATGAACGTCTCGTCGTTTTGTAGAATAAAAAAACTACCATTATGAATTTAATTCGCTTCTTATCAATACACCACGCAGAAGACATGCTCTTAACAAATATATTATACATATAAGAAATATGTTAGCTCATTAATTAATCTTATGTGCGATAGAGACAGAAAACAATTTTACAATCTTCCTGTTTCTCTCTCCGTTCAATTCATTTTGTTTTCGTAGCAACTCTGTAACTTTATTGCTATGCTGTTATTATGTTAATTAAAACAAGTAATACTAAGTTTTTATAACTAAACTATTAAAATTAAAGATTATCAAATCATTCGTTTACTGTTTATTAAAATTATTCATAATTTATTTACTATTTATAATAAAATATACTGAGGGAGTATATACGAGGGGTATTCTTTTCCATACAACTTTGATTTTGGTGAAAATTGGCGCTTGCCTGAATAAGCAACGAAACTTATGAACAACAAATACAAAATACTAATATTTTAAACAATATAATATATTCATAGATGATATAACATAAATAAATGTATATTAGTTATAAAAATATATATGCGAAGAATACATATGTTAAGTTTAAATCTTACTTTGGTAATATAATCATCAACGATAGCCGCTTACTGCTGGAAATAAATCCCGTAAGCATGATTAATAAATAACTTAAGCTATCCTGCGAACACTGGATGAAAGCCTTAAAAAAAGCTCCACAATACTAAGAAGGACCTAATGGAAAAATGTGATCGAAAGTCGCGAGAGAGCAAATATAGATTAATTCGAGTTCTCGCGAGGAATTCACAATCGAACACTTCACTTGAAAACGTACGTGGATCAAGGATCGAGGATCGAGGAGCTACGAGTGTCGACAAGGAGTAAAAAGTGTAGGAATGAAGCATCGGAAAAGATTAAAGACAACATTCAATAAGCGACTTATTTATTTTGCCAAGTTTTACTTTATCTGCAATGGAATAACTTGACCTAAATCTCTGAACGATCAACTGTCTCTAAGGCGAAGTGTTTAAGCAATTTTTATACTTAAGTCTCTGGTTCGATTCCAAAAATATATGATGCAATTTATTGTTCATTTACCTTGGTAATCATAACAAAGCGCTTGGTAATTTTGTTTGCTCCATTCAAAATGTGGAAACAACGAAGTTTTGGGTCGAGTATGAAAAACGTTTATACACACACAAATTTCACTTAGCGGCCCCGTGGGGTATGTTTATGGCTGCTGAACTGCTAAGTGAAACTTACTACCATCACAATGAATCAAAGTTAACAAAAGGGTAGTTTTTTAACAGAATAAAGCAGAGATTTCTTAGTCTTACCTGGTGGAGTCATGATGGCTCATAACCTTTCATATTCAGGATGTTTACACAGCATACGATGAGAGAACTGGAAACTGAACAAAAAAAGACATGTTTTGAAGATGGCACTCTATATGATGATTAATAGTGAACTTATTACTAAAACCACTAAACAAACAACTATGAGAAGACAGAAAATCATTGTGTTCATCATCATAACATTTTGTAGCTACTCCAAAAACTATGTTAAAGTTTAATTAAACATACAAAGGATGTAGATCAATGTGAAGGTCTTTGAGGAATCTCCATTTACTAATGAAGATGATGACAAAATACATCAGCTAATGTATTCTCCATTTATATAAAGAGGTTGTTAAAAAGTTTAAAATGAATTGGTTTGGACAGTGATGACGAGTGGTCTAATAATTTATGGAGGCTGAAAAGATGTTTATTGATAAATTTAAGTGGTTTTGCGTTTCAGAGGAGACCTTGAGGCTTCTAGGAATACATTTAAGGTCACCACCGAGGAGGTTTAATGGGAAAAAATCAAACTTTAAAGTATTATTCCAAAGTTATTTTCTAATGATTTCCTCCTACGTAACAAAAACGATATACATCTTTTGTTTTATGTTCTGCACTAGAATCAAACGAATAATAAGGTTTATTTCGTTCTAAGTTCTCTTATGTAAATCAACTTTGCGGTTAAGTTAGGCCAAAGTTAAAAACTTACGCCGCCTTAAAGGATTTGCGTCTGATATCAGAGTACTGAAATGTACTTTTAAATATGTTAACTCCACTTTCTTTATCACAACTGTTAAAAGATTTGAGGTGTTAACTGCCTTGTGGTAAGTGGTGGAGTTTGGTGGTTTGGCTAACTACCATCATACTGTCGAACTACTTAGCCAAGTTTTGACTTACATATGAGAGCTTTACCATCTATAGCTCAGTTTATATTCAACAGCATGTGATTTTGATACCAAGTGTTAAGTTATTGTAAATAAAAATAGTAATATATTAAATATCTCACTTATTGTCCCAACGGTGGGACTGGAAGTCTTCTCACGAAAGGTGGAAGTGGAGACTATATCCATCAGGCAAAGTATAGCCTAGTAGATGACATGTATCCTCGATAGTTGTTCTTTGAACATGTAATTTTTCTTACGATGTTCTTCGCTGAAAGTTAAAGTTCGGTTTATTAAAATTATTTCCCGGTATATAAACAATATATTTAAGGCATTTCATGGGTTAGAGCTATAAAAAATCTAGAAATTAGATTATTATGTGTAAGTCTGATCGCTAGTTAATACCTGAATCTATGTAGATAAGATTCGATAGGTTATGACAACAAAGTCAATTAAGTTATTAGATATGCTTTATGTGAATATATGTAAATAGCTGCGCTTGCTTTTAAAGCTACAGATATTTATTACGTATAGATGAAACATACGTAATACTTATGTATGTGTTATGTATATTTACTCTATGAAGCCGTGATAGCCTAGTGGTTTTAACGCACGCATTCCACTCTGGAGATACGGGGTTCGAATACGGCCTGCACCAATGAATTGTTCAATTTATGTGCAGTTAGTATAACACCAACTAATATCACGTGCTTTGACGGTGAAGGAAAACATCGTGAGGAAACCTGCATATATATAATGACCATCCGTGCTCGAACTAGTATGTGGAATGGAGAAGGCAATGGCAACACCTCTCCATTATAACTGACAAGTAAGTCGTCGTGTGTTTCATTACACATGATGACCACGACCTTCACTCATGAGGAAATACGACTTAGAAGAAGATATTTGTTCAGAATGCATTCGAAACTAATTTATGCTAATTTCTTCTTGTCTTAAATGATAATGAGACTATTGATAGTGAAGCATGCTCCAGCTCTCATACTCATACACAGCACATTTTCACAAAATGGCGGCGGCTAGACAAGTGTGATCAAACGTACGAACTTATTTTCATTCGCTCTGTAAATATTTTAATAGAAATACAAGTTAAATAAAAAACAATATACAATATTTTTCCCCAATCACTAACGTCTTAATAACATCTCCGGTTTAATCTCCTCCGAGCTACGTTGTCCTGAACAAAGAAAATCCTTTACTCTCAGAATTTCGAGCAACCAAAGGGCCCCCACTTCAAAAGGGGCGAAATCTCAAAAGATGTTAAGAAAAATAATATAAATTTTCCACAAAACGGGGACAAGAATGTAGCGAATTTAGAGAACGGTATTTTTGTTACGTTCACAAATACTTCGGATAATATTCGCGTGACGATAATAAACAGCCTACTCCCACTAGTGGGATTTGGTACCCACTCTAAGATAGTCAAAACTATTTATCTATTACCCTAGTCAAGTGTAACTTGGTGAAACCCACATGTCGTTTTCATCACGATCTTTTATCATAATTTCAACCGCTGGATGTCCACTACTGGACATAGGTCTCATGTCATTGAACCCTAACAGCACAAGACCGTATTTCTAATAAATTACATAAGACCCTTTCTTCACAATTACACAAATTTCAACTTAACTATTATTATACTTAGCTATTAACCTAACTGAGATTAGTAGTTGAAAGATTTTCATTACATATTTAAGTTAAATGCATCTACCGGTTTATGTTGATTTAAGTTGAAAAATAAGTAGAGAATTTAAATGATGATTGGAGACTGCTTAACATTACTGTGTTGCAGTTTGAAGAATTATAACCGCCGCATTATTAAAGTTAAAGTTCTTCTGGCTTCGTCGCTCTCATACAAAAAAAAATGGTTATTATTTGTAAATAAAAAAAAGTTTCAAGTTTATAGTTAATACTGAATGAAAAATTATTACAGAGACTGGCATCGAACGCCAACTGTTGCCAAGTACGTGCCTGCGACATTGGCACATCGCGCACGGAGTAAGAAAATAAACCTGTAGACGAAGCGATTTCATATATCAAACGATCAGTTTCCTTTTGGATACTTTAATTTTCTATTTTATTCTTTACGTTTAAGGGTCAATACATATCTACACTCCCGGACACATCTATCGGCCCACCTAGTATTTAAAAGTTTTAACGGTGCCTAGCTAAAAATAAATGTTAGGTGGAGCAATAAGTTTTAATGCAGTTTTAAAGCTGATTTTTTGGTCAACCTTTATGTATGATTTTTTTTTTAATTTTGAGTTCCGGATTATGAAAAAAAAAACGAAAATTCGGGTCTGTTTATTGTTTTCAACGACCCAGGAATGGAGAAAACTTTTTTATTTCGCACAAGTTAGATTTTTTTTTTTGAAGTGTCCGATTATTGGTTACATAAAAAGGCAAATCTAAACTTAGAGCCAGTTTTGACCAAAAAATATGGATACTCTGCCTGAAATTGTCGCCCAAGTTGTAAAACATCTGCCGGCCAAATCAATTCGAAATTACAAAAAAATAAAAAAAAAACATACATAAGAGTTGACCAATAAATCTGTTTCAAAACTACATTAAAACTTATTGCTCCACCTAACATTTATTTTTAACTAGACACCGTCGAAACTTTAAACACTGGGTGGTGGGCCGGTAGATGTGTCCGGGAATATATATATATCCTGATCTTATAAAAGGTATTTTACTGGTGATAGATTCCGTCAGAAGCAGATTAGGTTAAATACCAGCGCAGCACCTATTTCCTCTACCTTTCTGTTTTCACTAGTAAAATTTCATTTTGATGGCTAATGTAATCATTGGAGTAACGATATTATAAAGTAAAAACATTCTTATATAATTAAAAAATACTTAAACGGCAAGTTCCGTGATAGCCTAGTGGTTTGAACGCCGGCCTTCCAATGCGAAGGTACCGGGTTCGAATCCGGCCTGCACCAATGAATTTTTCAATTTATGTGCAGTTAGCATAAAACACCAACTAATATCACGTGCTTTGACGGTGAAGGTAAACATCGTGAGGAAACCTGCATATCTATGCCATGACCATCAGTGGTCAGACTAGTATGTGAAATGGAGAAGGCAATGGCAAACCACTCCATTATAACTGCCAAGAGAGTCGTCGTGTGTTTCAACAAAAACATGATGACCACGACCCTCAGTCATGAGGAAATACGACTTAGAAGAAGAAGAAGAGACTTAAACGGCAAGTTTGTTTAAGTTATCAGATATTCCTACTTAGTAAACCTCCAATATGGTTATCTTTTGTATATGCACTGATTACCTTTCTTCTATGTAAGGATCATAACTAAATTTTAGTTAGTATACTGTTAATATGTCACCGTCGTTTTACTCTTAGTATATTTTGAGAAAGATGAAGAGATGAGCAAGAAGTTTGTCTGCTAATAAATAATATATAGTTCTTATGTATCTTTATGCTTTTTTATGTTAATAAAAAGATTTTTTTTTAATCTCGTTCCCCTTGGTAGGTGTGGGCCAAGGATCTCGGTACATCATTTCTTAATTCTATCTTTAAAATTCTCTCCTTCATTCCTAATTCTCCTTCCATTCCGATTCTCTTTGTCATCCTTCTCTTTTATACCCTTTACTTTAGCATTCCATTTCATCTTTCATACATCCCGCTTAATGAGGTGACACTTTTGTTTATTTATTTCCTTACTTGCTATGTACATTTCTCTCCTTATTCTATTACATCAAATATTTTCTATTCTAATTACAACTTTTCTACTTATTCTCTATTTACAATTTTTGGTTACATTTTACATTTTTATTTTCTGTTTCTAACTTTTATTACTTTCTATCGTATCTATTACAACTTTCTTACAGTACTTTAAAAATATCTTTCTACAGAGTTTTAATAAAAAGATTAGACGGGTAATGAAATAGTAAGATACTTTAGTGATCACCTATTAGCAACGCTGTGTGGCAGGTCATGGTGAAGATAGCAGCGACGGCGTTTGTAATTGAAGAATATAGTTAGCAGTATATTAAAATATGAGAATTAAAAACTCACTGATGGTAGTTCTTTACTATCTTCTTCGTTATGACAAAACAGCAAGAGTAATGCAAAAGTTCGCATCAACATTTCCCACTTCTTGCCGTTTAACGGTGAAATCGAAATGTTCACGTGAACTAACTTTTTGGAGCAAATAGATTCTCCCCGGTCCCATGTTCGTCCGTTGCTGAAATTAGTTTTTGAAAGTGATACTTTTTCTGTAAAAAAATATTGTTCCGTCTGTTTTATATGCGTTTTCATTGAATGCGTATTGTTTATTTTAGTTGGGAAATTTTGACAGTTTATTTCTTTCAGTTTTGTTATACAACATGGCTTTTTTCATTTGATATTAGGTTTAAAGACACCGTAGTTATATGAGAACTACAGAAGCTATCTATTTCCTTTGAACAAGCTTTCTTAGAGCCCGTCTCAGCTAATAACGCTGTCAGACATTACTCTTCAAACTTTACTGTGTTACTGTTTGATAAGTGATAAAGTGTAAACATTGAAGAACAGGGTAAGGATAAGTTTGGGAAACGTCCTACTCGTGTAGTGCTTTAGTTAAAAAAACCATATCTTCGGGTACCGTACACTATAAATAACAAATGTTCAATTCTAAATTTCTAAACGGTATGCGCGGCAGTATCTAATATTGCTATTCCTCATACATTCTGAGTTACGAGACAATATTGAGTTCGAAACTCAATAATACAGAGCAGATGTTACTTGTGTATCTCGTAAAGTTCTGGAAGCGTGGGGTGCAGTCTATGATACCTCACGTAAATTTTGCCTTAGATTATACCTTTGCTAACTTAGAAGTGTGTAACTTGAGAAATATATATTTTGAAACGTGAACGAAAAACTTCATGTCATATTCCATTACGAGCGACTGTGAAATGGAGACTCGGAACAAAGTTTATATGAACGAGGAGTTCAGAAAGTTAAAGTTTATAGTATATTCACTAATGCTTTTAATTATATATGATATTGTACATTTATACAATTGTAATTCTATTTAAAATAGCATAAACAATCTTATTTAATAATAAAGAAATTCTGCCTCCGTTTCTACCTTACTAAGTTATTTGCTCCTCTGGGTTAGCTACCCAAAGTAAGTCTTAGTTTCTATCACTAGAGTACCTACTTCGTGTTTGGCATGGTCTTCTGTTAAGCAACTGCTAGAAGCTCACTTAGTCCATGATCTATTATGTCCCTCCAACAATCCCAGCCCATATTTCGGTGCCAATCGAAGATTCTTGGGTAAGATTTTTATTTCTTCGATCGTCTTCTATTCTAGTCCATCCACTAGAATCTGATAGCTTTGGTTTCTCCAATAACATTCAGTTTACTTACCAGCCACTTGATTCCTCGGTTGTATCGAATTCTACAACTACCGTCTTTTCTCTTGATCAAGCTCTTTCTAATGTTGGTTAGTTTAGACGAGTTTCAATTTAATAAAGTTTGTTGTCAGAGAGAATCAGTGTCTTTTTTTCTGCTATCATTTTTAATTGTTGAAGTCACAAATCCTATATCTCCAGATTTAGATCTTCAGCATGATAAAATCCGGATATTAAAAGGCATAATGTTTAGGAGCCTGTCACCGATGAATCTCCATTAGCGTTATTAGTGTCTGCACTTACTGTGTGTGTACCCTCAACGAATATGGGCCCTTGTGTAATTGAATAAAGGAAGTAATAGGATTATGGCCCCCTATTAGTCTTCAGCTAATGCACAGACCAGCGCCACTGTAACGGAAACAGGCATTAAATTAACTTATACTTTGTTGTCACATTAACAACAACCTTTAGTTTAATCAATCGACTTCATGAAAAGAATTTTTCTTTTGATTACCTTTGTCTCTCTATATTTCAGCATACGATTGATCCGATTTCGTTAATCAATATTTTCTTAATGGAAAAACTGTATCAAGTTTGATCCAAAAAAATAAATTTTCAATTCAGAATGGATCAAAAATCCGAGACCCATTTTTTAAATATTAATATTTCCCGTCGAAACTTACTTTCATTTAGGTATAGCCATTTTGGGTGGTGAATTATAAAACTACACCCCTGTCTATAGAATATTGTAATAAGTTTACTCCGGTTCAAAATCGTTAGAGATGAGAACAATAATGAACAAGGGAAATTGGACAAATTCTAATTTGGGCATCCCCCTGATGCGGACTCGTAAAATCGGGGATCAACGGCATCTACGACACTATAAAACGTTTATGAATTTTGCTCTGGGAGCTCTCTACCAAACCAGCTGTTGACAGATCGTATTCATTGCCGTTAATTAAACATTTTTAACTGTCATAATTAGTTAATCAACAAAAAGTTTACTCATAAAATATGTTTATCTGGAGAAATGAAAAAATGTTTTATACGGTTTTAAAAGTTTTTTGGATAGGGAAAATCTTTGAAAGACATCCCTGCTATTTAAAGAGATGTTAGAGTTGTAAAGGATATCAACCTACTACTATCACAGATGTGTTACGAGACCAGGCGTTATCTACAGAAAGCAACAATATCCTTCTTCAAGTAGAACTCTGTTACTAGTGAAATTACTTAAATTACCACTATTATATCTGTTATGTACTGCGACAAGTTTAATGATCTAATAAGCAATACACTTAGTATCTATGAAGGTCAAGTCCGAATCCTTACTTCTTTATAAAACCCGTTTCACTTTCAAATCTACTTTCGATACTAGACTTTACCTTTTTTCCATCAAACCGAATCCTCTCGTTACACATCCATGGAAACGAATGTCTGACACTTAACTACTTCACCTACAGACATTACCGTTATCAACTTGTCTGCAAACTGTGTTTATACTTAACCATTTACTGCGCTTCGAAATTAGACCTTCTGCCTAAGCAGTAAGGAGGTCAATGTAATTTACTTGTAAGCGCCCACCGGGGTGCCCTTCCTAAGTTCGGCTTCGACCATTTAAAGTAATAGCAGCCTATTTGTAGTGTAAAAATAGGTCATAAAAATCTATTACTGTCTTAACACTGCAATAAGTTTCAGCGAACTTCGGCTAGTCTTCATCAAGTAAATCTTTTCTCTTAGAATCTCAACTAAAAGTTACTGCTATTGATTTTGCAGACGCTTTTATTATATTTTTACATTCAAGGTGAAAATAAATATATGATTTAATCTATATACGTTATAATCAGCTCAATAACAACTTAATTCATTATAACCTGGTTTTTCTAAACACATATATTCATTATGTTCTAACTAACCTCGGCTTTCGTTTTTTTTTATTTTCTTTAGAACATAATTCATAGATATTATCACTGACTTCTTTCGCATACTTTTCGGTACTTAATATATAAGTACAGTAAGTGTTATTATAAAGCCTAAATGTTAATATCAGTACAGAAGTGAAACCGCAAATGTTGCGCACTTTGCCGGTGGGGCTTCAATTAAAATTAATTTTCATGACGCGTCCTTTCAAGGGTGGGCACTAAAAGTCGTTACGTTTGCTGATATTTTAGTTTGTAATTTTAATATCGCGTATGGGACTTTCCAACGGGCTTATTACTGTAATACGGATATCCTACGGGCTTTATGCGGCTGATGTAACCTGAAGTATGGAAGCTGCGGTTATGTGGTAGGAATCTACTGAATTCGGTTCATACCCCGCTCAGTTTTAGTTTCCGGTGAATAGAAACTTTTTGAGGAAACCGATATCTTACCAAGAACAGTATGATCAGCTCACTATGGTCAACTCACGAGTTAACAGAGGAATTATAATACACTGTTTACATTACTATATTGATACGTAGACAATTGTACATCAATAAAAGCATCATCATGAAAGCAAACCTAAAACTAATCAAAACATGTCTAGTCTGTAACATAAAATAAAAAGCGGTACTAAGCTAACACAGTGTTAAAGCGTTTGTAATACGAATTTTCAAGTTAAAGCCCCAAGTGAGAACTCATTTAGGTTGACTCTAAATATTTGGCGAAGCCGGAGCTCCGAAATGAAAATCGCGGTTGGTACTTGTGTTTGAGCGTTTCCTAAATTAATACCGTGTTATACAAACAGCTGAATTCGAATAAACCTTTTATATCTTTCTTTGATTATTATTATTCCATTTCCACTAACTAGTAGATTTACATTGGAATCAAACCTACACATCTATTCAGCGGTTCCGCTGCACAACTGAGCTAAAACCGCTTCCGAATCCGGTTTGCTTATCCTTATTTAATTATACAAAACAAGCCGCATAGAATGTCCTTATTAATGTAATCAGCCACATTAAAGAGTTCCTTACTCACACGTAGTAATCATGAACACTTACCATCAGGTGAACGTCCTGTTCGTTCGTTATCATTGAACTTATGTTTTTTATAACCACAACGAGTAATCGCTTTTTCACCGGTTCGATCACAAATCCGAATGTCGTCAGTGTCGAATACAAGTATGACTCTATGAGAAATTTCAGTATGAGGGTGGTGATAAAAAGTTGTATTCGTATAAACTGATTAACCTTAACTAACCGTACTTTATTTTATAAGGTGACGCGTTATCATCTCACACGCACAATAAAGTGAACCCGAAAGTTACGGTAATCGCTTTAAACCAGCCTCATTATACGTCCCTTGACCATTTATGTTTATAACAAATATAATTACGCGTAAAGGCAAACTTTACTTAAGTCTAACTTTAAGGCGGTGGTCGTTAAGTTTTATAAGCACTGAAAGCTTCATAAATAAAGGTGTTTTTCAAACTAATTTATTCAACACAAAAACCTTCAAACACTTATATTTTAAGGTCTTGGGGAAGACATATCTAGAAGTGGAAAGTTAAACGCTGAACCCTAATCCCAACCATCTAACAATCTATCAGCGTTGAATGAATGATTTTATATAATTCTTCTTAATCGTTCACTTTTGCTGGAGTAGCTGTGATAATAGATCTTCTTATGGAAAGAAATAATAGATTATTATCTGCTTCAGTACTTTAAGAACTTACTGAGCACAAGGTTACTGTAGCTTCTTCTATTTTGTAGCCAGTGTATAGCTACAATGTTACTTCTTCAGTCACCAAAGACAACTTGATTATCAGGTAAAGAACTATGAAAGTTTTCAGTTGATTACAAACGAAAAAATTTGAGTTAAAGAACTTAATATGTAATAAGGATCACTTAAGTATATTAAGTGTAATTATTTCACAATAACATTTGATAATTTAATGTGTTAATGAGTATAAAATTAGGGTGAATTTGTTTTAAGCTAATTTGTTATTACGGTTTAAAACTTTCCGTTAAGTTAAGAAAATTCCTGAAGTTCCGAACAGTCTGATGATGTTCTTATCACGATATAAATAAGTAGCAAAAATTAAAGTAGATAGAGTCTTTATTGATGTTAATCTACTTACAGAAGAATAAACAGAAACTTCTAAAACTAGTAACCACTGCAATGTATAATTTTACCATTTCCATTTGAAAAGCGCTGTAGCAAATTACTTTTGTACACGAACATAATAGTTTATTTGTTATTGCGATGATTGATGATGTATATATCATAATAAAACTCCTGCAATATTAAACTCTTGTAGTTCGTTTTAAAAAACTATTTTAATACATTTAAATTAAAATAAAATGTAGTCTTAAATTTAACGCAGCCTAAGCAAAAATACATTGTATATCATCGGATGTGCTTGTGTTATTTACAGCGAAGCAATTTACTCGGTAGTGACAAAGGTCCACGGACGGGGCCTGCCCACTATTTTATGTGAGGGGTCGCAGTAAATCGCAGGTAACAAAGCTTATTTTAAATCACAATTAACCCACGTACGAGACGCTAAGAAATGGGATTAGCTTCCCACATTTTCTTTAATTACACGAGATCAGTTAGACGTTCACTTGGATAGTAAGTGATACGCTTGCCCATAATAGTTTGTCCCGTCTTCTTCTAAGTCGTATTTCCTCATGACTGAGGGTCGTGGTCATCATGTGTGATGAAACACACGACTTACTTGTCAGTTATAATGGAGTGGTGTTGCCATTGCCTTCTCCATTTCACATACTAGTGCGAGCACGGACGGTCATGACATAGATATGAAGGTTTCCTCACGATGTTTTCCTTCACCGTCAAAGCACGTGATATTAGTTGGTGTTATACTAACTGCACATAAATTGAAAAATTCATTGGTGCAGGCCGGGTTCGAACTCGGTCCTCCGGAGTAGAAGTCGGGCGTTTAAACTTAGCTTAGTTAAACCTAACTAAGTTTAACTTTAGCTAGGCTATCACGGCTAATTTGTCACAGTGATATTTTAAAACTACCGTTTGTCGGCTGAAACCTTAAAATATTTCGACACAAATCTTATTATACATTTCTGGAATTTAATAACGTGGGTAGTCAATAAATAATCAATTATTTAGGGGGAAAAGCGACAGTCGCAATCAGTCCGTCGAAGCGTGCTGACGTTCTTATTAACTCTGGCTATAATATTAAATTAAAACACTTAGTCATAACAAAATTTGTAGTATAACACTATCAAATTTTTTTATTGTTACATGTTGTATACGACAGATGGACTTAAAACCTGGTGATCTACGATCACTACTACCTATCCAGGTAGTAGGTCTCTGTTGCCGGAGACCGTCTGGATGGTACCACCGCAGCTCCTATTTCAACCGCCAAATAGTAGTGTGCAAACATGACTGTGTTCCGGTTTGAAGGGCGCTGTAGCTAGTGTAATTACTGGGGTAACGAGACTTAACACCTTATGTCTCAAGGCGATGAGCGCAATGTGGTGCAGTGTGTACCATCTTAACTAGCAGCACGTTGTCATGGGCAAGCGTATCACTTACCATCAGGTGAACGTCTTGCTCGTCTCGTCATAGTAGTATAAAAAAAAAACCTTGAGTAGGATTACATCAGCAGTATACACATAGGCTAAAATGATTATGATATAAAAATTTACTAATAATATAGTCATCAATAATTACAAAATAAACAATAGTTTAATTTAAAAAAGATTATTTTTTTAGACTTCTATATAATCAATACTAATGATTCTGCAGAAGCTTCTCTACGTAGTTTCTTGTAGCAGAGCTTTAAAGCTGTTAAGAGAAAACCGTGCATTATTAAGGAGACAAAAGATTCATTGAAACGTGTATTATCTAAATTCCGTGTTAAATTATTCATTTGAAAGAAAAAGAGGCATCACGGCGCTTTAGGTAAATTTATGATAACAAATTTTTTCTCATCTCTCAAGTCTCCGACAAAAGCTCCTGCCATGAATTTAATGCATAAACAGCTTCCCCTAGCTTCAACGTGAGGATTTTCATTACTTTCGATTTTAATTTCAGCGCTGAATTATTATTTTCACTTTATAAAAATAATGCCTGGTTATTATAACTTTAAAAACAATATTAAAACTTAACATAACTTTGAAGTAAACTACTTCAGTGTTGTCTTTATATATGTAATTTTTAATAGATGAAATGGTTATGAGTTTACTTTTAACACGGAGTCGTCTAGTTCGATTCCGAGGCGACAAATTAAATGGTAGGAGACCAAGAACACAATACTGAGATAAATCCAAAAATTATTTCATTATGTTCTCTCATATAAATAAGTTCAACGACAAAAACGTTTTAGAGTTTGAGGAAGCAAAATTAAAATACTAGAAAGTTATTGAAGTGAAACTTCTTTATCGGGGTTGGAAAAAAATTTAGTGTAACATTTTTTCGTTACGCGTCACATTCTTTCGTTACGCGTCGCATTATTCCGTTACGCGCCATCTTTTTCTTATCCCTACCACGCGTGATTCGAAGTATATATGGGCGCACGGTAGTGCTGCCATCTATTTTTAAAATTGTTTAAACTTAATTTTAACAGTATTTAAGCAAATATGTATGGGCGCACGGTAGTGCTGCCATCTATTTTTAGGACTGTTTAAACTTAATTTTAACAGTATTTAAGCAAATATGTAATGATAATGTTTCTTGTTAATTACAAAATAATTATTAAATATTATCACACTTTTTGCTATAAGAAATTGCACATTTATAAAGATAAAGATATATCTCAGACAAAACCGCTTACAGTGACTAGTTAAATTTATTAATTAATACGCATTCCCACAATTTTCATTTACATGTAAATGGTATAGAAAATGAACCATTTTCTATTCGAATGATTTATTAAAAAGCCCAGTGTACAGAGCCGATGCTTTTATATCATGTCGGTAATTACTAGCAGCCATTCTATAAATACCGGTAGTTTTTATCGGTTTTAATACATGGATAACATGTAAGCGGGAAACGATAGAGAAATATTAATAATCATCGTCATCTGATTAAAAAATCAACGCTGGAAATGAGCCTCCATTGAAGATCCATACACTGTTCGGTTTTCGATGACCGCATCCGAAAACCTTTCGTAATCTTCACCAGATTTCAAGTCCACCTTAAGATGGGAAGGACATAAATCACAACTTAGGACTTTGTCTTAAAATAAACTATACTGTTTAAGAACTCTTCGCTATAAAGCTTTTGGTTAGTTCTCTATAAAGATATGCATGAATGTTAGTTGTAATTCATGGAGATTTTTCTATTACCATCATTGCGCTCATAATTTTTTTGAATGGTATATACCACCATAAATTATTACGTATTAGTTGTGATGGACATCTATTAGATAATCCAATTCAGGAGTGAGCACTAATAATAATGAAAGTATCACATGAAAATAGTCTACTAAAATCATGTTTGAATTTGTGTTATAGAGAAAGTTTATGTTGGAATTGTGTAATTCCAAAACCAGACTTTTAATGCCCACAGTTGATCATAGATAATACGGCGATAATTTAAAGTAATTAAATATAATTATATCACTCTAATCCATCGATCTTCAGTTTACAGTTAAAAAAATCCAATTGTATAGAAAAGATATCATGTATTGTGTATGTGGTGTTTCATAAAAATATTCGTGTGAATGATTCAGAGGCCGTAAGTCTGTGGATAAGTCGGCGGTGTGAAGGGCTCTGAATAAAAAATACGATGTGAACAGTAGCAAGCGGACGTGACGCATCCTTGAAGGTTTATTTGCATATCCTTCTACTTGTTTATAAACCTGCGCCTTGGTGTGTAGAGTTTTCGCTTTTGTTGCTAATACGAAAAAAACTGGGGAAGAAATTCATAAATAAACAAGCCGGAAAAATGACGCACGCGTCATATTATCCGGGTCTCTGTTTTATAAGGTTAGAATGTGCCGGAATGGTCTAGAGGTTAATTTTCATGCTTTAGACACAAAGGTCACGAGTTCGAATCTCAGTGAATTTTTTTCTTTTTTGCTTTTTTCGCCTCTTCTCGAGTACTAACCTTGACCTTTCATACCTCCTAAACCGGAAGAGCTATAGAGTTTTTATTTCGTATTTTCATCTCCTTGTCCTGTACTTCATTTTTTCCTAAAGATATATTCATGTGGCTCTTCCGGTTTAATAGTTACAAGCGTTACGGTGTATTTAAGCGTCAGTATCTTACGCTGACGCAATCAGGTTATAGAGGCTGAAAAGCTGATATTCATTTTAAAAGCCATAATTGATATTTAAATTCGAAAATTGCTACAATGTAATTGAAATAAGAAATGGTTATTTTACGTAGTATAAATAGAATTAATAAAAAATAATCTAGTTGCTACATTGACTACTTAACAACGACACTTATAAAGCATTCAAATCTAATTTCATCTTTCAAATTCATCATCAAAAATTCTTTATTAAATTTAATAACAAACGGTTTATTAGTCGACTGCTTTGTTTATAACATACAAATTATAAATAATATTAATGAATTCACCATTCAATTAATAATATGAAACGGCTGAACCGTTTATTTCTATAAAACTAACAAGAACATCGATCGCAGCCGGATTGAAATATAAATGGAAATCGTAATGAATAGAATCGTTTAGAGGTTGCGAAGTTAAAGACACATAGACAAAAATTCTTTAAAACTATTATGTAAGTTTTTGTGTGTGGAAGTATGTATGGAAATGTATGTAGTTATTAAAACAACCTCCGGCGTAACAAACAGTACTCGCGCAAACACACGGCGGCCGAAATGAAAACTGCCCATAAAGTTATATTAAACTCGCGGCCCGACAACGAATAGCAAAAGCGGTGTTTCCGGTTCGCCTTTATTTACTTCCACCTCTATAATTATATTTACGACGTGAATTCTAATAATTATTATTCATACGGCACTTATTTAAGAATCGCGTAGGATATTCTGAAATTGGATAAATGATGTTATTTCGTCGTATGGGATTAGTTTCTATAACAGTATAATAAAAACGTTATGCAGAAAGCTTTTGACCTTTACCTAGATTTATTCCCTTCTTTTTCGCCTTTCAATAAACCTTAATGATAGAAGAAAGAATAGTGAAGGTGGAAATGATGTGAGGTAGCAAGAAGGACATAATTACATATTGATAATATATATTGAAATTTGATCATTGTTGCTGTAGCTTTTAGGATTGTAAAACATGATCCTTGATCGTCAATAGAAAGAAGGAACATTCATTAAACAGGAAGTTAAGGGTATGATAATATTTTTCTGAACCTAATTTAATATCGTCCTTAATCACTAGGATGTAAGATACTATACACATTGTAACATAATGATAATAAAGTTAATTTCACTACGGTATACTGGTTAACGACCAAAGTTAGCGACATCTCGCACTACGTAGCTAACAAAGTTTCAGCTACAAACTTACAATACAAACGATACACTAAAAGACATTATTGTAATCAACTTGTCCGTGAAACTCGCACAAAAGGCTTTTACGTCCGTCTATATACTGTATTGATAAATTTAAACCTTATTCATATAAACACAGCGGTGATTTTTCTAATCCATTCGCTTAAGTAGAGTAGACCTTTATTTGGTATAACAGCTTCCGACAACTTAACGCCCCAACACTTCGTTTGTAGTGTAAAAAGTGCTATAAAACTCTACGAGCGTATTAACTCTTGAATAAGTTTCCCGAGGAGGCGATAAGCTTCGAGTGGGTCGGTTCGTTTATACATCTCCCTAATCTTGGGCAAGTCTTCGTTCAGGTTTTATTGTTGCGTTACAATTGTTATTTCCTTTGCATTTCCTGCTGCCCTTTATAAGGATAACCTAAATTCAAACATACCCCAGTCTCAAACGAGATATCTACTGTTGTCTCTTCTAATCTACCTCTAAACAGTACTTTCAATAATTCTGTATAAAAAGGCACTGTAAATAGTAAAATTACTGTGGTAACTAGAGTTAATTAAGGATATTAATCATGAGCAATGTTCATCATTTAATTTACAGTCATAAGATGAATATCTTGCAGTATAACCTACCAAAGATCTAATTTAGTTAATAAATTAACAATTTTTTATATATTTACAGTTATTCATAATCGTTTTACTAAAATGAAAATAGCTTAAATCCTGCTTCTTATAGTATATGCTGTATACCAATAAAAGTCCTTACTAACTATACCTTACTAGCTACAGATAAGAAGTTCTATCATATTAAGTAAAAAACTTATTATTACACCCTATCAAAGATATACTTCAATTGTACATAATATAATAGAAATATAGATCATATAGTTGTAAAGAAATATCCTTTGTGCATATAACATAACAGTTTTCTTTTTATTTCCTGCTGAACAACTTTTACTGCTCACGCAATCGGTTTCTTCGCAGAAGGGCCCCCGCTAAGTTCCCGATTCATTGGAACTTACAAAGTACAAGGTAATTGCAGAGCTTAATTGGCAATATTTACCGCGAACTTGTTACCGCCTGTTCAGGTGAACGGCAACATTGTTTCTTGTTGACTGTTCATTGTTGTTGCAACTTCTAATATTGTTTACTGTTGTTGATAAATCATTGAAATGATTAACTGTATAAACTACACTCCCGGACACATCTATCGGCCCACCTAGTGTTTAAAAGTTTTAACGGTGCCTAGCTAAAAATAAATGTTAGGTGGAGCAATAAGTTTTAATGCAGTTTTAAAGCTGATTTTTTGGTTAACCTTTATGTATGTTTTTTTTTAATTTTGAATTCAGGATTATGAAAAAAAAACGAAAATTCGAGTCTGTTCATTGTTTTCAACGGCCCAGGAATGGAGAAAACTTTTTTATTTCGCACAAGTTGGATTTTTTTTTGATGTTTCCGATTATTGGTTCCATAAAAAGGCAAATCTAAACTTAGAGCCAGTTTTGATCAAAAAATATGGATACTCTGCCTGAAATTGTCGCCCAAGCTGTAAAACTTCTGCCGGCCAAATCAATTCGAAATTACAAAAAAAATTAAAAAAAAACCTACATAGGGGTTGACCAATAAATCTGCTTCAAAACTGCATTAAAACTTATTGCTCCACCTAACATTTATTTTTAACTAGACACCGTCGAAACTTTAAACACTGGGTGGTGGGCCGATAGATGTGTCCGGGAGTATATTTTTATTATTTTGCTTAAACAAACTTAAAATTCTTTTCCAATAACTATTTAAAGAGACACGAGCACCTGATACTTCGGCTTATAACAAAGAAGGTAGTTACCATGTTTGCATCAAATTTCACTAGTTTTTATGTAAGTCATTACTACAGTAATGTAGTTTACTAAAAGGCCATTAAAAGTGTTGAGATGTTCATGTATATATATACATACATAAAATAAAAGCTTAGTTATCTTAAATTTAGCTGTAATTTGTTACATGGTTATATGCTTAAAATTTCCCTAAATTTTTATTTACAATAGCAATGTGCAGCGTAACATTTTTTGGTTCGTCCCAATGAACATTTTCCCGATCTAAATTGTAACGTTATTTAATATGATAACCGTTTAACCTGTACTTTATATAATAAATGTATATATAAACTATTACAACTACTACTAAAAGTAATTAGAACTATTGTAACTGATTGATATATGTCAGAAATCTCATTGCTGCCCCACGAGCTATAGCCATTTTCTCATCCAACGAGCGTTGTTTCTACTTCCCCCTCTTTACCCTTCCACATTTTATATTACGATAGCCAATACCGCGACTAACTTTAATATTAAAAGCAGGTATCATCCACCAAAAACTATGTTTACGTTAAAAGCAATCCGTTTGAATGATATTAAACATCGCTGCGTAGTACTCGCAGGATTACGAGTAGGAATGGCTCCCCTCATCATGATTAAATGATGATCAAATATCGATAGGTTTCTATTAATCCCCAAAAAAATAATTTAAAATGGAAAAATATTAAGAGCAGCGGCCTATAACCAATATCATTCCAGTATCATCATAATGAAGTCTTCAAACTAAAATTGGGTACTGCCTTCGGATAATTTTCTAAGGAGGTAGTATTTAAACCTTTTCCCTTTGTATCTTTAAACTATTTCTCTCACTGTTAATAAGCAAGTTTTCTGGAATTTATTCTTCAAGCAACAACCTTTAGAACTTTGATCTAATAATGTACTCGTATGTTAAATAGCAGTTACCTGACATGACTCACTGGATAATTTTTTATCCATGAGGAAAAGGCTTACTTTCCATTTCTTCGGATTTGATTCTTTACGTACTAACGCTTAAAAAATTCTATCTATTTCTCGCATATCTTTTGATTGAAGCATGCTTTGAACTTCATTGTCTACTAATAACTTTTTCCCTATTTACTTTCTCTATTCTTTGATAATGCAAACATTGCAAATGATTTTGATATATTATATACAAGTTACTTAATTTTTAAACTACCAGAAGAGTAAGTTATTATTTGGCTTGTAACACGGAGGTCTCTCGTTCGTTTGTTGTGTGGTTTCTTTAATTCCTCCCAGATAGCTATATTGTACAGCGAGCGCAACGTGGCGCAGTATATACCATCTTAACTAGGGCCACGTTGATGTGGGCAGACGTTTCGTTTACCACCAGGTTAACATCTTGCTCGTCTTGCACATAACATTATGGCGCTAGTTAAGATGGTACATACTCCTCGATATAGATATATATTTGTTAGACAACACACACTCAACATATAAAAATAAAATCATAATAAGTCGAACAGTGAGACTTAAAACTAAAAGTAGGTGAGTGATGTGATGACTAAATGGACGCCGACTCAGCATATGCTTCAGCGGAGTTCTGAAACAATATTAGAAAAATTATATAAATAAAAATGAAATAAAAATAATGAATATAAAATAAATTACATAAAATTCAGTAAGTATTGTAACACAAAATAAATATAAAGAAAATATCATACACAAATCAAGACAGTACATAGCGATAAACATCAAAATTATAAACAAAACGGTTTCAATATTATATATACTTAGCTTATAAATACACAGCTTTGTTTTTGAAAAAGATGGTTCTTGTAGTGAATTTTCACAAGCTACAGTGCCCTTCAAACCGGAACACAGTAATGTTAACACACTAATAATTGGCAATTGGAGTAGTTAGTGTGGTGGAACTTAGAGGGTCTCCGGCAACAGATACTTACCAACAGTATAAGAGTATAGCGAAAAAAAAAGCGAAAGGTTGAATATCTTGGCCACGTGTTTCGGCACGATAGGTATCACCGCTTCAACTTATTATGATGGGCAAAGTTGAAGGAAAAGACATGTTGGACGCGGAAAAAGAACCTGGCTACGGAACATAAGGGACAGGACTGGTATCACCAACGCAGAGCAACTGTTCCGTGTGGCTCAAGATAGGCAGAAATTCGCAGAACTGACAGCTAACCTCCAGTAATGCAGAAGCACTTTAAGAAGAAGAGTATAGTAAAGCTGCTAAGTATGTCGCAGTAACATCAAAACGCAAAAGCCCGTTGTTATCAATTCGCAGTATTATTTATTGCCGCTCCCAATCTCGTAGATTGGTTACTCGCAATGATTGCGGCGTTGCTACGCCGTAGCTCCGCCGTAGCGCGGCGTAGCGCCGAGTTACGAGTCACTTCACGGACAGTTTAGAAGCTCGTTCGCTTTAAGTGCGCTTTTATCCGTTCGCGAAATAGTCGATGCGCGGTTTTTTCTTACTCGTTTTCATCTCCGCACCGTTCATTGGTTATTTATTATTTACCGCTTTCGAGTAATTATAATGCACATCATAACTTAACTATCCTATTCAAACACTATTTTTTATTTGACTACGCTAATGCGTGAGCCGTGATAGCCTAGTGGTTTGAACGCCGGCCGTCCAATGCGAAGGTACCGGGTTCGAATGCGGCCTGCACCAATGAATTTTTCAATTTATTTGCAGTTAGTATAACACCAACTAATATCACGTGCTTTGATGGTGAAGGAAAACATCGTGAGGAAACCTGCATATCTATGTCATTGACCGTCTGTGGTCAGACTAGTATGTGAAATGGAGAAGGCAATGGCAACACCACTCCATTATAACTGCTAAAGAAAGTCGTCGTGTGTTTTACCACACATGATGACTACGACCCTCAGTCATGAGGGAATACGACTTAGAAGAATAGAAAAGACCGATATTTTGATTTAAATCTCTGTGTTGAGTTTTTTTGTTTCGGATACGACTAGATTTTTTTCAGAGAGCTGAAGAGCAAGAGAACAATTTAATTATCCTACTCTTGTTTAATTTAAGTTCGAGTATTCATAAACTAAGTTAACTTTGTTAAAATATTCTTATTGATACAGAAAGTAGTTTAAGATTTAATAATTTTTGTTTTTAACTGAATGATATAAGTTTATAATGAAAACGTCTGTATCTCTCGTACACATTTAGAAACAAATCTCTAAAATTTTTAAACCATAAACAACTTAAACGTTGCCAAGTTCGTTTAAACTGTGTAACTGGAAACTGGGACCGTACTTAACTTTTATTGGTGTTTGTGTACAACAAAGAAAGTAGTTAAGTTAAAGTGCCGGAAATAGCACCGTGAAGGTGATTGTACTTACTTGCTTTTAAAGCAACTTGAGTATGAGTGAGTTTTTCTTAATACATAAGTAGCTTACATAGTGTTACCATGTAACGCAGGTCTTCGGTTCGATTCCGTAGCTACAAGTTGGTTAAAAAGCTGAAGACGATAAAAAAATCCAATTTTTTTTTACGACTTTCAGTTAAAACTTTAAACTTCAATAATTCTTTTAACGCTGCGTCTGATTTACGACATTTGTTTTCTTTCAACTCACGCTTGTCTAAATTGTAATCGTTTTCAGGGGATATAAGAGCAGTTTTCCTCGTTAATATAAATGGATGCTGTTTATGCGTTATATTCATCGCGGGGGCTCCGTTGAAACAATGAAAGATGAGAAAAATTCGTTATCATAAATTTATCTGTGCGGGCCTGTTGCTATTTCGTTATAAGGAATAACTTAATAGCTATTTTTTTAACAGAGTAAAACTTAATTAGCATTAAAATAAACCACTTGACCTTAATGAGAATGTGGATACTACGTCACCAAAGTAAATGAATTAAACAAATCCTTCCACAGCAGTAATATTCGTTGCGAGTGTATCTAGACCTTCTGTAGATACCTATAGCTGTATTAATCTATTAGTGTATCTAGTTAATAATTTAAAATATACGAAATTATGAAATATGTTCGCGAGCAGTGAATTCCATCTAAGTAATACATCGCATTCAAAATCTGTCCCCGAGCGGGTTCAAAACTTTTCCATCGCATGGATCAAGTTAAAATTAGTTTTTACACGAGCTCTGTAAAAATTGTGCTCTCCGCTAGATAATACTTTTCATTTTGGATTAATTAAATAATTAATATAGATTTACAGTGTTACCATATAAAAAAAAATATTTAAATCAAAATTACACAAAGGCGAAGTTGAGTGTCAACTTTTGAGTGGTAGAAATATAGTAAACAGGTCTTATTGCAACACTTTAGTTAGTGTTAGTAGTCTTTCTTTCTATAAGTTTGACCAAAAAATCAGCTTTAAAACTGCATTAGAACTTATTGCTCCACCTAACATTTATTTTTAGCTAGGCACCGTTAAAACTTTAAACACTGGGTGGTGGGCCGATAGATGTGTCCAAGGATATATATCTCTACATGTAATATATATTTATATGTATATTATGTATATATATATATATACCTTTATGTATTTACCAACCTTTATGTAAGTTTTTTCTTTTATTTTGAATTCAGGTTTATGAAAAAAAGCGAATATTCGAGTCTGTTCATTGTTTTCAACGACCCAGGAAAGGAGAAAACTTTTTTATTTCGCACAAATTGAATTTTTTTTCATGTTTCCGATTATTGGTTCCATAAAAAAGCAAATCTAAACTTAGAGCCAGTTTTGACCAAAAAATATGGATACTCTGCCTGAAATTGTTGCCCACGCTGTAATACTTCTGCCGGCCAAATCAATTCGAAATTACAAAAAAAAAAAAAAAAACATACATAGGGGTGGATCAATAAATCTGCTTCAAAACTGCATTAAAACTTATTGCTCCACCTAACATTTATTTTTAACTAGACACCGTCGAAACTTTAAACACTGGGTGGTGGGCCGATAGATGTGTCCGGGAGTATATATAGAAAGAGAGATAAAGAATGAAATAGACAGAGATGTGATGATGAAATCGTATAAACGAAAAAGGCGTTACAATCAATGAGAAAAACGATTATGACCATTAGCAAAACCAATGATAATATCAAAAGCGATCATGTTTTCTAGAAGATGATTAAAAGAACTACGTTTCCAACTTAATTTATTCATAGCAGCGTATGTGTTAATCCTGAAAGGAGACCTCCGCTAATGGATCACCGAGTTCTTTTTTACATCTAGATGATACATCATAGGCACTCAATATTAATGGCGTTATATATCTACGTATACAGTAACCTTCCATTACTACTATTATATATTACAATACGTACGTTAACATGTGACTGCCATTCAAGTTTATTAAGTAAGATCTATGTATTTACATTAACTTGATGGCCTCCACTAATGCGCCATTACATTATTCCGCCATCGCACGTCTTTTGTCTGCTCTTATATACTTTACTATTGTACAGTACATAAACCGTTTATTAGTAAAGCTTCACACGTGTATAAACATCAAGGTTCGATTCCCAATTAGTTTGAAATTCTAAAAAAATCAGTAATAATTTCTTATGTTCTTTAAGTTCAGTGAAGCTAAGATTCTTGTTATAGTAAAGATGGTCTGAAACAGTTGTACAGTAGTTATATGTCAGTAATTGGGCATTTAGTCGACTCAAAACTATTGAAGTTGTCCCATGTCATGTCGGCATTCGCTCACGCTTTGAAACAGCGAAGCGCAATTAGAGGCCATTAAAGTAACACCAATTAGCGCTGGTGATTCGAAATGTTAATTGAACTTGTTGTTTATTATGTGTGAACTGTAATCAAGAGAATTTGATATGGAAATGAAAGAATATACGATTCTTAAGAAACGTTACTTGGTATAGAGTATTTTGTTAATTTACTTCAATGATAATTGTTTTTAATGTGTACTAGCTGTTACCTTCGACTTCATCCGCGTGGTATTTAAACAGAAGAAATATATACAATTTACGTATACAGATTTCCTATTTGAATCGAATATTATTGCATTTATCATTGGTTTTAATTTTTTTCGTGAGATTCTATTATTTTTTCTAAAATACTATTAGCGTGGGTTACTCCTTGTTACATCAGCTATCTTCTAGTGAAAGTTCCGTCAAAATCAGTCGAGCCGTTTCAGACATTACCCGGAACAAACAGACAAAAATTGTAAAAAAACTTGTTTTGGTATGTGTATCTCGTACACGTCCAAATGCACTTGGTAAAAGGCTGTTATTTTAGTATAACAAATAGATGCAGGTAATCTAATTTTATTTATTTATATAGATAATACGATAACACTTGATTATCACGCGATGGTAGCAATCCATGCGAATTTTTAAAAAGCTTGCCACTAAACCTCACAACTTTTGATTTACATATCATACCATAAAACCAAAATTTTTAGTTTGATTTCACGTCAAAAATAGTCGAAACACTTTATTAAAGTAATTCTTTATATAAGTTATACTCAACTTAGAGATATTAATCCTATTAAAGGATTTAAATGCGTATGTTAAGTTAAATGTAACTTAATGGGTTGTATGAATAATAGATCAGTTTTAAGTGAAGAGCAACAATAGCACCCCAACGTATATGTCGTTCTTCTGTTGAAAATTAGTTTGTGGATCGGTACGATAATTTCGAATAATACGAATGGTAGGTGACCGTCATAATGGTCACCATCGCAGCTTGACAGCAGTACAAGAATTTTTGAAGCACGATAACTAACAAATACGAAAAATACAGACATAAGCAAAAAGCAAGAAACAATACCAACCTTGCATTAACACCATTGGCAGACTGAAATGTCAACGGGCTTATTATGTATCTAGTGAACGAATAACGTGAGCGATAATCGCAATATTACTGCCATGAAATGATAGAACAGTCTCTTTAGTTACAACTTAATCGAGAAAGTTAGGTTTACCAGGTGGTAGGTCTCTGTTGCCGGAGACCGTCTGGGTGGGTACCACCGCAGCTCCTATTTCAACCGCCAATAGTAGTGTGCAAACATTACTGTGTTCCGGTTTGAACGGCGCTGTAGCTAGTGTAATTACTGGGGTAACGAGACTTAACACCTTATGTCCCAAGGCGACGAGCGCAATGTGGTGCAGTGTGTACCATCTTAACTAGCGCCGCGTTGTCATGGGCATGCGTATCACTTACCATCAGGTGAACGTCTTGCTCGTCTCGTCGCTTAGTAGTATAAAAAAAAAAAGGTTCTAGTTAAGTTCTAGTTAAATCGTCGCTAAATTACTAATAAGTAATCGATTACCGCGCAATATCGTCTATCGTTCGCAGAACAAGTAATAACCCCACCGCAAAGTGCAGGCACGTACCTAATTAAGTCTACTTCAGACGGATTAAAAAAATTCAGAGCTCTCATGAAAATTAGTTTACAGTGGGACAATGTGAATTTGCATTTGCAATGTTCTTGAGTGCACCCCCCGACTGCGTCTTTCAGCTTTAATTTGACTGTACTGCGGCACCCGACTCTTCAACTGAAACGCTGCTTCAGTAAACAAAAAAAAACCCTTATTCTTTTCTGTTTAATTATTGTAATATTTGTAAAGTTAATTCTGTATCGTAAAGAGCGAACTGGTTTTAAGTCCAAATTTCGGGCTTCCGGCGAATATCATTTTCAAACCACGAAAATTAGTCGAAGCGTAGTAAAGTTTACTACTCCATATCCTGCAGAGTTATAACCAAACTTATTACAATAATAATAATAATAAATCATTTATTCCCATAAACACACAAAAACAAAAAAAAAATACAATGAACATATAAAAGGAAATCACTATTTATGGGAAAGGAACCCACTCAGGTATTGTTGTGGCCTGTAAAGACTACAACCCTGATTTCAGTGGGGCCTAAAAGAAAACCGGAATGGTGCTGTCGCCCGGACAAACACCACAATTAAACTTAATATATTTATATATCTACATCATTAACACCAAACAATAAAATACAAAGCATATTAGTAATAACTGGACGATGTGATTCCATGACAAACAGCTATTACACTCAGGTAGAAAAGGTCTAGAGAATACAAGAATTTTTTTTTTTAATTTATAACTAACACATTCCAATAATAGCACAAGGTATAATTTACGAAGTGATACACCAGTTCATTGGTAGGCACTACGGATCAGGACATACTACTTATTAGTAACTTATACTCTCAAGGACACGTACATAAACAGCGCACTTATTATTCTCATTCTTTGGAACCTATTTCTATGAAGTCAAGGTCATCCAAAACACTGGCCAAGTGTATTTTGGCATTGCATATCAAAGCTCAAGTTTAAGTTAATTTTATCACATAAAAATTAAAGTTTACAAACAAACCTCTCTTCTGTATTATCAAAGAGGAGAAACAATTTTTACTTTACCAAGAAATAACCTCTTTGCGGAAAAACTAAGGGAAACTTTATGAAAATACTTTTCGAGAGTAAGAAAATATGCTTTAGGAGCTGCATCGAGATTATTTACCACTTCAAATCTTGACTCTGAAATGTTTTAAACTTTCAAATTGAGCTATGTAAAGACATTTATACTGTTAAACAGTTAAATAATTATAACTAACAATAAGCAAGTATATCAATTTAATATTTTGTATGACCACTTTAAAATTATCTGCTATCACAGAGATTAAGGAATTACTGGTAGATATAGATCAAATTATTCACCATCACCATGTAATTCTACCACCAAACAATCATCACCAAACTTAACTGTGTTGCAGTAACTAATATTATTACTTTAAAGAAATATGATATTTCAAAACAAACAACTTCATTTTTTTTTTATACTACTTTGCGACGAGACGAGCAAGACGTTCACCTGATGGTAAGTGATACGCTTGATAACAACGTGGTGCTAGTTAAGATGGTACACACTGCACCACATTGCGCTCGTCGCCTTGAGACATAAGGTGTTAAGTCTCGTTTACCCAACCCACCCCCGCCCCAGTAATTACACTAGCTACAGCGCCCTTCAAACCGGAACACAGTAATGTTCGCACAGTACTATTTGGCGGTTGAAATAGGAGCTGCGGTGGTACCCACCCAGACGGTCTCCGGCAGCAGAGACTTACCACCTGGTAGATGATGCAGTGTATATTATTACTACCATAGATGTCGGCTCGATCGCGTCGTAAAATTATTAAAATTTTAGTTCAATTTAGAGAAGACTCATGTTTTCGTAAATCTTTGTTAAGTAGATACGCTGTGTGATAGTTTGTAAGATTCTGCAAGTTTACATTTTATCAAACTATTAACAATCCTCAAAATTATATTGGTGATACCACGCGGATATCTTGTTTTAAAAATACTTCAGGAACTATTGCTTTTACGTACATTTTTTTTTAAACTACTATGCGACGAGACGAGCAAGACGTTCACCTGATGGTAAGTGATACGCTTGATAACAACGTGGTGCTAGTTAAGATGGTACACACTGCACCACATTGCGCTCGTCGCATTGAGACATAAGGTGTTAAGTCTCGTTAGCCCAGTAATTACACTAGCTACAGCGCCCTTCAAACCGGAACACAGTAATGTTTGCACACTACTATTTGTCGGTTGAAATAGGAGCTGCGGTGGTACCCATCCAGACGGTCTCCGGCAACAGAGACATACCACCTGGTGAAACTTACATACTTATTCATAACTTATCACTTACTTTTTTTCATGTTAATGTTAAAGAATATATAAAAATTGTGATTATTATCAAACTTAAATTACTATTAGAAATTATATCTCGTGATATTAAAGTCTATGGCCAATGTTGGACAATGGACTGCAGCGAATTGAAAATTTAATAATGGAGTTAATGAACAGAAAGGGTTATCAGTTTAGATTGGGTGTTCCATACAACCGTTAATCAAATGTTACAACGCCGTTTTATGTGTGCATGTTCACGACCTTCCTCTTTAAGGGGTAGGCAGTAATATTAATTGATATTACCATAGATAAGTAAATCTATTGTGCTACTATGCCATTTGAACAGAATATACTGGTAGGTCTCCTCTTAAAGCGACGAGCGCAATGTGGTGCAGTGTATACCATTTTAACTGGCGGTATGTTATATGCAAGCGTATCACTTACCATCAGGTGAACGTCTCGCTCATCTCGTAGCCTACTAATTAAAACAATCCTGTTAATAAGACGTCGATTAAGTTTTCATGATTTATCCACAAAGGTCGTGAGTTCGATTCTCAGTATTATTTTCCATTTTACCTTACCCTCCGCTTTGCTAATTTTGTCCCTTCATATCTCGTTAACCGAAAGAGCTATAGACTTTACATTTCGTATACCTCGTCTCCTTATCCTGTACTTAATTTTATCGTGAATGAGTATCCATGTATCTTTTCCGGTTTAAAAGTTACAAGTGTTACTGAGTATTTAAGTCTGCTCATCAGTCTCTTACGCTGATGCAATCAGGTGATAGAGAAAGCAAAGCTGCTAAACAGTAAAATAATAAGTATTTAAATTATAATGAAAAATGTAAGTGCAAGTTTTAATTAGGAAACTTTCTAGATCATAATTGTATGTTCGTTTGCATTATCATGGCTTAGATTACAAAGAATCTTAGCTTATATTTCAGTTTGGTAAATTCTTTTTTTATTTCACAACACCTTCGGGAAGGGATGAAGTGCTATTAAGCTGCACCCGGCGAATATTAAGGCTGTGTTATTCGTGTTACTTTGTTAAGTACAAACTTTAGGCAAAAGTTTATACTTAACATTTCGCATTAATAAAATTTTTATCTGTTTTATATTTAATGGAAATTGAATAGAAGCTGAAATGAAATTAGCCATATTTTAGGAGCAAATGAATATAAAAATACTTAAATTTTGACAATCGATAGAGAATCGCATTTGAAAGATAATTTCAATAACTTTGAATTCATTGTTATTAAGTTTGTTAAGTAATAGTTAAAGCAATTAAATAATATTATTTTCAGCTATTAATTATTATGTACAAACGAAGAACAAACAAGAGTAATAGCTAAAAACTTTTTCAGGCAAACCGAAAAGATTTATTGAACAATACGATAGTTAACATCGCATACATGAAACAGGTTGCGAAAAAAGAGATCGATATTAAAATCATCGCACAGTATTTGCGTGTCCGAAATCAAACCGTCGCTGAAAAAACAAGCCCGCCCGATACTGAAACGGGTATCCATCATAAATAATTCAAACAGTTTATTTGAATAAATCCTGAACTTTTCATTTGCTCTTTCACTTGCTGAATGTATAGAAGAGTAAACGAGAACTGTTAGTTTTGATAAAAAAATTAACAAAATCGGTAGGTCTCTGTTGCCGGAGACTGTCTAGGTACCACCGGTTCTAATTTAAACGATAAACGGTAGTGTGTAAATATTACTGTGTTCTCGTTTGAAGGGCGCTGTAAGCTTTCACCAGGTGGTAGGTCTCTGTTGCCGGAGACTGTCTAGGTACCGCAGCTCCCATTTCAACCGCTAAATAGTAATGTGCAAACATTACTGTGTTCCGGTTCGAAGGGAGTAGTAGCTAGTGACATTATTGGGGTAACGATATTTATCACCTTATATCTCAAGGCGACGAGCGCAATGTGCAGTGTATACCATCCTAACTAGCGCCGCGTTGTTAGCAAGCGTATCACACACCATCAGGTGAGCGCCTCGTTTACCTCACCGCTTTGTAGTATAAAAAAAAAAAGCAGTGAAATTACTAGGGTAACGAGACATAACATATGTCTTAAACCGACGAGCGCAATGTGGTGCAGTGTATACCATTTTAACTGGCGGTATGTTATGAGCAAGCGTATCACTTACCATCAGGTGAAGGTCTCGATCGTCTCGTAGCCTACTAATTAAAACAATCCTGTTAATAAGACTACGGTTAAGTTTTCATGATTTATCCACAAAGGTAGTGAGTTCGATTCTCAGTATTATTTTCCATTTTACCTTACTCTCCGCTGTGCTAATTTTGTCCCTTCATATCTCGTTAACCGAAAGAGCTATAGACTTTACATTTCGGATTCCTCGTCTCCTTATCCTGTACTTCGTTTTATCCTGAATGAGTATCCATGTATCTTTTCCGGTTTAAAAGTTACAAGTGTTACTGAGTATTTAAGTCTGCTCATCAGTCTCTTACGCTGATGCAATCAGGTGATAGAGAAAGCAAGGCTACTGAACAGTAAAATAATAAGAATTTAAATTATAATGCAAAATGTAAGTGCAAGTTTTAATTAGGAAACTTTCTAGATCATAATTGTATGTTCGTTTGCATTACCATGGCCTAGATTTCAAAGAATCTTAGCTACTATTTCAGTTTGGTATATTCTTTTTTTATTTCACAACACCTTCGGGAAGGGATGAAGTGCTATTAAGCTGCACCCGGCGAATATTAAGGCTGTGTTATCCGTGTTACTTTGTTAAGTACAAACTTTAGGCAAAAGTTTATGCTTAACATTTCGCATTAATAAAATTTTTAACTGTTTTATATATAATGGAAATTGAATAGAAGCTAAAATGAAATGAATTTTAAGAGCAAATGAATATAAAAATACTTACATTTTGACAATCGATAGAGAATCGCATTTGAAAGATAATTTCACTAACTTCGAATTCATTGTTACTAAGTTTGATAAGTAATAGTTAAAGCAATTAAATAATATTATTTTCAGCTATTAATTATTATGCACAAACGAAGAACAAACAAGAGAAAAAGCTAACAACTTTTTCAGGCAATGCAGAATATTTATTGAACAATACGATAGTTAACATCGCGTACATGAAACAGGTTGCGAAAAAAGAGATCGATATTAAAATCATCGCACAGTATTTGCGTGTCCGAAATCAAACCGTCGCTGAAAAAACAAGCCCGCCCGATACTGAAACGGGTATCCATCATAAATAATTCAAACAGTTTATTTGAATAAATCCTGAACTTTTCATTTGCTCTTTCACTTGCTGAATGTATAGAAGAGTAAACGAGACCTGTTAGTTTTGATAATCATTTTTTTTTAACAAAATCGGTAGGTCTCTGTTGGCGGAGACCGTCTAGGTACCACCGCAGCTCCCATTTCAACATGCCAAATATACTCCCGGACACATCTGTCGGCCCACCACCCAGTGTTTAAAAGTTCGACGGTGTCTAGTTAAAAATAAATGTTTGGTGGAGCAATAAGTTTTAATGCAGTTTTGAAGCAGATTTATTGGTCAAGCCTAATGTATGTTTTTTTATTGTAATTTCGAATTGATTTGGCCGGCAGAAGTTTTACAGTTTAGGCGACAATTTCAGGCAGAGTATTCATATTTTTTGGTCAAAACTGGCTCAAAGTTTAAATTTGCCTTTTTATGGAACCAATAAGGAGGAGACATAAAAAAAATCCAACCTGTGCGAAATAAAAAAAGTTTTCTCCATTCCAGGGTCTTTGAAAACAATGAACAGACTCGAATTTTCGTTTTTTTTCCCTAATCCTGAATTCAAATAAAAAAAAAAACATACATAAAGGTTGACCAATAAATCAGCTTCAAAACTGGATTAAAACTTATTGCTCCACCTAACATTTATTTTTAGCTAGGCACCGTTAAAACTTTAAACACTGGGTAGGCCGATAGATGTGTCCGGGGGTGTAGTAGTGTGCAAACATTAATGTGTTCCGGTTCGAAGGGAGTAGTAGCTAGTGACATTACTGGGGTAAAGATATTTATCACCTTATAATGCGACGAACGCAATGTGGTGCAGTGTATACTTACGTGCATCTTAACTAGCGCCGCGTTGTTATTAACGTATCACTAACCATCAGGTGAGCGTCTCGTTTACCTCACCGCTTTGTAGTATAAAAAAAAGGAACAGTAAGAATGAATTATGAGATGGTCATAGTTAAGTTGTTTATACAACGCCCTTTAAAGGAATTTTCATTATTCCACGAAGCGATGAGTTGACCAAGAATCTTATCTTACCTGCTTAAGATAATAAAGATAGCGTCTTTCCAGTTTTGTTTCCCTTCAAACTGGTATACAGTAATGTTTGGTCAATACTGTATCATATCGTTTTTCTTACTTATTAAAGCTTTTTAATTATAAGTCAATTTTTATTGATACATTATTCATCGTAAGCTGTTTTTTCTTGATTTTAATATTTTTAAAATCGAAAATTCTGTAAAATTTATCGATGCATGTATGTTGAAAGCGCACTCGACGTACAGCGAAGTAGGTTAATTGAAAAATTTTGTACAAAAAGTACCGGAATTAATTATTAAAACTGACGGAATACATTCATAATTTTAATTAGTAATATAACATAAATAGGCTCATCGCAGATTTACTATTTTCACATTCGGATGTAAAAAAGATATATTTAATGATGGAGCAATAGCTCCTGAAGTATTTTTCAAACTTCATGTGACTGTTGAGGGTAACACCAACATCATTCTGAGGATTGTCCATTGTTTAATGAAACGCAGATTTGTAAAAACTCATATTTATCCGATAGCATAACGACTTCTTAACACGTCCGCACACGATACGATTATATAGCGCCGGCGTGTTTTTATTTATACCCGCAAGATTTACAAAAACATGAGTCATCTCTAAATTGAACTTAATTTCATTAATAAATAAAATTTTAACGAAAACTGTGACATAAATATTTAATTAATTTTAACAATTAAATAATTTAACAACGTCATTGACTTATACATTTCTTTCAATGAAGCGATAAGATAAATCTAGTAAATGATACATCGCTTGCTGATAAACTTACTAGTTAGGATGATGTACTACACCGCTATTCCTCGCCCTGAAACTTAAGGATATTAAATCTCGTTACCCCAGTAATTTCACTAGCTACAGCATCTCATAAACCTGACCATAGTAGTAACAGTAGAATTCATTTTATTACAACCAAAACCAGCAAAAAGATGAAAAATAGAATAAATGTAAAGATAAAAGGAAAAAAATTGAATTATAATATGCGGCGGTTATGGCATGAGGGGTAAATATAAAACTGTAAGAGAACGAGAGAGTGAAGAATAAAAGAGGAAAGATAAAATTGTAAAAAGTTAGGGAAAAGAAATGATAATAATAAAAGAAAGAACAGAATAACCGAAGCCCTGCCCACCTATACAGAAGAATTTTGAATAAAAAAAAAAACCAAACCTAGCAAACTTCGCGGCGTCTCTCGATGTATAGAATTATAATATTTGTAATAACGGTTTAAAATGAAAAAGTTTATGCCATTCGATTGCTACGCATCTTTAGATGCTGCAATCCTCACCAGGTCGATGGACATCCCCCTTAACTCCATCAATAAACTTAAATACTATATGATGAAATTAGATATTCCTCCGTCATTGATGAGCACACGTAAGTTACTCAAAACACGTTAAATTAAACGCAACAAGGAAATATATTTTTGTTACGTGAATAAAGTAGATTGCGCCGTGTTCTCGTCCCGACCACCCCGCCTCTTCCTCATTCAGCTCCTAGTTGATTCAATTAAGCACTGGATAAGCCACATCACTTAATTAAGTATTCTGTTTAAATGCTTTAATACATCGTAGTTGGAGTGAACGCTGAAAAAGTCTTAAACAATTTCGTAGGAGGGTGATAATGCTTCTTCTCCGAGGATAGTCCCATATTCACATGACTTTCAAAATACTATGTTTGAAATAAAACCACCAGCATTCTATCTACTCAAAATGCGGTCTCGAAATCGAATTGGATACAACTGTATTACAAGACAGCTGGTTAACTACTGAACCACAGAAATAGTAAAATCACTTTAGTTATTCAAAGCGACAAAACGAATTACGTTACGCAGGTTTAGAAAGACAATTCATAACAATGTGGTATCAGTTAAGTTTACACAACTTGCATTAAGTTACTCAAGTAATTTTACAAGCTACAGTCTCAAGCATTAAAATTCTCTAAGTTCCTATTTATTTAAAAAAATCTGGTAACAATAAAGTTCCAGCTGGTTACGTTAAAATGTCATTAATCATCAGGAAGATGCCGACTGCTGAGCATAGTTCCTCCTACAAAGAACTCTACAACTAACGTTTGTTTCTAAAGTTATAATACGACTAAGTGTGAAAGTGTAATGTAATTAACGTTATTACAATGCACGTGAGTGCTATGCAAATTGGTAGGGGTTCTGTCAAAGAGCACATATGAAAATGGCACTCAAAGTATTAAGAATGCAAACACATGTCCGTGACACACTGTTGTCTTTCAGTTTTTTGTCAATCCACTTTAATTGAAGTTTAAAATAACTTTTGCCTGCAGCTTCGTAATTCAGAAACAAGCACAAAAGGAAGAGTTAGTATTTAAGTTTATTATTGATAGGTTTTAGGGTTCAGGAGTAATGTAAATCTGCGACCATAACTTCATTGTTGTGACTTTTACTGGTGGTAGGTCTCTGTAGGTACCGCAGCTCATATTTCGGCAGACAAACAGTGAAGTGCAAACATTACTATGTTCCGGTTTAAACTGTAAGCTAAAGAAATTACAGGGGTAACGAGACTTAACATCTCATGTCTCAAGGAGACGAGCGCAATGTGGTGCAGTCTGTACCATCTTAACTAGCAGCACGTTGTCATGGGCAAGCGTATCACTTACCATCAGGTGAACGCCTTGCTCGTCTCACCGCTTCGTAGAACAAAAAAAATTGGCTGCCGTTATATGAAAGCCGGAGTATTCTTTACCATCATTGTTATTTAACATATCATAAAAATGAGGTCGAATGTTGGACAGTTTTAGATAAAACTTTACAATAAGTTTATTACGGACCATCCCCACTTCAACTGAGTTTTATTTTTTATACTACTATGCGGCGAGACGAGCTAGACGTTCACTTGATGATAAGTGATGCGCTCGTCGCCTTGAGACATAAGGTGTTAAGTCTCGTTACCCCAGTAATTACACTAGCTACAGCGCCCTTCAAACCGGAACACAGTAATGTTTGTACACTACTATTTGGCGGTTGAAATAGGAGCTGCGGTGGTACCTACCCAGACGGTCTCCGGCAACAGAGACCTACCACCTGGTGACTAGGAGAGTTGAACGATGACGTCACGATCCACATGCAAACAACTATAAATTACTTCACGCTGTTTTATTACATTAACGTAGTCTACAGACAATACTATTACTTACGTGCTTCTTTAATTAGTGGCAATGGCCATGATCAATGAATATTTACAAATGGAAAAAACTTTAATACAATTCCTTTATACCCCTCCTCACCGACCATAAACAAAAACTACTAAATTTTCGCATACTTTCAAAGAAGTGCATAAACGAGAACAGTTCATGTTGATGTATAATTAAAGCGAAAGTATGCAGTCTACTTCTTAACATCGCAACCTCTTTCATGCTCACTGCAAAGACTCCGCTAAGAAAATAAAAAAACAAAAAAACAGTGGAATATCTTAAGGTGAGCCACTGCCGTAGCATTTTAAATGGCGCTGCGTTTCTTTAAAAGAAATATTAAAATATTTCATGCTCGCGAATGCGTTGCCTGTTTCACTGCTATTCATACTATTTATTAGTTGACTTTTAAAAGGAATCAGGTGACAAGCCACCACTTTTTTTTAAAATACACGCTCTGTTTCTACCGTTGAGAATTATGGTTCAAGCTATACTATCTTCCAGTTCGGAAAGTGATGTAGCTAGTGATATTTATTTTACACAGTTTTCTTTTTATTCTACTACACGAGCGAGAATTTCACCTGATGATAAGTTATACTCGCAGATAACAACATGACGCTAGTTAAGATAGTATATACTGCACCACATTGTACTCGCCTTGTGACGTAAGACGTAACCTTGTGACGTTTCCACCACCAAATAGTAATGTTTACACACTACTGTTTGGTGGTGGAAATATAAGCTGCGGTGGTACCTAGACGGTCTCCGGCAACAGAGACCTACCACTAGTGAAGTTCGTTCATGTGTCAGTGATGAATGATGGGGGTGGAAAGGTCTTGGAGAGTTCACCAAGAACCTCATGATGTGAGGTGACTACACATCGGTAACTACATAAAAGCCGGAAGGGAGTCGATGAGAAAATCTGTCCACAACACTTATAGTAAGATATTAGGAAAGATGTATATCCAGTAGTAGATGAAAAAAATATATTGACGATGTAGATTCAGAGACATTATTGTTAATAAAATTTATTTATAAAAATTGTAATGCAATAAAGCAACTTCTTGAATTTCATAAAATCCGGTGCAATGAAAACCCGAATGGGACAAGCAATGGAAACTATTACATTACCGCTGCCGATTTTTATAGCCAATATTAAGGTTAGAATTCAGAAATTTTAATTTGTCTAATTTTGTACTTAAACTTTACATTAACATTTAGTTTCTAAACTACCGAAAAAAAAACAGTGATTATTAGTTTAAAGTTTCAATTGTGCATTGCTTTGCGAAATACAAAAGTTTCTCTCCGTTTAGAAAATACGAAGCGGCGACTGATTTTAATCAAGATTTTCTTCTTTAGAAAAAAACCTATTCAGACTTTACCGGTTGCCACGATTTTATTCACTTAAAAACTTTTTAACTTAAACTTACTATTTCAAAATTCACTCATGCAATTAGAATCGAACTCAGAAGCTCCATGTTACAAACGGAAAGCCTCTGTGCGATGAACAGTTGACAGTAGTAAAAATAACTACAAATTCTCCAGTAATCGTTTAAATTTCATAAATCGTAACTGTCAAGGCTACGAGCAGTGGTTCTGTCAAGATAGCTGAATATATAACCATCACCTGTCAATGTTACAATGAGGCATTGCATGCGAATGAAAATGGTAACGGTGGCTTTACATGCCATCGACCGTCGATTTATGAAGCCATTTAAAAGTTATCTACTCGCCATGGGATTTTTTAAATCAAACTGTTTCGACAACGAATACATTTAACGAAAGCACTTCGAAAAATAGAATCAAATGTAAAATGTTTATAAACTTTGCTACGTCTTTATTTTCTTTTTGCTTAAGCAAATAGCATTAGCTGGAAAGCTTTCAGAACGGAAAGTATTCACTATAGGAACATTCTCAAAGTATGCAGCGATGCCTATTCCACGCACGCTCTGCGGTTTCACCACCCTTTGCATCTCAAACAAACCGCCAGCCTCTATATAATTGATTGAGTTCAAAGTTGAAACGCAAAGTTACTTTGCTGACGGAGTCTGATGTTTGTTTTATAATTATATCACCAGCTGTACACGCCATTTTGGTGCGGTCAGTATTACGATCACCTGTGGGGGGCGATAGCTTGTATGGTTATAAGCTTCGGGAGCGCAGAGAACTTCGTTAGCCAGGAATGATACGAGAACGTAAACGGATCAAAAGTGAATGGGTAAAAGTAATAACTAATAGTAAATGGTAATGGTAATGGTAAATTTATTTAGCAAACAATGGCATTTATATCAGAATAGATTTGACAGCAAAATTATAATTTTTCTAGTTTGACAAAGATTTAAAATTAATGGAATACTGCATGCAAGGAGTTTGTAAATTATAATAACATGCCGCTACACACCAAACCGGCAAGAGTGATGATTATGGCAAAGCTTATACACACAAGTCAAGACAATAAATTCCGCGATATTGAGATTCGTTGAAGAACTAGACCTACCCACACAGCAGAGCAGAACATATAGTTCATAGATTCTACAGACGTTAGGAACTTAAAGTGCTAGAATGGTGATCCAGAACCAAACAGTGCTGCGATGGTAGAACCTCCACCAGAAGGACAGGCGAAATTAAAATAATAGCCAGCGCAAAAAAGCTGGCAAATAACGCAAAACCGTAAATTGGAATGAATAAAGTATGATACGGAAAGAGAAGAGAACTGGGATAGTAGAAGGAAATAGGGAGACAGAGTTTAATAGATGTAAAAAGAAATGTAAATAAGATCCGGCACTACTAAAACAGAGGGACCGAAGAAAATGGTATTACTTTTGGCTATAGTAATGTTAATAAGATATTTAAGCTTTATATGCTTTGTGGAAATTAGATGTTAACGATATAGCAAAATCAGTTTATCCACAAATTTCCTGAACATGTTCTGATTACAAGTAAAACTAATCGTAAAGTAACTTGAATATTTAAGCAGCATCACCTATTGATATTACTATAATCAACTCTTCCAATAACCTTGCAACGTTACAAATATAGTTTACAAGGTAAAGTCTAAACGGAAATAAGCTTTATGTATATAGAAATAGCGTCTACATCCGTACTTCGGTACCTTTAGTGAACAGCACAGAGGATTTCGCGTAGTTCTGGATCGAAGCCGCAGGCACACCATTCGTTTATGTGTAAAACAGTCATAAAAGTCAACGAGCATCTAAACTCCAAGGGAAGTTTCACGAAAACGGCAGTAAACGTAAATTGCGGGAAGCGCTCCGCGGCGCGCGTTATGGCGACCAATCCCGCGGATTGGATTTCAACTTTTCTCCGTATCACTAAAGATATTGAATACGGATTTTAATATATCAACTATTTCTATTTTTTTACTTTCATTTTATAACAAGATTCAGAAGGCTGTTGTAAGTTTAACACGATCAGTGCCGGTGACACAACTGTTGTGTCCACCAAAATTTTTCTCCAGTGCCGGCGACACTAATGGTGTGTCCACTGTTTTTGGTTGATATTTCAAAAATGCATGCGTGTATTCGGTTCAAAATTACAGTGTAGGCCTAATATGGTGTTATTTACATATTTCCTTCGTGGTTTGAGTGTGACACGATATTTTTATTTTTTTAAAAAAAAGTCTTCGTGTCTTTATATCCGTGTGTATATATCGGCGCAATCGTATTAAATTATTTTTTAGTAAATTTCATTATTTACGATTTTAAGTTCAATTTAAAGATAACTCATGGTATTGTAATTCTTGCGCGGGTATAAATAGAACCGCGCCGGCGTTCCAAAAAAAATGATTACAAAAACAGTCGCGCGTTGTCCGCTGAAGTGTGCGGACGTGTTAAGTAGTCGTTGCGCTGTCGGATAAATGAAAGTTTTTACAAATTTGCGTTTTATAAAACAGTGGGCATTCTTCAAAATGATGTTGGAGGGACCCCTCTGACATGAAGTTTTTAAAATACTTCCGGAGCCTGTCTTCTGAAGTAGTTAAAAATCTTTATATAAACCTGAAGTTACTTAGAAATCTTCTCAATTGCTGATCTATTATAATTTTCAAAATTTTCATTATAATTCAAATAAAAATCGTAAAATATTTAAGTACACTTCAGCTGTATTTAGATATGGCTCATCACGGTTAGTGTTTTGGCTTTTTATTAAAACATCCCAACGAAACCTTCATTAGTACTAAACTAAAGTACACTAGCCCGAAGAACCACAGGAGAGATGTTAGTAAAATAAACCTAACCTAGATGCATTTAAACATCATGTTTAACACGACACAAACCGGGTTACTGGGTGAGAAGCAACTAGCGCTGAGGCTCTTCAGTAAAAAAGGGGAAAACCATTTAAACTTAACTACATTCGAGCTCAAAGGTTCTTTGCTTAACAATGTTTCCTAATTTATAAATACATTTAAAATGAACTTTAAAGGTATACGATGAAATTTTCGCGTGGAATTTTTTAACTGTTTGCATAAACTTTAATATATTTATCAGGTGAACGTCATGCTAATGAAACAACAATTTTTAATTTTTTTTTTTATTTATTTATAAGCCAACTATGTTTCCTAACTTACATATTTTTTTTTAACATTATTGTGTATGTCGGAATCCCTTTTGGGTGACGGCCTCCTCCAGCTTAGTCCATTTCTCTTTAGAATTTGCCTTTTCTATCCAATTAGTTTCAGCTATTTCTTGTACGTCGCATACCCATCTTTTTCTTGGGCGTCCTCTTCTTCTCTTTCCTTTTGGCCCTTCCCACAGTGTTACAAGTTTTGTCCATCTCTTATCCGTACATCTTGCAAGGTGAGTTTAGTTAATTATTTATAAATTAATTGCTTTTTTTTTGTATTTAATTAAGCACCGACCTAACAGATTCTGTACCGTATTTAAAGTGGCGTATAAATTGCAAGTAGGGGGCGCAGGAGGTGGAGGGGTTCAATAATTACAGTGTGTTTCCGATCCTCGTAATGGGGACATTTGCATTCGCTGTCCGAGAGGCGATTACAATTAAATTGTACTAAACGGGCATAAGTGGACGATCGTTAGGCGGAACGCCGAGGACCACGGCATTATCGTCTGAACGACGCCGAGATGAATTAATGTGCACGACGTGTTTCGGACGAAGCCACGACGATACAAACATCCAGAAACGGTGTCTTTATCGTACTTCACACTGTGTGATAATAATAACAGAGAATTTAGAAAGAAATTCTGGCTAGACAACATCAACGAGTGGACCAAGATCAGGAGTGCCGCACAGCTAATCCACCTAGCGCGCAATAGAAACTTTTACGCAGAACTGGTGTCCAATATTCATTACTTGGAAAGGCACATTAAGAAGATAACAGAGAATTAGTTTAATCTACAATAGGTTTTAACTCCAATTTCGAAAGGTGTTAAAAGACAGTGGATGGTGAAGCTCGCTCAGAATAAGCTAGCGCTTATATGTTGGATTGCGGAAAACATCAATTCTGTTATAAAAGCAAATTTTTAATACAGTAGCCAATGCGTGAATGATAAGAAACCTTTCATAAACTAAAGAATATTTCTAAACTGTTTTTTTATTCTCTTCTTAGTTACCTTTTAACAAACTCTAAGGATAAATTAGTGAATGGAATATTCTTACCCCGTTTCGCGTTCTTTATCGCGTATTAAATTAATAAGACATTTTGTTTACTGCTTCCCGTAAATACATATTATATTATATACAAGCATCTTAACAATGTACAGTCCTTAAAAAATAAAAATCGCGGCGGGCGCGAGCCTTAAGTGGTGACAGCGGAAATTAGATTCTTCTTGCGGCTGTCACTGCGAACTGTGTAGGTGGTTGTCTTTTCCTTTTAAAATATTTTCATAATATAAACTAACATATTTATTATTTTTCCTTTAAAATTATTATGCATATTTCTATTTGAAAATACAACTTTTTCTTACAACTCGCTTAATATAATTCAACCGTAGTTTACGATTTGTAATGTTCGCAAGAAACGTTAAAATTTGCTGATAAGCATTAGAAATTATTTAAACAATAAACTAATAACTATATATTAATCATGAAAGAAACGTAATTTCCTAATATTACTACGAAAGTAAGCGTGAAATAATAAATGTTTAGTTCCTGATATATTTAAGTAAAAGCACCTGCCAAAATAAAACACCAATTTCGTATAAGTAAAAAAATGTTTTTATTTTCACTGGCGTCCGTTTATTTTCAAAGGCGCACGAAACTTGTTTTTATACTAAAAAAAATACCCGAAAATTATAGCGAAATAATAAACATGTCTTTATTACATTTGAACAGAATTTTCGCTATCAAACATTTTCACAACCGAGAATTTCTTACAAACCGTACATTACAATATTTATATATTTATTATATGAGACATCTTATAAAAGAGAAATATATAAATAAATTCGTAGCTTATGTAATAAAAGAGCATGTTATAAAAACAATCGTTATTTTTACGTTTACAATAAAATTCATGCCCCAAATTGGAGTTGAGAAGAAAACATAAATTCGTCATAGATTGCCACAGATAAAACAGCTTTGCCTTTTATAATTTTATTATCACTGCCGGCCGTGAAAGGATTTTATTATAATTGTAAATATAAAAACTTAAATTGTGGTAGATCTGTGAAAATATTTCAACGCTTACTTTGACCTTGGAGTGGCGTAAAAATCGACTAAAATTTAATAACTTACATAATACGTCTTCAAGAGAAGAAACAATAAGCTGCTGTTACGTTACCATATTTTACGAAAATCAAAAGATTCCACATTAAATAAATAAATAAATTTTTATTCAGATGTAAACTTAAGTACATTTGTTGGTATTCATATCTATACATAAAGTTTTGCTCTGTTTTGCTCATTAAACTATTTCAGTAAATTATGCTGGGTCTGGTACAGATCATTATTTTCCTTCTCTATTTATATTACAGTATTATAGTCTGTAGTTAACATTACTGTCGATTGAGCTAGTAAAATTACTGTAGTAACGAAACATACTGTCATGAATCTCTAAAATATAAGCGTAATGTAGTTTTGTGTAAAATTACTTAAACACCGCTTATTTGTCATTTGGTAAACTTCTAGTTGTTCTCATTGCGCTTTTTTATTAAACGTATATATGTAATAGTAATAGAGATAGATACTTCGTTATTCCTTACAGGAGTCGGTGGCTGTCGTATAAATAAGTACATAAATAAAGTAGACACGTTGTACGTGGGCCGCTTTTAAGTAGCTGTAAGTTTGGGCGGATGTCGGCCGGTGCTAACTTAACGAGAACCCGGAATATTTTATATTCTACACAAAAAAACGTTTTCAGGTTAAAAGCGGGTGACAGTTGAACTTGCTTTGTTTGATATATTTAATTTCAATCATAATGAAGCTTTTTTTTGGAACTGGCAATATTAAAATTTCAAAAGATTTTATGAACAAATGTGAAACTTGTATTTTCTTATTTTCGCAATTGTAACAAAGAAAAAGCATAGATTTGATAATATTATATTTTTATTCGATAAAGTGATCAACTAGTTACCATCAGTAAAAATGAATAGCCCAAGATCGAAAAAGTTTTCTCCGTCTTACCGCAAAACTTCAGTTTGAAGAAGGCAGCTCATGATGATGAAGTGACGAGATGATAAGAACCTCAACTTGATGATAGGTGATAAATCCGCCACAATATGGCGTTAGTTACATTGTGCTCTTCTGGAAACCTAAAATGTCAAATCTCTTTTCCCCAGTAATTTCACTAGCTCTTCTTCTTCTAAGTCGTATTTCCTCATGACTGAGGGTCGTGGTCATCATGTGTGATGATACACGACGACTTACTTGTCAGTTATAATGAAGTGGTGTTGCCATTGTCTTCTCCATTTCACATACTAGTGCGAGCACGGATGGTCACGACATAGATATGCAGGTTTCACCGTCAAAGCACGTGATATTAGTTGGTGTTTAATGCTAACTGCACATAAATTGAAAAATTCATTGGTGCAGGCCGGATTCGAATCCGGTACCTTCGGAGTGGAAGGCCAGCGTTCAAATCACTAGGTTATCACGGCTCTCAAACTTTCTAGACTTAGACTTTCAAACTACAATACAGTAAAATTTACACAACGCTATACGAATGTGTAGTATGTGTATGTTATTATTATTTGTAATAATTATCAAATTTTATAGATATTCTGTCTGTCTAATGTGAACACAAACATGCTGATTTTATTAATTGGACTTTTGAATTAATAATGATATAGCACCATACATTTTTAATTCGACCTCAAGTTCATTCTTATAATGAATGTCTCATACTATTATTAAAAGCTAGAAATTCTAGAAGCGGTATAAATTTCTTGATTTATATAAATATGTTCAAAAAAAAAATGAAATCAAATTGTCTGTATGTAATATAGAAATTCGTACAAACAATTATTCTTCTTGTCGCATCTCTGAAGGTGACAATTTACATGAAATATCAAAACACTACATGTCTTTTTTTTCATACTACTATGCGACGAAACGAGCAAGGCGTTCGTTCGCCTGATGGTAAGTAATACGCTTGCCCATGACAACGTGGTGCTAGTTAAGATGGTACACACTGCACCACATTGCGCTCGTCGCAGAGAGATAATGTGTTAAGTCTCGTTACACCAGTAATTACACTAGCTACAGCGCCCTTCAAACTGGAACACAGTAATGTTCGCACACTACTATTTGGCGGTTGAAATAGGAGCTGCGGTGGTACCCATCCAGACGGTCTCCGGCAACAGAGACCTACCACCAGTTTGTTTCGAGTAAACTTCAAAACAGCTGAACCGATTTGTTCGGGACTTCTAATGGTATATAGCTTAAGACATCAGGCATAACTTAGAGTATAACTTATTATTAATTATTTATTTGTCATGTGTTAGAATCAGTGATCAACGGTTGGGATCTGTTGGCATTAAAGTAATAATTTATCGCATTAATAATGATCGTTAGTTTTGTTTCACAATAATATAAGTTTTTCTAATAATATTATTAGTAATAATTAATGGTTATTGTATAGTTTATCTGTTTTGAATGATTAAAGAATGTCATAACAAATTGTAACAAAACATTTGTTCCAGTGTTGGTAGGTCTCTGTTGCCGGAGACCGTCTTGGTACCACCGCAGCTACTGTTTCTGCCGCCAAACAGTAGTAAGCAAATTTTACTGTGTTCCAGTGTAACTAGTGAAATTACTGGGGTAACGAGATTTAATATCTTGCATCTCAAGGCGGTGTGGTGCAGTGTATACCATCTCAACTAACGGCATGTCGTTATGGGCAAGCGTATAACTTACTATAAGGTGAACGTATTGATAGTCTCTTTACTTAATCTGTTTTCCTTTACTAAAATTTGTTTCTATGTTTTAATGGGACCCCATTTTAAAGTATAAAGTACATAACAAATCGAGTTATATTATGTATGCGACGAATTGAGAACTCTCCATCTTTGCGATCGGGTTATAATTATTCATTAACCGAAATTGGTGACCGACGTAATAGTGTTTGTGGTAAGTCATAATCATATTTTTAATGGTAAACTATATTTAATTACAACTAGAATTATTGAACAGTGTTAATGATTAGATTAATAACTAATAGAGCCGTCTAAGTAGAGTCGCAGCGGCGGCCGACGCCATTATGAGAGATGACGGGTTCAAATAAGTCCCGCCGCTGACTTTGCAAGTGTTTTCTGTATTATTAAAGTATACGAAAGGCGCGTGTTGAAGGCTGTAGTTGGCAACCGCTCGGTCCAGTTTGAAAGCGTCGTCGTCTTTGATGTGAGGGGTCCTGGTGAGCTTCCAGAGTTCATCTGGAAACCAAATAAGCCGGTTAGAAAGATACAACCGCAGCTCCCGTTCCAACCGCCAAACAGTAACGTTACTGTGTTGCAATATGAAGGGCTGTAGCTAGTGAATTTACTAGGGTAACGAGGACTAACATCTTATGTATCAAGGCGACAAGCGCAATAGTGAATATCATTCTAACTACCGTCACGTTGTTATGGACAAGCATATCACTTACTTAGGTGAACGTTGAATACTAAAAAAAGTATATAAGAATTCTTTATTTTATAGTCTGCGTACATTAATTTAGGAAGTATAATATTATTAAAGAAACGAAAAAAAAGAAGAACGCAATTTTCTGCATCGGTGATGGTCAGAGCCAATGAGACGTGAACTGGTGACCCCGTGGCGTTGCGTCAGTAAAAACCGCTCAACATTTGCAATTATTTTTTTTCACCGCCGGAAATGGTATGTGTGTAAAAAAATCGAGCATGAGTTCACGCCGTAAAATTTAGATTTTGTTTTCCGATAACTTGTAAATGAATGAGATGAGTACGGAGGTGGTAAACAGAGAGAGGGATTGATCGACAATTTTATTTATTGAAGTTGGAAAGTAAGAAAGAGAGAGAGAGAAATAAGTTGAAGCACTAAAAGTAACATTTAGTAAATTAAATATTCATATAGTACAATAGTTATATAAGATTTCTCTCTCTTCCTCGTGTACTTCATGTACATTCCTAATGTAGTAGACAGTATGAAGATTAGTCTTCATTACTCATAAGGTGATAGAGTAGTAAGCACGCTTCGAATTATAGCACGAAAAGAAGACGAAAGATGAGAACAATATAGAAACGCAATTTTTCATTCTCTTTCACCCTTTAAATACATTTATAGTTGTATCTCTCTTTCTCCCGTTACACTTTTTCGTTTCAAGAAATATTATTTCTGCTGTGCCAAAACATATTTCACTTGCAAAAGTTTATTTAATTTCATAGAAATACTTACAGGTGCTACTCATCCCGTCGACGTTATCGTAGCACGCGAATACGACAGCAAAGTGTTCGTAGTCCACGTCGAGGAAGGAGTAAGTTTCAGTCCTCTGATCTGAAAATAGAAAAAAGAACTTGAACATGCCAAAGTAGCTGGAGAGCAAAGTTCTTAATACCACTCGGTTTTCTGTTTAATCATCAACCGGTAGATATTTACTGATGGACATAGGTCTCCCCCAAAGATCTTACTCCTAGTCCTACGTTATTCGGTACCATCAGTAGAGAGTCGGTCCTACTTTTAAGGGACAGATTATTAAGTCGATATAGCTATTTACAGAATGGTCCTATTGATATGTTTTTATCAAACGATTACTATCAAAAAACCTTACTTTGGCTTTGAATCTGTATCTTTTTCATCATCCAAATCCATCATACGTAGCCTTAATTTGGATGACATTAAAAGAATGTATTCTCTACCTACCTGTGTATGTAACCATCAACAGATCTCCAGTGCTGTTGCTGTCAACGGTCAGTTCCACGGAGCCGTTGTAGTAACTGAATGTGTTGTTGGATATCCAACTAATTGACACATCCGTGGTATTATCGCTTTTATGGTTGAAAAGGACCATCGCGCAGTCACCCTGTATTTGAAGGTCACCGGCTACGGCCGCAACGTACCATTTTCCATCAAGCTGTTAAAAACAAAATTGTTATTGTTTAAAGGCACAACCATTAACGAGAGATCAACATTTGGTTAAGAACTTAATAATATAGTCCTGTAAAGGTCATTTCTTTTGGATGTGTTGTCACAAGTAAACTAATTCATTCACGTGTATTACAAAATAAAATCCATCACTTAAGTGTTTATTTAAATTTACAGCTTAGACCAATTACCAAAGTATTCAAAATAACCTAAAATTTATCAAATTAAACTCACTTCCTTCAAATCTAACTCTCGCGGACTGATGTATGGACAACTTGCATTCTGTACGACGCCTCTAACACTATACACCATTGACAATATGGTAATTAAATGAAACACCATCTTTTAAAAAAAAAATCTCCCGCTTGAAGCAAAGGGAACTGATGTCACCGACTGAGATGCTACTGAGGACATAATTCGTTTTATAGTTAAGGTCTTTAATGTTAATGCTTCAGTAACTATTGTCCAGTCACAAGTTCCGAGACGTAAAAAAAACTGCAACTAAATCAAACGGACAATTAACTACAACAACAATTGGCAGAAATCGTGATCACGTATACCTTCCGGTTAGGCTGTATACAAAAGTGAATATTTCTTATATAGCTATAAAAATTCTGCTTCATGAAAGTTTGTCGAAGACAGTAAGAATACATTCACTACTGCTTACAAGTAATTAAGAATATGTTAATGAAAGGCAACTTGTCCTGTAACCTAACGAACATAGAATGCCAATTGCTCTTAAATTTTAAAAAACCTCTATTTAGCAAAGGTACAATTACTAATTTGACTAAAAAAAAGGTAACGCAGAAAAAAATTCTTAATGCTATGAAGAAATTTCGGATTAAGTTTGATTTTCGTGTAAGTTTAAGTTTGCTTTTAAAATCGGTAATAATAAAAAATAATATTTTCTTTCGCAACATCTGCAAAATCTAGATAAATATAAAAATGTAGAAAGTTTGCTTTCTAGACGTTAGTGCGAACTGTTTTTCTAAATACGCCGACCTGAAATCGAAGTACGTTATCTATTATAAAAAAATCGGAAACATCTAAAAGAGATAACAGATAAAATAACTTCGCTTGATAAAGATAATCTTTTAAAAATATGTTATACATCTTAAAGAAAACAGTTCAGACAAAATGTATGGTAAAAAAGGTGCAGTCGTTTTGTTACTGTCATTGGTGCATTTGAGGTTATGCACGAATCAAGTATTGTTATTTGGATCCTGTGCTGAAGTGGTTACAGTGAAGTTTTTCGATGTGGAAAAGGTAAGTACTCTTGAATATAAGTAGTGAAATTACTAGCGATTTGGATATACAAATAATATTTTATATGACTTGCGTTAGTCGAAGAAACAAGTTAGGAAGATAAGTCAAAATTTTCTGTTAGTACCAAGTCTTATCAGTTTACTGAATATAACAAAACATTATTAATGAAAGAATACAAACTAAACTTCCAGTTCCTCGGTTTATGGTACGAGATAGAAAGGTTTCCAACGTGGTACGAAGGCTTGGCGCAGTGCTCATACAAACGCTTCCAAGCCTGCGGACGGAGGATCGAAGTGGAGCACGGCTTCGTCCGCGACGACATCCGTTTTATATTGCACGTAAACAGTTCATACGCGCCAGGAAATGACGCCATATTTGAATTTAAAAAAAATAACATTGGTAAGTCTACATCTATATACATTAAATAATTTCTATTGGTTTCTGTTGTCGTAGCAGTGAGCAAACTTAATATCATTGTCACATGCACCGACCACAATGTGCTGTAGTGTATATCACGTTAAATTATTATGGGATGGCATATATACTAAATATATAAAATTACTTGATAATACGTCTATATATCATAGGTTTGTGTTTTATGTATATTTCTTTTATGATTTTTTTTTTATTTAATGAAGCGTTGCTGCTGCACTTTTTACTTCTAGTTGCCTCTTCGCTTTTGCTTCAGTAGTGCAGAGGTTCCGACCTGCTATATACCAGAAAATAAAATATGTTATTGCTGAATATAAATGACCATAATAAACAAGGAATTCTGTTCATAAAAATTTTAAACACGTATAAGTTGTTTCAAATTTCGCCCACTAGATGGCGTTGCTCGTTCTTATACGCAATGATATAGTTCTAAGATTTTTTTTAATACTGTCTCGGTTTGAAGTCTCTGATTGTTTGATTTCGTCTACTCCAGGGGGCATCGTTAGTTTTACAGTTTAACCTTGAACCGAGCAAATATATTTCTTATAAAAAAAATTCCATCACTAATTTGCAGATCCAATTGGAATACCATTGACCGTCATTTCTACGGATTATATAAATTACGCAGTAACGTACGGCTGCAGAAATAACGCGTCGTTAGATATCAAATATAGTAAGTAGATAAGTTACGTACCATATATTTATTTATAAAACCTGCCTTTCATCAACATTTTAGCTCATCTAAGTTCACTGCTGAACAAAAACCTCAAGAGGAAATAGAGGAAGAGCCGTTTACTTCTAAATTCCTAAAAAAACATTACTTATTTTGATACAAATATCGTTTATTTGCAAAAGTTAAATAATAATTTCTTATTTTGATATCATAAACACTCCTATAAATAGGTCTTGGTATTTTTCTTAAGTTAATAGTAAAACTAGGGCTGTATAAGAGTGATCACTAGAATCCAGTCCTGTTATACATTCAGTCCTTCAGATTACTTAAACTAGTAGAATATAGATACATACCATTGACTGATATAAAAAACTTGGTGATATCATTCTTACAATCCGCATTAAAGGTAGTAAGCTAAAGCATAAAAGGTCTAAGAACGTCGAAGTGCTGTTAGGAAAGCCTGTTCCTAAAAACAAAATCGATGACTCTAGGATTTAGACCGTAGAAAATATTGAGGCATTAAAATAGATCACTTGCTTACAACAATAAATAGAACAGTGCCATATTTGTCTTATTCTATACTAAAGCAATAGAAAATTAATAATCAACATTCATCAGTTTCAGCACGGATATTGTCCAGAGAAAAGTTTTTAGCACCTGAACTATTGGCGAAGGCATACCAAGAGCTAAATTCCCTTCCAAACGCCAGCACAGCGTATTTGGAGCCAGTTGTACAGGATGAAGGAAAGTGTTCACATTATTGGACAGCTCATGTGCACGCTGAAGAAGATACAGTAGAAGAAAATGATGAGTTATGATATAATCATTGATGCTTTTGATAATATTTTTTACTTGCCAATAAAAAGTTATTCTTTCTAAATCCTTGAGCTCGTTAAAGTTAAATCCTGTTTTGGGTAAAGCATCTGAATGAGTGGTAAATAAATAAAGAAAGACATTAATACATCATTTTAACTGTCTGCCGTAGGACACGCTATCTTTGGACAATTCCAAACACATGTGAAGCTTAAATGTTGGCAGGGTTTTTAAGCTAGCATCTTATTGTAACTCAGGCTCAAAAAGGCATCACTGTAACCTTGTTTTCAACTAACGAGTATGTGAGGTAGAGTATTCTAGGTGCACCTTTTAACATCCACAATATTATTGTCACATATACCTTTTGAAGTTGAGGTACAATTTTTGCTCATTTTATATAAAAAGAGAAACAATCTTAGACAATGGAAAAGTTTTGATGGGTATGGCATCCTGTTACTTAAGAATAAATAATATTAAGGTATGCAGAGGCGGAGGCATCTAAAAAGGACAAAGGCATACATTAATATGAAAGATGGAAAAAATCAAACGCTCCTCTGAAATATTTTATTTGCCGAAACTAAATTCGAGAAATATCTCGATTAAAACATATTGTTTTTTAATAGAGATCTTTTAAATGGGAACCGCGTATCTGAAGGCGACGGGTTCCGTTTCAGCGTCTTCGTAATATTTGGGTACGCAATGAGACCAATCGTCTTTCAATAACATCCCCGGAGACACTCCAATCCGCGTCAGAGGCTTCAACGCCAACTCTTTAGATACATCGTTCAATATTGAATGACGCGAAAGTATCCATACATAAACTGGAATTAAAATGTATATATTATTTCGACCAATTGACTGATACTGAATTTAACGAGGCTAAAAATATGATAACTACATTTAAATTCGTAGCATAATTCATTATTCTTTTATACAAAATATAAAAAATAGTGAAAAGGTTTTTGATATTTTTTAATAATGAGATAGATTTGTTGTTAATAATTTAGTGTGCTTGGAACCTATTATTGTATATGAAAGATCGATGGATGTAAAAACCCTTTAAGTAAGCCTATATCCAGCAGAGGATCCTATCGACTGGTGATAATGAAAACAATGGTATTAAGTGTTGATACCAGGAACAGCGAAGAAAACCACCTGAATAAATGGTATAACGATCTATTTATGACTGGAAGAAGCAGACGAAGTTAGGATTAAAATGGATGCTTTGGGAGAAGCCTAGAGACTACTGCAGATTGATGATGATGCTGATGATTCTCACTATCTACCCAACAAAAATTAGAAGCTACGTTAAAGCTTGAAACATAACAAAGTGACCATATTGCATTAGATGAAGTTACCGTAGTGTTTGTTAATCAGAGGGCTGTATTGGCAAGTGTAGACTGTAGCATAGTACTTGTAGTTTGTCTCCAGAACATTAATTGTATATGTTCTCTCTCTCACTGAAAAAAAATACACAAGTATATTTTGCAACGAATTCATAACCACTTTTTTTGGTGAAGTTGTTAAAAAATACCTACATCTCCTCGGCGCATTTTCAAACTGAAACTTTACCACCAACTTAGGCAGGTCTGTGTTCAGTTTGCTATATTTAATTTTGTTAAGTTCCAACTTTCCTATACTGTATCTATGAAACAGCCCGCGGTCTACTCTCGAATGATTCACAAATATCCCTCTGAATGTAGACACAACTTCAACAGTAGAACAGTTGTTCAGAAGTTGACCGTCGCTGGAGTAATGATACGTTTGATACCACGGTCCTTCGAACTGGAAAAAAATAACATTATCAAAACATAAAAAATACGACGAGATGTAAGCTTGCCTAAAATAGGTTCGTGCTAGTTAGAATATTTACACTGTACTAGTGGCTTTGGGACATAAGATGTTCAGTCTCGTAAACCTTATTTCACTAGGTACAGCACTGTAAGACAATAATGTTTGGGCATTACTGTTTAGTGGCAAAAATAAACGCTCCAGTGGTATTAGGTACCAATCCAATTTACAGCACCAAATACACTGGCAAGCTTTTTAAAACAAATGTAGATACACATTTTATTAACTTTTATAATGAAAAATCAAATGCCCCGTGGAGAAACATCCAATTCACTAATTTCATGGAGATCCAGAAGTTCGATTCCGGGACAATATTAGCTGAATTCTTTTAAGTAACCACATCATTATCAATTTGCTATCACATCGGAGAAATAATAAGAAAAAATTACAGCATTTAAATATTTAAGTAGTTATAAACATATCCACAATTTTCTGGGCTAACATTCTAGTTTATCTTCAGACTAATAGTTTCTTAATAACTATCATTTTAAATTGTGAACATCATAGCACAATGTAAATAAATGTAACAATTGGAATCTAGTTAACATTAAAAATTCAACACCAGATAAAAAATTACATGTATTTATTAATGTACTTAAAGATATATTTGCATTTGTCTTCAATTATCAACTTATTCAGAATGTCGATCTTTACAGATGCAATACATACCAGTGCTAAATCAAAGTCTTCCTTTAATCCAACATTCTCTGGACATTTTCCGGGTAGTGTAAAATATCCTATAACGCACTTAAAACATATTAAAACGATAATTGTTTTGAATGTTTGCATTTTGATAAACGTCCACCGTTCGTCAACTTGTGTCGTGTAATCGTCCGATATCCAAGAATTGTTGTTGATGTTCAAGTTAGAGGTTATCGGTTTTACGTTTATTATTAAACGTTAAATAAATAACATGTCCACCAATTCTAAGAATATAAATAGGTACAGTATATTCTGGGAATATCCACTTATTGCTTCAGTTATCATACGCACAAAGAAATATGCTGCATTGTCCGTAAACGATCACATCTGGATCGTTATAAATTTGTATTTGACACTTTGTCTTGAGTACAAGTAATTTGTTTATACTAAAAGTCAATGAAGGTGATAAACGAAACTTTATAGCTTAAAGTTTTAGACGCCATCAGCAGCAACTGTAAGACCAGAGAAGTCATAAATCCGTTGCTGAATTTGGGAAAAGGTCTCCAAATCGCATAGATTTGGAAACTGCAATCGTTAAAATTTTTGAATTCTTTCATATAATAACATATCTAACGCGATTTGCGGAGGTAGTTCTTGAACAAACGCAAATTCAAAAGGAAGCTTGTGGCCGTCAACGCGTATAGTTCAATTCAAAGACCAATTTCAACGTGAGTCTTTACGAGCAGTCAGGGGTCATATCATTGGATAATTATCGCGTGGGATGCGACCCGTTCATTTCACAACACGGTCTCCTACTGTCCACTTGGTTTTTTTAAAGCAACAACAATGCTATTTATAATCAGTTGTTTTTATTTAATCTACTCTGTAAACGGAGCTGAATTCACTTTGCCGGGAGAATGTCCGATCGTCAAGATTCAAGAGAACTTGGATTATACAAAGGTACGTTTTACGTTGTTTAATCAGTTTTAGTCTTCACATGTTATTCGTGTCCAGTATTAAATTGATAATAAGTAAATGGGAATCGTTAGTTTGTTATTATACAGTTTATATAAGAAGAACTTCTATAATTGCTCTCAATTTAAAGAATTGATAAATATAAACTGATAACGAATAAAATTATTTTAACAATCTTCCTTAACTAAGTTTTCAGGCGTTTGGTACAACGTGGCTAGTTACGCAAGCGATGGTCGCCCAATTTATGACTGCGCCACACTTGACTTCCAAGAGGACAATCTTGGATACACACTTAGAGAAACTTACGTTGATGCCAGTCAGGGAAACCGTACGCAAAAGTCTTACTTTGCTCGAGTCGATCCAACATTTGATGCCGGCAACAAAGCACAGTTTATTGTCAGTCATGAAAATGGAGGTAAGTATATCACATTTAATATAAATCTATATATATAGTGCAATGATAAGTCCTTGATTAATAACATACATCACTAGAATCTTTACGGAATTTTAAATATGTACAGCTGCTGGTATACTCAAACAGTATCCTCCAGAAACATCTTCCGGATAGTAGTTTTAAAATTATGAGTGTCGAGGCAAGATTGATTATCTTCCCGTTGTACTCGTGCTTTCAGTAAAGTAAAAATTAGGAAACCGGCATGTACCTTTTACAACAGCCTCCGAAAATATAAGATGTACGCCACTTAGCATAAACGTGATGGAATATGGGCATGATTCTCTCTTTTCGAGAAAAAATCCTGCGTCTCCATAGTGGAAACAAAAATTAAGCAATTTATCATTTGCTATCCATCTATATGTTAATAATATAGAAACCAGAATATAATAAAGTATGAAAATATATAATAAAAGACAAGGGAAAATTACGGGATTTTTAAACTTTTCATTTAATTTGCGCTGAAAACGAAACACGTTTTAAATAGTTTCATTGGATGTAACCTGAAGCTCTGATTTCAAAGATCAAAGTTATTTTTGAGACTTTTGTTGATCTTTATTAAATATTCGAACTGGTTTAACCGTAACAATAACTAATATTAACATTTAAAAATTACAGACAAAGTGCTCCAGTTTCCCTTCTTCATTTTGTCAACTGACTACGAAGGATACGCCATCGCTTACACCTGCAAGACCTTAAAGAAGAGACAGCGTACACATTACGGTAATTATCTTCGTTCTAACTATCTCTAGTGTCTAAAAATATATCTGAATAGTTTTTATCAATTCTCTAGAATTGTGTATGATCTTAAGACTGACCATTGAGCAGTAAACAATTATAATTTTTTTAAAGTTCTTTTAGTTCTCATTACTGCACAAAATATACGAAGCAGCTTTCGCAGGCATTATCGATCTATAAGAAGTTATTAATTTTATCTGTTTCTAATATTAATTCCTATGTCTACTTATTTCGCATAATCTCCGAAACGATATATTTTTTTTGGTTTTGTCTAATTTTGTTGGGACTCAAAACTACGTTTGTTCTTTTATAGAAATTATTACTTGGAAATAATAACCTAACAACAGATTCGAATAATTAACAGTGATAAATTTGTTTTTGTCTGGTGTCCATTAATAGGAAATTTTCCAAAATGCGTATGTTATTATGCTTAGATTTTGTCGATGGCGTTTTGAATTTTAAATTATTTAATGTCTAATTATTAATATCAATGGACTGGTTTTATTTTCGTCTCTAACGATTAACAATATTGGTTTTGAAGTTCTAGAAACTTATTTCGAAACATAAACATTGTGCCTAATTAGACTCGTAAATAATATTGTGCCAGTTGCTTTTAGACGTGAGATGATAAATTGTTATTCGAATAATTTTTACTGCCAACATTAAGTCAGTCTTCGGTGTCATCACTACAACGCTTAACATCTTCTTCGACTATAGAATTAGAAGATTCCTATTGACATTATTTCAGATATAATACTTCGTCGATATTGCTTTTTTTGACTAACTGCATGCAATTATCTTTAGGATTAGATTAAGGCGTTGTTACTAAGCAAACCAGTCGTGCTTTCTATTGTTATATCAATAGCTATAACGTCATTCAAAATGGTCCTCAATGCTACTGCTTGGGATGAGAGACAGGAATTAGGTTCAGAACTGCGTTCGTTAGAAGCTGGAGACTAGACATCCAGCAACAAGGTTTTAAAATTCATTCAATCCTTTGAAGATAATCTATTATAATTTTGGATTATTACTTTTAATGGAGTATATGGCAATTATTTTTATTCACAGTATTCACATGGGTTCTATCTCGAAGCAAGGATAAGCTGCACGGCGACGTACTGAAGAAGGTGGAAGACTCATTGTCGAAGTATTCAGAGCTGGCGGAGCACAGACAGTCGTTTGTTACCAAAGAGTTCACAGAACAAAATTGCGCATTTGCCAATAAATATGAAACCGACCAATTCACCGGCAACTTTTGGTAGATTGTATAATATTTTTTTTCTATTTCGTTTTTTGATTTAAAATTACAATCGTGAAGTGTTGTGATTTAAATATATCCATCATGTTTTGTTAATATTTGAAATCATTTGTTTTGACTTTAGAAATTATTGTTTACTTTAACATCATGACCTTTTTAAGATTTTACGGTGACGTTGTTATGATCTTTGTCGAATCATTTTAAAACGTCCAGATATACTAATCAATAAATTTCCGTCAGTACGAATGTAGTAAATACACAATTTTTAAAAGCTATTCGTTTCTATTCCATCATTCGCATTTTATAAAGTTTTTTGAAGTATTACAAACTCTAACACATCGCTTTTTCTTGCCAAAGAGATATAAGTTCTATTATAGAGCTTGTGCTTCCGATTAAGAATAACATAGTGAGAAAACGGACATATTCGGTTAACAAGAACATATGCTATTAACCATACTGGACTTGATAGTTATAGCGGTAAATGTAAACAGCTTTGTCTACTTATGACTATCCCTTCCACCAACAATAGGAAGATTAAAGAGGCTGTTTATTATATTGATAGTAAAATATCTTTTCATTTGTCTTAGTAGACACTCCCACAGATAAAACATTACTGTATTCGAAGAGGACAGTAGTTAGTGAGAATACTGATCCGAGTGCAATGTAGTGGTTTAGCATAAAGCAGGTATAATAATAAATTGGTATTGGATTAAAAAAAAACAATAAGTAATAGTATTAAATTTACATTTTATTTCATTTGAATTACACAACAGAATTATACAATAAGATTCGGATGAACTTGGTTCTCTTTGAGGAATTTTGTGATCCTCTTGGTGGTCTTAGCTGTACACGCTTCATCCGAATGGTCGTTGTACACGTAATGAGATTGATCGATGATATCAGAGTTCTCAGCGAGGAACTTCTCAACACTGGTCTTGGCGGTACCTTCCAAAGTCTTGCTTCGGGAGAAGATCCACGAGAAGACTGTAACAAATATTAGAATGAAATAATTAAAACTGACCGTAGCTTAAAAAACTACAAAACCCGAAAGATTTCAGAAGAATTTGCTTCGAAGACTAGTTTGAAAAAAATGTTTAGATCAACATGATTTATTTTATGAAGCGTTTGTTAAGAAAAAAACTTAACATTACCTTGGTGTTGTCCCGTCTTTTTGAAGAACCTGCAACTGTAGCCGATGGAGTAGTTGATGTAGTCGGTGTCCAAAACGTTTAAATACGAGTTTTTGGCTTCATCTGCAAATTAATTGTCGTCTTTTAACTACTATAGGCCTTTTACGGAATCAGATATTATATTTAACAAAAAAATCTGGTGCTTGGTTTTACCGAAGACCATATAGTTAGATACCACTACAAAATCTGTCATGTAAATTAATGTATTGTAGTAAGAATGTTTCTTGTGGTGGAATATAGACTCCTTACTACAGTTTCATTATACAATCCTTTAATGACATACCTCCGAAAGTGTAGGTAAGCATGATCTTGGCTGGTCCTATCAAAGTCATATCACCCTCGATGTACGTCTTGAGCCCATCGATGACGTGGGTGTTTTTAACTTTTCCTCTTAACTCTCTAACGTGGTATTCAGCGGAGGTGCACCTTCCCTTGTCTCCTTCCTCGCCGGCGTTGGGGAATTTGGCAATTTCATACCAGGTACCGGAATACTAAAGGGATATTAAAAAAAGATACTTTAAATTATCCGCAGCTGTTTTATTATAGACTAAGAAACCGGAAGTAGTGAAAGAAGCTCGCACAAAATATTCTAGCTCTTGGTTGGATATGGTCTTGCACTTTTTCGCACCTCTTTCTTACAAGGATAGTTAAAAAAACTAATTTATGTAAACGATCACAAATTTTGCGCATGAATTTTTAATTCTTATATTTCATGATCAACATTGTTAAATTGTTTTCAAGAAATTTATTGATGATGAGTTTGGTTTCGTTAAATGGATTTATGAAAGCGACATCTAACGGTCGAAGCAGAAATTGTCAACTGCATTGAAAGTGACGGAATATTTCTCTTTTAAAAGTATAAAAAAATCATGATATTTAAGTGGTGGAAGGGTATTGGAGAAGGATTCAACAATGGATTAGTAAAGTCTGGTGATGGTGACGAGTTGATACAAATAAATGTAAACTTACAGAATCAAATTCGAAATCGGACTTGGTCTTTATTGACGGACACGGCCCGTCCTTGAAGACTCCGACCTCCGCCGCAACGGTGACCAAGAATATTGTGAATACTGAATACCTCAACATAATTTATTATTTTTAAAACGTACACTATGCTAGCCTTGTTAAAGTCGCTACAGTTCTGGCCGGTAACATTTCTTTCGTGGTCGTTTTATACAAGTCTTTGGCCAGAGGTCACCTACGACGTTGTTTATTTGTATTTTGAAAAAAAAAACACTTTAAATTTAAACTATATCGCTTACCATATTTGTTTTTATTTTTCGACCCACAAAATAATAGATGTTAGGAATTAAAAATTTTTCGTTATTACGAAAAGAAAGATACTTTAACTTATCCTTCTAAAAAGAGTTCTTTATACCGACAATCCTTGAATGAACGTTATCATCATTATTTTAGCTTATTGAAATCCTCTGTAGAACATATACATTCATTTGGCATTCTACTTGACTAGCGCAGTAAATCACAACTTACCGACACTCAGAAGGTGGAGGATTAGATGAATATTACTATTAATAATTATTAAAGTAAACATTTCATTTTCGCATCAAAAACTTTAGTATAAAACATGTATACTAAATTCGACTAAATAAGAAGTACACTATTTGTACAGCTTATTAATAAAATTCATCGTTCATCTTATTTAGTACAAAATTGTTTTTTTCAAAATTACGCAACGCTAGCACCTTTCAATTGAACACAGACCTCGACACAGATAACCACCATTTTTGATTCGCTCATTACAACTTAAAAATACAACAATGTAACAATAAATATTAATATTATATTTCAAGTATAAACCCTTTATTCATTATACAAAACTTTTAGAGATGACGCGGTAGCCTAAACCTTTTCAGGTATTATAAAACAATCTAGAAGTTTCCTAATGCTATATTGAATAAAGTGAAATACTAAAGCTCTCATCAACCTAAACTTAAATTTGGTTTGATGAAATTATTTGTATTGAATCGTTTCTTTTCACGAAGTGAGATACGAGTTAGACGTTCACTTGATATTAAGTGATACGCCTGCCAATAACAGATAGCTCTAGTTAGGATGTAGCAGTATGCAAATGTTACTCGAGCAACGAGACTTAACATCTTAAAGCGACGAGCGCAATGTGGTGCTGTGTATATCATCCTAACTAGCGCCATATTGTGATTGGAAGGTTTCACTTACTATCAGGTGATCCGCTATTCTAGTCGCTTCATTGTATAGTGTAACTTTTTAATGGTCGGTTAAAATCAAATCTTCACAAGCTTATCATATTATCAACGAGTTTTTGAATGGTGTATAAAAGAAAACAATTTAATGTTGTAAAATGTGGAAACAAAATTCGTTCACGACTATAGAGGTCTTATAATTTTTAACTTAATCGAATTGAGTTTTTAATTATGTCTTGATAAGTGACATAAATGCTACTTACGAAGGTCGCACAAAATGTGCAATTTTTGTTCAATTGATTCTGACACAAAAATTGATTACGATCTGATTCTGATCTGATTTTTTTAAAACTCGTTCTTCTAAATTAAGCCCCGATGGCACGGTTTGTAAAGCGGTCTTTAGATTTCGAAGAGGCTCAAGTTCAATCCCAACTGAACTAGATTTACCAGTAAAGGGAAATACAGCATTCAAGCTTTAATAGACATGTGACTTCAACCAACCCACACTAGGCTATAAAAGAGCTTTTATTTTTCCTTGTCATAGAAAGCCCAAGTCCCAGTTGCTCCCATTAAGCAGACTCTCTTTTTTCTTACAATAAATTATCTGACAAAAAATTGCAAATTTAATTCGTTTGTTATTCATGTTTCACATATTCTCATAAATAATTATTTTGGAAATCAATTAATATAACTCAAGAGACAAAGAAACGATGAATTTTGATTCAGTAAATTAAAAGGTCATAATTTTTATTATAAACAACAATTCGACCTTCAAATCCTAGCAAAGTTGGGGTCAGTATCAAAAATTATAATGATAATGAAATTTAAGCCACTAAAAAGAAGTTATAAATACATTGGACATCTAATTATTTATATCATAGACATTGTGAAATGGCATGCTTGTTAAAAGTTAATCTCTGGTTCGATTCCTGGATCACAGGTTGTGGTGTTTAGATGGTGGAAGGGTTTTTTTGGACCCTGACAAGCTAATCTAAGTCTGCAGTCTTAACAGCATTGCTATGCATAAGCAGTAAACACTAAGAGATCGAGTATTCTAAGCGAGCAAACTTATTGTCAATCAACAAAATGTAAAATTAATATCTTTTAAACTAATGTTTAGTAAAGGAAATAATATAACATATTATTTTTAAATTACTGTTCTTCATTCATCTCTGCCCTTTAACTTATATTTATCTCTTCGGTAGAAATAAGTACATAAGTTTTCGGAAGAATTTTTTTAAAATGTATATCTTGACCTAGATTAAAATCTGATCAGCCATCAGCGCCAGTGAAGTCATCGAATTTTTACTGCTTTCTCGGAAACTACAAAGGCCTCAGCTAAAACTTTATGTGGGATCAATAAAATGACTCGTTTATTTAAATTAGCAGGACCCCAAATTAGGCGGCCTCTCCGTCTCCGGTTCCTGCTGTTTCCAAAGTATATACATCATCGTCATCATCATTACAGCCCATCGTTGTCCACAGCTAAATATAGGCCTCCCCCATCGATTCTATTTAAATACATACATATATATTGTAAAATCTTATCTCTTTTATATTTACTCATCTTAAAAACAAAAAACCTGTTTTTTAGAAATGTTTTATTTAACTTTTTTTTTTGTTTTAACAGTCGTTTAAACAGAGTGGCATTAGTAGAAAAACAGATAATTATTTCAATTATACACCTAACAACAATGTTAAGTTAATCACTTGAGGAACTCGGTGATCTCTTTGGTGACGGAAGACCGGCAGAACTCTTCGGAGTGATCGTTCAGCACGTATTTGGCGGAGTCCAAGAGTTTAGAGGTCCTTAAGTATTCTTCCACCTTGTATTTGGACTCGCAGTCCAGTTTCTTGCTTCTAGACTTGATCCATGAGAAAACTGGAAAAAAATCAAAAGTATTATAACGTTTTAGATATAATAATGTATTAATTAGGTCAGTCTTGAGCACAGTAATGTTTGCTTACTGCGATTTGTCCGCACAAACAGGCACTGCCTACTTCTTGAGTATAATATTAAAATTCACTTTAAGGTAAAAGGTTAGAAAAAGATAAATGATGTTACGTAAAATGTCGATTTCAGAGCTTGTTGAACAGTTACGTTACAAAAATATATAGATCATTGAAAAATTAAGAAATGTTGACAATCTGATAAAATCTAGATATTACAATTATGTGTCTAATCCTCAAGAATAAATTTGTCTAATTGAGCTAAAGGTTGCTGTTAGAAGACACTGATGTCAGTAACTATTAGTCCAAAAACAATTTTTTATCAAAGAACGGTTTGCTCATCAAAAAAATTGTTTTGTTAATCAACACCAGATGGCGCTGGAACTTTCAAATTCTCCGTATAAATCGAGAATATGAAATGTGGATACAATACCTTGATGTTTGTTGCCGTCCTTGTAGTATTTGCAGCTGTAGCCAATGGCGTAGCTTTTGTAGTCAGTGTCCAATACCGTCAGGTACGAATTCTTGGATACATCTAAACATTTCCAATAGGTTTTAATATTTTTCATATTATAAACAACAAACAAGACTATTCAAAACTTAAACTCAACTGAAACTTTATTAATATTTTAGTCTATAAATATCCTCTGATGAGAAGCTGGTTAGAGTGATATACCCAATATATTCTTCTCATCAAGACTTAGTTAATTATTATTACTGCAGTAATATAATAAGACGTTTGAATATAATGTGGTAGTCAGAAGAATCTAACTGGTGAACAGTATGGTAACATAACTATGTTGTATGAACTTCCATCAAAACAAACACTTACCTCCGAAGGTGTATGTGAGCATCACTTTAGCGGGCGCCACGAGGGTGAGCTCTCCTTCTATGTACGATCTGATGCCGTCCACCACATGGCTGTTCCTCACCTTGCCCTTGTCACCATCGACGCTGTATTCGGCGACGGTGCACTTGCCCTTCGCGCCCTCTTCGGCAGCGTTAGGGTACTTAGCTATTTCATACCAAGTTCCTTGATACTAGAGCAAAAATCAATTATTAATATCAAAGTATAATTAAGATGGATCAAAGTAAATTGCTGAATAAATCTAGTATATTATGTGTTTTAAACTAAAGTAAATAAGCTAGGGATTGAAAAGGTCGTAAACAATCGAAGTTACTTACAGCTTCGAACTCGAAGTTCTTCACTGGCCTGACGTCGGGACAGGGTCCCTCGAATATGATCTCTGCTGCAGCAGCCGCCAGCATGACGAATGAGACGAGACGAAACATTTTTGGGCTCCTCAACGGCTACAGCTTTACTACACGCCTCACTAGCGGGTCCGGCCATTTTATACCGACTCCTTAACAAAGGTCAAACAGTCGGCCTCTTATTAACTGAGGGTATGGTACGAAAACATTAAACTAGTTTCTCAAATTTCTTAGCCACATTAAACAATATAATTTTTATTACAAACCTTTCATATATTAATATTCAACTTTGCAAGAAGCTGATGATGATTACTAATATAATACCCAAGTGTAATCTTTAACTTTTATTCATTTATACACTTAAAAGAATTTTGATGAAACTACCTGTCATTTGATCTGTCTGGTTTCTCGAAACTTCTGTTAGTATGCAATAGTTGTAAAGCCTATTATCTACCGAGGATAATTAAAGCATAATATTGTAAATAAAAACAAACTTTATCTTAAAATGTACAATTACTAAAGACACATTAACATTTTATATTGATGGGAGTCAAAAATTTTAAATGTTCATATGATAACATCTATTTTAAATTGTGATTCCTTTAAACTTTTGCAACTCTTTCGTTTGATTACTTTCTTCTAGTGATATTACTACATCATTTTCATAATAACTACCTTTAAAACTAATCCATGAAGGTCCAGAATAGACCTGAAAGGCTGGGCTAGCTTTTCATTAAAATACACTAACAATCTGTGAAATACACTATAACATATTTATCACAGTAAAAACATTAACGTCATTCTATACATATCATTAAATGACGTCAATAAGACAGCTTCGAGTTTGAAATAATTAAAAAAATATTGTTTTTAATACCTTACCTTTATTACCGGTAACTTATTGGTAACAATTAAGATGTTAAGTGTTTGTAAAGACTATCATTTTTGATTAGTTTTAATAAGGTTTTTAACTGTTTTAACATTAAGGTACATCGAAAGTAAAACAGCAAACAAATCTCAAAAGTTTTGTTAACATAACACATAGCTTAGATTCTAAAAGCTAACTTAAGCTAGTTAAAACTAAGTCAGTCATTTTCTCAGTCACTAAGTCAGTAATTTTTAAATAAATAAAAAAGTAAAACAGCAAACAAATCTCAAAAGTTTTGTTGTCATACCACATAGCTTAGATTCTAATAGCTAACTTAAGCTAGTTAAAACTAAGTCAGTCATTTTCTCAGTAACTAAGTCAGTCATTTTCTCAGTAACTAAGTCAGTAATTTTTAATTAAATAAAAAAGTAAAACAGCAAACAAATCTCAAAAGTTTTGTTGTCATGCCACATAGCTTAGATTCTAAGAGCTAACTTAAGCTAGTTAAAACTAAGTCAGTCATTTTCTCAGTCACTAAGTCAGTAATTTTTAAATAAATAAATAAAAAAGTAAAACAGCAAACAAATCTCAAAAGTTTTGTTGTCATACCACATAGCTTAGATTCTAATAGCTAACTTAAGCTAGTTAAAACTAAGTCAGTCATTTTCTCAGTCACTAAGTCAGTAATTTTTAAATAAATAAAAAAGTAAAACAGCAAACAAATCTCAAAACTTTTGTTGTCATAACACATAGCTTAGATTCTAATAGCTAACTTAAGCTAGTTGAAACTAATCCAGTCATTTTCGGTTTAACTGCTAAATGCTCTGTTAATAATACATCGTTTTTAAAACTCATAAAATATAAACCGGTGCTAAGTTACTTGCGATCTTAACCGTTGATCCAAAGTAATATTACGGCTGGATATATACAGTTATAAGTTTTGTATATACGCAGAAACGATTTCGAAAATTGGATATTTAACGCGGCGTCCGGTTTTAAAAGGCAACAAACTTTTTTTTTTAACAATCAAGTTCATTTCATTAGCGATAAGAAGAGATAAGCGAACAGGTTTGCTGCAGTTAAAGGCTTAATTTGAACACGCATTTAATTTGTAAAGAAACATTTATTACTTAACACCTTTACGGTTTCATCGGACTGCCGGTGTAATAATTCAGTAATGCTTCACGCTGAAATTTATCATTGTAATGTTTAAATGCCGTAAATGAAAATAAAGACATGTCAACTGAATAAGTATTATGAACGTTGGAAGCCTTAAAATAACAATCAAAATTAAATGTTTGTTTGTATAAAACTTACAGATTATACTTAAACAAAGTTAGAATATATGTTGAAAAAAGCCAAAACGGGTTTTCACATGTGGTTTTAAAGAAGTTATGTTAAAGTTAAAGCTTATTTACTATAAACGCTAAACTAAGTAGTAAATTACCAGGTGGTAGGTCTCTGTTGCCGGAGACCGTCTGGGTACCACCGCAGCTCCTATTTCAACCGCCAAATAGTAGTGTGCGAACATTACTGTGTTCCGGTTTGAAGGGCGCTGTAGCTAGTGTAATTACTGGGGTAACGAGACTTAACACCTTATGTCTCAAGGCGACGAGCGCAATGTGGTGCAGTGTGTACCATCTTAACTAGCACCACGTTGTCATGGGCAAGCGTATCACTTACCATCAGGTGAACGTCTTGCTCGTCTCGTCGCAAAGTAGTATAAAAAAAATAATTCTATAATAGTAAACAGGCATCGCCGACAGTAAACAGTCTCATTCGTAGTGGCTGTAAGCAATATTAAAAAAAAAATGTTAAATACAAAAAGCAATGTTCAGCTGTAATGGAGCAGTAGCTAATTGGTCACCGTAGTCCATGGTTCGATTCCGATGCCACTCAGTTTGACTAACTATTCTTCAAGGCGAAATTGTAATTTAAATCCTGTTGTTTTCATAACTTTTCTTTGACAAAAGTCTAACGCTTTCACTTAGATTACTTATTTTCGGTGAAGCGACGAGCGAGATGTTCACCAGATGGTGAGTGATACGCTTGCTAACAACGTGCTGCTAGTTAAGATGGTACACACTGCACCACATTGCGCTCGTCGCCTTGAGACATAAGGTTTTAAGTCTCGTTACCCCAGTAATTACACTAGCTACAGCGACCTTCAAACTGAAACACAGTAATGTTTGCACACTACTATTTGGCGGTTGAAATAGGAGCTGCGGTGGTACCCATCCAGACGGTCTCCGGCAACAGAGACCTACCACCTGGTATAGTTATATAAGTTATATTCTTTTTAATTCTTTTTTATATAACATTGTAATGTAGTATAATTAATAGCTCTTTACTAATGAAATCTCAATTTTATACAAAATAATCTAAAACATTTCTTTCTGTCTCATTTATTTCTTTAAATCAGAGCACGATGCAATATCGTGTACTATTGTAATATTGTAATTTACGTACATACGATATCTTACGATTGTCTTTATGTTTGTATTATAAAGAAAATAAAATCGATTTATTTTATTACATAAACTTTAATGGCGGCCATTTAAAGCTGAGCTTTTAATTAGTTATCAGCTTACGGCGATAAGAGAACGATTAATGATCATTGCATTGCTCGTTTGTCAGTTCCAGCGGTGGGCAAGAGATTGTTGAGTTGTTATTTATGAAATTTAACACTTACAGAGTATATTATTTGTTTTAATGAACATCTGTTGTGGTTATAAAGGCGCGGGTTCGATTCTCTACGAAATTAAGCTTCCGATAAAGTAAGTCTTTACGAAAACAATATGATCTATGAACAGCTAATAAGACCATATTACCTTCGCATTGAAATTATTTTTTTCATGGGGGGGGGGGGAGATACCTTCCAAGGGGGAAGATATGGCTATTTGTTGCCATGAGACAATATCAATGGTATCATTAATGTGTCTCACCTTAAGGATGGGTCACCGGTTCTTTTTACTAACGTCGAGTTAACTACATCAGACTGACGTTGATAAATGTGAAAGGTAGTTTAAATGTTTATCGATATTATTTTTTTAACCCTTTTTTTTATTCGTCGACCTTTTTATTGCCCGTTTAATTTAATAACGAACAAGTCAACTTTATAAGCAACCTTTGATTGTTCGTGTTAATTAATAAAAAAGGGGTTTTCACAAATATACTAAGTTATTAATATTAACTATACATAGATTGATATTTTTATTCATTGAAATATCTTAAAAGTTAATCTGGTTATTAATAATTACCGTGTAACCAAAAGCTCTTACTTGAAAGATGGTTCGGGTTTCAGGATTGTTCTTAATCACCAGAATTTATTGCTGGTCTTCTGGGTAGTATTTTGTGTACTACTCTGTAGTATTCATTAATCGAACCAACGAATGTCCACAAATGTAGTGTACAAGATTTAGGTCAAATTTATGTCATAAAGAACAATAAGTTTTAAATCACCTCCAGTAAACTTTTACTTGTAAAACTACTAGTGTTAAGAACCTGCTATAACATTTTAATTTTGTTTTTTTTTTTTTTTAATGAAGTTATATAATTATTAATTACATAATTAATTTTAATATTTATACAAAACTTCATCTCATATAAGCACCATGGATCAAACTAGTTTCAGAATCAAACTGGGATTGTAAAAGTGAAACGATTAGCTTCTGAGATGTAATCAAGACAGTGAGGAAGTTTCACTATCTCTCCAAACTTAAATACAGTAATGTTACAGGTGATGTAAATGGGAGAAATGTTTACATCATCATCTCCAGAAGGACGTCTACTGTTGGACAGTTAGCATGAAAGGAAATAATTTAAACAAACTTGTTAGTAACTGTTTTATTAGAATACAATTATACTTGTTATATAAATAGATAATCTAGTTAGGAAAGAAGCTGGAGATGTTATGTAAACACAAGTAAGTTATAATCAATTATTTAAGTTATTTTTTATTATTTAGTACACATTTGATGTGTGCTTCCTGTTATCTCTTCTATAGGAACTGAGTGATGGGTCTGGCTGCTGGTGCGAAGCAGGCTTCCGGTGAATAATTGTTGGCGACGTATTTCGTTACGTCGATGATACCGCACTGGCTCAAGTAGTTGTCCACTGCTGACCTGGCGACCACGTCCATAACAGGACTCCTGGATTTGATCCATGAGAATACTGGAACGTGGATAATAAATTTAGTATTGCTACAAAATAGCTTCAGAATTTGTGAACGACGAAAACTGAAGAATTGTAAAGAAATGTATTGGAAATAAATTATAGTTATAACTCCAAAAAATCCAAAATTTGTTCTCATGTTATAAAATATATATGAAATGATACTTAATTCAATATTAAAGTATTAAGGTATACCTTGGTGTGTGTTGGTGGTCGGGAAGTACTTGCAACTGTATGCAATGGAATAGGACTTGTAGTCGGTGTCCAGCACGGTGAGGAACGAGTTCTTCGATATGCCTGATGACAAATTTGATAATATCTCGCTACAATAAATAATACAATTTAAGAGCAATAACAATTTGATTATAACGTGACATAACCAGTGGTGGACCTTCAAATTTCAAAAATGCAATTTCTGCCAAGGTGTACTAAAAGACGGAGCAAGGTTTTAAAAAGGTCTGAGCACGAAATACACCTTCAATTTTCAATTTTATAATTTGCTAGTTTTATATAAAAAATCAAAATTTTAAAACAATTCAGGGTCTTAAACAAGGCGATTGTCTCGACGTCAACTATTGTGAATACGCGCCCTTTACTAATATTTTCTAGAACATATTAATATCACTACGTCGGTCTCTTCTGAGATCGATTGTTTCTACTGCTGAACAGTATTATGAAAGTTTACTATCTTATATATACTGTACTAATCAAATTACTTAAGTAACGAGACTGCAAGACACGACAACGAAAATGTCCCGCTTCCTCTACCGCTACGTCTAATAAAAACTATGCAAACATCATTGTATCGAGTTTTCATCATCATCATCAATACAGCTAGAAAATGATCATAGCATAGGCTTTCATAAAGAATCGGTTCTACTCTTCTAACATTCAGCAGCTTCCTGCAATCTTCACAAGATATTTATAGATAGGATCAACACTGTCTTAAGGTATGCGGCCGTCGTAGAATATTTATTGACACCACATTTAAAGTGTCAAAAAACAAAAAAGTACTTTAAGAATTATTAAAACTGTTGTAAAACTTGGACAAAATCTTTGATGGATCAGAGCAGTAGATTCTTCTATTCTAAAATTAGGGTCGGTGGCCCCAATAACTTGGCTTGACTACTACTACATTCTTCAGATTTGAAACCATGTTTACTACTGCTAGGTGATATAAATATATGCTGTGGTGCTAATCGACTATATTAAGCTACTAACCATTGAAAGTGTAGGTGAACATCACTTTGCCGGGTCCGACGAGGGTCAAGTCTCCGTCGATGAAAGATCTCACGTTGTCTACGACCTGGCTGTTCTGTACCTTTCCGATGTTCCCGTAGACCAGGTACTCGGCGATGGTACACTTGCCTTTAGCGCCTTCCTCACCAGCGTTGGGGTAACGGGCGATCTCGTACCAAGTGCCTTGGTACTGAGACACAGAAGAAGCGATATTACTAGCAAACCTTTTACTATTCCATGTTAATTTATATGCCAGTTAAAGTACAGTTAGAATTCTACTCGTCACAACGAAAAATGTCATAAGTTACACTAGTTGTCTATTGAATTAAACACAGTAACCTTACTACTGTTTGTAAACTTTATGATGGTGATCATTTCATCAATACAACTTTCCATAAAAACGTTCATGCGCTATGATTACTTTAAGTAGTAAGTTATTACTTACAGCGTTGAAGTCGAAGTCCTCTTTAGGCCTCTCTTCGGGGCAGGCTCCATCGTAGATGACTTCAGCGGAAACGGCAGCGAACAGAACTAAGAACAGGAAACGATGCATGTTAGATACCTATCGTTCGCGAGCACGACTGACAGCTGGGAGATCTTCGTGTGGTATGTGCACATGAAAAATAATTCGCTCATTATATACCAGTAACTCCTCAGCCCAAGGCCTCTGCGCGTTTTGTGTTAAAAAAAATATTCACAACACGCTAACTATAAACAATCTACTGACGCACAGTTTAAGACACATTTTTGTTATGTATCATTCATTTATACATATTATATATATGTTGTTACATAGCAATCAATATATAAGCAAGGTCAGTTATTCCAATCGTTGTCTAGTTACTCAGAATAAACGGTCGCGTACTCAATTTTTTTTTGGTTACATAGTCCCACCGTTGCACCATCTAAGCTGTTCAAACGGATGGTCAATCCTCGCGATGAGTAGCTTTCCGTAAGCTTCACAGTCACCATCCGATCAACTTCCGGCAGCAGTTCGAGTCAACGCATTATCAATCTTAAGGTCGCTTCCAACTTCTCTATGTTACATTAACAACCTACACTTCAGTTGCCTTTAGATTTACTATTACAACTTTTTGCACAATCATGTAATTGTGAAAAGAGGCCCAACTTTTTAACTTTAATTTACACATAAAAATATATTTAAATAGAATCATTTTATATAATCTCTTGTTTATAATCTACGTTAGTTCACAACATATCCGTTGCTAAGAAGAATTCAGGTCGGACTTCAAACATGGCGGACGAATTGACCACGCAGACAAATTTTTAAGAATTTGTATCCTTTTATTTTATACGTCTATGTATAACTCTCGCCATCAATTGCGAAGATGAAAAGATGAGAACATGAACGATTGACCACGCAGACAAATTTTAATGGATTTGAATTCTTTTATTTTGTACGTCTACACATGACATTGGCTCACGCACAAACCGTGCTCATGCCATCAATTGGGAAGAAGAATTTATAAAATCCATAGAAAATATGAAAAAAGCATTATTTTCTCAACAATTTTATTGATTACATACATATATACTTTTTAGGTCGTAGTTTATAAGGTATAGTTAAACAATTTAAGTAACAAGACATAACATACTAAAAGCTTGCATTGAACATCCTTACACAGTTTTATAACCCAACATCAGATTTTCTCGATTTAAAACAGGATATTTACAACATTGCAAAGTTAGTTAGGATGTTTATACAATATTTTCATTGCTGCTAAACCGTAATAACCGAAAGATCCTACCCAATCAGCAAGAAAGCCCGCAACGTCTATTCCCTCTTCACACTACCCTTTATTAATAAAAACTGTTGGAGATTTTAATAGAAAATGTTTCTACACAGAATATATAGTACGAATATATTTGTAATTGATCTGTGAACATGAATACCAGGTGGTAGGTCTCTGTTGCCGGAGACCGTCTGGATGGGTACCACCGCAGCTCCTTTTTTAACCGCCAAATAGTAGTGTGCAAACATTACTGTGTTCCGGTTTGAAGGGCGCTGTAGCAAGTGTAATTACTGGGGTAACGAGACTTAACACCTTATGTCTCAAGGCGACGAGCGCAATGTGGTGCAGTGTGTACCATCTTAACTAGCACCACGTTGTCATGGGCAAGCGTATCACTTACCATCAGGTGAACGTCTTGCTCGTCTCGTCGCAAAGTAGTACAAAAAAAAAGAATATATAATTTGTAAACTCTAACCAATAACAAAATACACAAACTCATCAATGTTTGTTACTTAGTCCTCCAATGATTAGGATTATGTATTATCATTAAACTTAATCTAATTAAGTTTTAAATTAATTTTGCTCTCGATTCATCAAGCAGTAAATCTTCTGGGTGTATAATCGATAGAATTTACAATCATTTTTACTATTCGAAGGTCTTTTTGAAAGTTCTACTTTGCATTTAAACTATATCTCGTATACAATATAATGGGAAAAATTTGATACAGAATAAAAATCGTCAGTTTGCAATGCGGTTTCATTTGCGTCATATTGTACGTGTATAATATAAAAAAGGGGTACGACGAGTTTACAATTGACTTTTAAAATGTAATCGCTTATATGTAAACATGTGACGTTTTTTTTATTTTTCAAAATGTTATATTTTGATGAGATAAGATAAAGGCGTGTTTAGCGGTTAACACGAAAGTTTGTTTTTTAGTTTAAGTTTTCATTCTAAGAAATAGTTTTTTTTAGAGGTTTTCTCTATTATCAAAAATACTGTAAAATGGGAAAGAAGGAAAAGAGAAAGATTTATTTATATTAACCGTAAGAAACAGAAGCAACGAATAGTTCTTAAAGCAATTATAGAAACTGTAGCCAGTGAAATCACCGAATTAGTGGAACTTATAATTATTATTCCAAATCCAGAAGCGCTATATGGTACAGTTCTAATTAGCGCTTCGTTGAAGTGAAGATAGGTGTGCAACAATCAGCCATCAGTGAATGTACTAATTTGATCAATTCTTAGTGCTAAAAAGCATTTCGCAAAACATCGATTAAGTAGCTGTCACTTAAGTATCGCTTAAAAATTATCAATTGTTTATTACGTAAGACATTTTTGTTTAATTAACTAGAATGCCTTTTCCGATATTTTGCAAATTATATAACTGTAGTATTTATTTATACATTAAGTTTACTGCTCGTTGATCAAATGTACTGAACAGTAATTTACATGTGTACTTTTTACAGATTCTAATACATTTTTCATTACATTTCAATCCAATTATTAAACTCTGGACAAAATATTTTATTACTTTATTTTATAAAATATTGATTTTTAAAAAAGATCTGCAATTTATATATAATGGTCAAGCGTTTCTGGCTTATCCGCATAGACCAATGACTTTACATAGCCCCACAGAAAGTAGTCTAGCGGTGTTAAATCACAAGATCTTGGAGGCCAATTCACAGGTCCAAAACGAGAAATTAGGCGGTCACGAAACGTGTCTAAAACGTGTGAAAAACGTGGCAAATAAATCGATTGTGGCACGAGCTGTGTGGCATGTTGCGCCGTCTTGTTGAAACCACATCCCCTGGACATCATGGTTATTCAATTCAGGAATGAATAAGTTAGTAATAATGGTTCTATACCGATCACCATTGACTGTAACGTTCTGGCCATCATCGTTTTTGAATAAGTACGGACCAATGATTCCACCAGCCCATAAAGCGCACCAAACAGTCAGTTTTTCTGGATGTAACGGTGTTTCGACATACACTTGAGGATTATCATCACTCCAAATGCGGCAGTTTTGTTTGTTGACGTAGCCATTCAACCAGAAGTGCGCTTCATCGCTAAACAAAATTCGCTTATGAAAATCGGGAACAACGGCGATCTCGTTTTGGGCCCAAAATTGCACTATTTGCAAGCGTTGTACAGGCGTAAGTCTATTCATGATGAATTGCCAAACCAAACTGAGAATAAATCACTTGATAGCTGTTAAATCGATCGCCATCTTGAACAGTAATGCCAACTTAAAGTTCTATACATCGATAAAAAACATCCTTTATAAGAAATTTTGCTATAAACTTCTTACTATCAAAGTAACAAACGTTTAAGTTACGCTTTGTTATATCGTTAACTATTGTATTTAAACGCTTTTTCAATATCTTACGTTTAAAACTTATCCAATTAAAAGTGGAAAGAAAAGTTTAACAGAAATCATTAGGAAATACTAAATTAATCAATTATTTTCTAACGGTTTGGTATTTTATTTTAAGAAAAAAAGATGTGAGAAAATCATTAAAGTAACACAAAAACAGTTTTAGTTTTTCCCGTAGTTACCAAAGTAGTCTGGCATTAAGTTAACAGTTTGTACATTATTCTGTTTTAAAGTTTAATATAAACTTTAAAGTATACTCTGTATAATAAGTAAAATCGGACCGACAGACATCTTCTCTAAAGTTTGAAATTTCACGATTATAACTCAACACCGGACTTCGTGTGATCATCATACTAAAGTAAGCGAGAAAATACTTATCATCATCATTTCAACTTCCATTGCAGGACATAGGTCTCTTGTAATACTTACATATATTTAAATATACTGCCTCCATGGCGCAGCGGATAATCGCTTTGAGGTTTCTAAAACAATTTTATATCTCCATCAAATCATTGGTTTCAAGTTGCTATACCTAGTTATTACGGTCTAGAGGTCCGTCAAGGGAGACCTGAGACCTATATACCATATTACTGTATATAATTGATCTGTTTTGTTATTGTGAAACCCGTCAGAAAAAACGGTTTAAAAAATATCGACGACGTACGTCGTATGCTTTGTTGACATTCGATGAAATTGTTCATACTTGTATGTGTGCTATAGCCATATGTCATAGCGTCATTGAACATAGTTATACCAATGTAGTAAGCTTGTGGAAGGCGATTAAATTTTTTTTGGATTTTTAAAATATACCCTTTGATAAACATTTGCATAATGTTCATAAACAAATAATACGGCATGAGAACTTTTTAATAATATACTTGTTTTTTAATATAATCTGTACTCCGGAGTATATTACTTAAAATAAACTTCGTTAAGTTTATATATAACTTTCAGAAGTTCTTTGATTAAGGCGTTGTCTATTCCTAGTAAGCAATCTCTACAATATTCTTCTGACGCCTCCTGAATCCTAAACTGTATATTATACATTTTTCTTTTATTATTTATAAAAGTCGTCAATATATTAATATAATAATAAGGTACGACAAATGGTCTATAATCATACATATCTAGTTAATTAGTTTAATATTGTAATTATGTTAATCGTTATGAATTTGTTTCTGCTAAAGAATACTGTATTTCCAACTACGAAACATAATATTTTACTAATGTCAATCAAATGTAAAAATCTTTCTTCCTCCTTTTATATATTAAACAAGATAAAAGATATTTTAAGTATTTTCATACGATATCTATTAGACTGTTTAAGCTGAAAATTCGTGTGGTACTGACATTGAAAGATAATTTTTAGGAAGATGAAAAGAGACATCTATGTTGTCAAATTGGAACTATTTTAGAACGCAATTTTTCATAAATGTATGGAACTTTATGATAAAGAAGATGTTCTTGATACCTTTCTTCATGACAGGCATCATCCTACAACAGTCCACTGCTGGGCAAAGGCATTTCCCAAAGAACGCCATTTAACTCTTAGATAAGCTTAGTTGTAATATATTTTTATTTACTCTTTTACCAGCTGAGGTCGTGATAGCTCTGTTTATGCCGTATTCGTCTTAAAGAGGTGGGTTCGATCCCCATTCAGCTAGAACTTTTGAAGAAATGTTTCGTGATCCGACAACTCACACTTAGCTAGTGTGAATGACAAATCTCTGACTTTTTTTTGAGTGAAGGCTTAAGCCCATTAGTGGGAACATAAAATGTTTATCTATCTGTTAATGTCTGATTTATTAGTATTATAAAAATAATAGAAAATTTAATAACTATCTATATTTTATTTAACAAGCAATATAGTTACTACTACTATCTATATTTTATTTTAAGTTCAGATATTTACATTGCATCGCATATTTTTATGTTTAGATTGATACGTTGTAAAGCCTCATACTTTTCACTATATTTTAAAGGAAGTTTGTTATGGGCGTAATGATTGGTGCGTAACATGCTTCCGGTGAATAATCGTTGGTGATAAATTTGGTGACGTCTAACACTTTGGACTGGCTCAAGTAGTTGTTGACTGCTGCGCTGGTGTAAGCGTTCATCGTCGGCGTCCTCGACATAATCCAGGAGTATACTGCAATGTAAATATATATTAGATCCTCACTGTTATCGATTACATGTCAACTTACTGGGGTAACGAGACTTAACACCTTATCTCTCAAGGCGACGAGCGCAATGTGGTGCAGTGTGTACCATCTTAACTAGCACCACGTTGTCATGGGCAAGCGTATCACTTACCATCAGGTGAACGTCTTGCTCGTCTCGTCGCATAGTAGTATAAAAAAAAAAAATGAGGAAGCTCATCCAGCACCACATTGGTGTTAGCAGCACCACCAGCGTACCCTTATTATCTTACTATTAAAAAATTACCTTGATGAGTGTTGGTTTTCGGGAAGTAACTGCAACTGTATCCGATAGCATAAGACTGATAGTCTGTGTCCAAGATGCTGTAGAAATTGTTTTTAGTTACGCCTGTAAAGTAAAAAAATGAAGTTAAATAAAAAAAAAATTAATAAAACCTCCATCTGTAAATTGAATCTAAAAATACTGTAAATTTAGTGAATCTTCAAAATATAACCTGCTTCAAGTAAGTAATTATTATAATCACTAAAGCTGACTAGATCAATAAGAAGAACACCTAACACGAAAACTGATTTTTGACGAAAGAATTCACTATTATCAATTATTTAATTGATTTACGTAAATCAAATGATCTTAATAAAAAAAACTATTGCGGTTAAGGTAGTGTAAGCTCCCAAAAGTCTCATGCTACAGACCCTGAATGACGATTGACTTAAATTTTTATGTATAATGGTCTAAGACTTCATCTGAACTTCACATGGGAATAACGAGACCGTGGATGGTGAAACGCGCCCATTATACTCCAGCTATTATATATTGATAACCTAAAAACAACGAAGCTATGGTGGGATATTTACTTAAGAATGGTAGCTAGCCAGACGAGTTCGAAAAAACCCACTCATCTCGTATCATTCTTGATTGACTGGTCGTGGTCATCTAATAATGACCTATCCCCTAGGCGCCTCCTCTCAAACTCTAATAATCCTACCACTAACCAAACTCCACAACATATGGCACCTTAATCACCAGGTTTTGTAATTTATTATTTCCTTTAATATCTAAAGCAAAGTCTAGAAGTGCTATTGGCAGCAGGTCTCTATGACCACTAGTCCTAGACCTTCCTCTGCCAGTAGCAGTAACGGCTGCACTGGTGGAGAAAGACCCATGGACGATGTTTGTGGAAACCAAACCTTCTGTGAAGCTCGGAAGCGATGACACCGAGGCGATATGATTGGCTATTAAGAATAAGACTGAAGTAAGCACTGCCTGTCGTAGAAGTTGACTAAAATGGTCTACTAGTTCGCGGACCTTGAACGAAGCGAATGCGAGGTGGTCTTTTGATAGCCGTAGCACAGCGAGGATACTAAGGAGTAGTTTGCCCTTGGAACCTATTTAATAAGAGTGCAGAGGAGCAGTGGTGCGTTCCGTAGGAGATCCCGGAGACGCTCCAAACGCTGTAAAGGAGACCACCGAATGGATTATAATGGAAAGAAGTCCCACATGGTAATCTTCCCATCGTAAGCAGGGTATCTTTAAAACAATACCTCACCAATACCCAAAATAGTTCTGTGTCCAGAGATTGTCCAGTTATTCATTAGCTAGTTATATTACTGGAGTAACGATAAATCTCTTTTGAAGGTAGAGAAAAAATTCCAAATTGTCTAGGCTTCACTCACCTCTGAATGTGAATGTCATCATCAGCTTGGCTGGTGGGTAGAATGCCAAATCGCCTGCCATGTATGATCTGACGTTGTCGATCACCTGACTGTACTGCACTGTGTTCCTGTTCCCGTCTCTGAGATACTCTATCGTCGTGCATTTGCCCTTTGCACCACCTTCGGCGGCGTTAGGGTAGCGTGCCGTTTCATACCACGTCCCTTGGTACTGCGAAAAGTATACAAATATTATTTTTTACAATGAAACGCTAACACAGTCTAGTCTTTTAACACAGAAGACCCTGATTTAGCACCGGTGCCATATTATGAAGAGTTACTGCTAGCTGTCATCTTCATGTAGTAAATCTACATCCACAACAATATTATTCTCAATGAGCACGCTTCATCATCTACACCGTCAAAATTAACCTGAAATAAAATTAGGTCAACTATCAGCCCATTGTAGACAACAAAAGAGAGGTTAACCATAAAAATACTGTAGATATATATAAGTTATGGAATGCTGTAGTTTTGTATTCACTTAAAGAATAGAAGTCAAAGTTATCCTGCGGCTTCACGTCAGGAGAGGGGCCGTCGTAGATCACATCGGCGGTTGCGACGACGAAGAAACAGAGGAATAGGAAACGGCGCATCGCAGAAGTTGTTCACATCAGGCTACTGGGGCGACCTCGTGTGTTATGTATGTATCGAAAAAGATTTCGCACCTTATATACTTTTGGAATTGAAGGTCGCTATAATACAAAATTCAAAAACTATGCAAACAATAGTAAATATCACTATACTTCACTTCAAAACAACACGTCATTACATATCCAAATATTGGATGCTTTTTTTTATTATCTTTAATAACTTTACTTCTACAGTAAATATTTGTTCTTATTGCAATACTTACGGTGATGGAACAAAAAAAGTTATTGAATTACATTTCATAGATAAAATTTTAGTCTATTCAAATCCGTTTAAAACAATATCCGATTGATTGAAACATTTTTGTAACAATTAAAACTTAACCAGAGAAAACGTTTCATTGAACTCATATACGTCTATTTTAATGTTAATAAAATAAAAACCCATACAACACTATTTCTTCATCTTTGATCAGTTCTTCAATTTTGTAACAATTTTGAAAATTTAAATGCTAAATAACAAGTAAAACTTTTTGCAGCTCAATTCACGAGATATTTCAAGATCATATGTTTTACAATGATTTACGTATTTAAACAGTAATGGAGTTTACAAATATTAACAGATTCTTATAAATAATAATTTATAAACGTTACAATGGTAAAAATAAAGGTATTATTAGGAAATCAATAAATCTGGAGATTTAACCTGTAAATTCAACATTTTGTATACAGAACATTGCTTATACCAAAGGTCTTCTCGAAGTCGAAGATCTTTACAGTCAAAGAGCCAAATAAATAGAACAATAGAATTAATTTAAAATAGTAATATTCTAAAAACTTAGTTTTTGTAAAGACATCTTTGTGAAAATATATTAGTTTTTTTACTGAAAAATATTTTTTTTTATACTACTTTGCGACGAGACGAGCAAGACGTTCACCTGATGGTAAGTGATACGCTTGCCCATGACAACGTGGCGCTAGTTAAGATGGTACACAATGCACCACATTGCGCTCGTCGCATTGAGACATAAGGTGTTAAGTCTCGTTACCCCAGTAATTACACTAGCTACAGCGCCCTTCAAACCGGAACACAGTAATGTTCGCACACTACTATTTGTCGGTTGAAATAGGAGCTGCGGTGGTACCCATCCAGACGGTCTCCGGCAACAGAGACCTACCACCTGGAAACAGGTAACATACTAAATATACAAAAGCAGACAAATTAATCTAAAAACTCTGGAAGCAAAAATTATGTTTTGTCCATTAGAAAATTTCCAATTCCTTCTATTCACAGTATCATTTTCTTTATGCTCCATTGGGAATATTATCTGATTGCTATCAATGAACTTCCAGAAATGGCTCAGGTTCTTCGTCTATTAAAGGTCACACCTCCCTTCCCTCTGTTTACAGAACAAAAGGCTGATTACCGGCAACTTGAAAATCTACTCCTCGTCATTGTTTACCTTTAAAAGATCGCTTGACCGCAAGCCAATAAGGTGTTCAGACTGGTACAGCTTCACATGATCGCTTGTTTTGAGAGATCTATTTATAGACCTCTACCAATATTATAGTTAATTTTTTAATTAACCAAAACATTGGTTAGAATTAAGAGTAGTCAACTGATGAGTCAAACATTACACCATACCATAATTATCTACTTTTTTGATCCAGATGTAATCTCTAACATTTTTTTTTTTTTTGGAAGTTTAAAGCCCCGCTATTTGATACAGGGCTATTCTCTAACATTTTAGACTTCATCATATTATAATCAAAATTTTCAATCATTGCTTAAATAATTTTGAGTGTGATTTAATTTTTAATCATTTTCTGGATAAACTATAGATATTAACAAATAATCTACTGATGTATTAATTAATTTCGTAGATTTAGGTACTTGTAATATTTCCTGCGAAAATAGACATTGCAAAAAAATCGCATTAAAAAAAACATGATTTGTGTGCCTCGTCCATTTCATCGGTTAAGAAAGAGCCTCAAAAATACAAAAAACAAAATCTAGAGACAGTTTTTAATCTAAAAATAATTTGGTTTTTCCTTGTTAATTTGATTTTACTGATGAGATGTTAACGAGCTGAAGAGGAGGTTTCCCATTCACGTTGACCATAACAATCTGGTTGCACGCTTATTACAAAGCCAGGTTCAAATAATCCGTTTATAACGATCTTGTAAACAGCTACGAAATACTTGAGAGTATTGTATAAACAACAACAAGCAGGTTGTCCACGCTTCCCACTCCCAGCAAACAGCGAGAAGGGCACCGTTCACCACACCAGTCAGACACTAGTATGCCCCTCCTTGTCACAGCAGTCACCACAAATTAAAAAAGAGACCTTTCTTTAATTTGTAAAATAATGTCAGTAGGAAAAATACTAAGTAGCATCGAGGTCATAAATTTTCCATAGAATTAAATACTGACCCTTCAACGGTTATAATTAAAGTAATATAACTTAATACTGTTAAGTTATCTGGCTGTAACTTTTTTGGTTTTACTTTTTGGTAAATGATTTCGTGTTCGTGGTGAAGTTAATGTCGGAGTTGTATCGTATTAGTGGCCCCTGTACTAATACTAGGTCTCGATACTAGATGCTGGTTTACTGCAAAGCTCATTTCCGCCTTCTCGCAGTATTGTGATAACTTATCTGTGTTCTGGTTTGCAAGGGCGTTGAGCTAGTGAAGTTACTGAGATAACGAGACTTAACATCTTCTGTTACAACAGCGCAATGTGGTGCAGCTTCAGGTATCTAACGCTATTTCCTCACGATGTTTTCCATCATCGAAACCTGAAGCTTATTAGGGATGGAACTCATGCCTCAGAGGCATATAGCTAATACGACCTTCATTGACCTATCATAGTTTCAATTGTAAACTAATACTGTAACGTTTGGTGCTGTTACTAATTTTGATGATCATATTCAGTATATACTGAACATCCATTTTTAGATATGCAAGGATCTTAGAATAACGTCTGCAAGGGTATCAGCTCGTCTTCAACATAATTGTAAAGTGTAGTTACAACATGCTGCATCAATTATTACTGATAATAGTTCTTTAACACTGGTAACCATATTCAGCTTCCAGGTTTGCTTTCCAGGTGGTAGGTCTCTGTTGCCTTAGACTGTCTGGATGGGTACCACCGCAGCTCCTATTTCAACCGCCAATAGTAGTGTGCAAACATTACTGTGTTCCGGTTTGAAGGGCGCTGTAGCTAGTGTAATTACTGGGGTAGCGAGAATTAACACCTTATGTCTCAAGGCGACGAGCGCAATGTGGTGCAGTGTGTACCATCATAACTAGCACCACGTTGTCATGGGCAAGAGTATCACTTACCATCAGGTGAACGTCTTGCTCGTCTCGTCGCAAAATAGTATAAAAAAAAAAGCTTCTGAATTTCGCATCAAAAAGTAATTTCTAAAAGCTAGTGATTTAGTTTAATAATTGCTACTATATCTACCCTGTTATCCTGGGCTATTAAGAATAGGACTGTAGTAAACTCTGTCTATCGTAGGAGGCGACTGAAAGGACATTCGGGTTAATAATGATGGACGTAGTAGCACAGCAGTTTACTAGAGAACAGTAGTTCTCCGTAGTAACTAGAGAATACACTGATCAACCCCAAGGAGTTTTTGTTAGGTACAACTTCCGCATAACCCTGACTTCCTCTCAGAAGCAAGGTGTTGACGCCGGAAGTCAGCGAGGAATGAGTGGCCGCAATAGTCGTCGTTCATTCGGCGGTCGTTCACGAGCGGAGGGGGTGCGGACGACCAGAAGCACATTACATTCGCATTCGCGCAGCGCAACTGTACAGACCACTACTTCTAATATACGTTATTTAAGGCGAATTGTTCATTTTCCAACATCTGGTCCTACGAGCCGGATAACACCCAACATATGGTCCTTCGAAGCCAAATTTTGAACCGTTTTGCAACGTATTACGCGCAATCTACAATTAGAAGAAGAAACGAAACAATTTCAAGAGGAAATACCAATCTACCGTCGGAGTTGCCGCCATTTCTTGGACAACGGAGGGTGCCGAATCAAAGAGGAACAAAGCGCAAGATTGATTTGGTTCATGCGAGTTACCCGTTTGATTGTAATCAGCTGAGTAAATACCGTTTTGCTAGTAATTTCCAGCCCACGCGTACAATTTCAAACGTAAGTACTAAACCTTTCATTAGTTACCAAAATGGGGTCATCCGACAATTTACAAAGCGCAGGTAGATCACGCGAGAAATCTCCTAATAAAGGCGATTCTAATGCCACTTTAATTCGCGAATGCATTAGAAAACGGTCTATCATCAAGGGTAGATTAACAAAATTTTCAAATTATTTAAATTCAATTACGTGTGACGAACTCTTAAGTGGTCAAAAACACGTTGACTTAAAGTTGCGTATCCAAGGTGCTACAAATTTATTCTCAGAATTTAATATTATTCAAACAAAATTGGAAGAGGGTATATCTGAATCTGATCTAGATGAACAGTTAACGCAACGCGAGGCATTTGAAGATAGTTATTATAACTTGTTAGCGCAGGCAGAATATTTATATAGCAAAAATAATACCGTTAATCAATTACCCGACAACGAACAAATATACGCGTCGGTAAAATTGCCCACTATCGATATGCCCACCTTTGACGGTAGTTATGAGCACTGGCTTGAGTTTCGCGACACGTACATTTCTTTGGTTCATGATTCGAAACATTTAAGCGATATACAAAAATATCATTATTTAAAATCGTCGCTTAAAGGAGGCGCATCACTAGTCATAAATTCATTACAATTTTCGACTCAAAACTATAATGTTGCGTGGGAACTTTTATTAAACAGGTACGACAATAATAGGTTATTAATTCAAAATCACGTACAATCGCTGTTTAATATGCATCCGCTAAGTAAAGAGTCGTCTATATCATTAAGAACGCTCATTGATAACGTGCTCAAAAATCTACGCGCGCTGAACACTCTCGGTGAGCCAACAGAGCATTGGCTTCCCTTCGTTATTTACATTATCGTTTCTAAGCTAGACCAAGTTACGGAGCGTGAGTGGGAGCAACACAAAGGTATGTTATACACTAGCACTAACGACTACAAGCTCAAGGTCGAAGACGTCCTTATGTTTTTGAAGAATAGAGCGGATATGTTAGAAGCATTGCAATTATCGCACAGTAAATCGAATATAAATAAATATAACGCGCAAATAAGCAAAATACACTGCCATGCTTCTAGCACTACGTCACAGTCTAGACCTACCCACTACTACAAAAAATTATGTTTGATTTGTAGGTCGAATCATCCCTTGCACTCATGCAAAAGGTTTCTCGAATGGGATATAAATTCACGGGTGTCATTCATCGAAGATAACAAGCTGTGCATTAATTGCTTGCGCGCATTCTCGCGGCGGTATTCGTGCGAGGTGGTTGTGTATCGCTGCAGTCTTAATAAAAAATCAGTTAATCTATTGTAGTAATTCCGAGAAGCGTCGCACGCCCGGTCAGTGGCGCGTGCTTCGCTAAAACCGGTTTTAGTGCATTATTATGGAAGAGATAATAGAAATAAATGAAGGTGAAAATGTAAAACAACATGTATACTTGGATGGGTTTGGAAGAAGTAATAGTTTTTTAAATGAAAGTTTGGATACAATGGAACACGAAGAAAGCATTTTTGTAGATGAAAGTGCTGCTCCGTGCGAGAACAAAAGTAAAATGACTGACGATATTGAAGAAGAAATGCAGGTAAAATATAGCCAAAGACCAATGAAAAGAAACAGAGAAGATACAGAGAATGGAGAGTGGGTAAGGGTAGGCAACAAAGAAAAGGTGCAAAGAGCGGACTCGTTACAAATTTATATTTCTCATAAAGAGAAACTACCGCAGCAGTTTGCGTTGGCGAAAATATTTAAAGCAAATAAAATTAATAATATTATAAGGGTTAAATATCTGACACCTTATAGAGTTCGAATTGATTTTTGCAATGAAGAGGATTTAGAAATATTAAAAAATTGTAAGTATTTTCTAGAAAATGAATTTAAGTTTCAAGACACCAACAACGTAAATTTTTCGTATGGCCTAATAAAAGCGGTTGATGCGAATTTATCAAATGAAGAAATTTTAAATGAAATCTCTAGCCCCAAAGCTGAACTAGCGTCAGCATTTCGCTTACATCGAAGAAACAAACGAGGAAGTGGAGAATGGGTACCGAGTGAGACTGTACGATTATGTTTTCGAGGTTCTTATTTACCTCCGTACGTCTATGTAGCAAATATGCGTATTAACGTCGAACGCTATGTATTTCCCGTCTCACAATGTTCACGCTGTTGGAGGATGGGACATAATATTAAAAAATGTGTTTCCTTAAAAATTGTATGTCCAAAATGTGGTGGCAACCATGCCAATTGTGAAACGAAAGTATTTAAGTGCGTTAATTGCAATGGTGAACACATGGCGTTATCAAGAATATGCCCTGTTTTTATAAAAGAAAAACGTCTTCGTGAAATTATGTGTGACTTAATTGCACATATAGAAAAGCACTAACAATATATGTACCTATAAAATCTAAGAATGAGCTTAGTCGCACTTCATCCAATCCACAAAGCGCAGCGACATTATATAATGACTCGACAGTGGAGTCAAAAGATAATGAAATAAATAAAAACCAGAATACTTACGCTCAAATAGTAAAAACCAAAGCTACAGTACATAGAGAGAAATCGTCATCAGATTTAAGCAAGAAAAAAATTTCTACAAAAAAAAAATTGACAAAATCACAAACATCAGAAGGGGGGGATCCTTGGGATAGGCCGTTAATTGATAACTGTGATGATAACAAATATGAAAGTGAACAAAATGAAGGACAAAGTGTAACGTTTAGTGAACTGGTAGGTAGATTAAGTAATATTATATTTCTCAAAAGTTTACCGTTTAAAGAAAAGATAAATAACTGTATTAAAACTTGCATAGAATGGTTAATTTTGGTTAGTGTAAATTATATATCGGATTGGCCAATGCTAAAGGGGATATTTGAATACTTTATGTCAAATTATGGATAGCAACATTAAAAATATCCGCTTAAATATCTTTCAGTGGAATTGTAGAAGTATAAGACCAAAATTACTTGCTTTTGAAAATATTTTGTTAAAAGAAAATGTACATATTGCTGTTTTATGTGAAACTTGGCTAGAACCGGGTAGTCATATGAAAATAGGTAGTTACAATATTTTCCGTAGGGATAGAGAGGATGGATACGGAGGCCTTTGTATATTAGTACATAAAACTGTCAATGCGCATCTAATTTCGATAGAAAGTCCTGTTTCTGAAATAGAAATTCTACATTTAAAAGTTTTCAATTGTAGCGAATTACAAAATATTATAGCTCTCTATTGCCCACCCTCAGTATACACCACAGAAAAAAATTGGTCAGACACTTTTATCTATTGCTAAAAAGAAAACATTAATTCTTGGCGATTTTAACGCACACCACTTGAACTGGTCAAATAAAAAGAACTATAGAGGAAATCAAATTTTTAACGCATTGCTTGAACATAATCATATCACTTTAAATGATGGCAGACCTACATTGGTTAAATCGCTAAACGGAAACATATATCAATCAACCCCCGATTTATCAATAGCGTCTTCTGATATTGCGATAAACTTTAAGTGGGATACGTTAAGCGAGACATTAGGTAGTGATCATCTAATAATTCGACTCTCAACGTTAATTTTATTTAACCCGGAAAAAAAGGTTATGCGAAATTATAACCTAGCTAATTGGGACAGATATACACAGTATTTGGAGAAAATGTTCGGTGATATTACTTTCCCTCAGAACCATCAAGAATCTTATAACAAATTTGTTAGAGTAATGGAATTAGCGGCTAATAAATTTATACCCATAGTTAAAATCAATTTAAATCCTAATAATAAATTTCAATCTAAACCTTATTGGAACACAGAATATCAAAATTGGTAGCAGAACGAAGATTAGCATTAAGCAAGTTTCGGCGGAATCCCACACCCCAAAATTTTGATTCATTACAAAAATGTATCAAAAAAGCTCAAATTGCCATTAAACAAGCAAAAACTAGTAGTTGGCATTCATTCTGTTCCTCTTTAAATGAAGTTACCTCTGCACATGAAATGTGGAAAAAGATGCGATGGTTCAAAGGGCGCAAAATTATGAGAAACCGGATGGGCATGAATAATGCTAACGATCTGTTGAAAAATTTAGCTCCTGATTTCGTAAATTGTGCTCAACCAAATTTTACTTTTTCTAAGTCAGAAACGTCAATATTAGAAACCGAATTTTCTTTGTCAGAACTTTTGGCTTGCATACGTTCTAAAGATACTACTCCTGGTTGCGATGATATCACATACTCCATGATTAAACATCTACCTAATAATGGTAAAAAAATATTACTATCCCTGTTCAATAGAATCTTCAAACATAATTTTGTCCCCGCTCAATGGAGAGATATAAAGGTGATTCCGATACCTAAACCGGGCGGAGATCTCCAACAAACAACCTCTTGGCGACCAATTTCACTAATGTCTTGTATGTGCAAAATTTTTCATAATATGATACATAATAGGTTAGAGTGGTACTTAGAAAAAAATGATATTTTTGACATTAATACAGTGGGCTTTCGAAAAGGGAGATCTTGCTTGAATATTATAGCAGAATTAGTAACAAAAATTCAAATTGGGTTCTCGAACCATCAAGTCACTATTGCCACTTTTATTGACCTAGATAACGCTTATAACAATATAGACATTCCGTCTTTATTAAAAATAATGTCCGATTTGGGATTAGGTATTAAAATATGTAATTATTTATGGAACTATCTTAGTCTTCGCAACCTCCAAATTAAAACAGAAAGTGAATCAGTATGTAGAAGCACAGCGCGTGGCATAGCGCAAGGCGATCCATTATCTCCGCTATTATTTAACATTGCTACTATACACGTTTGTAAAGAAATAAATGATGTATATGTATCTCAATATGCGGACGACTACGTTATATATACAGTATGCGATGAAGTTAGTCAGGGATCAGAAGCTATGCAACGAGCACTTAACCATTTTGATAAGTTAGTTTCTAATGTAGGTTTAAAAATTTCTCCGTCGAAAACTAAAGTATGTGTGTTTAAAAATACTTTCCGGAATATGGACATTAATCTAAAAGTAAATAATTATGAGTTAGAAACGGTTGAAAATATTAAATATCTTGGGCTATGGTTAGACAAGGCGCTGAAGTGGAACAAACATATAAATGAAATGAAACGAAAAATAGACAAATTTATTAATATATTTAAAATTTTAGTTGGCCCTGGTTGGGGAATTCATCCAACACATTTAAGACGTTTATATATAGCAATGATCCGGAGCAGGATGGACTATGCAAGCTTTCTGTATGACAATAGTTGCAAATCTAATTTAATTAAACTTGACCGTGTGCAAAATCAATGCCTGAGGATAATAGGTGGCTTTATCAAAAGTACCCCGATCCATGTTATGGAGAATGAATTGGGACTATGTCCGTTATTTACTCGCAGACTCTACTTGGGGGGGAAATTTCTGCTCAAAAATAACTCATTTTTAAGTAATTTTTCTAGCATTTTAATAGATAAACTGTCGAATTATTTACAGAATTCATACTGGCGTCGTAAAAATAAACCTCTTTTGGTAACTCTGAATGAGTACCTTAAGTCATTCACTGTTTCTAAGCGCGAAAAATTAGAAATGTTTTCCCTGACAATATGGGTCAGTTATATAGATTTAACCAATGCTATCAAACCTTTCGTACCTTCTATTAATAATGCCAAAAATTTATACCAAGAACAGGATCTTAAAACTATTTACTTAAAATACTTATCAGAGTCATTTTCAGGATTTTATAGAATATTTTCTGATGCATCTAAATGTGACAAAGGCATAGGACTTGCTATTTTAGATACACAAAGAAACTATTCGGTTAAATTTAAAATTAGCGATAAAATCTCAATTATGCATGCAGAGTTAGTAGCTATTTCCAAAGCATTGTCCTATATGATCTCATTAGAAAAACAAAACATAATTTTATTAACTGATTCACGAAGCAGCTTACAACATTTGACACATTGTTGTACTCCCAGATTTAGAGGCTGTCCTATTGCCTATGTCATACTTGAAACCATTTTAAAACTAATGAAGCAGAATAAAAAATTGTGTTGCAATGGATTCCATCTCACATAGGGATCGCAGGCAACGAGTTTGTAGACCAGTTAGCAAAAGAAGCCTCCATTGAGGCTGATCCATGCAGCATTATCCCACATTTCGCCGATTTTATTTATCTTGTTAAAAAAAAATGTGAAAAGGCGCAGAAAGAATATTCGACGTCAGATCATTATCGAAAGGCATTTGGTACAGAACAGTCCAACCTCATGTGCTCAGTATTCCCTGGTTTGTACAGGTTGAAATAAGTAGAAGAGATACTGTCACGGCCTTAAGGCTCCGCTCCGGGCACATTCCATTAGGGAAATTTACATATCTAATGGGAAAAACATCAACACCGAATTGTACAATCTGTGGAGTGGTGGAGGATGCCCACCATATCCTTTTGGAATGTGTTCGGACTGAAACATTGAGACAACTGCTCAATATAAACGGCCTTTCTGTAGGTATAGTAAATAGTATTTTAGCCTTTCCATTGTCGAGGAAAGCTAGATTAATGTTTGATCTAATCAAGAAAGCAATCCCTAAATTATAATGTACATGAATAAAATAAATTTAGTATAAGATAATTTTGTAACGCTCCTATGAGGGTGACATATTTTTTGTAATAAAACCCTCTATAATAAATAAAGATATAAAAAAAAAAAAAAAAAAAAAAATTGCTTGCGCGCGGGGCACGCCGTAGACAAATGTAGATTCGGCCCGTGCAAATTTTGTGCAACAAAACATAATTCACTCCTACACAGCAGCGAGCCCGATCAACCCCTCTCTCTTCCGACTACGCACCGCGTCGCGTCGCGCTCTCTCTCTCACGCGCAAAGCACGACCGAGCCCGCGTCTTCTGTGCACGTTCACAATGCACACATAGACAATCAACGTGCGCATGCACTTAACTTTAAACCGGTTTTGTTATCTTACGCGCTAATAGACATAGCAGATTCGTGTAACAATTATCGCTCAGCGTACGCGCTGCTGGACAGCGGCAGCCAGCGATCGTTTATAACGAAATCATTATGCGATAAACTTAATTTACCGATATTACAGTCCACCCACGAAATAAGAGGTGTTGGAGATTCAGTCACACATACAACAAGTTCATGTGAAGTCGGAATCAAATCGCGCGTCCACCCGTACACTACGCGTTTACAATGTCTCGTTCTACCGCGCATCACGCAAACGTCGCCGGCGTCGCCGATACAAAGCGCGCGGGTAGTCATACCCGACGGCATTCAGCTGGCCGATCCGCTATTTTATAAGTCTCATAATATTGACATATTATTAGGCGCAGATATATTTTGGGATTTGTTAAAAACGGATAGAATTAGATTAACAAGCGGACCCTTTCTTCAAGATACGCTATTAGGATGGATTATATCCGGTCCAATTAATTCTATTATTTAAAATAATAATTCCATCAACTGTAACTTTTCACAGCACATTGATACACAACGGCGTAAGCGTTGGAAACTAGAAGAGCTACCAAATGTATACAATAATATACGCACACACGAAAGGCGTGCGTGCGCAGCCAGTTTCGTCAACACTACGATACGAGGTGATGATAGAAGATATTGCGTACGTATACCATTCAAATCATCTCCTAATAAGTTGGCATAACCTTAGTCATAAATTACGTTTCAATTTGCAATTTATAAATAAATAAAAAATATTACTAAATGTCACATTACGTCTATTATTTCGCAAAATTTTCATCCGTTGTGATTACTTAGTCCGGTAATCGTTACTGTCAAGGTAATGGCTTCAAACCTTGCGGTCGTTGAAACTGAACTGGAACGATGAGATACCTAGAAATATCGCACGGGCTTGGTATCTTCATTCGCTAATACGCTACTCTTACTCAACACCTTGACAATACTGCGGCACGTAATAACCCCTACTAAATAAAACTGCACATATTTACAGATGCATCATAAGCGGCATACGGCGCCTGCATTTATGTGCGGACGGTTAACGCTGATACGACAGTCACGACTAAGTTGCTTTGTTCGAAAAGTAAAGTAGCCCCGTTGAAGCCAGTGAGTATACCGAGACTTGAACTATGCGGCGCGTTACTCGGAGCTAGACTTTACGATAAGGTGCGTGAATCAATTAAACTTTCTTTCCGCGACATAGTGTTCGGGTGCGATTCGACAATTGTTCTATGTTGGTTACACATGGCTCCTATTCGATTAGAAACGTTCGTGCAAAACAGAGTGACCGAGATACGTGAATTAACTAACGGTCATTCTTGGCGCCATGTGAGTAGCGGATAATATCCCGCCGACTTAGTTTCGCGTAAAGTTCGGCTAGAAGATCTTTTTCTACGATCTGGTGGCAGGGGCCGTCGTATCTTCACGACTATAACTTCAACGCGAACGTGTTCGATTTGAGTTCAGGTATACGAATAACGGATGAATCAAATTTACCGGAAATTAAATCAAAGGCAATTATTTCTATGACTACCAACGCATCTTCAGCGAAGTCTTTATTCCCGTTCAAAAGGTTTTCGCAATACAATCGGTTAAGACGTACAGGTGCCTACGTACTGCGTTTCATTCATAACATACATAACAAAAATAGCCGTATACGTGGACCGCTGTCTGTAGACGAAGTTAAAAACTCAGAACTAATGCTTATGCGATTTATGCAGTTAGAGTCATTCGCGGAGCAATACAATCTAATTGCAAGTAACAAACAATTAAAAAACAAACACAAGTTGTCCAACTTAAATTTATTCATTGACAACTATAAAGTCTTGCGCGTTGGCGGTCGTTTGAATAACTCGAATGAGTTCGCGTACGACAAAAAACATCCTGTTTTAATTTGTTCCAAACATTGGTTTTCAGTGCTTCTATTTCGGCATGAGCACAATCAGTTACAGCACGCGGGTCCGCAGGCGCTGCTGTACAGCGTACGTGAGCTGTACTGGCCAGTAGCAGGCAGGAACCTCGCCAGGCGAGTGGTACATGAATGCGTCACCTGCCGCAGGTTACGAGGTAATACGCTTAATCCCATAATGGGTAATTTACCACAAGAAAGAATCACTCCTAGCTTTCCGTTTCTACGTTGTGGTGTCGATTACACTGGGCCACTGCTCATCCTAAATCGCAAAGGTAGGGGATCTAAATTGGTTAAAGGTTATGTTTGTTTATTCATTTGCTTCGTTACGCGTGCTGTCCACCTCGAACTAGTCAGTGATCTCTCTAAAGACGCTTATCTATTAGCTCTTAAAAGATTCATCTCACGACGCGGTAAACCTTCAGATATATTTTCGGATAACGGAAGGAATTTCGTAGGGCTCATGTCCGAATTCGCCCGACTTCTTTCAACTTGTTCCGAGCAAATCATTGAATACGCAACTAGTCAAAACATTAACTTTAAATTCATTCCGCCATATTCACCCCATTTCGGTGGCCTATGGGAGGCCGGGGTAAAATCTTGTAAGCATCATTTATTGCGATCAGTGGGTAACGCGCATCTTACCTTCGAGGAACTAAGCACAACACTCGCGCAAATTGAGGCCATTCTCAACTCACGTCCTCTTAGTCCAATGTCCGCAGATCCAAACGACTACCAGCCCCTAGGCCCTGGGCACTTCCTAATCGGGCGACCATTAACAGCGCCTGCAAGCGCTGATCTCGCTGACGTCCCCATGGTGAGGCTCAACCGGTACCAGTGGAACAAGTTCGCCAACACTTCTGGTCGCGATGGGCCAAGGAATATATCTCAGAAATGCAAACGAGAAGCAAGTGGAAGGAGAATAAAGAAGATCTAAAGCCTAACACGCTAGTTGTCATCAAGGATGACAATTTGACGCCACTCAAATGGAACTTGGGTCGCATCATAACCACAGTTCCGGGCAGAGATGGTGTCAGCCGGGTTGCAGACATCAGGACAGCTTCGGGGGTCATACGAAGATCTTTCTCAAAAATTTGTCCACTTTCAGCTTCAGAGGAGTTACCATTGGAAGACGGAGTTTCCAAGGCCGGGGGCATGTTGACGCCGGAAGTCAGCGAGGAATGAGTGGCCGCAATAGTCGTCGTTCATTCGGCGGTCGTTCACGAGCGGAGGGGGTGCGGACGACCAGAAGCACATTACATTCGCATTCGCGCAGCGCAACTGTACAGACCACTACTTCTAATATACGTTATTTAAGGCGAACTGTTCATTTTCCAACATCTGGTCCTACGAGCCGGATAACACCCAACACAAGGTGTTTGAAAATTTTCGCCCTTCCTCCTAACTAAGAAAACAGGTGCTGTTGTGTACACTTCCTAACTGGCACATTTATACAGGCGGAAGATATACCAAGGTGAGCGTATTCAAAAAAATATGATTTTGGTAAAGTAACGGGGACGTAATAAGATTATGATTAACGACATTTTTCAAAAAAAACATTGGGTAACCTTCAATCGTTTCTTTTATGAAATTATCACAACAAGCACAAGCGTGTCACGCGAAATACATTCTTAATGCACGAAGAAATAGAGAGGTGCTGTAAATTTATCACGTTCACCATTATATCTGCATCTGATGATGAGAAAAACATCATCCATGACTTGTAAGTAATTCATTTTTATTTAATAATAGCAATCCATTTATTTACAATGTTAACAACGGTTAAATTAACTTTTTAACTAAACTGTAGGTATTTACTATTATTACTATATTTAGTATAATTTTGCCGCTATTAAATATCAAATTTCGGAATCCTGTATTAGAAGACTATTAAATAGTCACTAAAAACTATTTTGTGAATATTTATTGATTTTTGGGTTTTGATGAATATTTTTTCATCTACCATCGCTAAATCTGTAAGAATTGATTGTTAGAGCAAGTCAAAATTATTAACATGGTCTTTGCGACAATTTTTTGGGGTAATAACAAAGATCCGGACTACACTTATTTCCAGATATTTACTGGCAACACGGGTTCTCTCAATACTTGAACCGTTTCAAGAGTCGGGATATCCATAGTGCATATGTGATGACGCAGCTGAGGAAACGGTTCCTCATTTGCTAACGGAATGTCCCATTCACAGGAAGTTACAATATGAGCAAGGGCCAGGATAAAGGATAGATATAGTTTACACAAATTATTAGAAAATAAATTAGCTAGAAATAAGTTTGGCAAATGTTGTTTAAAGATAAATACGTAATAGAAAGAAGAACAAATAAATCTGACGTTATATATAAATAATGGCAAATAGCATTAGTACTAAATTATATAAATAGGATAAAAAAGCCCTGAACAATAATATCAGAGAAAAAATTTTTTTTGTGAGTTACAAAAAAGCTTAATATACATAAATATTTTATTATATATATAATAATATTTAGTCTTCAGTTCTGCAGTCTGTAGAATCATACTGGTACCACTGTGGCGCCTATTTCTGCCTCCAAACGACAAACACTATGTGATGCAGTGTATATCATCCTAACTATCGCTATGTTGTTTATGAGTCGCTCGTCTCATCGGTTGTGCTATTTGCTATTTTATTAAACACGATGACAATTGACAAATATTTTTTCACGAAGACAGTTTCTTTACTTTCTGGTGTTGTAGTTTTGTCACTAGATGGCTCTGTTATTAAAAACTTTCATGTCAACTTTCGACTAGATTCATAATGAAACTCTAGCAGGAAAATATCTATGTTTTTCGAGTATATAACCTCACACTTGACGTCATGGTTTGTCTATAACAATGTGTCGCTAGTTATAATAAACATTTGTCCAGCATAGTGCATAAATGTCCACAGTAGACTTTGATTGTCTTCTAAAGGAATACTTGAAGATCCTGTCAGCGGGAACATTATTAATAAATAAATAATATCCTTAAAATGTAATATATAAGTAATAATAGTCGAAACATAAAAACACAAATTTTATTAAAATTAACATCCCTGCTATTTATAATTAGTTGGTGCACAAGTACAACCAAGCTAGTGATTTTGTTTTAATAGTAACTAATGTTACTAGTAAACGACTAAAGTTAAGCTTTTTGCTTACTATAGGATGGTAAACAACAATTCAATAGCAAAGGTTACAAACGTGCGACCATACATTCGGAAATCTTTATAAGTTCCTCGCAAATCTGTTAATTTCTTTATCTAGTTTTTTTAAGGAAATTCGAAAGCTAAACTCTTCGGAACGCGGTGATGGGTCCTACGATTGAGGAGCTGCAGCTTTCCTTGGAGTAATCGTTGGCGACGAACTCGTTGATGTCCAGCGCCGCGGACCGGCCCAGGTATCTGTCAACTGCTGCCTTCGCGTACTCATCCATGGTGGTACCCCTAGACAAAATCCACGCGTATACTGAAATAGAGGATATTTTAATTAATTTAACTGCTTCTAGTGACTTGCGTTGTATACAAGAGGTGTTTGGTTCGATTCCATAGCCACATGTTCTAGAGTTGAATAGTGGTCGGGTTGTTTCGGAACCACTTGGCTACTGCCATCCTAAATTGTACACCACCATAGCAGCAGTTTTAAGTTCCGACTGATAACATATGAGAACCAGAATATTCTGGAAAACAACACTTCGCCATCATTATCCCATTGTCATTAACAATATTTGCTGTCTTTGTGTCGTTTATGATGATTATCGTTTTTAGTATGTACATCATTCCTATTACTTATGACCTTTTCACTTTTGTTCATGGAATCGTCTCTACAAATCATATTTTACCATTAGGCGCTGCTTGAGAACTCCTTGAAGCTGGTGCTACTATCTTTAATATTAGGTAAACAATAATAACAAAAAAAACTTACTCTCGTGATTGTTTTTATAGGGGAAATATTTGCAGCTGTACGCGATGGAGTAAGACCGGTAGTCGGTGTCCAGGATGGTGAGGAACGAGTTCTGTGATACACCTGAAATGAAAAACAAATTTAAATATTTCTAAGGCTGAAAATGTAGCTCAGCGGCTAAATTCACAGAGGTACGTAGTTAGATTTCGTGGCTATGGTAATTGGAAGAGTGCAGTGATACAGAACAGATGTTAAGACGATAGAAATTACCGTGAGCGTCGTTTTATACAATAAAATATACAAAACATTGCAATAAAACTCGAGGTAAGAAAAATTAATTAAAACCGCATAATAAACAGTAGCCCTGAGTTTTTTAAAAAATACAATTTATTTGAAGGTAAAACACAAAGGTCGACAATTGTTAAAAAGTAGGTAGTATTCCAAAAGTGCGCACCGAACTTGTTTTTGTTTAATAACCAACAATATATATTTTTTTGTTATAATAAAATGTCACTACACCCGATACAAATTTTGAAAGCTGCATTCTCTTTAGTGTTAAAACTTGAGTTTGTTTTTTTAGTGATAGTGTTAAGTGACAAGACGGGAGGAATCTTTACCTGGTAAGTGATTTATTTATGAATATAACCTATATGTACCTGGGCCTAAAACCTGGCACCATTAAATTCCAAATTTTAATGATGATAGTTTTTTCTTAACCCTGCATGTCTAGACATCATCTTCTAATATAATGCCACTGTATAAATATAGACATGTTCTGACTGTCAACATATTTTAGCCAGAGTATTCTGGGTGATCATAGTTCACCGTCTTGTGATTGTTTTATCATTTTGTCATTTAACTCTGTGTGAAATTAAGGTGTTGTAAATTATTTATTTTTCATTCATTCCACCTTGGTTTGTTTGGGCCAAGGATTCTAATACAATTTTCTTAATATCTAATTTATGTCAATCTTTCTTCCGGAGGTCCAGTGTTAGCGCATTTTATATTTATAAGATAAAAACGTAGTAAAGTTCAAGTAATACGGCTAAGACGCGGAAATAGATGAATAATAGTTAGAAAAATAAAATGAAAAGAGAATCACTACAGGTTAAAGGCGTTGATGATTCATTTTGTTGTTACTTTATAATGAAAAAAAATTAAGTTTATAATATAATTACCTCTCAAAGTATAAGAAAACATGATTATTCCTGGTGCGTAGTGAGTGATATCACCCTCGGAGTAGGACTTTATGCCGCCGACGACCTGGCTGTTCTTCACGCGGCCCGTGCTCCCGTAGACAATGTAATCGGCGACAGTGCACTTTCCCTTGAGACCTTGTTGATGAGGACTGGGATACCGGGCTATTTCATACCACCGACCTTGGAACTGGAAACAAACGTTTTATTAAAACCAAAATTTCACCCGGTCTAGCTCTTTTCATATTCTAATGTTTGAGCATCTGTAAATTAATTGCTTTATCTTATTCAAGTCGGATACCTAATTACTACTAAATACATATTTTTGTATATCCAAGCTTTGTCAAAAATTAAGGAAAACGCCATCTATTGACGTTAGATAAAAATTAGATTAAATGTTACAAATACATTTATATTCTCATCAACTAATTGCATGTGACTATTGAAGATGGTGTTCAACGCACCTACAGCGACTTCATGTACTCAAAAATTACTAAAAACACAAATATTTTAATATGTACATACATGTACTAAAAACACTTTCCTTTTTCATCATCGAGAAATATTAAAGTTTGCTGAAATAAAATCTATATTCATCCTTAGAATGTGTTTGGTTCCAGTAAATTCTAAAATTTTGAAACTACTCATTAATATACAAAAAGGACATTAAAGTAAATGAGAAGTTTTTCGATTCATTTAATATTCAAAAAGTAAAAACGGATCCGATTTTATTGTGTTCTCATCTCTTGCAGTTAACATAAGCTAGATTAAACATAAACCTTGATTTAGGTATTAAACTTAGCATTATCAGCATCGGGAACATTCTTTGAAAGAGAGTCGACTTTTAAGTGACGTAACAAATCTAATTAAATCAATAATCGTTGTCTATTTAAAATATAAAACCAACGTATTTCAAATAAATGCGGTTCAGCTGTTTTGTAGCTCCTGACGCGAGATAAGGAAAATTACAATTATCAAAATTAGTTACATTGTAAGGCGTTTTGAAGAGGCGCGGGTTCGTTCCCCGCTGAGTTTCAGTTTCCGGTGAAGGAAAACATCACGAGTAAACTAATACATCCTGATCAACAGCTTTCTTGGATATGATACCCTCCAACTTGCATTTACTGGAGTGATCGATAAATAGTCTTGATTTTCTTTTGAGAGAAGGAATTTTTAGACTGACTGGTGTTACCTCTCTCGTGTGATAGACTGGCTAGAATTTATCCAATCCAAACCTGGCGTGTCTAAATCGCTTCCCGGAGGAGACAGTTGGGTACTATATACAGTAGAGCCTGAAAATAAATGACTGGATGCTATTAGTACTTACAGCTGAGAAGTCGAAGTTGTCCTGAGGCTTCACCGGTGGGCAGGGTCCGTCGTATGTGACGTAAGCTGATGCCGCCGCGATGAAACAGATGAGTATGATGCGATACATCTTAGATGATGATATTCAAATACAATGTTCACCACGAACTCCGCGACAGGATGTGTGTAAATTGAAAACATTACGCTCAATATATATACAGATTACCGAAGGCCGTAGTTATAATTTACTTAAATAAAATAAATAAGTTGCGGACGATTGGCGAATTCAGTCTACATATCTACAATTTAAGATGCATTATTGCTACACTGAAAAGTTGTACGGTTTTTCTTTTTTTTTTTAATTATTTACTTCGTAATAAACCTTTTTAATAAAGCAACGCGAAGTCTTTTGGTTTCAGATCAGTACAAAAATTTTCAAATTAGTTTTCTTATACTAAAATGTTTATTCTAATTCGGGAAAGGAGTTTTTTTTTAGTCCCCACCTTGGTTATCTCATTCAAAGGGTATATAAAATATTTGTAACAAAGGAGTAAAACATTTTGATATGTTTTTATGAGAACAAATGCAGGTTTTTTTTGGTTGTCTAAAATTTTAATGAGTATTCCAACCCTTAAAAGGATCCTTTATAATAATGATATACAGTAATCAACGATTGTGATTAAGAGACAACTAAACTAATTTCGATCTAGTTAGTTATGTACTGTGGCGCAACAGCTAACTACATTCCTTGTGACACAGATTCGATTCCGCGGTCATGAAAAGTTTCAATAATGCTGAATGAATTTCAATGATTTTCTAATACCGAGTCTTTCGCATATCTGTCTGTATATAAACATAATTCACCACTACGATTAATTAATAATACTGATGGTAGGTTTCTTTTAACTCCGAACAGCTAAAGTTACTGAAGGAACAACACATCTTAGTTCTTAATGCTGCGGACTATTCTTTGTGAATTCTCCTCTATTACAGATTTTACGGTTGTGATAATAACTGTATTTTGTTTTTTATGATATTTAACGATAACTTATTGTAAGAAACGAATTTCTTATCCATGTCTATAATATACAAGACATGTAAATTCAACTTAAAATGGAAGAAGCTATCGAAACAAAAAGAGCAAGGCCTGCATGTTCCCAGCGGCAGTCGCCGTCCTAACTTCAGTCTCGGTTTTTCTTTTCAAATTTTAGTTTGAGGAATAATGCTGCGAGACACAATACTGACGATTCTTCACACATTCAAGATAAACTCTTTGAGGTCACTTTGAAGTGACCACATCAGACATCTTGACGCTATGGACCGAACAGATCACATCTACTGAATCCTTCCGGCGACAAGTATGAACTTCTCTTCATCACGAGTACTGTCCTGTAGAAAATGCTTATTAGAATTCCGGCTTTTTTTTAAAGTTTAACCAATACAGTTTTTTAAAAAAAAAAACGTATCTTTGTTAATAATATGTGCAAATGAAAATTTGTATTCTGATTAATTTGTAAGAGAATGAGTTGACTGACTACACATTAGAAGTGATAAACAAAGAAAGAGAGCGATTGACTGATATTTTTATTGATTGAAGCAATATAATAACTAAAGGGGGAGAGGGAGAGAGAAATAAATATCTCTTTTTTGTTCATTTATTACGAATATATTAAGAATACAATATACAATATGAATAGTAGTCTTTGTTATCGACATATAACAGTAGAGTGGTGGGCACGCTGCGAACCATAGCACAAAGAGGAGACGAAGAATAGAGGCTATACAGAAACTGCTTTTTCTCCTTTTTTATACTACGATGCACTTAGACATTCACCTGATGGTAATTGGTACATTTGCACATAACAACGTGCCGCTAGTTAAGATGGTATACACTGCACCACATTGTGCTCGCCATGAGACATAAGCTGTTAAGTCTCGTTACTCCAGTAATTTCACTAGCTTACATCGCCCTTTGAACCGGAACACAGTAATGTTTGCTGACTACTATTTGGCGGTTGAAATAGAAGCTGCGGTGGTAACCTACCACCATTCTTTCAAAGGCATGAACCTCTTAATACTAGTATACTCTTAATACTATAATAGTTGTCTCTTTTTCGTTACACCTCTTCGTTTCATTACAAATCCAAGTCGCACCGTCCTTATAGAAGTCCTGTTTCAAAATAATATCAACATCTAATCATATACTTCTTCTTGCAAGTCGTGTTTCTTCATGACTGAGGGTCGTGGTCATCATGTGTGATGAAACACGCGTCGACTTACTTGGCAGTTATAATGGAGTGGTTTGCCATTGCCTTCTCCATTTTACATACTAGTGCGAGCACGAATGGTCACGACATAGATATGCAGGTTTCCTCGCGATGTTTTCCTTCACCAACAAAGCGCGTGATATTAGTTAGTGTTAACTGCACATAAATTGAAAAGTTCATAGGTGCAGGCCGGATTCGAACCCGGTAGGTCCTGAGGAAGGCCGGCGTTCTAATCACTGGGCTATCACGGCTTATATACTTAGAGGAAGTGAAAATTAAACTTCTTTAAATAATATTCAGCTATTTAATTTATCTCTATAAAACTTTGCTCATTTCCTTTGTAAGATCATACGGGATGTTAAAACTTCAGGAAGTGGGTGATGACTCTGTTGACGGTAGCAGCACACGCTTTGTCCGAGTGATCGTTGTCGACGAATTTGTCCATGTCGATCGCTGGTGAGTTCCTCAGGTAGTTGTCAACGGACTCCTTAGCTCCGCCGTTGAGTTCCTTGCCCCTGGAGAAGGTCCAGGCGAACACTGAAAAAAACGACAGTTGATTAGAAAATATATGAAATTGTACGCAACTTATTATTTTCATGAAAATACAGTACAGTCTGTCTCTGAAAATATCTAAATAGTATCATCCTACAAAAAATTTAGGTGTTTTAAATTTAACACAACCGTTTATCTTTTACAACTTAAACTATTCGTACAATTTAAACGATCGAATGCTTTACTAAGGTCATAGATTTTAAAAATAATCAAAAAAAAAATATGTTGTTGTTTTAAACAGTGTAAGGTTAAATCGATTTAGTACTAGTTTCTTTTTTTCTTTTAAAAACCTTTTTGAGATTGTTTTTGACTTTAAATTCGAAGAAATCTTTAGTTGGTAAGAAATTTTCGTGTTTTTACTTTACTTCCTACAAGTTTTTCATACGTTCGGAAGTATTGTAAGTTTTTGGCGAGTACAAACAATTTCCTTAAAATACAATGCTTTATCTAAATGTTTAATCTATACATTAAACGTCTGTATTACCTAATATTTTCGATTTCCATTTTACACTGAAAACAATATTCCTTTTACGTCTATATTCTTATAATCATATATTAAAATCAAAGATATGGAGTGAAAATAAGAAAAAGAAGTAAAGTGGTATTTCAACAACTGTGCGATGACAAATTGAAATTAATTAACAGGAAATTCATCAACGTTAAAACATGTTGAAAGAAAATTTAAAATTTGTTGTCATTGACTGATAATCATACAAAAAGATTCATCATCATCAGATACGCTATTTTACTCTTTTTGTACAAGCTGTCTACTTAAGGATCTTTTAATGTCATTGGATGCTTATGATGCTACCTGCCCTGACCATATAAGATGAATTTTTATTTATTCTACTTGGCGATGAGACCAACCTGATGCTAAGTGATACGCTTGCCTATAACGGACGCTAGTTAAGATAGTATTCACTGCACCACATTACGCTAGTCCCCTTAAGACATAAAGTGTTGTCTCGTTACCCCAGTAATTACACTAGATTACAGTGCCCTTCAAACTGGAACACAGTAATGTTTGCACACTACTGTTTCGTATGTTCGTATCTCGATGGTCTCCGGCATCAGAGACCTACTAGCAATAAATTGAAATAAATTTTGAATTTTATAAATATAACGAACCTTGGTGTTTGTTGGAATCCTTCAACTCCTTGCACCTGTAGCCGATGGCGTATTTTTTGTAGTCGGTGTCCAGAATAGTCATTTCATTACCACGCGTCAATCCTGTATATATTGGATTACATAAATTAATCTAATTAATGAAAAACTACTATAGTAATCCCAAGACGAAGAGCCGGATCACCTGGTGTTTGCTTTGGGTCATAAGATACCAGTTTCATTACCTATCGTCAGTTACAGACGTTTACTTTTGGGCAAAGGCCTTTATAATTAATTGCAGCTCCCTTTAAACTAGAACATTATAAGATTTGCAAACGTTTCCTCGGCAGATATCAGTGTGACAATGGCACCTTCGTCAATGGTATCCAAGAAAAAAAGCTAGGTTTCTTTACTCAGAGATGGAAAGTAATGTTGCGAATGTTTAAAGTGTCATAGACTTAATCATGCAAATAATGTATACTTTACCTTATTTTAAAGCAACAAGTAGCAGAGGAATATCTTAATACTACAAAGTGGGCCAAAAGAAGTCATCCGATGTTATTTGGCTTTAATTTTTTTCTAAATGAAAAACTTTGGTTCTGTTTTTTGATTATGTTTATTTGAACCTTAAGAATTTTATTGGTAAAGACGAGAAGATGATATAGGCCAAATGGGCGCCGCCACAATTTGGTGATTCAATTTGTGTTTCCAATACAGTGATTTATTTTGGCCCATCTTCTACATTCATTAGGTCAGTAATTAAACCTTTTTCAACCCTTCTAATAAACGCTAGTAATATTTCTTTACTCATTAGCAGTATGATAGTCTGAGCGTCCAGTCTTAATCAAGATAAAGCTACAGATAATAATAGGAATCAATGACTCACCTCCAAAGTTATATGTGAAAACTAATCTAGCAGGTCCGTCGTGTGAAACGTCGCCTCTAATAAATGACCTTACACCATCCACCACTTGCGAGAACATCAGTTTGCCTTTATTCTTGTTCCCATTCAAGTTGTATTCAGTAATCGAGCACTTCGCCCTTTTGCCTTCTTCCTCGGCATTCGGGTATCTAGCGATTTCGTACCAAGCTCCTTGAAACTGAATACAGATAAAAAAATTACGATAACATTTAAACAGGTGAATCAATTTTTTTCGAAACTCATAAACCCGTCATTGAAGTACGAAACCAGTTTTTAAAACCAATTAACAAGTATTTTTTATATAACTGATCGATTATTTTATGAAAAACAATGTTGTTTTACTATTAATGGAATTACAATACTTTCAATTTACGTCAGCGGCGCCATTTTAAAGTGTACGTGCGTTTATAAAACGTCAAATAAGTTCCCAACGGGGTACCAGTTTAATGGTGAAATACAAGGTATGACAGTCTAAGCGAATACTGGTATAAGTCTCTCTTTTTACGGCAAATTTTCCACGAGACACCTTTACGTAGCGTGGGCAAGAAAAGTAATGCTAATCAGCTAAAACCTCATGGCGTCATTTTCTACTCGTTGTGTCGGAACTACGGGATACTTTCTTTATTTAAAAGTAATAAGACACTTGTTAGGATACCTGGGGACTTATCTTAAGCGGTTTTACTACGGACAAAGGATCTTTTATTCTTAGACTACACCACAGGCTACAAGATACGCTGCAGTAAAAATATTCTAAATTTAGTCAAATATGAATTTCGAAACAGCTGTCCTAATTCTTTTAAAATTTTGTGAATATGAAATGGTGACTATATGGGTAGAATAACTGCCTTTACGACTCGAAGACGTCTAGGTTCTATTCCCAATGATCACGAGCTTCTGTTTAAGGTCATCCCGCAAAACCGATTAGTTAAAAAAAGGACGAGTTTATATCACTACAGCAATTACCTTCTGTCTACAAATCAGTTGAAACATAAATTGCGCACGTTAAGTGAACTTATTTATTAAGACATGGTATTTACTTACAGAATTAAGATCAAAGTTCGCCATGGGGCTCACGTCCGGGCAGGGTCCATCTTTGTAAACCTCCGCCGTCGCCACCACGAGTAGGGCCGCCAGGAAGTAAAGCAACATTCTCAAATCGATAACTATTCGATCCTTACTATTCAATAGATGATCTCTTACATCGCGCTTCCATTTTATAGTAATCAGAGATCAAAGGCCAGGTATCAAACGCTTGCTTAGCAGTGATCTTCTAACACTTTGTAACTATCAGTAAAGTGTCATAATGCAATTATAATATAATGTAGTGATAAAAACAAATACTTTGCATGTCTGAGTATTTGTTAAGTAACCTTTTTCATAATATTGTGAGTAAAGGGTAAATCTTTGTTATTGAGGTTAGGTAACGCAGCGCTTATTTCTGCCGTCAAAGAACAATATTACTGCCATCCAGTTTGACTGGTGATTAGTGAAATTTCTGAAATAAAAAGATTTGACATCTTATGTATCCGTACAATGGAGTATAACTTAATTAGCTCACCATTTATGCGCATTATTCACCACATATTTATTAATATATTTGGATTTAACATGCACAAGGCATCAGAGGGCGGATTGAATGCGGTCATTTTCCATTAGTCAAGTTAGGACGTAGACTGGTGCAGTGGTAGATAAACACGGATACAGGAAAACTCAAATCATATAAATGTATATTAACCCATATACATGGTAACATTAATAGCCATGATTATCTAAGACTACGCAACATTCTCCTAAAAACTTCGACGTTTGGTGCTACTTTAATATTAGATATAATAAAAAAATAATCTCATAAAGTAGTTCTTCTTTTAATGTGTAATTAAAATTCAAAAGTTGAAGTTTAAAAAACATTAATAACTGTACTTTTATAAGCATACCACGAGTAACCTGTTATTGTGAAAGTTCGGAAGGAAACGCGCGTTACGGCCGTCGGAGTTATCGTTATTTGTCAACATAATGAACATTATTGAAATTGTAAACGCATCTTACACGGTAAACTGAAATTCAATATTTACTTAAAATTTATTACAAAAAACTTATGACTTATATCTACTTTCTTTAATTGAAACAAAGTCCACCGTTTTATTTAACAACGGGCCCTGTGTCAGGGTGAAGTTTTATGTTAGTTTAACTGTATCCGATGCATTGAATTTTGCAAAAAGAAACGAGGAAATAGTTTATTCATCCGAAATGTATGTATTTTTTTATAAATTAATACACAAATAAAATTGGATAACACACACACAAAACTGGTTTTACGTACATTAAAACACACATTTGTTTTGGTAGATGGCCATATTAATTGTAGGATGTAACAGGAAGACAACTAATAAAAGAAAAAGAGAACTATAAAAAAAGATGTTAAAGTCATAAACTGTAAAAATAAACATAGACAACACACACACTAAACAAGCATAGGTTAGAATGTGTCTTGTGAAACAACTGGATTATTTTACACATTCATAATCCACTTGCATGACTATCATGCGAAAACGGCATTTGCTTCAATTCAATTTACACAGATTACATGCTAAGTGAACAGTTAAGACAGGACGAGGAAATTTTTAGAAAATAACCTGCTTAATGGTCGATGAGGGACCTTCTAAGGCACGAGCTTCCAGAGTCTTAGTCGCCTTCTACGACACGCTGGGTTTACCTTGGTCTTATTCCTAATAGTTCGAGACTACAAGACATAGTTCCAATGATTAATAAGTCTCAGACATTTAGACTTAAAGAAATGTGGTTGTTAATCCACTGAAGAGACGGCATTGCCGTCTTAAGTCAGGATTCCTCGTCAATTTTCAGTTTTTTGGACATTCGCTTATCAAAATATCACTTGCTTACATTTGTACACAAACAAGCAACGCGCCGAACCGAAAGTAGATTGTCATCGGACACACACCAAATATGCAGGAAGTTAATCGAAACCTTTTGTATTAATACGTAAGAGTAATTTTAATGTCAACAACTCGCCGGCGTGTTGTTTATTATTTTCATATTAATATTACATGTTAGTCAAATTTAAATCACCAAGTTCTAAGTATCAGTGTGCGCTGTTCATTGTTTTTTTTATATACAAACTCTCCAATGATGAATTGTGTAAAAGTAAATGATATTCACTTTATATGTTAACCTTATCTTGGACTGTTATTTCAAATCATCAAGGCGTGTCACAAGGCGCCGAACTTGGTGCAGTGTCCTTTCTAACTAATCTCATTATTATGATCAAGCGTATCACTTAATTATAGTAAAGATAAAACATCTCAAACTTTTCACTCTTTTAAGAGAAGGATAAGCTTGGTTTAAGATTTTCAAAACTAACCTCTAAAAAGAAATATCCATGGCGTGTTTTAACATATAGTGAAATTATTTCAGATCCCGCATTTCGATTTCATTCAAAGGTATGTTATACTGTTATACAAGTAAAAAGTTTTCTTAATCCTATACAACAGTTCAAGTTTGTTACAGAAATTTTAGCTTTGCTATATTAAACATTAAAATACTCAAGCTTCAATTGAAATCAAAATTAAGACTATAAATTACTTAAATGTATAAATCAGCGGGAGATATAATAGCTGAACAAAGATTTTCTATAACCTCTGATATCGACTCACGTAAAAACAAATATCATCGGTTCTGTCGTTTGAGAACAAAAAAGCTAACAAAACGAACCAACGATCTTTCTCGTCGTTAGGTCTGTTGTCGAAGACCGTCCAGCTACCACTGCAGCTAAAATTGTTACCACCAAACAGTAATGTGTTACGATTTTAACGACGTTGTGATACCGAATTATTATTGGTAGACGTAACACTTACCATCAAGTGAACGCACTGCTCATTTTAGGCGACACATCCGAATGTATTACGATGTGGATTATTACGATTTCGCAACTTAAAAGTTGCACTCATATTTTGATTGTTAATAAAAAGGTACATAAAAGAATTTAAGGTATGTGACGTCATACCCCGATACCGGTTCAGCCGGTCCGCAATAAAATAACTCCGCAATAAGATTACTTATCTGTGTAACAAATGATAAAGCGCGCCATCGTCGTATTGCTTCATACGAAAATCAATACTTTGACTGAAACCTTTTTTTATCTTATTTTGATCCTCTAATCGCCCGTTCGTTTATCTTTAAGTAAAATAATCAAAACTATAATGCACTAGTGTTTAACACCTTTATTGCTAACCGTCTCCATAGTAACAGTCATTCGATTCAGGGGCCACGTGTTAAACTTCAAGCATCATATTTTTGTAGCTGGTGAAATTACTGGGGTAATGAGACTTAACATCTTAAGTCTCAAGCGATGAGCACATTATGGTAATGTGTATATCATCCTAGCGCCACGTTGTTATGGTTAAATATCATATACATAAATCCAGTAGTTATATTTTTGAAGGATTTTATTCTATAGCACAACAAGAGCTGAAAGTTTACGCGAAAGTACATCACTAACTTTAACTTGATATATAACAAGTGCTAGTTCAGAATGTTTATACTGAATTCGGCGTGTTAGGTCGATGGGTAAACGAGAATAAAGACTTTATCATCATTTATGATAAATCTCGACGTATTCATGATAAATCGAAAGACAGATCCACTTGCGAAGACTAGTGCAGAAACATGCGTTAACAATGTAATCTTACTGATAAGTAATAACATACTTTACAGACAAACAGACATGTGACGGACTTTGGATTATCGATTAGTAAGAATTTTTTTGATATCATCTAAAGTAATTAACAAAACACATATTTTTATCAATTGCCTTGTTAAAGAAGACCCTGACTTATTGTTTTAGTGGATCTGCAGATTTTCAAGTAAGATCCTGTAGACAGAAATTACAATCACGTTATACGTATAAATTTAACTTTAACTGCGGACACGTGGTAAACAATTCATTGACTTTAGTTCAGATAACCCCTGATAATGTCGAAACGTATTTACAAGAGAATCGAACCTATGACTATCGATATTTACACGCAGACAGAAACTGAGGTCGATGCTTACTTTGTTGCAGCCACTAAGGTTAAATATGGATGATAAACATTCATATAACACCAAACGTGCGCAGAAATTTCTAACTCCTTTTCGATTACATTTGTAACTCTAGACACAGTAGGAATTTTGATCACAACCTCATCTCCTGCTTTAATTTAGTCATCGTTCTTGGATATTATCATCTTGCTTTCAGTGATGGTATTTTTTTTACAGACGGTAGTAAGACTTCACCATCGTGTAAAGGCTATTGAAATTCCAGGAGAATCTCAGCAGACCTAAAGGTAAGTAAGTAAGTAGCCTGCCCATAATAACAGGGTACCAGGTGGTAGATCTCTGTACCCGGAGACCGTCTGGATGGGTACCACCAGCTCAGCAGCTCCTATTTCAACCGCCAAATAGTAGTGTGCAAACATTACTGTGTTCCGGTTTGAAGAGCTAGTGTAATTACTGGGGTAACGAGACTTAACACCTTATGTCACAAGGCACCACGTTGTCATGGGCAAGCGTATCATTTACCATCAAGTGAACGTCTTGCTCGGCTCGTCGCAAAAAAAAATATGCCGTTGGTTAGGATGACTTTTACAGCATCACATTGCTTCGCCTTGCGATTAAATATGTTGTCTCGTTAGTCCAGTAATTTCACTAATTACAGTACCCTTTAAATCGAAACATAGTAACGATGCACACTACTATTTGTAGGCAGACACATTCGGCGGTACTTAGACAATTAAACAGGATATTATGTTTTAAATACCATTGCTCACAGACACATACAAATCATGTATCAGAACATGATAATAAAGTGATACATCTAAAAAAATTATACTTGAATAAATACATAAATAGTTACTATTATATTATGTTTAGCAACTAAGAAAAAACTATAAAGTATTGAAAAAAAAACAACAAAAATAATCTACACTGTTTTATTTTGATTAGGTTTGTACTTTTAACACAATTAATGACTTATAAAATTATTGTCTATACCTGCTTCCTAAAATTTACTGTTAAGTTTTACTTAAGTACTTTGTGAACTGTTGGCTATTGAACGCTTCTGTTTCTATAGACAAAGGAAACTACATTTGTAGAATTGTTTAGATAAAGATAATAACTAAGTACTAGATTCAATTGGACTTCGAGTCAATTTCGGTGATGGCCTTGGTGACGCTGAAGTTGCAGGCCTCGTCGGAGTAGTCGTTGTAGACGTAGTTTGTTGTGTCAACGGTTCCGAAGGTGTTGTAGAAAGCGTCCACTTTAGCCTTGGAATCGCCTAAGCTCTTGTTCCTAGACAGGATCCATGAGAAGACTGAAACGGAAACAATTATTATAAACGATTGTTAAGTCTATCATACATGTTTTCATTATTTTGACTATTGGATCCTAAGTCTTATTATGCCTAGGACATCCACCTCCATTATGATAAATACGAGACCTTCATGGTATATTGGTCAATCACATCCCGCTTAGTAAGGGCGGCATCCACCTTAAAAGCAAGCGAATCCATAGACCATTTTAATCGGTATCTACGATAGCTAGCTTACGCCTTTTTAATAGCCTGAGACTACAGGCATTCATATAGCAATAGCACTCGAGAACTGTGGTACGTATAGTCGGTATGAGACAGGACCTTAAAAGCACCTAAATCAGAAGACTCATTTAGTCGCCTTCATGGTCAATTTTATCCTACTCTCAATAGTTTGAGGCTATATATAGTGATTGACATAGCAACAGCACTCGAAATCTGTGGTGATCTAGTCAGTATGAGGACTTGAAAAACACGAAAATCCGAAGACTCGTCCAATTGACTTCTTGGTTAGCTTATTCCTACTCTCAATAGTTTGAGGCTATAGACAGTGATTGACATAGCAACAGCACTCGAAATCTGTGGTGATCTAGACAGTATGAGGACTTGAAAAGCACGAAAATCCGAAGACCCGTCCAATTGTCTTCTTGGTTAGCTTATTCCTACTCTCAATAGTTTGAGGCTATAGACAGTGATTGACATAGCAACAGCACTCGAAATCTGTGGTGATCTAGACAGTATGAGGACTTGAAAAGCACGAAAATCCGAAGATTCGTCCAATTGTCTTCTTGGTTAGCTTATTCCTACTCTCAATAGTTTGAGACTATAGACAGACATTCACCCAGCAATAGCACTCGGGAGCCGTGCTAGGTATTCTGTCAGTTTGGGACCGGATACAACAACATCTTTGTAATAAAATTAATAACAATAGAAACACAAAAACTAGAAATAGTTTATCTTGTTGCTGATTCGGCGAATCGGTCACAAAAGGAATCTTTATCGAACGTATGCCGTTTCCGATTTGAAATATTTTCAGCGATTGTTCAGATCCCGGATAACGGCACGGCACGTTTGTATTAACGTGATCTTATCATTCTTATCAGTACACAGTACATTTTCGTTAAGTTTCAAAAAAGGTGATAAACGCATAACTCGAGTAACATGTGCCCTTCGATTTCTATGGCAATTCTAATGGATTAACTTCCGTGTACTCGGCATATTGAAAATTCCCTAAACCGTATATCAAAATTTAAGTTTTAACTTAAAATCTAATGACATAACTTATGCACGAAGTACCTTGGTGCTTATTATCCTTCTCAAGGAATTTACAGCTGTAGCCGATGGCGTAGTTTTTGTAGTCGGATTCCAGGACGGTCAACACGGAGTTCTTCACGTAATCTAAAAGAAAACATCAATCAAAAGTTGTCATAAATGTCAAACGTTATATTTAAAGACATGATTATAAATTTGTAAATTTGCCGGGCAGTTAATGTCACTTGAATTAAACCACTTTTAAAATTTTATTAATATAATTATTAAGCAAAACAGAAATAAATTTCGTTTAGTGACATATAAATGTATATAAAAGTAATAACTGCCATTTTTTTAAATTACTCTAAAATTATTATGGGCTTGTAAAATTTGATAAGATTTGTTAATCAATAGAAGACGTTAAAGTGGAACATGATATGATTAACTAACAATAATTAACACTGTTCTCGGAACTGCCTTCGAGTAGACGATGCGGTTAATCCCCGAAATCGTATTCGTTATAAGTATTGATTATAGACAATTTATACCATTGTAAAGTAAAGGTTAGGTTATATACGAACAGGACTTTCATACGAGAGTATGTACATTCAAGCATAGAACAGGTCAACAGGTCAAATCCCTAATTTCATTCCCTCGTAAGGCACATGTTGAAGATTTTAGTTATCTTTCTAAAAGATATTGGGTAAACTGACTATCCTCACTAAATCTTCGTTAGTAGGTACAACTTCATCAAATGCTTTTAAGAAAACTTACTTCCGAATTTGTATGTGATCAGAATTTCGCCGGGCTCTACCAGAGAAATTTCACCGTCGACGTAAGACCTGACCCCGTCTATGACTTGGGAGTTCTTCACCTTGCCTTTCTCGCCTTCAACGAAATATTCGGCGGTGGTGCATTTGCCTTTGCGTCCGCGCTCACCGCTGTTGGGGAACTTGGCGATTTCGTACCATGTACCTGCGAACTGTTTATACCAAAACATTGAATAAAATTAAAAGATACATCAAATTACCTTATAAGATCACGATCGGTCATCGAAGATACTCATTAAATCTGTCGAAGCCCAAAAAACGTTAGACACTACAAACTCATACATTATAAATCACAAGTTTCTTACATTAGTTAAAGCAATTTTTCATCTAAATTCTAAATATTATAATTTTACCTCATTTAAGTATCATCATGATCTTCATTTAACATCACGTTATTAAAGGTTACATCAACCGATAATCTCTGTATAAGTTAACATCTAGCACCTCCGTAACGCAACGATTATTCGCTTGCCTACTCCAGAGGTCGCTGTTTCGATCACGGTAACATACAATTACAGTTTAGATGGTGGTAAATCGTTTAGAATTTTCTATAGCCACCACCTTCTATCATCATAACATTATAGTTTAGTCCCTTCTGTCATACGTATGAGTGATAGCTCTTCATCGTGTTCGACCTTATTGTTATTTAAAATCGCAAGATATTAAAGTTCATATTAAGTCATTCTTTTTAATGTACTCTCAAGTTACAAATTTAAAAAAAAACTTCATCAATACCTAAGGTACTATTACAACTCTCTTCGTAGAAGTTACAGAGAAACAGTTGTCATCGGATATCTTTACCATCATTGTGATATCATCACCGACAAAAAAATCATGCTTATTAATAAAGTGCTTGTACATTAAAAGTTTATCATGGACACCTAGTAACCTAGTAACAAAAATTATTACCGCTGTAACTGTGACGAGGAATGGAATTACTGACAAAGCGATTTGATAACAATGTAACGATAGATTAGATGGAATACAAAATAATATTATTTAGTTTGATATTTATTACAATAAACACAAAACTTAACCTCAATTTCACAAGGTTAATTGACTATGTAGCGTTTGACGGTAAAGTGTGAAAGACGGAACACATCAATGATATTATGGCGGCAGATTTACAAAATGAGGATAGTAACTATCTAGGCAGATTTGAAAAAACCTGCCATCAAACAAATCTCACAACCTGTGGCTCCCGAATCAAATCACAGACTACTGTTTAAATAGGCTATTATTTGTTGTACTTTTTTCTATTGTTGTGCATGTGGAACTAGCTTGTAAGAGATTGTTACGCCTCTGAAATTGTTTATAGCCTGTACATAGGTGCAACAGTTGTTGGCTGGTCAAAATAAATAAATAGGTAAGCGGCTATCTACTGCGCCCAATGATTAATTTAAATTTAAAAGTTACTAAAACTAAGACTACTCAAAAATGGTATACGAATAATACATAAAAAAGAAGCACCAAACACGACGTCAATTAAAAATCTAACCATTCCATAAAACAAAAAAAGAGTAGAACTTCCTTCCTATCGCTGATGAAAAATAAGTTTAATAAAACTCGAACTTACTTCGGAGAAGTTAAAGTTTTTCATGGCCTTCACGTCGGGGCAAGGACCATCTACGATGACATTAGCTGACGCGACAGCTAAGAAGGCTATTACCAAACAACGAAACATGTTAGTGGTGATCGTTCGGCTTTGGAAATAAAAAAAATTCAACACTCACGCTTGCCAAATACAATATGACTCCAACGCACACGTTACCCGCTTTATATCCACATAGGGTCAAAGTTCCCGAGCACTATTGTATCATTATTATCTCAATTTTTTTTGTTCCATCCTAAAAGTGATGAAGTCATTGTAAACATCGTAAAATGTGATATAACTAATAGATCACACATTTATTTATTCTTGTGAATCACGGTGAAGAAGTCGGGTTTGCTTGTGGTAGGTCAATTGGATACTTACCTTAAGCTCGAATTCTATTTTATATATTTTTTTGCTCTGTAAATTTCCTGTTTGTATGTACTTGTTCCCTAATAAATGGTTTCTTTCTTTCTTTCTTTCTATACCATCTAGATGCCTGTAGAGATTAATATTACTGGGGCAACAAGTCTCAATGCAGTATGATGTATATATTATAATAACCATTTTCATTAAAAATAACTTTATACACACATTACCCAGTCTGCAAGGATGTTTAAAATACCACTACCAATTTACCTTCGACTAAGGAAGGTATTCTTCTTCTAAGTCGTATTTCCTCATGACTGAGGGTCGTGGTCATCATGTGTAATGGAACACGACGTCTCACTTCTCAGTTATAATGGAGTGGTTTGCCATTGCCTTTTCCATTTCACATACTAGTGCGAGCACGGATGGTCATGACAGACATGCAGGTTTCCTCACGATGTTTTCCTTCACCTTCAAAGCGCGTGATATTAGTCGTTGTTATACTAACTGCACATAAATTGAAAAATTCATTGGTACAGGCCGGATTCGAACCCCGGTACCTCCGGAGTGGAAGGCGTTCAAACCACTAGGCTATCACGGCTTGAGGAAGGTATAACTCTAGTAAAAGACCAACTGCTTTTTCCTGTACCATAATACATTGCTCGCCAATCATTATATCGGTACAAGTATCCCATTTTGAGCATATGTTCAGCAGTGGGCTAACGACCCACAAAAGAACCAGGAAGATGCATAATGTTTAACAAAGTTTTTTATTGATTTCAGTCTACACTGAACAAGTGTCTTGAAGAATTCTAGTACGTGTGGTGTTTGATTTAATTTCATTAACAATGTAATCTAGAGTGTATTTTAGTATTAAACCATCGTCTACATTGAAATTAGATAGTTTTTTTAATTTCAATAACTTAACGAATTATTCCTGATCTCTGTTAATTTGCAAGGATCTACAGTTGATCAAATTTGATGGTTGGCTAGATCAACTAAACTTTAATAGAAACAAATTTAAAAAAATACTGTTATCGTATTACCGGTATGTTACAAATGACGAGATTACCTCATTTGTTTATTATTTAGTTCAGATAATACTTGTCAGTTTAACCTTCTATTTTGCTTGCACTTTTTTTATCTAGTGCACTCGACAGATATCGTATTGTTATATTACAAACAATTAATGCAATAACAAAATAAATCGCATTAAAAAAAAAATATTTATTACGCAGTGTAAAAACATTCTCACAAACTTTCATTGTAATATGATTTTCTTAATAAAAGAAAAGAAAAAATCAACAAAGAATAAAACTAATCTATTCTTTTCTTTAGTGTTAAGTATAAGTTAACAGAGCGAAGTGAAAAAGAAATATATGTCAAAAAATTTGGATCGTTTTCAAGATGCAATCGCTACCATCATAAAGTAAAATTTTACGACTGCAAAATTGTATGCGGTCATAAACAATAAATGCTGCGAATTGAGAACTTCACTTTTTCCGTTCGTCGGTTAAAAATAAACACAATCTCTTTTGATCCCTTACCACATTTTTCATCCTGCATAAAATATAATAACATTATATCCTTATGAAACTGAGTTAACTGTTTCTACTGCAAATTCGTTCTGTAAGAAACATATCAATTATAGTAATATTTCAGTTAGTTTAAATTACAGAGTAATTCTAAAGAATGATTACTCCTGGTTCTGTTCCTAACATTCTTCTCTGACAAACCAAAATTCTTCTCCATTCCCATAACTCCTCGATATTAGTCTTTTAAATGAGCTTCCAACAAAAATAGAAACAGCAGTTCTTTTAAGCAAATGCTGCGGGAATATTTCACTATGAAATCTTAACTATCTTCTCTCCTCTTCCTTCCGTACTCTTGTTAATATATATCAGCCTCACTTTTGAATTTTTCAGATCTTTCAGAGAATGCTCTTTGGCATTAAATGTGCCATTTTGAGATTTTTATTTACTGTTAAACGAGCGAACAATGTTTACTTTAATACCAAGTAATTTGTTTAATTAACAGTGAATACAAAAAGATAACAAAAGTTGATATTTATGTAACTTGTTATTCCATTATGTTACAATGACATTGGGGAGAGTTTTTTGTTTTGCTAATATCAAAAATCGAGACTGCGTTCACACTAATTAGATAGTACTATGGAGGTGGCAAGAAAAGAGAGAGAGAGAAATAGGTCATCAATTAATGTATGATAGAACGATAGATTTAAATTAAGCACTTAAAGTAACATTACAGTAAGGACTGAAATTGTTGCATCAATAATAATGTACTACAAATATCAATGTTTCTCTCTCTCTCTTCTTCATATATTTCCTCATACAGTTGTCTCTTTCTCGTTACACTTTTTCGTTTCGTATATTTCAATTGTAACCGTCCCAAAAAGAAGTTTCGCTTTGTAAACTTAACTTACCTATTTATTAAAAAAAATACTCTGTTAGGCGGAGGTCTTACGCATTGTTAGTTTGGAAGACGCGCGGGTTCGATTCCCACTGTTCTTGAGTTTACAGTGACGGAAAGTATAGTGAGTAAACCGATCTAAGGACAATCTTTCGTTCACATATGACATAAACCAACCCGCACTTGGCCAGTTTGGGGTGTCAATGACCTTGAATCTCCCCGCAGAGAAGGTGCCGAGCCCCAACAGTGGGAACACTTATGACTATTAATCAACAAACTAAAAAACTATCACAATGTTGGTCGACGTGTTTTTTTAACATTCATCACTTTAAAACAGTTAAAAAAAATATACTTAACGCATCGAAAACTTGTTCGATAATTATTTTAACGTCTTTTTATATTGACCTTGATGGAGATTTTGACATTTTTTTCACTTTTCTTTAAACAAATTATTGATAATTTTACTATACGTTATAACATTTTACGTTCGCATGAAATTTATAGTCTTGCTTCTTTAAGTAGCTCGCGTTATTTATTTAAGTTGTAAATGAGTTTACAGAAAATCGGCTTGCTCATTAAAGTTGTGTTTACAATCACTCGGTTTTGGTTTTTGTTTTCGAAGTCTGTGAGGTTAGTATTTCCTTTAAATCAAGAAATAGATATCTGTGTCTCGTTTTATTAAATACCGTGACTACGTCAGTATGAGTGTATCGTCCACAATTTTAGATTCCTCGTCTATATAGACTAAACCTCTCAAAGGATACAAATCTTATCGATATAGGAATTGGTTTTTTGGGTGTTATCACTAGGAAGTTTGTTAAAACTGGCAAACTCTAAAAAGTTATTTTCTTTACGATTCTTTCATAGATATCTACTAGTTCACAAATTTATCTTGACCTTGAAATAACACTTAGTGTAATAGTTTCAATGGTAGCAGGGTCTTTTTTTTGTTTGGCCTTGACGGCATCGCTGTGTTTATTTATATATTCGAAACCAACATCGTTAACAATTTGTATCCCAAATTCTAAATATTTTTAATATGTAAGGTTTATAGGTTTCCCTGACAGTTCCGGCTATCGATATAGGATGCCAAATATTCTGAACGAGCAAACTTCACCATCCAGTTTAATTGTCATCTAACACTGTGTATAATTAAGGTCATGAATAAAGGTAATAAGTGATAGAATTTGAATAAAGACTGAGAAGGGATAAAACAAAAAGAACGAAAAGAAAGACCCTGACCCTTATACGCATGGGAACGCTGTAAATAAAGTAAAAAAGAAAAGGTCATGTATAGATTAAAAATTTGATTTTTTGAGCTTTTCTGTTCTTCTCTTTCAGACATCACTTTCATAGTTTTTACAATAATATTAACCACATCTTAAGAGTCACTTTCGTTGTATGAAAATATGATAAGAAAATGTATGTTTTAAGAACATCAACTATTTTTGCCAGATTAACATCCTTGACTGTCTCCTCGCAGGACCAATCCTCGTGTTCCATCAGTGGAAAAATTAAAAGGGGTAGTCTTTTTATTTGTGTTATGAAGTGAAGCAGCTGCTGTCCTTCGAATATACAAAGTGCAGTTACCGGTGCCTGCGTCATATGTTAGCAATGACGTACACCGTGAACGAGTTCCTCTGGCCTTTTATTACTTTTTCTATTATTTTCAAAGGGAAGGCTAACGAGTGCTGATCTATACGTAACAACGATTAAGGCCAAATTCAGTGGATAAACAATAAAAATAATAATTTCCTATAAAATTTCCTGCTGTGGTATGTAAATTCATTCCCCTTGGTTATTTTGGTCCAAGGATTATGTTAGATTTCTCTTAATATCTAGTACAATCATCTTTCTACCCATTCCCTTCTTCCATTCCAGTCCCTCTATCTCATTCTTCCTCATGGACTCTTGATTTACCATTCCATTACCTTCTCGCATATTTCCCTCTTAATGAGTATGACACATTTCTCTATTAAATTTTACAGTTTTGCTCAGACTATGTATATTTATTTTTCCTTATCGCATTTTCTTGTGTCTATTTACATTGATATCATAATTTTACTTACAAATTATGCATTATATATTAAAAAGCCAGAACACAGTAACGTGTTCACACTGCTGTTTGACTGCAGAAAAAGTAAGGAGGATAAGGATAGTACAGTAGATACAGACGCAGAGCACAGTTGAAAATACCTGAAGACCGGAACAGCTCGCTGAGTCGGATCCGTTAAACTGAAGTTTAAAGAAGGCGCCTTATGATGATTGTCTCAAGTCAAGCGCAATGTGGTGCAGTGTATACCATCTTAACTAGCGCCGCGTTGTCAGCAAGCATATCACTTACCATCAGGTGAACGTCTCGCTCCTCTCGTCGTTTCGTCGAAAAAAAAAACCTTTTTTCGCTGAACAACGAAAGAAAATCATCAAATAAATCATTGGCTTATGAACAAATATAAGTACAACGGCAAGTGAACAACAATTATCAACGTAACCACTTGTAGATTTCTAGAAAATTCTTATCAGCGTTTGTTGAAAACAAGTTTGACAGCGTTATTAATCACCACTTAAGCTTGTAGATTTTTTTTTAATTAATTCGACTGTCTTTCCAGTTTTAACAATCCAGCCTTTAGACATCAAACTGTCCTGATCTGGTAAGTACAACATTCTATATACATTTTTACTTAATTACAATGAGCTAACTTTACTTGATTTATTCTACAGAAGATGGCGAACGCACATAATAAAATGATTCTCATACATTTGATCTCTTAAACTAAAAGTGACAACGGACAATAATGAAATTGGTAACAAGGGATTGGAAAGAACTTTACCACAGTCCAAACTCCGGCATCGAACCTGGTGGTGTAGAAGATTATTTGGATCTCACCTCTGTAAACGATTGTACCAGTTGATTTTTCTTTCCGTTTAAGATCGTCTTTAAAGGCTTAATTAATGATCTGCCGAGGGCTAATGATAATGATGATCCAAGTTTCCTATTTAATATTTTAAAAGTGGTCTAGCTTAATTGTTATCCGGATGGTATATGGCGTGACTATAACAATTAAGTTTTCGTTAAACTATTTAAAAAACTCGGATTAATTCAGTGAATTGTATCTTACGTATTTACATTATTTTTCCTACTGACAAGAAACAACTTAACACCTACTACCTGGTACATTTGTGTAATGATACATTTTTAAAACATATGTTACTTTGATATACTGCGAATTAAAATCGCTCATATCTCTTCGTCGTCCATCTTTTAAGATAAAAGAGCGATTTTTTTTTAATTCATTGTCGCCTTTTAAATTTCTTGAATGACATTCAAAAATCAGGTATGCAACTACATATGTACAGGTATGTTGATAATGTTTTATATAGTGTTCGTTGCCTTTGTTAAATTTATTTCAGTATATTCTCGATACACACATAGGTCTATCAACAGGGGACTAGGTCTCTGGTGTTAACTTAATAGTCGCCTATTACGACAGCTAAAGATAAGTCAAAAGAGATTTTCAAACCCGTCTCGCTACAGTTAGATACAGCCGCATAAAATCTATAACTAATAATTATTTATCATTTACCCAAAAATATCACCAAATGATAAAGAAAGATAACATACAGTTTGATTTGTATCGAAAGCACTAAAATGATAATAGATTACTATTAGATATCGTTTAAAGACTCAAGTTAGGTTTCATCGTCTATTGTCTCCACTACAGCAAACAGAAAAGAATTTTAAAAGAACAGGCGAATAATTAAAAGTAGTAATTTCAAAAGATTTGTAAGCTTCATTATGAAAAGCAGAAAATTATAAACTGTAGCTACAATAAGGTACTTTACCTACACGTCACGCAGCCTTGAGTGTAGTGTGATGTACCATAAAACAATAAAAATTTACAACTGCCCGGGACAGTACCACGCCTTTTGCATTTATAAGATAATCGCAAAGCAAACCAATTGTTAATTACACGTTATGTCATTTTATTATGCTCGTGAAAGACTTCGACGTCTTGATCGTGTTCATCATCATCTTAACCGATAGACGTCAACTCTTGAATTGTGCTGTTCGAGTTGCGTGACTTTCAACGTTCGCTTTGATTTCGACTGTTCACCTAGTGGAAGATCTACCAAGACTGCTCTTATGGTATCGCTCTGCGATATTAATAAAGAAATGGGACAAGGCAAGCACCCTCATATACATAAATATGCTTAAATTTTTAAATTTAATATTTATGATATTAGACACACTTAGACCACCATCAACAGACCAGGAGCCGTGATAGCCTGGTGGTTTGAACGCCGGCCTTCCAATGCGAAGGTACCGGGTTCGAATTCGGCGTGCACCAATGAATTTTGCAATTTATGTGCAGTTAGCATAAACACCAACTAATATCACGCGCTTTGACAGTGAAGGAAAACATGGTGAGGAAACCTGCATATCTATGCCATGACCATCAAAGGTCAGACTAGTATGTGAAATGGAGAAGGCAATGGCAAACCACTCCATTATAACTGCCAAGAGAGTCGTCGTGTGTTTCAATAAAACATGATGACCACGACCCTCAGTCATGAGGAAATACGACTTAGAAGAAGAAGACCACCATAAACATTGCTGGTAGGTCTCTATTGCCGGAGACCGTCTAGGTATCACCGCAGCTTCTAATTCAGCCGCCAAACAGTAGTATGCAAACGTTACTGTGTTCACTGCTAGTGAAATTACTGGGGTAACGATACTTAACACTTTATGTCTCAAGGCGACGAGCGCAATGTGGTGCAGTGTGTACCATCTCAACCAGCGCGACGTTGTTATGGGCAAGCGTATCACTTACCATCAGATGAACGTCTTGCTCGTCTCGTCACTTCGTGAAATAAAAAAAAATGGGAGAGGGCAATGAATTTTGATAACCAGATTATATTCCCAGTCCAGGAATGAAAGGCTACAAGCATTGAACACTTATAAATGTGCAGTAAATCTCCATAATGATGATGATGACTCAAACTACATCAAATGAGCTAATGAGTCTGAGATATAATTATATAGATGTTTGGAATCAAGTGAATGTTACAAAAAGAACACAAGTTATAAATTTGCTATTATTGCCCTCACTCGTTACGTTATCGTCGTCCATTTAACAATAGGTTAGATAACGTTTACAGGAACAAAGTATTATCAATTAATTAACACGATCCGAGTGAATCATTGATTTAGTGAATTTCAGCCGATATGTACCCGTGTATCATAAAGCTTTATCGTGATCGACTATTGATTCAACATTCTTTCGTCGTATGAGTTCATTGCGATTAGCGCATAATACTCGCACAAGATAAATTTTTTGATAAGATTTCGTATAAAGGTGATAATTTACAAAACATATCGCCATTATCCCCGTTCGCTGTGCGGTGTTGTGAACGGAAACTATGATCTCAAAATGATTAGGTTTAACTTCATCATTCTAAGCCTTTCGGGACTGTTCAGTTTAAACAGTGCACAGTTGGTACAATTTGGAGAGTGCAATCCGAACATACAGTTGGTGGAAAATTTTAATGTGTCGCAAGTAAGCAATACGTTTTTATTTGTGTGTCCGTATCATTCAAAGGGACTGCTGAAAATTTTGTACCAATATAACTGAGAATTGAGTTTACATTATAACTTCAACGATATTATATTAAATAACTTTAAATACTTATCTATTTATAAAAATTGTTAAACGGCTGTACTCTTTTGTGTCGTTTGATCAAAGAAAACAGTGTTTGTAAATAGATATATGTATGTTAAAAAAAATATTTAGCTTAAATTTCTACACTTAATAATTTTAGAAGATTATCCATAGATATAAATAGAAAAGCTTTGATAGCTCAGTTTTACAGAATCAAAAGTTTCCTTTAAAGAAAACTTTCGCGATCAAACCGATGTTATTTTAATCAGCGTAGTAAATTATTGCTTTAACTCTCTCTTTATTGAAGAAAGTTCTAGAATAAGTTAACTATAAGATGATTTAAGCACGTCTATTTCCCGTTAGATAATTATGTTATAATCACTTGTCTAACAATCATAACAGTTTAAAGTTATCTTGTACTTCAATACGCTTCAATTGTGATTGAAATAACATTCAATTCTACGTGTATGTGTATATTGTCCGTGTATTTGGTGGTGACTGTCGCTGTCGCTATTTCGTATTGTGATCCATTACACGGTCTTTAAACTCTGACAAGGCTAACCACTTATCTACGCGTAAAAAGATACTATTGTATATCGCAAAAATCGAATAAATAAAAGACTCAAAACTGCATCGGCGTCTTGTAGTGATGTATCATTTGTGATTGATGAGATCGTATCTATCATCTATAACTGTTTCCGCGATGTAGAGGCTAAGCATGTGCATAGTAACACAGAGGTACTTCCGGAGGTTCTATGAAAATCTATCTGATTAAAAACTATTTTATTAACCTCAGCTTTAGATAGAAAATTAAGTAAAGTAAAGAGCTGTTCGCGCAATCTACAATCTTAGAGGTAGAGATTCAGTTCGAGACGTTTTTAATAAGATGCTACCATCACGATATATATTGTAATATTCTGTATATTCAACAAAATATTAATACGTAATTACATACACGATAGAAATGCAAGAAATAAAAATAAGCTTGCGGCACTTTATTTTCGTGTGCATTAAATTAATGGAACCTTTATGGGCCTCGCATCTACATAAAAACCTTAAAATTATCTCAGATTTGCCGCAATTCACTGTTTATGGGTCCCTAGAAATAAACTCAGAACCCTTTGTGTTTCATTGTTTTCAAAAATTAGCACAAAAATACCTATAATTGAATACGATTCATTAAGCTATCGGAATACATTACGAAGATAGTGTAATATTCGTTATCATCAATTTAAAGGAATTTTTTTTAGATATCGAAATTAGGGTAACTAATGATTCTAAGAAATTTGTATATCCTCCTACACATACTTTGTTCTTTACAAAAATTCATACAAGTTAGCAAAAAAACATGCAAAGTTTATTTAGCAAATTACTACTGTATATTATAATCAATAACGTGATCACTGATCTTCTAAATGTTGGTAAAAGTCGTAAAAACACCATTACATTTGCAAGGATGCAGATATTTTCAATAATATTATAGTCAAACCATTTAATACTATTTGGAATTCAAAATCTCTTCTTACACTTGTTATTTCACCGAATATAACCTGTACATACAGATATACAACTTTGCTAATCTTAACAAAATTACAACTAAAATTTTACACAATCCATTAGAACGTGGATGAGAATCTCACGCTTGTATCATCGCACAAACAAACTAAACAACTGGTTTTATAAAAACACCAACCAACGGAGGTGCAATAACAAAGAACTTGTTTAGCTTTATAGTTTTTAATATTCGTCGTAGCTCTTTCCAAAAAAGAAGAGAGATTGGCCGTCTAATATTTATGTCTGTATTTAGACAGCCCTACGTTGGATAATGATTCCGCAATCCTATTTCCAACATACATAAAACAGAACTAACATAAAGGTGTTTAAAATTCTGATAAAATAGACCACGAGGTGGCACACGGTCATCAGTCGAATACATTTAAATAAATCACCATCATAATCTTTACCAAAGTAAACCCACTAGTGGACTGAACACAACAAATTTAACAAAACACTGTCTTCCACAGTTCGAGCCTCCTGCAAATTTTATATCAACTCTTCACCTCTTCTTCTTCATCTTCAGATTTTTGCCACTTCATGTGAAATTGAGGTCAAGTGTTTGTCAAACATTGAAAAAAACAAAAACTCTTTGAAAACATATTATATTCGAATATTTCACGCAATCAAGTATGCCTTTATTTGGTAGCCTGATAAGAAAAGCGTGCAACGAAATAAAACGATAATGAGTCGACTGGTGACCATTGTAGTCAGATTTAGATATAACGAAATTAAATATATAGATTCGTTATAATAGATAAACCCTTAACTAACTGTTGATCTTCGCTTTCTAGATTTTATGTAAAGTATCATGTTGTTGAAAGAAACCTTTATAATCATTAATAAAAATGGTAATTTTTTTTTTAACTTGTTATATGTAAAATGTAAATATTGTAAGTATTGGCTAATGTTTAATTTTTCGTTTTCATGTTGAAGAAATTATTGTTTTTTCTTCGTTTTTTTCGGACGCCATTTAATGAAACATTATTCCAGTTCCTCGGCACGTGGTATGGAATCGCGCGGACGGACAACGCACAACAAAATGGCGACTGCGCTGTGTTGACACTTACACAAGGAAACAACTTTTTCGATATAAAAAATGAAGCGGTCAATAACAATTTCCATGAGGAGATCACGGGGAGGGCGACCCTCGAACAGGGGACAGCCAAATTTCGTCTCAACATCACCTCAGTTCAGAACCGTGAGTATTGAGTTTTATGACTTCTTAAGATAGATATTAGAATGACAACACAATAAACAGATAAAGAACCATCTTTTTATGACTAAATTCTACATCGGATTCTCGACTTTTAACTATCAAACTCTGTTGTGCTTCCCGCAACTATCCGGGAAACAGGATTGCTTATAATCCTTTTAGGTATACTTTCTGGTTGAAAGGAAGCAGAATTTTCCGAGGTCCTAAAGACCACACAGCCCTCGAATCATTATTATCAGCCGGATAGTGCCCACTGCTGGGTATAAGCCTCCTTCAAGGATCTCCTCGCCGCCGTTGACGAATAGCCAATATTTTTTTTATGTAAATGAGAAAATCTTCTAAGGAAACAATATACAGCCTAATATACAAATGTAGTTCTACAGTTGATATGTGGAGTAAAATGTTCTCGTACCTCTTTAAAAGCTTACACATTAATTTAAACGTCTTTTAATGTCTTCACTTTAAAGTTATGTATTTTCTGACTAATACTTACTACGTCACTTACTTTTTGAACTTTGAACATTTGAAATTACTTGCAAAAATGTATTGTGAAATTTTTCATTCAACAGCTATCGATTTCTGGATACTTATGACCGACTACAACAATTTTGCCGTTGGTTACGCCTGCGAAAATAGAGGAACTACACAACGTAATGGTAAGTGAACATACAAAATAATATGCAATTGTTTTCTTATACAAAGAAGCGATGACCAGAACAGAATGGTTACTTGATGTTGAAGGATGACTGTCGTTAACAATAAGACACTAGTTAGTATGTTTACAACACATTCGCGTTCGTCGGATTGACACAAGCAATAAACTTTTATCTTTTGGAGAAAAAGATCGGGTAATGCTTAGGTAATACCGAAAGACATTGCGATGTTCCGATAGACATAGATATGAGAGAAAATCAAGATTAACTTCTGTTTTAACACATTAGCTAAACATTCTCGCAGCAGACTTACCAGCAAAGCATCTTTAACCATTGACATCACATTGCAGTATACCTCTGGCAGTTGGGTAGAGCGACTTCATACCCCACGGAGATGATGGAAGCGCTGATAAATACGACGATCAGTACGCTGCTGGGTATTGACACATCCAACTTGCGCGGGATCGACCATTCAGATAACGCTTGTTATGTACTACCGGAGATCCCCTTGAACGAGGCGGTGATACTTCCTGGGCAGTGCAACTCAAATATGGCAGTTGTACAAAACTTCAACGCATCCAGGGTGAGTAATTATCACAAATTAGCTAGGATTTAATTTAGAATGAGATCAAATAAAACCGGCAGTAATATTAAGATAAACGGTAGATTCCCGGGTAGTGACTATTTTTTTTTTTATACTACTTTGTGACGAGACGAGCAAGACGTTCACCTGATGGTAAGTGATACGCTTGCCCATGACAACGCGGCGCTAGTTAAGATGGTACACACTGCACCACATTGCGCTCATCGCCTTGAGACATAAGGTGTTAAGTCTCGTTACCCCAGTAATTACACTAGCTACAGCGCCCTTCAAACCGGAACACAGTAATGTTCGCACACTACTATTGGGCGGTTGAAATAGGAGCTGCGGTGGTACTCACCCAGACGGTCTCCGGCAACATAGACCTACCACCTGGTATATTACTAGGCACCAAAAAAAAGGTTATGAAAATGTTCGTTTCCCTAACCGTATAAAAATGTTAATTTGTATTAATAACAGTGAAAAATTTAATTTGGATTAATAACTAAACAAAGCAGTATGTAGTTTAAATAATTGGATGAAGGTAGAAAGAAATTTTAATCGGAAGGTTAGATTTTAAAAGACAGTATTCTAATATTTGACTATTGGTATAAAAGAGCAAAAATGTTGAAAATTGATAAAATTACAAAAAATACTCAAACTGAATCTGCATGAACTCTCGATAAAAAAATGATACTTCTTTACAGTTTGGAGGAACGTGGCACGAAATATCGAAGTACTATACAGAGAACGAAAGAGGAACATGCAACAGAGCTCAGTATACTTTAGCTGACGGCGGTGTCGACGTCCTCAACAGTCAAGTGGTTGACCAAACGTTACAGACGATCAGCGGCAGAGCGGTGGTGACCAGTACAGACGGCTCCGCAAAACTTACTGTCACATTAGAAGTCACTCCCAACAGTACGTAATCAATTATTTCTTTTAATGCTGTTGTTTGAGGAGACGAAGAACATAAAAAGCCAGACGGACTTTAACTACTGATACTATAAGAAGAGAAGGTCGTTGCTTATGTCACCATTTATATTCTTTTTGACTTAGTATCGTTGCTAATTCCCAGATATTCACCAAAATTCCCGATGACCCGAATAAATTTCTAGAAGCATTTGTTGATTAGTATTTGTTGTTATTTCTTTACAAAGCTGAAAACTGCACGATCTTTTTATATTGTAGAAAGCATTGATGTCCAACAGTAGAATCCAAGTTACTCATCAATCATTCTATCAATAATTATTTTATTCTGCAACATTTGTATGCGTAATGTTTTTCACAATCTTATGTGCAATAATCACCACTTGAAACAGGAAGGTGTGATCAGCGTTGATAATTAATCCATATTATTGTACAAACACTTTGTGATAACAATTATAACTACCTTTTCTAGCATATTAGCGTCAATTTAACATCGGAATCATAATCTGGACTTTTTTTCGATTACAATGATTACTTGTAATATAAGTAACATATTTTATTAATGAGAACTTAAGATTTAATTAATACGAAACTTTGCACAAATCGAAACTAGAATTCACGATCAAGTGAAAAGGGGTTCAACCGTACCTGCAGCTTATCAGATTCATTTTATCATCAGATATCCAAAATGTATTTTCTGTGTAAACATGACTTACATATTTAACATAAGCGATATCTGATAATGAAGTTTAAGTATAAGAGTAAATTTAAGTTTACATATGAAAGTTTAATTAACATGAAGAAAGGGTAGAATTTTTTTTTTGTAGCTGTTGATTTCTTTTGAAACATTATATTCGTTTTCGATTTTTGGAAAGTTGATTTCTTTAAAGTAATGTCATTTGCTTTCATTTTCTTCATCACCTGTTCTACTTCCTCACTTTACAGGCTCTGTATTTCTTGTTTTACAGATTTTTCAACTTCTGAATTATGGATTATAGGAACTGACTATGAAAATTATGCCATCTCTTACAACTGCATTAATCTTGCCAACAATCAAAGACGAGGTAAGGATTGAATTTTGACTATCTTTCTTTATAACACCCTTCTTATAAATACATTCTATAAAATTTATCTATTATATCATGTTGTAAAATGGATACTACTGCAGCGCTGTAAACTGTGTTCTGTCATAAAGGACCTTAAGTGCAAACATGTAAACATACCAGTCATATTGTTATTGACCACGTACCGTCAACCAGCAGTTGAAAATCTGACGGTAGACCCCTCACAAAGTAGAAAGATGATCTAGTATACGTCTATGTAAATCGCTGGATAAAAGCACCCCAATTATGTGAAGATCCTTTCATGTACATCCACAGGCGTAGCAATTAATAATATGAATGTCCTGCACGCCACGTCGCTTACTAATACACAGTAAATGTTCAGTCGATGACGAAGCCTTCGTTTACAAATTCAAGTAATTGTTTTCACATTATTACAATTAAATATTTGACTTTATACGTTTTCAGTTTACAGTTGGATACTCAGCAGGAATAGACAGCTGACAAATGCAGCACAAAACGCTGTGGACGATTTGATCAGATCTCAAGTCGACTTAAACTCTAGATACTATGAGTCAACTAATCAGACAGATGATGGTTGTTTCTATTTCCCTGATGCGGTAGTGGAAGGACCGCTGGTCTTCCGTGGGCAATGCGATATGAACATTCCAACCGTTCAAAATTTCGATCCTGTTAGGGTAAGTATATTTAAATAAAATAAAAGATTTACGGGAAAGAGGTCCACGACGCGAGTAGAGAACAATTACTTATAAGTAAATCAAAGGCTTGAAAAAAAACGCTGTACTCGAAGAGGCTAATGTTCGATTCTCACTGTTCTTGAGGTAGGGGTAAAACATCGTGAGAGATTCAATATTCTTCCAGAACAACAGCTGGCCAGAAAGCCTTGAAAATGGAAACATTGGGATGTTTACTTACTAACTTAAGTGTATATGTAAATGATCATTTGTTTACCTTATTCATTCTTAAGATGCGAATGTAGATAATTGTGTTTTCAGTACATGGGCTTGTGGCACGATGTAGAATCATATCCATCCACCTTCCAACAAGGCACATGCAACAACGCGCTGTACACACTCAGCGGTGGAAACGTACTCGTTTATAATACACAAGTAATCAACCAAAGACTGGACACAATCGACGGTGTAGCTGTATTGGCTACAGCTGACGGGAATGCGAAACTACGTGTAACGTTCCCTGTAGCCGGCACCAATCGTAAGTTCCTCAATAAGCCAACAAAGCAAAAACATTTTGAAACAAACTCTCTCATGAAAATATTAATATACTCTAAACAGAAAGGAAAAGAGATGATTACCTTTAAATTGCTGAATTGTTTTATTATTTAAACGTCTAATACTCGATCATACATAAACACAGAACACAATACTATTTAATCTTCACAAAACTATCAAACTTTTCAAAACTTTTATGCGGACACAGAACAGTAACAAAAACTAGCTATATAACATTAAGGTACCAAATGTATTTCTCGATAACTACAATAGTAAAGACAATAACGATTAGGAAGATAATATTAATTGATACGAATACAGAAGTAAAGCTTCTGTATTTATTTGGAAACAAGGTAGTAATATGTATTGCTCTTTTATTGCAGTTAACATCACCACCGATTACTGGATTTTGGCGACGGACTATACAAGCTATTCTTTTGTGTACACCTGCACGAATATTAATAATGATGAAAGGGAAGGTAAGAGTTTAAAATTTTTTGGTTAGTCCTTTTGATGATCTCCTTAAATTTATGGGATTCAGAGCTCTATTGGATGTTAGGAAAAAACGAGATACTGGATCTAAAATAAGTACTGTTAAATTATTGCTTTTGATAATGAGACAAAAGTTAAAACTATTCTCGCATGGTAAGACAGTTTAATTAGTTAGCCATTATTAAGGTTTTAAAACACTATGGGATAGTCGGATTGATGATACGAATCTGATATCGTCGTATTCGATTTCGCACAAGATCCTCTTTATTGTGAAATCCTAACGTATTTAGTCTGTAAAATAAGTAAGAAATGAATTAAAAATAGATAATAAATATCAATAATTGAATATTACAAAAAAATTATATTCAAATATCAAGGCTAAATAAGAAGGTAATTTTAAAGTAGTAGTAGTAGTAGAGTAGTATGATAAGATTAGTTTATTTACTTATCAGTTTTGTACTGTTGGAAGAAATTCTATTTATAAGAAAATAGTAAAATGTCCACTGATCCTCCAAGCTAGGGTTTTTGTATAAAGAGTACTCTCCGGAAGAACACAAAAAAAACTGATTGAAATAGTCTTAAGTAGAGAGGAGTTGCAAAAAGAAAGGATGGAAAGGAAAAGCAGAATGGATAGTGGTACAATCGGTCATCCAGCTAACGTCTTAACCAATAATCTTATATTATAGCCAATATATTATTCTACTATAAATATATTAACCTATCTTTTATTTATTTTCTTCATTTTTAGTCTACGCGTGGAAATTGAGCAGAACGAAACAAATGCCGCCTGCTGGCAACACCGCGATCAACTCTATCGTTAATAACATCATAGTATTGGATCAGAGATACTTCATAAGCAGAGATCAGAGCCCTGAGGCGTGCTTCTACTTCCCCGTGCCACAAGAGAACACGCCCGTCGTGTTCCCTGGACAGTGCGATGAGAACGTTTCAACCGTTGCTAACTTCAACCTGCAACAGGTATTCATTCATTTGTATTAATATTATAAAACTCAAGACGGTCAAAGACCCACAGGCAGACCCAGGACAAGGTGGAAAAATGTAGTGTCAAAACACATGCGAGAGTTACAAGTGAGTGACGACGATGACGAGGACAGGGTAAAGTGGAGAAGACAAGTAAAGAAAGCTAACTCCACCACCATATGAGATAATGTCTAGGAAGAGAAAGAGAGAGAGATTGTAAAACTCAAGACATAATCAAAAGATGGACTTTATGCAAAAAATATTATCCTCCAATCCATAAGATGATAATCCAAGTGAAGCTTTTTTTCAACTATATATTTATTACTATATTAGATTTCATATTAATTCTTCTTTTCTTTTAACTAAACTAGACCAATGAAGGTATTAAAATTCTGCTTGTTCTGAGCTGTTTGTTTTTGCTGCTTCTTTCTATGCCAAGCAGTAGATTGCAAACATTACTGTATTCTATGGCAACTGTAGCTGGTAAAATTACTAGGGTAAAGGAATAAGTTCTCTGTCAAACACGACTCGTTATTCTACGTCTTTAGTGAACGTCGAGAAATGTCTAATGTTTATACTGTATCAGTTCCAAGGTGTGTGGTACGAGGTGGCTGCTTACCCTAAAGAACAACAAACCGGCCAATGCATCTACCATAACTACACATCCGGTACAGTAAACACACTGAACCTACAGTCTTCCAGTATCACTGACCAAATGCTGGGGATCACCAATGGAATATTAACATTGAATTCGACGACCAACAACGGTAGACTGAACATCAGGATACAGACAACTTCCGGAGGTATTAAGAACTCTTATTTTTTATTACACAAAGTTACATATTTGAATCCAGAGTTTTTACTGATAGTAAGTCTACACTTTATACTCCATTCTTACTACAAAATAATACTGTGTTCCAGTTTGTAAAGCTTTGTAAACTACAGTGACAGTGTCGCATTATGAATATTGCGATTGATCTAATTATGTTTTAGAGATCTATTAAGCATATACTTTTATATATAAGTAAACTACATCTTTAATAGTTTGTGTTGACATATTCTTATTGTTTCAGAGATAAATATACCATTCTGGATCCTCAGCGTAGATTACAACGATTACGCATTAGCATATAGCTGTATAAATGATGGTAGCGACTTCAGAAAAGGTATTTCTTTTTTTTTTTTTTTTTTTTTTTTTTTTTTTTTTTTTTTTTTTTTTTTTTTTTTTTTTTTTTTTTTTTTTTTTTTTTTTTTTTTTTTTTTTTTTTTTTTTTTTTTTTTTTTTTTTTTTTTTTTTTTTTTTTTTTTTTTTTTTTTTTTTTTTTTTTTTTTTTTTTTTTTTTTTTTTTTTTTTTTTTTTTTTTTTTTTTTTTTTTTTTTTTTTTTTTTTTTTTTTTTTTTTTTTTTTTTTTTTTTTTTTTTTTTTTTTTTTTTTTTTTTTTTTTTTTTTTTTTTTTTTTTTTTTTTTTTTTTTTTTTTTTTTTTTTTTTTTTTTTTTTTTTTTTTTTTTTTTTTTTTTTTTTTTTTTTTTTTTTTTTTTTTTTTTTTTTTTTTTTTTTTTTTTTTTTTTTTTTTTTTTTTTTTTTTTTTTTTTTTTTTTTTTTTTTTTTTTTTTTTTTTTTTTTTTTTTTTTTTTTTTTTTTTTTTTTTTTTTTTTTTTTTTTTTTTTTTTTTTTTTTTTTTTTTTTTTTTTTTTTTTTTTTTTTTTTTTTTTTTTTTTTTTTTTTTTTTTTTTTTTTTTTTTTTTTTTTTTTTTTTTTTTTTTTTTTTTTTTTTTTTTTTTTTTTTTTTTTTTTTTTTTTTTTTTTTTTTTTTTTTTTTTTTTTTTTTTTTTTTTTTTTTTTTTTTTTTTTTTTTTTTTTTTTTTTTTTTTTTTTTTTTTTTTTTTTTTTTTTTTTTTTTTTTTTTTTTTTTTTTTTTTTTTTTTTTTTTTTTTTTTTTTTTTTTTTTTTTTTTTTTTTTTTTTTTTTTTTTTTTTTTTTTTTTTTTTTTTTTTTTTTTTTTTTTTTTTTTTTTTTTTTTTTTTTTTTTTTTTTTTTTTTTTTTTTTTTTTTTTTTTTTTTTTTTTTTTTTTTTTTTTTTTTTTTTTTTTTTTTTTTTTTTTTTTTTTTTTTTTTTTTTTTTTTTTTTTTTTTTTTTTTTTTTTTTTTTTTTTTTTTTTTTTTTTTTTTTTTTTTTTTTTTTTTTTTTTTTTTTTTTTTTTTTTTTTTTTTTTTTTTTTTTTTTTTTTTTTTTTTTTTTTTTTTTTTTTTTTTTTTTTTTTTTTTTTTTTTTTTTTTTTTTTTTTTTTTTTGATGGATGTTCTTGCTTTGGGTCACCTTTACGACCGTCAACAAGGCTACATCGGACCCTGGGCTCTCGAATCCGGAATCAACGAGCTAACATGTTATAAATATATACATAAAAATGTACATAGAAATACTATAAAGAGGAGAGGAGATAAATTTTATGGATGAGAAGAGGAACGATAGTGAAATCGTGATCACCAGGTGGTAGGTCTCTGTTGCCGGAGACCGTCTTGGTGGGTACCACCGCAGCTCCTATTTCAACCGACAAATAGTAGTGTGCAAACATTACTGTGTTCCGGTTTGAAGGCCGCTGTAGCTAGTGTAATTACTGGGGTAACGAGACTTAACACCTTATGTCTCAAAGCGACGAGCGCAATAAGGTGCAGTGTGTACCATCTTAACTAGCACCACGTTGTCATGGGCAAGCGTATCACTTACCATCAGGTGGACGTCTTGCTCGTCTCGTCGCATAGTAGTATAAAAAAAAATATGTAGTATGTTAGCCAAACTACACAACTACTATTTATTTTACAGTACGGAGGACTCTGGCGTCTGATAGAGAGCTACCCTGCCGAAGCCCAAACCGGAACCTGCAACGAAGCTACGTACACGTTGAACGATACTGTAGTCAATGTTTTCAATACTCAAGTAATAGCGCAATCGCTGGACACGGTGACCGGGACTGCGCGGCTCGCGTCCACTGACGGTAGTGCGAAACTATCCGTCACATTTCCTGGAAGTGAGTACATGTCTTCTTCTAAGTCGTGTTTCCTCATGACTGAGGGTCATGGTCATCGTGTGAAAATGAAACACGACGATTTGGCAGTTATAATGCAGTGGTTTGCCATTGCTTTCTCCATTTCACATACTAGTGCGAGCACGGATGGTCACGACGTAGATTTACAGGTTTCCTCACGATTTTTTCCTTCACCGTGTAGTTGGTGTTATACTAACTGCACATAAATTAAAAAATTCATTGGTGCAAGCCGGATTCGAACCCGGTACCTTCGCAGTGGAAATTTATTGATATGAAGTAAGAAGATATCTAAATACCTCCAACTCACCTGTCATCACCGCTGCATTCTGCAGTTAGAAAGAAAGAAAGGCACATATTAATTGGCTAACTTACTTTCAATTGAACCTTAACCCGTTTCGCCGTCGAGGAATTTATGAAAGATCTAATATAGATTATGTTTCAGGTCCAAACCCAGCGGATTATTGGGTTTTAGATACGGACTACGAATCCTACGCGTTGGTGTACGGCTGTAGGAACATCAACTCTCAACAACAGAGAGGTATTTACTTTTTGGTTCATCATCGTCATTTCGGTCTTTTAGTTGTGTATTAAATGTGATTACAAAACAAATTCTCATATGCAACGTTTTTTTATGTTTATGAGTTAAATTGTATTTGTATAAAAACTTTAAATCATGAATTGTCTATTACTAGGCTTAAAGTCTAAGAGTTAATAACTTGCTATAGGATTTTTTTACTTTTGGGATCTCCAATTACATAAAAACATTTGAGAACTACGCTAAACCTTTCACAGAATCGTACAGTTTTTTTTAAATTATATTTTTATGTTGATTAGACTTCCTCTAAAAGGTTTGAGATATGTTTAAAAATATTGTTTTTAATAGGAAATATTGTTTCGACCTCTCTAAAAGTTTTAATTTTTGTATCTTGGTTGTATTTATTTTTTTTACAAAGTTTTATATGTTTCCCGCGGTGTTTACTAATAAACCTATTAATTTACAGTTTTCAGTTGGAAACTCAGCCGCACGAAGGATTTGACAACCAATGCTATAAACAGAATTAACCAAGTTATAAATAATGTAGACGTACTAAACAACCGTTTCTACGAAATTGTGGATCAATCAGACGATGGCTGCTTCTATTATCCGGAGCCGAACGCCGGCCCGGTCGTTTTCCGAGGACAGTGTGACCCCAACATAAGAGTCGTCACCGGATTTGACGCTCAAAGGGTATTGACTTCTCATTGTAAAGCCATAGTTACATAAATCATGAAGTTAAAAGATTGCTACTCCTTTCATGTTTTTTTTTTTTTTTTTTTTTTTTTTTTTTTTTTTTTTTTTTTTTTTTTTTTTTTTTTTTTTTTTTTTTTTTTTTTTTTTTTTTTTTTTTTTTTTTTTTTTTTTTTTTTTTTTTTTTTTTTTTTTTTTTTTTTTTTTTTTTTTTTTTTTTTTTTTTTTTTTTTTTTTTTTTTTTTTTTTTTTTTTTTTTTTTTTTTTTTTTTTTTTTTTTTTTTTTTTTTTTTTTTTTTTTTTTTTTTTTTTTTTTTTTTTTTTTTTTTTTTTTTTTTTTTTTTTTTTTTTTTTTTTTTTTTTTTTTTTTTTTTTTTTTTTTTTTTTTTTTTTTTTTTTTTTTTTTTTTTTTTTTTTTTTTTTTTTTTTTTTTTTTTTTTTTTTTTTTTTTTTTTTTTTTTTTTTTTTTTTTTTTTTTTTTTTTTTTTTTTTTTTTTTTTTTTTTTTTTTTTTTTTTTTTTTTTTTTTTTTTTTTTTTTTTTTTTTTTTTTTTTTTTTTTTTTTTTTTTTTTTTTTTTTTTTTTTTTTTTTTTTTTTTTTTTTTTTTTTTTTTTTTTTTTTTTTTTTTTTTTTTTTTTTTTTTTTTTTTTTTTTTTTTTTTTTTTTTTTTTTTTTTTTTTTTTTTTTTTTTTTTTTTTTTTTTTTTTTTTTTTTTTTTTTTTTTTTTTTTTTTTTTTTTTTTTTTTTTTTTTTTTTTTTTTTTTTTTTTTTTTTTTTTTTTTTTTTTTTTTTTTTTTTTTTTTTTTTTTTTTTTTTTTTTTTTTTTTTTTTTTTTTTTTTTTTTTTTTTTTTTTTTTTTTTTTTTTTTTTTTTTTTTTTTTTTTTTTTTTTTTTTTTTTTTTTTTTTTTTTTTTTTTTTTTTTTTTTTTTTTTTTTTTTTTTTTTTTTTTTTTTTTTTTTTTTTTTTTTTTTTTTTTTTTTTTTTTTTTTTTTTTTTTTTTTTTTTTTTTTTTTTTTTTTTTTTTTTTTTTTTTTTTTTTTTTTTTTTTTTTTTTTTTTTTTTTTTTTTTTTTTTTTTTTTTTTTTTTTTTTTTTTTTTTTTTTTTTTTTTTTTTTTTTTTTTTTTTTTTTTTTTTTTTTTTTTTTTTTTTTTTTTTTTTTTTTTTTTTTTTTTTTTTTTTTTTTTTTTTTTTTTTTTTTTTTTTTTTTTTTTTTTTTTTTTTTTTTTTTTTTTTTTTTTTTTTTTTTTTTTTTTTTTTTTTTTTTTTTTTTTTTTTTTTTTTTTTTTTTTTTTTTTTTTTTTTTTTTTTTTTTTTTTTTTTTTTTTTTTTTTTTTTTTTTTTTTTTTTTTTTTTTTTTTTTTTTTTTTTTTTTTTTTTTTTTTTTTTTTTTTTTTTTTTTTTTTTTTTTTTTTTTTTTTTTTTTTTTTTTTTTTTTTTTTTTTTTTTTTTTTTTTTTTTTTTTTTTTTTTTTTTTTTTTTTTTTTTTTTTTTTTTTTTTTTTTTTTTTTTTTTTTTTTTTTTTTTTTTTTTTTTTTTTTTTTTTTTTTTTTTTTTTTTTTTTTTTTTTTTTTTTTTTTTTTTTTTTTTTTTTTTTTTTTTTTTTTTTTTTTTTTTTTTTTTTTTTTTTTTTTTTTTTTTTTTTTTTTTTTTTTTTTTTTTTTTTTTTTTTTTTTTTTTTTTTTTTTTTTTTTTTTTTTTTTTTTTTTTTTTTTTTTTTTTTTTTTTTTTTTTTTTTTTTTTTTTTTTTTTTTTTTTTTTTTTTTTTTTTTTTTTTTTTTTTTTTTTTTTTTTTTTTTTTTTTTTTTTTTTTTTTTTTTTTTTTTTTTTTTTTTTTTTTTTTTTTTTTTTTTTTTTTTTTTTTTTTTTTTTTTTTTTTTTTTTTTTTTTTTTTTTTTTTTTTTTTTTTTTTTTTTTTTTTTTTTTTTTTTTTTTTTTTTTTTTTTTTTTTTTTTTTTTTTTTTTTTTTTTTTTTTTTTTTTTTTTTTTTTTTTTTTTTTTTTTTTTTTTTTTTTTTTTTTTTTTTTTTTTTTTTTTTTTTTTTTTTTTTTTTTTTTTTTTTTTTTTTTTTTTTTTTTTTTTTTTTTTTTTTTTTTTTTTTTTTTTTTTTTTTTTTTTTTTTTTTTTTTTTTTTTTTTTTTTTTTTTTTTTTTTTTTTTTTTTTTTTTTTTTTTTTTTTTTTTTTTTTTTTTTTTTTTTTTTTTTTTTTTTTTTTTTTTTTTTTTTTTTTTTTTTTTTTTTTTTTTTTTTTTTTTTTTTTTTTTTTTTTTTTTTTTTTTTTTTTTTTTTTTTTTTTTTTTTTTTTTTTTTTTTTTTTTTTTTTTTTTTTTTTTTTTTTTTTTTTTTTTTTTTTTTTTTTTTTTTTTTTTTTTTTTTTTTTTTTTTTTTTTTTTTTTTTTTTTTTTTTTTTTTTTTTTTTTTTTTTTTTTTTTTTTTTTTTTTTTTTTTTTTTTTTTTTTTTTTTTTTTTTTTTTTTTTTTTTTTTTTTTTTTTTTTTTTTTTTTTTTTTTTTTTTTTTTTTTTTTTTTTTTTTTTTTTTTTTTTTTTTTTTTTTTTTTTTTTTTTTTTTTTTTTTTTTTTTTTTTTTTTTTTTTTTTTTTTTTTTTTTTTTTTTTTTTTTTTTTTTTTTTTTTTTTTTTTTTTTTTTTTTTTTTTTTTTTTTTTTTTTTTTTTTTTTTTTTTTTTTTTTTTTTTTTTTTTTTTTTTTTTTTTTTTTTTTTTTTTTTTTTTTTTTTTTTTTTTTTTTTTTTTTTTTTTTTTTTTTTTTTTTTTTTTTTTTTTTTTTTTTTTTTTTTTTTTTTTTTGATGCATGATGTTCTTGCTTTGGGTCACCTTTAAGACCGTCAACAAGGCTACATCGGACCCTGGGCTCGCGGATCCGGCATCCGCGAGCTGACGTTAAAAAAAAAAAAAAAAAAAAAAAAAAAAAAAAAAAAAAAAAAAAAAAAAAAAAAAAAAAAAAAAAAAAAAAAAAAAAAAAAAAAAAAAAAAAAAAAAAAAAAAAAAAAAAAAAAAAAAAAAAAAAAAAAAAAAAAAAAAAAAAAAAATAAATACATAGATATGTAGATAGAAATACTATAAAGAGGAGAGGAGATAGGCAAGGAAGTATTGGACGGAGTAGGGTTGAAGAGCAGGGCAGTTTTATAAGGGGGATGAGAAGAGGAACGATAGTGAATAAATACACAGATATGTAAAGTAAGTTGCCCTAAGTGCGCACGGTACGCGCCTGTTTTGGCGAAAGCTAAGCGGTCGTCGGAGGAGGGCACGGGCCCGTCCTCTGACCACCATCGCCTGTGTCGCGAGCCGTGGGTGGTGAGAACCGCCCGGGAGATCGAATGTGACGAGTGTACGCGGTGTACGAGCCTGGCGGACGACGCAACCAGCGGCGGAAGCGGCGTGTGCGGAATGTGGTGTATGTGTGGAGAGAGCCGGCGGTGGCTGCGGCGTTGTGTGTGTTCGGCTGACCCTGATCCGGATCATCGGTGGTTGTGGGAGGAAGCGCGTTCCGAGGTCGGCGCTGGAAGACGGTGGCGTCGGGGTTCGCGACGTAATCCACGGTTTGGGCGATCAGTGGATTAGAGTGGTGCACGGCTTTGTCGAAATAAAAGATAGCGCAGTCCTGGAGGAACTGCGCTATGGTGGGGAGTTGCAAGTCGCTGTGCAGGTCGATGTTCCTCTGATACCATTCCGCTCCCGTAGCCCTACGGGTGAAACGGTTCTGGAGGACCTGCAGAGGGTTAAGGCTGGTTTTGGAGGAGTGCATAAACACAACACCTGCATAAGTCATGATGGGTCTAATACAGGTTTTGTACAGATGTACCTTTTGGCGCAGTGCGAGCTTACTGGAGCTACAGAGCAAGGGATGAAGTCTGCCCATGACGAAGGCAGCCTTGCTCCTGACCCTCCGAATGTGACGCGTGAAGGTGAGCCTGCGGTCGAGAGTGACCCCGAGGTATTTGACCGCGTCCCTCCAAGGGACGGGTTGGTCGAAGAGAGATATTTGACCCGGAGTGGCACGCATGGCGCGTTTGCGGAGACGCGGTTTACGCGATCGCGTGAAGTGAATGGCTTCGCTCTTGTCCGGGTTGACGTCGATCCTCCATTTCCTAAACCATTCGCCGAGGCGTGCGGTCGCGGATTGAAGGCGCTTCGTCATCTGGGGCAAGAAGCGGCCCGAATAGTACAGGGCGGTATCGTCTGCGAAGAGAGCGAGTTTGACCCCGAGGTTTTTCGGAATGTCGCTGGTGTACAGCGAGAAGAGGAGTGGCGAGAGGCAGGAGCCCTGGGGGACTCCCGCTCTGATGGGACGGCTGGAAGAGTGAGCGCTCCCCGCTCGATAGCGGAAAGAGCGGTTTGACAAGTAGGCTCTTATGATGGAGACGAGCCTGTCTGGAACGTTGAGTGCGTACAGCTTGTAGATCAAGCCGTCGTGCCAGACCTTGTCGAACGCCTTCGCCACATCGAAGAAGAGGGCGAGAGTGTCGTGCGACCTTTTGCGGGTGAAACCCGCGAGAACGTGTTCCACCAGTCTGTGGACTTGATGGATGCAGGAGTGGTTTCGCCTGAAACCGAATTGCTCGTCGGGAAGGAGTTTATTCTCCGAGACAAACTTGGAGAGACGCGCCTGGATAAGGCGTTCGTAAACCTTCCCCATGTTACAGAGAAGGCTTATCGGGCGATAGCTGGATGGTATATTCCTGGGCTTATTGGGCTTTGGAATTCCCACCACTTCGGCCTCCTTCCATGCGTCCGGAAAGGAGCAACTGGAGAGCAGGACGTTAAAGATGACGGCGAGCAAGGAGATGAGGTCGCCGGGAAGGCATTTGAGCACCCTATTGGAGATGCCGTCGAGACCTGGTGCGGATTTGGCTTTGAAGCCACGGATGGTGTCTTTGACCTCGACCACTGTGATCGGGTCTAAGGAAGGCCCTTCAGGGGGAGCGGATGATCTTCGAACGATCTCCTCTTCCACTAGCCTCAGGTGCGTGGGGTCAGCCGGAGAAAGTGATGGTGTGCATTGGCGCTCAAGGCTGTCGGCTAGGCATTCCGCCTTTTCTTCATCCTCGAAGGCAAACGACGACGAGTCGACGTCTCTGACGAGGGGTGGCATAAGACCTGGGTTCTCTAGCTTCAACCCCCGTGCCAGGCGCCAGAAGGCGTCCTTTGAGGGTTCGAGATCGCTGAGAAGAGAATCCCAACTATCGGATCTATGTTCTCTAACACGCGCTTTGACTGCCCTCTGCAGGCGGCGCATCTTAACGCGGTTAGCTTCTGTGGGGTATTTATCGTACTGTCTCATGGCGGCGTTTTTTACTCTAATTAACCGTCGAATGTCCCAAGGGAGCTTCCCGAATTGGGCTTCCCCTTCGGGGATCGTCCTCGTACATTCTTTGACGGCTGACGAAATGTGGTTGGTGAGGGAGTCGATCGCATGAATTGCTAAATCGGGAGTGTCGATAATTTGAGGAATCTCCTCTAGGTGTTGGGATTTCGGAGAGTTGAGATTATCTCGAAGTTTACGCCAGTCGACGATGGTTTTGGTCAGAGGGACCTCACCTGTGCGCTGGCCCAGCTTAATAACGACCGGGCGATGGTCGGATCTAAGGTCATGAACGACCTCGACGGATTTGATTAGTAGCGCTACATTACTTAGCAGCGCGATGTCCAAGACAGAAGGCCGTTGATGGTCCCCTGGGGGGAATCTCGTTGGCGAAGTAGGTGCCAAGATATCAAAGCTTAGCTTGTCGGCTAGTCTTGCTAAGCGGCAGCCGTTTTGGTTTTGGGAAATAGGGTCCCAGGAGTTGTGCCTGCTGTTGAAATCACCAGCGAGCACAACAGAGGGACCGAGATCGAGAAGAGATTGGATATCCTCGGCTACTACCTTTTTGGATGGTGAGAGGTAGCAGGAGACGAGGACCAGGGGCTGGTGACCGGTGAGACCGACTCTACACGCCGAGACTTCCATGAATGACAGTTTGGGACAGTCGAGAGGGACACAATGAAGTGATCTTTTGTAATAGATCAGGGTGCCGCCTAAGCGATCGGACAGCCTGTCGTGCCTAACGAGGTGATAGTTGGCTATTTTGGGATCGCGATGAGACGGTTTGAGAAACGTCTCTTGGATTAAGATGACGTCGACGTCGTGGTGTCGCAGAAATGCGCTGATTTCTTCCTTCTGGTGAAGAATGCCGTTCGCGTTAAAAGTCGCGACGGTCAACGAGCTGGGTTTGAACCTACCTAGAATTTTGGTAAGCTCGGCAAAAAACAAGTAATGGGTACAAGGACGAGGGACTACGGCGTCCCGACTGAAGCAGGGAAGTTAAGGGTACTTCGCCTTTAGAGCGACTACGGTATCGTAGTGCTGGAACACTGCCGTCATCCTCTCCTGGCTGGTTTTTGCAGCTTGGAGTTTGGTGTGGAGGACCAGGAGGTCAGCGAGGTCGATGGTGTCCAGATATTTAGTGACGGATTCGATGTTATTGGCCGCCTCTACGTGCGCGAAGCTCGATGCTCCGGACACTTTGCTCAGGGGCTGGGGCCCGTGAGCTGCTGAAGGCAAGACAGATGCAGGAGATGCCTGTGGTGTCAGTGTCATCGGCAGGGGCTTTGCCCAAGCCGATGCTGCGGGGGTGGGGGCAGGTAGACTGTTGCCTGCCTTCGGTAACCCAGTAGAGGGAGGAGCGGGGTGGGGGGTCGGTTTACCCGAATTGTGCTTCTGTGGCACTTTGGGTTTCCCCGCAGCCACACCGCTCCTGCGGGGGGGGGGCGGGCGAAACAGTGTCTGGCCGAGTGGCCATAGAGTTGGCATCTATGGCACTGGCCGATGATGCCGCGCTTGTGGGGTGGCTCTACGGAAATGTCCGTAAGGCCGCATAACCTCGAGAGGTTGAAAATTTTCCTCTTGACCTCCGGAGAGAGAGGAAGGGTAACGAGGACCAGGGGCTGGTGACCGGTGAGACCGACTCTACACGCCGAGACTTCCATGAATGACAGTTTGGGACAGTCGAGAGGGACACAATGAAGTGATCTTTTGTAATAGATCAGGGTGCCGCCTAAGCGATCGGACAGCCTGTCGTGCCTAACGAGGTGATAGTTGGCTATTTTGGGATCGCGATGAGACGGTTTGAGAAACGTCTCTTGGATTAAGATGACGTCGACGTCGTGGTGTCGCAGAAATGCGCTGATTTCTTCCTTCTGGTGAAGAATGCCGTTCGCGTTAAAAGTCGCGACGGTCAACGAGCTGGGTTTGAACCTACCTAGAATTTTGGTAAGCTCGGCAAAAAACAAGTAATGGGTACAAGGACGAGGGACTACGGCGTCCCGACTGAAGCAGGGAAGTTAAGGGTACTTCGCCTTTAGAGCGACTACGGTATCGTAGTGCTGGAACACTGCCGTCATCCTCTCCTGGCTGGTTTTTGCAGCTTGGAGTTTGGTGTGGAGGACCAGGAGGTCAGCGAGGTCGATGGTGTCCAGATATTTAGTGACGGATTCGATGTTATTGGCCGCCTCTACGTGCGCGAAGCTCGATGCTCCGGACACTTTGCTCAGGGGCTGGGGCCCGTGAGCTGCTGAAGGCAAGACAGATGCAGGAGATGCCTGTGGTGTCAGTGTCATCGGCAGGGGCTTTGCCCAAGCCGATGCTGCGGGGGTGGGGGCAGGTAGACTGTTGCCTGCCTTCGGTAACCCAGTAGAGGGAGGAGCGGGGTGGGGGGTCGGTTTACCCGAATTGTGCTTCTGTGGCACTTTGGGTTTCCCCGCAGCCACACCGCTCCTGCGGGGGGCTTTTGAACACCCGCGGTAATTTGCCGGGTGTCCCTCCGACTTGCACAAGCAGCAGCTTGGCGGGTCAGAGGAGTCGGGAGTGCGGGAGCACTCTTTAGTGCCGTGATCCCCTGTGCACTTGACACAGCGGGGGCGGGCGAAACAGTGTCTGGCCGAGTGGCCATAGAGTTGGCATCTATGGCACTGGCCGATGATGCCGCGCTTGTGGGGTGGCTCTACGGAAATGTCCGTAAGGCCGCATAACCTCGAGAGGTTGAAAATTTTCCTCTTGACCTCCGGAGAGAGAGGAAGGGTAACGAGGACCAGGGGCTGGTGACCGGTGAGACCGACTCTACACGCCGAGACTTCCATGAATGACAGTTTGGGACAGTCGAGAGGGACACAATGAAGTGATCTTTTGTAATAGATCAGGGTGCCGCCTAAGCGATCGGACAGCCTGTCGTGTTCCCCGGGCAGTGTGATTTTTTTTTTTTTTTTTTTTTTTTTTTTTTATAAAATCGACTAGAATCACAAGTTTCCGAGCTATCACGAATATTTTGTACCAATTGCAATCATCGTTTTCAGTTCCAAGGTGTTTGGCACGAAATCGAAGCGTATCCAAAGGACGAGCAGTCGGGCCAATGTATAAATCATCAGTACACCTTAAACTCTACCTCCGTTACTTTAAATCTGGAATCGTTCAACGTCCTCAATGAAAACTTAAGAACTTCCGCTGGTCTGGTCACTATAAACTCTACAGATGCCACCGGTAGATTATTAATCACTCTCAACGAGGGTAATCAGAGTAAGTACACCTAACTCGTTGTTTTTTTATTTTAATTTATTATTCAAAAACCTCAATTGTTTTTATAAGAAAATTGCCGCAAGTGTCATTTACTGGGCACCAAATATTCTTAAGAATAAGAAATGAACAAATGTTTATAAACTATATTAATAGAAAAAGTAATTTTTACTATTTATATTCAATAATGATAAATTACAACATCTAACATGTGCAGAAGTAAACGAAAAAGAAAAAAAATTAAATTACAAAGGCAACTCTTATCAGATGTTTCTCCCTTTAACGTTCATTGTGTTTTGGTTTCAAGATATCGAAATTCCATTTTGGATCCTGAGTACCGACTACAACAATTACGCATTGGCCTACAGCTGTGTGAACCGAGGATCCGACTTCAGAGCAAGTAAGTAATATTTCGTAATAACGCATATATATCAAATATTTTACATGAATGAGCTAATAATGATGACGTTATTTTAACCTTGTTATGTTGCATTAAACTGAATTTGTGTTTAGTATACAGCTGGAAGCTCAGCAGAAGTAAGCAGCTGAACGCAGCTGCCAACACGGCCATCAACAACGCTATTGCCAATATCGAAGTACTCGACAATAGGTACTACGAGACTATCGACCAGTCGGACCGCGCCTGCTTCTACCTGCCGGAACTCACTGCTGGACAGCCTGTCGTGTTCCCCGGGCAGTGTGATTCTAACATTGCCGTAGTGCAAAACTTTAACGCCACCAGAGTGAGTTCAATATCATTTTCATAAAATAAATTCTAGTTTACTCTTCCAAAAGCCGTATCTCATCCATCCGCTTTTCCTTCGCAGCCAAAGACCCTTTAAAAACTTCAGGTCTATTTGAAGTCTAAGAATAGGACTGATATGAATTGATAATTAATTTCTTTGTAACTATAAACCTAAATCTCGTTACAGATATAAAGCAAAAAAATGTGCTGTAAATTAAATATCCTATCCCTAAAAAATCATGTTTATACCTGTTAATGGCAGGACGTGTGTGCATTTCAGTATTTGGGAAGATGGCGAATGATCGAAACCTACTATTCGGATTTCCAATCGGGCGCATGTAACGAAGCAAATTACGCATTGCTGCCCAACAGCACCGTGGACGTGGTCAACACTCAAGTGGTCAATCAGGAGCTGCAAGTTGACAACGGCAACGCAGTAGTGGCATCCACAGACGGAAGCGCAAAGTTACTGGTCACCTTCCCTAATGGTAACATTTCACATCAATAATTACAAAGAATAGAATGTACTCAAATTTAGCAACAAAACCTATAAGAAAACTAAGACAATGATGAACTATGAAAGCTTCAACTCTTTGTATGATTATATATTACCTGTAAATAACCAATTTTTATGTTAATTTACATTTTTCAGCACCTGAACCGTCCGAGTACTGGGTGTTGGGCACGGACTACGATAACTATGCCCTAGTGTACAGTTGCAAAAACATAGACAATGAACGTAGAAGAGGTAAAATTTTCAATATCGCCAAATTACTCGCTTAGCTGACCAAGAGAATCCATAGCGGCAGAACTGTAATTTTATCTTAAATTTTACTGTACTTCATAAAATGAATCGTATCGAAGGATCGAGAAGTAATATGAAAGGAGTTCCACGACCCCAACAATTCTGAACATCATGGGAGTATTGGACGATTTGTTCCAGTGTTGGTGTAGGTACCTGGTTAGAAGATTCCCTTCGCAACTCTAACCATGGTGTGTCACAAAAGACAACTAAAATATGAATCATACCCTTTAATTTCTCCAAACGGTAAAACCTGGCGTGGCAAATATGATTATTCCTTTCATAAGAGGCTAATATTTAGTAGTGAACAATAATAAACTGAACTGGGACCTGATACTAATTACAGAATTTTTAATGAAACCGAATTCTATCATTGTTTTAGTTTGGAGTTGGAAGCTGAGTAGAGCTACACAGCTATCAGCTAACTCATTGAACAACATCAACGAAATCGTGAACAGGGTTAACGTGCTGAACAGTCGTTACTATCAGACTGTTTCTCATACGGACGCTGCCTGCTTCTACTTCCCAGTCCCCATTCCGAACTCTCCGGTTATATTCCCAGGTCAATGTGACCCGAATGTACAAGTTGTTACATCTTTCAATCTTTCTTCGGTAAATATAAGATTTTTATTAGTATAAGATAGAAATGATAACCGTTAAGTGTCTATTTATGGCTTTAACTTAAAAAAAATGGTTTGGTATCCGCTTGTTTGTCGTAAAGTCCAATTTAAACAAAAAGACTTGCGTAGAAACTACTTGCTATGGTTCAATTATCGCAGACATATAACACGAATTTATCAATCACAAGCTATTATTGTTTGGTATTCGCTGTAACTAATTATTGTAAAATACATAAAAACACCTCCGAAATGCTAATTTAACAGACTTAACATCTTATATCCCAAAATAGTGAATACTTTCATCAGAACAATTTAGAACATCCATATTGCATTGTGTAAGGTATATTACTTACTATCAAGGTAATCTCCTGTTCGTCTTATAGCTTCTCTGTACATTACAAACACAGTAATTAATGAAATGTAAACTTTTTTGGATAGTAAACAAAGCATTAACTTTCAGTACTTGGGACTCTGGTACGATATAGAGTCATATCCTACCGTAAACCAATACGGAACATGCAGCAACGCCCACTACACATTGAATGACAGCTTGGTCGACGTGCTTAATACGCAAGTTGTTAACCAAAGGTTGGACACCATCAGCGGTACCGCGGCGCTGGTGAACGATCCTAATGGCAGCGCCAAAGTCGTCGTCACCTTCCCTATTAATGGCATAAATCGTAAGTGTACCCGATGAAAGACTAGCGATCTTCAAAGAGAAAGTGGAAGCGTAAGAAAGACGCCTGTAGAATCTAGGGGAAGAAAGAGAGAAAAGTTGGAGATGTTAAAAAAAATATTGAAAGACTTGGTGATAGGTCTCTCATGACGGAAATCATATGGGTTTGGAACTTCATAGCAGTAGAATAAGTATTGTACTCAATAAGTATTGTATTCAATTTGTTCGATGCTTTAGTTTGTAAAATTACGAAGGGTAAAAAGGCTCTACCTCATAGTTATGAGCAATCTTATTTTAATTAAAGACTGTGTTTGTAAATATAACTTTTTTCTTACAGAAATCGCCGATTATTGGGTATTGAGTACAGACTACAATACGTACGCCCTTGTGTATAGCTGTAAGAATTTGGAGGACAATCGCCGTTTTGGTAATTATATTAATAAGCTTTATTAATAACTATATCTTGAAAGATTTTAAGAGTATTTTTAAGATAATAATAACTTTAAGCAATGCGATTGCTGACTTTTTGTCTAAGAACGTCTGTGGACTACTGCTCATCATTTCGATTTTTTCCCTTCATTATTGCTTACTTTAATCCAAATCGTCACATTATAGTTGGCAGTTGGAAGCTCAGTCGGACCAAGCAGCTGACGGCAGCAGCGAATATCGCCATCCAGAACGTCATAAGCTCAGTCCAAGTACTAGAAAATCGATACTATCAGGCCGTGGATCAGAGCCCGGATGGTTGCTTCTACTACCCCGAACCTCTGCCCGGTGTACCGGTCGTATTCCCAGGGCAATGTAACGAGAGCATCCAAGCAGTGCCCAACTTTAATTTAACCCAGGTAATTTTAATTTCATTTTGCGTTGTTGCTTATTTGGAGGTCAGAAATGTTCATAAATTATAAGAAACGTTAGACAATAAGAATATTAAAAACTTCGTCATAGCTGAAACACAGTAAGGTCAACAGAAACGAAAATCTTCCGAATATTCAAATCTTGCTAATGATAAGCTAAAGTGATGAGGAATTGGATAACAGCGGACATATGAATTAAATATTTGTTTAAAGCTCAAAAGCTTCTTGCATTCGTAGTGTAATCTGAACGTGTTTTTTTTAACTACAAAAGGATAATACTTGACCTCAATTTCACATTTTATTACATGATAACTAGTCCGTGGACGTTAAAGCATGCTCACATAAACTACTGCCGCTCTCATTTGTTGACAAACGAAAAATAGCAAAGCTATTAATTAGTATTATTTCTTATTAGTGTGATAATTTTATTGAAACTAGAGAAACTAAATCCTGCAAAATGCATTGTTTTTTTGGTATAAATCAACCAGTATTTTATTACAGTTCATAGGTACGTGGCACGAAATCCAAGCATACCCGAAGGACCAGCAAACCGGTCAATGCGTCAACCATCAGTATTCGGCAAACTCTAGCATTGCCCTCAATCTGCAATCGTACAATGTATTGAACGAAGCATTAAGAAGCTCTAGTGGACTTTTGTCTATGAAGTCCTCTGATTCAAGCGGCAGACTTACAATCACTATCGGAGAAGGTGCCCAATGTAAGTTTCTCCTAATTTGCCCCATTAAAATTTTTAACTGTATAAAAATACTAGTGATAGCGTTTCTTCCCAGAGACATTCTAAATAGATACCATCACAGTGCCTATTTCTATCGTTAAGCAATATCGTGCTGTATTAACATTTACTACCACTGGGGTTGAGTCTTTCTCAAACGATATTAAACTTTTAATAATTGTGGCAGTTTTCACTTGGTTGGAGGCTATCTGTTAGTAGGCGATCTCTCAGTTTGGATAGCGCTATAACTAGTAATATTACTACACTAATTAAGCGTACTTTAGTTTGACTCAAATGAAAAATAATGTAAACAAAATTTATCAAGAAAATTTCTATATTACTTTCAGTGATTGAAATACCGTTCTGGATATTGAGTACAGATTACAGCAACTACGCTTTGGCATACAGCTGCGTCAACCAAGGATCAGATTTTAGAGCTGGTAAATGTCATATTAACTAATGATGATGACATTCATTTAAACTTGATTTGCAGTGTTAATATTGAAACGAATTTGTGTAAAGTCTACAGCTGGAAGCTCAGCAGAAGTAAGCAGCTGAACGCAGCTGCCAACACGGCCATCAACAACGCCATTGCCAACATCGACGTACTGGACAATAGGTACTACGAAAGCATCGACCAGTCGGACCGCGCCTGCTTCTACCTGCCGGAGCTCACTGCTGGTCAACCTGTCGTGTTCCCCGGGCAGTGTGACTCTAACATTAACGTCGTGCAAAACTTTAACGCCACTAGAGTGAGTTTATTATTATTTTCATACAATAAATACAAGTTTACTCCTCCAAACGCCGAGTCTTATCCATCTGCTTTTCCTTCTTAGCCAAAGAGGGTTTGAAATAATGTGGTCTTTAAGTCTAAGAATGGACTGATATGAACGGGTAATAATGATTTCTTTGTAACATTTAAACTTAAATTTCGTTCAAGAAATTAATCAATGTAATGTGTTGTGAATTGAATATCCTATCCATCCATCCATGTTGATACTCGCTAATCTACAAATTTCATGCGTTTTCCAGTATTTGGGAAGATGGCGAATGATCGAAACCTACTATTCGGATTTCCAATCGGGCGCATGTAACGAAGCAAATTACGCATTGCTGCCCAACAGCACCGTGGACGTGGTCAACACTCAAGTGGTCAATCAGGAGCTGCAAGTTGACAACGGCAACGCAGTAGTGGCATCCACAGACGGAAGCGCAAAACTATTAGTCACGTTCCCTAATGGTAACATTTTATAACAATAATTAATTAAAGAATAGAATGTACTCATATCAGCAAAACAATGATGAACTATGAAAGCTTCAACTCTTTGTATGATTATATATTACCTGTAAATAACCAATTTTTATGTTATTTTACATTTTTCAGCACCTGAACCGTCCGAGTACTGGGTGTTGGGCACGGACTACGATAACTACGCCCTGGTGTACAGTTGCAAAAACATAGACAATGAACGTAGAAGAGGTAAAATTTTCAATATCACCAAATTACTCGCGATGATGCAAAGAGGATAGTTAATATCCTTTATTGAAACCTAACATTAAATCTATAATATACTGATCCTGTTTGGATCAGTTTCTGATACCATAGTAAATGTAAAGCGATCCCCACTTTAATTAACATTATTGTAGCGACAGCTGCTGACATGTGTATGTGTTTATATGCATGTGTTTGTATATTCATTGTATCTATACATGTACATGTACTACTTATTGTATCTACATATGATAAAAATACCTTGGATGACATTGCAATAGGCAATTAAATATACAACGAAAGATTTACCTGATTAGTTTTGCCTTAATATAACTTCATAAAGAACTTAAATCTTTTCCCAGTTTGGAGCTGGAAGCTGAGTCGCGACCGACAGCTCAGTTCGAGCTCTTCGAACAGCATCAGCCAAATCGTGAACCAGATCAACGTACTGAACAGCCGGTACTACCAACCTGTCGTGCATTCGGACGATGCCTGTTTCTACTATCCACCACCAAGCCCCGGCAATCCCGTGGTGTTCCGCGGTCAGTGCGATATGAATATCGCCGTGGTGACAAGCTTCAACTTAAATCAGGTAGCTCTCAATAAAAAATAAATATTTTTTAAACAGCCCGGAACATGAAGTATTACTTCAATGTTTTTCATATATAATGCAGCAACAAATCGAGCAGGAGATTAACCTGCTGGTAAATGGTACATGTCCATGGTAATTTAACAAAAATTGTATATTCATAATATTTCCATAATTCAGACAGATTATTGTGTTACGCAAAGTCAAACTAATCATGCCTTTTTAATCTCATCATCACCATTGTTATTACAAGCTAATGATGTTCACTGCTGAACAAAAGCTTTCCTAATTTTGAGGTTAATTGCAGTAATCGCCAAGCTCTGCATACAAGTTGGCGAGAGCTGTGGTAACGTTCAGAGGAGAAGCAGCTGCTCTTAACCTGGAATTTTTCACTTCTTATTAGTCTTTTAAGAAACTGCTAGGAAAAGAGAGGAGTGGCAATTTTCTCACCCATTAACGACACCAAGATTTTTGTTATCAACTTTGCACTGCATTGGCCGTCTCATACTTTAAAATATAAATCATTCATACTTCCTATTTGTAATAATATCATTATTATCTCATTACAAAGTTCTGAATATAATGATTATGGTCCTGTTTTCTTTTAATAATTCTGATATTACAAACAGGTATGGCCAGTCCTTAAAAAATATTATATCTTTTGTATTATTTGTTTACAGTATTTGGGTCTGTGGCACGACATCGAGTCGTACCCGACCGTGTTCCAAGACGGCACCTGTGGTAATGCGAACTACAGACTTAATGGTAGCGAAGTCGACGTATTCAATACCCAAGTGGTGCAGCAGCGTCTGGACACGATCAGAGGGGTTGCAACTCTCACGGCAGACCCGAACAACAGTGCCAAGATCGTCGTCAGCTTCCCTGTTGCAGGGTCAAATCGTAAGTTTACATTTTTCAAATACAATTCAGCCTAAACTTCTTTATATCCTTAATGCGTAATGACTATTAAATACCTGATTTCCCAATGTCGTGACAACCGTGGAAGACCAAAAGTTCTTTAATGAATACATTTTTGATACTAATTTATGATTATAAGTTACATGAACATTAACATTAAAAATAACTGTTACACAGTCACTAGTTTTATTGGTATAAAACTTACATACGTAATATTGTAATGATTTGTATTACAGTCGTCACCACCACCGATTACTGGGTGCTCAGTACGGACTACTCTTCATACGCCCTGGTGTACTCCTGCAGAAATCTCAACGCCGAGTATAGACAAGGTAATTTCCTCTTGACTTTTTGTCAAAAGCAGTGTCATTAGACTATCATATTATTGTCTTGTGTCAATTACTGTGGATCAGTTTTAGTTGTCCTGAGAACGTTGTAAGAGGCAGACGCAGTCACAGGAAAAAAACTGTGAATTTCACAAAATATTGGGCTCGACAACCGTATCCTTAACAGTGAATAGAAATTATGATGATTATATGTTAAATATCTAATTAAAAATATGCTCGTACCTTCTCATCACAATTTCTTTTTGTTTTAGTTACCAGTTGGAAACTTAGCAGAACTAAGCAGCTATCAGCATACGCGGCCACTGCTATAAACAATGTGATAAACACAGTACCTGTACTGGATTCAAGATACTACCAACTCACGAATCAAACTCCTGCGGGCTGCTTCTATTTCCCTGACCCACAACCTGGTGTGCCCGTTGTATTCCCTGGGCAGTGCGACGAAAACATTGAAGCGGTTCCTGCGTTTAACTTAAGCCAGGTAATAGTCGCTAGTTTCGAATTGGTGATAATTTGGATACTTCTGGATTTGTTACATCAGAATAGACTGTATAAAAATCATTTACATATCCAAATAGTTACTAACTTTTGCATTCACGGATTTTTATTATTTGCCAATTAGCATTCATTTATAAAAAAAAATCTATTACAGTTCCAAGGCAGATGGCATGAAATTCAAGCTTATCCCAAGGACGAACAGTCGGGTCAGTGCATCAATCATCAATATTCAGCTGTGACTGATAACACATTAAATCTGCAGTCTTTCAATGTCCAAAACCTGTCACTGTTCACTACCAATAGTGTGGTGACGTTAAATTCAACAGATTCCAGCGGAAAACTACTAATCACTCTAACAGCAGGCAATAATCGTAAGTAGTTTCCAATGTTTCTAGCATAAACATAAAAAACCCAATTTATTTATTCTCATCTGGGACTCGGTCTAATCTTCTATGAATCATTACTAAATATGCTGCTTTCATATAGTAAACGCAGAAGTGATAGGCCCCCTTGAGATTGACCAACAATTTATTTAAAGATCAAAGGAAACTGGTAGAAACCAAGAATGATTATTGGATAGATTCTTAAAAGGCGGTCTATACACAGTTTAAGGATTTTAAAAGATGTTTATGATGACCATGAACACTTTTTATCTTAGCCTCATTTTGTTTTTTACAGAAATAGAAATTCCTTTCTGGATCTTAAACACGGACTACACTAACTACGCATTGGCGTACAGCTGTGTCAATCGAGACCAGGACTCCAGAGCGGTGTACAGCTGGAAGCTCAGCAGAACGAAACAGTTATCGGCTGAAGCCAACGTCGCTATCAATAACGCCATTGCAAACATCACGGTCTTGAATAATGATTATTACGAGAACATCGATCAATCGGATAATGCATGCTTCTATCTGCCTAACCTAACACCAGGCGAGCCCGTGGAGTTTCCTGGCCAATGTGACAATAATATACCTGTCGTGAGAGACTTTGATCCCGTTAAAGTAAGTATAATCTCGTGAATCATAAACAAGTTAACTGTATCACGAAGATCCGAATACGATATTGGGTTCACAAAAGGGATATAAAGCTTTATGAGACACAGTAGGAGAATTCTTAAATGTTCTTGGTGCTTTCAGTACGCGGGACGTTGGCGTCTAATAGAAACCTACGCATCGGAATTCCAATCAGGGTCGTGTAACGAAGCCACTTACACGCTGATGTCTAACGGAACCGTCATAGTATATAACACTCAAGTTATCAATGAGACCCTCGACACAATAACTGGGTCCGCCGCGCTGGCCACCACTGATGGGTCAGGGAAACTGCTCGTCAATTTCCCAACAAGTATTTATTTTGTTGTGCTTTTATCATTAAAGAACACGTCGAACACCTTTTTAATCCTTTTAACTTGATGATAGCTCCTCTCAACGGAATACACGTCACAAACTGATTATTAACTATTGCCAATTAAAAGTGATTTTTACAAATCAGTTACAAACAGGGTTACCTGTAGTAATGAAATAAATATCAGACTTTAATGTTCTTCTCTCTCAGAACACATTTCAATAATTTCCGCATTTTGAAATCTTGTTTATTATATTTCCTTCTCTTCTCGTTTTTCAGGTCCTGGGCCCGCAGAGTACTGGATACTAGACACTGATTACGATTCATACGCGTTCGTTTACAGTTGCCGAAATATTAATAATGAAAGACGACGAGGTAATACATAAAAAAACCATTTCTCTCTGTTATGTTTATTATTTATATGTATATATTGTTCTCCAAATTGACAAACGAAAAACAATACTGTAAGATAATGGTGTTAATCAATGTGTTTCTTTCAGTGTGGAGCTGGAAATTAAGTCGCACAAGAGAATTGACTGAGTACGCTTCAGCGAACATAAGTCGGATAATTGACAGCATTGACGTTCTGGATAACCAATACTATCAGAGGATCGAGCACTCGGAGACCAGCTGTTTCTACTACCCAACTCCTGACAGGAACACCCCGGTGGAGTTCCGCGGTCAGTGTAACGAAAACGTCCCGGTCGTTACGCAATTCAATTTAGAAGCGGTAATAATTTTATTTCGTAACAAGTTTTCGTCTAGAGAAAGTTGTGAAAACTTCAAACTTATCAAAGTTATGGCTGGGTGTGAGAATTGATAAATATCATATGGAGATAAAACCGATACAAAACATCAAAAATTTGCCATTTTTGTTTACACAGTCACCTGCCAATGCCCAACAAAACAAAACCAAAGAAAAATCAATCGAACTCGCAGGTCGAATTTCAACCACTTTTAAGATCACTAGTTTCTTTCAAAATTTATTTTTGCTAATTTAATTATAAAAGATCGATCCGATAATAAAAGATCTTATATCACAGATAGCCCACAATACTGCGATAACTTTCTACGCAGTGTATGGTTCTTATAGTAAAAAATGATAAAATAATCTTATACCAGATTTATAAAGTTACTTTTACTATAGCATACACAAGGTAGTATGCTAACATTACTCTCCTAGAGTTAGATTACGGTGATAAGAAGAGATATTACCTCGTTTTTCAAAGGACGATTGTTGACCTTTTGACATTGACCTTTAGACTGGATTGAACTCTTTCATAACATCGCTTTGTCGCATTCGTATCTGATCATTTCTCCTGTTTCAGTACATGGGTAATTGGTACGACATCGAAAGCTACCCGCAAGGTTTCCAAAGCGGAACCTGTGCAACCGCCAACTACAACCTGACCGAAAACGGTGTCGAAGGGTTAAACACGCAGGTCGTCAACCAAGAGCGGGACACTATAACAGCCATCGCACTTCCAGCCTCTACTGACGGTTCAGCTAAATTCACGGTCACATTCCCCGTTGCCGGCACAAATGGTAACTATTATAACACATAAATAAACCTTTTTGAAGTTAACCCAAAATGTAATCAGAAATCTCTAGAGTACTTTTCAGTCAACACTTCTTGGCTATTGCTTTATACATTCACTACTTTATTGTTCAACTTTGTGTTTGTGCCAAAATTAAATTTGCGAAAAGAATCTAAAGCGTACCTGATCACTTAAATTTTTTGAGTCCTAGCCAATTACTTAACGATTACGTACAAAAAAAGGCACAACAAAGAAAATAGGTTCTCCGGTTTACAAACTTCAATGCCGCGGAAGGCTCGCTGATTTAAATACACAAATTAAAGCTGTACTTTTCTGAACTCTTCTTTTTCTTTGATAGATGGAAATAGGTTTTTTCTATGATTTACCATTTGTCTTTATTGCAGACACCGTCAGCACACCGTATTGGGTTTTGTCTACCGATTACAATAACTACGCTTTGGTTTACTCCTGCTCGAACATCAACAATGAATATTATAGAGGTACGTATTATAATAATATAATGTTGATTCTCATTTGGAAATATCTGCTGTGCCACTTTGCCTTTGGAGTTTTGCAAAAGTCAACTAAGAGATTCTGTGACCTTTGCCGATGTATTGTCGTCGCTAAGCAAGCAGACAAGTAAGGCAATTATCCTTAAATTTTGGGATGGCATTATGTTACTCATAATTATTGGCCCTTCATAAACGTCACGATAATTCACGATTTAATTACTTAAAACTTGAAATGATTTTGTTACAAGAAAATATTAATTTTAACAAATTAAAAACATTTGGAAATAATTGGAGTTAACTGATCCCGAATAGTTATTAGAAATGTATGTATCAAGTTTTAATCGATATACGACACAATTAACGTGATGTCGCGTTACAGTTACCAGCTGGAAGCTCAGCAGGCAATCGAGCCTGACGCCTGAGGCTAATCAAGCCATCAGCGCTGTTATGGCAAACGTCAAAGTTCTCCGTCAGCAGTTCTACGCAGAGCGCGGGCACTCTGTTGAAGAATGCAGGTTCTACCCAGAAAACAATGGCGGTCCTGTTATATTGGACGGCGAATGCGAGGACCAGGCCGTCGTCACCGGATTCAATGCTGATGCGGTTAGCTTCCTTATCCTTGTTGTGAACCGGCACAATACTTAAGAGCTGCTCAGAATTCGATACAATTTTAGTCGTCATAGCTGTAGACGTCACAGGCTTATTTCCGGATATTGCATGTTATTTGGTATTTCAGTTCAGAGGTACTTGGTACGAGGCGGCGCGGTTCCCGGCTGAGTTGCTAACCGGACAATGCGCTGCGAACACGTTCACCATCAGCAGCCAGAATACATTCGATATGGTGCAAACCTTTATCGACACGGAGAGGCTGGTCACATTCACCACTACCGCAACAGCATCAGCCGACGGTCGCGGTATTCTCAACGTCACCATTGCTAGCAGTCCAGGCGGTAAGTTTCCTAGTATATATACTAAAACTGGCTAAACCAAAATACACTGTACTCCCAATACACAACGGTTTTACCGTTATGTATTTGGAAACAGATGGTGTGCAAATTTTGGGAACGATTGGTTATACGGAATAAAAGTTGACATGGTAAAGTGACATCTAACGGCAAGTTACTACATAAAGAATTTAATTTAAATCATGTCCCAAACTATAATGAGATTTTGGTTTAAACTTTGCGAAATATTAATATATAACCACAGCAGCGCCTTTTTCATACTTTCGATATAAAAAGCGCTGTAGCTAGAAAAGACGAGACTTTCGGTATTCTGAAAAAAGGTTAATTATCTTGAATTTTATTGCGAACATCCACTGGAATCGAGGGAGTTAATTGTCGACAGATAAAATCTTAATTTTTATTGAGATACTACTACTATATTTTAGAAACTATTTGGTACGTTAACACCTAGACTCACATCATTGTTATGTATGACGTCAATACACAGTAAGTCGCATCGTTCAAGCTACTAAAACATTTCAGGTCCTACCGACAAGTTTGTTAACATCCTCGCCACGGACTACACCAGCTACGCTTTGCTTCACAGCTGCAGGAACCTCGGCAACCAGAGAAAACAGAGTAAGATAATATTATTAAATTTTTCTTTGTGCCATACTTATGCTACCGACAGTAAATTACAGAAGACGTGTAACCTACAAAAGAAAAAAGATCTGATTATAAGTGGGTGAATTTACTTTTTATTTATAGGTCAGATCATCGGAGGAGTCTTTAAAACAACAATGCCAAATTTCAATCAAAAATCTATAAGTAACATCTGCTTACAATATTTATTAAAATAAAATTCCGTTACAGTATACAGTTGGAAACTCAGCCGGTTCAAATCTGGATTGACGCAGGCCGCCAACGCGGCTATAGACGTCGTTGTCAGGAATACCACCGACCTGTTCGAGAAGTACTACGACAGCAGCGACCAGAGCGACGCTGCTTGCTTCTACTACCCCGTGTTCGAACAACTTCCGGCGGCCATCACACTATCGGGACGGTGCAACGCGACCGTCGCCGCAAAACCCAACTTCAACGCCGCTAGCGTAAGTACAACCTGCCAAAAAAAGGAAAATTATCAAATTTGTATTAATATCTATGTATTTGTCCCTACTTAACTGGACTTTGACCTACCACCTGCACCAGGTGGTAGGTCTCTGTTGCCGGAGACCGTCTGGATGGGTACCACCGCAGCTCCTATTTCAACCGCCAAATAGTAGTGTGCAAACATTACTGTGTTCCGGTTTGAAGGGCGCTGTAGCTAGTGTAATTACTGGGGTAACGAGACTTAACACCTTATGTCTCAGACGACGAGCGCAATGTGGTGCAGTGTGTACCATCTTAACCAGCGCCGCGTTGTCATGGGCAAGCGTATCACTTACCATCAGGTGAACGTCTTGCTCGTCTCGTTGCATAGTAGCATAAAAAAAAATTTGTAACATAATAGTTGAACATTTTTTTCTACAATAGTCTAATACTTTGATAACACATGTATTTAGGTGACAATAAGACGACGAAGAATAAAGCTACTCATCCCCATAAGACATTAAATATTGATTCTCGTTACTCTAATAATCTCACTTCTTCTAAGTCGTATTTCCTCATGACTGAGGGTCGTGGCCATCATGTGTCATGAAACACACGACGACTTACTTGGCAGTTATAATGAAGTGGTTTGTCATTACCTTCTCCATTTCACATACTAGTGCGAGCACGGATGGTCATGACATAGATATGTAGGTTTCCTCACGATGTTTTCCTTCACCCTCAAAGCGCGTGATATTAGTTGGTGTTTTATGCTAACTGCACATAAATTGAAAAATTCATTGGTGCAGGCCGGATTCGAACCCGGTACCTTCGCATTGGAAGGCCAGCGTTCAAACCACTAGGCTATCACGGCTCTATAATCTCACTAGCTACAGCAAAATACAGGGCAACAGGAAAATAATTATGAAATAATTGCTACAGTGACACCTATGTATATAATCTCCAGCTACGGAGACCTAGTACCAGTAAGGTTTTTTTTTACAGTTCTCTGGTAGATGGATCGAAATCTCCCGATACCCTCAGCCATCCCAGCAGGGACAGTGCAACCGGCCGGAGTACATCCTCCGTAACGACAATGTCGAAGTTATTAATACACAAGTGATAAATAACACGCTGGACGTCGTGACGGGCACCGCCGTCATCGCTTCAACTGACGGCAGTGGAATCTTGCAAGTCACCTTCTCTTTGGCGGGCGGAGGTTAGTTAATGACATTTATAAATATCTACTTCATAATCATCCCATCGAAAGAAAAGAGCTCAGACCATTCCATCAACCTGGCCAATATGAATTGGCGAATGTCAGTGCTCCTAGAAAGCAGTTGTACTTAAAACATGTCGGTTTCTTCACGATGTTTTCTTTTACCAAATATTTACTCTCGTTGAGAATAGAATCTTCGTATCTTTGATTCGTATAAACAAACTATCACCGCCTCGTTTAAATACATTTACATAAATATTAAAGACTGCGCTAGTGGTAAGGCTTTTTAAAGAAAACGTCTTATTTTATTTCCATAGTAAATACCTTAACACGCTTCGTTGTATAAAAAGATCGTATATCTGATTTATGTGTAGTGGATCACGTTAGAAAGATATCTTGTCTTCTGAGAGGAAGATAAGGTTCTCTGTAGCCGGAGCTACAAAGGCACAAAGATATATATTGATATAGATAATTCTTTGATAATAAGCGGTAAAGTACCTGATTGTTTTTGATTTAATTTATGAAATATCTTCTGTTTTCAGTTGTCAACGTTGCCACGCTGTACATTCTCGAAACCGATTACACGAGCTACGCGATTGCTTACAGCTGTCGCGATTTGGCCGCCGAAAATAGAAGACAAGGTAACTAACCAATTGTTTTTTACTGTATATGTTTTATATGGTAATTGTACTACAATTATTTATATATTAATAATACAATCCAAAAACTCGTGAATAAAATGGGTGTAGTAGAATATTGCATTTAATATATTATTACATTTGGGAAATAATACTTTACAATTTTTATCGTACGTATTGAAATAGGTTTCTTTCCTCTCAATAGATGGCGCTTTAATAAATTTTAATAACATTGTTTTTCTTTTAAATTAGTGTTCAGTTGGAAGCTCAGCAGAACCTCAACTCTTAGTAATGCAGCGAACAACGCCATAAACGCTGTGATCAACAACACGCAGGGTCTCCTCGAGGAGTATTACATACCCACCGACCAGAGCGACGAAGCCTGCTTCTACGTACCGGAAGTGAATCCAGACGCGGCACCTGTGTTTAGAGGGCAGTGTGAGAACATCACCGGTGTCCAAGGTTTCGATATTCAAAGGGTGAGTCGGAGGAAAATAACTATGAGACATTTCATGAGTAAGAGGTATAGATCGCTTGAAGAAAACAATGAAATAGTATATCGCATTATATCCATTTTGGCAGTAGACTATTTTCCAGTAACCTAAAGAATTGACAATAGCACCTTTAAAATTTCGCATATCTATTACTTTTAGTATTTGGGCTGGTGGCACGAGATCGAACGCTATCCCACCGACGAGACCGTTGGCGTTTGCACTAGCTCCGATTTCCGTGCATCCGGCGATCAATACCAGGTGATCGGCACAAATGTGTTTGGTGTCACCGCAGAGGTCAACACTAGTACTGTAATCGCTTCTAATAACGGAAGACTCCGAAAGACTTTGAGCGACGGACAAGTTATAGGTAATAATTTTATAATTTAAAGCTGTGACGTCTGCGTTATGTCTTTATTGAATGCTGCGTCGTGTACAATGCCGTCTAGTGCCGTCCACTGCTATCTTGTAACCCCTACTGCTATCCTACATCAATAACAAACCTATATTTTAAGGGTTTTTCGAAGACAACCTTTCTTATAATGTATATATAACAGCACGACACCAACGACATCGTATGTACATACATTTCACATAATTCAATCTTATTCTCTACTTTCCTCAACGGATAGAAAAGATTACGCGAACCTTTTTACATGTTTAAAAAAACTATAAGTTTGTTCATAATGTGTTATATGTTATTAACTTATATAAACAATTTCATCATTATTTTGTTTTAGATATTTGGGTACTAGCTACAGACTACGAAACGTACTCTCTTGTGTATTCGTGCGAAAACATCAATAATGAATATCGACGTGGTATGTATAACTTTTGTTTATTTCATATAATCGTTATTGTACCTTGAATTTAGACGTCCATAAGTACCTAATATGAAAATGATAAAACGATTTAAAACTATGAACGTAATGTGGAGTAGTATAAACGTCCCAACTAACACTTTAAAATTTTGGACTTGGTTGAATTAAAGCTACTTTCAGATTTTTCCTAATGGATTACGGGACCTCAACACTAATACTTTACATTTCAGTGTGGAGCGCTAAGCACAGTAAAGTGCGGCAGCTGAGTGAAGCAGCCCAGAACGCAATGGCGCCAGCAATAGAGAGCAACCGGATGCTACACCAACAGTTCTACCAGCCCGTGGACCAGAGCGACAGCGCCTGTTTCCACTACCGGGACCAGACCGGAAATCAAATCATTCTGCCCGGTCAGTGCGACCTAAACATACCCGTCGAGCAGAACTTTGACCCAACAAAGGTATTCACATAAATCATCTTAAGTAAATGATTAATCATAACATTTAAAACCTAACTAATGGGAAGTCCCTTGCACGAGATCTCTATCATTCATCTTTTCAATATTATGCACGAAACTCTCTTGTTTTTCAATAAAAATATTTACATAATGTATCTATAAATATCTTTTGCTACTTATTAAAGAAGGTTTCGTCAAAATCGATTCGACTGTTCTGGAAATTAACCTAAAAACAGAGACAGACAGACAACCATTATTTTGTAAAGATATCGTGCAAACATTCATATCAATTAAGATAATAGCTGTTTCTTTAATATATAAACAGAGGGTTTAATTTTAAATTGAACGATATTATTTTATTTGAATTAAATAATTCATTATCGGTTCCAGTACACTGGTACGTGGTACCAAACCGAGCGGTACCCACAAGAGCACGAGAGCGGCAACTGTACCGGCGCCAGGTACACCCTCGATGAAGCTACGGGAATAGTCGCCGTGCTAAACTGGGAAGTAATCAACGGTGTTCTGGACACCATCGAGGGTAACGCCACAGTCATCTCCACGGACGGCAGTGCGAAATTGATGGTCAGATTGCCAGACAGATCGACTAATGGTACGTACTTTTATTTTAATTTTATGTGTAGAGTGAGGTTTTTGGGACCATTTTTATTTATACACAAGAGGCTTCCGTTGCTTTTCAGCAGTAAATATCGCTTATTATATTAAAGAAAACGCGATAAACTCAAACCATTTCTTATTACAACAGCTACCATGACGCATCGTTTTACTGCCTACCTTGGAACATCATGCAAAATTAAAGTTAAATCCTATTTTCCTATTTAATACAAAATTTACCATGGAACTGTATCATTTCATTGGCTGCTCTTATTACTTATCGATGGTAGAGTTGTATAATTTCATAACTTAATCAAAAACTACTCTACGAACTAGCTACATAGATTATTAGTTAGCTACCTGTTTTTGCGCCAATTAAGCCTAGAATGCAAAGTGCTCCATGTTTGTGCTCGAGTGTGTTACTTATATATGCTCTATTTTGTTGCAGACACATCAGCGGTATTCGAAATGAGTTTGTACGTGCTGACTACTGACTACGTCTCCTACTCCTTGGCATACAGTTGTGTAAACGTCAATCAGTTCCAAAGATCTGGTATGTACTACGATTTCTTACACCGAATAAAAAAACGGTTACTTCTTAGGCGTAGTGTCCTGTCTAATTAGCAAGCGCCCGGCAGAATATTCATTAGTAGTTTTTATCGTACAATTCAACATAATATTTATTTCTACTGAAGTTCCATATTACTACCAACTGATCCCGTAACTAGGTCAACCTGTGTCTCAGGAATCACCTTCCAAAAATAGGGATATCGCAAGTAACAAACAAAGATAGATCCACCTATGTAACGTCTGATTCTGATGATCAGTCTATTATTGACCATTCACTTTTAGATGTAATGAATATACTTTGGCAGAGCTTCTCTCATGTTCAGTAATTACCTAAATCATCTCATTGAAAAATAAAACCTTTTTCAGTTGGTGTATGGAAACTCAGTCGTACCAGGACTATGCCAGCGGCCGGAACTACTGCGATCAACGCTTATATGGGCACAAGGGAAGAACTCCACCAACCATACTTTATTCAGGTGGAACAAAGCGACGAATGCGAAGAGCCCAGCTCCGCTGTTTTAGTCAAGAGCAGTATTATTGTGATACTAGTGTGTGTTGTATTGCAAATGTTTAAGTGATTGATCACATCACTTTAGATTTAAGCTGTAATGTAATTTATATTTCGATTTTTAAGTAAATTAATAGTTTCTGTTTATAATATTATAATTTGTTTTATTTATATCCCTGTAAATTTATTGTTAAAATAAAATATTTGTCATCCCTCTAATATCAAGCATTTTAAAAAATAATTTTAAATACGGCAGACGTCAATGATACATTGTGAAAAATTTAACAAAGATGTTTTTACTACAACGCTTTTAGTTCGCTAATTCTTTAACTTGTTGTAACTAGAAGTATCTTGAAAATTAATTGTCCTTGTTAAATAAATTCGTAAATTATGCTTCTTATCAAATAAAATATGCCTATTACGAAATAACTAATAGCTGAACTGGACTCTGCTAAGATGTTTCTGCATTTTGATTTTAAACTCCTCTAACCCTCGTTTTTATTAGCATTTGCTTAAACGGAAAACATTGATTGGGCACCTTTTTATTTTTAGACTATGCCTACTTCAACCATTACAAGCAAAAAGTATTTTCTGCAAGACATTCAAGATATACAATACAGCCTGGAGTATCCACGGCCAAAATTTCTTGTACCATTTTCTTTTACTTTTGCGAAAGGAGAGGTTTGTCGTTATTACAGATGGCCGTTCTTCTATTCGCCACAGCCGTGTTATGGTTAGCGGAAGCCAACACCAGACTCGCAATAGGGAGCCGAAAGAGCTTCGTCCCTTGGTCTTTGCCAGATTGAGATGAAGAAGCTAAGAGGAAAACGCGGTGTACGTTCCGGCGTGCCATATCAAAAAGGACGGAGAGATGATTTAGCCTGATGTGGCTGTATGATGCGGCTGGCGTTGTGGGGGGTAGCGGATGTGTACGAAAGCATTCCCTTAGCCTTGCCATATAGCGACGAAGGAGAAACACTGTGTATGATTTAGTCGAAGTAAGCCCCCATATAACTTGTCTTTTCCTCCCTCCGCAAGGGCAGGTATGCAATTCCGCACGTTAAAAAAGTAAAACGAATGTAACAACTAGTTCAGAGCTACAAATATATTAAAGCATAAAAATAAACATTAGTTACAGTAATCAACATAAACATATTTTTTTTATATTTTGCAAGTTTTTTCCATTATATTTTAGAATGGTATGCACAAAACGAACAAACTGTTTTTTTTATTACTTATTCAGACCATTGATTTGTGTATGTGCGTGATCTAAGCATTTGAGACTTTTTGGCAAGCTTTTTTATTGTCATGTTGGATTTGCTTTCTTTTATACTTAGTGGTTTTATATTTACAAAACGTTTATAATATTTTTATAAAGTTTCTATCATCTGTACCAAAATTTAAAATACTAGCAACACCAAACTTCATCAGTCATTCATAAAGTCGTTCACTCATCGTTCTATCGCTTAAATTTTCATGATCTACGGACGATTTGCATTTCGATGTATGTGAGGAAATCACATTATCTCGATGATTATTACATTTAATTATAAATTGCTTTAATTTTATTATTAATTTAATTGAATAAATATGACTACAAACGCCGAATTAACCGGGCCTGTATCGGCAAAGGATATAGAAGATGCAGAAAAATTGAAAAATGAAGCTAACGAGTTCTTTAATAGTAAGTATAAGTTATTGCTATTTTAATAATTGCCTTACCTTTACATACGTAAATTGCCGTAACAACTACAATGTCTGTCAAAAGATAGGTTTTATCAAAGAGGAAACAAAAGTATTAACCTAACCTCAACTTTTTTTAAGAGCAAAATTACAACGAAGCTATTAAATTGTACTCTGAAGCAATAGAGAAAAACCCTAATAATGCAGTCTTCTACGCGAATAGAAGTATAGCGAATTTAAGGTTGGAGAACTTTGGATATGCTCTGCGTGATGCATCATTGGCAATAGAACTGGAGAAAACATACACCAAGGCCTATTATAGACGCGCGGCTGCACACATGTCTCTAGGAAAGTACAAATTAGCCCTTAAGGATTATGAATATGTAAGTATCACTTATTGTTTACTCAAGAGTATGTAATAACAAGTAATCAATCTCTTACTAGTTAAATTAGACATTATAAACACTAAATATCACTTGAACCAAATCATATACAATGAAAATTATGATATGGTTTGATGTGTTTATGCTTTTCAGATTTTTTATTATATAGACATTATACAATTTATTGCATAACTTGGGTGTTGTGCATTTTTAGTAACAAACAGTCCTCATATATATTTCCTCACATATTTTTGGTTTAATTAAGGTATAACTAAAAGATAAATGATTCACCTTTGTTAAGAGTCGCGATGAACTTAAAAACATGCTGTAGAGATTTTATTCTGCAAATGCACATTTTAATGTTGATTCTCTAACTATAAGTTTTTTATGTAAATAAAAATATTAGTTAAAAGATTTGTATACATTCTTATAACACTTTTTAATTCATTAAAATATTAATTTTATTTAAAAACTTCATTGGTATACCTAAAATTAGGTTAAAAAAGAGGGACTTAGTGCCTAAGAGCATTCTCTACCTAGGAAGTAGAGAGATGCTGTGGTAGGCAAATAAATGTGTTTTTCATATTTTCTAAATTGAACTCAATTTGCTAAACACGCTAAAAAGATAATACTCTATTTGTGTCAAGTGTTCTTAGCCATTGTTTATGTATAATAGATCACTGATTATCACATAACTGATATCTATATTTCCTGAAGATTTGATGATATTATTTGAACACCAAAAATATAAGTCTAATGCTTATCACATGATAAATTCAGACACTTATACATTAAGTTTAAATCAGTGACTGTAGAGCATAATTTCACTTCATTAAATGCATTGTAATTTCATAGACAAAAATTTGGACTGTAAGTTTACCTTCACCTCTAAACAAGGTGTTAATTTTTCTATTCATAAACACATGAATCTGGGCTGAAAAAAAATTGCTCAGCGATGGTTATTTTTTAGCTATTGTTTGTATGTTTATGTTATTTGAAATGTATGTGCTAAGGCTAGTTATATTTGAGGTAAAAAAATAACAAATTACATATCCATAGTCAATTTTACAAGCAAATGATTGAACTTTTAAAGACATGCTTTAGCCATTATATGGCAACAACAAATAGTAAATTTTTATGTACTTGATATTTTCAACACTCCAAACATTATCAGCAGTGAATAATATTAATGTACAGTATTTATTTTCTTGTAATAAAGAATATAAAGTTGCGTTGTGCAAGTGTGAAATTTTTCAAGTCCAACATCTGATGAACTGTTTAATTCGGCTAAATTACAAACTAACACAGAACAGATTTTATTTTATGTTAAAGTTGTACGACACTCATTGTTTCAGGTAACCAAAGTTAGGCCAAACGACCAGGACGCTAAGATGAAATATAATGAGTGTAACAAGATAGTTAAGAAGATTGCTTTCGAAAAGGCAATATCCATTGATAAAAAGGAGGTTAACATAGCTGATTCCATCAACCTGGAGTCAATGAGTAAGTAATTTTTTAATTTAACTTAATTATTGTCAACTAGTGGTTGGTCTCATATGTGGGTGACCATTGAGACAGCTACCATTACATCAACTACTATCAACGGAACAGTAGTCTACAAACATTACTGTGTTGTGGTATAAAGTGTGTTATAACAAGTCAATTTACTGGGGTAACAAGTCTTATCATCTTGTCAAGGAGATGAGAAACACTCCTCACTTTTAAGAATGGAAAGAGTTGAATTGTTTCTAAACGATAACTAAATAGTAATATATGATAAATATATCACGATTAGATTTATTATGAAGTCCCCGCATAACTTGTCATGGAGGATGTACAAGGGTAAGGTTCTGCCCATAATAACGTGGCGCTAGTTAGGATGATATACACAGCACCATATTGAACTTATCAATTTGAGTAACAAGATGTTAAGTTGCAAACGCGGCTAGGTAGTGAAAAATTCATCAGATAATGTAACAGTGTTAAAAATAAACATTTTCAAACACCAACTTCCTCATACTTGAAGTAGTATCACTTAGAAACAAAGGTCATAAGTTCAAATTAATCATGATACCGTTGAATGTTCAGTAATGTTGCCGCCATTCTCAACTTCCTGAATTACAACTAATTATTGAATTCCTCATTAATATGTAGTAATTGAATGTTACCAAAAATTATAATAATTATGCTAATCATTAATAATTTTGCGCTACCAATTATTATGGTACTGTACCTACAACGTACACAAGTCATATTGAGACCTTCGAAGAAGACTTATTCAGTAATGGCCGTTTATTGGATGTTGATGATACCTAACATGATAGAGTTTTCACCTATAAATAATTGAATGGTATAGGTACAGTTGTTTCATACCTTGCTATCATCCTTCAAACTGTCAACCTATAGCTACAATACCATATCTGTGATCAAGCAGTTCTGTGTTCGGTGCGTGCATTACATTTGCTCCTTTTTTTTCTTATGACAAAATATTTGTCAAAAATAATGGCTGATCGGGGGATACATAAAGCTCAGATCTCTCATCTTCTTCAGAAACAGTTCAATTGGTGTTTCTTTAACTTTCCAGCCATCGAAGATGAATATGAAGGTCCGTCATTGGAGGATGGTAAGGTAACAGCGAAGTTTATTACCGACCTCATGGAGCATTACAAACAGGGGAAACATCTTCATAAGAAGTATGCTTATAAGGTACTGTCGAGTTTATCATCGTTTTATTTTATACTTTTCACTTGCTAGTATATATACACTGCACCAAATGCATTTAAGAGGTCGCATATGACTTTAGTAGTAACTATAATAAATATTAAACTAGATTTGTAAAAAACTTTTTATATTTGAAGTAGTGTATTGTGTTAGTACCTACAGAAACATCCTCATCATTCAAGCCTATAGATTTCCACTATTAAATAAAGGGCTCCACAATTTTGAGATTTATGCTAAACATATCATGCTCTTAGTGTAATATTTGATACACTAAGAGATCTACGTCCAGCAGGGGACGTCCATTTGTTCAGATGATGATCTAATCTGCTTTTTTTTGTTTAGATCCTCATTGATGTAAAGACGTACCTGACGCAACAACCAACCCTGGTCGACATTAAGGTGCCGGACGATGAGAAGTTCACAGTGTGCGGTGATATCCATGGACAGTTCTACGACCTTATGAACATATTCACTCTCAATGGTCTGCCTTCGGAGACGAACCCGTATTTGTTTAACGGGGACTTCGTAGACCGGGGGTCGTTTAGTGTGGAATGTATTTTTACACTGTTCAGCTTCAAACTGCTTTACCCCGATCACTTCTACATGTCTAGAGGTGAGATTCATTTTAATTAAATACTTTATAATTATAAACAACACTTAATGTTCTCTCTACTGGACTTGGGGCCTTCTCATAAATAATAATTTATTCAATATTTTGTTGATGTTTCAGTTTTTTTTTTTTGTTATTCAATTCATTGCTCAAGTTAAAAAATTTAATATCAAAATGAAAACTAATAGCGATGGTGTTGCAGGCAATCATGAGACTTTGGACATGAACCGGATGTACGGTTTCCGCGGCGAGGTGACCTTCAAATACACAGCGCACATGGCGGACTTGTTCACCGAGGTGTACAACTGGCTGCCGCTGGCTCACTGCATCAACGGGCGCGTGCTGGTGATGCACGGGGGACTGTTCTCGAGCGATGAAGTCACCCTCGACGACATACGGAATGTGGACAGGAATAAACAGCCACCAGAGGATGGTGAGTGGATCTTCACAAGTCTTTCATTATCCCTTCTTGCAAAAAAAGCGGTGACATGTGTGTCTGTGTCATCACTTACCATCAGGTGAGCGTTCAGCTCGTACCGCTTTGTTAAATAAAGAAAAATTAGTTTGACGTCTATCTTAAAAATGTTATTACCATATACTTCGATCAACGTTAATGTTTCAATGTTGTGTCACTTACAGGCATAATGTGCGAGCTGCTGTGGTCGGACCCGCAGCCGATGGAGGGCCGCTCACCGTCGAAGCGCGGAGTCGGCTGCCAGTTCGGGCCGGACGTAACCGCTAACTTCCTGCAGCGGAACGGGCTCGACTACGTCATCAGGAGCCACGAGGTCAAGAATGACGGCTACGAAGTCGCGCACGACGGCAAGTGCATCACCGTCTTCTCCGCGCCCAACTACTGGTCGGTATCATTATTTATTTGCAACTGCTCATGCGTTAAAACATCAACCAATCAACGACGAGAACGCCACAGATTATGAATAGAATATCAATTTTGTTATAACTTTGTTTATATTATTTATTATAATTGTTTTATTTAATAATAACAATAAAATACTTATTATTGTATACCAAACAAATTTTAAATAAAACATTAAATCGAATGGAAAAGAGAATGTACAACATAAGGTCTCATTGCGCGCGATCATTATTTTATTAAGACAATACTAACATAACGTCCATTTGATATTTTGAGATACGTGCGTCCGTAATAACGCGACGCTTGTTAGGGTTATAAACACTGCACCCATTTGTGCTCGTCGTTTCGAGACACAAGATATCAAGTCTTATTAATCCAGTAAACACTTTGATATAGATAATTAAAAACTAATTAATTTGAAATATAATATTGCTCTTGCCACCACTGAGACTGGGAACTTGATTCTCTAACAAAAGTCTCAAGAACATTTACTCGCTCGGCGCCGCTCTAGCCAAGTACGAGTTGGTGTATAATACATGTCTTCTGAAGTTTTTGATAATTTTAATTTTCTCACGCTGTCTTTTACCGGAAACAGTCTCTGAGATTAAATGAATGATAAACGGAATGAGTTATAAGTTAACTATTTAATTCCAGTGACACAATGGGTAACCTCGGCGCCTTTATAACGATGAACGGGAAAGACCTGAAACCAAACTTCACAACATACGAGGCTGTGGTAAGTGTTACATAGTATCTATTTTCATATAGTATTCTACGCTGGTAACAGTCAGGGAAATTAGTACTTTCCCTGGAATTACACCAATTTTAGTCGCTTGAAGTAGAATTGGCGGTGGGAATATTTGTATCAGTCTCCCATTTGCGGATATAAGATTGTGTTAGTTTCTAGCTTAGTATAACAAGCTACTGTTTGGTGACAAATTTCTTCAGTGATACTAAACTGAAAGGACTTTACTTAACAAAGGTTTAAGTAGTGTCTTTATCTGGGATTAGGGTATTTATGGCAGGGTCTGGTTTGGCGTTAGGTCTTCCCATTGTAATAATGACTTTTACTTTCCTTACAGCCTCATCCAAACGTGCGACCAATGACATACGCCAACCCATTCTTCAGCATGCTCTGCCAGTGAGCCTTGCCGACCCATACACTTAGTAGGGTCATAAAAACACTCCACGTTACATTAAACCTAATTCATGTTGCCATGGCAACTATTCCACAACTACCTTACACTTGTTGGATGCCACTTTAATACATACATTTGTATGGACGTATGTTTGTATGATGGTAAGTGTTACCTTCATCATGTTAGTACGATAGTGACGTTACGTCACTTGTTGTTGTAAGTTTACAACAACGGTGTTGTTAGCAACAGAACATACCACCGCGGCGTCCCGCCAGCCATTTCACACTTGCTCAGTGCGTTTCAGTTCGATGACTGGCATGTTTTTTTGATATTCTAATGATGTGGTGCTGTGGAAACATCTTAACTGGACACATTGTTACGCGCAGGCGTATCACCACCACCACCATCATCGTATTGTTCTATAAATGAAATTAATTGATGATGAATTAAATTTTCCAACATTTTTACCGTTGGCAACATCTACACTTGCATCACTTAAAATAGCGTAAAGCATTGTTAAAATGATAAATTTAAGATCAGTGTAATTTTGTTAGCTACAGAATATTTGGAATTGATATTTAAAACTTAATTTGATTTATTAAAAGGTTTATATATTAAGTTTACGTTTTTGTTTTTTTTTTACTTTTTTTCTAATATCTTCGCTAATTTTCGATCGCTGCTGCCTGGTACTGGTATGATTGTACGCTCGCTATGTTGGCAATCTTTGATCCTGACTGAAAGTCATTTCAAAATGGCGAACACTTGTCATGTTGATAAACTTGCCAGTAAAAAAAAATCGTTTATAAAAACATGCTGTAAAATGGCCTCATCGCAACACGTAATAATATATAGTAATTAGTACAATGATTTGATACGACTACGAAGGTATTACGTAGTAGTTACTTGTTTGAGGTTGTTACATGGCCACTGGCCATAATGTAATTTTGTTACATAAAACAAAATCAGTACATCATTACATTATTATAAGTATATCAACATATTTTTTTACAATTAATATCTACATTTATTCCAATTATAGATATAATCTGTCTTAAATATCACATTAGAGTAATCCTATTTATAAAATAAAATTAGTAACTGGTGAACGGTTATCATTTAACTTAACGATTTTAGTTAGAAAGTCACATCTCATTACAAAGTTAAATATATATAATACTTAAGCTTGAAATATAACTGATAAAAAATCAAAATGGAATACATTATTGTTTTAACATTCAATGATATATAAATTGACAGAGAATTTCTAGAATTTTTCATGTACAATTAATGTGCTCACTCTTCATCTAAATTTTAAGTGATATAAAGCTGTGGATGAAATTAACTTCAACAGCAGCAGAGAAGTTAGCTCTACTTAATATCAAATGACTTTAACACTCAACATTTGGGTTGATTTTGATCCGCGCCAAAAAATGGTTGTCGTCCCCTGGATCAATCTTAACGCAGACTGAGGAAGAGAATATTTACTTAACGGTAAGAGACACGTCTGCGCATGACCAGGTGGCGCTAGTGTGGCACAGCACCACATTCTGCTCGTTACCCCAGTAATTTTACTGGACACAACGCCCTCTGAAGCCGAACTGTTTGCGGTCAGATATAAGCGCAGCGGTGGTACCTAGACACTACAGAGACCTACCACCAGTGAATTACAAAAAAAACAGCTGATGACCACGTCTATATGAAGACTACTACGTTTGAGTATGGACTGCTTACTGGTATTCATTCATAAACATCTTGATTTGGTGCTCCCCCAATTATCCGAATACGTAAAGATAAGATAATACGCGACACAGATTTTCTTTGTTGATTTTTAAATTATATACATTCTTCCAAATTTGTCAATTAGATATATTATCGTGTAATTAGTGTAGCGTACGGAATGGAAATGTAGCGTAAACTACATTCGGAGCTCTAGGACAATAACTACGCGGGGGACAGTGTATTAAGTGATGGGTGCTATCGGAGTGATTATTTGTTAGTAAGATAGCACGAGCCCAAAACCGTATATAATTGTTATCAATAAAATTAAATTTAAGCGAATGTTAAAAACAAACATGTTTTGACCAAATTTAAATCGCCTTTGACATTCCTGGATTATTTGTATGTTTACGAATCCAGATTGAGCCGGATTTGGGTAATTTTTTAATATATCGATTGTTATTAAGCTATCTACACAAAACCCCGTTCACCTGGGGTCGAGTGATCGCCTGAGATCGCGTGTAGATCAGGAGCGCCAAATCAACACGAATCAATGCTTTACTTATGAATTTTTTGACGATAGATTCAAAACTGACGGACGTCATTACTCGATGGTAAATTGAGAACTGAAATTGTATTTTTTGGTACTCAACTGACGTTAGGGTACGTTACTTGTAAGGTAATGCGCAGGAGTGTTTTTAATTTCATATTAAAAAAATCTGAATTGTATATACAACAGCACAGCGCTGTATTTTATACATGAATATTACAAGTAACAACGCACGTCGTTGTAAAACACGTAACGTAAGCAGTGCACTCGAAAAATATTACTAATAATGATTATTTACAAAGAGCAGTCGTATTATCTAGTCATCAGTCATTTGTCATCATTAACCGATCCTTTGTACGATAATAAAAGGGATATTATTAAATTACCCGACATGAGCAGGAAATAAATTTAAATAAGAATTTTAAAAAACTCCAGAAAACAGAAGAGCTGAACAAAATCTAAGAGATAAGTGCATTAACAGTCTCACCTGCAGAGATAAGACTAAATCGTAATCAACTAAGATCTACCAATGCTAAAGACGAATTCATCACCCCTGTTTTTGAAGTGAAGGTTAAAGCAGAAGAGAATATCATTGGTGATCACCGCCCGCTGTCAGCAGGGCGGGACGGTGCAGCCTGTGAAGTGAGCATACGTGAATGATTTGCCGAGCATATCAAATGTAGATAGGGTTTGGTGTTAATAAAATTGTTAAATTTGTAACTCCTTTGTTTAATTTTAAACTGAGCTCCGTATTGTATTTTCTCCTGATCACCAATTTCCTTATTTACGGAATACAATTTTTTTTTCATAACGTATAAAGCAATGACATCCGGTGATGATAATCTAGCTCATATAAATATTCACAATGGACAAAAATGGACCTCATAGTATAATCACCTACCTTTGATGATGCAGATATATATATATGAATAAGGAATATTTGTAAAATACTTATTTTTTAATCTATGCAGTACTGAAAATATACGACACTAGCGTAGACTTGAGCCTTGAACGCCTACAGTGGAAAAATAATGTGAGGTATTTAAGATATTTTTACTGTTCAGTAATCTTCTAAAATATATAAAGATGGAAAAAAAATATAATAAATTTATTTACTTATGCAATCCAATGCAATTACAACTAGGATTAACTGCTGAATTTTAGCAATCATTTCCTCTTACAAGAACACAGTGTTAAAAACATTTTGAAGGAATGAGCAAGTCAAAATAAGAAAAATATTATATAAAGTAAATATTAAAAACTAATTATAAAAGTTATTAACTAGGTTGATTAAACAAAAGTAGAAAAAAAGTATTAGTAATGTAAACTGTGTGTGTATATAAAAAAATGTTTATGTACATAATGTAATTAACTGAAAAAAGTACAAAAGTTTTTGAGATGAAACAAGATGTCAATAACATATTTATTACATACAAATAAACAATTGGAGAACAAGATTTAAAACTCAATGTATTTTTTTTTCTATTTATTTTTTTGTAAATGTTTTTACGGCTCTGGATACAAGTCCATTTGAGCCTTTTTTTTCTATAAATAGTAAAGTGTTGCCAAATTTGACACATATTTTATTTATTATTTAGTTAAATGGAGAAAAAGAAAACTCTTGCCATAGAACATTTATAATACTGTTGTATTATTAAATGTAAACCGATAATCACCAAAAAGTGAAAAAAAATCTATAATCTCTTTTTTGTGTATATAAACTATATGTTTTATTTATTGAATAATATTAATAAAATACGTTTGTAATAAAATAATAATTAACTTAAGACGGGACGAATTGCGACATAATTTTTATGACCGTCTTCCTGTCCAGTTTGCACTTGGGATATAAATTTTGACAATCGGCATCCAGAGATTTCGCGGCGGAAATGGCCTCGAATATTGATGTTCCGTCCATCGCGCGGCGCACCAGCGAGTTGCTGAAAAGAAACATACATATAACCTGCCGGTAGGTACTAATGATGACAGTAATCAAGAATAAGAGAAAAGAGTCGACTAGAATCATTGGTACAATATAAAAGGACTAGCAGATCTGTAGCTAAATGGAACTGGTAAATTAGTCCGCGTGAGTTTTGTATAGCGTGCGGTTCATTACGCATCATACAGGAAAGAAAAGTGTTGTCCTACAGAAGAATTCCAAAAATTTAAAGTTGGGTTGCCAACAGTGACTAAAATGTCTACAGATATTAATTATCAATTATAACGTGACTTTTTTAAGTTCTACATGTTTCTCCACGTTTTTACTTATGTCGACAAGTAAGACCAACTGGTGAAAACCCGCTTGTACATAACGATGAAGTGCCAGATAAAATGTTGCTGCTAAATATTAAAATGAATTACCTGGTTAATGAGGTCAGCAGGATATCGAAGTCGGTCACATTGCCGGAGATCATGTTCTCGTTGGCGAGCTGAACGTACGAGCAGGTCAAGCGCTGCACGCAAGCGGCTGAATCCACGTTGTACCTGCTGAGCGCGTCGTCCAGTTTGCTGAACATGTCCGACAGCTGGAACTCTGACTCGGCGCCTGTGCAAACCGGAAGCGACAAATTGAAACAAGATCCACATCCTCATCATTTAATCAAACGTAACCTTGGTATGGATGGTAAGTGATCACTGATCATCGGCGTCCGTGGACAGTTTCCCGTCCGTGGAAGATTTCGATGGTGACTCAATCAACTATGTTCCTAGTTCAGGACTTTTGTTTGATCATTTGTTATAATTTCACTTTTAAAAAGAAAGAAAGAAAAACGTTTATTCATACTGCCTAATACACACAAAAAACAACAAAAAAAAAATAAAAAAATGACAACTAACAAAATAAAACATACAAAATATTCTTAAAACTAAATAAAAATTAAAAGCTTTTTGTTACTTACTTCTCCCGTAGCCCCCTCCATACCCGTATGAGAACGCATGGATTATCTTCGGCAGTATGATAACAGCTCCGAAGCCGAGAATTGAACCCAGGAGAACACCGCCCAGGTCAATTTTGACTGGTCCGTAAATACCCGGCGCTGAGCCACCGTAAGGCGACTAAAAATTAAAAAAAATCACTTAATTTAGCCAGACAAAAAAAATTATACCTGTGTAAGTGATACTTAACAGCAGAAGGAAGCCAGACTATGACCAGTGCCCAGTGTCGTATGTTAAGTGTCTACTTCGAAAGGCCTCAGTTGCGAGATGGAGCACCCGATATAACGAGGGTACAACCGCGTCCATCACGAAACTGTTTTTCCCAGACGCAACTGAGGCGTATAACTTGATAAGAAAGATCCGGCCAACTGGTCACTTAACCCAGATATTTACTGGCCACGGCGGATTCTCCCAATACTTGAACCTCTTCAAGTGTCGGGACAATCCATGGTGCATATGTGATAACGCCACGGAGGAAACGGTTCCTCATTTGCTAACGCAGTGTCCTATCCATATGAACTCGCGGCATGAATTCGAGCAAGAGAAAGGGCTGAAAATAGATAAAGTAGGTTTATGCGAGTTGGTAAAAAATAAGTTAGTTAGAGAAAATTTTTCAAATTCTGTATAAATATATGTACAATAGTTAACAATAGGAATAAGGATAAGTAAATACGATTTTCGTAATATATAAAATATTATTACTAGCAAATTACGTAAAATAGGATAAAAAACCCCTGAATAATAATATCAGGGAAAAGTAGAAAAAAAAAAAAAAAAAAAAGTGATACTTCAATGATAATGTGGCGTTAGTTACGATGATATACACTGCACCACATCGCGCTCGTCTTCAGACTTACAATATTAAGTCTCACACTAGTAATTTCACTAGCTACAACCTTCAATCGTGAACACAGTAAAGTTTCCACATTGCTGTTTGATAGCAGAGCTAGAAGCAGCGAGCATCAACGGCCTCCAGTAATGTGATGATGACGTCACACGTCTGATGGTTCGCAATCATCTCAAGTATATTCTATGGTTAGATTTAGAACTGCCGGTTTCCTAAGTTTAAGACCTGCCTGCCCCTGTCATCAATTTATTCCTTCACACAGTCATTCTCCATAGTTTCTAACTCACCCCGGTACTGCCGTACGAGGTGATTCCGAAGCGTTGGGTTCTGTCCGGCTGACCGTCCCTCTCCTCCCTGCTATCCCTGTCCACCCTCGCCGACGGCTCAGCCAATTGATCCTCGGTGCGCTGGAACGCCGTGCTCGGCACAAAACCGCTAAAATAAAAATCATAATAGACATTACGTTAACAACAACAAATAGAAAGTACTCTACTTATCGACTTACTAACAAAAATTACTCTTAGATTCTTTTTTGCATGTTTACAATTGCAAATTTCTCCATCGCCGAAAAGAACGGCTTTAGAGGAACGGAACGGATTTACTGGTGGTAGGTCTCTGACGGAGACCGTCTGGATGGGTACCACCAGCTCAGCAGCTCCTATTTCAACCGCCAAATAGTACTGTGCAAACATTACTGTGTTCCGGTTTGAAGGGCGCTGTAGCTATTTTTTTTTATACAACTTTGCGACGAGACGAGCAAGACGTTCACCTGATGGTAAGTGATACGCTTGCCCATGACAACGTGGTGCTAGTTAAGATGGTACACACTGCACCACATTGCGCTCGTCGCCTTGAGACATAAGGTGTTAAGTCTCGTTACCCCAGTAATTACACTAGCTACAGCGCCCTTCAAATCGGAACACAGTAATGTTTGCACACTACTATTTGGCGGTTGAAATAGGAGCTGCGTAATAAGAAAAAGAGCTAGTGTAATTACTGGGGTAACTAGATTTAACGCCTTATATCTCAAGGCGACGAGCGCAATGTGGTGTATATACCATCTTAACTAGCGCCGCGTTGTCATGGGCAAGCGTATCACTTACCATCAGGTGAACGTCTTGCTCGTCTCGTCGCATAGTAGTATAAAGATTACTCATCAGTCCGGTGTTCGTTCGTGTTATTGGAGTGGACTTACCCGTCGCTCCTGTAGTTGGCTGCAGCCAGGGTCGAGCAGACGGCGATGAGCGCCGCGGAGGCTATCTTATCGGCCATCTCGTCCACGCAGCGGTGCCGACTGCCGCGTTCCTCCAGCCCATTCATACTTTATAGAAGACGTTCCGAAGCCTGCCTCGGAACAATAAAATGGGGCAACGGCATTGTCGTGTGTCGTGCTCACTGTTAACTTACGTTGTTGTGTAACAACACTTTTACTTTAACGCGCGCAGCTCACCGCACCGCAAACGGATTCGTATGAACAAATAAATTTTAATCTGTTTTTAATATCGACAACTTAATAACAGTATTCGTTTTATCTACGCAAGTTTGAATTTCAAGGTTACTCCCTCGAATACTGTGCTCGATCTACTACTAGCTTCGACCTTCATATTCCTCTGCCAAACCAACTTCCTATACAATTCATTTGCTGCTCGATCTTTGAGACTGGAATGAGTTCCCGCTAAATATTAGGGCAGCTCGTAGTAAGGCTTCCTTTAAGCGAAAGTTGTGGCAACACTACTTGTCACTATGATATATGTTCTTCTCCTCCTTTTCTGTACTTATATCATCATTAATAAATAAAAAACCTTTATTGCGGACTCCAGATCCATATAACAAAAATCATCAACATCATCATCAGCCTATAGACGCCCACTGCTGGACAAAGGCCTCCCCCAACGTTCTCCACTCCAAACGGCTCTGCGCTGTCCGCATCCAGCGGCTTCCCGCGACCTTCACCAGATCATCAGTCCACCTTGTGGGAGGCCTTCCAGGACCTTGCTGCCCCATCGGCCGACAGTCCTTCGAGCAATGTGCCCATAACACATAACAAAAATACATCACAAAAAAATTAATACATCTCAAATACAAAAAAAAAACAAAAAGTACAAAAAAACTGTCTTAACTGGCTATAGTGCAGTCTCATTGCTAACTCTTTGACCACTAAGTTACTACACCTGCCAAGCCTGGCAATGAATGACGCGATTCGTTTTCTCTCTTCTCAAAGAACATTTCGGAGGCACTGCAGTGCCTTTTTAAACCTAATAAGTATCTAAATATGTTTGTCTGAAAATCAGAAGCTCTATATATGTGTATTCTTCAGCCAATGTATACTAACCCTTCCTATAACATATGTACCAATCATAGTTGTGTCCACCACCATTATTGTTTTATTTTGTACTATATATAATAATATCTCAACTACCAAAAATAATGCACTCTTATCTTCTCTGCCAAACCTATGGTAGACTGGGAGAGAATGCCCTATGGCACCATTTCCGCCTTCTTGTAAAAAAAAATTATACCACAACTAATTTGTTAAAACGTTTTTAGTTTAAAAAAATGATCTGTCTTCTCCGTGTAATATCGAAAACTACTACAATAATAAATCTGTTATTGCTAATCATTACACACATATTTTTTAAGACTTAACTTCATAGGATCCAAAACTATATGTTAACGAAGGTATAAGATGCAATTTTATATATAAACTAGCAGACCCGGGATACGTTTTACCATATTGAATGATTTCTAGTCAATATGTTGGATGTTACATAAGAAACAACTAATTTATTGTGTGTGTGGTCTATGACTGCAAGGATTAGAGACTATGACGATATATGAAAATAATAATAATACACTTACCATTAACTTTATAAATTCAGTTTAATTTTGTCGGAAACGACGCGCGTTGAGTACTATTGATTTATATATAATACTAAATTAACTAGAACCGATCGATTGATAACTGAAAGCTGAATAATATTACAGTAATAATATCGCTATTATAAACGAGGGTTGGTGGTAGAAGACTGAAAATTAAAGGTTATATATATTTTAATACCTACTCAATATATATAACCTTTTTACATTTAACTATGCCTAATCATTAAAACATTTTTTTTTTGGCCTTAGGGACATGCCGGCCCTATAAAAAAATGAACGAAATAAAAATATTGTACGAAAAATTAAATAAAAATTAATGATCTGAACCACCTTATGGTTTAAAGGTTTAAAAAATAGTTTACGACCTATTCTCAGACCTACCAAACATTTAAAAAATTTATAAAAATCGGTTGAACCGTTTCAGAGGAGTTTGGTTAAAAACACTGTGACACGATAATTTTGTAAATATATAGATAAACCATTTATTTATTTTTATTTATAAACTTTATTTGGACACACATAAAAAATTTACAAAATGGCGGACTTAATGCTACAGGGCATTTTGAACCAGACAACCTCGGCAGTATCTATGTATATACATACACATATATACATAAACACTTACATATATAATAACTATTGACTACAAGAAAATTTAAATATGATTTCAATTGTTGAAAACCATCTGATAATTAATTGAAAGACAATAAAGTTTACATAAACAAGTTTATTTTTCATGTCTTCTTTTGAAGTACTTCGTCATAAGATCGCTCTGCGTTATACAAACTTTTAAATCGTTAAATCAATTTTCGTGATGCCAGTTTATATTAACAGAAATCAAATAAATTAATAATCTCTTTGTCCCAAGTCTCAGACAGACATATTTACTTATTTCAATATAACAAATACATCTTGTATACTTTTAAATACCTTTGTTCTTATTCTTGACCCTGTATTGATTAAATATATTATTTGGAATGATATATAAATATACAATGGAAAGGAATCATTCGTAATCATAACTAAAACGATGAAGCAAGAGCGCAATACGATGCAATGTAAACATCTTATCTAGCGCCTCATTATGTGCAGAGAATATCCAATTAACACAGCACACAATATTTTCAAAGTATTTACGTATGTATATACGATGTTACCTTTAATATTAACGTGTGTAGTGAAGTAAGTCTTTTTACGGAGCACACGAGTCGACATAAAGATGGCGGCGATCAACATCTGTATAAATAAAACTTTTTTTTCTTTAATGGCAATAGTTTTAACTTTATGCCAGTTTCAAGCGAAATAAATACAACTTTCTTTTTATTTCGTAACTCCCGTATGGTCTAGTGGCTAGGATACCTGGCTTTCACCCAGGAGGCTCGGGTTCGATTCCCGGTACGGGAAATGTATTCTTTTATGGCCAATTCTTTTTCAATAATCGAATTCGGAATTTTTTAAACAAAATTTTTATTTGACACGAATTCTCTATTTTTGCAGTTTTACGAAGAGGTTAATTAGTAAAAAATATTTTTTTTAAGTTACATTTTAGTAATTAAATATTTTTAAAAATAAAAAAAATGCTTTTCCCGTACCGGGAATCGTACCCGAGCCTCCTGGGTGAAAGCCAGGTATCCTAGCCACTAGACCATACGGGAGATGAGTATATCGTATGAATATAACAGACTGTATACTTAGTGCTCTTTAAAGCACAATTAAGCACATTTAAAAAACTACTTAGGGCATGCTTAGTTGTAGTGTACTTTGTACATAGCCTTGTGCTACGACAAACGTAGTCGTCGTAGTTGCTCTTAAAACCCAAGACTATTTTAGTTGCCTTATATTACAGATCATATTTTAAATAGTCCGAGACCATTTGACTGACCATTGAGTACACAACACAATCAAACGTAACAATCATAATGAAATCCAAAAACCACGATTCCACCTGATGATAAGCTAAGTCCAGCAGTGGACGACAATTGAGATGATTTTATTTTATTTGGAATTATGTTTTTTTCTTTTAAATTCTAATTTTTAAGTTTCTCATTTATTTAATTGCTTATTTTATTTTGAATGTTGTGTGTATTTGTCATAGGCGTGCATGCTAGAATTAGTTAGTCATAAGATGTTTTTTTTTCCTATTACCATTGTAAACTGTAAATACACCTAATAAATAAATAAATAAATGATGAGTCATGTAGCCCCTAACGTTGTTGTGTGATATCCAAACAATGGTGATTTAAAAGTAGCATAAAATGTATACATACCCATTATCCCGTGTGTAGCTGTGAACAATGTAACTACTAAATTCAACTAATTCATACACTGTGAAATTATCACTGAACTACATAATAGCCCCAACTGTAAACTTACGATATGCATAGACAGCGCAGACTAGAGTTTTATAATGCCTAACTATAGTTTTGAAATTCTTTTCGTATTTAATGCGCATTTCTAAAATATCTCATCATTCAGTATAACCGCGCCACAACAACCTCAAAGTTTATTTAATCAAAATAAATACTTTTTGTTACCGCGTGTTATAATTAGTCATAACAAAATCTCTGATCATTATCTACAAATAGATAATAAAACGTAGTTCTACAAAACTTTTATGAGTGTTTATACCCGTATTATTAAATTTAATTAAAATCCAAAAATTCAACTGTTCATATTTAATTTTAATTATTTATATAAGTTACTGTATCATTTAGGTTATGCTTATCACAAAACTTTTTATACTTTTCATATCATTAAGACACCGATAAGTTTTCGTGAATTAAAAGAAAACTTTTTGTAGCTTACTATCTATTTTTAGCTACAACGCCATTCAAATTGGAACAGTAATATTAGAACACTATTATTTGCCGGCTTGTAACTAGATGTATCTACGTTGTCTCTGGCAACAGGGACTCACTGCCCAGTAAATCTATGATAAATACATTTAAGAATTTAATGATAAAGAAACCAATGTCGTGTCTGTGTATATTATTGTATTTGCGTTGCAAAATTTTCTTAGTATTCGCACACAATACACGGAAACTCGACGACAGCGCCCCACGTCAGCGTTACCAGTATGTTAATACGACGTAAAAATGGCGCGAAACGCAGTGACGTTTTGGCGGGCGACCATCATCGATTATTAGCTGCGACTTTTTTTTAATAATGTCGCCCGGAGTTTTCTTTTTTCTCTACACGATCGCTTTAGTTGCCAGTGATATAAATAAAATTGAAAATGGCAGATCAGCGAAAACTATTTCATTTAACTCTCTATCAAACAATGTCGGGGTAAGTGTATTTATCTGTTGTATACTCAGCTAAAGCCTAATGTCACATGTTTAATGACAATGATCACCTAAATTACTCTGGATTTTATATATTGGCAGCCGGAATAAACTACTACTATTACAAGGACAGTAGCTAGCCAGGCCGATTCGAAAATTTCTACCATCAACCAAACTCCACAAAACAGGGCCACGAATTAAATTAACGACCTCCGTGTTACAAGCATTTTACAATTGTTTACAATAGTTATTTATTAAATTTCCGTTTTAATAACATAAAAAATGTTTTCGTTTTCCAGGTCAGTTTGGATTTCTCCATTCCGTTCATAAATATACCGCTGAAACCAAATTTAAATTTTCCTCACAATCTACAGATGGTTAGTACAGACTTTATTCCTATGCATTTAACATGTCGGCAGTAAATACCTTCAATGCGGGTAAACGGCATTTCTATAATACCACTAACAATTTTTCAACTAAATCCAACAACACTTATAGTAGACGAGTTAAAATATTCTCTTCGTCACTATAATCTCGGATCATCTTAAAGAGCTAGTAGAATGGTAATCCTTTCATGGAAAGACGTGAATATAGAAATCTATAAAAATTATACTGAATGCTGAAATTCATTACAATGACTTATCAACAATTTCCATCATTATTTTAGTTTCTTTTTTTCTATATAACTGTAAACAGAACTTTGTTTTCTTTGAATTACAGGCTTTATCACAAATAAACATTGATCCAAAGACCTTAGCATTCGGTGGTGCTATGGTGGTTGTAACAAGTCTACTTGCCTCCGTATTCAGAAAAGGTCTCTCACCACATTACCGCAACCAATATAGCAGACGTAAGTATTAAACATATATACACACACAAATTTAACATGTTACATGTTTTCCAATCATCTAACTCCACTTTATTTAGTTAATATGAGTCTTCGATTTATTTGACATTCTTGTCAACACTTAGCTATTCATATTCTTTAAAAATGTTATTGATATAATAATTTATAACGTTCGTTTATTTTTTTAACTATAATATTTATCCACATTTATTAAATATTTAGTTATCATTTACTTAAGACAAAAGCGGATAATTTTCATTCAATATCTAAACAAACATTTTAATGTGGTACTTTCTAGATAAAATGCGCCAGAACTTGCCGTGGTTTTTTTTTATTTTCACAAGAGAAAAGTTTACAATAATAAGTTAACAAGCCAAAGACGGTGACTTTAAGACTACATTATTGAATTACACTTACAAGAATATTAAAAGTCAAAACGAGGTTATCGAAACTCCATAGATTTAGAAAATATAAAAAAAACATCATTAAATGGACAGTATGATAAACAAACTAAAAAAATAATCGAAAACAAACATTAACCGGTACACGGGGGACACATCTTTCTTGTTTTCTTTTGGCCACAAGCTTTCTTCGGTTTGATGGATGTGCCGGATTTCTTATTGTTCTTCCCCGGGCAGACTATCCCCGCGTCCTCGGCGGTATATTGTGTCTCCACGTGGACCAGCACCTCCCTCTTCCGCGGCGCCAGATCAAAGCACCCGAATGGTGGTGTATATTCGATATCCCAGGTGGCGTTACTGGACAGTGAACTGAGAGACTCCTCTTTGCAAATGCAATCGGGCTCCTTGAAAGCCGGGCAGCTGTCGATGACGTTGTCTATTGCGCTTAAATCGTTACAGTATACGTCCATATAGGCGCACTTGCAAATGTCTTCGACGGCCTCAGCCAACGCCTTCCTTATGTCAGCGTCCCTCTGCTTCTTGAGCTTCACCATTCTTCGGGCCTCCACCTTGGCTTGCTCTTCCGGGCTACGCTTCTTGATTATTTTGAAGACCATGGGGTCACAGTCGACGTAAGGATCCTCGTTAGTTGCGATCTCGGTGAGATCTTTTAGAGGATTTACCTAAAAAGTTAAAAATAATAATGAGCTTTTTACTGCAGTGGCGAAAGAGCAGGCTTCGAATTTACATGGACTTTTATCAGATCAGAATAATCCTATCCTCTCTATGTGTTGCCATCAATGTATAGCAAGCATCTGCTTGGAATACGTTCAGCGGTTACAGGGTCCACATCCAACAGTACCGCAACTCAAAACTTATTTTACCATTCATCATATATGACAGGTTCATTTCTTAATTTGTGGTTACTATTTAGGTAAAGTATTACTTCATCTATAACTTTGAATAAAAATACGTTCACGTTCAATCCTAATTCTGGTATCAAGAACATTGAATAAACTAATCCCTTCTTATAATCTGTTAGCGCTGTACCTGTATTGTGAAAACGTCTCCTTTCCTCTGCACTTTTAACGCTGGTTTAGGGTCCAGGGGCTCCTCCGGCTCGGAGTCACCACCGCCCATGTTAGCGCCCGGTCGTTGGCCCTTTTTTTTCTTTTTTTTACTCTTGTCTTTATCCTGGCCACCGCGGGGACACTTGAATGTCATCAATTTCGTAACACTTTTCCCGATGACACCTGGTTGCCAACCGCGACGGGGCTAAAAAGAAAATCACTACTAAACGAAGAACACAAAATGAGAAAAGCAAAAAAGTCGGTACTCTCTATAATGCCTGCTGGACTATTAACAAGGCGATCGCTGGTTCAATTTCGGGTTCACGTGTTGAGTTTAATTGGTGGTAGATTTTTATGAAATCTAATGAGTCAACACCATTATCGCTAGACGAACACGACGTGATGCAGTGTATATCATCCTAAGCACCTAACTGATATAGAGCAGCGTAGCCATAAAATCTAATGAGTCAACACCATTATACCTAGACGAGCACGACGTGATGCAGTGTATATCATCCTAAGCACCTAATTGATATAGAGCAGCGTAGCCATAAGGCAGACATCTGGCACCTCTCTTAAATTTGTTGTGTAAAAAAATGGTTGGTACCTTTAACCCGGGTATATCCTGGGCATTCCACAGCCATCCCATCGCGGCCGGAACGGGAAGACCCGGCTTTTGAAACGGGTTACATGACTTATGGCCAATTACGAGCCCTGAAATTAAGCCAGGATTGAATTTATAACATCAATTGGGGTAATTTTCCAAATCATAATTTTTAATGTCGCCATTGTTTCAAAAGTAACAAACTTATAATTTTTCATGTGTATAGCTAAAATGGTTAAAATATTGTATAGTTTATTTATTTTACTATTTAATAATGATGACTAATGATTATTCTTCACATTAAACGGTTTCTACTCAATACTAAGGTTAAATAATATCTATGTATTATTTCTTTTATCTCATAATGTACCTATCTTATATTTCATATATTACTTTGTAATCTTATTATTATCATTTATATGTCTAATCAACAGACAATTATTTTTATTTATTTAAAACTTTGTACAAACAAACAAACTAACAACAATGGTTACACGGAAATGGAATGGTACAGGCGAGCTTAACTCAAAATGAGTTTTCTACCAGCTAACCTAAGCGAAAAAGAAAAGTTGTATAGTGGTAGTCAATGTAAATAATTTAATATACATGTGAGAATTCTGAAATAATATTCATTCAAAGTTTATCCGAAATAAGTGGCTTAGTGCTCTTTGCTTTATGTTGAGGTTTCATTAATAGTTTCTAGTTTTATTTGGTATACGTTAAATTATTATTATCAATATCTTGTTGCTTGTTTCTAAAATCCTAAACAGAAATTCATTTACAAATAAACAACGTAAGCCAAAATCAAGTGGAGTTAATTTTCTAGTACTGTTTGCTCTGTGACATTTAAATACTTATTATTATATTAATAATTAACTATGTACTTTACCCGGATATTCATCTCCAAAGGTATAATTGTACTTCGAAGTATTTTTCTTTTTCTTCTTCTTATCATTGTCTTCGTCTTCCCCCATCTTGCCCGGTGTTCTTAAAATTTAATAAGATAAATAGAAACCGTATTACTACCCACTATAAAGTTATGCCGTGGATCAAAAGCAATTTTTTAAATAAACCTATATATAATTCTGTATGAATAATTAATCGAATTAAAAATGTAGTTCTGTCATCAGCTAGTGGAAAAGCGGATCGATATATCGAATCACCTTCAATTATCGAACGAAATATGTAGTCACACCATTTTAATACGTTTTACGATATAATTTGAAAACGTATTAATGTTAATAATTTTCTTATTTGTCTAGAAAAACTATTAATACTCATACATATCTAGAGCAAAACGTCTCTTAGCCATGTACAAGATAAGTGACGCGAATGATTCCAATCAAAGTTATTTTTAGCTGCTGAATGGCTTTGCTACACACAAAGGTTATCAATGTTTATTTAAGAAATTATATCAAACTTTATTTTTATCAGTGACTACAGTTACTGTATGTTATTATTAATAATTGAAGCAGAAGATTTACTTAAAAGTATCTTACTAAACCACAGGATCTTAAAAAACAAAACAAAAGTTTGATCAGACTTTTGTTTATTGCTTTGTATTATTGTGCATTTGAAATTTTGTTTACATATTCTTTAAAAACATCCTCGGTTTTTGTGTTCGTTTCTGGGTTACGAAATAAAATATCAACGGATCGTATATCGGTACTATTTCTTATCTTCTTTGTACTTCTCTTGGATGGACAGCTTGTGTGCGCCGCAACAGTCTTTGCCCATCAGCGCCAACAAGTGCTGCTCCTTGTCGCAGCATCGTCTTTCAGTGTCGACGTCGTACTGGTTCACGCATCTATAGTCGTTGTCCTTATCGTATTTCATGTATTCGTGCAAGGCTTTCTTTATCCTTTCATACTCCTTCGAGCAGCAGACCTTGCCGGCGTCGCTGTAGCTCGGCGGCTGGGCTGGCATTATACCGGTCCTATACATTCTAGCGAATCCATCGGGAACGCTGCATGGTCTACCCATAACAGGACACGGTCCAAGGCTTATCGGAGGTAAGCCGTAAGGCAGTGGCTCCACTTCGTCTTCGTCCTCATCTTTCGTCGCTACTTCTACGTTAATCTGTGTTACGGGGCATGTGCTCTTATGCTTATATAAAGGGCAAAAAGGTTTGTGCGCTTTCCTCGATGCGGCTTCTGACATTTCTGCGATACAATTGCAATCAAAAGTCCGGCATAATGGTGTTGGTTTCGGTGGTTTACAAGTGCAGTCCTTCTCGTCGCGTACCACGACACAATTGTAAACATTTAGATAACGCTTGGAATCATCAATGTCAACATCTTTCTCGTGATGGTCTTTGTCGTCACTGGAATATGTGCTACTACCGAACGTGTCGTCTCTACTTCCTAAACACTTGACATTTCCCGAGTTGGATAACGTGGCCGTCCTGGAACAGGAGCAACCGCTTCTGTTTGAATTATACTGGTAATAAGTACCCATGACAGAGTTTTGAATTATAAAGTCATTTCTTAATTTGGCTGCCTCTTTATGATCTTGGAATTTAACAGTGCTAAATAAATAATTGATTTGGGTTTTGCTCTCTCTGGGCGTTGCACCGGTGCCATGTAGTTTTTTCTTTAGATCTTCACATGTCTGTCCCTCTTCAGCTAATCCACAACAACCGGGGCATTCAACCTTTTTAGCCTCTTCTAGTTTTACTGGACATGTATCTCTGTGCCATCGGTCATCTTTGCAATCGCAAGAACCACAAATCTTTCGTGTTGTACCACCTTTCTTGTCACTGGGTGGCAACTGTCCTGCATCGCGTTGGTAACTATCCAAGTTTCTTATATACATTTTCACTTTATGAGCCAGTGGACAATTAGTGTTACCACATGGTCCTTTTATATCTCCCATGCGTATTTTATCTATAGGATATTGCTTTTGATCCTGATCTTCAGCAGTAGGATGTTCACAAACATCATCCGCCTCGGATTTCTTCCTCCCGCAGCTCTGTAGTTCTGTGCAAATTTCTATTTTAGTTGTTGCATTCTTTACAACATCAGGATCTTCAAGCGTGGTGGTCTCGTACAAACTACCAACCATACAGAAGTTAGGATTGTCTCCTTCAATTCGTTTACATTCAAACATGCTCGGAGCTTTATTAGTTCTAAAAACAAATGTATCAGGATTCGACATAGGCTGTTGAAACTCTGTTATTATACTGTTACCCAATGCACTAAGTCTTAAAATAAACGAGATTTCTCCCACTTGCTTACAATTACAGTCTGCCATTAAAGGCGTGTTTTCTTTAATAGATAACGGTTCGTGGAGCTTGGTGACATCGGCAGTATCTTTGAGCATGTGGAAAAATTCCGTATGCCAGTGCATAGCACCATGCCCAACAAATATATCTACTTCCGTGTCGTCATCATTCCATGCTTCAATTTCTAACGGACATTTGCTGAGTACTACAAGCAACGTATCAGGATATGACGGGAAAAGATAGGATTTACCGACTCTAATTGTTCTTGACCATTTCCTTCGGCCCTGTTCATCAACTTCGATTACGTCATCCTTGCCCCCGTCATTAATCGCTAGTTGTCCTTCTTTAATAATGAATTCAACTTTAGGTCCAAATTTGACCTTGATAATCATTTTTTTATTTGTTGAACTTTTCTCATCTTCGTCGGATACGAATATTGTTATTTTGTCAATCAATATCTCTAACATGTATAGTTGCTCCATTACCTGCCAAATTCAACGAACTTGTATCAGATAGTGCCTCTTGAAAGCGATCTTGGCAGTTTATGTAATAAAGTTTTTTTTGGAAATATTTTGAATCACTATTCTCACGTATAAACGTTTTAAAGAACATGCAAATCCACAGTATAAGTAATAAAACCCATAGTACAACAAATAGACGAATTTAACAAGTTACAGGTGAAGTTTTAGGATGTACATGGCACTTTCTCCGTAGTACACCCTGAAAGTGGTAACGTTATTGTTTGCGTCGTTTTATCGAATACGCCAATAAATCTATAAATATACCAATTTTGGATAACAAATAAGACAACGGTGAAACGATTAAAAAAAATATTATGTATAGTTTAGAGCAATACATTTTCTATTCATATTTCTCTACATAATACATTGATTTTTTTAAGAAATTTAACGGATTTTGACAAACCAATAAGAATAAGCAGGGTTCATTTTTAATTTGATGAATGAATTGTTTTCCTCTCCAAGGCTCAAAACCCATTTTATAGGTTTTTCCAAAACATCTTTAGTTGCCCATTGGAAAGCGGTACTGATGTTGCTCATGGTATTTAACAAAAGCAAATGATGTTAAAGAAAAAAATACTTACGAAGGTAATAAGGATAGTTCAGGCGGTTGAAGTGGATAATAATTATCACAATCACTGAAATTTTATTTTGTAACCCAAAAAATATTTTTAAGCCATGTTGTTGAGGTAACTGACAATTTTTGATTCGTTACATAATTCAAATTAGGAACTCGGTCATCGATTTTACCTTTTTCTTTTTAAATTTACAGTCTCATTTTAATTCTGTTAAAAAAAAATATCCCACAATTTATTATCTGAATATAGTAAAAAGCCAATCTGATACATGCAATGCAAATAATATAATCAAAAAAAAAATAGAAGAAACGTAAATAAATTGTAATTAGAGTCAAATATGTTTTAAAAAAACTATTATTTTAGATTTATCCATTAGTTTTTCGTTGTAATTTATTTCTGCGAGAGGTTAGTTGATAAAAAATATATTAATACAAATATTTAGGAAAGCAGTGCCATTGGTCACGGGGAATATAACGTAAAAGTACATGTAAACAAAGCCCATTGTTCAAGAGTTATTAGTAGTCAGAATATAGTAGTCCTCGTATCGGTTAGATAATCCAATTACACTTTTTTGGAGATGGACCGACGATTTGCCGGATGTGGAAAAAAAACCTCTGTCTACTAATGAAGATAATAATGCTTAAACCTTACGAAATAAAGGTTACAATTAGAGCATTTAATAATTATGATAATTTTATACCGGATAGTTGAAATAATTTATAATGAAATAAACTATCTGTTAATAACCATAATTCTTTTGAATAATATATTTCATTTATTCGTGGACGGATCACTTTTATTAAAGACTAGCTGACCCGACAGACTTCGTTCTGTCAAAAAAAATTGGAATGTTCTTTGTTCCTGCCTATTTTAAAGCCGGGACAAAAAAATCTCCTGACCAGAACCGTCACCCTGGTTATGGGCGGTGTGTGGGGTTCAGCACTATATATATATTTATCTAATAACTAATATTTAAATATTAGTGGTTCCAGAAGAGTGGCCAAAGTTAGAATTATGGTACGTAAGTTGTATTTACTATTATAAATTTTTAGGAACAAATAACTGTCACATTCCAAATCTTTTTGACAGAATGTAGTCTGTCAGGTCCGCCAGATGGTAACGCGGTTTGTGCTCGACTGATGTATTGACGTGAAAACGAATGCATTTTATGTCGCGCGCCGAAACTAAAACAAAAGAAATAATATCGCGAAGCCGACCAAATTGAAAATCAGTATGGTGGATCTTCAGCTCTTACATTTTGTATTTATGTTATTATTTCATTCGTTTTAATTTCGGGACGCGGCGTTAGATCCTCCGACGCGCATACGCACACTGTTTTGATAGAGTAATTGAATTTGAACTTTGTGCAGCTGTAATAAAGTGCAAATTGACTCGTAACGCTACGAACGCACCTACATTGCTTAGACAGCAGTGAAAGCTTGTAGATACATAGATAGATAGATAGTTTGTTTGTTTCTGGTTTCTGGTTTCTGGTTTCTGTTTCTGGTTTCTGGTTACCGGTTTCTGGTTTCTGGTTTCTGGTTTTGGTTACTGGTTACAGTTTTCTGGTTTCTGGTTTCTGGTTTCTGGTTCTAGTTTCTGGTTTATGGTTTCTAGATTCTGGTTCTGGTTCTAGATTCTGGTTTCTGATTCTGGTTTCTAGATTATGGTTTCTGGTTTCTGGTTTCTGGTTTCTAGTTCTGGTTTCTGGTTTCTAGATTCTGGTTTCTGGTTTCTAGATTCTGGTTTCTAGACTCTGGTTTCTAGATTTGGTTTCTGGTTTCTGGTTATGGTTTCTAGATTCTGGTTTTGGTTTCTGGTTCTGGTTTCTGGTTTCTGGTTACCGGTTTCTGGTTCTAGTTTCTGGTTCTAGTTTCTGGTTTCTGGTTCTGGTTTCTGGTTACCGGTTTATGGTTTATGGTTTCTGGTTCTGGTTTCTAGATTCTGGTTTCTAGTTTCTGGTTTCTGGTTTATGGTTACAGGTTCCTGGTTTTCTGGTTTCTGGTTTTAGATTCTGGTTTCTAGTTTCTGGTTTATGGTTACTGGTTTTCTGGTTCTAGATTCTGGTTTTAGATTCTGGTTTCTGTTTCTAGATTCTGGATTCTGGTTTCTGGTTTCTAGATTCTGGTTTCTAGGTTCTGGTTTCTGGTTTCTGGTTTTCTGGTTTCTAGATTTGGTTTCCGGTTACTGGTTACCGGTTTCTGGTTCTAGTTTCTGGTTACTGGTTTTCTGGTTTATGGTTACAGGTTTCTGGTTTCTGGTTTATGGTTACAGGTTCCTGGTTTTCTGGTTTTAGATTCTGGTTTATGGTTTCTGGTTCTAGATTCTGGTTCTAGTTTCTGGTTTCTGGTTTCTAGATTCTGGTTTCTAGATTTGGTTTCTGGTTTCTAGATTTGGTTTCTAGATTTGGTTTCTAGATTCCTGGTTTTCTGGTTTCAAGATTCTGGTTTCTAGATTCTGGTTTCTGGTTTCAGATTCTGGTTTCTAGATTCTGGTTATGGTTTCTAGATTTGGTTTCGGTTACTGGTTACCGGTTTCTGGTTTCTAGATTCTGGTTTATAGATTCTGGTTTCTGGTTTCTAGATTCTGGATTCTGGTTTCTGGTTCTGGTTCTGGTTCTAGATTCTGGTTCTAGATTTGGTTTCTGGTTTATGGTTTCTAGATTCTGGCTTCTGGATTCTGGTTTCCTAGATTCTGGTTTTAGATTCTGGTTTTAGATTCTGGTTTATGGTTTCTGGTTTCTGGTTCTGGTTTCTAGATTTGGTTTCTGGTTTCTGGTTTTGGTTTCTGGTTTCTAGATTCTGGTTTCAAGATTCTGGTTTCTGGTTTTAGATTCTGGTTACTGGTTTTCTAGATTCTGGTTTCTAGATTCTGGATTCTGGTTTCTGGTTTTAGATTCTGGTTTCTGGTTTCTGGTTTCCTAGATTCTGGTTTTAGATTCTGGTTTATGGTATATGTTTTCTGGTTCTGGTTTCTAGATTTGGTTTCTGGTTCTGGTTCTGGTTTCTGGTTTCTAGATTCTGGTTTCTAGATTCTGGTTCTGGTTCTAGATTCTGGTTACTGGTTTCTGTTTCTGGTTTCTGATTACTGGTTTCTGATTCCTGGTTTTCTGGTTGCTGGTTTTCTGGTTACTGGTTTTCTGGTTTCTGGTTATGGTTTCTGCTTTCTGGTTTCTAGATTTCAGATGTCAGATTTCAATTTACATTTTCCATTTTCAATTTTCTGTTTTCAGATTTCAGTTTTCAATTTTCAGTGGTAAATAGTGTCACTATCACAAAAGATCAACAAAGTAAAGTTAAGACTTATCTACTATTTTGAACCAATCTGAACTTAGGACAGCGGTGTTCCTGCCTGAATTCTACAATCGATACACACGAACACACTAATTCACTGCATGATAACCAATCATCTATCAATTCAACCGCATTACGCACAAAAAAATAAAAATGAACCGAGACAATTCCACCTTTGTGCCCAGATTCCCGCAAAAGTAAAATATTCTTCTTCTTCCCAATTATCATGAGCACGGTTTCTGCGTGAGCCAGTGTCATGTGTACACGTATAAAACAAAAAATTCTTAAAAAATTGTCTACGTGGTCAATTCGTCCGCCTTGTTCCTTCTTTTTCTCTTAAAATATTATAGTTGCATCAGAAATTGTTGGTTGTCAATGTCAATGTTTAAATCAAAAATATTCTTTTAAATTGTATTTGGTTTCTAAATGACGCACGAACTTCAAATGTTTGACGTTTTATGTGTCTAAGGTAAGGTGACCAGACGTTCCGCTTTTTCACAATTAATTCCGCGTCACGCGACGTTTTTCAAAAGTAACGACTTTTAGAATTAAGTTAATTTTTTTATTTCTGAAAATCATTGTTTTGCGTAACATATTGCTTTTGCTACCCAGTTACATTGTATTTGTCTCTCAAATGATACACTTTGTGTTCGTACTGCGTGCTAGCAACCTAATTAAACAAATAAATATTACAAATCTGCTTCTTACCATATAAAATTAACGTAAATAATTTATTTGTATATTTCATAAATACATAAATTTTACATAACTTAAACTTAGCTTAAAGTACTCGTAGTCTTAATATTTTATATTAATGACAAAAAGTATGTCACCGACCTTAACCCTAAAAGAAATTTAGATAGAAATATGTCGAGGAATAAAATAATACACATTTTTATATTTATAAACTGTACTTATGTTAAAACTAAAAAAAAATTACGTTATTATTATTCCTTCAGAGTTGTCCCGCTTTGCCTATCTAAAAATCTTGTCAACCTCTCTAATGAAAAAGGAGAATTGTGTTTTACCATATTCCAGGCACTTTTTCCATATTTTCTCACCTTACTAACCTTCCCTGGACTTCCACGAATAATTCAAGACCACATTTAGCCAAATCGGTTCAGCCGTTCTCGAGTTTTAGCGAGACTAACGAACAGCAATTCATTTTTATTATATAGATGTATGATTTCGTTTCAGATGATGATAATTATATGACAGATACAATATTTGATATGAGCAAGATTTTAGCGTCGAGCAGTTACAGCTGTCCATCGCGCTTAGCCTGCTGGGCCAGTCGGAACACCAACGAAGTTACCATTGCAGGATGGAAACAAATAACTAGGTGATTGGCAAATGTTTATAGGTTTTTCTTTTTTATTCCGGGACCACTTGAATCATCATAGAGAGCCAAAGTATTCTATATAACTCACCCACGCATATCGATTCAACATCTTCGATTAAAAATGTATGACGCATTAAACTAAACAATGAGATGGAAAACGGAAGAGACCAAAAGTTTAAATTTTCTCATTCAATCACTTCGTTGTTCAAATAACGTTTAAAATAACTATGGTAATGTTATTGTTTAAGGAACAAACTTCTGGCGACACTGTTCAACACCACAGAAGTGAATAATGCGTTTAGAGTGGGAAGGCGAGGCGGAGATTGTGAAGCCTTCGCACCATGCCCATTGAAGGACGAGCAATTTTCCAATTTTGTCAACCATTTCATGGATCACATACGTATTAATACTTAGTTTTAACTTTAACAACTGTCAATTGTTGTCTATTAATTATCATCTTCCCAACCCTCCCATATCCGTTGCGAAATATGGGCTTTCCCAATTTGGGTTCTTATTTGTAATAAGTACAAAACAATTAAATATCTTTGCACAGATTTGTCAGATTACAATTGAAAAATTACTGGCTATAATATGAACTATGTAATTAACTTTACGGCTACAGTGCTTTTTATTAAAGAAAAGCTACATCTCTTTTCAAACCTGAATATAGTAGTAACTACTTTATAAAATAGGTGCTATCTAATCAGAGGGTCTTCGAAAAAGACCTACCAACAGTGACGACGCTGAATGTTAAAATAAAAATAAGTGGTAATCAAAAACTTTATTCCATAAATAAATCCCTTCGATCAGACCTGATCAGTTTTGTTCAAACATGTCACAATGTTGGTGTGTTTCAACATTTCGGCGTACTGGAGCGCCGTGTTCCCCGTTACATCGGCCAGGTCCGTCCTGACCTCGTGGGCGAGTAGATACGAAACCACAGCCTCTTGGTTGCAGAGGACCGCCTGGAGGAGACATCAAAATAAAATTTTAAAATACAAACACAGACAAATTCATGAAACGTAAAACAATCAGAGCTTCTCACCACACGTAATTATTTACCACGGCTTCGCCAACAGTATTTCTTGATCGATACCACTTAGGGACATTTAAGGAAAAACCCAAAAAAAAAACTTTCTCCCAAAAGTCGGCAATAGGTATTACGAGCAGCCGTGACACCACCAGATCCCACTATTTCAGAGTACTATTACAGGTAATACAGAAATTCTCCTATGAAAATCTGCTTATCCCAAAATTTTGCAGTTTTTACAGTAAACTCACATCCCAATACTTAGTTCCCACATTAACGAAATACCACAAAATAAATTTTCTAATTATAAATGAGAAAAATTTTAAATCAAATCTTCATTTATTTTACAATAACACACGAAGAGACACAATCACTCACACACTAGGCAATGCGCAATAATTATAATAATCGACGACAGCACATTAAACCATATTATCTACTTTGTGATTAAACAAATAAAAAATTTAAAACACTGGCATCGACTGTACTCAACCTTTACTTAGAAGTCACATCACTCACACAGATTCGTTGATTCCATCATTTGCAAAATTTACATATTGTTTGTAACAAAATGAGAATGTACACAAATCTTTTCGGTATCACACAAACTTTTTTACGTTTAAAAAACCGAAGAATTATTGAATGTTGTATTTTATTTTAAACAAAATAAATGGAAAAAAATTGATGACAGTCCTTGCCATTTAGTTTAAAAAAAGAGGTAATTCACCTGGTGCAAAGGCGTCTGCCGGAGCTCGTCGCACATATTGAGATCGGCGCCGGCAAGTTTAAGAGATTCCAGTTTCCTGATGTTGCCGTTCCTGGCCGCGCTCGACATCAGCGCGCCCGCGGACTTGCCGTCCGCGCAGGTGAGGTGCGCGCCGCACTGCAGCAGCAGGTTGATGGCCGCGAAACCGTCCTGCTTCACCGCAGTCAGCAGCGGGGACTCGCCGCATCTTATAAACAATAATGTTTTTTTTTAATGATGTTAACGCCTTGAGTTTATTAAATAACTAGCTCACCCGACAGACTTCGTTCTGTCAAAAAAAATCTCCTGAACAGAACCGTCACCCTGGTTATGGGCGGTGTGTGGGGTTCAGCACTATATATATTCATCTAATAACTAATATTCAGATATTAGTGGGTTTCAGAAGAGTGGCCAAAGTTATAATTAAAGTACATAAGTTGTGTGTACTATAATAATTTTTTAGGAACAAATAACTGTCACAATGCAAATCTTTTTGACAGAATGTAGTCTGTCAGGTCTGCCAGATGGTAACGCGGTTTGTGCTCGACTGATGTATTGACGTGAAAACGAATGCATTTTATGTCTCGCACCGAAACTAAAACAAAAGAAATAACATCGCGAAGCCGGTCTAATTGAAAATCAGTATGGTGGATGTTTAGCTCTTACATTTTGTGACTATTTATGTTATTATTTCATTCGTTTTAATAGTTCACTCTTTAGCGTTACGAACGCGCCTACATTGCTTAGACAGCAGTGAAAGCTTGTAATTTAACATGAACTTTTGTTAGCTGGTTTCTGGTTTCTGCTTTCTGGTTTATGGTTTCTGGTTTCTGGTTTCTGGTTTCTGGTTTATGGTTTATGGTTTATGGTTTATGGTTTATGGTTTATGGTTTATGGTTTATGGTTTCTGGTTTCTGGTTACTGGTTTCTGGTTTCTGGTTTCTGGTTACAGGTTTCTGGTTTCTGGTTTCTGGTTTCTGGTTTCTGGTTTTGGTTTCTGGTTTCTGGTTTCTGGTTCTGGTTTCTGGTTTATGGTTTCTGGTTCTGGTTTCTGGTTTTGGTTTCTGGTTTTGGTTTCTGGTTTCTGGTTTCTGGTTTTGGTTTCTGGTTTCTGTTTCTGGTTTCTGGTTCTTGTTTCTGGTTTCTGGTTTCTGGTTTCTGGTTTCTGGTTTCTGGTTTCTGCTTTCTGGTTTATGGTTTCTGGTTTCTGGTTTCTAGATTTCAGATGTTAGATTTCAGATTTCAGATGTCAGATTCCATTTTCCATTTTCCATTTTCCATTTTCCATTTTCCATTTTCCATTTTCCATTTTCCATTTTCCATTTTCCATTTTCCATTTTCCATTTTCCATTTTCCATTTTCCATTTTCCATTTTCCATTTTCCATTTTCCATTTTCCATTTTCCATTTTCCATTTTCCATTTTCCATTTTCCATTTTCCATTTTCCATTTTCCATTTTCCATTTTCCATTTCCCATTTCCCATTTCCCATTGCCCATTGCCCATTGCCCATTGCCCATTGCCCATTGCCCATTTCCCATTTCCCATTTCCCATTACCCATTACCCATTTCCCATTTCCCATTTTCCATTTCCCATTTCCCATTTCCCATTTTCTATTTTCCATTTCCCATTACCCATTTTCAACTTTCAATTTTTAACTTACGGTTTACAGTTTCCCGATTTCAATTTTCAACGGTAAATAGTGTGACTATCACAAAAGATCAACAAAGTAAAGTTAAGACTTAACTACAATTTTGAACCAATGAACTTAGGACAGCGGTGTTCCTGTCTAAATTCTACAATCGCTGCAAACGAACACACTAATTTACTGCATGACTCACATTGAACATTCATCTGCATTATGCACAAAAAAATAAAAATTCAACCGAGACAACACGACCTTTACGTCCAGATTCCCGCTAAAGTTCGTAAAATATTCTTCTTCTTCCCCGTTGATGGCATGGGCACGGTTTGTGCGTGAGCCAGTGTCATGTGTACACGTATAAAATAATAGAATAAAAATCCTTAAAAAATTGTCTGCGTGGTGGTCAATTTGGCCGCCTTTTCTCGTAAAATATTATAGTTGCAATCAGAAATTGTTGGTTGTCAATATCAAATGTCAAAATCAAAAATATTCTTTTAAATTGTATTTGGTTTCTAAATGACAGGACGAACTTCAAATATTTGACGCTTTATGTATTTAAAGTAAGGAAACCAGACATGTCGCTTTTAGCGGGATAGTCCCGATTTTTTACAATTAGTCCTGCGTCACACGACGTTTTTCAAAAGTCCCGACGTTTAGAATTAAGTTAAATTTAATATTTTTGAAAATCATTGTTTTGCGTAACACGTTGCTTTTGATACCCAGGTACATTGCATTTGTCTCTACACACACATACACTTTGTGTTCTGCTTCTTGCCATAGAAAATTAAGGTATATTTCATAAATACATCAATTTTCTTAAACTAAGCTTAAAATACTTGTAGTCTTAATATTTTATATTAATGACAAAAAGTATGTTACCGACCTTAACCCTAAAAGAAATTTAGATATAAATATGTCAAGGAATAAAATATTATACATTTTTATATTCATAAATTGTACTTATGTTGGAACTAAAAAAATTTTACGTTATTATTACTTCTTCAAAGTTGTCCCGCTTTGCCTATCTAAAAATCTGGTCACTTTAATGGAAAAGAGAAATTGTTGTTTTTACCATATTCCGAGCACTTTTTCCATATTTTCTCACCTTCCCTGGACTTGCACGAATAATTCAAGACCATATTTAGCCAAATCGGTCCAGCCGTTCTAGAGTTTTAGCGAGACTAACGAACAGCAATTCATTTTTATTATATAGAAAATAATATAATATAATAAAAATAATATAAATATACATGGTATATTTCTGATAAATTACAATTCATCAGAAATATACATACAGTAGTTACATTCGTTATTATTTAAGAATAATCAACGCATAAATTATTTAATTTGCTACATCACCATTATATTTGTCCATATAACAAACATTACATAACTGTACTCGTTCATAAATGAACTGTTAAGAGCGTGCTCTGATAGCATATACCGTAACAAAATATTAGTATACCAGCAGACACTACAGAGTGGTAGAAGGAAAAAATAACCAGTACCAGTCCCAGCATAATTTACTGAAACAGGTTAAATGTATTTTTTAAAGAAAACAATGCCTTTTTTTCTCTATATTATTTGGGCTTTTGTCTCTTAGCGAGATGTCAGCCCAAAAAAAAAACACTTTATGTTTAGAAACAAATATCAACAAATGTACTTTAACATGTTTATACCTTAATAAAGATATTTATTTAAACAAAAAGGGTGTAAATATTTCGTGTAAAACGATGTATATTCTATATAATTTTATTTGTACAGGATTTCCGACGTTTCAAATTAGTTTATAACAAAATATGAATAGGTTAAGTCCAAGCTGATATTTTCTTATATCGACGCTTTCATTTATAATTTTGACTTTTTTAAATAAAATATGGTAATTATAAGCTATCCATAGCCTTCACTATCCTTAGGAGCAATATTGCCAATCTAAATTGTAAATCAATACTTTTCAACAGTATTATATAAACAGAAGTTGTAATAGCCTAGTGGTTTGAACGCCTGCCTTCCACTTCGGAGGTACCGGGTACGAATCTTGCCTGCACCAATGATTTTTTCCATTTATGTGCAGTTAACACCAGCAAATATATATTGCTTTGACGGTGAAGGAAAACATCGTAAAGAAAACCTACATATCTATGTAATGACTATCCGTGCTCGCACTAGTATGTGAAATGGAGAAGGCAATGGCAACACCACTCCATTATAACTGACAAGTAAGTCGTCGTGTGTTGCATTACACATGATGACCACGGCCCTCAGTCATGAGGAAATACGACTTAGAAGAATAAACAGACTATCTACGGAACATAAGTGCTCTGTTACCTTAGTAGCTTAGTAATAATTCACGTTCCTTACCTAGTCTTGAGATGGACGCTGGCGCCATTTTTCAGCAAGTACTCGATGATTGTCGTGTTGCCCTTTATGATGGCCTCGTGTAGCGCCGTCTTGCCCTCGGAGTCCTGTGCGTTCACGTCTGCTCCCATGTCTAAAGGTAATATGCAATAATATTACACCATTTCAACATTTTCAATATCTCCTTTGATATACAGCGAGGATAAGTTTTATTGATTACTTCACGATTATCGCTGTTGAGAGATCTTGGTATTTCTTAAAGAGACTACGACTTAAAATATTCAACAGAGATCAAAATCTAACGACTTAGCTTTTAATGTCAGAATTGTCTTTTAAATTAATCTCTATAATAAGTACGTTTTACCCTGTTATAAACCCGTAATCATATTTAGAGGAATTTCTCATAAAAATACACAAACTATCACAATTTTAATACATCTTAAGTATAACCTTTAAGTTTATATCCTGTAGACATGGATGGCCAAAACTGAAGTTTTTATACGAAATAAAAATTTGCTGGGGTAGTTATTAAAACCGGTGCTCTACAGAGATGACCATAGTTTGCACCAGTCCAAAACGTATAACCTTAAACAATGGTATATTTTAAATGGTTAAGCACTCACCTAACATCTTCTTAACACCACGGAAATCGTTATTCTCAATGGCGTACACCAGAAGAGCGCTGTACACCTTCTCCGTTACTTCTACCAATTTCTTCGGACACTGAATATTCAGACTGGATGCTATTGCGTCTATAATAGTATTATCCTGAAACAGGTAGCAATATACAATGACTACTTAAAAACTAAAACTACTTTAATTTAATTGTATGTATACAATCACTAATGGAGCCGGAAGGAAGTTAAAAGGTGGTTAGATGATATTAAGGTTATTGGAGAGACATTTTGGACAAAAAATCGAACAATCAAGATGAATGGAAATTGCTGGAAGACGGTATCACACAGAAAAATTATAAAACGTAAAAAATATAATGTTTGTAATGTGTACTTCTCTTTTAATATATTCTATTAGCAATAAAGGCTTCATTATAATACAATCACTATTAATTATCAATAGTTTAAGTCGCATTTTATGATCGTATATATCATTATATAATAAGCTAGAAATAAAAAAGAAATTCTGATTTAATCGCCGAATATAGCAATGAAAAGTAAACTCGATTTGTAATTGCGATTTATGAAGGCTGCAAGTAAGTAGAACGTCAAAAAAGTGACAATAATTTTATTAACATTAAAATCAAATTTCCGAACATACCATCGCCATTGAATAAAATATAAATATCATAAAAACTTCGTACCATATTTATACTACTATGTTTTCAAATACTGCGATAGATTTTTGTATATTCATAATAATTTTTGTTCATTTTAATCATTCATCAAAGCTTTTAAACGTCAAATAATATTTATAAATCTGTACATAAACAAAGTAAATGTTTAAGATTATAAAAGAGTATATAAATAAATAAAAAATCATATTGTCTATGATAATTGATATTTCTTAGAGTGTTGTGTGTAATGAACTTAATTGATACAATATTGTTATATAAAGTTTTATAATTTCAACCGAATTCATTTGTGTTCTGTAATATAACAAATGACAATACAAGAACGATTTTATCCAAAGTAAACAATAGACCCGGGAAAAAATACGCCATACCTTATTTTCACACTATGGTAACATTCAGAGCGAAAATAATAGAAACATTTAGCTTATAAAACCCACCATTATTATTCTTTCATGTAACCCACTTATAAAATGAGTGTCATCTAATAATTTTAAGTTTGTATTAAAATTTTACACTTACCGCAATGGCAATGGTGGAAGTATTGGTCAACTCTCCTCTTATATTAGTAGACATCATCTGAAACAAAACCAAGTTTTTATGTTTCAAATTAACGTATTAGTTATAAGAGAAAATACAGTATTTTATTAAAAGATATTCACCTCAGTCTTCTGCTGATAAGTGAGCTCCGTTTTAGACAAAACGTACGACAACTTCGTTAACGCCGCTTCGGGCGTCATGTCAAACCCTGAGACTACTCCGCACTCAGTTATCAGCTGTAAACATTCAAGATTAATACACTAAAATCTAAAGAACAACTGCGTTTATCTATTATAATTATAACACATTTATTTTATTTATCTGTGGCAAATTTGTCTGATGACAGCTGTCAAAGTTTCCACAGATAAAAAAATTATATTAATTTGCAGAATTATTGTAGAGTAATACAGATCCTAATAGCTATACGCCAGGAAAGCATGTAAGAAGAAAATAATTTATAATAAAGAATAGACTATATGGAGAAATCCCATGCTATTAAACACAATAATCAACAAATGGTGGTCCTGTTGCCAGAAATCGTCTTGGTAAGGTACTACTGCCGTCAAACAGTAGATTGCAAAAATACTACTGAGTCCTGGTTACCTGGCACAACATCTCAAAGAAGAGAGCTTGATGCAGTGTAAATCATCTATCGTCACATTGTAATGAGCGTACTCTCTCGTCGCTTTTTGCTTTTTGGAATAAAAAATATAGTAAGAACTATCGCACCCGTCCCGTCTCGTACAATGAGGTGACTGCTCCAGTGCTGCACTGCGTAATGTTGACAACGATGACGCCGCGATCAACGGCTGCTTTAATTTCCTCCAAAATATCCTGACGATTAGAAGGAATGTTTCCCGCGCCGTAACTCTCCAACACAACACCTGATAATAATTAATTAAGATTAAAAACTGGTATAACTATAACAAAAAGCTCTGCTTAAATCTTACCCTCAATGGGGAGCTGACAGAAAGCTCTGATAACCGAAGCACTGATGCTAGGGAATATTCTTAACAAGCCCACGTTCTTGGACATTTTCGCGTGAAGCTGAAACTTCTCGATGACCGTAGGCTTGAAGATCGCCTTCTTGTTCACGTCGAAGTCGATGCCGACTTCTACCAGCGGGACGCAGTTCGGCGAGTCGAATGCGAAGAAGTTGTTCACGGAGATCTTGCGTGTTCTAAAGCGTTGAAAATGTTTAACACTTCTTCTGGTTCATTCTATAACCTCAAAGGGGATGAAAATTTATTGCATATATTCTTGTAGATAGTTCATGGTTTCATTTATTTAGCAAAGCGAAAAGAGTATTTACACAGCGCAAAGATGTTGTAGTTGCTGCTCCAGTAATTTTATAACTTAACATCAGTAAATATTCTGTAAATTTTATTTGTCAGAGTTTATGTTGTCAGGAGAGATTTGATACAAAACCTATTTCCTCTGAAAAGTTTGCTTCCAAAGAATATAGTCACTTCGGGGATATTCAATGTTCCCGCAATCATCAATGATGACACAAAGTTATCGGCGCCGTCACTCCGGGGCTCGAATATCGGTATCTAGAACAATACAAATGATCTTAATGAATTAGTTTGTTATGGCTTTTATTGTAGAGTTTTTTACTTAATTTTCCGTTTTTTTCATCTTGATTAATTTTAAAACAAAGACGTGCAGGAGAGAATATATACATACTTTGGCTATTTCCGTTCATTATCAGGAAATAAAGGGTCAAATTTAGCATAATCGTTTTTTCCCGCAAAAAAAAAAAGGCTAAAACTTGAGGTCAATTCCACACAATGTTAACAATAAGGCCTAAGTGACAGAGAAGATGGTACGGAATACTCTTAACTCCTGACAAATTCGTAGACACCAATTTTGTTATGGTGATAAATGAGAGGGTTATAATTTAGCTAGTTCCAAAATTCTTCCACCAATAATATATGTCTACGAAAATGGACTTGGTACTTACCGATACGTTCTCCAAGAACAGAGACCTACCACCAGTCCCACAAACATACCTGAGATCCTGTGATAACGACGCATTTGCCAATATTCTCAAACATGAACGACAAAGCCGAAGCGGTGTAGGACAGTGTATCAGTACCCTGGAGCACCACGAAACCGTCGTATTGCTCGTAGTGTCTCTAAAGAAATAAAATATGAATTATACACAATTTATTTTGTTAAACATGCAATGGTTACTATAAAAGGGTTATTTATAACAGAAAACGTTAAATATCTTCTGGCACAACAGCTAAATACTTGTCTTATCAATAAAGACCACTACAGGGACATAAGTCGTGGACTTTGAACAGTGATACTCGGATATCGTAAATTTACACCCTAAACATTGGTACTATGTTCCAGGTATTAACATATGATATCCAGAATATAATAGACGAACTCGCTTACCATCTACTAGCTCATTGTTACCTAAAGGCATATAAATTTTTGTTAATAATAAAAGTGATTTAGTTAAAAACTAGTATTAATAAATCAGCTCTACAAATATTATTCAATAACTATTTGATCGGTTACTATATGCTTTAAAACGATTAAATAACATAGAAAATAAATAATTACCATTATATCTTCAGCAATTTTTATCCATTCAGCTTCCGTCATATTGGAGGAGTCCATTAAGTCTCCATACTCTATTATTCTATACACTACTCTAAGGGAGAGATCTTTTGCTTCTGAAATTACAATTAATGTTTTTAATGTCGCATCCACCAATTTAATTTTAAAAGCATTCTTTAGGCGCAAGTTTTGTAGGAGAACAAAGGTCGCTAAAATAGCCCAGCTGATTCACCTGAATTGGCAATAGGCTTTTACCACGTGGCGCGAAGATCGAACGACTGATCGTGGCAGGAAGATCCTTGATTGGCTGGAGACTATATCATGACAAATGGGACTGCCAGGTGAAACGAACACCTAATGCAGATCAAAGGGAAAAGTTGGATGTAAATAGAATAGGAGCGGCCGCGATTGAACAGCGATAGGTTGAAATGATGACAATTGCATTTAATTTACATTTTTTTCTTATGGTACTTAAATAAACAGTAGATTAGTTTCATAGTACCAACTAAGAGTTTGGTCTATGGCTTCGTACAGACATTAAATAAAACAGTTAGTTTTTATACCTGGCAACACTAAAAATCTTGTGTCGAAATCATTTTCACTCAGCCTCTGCTTCCATACTGCGCTGTCGTGGAGTTGCGGGTAGGTGCGAATCAAGTTTTCAAAAGCACTTTTCTGCGGCACCAGAACTGAAACGAATATTAATTATGAATATTATTATACATCTGCATATTTCTCTTTTTCCTCTGAGTTGATGAAGATGACAAATATTCGTATAATTTCTATAGCTGTAATGAAATTGTAAACAATGTTATCAAATTGATGCATTCTTAACTTGGAATCACACTGGTTCATTTTATTGCGTCTCAGTCTGAAACTCATGCGTATTCGCAACCGATCGGTTCTTTCCCTGAAGTCAAATGTCATTGAAACGATGCTGGCGTAATGATGTATGATCAATAACAGCAAACACGTAGCTGATGGATGATTATGTCTGTTATCTATCAAGGAACAGATTTCATACGTCTTAAATAACTGTAAAACGTGAATAATTTAAACTTAAAGAAAATCATCTAGTGACCAGGTCCTGTGTATTACTATAACACTTGCCCTTGAAACGATAAAGTCTAAAAACAATATGAATACCTGCTTCGTCTTGTGCATCTTGATTGTATCAATGATGTCTTTCTCCACTATTTCGTCTCTCTCTCTCAACCTTCTCTCTCTAACATCAATTTCGTTCAGAAACACTATTTCATCTCATTGTTTTTACTTAGAATTAAATCCTACATTTATTAACTGAAATCTATATATTTTTCTGTATGTCATCTCCTTACACTTATTAATTTTATGATAGGGGGAACGGAGTAATAAATTGATTTTGCACGATCGATGATACTCGATAATTACATATATACTATTTCCTTTTAACGTTATAGCTCTGCTATTTATACCATTTCATTAATAAGTAGTCTAATTGAAGATTAAACAATACCAAGCAGCAACAAACACGTCATAAAACATGTTATTCAGAGTCAGTCACGACAATGTGAGGCTTTATAAACGGAACGAACATATGATTATTATCGATTACTTGGCTGTTCTCTGCACTTATTCCATTAGAACCACGGCTATATAAGTGCAAATGCATTTTTAAAACTGGATTACTGCTATTTGCTTTATTTACTTGCATATATTACAGTGCAAATACAAACCAATTTGGTTTTCAATAGGATTATCTTTAAAATGTTAATATGTCTTCTATATTTACTATTTTACCACCATTATAGTAAATATAGAAGACATCTGTTAATAGATTTCATTGATTTATCAAATTGATTTTAAGGTACATCTACAAGAAAGCTGTCATAATTAGATCACTTTACAAAAAGTTATACATGCCTTCCGTGTGAACGTCCTTATTAACGTCTTATTGTTATGGGTACGGATCGCTTACCATCAGGTGGTAAACATAAGTCTCGCTTTGTCCGTTTGTCTTATTTAAAAGTTTATCTTCGTTCATTTATTATATAAAATTATCTCTAGTCGCTTCTCGCTCAAAGTTTAATGGTTAAAAATATACCTTTCTGATCCACAGTTAAAATTTATAACCTAAATAAAAATGTATAACATACAGAAATACATAACATTTAATCCAGATACAATATAATATGATGAAACGTATATCATTCCAACAAGCGTAAAAATAAACAAACCTAAGACTATCATAAAATTTCATAATGCCGTTTTCTGTGCTATTATACTTATAATTAAATTCTACGAAACTCGTTTTAAACGCGTGTTTTGGATATTTCAAGTTGGCTTACAATAAACCGGCACTTGATGTTTTTGTTACAGTTTCACATAGTCAAAAATAATACTTTTTTCATGTAAAATGATATTTCATTAAAACTTAATATCTTTTTTCCCATACTAAAATTATTTTCCTATTATTTAAAAAAGTCTTGCACGAGGTTATATATTAACATTACATTTTATGAAATTTTACTTAAAATTGATTCATTATCTTGCTTTTATTTAATTATAACTAATAAAAATAAATTGGACTTTTTTTAGACAATATTTAAGTGCCGAAACAGGCGCAAGCGTAAGATCGTAAGAGCCTGCTCATAATTATATAGCGCTAGTTAGAATAATATACAATGCACCACGTTAATCATAAGACTCGTATCCCGAGTAATTTCATTAGTAACAGCCGCCTGAAACTGGAACACAGTAATGTTTAGACAATACTGTTTGTCGGCAGATGAAGGCGCTGAATTGGTACCAGTATTTGTTTCCAATATCTTACCTCCTTTAAAATTCTTCACCATACCAATAGTTCCACCGGTGTAAATCACCAGCACTCTCCTCTCGTGTGCGTTCAAACTCTGAACAGAGCTCATGTTACTCAGCTCGATGAAACTCCGCGATTTTTTGAACTTCGCTGTCACTTTGGCGTTGCCGCTCTCGTCGCCCGTGCCGTTCATAAATTCCTCACCATTATTCAAACTAACAATTAAACTGTTCGCCATACGCCCCGCAACACCGTCTAACGACATTTTGATTGTAAATAGTAAACTAGTGTTGAAATTCTTTGCATTAAAGTAAATAATATATTTAATGCGAGGAGTTGTTGCGCACGCGCACGCGTACGAGCGACATTGAGTCGCGAACTCAACTGAAGCAATGAATAAGAGATAGTACAAATAGTATGATATAAGACACCCGTCTATCGGTCTACATATGATTAAGACGTGACCTTTTTCTTAAATACATCCCATATTTTAGTAAATTCCATTAAAGTTAAACATTAAAATTATTTATTATTATATTTATTGCTATGCTGAAAATCAGTTATGTGGGTGTACGACCTCATATATATTATATTGTCACTTATTTGTGTTTTACATTAATTAATTATATTAAAATTTTATAGGTCATATAAACAGTTTCATTCTCTTCGTTCTTTTTATATATAAAATCGTGTGGATACTAAAAAAAAATATGTCATCTTTGTGAAAATATTTCGTAAAGCAAAATACATAATTTTCAAGAACTACATTGTTGCTTTGTTGAAATATTTATTGGTACATCTTTTACATTTAATTTATTATTATCTTGTAGATAGATCGAGATTCTATTTATTTTCGTATGAACATTTCGACAATGACTTATCGTATTCACCCCCCTGGAGAGGATTTATTTAACTCACTCCATAATTAACGAAACAGATTTTCTCCACTTTGCTACTTCAATTTCTGAATACTCACAGTAACTTTATTTATCGTAGTTATATTAATTAATAAAGTGTGAATTTGTCTTTTATAACATCACGCTAGTAAAAGTTCACTTACATTTGTTTGATTAGATCACTGGCCAAAATTTTTCTGTTATACAACGGAGCCGTGAGACGAATAGGTCCTTTATGTAGTGATACGCCTGCTCATAACGCTAAACAGGATATATACACTACATGCCCGTCATATAATGTATCTTTATCACAATAATTTCATTAGCTAAAACGCCCTTTTAACCGTAAACCAGTAACGCATAAACAGTACTGGTTAGCGGCAGAACCATGCACTGCGGACCAAGGTCTCTCTGACATGTGAGTTCTTTTGATTATGAACAATTCTATGGAAAATATAGAATTATTAGATAAATTGTCATATAATATTTTATTTAGGTAGCATTCAACTTAAAAAGATAACCCATTAAGTTATTGTTTATTGACATTCACAAAAAACTATCTCATGTTAATTAGTTACAAATTAATAAGATGATTACGAAGTCATGCAGCTTCCCCGATTTCCACTTGTGATCTGTCTTTATATTTAAGTTACGACATCGCACCGTACATATCTTATCAGTCGCCAAACAATTTTTAATTAGCTTCCCGAAATTTTGTCTCGATTCTTTCCGTTGACATATTATCATCGCAGTTATTACAACATATAAATCCAGTTCATTACTCTGTTTACAGTTTAATAAAACATTTTACTGTAGCGGCTAGTCTTGTAACACTGGTTCGATTCTGGAACCACGTATTTTTGAGTTTGGATAGTGGTAGTTTTTTTTCGAACCCGCCTGGTTAACTACTACTCCCATTTTGTAAATCTGACGCCGTAACGTTATCGCTGTGTTTCGTCTGTCAACATTTGAGTCAGAGTATTTTACGCTTCACCATCCACGAGCACATAGTCACTTAACAGCATGATCACATGCATTCAAGTAACCCAATGTAGGAAAATCTCATGTAGTTTCGCAGCAGAAATAGACACTATCATAAATGTAGATCTACATTTATTTATATAAACTATATATATCTACATTGATGATCTTCAGCAACCGATACTTACCGTCCGTAGACCGATCACTCATAAATCATTCTCTAGCTATAAATTAAGCCTTACAACTTCACTAATTTCTCATTGTCCAAACAAGTTAAATTTTATAGGTGGTAGGAGTCTGCTGCCGGCGATCATCTAGTTAAGTACCACCGCATCTTCTATTTCAACCGCCAAACAGTAGTGTGCAAACATTACTGTGTTCCGGTTTGAAGGGCGCTGTAAGCCAGTGAAATTACTGGGTAACGAGATGTAACACCTTATGTCTCAAGGTGACGAGCGCAATGTATATCATTCTAACTAGTAGTTCGTTGTCATGGGCAAGAGTATCACTTACCATCGCCACGTCTTGATCGTCTCGTCGCCACGTAGAATAAAAAAATCTTAAAATTCTTACCATGACAATAGTTAGACATCTAATTTCATAGTCGACGGGTAAAAAATAAATATTATGGCAAAAATAAAACTCAACAACGACAATTAACTTTTTTATTGTGGACTAAGTATCTTCTTAATGTGACATCATCAACTGTACCTCCCATGACTGACATGATGATGACAGAATTCTTTTAAGACAAGGTATTCAACATAAAGAAGATAAATAATCCAAACACAAAAAAAAATTATAACATATTTTTTTCATTTTATATATAATAGTAAATCTCTTTAGTGGGACAGCGTGAGACTTATCAGTGTCCATCCGATATTGAGAACGCCCAGCAGTGGGCATCTATTAGTTGAATATAATGTGCTGCTATTGGATTTACTGTTCCAACGAGATGCACCATCTTGTCTCAAACCTATGAAAAAATGGTAAGAGCATCTCGTCAATCATTCGCAGTCACCACATAGTGATAAACAACAAGATTATCACTTTATATTAAACAAAATTTACTAGCTTCTATCAATTATATCTATCAGAGTATTTAACAAATGTAATAATAGAAAAATATTAGCTTTTGGACATCAATTAGTTTTAGCCTTTACGTATAGATTTTTTTGGCCTTCCAACTCTCCTTTTCTGTTTTTTGGCCTGAAAAAAAAATTACATCAATTAATGCTCAATAAATTAACAATCCTCTAACTCTATTATTCTCACAACTGATACATGGAGCCTTTTCCCCTCATTTACTTATTAACTATTTTATATAGTATCTGTTTCATAATTAAACTGAACAATATTTATTAACGGATGTAATAATTACAACATTTGTTAATTTGATGCAGAAATTTAATAATATTTATATCTATAAACATATGTATAGAACAACTTGAAAATGTTTAAACAGTTAATTTAATTTTTATCATGAAATTTTAACTTTAAGTAAATATTATGTTTGCACTCAAATTTAAATTTTTATGTATATATTAGCTATTGGTTTATATTTTAATATTCTAAATTATTTTAACCAATGTATCTATCTATACAGGACATATTCTCTTTTCTCTACAAATTTTAAGTTTGTGTATTAGTCAGAAGACAACATTATTATTAAGTCTGCTCTTTGTACCATCAACTACATTTTTACAATATTATCTTGACTATTTGACCACACAAATTAAAATGATTCAAATCTATATCAGAGATAATATATATGCGATAAACCAATAGTAAAAATATAAATAAGTAAGACTGACCTCACTCACTTTCTTCTGCGCCAAGATATTGTTGATGTTCATCGGAAGACGTTCCAGAGTAACTTTTAACAACTTAACTTTATTTAAATTAATATTGCGCTTATTTTCTGTTGATTTAGCCAAACATTTCAAGGCACGGTTTTTTTCTGTAGTCTACAAAATATTGTTTGAATATAAATTAAATGTCACCAAACATGTCACGCTTTAAAATGTTCTCTATGAAGATAATGTTATATGCTTACTGCCCGTGTTTCATTCAAGTCTTCTGGTAACCTTTCCAAAATACCTTCTAAATGAGGCATTTGCATTTGATCTAATACTTTCCTACGCAACAACATTGACAACATTGTCATGTTTAAAGTGGGCAATGACTGGAGTATCTTCAAGTTTTGCTTGTAGAATAACAACATGGAACAAAAGTAATTAAAATAGATTGTTATACATGCCATTATACCCTACTACATAATCTTGTTATAAAATAAATGAAGCAGATAGCAAAATATATTTTATTACATTTTCTACAAAATTACCTAGTGCAATATGCTTTTTGCTTCTCATATAATCTTTCATTCTCATTTAAACTGTGTGAAAGCAGTTTTGCACAAAATCTTGAATTAAACAACTAAAAGTGAACTTAAATGCTTATCAAACTGTTTTTAATTTACATCATCAAAATATCCCAGCAATGTCTAACATTGAAGAAAGGCTTTTGTGAATACTTATAGCATTCACCCTGCTTAGTGTTCACACTCACAATGTATTATAAAAGGCACAGCAATTGCTCTTACTCTTCGGGAGTTGTTCTAACAGTTTCTTTTTACTAGACATTCCAGTAAAGTGGCAGAAGAGATATACTAATCAGTAAATGAAGGGATACACATATTATAGAAATGTTATAATAGCATTATTCATTTTAATGCTTTTAACGTAATTATAAAGAGTTAATGGCTGTTGGAAAGATTTAGTTAAAAGATTAAACTTACCACAACATTACCTTGTAGCACATCTATCACTACAGGTGATAATCGTTCCAGCATTACTGAAGGATTTTTTGTATATTGCTTGTTCATTTTAATCTTAGTTTGGTTCTATCCAATAATTATTAATTGATATGAACTGCAATAAAATGTTACATACGTTAATCGTATGTATTAAAATGTTGTTTATATTGATCACATGGAAAAGTTTCACACAGGTCAATAATATGTATCGTTAAAATATAATAAGAAAACTAAGAGCTTAACATTTACAACAAGTCTATGGAAGAAAATATGGCAAAAGGAAAACCTTTTAGCTCTATTATGTTGAGTTGAGGAAATATTAGTAATTTATAAAGTAACAAAGCTATCGGCTAAAAGTCAGTCGCTAGTAAAGATATTTATGTTATAATAAATTGCGCTCAACGCCTTGAAACACGATAACAAAAAATATCGCAGATCACTTAATAGTTTAAGAATAATTATGGAAGAAACTTTAAAAAATTATCGCTATAAAATATTATCTAATAAACTTACATTACATAAATTACAATCAACAACATCCAAGAAACGACTGACAATGACGGCGAGGGAGAATTGGGGCAGTTCATTAAACAAGATTTTCCACAACACAGATTAAAAAAGCTATTATTCTTATAAAAGCCAATAATAATTGATTCACTTAAAATGTTGTTTATATTATAGTATACTTAGTAATAATTTTAAAGCATTTATTGTGTTGAAAATAATCAAATATGTACCGGAATCCAAAAAGAATGCGGTGCTCAAAATCTCGTACTAATATGTCAAACGATTGTGTCAGAATACGATAAATCGTACGCTGATGATGTGTTTCAATCAAATCATTAAATAAATTAAGTTAATCGAACTTTTAGTATGCTATTTACTATCCGTTGATCTTATAAGGCCAAAGAAATGAATTTTAACGCTTCCAGAAATGGTAAGTCACATTTATGTACCTATAAAATTTACAACATGTTCGGAAATTATCATTTTGAAATTAAATTATTTATTGTAATCGTTAGGAACTGTTTAATTCAAGATCTAAATTTGTTGATATTATTTGAATTTGGATTGTTTGTGTTAGTTAGTATTGCAGGCGGACCCAGGAAGGCAAAACGTATCAGTGATGTTTCGGCCATGGGGGCGCCGTCACCGGCACCTCCGTATAGTCCCAACCCCGTGTATAATCCAGGATATTCACCAACCGGGCCGCCACCACCATATCAAGAAGGAATACAGTTAGATCAAGGGCAAGATTTTGCACCATCTGAACTATCAGGAAGTAAGTTACAGTTTTGTGATATATCTTCAGACAGAGGCATTGCACATACATTTGTATAAATATATATTCACATCATTAATTTTTTTTTGTAAAGTTACAAAAATACTGTAGTGTAGATATTGGTGGTAGGTCTCTCTTGCAGATAAATGTCTAGGTAGATACCACCGCAGCTCTTACTACTGCCAAACAGTTTTGTGCAGACATTACTGTGTTCCGGTTTGAAGAGTGCTCTAAAATCACTGTGTTAACGAGACTTAACTTTTTGTGTCTTAAGACAACAAGCACAATATGGTACAGTGTATATCATCCTTACTAGCACTATATTGTTATGGGTGAGCATATGACACCAGGTGCATGTCTAACACTTTTTGTCTCTTGAATAAACAAAAACGTACTTCCTATTTATGATATTTTTTTTGTGGTAGCTTTATTAACTAGTAATATTCTAAAATAAATTTTAAACTACAAAAATTTCTTTTGATGTCCTTTTTCAGCTAGATAAGGATGTTATTTTTTTTTATAATGTACTTAATGATGATTAATACTAAATTGATAATTCACATTGAAATGAACTTTAGTACATTTAATTTATTTAATACATTAAATTTTAAGAGTTACAAGCAATTTATTGTTTTTTTTAGGTTTCAATTATGCAAGTAGTTATGCTCCTTCACCAATGGCTTCACCGGGTCAAATTGGTTCCTTTTTACAACAGCCCGCTGTACAGGTAATAGACTTTCCACTATTTTAATACCTTTAGCTATGATAACAACTTCTCTCAAAAATGTCAGTGTACCAGTAAGCACATGAGATCGAACATACCAAAGGGTGGATTGATTGTGACCAATGGGATCATAAAGGTTTAAAAATTCCTTTTATAACACTTTATATTTGCAGGACATGGCGCTCCAGTATGGTAACCAATTAGCCTCACAGGGACGGGAAGCTGTAAAACGGGAGCTCGACCGCTATGTCCCAATCTCTCGGTTAAGATACTACTTTGCTGTGGACACACGATATGTTATCAAGAAACTATTACTAATAATATTCCCTTACACTCATAAGGTAACAATATCTTTAATAGATTGCAGAGGTTCCCAATTTATTGTTTTGTATTTTTCTTTTACATATGACCACTCATGAATTTTATCAGGATGGTGGTTTTTTTGGTACTGTACCATATTAATAAAGGAGTATTTTTAACATAACAAAGTCCCCAGTATCCTTGCTTTATACTTCCAAGCCACATGTTCGATGCTTCTGATAAACCACAAGTTTTGGCTAACACTTTATCTCAATTGTACATGATGTTAAGTGATAAAAGTTCTCAATCAGAATGATTCTACTCTCCTATGTTGACAGCCAGAAAACAGCTAGGGGTTGATACTTCTGTCCTGCACCATGTTTTTCTGATTGCCTTGAGAAATGTTAATGTTGTTATCTCAGTAAACTTGAACACAAGAGACACAGTAAAGTTTCCATAATGCAGTTTATAATAGATGGTGTGATGGTATACATCTAGATGGTCTCCGGCAAGAAAGACTTATCACCAGTCAAATCATACATATCTCTGTGTGTTATTTTGTTCGTTATTTATGTTTCTTTCTGATTTTTTAGGACTGGATGGTTAAATACAACCAAGACACCCCAATCCAGCCGCGTTATGACATCAACGCGCCAGATCTTTACATACCCTCTATGGGTTACGTCACATATGTGCTGCTGGCTGGCTTTATACTCGGTGAGGATGTTATTGTTAAGATAGTAAAAAGATTTTGTTTATTTAATGCTTTATTAAATGGAATTTCACATAGTCTTAAGTAACGTTATAACTGTGGATAGTTAAGTGTTTGCTAAGAATACCTATAATGATTTTGGCTTAATAAAATTTTTACCGAATAAAAAGAATACGTGAAGTAATTTAATTAGATAGATATTTAAACGATAATTTACGGTCAATAAATAATAAGTACAATTTATTTTAAAATGTTGATAGTATTTTACAAAACAAACATTTTTTTTTATAAATATACACAAAATGTAAATAATTTTTTTAAACATTTACACAAAATTTTTGTTCATTTTTATCATCTTAGGGATGGAGTTTACGAATTTGTTAATATTGAAATTCTTCAAATAACTTTTGAGACAAAGAGGTTAGAATTATTACTTCTTAATCGAAGTATAGCTTAGTATTTTTTAAATTTATTAGTAATTTACTGGTGGTAAATCTCTGTTGCCGGAGACCGTCTAGGTACCACCACAGTGATTATTTCAACCGCCAAATGTAGTGTCCAAACATTACTGTGTTCTGGTTAGAAGGATGCTGTATGCTTGTGAAATTATTGGGGTAACGAGACTTAACACCTATGTCTCAAGGCGACTAGAGCAATGTGGTGCAGTGTGTATCATCTCAACTAGCACCACGTTGTCATGGGCAAGCGTATCACTTACCATCAGGTGAAAGCTTTGCTCGACTCGTCGCTGTGTCAAATAAAAAACAAATTATCTTTGTTACTCAGTTGTTTTCAAAACTCAACGTATCTGTTCCAGGTGTTCAACACAGATTTTCACCTGAACAAATTGGTATACAAGCGTCAAGTGCTCTCGCGTACATAATCTTCGAGATGATATTGTATTTAGTCACACTTTACATAACCAACACAAATACTAAATTGAAGACGTTGGATCTGCTTGCTTTCTCCGGTTATAAATATATAACAATGATTATGAGCCTCCTCGGTGGTTTGATACTCTCCAAGACAGGATATTACTGCTGCTTAGTATATAGCAGTTTTGCTCTGTCTTTCTTTCTGGTGAGTTGTGTGATTGTAATTATATTTGTTGTAGATCTAGATTTTGTTTAATTTTTATGAAAAATTTTAAGATTATGCAGCAGATGGAGAAGAGTAGCCGTCTAGAATATTCTGAGTGGGATTCTAAAAACAGCAGTTTGCCATGAAGGCAGATTAAATTAGACTGTCTATTATTGCTAAGCATTTATGTGTTAACGTCCAGTTAGAAAGGGTTTAAATTAGTCGACTAATATGATTATCACAATATGTTGCAGATTAAACATCCAAATAAAATTTAATTATTAAAAATTTGTGTTTGAACTGTGATTGTGATTTTCAGGTGAAAACACTCCGTCTGCAACTGCTTTCAATGCCTCAAGCGTCTGAACAGCCGCCGTACGGCTATCCGCCGGGTTATTCCTCACCGAACCCATATGGTGATAACTGGACGAAAAACTCCAGTGGCGGAACCAAGCGGAGGGTATACTTCCTGCTGTTTGTAGCCATCACACAACCGCTGCTGTCGTGGTGGTTAACGTATCACCTAGTGCCGACCACGCTCGTGGCCCCGCTACCATCACCGATCCGATAGCAAATATGTGCGCTGATATCGTTTTGTTATAACGGATAAATATCTTTAGGAAATTTTTGGACGTCCAATTATTTTTGTCTTAAAAAAAATGTTTTACGCCGGCAGATTACGTATCTGATAGTTTTTTGGGTCTTTATAGTTTTACTAGTTAACAATTTTCAATGCTATTATTAAGGAGTCATAAGAAATAATATGAACGTAATAAGAACAGGCTATACACTATATACTACTACAGAATATATTTTTGAGAGCCTGGACTCGATAATGGAAACAATAAGTTGGTTGTTATTTATAAGAACATCGAAAATTTCAATTACACTTAATATTTAAACTAAACAGATTCAAAAAGAATACTTTGTAGAATAATATCAGAGACTAAGTCAATGATGACGATTTTTTTTTTATTAATTGTAATATAAATCTTGACTGTTGTTTGTGTCTAAGTGGTTCGTCAGTTTTAAAGAATGTGAAAAGTAAAAGAAAAAAATAAAAAATGTAACATCTAAATGCGAGATCTACCTAGATAATTCAAAACATGCCGTTGGTGACTCTCTAAAACGTATTAGTCCAGCAGTAGATGTGATCATAGAACACACAGACGTAATTGGAGGCTGAAGCATTTATAAATAATGAAGCTTTGCTTGCATATGATCACTGTATCGGTGTTTTCCATCCTATAAAGTAAATAAAAAATCTGCAAGATTTAATGTCGTGGTTATTTATCGAGCCCAAAAACAAACTTTTGAAGTGTTGATCTAAACCTACCAACATGATATTAGTCCCTGTAAAGTATATATACAATGGAGACATACTTTTAAATAGTAACAACAAAAACATATACATATTTATTAGCAGAGCCTTAGCATTTTATTTCTAAAAGTTAATCCTGCAGTTTATAGGACTATTGGGTCTGTCAATTATTACTTGAATGCTATTGCAGCTGAACTCTGTTCACCAATAAGGCAGATGACACCAAAACCCATGAGTACACCTTAACATACATTTGCGAGACTGGCTTTGTAGTTACAGTATAACGCTGATGACATTATTGAATTGGAAACTTTCAGTACAAAGTAGACTACAACCGTGAATACGAAGATAGATTACAATTATAAATCTTGTGGGCAATATTACAAAAACTAAGAATACGTTTTACTTCATAGAATGGTCAATATATAACTTTTTATATAACCGCTTATTTTTCTAAAGATTTATCGCTCGCCATAGAGAACGCTTGCATTAACGATAAAACTATATTCTTACTTATCGTATCTTCGCATCGGCGTTTATATGTTAGTTTAACATACAAATTGTTGTAGTCCTCATATAACTGTTTCATTACATGATTTATATTTAGCATTAGCCTTATTTTCATTATTGCTTATCTAGTAATGTAATTACGTAGCCATTTTCTATAACATTTCGATCTATATTTTAAATAAGAGTACAACAATCTGTGGCTTTAGAAATAATTTCATAACCTTAATATTGTTAAAAAATTATTGTATGGTACATACATATACACTTATGTATGTATATAATATTATTTATTTATTCAAGCTTGTTTCGTCACCATCACTAAACGCTAATTCTTACTTAAAATTAATTGCCATTCATAGACAACAATCAAGGATAAATTGTTGCATGGCTTAATTATAAATTACAAAACTACTAAATTTTTATTACTTCTAAATGGTGATTAGGTCTGCATTTTGTAGAATGTGTTAATTATTTAGCAATTAAACCAAGTCCATCAATAATTACCAACATTTGCACATCGCGCATTTAAGCCTTATTACTATTTAATTTGATTTATTATTATAGTTTAATTTTCGTAGGCATTTTACTTAAATACTATTCTCTTATCTGTAACCGAATTCCGCTTTTTATTTCGTTTTGTGGCATTATTGTACGTTTTTCTCGGAACGGTAATTGGGCTTAAAATGTAATTGAAAAATATATTAAACATATATCTACATCTATCTAAGAAACGAAGAAGAAAATTTTATTGTAAACTTTATAAATTTTGGAGGGCATATATAATATTTTGTTTATATTGTAAATATCATTGATTCGTACTGCCAAATTAAATATTTTTATAGTTTTTTTTAGGATATGCAAAAATTATCAGGAAACGTAGTCGGTTTATATATTGCTGTATAAATGTAAATACAGTATTTTTCATTTCATAAAATTTATATAAAGTTTATTAACAATACTCGTGTTTTACTGTTTAACGTTTAAGATTTGTATCGACGGATCTGTGCTTACAAATGTCTTGTACCCATACATTTTAATTCTAATCCATTACAATATATTAAATATTAGTTTTGTGTAAAAGCAGTGTTGCTTATTTACCCTTTTCTAAAAGTATCAAAAATAACGTTCTTGTTTGTTTCTAATTGAAAGTGAAACCAGTTTATCCCACGCAAGTTTAGGCTTCTTTGCGTTGACTAACGATATCCAGTACCTTGACCTTGATTTAAATTAACACAGCAAGATTACCTACATTCTAAACAAAAGGTTATTATTAATCCCTAGGCATTTATTCCTCAGTGTACTTGTATATTTTTACTAAAACAATATTGGAAAAAATTAAATATCTTCTTTCCTTTATATCCAATTATCAAAAATACGAAAAGCGTTTATGAAAACGGAGTGAATTTTTAAACAGATTCATAAACAAAACTTTTTAAAGAAAACATGAATTACTAATGATGTCTTAACATAAAAAGCTATGACTACAAATGTAATTGTAAGTCGATTCGACATCGGCTGTTTTGCAACATCAATAGTTAATATAAAAATTGTACTGAAGTTAGCTGCAGTTCTCCATTGGTTAACGAACAAACGGCCTTGCAGTTTTTTTTAATAGTAGTGATGCATGTTATAAGTTTTTATTTGATTCATTGTATAAGATAAATAAATACAAACGGTATATTGTTGAATCGTGACCGGTTATCATCTTAATTCTAGAAATTACAACAGAGAATGAACCTGGCTAAAATTTACATTGTTGGTGCAGACGAAGTTGAAAGTACAAAGTCAAAAACTTTTATGTATTTAAAGAAATATTGTAAATCAATGACCGATTTTCTTCTTACAGTATTAATGTAAATTAAATAAATTAGAGGTCCAGAAATTTTTTCATATTTATCAGTTTTTTATATACTTCTGTGCGATGAGACGAGCAAGACGTTCACCTGATGGTAAGTGATACGCTTGCCCATGACAACGTGGTGCTAGTTAAGATGGTACACACTGCACCACATTGCGCTCGTCGCCTTGAGACATAAGGTGTTAAGTCTCGTTACCCCAGTAATTACACTAGCTACAGCGCCCATCAAACCGGAACACAGTAATGTTTGCACACTACTATTTGGCGGTTGAAATAGGAGTTGCGGTGGTACTCATCCAGACGGTCTCGGGCAACAGAGACCTACCACCAGTATCTATTTGTCGTGTAGTATCAGTTTCTATGTGTCGTAACTGTTCTTTATATTATATAGATTTAATACGATTTTGTTTTGCGGTTTAATGTAGAATACTGTAGTAATTAAGTAGGTAGAATGCAAATTGATATTATAAAAGTATTAAAATGGAAAATAAAAGTAAATTTATTAGGTGTAGCCCATCACTAAAGTAATCAGCTGGTAGCTGTCAGAGCGCAGTGCTGCCAACGCGACGGCGCGCCGTTCGCGAATAAGTTCACGTTGGCCATGCGCCATACACAACAGCCGCAGAGCAGTATCGACAAACGTTCACATAACATTTAGACGTAACAAACATAGTGTCACTTCTCTTCCTATATTTTAGTACTAGATTATTTAAACTTCAGATCCCTACGTCTTTAGTTGTTTAAGTGTTAAGTGTATCCTGTAATGTTTGAATAATGCATAGTGCCGCATCCGTATACGCATTCTGAAGCAATTACGTAATGGGAATTATGCTAAAGAAGTTTAGAGTTTTGCCCTGAAATTCAACATGGCCGCTGACACGGGAATGGATACTTGCCCCAGTCCGGAAATTACGGACTCCAGAAAACGACCATTAGACGGAGATTCTGAGAATGGAGACATCAAAAGATCACATTTTAGCTCAGGTTAGTTATTAATGATTGTACACGTTTATTATATTTTATTTCAATGCGTATTTGGCAAGCAGAATTAACATTGACACAGTGTAGCCGACCCTTGTACTAGCCGAGTTCCAACAAGATTCTTATCAGAGCGTTGCGCTGTTATCACTTTGACCTATTTATGTGATAATAAAGCCGTTACGAGTGGAATAAGTTGTTAATTTGTGTAAAAAATTAAATCGTATGATTAAATGCAGCAAATATATTTGAATTGTGTTTTATAAGCCAATTATTTCTGCCACGAGTTTGTTAAATCACAAGACTGCGGTGACAGGAAGACTGATGAGGTTTCCGTTAATGTTTTAAGTCGCCGTTTTTAATAAGGATTGTTAGATTAATTAATTTTAGTGATTTATTGTATGAAATGTTTAAAGGTGGACGTTGTTTTTTAGTTCAAGACTTGGTGACGGCCTTGCCACTGGCCAACGGCCATGGCAATATAACGTCTCATTTCGGTGAGTCGTCAGCCTGTACATTCGTTTCGCTCTCATCGGCTTTGTGGTTACCGGTGGCGCGAGGCCACACACCTCTGCTGATGTTCACCACTCTCAGAGGCTGCTTATGTACAGCCACGGCCCCTCGGCCCGTCGCGGAGTGTGAGCATGCGGCGTTGGTGACAGCATTTCCGTCATCTATCCCCATATCACCATAAACATCGCCACGGATGCCGTGAGCCTCGGATTTCGGACTCACAGCGACCTACTCATGGCTTAGTTGATGCATCTTTGGTGTGACCATCACTTTAATGTACAGAACTCGTTCATCATTTGGTTTACTGGCAATTACTTATTCTTCTCGAAATTTTTTATTTCACATCTGATCGCTTTTATTTGCTTTATTTATTTGAGAGTCATCTAAACTAACCAGTTGAGAGATTAACATTATTTGCATTCAACTATATGATTTATTAATGTACACAGTAATTAGGTATATAGTCTGGCACCGTTTCATTAATCACAATATGATGATAATTGGTATATGTTTTTTTTTTGTAAAATAGCTTGTTTTCTATATACAATTGGTGATGACATGCAAGGTCATTGACGAGTTAACATGTTACTGATTTATTTTATTCTATTTAAAACTTAATTGTGTAAGGTGGTAAAGTAGGTAGTGGATTGTCTAGTTTGTGAATAATTCCAAGGTTGTCGGAGCTAGCCAGTTGAGTTGTGAAGACCAGCTTGATATTTATTGTGTGTAATGAATTTTTATTGTCTATGAGCTGTTTTATTTTATATCGGACAGTTGTTTATTGAACTTTGGCATGTAATAGAATATTGAGTTGTTAGTTTTTACATATTGGACACTGGTGGTTTAGCGTTTGTTCTTGTGATTATGTGTGTGAGTTTGGAGCATTTAAATTAATGAACTTGTTCTGCTTGTATTTTTAAATCTAATTATACGATTAAGTTGGTCAAGGATTCGTTAGGCAACAAAATATTGTGAGTTTATTTTAGATGGCCATAGGCATTGAAATATTTGACTTATTTTCATTTTGGCTGATGTTAGAATTTTTTGATTTTTGTAGGGCATTTGTACTAATCCCTAAAGTCGTAATAACGCTAATAGAATCGTAACTTAAACTGTATATATAAATTTATATATTAGTATTACCTGCTATGGTCTTCCTATAATTATTTCTGTTATACATGACCTCGACGGAATAGTGATGAACTTATTCATTCGACAATGAACAAAGCGTTCACGTGGTGTTAAGTTATACGTTGTTTATGTTCAAGCTGTTACCTCAGTAATTTTTCTAGATGCTAGACAACTTCTTGCCTGGAGAAATATAAAATCGTAGTTGTATCGTGTCTCTATAAGCGAGAAGCTTTCGAATCACGCTAAAAGCCTTCATCTGTGTGACGCAAACGTTGATAATTGCATTGAGGCATCAGTTTAAATGTCAAGGGAATCATCAACTGAGCATCTACGCTACGTTCATGATTCTAATCATTCTAATCTAACAGGAATTTGTTTTTGTAACAGTTGTATTAATATCTGTTTCCATTAAATTATACTCATAACAAAGTATATATGATCGTGTTCTCGCCTTATTGTAGAGTATATACAAAAACACTTGTCTGAAGAGTCTTTTGTCGCAGTGTGCGGCACGTGTAAAATGCCGCAGTGTCACTTAACCTAAAACCGTTGCGGACTCTCGAGCGGTTTCCCTTTCGGTTCAGTTATAAAAGAAATATGGGTGCCGTATCATTTCGGACATGTAATAGCTTATTACAAATATAATATATCATCCGTCGATTTCGCGTTCACAACGGCTTCGTGCCCTCGTCAAACAGTTTTCAAATCGCGAAAGTGGAAAAGAAATACAGGGCGGCGCGATCAAAGAGCCGAGCAGCCTTTGTCCCTCACCCGCCGCGCCCTACATCGGGGGCGAAATGAACAATCTCACTTTGTGTTGAAAATTCATGAACCAATCGCCCATTTTACGCTTGAGGGAAAACGCGTAATTCCAAAGCATGATTTAACCATCGGTATGTGATTAACTGGTGGTACCTACCACCGCAGACCCTATTTCAGCCACCAAATAGTAGTGTGCAAACATTACTGTGTTCCAGTTTGAAGGGGGTTGTAAGCTAGTGAAATTACAGGGGTCACTAGACTTAACACCTTATGTCTTACGACGAGCGCAATGTGGTGCAGTGTGTACCATCTTAACTAGCAGCACGTTAGCAAGCGTATCACTTACAATCTGACGAACGTCTCGCTCGTCTCACGTAGAATAAAAAAAAATGGGTTTCAACTTATAAAAGCACTAGTAATGTTATACGAAGATATCGGACTCATATTTGGATTGTCGATAAAGCTGATTTTTTTTATAAAGGGTCGTATTTTCAATCAAGGTCTTACTGCTGAAAATCGTGGGTTATCGATCTGTGTATTGACGGAGCTTTCAGCTGTCGGCTCACATTTTAAAGCCTCTTGATCTTCCAAACAACTGACGGATATATCAAGCATGTAAAGCAAGTCTTAATCTATCAGGTCTTAATCGGTAAATACATTAAGATATTTAATCGATTACTGGTCACGAATTTGCGCCGGCTAATACCTATCTGAAAACGCCCTCGGCGCTCGTAGGCTGTTATCTTTAATTACGATAAATGGTTCTCCTTAATTTCCTTGTGCTGGTCGGGATCGGGCTCCTCGATATCCACGTCTTAAATGTAATCCATATCTTGGATGATTCGATCTATAAATTCATTTATTTAAAATCTTTATTGACCCACTTAAAGTTGGGTTACAAAAGGCGGACTTAATGTCTATGGACATTCTCTACCAGTCAGCCATAGACGTGAAGATGCAATGGTAGGTGAGGTGTATATGCTAAATTTAATATAAAAAGTTTAGTACACATATACAATAATATGTATACTAATATATACAAACATACGTGGAAGTGTTTATATGAAAATTTCTCAGCATTCTTCTAAAAACTTTTTTGTTTGGAGCTCTTCTAATACCTTAATAAAAATTACTCAGAATTGCTACATTCTAAGTTATTTTTAATAAAATGGTCTATGACCATAATCTCACCTGCTGTCAAGTTGATATGGTTCGGTAACAGCATATAATATTTCTCTTGAATCTGTAAGACTCGCAAGCATCATTTATGTACTGATAGCGCATTATTTACTTTATACGAATATGGTTAATGACCATATCTGCTAGAAATTATCAAGTTCTTGTGTTACACGAATGGGGGACCTCTATGAAAAGAAATGGCAAGTAGGCGAGTGAAAGTTTTTAATTTCGTAAAAACCCCCGTGAGTTTGCTAACGAAGAGTTTGTCTTGCAGCGATGTTATTTCTTTTTCACTTTGCTTTGAGTTTCTTTATTTCAAAGCCCTCTTTGATTCACTGATGAAATACGCGAAAACTGGGTCGTAACTATATTTTTTTTTGAAATGCCTATTTTGGGTATTGAAATTTTTGACATGTTTTATATATGCTGTCACGTAGTGTTCCACTTTTGTACGAATAACGTTAGTAGTCGTTAGCGTAGTCATTAATTTCACATTATTAATCAATTATTTAATTATTAAGAATCATTAAAATGGTGGTGCTAATCGGAACCGGAATTTTAACCTTCTTTTATTCGTCGAAGCTAGTTTGTATAGTAGTATATGGTAAGTGATACGCTTGCCCATGATAACGCGCCTCTAGTTAAGATCGTCTTTATACATAAAATGTTCAGTATCGTTACCCCAGTAATTTCACTAGCTACAACACTCTTCAAACCGGAATATTTAGATACAGTTATACAACTACCGGTAAACATTAACTCTTTAATACTCAGTAATATTAATTTCTTCACATCTGATCACAGATTGTTTCTAACCAATATTTGTTTAGCAATGTTTCTAAAACCGTGTACTATCAATTTCAGAATTGGATTTTTGAATGTGAATTATATCATGTTTTAAAGCATTTACTGAAACAGTAATAAACTTTTAATAAGACACAACTTTATATAATTTATTTAAAAAAAAACTTGACGTTCTCAAACAAACAGGTGGGATGACAAACAACTATATAGAATAGCCCGTAAGAGCTAGATGAAAACTAATTTCCGAATGTAATCTGATAAGGACTCACGGTGACGATAATGACGAAATTTTTTTTTTTTTACCAAGTGTTAGGTCTCTGTTCAGTTCCTATTTCAACCGCCAAATAGTAGTGTGCAAACATTACTGTGTTCCGGTTTGAAGGGCGCTGTAGCTAGTGTAATTACTGGGGTAACGAGACTTAACACCTTATGTCTCAAGGCGACGAGCGCGATGTGGTGCAGTGTGTACCATCTTAACTAGCAGCACGTTGTCATGGGCAGGCGTATCACTTACCATCAGGTGAACGTCTTGCTCGACTCGTCGCAAATTAGTATAAAAAAAATATTAAATTGGTAATAAGGTTTTTAAATTCGCCTGGTTACCTACCATTTTCATATTGTAAATCTGCACCTATGACTGCATCGCTCTGGTCATCATCATTGTCACGAGAGCAAGAATAGTCTAGACGCCAGTCTAGATTTCCGTATTCAGACAAATCTTTTTTAAGACAAAACTCTACCCATATCTCTATTGAGAGTAAAAAGGTTACTGTAACAAACAGTAGAATTAAATCTATAGGTTGTGTATTAGTCTTTATTTAGTATTCGATATTGACTTGTAAATAAAACATAAAGGCAACAACTTTGCCGCAACGAAACCGATAAGGTGTTTATAATCGTAAATAGCTTTTTAATTCGCTGATAACGCGAACACCGGTCGCAGATAAGGCTTATCATTCCGTAAGACCTGTAACTGAAGCCGCGGCGCCTCGGCGAAGCGGTCTAGATAACGTTCATATATTTGATTCTACTATTTATGTTATTTCATAGTTGGGGACACTTCGGCTAGAGTAGAACGATAAAGCTGCGTTTGTTCCAATACAATTTCTTCTAAGTCGTATTTCCTCATGACTGAGGGTCGTGGTCATCACGTGTAATGAAACACGACGACTTTCTTGTCAGTTATAATGGAGTGGTGTTGCCATGGCCTTCTCCATTTCACATACTAGTGCGAGTACAAATGGTCATGACAGATATGAAGGTTTCCTCACGATGATTTCAGATGGAAGGCTTACAATTATGTTACAATACAACTATGTAATAGCTAAACGACTCAGTCGTCAGCCGTTCCAGAGTTATCTTGCGACCTTCACCAGACCCTCCGGTTTTTTAAATGAATTCATACAAGAGTGCTATATAGTTAGTAGGATTTAGTCCATTGAATTATCTTTTTCAATAATAAGTATCAAATTTGTCTTATACATAGATAATAGTAGTAGATAGACCATAAAACACTTTATGATAGTGAGTAATTTTAAAGACGAAGGTCATCTGCTTGGCAGGTGTACAGACCTGGTGAAGGTGCATAAACGTTGGATACAGGTGACCATAGCACCGGTCGCATAGAAAGTCTAGTGGCGAGGATTAAATTCAGTAACAGACATCAGAATGAAATTATGATTAAACCCACCCTTAATATAGATTTATTATACGGTCTGTTTTACATCGTTAACACTTCTTTGATGTTAGTAATAATTATGATTACACAAACTCGAAAATAGCGTTACAGAACAATTTTAAACCGATGGCAGATCTAGATAAGTATCACCGCAGCGCCTATTTCTACCGCCAAATGGTAGTGTGCAAACATTACTGTGTTCCGGTTTGAAGGACGCTGTAGCTAGTGTAATTACTGGGTTAACGAGACTTATGTCTCCATGCGACGAGCGCAATGTGGTGCAGTGTGTACCATCTTAACTAGCACCACGTTGTCATGGGCAAGCGTATCACTTACCATCAGGTGAACGTCTTGCTCGTCTCGTCGCATAGTAGTATAAAAAAAAAGTCTCGATTTGAAGACTTATTTCAGTAATTTCATCAGATACTGCTCACTTTTAATAGGAGCATAGTGATGGGTCTGCGAAACATAATCCTGGGGTCTCTCAATTTTGGTGTTTTAACACAGTGCTCATTGTGATATGTGGCCTAATTTTATGTTTATTAAAAATGCGAAGTTTTACCAATCCTTCCCACTCTTCCATCAAGAGTATGAGTTTATGCATCTGTCTGTTCCGTCGCTTTATATTACAAGTGGGCAGGTAGACATCCTGATAACGTAATGCAACGCGTTGTCCTTGGGCCCGCGACCCACGCCGCCCGTCCATTATCGCTTACCTTACTCGTATCGTTACGTGAATCGCTACATATAAATTATCTACATACAACAATATTTCATTTTATATATACACGTATAAATTGATCGTTATCACGCTTTTGAATATGTTTCTAATGGTTACCTTGCGCTGCTATTAGCCAATTACATCGACTTTCTACGGTTGTTTATTTAGAAATGTTATTAATAATTTTTACTGTAAAATACCTTTGGATAGCACTGCATCATAAATTTCTCATTAAACGACATGTTGTTTCCTTGCTGGAGGTATTATCATAATAAAGCGTTAAAGGCCGTGGTTGTGATCCGAATGGAGATGTGATCTCTTCAAATGCTGACATTACCCCATTGGTGATCGTTGTCCATTTGGATTTTCGAGGCTTAAGTCTCCAAATAATCCAGATTTCCCTCCGGAAGACAGAGTATCTGTTCAAAGATCCCCCTTTCACTTCCGATACCAAAAGAAAAGCTACTAGCAATGTTTGTACTTAGAAATAGTCTGAAAAATTGGTGGTCCTTAACGGCTTCCGCAATTCTTACTTACTATTAAAAACTTCAATTTTAATTTTCTTAAATATTCTACTCCGTTGATATTAAAATCAATTCTTTAAATTAAATTCAAACAACCATAAGCTTTGTGAATTGTCATATAATTGAAATTATTTGCGTTTAGTATTCAATTGAAAATGTAATACGTGAAGCAAACTGCGCATGCTTTGTAATTATAAACTCGTACGTTTGATTATACTATTTCCTATCGGCTTTCCGAAATGACTCGTCTAACATAAAATAGTACACTATTTTAGTTTGAATGCTGATCGTAATAAGAGCTGTTTTACTCTGTATTTACGTAGTTGTGTAATCGCGTTTAATAAATATACATTATCAACGGAATTGACGCGATAGATCACTTGCAGGCATTAGCCATGTATGCTGAATAACAATTAATGTAACGTTCGTGTTCAGTTATTTTCTTTATTTGTAATATAGTCCAATGCTAGATCATGATGCTGATGATAAAAAGTTGATACAAATAATGAAAACCCTCTGAAATGGATTCGGTATATTTGTTCAAGAAATAATATTTTAAAGCTAGTCTATCATAGCTAAAATTGTTCAAAAGACACTTCAATGTATATTTCATATCCTTTTTGGGTTGGTAATCTTATATCTTTACTAAAAGAATCTTTGATGATCCACAAAAATTCCTTTTTGCTTTCATTATTCGAAATCCATGCCACGAATTTAATATTTATATTTCTTTGTACTTTTGGACACAGAGTTCTCTCTGATGTTTTCAGAGTTTCCCTCCCCTGTATTTACCTTCCGGCCATTTCACCGCTTCGTTTAATTCTCGCTATTTTATCTGCATCATTTTTGTACTGTATTAAAAAAACGTTTGCCTAAACATCAGATAATACATATATACTCCCGGACACATCTATCGGCCCACCACCCAGTATTTAAAGTTTCGACGGTGTCTAGTTAAAAATAAATGTTAGGTGGAGCAATAAGTTTTAATGCAGTTTTGAAGCAGATTTATTGGTCAACGGTTAGGTATTTTTTTTTTTTTTTTGGAATTTTGAATTGATTTGGCCGGCAGAAGTTTTACAACTTGGGCGACAATTTCAGGCAGAGTATCCATATTTTTTGGTCAAAACTGGCTCTAAGTTTAGATTTGCCTTTTTATAGAACCAATAATCGGACGCATCAAAAAAGAAATTCCAACTTGTGCAAAATAAAAAAGTTTTCTCCATTCCTGGGTCGTTGAAAACAATGAACAGACTCGAAATTTAGTTTTTTTTTTTCATAATCCTGAATTCAAAAATAAAAAAAAAAACATACATAAAGGTTTACCAAAAAATCAGCTTTAAAACTGCATTAAAACTTATTGCTCCACCTGACATTTATTTTTAGCTAGGCACCGTTAAAACTTTTAAACACTAGGTGGGCCGATAGATGTGTCCGGGAGTGTAGATTATTATTAATCACAATTGTTTAAGTTGATTTTATTACTTTATAACACAGTGTTGTCAGAATGGAAATCTACTCATAAATAAAGCTGATGTAGCGCAACATTAATTCACATTGTTTCGATTAAAGGCACATTGTGTATCCATAATACGGATTACGAAGAAACATGGTTATCATTAAAATATTTTGATCCATGTTACATATGTTGATTTTCACATGTTTATGAAAACTTAGGCGTAGTATTTATGTGAATAACACCGCAGTCTATTTCTGCCGATTACAACCACTATAAATGTTACTAACTTCCCGCTTAAACGACTAATAGAGCAATCCATCCATATGTATAAAATATCATGTATCATCAAAAATATACTATGTTATTTCATTTTCGTGTGATTGTTAAATTTCTAACATATCCAATAAATATATTAATTCACTTGAAACAGCAGTAAAATTCAATCTCGTAATTCATGCAAATTTGACAAAAAATAAAAAATATTTCAAAGGATATAACAACCTATAACTTAAGGATCACGGTAGTCATTGTTTTCCTCGTATCACTTTTCCTTTATACTGGAATGTTGTGTTTCATCATCACCATCCTTGAGCGAGTCCTTATTTTCTATACACGATACCTAAATTATTTATAAATGCCTAACTTTACGATGAAAGTAAAAGTCATTTGTGTGTACGTGGGTAGGAATTGGATCTAATCTATCAGCTAATATATCGCCTACGAGCACTAAATGTTCTAATAAACGTTCCAGTAAATACTTATAATGCCGGCGCCGTGTTTGTATAGTTTACTTTCGTTTTTTATCGTCGCGTCTCTGTTGAGTTTTTGTTGCGCAAGCGACGTAATCGTTCGCCGCTACACTAAAGGTAAACGCGTTAATACAATAGTGTGAGGATTCATTCGTGTTTGTGTGTCAGCTCAATGTACATTTAATTCTATAAAGAATTTCAATTTGCTTTTTAATGCGCAGTTACTTGGTTCAATTACGAATAAGTCCAAATTCCATACCACACATGTAATGGAATGGATTTTAATAGTTGTAGCGTTCTCTCTCCTATGGGACATGCTTAAGCGTGTACCGTAGATCTCGGTTCCCAAATCTATATAACCTTGTCTCTGAACAATCAAGGTCTTTTGGAGAGATACCTCACGATCAAAAAAAGTTGAGTGCTCCGGACCGTCTGGCTAGCTGACCATCCTCAAGTTATCATTTTCCGCCATGATATCCGCTTTCATAGGTTGGTTGGTTTCCGCTGTCAACATGAGAGTCAGAATATTCAGGACCTCATTGTCACTTGTGTGTATTTCAAGTCCTAAATACAACTATTTATTGCTAATCCGCTAATGAAAATTTTAAACATTGTAACAGTTTCGAAATGTATCTATAACTAACATATAGACAAATATGCATTTTTAAATCGGTTTTTTTTTGTTAAATCGATGTAATTATTATAATGAAAAGTAAACATACAAGCAAAATAAAATCACACACAAAATACTTATTATTTGATAAAAAATTACCAGGTGGTAGGTCTCTGTTGCCGGAGACCGTCTGGATGGGTACCACCGCAGCTCCTATTTCAACCGCCAAATAGTAGTGTGCGAACATTACTGTGTTCCGGTTTAAAGGGCGCTATAGCTAGTGTAATTACTGGGGTAACGAGACTTAATACCTTATGTCACAAGGCGACGAGCGCAATGTGGTGCAGTGTGTACCATCTTAACTAGCACCGCGTTGTCATGGGCATGCGTATCACTTACCATCAGGTGAACGTCTTGCTTGTCTCGTCGCATAGCAGCATATAAAAAAAAAGCTATCTAATTCAGAAGATGATATGATATGAAAATAAATTACCTCTCCAATGTACATTAAAATGAAGAAATTCATATAAGTTCTCTAAACTGGAAAGGATATGAATCAGGCGCCAATAAATTTCTTGAAAGCAATAAAAGTAAATCTGAGCGTGTTGGAGCAGCGACGAGTTGCGCTACGGTGCCTGCACCGGCGTACGGTATTAGATTTTCAATCCAAGACGCGGTCTCCCGATAAATTGCGGCGCGGTTCGTTTACTGCACTGCGATCCTGATACCGGATGATTTGCGGGCTTAGATAACTTAATATTGCCTCCGCCCGGGTGCGTCCTGAACGTAATCTGTCAAATGGGGAAGACGTATCGCAATTTGTGCTCACATATATCATCATATCAGCTCGGATTTGAGCAACGCTCTTAATCTAGAGCAAAATGATTAATGAATACCAGATCAATTGGATGTATTAGTTAAATTAAGTTACATTTTTATCATCTAATATAATTTAGAATTTAATTTGGAAACAACTAATCGTGAATAGCAACCTGTAAACAACATTCAACAGAAATTAATACATGAAAACTTAATTCATATGCTTAGGTCCTGCCAGATGATCTCTAGTTAATTCTCAAATGTACATGTCTTCTAGTCCATCGTCGAAATATTCACTTACCAACAATAAATTTTACAAGTAAATAAATGAAAATTAAGCCGCGATAGATCAGTTCCTAAGGCAATCGTAGCACTACGTCCAGAAGTAGCACGGGTGCGATGAGCTTGTGCTTCCGGTTAAGGAAACATGAGAAAACCTACATTTACAAAGCACAACAGTTTTAGTGGTTATATGTCTTCTAACCGCACATAGCGAATTTAGCAGTAAAAAAAGCTTAACTATTCCATAGAAGGAGAGTGAGTCGATTCTCGGCGGTGGGAACATTAAGAGGACCATATTTACTTATTTAGCAACAAACTAAAAATGCGTAGAAATTCCTCCTCGTTCTCGAATAACAATAAAAACGAAACTTATTCATTTATAACACCGCTAAAGTCTTATCGTTCAATAGTAAAATTTTCAAAACATCGATTAAGAAGATCTTAATATTAGCCGAGGCAGGTCTTATGATATCTATGTATACTCCCGGACACATCTATCGGCCCGCCACCCAGTGTTTAAAGTTTCGACGGTGTCTAGTCAAAAATAAATGTTAGGTGGAGCAATAAGTTTTGAAGCAGATTTATTGGTCAACCCCTATGTAGGATTTTTTATTTATTTTTTTTTGTAATTTCGAGTTGATTTGGCCGGCAGAAGTTTACAGCTTGGGCGACAATTTCAGGCAGAGTATCCATATTTTTTGGTCAAAACTGGCTTTAAGTTTAGATTTGCCTTTTATAGAACCAATATCGGAAACATCAAAAAAAAATCCAACTTGTGCGAAATAAAAAAGTTATCTCCATTCCTTAGTCGTTGAAAACAATGAAGAGACTCGAATTTTCGTTTTTTTAATAATCCTGAATTCAAAGTTAAAAAAAAAAACATACGTAAGTGTTGACCAAAAAATCACCTTCAAAACTGCATTAAAACTTATTGTTCCACCTAACATTTATTTTTAGCTAGGCACGGTTAAAACTTTTAAACACTAGGTGGGCCGATAGATGTGTCCGGGCTGAGTTGTATATGTAATAATAACTAAACTATCAATAAATCCTATTGGCCTGTTTTGATACGTCGGACGCTAATATTTTTATGATATAGGGTGAAAGCCTTCGGTAAATAAAGGTACGAGACAATAAACCGGGGCATGCAAATTTTATTAGAGACGAAACCCGCACCCCTATAACGAGGGTCGGGGCCGGCAGGGGAGCCCATATAAGTTTTGTTTGTTCAGTGAATGTAGTTAGAAGTTACAGGACCCTACCTGAGATGATACGGGCATGGTAATTGGATGAGCTTGTACTACAGTTTGGTTAAACTAATACACGAATAATTTTTATTGCTATTTGAACCGAATTTGATGTTATGCCTTAGCGACATGGATTGTTAGAAACAATAGTTATTTCATATTTAATTGATCTTAAAGTTTGAGGTTTATTAGAATTCTTCAATGTAGTAAATCTGGTATTTATAGATAAAGTTTCAGCATATGGCAGATTACCGATTCGCCTATTTCAATATGGCACTGCCGAAGATTTGCCAACACTTCAACGCGCACACCGATTTGCGACTTAACATGAATCTCATAAGCATAATAATTATGTATATTGGTAAGAACACCCTTGACACCGCTACACCGAAAATTTTACATGATACTAATACTTCTATTAAAACTTAAAATCAATGTTACAATCTTATAAAGTTTTCCCAATTCGGAGACCATGACACTAATATTGATAAATCTTCAAACAGATTATTGATTATTTTTAACCGTATTTGAAACTTCTATGTTATACATTTACTGAGGTACCGAGTCTGAGGTGACGAGGATATATCAGCATACATCATCTTAAGCTTCGCGACGTATTTCTAATAAATCAGCTAAAAAATGAAGACTTCACCATTTTGGATTTTAAGTTAAAAGGGCTAATGTTGCGAATAGTGATTTGCCACTCTCACTTGGTGGTAGGTCTCTGTTGCCGGAGACCGTCTGGGTGGGTACCACCGCAGCTCCTATTTCAACGGCCACATAGTAGTGTGCAAACATTACTGTGTTCCGGTTTGAAGGGCGCTGTAGCTAGTGTAATTACTGCGGTAACGAGACTTAACACCTTATGTCTCAGGCGGCGAGCGCAATGTGGTGCAGTGTGTACCATCTTAACTAGCACCACGTTGTCATGGGCAAGCGTATCACTTACCATCAGGTGAACGTCTTGCTCGTCTCGTCGCAAAGTAGTATAAAAAAAAAGTGATTTGCCACTCTCACTTTCACATATACAGAGTGCTACTTCAGTATACGTTGCACGTTGATAGTGGATGGTAAGAGCACCAATTACCCAGATTCCCCGTTACCTCACCGCTGCAGTGTGGCTGCGGCAATCCCCGTCCGTGTCCTGCAGTGCAGCTTACGTAAACTTCCGTCCGCATTGGACTACTGCCATATTTACCCCCGGACGAAGCTCTTGCGCGTCCAAATCAGGGCGAACACGAACACCGACCTCGATTGTCTTTACATCAGTTTTATATATACAAATGTTTTAAAAGTGACCTCGTCTCGCTGATTAGACGGATTTCGGGGGCAGAGGTCGCCCGCACTCCGCGATTTCTTCTATCATTTACTTTATAATAACTTGTTTTTTCTGTTTCATTACTGTGATTATGCCCAGTTTTCTTATATATTCAGTCGTTACGATTCAATGGTTCATCATCATCAATAACCGATAGATGTTGCTAGACATACATCTCTTGTGATGTAACCATATACCACCAAATACAATGATTACTATTTTATAGTTATACCCGCAGTTTATACGGTATAAAGGTCGACTTGCTAGATGTTTCCAGTTAAGAATATATAAAATATTTTGCGTAGAGGTTTTTACCGCATATATAAAACTTGAGATCTCAAAAAAACGAGAGTGAATAATTCAAAGTGATGTGATGTCTAAAAGGTGCCACCGATAACTGTCTTGTTAAGTAACGAATTTAGTCAATTATATGTAAAACCATCCTGAAAATAACACCATTAGCGGTTTTTGGCTGAACCTGATTATTTACTACGTATGTATTGTAAAAAAATGTATTCACCATAAATATCAATATTTTAATAATAAAAATTACTCATCACCCAGACAGACTCACGAGAGCAAAGCAATTTCATTATCACGTTATTAATTACTGTTAATAAAAGTTGTTTACCGATGTCTGCATTAATTATGACTGTTTTTGCCTTCGGTTGCAAAGTTGAAATAAAGCTATTTTAAATTATTATCTTAATGTGTTTCTGTCATAACACATTGCATCATATATTTTTTAACTCTAAAGCAATACTATAGATTGAGATAGTTCGTGTGACTAAGTCAAATTACTGTTTTTATTATTTAGAATTTCTGGATATAGATTTTTTTATGCTACGAGACGAGCGAGACGTTCAGCTGTTGGTAAATGATACGCTTGCCCATGACAATGTGGTGCTAGTTAAGATGGTATACACTGCACCACATTGAGCTAGTCGCTTTGAGACATATGTTAAGTTTCGTTACCCCAGTAATTTCTCCAGCTTACACCAACCTTCAAACCGGAACAGTAATGTTTGCACACTACTTGCCAAAAAGTTGTACCGCTATATTTATTGAAACCGTAAATGCTGCACTATCCGGGATTTCGAAAATGACAGTCGTCAGATATCACAGTTTTCTTTATATCTATACTAGCTGACCCGACAGACTTCGTTCTGTCAAAAAAATTGGAATGTGGCAGTTTTTTGTTCTTACCTATTTTATAGCCAGCGCAAAAAAATCTGGACTGAACCGTCACTCTGGTGATAGGGCGGTGTGTGGGGTTCAGCTCTGTATATGTTCATCTAATAACTAATATTTAAATATTAGTGGGTTCCAGTAGAGTGGCCAAAGTTATAATTATAGTACATAAATTATATTTACTATTATTATTTTATTAGGAACAAATAACTGTCACATTCCAAATCTTTTTGACAGAATGTAGTCTGTCAGGTCCGCCAGATGGTAACGCGGATTGTGCTCGACTGATGTATTGACGTGAAAACGAATGCATTTTATGTCGCGCGCCGAAAATAAAACAAAAGAAATAATACCGCGAAGCCGGCCAAATTGAAAATCAGTAAGAATGATCTTTAGCTCTTACATTTTACTGGTGTACTGGTTTACTGGTTTATGGTTTACTGGTTTACTGGTTTACTGGTTTAATGGTTTACTGGTTTAATGGTTTACTGGTTTAATGGTTTACTGGTTTATGGTTTACTGGTTTAATGGTTTACTGGTTACTGGTTACTGGTTACTGTTTACTGGTTTATGGTTTACTGGTTTACTGGTTTACTGGTTTAATGGTTTACTGGTTACTGGTTTACTGGTTACTGGTTACTGTTTACTGGTTTAATGGTTTACTGGTTTAATGGTTTACTGGTTTAATGGTTTACTGGTTTACTGGTTTACTGGTTTACTGGTTTATGGTTTACTGGTTACTGGTTACTGTTTACTGGTTTACTGTTTACTGGTTTAATGGTTTACTGGTTACTGTTTACTGGTTTAATGGTTTACTGGTTTACTGGTTTAATGGTTTACTGGTTTACTGTTTACTGGTTTACTGTTTACTGGTTTACTGGTTTAATGGTTTACTGGTTTAATGGTTTACTGGTTACTGTTTACTGGTTTAATGGTTTACTGGTTTACTGGTTACTGTTTACTGGTTTAATGGTTTACTGGTTTACTGGTTTAATGGTTTACTGGTTACTGGTTACTGTTTACTGGTTTAATGGTTTACTGGTTACTGTTTACTGGTTTAATGGTTTACTGGTTACTGGTTACTGGTTACTGTTTACTGGTTTACTGGTTACTGGTTACTGTTTACTGGTTTACTGGTTTACTGTTTACTGGTTTACTGGTTTACTGGTTACTGTTTACTGGTTTACTGGTTACTGGTTACTGGTTACTGGTTACTGTTTACTGGTTTAATGGTTTACTGGTTTATGGTTTACTGGTTACTGTTTACTGGTTTACTGTTTACTGGTTTATGGTTTACTGGTTTAATGGTTTACTGGTTACTGGTTACTGGTTACTGTTTACTGGTTTACTGGTTTATGGTTTACTGGTTTACTGGTTTACTGGTTACTGGTTACTGGTTACTGTTTACTGGTTTATGGTTTACTGGTTTAATGGTTTACTGGTTTAATGGTTTACTGGTTTAATGGTTTACTGGTTTACTGTTTACTGGTTTAATGGTTTACTGGTTTATGGTTTACTGGTTTAATGGTTTACTGGTTACTGGTTACTGGTTACTGTTTACTGGTTTAATGGTTTACTGGTTACTGTTTACTGGTTTAATGGTTTACTGGTTTAATGGTTTACTGGTTACTGTTTACTGGTTACTGTTTACTGGTTTAATGGTTTACTGGTTACTGGTTACTGTTTACTGGTTTATGGTTTACTGGTTTACTGGTTTATGGTTTACTGGTTTAATGGTTTACTGGTTTAATGGTTTACTGGTTTATGGTTTACTGGTTACTGTTTACTGGTTTAATGGTTTACTGGTTTAATGGTTTACTGGTTACTGGTTACTGGTTACTGTTTACTGGTTTAATGGTTTACTGGTTACTGTTTACTGGTTTACTGTTTACTGGTTTATGGTTTACTGGTTTATGGTTTACTGGTTTACTGGTTTACTGGTTACTGGTTACTGGTTACTGGTTTACTGGTTACTGGTTTACTGGTTTAATGGTTTACTGGTTTACTGGTTTAATGGTTTACTGGTTTACTGGTTTACTGGTTTACTGTTTACTGGTTTAATGGTTTACTGGTTTAATGGTTTACTGGTTACTGGTTACTGGTTACTGGTTACTGGTTACTGGTTACTGGTTACTGTTTACTGGTTTAATGGTTTACTGGTTACTGGTTACTGGTTACTGGTTACTGGTTACTGGTTTACTGGTTACTGGTTACTGTTTACTGGTTTATGGTTTACTGGTTTAATGGTTTACTGGTTTACTGGTTACTGGTTACTGGTTTACTGGTTACTGGTTACTGTTTACTGGTTTACTGGTTACTGTTTACTGGTTTACTGTTTACTGGTTTACTGGTTTACTGGTTTACTGGTTTACTGGTGTACTGGTTTACTGGTTTACTGGTTTACTGGTGTACTGGTTTACTGGTTTACTGGTTACTGGTTTACTGGTTACTGGTTACTGGTTACTGGTTTACTGGTTTACTGGTTTAATGGTTTACTGGTGTACTGGTTTACTGGTTACTGGTTACTGGTTACTGGTTTACTGGTTATGGTTTACTGGTGTACTGGTTTACTGGTTTACTGGTTTACTGGTTTATGGTTACTGGTTACTGGTTTACTGGTTTACTGGTTTACTGGTTTACTGGTTTATGGTTTACTGTTTACGGTTTACTGGTTTACTGGTTTACTGGTTTACTGGTTTAATGGTTTACTGGTTACTGGTTACTGGTTTACTGGTTTACTGGTTTACGGTTTACTGGTTACTGGTTTACTGGTTTACTGGTTACTGGTTTACTGGTTTACTGGTTTACTGGTTTACTGGTTTACTGGTTTACTGGTTTACTGGTTTACTGGTTTATGGTTTACTGGTGTACTGGTTTACTGGTTACTGGTTTACTGTTTACTGGTTTACTGGTTTACTGGTTATGGTTTACTGTTTACTGGTTACTGGTTACTGGTTTACTGGTTTACTGGTTTTACTGGTTTAATGGTTTATGGTTTAATGGTTTACTGGTTTACTGGTTTACTGGTTTTACTGGTTTACTGGTTTACTGGTTTACTGGTTTAATGGTTTATGGTTTAATGGTTTACTGGTTACTGGTTTCCTGGTTTTACTGGTTTACTGGTTACTGGTTACTGGTTTACTGGTTTAATGGTTATGGTTTACTGGTTTACTGGTTACTGGTTTATGGTTTATGGTTTAATGGTTTACTGGTTTACTGGTTTATGGTTTACTGGTTTACTGGTTTATGGTTTATGGTTTACTGGTTTCCTGGTTTTACTGGTTTACTGGTTTAATGGTTTACTGGTTTACTGGTGTACTGGTTTACGGTTTACTGGTTTATGGTTATGGTTTATGGTTTACTGGTTACTGGTTTTACTGGTTTATGGTTACTGGTTTACTGGTTACTGGTTAATGGTTTACTGGTTTACTGGTTAGTGGTTTACTGGTTAGTGGTTTACTGGTTTCCTGGTTTTACTGGTTTACTGGTTATGGTTTAATGGTTTATGGTTTACTGGTTAATGGTTTACTGGTTTACTGGTTTACTGGTTTACGGTTTACTGGTTTACTGGTTTACTGGTTTACTGTTTACTGGTTTCTGGTTTTACTGGTTACTGGTTTACTGGTTATGGTTTACTGGTGTACTGGTGTACTGGTTTACTGTTACTGGTTTACTGGTTTCTGGTTACTGGTTTATGGTTTACTGGTTACTGGTTTATGGTTTACTGGTTTTACTGGTTTACTGGTTATGGTTTACTGGTTATGGTTTACTGGTGTACTGGTTTACTGGTTACTGGTTTATGGTTTAATGGTTTATGGTTTACTGGTTACTGGTTTACTGGTTTACGGTTTACTGGTTTACGGTTTACTGGTTTATGGTTTACTGTTACTGGTTTACGGTTTACTGGTTTATGGTTTACTGGTTTACTGTTTACTGGTTTACTGGTGTACTGGTGTACTGGTTACTGGTTTCTGGTTCTGGTTTCTGGTTTCTGGTTCTGGTTTCTGGTTTCTGTTTCTGGTTTTGGTTTCTGGTTTTGGTTTCTGGTTTTGGTTTCTGGTTTCGGGTTTCTGGTTTTGGTTTCTGGTTTCTGGTTTCTGGTTTTGGTTTCTGGTTTCTGGTTTCTGGTTACTGGTTTCTGGTTACTGGTTTCTGGTTTCTGGTTTCTGTTTCTGGTTTCCTGGTTTTCTGGTTTCTGGTTTCTGGTTTCTGGTTACTGGTTTCTGGTTTCTGGTTTCTGGTTACTGGTTTCTGGTTTTACTGGTTTACTGGTTTACTGGTTTACTGGTTTACTGGTTTACTGGTTTAACTGGTTTACTGGTTTACTGTTTACTGGTTTACTGTTTACTGTTTACTGGTTTACTGGTTACTGGTTTACTGGTTACTGGTTTACTGGTTTACGGTTTACTGGTTTACTGGTTTACTGGTTTACTGGTTTATGGTTTACTGTTTACTGGTTACTGGTTTACTGTTTACTGGTTTACTGGTTTACTGGTTACTGGTTTACTGGTGTACTGGTTTACTGGTTTCTGGTTACTGGTTTAATGGTTTACTGGTTTACTGGTTTACTGGTTTACTGGTTTACTGGTTTACTGTTTACTGGTTTACTGGTTTACTGGTTTACTGGTTTACTGTTTACTGGTTTACTGGTTTACTGGTTTCTGGTTTTACTGGTTTACTGGTTTACTGGTTTACTGTTTACTGTTTACTGGTTACTGGTTTACTGTTACTGGTTTACTGGTTACTGGTTTACTGGTTACTGGTTTACTTGTTTACTGGTTTATGGTTTACTGGTTTACTGGTTTACTGGTTTACTGGTTACTGGTTTACTGGTTTACTGGTTTCTGGTTTTACTGGTTTACTGGTTACTGGTTTACTGGTTTATGGTTTACTGTTTACTGTTTACTGGTTTACTGGTTTACTGGTTTACTGGTTTACGGTTTACTGGTTTAACTGGTTTACTGGTTCCTGGTTTTCTGGTTCTGGTTTCTGGTTTCTGGTTCTGGTTTCTGGTTTCTGGTTTCTGGTTTCTGGTTTCTGGTTTCTGGTTTCTGGTTTCTGGTTTCTGGTTTCTGGTTTCTGGTTTCTGGTTTCTGGTTTCTGGTTTCTGGTTTCTGGTTTCTGGTTTCTGGTTTCTGGTTTCTGGATTTCAAATGTCAGATTTCAATTTTCAATTTTCCATTTTCCATTTTCCATGTTCCATTTTCCAATAACTGCCTCATTCCAAATCTTTTTGACGGAATGAAGTCTGTTAGGTCCGCCAGACGGTAACGCGGTTTGTGCTGGACTGATGTGATGTCGTGAAAAAGAAACTAAAACAAAATAAATAATACCGCGAAGCCGACCTAATTGAAAATCAGCAGTAATGATCTTTAGCTCTTACATTTTGTGACTATTTATGTTATTATTTCATTCGTTTTAATTTCGGCACGCGGCGTTAGATCCTCCGACGCGCATACGCACACTTTTGAAAGAATGATCTAATTTGAACTTTGAGCAGCTGTAATAAAGTTAAAATTGACTCTTTAGCGTTACGAACGCACCTACATTGCTTAGACAGCAGTGAAAGCTTGTAATTTAATATGAACTTTATGAAATAGCAATAAAGTTCAAATTGACCCTACATTTTAGTTTTATTTATTTCTTGATGTACACATACACGAAAAATACATAGAAATTAAATAAAAAAATTCTAAATGTATGGAACAATGGCGAGCTTAACCCTAAAAAGAGTTTTCTTCCAGCAAACCCTGACAAAGGAAAAAACAATTATTAAAATAAAGTGTGCAGGTGTACTACAGAAAAGTAACAATAAACAAAAATGTATATAAAAATATGCAATACTTAAATAGTTATAAATATAATAATATAAATAAAATATGCAACTAAAGATGAAGATAATAGTCTTTTACTCTCTTTTTAAACATTGCTAAGGAGGGACAGGCACGGAAGTCATGAGGTAGAGCGTTCCAAAGCTTCACTGCTTTTACAGTAAAAGAATCACTGTAGCGTTTGGAAGAATGTGTAGGTGTTTTAAGAAGTAAGAATTTAGAAGAACGACATTGAGCTTCGCGGGGCACGACATACTCAAAGCGCTTCCACAGGTAAGGAGGAGCAAGAGGACTAAAAAGTAAAAAGTAAAGAAAGGATAAAACATGCAAATCCCGTCGTCTTCGAATGGGTAGCCAATTCAATTGAGCCCTGTACTCGGACACGCGATCAAATTTCCGCAAGCCAAAAATAAATCGAATACAAAGATTTTGGAGACGTTCAAGTTTATTAAGTAGTTCCTCTGTAGCGTCAAGAAAACATACATCGGCATAATTAGTTAGAGAACGTTTGTATAGGAAAAAGAAAAGCGCTGTTTTTAGGGGCTTCCCGGCGATTATTCGAATTTTTCTCAAATTGGCCAAATTGGTCCTGGCGTTGTAGAGTGATGCGCTTACCGACACATATTTGTATTATAGATTAATAATAAATTATATTCAATGACATTAGTTATTAATAAATAAATAATAAAGTTGCTTGAGAATATATTTATATGTAGAGGGAGTGACAAAAGGCATAATGTTTGAGAGATATAGAATTCGTTGTCACCCCCACTCCGTGCTGTGTACTGGTGAGAGGTGACACCGGTACACACGTGGAGGGGATCACTTACCAAGTGATAATAATTGTTTTAGCCACGCGGTTTGCTACGTGGCCATGTACAATTGATGATATCGAGCGAGACAAAAATATTAAAATGACTATTAAAAAGCAGGGGTTGGTGATAGAAAAGTGAAAATTTAGGGTTGTATGTAGTTTTTGATGCCACACAATAATAAAATAAAATAGAAAAAAAATTCCCAAAAAATAAAAAAAAATTTTTTGGTGTGGGTAACCCTGATTACTTAGAGGTTTGAAAAATAGATAGTAACCGATTCTCAGATCTACTGAATATGCACAAAAAATTTCATAAGAATCGGTAAAGCCGTTTCGGAGGAGTATGGGAACGAACATTGTGACAAGAGAATTTTATATATTAGATATCTATTTGTAATAAGCGTAAATTATACTAATGATTAGAATCATTCTGTTACTAAAATTGTTATTATAAGTCGCATTAGCTGTAGTAACATCTGCTGATCCCGATCTAGACAGTGACAGATCGTTCGGGTTCGGTCCAACCGGTGGTGTGTCTGGTTTATCGTTCCCACATGCGCTGCGTTACGGCATTGACTTACCTAATGTGACAAACCTACCTATATCTAATATTATTATACTAGGAGTACATACGTCTGCCTAGCATCAATGTAGCATAGATAAAAAAGATAAATCTTTATTTTTTCCCAATTGCGGTAGTAACAAAAAAATCTATCTTGTCCCCAAAAAATCATTGAGCATTTAAATTTTTATTTCACTTCTCCTTCCAAAGCGATATTATTTTATTTTAGTGACAAAAAGTAACTATTGTCCTCCGAGGTATGATTGGTGTAGGTTCATAGGTTCAGGCGTAAAAATTTAACAAACAAACATACCAATAATGTATCCCTATCACGCATGTCGCTGGGAATTCTTAAATCAGATGTGACGTCGATGGCTACATGGCCTACTTCCGATTATACCTACACACGACAAACATTCAAATGGGAATCTGGATTGAATGTTTTTAATAAATTTACACATTTTATACTTCTCGATTTATCTCTGAAACCCACCTGCGCATACAATTTGTATGTCAATTTCAGAATTCCCCCGACTCTGTTACTTCACAGTACATTTGAACATGAAATGAATCGACGTATTACAGATCGTCGCGCGAACGTTCAGCGTTGTGTTGACAGGTGTTGCGAGCACCACATTCAATAAAATAAGTAACTAGTGTCCCAAAGGCTAAATCAACTAATAAATTAACTTTGTGATTTTCAATACAATTGTAATAACATGAAAAACGCTTAACAATAAAATTGGATAAGAAATTACCGTTATTAACACACACATAACTGAGCGTTAACAAAAATGTTTAGAATCGGTTTAAGTTAAAATTCATTAGCATATTGACTTCAGTATTTGACCGGAAACACTGAAGTCGACTGACTATTCCAGTATAGCCGTTCGTATTAGATTGAAGCGAAACTTAATTACAAGTAACTATCCCAGCTGCAAAGGGAATGAGAAATACGTATTTGTTTTTAGAAAAACTACTGAATGTTATAAACGCTTTGTTGTTCTGCATTTTATAAGCGGGTTCTTCTTTTAATGCTCCACTTTACAAAGAAAACTAGTTGAAACAGAAAAAAAGAGTAAATCGTCTCGTCTCTAGTTTTAATTACACCGAAAGATGGCAACTGCGATTATCTTCTATCAGTGTTGCGCTTAAAAACAAAAAAAAAAAAAAAAAAAAAAAAAAAAAAAAAAAAAAAAAAAAAAAAAAAAAAAAAAAAAAAAAAAAAAAAAAAAAAAAAAAAAAAAAAAAAAAAAAAAAAAAAAAAAAAAAAAAAAAAAAAAAAAAAAAAAAAAAAAAAAAAAAAAAAAAAAAAAAAAAAAAAAAAAAAAAAAAAAAAAAAAAAAAAAAAAAAAAAAAAAAAAAAAAAAAACTACTGAATGTTTATAAACGCTTTGTTGTTCTGCATTTTATAGGCGGGTTCTTCTTTTAATGCTCCACTTTACAAAGGAAACTAGTTGAAACAGAAAAAAAGAGTAAATCGTCTCGTCTGTAGTTTTAATTACACCGAAAGATGGCAACTGCGATTATCTTCTATCAGTGTTGAGCTTAATAAAAAATCGTTGTTTTTGTATTAATTTATAATACAAGTATTTTTTCTTCAGTTTCATCTAGGTTTTTAATAATCTACTTATTCTTTTTGTTATAAACTTATAAATCAAATCAAATCTTCATAAATCAAATCAAATCATTAGATTTGATTTATTTTTCTACTTATCTTTTTTTATAAACTTATAACTCATCGATGTTTATGATTCCGGATTTTTGGATGTTTCCGCGTTACAAAATCCATTAAATGTTAATAAATCCCAAAGTTCAAATTGATTTTGCTTAATTCTTTTTTGCATACTTTACATCAGCGTTAATTACAATCCAGTTTGTATTGATAGCTCGGTCGTTTGTCCATTGTCCAAACATTGCACTGTGTTACATCTGCATATTCTCTTCGTTTATAATGTCTATATATAGTAAGGGTTTGGTACAGTTTGCCGGCGAGTGTTCCGATCGCAACTATCTCAAAGAGAAGTAAACAAACAGCACAGTATAAACTACACCGTAATTTCACTCCAGGTGAGAATGTAGTTAACATTAGATAGGTTAACTACAATCTCCGTAAAGTATCTAATGAAATCTGATAGATTCATTTACGAAATTTAACTGTCGCATAGTGTAGTATAAATCGCGGGATCTTATGTTTGATATTGAGGAAAGATAATTCGTGATTACAAACATTATGTTAGTAAAATAGTAATTGTATTGACTTTTTAAAATGGTAAAAGGGAGGGGATGGCATAACATCGTTTTGCTATAAAAGGCAGATGACTATAAATCACGCTTCATTAATGTTTGGACAGTGTACGAAGTGTGAATGTAAAACCTATGGCAGATTAAATATATATTTGAAGAGATGTGTCTAATTATCAGTACATGGTTGTTCTTTTGATGGTAGATAATATATAGAAGAATAGTGATTAATATGCTGTAATAGTGATTAAGTGCTCACATCGATCAAAGCGAAATTCTATTATGACCGAAAATTAAAAGGGTTGAATGGAATTTTAGAAATATCAGCACGTTTACTAAAATACTTTTTTTTTTTATAATACTTGTTCACTTTACGCATGTTTAGACCACATTGTTACTGTAGAGCGTGAACTTGAATATTAAAGTGGCAGTTACACGATTTTACTTTCGCTTCGGCGTTATTCATGATGCCGGACGAATGTATAATGATGTAACCTGTCGTTGCTCGAGCGGCCCGCAGCACTCCCGTTGATTGGAGACGCGACATAAATCTTTATTGGGGACGTGTTGCCGCCTGTCACACCGTTACAGATTCCGTGGGACGCTAGTGTAAACCGTCACCGGCAGCTTTGTGTGGGCGTGGGGAATACCAATTGTTAGGATTTTCTTTATTCTATGAAGCGACGAGACGAGTAAGACGTTCACCTGATGGTAAATAACGCGACGCTAGTTAAGATGGTATACACTGCACCACATTGCGCTCGTCGCCTTGAGACATAAGTTAAGTATCGTTAAGCCCGTAATATCACTGACTTACAGCCCCCTTTAAACCGGAACACAGTAATGTTTGCATATTGCTGTTTGTCGGCTGAAATAGGAGCTGCGGTGGTACCCATCTAGACGGTCTCCGGCAACAGAGACCTACCACCTTTTTTTTTCTATGAAGCGACGAGACGAGTAAGACGTTCACCTGATGGTAAATAACGCGGCGCTAGTAAAGTATCGTTAAGCCAGTAATATAACTGGCTTACGGCCACCTTTAAACCAGAACACAGTAATGTTTGCATATTGCTGTTTGTCGGCTGAAATAGGAGCTGCGGTTATACCTAGACGGTTACAGGCAATAGAAACAATCCACTTAATGTTCCCACTGCTGGGATTCGCACCTTTATATTTCCATCTGCGCTGGACGAATGCGCTGTTGAGGATCTGGTATGCCTTCGAAAGCTCACGTTCTACAAATTTCTAGATTTCCGTTTGATGTTTCCCTTTTGCAACTTTATTCAATTTCAATGAAACCAAACCCAGATTAGCCGTACTTACAAATTGAGTTATCACCATTTCCTTATATTTTTTTTAATTGTAAACGTTTAGTTAACTAAAGAATGAATTCTTTATGTATTAATAAAGAATGATGCTAAAAGCATAAAAACTACATGAAATATTATCTAGATACATTAGACTAATCCTTTATATGTTATCTTCAAAGTTATCCGTTTTACAATTGATGCCACTGCTATTGTTGTCATGTAACGCTTTTTAAGAGTTCTTAAGTTTTCTTAAGACAAATGTCGTTTCGTTTATCATGTCGGATTCCTTTAGACAACAATAACTTAAACATTAAAGCAGGTCACTTATTTGTACGTCGAAAAGTAAACTGAGCCACATTTAAGGTTGGCTATGAACGTGAATATTCAGCGCATGATGTAAGACGTGAGTCATATATTGTTAAGTTTTACTCTAAGTAATAATAACTTGTGTGCCTAACCGTTGAGGATCTACCACCACTAATATAAAGTTTGATAATGATTTTTACTGTACGCAATAATGAATATGATATGCGGGATATTATCAGTGATCAATGTCCCCAACCCTGTTATCAGTGATTATCATTTCGGGCATGTGATAATAGTTAATACAACAAAACGCGTGTTCCTTTATTCAATATGAATGAGAGCTTCGCAAATATTTGGACATGTAGTTTTTTGTACCATTACACCAAAAAACTTGGAAATGAATCTGTTGTGTCTATTTGTTCGTAAACTTCTGGGACTGTTGCAAACATTTTGAAGGTATAAGCCGTTACTTAGGCTTCTGCATAAGACTTAAAAACTGATTAAATATGGTGACCGTCTAGGTACCACCGCAGCTCCTATTTCGACTTACAAACAGTAGTGTGCAAACATTACTGTGTTCCGGTCTAAAGGGCTGTAAGCTAGTGAAAGTGGAGTAACGAGACTTAACACCTCATGTCTTAAGGCGACGAGAGCAATGTGAACGTCTTGCTCGTATTGCTCGTCTCGTCGCATCGTTTAATAAAAAAATGTTACTATGTCCGCCGCGGTTAACAAAGCTTTAGTAAAGTTTTAAAAGAAGTAATGTATTTGGCAAGTGGGGCATCCAATTGTTGGATAGTTGTCTGGAAATATTATCGATGTCGACATTAAACGCTGTCAATCGCGGCCCGGGCTCGGAACGGGGTCAGATGGGAAGTGGGCATACGGCGCTGCAGTGGGGATGCCACTCAATTGTGGCACATTGAATAAAGCCGGCTACTCCAGTTTCTTTTGTTACCCGCAAAGATTATATATACACATGCACACACATTATATATATAATATAAACTATACAGTCTATTACTTCAGTATAACCTTAGCTTTCTCAAGCGGTTTAACAATTTTTGTTTGAATTTTGATTTGAGATATATCTAACCACTTGCTTTGTAACACGAAGGTCTCTATTACGGCTCCGGGGTCATAGTTATGGAGTTTGGTTAGTAGTAGGGTTTTTCCGAACTAGTCTTACTAGCTATAATCTTACTGCTGTAAATCAGCCGCCATTACAGCATTGCTCTTCCGGCTTTAAAATATGATAGCCTGAGTATTTCGAGCGTGCACGGCTTAGCCATCGCGTCATTGGTAGCATCATGTGAAATTGAAGTCAAGTGTTAGTCCATTTTAAAAATAAGAATAAGTAAGAGAATTCTGAATATTATACTGCATTTGTCGCATATGAATATGGAAGTAGCGCACATATGAGGTATGTGTTTCAGTATATTTATAATATCAACGGCGCCTGTCAAATCACCAGACAGTCCAGCAGGAATGTTATGGATGTTGTTTTATTTAAATAAAAGTTTAATCAGGTTCATCGTTGGACTAGTGCAAAAATAACTGGATCGATTCCAATATTTTTAGATCGTAAACCGATAGTTACAAGAGACAGTTTCCACTTCAAAAATTTATTTTAGAAAACAAACCAGTATCTATGGAGACCTCTGGCATCGGGTGTTATCGTATAACAGTATTTTGTTTTTGTATTATATTATAAAAGTTCACATGCACGATAAAAACAGGTCAAATTTCACAATTCACAGCAATGTTTGTCTCCACATATTCGTAGCTATCACATATTGCTATCATATGCCGATAGTGTACAATAAATAAGAATATTTTCGATTTGTCTCTCGAAATTAGGATAGCAGCAATTTCTCAATGTCATCGTTTGTCGTTATTTACGACCTACATTAATAGGTACACGAAAAAAGCTATTCTTGAATAAACAAACTTTTTGCTTATGAATTAACTCTTGCTCTTCTCAGTTTGTCTCAGTTTCACGAATGTTTCGGTGGCCTAAGTCTTAAGTTTAAATGGCTCATAGCCTGCCTCGTGTTTTTGTAAAGTAACAAGTGTTTTGCCTGGCTTAAGCTCTCTATTGCAAACATCTACCGCCACAACAGTTTTGTTATGTTGGGGCTGATCAACATATGAAAGGCAAAGTGTTCTAGTCGCTTTACCATCCACGACCTCGTTATTACTTACTACATGATATTGAGGTTAAACGTTGGCCCGTTGTTTAGTTTTATGACTTTTATTGTTCTGTTATGGATGGCTACTTCAGCTTTTATCGATTCATTTATAAAGTCCAATGCTCAGAAGTTGTACTTTATGGATGTCTGTAGGGTCAATGCTTTAGTAATTAATCGATATTCTCAAGTATTACCATGTCAGACTATCGTGTAGTGTTTCAGGTGCACCAGTTCACGTGCTTCGACTGTACGGACCGTTTGAATCATTTCACCATAACTATGACTGTCTACAAAACATTCTTCTGCATTCTCGTAGAAACTAGCTATTTGTAATTAACTAATGAATGCATGGCAAATAAATAAACGCAATAGACACGATGTTTTATATCTCTCATTCTTGATATCGTCTATTAATCACGCTGATTTCACGAAGGACCTGCATTGTAAATTGGCCAACGTTCGTGAAATCATATTAAATCTGCTAAGAATGCTGACACGTATTCATTCTAGAAATAAACTACTCAAATTGCTGTACAATTTACATTATTAATACCGCGCGATCTATAACTGCCCACTCATCGATATATATAATAAATATTTTGTCCATTTAGCTTGACTTCAACTGCAAATATCTTGAGCACATTTCAAAATGAGACTCGCAAACAGTTTAATATCTTATGTATAAGGAAACTGCTTTTTACAATCTTCAATAGCAAAACTAATTCATAGACTTAAGGCCTGAAATTTGAGGACTTTAACACTTGTTAATTTCTGTCGCCAAGCAGTATTAGACAAGTTTTTGATGAGTTTCCTTTTGTTTATTTTTCTGGACTCGTAAACTTCTTCATGATAACGTCATACAATGTACATACACAGACCGAAATCATTCGAGGTAAAGAGCGGAAGCAACTCCTTATCGCCGTACACTCACTTATCACTTTATCACTCTGTTCTCTCAGCATTGGATTTTCTATTACCATTCGAACATCATCACTGACCAATAACGGATGGAGCAAATTGTGCTTACATATTCAATTGATCTTCAACTTCTTAATCAATAGCGTCATTGACAATTTCTTTGATTATTAAATGAACCGATTTTGACAATTATTGTGCTCGGATATTATAACATTCAGAGCTATGAGTAAAAGTTGAAAAAAATGTAGTAATCGGCACAAAACTTAAGCGTTGTTTAAAAACTTGGTATATTACACGATAACATTACTTTAGATAAAAAATATTTTACTAATCGGAGCTCCTTTGTGTTAATACCTCATAAAAATATACTGATCATGAAAAATTATTAAGTATTATTTGAAATATACTTTTCATTAATATCGCTAATGATATTACAACCTTCGAAGTAAAGTCGCTGTACTGCTTGAGGTATCTTGCTGGAAACTATGACACACCACACGATGACACAATCAGCCGGATATAAAATCCACCTGCCTTATCACATGTGTCTAATCGACATCTTAAGATCAATATGGAAGTGGAGTCAGAAAATAGTAATAAAAGTAAATAGTTATTATAAATTTTGATGTTGTGCCGATAACTATATAACGTAAGCGATTAAAGAGCTACGAAATTGCTATGACCCTAAAAGCACTTTGCTCCACCGTCTCCGGAACCGGTAGTGACGTAACGTTTGGTCTGCAGCCGTGGAGCCGACGTACCACTTCAAGGTGCTGGTGCCGTCGATGGTGGCCGGCGCGATCATCGGCAAGGGCGGCGAGACCATCGCCCAGCTGCAGAAGGACACGGGCGCGAGGGTCAAGATGTCGAAGTCCCACGACTTCTATCCCGGTGAGTCAATTTACTTGTGAATATTTTGTACTAATGGTTTTTTTTAGTAAAACTATTTCCTCTGTTTATTAGCGAACGTGGGCTTTTTTTTAATTTCAATGTCTTGTTAAAAGTTTTTAAGTGAGATATTACTACATTTATACACCTATATCAAAATGGAACTTTTCACGATACAACTCAAAAATTCGTTGGTTCTATTCCCACTGAGTTTGAGGTTTCGGTGAAGGTAAACATTTTTACAGGATCTGCTACATTTGTCAATTGGCACTTGGCGTTATTGATTATGCCGAAAAAGCTCTCCGTGTGAGAGAAGTCCTTAAGTTCCATCATAGAGATCATGAAGAGGCGTGTTCATGTTTATCTTTTAATAAGTATGAGCTAAGTTTTGGAAAGCGGAAGCATTATCTTTTAGTCATTTTAAATTATTCAGTAAAATTTATCCATGTAAAACAGCGTATCAAATTATAGGAAAATTGTTAACTTAAACTGTATGTGGTTTTAATATACAGCTTTGTTTTTCGCGTTTCGCTTTTTAATCATTTCGATGTACTCCGCAGCTCGTTCACGGGATAAGTTCTAGTTGAATATAATGACAATTTTAACGCTTGCACTGAAATTTAACCGGCCATTGTTACGCGAAGAAAATTGCTCGGAACAATACGGAAAATGTAACGTAAATACGGCAGCGCGGTTCACTGCGCCGCCGTCGGCAGTAATTGTCGCCTTTGTCGAAATCCATAGAGAATATTAAAAAAAAAAAGCATAGAATAAAAAGGGAGGTCATAATTTCGCTGTGCTCTCGTCCGTAATGACTGCAGTGCCACAGTTCCAGAATTTTGCGCGTTCTCGAATTGAAGCGATGAATTATTGCGGACGGCGGCGGCGGTGTCTGGAGAGGCGTGCGTCGACCCACTTCTGTCAGGATCTAGCGCGCCGGCCGACCCAAGTGGTGCTTTGTTCGCAGACCTACTTACGGGCTGGGGCGGCCCGTCTGCGCGGCTTTTTGCGGACCCGCCCCAGTTTCCCGGGTGGCGCAGCTACTCCTACTCGACTTTCAATAGTGTCGTTTAGTTATTAACAGACTGCTTAATGCACCTTACTTTTCAAATTTAGGACTCTCTCGAATCTAGACTATTTATTAACTTAGGTAACTGCTCTTGGAACGTATACGTTTCTTAACGATGCTTTTCTTTTTAGGATGCCCGAAACTCACTAAGTATTGGACCAATCCTCTCATATATGGTTCACTTGTTCATTTAGTTACTGTAATATTTATTAGGTACTTGCATTTTTTATTTATTTAATTAGGTTCTCCAACAGTACACACATAATAACATTAGTACAGAAAAATTGACACACAGCTTAATATCTGATGTGTGTACCAGTTAATGGAGTACACAACATTCACAATGCACGCATTATTATTAAATTATAAACTAAATTAAAAATTAAAAATTTCTTAAAGATAAAAAAGAAAAACTTAAGAAAAATAGGTAAACAATTAAAAGAAAAAGAAAAATATAACAAAGAAACAATTTTGTAAATACATTTAAGTAGTAATGAGTACATTATTATAATGCTAAATGCTAGGCTTACATTTTAAATAGGTACATGTTACAGTTATTGCGCGGAGTAGAGACAATGGCTTTATTCGAGATACTTTAATATTTTGTTCTTGTAATTATCTGGAGGATCGTGAAATACGTCAATATGCGGATCATCTTTGCAAACTGAATTATATGTAACGCACATTCTGGATATGGGCGCCTGAGAATCTAGATTGGTTCAACAAACATTCAAAAGAAGTAAATTTTGTCATAAAATTATCTAACTTAATATCACGACAGTTATACTAAAAAAAAATTACAAAATTGTAAATCAATTTTGTTTAAGATTTTTGTTGTATCGGCTTTAGCAATAATAGGCGTTAGAACCAACATGATATAATTATGCGATCTATTATTACTATAGATCACATTTGGATTAGATCATACTGATTATAGTTATTTACGGGTTTTATCTCACATTATTAAATTTTTTAATTCGTCTAAGCGACGAGAAAATCAAAATGTTAAACTGATGGTAACTCATACGCTTGGTACACACTGCACCACATTGCGCTCGTCGCCTTGAGACGTAAGGTATTGTTGTCGCGAAATGCAAATCAACGATAAAAATGGCGGCCGTGGCCTTTACTTCCGTTGCATTTACTGTCGGACAGTAAAGAGAACTGTTACGCCATCCCGCTCATTGTATTCAAGTTTGGTAAGATACCACGAATCCAACGTACGGTCAATACCAACCAGCGTAATATCACGTTTGAAAGCTGCTTAGGATATTCACATAGCCATAAATCACGTTATTAAATGAACTAGTATAAAATAAACCAAAATGTAGGTTAAATAATAAAATTTCATATGGCCGAAATATCAGAATAATTGTTACGCTTTTCCATCTATCAATTTGCGATTTGCTATGGTACGATTACATGATAGGAGTAACATTATTATGTTTGTGTTGTGCTTTAAAAAATCCGCATCTAAAATCGAGTCGTTAAAGAAAGCACTTGTTTTAAATACTATTTGTGCTGAGAGCTAGCTAACTAGTGTGAAGGCAGCGCCGCCGCCCGGGACTGTGCCACCGCAATGCGGTACGGGCTCGGCTCCCACACATCCACCTCCTGCCCCCCCATCCTCCCGTAGGCCTATTCACGTATTTCTTCTTAACAGCTCTTTACCCCGCCTGCTGACTCTCCATTCACTCGCACGGTTAACGTAAAATAAAAATATTTTCACCGCGCAACGCGCGAGCTGAAACGTCCGCGATGTTTTAATGATCCGAATGTGGAGCACATTTCTGTTTCTACTTTTGTTTTTGTATTAAAACCGCTTCAACAGCATGAAACTAACGTAACTCTTAGTGCGATACGGTTTAATTTTTTTTTTATTCTACGAGACGAACGAGATTTTTACCTGATGGTATACGCTTGCCCATAACATGCCGCTAGTTAAGATGGTACACACTACACCGCATTGTGCTCGCCGCATTAAGACATGTTATTTTTTATTTATGGAAAAAAGTTAATGCTTGACCGTCACCTGATGTTAAGTGGTGATGTGATCTGTGGTGGTAAAGCGCATTAACTTTGTAATAGCCTATTCACTCCTCTTTTGAAGACACCCACGTCGTAATTGGACGGGAGCACTGACGTGACTGTTGAGTTTCGTTACCCCAGTAACTTCACTAGCTTACAGCGCCCTTCAAAATTGAAAACAGTAATATTTGCACAGTACTATTTTTCGGTTGAAATAGGAGCTGCTGTGGTACCTAGACGGTCTTCAGCAGCAGAAACGTACCAGGACTAGGTCATGGATATGACATGAGTGAAAAAAAAAACCACATATTCTACTTGTTTTATATGTGCACTGGAATTAAGCGTTATTACGGAAAAAAGCAACCTCAATACAACAGAGCTAGGCCTCCGTAATGAGAGGGTTTTGCATCAAAACGGCGCTCACAGCTCGGTGCCAAACAATGAACAATATCTGGCAGAACGCTATATTATTTATAGCGGATTTTTTAAAAAAAAAAAAAACCTTGTGAATTATAGCAGGCATTTATAGCTGCAAATGCAAATAAACGCCGATGCAGTGCACGGCGGGGACGGTTCAAGGCGGCAGTCGACATAAATAATTCACAAGACACAACTATTTGTCTCGTTACAAATGTAAAGCTGAACACAATAAATACAAACTTTTAGTTGATTTTATATATGAATGAAACAGTTGAAATGTTACTCGGCTTTTCATAAAAGCATCGCGCTTAAATCAAAGCTTCATTCGATAACGCTTTTTGTTGGCGGTGCGAAAATTGAACGCTTGATTGAAGTTGAAATTGAAACGGATACGATTTTTGCGGGTTTTTTAAACGCTAAAATCTAAAACAGCGCTAAAAGTAGTGGTGGATCATAAATGATTTTGTGGAGCAGCATGAGTAAACAAATAAATAAGTAAATACCATCAAATGAAAACAATAGCCGAAGGTCGGAAAAGTTTTCTCAATCTGACCGCCAAACTTCAGTTTGAAGAAAGCATCTCATTCTTCTTTTCTTCTTGGTCGTATTTCCTCATGACTGAGGGTCGAGGTCATCATGTGTGATGAAACACAAAAGACTTTCTTAGCAGTTATAATGGAGTGGTGTTGCCATTGCCTTCTCCATTTCACATACCAGTCCGACCACGAATGGTCATGACATAGATATGTAGGTTTCCTCACGATGTTTTCCTTCAACGTCAAAGCACGTGATATTAGTTGGTGTTATACTAACTGCACATAAATTGAAAAATTCATTGGTGCAGGCCGGAATCGAACCCGGTACCTTCGGAGTGGAATTAAAATCTAATTTAATTTTAATTTAATAATGTTAAAAAAATGATTAGATATAGGACAAATGAAAAGACTGGTGAATAATAACGCAGTGGGGGGTTGGAAGGAGCAGACCCTGATAATCGACCACCAGAGGACAGCACAATGGATATTGTCCATAATAAAGTTCATGCTCCGTCCCAAGGGGGTTGGGGGTATCCGCAATGAAAACTTTGTTAGTATCAAATGGATTCGTGTAAACGGAATGGTTTCATTCCGAAATGTACAACTTTGCAATAGCTCGGAGGGGACAATATGAGATTTTAACGTAATAATTATACATTTGCATTTATGTAAAGTCGGGTACGAGCAGGACATTCACCTGATGGTCAGTGATAATAATTTGGCGCTAGTTAAGATTATGTATATATTTATGTTTATGTATATGTGTATATATAAGTATTCATATTTTATGTATGTATTTATATGTATGTGTATGTATATATTAGTACATACCTTCTTTTTTTATATATTTTGTTTTTTTAAAAAACAAAACTTCTCTTTTACCCTCGCCTACCACTGCATTTCCCCACTGCCGAGGTTGACTGGGAGAGAATGCCCTACGGCATTAAGTCCGCCTTTTTGTACAATATTTATTTGTGTGCAAACAAAGTTTTAAATAAATAATAAATAAATAAATATATACATTGTGCTCATAGTCTTAAAAACAGGACATCAAATCTCTACCTGCATATCTACGAAACCTGCATATCTACGTTATTGACCGTCTGTGGTCGCACTAGTATGGCAAATGGAGAAGGCAATGGCAGACCACTCCATTATAACTGCCGAGTAAGTCCACGTGTGTTTTATTTTATACATGATGACCACGACCCTCGGTCATGAGGAAATACGACTTAGAAGAAGAAGATTTATTGCAAAATAGTAAAGTATCGCAATTTTAACATTTACAATTTTTACCAGGTGGTAGGTCTCTGTTGCCGGAGACCGTCTGAATGGGTACCACCGCAGCTCCTATCTCAACCGCCAAATAGTAGTGTGCAAATATTACTGTGTTCCGGTTTGAAGGGCGCTGTAGCTAGTGTAATTACTGGGGTAACGAGACTTAACACCTTATGTCTCAAGGCGACGAGCGCAATGTGGTGCAGTGTGTACCATCTTAACTAGCACCACGTTGTCATGGGCAAGCGTATCACTTACCATCAGGTGAACGTCTTGCTCGTCTCTTCGCATAGTAGTATAAAAAAAAAACAGTAACTTATTGCTATTGCGTCGAATATGAGGAGAGATTCTTATAGCTCGGATAAATATCTTAGCTTACACAAACATAAAAAAATGTTGTATCTAACTACGCTGGGTGTGTCAAGGTCTGAAACGTGAGACCTTTGATTTACACAACCAGTTAGATCGGCGGTCTCGTGCGCGTTTCGTTCTTTTCTCATTTCGTAACTGCGGTTCTAATGGAGCCAATGATGTCATCGAGTGTTAACATAGTCGCTGTATTCGTTTTCACATGTAACGAAGCTAAAAATAACGGAAAGATGAAATTGCTCATTGTTTGTAATTCGCTATTTCACTAGCTACAGCGTCGTGAAAACTTGTATACAGTAATTCAGCTTCACTAGCCGACCAGTTAGACGACTTCCTGGAGACAGAGGTTTACCCTGAATTTTGTGATAGAGCACAGAGATGGTCTATGAATTGTTTGTTTTTAACAAAATTTCTAAATGATTTTTTTATATTATTCTTTCTACGAGACGAGCGAGACGTTCACCTAATGGTAAGTGAGACGCTTGCCCATAACGTGGCGATAGTTAAGATTGTGTACACTGCGCCACATCGCGCTCGCCTAACATAAGGTGTTAAGTCTCGTTACCCCAGTAATTTCACTAGCTCACAGCCCATCAAACCGAAGCACAGTAATGTTTATACACTACTGTTTGCAGGTTGAAATGGTCTCTGTGGTAGTACGTATACGGTCTCCGACAACAGAGACCTACCACCAGCATGTGTGATCATTTTACTTGGTTTGATACAGGATTATGCGACGGTTATGTGCGAAGTAATTCCAGTAGCTACAGCTTCCTTAACATCAGATATTTGTGCGCCATTAACTCAGGTGGATGATGAAGAACTGAGACTTGAAACATGGCGGACGAATTGACCACGCAGACAATTTTTTAAGAATTTGTATTCCTTTATTTCATACGTCTATAAATAACATTAGCTCTCGCCATCAATTGCGAAGATGAAATGATGAGAACATGAACCATTGACCACGCAGACAATTTTTAATGGATTTGTATTCTTTTATTTTGTACACACATGACATTGGTTCACGCACAAACCGTGCTCATGCCGTCAATTGGGAAGAAGAAGAAGAACTCAGGTGGATGCAGTTCCAGAATAACATTATTAATCAGCTCGGCGCGCCTCTCGTTCCGCTCGTGTTTATAAATATTGTGAGCGTGACGGTCGCTCCACGTCTTGTGACGTCACAACACTTTAAATGCACCATGTATTGGCACAATTCATAGCACCGTTGACGCAGTGCGGTAAAAAATAGTCTGCACCAGCGACACCTCGGGCCTAGTTCTAATTACCTCATCGCGCTCTAATGAGGATGGAGGGAAACTGGTCATTGTGCGGACGGGGCGCGCCGGGAAATTGGAGTTTATACTGAAATTAGTCGCCTCGTAGCGCACGAATTGGGTCAGACGGTGCACGCACATCACAATCCATCCAACTATTCACTAACTAACGCAAAATTATTATATTTAGACTTTTATTATATGTAGCAAACGTAAAGCGGAATTCTTTCATCGAGTAACGAACGCGCTCGCGGTAACCTCTTAAATATCAATGGAAACTAATTATCAAAGACTTATATATATCCAAAAGATATCTATAAAAACATTTAAAATTTGTTTAAATGTCATTTCTTATGTAAAAGAAATGAATTGTTGAATTAAGTTAAATAGATTGCATGATTATCTCGTTGAAACGGCTTAATCGTACCAATAACATTGTGCTCGTCGTCTCCACGAAAGGATCACGAAACCAAAGATCTTTAATCATCTAGAACGGTCAGGGCTTACCTTGATCCTTGGTAACACTTCAGTATGACCGAAGACCTACCACCATTACACCAATTGGAAACAGCACAGTCAATAATCCTTATCACAATCTCTTTTTAAAAAATTTCTCTCATATTTGGGGATCGTAGCCAGCGTAAAGAATGCTGTCTGGACGTTCTGCCTCCACTGCTCCAATGCTACTATGCGACGAGACGAGCAAGACGTTCACCTGATGGTAAGTGTTACGCTTGCCCATGACAACGTGGTGCTAGTTAAGATGGTACACACTGCACCACATTGCGCTTGTCACCTTGAGACATAAGGTGTTAAGTCTCGTTACCCCAGTAATTACACTAGCTACAGCGCCCTTCAAACCGGAACACAGTAATGTTTGCACACTACTATTTGGCGGTTGAAATAGGAGCTGCGGTGGTACCCATCCAGACGGTCTCCGGTAACAGAGACCTACCTGGTATCTGTCAAGTTATAACAATGAATATTTTATCGATTATAAGTATAAATAACAGTTAACTAAGTATAAGTATAATTACTAAGTTCGCATCGAATGCGGTGTTCGCGTTACTTAACCGATGCGCGGCGCTATCGGCCGGTTTATTTTAAATGTAGCCCGCTGATAACGCGACGCCCCTCGCCCAGCACGCGAATGCGCACGCGCACGCCTAGTTACGGTACGATAACACCGGCTCATGTACAAACGATGCGAATATTTTAACGTTATTATAACTTTTTTATTTATTTTAGTTTTGGGATTTTTGTCCCTAAGGAGCATATCAATCCCATCGTACCCTTTACATCATAAGACTATATCGACATCCTAAAACTACAGACTAAATCACTTGAGAGCTAAAATCATTCAAATTCGCCAAGGACATCAGGTCTTTGGCGAATTTAGATGTTGGGTCTGCCAGCGCGGTTTGTACCACACCAACATCCCTGATGTTAATATTGTGTAATGTCAGCAATGAATTCCTCTTCAATTTATTCTGTTTACATTCCATCAGCAAATGTTGCACATCCTCAATCTGATTACAGATTCTGCACATTGGAGAATCAATTTTTTTCATAAGAAATGTGACCACAGCGAAGTCCAAATGCTAATTTTAGGATGTTCCTCGGCAGTTATTATAACTTGCGCGGCCTCGGATCGAACCCGCGACGAAATTGTGTAAGATGTGTTAATGGAGCGTTAGGAAGAAATTTTGTGTTACAATATCTTAGTGGTATGAACGCCCGCCTTCCACTCCAGAGGTACCGAGCGAATCCGGCCTGCACAAATGAATTTTTCAATTTATGTGCAATTAGTATAAAACTAACTATAATAATATCACGCGCTTTGACGGTGAAGGAAAACATCGTGAGGAAACCTGCATATCTATGTCGTGACCATCCGTGCTCGCACTAGTATGTGAAATGGAGAAGGCAATGGTGAACCACTCCATTATAATTTCCGAGAAAGTCGTCGTGTGTTTCATTATACATGATGACCACAACCTTTAGTCATGAGGAAATACGACTTAGAAGTAACTATTATCAAGTGTAGTTACAAAACTGTTTGGCAGGTCGTACATATACGTCTAGTACATAGTCCAGGTTTGATTCACGCCGAGCTTGAGCTTCCGCACAAGGAAAACGACATTACCATCTATTATATAGAATGTAGCACACATATCGACAAGTTGTCTAATCAAAGAAGTACACAGATGCTGTAACTAACGTAAGAGTTGGTAATAATCTCAATGAGCACAAACTCGCAAGGGCCGGTTATGAAACGCTTCGGCAACTACAAACAGGGATACCTGGTAACCCATCCATTTTATCAGTAAACGAAATAGTTTTTTTTTGTTCGTGTCATAAATTCGATTTATATTCCGCATTGGATTGTTTTAATGATGAAGAAATTAATATTGATATTAGTCACCCTAACTAGTTCTTCGTTGAATGGGTATCACTTACAAACGGGTGAATTGAAAGTCCTCGTTGCGTCGAATAAGTTATACAAATGAATAAATGATGGCTTTACTTAGTGGTACTACTTGAACAATACACTCCTAATGGGATAAACTTGAAGGTCTAGTTGACCATAAAGAGCAGTCAGGAATGTTTAGAAGTTTAGATTCATTAACATACTTGATTTGAGAAAAGCTTTTGATTATGATGTATTAGGAAATGATTGGAGAGCCTGCTCATCAGGCCACAATATCCTTTCTATTATTATAACACTGTTAGGAAATCAGGTAAACCGTTGAGCGCTATAAAAGAATGAGAAACTTTGCAATCCCCTAATAGTTACGTTGTCCAAATGTGGTCACAGAAGTTTTTAAGTCCAGCTAAAATATAAGATATTAGACCAACTGACGTCTCTACCATGATGGAAGACGTTTCTTAAATGTTTAATCTTCCCCACTTATGCTTAAAGTTATTCACTGATTACTGTTAACCCAAAAAATATAGCCTATCATTCTCTATTGAAATTACAATAGTAAATGCGTGTGAAAGTTGAATATTTTCTTTTCTTTCTATGATTAGAATGGGACTGCCGACCCTACACGTGCCGGCACATACATAATGTATGTGCGAGCTGTGTATACTGAAAACCGGATTCAGTAGTCGCCGGTTGCGGACTAAGTGCGCTCAAGTCAAGGTCGCACTCCTATTATGTTAGTGATGTTCATGTTAGCTTGACACAGTTTTACGAGAGTCTCGACTAAGTGCCGTGCTGAGTTTTCCCTTTTGGATGATATAAGGTTCAACTAATTGTGACCTACAGTTTTGTAAACCAGAAGTACGTTTACCTGATAGTATAGGATCCGTCTACTCATGAGAATGTGTATCTGATTAGGATTATAAAAACAGCAAAACATTGTGCTCGTCGCCTTGAGACGGACGAGTTATTCCAATACACGTGTATGTTTGAAGGTCATACATTTGTTTATAAACCATTTTCTTTATATCACCTGCTCCATCTTTACTTTCCCATCTTTCGATGATATTCCTATAGACGTTAAGCCTGATCCCCCTCGTGTCCAATGAAGAATGTATATTTTAAGAACTCTTACCTCTGTGGAGCAGTTTCCTAATGTAATTATCCAACTAATTCCTTACTTACATATATCGTGTTCTTAATTGATATACAACCCATATTTTCTCATTTATCTGATCTATATACGTAATTCTAGATTTGTATCTTTTTCATTATATCTTCCTTTCCAATAAAAACTATGTAATATATCAATTTCGTATAACCTTCCAATTTCTAGGTCAATGGATATATTTCGATCTTATTCTCTATCCTTCCGGTTCTCGTTTATCCTGTTACCGTTTTGCATTAAGATTATAACTAATATTCACAGTCTTATCGCTTTGATTCCAAAAAACCTTGCCTCTTCTAGACCATAATAGGAAGAACTGAAATTTTTATCAATGATTATTAAAAATGGAAATACAGAATTATATAATAAGGTTTTTGGACTAATTTTTTCTTGTAAAGAGGAAAAAATTGGGAATCTATGTAATATGAATTATGAAGCAATTTTTGTAATAAAAATAAACAGGCAGCCTCTCAATTTACCAGTCGGATGTCAACCGCTTAAAATACTGCATTTAAAGGCATAAGCGCTAAATGTCGCTGCTTAGTGCTAATTATTGTCTAGTTTAGAGGTCTGTTGCGTAGTAGAGAGCCGTTAGAGCAAGAGGTGCAGCCTCGGGGCACCGCGACCTGTTCGCGCACATCCGATGATGTCACCACGACAAAAATAAAAGTTGTTGTTGCACAACACGTGTACATAGATTATGTAGTAGACTGGCTACATAGCTCTTTGTTTTCACATATAAATCTAAATAAAAAAGGTCTATTTTTTTTTTATACTATTATGCGAAAAGACAAGCAAGACGTTCACCTGATGGTAAGTGATACGCTTGCCTATGACAACGTGGTGCTAGTTAAGATGGTACACACTGCACCACATTACGCTCGTCGCCTGAGACATAAGGTCTTAAGTCTCGTTGCCCCAGTAATTACACTAGCTACAGCGCCCTTCAAACCGGAACACAGTAATGTTCGCACACTACTATTTGTCGGTTGAAATAGGAGCTGTGGTGGTACCCACCCAGACGGTCTCCGGCAACAGAGACCTACCACCTGGTAGACGTCCTAATACGACGACAATGATGAAAACGATAATGAAAGAAGACAATTCGATAGGAAAAAAACATTTTTGTTTAAACCGCGTCTTTTAGAGACTGAAGTTACAAATTAAGTTTCACGATCTAAAGCTTACCTCATTAATTTTTACTTTGATGTATGATACATATACTATCAATCTATTAAAATATCAATAGCTTTAAAAAATATTTCTTATAAGTTTACTGACTATTGAATATACCCGAAGCCTTCACAAACTTATTCAATTCTGTTTACAGTTCAAATAATTTTGAAATCTTTAGAAATCATTTCGCAAAAAAATTGTAAATAATTTTTTAAAGCATTTTCAAGTAATTTTTTTGTTACTAAGCAACATTTGTGGTGTACCGCAAGTTACGAAGAGACACAGCACCACATTGCGCTGGTCGTGTTTAGGCACAAGTATCAAATCTCGTTACCCCAGTAATTTCATTAGCTACAACACGGCGATTATGTTCAACAAAAATGAAAACGGAATATTAAACCAACTTAATATACAATTAGGTTTACACCAGCTTTCTAATTCTGATATATTTAGCTATGAAACCTGTTTATTGTATCAATTGGTATCGTCGGAGGTGAAAGCGTTTGTCTAAACGAAAAGATCACTAGAAAACATATTTTTTGAAACTAAACTTTTGGCATACTTTCGAAGAGTTAATTTCGAACTTAGTGAACGTACTAACGATTATGTTATGGAATTTTGATTTAAGTTTGGACCTTATTGATGTGAGCGGTTTTTTCTGGGTCATACGACCATCGACTTTAACTTACCAACTTAGGAGGGCTCTGTAGGACTCTTTTGCCGGAAACAATTTAGTTATCACCGCAGCCTATTTCTGCATTGAATTTGAAAGACGATATTCTTTCAAATTCAATATTGTAACCCTAACGTTAGGCAAAGATGTTATTTAACATTTAAGTATCTGTATTGTTTTAATTTCTAAAAATCTTTGTTTACGTTTAAAAGATACATATATAAATTAGTTTATTTGTACACGCAGTACTTGTACATACAAACAAACAATCATTGCAGTATAAAACCATAAATATTAATATTCAAAAAAAATTATTACTTGTTTCTGTGTGACTTAAAATTCCACCTATAATAACATCTCACCTCACCAAAGGTTCGCTGATAGAAAATGCCCATAGGCATTAGGCCTGCTTTTGTGTAGCTCATTTAAGGTTTTACAACAAATTAAAAAAAAAACTTCAAATTCGTTTAGTGAAAGCGCTTATTAAATAACGCTAAGATTTTTCATCTCTCTCTTTCGTTCTTATTTTAAAAATCCGTCACGCGCCTCGTGCACATCAGAGCGCGGGTAAACGGAGAGGCACGTGGCGCGTGCGCGATGTGCACGAGGCTCCGTCCCGTCCAGGCAGTGGTACTCAACCTTTCTTTTCACGTGGACTACGAACACGTGTTGGTGAAGGCGGATTAAACAACTATAATCTAATGGATGGTGAAATTCAATGGTTTATAATAATGTAGGAATAGCATGCAGATTGAGTATAGACGAGGTGTACAGAGGGGACACGGTCACATGGCGTTGTTGCTAGTCCACGGGGCACGTGTTCACACCGCGTGCTGCCATCCACTACCGTAAATATTATAACTTGACCTCAATCTCAAACTTAATCACAATTAAGTGGTATTCGAAAGATTGATGGGGCTGTAAGATAGTAACGGCCTGGTACACGTAGCCGGTGACCAGTTAACCGACGATCTGGCGAAGGTCGTCCGATAGATTGCCGTCGTGATTCTTGGCGGTGGTCATGCTCAGTAGTGGGCGTATTTAGATGATTAATTATGCTCCCACTAAAAACTAGCATGTCGGCACCGAGCTCTCACACTTTCTGTATACCATGTAACAAGCATGTTATCCTCTACACTTTTAATTTCATTAATATTTTAATTAGCTATTTTAATTTCTTGGCTACGTGCTGATGTAAAAGTTACTTTTAAACAGAAATCTATTTTGAGGACTTTCTTGTTGACGAAATTTTTCAAAGACACGAAGATCTCATCTGGAGGCGAGATTATTAGTCTTTACTAATCTAAAAGCCGGATCCAAACATATAACATGCTTCAATTGTAAGAAGTTTGTATTTAGAAGAGCATTTTCACTAGCTACATCATTTGAAACGCGGACAATGGTAAAGTTAGAACCTGCGGTGGTATTAGACGGTCTCCAGCAACAGAGACCTACCAGCAATAAGCTGTTATTACACGTTGTGTTCAGAAAATATATTCAATGAATTCCCAAATTTAAATCTGATTAACATTCCCAATGTCACTAAACCATCAAAACAAACATCGCCGCGCGCCAGGTGACGTGAAAAATTGTTTTTCATTTGTGTAAATATATCCAGTTGGTATTGCCACATCGGCGCATATTCAAATTATATTGCTTAAATTATTATTTTTATATATATAAAGGTCAAGGCATCAATAGTAACAAGTGTCCACGTTAATTTAGCAACTGGCCTATATTAGTACATTCGTTATCATTTATCCTTGAAATATATTAACGCCGGTTCCCTGTTGATTTGTTCGATGAAAATATCTCAGATTATGAATTCCACTAGCTCATAGATGAACCTGTTCATTTTTGAAGACTCCAAAATCATACCGAAACAAAAAGACGTAAAACTGTGATACAAGGTGGGTCAAAAGCAGTCATCCGATGTTGTTTAGCTCTCATTTTTTCTGAATGAAAAACTTTGATTCTGTTTTTTAGTTATGTTTATTTGAACGTTTAAAATTTTATTGATTAAGTCGAAAAGATGATATCGGCCAAATAAGCGCTGCCACAATTTGGGCTTCCAAAAATGTGAGATTTTTTGGTTCATCTTGTAGTTTGATCGAAATGAATTAATCCGATGAGACGATCTTAGGGTTGCTTCGTTAAAAAAATGCTTATCCTTTAACATTTTAGACTTGGTAGCCACCCTAATCCGAGGTAACATTTCAAAATATCTCTTGGCCCGTAATAGTCGCGCGGCAGGCGTCCTTGACCCAAAAATAACAAAACATACGTCTTGACACCGTGACACGGACTAGAAGCGGGTTGCCTTTACACGCGGCTGCGGCAATGTTACATCTGCACACGGGAAACTAGCACGCTCACCGGGCACGCAAACGTTTTGCAGTTTTGCGACGGCAATTAAAAGTTTGTCGCGCTCCGCTCACCGGTTGAAAGCTTCGCCTGATAGATGGCACTGTTCATTCTATTTTCTAATACCTTTGGATCAAGCTGTACTGTTCCAGTCTTACTTTTCAAATACACTAATCTCTCTCATCCTTATTTAAGATTGTCCGGACTCCGGATCATTAAGTTCGATGGAGCTGGAAATATCACAACTAACAGCATTAAAATCATTCGAAAAAATAATAGTGTTTCTTTTAGCAGTCGATTAAAAGCCTTAATTTTACATTTTTTTTATATTACTTTGCGACGAGACGAGCAAGACGTTCACATGATGGTAAGTGATACGCTTGCCCATGACAACGTGGTGCTAGTTAAGATGGTACACACTGCACCACATTGCGCTCGTCGCCTTGAGACATAAGGTGTTAATTCTCGCTACCCCAGTAATTACACTAGCTACAGCGCCCTTCAAACCGGAACACAGTAATGTTTGCACACTACTATTTGGCGGTTGAAATAGGAGCTGCGGTGGTATCCACCCAGACGGTCTCCGGCAACAGAGACCTACCACCTGGTAAAAGTTACATGTTGTTAACCGAGATTCGATGGAGGACTTGTGATCAGTTATCAGCGGAGGTATTTGAAATTAGATTCCGAATCCTCAAACCCCAAGTCTGATGAAGGTCTAACAGCTTTAACTTCATCAGAAAAGAAAAGTTCGAGGTTACGAGATTTCCAACAATATTTATTGTTCACTTATTTTTCTCTATTATTTTCTATTATGTAATATGTTTGTATTTATAAATAGATATCCGTTCGTATAATGGAACCATTAGCGCGCTTTGAAGGCGTTGAATATCATCTATTGATATTTATTGTATACTTAGAACCTTACTCAAATTTCCGCCACCTTGCGGGGTTAATTGACCCTTTGTGCGGTGAACTGAAGGTTATTTTATAAAGTTGGAATAATGAGTGTATTTTTACTACTCTAATCGATTTTTATGGAACAAAACAAGAAGACGAAGGAGATGATGTTTTGAATAAGCTCACAAGGAAACATTGGAGAGTGCAAGTGATAACAGATCTTCGAATTCAGAATCAGCGTCACTGGAATTTGATACTGATATTACTTAAATTAACTTTGAAATGTCTCAACAAATTAGCAAGGCTTGCAAATTTTTCACGGACCCGGACTGAATCAACTTTTAAAAACTCCTCGAGCCATTTACTGAATCCGCCCTGATCGGAGTTAAGGAGATTTACACAAGTTTTAAAGGCTTTTAAGACTTGGAGATTTCAAATTAAGTTAACAATTTTTTTATGTTCTTTACTTAATTTTTTGTTTACTTAGCTAACTTGTATTTAACGTAATAAACTTTGCCAAGGTGAAATTTTATGACGGAGTTGGTGTTAATGAAGTACGCTTTAAATTAATATTTCGGTAAAGTGATCTTAAAAAAACCTAAGCTGTTAGAATTACCAGGTGGTAGATCTCTGTTGCCGGAGACCGTCTGGATGGGTACCACCGCAGCTCCTATTTCAACCGCCAAATAGTAGTGTACAAACATTACTGTGTTCCAGTTTGAAGGGCGCTGTAGCTAATGTAATTACTGGGGTAACGAGACTAGAAACCTTATGTCTCAAGGCGACGAGCGCAATGTGGTGCAGTGTATACCATCTCAACTAGCACCACGTTGTCATGGGCAAGCGTATCACTTACCATCAGGTGAACGTCTTGCTCGTCTCGTCTCATAGTACCATAAAAAAATCACAAAAAATTGTCAGTTTCGTGTTAGATCAGGACTTGTATTTTTTTACGTTGTTATAAAATTAACCTTTACGAAAGAGATAGAAGGGATTTAACCATGTAGTTATAAAAATAGCAAGTGAATTGGCTAACTGCGGTCAAGTTGTGCCCGACGTACAAAAGCCCGTCAAGTGGCCGCGTCCGCAGTCGTCAATGCATCGAGATGATGCACCAGCGTCCGCATCCACTCCACAAGACCTGCATCATTATCGCGAGCACCACTCAACTGACCGATGAGTCTTGGCTTGCTTACCCTTTCACTTTTGTCAGTGTAAAAGTTTAAGAGTACCTCCTCTCTAAAGTTTCTTATATCGCTTTACCTCTTGCCAACATTTTCTATAGTTACTATATTTCACAAGAGTTTTATATTTTTTTCTTCCGTGTTTGAGATTTTGGTGGATCAATTGGATTTACAAGCCTAATAACAGGCGAGCTAAGTCGGTTAAACAAATAACAGCATTATACATCATCTGAGAATATGATACAGCGACATCTAAGGCGACTAATGAAAGCACAATTTCAGGGAATACTTAATCTGAAAGTAAAAATTTAAATACCGCATGATTCGATAAAGAAAGCTCATTAGGAATATCAAAAATGACTTACGTGACCTTAATAACGACCAGCACTGGATATAACACGACGTCCGTACACTAAAAGCTATGACGGCCAATTATATTTGCTATTTCCGAGCACTCGCTTTTTGTAGTCGTTAGCAAAGACTCATTTATAAGTACCTGACTTTTAACAGACTGATGGGCGACTGCTATTCCTAACAACCCGCCGATCGCAGTTGTGGCCGATGACCATCTATGGAGACTCCTTTCGATATAAATATACATTTCCTGTAATTAATAATTTACAAATGCAAACTCAGCAGTGGACGTCTATCGTACGATGATTATGAAATTATCCAAATTACCGTTTTATTATAAAGATGTGAGAAAACAACATAGTATCATCAAAGTAGATCACACAGATCTATTTCAATGCAAATATAATAAGTATTCAAGGCGACTTGTAGAAGGGGAGAAGCGGAGAGCACGACAGATGACAATGCCACATTGTCTGTGTTGACGTAAAGAGGATAACAGAGCAGTCTGCTGAATGGCCGACTGCCGCTTGAAATACAAACCCATTACCTGCACATCCACATACTGGGTCACGTAATGATCTATCCAAACTGTTAATAGGCATTTTAACTAATTTAGTGTGCAAAAGAATTTTTCTTCCAAATATCTAATCGGTTCTTACGCCGGCAGAATTTTTGTATTCGCAATGACGTCACCAACATACGTATATTTATTAAGTTAACAATTTTAACACTGCTCTTGTTGGAATGAGGCGAGATTTTTTTTCGATAGATGTCGCCCTAAGTCTCCTTGACGACCTACATCGGACTTTGAATGGGGCGATACTTAGTCATCCGCCTTTTACATCAAAATTTTCTATCTCTTCCCTTCCATCTTTTAAATAATCAATACAACTGTTCTGTTATTATGGTCATTAATTTCGTAAAAAAATATAGATACGAATATTTTATAAATCATAGTCTAAAATGGTATAATAATATTTTGAAATTTATTCTCGATACATCACATTTTCTTAGAAGTCAACACAATTACTATTTTTCTAACAAAAATATTTGCAATAATAATCATTTAATCCTTAACATCTGACATGTATGATTTGTGGTACTAAAATAAGAATTAAAACAGAATATTTCAACCGTCAAGCAGTAGTAAACATTACTCTGGTGACGAGACTTAACTACCTTATATATCAAGACAAAGATCACAATATTATGCTTGCTATCAGGTGAACGTTTCGTAGGATCGTAGATTAAAAAAAAGATATGTGGTCTCGTGTTTGTTAATATAATACCAAAGCGAGAGAAATTTTTATTTTATTTTTATTCTTATACGTCAAGACGAGCAAGACGTTCACCTGATGGTAACTCTCATTGATACGCTTGCCCATGACAACGTGGTGCTAGTTAAGATGGTACACACTGCACCACATTGCGCTCGTCGCCTTGAGACATAAGGTGTTGTCTCGTTACCCCAGTAATTACACTAGCTACAGCGCCCTTCAAACCGGAACACAGTAATGTTTGCATACTACTGTTCGACGGCTGAAATAGTCACTGCAATGGTACCTAGCTAGACTGTCTCCGGCAACAGAGACCTACCACCTGGTGAAGTTTGAAGGGAGCTGTAAGCTAGTGTAATTACTGGGGTAACGAGATTTAATGCATGTCTCAAGCCCATGAGCGTAATGTGGTGCAGTGTATATCATGTTAACTAGCGCCACGTTGTTCAGGACGCCATGCTTGTCTTATCGCTTGAATAAAAAAAAGGTAATGACCGTTGCAGCGAGTTGAATAATATACAGCTAAACTTAGCACAACAATGAACTTTAAATTGTTCATCTGTTGGCATTACGCGCGCTCCACTTTTGTCTCGTTGTAATTAAAAATAAAACGGAACCGGTCCACGCGCCGCAACGTGTACAGTGACAGCGTGTAGCACAGAACAGAGGAGACCCTTTTAAAACTCAATGCCGAATTAATTTGTACAATAGAACATGTATAGACGTGCGTATGTGTAAGATGGTACACACTGCACCACATTGCGCTCGTCGCCTTGAGACATAAGGATTTAAGTCTCGTTACCCCAGTAATTACACTAGCTACAGCGCCCTTCAAACCGGAACACAGTAATGTTTGCATACTACTGTTCGACGGCTGAAATAGTCACTGCAATGGTACCTAGCTAGACTGTCTCCGGCAACAGAGACCTACCACCTGGTGAAGTTTGAAGGGAGCTGTAAGCTAGTGTAATTACTGGGGTAACGAGATTTAATGCATGTCTCAAGCCCATGAGCGTAATGTGGTGCAGTGTATATCATGTTAACTAGCGCCACGTTGTTCAGGACGCCATGCTTGTCTTATCGCTTGAATAAAAAAAAGGTAATGACCGTTGCAGCGAGTTGAATAATATACAGCTAAACTTAGCACAACAATGAACTTTAAATTGTTCATCTGTTGGCATTACGCGCGCTCCACTTTTGTCTCGTTGTAATTAAAAATAAAACGGAACCGGTCCACGCGCCGCAACGTGTACAGTGACAGCGTGTAGCACAGAACAGAGGAGACCCTTTTAAAACTCAATGCCGAATTAATTTGTACAATAGAACATGTATAGACGTGCGTATGTGTAAGATGGTACACACTGCACCACATTGCGCTCGTCGCCTTGAGACATAAGGATTTAAGTCTCGTTACCCCAGTAATTACACTAGCTACAGCGCCCTTCAAACCGGAACACAGTAATGTTTGCATACTACTGTTCGACGGCTGAAATAGTCACTGCAATGGTACCTAGCTAGACTGTCTCCGGCAACAGAGACCTACCACCTGGTAAAGTGAAAGTGTAGAAAGAAGCTGCAATGGGTGAAAAACCCGCTTAACCCTGACTTCCTAAAAGCGGGTTCCGAAAGTTTCTCGCCAACATCAAAAAAAAGGTAATGACCGTTGCAGCGAGTTGAATAATATACAGCTAAACTTAGCACAACAATGAACTTTAAATTGTTCATCTGTTGGCATTACGCGCGCTCCACTTTTGTCTCGTTGTAATTAAAAATAAAACGGAACCGGTCCACGCGCTGCGGCGTGTACAGTGACAGCGTGTAGCACAGAACAGAAGAGACCCTTTTAAGACTCAATGCCGAATTAATTTGTACAATAGAACATGTATAGACGTGCGTATGTGTAAGATGGTACACACTGCACCACATTGCGCTCGTCGCCTTGAGACATAAGGATTTAAGTCTCGTTACCCCAGTAATTACACTAGCTACAGCGCCCTTCAAACCGGAACACAGTAATGTTTGCATACTACTGTTCGACGGCTGAAATAGTCACTGCAATGGTACCTAGCTAGACTGTCTCCGGCAACAGAGACCTACCACCTGGTGAAGTTTGAAGGGAGCTGTAAGCTAGTGTAATTACTGGGGTAACGAAACTTAATGTATGTCTCAAGGCGATGAGCGCAATGTGGTGCAGTGTATATCATCTTAACTAGCGCCACGTTGTTCAGGCCGTCATACTTGTCTCGTCGCTTGAATAAAAAAATGGTATATAAAGAAAATCAATGCAACTCCAGTATCGCCAACTGCTTATATCTACTACTCTTCTACCGATATGAGTTTACGACACTACTTAAAACTAAATCTTCATAAACACCACTGTAAAACTTCAGACGTTTTCCGGTTCTATTAAAGCGAAATATTCATTTTCATTTGTTTGTGCCAATAACACAGTGCTTGAGATATTTGCACAACGCAACATTGTGCTTGCGGAGTTTTTTTTTTAATTCTACTATGCGACGAGACGAGCAAGACGTTCACCTGATGGTAACTCTCATTGATACGCTTGCCCATGACAACGTGGTGCTAGTTAAGATGGTACACACTGCACCACATTGCGCTCGTCGCCTTGAGACATAAGGTGTTGTCTCGTTACCCCAGTAATTTCACTAGGTTACAACCAAGCCCCTTAAAACCGGAACACGGTAATGTTTGCATACTACTGTTCGACGGCTGAAATAGTCACTGCAATGGTACCTAGCTAGACTGTCTCCGGCAACAGAGACCTACCACCTGGTAAAGTGAAAGTGTAGAAAGAAGCTGCAATGGGTGAAAAACCCGCTTAACCCTGACTTCCTAAAAGCGGGTTCCGAAAGTTTCTCGCCAACATAAAAAAAAAGGTAATGACCGTTGCAGCGAGTTGAATAATATACAGCTAAACTTAGCACAACAATGAACTTTAAATTGTTCATCTGTTGGCATTACGCGCGCTCCACTTTTGTCTCGTTGTAATTAAAAATAAAACGGAACCGGTCCACGCGCGGCGTGTACAGTGACAGCGTGTAGCACAGAACAGAAGAGACCCTTTTAAGACTCAATGCCGAATTAATTTGTACAATAGAACATGTATAGACGTGCGTATGTGTTTATAATTATCTTTTTTTTTATATTCGACGATGAGGCGTTTACCTGATGTTAAGTGATACGCGCTAGTTAAGATGGTACACACTGCACCACATTGCGCTCGTCGCTTCGAGATATTTGTTGTCTCATTACCCCAGTAATTTCACTAGGTTACAACCAAGCCCCTTAAAACCGGAACACGGTAATGTTTGCATACTACTGTTCGACGGCTGAAATAGTCACTGCAATGGTACCTAGCTAGACTGTCTCCGGCAACAGAGACTTACCAGCAGTAAATAAGGCAGTAAGATCGTCCGATCTACTGCTCTTTTGGAGCCTGGATTGGAGGATTGGACGCTTGCCATGTCTGGATAACGCACAGGATCTTTTGGTGCGATAATCCTTGTCAGAGTCCTATGCTTATCTATCTAATGATTCTATATCATGATGCTTTATTTTGATTTCATAATGAATTGAAATGATTACTGGTAGTAGGCCTCTTTTGATACAGACCGTCTAGGTACCACCGCAGCTCCTATTTCAGCCGCCGTGTGCAAACATTACTGTGTTCCAGTTTTTTTTTTTTATACTACTTTCGACGGCTGAAATAGTCACTGCAATGGTACCTAGCTAGACTGTCTCCGGCAACAGAGACTTACCAGCAGTAAATAAGGCAGTAAGATCGTCCGATCTACTGCTCTTTTGGAGCCTGGATTGGAGGATTGGACGCTTGCCATGTCTGGATAACGCACAGGATCTTTTGGTGCGATAATCCTTGTCAGAGTCCTATGCTTATCTATCTAATGATTCTATATCATGATGCTTTATTTTGATTTCATAATGAATTGAAATGATTACTGGTAGTAGGCCTCTTTTGATACAGACCGTCTAGGTACCACCGCAGCTCCTATTTCAGCCGCCGTGTGCAAACATTACTGTGTTCCAGTTTTTTTTTTTTATACTACTATGCGACGAGACGAGCAAGACGTTCACCTGATGGTAACTCTCATTGATACGCTTGCCCATGACAACGTGGTGCTAGTTAAGATGGTACACACTGCACCACATTGCGCTCGTCGCTTCGAGATATTTGTTGTCTCGTTACCCCAGTAATTACACTAGCTACAGCGCCCTTCAAACCGGAACACAGTAATGTTTGCATACTACTGTTCGACGGCTGAAATAGTCACTGCAATGGTACCTAGCTAGACTGTCTCCGGCAACAGAGACTTACCAGCAGTAAATAAGGCAGTAAGATCGTCCGATCTACTGCTCTTTTGGAGCCTGGATTGGAGGATTGGACGCTTGCCATGTCTGGATAACGCACAGGATCTTTTGGTGCGATAATCCTTGTCAGAGTCCTATGCTTATCTATCTAATGATTCTATATCATGATGCTTTATTTTGATTTCATAATGAATTGAAATGATTACTGGTAGTAGGCCTCTTTTTATACAGACCGTCTAGGTACCACCGCAGCTCCTATTTCAGCCGCCGTGTGCAAACATTACTGTGTTCCAGTTTTTTTTTTTATACTACTATGCGACGAGACGAGCAAGACGTTCACCTGGTGGTAAGTGATACTCTTGCCCATGACAACGTGGTGCTAGTTAAGATGGTACACACTGCACCACATTGCGCTCGTCGCCTTGAGACATAAGGTGTTAAGTCTCGTTACCCCAGTAATTACACTAGCTACAACGCCCTTCAAACCGGAACACAGTAATGTTTGCACACTACTATTTGTCGGTTGCAATAGGAGCTGCGGTGGTACCCATCCAGACGGTCTCCGGCAACAGAGACCTACCACCTGGTGAAGTTTGAAGGGAGCTGTAAGCTAGTGAAATTACTGGGGTAGCGAGACAATGTATGTCTCAAGACGATGAGCGCAATGTGGTGCAGTATATATCATGTTAACTAGCGCCACGTTGTTCAGGACGCCATGCTTGTCTCGTCGCTTGAATTAAAAAATAGTGTGTAAAGAAAATCAATGCAACTCCAATATCGCCAACTGCTTATATTACTACTCTTCTACCGATATGAGTTTACTACACTACTTAAAACTAAATCTTCATAAACACCACTGTATTACTTCATCCGTTTTCTGGTTCTATTAAAGCGAAATTTTCATTTGTTTGTGCCAATAACACAGTGCTTGAGATGTTTGCACAACGCCACATTGTGCTCGTGGAATTTACCAGTAATTTCACTAAGCATACCTCTGTGTGTTTCATGTTTGACACACAAATCCTTTAAATATTCCTTTTTATCTTTTACAATAAAATGTTGGAACTGAACGTAAATATATATATTCATATTTATGGTATTATGGTATTTAAGAAAACAGTTATTGTTACGGAAAATGTATATCCTATGAATCGAATATTGTATGTTTTGATATTTTTTCGTGAGATACAATAATTTCTTCCAAATAAAAATAGCCTAAGTTTATTCCCTGTTACATCAGCTATCTACCAATGAAAATCCCGGCAAAATCGGTCCAGCCTTTTCAGAAATTACCCGGAACAAACAGACAAAGATTTTAAAAAATGTGGTTTTGGTATATGTCACTTTGTGAATAACAAATATGGAAAAGGTTGATTTGAATAAATCGTTATTCAGGGGCGTTCTCTTGTACAGAAGGTCTCGTGTATACCTGACTCCGTGTTTGTGTATAATTGGATAATAGTGATAATCCCTTTGTTGCGGCGGCCTTGCGCTGGCAATGCGCTATATATACCGGCCATGCCATTGCCAATAGCGCTTCACTCGACCAAACTACCTATAGCCAGGCATATACCATGTATAGGATATACTTGTATATGTTAAGAGTTATTTGCTAAAATATCAATTTTAAAAGCTTACTCCATTGCTAATCTGTTGAGGAGATTACAATATAAATCTTGGAAAGAAAAGACACCAGATGAAGAGAGAAGCCATCTGTTAAACATTTAGTTCAATTCAATGGTATATATTATAAAAAGAAGTAAAAAATAAGTATTTTACAAGTAGTTACAGATAAGTATATAAAGCAGTACACAAGTATTTGTTAAACAAGTCTAAAGCTATTGTTATGATAAAAAAGCGATGATTTCTTCTTGATTGTATTCTCAGTTGTTTTCGGAAGACCGCGCGTTAATCTAAGTAATAAACAAATTATCAGTTTGTATTTTAACGTTTCATACACTAATAGTATTCTCTAAAATGAAAGTAATAAATTTATACTTAATTAGCTCATTACATAGTTCATTAAATATAACACCGGTATTACGACGCCTAACATCAATAATTACACGATTTTATATAGATTAACAGAATCCGATAAAAGTGTGCACTTAAATCTGTTTGTCCTTTTTCACCTGCAATCCATAAAGAAGTGTTAATTTTATCATATTAAAGAAAATGATCTGTAACGAATGCTTGAAACGATTAATGTGAAACATCACTTATGAGATGAACACGATGATGATTTCTGTATTGACGAATGTAAACGTAAAGCCAACGATAGAGATGAAGAAGTCACGCCGATGCAGCTAACAATCTATCAGAAGATCCATGATCCACATCGAGAAATTATAGAATTTTTAATGATCTAAAACTACGCTTTTAATATTGATCTTATAACAGAGTGAAAACTTGAGGTAAAATTTATCATTTCATAACAAATGTTTGCTCCAACGTTCGGGACAAGTTTTGGCGCAAACAATTGATCAAAACTGGTGCTATTTGCCAAATTGTAACTAGATATAGTTTTTTGGCCCACTGCTCTTAATTACCGTTGCATTGGCCGCTTACCAAGTGTTAATGACCCACAAGCTAATATGATCGTTGCGCCGATGAATTTACTTTTTAAATTCGAGCTCAGCTCCTCGGCCCCAAGGTTGTGCGGCCGCAAGACCTGTCGCATGCATGCACGGAGTTGCATAATACCGCTTCGACAGTGTTTTGTACTGGACTGGTTCTGTTTCGCGTTCACGATCATTTCAAGGGTATACACACGCACATACATTTTATCATTATTACGTACGTTACACCAAACGGTTTGCCATTATTTTTTCCATAACGATTATTTGGAGTTGTTTGGCTAATAAATTTACTAATTCTGTTGCTACTGTACCATTAGCCACATTTCCAAGTGACAAACACTGTTATTAAGTACCGATAAATTCTAACTGGTCCACGATATCACTCACCACCAAGTTAACTACTTTATAGTTCTGCCATACATTTTCATAACAATGGACTGAAACTTGACCCTAATTGTACATGAAGTGACAATAAGGCACGAGAGAAGCGTATTCTTCTAGAATACTAGTTGTCATATTGACAGCCGGAACTGTATTGCTGTTACGGTATCAGTTTGACAAAAGGGAGCGGTAGCTAGCCTCATCGATTATAAAAACCTTACCACCATTCGAACCGGAATCAAACGGAAATAATTAAAATGGACTTAGCTCTAAGTAAAAACCAAAAGCTACATTTTTTCTTTAAGAATCGAAATTAATGATGAGATTAAATTATGAGGCACAAAGTTCTTGGATCAATTTTTTCTATTCACTCTAATCTAACTAATTTGTTATAAGGATGGAAAGAGAGGGTAAACTAATTCGCATGCTCACGGACGTGTCTCGCAGCACGCAATGTTTCTGTTTAGATGATTACACCTTTAATAACTCTGTAATCGCATCGTTATTAAATATGCATCAGACAAACAACGTGTCATAGCGAACGATCCATTCAATCGATACACCAATAGATCTTTTATTATCAACTAAACTTTGTATTTTACATGAATATTATACACAATGGATTCAGCAAAATGATGTTGTACTTCCTCTTGATAATAGTAGTTTTATATTACCCCGCTTTAAATAGTAATCAAAAATTTTATAAATACATCCAACTTCTCAAATCATCCAGTAAAATATACACTCCCGGACTCATCTATCGGCCCACCTAGTGTTTAAAAGTTTTAACGGTGCCTAGCTAAAAATAAATGTTAGGCGGAGCAATAAGTTTTAATGCAGTTTTAAAGCTGATTTTTTTTGTCAACCTTTATGTACCTTTTTTTTTAATTTTGAATTCAAGATTATGAAAAAAAAACGAAAATTCGAGTCTGTTCCTTGTTTTCAACGACCCAGGAATGGAGAAAACTTTTTTATTTCGCACAAGTAGGATTTTTTTTTGTTGTTTCCGATTATTGGTTCCATAAAAAGGCAAATCTAAACATAGAGCCAGTTTTAACCAAAAAATATGGATACTCTGCCTGAAATTGTCGCCCAAGTTGTAAAACTTCTGCCGGCCAAATCAATTCGAAATTACAAAAAAAAATACATGCATAGGGGTTGACCAACAAATCTGCTTCAAAACTGCATTAAAAGTTATTGCTCCACCTAACGTTTATTTTTAACTAGACGCCGTCGAAACTTTAAACACTGGGTGGTGGGCCGATAGATGTGTCCGGAAGTATATTTATCGTCCATCATATTCTTCATTTTAATATAAAACGGCTAGATCCAATTTATAGAACTGACCCTATGCTCTGCGACGGTACCATCATGCAATACAAAATTTGCGTTACTAATATCATTGATTAGATTAATCTTTTTTATTAAAGTTAAGGTGATGTTAGATATCTACCTATTAAAATTATTTAGTGGTAAATTATTGTATTGCTAGAGGCCCAGGGATCTCTGCACCACTATTTGAGCTTCGCCATAGATGTAAGCCTTTAAATCCGGGAAGTGCTTTAGTCACCTTCTATTACAAGCTACCGTGGTCTTATTCTTAATGACCTCACACTACAGGCCTGTATTAGAAAATCTTTTAAATGGACCTTAAATGCTAATGTTGACCCGCGAGGGATTTCATTAATCCATATCCCCTGAAATGGATGTAACCTATGTTTCAGGTAATGACCCGCGTTAGTTCAAAAGGCACGGCTATTACTAGGAGTGGGCAACCCTTGACCTACACTGGTAACGACGTAAGTTCACATCAGTGACGTCACCGCGCCCAAAGCTCCATTACACCAAACGGTTTGCCGTATTCACCGCGCAGGAACGAGCTCCGTTAAGCGCGTTTACTCCATCCACCAGCCGGAGCTCGGTTCAGCCGAAGCGTTCATTAACAACTCACTTGAAGTCAACTTGAAATGCTTAACGTACTTTCTAAAGCTGACGCGGGTTTAAAGTTTGTTTAGAAATGTAGTTTAATTTATGCGGCCCCGAGGTCGCGGTGCGATTTTTTAATGTTGAGTGAAAAGTCCTCGTACAAAATTCTTTTAAGAAATTTCACACTTATACCTAACGTTTAGTTTCTTGTACATTCACTGTTAATATTCCTGATTAGATTTGTTACGGTTTAGATTATATATTTAAAATTTTAAAACTACCTGGTTTTTGAGAATGTAGTTTTTAGAAATATCATCTAGTCTTACGTCTTATAAAATATTTATAACAAATCCATGAGCTAACATTTGGCTTCAATATCACATGGTAAATGGAGGATAAGCATGTTTAACCCATAAAACTCTAGCTTTCATATGTCGACAGCTAGTATACTGTTACAGTGACAGATTTACAATCTGAGGATAATAGATAGCTAGGCGAAGTTTAAATTACTCTAATCAAGGACCTCTACGTAACAAGTCAACGAGTCATTTAATTTCGAGTATAAATCTTCTTGTCTTGTAATTTATCCTATATAAAAAACTCTCAAATTTGTTCAAAACATAATATGATCTGAGAAGGTATAAATATTTTCTTTTGATCTAAATTTTTTACATTGCTGCAAATATTTAAGAGGCATTGAGTTGTAGGGAGTTAATACGCTGTGGAAGCACTACAACTGCACCTTAGGCTCAACAGACCGACCTAGACCAGTGCTTGTGAGTTTTCTTACATTTCGTCTGACATTTTCATACAAATACTAAACTGATACTTTGAGTGCCAAATCAACAAATTCATAAACGGAGGTACCTGATCCGGAGTAATGTGCGTTAGGTAGTGAGGTTAAGCGAAATCCATTTTAGATAAAAAAAAACCGCTTACTTACCGAGAAATTCTTGTTAATGATACACTAAATTGTTTCTATTCAAAGTGTGAAGCTTGTATTTTTTTTACGTTCCGTAAAAAGTTAAACACTCGGCTATAGTTTTTAATTGTATCTCATTCTTCTCGCGAAACGGCCGGCATACAAACAACCTCACGCTCGTTTCATTTAAGGGTGGAACTAATTTTGCAATTACCTACACTTTGTCTCGTTATATCCTTCCTAATAACATTATTTGACCTTAACGAGAAGGTCAGTTGAACGTGCATTGTAAGAAACTTTAAATATTGTATTTAATACCTTATCTATGTTTCACATTAGATAAGATATTAATGTCGTATTTGAAGCGCTTGTTTATATTTTATATGTTTAACGGGGAAAAAAAATTCTGAATTTATATTTGGCATCCACCAACTCGCACTTGACCATTTGATCAATAAATCTTGTGAGATTGCGCCCCAAATACCAATAGTGGGAGCATTGAGTGGGTTGGTTTAAATGATTTGATTACAAACTAATTTTCTTCTTTGTTACTAAAATGATGATACCATTCCGTTTTACCGTCTTCGAATACCATTGTCACTGCAAAAAACTATCATATTACCGTAATTATGAGGAATTTCCATGAGTGTTTATGCTCATTCTGATAATGTTTGTCGCAGGTACAACGGAGCGCGCGTGCCTGATCACCGGCTCGGTGGACGGAATCATGATGGTGCTCGACTTCATAATGGAGAAGATCAAGGAGAAGCCGGAGCTCGTCAAGCCGTTCCCCGAGGGCGTCGACACCAAGATGCCGCAAGATAGAGACAAGCAGGTAACAAGATTTTTAAATTCATCTCCACTTTAGCTCATGGGTATATCTAGAAAAAAATAGTAAATAGATTTACAATGAGCTTAAAACTCAACCTTTATATCGCATGATTTCAACTAACAATGAGATGATGTACTGCAACAGATTATTATCAGCCTAGGCACTATTATAGCCTTCGAAAATAGTTAAAATAATAGTTTAGTTTCACCAGGTGGTAGGTCTCTGTTGCCGGAGACCGTCTGGATGGGTATCACCGCAGCTCCTATTTCAACCGCCAAATAGTAGTGTGCAAACATTACTGTGTTCCGGTTTGAAGGGCGCCGTAGCTAGTGTAATTACTGGGGTAACGAGACTTAACACCTTATGTCTCAGGCGATGAGCGCAATGTGGTGCAGTGTGTACCATCTTAACTAGCACCACGTTGTCATGGGCAAGCGTATCACTTACCAACAGGTGAACGTCTTGCTCGTCTCGTCGCATAGTAGCATAAAAATTAGTTTAAGAATTGGATTAACAGCACAGAAATACAGTTGCTGTTAGCGGTGTAATTTATAAAATCACTCGGATTACTGTCGAATATAAATGTGGGAGACTCGGCGGGCTTATGTCAGAGCATCAGCGGCGGAGTACCGCAATGCAGTATCCGCCTGTGGAAGGGGCGTGGTGGTACCACATCGCACGCCACGCTGTCCCATATTGCCGTTTGGATTTAAAAAAATAATCAGCTTTACATTTATGTAATTTAGACGAATTAATACAAATAATATTCCGCGCGTGGATCCGAGCTCCAAGCAGCTTTGTTCTGTTTAAGTTTCATTTGATAGCATTCAGGGGGATCCCCTTTCTGTATAAAGTCGCCCGTTCCATTTTACGGGAACGAATTAAGGAATAATTAAATTGTAACTCTCCACTTGACGCCCCAGTTGGTGTTGCGCAATTTCGCATAGTGGTTAACTTTTGCGGGTTGTATTGTATTGTGCGACAAATATTATCGTATCTTTACTAAGAATTTTTTAGTTTTTGATAATGAAACATTTGGCACTTCTCATCTCGCACTACATTTCGATTTGAGTAATTTTAAGAGATAAAGATAAATTTATTTTGCAAATATGGGTAACAGATAATTTTTCATTATTTTATTCACACCAGGTTAAACCAACTTTCCCAACTTTAATTTTAACCATATTGTGTTAAGCAAAATAACATTATTGAGGTTACTGTGTTTACTATTGTTTCTATTATATACTCTGTTACATTGTACATACACTTTAACACTTTATCAACCAGAAAAGTTCTTAGCTTCTTTTTTAATGTTTTTCTTAATTGCTGTCTTTAATTTATGAAAATCGCACACTCATTTTGATTCACCTCCACTGCTTGGACCTTATCAAAATAAGATATTTGCTATACTTTGAGCTTGACATTGTGGATTGTTAAAATCCGATGTTTAATGATTATAAAAAAAGCTATTAACTTTTGCTAACATTATTCTCCTCTGCTTCTGTAATCGTTTCGTCACACGAAAAAAGATCACCAATTTGAAATAGCGACAGAAATAACATTAGTTTCATTCAGCTTGTGATCTAACGCCAGCGGGCGGGCTCGTGTGATTTACTGCATCTAACATATGTGCATTGCAAGGTAACCACGATACGGACATAACAGTTAAAATTAATATTTTAACAAAAATTAACCGACATCAAAAATAATTCGAAAGTAATCGGAGATCGTTTCTTACTTAACACAATGATATAAAAAGTGAATATTATTATAAACTTCAACTTCTTTCTATATTAGTTTCGTCACTATGAAGTTTTTATTCGGTCTCAATTTTCATTCGTCTGACTAAAGTTTACTCTCATTTACCGATAACGGGTTCACATTAAGTATAATCCCGATATATACTTCTCACGAGTTTAAATTAAACAACTTTACGAAATCAACTCTTTCTTTCTTCCATAAATCCTTTCAAATATTTAATTCAAACGAAAATTCTGATCTATTATCACGAACAACGAACTAAAAACCTTAACGGCCGTCAATTCTTTGAGTGATGTACCTTATCCTTCGTCTACCATGTCTTGCAGTGCTTTTTTTTATGCTACTATGCGACGAGACGAGCAAGACGTTCACCTGATGGTAAGTGATATGCTTGCCCATGACAACGCGGTGCTAGTTAAGATGGTACACACTGCACCACATTGCGCTCGTCGCCATGAGACATGCGGTGTTAAGTCTCGTTACCCCAGTTATTACACTAGCTACAGCGCCCTTCAAACCGGAACACAGTAATGTTTGCACACTATTATTTGGCGGTTGAAATAGGAGCTGCGGTGGTACCCACCCAGACGGTCTCCGGCAACAAAGACCTACCACCTGTTAAAAACCACCTGGTGGTGCTCTGGGCTATGGCAGGCAGTTCTTCTGCTGTTCTCCTCATTTCGACAAATTAACATTGTCGATAGTCGATAATGCCACGAAATGTTGAAATTTCATCTGATGGTAAATATTCGTCCATAATAACATTAGGTGGCGTACGAAGGATGATATACTTGACACCAAATTACACTAGTCGCTTTAATACGTGATATTACGATTCGCATTTTTACTTTATCTATTTAATATTATTCTATGGGATCCATAGAAATTGACCGAAGAAGAAAGATAAGTTAATAACTTTTAGTAAATAATATTTTTATACGGTTTAAATATATTTATTTAACCCAACCACGAGTTGAGAAGGTTATTCACCTGATGGAGAAACGCTTACCCATAACAACGTAGCACTGCCCCGCGTTGTCTTACGATAAGATATTAAGTATCGTTAATTCAGTAATTTAACAAGCTTCAACACCCTTCAAACTAGAACACAGTAATGTTTTCACACAAGTGTTTGGCGGTTGAAATAGGAGCTGCGTTAGCTGAAAAGATCACCGTGTCCTATTTTAATGGCTATCATGGACAGCTGAGCGCAGTTAGGTGGAGCTCCGCGGCAAGGTCGCGGGCCAGTAATATCGACTGCGCTTCCATTGCCGGGCTCGTTATCCGCACTGCGCTCGCCCGGTGCGGGTTACGAAGGTGTGAGTGGCGATTCATAATATTATATTAAGAGAGAAATAAAGTAAACTATATTCAACATTCGCACACAAAGGATTATTAAAAATGTTTAACAGAAGAAAAAATTAGAAGCTGTAGCGACATGATGTTAAATCTCCTCAGCATCTATCTGCTGCATCACTGATATTATGCAAAGCTTTTTCAACTTGTAATTATTAACGAGACGGTATTCGCTTCACTTATAAACTATCGGCGACGCTGTAATCGACGGAACCGGCAGCTAGTGATAACGGACGTGAGATTGTATATATTGTAACATTTTGCACAGTACACAAATCATTATAATATTATTTTTGAGGCCTTAACTTAGAGATATGAACCACATTGATTCATGATGATAATTTAGTTGAACTTAATGATCAAACAACATTTGAAGTATAAAAAAAATAATTATTAACAAAGGATAGGACGGACGGTCATCAATGCGTCAATATGAAAAATACCTTGAGAAGCAATGTTAAATGTAAACTGAAAAACCTCAACTAGCTAATTTAGTATACTATTTTCTCAACTATAGGACAAATTTCAAAATAAAATTTGCAAATAAAGATTCATTTAAAGTTCAATCAGCGCCATCTATTAATGTAACATCTATTACCCTGAAGACTTGAAATTGTGGTTAACGCCATCTCGTGGAGAAAAATTTACACAGAGAGACACGATGATTAAAACTTACGTGTAGACGTACGGAAATCTTTCAATCGAATACAAAAATATGTTTTTCACTGGTAAAACAAGACTTAAAGCATCTTCTCATGATGTTTGGTAAATATAACAAATTGCTTAAATATTTTTTTAACACTTTTTCTAATCGCAGCGGTTCATATAAAATTGGAAGCTAACAAATATGATATTCAAAGTTCTCGCGTTACTTTCCTAAAAATACCGACGGCTCCGTTCCCATAAGGGTCGGCACAAATCTCGTACAAAAGAATTTCTTAACGATGTTTACTTAGCCTGCATGCACGTAACCCGTCTTATGAATTCAGCTAAATGGGACGCTGGATCTCCAGCTCAAGTGGTTACAAAAACTTTGCCACGTCCGAAATATTTACTTCATACAAGTTTCTTTTGTAACATTAAGCCAAAACTAAAAGGCCTTCTTTCCTCCTCAGGTTAAGATTCTCGTGCCTAACTCCACTGCCGGCATGATCATCGGCAAGGGCGGCAATTACATCAAGCAGATCAAAGAGCAGAGCGGCAGCTACGTTCAAATCTCACAGAAGGCAAAGGAACTATCACTCCAAGAGAGATGCATTACGGTCGTGGGTACGTTGATAAACGTCATGTATTCTTATTTACACTTTGAAGCTTTCCTATTTTAGTTTAAATATCTACATGCTCATATGCTTCGTTTAGTGTAATATAATATATATATAGCGGATTAACAACTGATTTAAAGAGTGTTGAAATGGCTAACTCGTTAGTATTTTAACAGTAGAATTATCTCTTGCTATTTTTCTTTATCCATTTAGTACTCGAATTGATGAGCTTGTGGTGATAATTGTAGGAATATGACGTTAGTTATGTATGCTATTCCAATGGGATTTCTTGTCATTATTGAACTGACATAGGGACCTTCAGGAAATGAGCACGCGCCGTTGGAGAATATATACTTCATATCAAGTGAGCTTGGTATATTTAAAAAAAAATTCGGCCCTGATTGTGTATTTTATAAAATTCCAGGCGAAAAGGAGAACAACAAGAAAGCGTGCCTTATGATCCTGCAGAAGGTGGTTGATGATCCGCAGTCCGGCTCCTGCCCCAACGTGTCGTACGCGGACGTGGCGGGCCCGGTGGCGAACTACAACCCGACCGGCTCTCCGTACGCTGTGCCCACCTCTGAGGTGACCGAGGTGACAGCTTGAACACGCTCATAGATGGCGCTGATATACACAACAACGCAATAAGACGTTGTGTTGTGCTTTTGTTGTACGAATTTTGTGGTTACATTCGGCTCTGATGAATTTACGTCGCCCCCAACTTATTACACATGAAAGCTGTTTCGGCGAACGTAAATACAAAATTGATGACTTACTTTGATTAGAATGTCGACCTAATTATTTTTTTGTAATTAGTACACTGCTCCATTTGATGTAAATTACGAAACGATTTGATTTTATCTTGTGATTCTAAATTATGCCAAATTTAAGCCAATTAGGTTATACAAAATTCATGATAAATATTTATGAACGTTGTGGTAAAATTACTAACATTTCCGTTTAATACTCCAATTACTCGTTCCGCTCTTATCGAAAACTGGATTTGCCAAATGTCAGATTAAAATCGGCGACCTTTCGATATACAAGTCGTACATTGAGCCGGTTAGTTTGTACTAGAAACTTAGCACTTCATCAGAGCCTCTAAAGGTGAATACAGGAGACACTTGTGAGCGTGTTCAAGTACCCCACTTGCCTCGTTCCCAACTCTCCATCGCACCGATGCTTCAGGATCTGAAGACATGCGAAAATTTCATTCATTAGAATATATCCTACACATAATACTAACAGGAAAGTTTGTTGCGTCATCGTAAGCAGTCGTGATGAGATCATAAATTTACATTTCCTTTGAATAATGTACATTAAATGGAGATAAGCAGAATAACATTGCATTGTTGATAACATAAGTAACAAGAATTGTTTCTTATACTTGTAACTTAAAAAATAAATTATTTCTACATACAATTGAAACAAACAAATTTCCGCTGCACTTACTGACGTTTGGTAATCCGGACTAATTCCATATCTATTTATGAATATAATTGTCAGATTGCAACAGTAGTGATAGAAAAAAAACCTATCTATCATAAAATTTAGTAATGATAGTTATTTTTTAAATTTAGTAACATTAAACTTCAATTTAAACTATGTTTGACAATGGGGTCGTGGACAGTGAAACGTCGCACGGAATACTCCGGCTCTCGTGATTTGCAATAATAGGGTACCTGCTGGGCGGATTCGCGTGAATCATTAAACTTCACAGCTTGTGGCCCCGGAATCGAACCAAGAACAAACCGTGTTAAAACTACGCAACGGAAACAGTTTAAATATGGAGTAATAACTGCTAATGTTAAATAGTTTGTCATCAAATATTTATCACTCTTCCTTTTCAGTCATCCTCAACATAATTTATACACGCATTATATGATTAAAGATGTTTCAGTTCTGTTGCACTGTTAAAGTGACTTGTACTTGTAGTGAAATAGTCCAATTTTCTTCTTCCATGTGACAGAATCACCCGCTTGGCGGTTCGGTGGCTGGGGTCGGTGCCGTGGGGTCGGTGGGCTCGGTGCTGGTGAACGGAGCGGCGGGGCTCGGCGCGCTCTCGCTTACCCTCTCGCTGGCGCCTCCCGGCACTCCGCCGCCCTCGCCGCTCACACAGCACACGCTGGATCACATCAAGGTACATTACATTACATACCCTCGATGGTAAATATTTCTCCCGATCATAATAACATGCCGTTTGTTAAAATAATAACCACTGCTACAGCTACATATTCACTAGCTACAGCAATTTTGTAACCGGAATAGAGTAACTTTTTGGAAGTAAGCGCTGCGGTAATAACCAACCTAGACAGTATTAGACAACAGAGTCCCGCCACCAGTTTAAATAAAATTTAAAAAGAATAAAAACCGTCAAAATACTAATAAACTTATAAAAACAATACCTCTGTTAATTATGGAATGTAATTAATAAGATTTTTGATTTAGCTCATTGAATCTATCAATTGTCTTCTTTATTAAAAATTATACTAACGGGACAAGCAACCACAGGTGGCGCTCCGCCAGGCGGGCTACTCGGAGGCCGGTATCTCGGAGATCGGCGCGGCCCTCTCCCTGCTCGTGAAGCACGGCGTGCTGGGACTGGCCCTGCCCACCGCCCTGCCGCCCGCACCGCTCTCCGCCGCTTACTTCCCCCTCCCCGCGCAGGACTCGCCCGCCGTCTTCGGACCCCTGGGGCAGGTCGGACTCGGTGAGTTTTACCTCGACGAGGTTTACAGTGCAAACGCCATAAACAAGTTGCAACATGTCAATGAGATTTGGAGATATACATATTAGTGTTTGATCTTGTAATGTTATTATTATTATTATTGTTTTTTTATGTAATGTGCTAGAGTGGGGTTTTAGTGGATCAATGGCAGTACAGTGTGATGACAGGGTTAGGATAAAATATTGTGATAGTAATTACGTTAGTTCCAGAACAATGTTGACACGCACCGGTGTGGTTCATGTAGTCGCTTCTTAGCAAACGATTGCGTAACTATAACTTAAACAAGTTTAATAGCTATTTTAATTGTTTACGGAAATTATATTTACGTTTAGACACGTCGCTCGTACTTTCGGCTGTGTTAAATATTTACACAAATTTAAAACGGAAAAATATATGTAACGGCAATACTGAAGTTCATCTTTAATCGTTATTAATGAATTGTCAAAAATAACGATTTAATTGAGACGATAGTTGTAGCTAATATTTTTAACTCTGAATAATTTGTTAGGTTTTAATCTTATATTGTATTTAATATGTACAGGCAAAACTATCTTTTCAGACTCGTAATGTGAAATAATCTAAATTTTAGACTGAAAAAGTAAACCAAAGATTTATTTCTACGCTCACGTCACTCGTTAAGGTATTTGAGTACATTTTAAAATAAGCGTTGAACGGATATCAATCTGAAAAAGAAAAACTTAATTGATTACAATCTAGTGCATCCTGCTCAAAGGACCAATTTTTTAAGTCTAAAAATGTTCATCGCATCCTTGAGGGAGGATATTTTGGTTTTGACGTATCATTTGAGATTAAAAACTTTTTTAATATATGTTATATATACATGTTAGAAGAATACTTTATTGTTAAAAGCAAAAGTAAACTTATGGGTAATAGCTTACGGGCAATGTTATTGTTTGTAATTAAAAAAAAAATTCTGAGGGCATTAATATATTATTTTAAGAGCAACACAGCATTAGCTTCAAAATATAACAAAAATGCAACGGACTTAAAAGACTTGAATATAAACAATGAGATGAGTTAGCTAATCGCTTGTGTCTACATAATGGAGCATTCAAGGTGATGGCTCGTTGATTGTAATCGCTAATATATTGCGAGGGGTTAAGGTTCATATTCCGTTGCTGCGTTACTCGGTGCGGACCTTGACGCAGAGTTAGCTGCAAGGTCAATTTGATGCATTCGCGGAGACATGCAAATTTATACGGAGCGGAAACGATTTTATTTCCATCGATGAATTACTACATATTGATATTGTTTATTATTAAACGATACCCTGAAGATGTACATTCAATACATAATAACAAATCCGACAAGTATTTATAATCGTACATCGAATGAATGTCCATTACATAAGCCGATTATATATTATATATTACGAAAAATATGATATAGAAACATATTTTGCTTCTCGTAAATATTATAATATTAATTGGACAGGCACGAAAATTTTATAACAAATAAAATACCATATTTTTGTGCGATCATTAAGTTTTTTTATTCTTCTAATTTTAACGGTATTTAAAAAAATGTTTTTTTTTATTACTTCATACTATAAATAAAATTTATTAGTACATACGTTGGGATATACGGAAACGTACGTGCAATAATATCTATGTATTTCCAATCTATGTATTTTAAAAGAACATTATATATTATGAAAAAAATACATTCCTTGTTTATATAAAAATCACTAACGCGATAAAACTAGAAGAAAATATTGTTTTATATAAAAATCCTTGTTACGATATAATTCAAGTATAAATAGATTGGATACGTTTAAAATTATTAAAAGGATAATTTTGATACCAAAGAAATATATAATAAACACAGATCTCTAAGAGTTGTATGAGGAAACGGAATAATAATTAAAGTATAAATAGAAAAAATATCGCGCCATTTTAAAATTCATTTGTGTTTAGTAATATTTTTAGAAAACCAATACTAATATTTTATCGTAAAACGTACATTAAATATATTCCAAAGTAACAGATTATATGTAATTCGTGATTAGGCTGACTACTTAAATAAACATACAGATTCCACTCGGGGCCTTGTTTATATTATAATCAAATCCATCATCACTAAGTGCGGGTTGGTAGTTCGTCTACGTAAGCTGTTCTTCGTACATGTAGATTTTCCATCGTCGGAACCTGGAGCTCAGTGAGATTCGAACCTGCGTCACCTCGATACGAAAAGTCGTCTTCATAAACGATATAATTGTAACGCAAAATTCTAAATTTCTTCCTAGCGCTTCATTTACACATCTTGTAACATTGGCTAGTGTAACTTGTGAATAACTTGATTCTGCTTTAATTGTTTTTTTTTTTTTTGGTTTTTTAAATTATTACCTATTTATTAAATGGTTGTTTGAACGCGTCTCATTTCAATATTAAAGTGGCTGATGCACAATTTTGCATCGACTTTTGTCTTTGATGTAAGGCGCGTTCGTAAAGTATGTTTGTATCCACATTTTAGACGAACAACAATTGTTGAGTTGTTATTAAGAGAATAGTGAACGATATTATCTTAGAAAGTTATCTGTAAGCTGTTAATTTTTAAATTATTCCATCGTTATAGCTTTTAAGCACATTGTATGAATGTAATGTCACATTTCATTCTCACATCTCGATAGATAAAAACAACAAATGTCATCATCGATTTCCCGCTCTTTTTTCAGTCATCCGTCAAAAACTTGTAAATGCCTTCTTGACGCAATAGTTAAGCACTTGTAACACGGACGCCCAAGTATCTATTCGTGGGTAGTGTTTTTTTTTTTCAAATCCGCCTGTGCAGCTACCACCTTAATGTCAATTAACACCATATGAAACTAAGGTCAAATGTTGTAGATTAAAAAGTAAACTTTGTCACTCAACCAGACCACAGATAATGTAACGAATATAAATTTAACAAAGTTTTTAATTTAAGATGCAATTGTAATAGTGTTAGTAAAATAGTTTATATATACATATATATATGATAAATTGTTATTCGTCTACACAATACACGCGGATCGCATGCATATCGTATTGTGTATTGTATTGCTGATTTATTTTGTTTAACACAATTGGCTTGGTATTAATTGGTTTATTTATACTCTCACTGCTATCGTGGTGTGTCTAAATTTCAAAAAAACGATGCTTTCATCACTCTCATTCTATCGGCAATACGTTTCTAACATTGCGTCGAGGTTGTATGTTAGTTTTGTGAAGGTCGGATGTTGTATAATACAAAAGAGAATTAATAGCTTATACATTACTATGCTCTAGTATGAAGGGAGATTTAACTATTTTTTAACATAACTAGCGCCGCTTTGTTATGGGTTAAGACTTACCATTAAGTGCTTTGTGTAAAAAATGTTGCCAGTACCAAAAATTTTATTAATTCAAATGTATAGATTATATCACCTGTGCAATAGAAAAAATAAAGCAACATAGCACAAATATTTAGTAAAAATACATTTGATGTATTATTTGTATATTTCTTTTATAAATATCATATCAAGATACTTTGTATACTCGGCGATACGTGATCACGATATATATGAAAAAAGTGATTTAATCCGACCTTACATATACTCGTAACATAAACCTCTGATGCAACGTAATAAATAAAGAAAAAGCAATTTGTTTTAATACATTTATACATATACATATGTTGATGAAACTTAATTTGTATGGATTTACGGAAACTTGTTTGTTTTGTATACAAATCATTATAACAAATAATTGAAAAAAATATACTCTAACTGAAATTATCGTTAAGGATGAAACTTTAAGAGGTGAACTGCAGTAGCTTACTAATCGCTTACCATATCCTCGTTGTAAATCAGTCTGATTTTCACTTAAAATTATATCAAATTGTGATCAAGTGTATAAAGCAGAATATAAGTTTCATCAACATTAAACTGTCTGTTGTTAATGTTGGATTTGAGCGTTACAAACAAATTGCTGTTTCTCCTGTACGTCTCTCTATCCGCAAGACCGGCACACAGCGCGACTGCAGACCGCCGCCATACCATTCGGCTTCACTTTGAACTCAAAATTTCATCGCCTTCCCCGGGGTCACACGATTGGACACGTGGGTCATGCTCTTGAACGGTTCTCTTTGTTCCTATCTCAGCTTTCAATGTTATTGATATAAATTTAGATGTATGTAAAATATGTTCGATAGAAGACTTATTTGGTGTTACGTAGCTTGTAGTTTCACACTATGTTGTATTGTATTTATTCGTTGTAAAATTAGGTTATTTTGAATTTTGGTTAGTGTATGATTCAAATTACTACGAAGTTACATTGACGTTTTTTGTTAAGCATTAGAGATCAATTCGTAAAGATCCATTCGAACGTCGATCAGTAAGAGAAATTATAATAAAGCTAAAGTCCGAAGTTCTTAAAGACAATTAATGAAGTAACGTTCTCCGGGCACGTGCAAAAGCATCACCCGCCAAACAGCGACACGTACGCGACTAGTGCGCGACTTGTTTGCGACTGGTATGCGACTTGTTCGCGACTAGTGCGCGACTTGTTTGCGACTTGTTTGCGACTGGTATGCGACTTGTTCGCGACTAGTGCGCGGCTCGTGCGCTGCGCTTCGTCCAGCACGTCTGCGGCGCGCTGTGCGGTTGCGGGCAGCACGCTAACCCGCCACTCTGTCCCGCAACAGCGCGAAACGTTCTAATGTAAGTGTGAGCACCTCGCGCCGCACCACTAAACCCCCAACCCGGCCGTGACGCGGCGTGACTAGCGTGACGTCCGCAGGCGGCGCGCGCGGCGGCTCCTTAGAGCGTTTCGCGGAGGTTGCATTCGAGGCGCTTCGCCCCCCAGCGGTGGCGCCCATCTCGCTGTCGGCCGGCGTCGGCGGTGTCGGGGGCGTGGGCGGGGTGGGGGGAGTCGCAGGCTTCCCCTCCGCCTCGCTGCTACCGCTCTCGAAAAGCCCCACGCCGGCCGACGCGGGCGCCAAGGACTCGAAGAACGTGGAGATCGCCGAGGTCATCGTCGGCGCCATACTAGGTGAGAGCCTTTCAACCAACTCGGTTAATGATTTTGTTTTAATTAAACCTCCAACGAGCAAATATAAGTGCTGTGGGTGACTGCTGACACGTTAAATAAAATAAGAAAACTTTTTAATTTGATCATTTTGAATCATAAAACTAGGAACTGAATCATAAACGTTAATGAACGGCTCGCGGTTTGCAGGGCCCGGCGGCCGGAGCCTCGTCGAAATCCAACAGATGTCCGGCGCGAACATTCAGATCTCCAAGAAGGGAACGTTCGCACCGGGCACGCGCAACCGCATCGTCACCATCACCGGCACGCAGACCGCCATCAGCAACGCGCAATACCTCATCGAACAGAAGATACAGGAGGAGGAGCTGAAGCGGACCCGCCACAACGCCATCTCGGGCCTCATGCAGTAATCGCCCCGCCGGGCGAGCGGGGCCGGCGTCGCTCCCGCCTCGGCCGCACCGACGCAGCCCGCTAACGGAAGTTCGTTGTTGTATCGTAGTATCTAGTTGTTTCTAGTCATACGCCGGTGGTTTCGGTCACGCCGTCGCGGCGGCTAGGAGTTTACCCAACACGGAGGGAGTGGCGCGAGTTACCTGAGCGTAGTTGTAATTTTACCTTGTTTTCTCTGTTTCATATAAATATTATTATTGTTTGGTGGGTAGTTGCGCTCGCGCGGAACCGGAAGCGGCGCGCGGCCGCCGTTTCCACTCGACGCTCGCAGCGGAGCCGGGGACGTGCAATGTCCGGCTGCGCGCGCGCCGCTTCCGCCATAGTCATATTTACAACATAATAGATTTATCTATATTTTTGTTCTCGTGATGACGAAGCGATTCGCGTTGTTGTTTAACACGAAATAATTAAAACAAGTTACGATTGTGATATGTGTCCCATCACGGAAAATTCCTATTCCATTAAATTTTTTTTTTTATTTTTGTATATCGTTCACCAATTACGTTTCGGTTGCGTTAAGGGTTTGTTTTCATTGTAAATGTTACCATTGATTGATAAGTTATTATTTTTTATGTTCACGGCGTTGTTAGGTCGCGGCGGATGGGGGAAATGAGTTTATCGGAAAAAGTTGTTATTTTTTTTGTATCTAAATTCATACAACTGTTGAACGCGTCAGATTCGACGGTGACGTGGAAACGGCGCGTGGGGAGTTTGGGAACCAAATGATATCCTTACCAAAGCTGGTAATTTTTTTTTTGGCGTTTTAATAGCAAACACTTTATTTAGGTTTATAGGTTTGACATGATTTTACATAATTTTTTCTTTTACATTGATGCTGTGACATGGTCGATTCCGTTTGCGGAGTTTTTATTTCATTCCTTACTTCTCGCGGTAACAGATCTTTTATTTTTTTACGAGTTTTTCGTTTATTTAGCTTCGTGCCCGTACTCAGTTGAGAACTGTTTTTTAGTGTTCATCTGTTGTCGGTCTAAATCTGTGTTTAAACTGTAAGTACAATTTAAATATAAAAAAAAGAGATATGCATGTCCACATAGTAGAGTTATATATTTTAAAGGTTTTAAAGCAGATTTCTATATATTATTCAAGGAGACAATATGAAATATTCTTATTTACAGTTGTGAAATAATTAAATTGAAAGTTTATTTTTGAATGCGCGGTGACTGGAGCTGTGATTGTTTGTTTCGACGTCGCCAGGGCGGCAGTCCGGAGGTCGCTGGTCGGACCCACTGTCCACGGGGAAATAGTTTTAGTTGCGTTAGTTTACCTCAGAAGTGCCATCTCGTTAGTTACAGATTTAATGCTCCTCTATTTTCGATCCTCCCCGAGACGTCCCAATTTGGACAATATGTATAATATATATCTATCTATATATATATGTATGACTTAAAAATTTTCTCCATTCAAATAGAAAATGCGAATTCCTAATAAGCGGTGTATACTTATGTTAAAAAAGTGGAAATAAGTACAAATTGAACACATAATAATATATATACGTATGTATTTGAATCGGCTTAAATGATAGAGGTTGTTAGTGTTTAAGAAGAGGAATTGAGATCGGGTCGCCGGCTCGGCGGGCGCTCCGCTGGCGCACCGCGAGCCGCGCCGTTGTTACTGGTCTTACGTGTGTTACTTAGATAACTTCACGCATTAACGTAGCTAGTTGTAGTGTATTCAATCTTTGGGAAAAAAAAAAGTATAAAGTAGGTTTAATTCTATTATTCCACCGCTCTGGTGTTTTTTCGACTCTATCTCATCGATGTCCGTGTACATTTCTCTCGTGGGTATTTGCAGATATCGTATCGTGTCAATTAATATTGCGGTTTATCGGCGTGTCCGCGAGTTGAGAGCACCTCGCCGAGGTCCGCAGCGGCCAAGACAATAACACACGAACATACAGCCGGGGCACTGCTCTATCAATTATACGTAAGTGTGTTGCAAGCCTTTAGGTTTATGTGTAAGGTATGTGATAAGTTTGGAGCGCGCAGTGTTGCCGCGCTCGGTCTACTCGGAACCTGCGGGGCGCGCCGCCACGTTAATGTCTATTTTAAAAGCTCAATTTTATCGAAAATAAAAAAAAATCTCGTTTAGTAGTCGGTACGTGTAAGTGATTACGTCAATTAACAAAATACTACGCGTTTAGGTGTCCGGCCCCTCGTCTTACCCCCCTCCCATTTCCTGACCCCTGCTCGTGTACAGGACGAGCGCTACTTGCTCCCCCACCACTCTACAATTCAATTGCCTTCGACTTCACCTTCACTTCGACTCTACACTGGTATCGTTAGTACACATGTTCAAGTACAATAAGTTTACCGTAACATAGTTACTACTGCGTCTGATCTTGCGTCTCCACTCTGCTCTCCTCTCGCCCCTCGTGCGAACTGTTCTTTACAATGTTACCGGATGTTCGGAGACACTCCATCCGGTATCTTCGTTTAAGTTATACTTCCGCAAATACGCTTTCTCTTTATTAGTATAATCGAAAAGCCATAGGCGACTATTTAGGGAGTACGTTATAATACTAGTCGCTCACCGACAACGTTACCAACCTTCGTAGTGTACGCTAGAGATAGTTGTTTCTAATGTCAACACTGTAAAGAACATTTCCAAATTGTAACAGTTATTCGCTGAATTCTAGTTTGTATTATTAACCATTAAAATGCAATGGGTATATATATATATATAAATAAATAGACAATTAAACTGATGAAGTAATAAAAAAAAAGTGTTAACGTTGTTATACCGAAGTTGTTACAATATTTGAGAGTATATAGATAATTGTCGATGCAGAATAAATGAAATTTTCTTAGTGGTGGTTGGTTAACTTTAACTGAGAGAATATTAAACTGTAAATGGGTTTTGACGTGTGTGGAATGATAATAAATAGTGATTCGGGGTTAAAAGAAACGCGGGACGTTGGATTGGTTCGTTATGCTGTTTCTGTGATACCGACGGGCGGGGTAGCTGCGCCCAGCCGCGGGCAGCCGCGGGTAGCTCGTGTGTCAATACTTGGATTATTTTAATATCTCTAGCAATTAGGTTAAGAGACTAACGTATTCCTCTCATTATACAATGTTGACAAAATTCATGATAACAACTAAAGCATAAGCTTCTGATAACCTTTTCGGCGGATAACCGGACCCGGATACAACCGATAAATAAATCCGTATATACCGAAATATAACATCCGCTATCAATTTTATTTGTTCTACGTGTTTTAAACGTTAAACCTCTCGATGAATTGTAAACATATATTCTTAAATTATCTCTCCATTAATGTATGTTAATAGTTAATTTGATGAAGGGCGTGTAAAGAACGCATTGGCACACGGCTATTCGCATTAGTTCAGAGTTGGTCCTCTAGATCCTGTTAACGTTGTTGTGATGTGTGACCGGCCCCGCGGCGCGTCGGTCAGCTCGTTCGCGATCACTTTGCCGCTGTTACCGTTTAAGGAGTTTCAATGTTGTAGGCTAAGGTAGCTAGTTATTATTCTTCATAATACAATGTTTCATCGGGCACGAGGTCGCCGCGGGGCGCGCACCGCACCGCCCGCAGCGTCTCATCGTCCTTTTTTTAATTTTAATAGCTAAATGTTGTTGAATTTGTTGATAGAGTGGTTTATTGTAATTAGATAGCGTATAGTGGGTACACAAGAGGCACCGCGGTGTGTCGGGGCTGCAATGGCTGTGCGTTCAAGTGAAACTCGGGCATCAGCGGAAGGGGCGCGGGTCGCACGCGGGCGCCGCCCCGCCTGGCTACCTGTATATAATTGCATAACATTATTTCATTTAATTTATCCTCCTTGCTCATTGTCATCAATTTATTAAAGACTGAGGAATCAACTCGCGCATATTGACATCGTCACGAACGCGTCCCAAACGTTAGGGGATTATTTGTAATATATAATTGTTTATTGTCATTAAATTTAAAAATATATATATGTATGTATATTAATTGTTAGTTCGGTTCCGTGTGGAAGTAATGTCCGCAAGGGGGCGGGGCGGCGCGTGCGACCCGCGCGGGTAGGTCGGCTCGAGGCGCGCGCACGCGCACTCGTTGTCTCATCAACCTTTACACATGTTGAGATTGATATGTTATACTAATTCTATTGAATTGTAACTTGTTGCGTAATATAAGTGTGTACAGTCAGTCAGTCAGGCAGGCAGGCAGGCGGACAGGCGGACGGACGGACAGGCCGGCTCCGTTCGTTGTGTTGACGAGCCATACGTTTAGTTTGCCGCGCGGTGACGTGTTGATGGATTTGTTCGTGTTTCACCGCAACCGGTACACAACGTGTGTGTGTATATTTTTATTTTATTTTTTTTGTTAACTTTGTTTACTATAACGGGTCAGCTGGAAGTAACGTACGAGGATAAATATATTAGTTTATAATTGCAATGTTTTTGTTTATTTGAATTTAAAATTCTATATATTTTAGCGAACGTTAATTGTTTAGTGTTAATTGTCAATGATTATTCATTCACTCCGGCGTTGTTTTGCGATGTTACAAACGACAACACGTGAGATGAGATGTTACAATGTCTTAGTGATTAAAACTGGAAAACCAATTTGAAGGTACCTTGAACATTGTCTATAATTATATTAACAATAAATAAATGCAAAACGAACGAGTTGTTTCATTTTTCACCCAATACATCCACCATATTGAGTTTTTCATGAAGGTTTACATTAGAAACATCATTTATTTTTGTTTCAGCACATCTAATTATTATATACAGAACTTATAACACCTTTTCATTATAATCGCACCTAAAATACTTGGGAGACTAAGTTGTATAATTTTCTTGTGAGGGGCGCTTTAAACAAAAAAATAACACGAAAATATTGAAAACGCCGCAGAAAAAAATCAGCGACATTTTTTTTTCAAGACTGCAAATAAATAAAAATTGTAAATTAATTATGTTATTGACGAATAATGCGTCTACTCTCGTCTGCGACTAAGGTGGTACTGACTTAATAACATAGCTCGTACCGTGTACCCACAATACATCCCTTCCAATTTGTACGAGATTAAAGACAATTTTTTCCAATGTCACTTAAATTACACAAAATACTTCTAAAAAAGATTTTTACTTGTTACTGTTAAGTAAAACTCATTTAAAAGGTGACATTTCGAGGTAAATTAAACAGAGTGATTATTAAAAAATATATATATTTGGTGATCGTAACAAAGTTGCCTGCAACGTATTTGGATAGGTCAGGTAATATCAAAACGGCCGACTCATGGAAAACCCCTAAAGCGATGAAGTACTAAATTACATTTAATAAATCACTGAGCTGTCTTAAAAAAATTAATTGGTTCGTTTGTTTATGTTGCAAGTAAAAGTACAATTGTTACTTAACAAAGTAATCAATGAATACTAAACACTTGATACCAATAGGTACTCGTGTGACTCGCACAACACATCAATGGACGGAGTGAAGACTTGCTTAAAAATAAATCATAAAAATCCAAAAAAATAAAACACAAAACTTAAAAATATATATAACTAGGGAATGATTTATAAATTGAGATTACAGTCGTCACTATTAAACAATCCCACTTTCCCACAGCTGGGACTGGGCGCATGCCCACATGGAAGCGAGAATAACTATACTAAAATTATTATTGTGGCGTTAATAATTCCAAACTTAGTAAATTTCACTTAACAATTAAGATGAGTAGCCATTAGTAACTATTGGATAGCTCTCCCCACTCACTTCTCTATCAGCAATTCTTCTAGAAGAATACATAGACAATTGAACTTAAGATTGAATTCACTGAGATAGTATAGTTATAAAAATTACATATTCTTTCTAATCAGAAACTTATACTTAAGTGACTCTACTTTAGATGTTTACACTGCACTTTGACACATGTGAAATTTCATTAGCTCTCAATACCAACAGTAATGTCTATACACTACTGCTATACCATATCGAAGAGAGCCATTCGTCACATTAAAAAAAAACCTCTTCATTAATGAAATGGAAATCATTCAGATCTGTGCGTTCATATAATTCTCAAATATAAGTCTTCTTCATTATTATTAATATCAAGTATCTATATAAGATAAACTTATTAAGTATCTAAGCAATAAGTATATTAAATTGCAGTAAACAATCAATTTTAATTTTGGCAGAACAATTGTTTACATCAAATTTCATATGTTAATAATACATACAAAAAAATAGCTTACCTAAATAAAGTCTTCATATACACAGTAATATAAACCGGAAGCTTAAATCTATTTAAAAAAAACTATAAATGTCTTTAAGGTAACAGTTCATAAGTTGGCAACACACAACAACCTACCAGTGTTGCTATGTAAAAGAATTTGGCTCGCACAGACAGCGGCATACAGCTTACAATCTTTGGGTGTTATACCGTTTAAATACTACTTTTATAAATTAGTTCTTACTACATGTCCTAAATTAAATACTAACTAATAACTAAATTAAATGATTAGACGAGGTGGTATGTTAGAATCTAAATATTGCTTTAATTTATGTTTTCAAGCTCTTGTCATCCGCTGATCGAAGGCTAACTCAATGATGTTATAACTAACAAATTGTTAAGTTTAAATTAAAGATATTAATATCAACTTAATCTTATAGCATACAGAGATTCAATTTATCTAAATGAGAAGCTGCCGAACAGGAACATCTTATGAAACAACTTCGTATTGAGGCATGTGTGGCTCGTAATCGAAACCGTTGTAATGTGTGAAACTTAGGCTCCTTGTGCCCGGGGAGTCTGTGAACTGTGTTAATTCGTTGAGCAATGAAGTGAACGCTGGCCTCTCGTCGGGATCAACCTGCCAGCATTGTAAGCAGAGCTGGAAGAGGTCATCGCTGACGTACGAGGGCTGGGATGGACGCATACCCCTCAACACCCTGGAGGCGACGTCTTTATTAGCTGTGTTAGGGTATGGAGTAGCCCCTATCGTTAACGCTTCCCACATTAGACAGCCATAAGACCAAATGTCAGCCTTAGGATTGAATCTGGTCTGCCTCAACATCTCGTGGGACATCCACCTTGTATAATCCGGTGTTTCATGAAGTGGACGGATGTGTGCCAGTCCAAACCCGGACACCTTTGCCACTCCACCATTGCTTATGATGATATTGCGACAACTTAATTTCTTGTGATAAATCTTTTTACTGTGCAGGTACTCCATCCCAGCGGCCACGTCCACACACATCTGTATAACTTTGTTTTCAGTTATAAGACAAAATTTATTATGCTGCAAATCTCTGCGACGGCTCTGCAAGAGCATTTTCTTTAATGTCTGTTTAGAATCTTGCAACACCACAAACAAAGTAGTGTTCGTCTCACATATTCCAGTTAGAGATATAACATTTTGATGTTCGCTGGACTTGATCAATAGATCTAGTTCATGCAGCATCATACGTTTGTCAGACTTTTCAAGTTCTCTATCAGATATTACTTGCACCAAGCCAGGTGTTTCCACACCGTGTTGCATAATGTTGCCCTTCGTAAACTTCCCGTAGCTGCCAATACCAACAACACAGGATATGTTGATATCAATGAGGTTTCTAGGTATGTTCCAAAGTTTACGTTTTAAATTACCGTAGTAGTCTACTCTCTCGTCTTCGTCCTGTAGGAAGCCAGAGTTCTCAATTTCTATGCACGGTTCACTAAGACTTAATGGCATTGATTGAGAGCCTCTTTGCATCCTTGCAATATAGATTTTTTTACGGAGTATTATCAGAAGACCGATACCAATTAGTATGAGCACAACGCCAATAGCAATAGCTGCACCGAGCGCTACCACCATTGGGGATACTTCCTCTGGTTCATTAATGTTTAGTATTATCTTTTTTGTTGACTCCGCATATCTTACTTTCCTCACATGATTCTTCTCACTTACCACACCCAGAGACACTTCTATATCATTTGTCAGTGGCAAGGGGGCATTATAGAAGCCATTGTAGGTGCTCCGATCACCAATAATAAAGTCATTTTTAATGTCATCTGTGTCAAGCTCCGCTGTTATGTAATATGGATATGCCTGTTCCAACGCAAATGAGTGGTTGCCGAGATTCTCAGCGATAAACCCTTGTTGATACAGTTCAATAGACACAACTATTCTATACATTGAAACAGGACCATTGACATTTCTAGCTTCAGGTATTTGTACCACCATCCTGTCACCTCGTCTGTCCTTAATTATTATATCTGGGGGACTGGGGTTTGGAACACCTATTACCATCTCAACCCTAACAGTTACATTGGGTCCCTCCTCCTCATAATTTCTTGCGGCAATGCTGATGTTATAAGTGGAACCAGGTTGCAGATTCAAAAGCTCAGATTGGATTGTACTGTTGGATACTCGCCATTCCAGAGGCATCAAATTATAATCTGCGTATGTCTCTATAATTACTGCGCGTATAATATACTCCGTGATTTTAGAATGGGCCTGTGGTGGTGTCCAGGAAACACAAACTGTTGTCTCCGTCACGTTCACTACGTCAAAGGAAGCCGGTGGGCCCGGGGCAGAGACGTCTGTGTCGTACACGCTGGCTGATTCAACACCGCCGCACGTCTGTGTAGCATTGTTGGGGCACGGAACATTACATGATTCCGCCGGCAACTTGAATTTTCCAGGCTCGTTGGCACAAAAACATCTGGAGTCGTTACCTAACAGAGCATACTTGTAATATATATCTTCACAAACTGACAAACAAACGTCCACGGCCTGTCCGCTGTTAGTGCTAAATGCATCCTTCGTGCTGAATCTATAACATCCCACATAATCCCCGCGTTCAGATCTAATACATTTTAAATAATATAAGAACACGGCTATAGTTACCAGCAACAGTTTCCCCATTGTTTATCCTCGCTATTGACTCATACAATACGTTTTGACGTTAACGCCCATTCACATAAAACAATTTTTTCTTGTAAAGAAAATCTAAAAATACGTTTCCTAAACTATTATTTGGTTGCCATGCCTTTAACAGTCAGAATTCTTCGAGGAATATAAACATAGAAAATCAATAATACGCATAATGCGGAACCGCGTTGCGATCGTTATTTTGACATTTTGTAACAAAAAAATTGCAGCATTCAAAAACAAAAAGTAGCCTGCCAAATCTAATCTATGACATAGTCTTTTTAGAGTAATTCAAATAAAATTTTAAAACTATGTGCATAGTTAATCATTTTTATTTTCTTTTAACGTTATTTATTTATTTTTTTTCATTTTGTGTTTTTTTACAATATAATAAAAGCAAAAAATTTTAGAACTTGATTTAAAATAATTATAGAAACATTTAGTTGCATTACAGAAATTTTTAGCTTACTTTTATTTTGTATATATTTTAATTTGATGAACGATAAATATGGCTTTAAATTAACAGTTAAATATAATTTTGTATACGAGAAAGTTTTTGATGAATATCCGAAAACTGTTTACATTTATTTTTGATTCATAACCGTTGATCAACTTTTGACAGTTGTTTAAAAGAGCGTGAAACGTTATAACTAAAACGAACGTAAATTAAATTTTGATAGGAAATATTTTATTATGTTCATGACTTATAATTCACAAGTAATGTTATAAAAATGGCATCAAGTTCAAGAAAACGTTAGTTTTTAAATTTTTAAAATAACTTCGTATATAAAGTCTTGTGTTAAAAACATTTGTATCTGTTTTAGGCATACGTTCTTCGATAGAAACCATTACAACAATGCCGCCTGCAATCGTAAAAAGCGAAAGAAAAACCAGAAGCAAGCGCCAAAAAGAAAACTGTGAAGAAATTTCTTCAGATATTATTAATAACAAAAAGCATTATGTACTTTATCCAGGAGATGACGAAGGGAATAATCACGAAAATGAAGTTATATCGACGCGGGTACTACGTCGGCATACTCTCAGAGAACAAAATATTAATATAACAAATCCTGTATGTTCGGAAAGTGCAGTGAAAAAAGCTAAAAGTACACGGAAGTCCAAAAAAATGGTGGAAGAATCTGCAACCGACATTACTGATGTAGTTACTTTAGAGACAGATGTAAAGCCTAAGGTGAAAAAAAATAAGAAGAAAAAACAAATAGTGGTTGATGATGTCTTGGAAATCAATGATGAAATAAAACAAGAGACTGTTATGAGCATAAAAAAAAAGTCTAAGAAGAAAAAGAACACAAAACGATCAAGTTCTGATGGGATTGAAGAAATTGCAAAAAATCCATCACTTAATGTATCCATGAATTCATTTTATAGTGCTGCTGGCAGCCCAAATAATGAGAAATTTAATGGATTTGTTAAGGAAATTGCTGAGGCGAAAACTGAAACAAATAATCTTACTGAAATGTTACAGACATCTAATAAAAAGGTAACAACGAAACTGTCTAAAAAGAAAAGATCCACCCTGGTTAAGGATTTTGAAGATGAATGTGATATAAACAAAGACAATTCTTCAGAGGTAATTATTGAGCTAAAATCAAATATGAATGATACATGTAACATAACTAATAATATAACTGAGAACACAATTAATCATAATGAAGAATGCAAAGATGCACTCGATAGTACTTATGAAAAGCCAAATTTAAATAATTATGTACAAGTCGTTGATAATGCTAACATGGAAACATTAATTAGTGGTAGTAAAAGAAAATCTTCAATTATCTCTCTAAATGGATCCAGTTCCAGGTCCAGCCTTGACAAGACTTTTGAGAAATGTAGTGAAACCTCACCTAATAAAACTAAATCGCTTGAATTTACAATAGAGAAAGAAAAGTCAGATTTAACATTTGACAAAGATGAGAGAACATCGACTGAAACTTTGAATACTATAAATGTTACATTTGATAAATCAAACGGTTCACTTGTGAGTATTAGCAGCGACGACTCAAGAATCGGTAACCCTATATTAATCGATAGTAGTATTAATGTTTCAAATGTTGAAAACACGCCTAAGAAACAGGAAATTACTGAAATACAAATGCCCATTTCGGCGCTTAAAAGGGAAGGTACTTACACAAAGGAAAGCTCAATTGAAACTATGGATCTTGAGCAATCTGAAACAAATACATCTGCAAACTTTAATCATACATTGAATAGAACTCCACAAAGGCGCAAATCATTGCCATCACCTGGCTGTACACCGTTCACTGGTGCAAAGAGCACTGGGAAGGGCAAAGTGGTTTTAAACTTAACTCATTCTATTGAGAAACCGGCACGGAGGTCTTCACTCGTTGAGCAAACAACTAAAACAACTAAGGTAATGTTCTGCAGCCCTATCAACAATCCCGTCGTGGCTTCACAGGTGAAGAGGAAGGTGATCAAATCTAACTTGAAAGGATCCAACAAGAGCTTCTTATTTAATGATAGTTGTAAGTATATTGATATTATATATTTATATATAACAACTTATTACCCCATCTCTACCATGTGATCTATAGTTAACAATTTTTTACTCGTAATATATTAAGTAGTATATTATTTATTCGGGAAACCGCTGGATGCGAACAGCGCAAAGCCGATTGGAGTGGAGATCTTTGGGGGAGGCCTTTGTCCAGCAGTGGGCGTCTATAGGATGATGATGATGAATATATTAAGACATGTAAATTAAAATCACCTTCACATCAGCCTGTAGACTGCCTATTGGACGTTTCTTTGCGCGATTCAAACATAAACGATGAGATCCACATATGAGCTAAGGTCACCAATGTAGCACTAAGAATTGCTACACTTAATTGGCAGTGGGCAGGGGACATTGCTCGAAGGAGTGGTAGGCCCAGGCTAGTAGGATACAAGGTGGACTGACAATCTGGTGAAGGTCGTGAGAAACCGCTGGATGCGGACAGCGCAAATCCGTTTGGAGTGGAGATCTTATGGGGAGACCTTTACCCAGTTTTATTGACTAGTCCAAAATGATTAATAAATTGTTAGCTCTAAGGTTTAATTTAAGTCTAGTCTAAATTTGTATTTCATGTTCTAATATCTATATTGATGAAGAAGATAGATATAGATATTCAACTGTTAAAAAAGCTGTGATAGCCCAGTTAGTAATGCATACTCTGAGCATTGTGAGGAAAGTAATATGTTCGAGGAACAGCTTTTTTGGACATGTGGTATGTATCAATATGAGCTATAGTTCAAATTCCAAACACTAGATGGCGCACCCATTATTTGTAGTTACGGAATTACTGAGATATAGAGACTTAACTTATAAAGCAGATTATTACTAGTAATATGTGGCGGGTGTATCTAAAAATGAGCAAGACATTGTTGTATAAAGAAGCTAATTTTCAGTGACAGAGAGCAAACCACCTGGTACACGCAAGCGCTCCTTCACACAGAACGACGTGGATGATACGCAGAGGAAGCGAGTGAGGCTGGGCAACGAGCTTCAGCAGTCTGTCGACAGGCTTTCACGGCCCAGGACCGTGAGTGCTGCAGGTGAGTGCTGTGGTAACTTATTAACCTTGCATGCTTATTGTAATGATAAAAAAATTACCAATGAACTGAGTATTTCTTTTCGGGTCCTATCATGGTCGGGGTCTATCTCGTTTTAGAGAGACATGATACTTCCTCGTCTTATTAACTGCAACTCACTAGCTGGTCATTTCGCTTACAGCAAAACTATCAGAACCATCGACTCCATCAAAGAAGACTGCTACACCAGTGAAGTCAAAACTGGATGTCAAAACGGCCCGCACTAAGCTGCCGAACTTCGCCGCCTTGCATCAGAAGCGGTTCGAGAAGATGGAGTCATTAGACGAGTGTCAGGAGAGGAAGGCGAAGAGAGCGCGCCAGCTTCTCACCCCGACTGGCTCTCTCAACTTGCTGGAGAGGGTTAGCCCAAAAGGTGATTTACTTTACACAATCTTACTTAAATAAAATAAATATAACTATAGCATAGTAAACTGATCATAATTCAATAAATAATATATTTAATTTGCTGTTGTTAGATCCATAGTGCCGGAGACCATCTAGATATGTCATCAGCTGTTATTCTTGACATCAAACAGTAGCGTGTTAACCATACTGTGTTCTAATGATCAGTTACTATCAGGAGAACATTCTGGTGGTCTCGTTGAATAAAAATAATTATACAACAGTATATAAATAATGTATTATATAGATAGTAAACCTAATAACTTGCTTATTGTGATAAATAGATTAGATAATGATTTAGTGTCTAATCTTGCAAGTTTTGCGCGAAGTTTGATGTATATTAATTGTAGAACTACTTACAACAGGGCTTTAATTATGATGTTTACAGCACCGTATTGATTTTATCATGTAAACGTAAATGATTATATGTAACAGCATAATTTTTTTTTTTTCTACTTTTCCTTGATATAATTATTCAAGGGTTTTTAATCCTATTTACGTAATTTGCTACTAATAATATTTTATATATCATTACGAAAATCGTATTTACTTATCCTTATTCCTATTGTTAACTATTGTACATATATTTATACAGAATTTAAAAGATTTATCTCTAACTAACTTGTTATATAATTTTGTAACGTAACAGCATATTATATAATTTTCATTAGCAACAGCAATTAAGAAGTTCTAACAAAACTTAATTCGTGTGAACTTAACATTTTTATAAATTATACATATATTTTTATTATTTAAATTTGTTAGACAAATGCATTCATTTTTATTAGCTTTTAGAGAAATTGCTGGAGTAACAAGACTTAATATTTCGTCGGTTCAAAATAGTGCACTGTCATAACAACTAGCGTCACATTGTTATGAACGGATGTAAAGTAAAACTTAGTATGATACAAACTGCACCACACTGCGCTCGTCGCCTTGAGAGGTGTTAAGTCTCGTTGCCCCAGTAATTTCACCAGCTTCAACACTCTGCAAACCGGGACACAGTAATGTTTGCACATTACTGGTTGGCAGTAAAAGTAGTCACTGCGGTGGTACCTAGACGGTCGCCGGCAACAGAGACCTAACATCAGTAAACAATTTCTCATCTTTCTTGAGATGTATATGATATTATTAAGTTTATTTAAGTTATCTTTTATGTACTTGTGGAGTTTTAGTAACTTTAGTGATTATTCTTCTTTCTGTATTATTTAAAACCTTGGTATGAACATTTGTAATGACAAAAAAGTGGTAAAGAAATCATCGTTGCCTCGTACGCGTTTTTCCGGTATTGCAACAGTGGTGCCATCTTTTTTCCGGGTGGCAGGTCTCTGTTGCCGGAGACCGTCTGGATGGGTACCACCGCAGCTCCTATTTGAACCGCCAAATAGTAGTGTGCAAACATTACTGTGTTCCGGTTTGAAGGGCGCTGTAGCTAGTGTAATTACTGGGGTAACGAGACTTAACACCTTATGTCTCAGGCGACGAGTGCAATGTGGTGCAGTGTGTACCATCTTAACTAGCACCACGTTGTCATGGGCAAGCGTATCACTTACCATCAGGTGAACATCTTGCTCGTCTCATCGCATAGTAGTATAAAAAAAAAATCTATATCTGTACCAAATAATTAATTATTGGTCCAGTGGCTTATGTGTGTTACTTTATTACATTTTTCGTGTATGAACCTATCTTTTGTGATGTATGACACATAAATAAAATAAAAGATTACAAAGTTTTAATAAAGGTGTGTAATAGTTGTTTGTAAGATCATCGACTAAGCTACACATCTCTGAGCTTGAGCTTTTATATAGGGTGATATGTGGCAATGTTTCGTGAATATGTGACATACATCATCCTGTATTTGGCAAGAACCGTAGATTACTAACCTTGACATACCTTTGGAGATAATGTCCCAAGTAGGTGAGATATTTGTATTATAAATTATTTGAAAACAATTTATTTTTTATAGATAATACCGATTCGCTCAAAACAGCACCGAAGGAGACTCGGAAACCGGACACTCCTTCCAGACCGAAACTGCCCACACTGGAGTCACTGAACCCGGGGTACACGCGGTTCGGTTTCAAAATGAACTGCGCGGTGAATCCGTTCATCGCGCCGGCTAAGCAAGAGGAGGTCAATGCGAAGAAGACCGAACCTGTCCGACTGAACAGGCAGGCGAGTCAGCCTTCCCTCGCTGGGGCGACGTCGGTGAAGCGGCTGGCGGCGGCCAAGCAGAGCGTCATGAGGGAAAAGTCCTTCACCAGAAAGAGGGACGCGAAGAGGAACGAGTACAGGACGGTCATAAAAGGAGTGAGAACCAACCGGAGATTTGATCTACAAATGCAAATGAGGAATATTAATTGATGTAAATTCAACTTATCAAACTCTGTAAAAGTTTTTGATTGGTTTAAATTCTTATTAAATTTAATGTTATGGATTTTCTAAAACGTTTAAAAATATCTGAGATGGCAACACTGTATAACGTAACAACACATGTCAATACAGAGAAAATAAATTGCTGCTTCATCATAATTTCAGCTTATTATTGTCTACTGTTGAGCAGAGGCTTGCCAAAAAAAGAGTCATAAGTTACTGTCTAATGAACGGTAATTGTCAGACGATTGTCTCTACGAGGACCAACGATCTAGTAAAGAACACGGGAAACTGATGTGGGCAACACAGGATTTATTGTCGAAGAGATCTTTCGAGGAGGATTATATCCAGCTAAGCACTACTCCGATCTACACTATAATGACTTATTTTTTATTGTAATCAAATATCTAAATGGTTAACAGCATATAGTGGAATCTGTCTTCCTTAGTTGTGTTGCCATATACAATGTTTTAATTTACCAAAAAAGAAATGTATTACTGAGCAACGAAATGTAAATTTTTGAGGCTGAACTGCATTCATTTAATAGAATTAGTTTTATTGTAATCAAATATCTAAATGGTAAACAGCATATAGTGGAATCTGTCTTCCTTAGTTGTGTTGCCATATACAATGTTTTAATTTACCAAAAAAGAAATGTATTACTGAGCAACGAAATGTAAATTTTTGAGGCTGAACTGCATTCATTTAATAGAGTTAGTTTTATATTATAATTTAGATCGTGGTTCAGGCATTAAATGCTTTGTAAAGTTTTAGTGCCATACAAAACATGCGCAAAAAACCATTTTAACATTTATAATAAATCGTTTTTTTTTACACTCGCCGTTTTATTATAGACCATAAAATATACTTGTGGTATATCTACCAAAGTAAGGTACCAGGTAAGGTGACCAGACGTTCCGATTTTTCACAATTTGTCTCGCGACCGTCGCGATTTTATATTTATGAAAATCAAATAAATAATTTGACAAATTCTTGTGAACATTGGCAAAAACTCATGATCTTTCTGCAACTGTTAATCACCAATAAATTGTGAACTATACTACTCAATCATGTCAACCATAATTTTTGGTTATTATTTTGTTTAAATTTGCTGTGGTCTCCTATAAATCAGGAGCACGTCGCAAAGTGAAACTATTATTTGTTACGATTAAACTTGTTACATGTCGTGTATGCCTCGTTGGAGGTCCAGTAAATAAATAAATAAACGTTTTATACAATATTTCAAAACATTACAACAATCCACTGGAACAAATAAACAATATATCAAAGAATAAAACATAATTTTTTTATATCCATAAATTGTACTTATGTTAAAAATAAAAATATTACAATATTATTTTTATTCTTTGTGAAAAATTTTTTTTTTTTACTGCTATGCGACGAGACGAGCAAGACGTTCACCTGAATGTAAGTGATGCGCTTGCCCATGACAACGTGGTGCTAGTTAAGTTGGTACACACTGCACCACATTGCGCTCGTCTTGAGACATAAGGTGTTGTCTCGTTACCCCAGTAATTACACTAGCTACAGCGCCCTTCAAACCGGAACACAGTAATGTTCGCACACTACTATTTGGCGGTTGCAATAGGAGCTGCGGTGGTACCCACCCAGACGGTCTCCGGCAACAGAGACCTACCACCTGGTCAACCGTTGTTACCTCCCCTCCTTTTCTTCAGAGTTATAAATGGTTGATGTAGCTAATGAAGTTACTGGGGTAACAACGAGTTGTAACATGTCCTGACATGGTCACATTATGCAATAGATATCCTAACATTAAGGCAGGCTGGTCATTTCACATTCACCATCAGATGAACTTCCTGTTAGATGGGTCGTTGAATGAAAAAGTGCTGTATTCTAATGATCATGGTAATTTGACCTTCCAACCCATTATGACCTTAACCTTGTGACAATACTACTGTTTTTTTGTAGCAATTCTTAGTAGGCATTGAATCATGATGAATCAAAATGAAGATGACCGAGTTTTGAGTTTAGTATTATAATGGATTATAGTAGGAGTATTACAAGGAATTATTGTTAATCATTAGCAATATAAATAGCCCACTCAACGCTCCTACTACTGGGACTAGATGCCTTCTGCCACAAGAAAGCTGTTAATCATCCACGCTGGCCCTATTCTGTATTACAACTAATGATATTGTTATTGGATAACGTCATCCATTAATTATAAGAACAGCCCATTAAATGTTACCACTGTTGGGACACGTGCCGTTCTTTAACAAGCACATAGTCATAACCCTTTTATTCACCACCGAGGTCACTCTCTATTAAATTATCATAAATTAAACAAAATCTTTGATAATAGTTTGGTGTTGCCATAAATGTAAATGAACCATTTTAGTATTTTTTTTTTCAGGATTCTTTTTTCGAAAATTAATTAAAAAAGGTGGTAGGTCTCTGTTGCCGGAGACCGCCTGGGTGGGTACCAAGGGCGCTGTAGCTAGTGTAATTACTGGGGTAACGAGAGTAAACACCTTACGTCTCAAGGCGACGAGCGCAATGTGGTGCAGTGTGTACCATCTTAACTAGCGCCGCGTTGTCATGGGCAAGCGTATCACTTACCATCAGGTGAACGTCTTGCTCGTCTCGTCGCAAAGTAGTATAAAAAAAATATATATATGTATATATTACAACTGCATTGAACGTCAAAGCGAAATATAACTAAATGGGGTAAATGGGAATTTGTTCACTAGATGCATTTTCACTACTGTCCACTTAATTTAAAACTATCTAACACTCGCGCTGTAATTTCGCAACAATTCACTGTTAACCAAACTGTTATAAAACTTGATAGAGAAAGTTCCATTGCCAAAAAGTGAATCCCTCCTTCCCCCTCTCTGCCCCTCAACAAACGGCCTTGCGTCGCGCGGTGTTACTTCCCCTCGTCGAAATATCGTACTTCCGGTACCACATTGTCGCATACGTCACAGCAAAACGATCTAATCAATACTATTCTACGAGACGTTCACCTGATGGTAAGTGATACCAGGTAACAACGTGCTGCTAGTTAATATGGTATAAATTGCGCTCGCCTTGAGACATATGTTAAGTCTCGTTACCCCAGTAATTACACTAGCTAGTCTACCTCTGCTACTGCGTCTCCTCTAACAAGACTTAGAATGACTATAGGCATTAGAGTCGCGAATTATAATCTAACTTTTGGTATTATTCTACTTCTAAATATTTCCTCATGACTGAGGGTCGTGGTCATCATGTGTAATGAAACACGACGACTTACTTGTCAGTTATAATGGAGTGGTGTGTCCATTGCCTTCTCCATTTCACATACTAGTGCGAGCACGGATGGTCACGACATAGATATGCAGGTTTCCTCACGATGTTTTCCTTCACCGTCAAATCGCGAGATATTAGTTGGTGGTATAACAGCACATAAATTGAAAAATCATTGTTGCAGGCCGGATTCGAACCCGGTACCTCCGGAGTGTTAGGCGGGCGTTCAAACCACTAGGCTATCACGGCTGTATTTAATAAAGATTAGTAATTAGTTTCATTAAATAAAATGTATATGTACCAGAATTTTATTTATTTATTATTTTTTTTTATTTCGGATAGACTAGTGCTTGACTACGATCCCACCTGATGGTAAGCGGCGATGTAATCTAGGTGGTAAAGCGCACTAGTCTAGAAGAAGTTAGTTTACCAGGTGGTAGGTCTCTGTTGCCGGAGACCGTCTGTAGGTACCACCGCAGCTCCTATTTCAACCGCCCAATAGTAGTGTGCGAACATTACTGTGTTCCGGTTTGAAGGGCGCTGTAGCTAGTGTAATTACTGGGGTAACGAGACTTAACACGTTATGTATTACGACGAGCGCAATGTGGTGCAGTGTGTACCATCTTAACTGGCGCCGCGTTGTCATGGGCAAGCGTATCACTTACCATCAGGTGAACGTCTTGCTCGTCTCGTCGCTTAGAAGTATAAATAAAAAAGTCTGTAATTTCATTGTTACATAAAAATAAATTAGTAATAATTTATTTGTAATAATTCTAGAATTTCATTGTAACAAAAGAGAACAAAAAAGATATTAGTAAATAATTTAATTGGGATAGGTAGGTAGGGTATAGTTTAGCTGCTAACATTACCGTGTTGCAGTTTGAAGGGAGTTGCAGCTAGCGATATTACTGCTGTAACGATATAACAAATGCCTCAAACGACGAGCCCTCAAAAGAAATCACCCATGTTTTTTAGCTCAAATTTTTTTCTAAATGAAAATTTTTGATTTTGTTTTTTGATTGCTTATTTGAACCTTTAGAGTTTTATTGGTGAAGTCGAGAAGATGATATCCGCCAAATGTGCCTCACAATTTGGGCTTCCAATATGGTAATTCCTTTTGGCCAATCTTGTATCATTCCAACTAGCAAATTATGGAAACGATCACTTAAAATGAAGTGAACGTATCGATGTTATATTAAAATAATATTTGTTAGTATAAGTACAGGTCGTGTCGGTTAAAATAAACAGTTAGCTGAAAACGAACCGATTGCGGTTAAAAAACAAAGAATCAATCGGACGAAGGTCACCTTCACTGTTACTGACACGCAGTTATATCATGTACTAACTGGACTCTGTTCATAATTAATGATTCTATTCATCTATATATATAATATAGATTATTATCTATAATATAGATATCTTTTATATATTTTCAAAAAGATTTTCTACTCTTTCTCAGATTGCATATAATTCTCTATTTACACTAATTGCTTTCAGCGATCATTTTATTTAGTATAATAAAAATTGTTGATTATACATATTTTTGTATTTAATGAATTTAAATTAACGAAGAAATCAATTCTTAAATGAGATCTTACAAGATTTTTATTTTATTTATTTATGTACACAGATACATAAATATATACATAGATATATAATAAATATACATAGGAGATATTACATGCATATAAATAAGTGCAATGGCACTGCTTACAACATGAAACAACCAGAATATCTCTATGAAAAACTAAAATGGCGAAACCAGGATGCAGATGGTGGTCGTTGTGTAAGGGCTGTCAACTGTATTTTGCGTATGGCACAGCATCAGACCGCTGCATTTAGAGGCAGTTACCGTTACTTGGCTACTAAATGCTGGAACAATTTGCCACCCCCTATTAGAAACATTAAGTCTTCAAAATTATTTAAAATTCACTACAAGAACCATCTTTTTCGACAACAAAAACTGTGTATTCAGTAGCTAAGTATAATGTATAATATGGAAACCGTTATAACCGTATGACATTTTCTTTATGTTTAAATTGTTACTGTATTTTATTTATTTTTTTATATTCATAATTTGTATTTTATTTTTATTTATTTTATTTTATATTTTTTCTTTTTTTTTAATTTGTTCATGAACGTCGCGGGCACTAGCCAAACTGGGCTCTGTGCAACAGTCCTTGTACAGCATATGCTGAGTCGGCGTCCATTTAGCATCACATCACTCACCTAGTTTTAGCTTTAAGTATTTATATTCTACCTTTTTTGATTTTATTTATATGTTGAGTGTGCGTTGTCTGAAAAATAAATGTCTATGTCTAAATTTCTTTCAGTAGATCTTTTGTTACAAAATTTTATATGAGCGAAAGTAAATTGGCCATTATTTATGATATATATGATACATAATTTTATTGTTTTCGTGAAACGTATCTATAATACAAAAAGAGTAATGTTAATGCTTTATATGTATAACATACCTTATATATGTTTTTTTCAGGTTATGTATATTTTATTTATTTATTATACACCCTCCCTAAAATTATAGTACATGATATCCTTTGGGTCCTTAGCACAGCTTGTATCTGAGTACTCTGACTTATATTCATAGTACTCATATAATTAACAATTTTTTTTTTTCATATATATATGTGGAATTAAGGCGCCAAAAGAAACACCTATGACGTTACTGTTAATATTTTATTCCTTAAAAACATCTTTAAATCATTTATACTTCTAAAACACAAATCTTTAACTTATTATTTTTTTACGTTCGTCTTTTCTCTATGACAGCTTTATTGACATTCCTCTATGTTTTTATTTTTATTTACCAAAAAGGTGATATATATTGTTGGAGTTGATAAATATAAAAACTCCTTAACAAAAAAAACAGACATAGTGACAATAGGTGCCTTGACTTAAAAAAAAATATGGAAGTGTTCGTGAAGTAAAACAAAAAATAGCAAAAAATGTGAATTCGATAAAAATCTCTAAAACATCCGCGTAATTAATACTTTAATATATTTTTTTTAAGTCAAGACACCTATTGTCACTATGTCTATGTTTATAAAAGTGTTATATTATTTCGTAACTGCGTCTACTCTGCGATTTAAGATCGTATGAAACATTTTAAATGTCTCCATGGTTGTGACTAACCGCTTGTTATATAATAAAACTTCAAGTTCGATTCCGATCACAATTAGTGCGATTACTTGAGTAACATCTTATGTCCCAAAGCGACGAGCACAATGTTGTCTCATTAACACGTTATAGCAATATATAATGTTTGCTGCAGTATATTTATATATAGTATATCCTTCTACAAGTATTTTAAGCTAATCAGACGTATAATTGTATGAACGTGCTTTCTATCGGCGTGAGTGTAATATCAAAATCGATACCTACCCACAATTGAGGGACGTCGTTATAACGCTCGCCTCGACATTTACTTCTATATAACTAAACTAGCATAATAATTATATTGACTAACAAGTATGCGTGTATATGTAGTATATAATGTATAATTATATGTGTGGGAAAAGGTTAAGGTTTTATTATTTATACCATTAAAAATAAAGTAAAACGCCAAGTTTGATTTAGAACATTTTAGTTGTCAGAGTCAAAAAACGAGATTAGGACGAAAATTGAAGTAAAGAATAATAAAGATTTTGATGATTATGGCTGTATATTTTCAATACGAGGGTGGTAACTAATCTACTCATATAACTTTCGTATCCAGGACCATAACCAGGGACCTCTGTTATAAGGCAAGCGTTTAGCCACGGTGTAGTTGATCCTTTCATTCAACATTTTTAAATTTATCCCATTAACACTAAAATAACAATAAATTATCAATTTTTATTGCATAGAAATTTTATCTCGCCTACTTTCACTGCTATTACTATGTTACAATATATTATGTTTTAAAAACACAACTATATAACACTGTTTCTAATTTAAGTTGATAATTTACTTGTTAACACAAAAGAATATCTTACCGTGTGATTGGTATTTTCAACGAACTTTTCATTATCTTGCTAAATGTATCTTGAATTTGTGAAACTTTCGGTGACGAATAAACAATCAGTTTTGTGCAACGCAGACGGCAGTCGGCCAGACTTAACAATGCAGCCGGCGACCCATTGTCAAATGCGCGGGCGCTAATATAAGCAAATCACAGAAACGAGGTAAGGCAAACTGCAAAATTGGCTACAATCATATTTATTAATGTCTCAACATAGAAGCACAGCATGTTTATGACACGACTCTGGATCTCCGCATTTAGATAACACTTAAATATCATTCAACACAATCCACAAAACATCGCTTAATAGTGTTCATTTCAGATTCAACAATAACTTTTCAATTCACTTAAAATAAATACAATGGTTAAGTTTATACTATTAATTAATGTGGCCAGTGTTAAAATCAATTTAAATTCATATATTTATCGCCAATGCTTAATAAATTTGGCGGTTGATGAAAATAAAACATTAAAACGGAACGTAAATGTTACCAGTGTCCGGGTCATTGTTTTTTTTTTATATTTAAAATGATTTATCAAAATGTTTAAACTACGCAAAAATTATTATAACATATACATTTTACAACACAAACTAACATATTAAAAATGTTAATCATGTAAAATTATTGACCACATCATTATACATTTCACAATCATTGACGTTGTGCACAAAAACAATATTGCATTTATAAAGAACGCCAACAACAAAATAAAAAAAACCAATACTGAATTTCTTATTGTAATATTTTATGTATAAAAAAATAATACAATTTTAATAAAATAAATATCTCACTCTTATGGAAATGCTGATAATAATATAGCATTATGGTACTTTTTTCAATCATTTATAAGAATTTTATGAAACTGTCTATATTTTTGTTTTTTATTTTGTAAATGTTTTTACGGCTCTGGATACGAGGAAACTGGCAATATATGTTGCAATGTTGCTAGCTTAGAGATATATAAGAAGTAAAAAAAATCGGTTGAGAGATTTTATATGACAGCTCATGATAACAAGTTAAACAAAAATTTATATTAAACGTTAATTTATAAAACTGAGCAATTACAAATTCATTGGCAAAAATTTAAGAGAACACTTAAATAATCGTGCGAATTTAGACAAATATTATTAGATATGTTACAAATAAAGTGTCATGTCTAAGAAATAATTTCACAAGCGACAATAAATTATTAACAATCAACTGAAACCATTACAAAATCATTAATTTTTCTTAAAAAAAAAACTTACGAATTTCATTTTCTATAGTTTTAATTGCATACAACATGACTTAAACAACCAGTTTACAGTTTATAATTTGTTATATAAATGAAAAAACAATCAGATTTATGTATAAATGCCTAAATAATAAGCAATAAGTTTTGTATTCGACAGTCTGCAGCGTTTTCTAACAGTGATTACTGTCCACAGATTAAAAAGCAATTAAATGTATTTCAAAGAGTTAAAGATAGTCAACCGAAATGTAGATTAAACATCAACAAACAGCATCACTCCTAGATAAATAATTTTGTTTTACGCCTCATTTTTACAGATAATAAAATTTTCTCTTTTTCCTAGAATTAAATCCATTGTACATACAATATGAAATTATAATAAAGAAATATTTAAATATTTGACACTATTCTGAATTTTATGGATATTCTAAATATTGGATGTTAAATTATTTTTTTCCATTACAGTTCGCAATGTTATTAAATATTCGTTAAATGGAAATCTAATTTTGTACTATATAAAGCACATCTATGTGCATTTACTGAATTGTTTTTTATATATTCACAATACATATTTTATATCACTAAAATGTATTAAAAAGTTGAATTAATGTTCAATCAATCCAAATTGTTTACAATATAGAAAAATAAATATGTGAAATAAAATACTAAAACAACTATGGTGACATTCTCTAATAAGTAAAAGTTTAAATTTTAATTGACCTTAACTTACAGTCTGCTATTTGCAGAATTGATAATACAATATTTTTGAAATTTCACTAATCACTAAATCTCTAATTGTTAAACTAGGTTCGCTAATATGTTTTTTTTGGCCTTTTCACAGAAAAATATATAGTTCTGCAAGCTATCTCTATGTTGAATTTCATTCAGCTGTACATTAGGCTATAAATTTTACGTCTGCAAAAGAATCAAAAGGTATTAAAACAAAAAAAATCACATAATCACGTTATTCTTAGATATGTAGCATTTATATTTATTTAAGAAAAATACCTTAGTGCTTAAATTTATATCCACAAAATAATCTTACACAATTCTCTTACTATGTTACATGTTACAAAAATTATTACATTAGCACTCGCGACTAAAATAACAAATTTAATCTTAAATGTGTTTGTATGAAAAAATGTATAGTTCAAAAATTAAATTCACTTCCCCTCGATCAAAATTAATCAACAACAACACAAATTAAAATGTGAAGTATTAACACTTACAACTAGAGGGAAACATGATTTAAATACCGTACAAATATTATTTACAAAGAATTTATTTACACAAAAAAAAATTCATCGAGACCATAGACAAAATATGCTCACAGTTTTGTCTCTGTCAAAAGTAATAAAAAAAAAAATTATTTCGTTTAATTTAACCATAAATTTTTCTGTTTTAAAGTTTAATTAAAAGAAATGTTTTTTGTTCACATTAAAATTTAACTTTAATCGCATGGACTTCAGTCACTCTCCTTTTCCATTGGAAAAATAACAAAGTCGGTAAAGTAATAACTAATCTGAGCTTTATGTTACAATAGTTTTCTTTTGAACGCCGCACAGGATTGACCATGGAATTAATTTACCGATGGTTTACAGTTAAATTGATTTTTCTTACCTAAGCAATCAATAATCTATCAAAACTTCCACCATATTGACGCTTCATCTCTAAGAACGAGTCAATGCTACTTAACGTTTTATTTTCTAATATTTTATTAATTTCATAAAATATACTTCACACGTCTCGTGATTGTATTAGTAAAAATACTTAATTTTAAATGAACGCTGACAAATTTACTCGGAGCTCACATCACACAATATTGAAACTTAAGCAATAGAAAAATTTACTTTACCACCTCGTGAGAAACAATTCAGATTATTCCCGCCGCTCTACGTTACCAGTATAAGTAGAACATAGTCATAAATGGCGAGTATACTATAAATAAAACGTGATACTTGGACAATATCGACCGTTATCAGTATACTGTGGTTTTCCGTATATAGTATTCATATTTAATTTAATTCCTTATGAATAAAATGTATTACAGTAATCATAAATACGGCTAAAAATCAGGAGAGGACATTATTATCTTGATATATTACAAAATTCACCAAACGTGGGGGAAAAATCCTGCACTCATTATAATAGAATGATTCGTATTGTCTTCATTATTTTTTTTCCAATTTGTTATCGCCTAAAATTGTTATTAATAAAATGTATTTAAGAAAATAGGAAAGTATCAAGTTTTTGCAGATTTTTCAGATCTTCCCTACATGGTTCGAATGAAGTTTTGGCTCATTGCTTTGCGCACATACACGTCATATGCAATTGACGTCACGTTGCTAATAACGTTGTCGAAATAAATAAATCCATCTATAACAAACACTCCCCTATGATTCAATATGATTGCGACGACATTATTTCTGTTTTTTTTTAACACTTGACCTCAATTGCACGCGAGGTTATGTGACGAGACCGTACGTTGACAGCGAACACAAGAATGCTGTATTAGCAGCTAGCAAGACCGATTCGGAAAAATCTACTACCATCCAAACTCCACAACATGCCCCGTAAACGAACAGTGACTAATTAGTTATTTTTTGTTTATTCTATATGAAACTGTATATAATGTTAGATTTTGAGTAAAAATTATTGTTATGTCTAACATTTTGTTAGTAAATTAATAGGTATATCGAGTTTTTAAAAGACTAAAATGAAAAAAGAGAGGGTATGACATCACATCCTTTCACGATAAAAGACTGATGAGTGTAAGTCTCAAAACAATCGTGTTTAGGCAGTGTGCGAGTTGTAAGCTCTGACTTGTGACGTGTGAATGTGAGAGGTATGGCAGATTTAATTTATATTTGAATTGATATTTCTAATAATAACATCTCCAGTTTGGGATATAGCTTTTATGTCATGACAATGAGGTAACCGCTCTTCAACTGACCTTGAACTGAGATGAAAGTAATCTTCGTGTGATTGTGTTTGTTAATGTGGAAATTACCACAATTTACATTGTGTTAATAAAGTGTTACCGAACGACGTTATCTGTTACATATTTTTAATCTGTGATTCAAAAAGTAGGGTGCTCGCAACGCATATACATAAGTAGGTGTCAGCGTTGCTAAAGGCTGAAGTGGTTATAGATTATATTTGTTAGATAGTAAACATAAAATTTCCAACGTGATTGAATGCCGTAATTAATTTTAGCTTTAACTATAAAAAAAAAAGATTTAGCTATTCAAAAGTTGCAAACTAATTTCTAGTTTCTGTCGCGTTATTTAGACTTTTCAATATTGTCATGTTTTAGAAAAAATTCAAAATTGTACAATGATGGCAACATTGTAAAAAATGTTTTTTTTTTCTAAAAATGGCTCTGGGCTCTGAATTGTGATCTGCATATAAAATTTTTGCGGCAATTTTGGCAAGTATCCTGTCCACTATTAAAACGTTAAAGTTTTATAATAAATTATAGCCATTACCTTCAATGCTTTATGGTCAGTAAAAATTGCTATTATAATGGATTTATTATATATAAAAAATAGACAATAACAATCAAGCACTACACGCCAACAGATATTACCTATATTTGTTTCAAATAACATTAATAGCAGATGTGCGAGGATTCCACAAACCAAATATTCTTTATTTACTGTGGTGTTATAATACAATACAGCAGAATTAGTCTTGTTTTCAAAAGTAAATAAATGTAATGAGCGATAGCAATGGACGGAATTTTTAGGTAAACAAAGGCAGCTCCATAGTCTATTACCATAGATTGCAAACTTATTCACTTATCACTGTTTAGATTAAAAAGCAAAATATAAAAACTTCTTTGTATTATCAAAATTCATGCAAGCGTTTCGTCGGCGCGAAATTTTTCCAATATTTTTCAGAGATGGATGTTTATATTTCATCTAATATCCATCACTCATCGAAAGATACCACTCGTTGCAAGCTTGGGTTACAAATTTAAAGTTAAGAAAATATATTTTATTGATATTACAATATACAACTGATTTTATTATGATTACAAAAATATTTATGAAGTCCGTGAATATCAACATTTGTGCAGTTTGTACTGATTTCTTTAATTCTTTTCAGCGCAACGTCTGCTTACAGGTAAGTATAATAAAACGATTTTATTATGATTACAAAAATATTTATGAAGTCCGTGAATATCAACATTTGTGCAGTTTGTACTGATTTCTTTAATTCTTTTCAGCGCAACGTCTGCTTACAGGTAAGTATAATAAAACGATATTGTATACCGCTCTTCCGGTTTGAAGAACACTGTGCCAAATAAAATTACTGAGCCAATGTGGATATCTTATTTCATAAAATGTTTTGTACTACTGTGCTGACATCATACTAGTTTATATAATCATATCAATATACTGGTATTAACGATGTATCAATGAATAAAGACTATATAAAATCCGATTAAAAATGTTTTATTTATTTAAAATAACATTAATAGCAGACGTGAAAGGATTCCTCAAACCAGATATTCTTTATTTACTGTGGTGTTATAATACAGCAGAATTAGACTTGTTTTCAAAAGTAAATAAATGTAATGAACGATAGCAATGGACGGAATTTTTAGGTAAACGAAGGCAGCTCTATAGTCTATTACCATAGATAGCAAACTTATTCACTTATCACTGTTTACATTAAAAAGCAAAATATAAAAACTTCTTTATATTAACAAAATCCATGCAAGCGTTTCATCGGCGCGAAATTTTTCCAATATTTTTCAGAGATGGATGTTTATATTTCATCTAATATCCATCACTCATCGAAAGATACCACTCGTTGCAAGCTTGGGTTACAAATTTAAAGTTAAGAAAATATATTCTGTTGATATTACAATATACAACTGATTTTATTATGATTACAAAAATATTTATGAAGTCCGTGAATATCAACATTTGTGCAGTTTGTACTGATTTTTTTAATTCTTTTCAGCGCAACGTCTGCTTACAGGTAAGTATAAAAAAACGATATTGTATATCGCTCTTCCGGTTTGAAGAACACTGTGCCAAATAAAATTACTGAGCCAATGTGGCTATCTTATTTCATAAAATATTTTGTACTACTGTGCTGACATCATACTAGTTTATATAATCATATCAATATACTGCTAATGATGTATCAATGAATAAAGACTATATAAAATCCGATTAAAAATGTTTTATTTATTATTTTTCATCACATCCATTTTAATATTTTGTTTGTCATTGACATAACCTAAAAAGTATAAATATAGCGCGGTATTAATTAAAAGTACTCACGTGTATGTAAAAAGGATTTAGTTAGGTAGATTAGTTTATTTTTTGTTAACACTACGTAGTGACGAGATGAGTAGGACGTTCACCTGATGATAAGTGACGCCTGCTTATAACCATGTGGCTCTAGTCAAGATGTTAAGTCTCGTTTTTTTTTTTGTAAATGTTTTTACGATTCTGGATACGAGTCCTTTTGAGCCTAGTCTCGTTTTTTTTTTTTTTTGTAAATGTTTTTACGATTCTGGATACGAGTCCTTTTGAGCCTAGTCTCGTTACCCCAGTAATGTTACTAGCTACAACTCACTACTTAATGTACTAATCTTTATACAACCTTTTTAATAAATTTAGAGATTATAAACTAAGACATTTTCTTTTATCGATATTTCTAACAGTTCCAAAACACGAGTTGGATAGAACTGAAAAAAATTATCCGATTCCTTTTAACAATTAAATTTATTTTCTCTATTATTTTCCAAAACTATCATTAACTGCCTATAAAAAAGCAGCATTAATACCACTGACAAATATGAATTAATACAATAAATATAAATTGATGAATATAACGTTTTATGAAGTGATTAATAAAAACCAATTCTTCTTCGCTTTGTTTTCATATGAATGTGATGATTCTTTTTTATCAATTTGTACATACATAATCCCCGCGATATTTGCTTTTTACTTTTTCACTTAAACCTGTTCCACTGAATGCAGAACTGGTCGAGTTCACTAAACTGCAAGGTTGTTATCACTAGTAAGTTAACTTAAATTCTCGAAGTCTCCGGATAATAAAAAAACTTTAAAATAGCAACTTTAGTGTATTTACTAATCCCTGATCAAATTTAATGTTAGTCTTTTGACCGACGGTGCACATACTGGAGTTCAAGGTATTCCATTACAATATACCCTTTTAATGTAAACGAAACAGGAACAGGTCTTTTAGTTGCAGCTTGTAATCCAGGATTGTAAAGTACAATGCACAAAACACAAATTTGTTCTGTTTATGTGAAAAATACTACTTATGTACAGAGATATTAACAGCTGTTAATTTCGAGGTTAGTTCTTTGACCGGAAAGTAGTTTCGAATGTGCGGGTTAAGCCAGCAAATTAATATGAGGAAAGACGTGAATTATTTTATGAAGGAATGAAAATTATGTGGAGTTTTTTTCTTAAAAGATCTATAGACCTCTCCAGCATTTGTAGTAGCAGCATCTCTTAACTTTATACTATGATAGTGTTTCGAGACCTGTAGTAGAATAACAGTCGGAGACCACACCAAGTCCTCATCCTCTACCGCTTGTGACTTATCATGTACACTCACGTGTCGCAATACATTCTGATTAGTCACCGATACCACAGCGTGATAGCGCTTATCAATAACACATTTACAACTCACGTTTGACAAATGAAATTATTTTATAACCGTCTCATGTTTCGTATGTGTTGATATCGATATAATAAATACGTTATCGCAGATCACCTGGAGTTGAATTAGTCAAGAAGCTCAAGTAATATGACTTAGCTGGTTCTGCTTTTAAGAATATATTGGATACATACCAAGATGAACGCTCGTTCATTTATAACAATACATAATAGCCGTTATAACACTAAAAATGAAAAAAGCTAAATACTGCCTTCGAGTTACGTAACCGTATATTGATATTATAATATTTCTGGTTACCTCTGTTCTGTTCTAAGCGATCATGCTTCACCATCACTTGATTTTTTTTTTTTGAAAATGTTTTTACGGCTCTGGATACGAGTCCTTTTGAACCCCATCACTTGATATTGAGGTTAAGTGGTATCACATTGACGACAGAAAAAAAATTAAAAGTAATAATTTTTTTAGGCAACACTGGCGTAAGGTCTAATGCAACAGATAATATATTATTACATACTGATTATTAAAATGATCCATCGGTTGAAATTATGATGATTTTAAAATTATACTTCACAAACGTGATATCTGTCATTGCGATTCTGGTGAAGGAAACAGAATATTTACTGACTTGATGTTGTCAGAATTCTTTTAAGAGAGGCCATTAAGCATAAAGAAGAACAGAATATTTACTGACTTGATGTTGGCAGAATTCTTTTAAGAGAGGCCATTAAGCATAAAGAAGAACAGAATATTTTAAGAATAGCTTCTAACATGTGTCATCAACAAAAACTCGTAATTCGTCAGCGTGATGGATAAATGACCTTAAATCTATCCTTACATGCACTGATGTTCAGTAATGGGAATATTAACACGGTTATCTATTTATGCTTTAAATAATAAACCAGAATTGTATAATTCATTATGAATATATGTGAAATAACATATACAGACCACAAATAAGGAATGTTGCGGTTCTAAGAGACAGGTTGTCTTTGTTAAAAGCATTTCTATAGTCTATTCACGCCTCGTCCTCTGCACTGGTCAAGGTTGGATCCATATCTTTATAGATGTTCTGATCGTCAATAGGTTGAAAGCTTCGTGCTTATAGTTTAAGTTATGTAAGTATAATACAAACCTATATAAAATTTTTTTAGAAATAAAATTTTATTATTGATAAAAATATGGAAGGGAAATATTGCAATAGATGTTTTCCCGCCAAATCGTATTAAATGTCAATAATTTTGTTAATAAAAACTTTTAACTTTAAAATGGTTTAAGACAAATTGATATTTTATCATCATCAGCTTATAGATATCCACTGATGAGCATATTTCTCCCCCAAAGATCTATACTGATAGAGGCTGTCCACATTCAGCGGCTGTCTGCGACCTTCGCCATCTCTTCAGTCCACTTTGTGGAATGCTACTACAATTCAAATACAATAAATAATTTCATGATCGCTTTAACAAACGAATATTATTAAAATCACTATAACATTTTTATGCGACTTTTTCAACACAACCTTGGCAACACCTTGACCTCGGTGTACCGACGTGATTTTTAATTCAGAAACCAGTTAACGTAAGTTTGCCTCACTCGGTTAATTTTAACTGGAGGCCTCGCTTTAAACTTGAAATTGTGATAGACTAATCATGAAAGGCTGAATTATGTAACAGAGATCTGCATGCAGTTAAATTATTGTTTTAATTTTAACTTAATACTTCACTTTAATAGAAATTAATATATGTAAATCCGTTTCAACTTTGACAAATTTTATGTGAACAAATACCAAGTTGAAGACTTTATTTATATAACCAGATACAAACATTTTGCCAATTTTGGGATTAATAAAGTTTTTGCCGGAAAGAAGTTTTCAGATGTCAGGGTAGCGGTAACAAGGTGACCTAAGGAAGAAAGTGAACTGTGAACTAGATTGGGTAAAATGTGAGATATCGTGGCTCATTTATAAACAATACGGCGATCGAAATTGCGTAACATCTTCTGGGTCAGGTTTTAATGCCAATTGGACAAGGTTAGCATACAAAATGTTTACATGAAGAATGCGAGATAACTAAAATGAGATAATCTTATTTTCATTTCTTCCACTGTGGACAACCATAGTAAACTATTTGCGAAAGATCTTAAGATCTACATAGTCGCGAGAAAGTGCCATCGCAACAAAATCAAAAAAATAATAAAAGTATTAAATAAGAAATAGGAAGGAGAATTAAGTAAATTACATGAGCCACAGTTTAGTTTGGCAGATAACAATGCTTGTTGAAGTTATTAACATGAAGCGTTTACTTCCTTTCCCTCGCGATAATTCACTTTGATAAGAAAACTTTGTCTTGTATTTTCTTTTATCAGTTAAAACGTTCATTAAATACCGGCAGCCGCGTTAAAGAACAGTATGCCCAGGTCTTATTATTTTCGGGTCATACAACTGAAAACTACATATCTTTATCGTTAATTGCGTATGTCTTTACAAAAAGGATTATTAATAAAATGCCTTCAAATCTTACTATAACATTTTGATGAACTTTCAGTTTCACCGTTTAATTTTTCACAATTTAATTTATAACATGTTAGGTCCATAGCGATATTGTTAACAAATGACAACTTGGTTTTTTTTTTTGTAAATCTTTTTACAGCTCTGGATACGAGTCCGTTTGAGCCTAACAACTTGGAATCAAAAATATGTATGTCTGTATGTTAAAATTTTAGTACAGGTAAAAATGACACTAAAAAAAATGGCATGTATTTTGTCACCAAAATTATAATTTAAAATTTGCAAATAATCATCACTTTTATATATTTATAATAAAAATAAAGTATTTATATGCGTTTTGCGTGCAGCTCATTGTTTTATTTTCACACGGACGTGGCCGCGGAAGTAACTAGACCTTTGTTTTTTTTTTTACTTAAACAAAAACACTTAGGTCGATCGAAGCAATCCGCCGACACAATGGCAACACAAAGTTAATTTAATTGAGTTGTCATCTGCAAACAAGAAGGGAGACAATCTATTACATCGGCGGACCTCCACTTCAATTATATGAAAAACGGACGAGGTCGAGACCTCGATGAAACATCTGTATCTATAACAGATTATATGCGATGCTAAAAGATAACTAAATATTATAAAATGCGCAACGGGCGGTCTTATCGTTAGAAGAGATCCAGACGACCTTTAGATGAAATAATTAAAAGAAATAATATGTAAATGTCGTATGGATTGATATTGAGATGTCAAAACATAATAACAAATAATACACAGGTACTGAAAAAGCATTGTTAATCATATTGTATATAAATAAAAAAAATAAGGAAAATCATGCTAGAGACTGTTTATAATTTACAATATTGTCTTTCTTAAAAGATAAATTAATATGTAAAATATAAAAAAAACATTTCCACTTCTACGCTCAATATATCTGCAGAATTAATAATTTGGAAAATATGAATGCTTTGTCCGACAAAGTTTCGTTTATAGAGATGGTTATATAAGAGAGATTTTCACAGCATAACTGAAATGGCTTTGTTAAAACAGCACCAGAGGAATAATGAGATTAAATTTTTCTTTCGATGAAACTATTCAGACCTCTTTCGAGAAAATGAATGGTCAGCGAATGATAATTAAAAAAAATTAGGCGACAAAGCTTCTACTGATTTATCTTTATGTAATTCGATTATATATTCTTTTTGGATATTACTCATAAATTTCAAGATCTTATTTTTTAATGAAACACCATTTCCGAAACGTTCCAAATTAAACAAACCGCGAAAAACTAATTTCGGATGTAACAGTGTCAAGGCGCGAGACAGCGGCGAACGAAACACGAGAAACGTTTTCACTAATTAAACGGTTAGCTTAGGTATTTATTAACTTTATAATGAATTGATTCCGGATATTATGTATTGTTATTAAGACAACGTAGTTAATCACGAGATAAATATATTCAATACTAATTGAACTATGCATAAGTTGTAACGCTCGTGTATATTTATCTTTATACAAAATGGCGGCAAAGGAAAACTGAAGTGTTTCATATAAATTCAAACATTTGGTAATCAATTTGGGTTTTGTTCGTAATTTGCGTTTTAATTATTTTTATGTAAGTTCACAATTATTCAGCGGTTCAGTCGAGTCGTCAGAAAACGTTTTTTATTTTGTTTTTTTTTTCTAAGTAATACGTAAACGATGTACGCGTACTGTACTGCTTTGTACATTTAATTAATATTCGTACCAAAACTAAATCTAATCTCAATTAAAACACTTGCCAGTTAAACAGATGGAGTTAAATATAAATTTGGACTTATCTTTTAATATCCTTCACAGAAACGAAAAAAAATTTATAAATGATTAATAATTTTTATGAAATTAAATTAATCTCCTTTCGTGAAGCGAGGCGTTCGAAAAGCTGTTGTACTGAAATGAGATGAAATTCCGATTTATTTAAATTAGGATTAGATAAAGAGTCATTGGATCTCGAGATTTATTTACAAAAAAAACTGATTGTTTACGGGAATTTGAAAAATAAAAAGCACTACAAGAAGAATAAGAAAAAGATCTCCTCTCTCATGTATGACTTCACTAGTTTCCTCATGTTTTCCGCACAATTAAACAAGTTTAATAATACATTAAGTATATATTACCCCACACATAAAACATGTGATCGTCCTTTTTAACTTTATAGTGGGGGATTCCCTGTTAGCTTTACTTCGTTGCGGGGAACAGTTTGCATTCTCACCATTCACCGCTTCTGCGTATTGTCGACTTGAATGTCGCGTTGACTACAACGCTACACTATTCGATCAGATTCATAAAGTTGTAGTGGATAAGTTTACATTTTAGAGTCGTGATGTGTCATTTCGATGACGTCACACAACTTTTTTGGACCTAGCATACAGCTCCGTAAATATCACTGCTTATCCAATTGAAACAAAAAATGTTAACAGTGATTATATGATGACATTTTCTTTTTCCGGCGTAACAGCCAAACGTTCGTGAAACGGTATAAATGTATCGAAATAAAAAATTAGGTCAATGAAGCACTACAGGCCAAGACTAATAGTTTAGATTGAGTCGGCGAACTATATTGTGTGTCATTGATACATTTCACATGTGTGTATGCTGTCATAAAACGAAAAACATATACACGTTATATATCAGACCCGATTGATTTTTTTTGTGAGTTTCAATAATTAGTATTTAAAAAATTCAAATAAAATTGTTTAGCAGTTCTAGGATTTTTATTTTTGTGCAGTCTAACACTATTTTGCTTTTGTAATAATATATAGATTCATGATTTGAAATAATATCTTTAATTGTATACTAGTAATGTTCCATGAAAATCGTTTTAGGTTAGAAAAAAAATTAAAATTGATTTTCAGAATAAATATTGTGTAAATCAAAATACTTAAGCAAAACCTTTTACATTGGTATCACAAATTGTCTATAACTTGTTTCTATTTGTATAGATAATGCGTTGTAATTAAAACATAATATGACCTTGAAAACACCAATGGAAAATTCCCCTTTCGTTATATATAAAAATGCAATTTATTTATGTGCACAGAGATCAATGTGAAGAAATAACATACAAGTTATATGTGAAGGCAATACTAATTCCAATATTATATTTCTTTCCGTTGGATTAATGGTGTAAAAATTGAAATTTATTAAAAGTTGAAATAAACAATTACCTTTTATTGAAATAAATCGGTTATATCAACATCTCGTTGACTCATTGTCATGTTTTATTAGATTTTTTAATAAACTGACTCATTTGTTAACTGTTATGTAATTTTTTTGGCAACTCATTTGATACTGATAACAGTGAAACCATACATTGGATATTTATAGAAGCATTTGAGTTTGATAACAACGGAACATTTCACCAATTACTTTATAAAATGCTATCTCTAATGCCAATTGAGGTACAAAAGGTCCACCTCAATTTGACCCATGTTCATTATGTTCATTCATTTTATCTTAATGGTATTTTAATATCAAATATATAGACAGTAATGACTGTTGTTCGATACGGTGTGTAATTTTGATTGAACGTTTATTGTCTATGGTAAAGCAAGTGTGAAATCGTTGATCATGACTTCTTCTTTATGTGATAAGAAAAATGTACTTATTAAAATCAATTGTAGTTTAAGGTCACATATTTTATATTTTTATTAATCAGTGATGTTACTTAGCCGTTAACACAAGATATATAAATACAAAGAAATTAATATTTTTGATGTGTGTAACACGGATTTGTGTTCATTGCACTGAGACTAAATAGTTTGTCTCACCGTCCCAGTAAGTTGATTTAATACCTATTAAATTAAGTAATGTTTATATGTTACTCCTTTATTGTAAACATGGACACTTCGGTGAGAAATATCTAAACAATGTTAGAGTATGATAGAGCTACGGTAGGAAATGTATTTCCATTAAATATTGTGTGATGTTAAGCTCAAATATGAAAGAGAGGACTTGTACTGCAACTTCAATGATTTATTATTATGTACACCCCCTCCCCCCCAATGCAAACATCAACAAAAAAAAATCGGTACAAAGTTAATAATGAATACGTTTCGACCAAAGCGGAACTGAACAGGTGATACGCTGGAATGTTGTTAACATAGTTCGTGCAAAGATCTTACATAACAGGACTCACTTCGCTCACTGACATTGCTTTGGTACCATCCTAAATGCAATCGCCCCGGCGCCAACGGGCGCGGACAGCTTTCGGAGTCACACGCTGGCCGCTCTGCCGGCCTTGGCCGCTAGCTAGAGGGCAGCGGACTCCGGCGCCATTAACGGAGACAGGGGCCCGGCGACGCGGCGACCACGCTCCACCTCGAACCGCAAGTCGGCCGGGACTCGTCTTCCTCCACCGACGGTGCCGTCTTCGGGCAGGAATGCCGCCACAAGAAGCGCACAGATGACCAGCAATGCCCCCAACACAAAAGGTGGTCCTGGCACCATTCTCACATATTTGTCATCAGGCTTACCACCTGCTACTGCATGCTCTTCATTGAGATCCACATGAAATAGGTAGAATATCACACCAAACATGGCCGGCCCGAGTCCATTACACAGTCCACGAACCCCGGTAACCATTCCTTGTACTACACCTTGGCGATCAGCACGGCTGTTCACCGACACATATGCGCTGATAGCCGGGTATGTCAGGGAACCTAGAGCGGCCAGCACCCCAGCTGCCCACATCATCCATGTGCGGCTCCCAAAGCCATACCACATTAGCTGCAGCATCTCAAACAACAGTCCCAGCATTATGGTGTGTTTAGCTCCCAGTGATCGCATCAGGAAACCAAGAACCACTTGCACAGCTATGCTGAGTACTCCCACAATCGCTATGAATATAGCCACTTGCACCACACCAAAGCCCATGACTAGTTTTAAATACACAAATATGCATGAATACTGTCCAGCTTCTGGTAGATAGGAAAGGAACACTGCCACACACAACATAAGCACTGTGCGTTCTGCACCAACTTTTCTTAGAGCAGCAAATGGGTCGGCCTGCTCCCAACTAATAGCTGGCCCCCAGCCGCTCGGTCTGACCTTCTCCGGCAAGCTTTCAGGTACAGCGACCATTATAAAGAAGACGTCCAAGACGGCGACAGCGGTGGCGGCGGCTACGACCAGCGCTTCACCATACAAATCCATGAGGTAAGCTCCGAGTGCCGGCGAGATCACCATGCTCGCTGCGAACGTCGCGGAGACCAAACCGTACGCCCGCGAGCGCTCGGCCTCCGTCGTCACATCCGCCACGTACGCGAACACAATCGAGAAAGTCACAGCGAACACACCGCTGATGCTGATCATCGCGAAGAACCACCAAGTGTTAATAGTCATTAGAGGAATCGGCGCGCACGTGAAGAACACCGTGACCAGCAGGAAGAACTTGCGGCCCCACACGTCCGAGAGCGCACCAATGAGAGGTGCCGACAGGAACGACAAAATGCCCTTGATGCCCATTATTAAACCGTTCATCAGGAATGTGTGATCCGGAAAGGTCGCGTTCAGAACTGATATTATTGGCATCGTTAACAAACCCCATGCGAAGAACTCCAAAAAGATGACAACCAGAGCGTGGAAGACCGAAGGTTCACCGATACCCGACATTGTCATTATTCCGTCTTTCATAACAGTTTTTCTGTTTCGTATCACCATTTCTACTTCAGTTTTCGTAGTCTTCGTGGGCGTCATTTAAGATTTAATCGAATAATTTTCCTACTAAACTACTTATATTAAAGGCATATTGGAACCTAAGCACTACATTGATGGAATCTTTAGAAAAACGCGTTATTACCTTCAACGTCAAATAGTCACTGAAAATTAAAAAACAACTCGATATTTGTGTTGCCATTTTGTAATTAAAATATTATAAACTTTGTGAAACAAAAAGGTGATACCATAAAAATATATGAAATGCGGGTTTTAAAAATCAAGTTTATTTATAAATATGAATAACATATATTTTAAAAACGTAATCACTAAACGGATTATAGTTTAAAAATAATGTCACAGGAATTTTGTTCTGGTTTAATTCGACGAGAAAGATCATCTAAGAAAAAAATTTACGTTCTGTTTAAAAAATTACTGATAATCGCAATTAACAATGATTATAATATTGTCATTTTTATAATATTAAGTTTTAATTTCAAAGGTTTAATCAATAAGTCATAGACAAATATATTACAATCAAACTTTTACTTTTTCTGTCTGAAACGTCAACTTGAAATATCAGATTGAAAGGAGGCGTATTCTTAAACATACATTAATTTTAAATCACATAATGGTAGATATTTAATAAAAAATCTAAATTCCTGTAATCTGTTAGGATATTTTATAATTGTTTTCTCCATTACAGATCCGTTTCATTTTGATCCAAAACCGTGCGGGTAAAACACGTCTAGCAAAATGGTATATGAATTTTGACGATGATGAAAAACAGAAATTAATAGAGGAAGTACACGCCGTTGTAACTGTTCGTGATGCCAAACACACGAACTTTGTTGAGGTATAAAAAGATTTTATTGTTATAATGTGTAAACTAAATTATGACAGTTTTGTAACAACCAATATCTCTCTGATCTCATATCTCTTCAACATACTTCCAACATATTAGATGTTAATTCAGTTTTACATCTTACTTTGTAAACTATCAAAACAGATGAGTTCCAATTGATGTCATTTAATTTATTTTGTGAGAGCCTGGTTAGAATTTTAAAACTACGACTCTACCCTCTGTATGTTATTAAAAACTACTAACTGGAAACAATATCAGGATAGGAGCAGTCGTCTTTCTGTAACCTTTAGTAAGATACTGCTACAACTAGTACACCAAAAATAGTACAGTAGTTAGCCTTGATTGGAGAAAACTACTTTAATAACAAATTGATATGCCATTACATAATTTTTTTTATTTTCCAGTTCCGTAACTTCAAAATAGTGTACAGAAGGTATGCAGGCCTGTACTTCTGCATTTGTGTGGATGTAAATGATAATAACCTGTGTTACCTGGAGGCCATACACAACTTTGTAGAGGTGCTGAATGAATATTTCCATAATGTGTGTGAACTTGATCTGGTGTTCAATTTTTACAAGGTAAGAGATTGACATAAAACTTTAACATGAGTTTGATTAAATATCTTATATACATAACAGTGTTATGTTTTATTAAAAAAAGCTGATAATAATAAATAGAATGGCTTCCTTTAAGTGGTTTTTTAACCAGTAACCTGAATAAGCAACAACATAATTTTTGTGCATTTTCAATTACAGGTGTACACAGTTGTTGATGAGATGTTCCTGGCGGGGGAGATTAGAGAGACATCGCAGACTAAAGTCCTGAAGCAGCTCCTGATGTTGAATTCGTTAGAATAAATATAAATTAAACAATCATTATTCTACTGAGGGTTGCACATTACATAAGTCAATATGAATTTATATTTAAATCGAGTTAAAACACATTTTTTTGAAATTTGAATCAGTAGTTATTTTATATAAAATGTGAAAACCAAAGTGTTTACTACATGAGTCGGCCACAGATCTGAACAGTATTGAATGAACATTACTACATTCCAGTTTGGATGCTATAGCCAGTGAAATTGCCGCGGTAATGATCTCATATCACTTACCATCAGATAAATGTCTTGTACAACCTCATCATCCTTTGTGGTATAAAAGAATAAAACTTTTACAGACAGTAACATTTGGGAGTATTTGAACTGTTTTGTGTGGATGTCTAATATAATGAAACCCTCAGTAGAAACGAGTTGGAAATGAAGTTAAATTTGTTGTAGGCTTAAGACATGGACTAGATAAACTTGATTCAATAGATACATTATAAGTTATATTAAATCCGTATATTATTGGATGTGTATGAGTTGAGCTGAAGTACCTTATTAATGAATAATCGTTAAGAGTAATTATATTTAAAATTGTATAAATATTATATTGCATTATAAAAGAAAAATAAAATGAATACTCAAATTATTTTGTGATGATGAACCTTCTTGCTGAAGTGTGGCCTCATATTATTTGTTCTTATGCTCTGTTTAACAAATCTCATACCTTTAACTGGATTTATTTATTGATACAAAGGTAGTTTGAAATATTTTGTTTTCTTTTTTAATGTTAAGTTATCACAAATTTAAGCAATAAAACTAATTTAGAAGTAGCTTTGAACAGTTTTGTGTGTCTGTAGATCATTGATGTAAATTATTAGATTGTACGTATTTAAAAGTGTTTATCATACATAAATTGAGAACTTTATAAGTATCTGTTCAGATGGACCCTAAGCCAGAAGTCCTTCTCTCCACGTGAAAGAAGGCTGTGAGGCCCCAGCAGTGGTAATAGTAAGTGGGCAGTTTCATATAAATATATCTGTATTTGTATAACGAAATATAATTTTGTGTCAAAACCATAGATAACAGATTGCAATGTGTGAACATTCCGTACAGACTATATAGGTACACACTTTCTATTAATTGAAGATGTTGTCTATTAGATTTAGATAATTTCGTCATCAATTAAAACGTAAATATTACTTTAATCCGTTAAAAAGAAAAATCTCGTTTTTATTTTAATGTGTAGATCATTTGTATAATGTGTAATGTATTTTATGTACGGGAAAAGAAAATATGATTTTTTAAAAAATGATTTTATTCATAGCGAAATAATAGTTGTATATTAACAAAAATATTAAACTTTCGATTAGTTTTATTTATTATAATAAAATCTGACTAGTCGATATTACTGAGTGTATAACTGAATGTAATAGTGTATATAATATATACAATAGTCTATTATTCAGTTTTATTGAAAGAAGAATATATATAATATTGGAGGTGGGATAAAGGGATGGCACAAAAGATCCAATAAGGTCAAAATGCTGAAAACCCTGGCAACACTGTTAGGAATATTGGACCTCGACTCAAATCTCGTTAATTCACTGTATAAGTAACATCAGTCCTAAATGTTTATAAGTAATTAATCGCTTAGCTTATAATTACGATGAAACTTCGCGCCGCCGTCTACTGCCACTCCCAGTGGTGGACTATGGGCGTGAACATCCAAAGGTCCGGATGCCCCACGTGCGTCAAATGCGGGCCCATGTCGAACCCGCTCCACCTGCCAACATCAAAATCTTAATAAGAAATAATTGGTACATCCTGACCTAAGTTTTAGATGAAACTGTAAATTAAATGGTCCCAGAACACAATCTCCGAGAGCTGATAATCTTTGTAAAATTAAGCCACACATTTTTAACAGGAAACTATTTATTTAGTCTTCTTTAGCCGTGATAGCCTAGTGGTTTGAACGCCGGCCATCCAATGCAAAGGTACCGGGTTCTAATCCGGCCTGCACCAATGAATTTTTCAATTTATGTGCAGTTAACATAAAACACCAACTAATATCACGCGCTTTGATTGTGAAGAAAAACATCGTGAGGAAACCTGCATATCTATGTCATGAAGATCCGTGCTCGGACTAGTATGTGAAACGGAGGTGTTTCATGACACACGATGACCACGACTCTCAGTCATGGGGAAATACGACTAAGAAGAAGAAGAATATTTATTTAGTGTTTATATTAAATTATATTTATATTTAGGTTAAAAAGTGAGGTTTTGATGTCTTAGCGACATTCTCTCTCAGACCCTGGTAATAAGAATTCTAGTTAGGCGGAATAAATATTTGTATATGTATAACACAAAAGTTAATATCACCTGAATGTGTAATAAGGTACATATAGAGAAGTAAATAAAAAGGACATACGTAAATGGCGGTATGCCCCGGGAGATGTTGTAAGTGGGCCCCGAAACGGCTACGAATTCGTAGTTCTTCCACAGGTCCCAGCTGGTGACCTTAGTGTCCGTGCCGCCGTGGCTGCGGTGCCCCAGCGCGCGGAACGGGTACGTACCTAACATTTGACATCGGTTTAAAGGATAAACAAAATTGTAGAAAAAATGGTATAAGACAGATGATGAGAATAATTGATAAAATTTATAATAGTAATAATCTAATTTATGTATCGTCTTCTCTAATACTACGTCATCTATTTATACAAAAAAATCTAGATCTCTAAGGTCTATAACTTAATAAAAATAATACATATAAAAATATATCTTGAAACAAGTACCAAATATGTTTCATCAGATCAGAGATTTTAATGAATTATCTTCAATGAAAACTAATTTGTTTCTCTGAAACCATTTAAATTTAACAAAACCTAGTTTTGGGACCAACAACAGTAACACGAAACTTTATATCTCGGAACAGAACATTTTCGAGATTCCAAAATATCTTGACTACTAAAATTACTAGGTTTTTTTCATATCTGCGTAGTAAAATGCTCAATTGTTATATAAAATACTCTCTACAGTTATGAGAAAATTTATTTGTAATAGAGATTTTCTGAGTTATAATCTTGATTTATCTGTCGTCTTTAAATATATCCGATTGAATGAAAGGTTTATTTTTAACATCTGTTTTATAGGGTCTCAATTAATAATGCATTTTATCCGAATGTATAATAAGGTTCTACAAACTGTTTTAGATTTGCCACTTCATAAATTAAAAATGTTTTGATAAGTAAATCATATTATAGTGTTAACGATTATTTAAATGATAAAGATGTGTGGAAATAAATGGCGCTGATTCTCAAGCAGTATGTGTCAGTACGTGTAAGACATTTAAAAATGAAGATGACAAAAAAATGTATATATATATACAGCCCGCCGAGTTTCTTGCCCATTCTTCTCAGGTCCGTGGCATTTGTTTTGCGAATGGCTGGTAGATTTTGTCGTTCAATAAGTGAACTATTGTTCCCACGTTGAATAAAAATGTTGACTTTGACTTTTATATCTCATTCCACTGAGTAGTGGGGGTGAGCGGTGGGGGTGTAGTTGAGTGCGGCTCACCGTTGGGCGGGTTGAGGTCGTTCCTCGCGGCGATCGCGTTGCAGGCGCTGTAGGGAGGCACGCACCGATCGCATCGCGCCAGCGGGTCGTACTTGTAGTCGTTGTAGCGCATCGTGTTGTAGACATCACGAAGACTGCGCACTCCCGCCTGCACATCAAACCACACAGCACATGACGTTATAAACAAATAAAGACGAAGAAGTGATATGCTTATAACAAGAGGGCGCTAGTTTACTGGTGGTAGAGATATCTATTGCAAGAATTATTAGATGGAGCAATTTAATGGCTTACCGAGATCTAACCAGTCTGATGTATAGCACAATTTGATAATAATGTTATGAGCAGAGTATCACTTACTACCAGGTGAACAAAGGTTTACCAGGTGGTAGGTCTCTGTTGCCAGAGACCGTCTGGATGGGTACCACCGCAGCTCCTATTTCTACCGCCAAATAGTAGTGTGCAAACATTACTGTGTTCCGGTTTGAAGGGAGCTGTAGCTTGTGTAATTACTGGGGTAACGAGACTTAACACCTCATGTCTCAAGTGACGAGCGCAATGTGGTGCAGTGTGTACCATCTTAACTAGCAGCACGTTGTCATGGGCAAGCGTATCACTTACCATCAGGTGAACGTCTTGCTCGTCTCGTCGCATAGTATTATAAAAAAAAAAAGAACAACTCTCACATAGTATTTACCAATAAACTTGTATGTATATATCTATCATTTTCATCTTATTGAAGTCCACTACTAATAAATCTAAATCGCTCCTACCGCGGCAGCTAACGCCGTCACAATACGTTTCGTCAAATATTTACCAAAAATTACCCTCGGTAATTCTACTCGCCATACGTGATGGTAAGTCACAAGAACAGCCGCTGCTGATGAGAGTGATAACTTATAACACTTGCTCGTTTAGCGGATAGTCTCCAACTATGAAATTTAAAAAAAACTATCTTAATATATCACCTGTTTCTCTTTGAGCATGAGTGCACGCGGGTTCGTGTCGTACCCGAACCAGTTCCCGAAGGTCTCGACTCGCTCGTTACCGCCGCTGAGGTTGAAAATCGTGGGGAAGTACGCGATGTTGTATGACGGGAAGTAAGTGGCGCTCACCAGTTGATCCGTTCTGCGTGGAATCAGATGTACTCGTTTAACTTCCAGTGAAAAAATTGAATGTGTACCTTACTTCCGAACGGAAGTTAGAATTATGTAGGATTTTTAATTACTATATCCCCTTGCATGATCAACCCCAGTGACAGGGGATCTATCCTCAAATCTCGTGAATCCGAAGTCCTTTTTTAGTCCCTCTACAACAAGCAGAGATGTCTTTAGTCTATCATATTGGCACAGCCATCTCTCGCTATTAAGAACTAATCTAAAACCGAGTCTTACAATTGTGTTAATTTTCATCTAAGTTACTACTTACAAATCCGCAGACTCCATGTAGCCAGGTAGCTGCTCGATGATCCAAAGCAATCCCTTCTGCACGTTGCCTCTCGTTTTTCCGGAGCTCGGTTTGAATTTGTTATAATCAACAATGTACCTGCAATGATAACAAAAAAAATTCATCCTATAATAAATAATTGACCTAGTATACCTGCATTCATAACAGCATCGTTGTGTTCCTCCAACACATAAGGTAAAGTACCGGCGTTCGATCTCCACTCGAATTAGAGATCTTTGAGACTAGAAAGCAGTTTCTTTACAACTGTAGCTGCGCGCTACTTATAGCTAATTTGTATATATATTTATCGTATTATCTACGCATTTACCAACGAGACGTTTTGTGTAGAAACAAGAGACTTTTGGTATAGAAACAGGAGACGTTATAATATCGTCTCGATATTGCGCAGCGCTTGTAGCCAACACTCGCTGCACAATGCCGCGCACCTAATCAACGCGCCTTGCACCGAGCGCCATTGTATACACGCCGATAAAGGACGCCGCCGCACTTTTGTTCGGCGCCGCTCGGACGCCTCGGCCGCACATCTGGCGGCCATATTTAGCCGCAACACATACCTGGCGAGAGGCTAACGCGCTATAACGATCACTAATGTTTATGGATACTTTTCGTATAAATAGAGCATACTTTTACAAAACAAAAGATTTCCACTACAAGCGTCGACTAAGTTACTTCTCTCCAACTCAAGATCTCCTACAAGCTGAAATTTTTCAGAAACATCGTTAGAGGCTGTCAAGCACAATACGCTGCTCGACGGACCATCTACACAGCCGTTTATACATTGATGGTAATATAAACTGTACATGGACTCACCACTGGTTGTTATAGGTGCCGCTGTTGTATTGCCGGAAGATCTCCGTCCACTGTCGGCCGTCAGTGGCCAGTCGGTTGGCTATCATGCTTCGGATGTACTCCATAATCTTGCAACAAATCAATATTTGCATTAACAAATAGCCTTGACTTTTTACTAACATGATGAGTGTATCCAGTACTAGCACTAAGATTAATGACTGTGATGTTTATTAATTTATTAAATGAATATTCAAAATGAAAGCATAAAAAAAACATCCAGAGAAAAATAAGTCTCTTTTAAATAATATAAAAAAAACTTCATCCCTCTCTCTGCTCTTCCCTACTCTATTCTCACTCCTTTGTTCAAATACATACCGTTTGTGGATTGATGAGCTCAAAGAGTGTTCTATTGCTGTTGCTGATAGTGGTCTCCGCTGTCACCAAACCGGTGGATATGATGTAGAAGTCATCTGTGGACTGCCATAGCCATATATGTACAAGGTAAGTGGATATTCAAATTACTTTACAATGCTCCTACTCTTGAAAATAATTTGAGAACGCAACAGAGTAAAGTAGAGGAGTAGTCCGTACACTGGTCACTAACATCACAGCAAAGTAAACACTACCTCTGCATTAAATTCTCTTTATTTATTATCTTCTACTCCAAAGAGGCAAGGAGATGGCACAGTATTAATCATAGTAGTATAAAGCTCAGCATTACTGTGTGCTGGTCTGAAGGGTGCAGTATATCACATTACTGGGAATATGATGCAATATTATTGTATCAAAGTAAACAGAATGTGGTGCTGTATCTTCTTCTTCTTAACGTGCTGCTCCAACTAATGAAGATTGGACACCAGTTCTGCGTATATATTCCTATTGTGCGCTAGGTGGATCAGATGCACGGCACTCCTAATATTGGTCCACACCTTGGTGTTGTCTAGCCACAATTTCTGCTGCTGCATAAAAGTATGCAAATAGCGATCGGCGTGATATTATCTGTAGTGTGTCCAACAGAACTAGACTGGTACCTGAACTTGAAAACCGTTGCCCTCGTCACCCTAATACTACATACAAATTAAAACTTTTCCAATGTACATGCCATACCTGCACGAAGCCTGGGTAAGAACTGAACGACATCTTGTAACCCGGAATCCTCTTTCCGTTGTTCATACTCTGCTTGTAATGTAGAACATACATTTTCTGGATGCGCAGCATGGATTGGTAACTAGCGAAGTTTAAAAAAAAACAATAAACGTCAGCTATTAAATTTTAAATTTACTCCAGTTTTTAAACAAAGTAAAACTGCTCTATAGGCACAGTAGCTAACTGCTTCCATGGTACCAGAGGTCCCTGGTTCGATTCCGTTGTAACATATTCCTTTTTAACATATCGTAAATAATCAATCGTAAACAGCATTACTGTGTTGTAACTGCCAACATGTAAGAGCCAGTATTCTGGGCTAGCATATTTCATCATTTAATCTCTGACTACCACCATTGTACACTAAAACTTAAAAGAGCTTACAATTTTGTAAGTAATGGATTGTATACTCAAAAGCTCCATAAATACTTCTTTAATAATGCATGTCGATTTAACTCACAAACATCATTCTGTAATTAATAAGTCTACCATAACATCAAGATAATCAAGATTCAGTACCATAACATTGATAGGGAGAGACTAACCATATCTCAATTTATGATTGAAAGAGAATGAGGTAAACAAAACTGTGAACCTGTTCCAAGTGGTGTGTGCAGTATACAAGTTGGAAAAATCCGGCAGAAGCTTGACCAGACCCGTGCAGTGCTCGCCGAAAAGCAGATCGCTGGAGGCGGTCTTCGGCAACGATAGAGCGAATGCAAGTTCATCCAGATCACCGAGCATGTTGATCCAACTGTTAAGAAATGGTTATTTTTAGAGAACTGTTACAGAGTTATAATAGCTAACTCTGTAACGCAGTTATACAGCGCCATGTTCGAAGAGGTGTTATCTTATACTTCAGATAAAAGAAAACAAAAAATAAAAGAGATCCAACAAAGCCTGTACATCACAAGTCTCCCAACCTGTGTCGGAGGGTACCTTGGCAGTGAACACAAAGAAAAGAAAAAGGATAAAAGAAAACAAGTAGCAGATTTGTTATAAGAGACAACCCTATTGAGATCATATGACATTCATTAAATCAAGTTGGTGGAGGGAAGGCTATTCATATATGCCTTGAGCCTTTCCTTTGTGAGAGAAGACCTGAAGTCTCAGTAATGGTAAAGAGGAAAGTTGATATCGCTAACTCTCAAGGACAAAATATTTAAAAAAAATCTTGGACAAAATATTTAAAAAAAATCTTTATCTACAGCCGTTTGAAGTTTATCACTTTACTGGATTTGTTTATGGAAGAAGTGTTGATGTTCTAAATTATTACTTACATAATATCTCGAACAGTTAACCATTGGTAGGGATCAGAGGTTGCTTCATTGTAGCCAGATGCTAAACCTTCAAGCTGGATGTAATACAATTTGATCTGCAAAATTATTCTTCACTTATAAATAATCTTGTTAGTAATCTATTTCTAATAAAGGAAAAACGAAGTCAATAACAAGCACAATGTAACAAATGTTTTGAAACATCCGCATTCTTTCTATGTGATTATTGTCAACATGAGTGAACTATTTCATAAGCATGTAGGAAGTTTCAGATATTATAAAAACAATAACAAATACATACTTGATACCAATATGGATCCATTTTATACTTTATCATCGATTCAACAAATTTTTCATTTTTGTCTAGAAACTCCTCTATCAGTCCGCACAAATCAGTTTTATTATAGCAATATCTAAAAAGAATATGAAAAGTTATAAAATGAAAGTATTAGAAAAAAGGATCAAGCATCTTTAAAGCACAATGGCATTCTTTAAATATTTTCATTTTCTTCCTACACATTATCACCATATGTGTAGGAAGAAAGCAGAAATGATAATAGTACTTCAAGTTATGGGTATATGTCTTGTGAACAATGGAGTACACTTCTTGCTTAAATAATGAACTCACCCTTTCAACATGTTCAGCCAATGCATCCATATTAGGTCCCTTGTGAGGAACCCCTCTATAAAGCCAGCTGCATATGCTTTTTTTTCATCACTGCCATTGGCTTGACTTGTATGCACTTCTAAATAAGCCCATCTGAAAAATAACATAAATCATTTAGTATGTCAAAATTAAATTGTATCAATAGCTTTTTCTTAATATTACAAGTGGATATGTTGAGCTTGATTTTATTCCTAAAGATAATTTAGATAAATTAGGAAAAAATTCAATGTGAATATCATAAAGAAAATAATTTAATACACATTGTAATATCAAATATAGACACAAACAAACACTTGTGTGTCATGTAAATTGGCAATTTTATAAAGTTGTAAGCTAATTTCACAAACAAACATTACTCCTCCTCTCAAGATATCCACATCAATTGATACCCCACTGCCCAGTGGATGATCAGCAGGACAATTATTATATAGCAAAAGAGGATTTAATTAAAACAATAATGAGAAGTAATTATCACATACCCAGTTGAATTAATTTCATTTGTGTAAGTCGCACGAGCAATATGTATAGACGGTACGTCCGAAGCGGATGAACACTCTTGAAATACCGGTTTATCGTTCAGCCAATTTACATAACCATATTTAGTTTCACAAATCGTTATTATCGTTAAAAATAATATACAATAACATTGCCAATTAGTCTTCATAGCCGATGTTTTGAGTGGAATGTGCGTTCACTGAACAGTACTTCAGACATTTATAAATAATAATTGAACGATTAAATTATATCAAATCAGAACATAAAGTTCAAATACAAAGTTGGTAAATATACAACAAACGATTAAACGAACACATAAAAAGAAATTGAATATACATTTATAAAATCAGATTAAGTTGTGTCGGCTATTTGCTTTGTTTGTTTTGAGCTTTGACTTTTGACACAAGTGACGTTTATGATATCAGAAGTAACATTTTATAAAATTAAACTCTATTGTAATTACATAAGGTTTATATTAAGTTCACAATGCATTTATTTACAAACAATTTAAAATGAAAACAATATCCATAGATAACTTTCACATCCATCGTGTGATGTTGTAGATTAAATTTAATAAGTTTTTAATATCATATAGTTTTCAAATAAATATTGTCATCATCACCTCAACTGTTATACATCCACTGCTGGACAAATGTGTCTGTGTATATACATATATGTGTATACTCCACACTACACAGTCAGGGACCGCTGTGTCCAGTAGTTCTTTACGTTTTTTTATGTGTTTTAAAAAGCATTAATTTTAATGAAAGGCCTTCATTAAGATAGTTCGAAGTATCGGACGGTGTGGACTCCGCCGCAAAACTAATTCCGAAGAGAGCATCCTGTACGATCTTTGACAAAGCACATCGTTATTATTTTTTCTGCAACTTTAGCTAGCAAATAGAAATAAACTAGCAAAAGAAATAAGATAATACATTATTATAAAAAACTTGCGCACAAGCGTAAACTCACCTGTTGCTTTTTGCTAGGTACCCAAGTCAAATTTAAGGCAGTTACTTTTTTATGTACCTGAAACGGGAATTAAATACTGGGCGCTCTGTCAATATACAGTTTTTTTTTATAATGTCCGTATATTTAAACTTAAATCGAACAAAATTATTTAAAACCATTTTCCCAAACAGTGCGTTATTTTTCTTAATAGTAACTTTTTAGAGAAACTAATTTTCAAAATGTGCTGGTGTTACCATACCAACTACCGCCACATAAATATGGGAAGGTCGCATCACTAACATTAAATGTATAACCTGCACGTCTCAGCACTTGGAATTAAAAATAAAATAAATAAATACTGTCTTTTATTAAAACTCATTGGCAAACTCAACAATGTCAACTAGAAATTTAACTACTTCTTCCACAAGGCAAAAACAGTGGTCTCAATTAAATATTCTTCAAGATACTGATAGTTTCATTCCCATTTCGCCACATTTATAACTAATCTCCCTCATGAGGTAGGGAGTGCGTTCGTGTGAAGGGGTCTTAAGCCACTCGGAGACATTGATAGCAACTGTCACATATCCTTGCTTTTCCAGTGTGTCAAGTAACAGTCGAAAAGTGCCCCGCAATCGATTACTATTCATAGAGTAACAGCCTTGGTTGAAGATGAGGATACAGACCCTGTGAAATATACGTTAAGATTAAGAATAACATCATTGTGGTTAGCGACAATACCATTTAATGAACTGCTCTTTCAATATTCCCTCTTCATTTACAGTCTTCTTTTACTAGAATCTATGATAATGGCCAAGTGCAGGTTGATCAATTTAACATTTCGACAAATGCTGTTCTTAGAAAATGTTTGTTTCCTCAAAAAGCTTTTGTTTACTATCACAACATATAGTTAACATAATAAAAATTATATATTTACGGCAACGATCCCGCTTCTGTATACAGGTCATCTATAGGTGTTTTAACTTCTTCCTGTAGCGGTTTAGGTAGTGTCAACGGATTGCCATTTTTCACGCTCATAAATAGATCTAAAAAATATAAAAATTCAGTTAATACAGATACCATGATATCTAAAGTGGTATTATCATCATCATTGTAGTAGGTATCCATTTTGTCGGAGACCGTCTGGGTAAGGTACTACAAGATACAAAAGAAGAAGCCAAATAAACATTACTGTGATTCAATGTTAACAGCATTGTGGTAGATTAGTTTCTGGGGTCACTGAATTTAGCATTTTTAGGGCGACAAGCTCCTGTAGTGAAAAGATAAATCTTCTTCCTCTAAGTCGTGTATCCTCATGACTGAGGGTCGTAGTCATCATGTGTAATGAAAAATACGGCGACTTTCTTTGCAGTTATAATGGAGTGGAGTTGCCATTGCCTTCTCCATTTCACATACTAGTGCGTGCACGGATGGTCATGACATAGATATGCAAGTTTCCTCACGATGTTTTCCTTCACCGCTAAAGCGCGTGATATTAGTTGGTGTTATACTAACTGCACATAAATTGAAAAATTCATTGGTGCAGGCCGGATAGGAAACTGGTACCGACGGAGTGGAACACGGGCGTTCATACCACTATGCTATCATGGCCTTATACTAACTATAAGTACGGAAATAAAAAAGTTATAATAAATGGCGATGAGCTCAATGTGGTGTAGTGAAGAATAAATGTTAAAATATTATATTTCTCCAATAAAATTTAAGTGATGCCATGATCAATAATGTCAAAATATTTAACTCACCAGCTACCACTCCACTGGGCAAAACAACGTTCCTCGCGATGTACTCCTCCCCACCTAACCCGCGAGCCAGGTTCTGCCCCACGTGATCCGTCACGACGTGAATGGGGTACGCATCTTTGGCCCTCTGCAGTATGTGTGGGGGCAATTGATACTTATCATTGTGGAACGTGTTAACGGCCTCGTGCAGCGTCAGGAGTTGGAGTAGATCGAGGGTATTATTCTCCCGTGCGAGGTATTCTTTAAGGAAGCTCTCGGAGAATACTCTCTCCAGGAGTTTCTCTTCGTAGTGGCCCAGTGATGCGAGTTCGAGGCAAAACTTTGTCCACGGCAGCGCAGCGTTGGTGGCGTTCATTATCGGGTTCTCCGATATGCTCTGACGGATGTTGTCCCATTGGTCCGGCGGTGGTGTGAAGTTGTTGTTGGATAAACAGTTCACGAAGCTGAATAGGATGTTTGTGCGGGCGCCGGCGAGATTCATAGTGCCGTTGGAGGTTAAATTACAGAGGTACTCCATGAGACCTAAATGTGTATGCGCCTGTAAAATAAATATTTCTTTATGTCAGTTTTCTTTAGGTTAAACATAAAAGTAAGCTTTGACTGCTTTGGAATATTAGACTTAAACTTGTTCAATACGCGCGAGGCGTTCACCTGATGGCAAGTGATACGCTTGCCCATAAGGTGGCGCTAGTTGAGACGATATACACTGCAGCACATTGCGCTCGTCGCCTTGAGACATATGTTAAGTCTCGTAACTAGGTAATTTCACACTTTACTTCTTCCCCTGGGTTGACTGGCAGAAAATGCCTCACGGCATTAAGTCCGCCCTTGTACCCTTAGCTTAAGGTGTTACGAAAAGCTTAAATAAATAAATAAATTTCACTAGCTCACAGCGCCCTTCAAACCGGAACCAGTAATGTTTCCACACTACTGTTTGGCAGTTGAAATAAGAGCTGCGGTGGTAGCTAGACGGTCTCTGGCAACGGAGACATACCATTCACATTTTATATTAATAAGTCATTATATATTTTATCATAATTTTAATACCACGTTGGCTCCACAAGAATGTACTTCCTGTAATAAATTCTAACTTGACAAAAAGAGCTGTAATGATTAATTCCACTTACTACTCGCGACAGCACTCTGGCGACCAGCAGTCCTTGTTCAAACTCGACATTATTCTTGATAACGTATTCAGCAATCGCATCCAACAGCTGCTCCTGGTAGTACTCCGGATGCTTCTCTAAAACCCTGCCTTTAATCTTGGCGGCTGTTTTGAGTATGTCGTTGTACGACAGCTCGTTTATCCGATGAGCGATGATGTCGTAACAAATGTGCAACAGCTGAACCCTCGTGGAGAACAGCTGCTCTGTACAGTTAACTTGACAGAGTGACCAAACTATCGATTTCGCCGTCTGCGCATCAATAGTCTGATCGTGTAAAAGGAGACCGGTTACTACGTTATTGATACAGCGGTCAGGGAGGTCATGATTGCAGCAATACATCAGCATGTCTTTGAGAAGTGGCAGATCTTCATTATCCAGTTCTAATGGTAAATGGATTTGAAAAGCGAGTGGCAATGCCAACTTTAACACGTCAACCAAATGATTCTTGCTATCGAACTGATCGAGCAGGAAATCCAGAAACATTATCTGGCGTATGTTTACGAGATTTATATTTGTTCGAATCAGTTGGAGCATTGTCTGTACGATCAGGGAGTCAACGGGGACCCGCAGGTACGACAGCACCTTTACCGCTTCTATAGCCTCGTTAACATCGAGCGCGCGCGCATGCCGTTTAAAGTTTTGGCATAGTACGCTAAATCCGGGGTCTTTGATGAGGTCGTCAGTTTGATTGAATCTAGAAAATGTTAAATAGATACGGAAAAAGATAAAAATAAAACATTCATTACTGAAATTGTAATAGGTGCATTAAGAAGTCGGCTTTTTTGTATGCTGTAATTACTACCACTTTAAATAGACCTCATTGCTGAACTCTACATTGACGACTGACTGACCACCTTGCACTATTCTTAACATCAATAACATTGTACTTAACTGGCATATTAAATAAAATGCTCTAACTTGCCAGACTTCTGCAACTCAAACAAACTACGGAGAGCCTGCAACAGATGCTTGTGTGTCATCATAGGGAGGTGTTGTTGCACCGCCACTAGTATATTTTCAGCAGTCGGTGCAGACTTGATGCTTGTCATGATTGGGTCTGTATTTTTAATACGATTTATTTCAGTCACTGTAACCAAAAAATAAAAAAAAAATAAATTTTTTGTGGCACCAAATCATTTCTACAAATAGACATAAACATGTTAAAATAGTATAAAATTAATTGGTATGATTTCTAACAGAAATTATTATGATTATTTTTATTGAAAGTTCTCTTTTTATAACAGGATTTTACAAAAAGACAATAATAGTAACTATTTCTACCACTAAACACTCATGTGCTTCAAGGAAAAAGTTTTTACTCATGCAAAGGTATGTTTGACTACAGAAAAATAAAACTGGTACCTTAACCTCCATAAGCATAAATTTGTAACAATATTTTGTTTAAAACATTATCTTTCATTGTACCAGTTATTAGACAGCAATTATTTTCTATGATACTAGATAACAGGCAATCAAAAGCTTTGTCAAGCAGTAAATTCTTTTGAATAGCTTTCAGCAGTTTACAAATATAATTTATAAACAATTTATTTCTACTCACAACTTGTTGTAAAACTAGTCGATTTAAAAGGTGTTTTTGTCAATGAACTCCCGCTCAGAACATTCCGCCACACATTCTTCAATATTTGAGCCATGTTATCTGAAAAAATTAAGTAATTTTGATTGCTTAAAAACTGAAAATATTTGAAAAAGTAAAATGTGAAAGAAATTTTCTGAATATATTCAATCCCTGGTATATTATATTTTTTAGTTGTTTAACAAGTTTTATTTAACAACTTTTTTCCGATCATTTTATTTTTAATAACTGTAAATTATAAATTCAATATATTGTCAGTTACCTATAGGTAGTTAAAAGGCATATCAATTAAAATACTGTTACATTTTGATAAGTATATTTAGGTTATAAATAAGAACATATAGAAGTAATGCATTCTTGCGTGTATAAAAATGGGACTCGCATAAATATAAGATAAGGCACTGATAAAAATTGTTTAATATATTACCTGATTTAAAAGTGTAGTTTTCAATAACAAATCAAATAAACTAGACATAAGTGAAAAAAAATAAAAAATGTATTTCATTACGTATTTAACGATAATAGTAGTATAACTTACAAACAATTTCAAATTGCAACACTATTTCATTCCATTATTATACAAAAACTATAAAACAAAATAAATATTGGTTGGAATTCAAAAAATTCGCAGATTTTGACTTTAAACTAACCACAGACTGCAATAAAAAAAACAAAGTAACTCTGCATTTTCAATCTCCACAAAGCTGTTTTTTATTTTTAACTTGATAATTGTGTTAGTTTTATTAACGTTTTCAAAAAATATTTTATATTAAAAAAGTGTAACGAAAGTTAACAATTAAAAGTCAATTTTATATTTAAACAAAGTTAATTATTTATATCAGTCAATTTGACATTTGCTTCGGTGTGTAATGGTGCCGAAATGTCAATTGAATATGTAAACATTTGTGCTAGTGCATAAATTTGATTTTTTTATGTGTTAGACTCACAAAAAAAAGTTCAGCAATAAAGCATTTCTTGTTCGCTAATAAAATGCAAGAAGAATCAATAGTTAGTTTAAGACCTGACAGGGAAATCACGAAAAAAATAATAACGCCGGGAGATTATTCCATCATTCCGTACGAGGAGTCGCGATGTACAATCTCATTATCAAATATACAATGTACAAATGCAATAGACTTTGAATTAGAAAGTCGCATATTTGGTAAGGACTTTGAAGGCGTAGTACTGATAGGAGATTCCGACACATATATAGATAAAGATTTCGAGCTGATACTCCAACAAATGTGTTGCGGTGAAACCTGCGTTGGTAGAATGGTTTACAGAAATAGGGAGGGCGAAACAGTAAATGAGATAACGTGTCAGATAGAACTAAAGGAAGTTACAGAAGAGCAACTGGTTTGTGATTGGAGTTGGGCACGTCTGTTTGAGGCTGCTACACACCATAAAGAGCGGGGTGTTATATTAATAAAGGAAAAGAGAACTGTAGACGCATTCAGAAGGTTTAGTAAAGCATTTAAGTTTTTAGTAGCCATAGAACCAGTAGACCCAGAAACTATCGATGAGCAGTCTGTAAAAGAAATTATGGAATTAAAGGTTTGTTTTGCAACTCGGTTAAAATATTTTTAATTTAAAATTATAAGAGTATTCTCTCCATTCATAAGGGATATTCCACTTATTAAACTGCTGCACTGACTTGCAAGGCAAGTGAAAAGAGTAAAGCAAATTCGTTCATTCAGAGCTTTGTTCTGCTAGAGAACTATTATTATATTTGCAACATAAAACTAAGTAGATTCTTTGATTTATTTTAAATAATGTTTATTTTCTTTCAAGGTAAAACTATACAACAACTTGGCACACTGTCAGCTTCAGTTCAATGAATATGAAGCAGCACTGGAGCTTTGTAACAGGGCGATAAAACATGATCCTGACAATTTAAAGGCGCTGTACAGACGCTGTGTATCATACCATGGCTTAAAATTGTACGAAAAAGCTTGGACGGACATACAAAAAGTATTGAGTTTAGATCCTAATGATAAAGCGGCTCGTATTAAAGCAAGTGAGCTTAAAGTGTTTGTTGAGAAGATTAACAAACAATATGCAAGTGTTATTAAAAAGATGTTTAGCTGAATAATGTTAAAGCTTGTTACTTAAACTACATCATCGGTTATCTAATCAATTATTGATCAGATCTTAAAGAGTCCTAGCTCATTATTTACATATACAATTGAAGAAATCTTTGGTCCATACTATAAAAATGGCAGATCCAAGTTATCTTCAACATCTATCGCATCTTCTTTTATTCGTTGATCATTAGGTTTAAAAAAGATTATATATGAAATTTTATAATTCCATTTTAATGAAAATACTAATATTGATTTGTTTAATTAGATTACTATACACTTCTTCGATATGAATTATAAAAGCAAAACATTACTGTAATACAATGAGTATTGAACGCATCAAAGAATATCTTGTTATGGTGTTATACTGCAATTGCAAAGTATTTGAATGAATAAATATGTAAATAAATATGGGACTTTTAATTTATGTTAATATATATAATAGCAAATATTTAATCCACATATAATAGACTAAGTAAATAAAAAAACATTGTTTTTTATGAAAGTAACATACGCTAGTACTTGTATATATGTATACAAATAAATAAATAAGCCTTTCTTCCAACCACAACTTAATTTAACAAACAAATACAACTTATTTTTTTTTTTTTTCTTGCGGATGTTAGTTCTGCAGCGAAGGCCTCCCCTAACTCTCCTATATGTATATAAGTGAATATATATATATTTTTTTATACCACTTTGCGACGAGACGAGCAAGACGTTCACCTGATGGTAAGTGATACGCTTGCCCATGACAACGTGGTGCTAGTTAAGATGGTACACACTGCACCACATTGCGCTCGTCGCATGGAGACATAAGGTGTTAAGTCTCGTTACCCCAGTAATTACACTAGCTACAGCGCCCTTCAAACCGGAACACAGTAATGTATGCACATTACTATTTGGCGGTTGAAATAGGAGCTGCGGTAGTACCCACCCAGACGGTCTCCGGCAACAGAGACCTACCACCTGGTGAAATATATGGTATCCGTTTGCTTGTATCAAAGTTCTGAAAACAGTTGAACCGATTTTTCCTTTTTTTTTGTATGGAAAATCAAATCATTTATTTGCAAGAATGTGGTAACAAAATACGATGGTTTATAATTAATGAATAGCGCACATTCTACTTAATAATAAACATGCAAATCTTTATAATTATTAACTAAATTAACACTAAGTACTGGTACATTTAATATACACACTGGGAAGACTATTAAACAAATTACATAAAACAAATTTAGTATAGATTAGGATCATTTATAAAATCAGTTACAGCATAATACATTTTGTTTCGGATTCAATTCGTTAAGTTAATCTTAAATTTTGATGTAGGCGGTAAAGGCGGTGTAGGTGTGAAAAGGACTCGATTAATTATAATTGTTTCGGACACGCATATTACTTGCGCGTCTCTTCGCTACGTGTTGTATAAAATTTATATAATTGCGAACTAATTAAATTACAAATGTCGTTATTTACCTAATGAGGTATTTTTCAAACAATCAAAAAATGAAACTTTGCTCGTGACGTCACCATGGTCGCCGCGCGCACAAGCGCCCAGTCCGTAGCTGACATCATCTATTGACCTCACTCCTCCCTGAGAGTCTAGCTTTTGTAGTGAAGTCACTGAAACTATCGACAGTCTTTTTTTTTTATGCGACGAGACGAGCAAGACGTTCACCTGATGGTAAGTGATACGCTCGCCCATGACAACGCGGCGCTGGTTAAGATGGTACACACTGCACCACATTGCGCTCGTCGTAAGACATAATGTGTTAAGTCTCGTTACCCCAGTAATTACATTATTTGGCGGTTGAAATAGGAGCTGCGGTGGTACCCATCCAGACGGTCTCCGGCAACAGAGACCTACCACCAGTCTTTTTGAGAATTATGTTATTAAACTGTGATGATGCATTAAGTACTATATATTATATTATTAAATCCAAATAGTTTTAATTGTTAAACAAACCATTCCAATAAGAATATATTTATTTAACAATGTCTGCTTATTTTCTTTCCCAAATAGTTTATTTTCTTTTATCTACGTTAAAAGGCTAACACTTCGCTTTAATTTCATGTGGTATTTAATGACAATTAGGTCGTAGATGGTTTAGTGTGCTCGCTCAGAATACTCAGGATCTCATCAGCTGGCAGCTGGAACATAGTTTTTATAGCGGCAAAGGTTCTAAGGTTATTTTAACAACTACTGATATAAATGGGAAAGTTTGTCTTTAAAAAAGGTTTTATTGCCTCTTGAATCAGAGAGAGGGCTATTTCTAAATGAAACAAAATAAGTGTAGTCAGTGGTTATAATTTTGTTTGAAATCCAATTATTCGAGAAACGGATTTTTGTTATATCTTTTTCAAATATTTTCGTAGCGTCATATTTTTAAGCTACATGATTATCAGAGAGCTCTGTATGTAGGTAGAGTTTGATTATCATTATCATCCAAGAGATGTGCAATAGTGGATGTAGGATTATATAGATCATAACAAGGACGGATCCAGAAAGGTGTCATGACCCCCTCCTGAGCTTGTTCCAGGACTTAGGTGGACCACTAATTGAACATAAAGATTTTATTTATATATTTTGTCACCATACAGATTTAATGTAACTACATACATTCAATATTTAATATAATATAATAACTTTGTATGATGGCAAACGTTTGGGAATGAACTTGCGAATGAAAGTACTTTTCTGGATGTCTTCAAGAGAAGATGTACCTACGTACGTGTTAAGTTTTTCAAGTGTACAATAAAGAAAAAATATTTTTAAGTACAGTATTCACGTACATTAATAAAATACCTACTTTTTACTTGTATCTATTGTTATCAAAATTAAATTGACTTGACTTGACCACGACTACGTGACTCCCTCCTGGCGCCAAAGCTGGATCCGCCCTTGGATCATAAAGCTTATAAAGATCTCCACATCGAAGATAGGCATAATTAAATTTTTTTTTCGCAATTATTACATCGATAGTTTGCAACATAAAGCAGACACGTGCCTAGAATTCCTACAGTATCAACAGTCTAGACCGCCGCCGCGCCCGCGACCAACGTGTCTCCCTTGAGCTCGATTTCTTTTATGTTCACCTTGTTTATATCGGTGTAGTGCTCTAAATGTCCAGTGAGTCATTCCTATGTATAGCATATTAATAATAGTTTTACATCTAATGTCGTATAAAACAATGCTTATTAACTTTCTAACTCGCAATAAACGTATATTATTACGGAAATGACAGCGGAGCATTAAAACCTTTCGGTTTTGCCCGGTTGGCCCGGGAAATGCTTTCGCATTTCCCGGGCGTTCCTTCCATGTTTAATAGAATTTGTTTAATAAATAGGAAGAGAAATGAAAATTAAGTTACATTATTTAACGGACAGTGTTTTTAATAAATTCCCTGATGTAATGTTGACAATCGGTTAATAAATTAACGCTAAGTCACGACCCCATGTAAATGTTAATATTTATTTGAATAAATAAATGTCAATAATAATGTTTTTCTATATTAAGCACTTTTAAGTGCCAGGATTGAAATGTATAATTTTTGATTTTTTTTATTTAAACAAAATTTATTGTCAAATGAAATTAATTGATTGCAAATTTATTTATTTACTCATTACAATCAAATCAACGTTTGCATTGTTTGCAAAAGCATCAGAGCGTACACACTGATTGAATAATTTATTCACGGGCGACCCTCAGCAGTAAACAAAGCGTTTTTACTTTGATATAAAATAATATATTTACAATTGTTTAAAATTTTCGCCGTAATTATTTAAGTAATAAATGTAATAACTGGGAACTATTTTTTCTTATTAATTCAAATTAAAGTTTGACTATGATGCTTGTTCACTACTCACTTTGTAAGAGCCAGTGTTTAAAGTTTCGACGGTGTCTAGTTAAAAATAAATGTTAGGCGGAGCAATAAGTTTGAATGCAGTTTTGGAGCTGATTTATTGGTCAACCCTTACGAATGTTTTTTTTTGTAATTTCGAATTGATTTGGCCCGCAGAAGTGCTACAACTTGGGCGACAATTTCAGGCCGAGTATCCATATTATTTGGTCAAAACTGGCTCAAGTTTAGATTTGCCTTTTTATGGAACCAATAATCGTAAACGTCAATAAAAAAATCCAGCTTTTGCGAAATAAAGAAAGTTTTGTCCATTCCTGGGTCGTTGAAAACAATGAACAGACTCGAATTTTCGTTTTTTTTCATAATCCTGAATTCGAAATAAAAAAAAAAACATATCTAAGGGTTGACCAAAAAATCAGCTTTAAAACTGCATTAAAACTTATTGCTCCATTTAACATTTATTTTTAGCCAGGGGCCGTTAAAACTTAAAACACTAGGTGGGCCGACAGATGTGTCCGGGAGTGAATTATGCCTTATGAGCATGTGTAACTTGTTGAACTTATGTCATCGTACATTAGGTGCTTGTGCTCTACAAAATTATAAAAAGTAGACTACTTACTTTTTAGTTATAAACAGTCCCTCTTATTGTTATCGCTTGTGAGCCATGGTTTATTCTCTCATAAGGATTGTTTATTCACTACGCTGCCTAAACATGATTTAGCTAATGTCACATTACCATGTAGTCTTCTTACACTGTAAACTCCAGCTGAATGACCAACAGCGCATAATTAAGACCAATAGCGGGTATTTAATACTTACAAACTACTATCACGACTTTACTTTTTAGTTATCGCTTATTAAAATGTAATAAATAAATAAGCAATCTTTACATAAAATCGGTATGCTGCAATTTATGCATAAAATCAAATGATATTCTGTATCAATAATAATAAGGGACAGACACATTTTAAATATCATTATTGATACCGGATAAGCCTTTGATAGAGCACAAAAATGGTGGACTCGAGTATATGTTAACTAAATTTGAGAATAGTAAACCCTTCCGTAAGACATTTCTTTTAAAAAAATCATGAAATTTGAAGGTTTCGTATAATATTATTAATTATTGAAGTGCTGGTTACCTGGTGTATCCCAAGATTGTGTTTTTGGACTCTTATATGTTTCTTACCAGAATGTACGTACGTTCTATTTAAATGTAGTCGGATGCTCTAAATATTCTTTGGTGATAATAACTGCCTAAAAAAAATTGTTGTTCGCGACTCGCGCGTATTTTTTAAATCCTGCTTTTCTATCAACTCACCTTCTTCTCCATTAGCTTTTATTTCTATCAGTTTTTGGTCAACTAGGGAAGAACTGCTAAAGCTTATTTATCGAAACGTTTGGAATTTATTTAGAGGATATAAACCTTTAAAGCTGCTTGTGGTCTTTCCTCCAAAGTTTGAAAAAAAATATTGCTAAATTTCGCAGGAAGTATGTTAAATGATGTCATTGGAAAAGGAAAAACAATTTTAATTATAAACCTTGATGGAATCCACTAATCATTGTCCGCCACAGTTATTAATAGTGATTTCCTTAAAAAATTCTCGGAAACTTGACATTTTTGTAAATAGTAGGTATGATCATAATATAAAAAGAATTATAGAAAATCTTAAATAACGACTTGAACGATTATCATAAAAAAATGTTTTATTAAATATTGTACTCTTTCGGTTATTTTCAGAGGGTCCACAACACCTGTTGGAGGGTAGAGGGTTGCAGATCGTGAGCCCGAAGCCTGATCACACTTTTCAATTAGACGAGCAGAGCCTTGCTGATTTATTGGACAGTCCCGAGATAAGGAACCGTTCCGTGATTCTGATAGCAGTCGCCGGCGCGTTCCGCAAGGGGAAGTCATTCCTCTTAGACTTTTTTCTACGGTACTTACATCACACGGTCAGTAATCAACCGAAATCTTAATTATTCAACAATACAATACTTTTTTCTGTGTTTTTTTTTATTAATATGATTCTGAGAATGCGTGGTTAGCGGTGATGTTCAAAAATAAGTAAGTCCATAAAAGTATGCAATAGAAAACTAATTTTCCTGCTTTAAAGCTAAGTTAATTGTTGATAACGGTTTCGCCGTTTCAGTACGTTTTAAATTTGAGCGAAGAGAACTGGCTCGGCGCCGAGGATGAACCGTTGCAAGGGTTCAGCTGGCGCGGCGGGTCGGAGCGGCACACCACCGGACTCCTGCTATGGTCGCAACCATTTAAAGCAACGCTGGAGAATGGAGAGAAGGTAATAAATTAATGTACTATATTCCAACGAAAAGTTAGACGAGTGATTGACAGTTTTTGATTTGTCGTTTTCAAGTATATCTTTAAAACAATATATTTTCTCCTCCTGAAGCAGTAGTAAATGTTCCAGGTTGCGATATTCTTGATGGATACCCAAGGCACCTTCGACAGCCAGTCGACGGTGCGCGACAACGCCACCGTCTTCGCGCTCTCAACCATGATCTCCTCAGCTCTCATCTACAATCTCTCTCAGAACATCGAAGAGGACGATCTGCAGCATTTACAGGTGACATCTGAATTATAGATATTACTAGAGTAACGTGAGACCTTATGCGTGAACGCAATGTGTTGTTTAGTAAATTTCCTAACGTTTATTGTTGTGGGTAGATTTACTTACCCAAGGTGAAGAATGTCTTTTACCCAATTTTAATTTAGTTGTTTTATTAAATATTGTACTCTTTCGGTTATTTTCAGAGGGTCCACAACAACTGTTGGAGGGTAGAGGGTTGCAGATCGTGAGCCCGAAGCCTGATCACACTTTTCAATTAGACGAGCAGAGCCTGGCTGATTTATTGGACAGTCCCGACATAAGGAACCGTTCCGTGATTCTGATAGCAGTCGCCGGCGCGTTCCGCAAGGGGAAGTCATTCCTCTTAGACTTTTTTCTACGGTACTTACATCACACGGTCAGTAATCAACCGAAATCTTAAGTATTCAACAATACAATACTTTTTTCTGTGTTTTTTTTAATTAATATGATTCTGAGAATGCGTGGTTAGCGGTGATGTTCAAAAATAAGTAAGTCCATAAAAGTATACAATAGAAAACTAATTTTCCTGCTTTAAAGCTAAGTTAATTGTTGATAACGGTTTCGCCGTTTCAGTACGTTTTAAATTTGAGCGAAGAGAACTGGCTCGGCGCCGAGGATGAACCGTTGCAAGGGTTCAGCTGGCGCGGCGGGTCGGAGCGGCACACCACCGGACTCCTGCTATGGTCGCAGCCATTTAAAGCAACGCTGGAGAATGGAGAGAAGGTAATAAATTAATGTACTATATTCCAACGAAAAGTTAGACGAGTGATTGACAGTTTTTGATTTGTATTTTCAAGTATATCTTTAAAACAATATATTTTCTCCTCCTGAAGCAGCAGTAAATGTTCCAGGTTGCGATATTCCTGATGGATACCCAAGGCACCTTCGACAGCCAGTCGACGGTGCGCGACAACGCCACCGTCTTCGCGCTCTCAACCATGATCTCCTCAGCTCTCATCTACAATCTCTCTCAGAACATCGAAGAGGACGATCTGCAGCATTTACAGGTGACATCTGAATTATAGATATTACTAGAGTAACGTGAGACCTTATGCGTGAACGCAATGTGTTGTTTAGTAAATTTCCTAACGTTTATTGTTGTGGGTAGATTTACTTACCCAAGGTGAAGAATGTCTTTTACCCAATTTTAATTTAGTTGTTTATTAAAGTTATTTACAGACTACGGCCGTGTGGCGCTGGAGAAGACGGAGCGTAAGCCCTTCCAGCACCTACAGTTCCTCGTGAGGGACTGGAGCGTGCCGTACGAGTACCCTTACGGCGCCGACGGGGGACAGAGGCTCCTGGATAAAAGGCTCGAGGTGAATTTAATTAACATCACTCACGATTAATATTATGTACAAAGCGAAAGGAAGTTCTCCTAAATATTAATGACAATTGAAATTGGATATATCCGAAAGAAAGAGTCGCCCTAAGATTTGAACGGACAAAATTAACATGGAACATTTACAAATAATTTTGCTATGGATAGATATTTAATTCTTGGAAGATATCTGGTGCAGAAGACGCACGCATTGAATTTTTCTTTTAAAGATTTTTATTAAAAACAATTTAATCAAAACCGATCCACAGTCTCTCGCCGTCCGTAAATAGAAAACATAGGTTAGGAATCAATTTTGACCTGATTGTATTATATAACAACAGGTCCAAGAGAACCAACACGAAGAGTTGAAGACTTTGAGGCGGGAGATCAGAACGTTCTTCGCGAAGCTATCCTGCTTCCTGTTGCCGCACCCCGGCATGAAGGTCGCCACCAGCCCCGACTTCAACGGCAAACTGTCCGGTGAGGTTCACTCCAATTTGAAAACAATTTTTTACTTCCTTCAAATGTCTTATCTTTGTCATTTACTAATCACGATTATACGTAACGACGTTCAATTAATTGTAAATAAATGTCCACAGTAAACAGTGATACTTAGAGATATTAGCACCCCATGCGCTCATTATCATGGGACTTGGCGTAGTTGCCGTATAATTTTTCTGGTAACATGGCCCTTTAATCAGTTCTAATTTAACTAACAGACATAGATCCAGAATTTAAGAAGCATTTGAAGGAACTGGTGCCGATGCTACTTGCGCCGCAGAATTTGCAGTCCAAGGTGATGTCCGGGCACAGCCTCAAGGCAAAGGAGCTGCTGCTCTACATGAAGGCGTACATGGAAGTGTTCAACGGGACGGAGATGCCGGTGCCACAGACTATTTTAGAGGTATACCTGTAGTTGACTTCATTAATTTAACAAGCTACAACACACTTCAAACAGAAAGACACGGCATTGCAGTGATATCCTAGATCTTCAGCAATAGAGACCTCTTACCAGCACAATAAGATACGACTAACTAGCAATAAATTTACAACAGGCGACAGCGCAAGCGAACAATCTAGCCGCGGTTTCCGAAGCTAAGGAGGTGTACGAGAACCTGATGGAAGAGGTTGCGGGAGGACACCGGCCGTACCTGCCTCCAGATAGACTCGCCGAGGAGCATAGGCGTGCGGAGGACAAGGCTCTGTACAGCTTCCAGAGCAAGAAGAAAATGGGCGGCGAAGTTAAATCCGAGGTTTACAGACAGCAGCTGGTGAAGGTGAGGCTTCTATTACTAATGCGACGCTGAATGTATCGAACTTTGAACTAAATTCTAAGAAACTAAAGATTATATGCCATGATTCATGACAGAGCCAAGTTATTACGTATAGCTCCTGCGACTCGCGGCTCTCTCACTAGGAGAATCAAGATGTTAATCCATCACGTTGGCCAAGTGCGAGTTGATCGATGTTACTATGTACTAGTAGGGTTAATACAAAGTCCTGTTATAGTAACTGTTTACTAATTTTGTCCACTCGCGTAATGAAACAAAGTCAAGAGCGCGCGCGACACGTACCAAATAGATATGTAATGTAAAAAAAAATCATTATTCCAAATTCAGGAGCTGGAGGAGCAGTTCGAAAGGATACGGCTGCAGAATGAGAGCAAGAATATCCTGAACATGATCGGCGCGGGCGTGGTGTACGCGACGCTGCTGGTGATCGGCTGTGTGTTGAGTATGGCGGGAGACGCGGTGGGCCTGCAGCTGGTGCAGCTGGCGGGGCAAGTCATCGCCATCGGCGCGCTCTGCGCCCTCTGTATCTGGATGTATAGCAGGTCGGCGATATTAACCTGAACCGAGGAATCTGTCGGCAATATTTTACTTACATTTTACTTATTTTATTATGTAATTAAATTTCAATTCTGAGCAAGTGTGTGAAGAGCTATAGGGAAGGCCTAGCCCGAGCTGTGCGAGTCTGTCAGCTGATGATGGTGATGATGAATATAAGTGAATTTAAAAACCTGTTATTTTTTAACCTTGTCCCAGTATTAGTTTTGTTGGTTTGGTTTCTTTCGTTTGAGTTGTTTCGGTATGATTGCAGGTTCACGGGACAAGTGCGCGAGGCGGGCGAAATGTTGGACGAAGTGGCGCACAAATTGCGTAACTATGTTAGTACTCAGTTACATACAAATATATACGTAGATACATAACTATATTTTCAAACTTGTTTCTTTTGTTTTCAGGTGTTACAGAATGTATCTCCATCTGGCAGACTCCCGGCGGGAGTGTCTACAGATAACAAAAAAGACTAGCGCATCCCACCGTAGTGCCAATGATATTTTTGTACATTATAAAATTAATTTCTATATTAAATAAAAAGTTTTTATTACTTTAACATACTTTAAATTTTATTCGAGTTTCTATTAATTTAACTAATGTAATTACCTTCAGATAAAAGGCTATGGCGATTAAATTCTTTTAATGTAAATGATTTACCATTTTAACTGTACTGTTATTAGAGCCAATTAAGGTAACTAAGCGTTCATATCAATATTTATTACCAAAGTTGTGCGTAAGCTATAACGATAAGCTACACCATGCACACGTTCACAAAGAGTATCGAGACTTATGATTTGTTTGTTCCGCTTGCTGCCGGCCGGCGAACTGGCTTCGGAATGAGCGTCCTTCACTTGACCGTGACAGCGAAAAGCCGAGCGATGGTGGTGGGGTTAAGAGGTAGGGATGTGCAAGCGGTAACATGATTGAAACAACTAAAATTAAACAGCCTTTTAATGAGTCATAAAATCTAAGTCATTGTCATTTACTATTAAAAATAAACTTCGTTTTACCACGCTTCCGTAATATTTTTGTCACAAGACATACGTTTTTATATACATAATTACTACGTTTAGTTATAGTCGAATCTTTATTAGCCGTCTAAACAAAAAAAAATTAAATCAGATCAGGAATGAATTACAAATACACTTTGAAAATATTTATATATTAAAAAGATCGACTTGGCGCCAATTTATGGAATAATGTGTGTGACAGCGCGGGAAACCGAGGAAAGTGATAGATACGTTATTAAAAAGATAAAAATTAACAGAAATGTTTATTTTGATTAAAACCCAATTTTACGGATTTAATCGCGTTTATTTATTAACTCGTCGTTTCCAAAATTTTTCAGCAGCCGTAGTTATCATGGAGTACTCACGAGTATTTAAATATTCTTTGCAGTCCAATCTACGCAGAGTTTATTGTGTCTTGAAGTCTTTTAGTAGTACGCTAGTAATTTTTTTTATTTAAATTAACGGGAAAATTTTTGCACAATTTGCTTTCATTAAATATATAATATTCGTGTAAATAGAAGAAATTAGATTTGTTCCATATTATAAAAGATATTATGGGTATATTTTAAAGAAAAATTCGGAAATGAAAAATTTAATAATTAAAATTTAATAAAACGTTATCAAGAATTCGCAATTTGTTTCCTCTTAAGTTATTTGTTATTAGAAATGGCGGACCACCTTTGATGGGCCGTACTCGGATTAAACAATTAAAAATAAAAGTAATTCGATGCCATAATATGTCTGAGAGTGACTCGATGGCTATAACATTAATAATATAATATAATATAACAAAAACTTTTAAGTTAAACGGTTTTATTTTATGTGCACTGAAAACTACAAAATTTTATACCCATATTGTGGTGGTTGTGGAAAAATATGTACCTAGTCTGCCATATTGGAACGGCGTCCATCTTGAATTTTAAATTTTGACATAATCATCGTGTTTTACTAGTGTAGCCCTTTCATTTGATACCCATATTGAGGGGGGTTAAGGAAAAATATGTAATCCGCCATTTTGTATCGGCGGCCATCTTAGATTTATAATGTTATTGATTTTATTATATTGTATTGTCATCTAAATTAAATGTGTGTACCAAATTTCAGATGAATCTGACAACGGAAAGGTGCTTAAATTTCAATTTCTAATTTTGACCCAAATAAATAAATTCCGTACGGGTCGAACTAAATAAAACCGTTTAAAAAGAGAGTACCCAGACGTGTTTGCGAAAGGGTTAGGCACTTTTAAGAGTGAAGTACGACTACATCTTAAAGATAATAGTCCGGTGTTTATAAAAGCGCGACCATTACCACTGCTCGAGCTCGAGCGGCTGCAGCGCGAGGGGGTCATTTACAAAGTTGACAGATCAGATTATGGAACTCCTATAGTTCCGGTCGTTAAAGCAAATGGTCGGATATGGATATGTGGCGATTATAAAATAACTATCAACCTTTTTTTGAAAGATTTTCACTAGCCTTTGCCGCGTATTGAAGATTTGTTTGCAGTTCTCGAGGGCGAAGAACAGTACACGCGGCTCGATTTGTCTGACGCCTTCCAACAATGGATTTTAGAAAAAAAAAATCGCAGCCGATGACTGCATTCACCACGCATATCGGAACATTTGTTTATAGACGTATTCACTTTGGTATTAAATGTATTGAGGAAAACTTTCAAAAAATAATGGGGAGACCTTGAGTGGTCTGAGATAAACAGCAGTGTTTGCTGATGATATTTGTGTCACAGGGAAGGATGGGGCCACACATTTGTGTAATTTAAGAGCCGTGTTAAAAAGATTACAAGAAAATGGCCTAAGAATTAATTTTAATAAATGCTAGTTTTTTAAAGATTCGATAACTTATCTAGGATACAAAATTGATAAACACGGTTTGAATACCGACAGCAATAAAATAAAGGCCATCATAGAGGCCCCACGGCCCACGAATGTAACACAATTAAAAACTTTTATGGGCTTGTTAATTTCTATTCTAAGTTTTGCATTAATATGAGTGATATTTTAAAACCGTTTATACAATTTATTAAAAAAAAAAGTGAAATGGAAGTGGAACGATGAATGCGATGCAGCGTTCTTAAGAATCAAATAAGTGTTAAAAAAGCAGCGCTCGAGCAGCACCACTCGCAACTCGATAAAGAGGCGCTCTCGGTAGTTTTCAGTGTCAAAAAATTTCACCATTATTATTACGGTCGGCAGTTTGTTTTGCGTAGTGATCATAGGCTGCTCAGCTACATATTTGCCAAAAACAAAGAAATTCCGTTAACAGCTGCCAGTAGATTACAACGGTACGCAGTAATTTTAGCTGCGTACGACTTTATAATTGATTTTATATGGTCGTCTCAAAATTGTTTCGCGGACGCGCTATCTCGCCTTCCTGCTGAATCTGAAGTGACGGAAAAGAAAGAGGAATTTGGCTATTTAAATTACGTACGAAAGAATCTGCCTCTGAGTTTTAAAAACATTAAAACCGAGACAGCAAAGGATCCGTTGTTAAGCAAAATTTAAGGTTACGTCATGTACGGTTGGCCAAAGAATATAAATAACGCAGTAGAAAAGAATTTTTTTAATCGTAAAGAAGCTCATATCGAAAGGGGGTGTCTGATTTGAGGACATAGGATAGTTTTCTACTGTATAATATTCTCTTCAACCCATCCTATCCAACTTACCTTAAAGAAAATTTCAACTTTCTTAATGATTCCCATACTCGAATTCTGAGATCCTCAGAAAATCCTTTCTTACAAATTCCTTCCCAGACTACTAAATTTATGGATGCTTCTGTCGCAGTGCAGGCAGCGCGCTTGTGGAACGCTCTGCCTCAATCGGTTAGACATGCACAAACACTGCCACTCTTCAAAAAACTAGTAAAGTCTTACTATTTTTCACTTTAACTATATAATATAGCCCATCTCTTTTAATATTTGTATTTATTTACGTATACATATTTAAGCATCAATTTATGTATAGTTTATCTAAACCCGGCACACCCGCGTGTATACTCTATTCAATCATGTTCATTTACGGGTGTTGGAAGAGATCGCTTTTAGCGATAAGACCGCCTTTTGCTGCCTATTATATCAAATTGTTTTATTTTCTTTTTCCTTGTTGTGGTGTGCAAACAAAGAATATGTAAATAAATAAATAAATAGTGATACCTAACACCTTGCGTGACTCTATTTTAGACGAGATACATGACGGGCACCCCGGCATCGTTAAAATGAAGCAAATAGCGCGCAGTTATGTGTGGTGGGAGATGCTGGACGCGGACATCGAGCGCACGCGTGCCGCTTGCAAGGCGCCGCGCCGCCGCCCACGCCGCCCACGCCGTTGCACTCATGGCCTTGGCCGGGGAGCCCGGGTCGCGAATTCATCTCGACTTTTAGGTCCATGTAATGGCAAATATTATTTAGTTATCGTCGATGCCCATTCAAAATGGATAGAAGTAGAAAAAATTAATTATACTTCCGCGTTACTAGTAATAGATTGTTTGCGACGTATATTTGCACGGTTCGGACTCCCCAAAAGGCTAGTCACGGATAACGGGCCTACTTTTTCATCGGGAGAATTTTTTTTTTTTCATTTAGGATAGTCTAGTGCTTGACTACGATCCCACCTGATGGTAAGCGGCGATGTAATCTAGGTGGTAAAGCGCACTAGTCTAGAAGAAGCCTGTTCACTCTTTTTTTGAAGACCCCCACATCATACCTGGACGGAAACACTGACGCCGGCAGACTGTTCCACTCCCTCGCTGTACGCATTATGAAGGACGAAGCGAAACGCTTTGTATAAATATATTAATTTTATATAATATATATTTATCTTTTTTATTTAAGCAATATCTGAAGTGAAACGGTATTAGGCATACGCTTTTAGCTCCGTATAATCCGGCTAGTAACGGAGCAGCGGAAAATGCAGTACGGTCAGTAAATCGTGTCCTCAAGAAGGCACAGATTCAAAACGAGAATGAAAACACAGCCTTATGTAGATTTCATAGCACTACGGGGTGTGAACCGGCGGTGGCGTTGCTCGGGAGACGCCTACGCGGCCGCCTCGACTTGTTGCGACCCGAGACGGCGGAGGCGGTCCGCGAGCGGCAGAGCGGCGGCGACGCGTTTATGGGAAGCGGCGCGGGCGATAATGTACTGCTTCGTGACTATTTAAAGCGCGGTCAAAAATGGTCCGAAGGAATAGTAGTTTCACGTTCGAGTCCCGTGTCGTACACCGAACCGTTAAAGCGAATGAGGGACAGATACATAAGCGGCATATTGACCAAATGGTAATGGATAAAAGCCGTAAATCACGGTTTTCTCATTCTGCTATCAGTGAAAATCCCGAGATTGAGGAATTTAAATCAGATTGTACAAATACCAATAGTAATCATGATAGTGAAGATGAGCAGTATATTCCACCGATTGATGCCGACGAACCGCAAAGACAGCCGGTAGAATCGACGCGCGAGTACCGGAAGGCAGCTTTGCGGTGTATTGAAAAAATTTAAAAAATAAAATGAGTAATCAAATCCATCGTCCACCTACAAGGATAACTTGTGAATGATTGTATTTTTGTTGTATTGTTGTATGTGTTTTTTTTCTATTGTTAATAATTTTTTTTACTGTTATATATGTTAATTGTGTTAGGGGGAAAGTGTTATGTAGGTATCTCAATAATAACTCATATGTAGGTACCATGTAATAACTTTATAATAAACCATTCTGCAGCGACCTCGGTGTTTGATTGGCGTATACGTAACAATAACAATATGCAACACCTTGTCGGTCTAGATTTGGCGGATCCAAGTTACTACAAACCTGGGTCGGTTGATTTTCTGCTAGGTATGAAGGAGTATGCTGAAATTATACATCAGGAGTTAATTAAAGGTTCACCGGGCACATCATTTGCACAACGAACCAGCCTTGGTTGGATTTTATTTGCCGACTCCTCATTGGGTGGGTGTCGGCCCAGGTCTCCGTCTTGGAGAGCCGACAGCAGCGTTGCTTTAAGTGCCTAAAAAGTGCCTTTGCTTTCTGTAAAGAAAGACACACCACGTCTACTGTTGCTACTACTAGTACTCATACCGAGAAAACATGTGTTAAATGTGGTGACGACCATACATTGTGCCATTTTCAACAATTTACAAGTATGAATGCCAAGGAGAGGAGTGAGTATGTAAAGCAAAATAGATTGTGCTATAATTGTTTGTTGCCCGGTCACTCTGTTATCAAATGCAGAGTACCCATGAATTGTCATATTTGTCATAAGCGTCATCATTCCCTATTACATGAGAAGAGAGAAGACAATGTGAAGTCGCAACCAACAGAATCTACTACGGCTCCAGAAGTATCTGTCAATCATACAATAGAAGATTCAAATGAAACGACAATAGTAGAACACTACAACAACAAACTAGTAACCGCACTGTTAGCAACGGCACAGGTGACAGCTAGGAGCAAAGATGGATGTATGATTACAATGAGGGCGCTGATTGACCAAGGATCACAACCATGTTTTATTAGTGAGAAGGCGGCTCAACTTCTGAATTTGAAAAGACAAACAGCAAGAGGAAGCGTGATTGGAGTGGGATCTACGAGAACCGATATTAAACAAGTGGTACAGCTGCAGGTTTTATCAAGAAGAGAAGACAGGTGTCTTAACATACAAGCCTCTGTGATGTGCAAACAGCTGACCGCTGAGATACCACAAAATACTATCGCTGTATATAACTGATAGTATGTATCTCAATAATAACTCATATGTAGGTACCATGTAATAAATTTATAATAAACCATTCTGCAGTGACCTCGGTGTTTGATTGACGTATACGTAACATTGGCGCAGTCGGTATTGTTTTACTTTTGCAATTTCGTTTATTTACCGTTTATATAATGCCTATAGGGACGATAGAACCCTTTGACGTGGAGTCACAAAATTGTAACAGTTTATTGTATTAAATGGAAAAGGTAATGAACTGAAGGTGGCCACGTTACTAACTTTAGTGGGCGGTGAGTGCTATAATGTATTACGTAACTTGTGCTCCCCCGTCACACCCGAAGAACGGTGCTTCGATGAATTAGTAACATTAATGAGAAACCATTTGGAACCGGAGAGATCGGAGATTGCAGAACGACATATTTTTCGGCATCGAACACAAAAACAAGGCGAAAGTATTCGTGTTTACCTACAAAGTCTTAAACATTTGGCTAAAACCTGCAATTTTGGTTCTTCGTTAGAAGAGAATCTACGCGATCATTTCGTGTCAGGATTATATAGCGAAGAGATGCGTTCGAGAGTGTTCGCCGAAAAAAGCGTTAACTACAAGCGTGCTGTGGAGCTTGCGAGCGCGCTCGAGGCAGCAGAGAGGCATGCAGCGACAGCGGCGGGCGACAGGCGGCGGGCGCGCGGCGCGGGGGCGTTGCGAGCGGCCGGCCCACGCGCCCGCCAGGAGTCGTTTCAAGAACTACACGTGTGATTCGTGCGGTCAAAGAGGACATTTAAAGGTAAAGTGTCCTACGAAAAGTCAGTACAGTGGCGTTGCGAAGCAGAATACAAAAGGTCAGTACTTTTTAAATGATACCGACTCTGACAACGGCAGTGACAATAATTTGTATAACTTAATTGGTAGTGATAATAGTGATGGAACGTATTATGCAAATATAGAAGTAGAAAATGTTCCCTGCAAATTTGAAATAGATACGGGTAGTAAAATTTCAGCTATTTCTCAAAAATTTTATAACAGACATTTTGAGCATTTGCAAATTAATAATAAATTGTTAATATTAAATTCATACACCGGTGATATTATTGAAACCATGGGTTATGCATATACATATTTAGCATTGCAAAATAACTCATACCAGCACGACTCTCTCGTGTTGTGCACTTTATTAACTCTTTGTGGGCGGTTGTGAAATTGTTCCAATATTCTTCGACGCACTTTAGTCTAGCTTCGATATATCCAAGAGTCAACCTTTGCTTAGGAACTTTACTCAGGTTACTTTTAGTCTTTTGTAGAAAATTTGCATTCTCTTCTAATGTTCCAAGTAGCTCCGTGGTACACATTTTTAAAAACTCAATGTAATAATCGTTAAAATTATTAAAATCTGTTAAAAAGGCGAGCGTGTCGACCGGCGGTCCGTTTTTTATCTGTGGAATGCGGCTGTCTGTCGTTCTCGACGCTCGGACTACAATACCTGCGATATTCGTTGAATCCGGCTCGTTTACGACCATATCGTGTTTGTAATAGAGTCGACTTTTGAAATTGAAAAGATCAACTCGCAAACATATCCGAACGTTTGCTTTTGTTATTATACAAGACTAACGGACCCAGCAAACACCGTTTCGCCACAAAATCAATAAATAAAAAATCTTATTGATAATTCCAGGCTGTTTCAACTTTAGTAAATAATGTGATGAAAACTTAACCAGAAAAAAATAATTCGTAACCAAAAGAAATTACCGTTATTAATTTGGTTTTTTTATAATATTTAAATGCACACGTTGATTGACTTCGACGACCTAATTCAGGACGTCTTCGCCTTGGTATTATAAATTGTAGATAATCAAAGTAAGGAAAGTTCTCGCGCACTCAGCGGTAAATAGTGTCACTATCACAAAAGATCAACAAAGTAAAGTTAAGACTGAACTACTATTTTGAACCAATCTGAACTTAGGACAGCGGTGTTCCTGCTTGAATTCTATAAACGCTGCACACGAACACACTTATTTACTGCGTGATACACTCACATCGTACATTGAACCGCATTATGCACAAAAAAATAAAAATGAACCGAGACAATTCCACCTTTACGGCCAGTTTCCCGCTAAAGTAAAATATTCTTCTTCTTTTCAATTGATGTCATGAGCACAGTTTGTACGTGGGCCAGTGTCATGTGTACACGAATAAAACAAAAGAATAAAAATACTTAAAAAAATGTCTGCGTGGTGGTCATTTTGTTCGCCATGTTCCTCATTTTCTCGTAAAATATTATACACACATCAAAAAAGTCTAAGCAACATGCGTGATATTAGAAATTTACCATTTATATTAATTAATTTTTAAGTCTACTCACTCAAAGTGCGTAGGTGTGTGACTATTTTCTTATTGATGACATACTCGGTGGTTGTAAAAAAAAAATTCGATTACGTTTTGTTTTTTTTTTATAAAATTAAATGAAAGAGAATTTGTTTGAATTTAAGTGCGTTTTTATTGCTACATTTAGTCTTGATTTTATAATTTCACCAACCATTTAAATGAAGTTAGTGACAAAATTGAATTGTTAGGTATTCTTTACGTTATGGAGCGACGTCATATGAGATGCAAAGAGCTGTAGGGATGTTGCAAGCGGGAAGTAATCAATCTCAAGTATCTCGGCATTTTGGCATTCATAGAAGTGTTATTTGTTGTCTTTGGCAGCGCTACAATAATACAACGGAACCCACTGAACAATCGGCAATACCGGTACATACAACTGACTGCAAGACGCCAGCCGATGTTAACCGCTCGAGAGGTAAGTTTAATGCTACAAAGTTCAAGTGGTGTTGATGTAAGTCCCCAAACTGTGCGAAATCGACTGCATGAGTACGGCCTACGAGCTCGACGACCAATTAGGTGCCCACCGATACGTTACGGGAATCGCGCTCGTCGAAATGAATGATGTAGAGAACGTAGAACATGGACCCAGGAACAATGGGATAAATTTATGTTTTCCGATGAGTCGCGTTTCGGGTTTACACACAACAGCAATTCATTTTTATATATATATAAATAGATCAACGCTTGACTACGACCCCACCTGATGTTGTCAATTTAGTTTTCATCTAAGTTTAATACAAGTCCAGGAGTTTATTAGGATAAAAAATATATTATATGTGATACACTTTTAAAATATTACTACCAAATAGTAAAATAACCACATCAGTAAATAGTCAAACCCAGTCCGAAGCAAACACTCCTCATAATTGATCACATTAATAACATCGCATAACTCTTACTCTAAATATATACTCCCGGACACATCTATCGGCCCACCACCCAGTGTTTAAAGTTTCGACTGTGTCTAGTTAAAAATAAATGTTAGGTGAAGCAATAAGTTTTAATGCAGTTTTGAAGCAGATTTATTGGTCAACCCCTATGACAGTTTTTTTTTTTAATTTTTTTTGTAATTTCGTATTGATTTAGCCGGCAGAAGTTTTACAACTTGTGCGACAATTTCAGGCCTATGAGTATCCATATTTTTTGGTCAAAACTGGCTCTAAGTTTAGATTTGCCTTTTTATGGAACCAATAATGGGAAACATCAGTAAAGAAATCCAACTTGTGCGAAATAAACAAAGTTTTCTTCATTCCTGGGTCGTTGAAAACAATGAACAGACTCGAATTTTCGTTTTTTCATAAATCAATCAGTTACCAGAACAACATACGGTGGGAAGGTGGCAACCGGTATCCAATAGCTGAGCGCCGTCCTTCCCATCACTATTATGAATCACACCCTATTGCGAAAATTAAATCTCCAACAGTGAACCAATGTATCTAAGGAAAAAAAATAGTAAAATAACCTCATCCGTATACTCGGATGAAAATCAACGAGCTACATTTATTGAGGGCCGAAGTCTTCATCACACTAAGTAAAAGCATCCGCACGCAGTCGTCATATTGACAAGCGTACATTTAATTATACATTATGCAATATGGGGAAAGTTTACTCGTGAGTAATGTTTTTTGATGAACGAACCGTTACGTGTGCATCAATGACGTCAATAGTTCAAAAGGGAAAGTTTACTATTAAAAATGCGCGGATCTTTTGATTTTTTTTTATTACACTAAGCGATGAGACGTTCACTTGATTGTAAGTGATACCAGCCTATAACGTGGCACGAGTTAGGATGACATACACTGGTCCCCTCGTCGTATTAAGAAAGTACCCCAGTAATTTTACTAGCTACAACCCTTTAAACCGGGTCACAGTAAAAATAACACACTACTGTTTGGTGGCGGAAACAGTCACTGCGGTGGTAATTAAACGGTCTCCGGCAGTAAAAGCCTACCAGCAGTAATGATTGATCATATTTGAAATATTACTGCGGATTGAATGCCTCCGCGTTATTTAATGGTAATGAGATTATAATTTAGTTTCTTAAGGCAGTAATCGATACGACTTTGACTCTCCAAAAAATTAAAAAAAAAAAACATTGATAAGAAAAAAATTTGAAGATTTTTTTTGTTCGTAAATTTTCAAACTTTATTATTTTGTTTTATTTCAGTTAAATTATTAATTATTGTTTAAAGCCTATGTAAATCTTTAACCTTTAACACAAAGCCAAAGAAGCTACGTATATAACCTAAAAATAAAATGTATTATCCTGTTATATTTAATGTTACAAAAAAGATATATGCACATGTCGTACGGATAATGCACAAAAAACGTAATGAAAGTCGATTCGTAATATTGAGAAGGCCACTCACCCGGTCTTTGTCGAAGTCACAAAGATCTCAGACGAAAAAAAATATGTTAATTAAACAATACACGAACAAGAAAACCCAGACTGAGAATATAAGGATAAAGTCTAGATAACATTTAGATGGATCTATATAACCTTGAAACTTCTAGAAACTTCGAAGAGCTTATTTGATCAGGTTTGACGAGTTAAAATAAAAGAAAATGTTTATTAATCATTTCATAATAAAAACATTATACACAAAGGAAAAAAAAATTAAAGAGTATGTAGAAAAGGCGAAGAATTTAAAAGCAATACATGTGGAGGAGAAAAGTAAATTTATGTGAAGAAAGAAGAAAAAAGAATGGAAGGGAACATGCTAGACATTCATTGATATGAACGTAATTTCAATCACTACAAAAACTAAAACTAAACTTCCGCTGCAATAAATCACTGAACAAACATTTAATTTCAAAGGGCATTGTAATTAGTGAAGGTAACAAGTAAACAAGAGATCCGCTCATTACTCAATTAGATGAATAAAACCTAGCAACACCGAGTCTACTAACACCTCTTTGTTGTGCAAAAATATATAAACCTATGGATTAAATATATGAAGCTTTCAAAAATTATTATCGATTCTATAAAACTGGTTTCATTGATGTGAGGGCATTACAATAACCTCTCCGATAACAGAGAGTAAGGCTTTCCATATTAACGTTTAACCATAGGATAAATCTTAATTGGTATATGAGAAACATTAACAGACACATTCGAGTGATAAGCTCCGGGTAAACATTAGCCTATTTGACTTGAGACTATGATGAATTTTGTAGTAATCAGTGAATTTACATAAATACTATATCCGTCAACAAATATAGTATTCACATTCATTTCCCTGATACAACTATTTGTAAGCATGCAAAAATAAAACTTCCATATATATTTATCTAGTATTCGGGCTAGCAGAGCGACGTACTACAAATAAGGCAGTTTAATATTTAAATGAGCGGAAAACACGGTCTGCGACGATCGGTCAACAATACTAACAGTACATTGTCTAATGCTTTCATTTTCATATCAAATAGAAATGATTAATGATTTTATTACAACCGAACAATGTTGATTTAACTTTAAACAACCGCAAACTAAGTTCATAAGATAAACATACATATTACATCATTATGTTGTGATTAATTATAAATTATTAAGAAATTCAATATTATGAAGCGCATTTTTCATACCAAATTTATTTTACTTATTGTCTCCGACTCTGTAGTTTTTTCCGCGTAAAATTATTCATACACACAGAGATGGGCTCTACATAAAGCAGACAGGTACTTGCATTTCCTGCAGTATCAACAGTCTAGACCGCCGCCGCGCCCGCCACCAACGTGTCTCCCTGGAGCTCGATTTCTTTTATGTTCACCTTGTTTATACAGCTGCAGTGTTCTAAATGCCCAGTGAGTCATTCCTATGTATTGCATATTAATAATAGTTTTACAACGAATTTTGTATAAAACAATCCTTATTAATTTTCTAAATCGCAATAAACGTATATTATTACGGAAATGACAGCGGAGCTTTAAGCCCGAAAGCATTTCCCGGGCGTTCCGACCATGTTTAATAGAATTTGTTTAATAAATAGGAAGAGAAATGAAGATTAAGTTACATTATACGGACAGTGTTTTTAATAATTTCCCCGAGTTAATGTTGACAATCGGTTAATAAATTAACGCTAAGTCACGACCCCATATAAATGTTAATATTTATTTGAATAAATAAATGACAATAATAATGTTTTTTCATATTAAGCACTTTTAAGTGCCACGATTGAAATGTATAATTTTTGATTTTTTTTATTTAAAAATAAATTATTGTCAAATGGAATAAACTGATTGCAAATTTATATTAAAAAATTATTTATTTACTCATCCACAATCAAATCAACGTTTGCATTGTTTGCAAAAGCATCAGAGCGTACACACTGATTGAATAATTTATTCACGGGCGACCGTCAGGCAGTAAACAAAGCGTTTTTATTTTGATATAAAATAATATATTTACAATTGTTTAAAATTTTCGCCATAATAATTTAAGTAATAAATGTAATAACTGAGAACTATTTTTTTTAATTAATTCAAAAGTAAAGTTTAACTATGATGCTTGTTCACTACTCACTTTGTAAGAGGAGTTACCTGTCTAGATTCTGGTGCCACATGCTGTAGAGTTGTTGAAAGAGTTTTTGCGTGCTCGTCTGCCTAGGTCCTCACATTAATTTGCCGCCAAAACAGACTTAACATTTCCAACTGTTTCAATGGAGAGTCAGTGTATTCTGGGCAAGTGCATTTCACTATGTACAGCCTCATTGTCATTTAACACTGTATGAAATGGAGGTCCTGGCCCGTTGTAGACATAAAAATAAAAACTGCAAACGATTTAAATTTTTGCGTGTGTTATCTTTTCCCGTATGACTACACAAAATTAACGCACTACATAATTTAGTTTTATTTTATTTTACTATTTGGATGTATTTCATAAATCACTTGCATTATGAGCATGTGTAACTTGTTGAACTTATGTCATCGTACATTAGGTGCTTGGGCTCTTTAAAATTATAAAAGTAGACTTGGTACTTACTTTTTAGCTATAAACAGTCCCTCTTATTGTTTTCGCTTGTGATCATTCTCTCATAAGGATTGTGAGTTATTCACTACGCTGCCTAAACATGATTTAGCTAATGTCACATTACCATAAAGTCTTTTTTCAGTGTAAACTCCAGCTGAATGACCAACAGCGCATATCTTAGACCATATTTAACACTTACAAACTTTGCTATCACGACTTTACTTTTTAGTTATCGCTTATTAAAATTTAATAAATAAATAAGCAATCTTTACATAAAATCGGTATGCTACAATTTATACATGAAACAAATGATTTTCTGAATCAATTATAATAAGGGACATACACATTTTACATATCATTATTACCGGATAAGCCTTTGATAGAGCACAAAAATGGTGGACTCGAGTATATGTTAACTAAATTTGGCAATAGTAAACCCTTCCGTAAGATATTTCTTTAAAAAAAATCATGAATTTTGAAGGTCTCCTATAATAATATTTATTGTAGTGCTGGTTACCTGGAGTATCCCAATATCGTGTTTTTGGACTTTTTTATATTTCTTACCAGAATGTACGTATGTTATAATTGAATGTAGTCGGATGCTCTAAATATTCTTTGTTGATAATAACTGCGTGGAAAAAAAATATAATGATTTTATTTGTTCGCGAACTCGCAAGTATTTTTCAAATCCTGCTTTATTTTATATGCAAAGCTTGAAACGATTGGGTCATCTAAGGCAGAATTGCTAAAGCTTATTTAAGGAAACGTTTGGGATTTAAACCTTTAAAGCTGCTTGTTGATCATCCTCTAAAGTTTATAAACAAATATTGCCAAATTTCACATGAAGTATGTTAAATGATGTCATGGGAAAAGGAAAAACAGTTTTTTATTATAAAACTTGATGGAATCCACTAATCATTGTCCGCCACAGTTATTAATAGTGATTTTCTTAAAAAATTCTCGGAAACTTGACATTTTTGTAAATAGTAGGTATGATCATAATATAAAAAAATATAGAAAATCTTAAAGGTATATAACGACTTGAACGATTATCATAAAAAAATGTTTTATTAAATATTGTACTCTTTCGGTTATTTTCAGAGGGTCCACAACACCTGTTGGAGGGTAGAGGGCTGCAGATCGTGAGCCCGAAGCCTGATCACACTTTTCAATTAGACGAGCAGAGCCTTGCTGCTTTATTGGACAGTCCCGAGATAAGAAACCGTTCCGTGATTCTGATAGCAGTCGCCGGCGCGTTCCGCAAGGGGAAGTCATTCCTCTTAGATTTTTTTCTACGGTACTTACATCACACGGTCAGTAATCAACCGAAATCTTAATTATTCAACAATACAATACTTTTTTCCTGTGTTTTTTTTTTTATTATTACGATTCTGGGAATGCGTGGTTCGCGTTCATCTTTAAAAATAAGTAAGTCCATAAAAGTATGCAATAGAAAACTAAATTTCCTGCTTTGAAGCTAAGTTAATTGTTGGCAACGGTTTCTCCGTTTCAGTACGTTTTAAATTTGAGCGAAGAGAACTGGCTCGGCGCCGAGGATGAACCGTTGAACCGATGAAGTTGATCGTTGGTTGACCGATGATGTTGAACCGATGAAGGGTTCAGCTGGCGCGGCGGGTCGGAGCGGCACACCACCGGACTCCTGCTATGGTCGCAGCCATTTAAAGCAACGCTGGAGAATGGAGAGGAGGTAATAATTTTTTTTTTTATTTTATTTATAAACATACATTATTTACATTCATGACATATAATGTCTTGAAACCCTTAGTAGGTTTGTTAAGACATTACGTTCTCTTATATATTAGAAATACATTTACATACAAAAATAATATTACATACGTACTAAGTTTATCATTAACTTATACCTATACTTATTAATGTTAATCTACCCCCGAATTTGTTGTGACCATCACGACAAATTCGCGACAGGTCAAGTAGTTAGTGAGAACCGGTTTCGTGCGGGCGGGTGACCGGCTACCGGTGCCGCACATTAAGGATGCTCCAATATAAGTGGACGTCCTTGATCCTAAACTTTTTTTTTTTATTATTATTTTAGTTTTTATTAATTATTTAAGAAATGTATTTTAAGTATATTTTTAATATTTGTTCGAGTAATCTTATTATTAATTTCTGTGGGCAAGTTATTTATAAGATGGGGTATTAAATACTGAGATGTTCTTTTACCATATTCGTTATGAAAACTGGGCTTAAATAGTTTTTTGCTAGTAATACTTCTGGTGTTGATTAAATGTCTATTTGTTTGTTGAATTTTTTGGCGAAAGTACTGTTCAAGTAATAAGTTGTATTCAACTAGTCTACTCCAGAGTAGACGATTTCTTGTTTATTATTTTATTACAACTATTGCACTTTGCCATGACAAATCGCGGGTAGATAGTAAAAAAACAAAAACAACGACGCGTGTGCACTCTAAGACGCACGAATGAGAACTGAAATTAATGTATTATATTCCAACGAAAAGTTAGACGAGTGATTGACAGTTTTCAAGTATATCTTTAAAACAATACATTTTCTCCTCGTGAAGCAGTAGTAAATGTTCCAGGTTGCGATATTCCTGATGGACACCCAAGGCACCTTCGATAGCCAGTCGACGGTGCGCGACAACGCCACCGTCTTCGCGCTCTCAACCATGATCTCCTCGGCTCTCATCTACAATCTCTCTCAGAACATCGAAGAGGACGATCTGCAGCATTTACAGGTGACATTTTAATTATAGATATTACTAGAGTAACGTGAGACCTCATGCGTGAACGCAATGTGTTGTTTAGTAAATTTCCTAACTTTTGTTGTTGTGGGTAGATTTACTTACCCAAGGTGAAGAATGTCTTTTACCCAATTTTAATTTAGTTGTTTTATTGAAGTTATTTACAGACTACGGCCGTGTGGCGCTGGAGAAGACGGAGCGTAAGCCCTTCCAGCACCTACAGTTCCTCGTGAGGGACTGGAGCGTGCCGTACGAGTACCCTTACGGCGCCGACGGGGGACAGAGGCTCCTGGATAAAAGGCTCGAGGTGAATTGAATTAACATCACTCACGATGAATATTATGTACAAAGCGAAAGGGAGTTCTCCTAAATAGTAATGACAATTGAAATTGGATATATCCGAAAGAAAGAGTCGTCCTAAGATTTGAACAGACAAATTTAACATGGAACGGAACACTTACAAATAATTTAGCTTTGGATAGATATTTAATTATTGGAAGGTATCTGGTGCAGAAGACGCAAGCATTGAATTTCGCTATTAAATATTTTGATTAAAAACAATTTAATAAAAACCGGTCTACAGTTTTTGAGGGTGTTATTAAAAAAAAAAACAAAAAACTTCTCTCTCGTTGTCCGTAAATAAAAAAATTAGGTTAGTAATCACTTTTGGCCTCATTGGATTATATAACAACAGGTTCAAGAGAACCAACACGAGCAGTTGAAGAATTTGAGGCGGGAGATCAAGACGTTCTTTACGAAGCTATCCTGCTTCCTGTTGCCGCATCCCGGCATGAAGGTCGCCACCAGCCCCGACTTCAACGGCAAACTGTCCGGTGAGGTTCCCCCAAAACAAAACCCTTACTTCCTATGTCTACAGTCCAATTTGAAAACATTTTTTACTTCCTTCAAATGTCTTATCTTTGTCATTTACTAATCACGATTATACGTAACGACGTTCAATTAATTGTAAGTAAATGTCCACAGTAAAAAGTGATACTTAGAGATATTAGCACCCCATGCGCTCATTATCACGGGACAATATTTCTTGTAACATGTCCCTTTAATCAGTTCTAATTTAACTAACAGACATAGATCCAGAATTTAAGAAGCATTTGATGGAACTGGTGCCGATGCTACTTGCGCCGCAGAATTTGCAGTCCAAGGTGATGTCCGGGCACAGCCTCAAGGCAAAGGAGCTGCTGCTCTACATGAAGGCGTACATGGAAGTGTTCAACGGGAAGGAGATGCCGGTGCCACAGACAATTTTAGAGGTATACCTATAGTTGACTTCATTAATTTAACAAGCTACAACACACTTCAAACAGAAAGACACGGTGTTGCAGTGATATCCTAGATCTTCAGCAATAGAGACCTCTTACCAGCACAATAAGATACGACTAACTAGCAATAAATTTACAACAGGCGACAGCGCAAGCGAACAATCTAGCCGCGGTTTCCGAAGCTAAGGAGGTGTACGAGAACCTGATGGAAGAGGTTGCGGGAGGACACCGGCAGTACCTGCCTCCAGATCAACTTGCTGAGAAGCATGGGTATGCGAAGGCCGAGGCTCTGGGCAGCTTCCAGGAGAAGAAGAAAATGGGCGGCGAAGTTAAATCCGAGGCTTACAGACAGCAACTGGACGACGTGAGGCTTCTATTACTAATGCGACGCTGCATGTATCGAACTTTGAACTAAATTCTAGGAAACTAAAGATTATATGCCATGATTAATGACAGAACCAAGTTATTACGTATGTGTATAGCTCCTGCGACTCGCTGCTCCCTCACAAGGAGAATCCCGGTGTTCATTCATCACGCTGAGCAAGTGCGAGTTGATCTATGTTACTATATACTAGTAGGGTTAATAATAACTAATAACTCCTGCTATAGTAACTGTTTACTAATTTTGTCCACTCGCGTAATGAAACAAAGTCAAGAGCGCGCGCGACACGTACCAAATAGATATGTAATGTAGAAAAAATCATTATTCCAAATTCAGGAGCTGGAGGAGGAGTTCAAAAAGATACAGCAGCAGAATAAAAACAAGAGTATCCTGAGCATGATCGGCGCGAGCGTGGTGTACGCGACGCTGCTGGTGATCGGCTGTGTGTTGAGTATGGCGGGAGACGCGATGGGCCTGCAGCTGGTGCAGCTGGCGGGGCAAACCATCGCCATCGGCGCGCTCTGCGCCCTCTGTATCTGGATGTATAGCAGGTCGGCGATATTAACCTGAACCGAGGAGTCTGTCGGCAATATTTTACTTACAATTTACTTATTTTATTATGCAATTAAATTTCAATTCTGAGCAAGTGTGTGAAGAGCTATAAAGAAGGCCTAGCCCCAGATGTGCGAGTCTGTCAGCTGATGATGGTAACGATGAACATATGTAAATTCGAAAGCCTGTTTTTTTTAACCTTGTCCTACTGTAAGCTCTGTTGGTTTGGTTTCTTACGTTTCGAGTTTTTTCGGTATGATTGCAGGTACACGGGACAAGTGCGCGAGGCGGCCGAAATGTTGGACGCGGTGGCGCACAAATTGCGTGAATATGTTAGCACTCAGTTACATATATATATATATACGTAGATATATAACTAAGCCGTGATAGCCTAGTGGTTTGAACGCCGGCCTTCCAATGCGAAAGTACCGGGTTCGAATCCGGCCTGCACCAATGAATTTTCCAATTTATGTGCAGTTAGTATAAAAACTAATATTACGTGCTTTAACGGTGAAGGAAAACATCGTGAAGAGGAAATCTGCATATCTATGCCATGACCATCAGTGGTGAGACTAGTATGTGAAATGGAGAAGGCAATGGCAACACCACTTCATTATAACTGCCAAGAGAGTCGTCGTGTGTTTCAATAAAAACATGATAACCACGACCCTCAGTCATGAAGAAATACGACTTAGAAGAAGATACATAACTATATTTTCAAATTGTTTCTTTTGTTTTCAGGTGTTACAGAATAAATCTCCATCTGGCAGACTCCCGGCGGGAGTGTCTACAGATAAAAAAAAAGACTAGCGCATCCCACCGTAGTGACAATAATATTTTTGTACATAATAAAATTAATTTCTATATAAAATAAAAAGGTTTTAATACTTTAACGTCATTTAAATTTTATTCGTGTTTTTATTAAATAAAGGTTATCTTAACTAATAAAATTACCTTCAGTTACGAAGAGGCTAAGACGAATAAATTCTTTACTTTCTTTTAATGTAAATGATTTCCCTTTTTTTAAATGTACTGTTACTAGAGCCGATTAAGATAACTAAGCATTCATATCAATATCAATTACCAAAGTTAAGCTATAACGATAAGCTAGGTTTACACGATGCACACGTTCACAAAAAGTATCGAGACTTATGATTGAAACAACTAAAATTAAACAGCCTTTTAATGAGTCATAAAATCTATGTCATTAACTATTAAAAATAAACTTCGTTTTACCACGCTTCCGTAATATTTTTGTCACAAGACATACGTTTTTATTATATATAACTAGCTGCCCCGGCAAACTTCGTATCGCCACAAAATCAATAAATAAAAAAGCTAAACTATGCGTGCAAAACTTAACCAGAACAAAAATAATTCGTAACCTAAATGAATGCCCGTTATGAATTTGGTTTTTCTATTATGTATAAATGCACATGTTGATTGACTTCGACGACTCAAGTCAGGACGTCTTCTCCTTGGTAATATAAATTGTAGGTAATCAAAGTAAGGATAGTTCTCGCGCACTCAGCGGTAAATAGTGTCACTATCACAAAAAATCAACAAAGTAAAGTTAAGACTTAACTACAATTTTGAACCAATTTGAAATTAGGACAGCGGTGTTCCCGCTTGAATTCTACAATCGCTGCACACGAACACACTAATTTACTGCATTATACACATATAGATTACTACATTTAGTTATAGTCGAATCTTTGCTAGTCGCCTAAACGAAAAAAAAAATTAAATCAGATCAGGAATGAATTACAAATACACTTTGAAAATATTTAAATATTAAAAAGATCGACTTGACGCCAATTTATGGAATAATGTGTGTGACAGCGCAGGAAACCGAGTAAAGTGATAGATACGTTATTAAAAAGATAAAAATTAACAGAAAAGTTTACTTTTATTAAAACCCAATTTTACGGATTTCATCGCGTTTATTTATTAACTCGTCGTTTCCAATATTTTTCAGCAGCTAAGGTTATCATGGAGTACTCACGAGTATTTAATTATTCTTTGCAGTCCAATCTACGCAGAGTTTATTGTGTCTTGACGTCTTTTAGTAGTACGCTTGTATTTTTTTTTATTTAAATTAACAGGAAAATTTTTGCACAATTTACTTTCATTAAATATATATAATATTCGTGTAAATAGAAAAAATTAGATTTGCTCCATATTATAAAAGATATCATGGGTACATTTTAAAGTGAAATTCGGTAATGATAAATTTAATAATATCAATATACAAATAATACGCAATTTGTTTCCTCTTAATGAAAAGGCAAAATAAAATCCATAAATTCATCAATTATGAATATAATAAATTGAATTAATGAATATTTTATTCGGACATGATAACAGCACTACAATACAGTCACGAGTAAATTAAAACATTTTTTTTACAACACTTCACGATTTTGTTTACACAAAAACATTAAACAAATATTGCTTCGTTTCGATAAGTTATTTGGCTCTATCTTTATACTCTATGCACAGTTACAATAAAAAAAAAGAAAAGCGTCACAACCATGATTTATTGTGACAGGTATAAAATACAGAAACAGATATTTTAAGAGCGCTGTGATAAATGTAAAATAAAATAAAAACACGAGCTCACAGGGATTCGCATGTTTTAATGACCATAACAATATGGCGCTAGTTAGTTTATCATCGTGCTCATAACCTATAGATAACAGTTTCGACAAGTTATTTTACATTACAGGTAACAATCGAGTGATGCTTATTGAAATACTGAAAAGTAAACCCGGGAAATTAGTTTAAAATTTTGTAATAATCATCATAATTTATTTTGATTTTTTCACTTTAGTTACAATGTTTTTTAATATTATTACATCACTAATTTTAGCATTTTCCATCTTGACTATGATTATATTAATTGGTGTGATAGATTGAATCAGTACTAGGGTTATTTACAGAAACTGTGAACACACAGGTCAGGTAAATATATCTGGTAAAGGTAGCAAAATCTGGCTCTATCACTCACTTATATACAATTTGCGTTATTATTGCTTAAATTCATTGAACATAAAAAAAATTACCAAAAGTTTTAATCTAAAATCCGATTTCATCTTTCAAGTCGATTGTTCTAAGTAAAATTTATGTAGTAAAACAAATATTTCATTTTTATAAGTTGGAACATAAATCAAATACAATAATCACGGAACAATCAATTCCACAATTGCTAAGCGCTAGAAATTTATTGTTTGTACATATAAATATTTAGTTTTTTATAAAAGCCCTTTTAATGTTCCCACTACTGGGTCTAGGAGTCTACATTCATAAAAATATTGCCCAGGTGTAAAGCTAAATTTTTAATTAACTACACATATTTGAAGCCCTGATTCAGTCCTAGACAATTATGACTTAACCTCGCAACGAACATTGAAGGAAGTTACGGTCTTATGTACAGAATTCATTATCACCGACAACCATTTAAAAGTAGATTGTGACATGGAAGATGTAAGAGTTTAAAATTAAACAGATTAATAAACTATGAAAATTCACAACAAATTATTTCCCGCCCGCAATGATATCAAAGAATTAATAAAAAAAAAACACATAACTTCATCTATCGTTCAATACAAACAAATTGGCACATTAATTTTTAAATTTTTTTTTACACAATACAAAAGTTTTCAGATATGGATTTGTTTTAGAAAAATATTTATATACATTGATACCGCCATACCTGCATCGTTATAGAGTATTCAATCTGCAGAGGTATACTTAACTGCTTTAAGTACGTACTAAGTAATGTGCAACTCAACAAGTGAACCGTTGAAAACTAGAATCGTTAATTTTGTTCAATAAGAAACTATGGATAAAACATTTTATTTGTGCAACAGCCTAGAATTTTTTTTAGGTTAAAGTGATCCATGCAGACTCAACATGATTTAAGTATTATACATATATTTATATGCTATATTTAATAATTAATTACAATTTACAAACCACCCTACAAAGATTTAATCTATGTAAAATGTCTATTGTCCCATTAATCTAAAATGGCCGAGAACTGGGGGGATTGTAGGCTTTGTTACTTTTCAAATTTATTATCTATTGAGCAAAGTTGGGATAACAAAGATTATAGAATCATGGTAATATGCCTTAAATGATAACCACCTGGTTCACTTATAGTAACCACTACGAGGCAAGTTACAGTCTCACGTTCAACAACTCAAAAGTAAACATTTTGAATAACAAAAAGCCAAGGTCAGATTAATCGAACAATACAATCTACGTAACAAGTAACCGCAAACACAACATGTCCGCACCCGCTTCACGATTCAAACAATGAACATTATCCCCCACCGATGACAGCCAATATACCATAGAATTTAAAACAAAACAATTAATCTAGAAATATACTTGCTCTGTTATTAACTAGGTCCAACTTAACGTCCATTGTTTTATTACAGATTTCACTAAGCTATAAAACATTTATAGACAATTCTGAAAACACCATCACATTTCACAAACAATTCCCCACTTTCAATTTACACTGGATCTTTTAAGTAACATGGAATTTATGAGACTGTATAAGCTCTTCCATATTCATTATGATGTGACAACTATGATAAATATGATAGAGATCTCAATCCATTGCAAACGGGAAATTCACACTGTATTCAGGAAATAGCGACATCTTTGTAATTTGTCCAATATACTGTTTGATGTGCAGCAATCGATTTTTGCAGTTTCTCTGAATATTTAAAGTTTTCTTTAGTTCAGTTGTTATATACACTTCTTTCAGTTTACTATTAATAATTTTCATATTAATATAGTTTGTAATATCATTCTTCTAATTTGGAAGTGCATTTGCAAACAAGGCTTGGTTATTGCCTCAAAGATTGTCTGCGACATCTCAACTCAATCTTGAGAGTTACTCTAACTTTCCACAGATCACTGCAACATTATAACAGCTAATGTGACGTGCAATTAAGATTTGTTGAAAATCAGCGGACACATCACATTTGTAATTTTCCCTTGTCGCATGCATTATCATAACATAAAAGCTGTTCAGATGATTTATATTTGTACGAAGACCATTTTTTAATGCTGATATTTGTATCTTGAGCGTTCAGTGTAAAAGTGGGGATCAGTACAGACTACACTGACGTCGACACTGAGAACGGATCGCGGAGCCGGCTGGCCGTGAACAGCCTCTGCCTAACCTCACTTGGAAGGTCACTCCTACACTCGACACTTCACGTCCAACAGCTACAACTGTCCGGCGCCGGGCGCACTGGGGACACTCGCGAGGCACAGTCGGCGCGCGATCGTCCTGCGCAGGAGTGCGGCCGGCCGCGTGCTGCATCACAAGTGCTTGTACTTGCCGTTCGCGCTGGGCGTGGGCGTGGGCGGGCCCAGTGTGCGCTCGGCGGCCGCCGCCGCCGCGTGCTCCATCCCCTTCTCGAGGCACATTTGGTACGCTGGCTTCATTAACTTTAAATGACATAATTGATTTGACTAATCTTGTGCGGAAAGAAAGGCTTACACTAACAATTAATATTTTAAATTTTATGAGCTAAATTATTTCACTATATTGCATTTGTGTTGATTGAATGACTTAGTAATAAATAGTATATTCATTATACACATATTACACTCCGTTAGTAAGAACAAATTATAGACTAAACTCTTATTTCATAAAAATTGGCAGACACTTCAACTCAGTTTCTTCACTAGTTGATATTGACCTATTTAACACCTCAGCGTTACAAACGAAGAAGAAACTAAATAAACTTTTCTTTTTATATGATGATCACTATACTTAGGCAATCTTTATTATTGTAATTTTTTTTTTCTTTTAGCCTTTCTTATAACTAATTTAACTTTTCTATCTTTATACACACTCCTCTCTACTCTTCTGTCAATGTATACCTATTCTTATCTTAGTTGTGTGGACTTGTAATTGGCCTTCCGTATTATTTATGTTTAATTTTTTCCTGTATTAGCTGTAAGTCCACCGAAAATATTAAAAAAAATAAAATAAAAATTATTACATACATTTTCCCAAAGCCAATTTGCCATGTCGTCAATAGTGACACCAAACTCTCGCATTTCCCCGCTGTACCTGGAATTATTTCATTAAATTGAACGCAAACAGTCCTGACGTATTTAAAGAGTCATTAAACATCTTCATCAAGGAATAGACATTCATTTAAAGCATATATCTCCGCACCAAAGGGTCCTGTGCTAAAAAGTGATCTATCACCAGTTGCACGTACAACTTTTCTCGACGACTTGTTGAAAAAAAATAATCATCTATTCCAAAGAGTATCATCATTACAATCTAAAGATTTAAAATACCAAACATTGTTTTTTCCAATAGCATCCGCCATTTTTCTGCAGTCATCCTCCTTTAGTTACATTTAATCGCACAGGTTTTCTATATCATACCTGATGTACGCCCACATGACGAGCGTGAGTAACGCCACGCCCATGGCCAGGTTGCAGAGGTTGGCGAATGCGTATATGCCGACCAGCCCGAAGATCCCGCTCAGCACGTAGAAGAACATGGCTATCGCGAAGAAGACAGACGGCGTGCGCGCCGCTTTGAAGATGTTCTTGCTCTCGTTGTGCGCTTTGAACTGCTGAAACTGCTCCTCCAAGTCCTGAAAAAAAATATCTCTTAATTTTATAACTGAATACTTTAATAGGTGTATAAAGCCTTGATAGTAGATCGAGCTGTCGACCTGGTGGAACCGACTGACCTGCACGAGTTGCTCGCAGTACGCCTGGCTGAACTCGTCGCCGCCCATCTTGCGCTTAGAATGGAACGCGTGTAGTGCTTTGTCGCGCGCGCGCCCGTGCTCCGCGTCCAGCAGCTGGCTCTGCAGGAAAGGCTTCGCACCGCCGCACACCTCCTCCATCAGCGTCGTGTACACTTCCTTCGCTTCCGCGACCGCTGTTAAATTGTTCGCTTCCGCCGTCGCCTGGAATTACGTTCAGAGAGATTTTATATCTTACTAGCTGACCCGACAGACTTCGTTCTGTCAAAAATTGGAATATGGCCGTTTTTGTTCTTACCTATTTTATAGCCAGCCCAAAAAATCTGAACTGAACCGTCACCCTGGATATAGGGCGGTGTGTGGAGTTCAGCTCTGTATATGTTCATCTAATAACTAATATTATATTAGTGGGTTCCAGAAGAGTGACCAAAGTTATAATTATAGTACATAAATTATATTTACTATTATTATTTTTTTAGGAACAAATAACTGTCACATTCGAAATCTTTTTGACAGAATGTAGTCTGTCAGGTCCGCCCGATGGTAACGCGGTTTGTGCTTGACTGATGTATTGACGTGAAAACGAATGCATTTTATGTCGCGCGCCGAAACTAAAACAAAAGAAATAATATCGCGAAGCCGACCAAATTGAAAATCAGTATGGTGGATCTTTAGCTCTTACATTTTGTGACTATTTATGTTATTATATCATTCGTTTTAATTTCGGCACGCGGCGTTAGATCCTCCGACGCGCATACGCATACTGTTTTGATAGAATAATTTAATTTCAACTTTGTGCAGCTGTAATAAAGTGCAAATTGACTCTTTAGCGTTACGAACGCACCTACATCGCTTAACCGCAGTGAAAGCTTGTAATTTAATATGAACTTTTGTTTGTTAGTTTCTGGTTTCTGGTTTCTGGTGTCTGGTTTCTGGTGTCTGGTTTCTGGTGTCTGGTTTCTGGTTGTGGTTTCTGGTTTCTGGTTTCTGGTGTCTGGTTTCTGGTTTCTGGTTTCTGGTTTCTGGTTTCTGGTTTCTGGTTTCTGGTTTCTGGTTTCTGGTTTCTGGTTTCTGGTTTCTGGTTTCTGGATTCTGGTTTCTGGATTACAGATGTCAGATGTCAGTTTCAGATTTCAGATTTCGATTTTAAATTTCCATTTTCAATTTTCAGTTACACTAAATTAAAGTAACGATATTATTACTCCTACAGAGCTGTCCCGCTTTGCCTATCTAAAAATCTAGTCACCTTAATGGAAAAGTGATATTGTTGTTTTTACCATATTCCGGGCACTTTTTCCATATTTTCTCACCTTTTAAACCTTCCCTGGACTTCCACGAATAATTCAAGACCACATTTAGCCAAATCGGTTCAGCCGTTCTCGAGTTTTAGCGAGACTAACGAACAGCATTTTTTTTTTATGTACATAGATAGATTAATAATAAATTAAATTCAATAATATTAGTTATTAATGAATAAATAATAAAGTTGCTTGAGAATATATTTATATGTAGACGGAGTGACAGAAGGCATAATGTTTGAGAGAAATAGAATTCGTTGTTATCCCCACTCCGTGCTGTGTACTGGTGAGAGGTGACACCGGTACACACGTGGAGGGGATCACTTACCAAGTGATATTATTTTTTTTTTGGAGTTTACAGCCACGCGGTTTGATACGTGGCCATGTATAATTGATGATATCGAGCGAGACAAAAATATTAAAATGACTATTAAAAAGCAGGGGTTGGTGATAGAAAAGTGAAAATTTAGGGTTGTATGTATTTTTGATGCCACACAATAATAAAATAAAATCGAAAAAAAAAAATCCCAAAAAATAAAAAAAAAATTTTTGGTCTGGGCAACCCTGATCACTTAGGGGTTTGAAAAATAGATAGTAACCGATTCTCAGACCTACTGAATATGCATAAAAAATTTCATAAGAATCGGTAAAGCCGTTTCGGAGGAGTTAGGGAACGAACATTGTGACAAGAGAATTTTATATCTTATTTACATATTTTTCAGACTTGGATTACTCTATAATAATTTTTCAGAAATGAATAACCTTTATCATGGAATATAATGTAATGAACTTAAATGTATAACATGAGAGTGTAAAACGTACACAAGTTATTTAATACTAAAATATAAAAATAACCACAACGGGAACTCTAAACATAAAATGATATGAAGGAAGATGTTCACTCGAGTGATACGCTTTCTTATGAGATCATAGAAAATTTTAAGATGTACTATCCTCCATTACGGCGCTTAAAATATAAGATACAACTTCTTTTTGCTTCCTATGAATTCACTAGCTATAACACCCTTCGAACCGGAACACAATAACACTAGTCATCGGCAGCAGGAACAGGAGCGCTGATGGGGCTTACTTAGACGCTATCAAGCAACAGAAACCTACCATCAATTAAAATAAAAAGCTATAGATCAAGACACACAAAGTCAAAACTCACCACCAGCATGCTCTTGGGTTCAGGGAGCTCGTTGCCTTTGTATATATTCATGTAGGAGCGGAAGTACTGTGGCAGGTCCTTGGCTTTCACGCGCTGCCCGTTGATCAGCTTCGGTACCAGGTTGTCCGGCGCGAGCAGCATCGGCACTAGCTGCTGCAGGGCACGCTTGAACTCGGATTCTATATCTAAACAAATTGTATCTAGTGTGAATAACAGTGATGACTGTTGGCGAGTGTTCCTGTAGAAGTGATTTGAAGACGTAATTTAAACGAATGTGTAAATGTGAGATCGAAACTCCTTCAACGAGAATCTGATGAAAGTCACGAGTCAACAGGATGCCGGCGGCGCAGGAGAACGTTAGGGAAGCGTATGCCCGGCTGAGGATGTTGATTAGCTGTTATGACTAACAACGATAAGAAAAAGAGAAGAAAAATGCATGAAAGACTTTTTGCTAACCATCCTTGTACGAAAATATATATATAGTTAAAATGTATTTAAAAATCCGTAAAATTTAAGTTTATACACAACAGGTAACTTAATATCATATAATGTTAAGTGTAAAATCCTCTGCTTATGTGATCTCAAATCAAATTCAGGACATTTGTTTTTCAAGGCTCCGGATGTAGTCAAAAGTAAATATTTATTAGTATCGCAGTACATATTATAACAAAGAAAATATTTTACATTTCAATTGGTTAAGTGAGTACTGAATCTAAGTTAATTACCGGACAGTCGGCCGTTGAAGTTGGGATCCGTGGCGACCTTCAGGCCGGGATGAGGCATTAGGAAGCACGCGATCTCCGAGAAGCAGGAAGTGATGTGTTTCCGCAGTGATTGTAGTTCAGGGTGCTGCTTGTCCGATACCTGAATAATCGCCGTTAACACGTAAAAATATGCACAACGTAATTTTTAATGGAATAAGGGCTGTTTTCAGTTAAATACATATTTCTGTGTGTTTGTAGGTTGGTGTCTGCCGAATAACTAAAGAATTTGTTTCAAATAATCATTTTGTTTAGTTTGTAAGTAAACTGTTAGGTGAGTGTATTGTTATATTTTCTAAATCTATTTTACTGTTCCTGAACTTTCAGCTTAATTGCCTCTGCGGCGCAGTGGTTAAGCGGTGGGGTTTCTAGTTTTATACCAGTGTCACATTTCGTAGAATTTGTATGATGGAAGGTTTGGCTTGATTCCGCCTGAATAACTCAGAGTTTTCAAGTAAAACAGTTGACTTTTTTCATATACAACATGTCCGCAATTTCACACGGTGATAAATAACTATAAGACATAAGATTTTGAAGCAGATTTACAATATAAGATTTGCCAGATAGACAGCCGGGTTCGACCACGAAGAAGACCACGAAGCCAGTTAACAATACAATAATAACAATATACAGTTAATAACAATGAATAAGTTGTTTCAGTATAATGTATGATATGTACGGTATCAGTCTGTCTCGCTCTCTCGCTGTATGTGTTGCATACGTCGAGCATGTGTATGCGCGTGCGCATTACCCTGAGCCTGCGCTGGAGTATCTTCTGCCCGCCCTCCGCCCCGTACGGCGCCTCGTACGGGAAGCTCCAGTCGCGCACGAGGAACTGCAGCCGCTGGAACGGCGTCCTGCCGCTGTCCTCCAGCGCTAGCCGCCCGTACTCTGTGAACAGCTGAACGACAATATAACTTTACATGTGAATAATTACACGTATTTAATAGATAATGACAATCGCTGTCAATAATACTAAAATTTACCTGCACATTTAACTAAGGTTTATTGAGGGGTCAGTATTATACTACACGTTTCTCAAAAAATATCTATAAAGTCTATAACCGGAGAGCTTAATAGAATATGGTAAACATTACTGTGCCCCAGTTGAAGAGTGACTCAGAAAATGAAATTATTATTAACGTAATGAGACGAACGTACATTAAAGCGATGAGTACAATTCGATGCTGTATATCCCAACGAAGCTAATTGGGATTAGTCGTTGGCTTACCTGCAGATGCTGAAGGTCATCCTCTTGTATGTTCTGCGAGAGGTTGTAGATCTGCACAGAGGAGAGCATGGTGGACAGTGCGAACACTGTGGCGCAGTCGCGCACCGTGGACTCGCTGTCGAAGGCGCCCTGCGTATCCAGGAGGATCACCGCCACCTACAATCAAACGGAAAATATTTCAAGATTTTCGCTATCGACGTTTTAATAAGATATATAATAATCGCGCAGGATTTGTTCTTAGTCAATGTTTACCTTCTCGCCGTCGGGTAGCGAGGTTTTGAATATTTCTGACCACATGAGGATGCCGGTGGTGTCCCGCTCGGAGCCGCCGCGCCAGCTGAAGCCCTGCAGGGGCTCCTCTTCGCCGCCCAGCCAGTCGCCGCCGCTGCCTGGCCCATACTGAAAATATGAGTTTACATTATTTTATAACAAACAAACCGAACAAAGATTTACGAATACACGAGAGAAATTATACAGCTTTAGCAGAAGAAGAATTAAAAAATTAAATAGATTTTGTGTTATTTATAGAGTGATAAAGTTTTTTTTTACTCTACGAGGCGACGAGACGAGCGAGACGTTCACCTGATGGTAAGTGATACGCTTGCCATAACAAAGAGGCGCTAGCTAAGGTGGTATACACTGCTACACACTGCGCTCGGCGCCTTCAGATATAAAGTGTTAAGTATCGTTACCCCAGTAATTCCACTAGCTTACAAATGCCCTTCAAACCGGAACACAGTAATGTTTGCACACTACTATTTTGAAATAGCAGTTGCGGTGGTACCTACTTAGACGGTCTCTGGCAGTGGAGGCCTACCACCATTTAGGTGATAAAATTCCAGCGATATTATTGCATATGTTATACTACGAGTAAAACATTCAATCTGATTTATTTTTCATTTATTCTGTTCATTAACTGATGATAGATTTCCTTTGTAAAAGTCCGCTGGGAGAATATCAGCACAGCGTCTATCGGTTTGTTTATAACACTGTACATACCTTGTGGTGCATGTACCGCAGGAAGCAGTTGAGTACGAAGGACTTGCCCTTGCGGAAGGCGCCGGCGACGGAGACCACTACCACGGAGCGGTCTCGCACGTCGTCCTGCAGCAGCAGCGTGTTGAGCGCCTCCTCGTTCAGCACGAACGTGTGGTCGGGGCCCGTGTCGACGACCTGCACGCCGTGCGGGCCCGGCCGGTGCGCCGGCGACGCCTTCTCGCTCACTGTCCACGTAAAACGCAAGCATGTAACAGACAAAACTGTATAACCATATACGATAGGTACAACTTATTCAAAGTTGTAATATACAAACAAATACAACAATAAAACTACTGCAATGCTACAAACAGTGCACTGTTTTTGATGGAATTGTAAAAACTGGAAAATATGAATCTTTAAAGTGATCGTACCGCGAATAACGGTCACAATGATTGCCTCTTTGCATAAATCTAACACCGAACAAATCCTTAAAACGGTTAACAAAAGATCTAACTGGGTATCTAGAATCGTAAGTTTATACCTGTAAATATTCACATGTTTAAACTTACTACTCTAGATTATTAACATAATCAAACTTTTTTACTTGTTATTTACAATAAATATATTTTTTCTTATCCCAAAACAATTAAGAATATCTATTAACTTTTTTTATTTGATTTTTAATTATTTTTTCACTTTTTACGCAACCGTCGTAAAAAAAAATAGTGGACGTATCAAAAATTATGTAAATCATTATAAAAAAGCCATCCGCCAACTTAAAAACGCGTTTATTGAACCGCCATTTTGGCGCGCACGGTTTAACGTCATAGCACAGATTATAAATATATATATAATCAACAAAGCCAATACTAACAAAAAGTCATAGATTTTTTTGTCTCTGTTCATAACATTATTCTGGGGCCAATGGCGTCACTTTTCTTAAAAAAATATATATTTCTTGCACAAAACAGAAATATAGCAAAAAAATATAGATGAATGCTTTATTCTATAGTAAGTTTATAGTCTTCCGTGTAGCTAGTAAAATTACTGGGCGTTACCACGGTAACTTTACTACTAGATTCAAGACGATGAATACAAAGTGATGAGTATCATCCAAGTGAGTGCCACATTATGAGCGGTCGCATCACTTATTATTAGGTGAATGATTCGAAGATTTTTTTTATGAACCACGTGTATATTTTTTGTTACTGTATAATAGTAATAATAATTATATTATTTACATCGTATTTAACGTTGTATAACAACCGATAGTCAGCGGCTATCAATAAACCTATGATTAATTATATTATATTGGAGCCTACTTTCTTTATTAAATAATTCAAACCCTTTATAAGTTACGTCTAGAATTTTTACTTTAAACAATAAGTAAGTTTACCAGATGATTAGCTCTTTCTAATATGCTCCTATTATATCTTATTGACATCATAATTTCATTAGCAACATCGCCTTTCAAAGTGGAACACCTGTGTGGGTCCATGCCCGTTAATTCCCGCTGAGCAGTAGTGTGAAAACATTACTGTGTTACAGTTAGAAGCGTAGAATTATACCGATTTAAATATCTTGATTACTAAGTTAATTACATATGTACACGATATTAGATAAGTCCCGTATAAAATCCAGTGTTGCCAAGTAAAAGAAATAGTACAAGTACTCGCTAACACTAACACAATAGACTCAATTGATTTCAATTGTACATCATAAAGATGTTCGCTGCTTCCCAAACTTTTTGTCCAACAGTCCTTACTGTGTTTACCTATGTAATAATACTTTTTCACATAGACTCCTAAAAAACTGGTTTCAGGTAGTATCACCAATTAAATTTTTTTTTTAGCATTTTACCAATCATTTTATAATGAAAATTTAACCCAATCGATTTATAAACATGCTAACAAAGCCAGCATTAGATAACATGATTAAGATTTTTTTTTTTAAAAAAATAAGTAAAATCTATAGTAGCAACAAACGGACAGACTTCTGATGCGTTAGACGCTTTATTCCCAAACACCACGTCCACGCCCACGAATGAACTTGAAAAAACACCACCAACATTTCCAGAACAATTTTGTTGGAAACGTGTTACCAGCCGACTCGCACTTGGCCGGCGTTACTAAATGGACCGACTTTGACCTGATAGTTGTGCCACCATATTATGCTCATTAGATGTTAAGTCTCGTTACTTCAGTAATTTCACTAACTACAACTTCAAATCGGAACACAGCAATGTTCGCCTACTGTTTGGTAGTAGAAATAGGAGCTGATGATACTTAGACGGTCTCCGACAACCAAATTTTTCTAATATTGTTATTCTATAGACAAAGACATTAAGAATATATAAACAGTCATGTGTGGTGGGATTATTTAGTAAATATACTCCCGGACACATCTATCGGCCCACCACCCAGTGTTTAAAGTTTCGATGGTGTCTAGTTAAAAATAAATGTTAGGTGGAGCAATAAGTTTGAATGCAGTTTTGAAGCAGATTTATTGGTCAACCTTTATGTATGTTTTAATTTTTTTTTTTTGTAATTTCGGATTGATTTGGCCGGAAAAAGTTTTACAACTTGGGCGACAATTTCAGGCAGAGTATCCATATTTTTTGGTCAAAACTGGTTCTAAGTTCAGATTTGCCTTTTTATGGAACCAATAACCGGACACATAAAAAAAAAATCGAACTTGTGCGAAAAAAGTTTTTTCCATTCCTGGGTCGTTGAAAACAATGAACAGACTCGAATTTTCGTTTTTTTTTTTTTGATAATCCTGAATTCAAAATTAAAAAAAAACATACATAAAGGTTGACCAAAAAATCAACTTTAAAACTGCATTAAAACTTATTGCTCCACCTAACATTTATTTTTAGCTAGGCACTGTTAAAACTTTTAAACACTAGGTGGGCCGATAGATGTGTCCGGGAGTGTATATTTAGATTTCAAAGGGAATGAGAGTGATATGGGATTTCTACCATCTAAAACTGATACGGTGGTCACCGTTCAATGCAATGACGCCTGCATTCTTATAGACCAATTCTTATTTGCCGTTTCCCTAGGAACTTAGGCTTCCCATTCCCAAAACTCACGAACCCTAAATGGTAAGGTCTGCAATATACAGATTTAAAATTTGGAGTTTGCATGTGTGTAGTCACTGCTGCCGTTGTGTGGAGGTCTCCAAGGTTCAAGTGCGGTGACGTCACGCGGGTGACGGCGAGGTCAGAAGTACACGGCACCCGACTCAAACACACAATCGTTTTATATACTTGAAACTATTAATGTTAGTAGCTATATAAAGTATACAACCATGTGTTATATACTTTACATATGTAATGTTTTGTGAGAAAATAATTTCTATTGACTTGTAAGAAACTGGAACGAATCTAGAATGAACTCCTACATACTGTTGTACTATTATATACTCCGGACACATCTATCGGCCCACCACCCAGTGTTTAAAGTTTCGATGGTGTCTAGTTAAAAATAAATGTTAGGTGGAGCAAAAAGTTTTAATGCAGTTTTGAAGCAGATTTATTGGTCAACCCCTATGTATGTTTTTTTTATTTTTTTTTTTTGTAATTTCGAATTGATTTGGCCGGCAGAAGTTTTACAACTTGGGCGACAATTTGAGGCAGAGTATCCATATCTTTTGTTTAAAACTGGCTCTGAGTTTAGATTTGCCTTTTTATGGAACCAATAATCGGACACATCAAAAAAAAAAATCCAACTTGTGCGAAGTAAAAAAGTTTTCTACATTCCTGGGTCGTTGAAAACAATGAACAGACTCGAATTTTCGTTATTTTTCATAATCCTGAATTCAAAATAAAAAAAAAAACGTACATAAAGGTAAGAAGAAAGAAATGGTATCTTTCTTTCTTACATAAAGGTTGACCAAAAATCAGCTTTAATACTGCATTAAAACTTATTGCTCCACCTAACATTTATTCTTAGCTAGGCACTGTTAAAACTTTTAAACACTAGGTGGGCCGATAGATGTGTCCGGGAGTGTATATTTAGATTTCAGAGGGAATGAGAGTGATATGGGATTTCTACCATCTAAATCTGATTCGGTGGTCACCGTCAAATGTAATGACGCCTGCATTCTTATAGACCAATTCTTATTTGCCGTTTCCCTAGGAACTTAGGCTTCCCATCCCCAAAACTCACGAACCGAAATGGTAAGGTTGCAATATACAGATTTAAAATTTGTAGTTTGCATGTGTGTAGTCACTGCTGCCGTGATTGTGTGGAGGTCTCCAAGGTTCAAGTGCGGTGACGTCACGCGGGTGACGGCGAGGTCAGAAGTACACGGCACCCGACTCAAAACACAATCATTTTATATACTTGAAACTATTAATGTTAGTAGCTATATAAAGTATACAACCATGTGTTATATACTTACATATATAATGTTTTGTGAGAAAATAATTTCTATTGACTTTTAAGAAACTGGAACGAATCTAGAATGAATTCGTAACATACTGTTGTACTATTATATACTCCGGACACATCTATCGGCCCACCACCCAGTGTTTAAAGTTTCGATGGTGTCTAGTTAAAAATAAATGTTAGGTGGAGCAAAAAGTTTTAATGCAGTTTTGAAGCAGATTTATTGGTCAACCCCTATGTATGTTTTTTTTTTTTTTTTTTTTTGTAATTTCGAATTGATTTGGCCGGCAGAAGTTTTACAACTTGGGCGACAATTTGAGGCAGAGTATCCATATCTTTTGTTTAAAACTGGCTCTGAGTTTAGATTTGCCTTTTTATGGAACCAATAATCGGACACATCAAAAAAAAAAATCCACTTGTGCGAAGTAAATAAAAAAAGTTTTCTACATTCCTGGGTCGTTGAAAACAATGAACAGACTCGAATTTTCGTTATTTTTCATAATCCTGAATTCAAAATAAAAAAAAAAACGTACATAAAGGTAAGAAGAAAGAAATGGTATCTTTCTTTCTTACATAAAGGTTGACCAAAAAATCAGCTTTAAAACTGCATTAAACTTATTGCTCCACCTAACATTTATTTTTAGCTAGGCACCGTTAAAACTTTTAAACACTAGGTGGGCCGATAGATGTGTCCGGGAGTGTATTTCACACTAATATATATTTCATAATTGTATATGTATATTTCTTCAAATTTAATTGAAATCTTAAAAATATTATTAATCCATAACTTTTATAAAATTGATGATAATTAAGTAGTTGTATTGATTATTGTACAGATGGCGTTGCTATCAGTTTGATATAAAAGGCGGACGACTGTCGAACTCGCGCCATTCCTGTTTGGACGGTGTACAAAGTGTGAACTCAGTGATTAGCGAATTGTATATATTAAAACTGATAATAAGATGATGAGATGTTGACAGTCTACCAGGTGGCAGGTCTCTGTTGCCAGAGACCGTCTGGATGGGTACCACCGCAGCTCCTATTTCAACCGTCAAATAGTAGTGTACAAACATTACTGTGTTCCGGTTTGAAGGGCGCTGTAGCTAGTGTAATTACTGGGGTAACGAGACTTAACACCTTATGTGTCAAGGCGACGAGCGCAATGTGGTGCAGTGTGTACCATCTTAAGTAGCAGCACGTTGTCATGGGCAAGCGTATCACTTACCATCAGGTGAACGTCTTGCTCGTCTCGTCGCATAGTAGTATAAAAAAAAAAGAGAAATGTATATTAAATGCAATGATGGTGTCCCCCACAAGGTGGTCTGACAAACTAGCGAAGGTTGCGGAAAACAGCTAGATGGGGTAGCAAAACCGTTCGGAGCTGAGATCTTTGAGGAAAACCTTTGTCCAGCTGTGGGCGTCTATAATCTGATACTGATGAGAAAAGTATAAAAGGGCAGGGATTTTTAAACGACATGAATCTACAAAACAATGTCGGAAAGATGACACGCATGCTTCTTATTATCCGGGTCTCTATACCTTATAAGCTTAGAATGTGCCAGAACGTTCTAGCGGCTAACTTAGATGCTGGACACAAAGGTTCATGAGTTCGATTCTCAGTGAATTTTTTTATTTCTGCTTTATCACCTCGTCCAGAGTACTAATTTTGGAATTTCATATTTCCTTAACCGGAACAGCTGTAGACTTGTTATTTCGGATTCCTCATCTCATTATCCTGTACTACATTCTATCCTGAAAGAGTTACCGTGTAAATGTTCCGGTTTAAGTTACAAACGTTACGGAGTATTTAAGTCAGCGCATCAGTCTCTTACGTTGATGTAATCGAACCGAAATCCATCAGGCAAGTGGAGTCGCTCATAATTCGGTTACAAACTAGAACATGGCTTATGAGTTATAATGACAAGTTATCATAGTACATATTGTACATAGTACATCTTTATAAACTTCGAACGTTAAGTTTAAGTTAAACATTGGTCACCTAACGTAAGCACGGATTTGTATTTGCAAACATGTGCGCCGTGGGACGGTAGCTATCACCAGCGACCACCCGCGGTTTCACTTTATATATGTAATCTAAAACGCGATCACAACAGAAAGCGGAGACGTGAACGACATTGTGTATGATCTGTTATGTTAATATTTTCATACTATTCTTAGACGAGGAAGACGTTCACCTGATTGTAAGTGATACGCTAATAACGGGTGTTTTTTTTCGATGTATACAACTTTAAGTTGGCATTACTGTTCAAGATGGCGATCGATTTAACAACTGTCAAGTGATTTATTCTCAGGTTGGATGGCAATTCATCATGAATAGACTTGCGCCTGAACAACGCTTGCAAATAGTGCAATTTTATTTCGAAAATAATGGTTCTGTGCGGAATACGTATCGGACGTACGGATGAAGCGCACTTCTGGTTGAATGCCTACGTCAACAAACAAAACTGCCGCATTTGGAGTGATGATAATCCTCAAGTGTATGTCGAAACACCGTTACATCCAGAAAAGTGACTGTTTGGTGCGCTTTATGAGCTGGTGGAATCATTGGTCCGTACTTCTTCAAAAACGATGATGGCCAGAACGTTACAGTCAATGGTGATCGGTATAGAGCCATGATTACTAACTTATTCATTCCTGAATTGAATAACCATGATGTCCAGGAGTTGTGGTTTCAACAAGACGGCGCAACATGCTACACAGCTCGTGTCACAATCGATTTATTGAAAGACACGTTTGGTGACCGCCGCTGGACTACTTTCTGTGGAGCTATGTAAAGTCATTGGTCTATGCGGATAAGCCACAAACGCTTGACCATTTGGAAGACAACATTTGCCGTGTTATTGCCGATATACGGCCACAAATGTTGGCAAAAGTCATCGAAAATTGGACGTCCAGGTTGGACTACATCCGCGCCAGCCGTGGCGGTCATATGCCCGAAATCATATTTAAAATGTATTGCCACAAGATTATCTTTCGGATAAATAAAATTCATGTCAATCGAATAATCCATCGTTGTTTTATTGCAACTTAAAGTTCTATACATCGAAAAAAAACACCCTTTAGAATGATATTCTTCTTCTTCAAGTGCCATTCCATTACTGGAGGTTGGCCGTCTGTTTTGCGAATTTATCTATAAACAATGATATAACACTCCACCGCATTGAGCTGGTTGCTTTGAGTTATATCTTATTACCACAGTAATTTCACTAGCTACAGCCTTTCAAACTCGAATACAGTAATGTTTGAGCATTACTTTTATGTTTATTCAACGAAGCTACGAGACGAGCGAGACGTTCACCTGGTAAACTGATCGAGATGGTACACACTGCACCACTTTGCGCTCTTCGCATTGACACATACGTTGTCTCGTTACTCTAGTAATTTCACTAGCTTACAGCGCCGTTTAAACTGAAACACAGTAATGTATGCACACTACTGTTTGGCGGCAGTAAGTCACTAGTCTACTTAGAGATCTGCAATCAGCACAACAATAAGACTCAGTTCAATTCAATCTCTTCCCAAAATTAACTCTTGGAAAATTATTTAATACCAATAACTGGTCAAGAGTCTTCGAGAGTTGAATGAGTTAACAACAGAAGATTTTCTGATTCAGGATGTAATAAAGATTATAACCTTCCCGTAATGGAATATTAGAGTAATGCAAGTTCGCGGCCATTAGGTTTCAATGCGGTGAGGTAAGGTGTTCAGATCAGACCATCAATCGGGATCAATACACAATAGTTGGTGGGCAAACCGCGGGGAATACCCGCAGTGAGTAAGCGTCTGGAATATTATTCAATGGTGATCAATATGGTTGTGTCGGGTGATTGTAAAAAGTTTAAAAAATTACCGATATGTTATCTATACTTTCTTCTATAACCAAATTCGATAATCTTATCAACTATTTGTTATAAACGATACGGCGCGCGCAAATAGCGCTACCGTTTTATCTGTGGAAATTTTCATAAATTGGCAATTTTATATTTTGATTTTCACAATGAAAATTGTAACTATACATATGTATTACAATTTAAAGTTGTTACAAAATTTTTTTTGAACGTTACCAAAATTTTACAAAAAAACTTTTAGAATTTTTTTTTAGCCCGTCATTTTCATAATTTTTAATTTTAAAAAAAAAAAACTAAAGTTTTTTCCAAATTTGCAAATGTTTGTTTCGAACGATAAAGTCAGAAATGAGATTTGGTTCTGGGTCAGTATCCTGGCAACACTTTCAGCCGCATCGAGACGACAAAGGGAGCGTTCGCTTACGGAACTCCGACAGCTCTTGGAAACACCAGGTGGTAGGTGTCTGTTGCCGGAGACCGTCTGGATGGGTACCACCGCAGCTCCTATTGCAACCGCCAAATAGTAATGTGCGAACATTACTGTGTTCCGGTTTGAAGGGCGCTGTAGCTAGTGTAATTACTGGGGTAACGAGACTTAACACCTTATGTCTCAGGCGACGAGCGCAATGTGGTGCAGTGTGTACCATCTTAACTAGCACCACATTGTCATGGGCAAGCGTATCACTTACCATCAGGTGTACGTCTTGCTCGTCTCGTCGCAAAGTAGTATATAAAAAAAAAAAAAACTGACTCGAAATGAAAAAAAGCGAACAAACCAACACACACAAACATACCCGTCCCTTTGGTTTTATTACATAAGATCCTATATTATCTGTTAAACATGTATTATTCGGCGCCACATTCACTTGATGTTGAGTGAATACGCCTGATCGTATAGCTAGTTATTATGACATCACAACATTGTGCTCGCCTTAGGACAATTTAAGTCTCGTTATCCCAGTAATATCATTATAATTAACTACTGTTGCATTTTAAAACAAATCTTTCATTATGCTTGTGAAACTTGTATAAAAAATTTAACTTTAACGATAATTGAAGTGGCTAGTGGAAAAATACTTTCAATAATAATTACAGAGCACTTTATAACAAAACTAAAGAGCCCACTTGACGTCCCCATTGCTGGGACATTAAGGCATACGCCTGTTTCTGCTATTTAACTGTAGTAAGCAAATTTTACTGTGTTGCGATTTGGAAGGTATCGAATGATATTACTGGGGTGGCGAAACTTAACAATTTATGTCTCAATGCGATGAGCGCGTTATGATCTTTACTTTTGATATACGAAGCTGTCACTTACCACCAAGTGATCGTCTTGCCATAATCGACAACTTCATAGAACGAGTAAAAGAAAAATTGAGTTCTTTAATTTCCAAAGTTGAGAATCTTATCAGATTTCTATAACGCGCAATATATAAAACGTGTAAAAAATAACACGGGGACGTAAATTCAATCATCGCCGGCGCGTTTCGAAACCTGCTCCGCAACGAGGTATTCATTCCAATCCGGTCCCCTGACCCTGAGGATAATGACATATAATTGTATGCAGAGGTTCACAGCGCGATTTATAACTATAAATAAATCGTGGGAGACGGTAAACTAAAATAGCGACGAGCTAAATAATAGAAATCCATTCATTAAATCTGCCAATCTCATAACAACTGTTACAGACTTGACTATATGTAATATACAAAGATGAGAACCTTAATAGTTTATATTCGTAATCATAAATATTGATATCCAATCAAAGAATAAAAAAAAGATTCACAAAATGATCTGGCGAAGGACAAGGGACACCGCTGAATGACAGCACAGAACCGATTGGAGTAGCTGATGATGATGATGAATCATAAAAATAGTACATGATCTGGCGTCATGCGAAGAGAAACTTCAATAAACAAATTTTACCAAAGTTCCCTCATCTGGGCACTTGAAACCTCTAACAAGGAGAGTCAAGGTCAAATGTGCGGGTAGATTTATTTTTTTAATTATGTATAAACCAACGCTTGACTACGATCCCATCTGACGAAATTTGTTCTTAGAACTATTAAGTGTCTTCAAGAAGTTCAGCGAAGAATGACCTCTCTTCGAAAACGTAACGCGTTTTTTTTTTTTATTGAATTAAGTTAATACTTGACCGCGATCCCACCTGATGTTAAGTGGTGATGCGATCTGTGGTGGTAAAGCGCATTAACTTTGTATCAGCCTATTCACTCTTCTTTTGAAGACACCCACGTCGTAATTGGACGGGAACACTGACGCCGGCAAATTGTTCCACTCTGTTGCTGTTCTTATTAAAAAAGAGGAGCTAAACCTCTTTGTTCGTAAATTGGGGATGTTTACAACATGAGACCGTATCAACCATGTTAATTCTCAACGGTTACCATCAATATTATTTTATTGCTAGTATTGTTGCCGAAAGCAATCGGGCGTAAATATTAACAGGAAACGGCGTATGGACTGTTGGAGCCGTTGTTTTATCTCAATAGAGCAATAAACATTGGGAATTAACCAATCTAACGTGTGTATGCGCCGGCGCATTGCACAATCAGCGTGACGCCCACCGCCGAACGTTAATTCCGTATAATTTGGTACACGCGCCACGTGCGTCACTACTTCGTATTCACCATGAGCTCAGCAGTTAAATCTCTACCCTCAGTCGACGTTTGCGGTTCGATCACTTTTTTTAACGAAGCTACGAGACAAGCAAGGCTTCCAGGTGACAACAACAAGACAAGCTTTCCAGGTGGTAGGTCTCTGTTGCTATAGACCGTCTGGGTGGGTACCACCGCAGCTCCTATTTCAGCTAGTGTAATTACTGGGGTAACGAGACTTAACACCTTATGTCTCAAGGCGACGAGCGCAATGTGGTGCAGTGTGTACCATATTAACAGCCCTCACTTTCAAGGCCGAAACACAGATGAGCGCAATAAGGTTTTGCACATACCCTCACTAGCGTTATTGTTTTGGGTACTGGGTTGCATTGGAGCAGAAGTTTGGTGTTCAAGCTATCCAAGAGTTAGAGAGGTATCAGTTGTGTTCCGAACGGAGTTCCTGATATCTCTCGAAACGCTGAGGAAGACCACAGAGGGCGCTTTTGGGAGTTAAAATTCCACATGACTCTGTTGTCATCCCCGCAGAAGTGGGTACCTTTATGAAGATTTAGCCCCAAAAAAAAAAGGAGTTGGGTGTTATATTGTTCACTGAATTAGTTTACTAGATTACAATCGACGAATTTATGGTGCTTAAGTAAAAACACGCGTAGTGGTGGTGTCACCACGCGGAAATAATACTGTATGGGTTAGTTGGTGGAATGGCTTCGCTACCGCTATTCATCTTGCGTTTCCCACGTGTAGGTATGCATTTGATTTTTTTTTTGTCAGCTCTTGCGTGTGCGTGTACACCGCAAGTAAACGGGACGGTTGGGTAACGCGGTTACGTGTAACACTTGTCATTACTGAATGATTGCTTGTTACAAGACCCCGCGACTTCGACATGTAGTGTAAAATAATGATCGATCTCACTGGTCAAGCGACGGTAATATTTGCCATCGTATTTATCGACTGGAAGGTGCCCACTGCTGTATTCATACCTATTCTTAAAAGTTTGCAACGATCGGTTTTGCTATACCACCCAGCGGCTTTGTATTTAATATATTTATTGGAAGAGGGAATAGTTCCGATGTAAGTGCACTAAAAAGTTATTAGAAGTCCTGAAAAGACGGAACTTTGAATTACACTAACCGTAAGGTTCTAGAGAAGGAAAAAATGTTTTATTTCTTAAGAACAAAGGTTTTTGAAAAAATGCGACTTTCACCAACCAAAAAGAAGATTGGCCAGACTTTAATTTTGGCAAATCGCATTTTTTTCAACCCAATACAACTGTTCAAAAGCTGATGAAATCGTACCTCGTAAACTAGAAATTTGGAGAAAGTAGCAGCCTGAAGACACAAATCTCGAATCACTGTATTTGATCAAAGAAACCGGTGAAATTCTTTAAAGAAAGTTACTGGCGGAAGTAAGGGCGAAAAATTTAAGCCATCGCGCATAAAGGAACGTTAGGATACTAAATTAAGATAATGAAGGCAATCAAATATCATTTCAGTCATGTCGGGATAGAGGGCTATCAAGTTTAACCCAAATAAAATGTAACTGCTCAGGGAGGAAACATCAAACGAGTGGACGATCCAACTGTAGATGTAAATTTAGAAAGATTATATTTAAATCGTCGCGTTCAACCCGGAAACGAAACTAACATTAAATATAGAAAAACGTAGCAACTGAGCAACAGCGCTGATAATATCATCAACGGATTCTGGCGCGCTTAGCGAACACTACACAATATATTCCTGAACAATCACCTGCAGAGCCGTTGACTTAGATGCATCACCAGCATAATTTGTGTGTTTCAAACTGGGTCGCGAGATGGAATCTGTTAACTCCGGACGCGATGCACTCCTTTGGCTGTACTCCAGCGGCACACCATGTCAATAACCTGCCTGGAGATCAGCCAGTTTCAATGACGTATGGCTTATTGGTTAGTCTTAGACGTGCGTCTCGACCCGTGTTCGATTTGTCTAGTCCGCGCAAATTTTTGTGACCCTTGCCGTTGGAAAAAACGAAGAGGTCCATTCGCTCTTTTATTACCAACTACTTGATAGCATATTTTTATAAATATTGTTCTGTTACACAGCGTGTGGGCATATCTATCTATTATCCTTTCGTTTTGGATTTTTTCGAATCCTCCTGATTAGCTATCATCCTGAAGCAAATCTGTCATAATAGCATTGCTAGGCACAGTTCACCGTTATCTGTATCATATACTTGAAACTATACACATTTAGTTAACCAACTACGGTTTGTTAAGTTCAATTTCAATGTATCATACAGAAGTTTTTGAAGCTTCATTAAATATTTAGATAATTTTGTTGCGCCAATTTCACCTGATCAACACTGAAATGTATCCAACACCTGCTACGACACTTGGCACAAATTCGCATCAATGTAGATGCGGTGCCAGCCCAGATACAACCAATTTCCATTGCTTTTCATCTTTATAAAACTACTGGTGCATTTATATGAAATCAATGTGACGAGGAATGTTTTGTGAAAGTATATAGACAGGAGAGTGTGTAGATTGAGCAGTGTAATTAAGGGAAGATGATGTCAAGTTAATGTCGAGACAAACAGAAAAAATAAATATCTGAACCTCACCTAATTGGATGAGGGAAGGAAGAATTGTCTGTTTCGAGTAAACTTCGAAAAAGCTGAAATGCTTTTGAGAGGATTATAATTGAAAAATGGCTAAAAAACTAAATAGTATTTCGTGTCAGAATTTTAAAGAACCTTTCGTAGGTTTTTGATTTTTTTAAACTCGTCATTTAATAGAGCGCAGTTAAGCCGTTTCATATGTTGCCAAGTATGTAATAATGTTGCACAGTAGACGGTAAGCTTCAAAGCCGCAAATTTGAAGCCGTAGCGCTGCTTACACGATTACATATGCTGCGTGCAGGCGGGGTTAAGGCACTTGGAGACAGAGGCTCTGTTAAACATCTTCTTAAAGCATATATACTCCCGGACACATCTATCGACCCACCACCCAGTGTTTAAAGTTTCGACGGTGCCTAGTTAAAAATAAATGTTAGGTGCAGCAATAAGTTTTAATGGAGTTTTGAAGCAGATTTATTGATCCACCCCTATGTATGTTTTTTTTGTAATTTCGAATTGATTTTACCGGCAGAAGTTTTACAACTTGGGCGACAATTTCAGGCAGAGTATCATCCATATTTTTTTGGTCAAAACTGGCTTTAAGTTTAGATTCGCCTTTTTATGGAACCAATAATCGGACACATAAAAAAAAAACCAACTTGTGCGAAATAAAAAAGTTTTCTCCATTCCTGGGTCGTTGAAAACAATGAACAGACTCGAATTTTCGTTTTTTTTTCATAATCCTGAATTCAAAATTAAAAAAAAAACATACATAAAAGTTGATCAAAAAATCAGCTTCAAAACTGCATTAAAACTTATTGCTCCACCTAACATTTATTTTTAGCTAGGCACCGTTAAAACTTTATACACTAGGTGGGGCCGATAGATGTGTCCGGGAGTGTATTACGAAGAAGCTACTACTAGATTTTTAGTAAATCAAACAAATCATAGTTACATGAAGGCACAAGAAAATGAGATTCTAAACTGTGACATACTTTCACGTGGTTAAACCAGAACTTGAAGGTAGTTTAAAAATAAATGTTAGGTGGAGCAATAAGTTTTAATGGAGTTTTGAAGCAGATTTATTGATCCCCCCTATGTATGTTTTTTTTGTAATTTCGAATTGATTTTACCGGCAGAAGTTTTACAACTTGGGCAACAATTTCAGGCAGACTATCCATATTTTTTGGTCAAAACTGGCTTTAAGTTTAGATTTGCCTTTTTATGGAACCAATAATCGGACACATAAAAAAAAATCCAACTTGTGCGAAATAAAAAAGTTTTCTCCATTCCTGGGTCGTTGAAAACAATGAACAGACTCGAATTTTCGTTTTTTTTTCATAATCCTGAATTCAAAATAAAAAAAAAACATACATAAAAGTTGATCAAAAAATCAGCTTCAAAACTGCATTAAAACTTATTGCTCTACCTAACATTTATTTTTAGTTAGGCACCGTTAAAACTTTTACACACTAGGTGGGCCGATAGATGTGTCCGGGAGTATATTACGAAGAAGCTAATAGCAGATTTTTAGTAAATCAAACAAATCATAGTTACGTGAAGGCACAAGAAAATGAGATTCTAAACTGTGACATACTTTCACGTGGTTAAACCAGAACTTGAAGGTAGTTTAAAAATCGTTTACATTACTTGTCTTAATGAGATGGAGCTCAATGTTAATGAATGTTTATCAGCAGGTGAACGTCCAGCTACTCGGTTTATGTGATAAGGAAACTTCGAAGCCATACACGGTAGCGACGGTGATCGCTGCAGTGTGGCGGAAGACTTACGTTAATAACGCGATAATTGCGGTATGCTGACCGAAAAACGGATAGTTGGAGGGTAGCCAGTTCGAATACTTTTACATGTTTGCATGTCTACATTGCGCCAATGTCGTTAAACTGGTGATACGATTTACAGCTACCTTTTAGGTATATTTACAGGTGGTAAGTCTCTGTTGTCGGAGACTATATCTATATCTAGATAGATACCACCGCAGCTCTTATTTAAACCGCCAAACAGTAGTGTGTAAACATTAGTGTTTCAATTTGAAGGACGCTGTAAGCTAGTGAAATTACGGATTTCTCATCTCCTTATCCTGTACTACAATTAATCCTAACATAGTATTCATGTAGCTGTTCCGGTTTAAGCTACAAGCTTTACGAAGTCATAGTCGCATCAGTCTCTTACTCCGATGCAATCAGGTGATAGAGTATAAAAACCATCAAAATTTCACACCGATAACACATTATACAAAAATATATATCCGTATAATAAATACAAGTCTGTCATATCGATATACGCTTATCAATGACACAAACTGTTGCAACGATATCATTGATAACATACATATATAAAATTATCACGAATACACAGAGATAATAAGTCGATCACGTGTCCCAGGTTCGATGCGAAGCACGTTTGTACCGAAAATACGCATACATATAACATCTAAACATATTACTTATCTAGTTTGTACTATATCCAATAAGTAAATCAAAGAATCATTAAAAAAAACTATCTAAAGCTTCTCCGCCATACAAATGAATAAAAGAAATAAATTGGATTTTTCAAAACAAATCAAAAATAAACGTCAGGTTACCAATCAAATAAGAGCGAAACAGTATAATCTAGTCCTTAATAATTTATTGACTACTATAAATACAACTTAAAATGGACCTTATGATTATTTTTTTATTGTTTTTGTATAAACGAGGCCGCGCGCGCAAAGTGCGCTAGTTTTATCTGTGGAAATGACTCTATCATAATTTAGCAATTTTTCATTTTCAATTTGCACAATGAAAATTGTATCTTTATATGTGTATTACATTTTTTTTTAAGCGCGACAAAATGTTACAAAAACGTTTTGATTTTTTTTTGCGTAAAAATCAAAAATTATGATTTTTAAAAAACTCATTTTTTTCGAATCTGCGAATGTTTGATTTAAACGCAATTTTTTAATCTCTGAACCGCTCTATATTTTTAAAAGGTTGCAAATGAGATTTGGTTCCGGGAATGCACAGTTTCCTGGCAACACGTGCAGCCGCATCGAGACGACAGTTTCCAGAGCCGTAAAAATATATAAAAAAAAAAAAAACATTGTGATGACAATCAGAGCGGTCGCTTTCGGAACGCCGTTCCTCTTGGAGACTCGCTCAAAATTAAAAAAAAGAAAACAGACCAACACACAAACATATCCGTACTTTTGCTTTTATTATTATAGAAGATAGACCAACGCATGACTACGACCCCACCTGATGTTGTCAATTTAGTCTTCATCTAAGTTTGATACAAGTCCAGGAGTTTGTTAGGGTAAAAAATATATTATATGTGATACACTTAAAAAATATTACTACCAAATAGTAAAATGATCTCATCCGTATAATCGGATGAAAATCTACGAGCTACATTTATTGAGTGCCGAAGTCATCACACTAAGTAAAAGCATCCGCACGCAGTCGTCATATTGACAAGCGTACATTTAAATAAACATTATGCAATATGGTGAAAGTTTACTCGTTAGTAATGTTTTTTGATGAACGAACCGTTACGTGAACATCAATCACGTCAATAGTTCAGGGGATTTACTATTAGAAATGGATTTTTCAATTCTTTTTATTACACTAAGCGATGAGACGTTCACTTGATTGTAAGTGATACCAGCCTATAACGTGGCACGAGTTAGGATGACATACACTGGTCCCCTCGTCGTATTAAGAAAGTACCCCAGTAATTTTACTAGCTACAACCATTTAAACCGGATCACAGTAAAAATAACACACTACTGTTTGGTGGCGGAAACAGTCACTGCGGTGGTAATTAAACGGTCTCCGGCAGTAATGATTGATCATATTTGAAATATTACTGCGGATTGAATGCCTCCGCGTTATTTAATGGTAATGAGATTATAATTTAGTTTCTTAAGGCAGTAATCGATACGACTTTGACTCTACAAAAAATTAAAAAAAAAAAACAAATTGATAAGAAAAAAAATTTGAAGATTTTTTTAGTTAATTTTCAAACTTTATTATTTTGTTTTAATTCAGTTAAATTGTTAATTATTATTTAAAGCCTATGTAAATCCTTAACCTTTAATACAAAGCCAAAGAAGCTATGTATATAACCTAAAAACAAAATGTATTATCTGGTTATATTTAATGTTACAAAAAGATATATGCACATGTTGTACGGATAATGCAATAAAAACGTAATTAAAGTCGATCGGTAATATTGAGAAGGTCACACACGCGGCCTTGACCGAAATCACAAAGATCACAGGCGAAAAAATATGCCAATTAAATAATACACAAACAAAAAAACTCAGACTGAGAATATAAGGATAACGTCTAGATAAGCTTTTGATGGATCTATATAACCTTGAAACTTCTTAAGAGTTTATATGATCAGGTTTTACGAGTTAAAATAAAAGAAAATATTTATTAATCATTTCATAATAAGAACAATAAACAGAAAGGAAAAAATTAAAGAGTATGTAGAAAAGGCGAAGAATTTAAAAGTAATACATGTGGAGGAGAAAATTTAGTGAAGAAAGAAGAAATAAGAATGGAAGGGAACATGCTAGACATTCATTGATAAACGTAATTTCAATCACTACAAAAACTGAAACTAAACTTCCGCTGCAATTAATCACTGAACAAACATTTAATTTCAAAGGGCATTGTAATTAGTGAAGTTAGCAAGTAATCAAGACATCCGCTCATGACTCAATGAGATGAATAAAACCTAGCAACACCTCTTTGTTGTGCAAAAATATATAAACCTATGGATTAAATATATGAAGCTTTAAAAGTTATTATCGATTCTATAAAACTGGTTTCATTGATGTGAGAGCATTACAATAACCTCTCCGATAACAGAGAGTAAGGCTTTCCATATTAATGTTTAATCATAGGATAAATCTTAATTGGTATATGAGAAACATTAACAGACACATTCGAGTGATAAGCTCCGGGTAAACATTAGCCTATTTGACTTGAGACTATGATGAAATTTGTAGTAATCAGTGAATTTATGTAAATACTATATCCGTCAACAAATATAGTATCATACATTCTCCTGATACAAGTATTTGTAAGCATGCAAAAATAAAACTACCATATATATTTATCTAGTATTCGGGTTAGCAGAGCGACGTACTACAAATAAGGCAGGTTAATATTTAAATGAGCGCAAAACACGGTCAGCGACGATCGGTCAACAATACTAACAATACATTGTCTAATGCTTTCATTTTCATATCAAAAAGAAAAATTTAATTTTAATCAACCGCAAACTAAATTTATAAGATATACATATACATTATATCATTATGTTGTGACAAAATCAAAATTATAAAGCACATTTTTCATATCAAATTTATATCCATACAAATTTTATTGAAAATTTATGAGACTGTATATAAGAGCCACAAAGTAAAAACTTTCCGAATATAGAACTACAAATACGTATATTATAACTACTCATGTTAATCACTTTCGAGGATTAACATTTTCTAAACTATTCATACAGTTCTTTGATATATAAACAGGTTAATATTAACAATGAGAAGTCTCATTACAAGTGTCCGTCAACCGTATGTAAATTTATAGATAAATAAAATGTACCTAATTCAGTAACTCTAATACCTTATGTAACGGTTTCATGTTAATTTTCCAATCATATTTTCATAAGTTCTTTTATAAGTAAACAATAGAGCTAATCATTTAAAGCCACAAAAACTAGTTCTAGGTAAAAATAACATTAGATAGTTTATTCATTTAAAAATATATTATATTAATTTCTATCTCTCTCGACTGGCTATAAAAATCAGAAATCATAGAGGTATATGGTTCACGGCTTCTGTTATGTTATAAATAACACTTGTTAACTGATGAATTAAACATATTTGTCAAGTACAAGCTATGAGTTACTAAATGTGATTTTTATTAAATTATTCAAGTTAAACCTAATTAATTTGTTAACCTTGATCCACTGAATCAAACTGTCTCTAATCAGATTAACACAATGTATGATAATGCCATATCATTTTTTTATTACAATATAATTTATTGTTCTATAGTTGTATGCGTGTAATATAAATTTGTAAAACACCACAAATGTTATCTAACTCCAATGTAGGAAGTTATGGAATGCAATTAAAATATTTAACCTGTCTGTTTTATTCATATGATTAATTCAACAGTTATTCGCGATTTATTTAGTTACGTAAATTATTCGTATGTATAAAAAAAAAGATAACACACAAAATCGGTAAGTTATAACAAAGGTAGAATAACAATGGTTAACCTATGATCGGAATATTTTCTTATGGACATAAAAAGTCGATGTTTACGACACACAATGCACAGATTTTTTTTTTGTTTAGTTACGACTTATTTGTACACGCTGATAAATATGGCAAAGGTTAAATAATATACTATGTTGCATTGCCGTTTGACCGATACATCTCGGTATTAACATCGACGTATAGACATCGTCCAAATATAAGAACAAAATAAAATCAGTACCTGAAGCGAGGCTCCTGTCCGATCCACCGGTCATTTTCCCGGACGCAGACGCGTGAGGCGACATATCACTTAGCGGGACGGTCGGCTAGCACACTGTTTCTTGAAGCCCAGCACCATAATCCAGGCAGCAATTATAAAAAGAACCCATTTTCAATGTCACGAGAGTTACACGAGGGTAACTTGCGGACGACGACGCAGCTGCCGTCCGCGCCAAGCACTAGCGACGCACGCGCCCTTACCAATAATATTACAACATTAATTACCTTCTCCCTCAAGGGAATTAGATTCCCGATGTTTATGTCCCTCGATTTCAGCCATGACCAATTTATTTATTACGAGTTCTGACTTGACTGAACATAGCGACATGCAATTTTTCCAACTCGACGCAGATTGACAACACAGAATGAAAAAAAAGACGTGTCATTGTCAAAATTAACATGCAAAACAATTTTATTAGGTAATTCTTTAATATGTATTACTACATTTACGTGCAATTTTATAACATTCAAATGAACTTTCCTGTCTTCTCTAAGTATAATAAATACTTACAACTATTAATAAATATAGAAAATGTTTATGTGTTTGCAATTATATTATATAATAATACGCATCTCTTATTAACGTGACAGATTTTTTAATCACCTAAATATACATAATTATTAAAAAATGTTTAAAGATCTCAATGCATTTATTAAAGTTATTATTATTCTATATCTGTTATAATTGCAACACTACGCATGAATGATACTGGTAAGCCTTAAAAGGACTCGTATCCAGAGCCGTAAAAACATTTACAGAAAAAATGGTACTGGCCAATCTCGATATCGGGGTAGACTAGTATAAGTTTGTTTAATTAACAGCACTAGAAACCAGGTTTTTTAACTTTAAAGCTATATGAAACTGCAAAATTAAGCGTTATCCCGATCACATACAAAGCAAAATCAACCATATAAAGTTAAATTACTCTTCATCATTATGGGTGCTTTCTTCAAGTGGAATTTTGGGGGACAAATACTCATATTTAAATAACTAACGGAACTTACATTTTGATTTAATCAGTTTTCGTAATAATATAAGACAACTTATTTAATGTACGATACGTGCTATTAAAATGGCATATGAAGGAATAGTATAAAGTACGTAGAAAAGATCATATATAAAATTCCTCTACAAATAGTCGTGTCTTGTAAAACATAAAAAAAACAACTACTTCCTATATAGTTTCATTATTTTTCTTCCCATGTACAGAAAATACCAGAGTTAAATATTTGAAACTTAATTGCTGACATGAACGTAGCTTTAAAACCTGGTCGCATATATGTGTCATATCTAGCAGCACTAATGTCATCTGATCTATGTGTCATACAAAAGGTGTCGAATTTCCAATAGTTCAAAATATATCTGTTACCTTAACTTTCGTGTCAAAAAATAAATAAACATGCAGGTAATTTGCATGAAAATTGAAATTTATAACACGTAATTTGGTGTATTGGATATTTAAATAAATTATTTTTTATTTTTAGAATCCTAACGAAGACACAGAATGGAACGATATTCTTCGAGCAAAGGGAATAATTCCCCCAAAGGAGAAGGAAATATCCGAAGATCAAATTGTAAATATGATCGAAGAAACAATACAAAACAAACAGGCTGAAAGTCAGTTTCTTTTTTGATATTTATTTTTTATAGGTTATGTACACCTGTTATTTCTTTGAATAATTGCTTGATACATATGAAGTTTTCTAGTACATTTACTTCCTCCTATTTTACAATAACTTATTTTCAACCAAAATATTTATTGTTAATAAAAAAAACATATGAATCTACAGAAGAGAAGCAGTTATCAGAGCTGGATTTGGATGGCCTAGATGAATTAGAGGATGAGGAAGACGAAGCTGTACTGCAGGAGTACAGAAGAAGACGCATTGCTGAAATTAAGAAGCTGTCTGAAAAGCCTAGATTTGGAGATATTAAAGAGGTTTCAGGTCAGGATTATGTGCAGGAAGTCAACAAAGCCGGTGAAGGCATTTGGGTAGTAATCCATCTGTACAGACAAGGGTAAGTTTTAAAAACTATATTGTTGCACAAAATATTATCATGTAAATATAATTAACATATACTATGCATATTTAATTAAAATTTCTTTATAAATGTAAATGAAATTTTGGATGAATTGAATTTTTTAAGTGCCATTTATAAATTTTATTACCGAAGGATGGGACTAGAAAATTATATAAAAGAATTGCTACCATCTAAAATTATCATGGGCTTTTGTTTATACTACAGTGAAATAACTTATGAAGGATAACAAATATGATTAATATTCTTTTCTAGTATTTGTATATAGTTAGCCATAATTCTCTTTATTAAGTACAAATTCTAAATTAACAGATTATGTAATATAATTACAGTGTTCAAGAATGTGCTCTTATAAATCAGCACATGCGGCAACTGGCCGCCAAGTTCCCTTACACCAAGTTCCTGAAGGCAATGGCTCAAACTTGCATCCCCAATTATCCAGAGCGGAACCTGCCTAGTGTATTTGTTTATTTCGAAGGAGACATGAAAAAGCAGTTTGTCGGTCCCCGTGAACTGAGGGGGACTGCTCTAACTTGTGATGGTAAGCTTTAGTAAAATAAATTTAGAGTAATTAATGGTTAGCTAAAGTTAAAGATTTTAGAAATCAAACTCAAGACAATAGAAAGGATGAAAAACCCGTGATAACCTAGTGGTGTGAACATCTGCCTTCACCCCAGGGGTACCAGGTTCAAATCCAGCCTGCACCAATAAATTTTTCAATTTATGTGCAGTTAGTACACCAACTAATATCATGCGCTTTGACTGTGAAGGCGAACATTGTGAGGAAACCTGTGTATCTATGTCATGACCATCCGTGCTCGCACTAGTATGTGAAATGCAGAAGGCAATGGCAACACCACTCCATTATAACTGACAAGTAAGTTGTCGTGTGTTTCATTACACATGATGACCTCGACCCTCGGTCATGAGGAAATGCGACTAAGAAGAAGTCGGACATAATACTTTAGCTGTCTCCCTGAGAAAGTATCTGTTGCAAGGACATTTCCATTAAAAAAGAAAATTATAGATGGATTTTTTTTGTAGGAAACAACATTAATTTTGATGAGCACTTAATAAAACTTTTTTTACAGAATTTGAGTATATACTCGGGCAAGTCGGCGCGATTGAAACGAAGATCAAAGAGGACCCCAAACCCAAGATCAAAGACAAAATGTTCACCGACTTAGGTTGCAATGACTGGTGATGTCGGCTCCGGACGCGGAACTAGTGATGTGCAATTGACAATATAAACTTTGGTGTATGGGTGCTTGCTTAATAAATTTCTTATTTATTTTAGTAATAACTTAACATGAAAGAAGGCTTTGTTCCTTGTTGTAAGTTAAAAGTAAATATTTCTTTTGAAGAAAAGTTAATATAATTTTTATACGGCTGGAGCCAAATATTAACAAATGTAACAATTGTAATTTTGTTAAGACAAAAGTAATCTATTGTTGAGCATATATAATAAATGTATGGCATATCACCGCATTCTGTGAAAGTGGCCTTTGTACTGTCTCAGTGGGAATAACCACTTCCTAACTACCAACGGTCCGTGGTTGAAATCCAGGATCACATGTGAGGTTCATAGTAAGGATATTTTAAAAGTAATTAATAAAAAATTATGCAAATTAAGAGCTGTTACCAATCAATCTTCAACAGATATTTTAATTTACAGAAAATCGGTTATTACTATTTGTATTATTCATGCTGAACATCGATTGGAGTAGACATCTAAATAATTTTTGACAAATTAAAATAATTGAATTGTCACTTTCACTTCATGTGGTGAAATACAATAATATGAATAATAGATGACAATGTTAATTTTTGTGCTTATGTTTTACATCAATGTAAAAGTATCTCTATAAAAAAATTTTAATCTAACCTTTCATTTTATTGACATCGTAATTCTCATTGTAAATGAGAAAATAATTATTCTTATTAAACGAAATATTCAATTATCCTAACATTTTTTTTTATAAAATAATGTTCAATTGTCAGTTTAACTTCATGCATTTAAATTTTTGGTATATATACAATGCAAATTCAAAATTTTCTTATAAATTGTATTTGTACAATTCTTTTATATATCAATTGTTTTATTATTAAAGTCAGTTTACAACTCGCATTATATAGAACTGAAAATAAATTCTATAATATCTTCATTCAGTTAAAATATCATTCATCTCGTCATACGTTCCTTTTACGATCAATAATGTTAAGACTTACATTAGAATATAAAATTATTCATTCGATAGATTACATAGCCTTAGTATATTAAAGTACAACATCAAAAAAGTGATTCAAATTATTTTAAAACAAATTCAAGTAGTTGGCACTTTAAACACCTCCTTGCTTAAGTTCATTTGATGGTAAGTCAAAGCATAGACTAACACAGAGGCAAGCCTTTACCTGGACTTTAACAACATCCACTAAAACAATGATACAGCATGTTAATTGTTATTTTAATACAAAAACCTCTACATGTCACATTTGTTGTCTGTGTGTTTGTGAACCTATCAAAATCTCTTTAAATGGTGATCGCTTTCTTTCCAATACCTCGAGGGTAGAGTTAAAATGTCTAACAAACAACGACAGTCCGCTTCAGTATCCACACACACCGCCAGGCGCCAGCAGTGAGTTCTTTCAGCATCCGCGCTGCAGATTGATTGCAGCGACGCAGCGCGCGATGCACACCTCGGCGGGCAGCCGGGAGTGCACGCCGAGCTCGAAAACGCGCGCGAGGATCCGCCCGGCGTGCTCCTGCACGCCCACGATCAACTCGGGCATCTTGTCCAGCGCGGACTGCGCCACCTCCGGTTGGTTAGAGTCCAGACATTCCATGATCGCTTGGAGTCCTACAACATGATAAATGATTTTGAGAACAGATATTTTATTATAATTTAAAAAACTGGATCAAAAATAGATTGAACATGTTTTTTCATACAAAAATTAACTTTTAAAAATAACAGTCTGAAATTATATATTATACTGACCCGGCGAGGCGTCGGGCGAAGCCGGCAACAGTTTGGCGAGCAGGGAGAGTGCGGAGGCACGGAGCGGCGCGTGGGCGGACGCGGCGAGCGGCGCAGTGGCGCGCAGCAAAGTCTCCGCGGCGCTGCGCCCTCCCCACGCGCCCCCGCGGCGCACGCCCCACGCTTCTACCTCCTGACGTTGTACATAAATACACATTAATAATTGATAACTAATATATAGACATTCAGAAGCTCGTGTTGTCCATCTGATTGTGAAATAATACAATATATTGAACAGACAGCTTAAAAACAGTTAATTTGTCTTGAAACTTTAAATCATCTATCTATCTATTGCAGAATGTTGTAATGCGTAATTATTAATATTTCTGTACGTTTTTTTTCTTCTGTATTAAACGTGACCTTAAATTGAAACGATGTGAAGTAACAATAGTATAGCTCATGCGAAAATGTACAAACAGTATGTACAGGAAGTAGTCATTGTAAAAAAAATTAATAGGAAATGAACAGAGATAGATTTAGTTGCAGTACCCACCTGCACATGTGCGGCGAGCTCGTCGGGCGTGGCGGTGCGGCGCTGCAGTGCGAGCAGCGCCTGCGGCGGGGGCGTAGCGGATGCGGGCGCGCCGGTCTCGCCCGTGCACGCGCCCGCCAGCGCCGGCACCATGCTGCAGCAAGACACGATGGTGCAACGTTAATCAAATTTTAAACTTACAGTCAGAGATCATAAATCAAAGAAAACAAACATGAAAAATGTCTGCGGAATTCCATATGTAATCGAAACCATTTTTTCCTAAGTGCTTTCTTAAGTGTTTCTAGTGTTTGTGAAATTGTAACTAAATGGGTACGGCGTTCAGGCGTTGTGTACAAAAGAGCTACGGCTCTAACAATGTACCGGGAATTTGAAAAGAGATGATAAACTATTTCAATAAAGTTGAATGCGTAAAGCGTGTGCGACCAAAAAACTCCGACTCTGTTACGTTGACGGCAAGAATACGTGGATGCTGATATGGTGGTAGATTTACGAGAATAGTAGCTAGATAAACGAGTTCTATAAAACCCTTCCATCAACCGAAGACCACATCATATGAACCCAGAATCAAAGCAAGGACTTCCCTGTCACTAGACGATCGGTTAAGCACTGCGCTAAGGAGACTATTTCTAATCTTTTGCTTTTTCTAGCAATGATGTGCAAGTGCAGTTGGTGGTGTATGTGTTGTTAGCGGTCACACTTACGCGACGGTGTCCCTGTGCGCGTGCACGAGCGCGGCGGCGCGCTGCGGTCTCGCCGCGGCGTAGCGGCGCAGCAGTGCAGCGACACGTTGCGCGAGCGCACCGCCCTCGCCTTGGCGCATTATCTGCAGGAAGCACTGCAGGATCTCGTGTAGTTCTTCACTGGGGAAATTCATATTATTTTGTTTTATTAAATAAAATAACAAAATGTCTTGTTGCTATTGATACGCCTTGCCCACAACAAAGAACCTCTAACACAGCGCCGCAGTACAACATTTTTTTACGCAAAATTTAACTTTTTGCTTTGAAATATAACTAATTTATAAATAATGTGTTACTGAATATCATATCAATCAATTAATGTTATAGGGTTACCTGGCCGGGTCGGAGAACAGGTCGCTGTCGGGCAGGACCTCGAGCGCGGCGAGCAGGTGCGCATGCGGAGGAGCGCGTGAGTGCTCGGAACGCACGCCGCGCAATAGCGCTCCGCATAACGGCAGCGCGCGCGTCCCCGCTCCGCGCACGCGCGACCACAGCGCACGCGCGAGAGATTCGAGTCGCCATGACCTGCGGGTGTTTTTGGTATCATACAGTATGCTAAAATAAAAAGACAAAGTATTATCATGTACAGAGCTGCGTTTCAAGGTGGTAGTCATAAGCGGGAGAGGAGAAAGGGTACACGTTAGTTGTTGGTAATAATCATGATGATGAACACTGCAATATATGAATATACAAACCATTTATGTCAATTTTTTTATGTGTATTGATGAAATAGATATACCCTGACCTGATAACGTGTGCTTATAGAGTTCTGATAAGAGTGACATTTAAATTTACGAGTTAATAACTGTTACATGGCAAAAATCCGATATAAGGATTGATAATAAAGGATCCTATGTCAAAAGAAGGGTCAGAAAAATGCACTTCGTACCTTTGGGTGTGTTCCTTGGAATGCGGGTGCGCAACCGCGAGCGCAGTGAGCAGAGCATGCGACACGCGGTCTGTCGCGCTGGTGGAGGCCCGCGCCGCGCGCACCAGCGCACCCGGCGCTAGCTCCTCCAACGACTCGAGCCCGCCACCCGCCACACGCTCCCCGCACTCGCGCATCATATGTACTATCCTGGGCACCTGCCGCAAGATAAATATAGTCAAGTGCATGTAAAACTAAATTAAAAACGTACAAAACACGGCCGGACATAAATTGAACGTTTCATGAGTAAGAAATTAACTTTAAATTGTATAACTAAATAACATTTTCTATGGCTCGAACCGGATTCTTTAAAATGTACAGTCAAGAGAACTACAGTCCGAATCACCTTTTAAAATAGAAACTTGGGAATGCGATGTGGCCGACGAGACTTTCGGGGAAAGAAAGTTGATGGAAGAATAGCATTGCAAAACTACACACTCTTTTTAACATAACCAGAAGAAAACTATGAGGCAGGCGAATTAGTACCTTCATATATAGTAGCAAGAGGAGCAGCGGATCGGCGCGCGCTGCCGAGAGCGCCGCGGCGAGCAACGCGTGCGGGGCGCTGCAGCACCGAAGCAGCAGCGGCAGCCGGGCCTCTGCGCGCCTGCGTGCCTCCTCAACACTTTGGGCGGACGCGCACTCCGCGCCCACATAACCGATCAGCACCTCCAACTGGAAAACCACAAAAGATTAATCCGTCGAAGCCCGCGGGCATCGGGCGATGTCGCGCAAAAATGTGGCCCCCAGAACCATGGGCATCGAGCGATGCCGTGAGTTCCGAACTTTGTTTGAGTGTGTTTTAAGTACGTTTATAGTCAATTTTATATTGAAAATTGGGTGTCTATAGATTCTTTATGAAATTTGTTACAAAATGAGCTCAAAATAATACTGGCCACAATAGAAAAAAATTATAATTTTACAGTCAGAAAGTTGTGTCTGCCTCGGCGTCAACGTGAGTATTTTTTTGTGAACCGGTTCCAAAATATTTCAAGCGAAAATCAGAGAAAATTTTTAGGAAAAGGCTAATTCAGTGTTTTATTAGTAAAATGGTTGTATAATATTAGATAAAATACAATGTTTCGTGCTATTATCCCACGAAAAGATTTTATAAACCTAAATGTCGTTCGTGCGCAAAAACGTTCACGGCCCGTTTTTCACTAATTATAACATTATATTCATGAAGGAAAATACATCATCTTATTGTAAATTTATTGTAGATTCTATTTTACGTGTCGTTTTTTGAAACAAACACGTAAAATTATACATTTTACGTGTTGAAGGTGTGTTTATAATTTAGACCCACCAAATAAGACTCACACAACGACAAATCTACGTCTGTGTGTATTACAAAATGACCACTGGGCAGGACCCGCAAACAGGATAACAAAAGGACCGCTAGGCTCGAGCGGCAGACGCACAAACAGGATGTTCACCTTTGTGTTTAGATTTGAGACAGGATTAAGATTTTTTATATTTAAAATTTTTATTTCTAATTTTTTTTATCATTATTAGCGGCGCAGCGGCCCAGTTAAAGAAGTGTCGAAACAATAACTACAAAACAACATCTGCGATGGAGTATCATTGTATGAAAGGGCCGTCTACTAATCCGCGCGATTTACAAAATATTTATTGTAGTAATAAAAGCCTATACTTTATAAAGTCCGCTGGGCTGTTATTGTCCAACGGTCCACATGCGCGGGTAACGCCAGCGAAAAGTTCTGTTTGTCAAAGTCTGTACATCTGTGTGAAAATACGATTTGTTTACATGGTTGTTTGTGATTTAAATATAATTTCTTTTACTTTATATCAAGTCTATTAGCTTTTAGCGTCGTCAAGATTTGACCCTCTCGCATTTCGCACATAATGTGCTAATAACATAACAAAGCTCGACTTTTAGGTGTACAAACGCCCACGATTCCACAAACCACATGGATTGTCAAATACGGTTTGTCAACTGTTACGCTTGATGTTCTGTAGCATCACGCATATGTAAATACCACGGTTTTTTTTTTTCGAGGGGATACTGGCGGCAAAGCGAGATCGACTAAGTCATGCGATTGCTATGCCGCCCGCGCCTGGTCCCTGGGACTCCACCTTCGCGGATAGGCTGTGGGCCAGCCATTTTCCCTGCTCCAGAGCAGCGTGTTGAAAACGCCCAGCATGCTGCTCGCACTCCGAGCCGTGATGTTACCGAGTGTCAGACTCCCCATCCAATACCCGCGGCTCCGCTCATAGGGGCGGCATCAGGCGAGCATAAGCTGAGCCTGCGTATGCTGACTGTGTCATCATCGCAATCGCAATGATGACACTCCGCGGTCGGCTCGCCTCCTGCGGTGTGACAGAGATACCTCCCGAAGCTACCGTGCCCCGAGGGGATCTGCACCAGCCGGAAGGTAGGCGACTTGTGGCGCCGGTACACCTTCTCTTTTAGGAGCGGACGAATAGCCTCTTCTTCGCTGCTCAGCTCTCGGCCCAGCGAGCCGGCGTTTCCACTGCCGCATGATATCCTCATGGGCTGAGCGACGCCTTGCCTCTACCTTTTCTAGAGGTGGAGCTACACCTTATCGCCATGACCCGCTGCACTCTGTACAACAGGGCCAGACTCTCCGCGGATAGGACATCGGCCCACAGGTGCTCCGTACAGCGCCATCGAGCGCAGCACGCCAGTGTAAAGTTTTGTAAATACCATGCTAACCGTTTTTTTTTTAATCATTCCCCTGTAATTTCTTTCTTTTACTTTCTTTCTTATTTTATATTCTTTTCTTTTCCCTAACATTTATACATTTTATCTTTCTTCTTTTATTCTTCACTCTTTCATTCTTTCACCAGTTTTTATCATTTCCATTTCTTCTTTCAGGCATCACCTCTCAGACTACTTTTCTATTCTATTCTAAAAATATGCGGCGACATCCGTCATCACTCATCAGAGAGGCGATGCCACCAGCTGTACATGCTAACCGTTAGTGAGGCAACTGCTGCCTTCGATATGCTTTGTCAAATAGGTAGAAGAACTTTTTATTATATAAACTTTTTTCTTTCGATTTAATTTTACAGTACAGCTAGCTGCGGCTTTTTTATGTAAATGCTCAGAATGCAAAAAAAAATTCACTTTTAAATTGTCATGTATTTTCAACCTCTTATTTGTGCTACATATATGTATATACTTTGTGTCACGATAAACGTGCATGCACTTTTTACATTTTCCTTTTTGTTATTGAACAAATATTTTATGTTATAGATTTTAACCCACTTTTAGTTTCACTACCTTTTATAACAACATCAAAACTCAGCACTGGCACAAAGATAACTAGTGCCATAAGTAGAGTAAAAAAAGTGAAGTTAAGTATATTCCGGACAGTACAATCCTAAACTTTAAGCACGCTGTATAGCGGACCTCTGGTGACGTCACGCGCTTGGCCCCGCCTCTACCCCAGCACGGACCCCGCAGTCGCTTCGATGTCGTGCAAACCGCAAAGATAAGTTTGTGCGCAGTATCAAATTTCAAGTGCGTGAATGAGTGGTTTATATTTACTATTTCAATTGTTATGATACAGTGTCGTGTAGAGAATTTATTACTCAAGCGATTATGAGTAATTCTAGACGCGTTGTTGTGATGTGTATCCCTACAGAAGGCTAAAACCGAACGTCTTCAATTGTAGTGAAGCGATGTCCCGCGTCGGATATTTTGTCTCACCAAAGGTTATATAATATTCATATATTATAGGCTAAATTGTACAAATTTGTATTTGTGAATATATTATCTTTTTAGTGGTATATAACAATCATACAAAGGTGCTTTAGTTTCAACACATTTCGACTTTCAATTCTCGTGATGATAGCTGCCGCATACTTAACCGACCGCGCACTTAAGCGGTCGGCCGTCTATAGGGTCCGGGTGTGGGGGCCACAACGTACTTTTGACGCCCGGGCTTTGACAGGTTAATCAATAGGCGTAAAAATATTTATTAGAGAAAATTAAATTTTAATCCAACGAGTCACGAGTTTCATGGTAGTTTCACGAGCACATTATTTACAGATAGATCATGCTACCTTGGCATTAGGTCCACCATCTATTCATTTAACACAAATACATACTTGTTCCTCAATTGTGAAGTGTTTATTGGAATTGTATTTGTCACCAAAAACAAAAAGAAATTACAGATTTATGTCAGGCTATCCCATAATATTTTTCAAAATAGTTGAGGTGTCTGTAATAGGTAAGAAATCCGTGTTACAGGACACCAGGTCTCCAACTCGCGTACAGTTAACATTACAATACAGTGTAATTAAGCAGAAGGAAGTAATTTTATACACAATATTATTTACAGTTTTCGTTATGTTGATAGGGTACAGAAGACATGGCTGCGTAAGAGGACGTAGGGCAGCGTACGGGTGCGCACCTGTTCGTGAGTGAGACGCAGTGTGTCCTCCGGTTCGTAGTGCTTAGGCGTTGCGCGGTCGCGGCCCTGCCACACGCGCGGGCTCCCGGACAGCGTCGCGGCGAAGTCAAGCACCGCGCGCGGCGACCAACCGCTGTACAACATTGTCTTTGATTATTTTACGATACACACGAAACATTTTTTTATTAAAACTAGTTTCACAGTCAAAAGCGGTAAAAACTTCTAAAATGTATCTCTTACCGATGTATAACACCAAAACGATTATTGTAACACCCTCCCGGGGAAGACTAATAGATGTGACGATCGTTGCGAGAGGCCTTTGCTTAGCAGTGGGCATCTTTTGGTTAATGATGATGTTGATAAGATCTTGGCACTTTAAGATTACATCACATACCGTGTATGATACAAAGAGCCGTAGCATATAAAATTGAGTTTCTTATATATCCGAGGTCAACTTCAAAGAAAGTTTTAAAGTGCAGTGTAGATAGACAACATTTATACCCCTGGGGTTTCAGCAATGTAGTGAGGCAGATGTGCAGCGTCTTCCACGAGGCCCGGTGCGCTAGAAGCGTCACCAGCAAGGGCCGCCACGGAGCGCCACCGGCCACAAACATGAGCTGCATCTATTATATATAATGCACACTGTTTATATAACCGAATCTCATTTTTACTTCCTATAAAAGTATGTTTGCTGTGTTTTATTGTTTTTTTTTGGTGTTACTGATATTGTTGCATTTTTGCCTGTCAAACTCTGTAAGTCAATTTAATAATAAGTAAACAACTCATCTAACTGCTAAATAAATTCAGCGTCATTAAATGTCAGCGTTTATATTTTTGGGTTGAGTTTAAAAGTTTACTGGAAATATTCGTTTACCTGGCGGCCGAGCGTCTCGCGCTGCAGCTCAGAAAGCCAGTCCAGCAACACGCCGCAGCCGAGCCCTCGCCGCGAGAACACGTGGGCCGACGCCTCCTCCTCCGCCTCACTCTCGCACTTCACCTGCGAATGATAATACAAATAAACGAATTTGTTGATATTGAGGTTATTAGCAACTCTTCGTGCTTAGTCGGTATCATATGATGTCACATTTGCGTCCACGTTATATGACTTCCTTCTGCACCGCTCCACGCACCGCCTCAAATTTCTTCATATGGATCCATTCGGGTAGGAGTTTATATTGTTTTTATCATAGTTTCAGCCAACTGTTGTTTACTGCTTAGTATAGGCTTTCTTAATCGACTTCTCTATACCTATCTCCATTATGCCGTCGGTATCCAGTTAATATGATTTGACGGGATAGGAAATCATTACCTTAGTTTCATAATGTCCGTCCTGGCTCTTTTCCAGTAGAATGGAGATGACCTCCACCACGAGCTGCGTGTTTTGGGTCTCGATGATGCGGTTGCCGACTGACTCTAAAGTTCTCGGTGTGGTGGCTTCAAGTGCTGTTCATGAATATGTAATAACATGTAACAAATCAAACATTGATTGATTGAGTCATTTGGTTGTTGGAAGTCACATGTTCACATAAGCTTTTCTTCTGGGAACATATCGATTACCTCACGACCTTTGAGATTTAGTTTAGTGCGTACTTACAAACTTTAAAAACTTAGAATGTTTGAAATTGTTTGACATTAATAAATAATACATTAATTTTAATAAAACATCATATGTATATTAGTTGTTGTAGTGGCGTGCCGTTAAAAGGTTTAAGATAAATGTTGAAGTTATAAGTTACTAGACGGCGTTAGGATAGTTTAAAAAAAGTGTCATGCGCGTGATGGAGTCGAGAAGTACCTGCAACGAGCTGTTCCCGGGTAGCGGGGCGCGACAGAGCCGGCGTCCCTGGCTCGTCTGGCGCGCTGCCGGCCACCACGCGTAGCATGTCGCCGACCGGCCCCGGCGCGCACTTACCGCTGGTCAACAGCGCCCGTGCAATCTGCTCACAACGGAAAATATGACATTAATTTGTCATTGGTGTAGTCGAGACAGGAAATATTTAGTTTATAAGTAATTAATTGTTTATCCTATGTGCAGTATAGTTTAACACTATACATATCCAATATTAAGAAATACCTTGATGTAGAACTAAAAAGAGTTTATTATATACGAACTCTTTAACGCCTTAGGTATTTTAGGCCAAGTTTAATAAAAAAAATTGTTGTAAATGATTACATAAGCTAGATCTTTTTTGTTTAAGTTGTTAATAATACAAAATAAAAATAGTTAACATAAATCATCAATCCACGGTTACCTCGGGCAGAACGCGTGCCCCCGCGGAGCGCATCGCCCTCAGCAGCGGAGCCGCGTGAGCTGGCCGGCGTGCCAGCGCGTGCGCGTTCGCCCCGCGTAAGTACGTGCACACAGCGCGAGTGTACGGACCCTCTTCACCGCGCGCTCCCTCCTCGGCTATCAACTTTAACAAGTACAAGATTTCGTATAGGCAATCAGTAAAAGGTGGCAGTAACACGTAAGAGAGGAGTCACCGAGAAGGCGAGACCGCTTAGAACAGTTGATGCTTTTAAAACATGGGATACATGGAAATGCGTTTCCGGGGTCTTGCCGTAAAACGGCGAAGATTAAACAATGTGGTGCAAGCGTGTTATGTGGAGGTATTCATATGTACTCGTATATATTACTCACAGCGTTTAGTTGTGTGCAAGCGGTGTCGACGTCGTAACGGCAGTCGGCCGCGTCGAACACCGCGGCGAGGAGACCGGACACGTGTTCCGGCTCCAGCCGCACCACGCTTGCTCCTGCACCTGCGTCTGCCGCCTCCCATGCGGATTCTGCTTCTTCAGGCAGCAACTCCTCCGCGAACAATTTGTCGTCTGAAGCAATTTTCAAAAACATAAATCGAAGAGTCGAATCATTAACTGACACTTTAACTTAAAAATGCTTTTTTATTAATGCTTTACTTAGTGGTGTTCTGGAAATGAGAATGCATCCTAAATTATAGATCGAAGCCTTAGACAAACATTGCCGTTGTTATAAAAAAGTTATGCGCAAACAATTTTATGTAAAGAAAATCGAGCATAAAATTTTGCTGTTTGTGTATTCTGATGCCGTATAAGAATGGATCATGCACATAAATAAATATCATCAAATATTGTACCTGATTATTTGGCGTAGATTATATTAGTTTGTAAGGTTAAGTAACATGAAAACGCGCACTAACCGGACGGAAGTTGAGGTTGCTGGAGGCGCAGCGCCGCAGCGAATGCGGCTCCTCCGGTGGCACCACGCGCGCGTTGCACCGTCAGTAGCTGCGCCATGTAGCCCCGCTCCACGCCAAGCCGCACCACCGCGCCCGCTGGGCACGCGTCCAGCGCCGACAGGAGGGCGCTACGGTAATCAAAAATATTGTAATTACAAACAAAAACAAAAAAGAGGTTTTACGACTCTATAGAAACATGGAGTCATCACTTATTCACTAGTCTATGCAAGGTCTTCGACACCGGCACTGGTGGTATGTATCTATTGCCGAAAACGGTATAGGTAGGTACCAGCAGCTCCTATTTCTGCAAACATTACTGTGTTTCGGTTTGACGGATGCTGTATGCTGGTGAAATCACTGGGGAAACGAGAATTAACAACTTATGTCTTAAGGTGACTAGCGCAACATAGTGCAGTATATACCATCTTAACTAACGCCACCTTGTTATGAGCAAGCGTATCACTTACCATCAAGTGAAAGGCTCGCTCGTCACGTGGCTTTGTTGAACAAAAAACCTAAACAAAGGTATTTACATACCTCATCGACGGTACTGGCATGCCGAATGTCTGTATATAGAGCGCCAGCTTATGTGCTGGCAGAGCCTTGAGGCCTGCCTCCAGTAGTGGAGCGCGCGCGGAGCGCACTAGGTGCAGTCGCAGCCAGTCAGGTAGAAGCGCCTCGCTACCCTCCCCCCACGCGCCCCAAGCGCTCGCCTCACCCCCTACCCACATCGACTGTAGCCACGAGTACATCTCTTGATTCGTATCGTCTGCAAATATATTTTCATTAATTACTTCTTAGAATCCTATCACACCAATAAAAAAATATGGATCAGCAACGCGCTCGTGGTGCTTTTAGCATTGCAGGTGTTTATCGCAACTTCCCGTTTTCAAAGAGTTTAATGAGATTTTACCGCTTTCCATTTCGATGGTTGTCCTCGGCGTTCAGAAAAGCCAGGCGATATCAGTATGAAACTAGACCGGGGTCTCTCTAGCGCTATGTTTCCATAGACGTTGTCAAGTGCATAATACCTGCGGGTCCAACCATCTTTCTCCGCAAGGCCAGGTGTTCATATACTAGGGTACTTGGTCATCTTCAGGCCGGCACATACTAGACCAATAAATAGTAATTGCGTACAAAAAGATGGTCCGTAGCACAGCAGCTTGAGATGTGCGTGCACCAGCACTACATGCAAACGCGCGCGCCGACCGCCCGACCACTGCAGCAGCACACGTTCCGCTCCGCCCCATGCCTCTGAACTCTCCTCCTCTTCCTCCTCGTCTGCACCTGTCCGGATAACCTAATAGGCGACGTTCGGATAGAAGATCAATTATTAACGATCTCTCACACTTTATTTCGTGCATTTGCATTTACCGTTAAAGAGAATTATTGGCTTTATCATAATTATCTACTTGCGTGAGGTTGTGCCAAACTGCGAGCAGGTAGGTCCCTAGTTCGAATCCGAGGTCACAGGTTATAAAGTTTGGTTGGAGATGGAGGCTTTTATCGAACACTTTCTGATTCGCTATGATCCAGTTGTCATCATATTAGAACTGGAATACTCTCGACAAGAACGCTTCACGATCTATGACTATAACGCCTGTGAAATTGAAGTCAAGTGTTAACTCATAGCAGATTAAAAACACCAAACGTTGAAAAAAGATAATGTTCATTGATTGTAATGAGTACCTGCCGCAAATGTGCGTGCAGAATGCGAGTGAAGGAGTGCAGCGCGCGATGCTGCGCGAGCAGGCGATCGTCGCGCGGCGCATCGCGCGCTTCCACCGGCGGCAGCACGCAGCTGGTCACCGTCGTGCGCTCCATCAGCAGTTGGCTTAGGTCCTAAAACCACCGCATTTATAAACAAAAAAAACAACAAGGCTTGCTGGTAGTGATTAATAAACGTACAACATGAATACAAGTACACTGTATGGATTTTTCCACTGCACCATAGCGTTATCATAGCATTGTCATCAACAATTTCAACTAACTTGAGTAATGTGACGCAAGTTCCTGATCAGTGGCGGCGATAGGCGCCATGTTGGTACTTACGTTGACGACAAGAGACCAGCGCAATAATCGTATTACTTTTATTTATGTCAACCGATACATGATCTTTTAAGATATCTTCTCTTCTGTGCCGCTTCAGTTTTGGTTGGAGTAATGGCTAGCAAGCGATTGTTCCATCATCTCTGTTGTGACAAAATATGTAATTACAAAAGTTGTCTTTTTCCTTGTGCACCAGTTATTCTTAGAGCTATTTAAGCACCAAGACACGCTATTGCCTCCTCCTGTTTGTTTGGCGAGCTTGTGCTTATCCCACTACGTTTATTGTACAGCAGTGTAAACCACGAACACCAATATGGCTACCGTCGCCGTGGGACGCGTGCAAGTGAGGTTTAAATCGGTTACGATGTTGGTAATTTTCTACAAGAATGCGAGAATGTCCCATTATCTTTCCTCCTCGAAAATCTAATTATTTTCAAAACGTTCAAAATGGTACTATCTTCTTACATAGGATAGTAGTAGTTGTAATTTTATTTAGTAAGATAATTTTGAAGTTACGTAAATAGAAAAAAGGTTTAGCGCATACTAACAAGCACGATGTCTGTATGGTCGAGCTCGAGCGTCGCGTCCACGTGGTCCGCGAGGAAGCCGAGATATGCGGCAAGGTGACGCGGTGCACACTCCACGAGGCAGGCGGCCCGTACGCGCGCCACCGCCTCGGGGCGCACTGCCTCCCAGTGCTGTAGCGTCCACAGCAACCCCAGCCACTCGCTGCGCACACCACACATGATATTGAATAATTATTTACCTTCATCAAATAGATATACAAATAATAACACATTTTAATTATCCAGTCAAATTTTGTCTTTTTGTAAGTTGACTCGATGCGGGCGCTGAAAGATTGCAAGGCCTCAAATAACTAAGAGCAACATATGAAACTAAGCTTAAGAATAAGCCCATTGTGTAAAAAAAAAGCAAATATGATCAACGTTCAATAACTGAATGACTCACTCGGGACTAACGTCTGCGTGGTAGTCCATTTCCGCCGTATCATCAGACTGCGACAATACTAATTTGAGACCCTGAAAATAAAAAAATATGTTTGAATGTCCGTGAACACCTGACAAATTTATAATTAATGTAATTGCGTTCGTATAAGTGATACTCACCCGGTTAGCGGCGGCACGCGTGTGCTTATGCGCGTGCGCGAGCCGCTGCATGTAGTAATGCAAAACCGCGCGCGCGCCCTCTTCGCTGCTGAGCGTGCGACGCAGGTGCGCGCATAGTTCGCCCGCTTTGCCTGTCTCACTGCTAGTGCTGGGCGCGCCCGCGGCGCCGCCTGCCGACAGGAACTCGCACAGGCATTGCACCGGTAACACACTGACAAAAACAAGCTTATCACTAGTTTATATGCAATTAACGCAAACAAATTATTATCAACGTGTCTTTTAACAGGTGGTAAGTCTCTGCTGCCAGTGACTGTTAGGTTAGGTACCACCACAGTTTCTATTTCTACTGCTAAAAAGTAGTGCACCTATATAAATGTGTTCCTGATCGAAAGGTGTGAGAAATAACATTCATCTTACTTGAAGCGTTAAGCAATCGTGATGCAATGTTTATCATATACAACTAGCGCCGTTTCATTACGGGCAAGCGCATAACTTAACACGAGAGGAACATCGTATAAAATATCCCACAGACATAAGTTAAATGGGTGAATAAAAATCTTAAATGATCTCATAAGTCATTTAGACTTTTTTTAAGCATGTAATAATATTCTTAGATAAGAACTGTCTACCAAATGCTTTAGAAACCGCACCAAAACTCAAATCAAAAATGAACTTATAATTTACTTATTATTACCACCATAAAGAAGATATATCAAACAAGTAATAAATGTACCGAATAAGACAAAAAGTGGAAACATTAAAGTACAAACTACATTTTATTCTTATTAATAAAATGTTAGATAAGCCCGTTTCCGAGACATGATTATGATGAAAAATATACAGAGTGGCCATACAGACACGATTTCTCACCTGAGCTCCAATTGATCATGGCGCAACAGCTGGTGAAGCCAGGGCATGGCACGCCGCGTCCCGTGCCGCTCCACCAGCTGCAGCAGCAGTGCTGGCTGCCGGCACAGTAACCGGCCTAGACGCAACTGAGTGCTGAGTGCGGTCAGGGCGTCCGTTACACCCGTGGGCGGACGCCTCGCCGGGCCCAGGGAATCCAACACCGACAGCTGAGACAATATCATCAGAAATATCAAGATTTCAGTGTTTGTTTTTTTTATTCAACTAACCGACAACACGAGTGTAACGTACTCCTGATGGTATATGTTTGCTCATAACAAAGTGGTGTTAGTTAGGATGACAAACATTACGCCACATTGTGACAGGATGTTTAGTTTTGTAATCCCCATTAATTTCATTAGCTACAACGCTGTTTAGACCGAAACATTTAAATAAATCAATATAAAAATAACTTCTGCCAGGTAACACTAAAGGTTAATGATATTAAATTAATTGTCACAATCTCTTTAGAACACAAACCTGGCTAAGCAAGCGGGAGCTGTGCTCGGTTATAGGTAACTTGGCATTACTGGCAGTTGCCAGGTGAGTCTCTAACTGCAGGATGGCGGCGCGTTCAGCCTCTGCGCGTTCGGCTTCGGCAGCGGAGTTGGTGTTCCATTCGATGCTCGGCTTTCTGAAATGACCATAAGTACCACATAAGAGTTTTAAAGCATTAGAAGCAGGTTCACCAAAATTACCATATAGGTAAAAAGAGGTGGTTTAAAATTTATTATTATATTGTCTTACCCGGTGATGCACATCTCGATCAGCGCTCGCAATGTGGGGTAGGTGGTGGCGGCTCGTTCAGCGAACCCCTGAGGGTTGTGAGCAGCAAGCATGGTTAGCAGTATCCAACCGCGCCAGTACAGCGACGTGATCACCAGGGCGGGCGGGGTGTACCTGCGGGGACATAAGAATGTATTGTCAGCTGTTAAAATACAATGTAATATACGCCATCGGAAAGCATTTTTCTATCGCCAGATGGCAGTGTGCAAACATTACTGTTTTCTGAATCAAAAAGCGCTGGTAAAAGAAGAGCCTACTGGAGAAAGGAAACACTATGTAATAATTCAAGGCAATCAGCGCAATATAGTCCAGTAAATTTGTCGAGATACATAGTATCACTTGTCTATGGACAAACACCCCAGTTTACAAGTTTTAGTCGTATAAAATATCCGAATTTTTGCCATTACTCATTAAAATATGATCCATATAAATGGCGTTTTTTGATTGAATATTGAAACTCCGAACCCAGTGGGAAGCGTGATGTTATCAGGCGGGTGGAACTGGCACATCTGGAATATGTAGTCAACGATCTCTAGCTTGTCCACCTGGAGCGGCAGGTCATCGGCCGGGAGTGCGCACGCCCGCCGCACTAGCTGTTCCACTATTTCGAAGACCTCCGCAGGAGACACCGGGATATCCTTAAATCAGATATAAATACCTATTCAAATTCTAATTAAAAGAAAGAAATATTTTCTTTTTTATTTTACTCGTACTAGATCTCCATTGCAGAGTCCCTGTAGTCTCGGGGTAGTAAAAATATAAATTAAGATTTCCTACCGCAAGACACTCTTTAGGTAACTACCATTAAAGCACCTATTTATGTTAACATCCAGTATCCTGTAATATGCCTTACAATCTCTTATAATGGATTATAATTATAATAGATGTGTAATAAGTGCAAAATTGTAGTGTATATATTTCAATAAAGTGATATAGTTATAATTTATGTAGTGTGTAAGGTGATAGTGGTAGCCTCTCTGCTAGCTATAAACAACTGTCATATGTGTTCGAAACTGACTTTCGACAGGCCTATGAAAATGAGCCGCAGCAGGGTGTTCTGCGGCAGCGGCGCCTCGCAGCACAGGCGGTAGGTGAGCGCGCGCTCCGACTCGGGCGGCCAGTTGTCCGCCTTGCTGTACGCGTCCACCGGCTCCACGAACATTATCTGAGAACATCGCCATTATTACATTACCTAAATTTTGTTATAGATACAACTGTTCTATTAGTATACGTCAAAAGTTATGTTAACTGTCTAGTGCTGCTGTACAAAATATATGAATGTTTTTTGGAGACTGCACAGGAATGTTTTTTTTCCACGTAGCGACAATATTGTGACAAAAAACCATGGCAGGTATCTTCTGGATTAGGTTTATAATTATTTTAAAGAATAATAGTCCTTTCTTCCAAATTTTGGAACAGAATAATTTTTAAGTATGAAGAAAGAAAATATTCAAAAACGATTGATTTTTCTACACAGAACTGACAGTTGATTGAATACATACACATCATTTTAGACTTTCTTTTCTTTTTATTATTGTAATTAATTTATTTGTGCCATGTGCTTATATGTGTATGTTGTGCAGTAAGTAGAGATGGTGCTTGTGGTACCTTGTTGAGAGCATGCTGGTAGTCATGTCGTTGCGGGTGGTACACGGGTACGGCGGTGTCGAGCATCCAGCCGAGAGCGTGCTGCTGCAACGCGCACAGCTGCGCGCGGTACTCGGGCGCGTGCTTGCTATGCGCCGCGGTCACCACGCAGCAGCAACAGAACAAGTCCGCGAGTGACTGGAACGCGCGCTCGCGCACCTGGAACATTAGCATTAATGTGCATTGATTTGAAAGATTGAATCGAGTTAACGACTCCAACGTCGCAATGGAGGTAGGCAACCGCAACGTGCTACATTATATACATATTGCTGGCGGCTCATTGTTATGGAAAAGCAGTTACCCTCGGAGGTATTTTGATTTCTCACGAAGTATTTCTTCGCTGAAAGATCAAGCCCTATGTTAATCAAACCCGCAACTCTTTGATTCATATAACGTGTTCCGCTTGGCCTCATAAATTGTGCAGATATCACCAGTTCTTTAAATGTTATATGATTGACCACCAAATCGCAGTTAGTAAGTGTGATTGATAATGCAGACTTCCCTGCTCGTATGATACAACCACCGCGATATGTGATTATGAGTTCTTTTGCGTGCGTTACCTCCTGTGGCGGCTCGTGTTGCGGCGGCGCAGCGAGCGCTGCGGCGAGCGGCAGAAGCGCCTGCGTCTCGGAGCGCGCCGCGCGCACGCACTCACGCATCATTGCGCGCATCGGACGCAGGTAGTCCTCGGAGCGGAAAAGTAGCTCCTGAAACAATATCATAGTGAACAATTCATCAATGCAATGTGTAAATGAAAGATAATGAACATTGTTGTGTAATGTCTCGTAATTTTTTATTGAAAGTTAAATATGAATCGACAGCTCGTTGTTGTGGACAGGTAGACGACGTCGACGTTAACACAGTACGAATTTTTGCTTATCATGAAGGTATTAAAGTATTTCATAACCCACATGTGCTTTAAGTAGTCACCGTAATTCTTGTACAGTTGTTGGGCAACAGGAATAGACACGGAAATGATGAATTAGGAAGCATCTGGTGACATAAACCGCGTAAACATGTGATGATAATAGTGTCGATGTTACCTGATAGGTCTCTGCTATAGCCGCGGGCACTAGCTGCGGCTGCGCGTGTATCAGCGCCGCGAGCACCGCCATGTTGTTCGGTGAGCGCGCGTTCGACAGCTCATTGTAGATCGTATGGGTCACTACACTTCGAAGCAGCGCTGGGCTTTCCGACACCATTTCCCTGCAACAACGTATGGCTGCTTTATCAGTGCACACAGTTTAACAATCAGAATAGTATAATCATAAAGGGTACAGATTAACTATCTAATAAGGAAATCGTTCCTTGTAATAATGCTGAACAACAGAAATTTTACAACTTTAATAATAATTTAGTTTTTTTAGAAATATCTGAGTGCAATCGGATCGGTTTTACTAAAAATCGATTGGTACGTCCTCTGTCTAACAATGGATAAAAAAAGGCTGGTGTTATAATAATTAAAATATAGAGGTTATCGAGAATCTTCACTTTATTGAAAAAAGTGAAAGAGTTCGTACCTTAAGCAGGATTGGTAGGCGGCCTGCAGCGGCTTCGTCTTGAGGCGCATGCGAGCGAGTTGTGCGAGCACCTCGTGGTCGCGCGCCGCGCTCGGCCCCGCAGCGGCTGCGTTCGCGCACACGCACGCGAGCAGCTCCTGTGCGGCGCGCCATAGCTTCCCAGAGTGTAGCCAGGCCTCAAGACGCGACGCCGCTATCATGCGGATCTGTATATATAGAAGGCTTATACTTTTTTCTTTCATTCCACGAAATGACGAGAGTGCAAGACGATCTATGAATGTTAAGAGATACGCTTACCCGTAACAATTTAGCGTTAGTTATTATTGTTATAAACACACTACATTGAGGTGTCGCTATAAGAAATGAGATATACATTTCTTTACCATAGTAATTTCACTATCTACATTGCCTTTCAAAGCGAAAAACAGTAATGTTTGTGTAGAGGCAGAAATAAGCACTACGCTGATACTTACCTAGATGGTCTCTAGCTCCTTATCTAGACGTGTAACGCGTACGGCCTCCTCCTCCAACTCCTCTTCCATATTTATAACATGTTCAAATTGATTTTTGACATTTTATTAAATTACCTCTGGAAAGCCGCAAGTGGCGGACAATAGCTTCAAAAACCCTTTGCCAATAGTGTCTGGTGCAGTGCGACGTTGTATCTGTTCTTTGATTGCTTCTAACACCAGAGCCTCCACCGTTTCGTAACTGGTGGTGTATCTATAAAACAAATATATAGAATTAAGAAAAGATCATTATGTTATGTAAAGGACACCATTCAAAGTAAAGGTTGACGTACCTTGGAAAAACGGAGTACTCAAGTTCTGTGTTGTCATTATCTTCATCGTTGCTGCCCATTAGAGGTGACCCAGACCCTGATGGTGACATTGTACCTAATCAAATTAAAATTATAAAAAAGAACTTGCGGAGAATAGTTTATAACTGTTATAAACAATTACTCTCATGTGCATTTTTATGTGATTTTTATTGAATAGGTTCATATTTAGTAAAAACATCATCATCATTAGCCAATTTACTGCTGGATATAGGCCTTCTCAATGACCTCAACATCAATCAGACAAACAAACATATTCACAAGTTAGTTATAGTAAAGAAAAGAATTGTATGCTGGAAATCTATGAGAAGACCTCCACAGAGAGAAATACATTTATTGATAACTTAAGTAATGACATACACTATAAGCAACAAGCACTTTGTGATAGTGTAAACATTCTAATTAATGCCAAATTTTTATTGCTATACTAATTAATATAACTATCAGGTGAAGTTCCTGCTTGATTCATCATTAGTAGAAAACAAAAAAAAATATTAGTGAACATACTGTTTGTTCAAAACATTGTTAAAAAAAAATATCTATACAAGTTTACCCAGAGTGTTATCCGAGGGAATCAGATGTGATGGCGGCTGCTTAGTGCTAAATGCAGTGACAATGTTCTCAACTAAACACTTGCACCAAGAGCAGTCCACCCACCAGCGTTCATTCAGCGCATCTTCTATATACACCTGGAAATACGGCATGCAGCATTGCTATGTATAAACTTATTAAGTAGGACCTTATAGTCACAGTCCCTCTTATGATATCTCAATTATTAACTATGGATTGTGTGTAAAAAAATGTTTTATAAAGACAAACTAATTGATAAATGAAAGGCATAAAACAAATATGGTTTCAATTGAAATAACTTTTGTAGAATAACTCCAAAAATTTTTTAAGCAATAAAGAGCAAATGTAGATAATATACACATTAATAACTTTGCTTTCCATTCACAGAAAAAAATTAAAAAAAACAAAAAAAAAAATTTTTACAAAACAGTTAAAAAATAAAATAAGTAGTTACTTCTGAAAGAAATTTACTAGTTATTGGAGTTTCTAGCACACTTGTGCAATACAGCAGCAAGAAGTACCTTTGACATTTAACCTTTTAATGAAAAATTATTTAAAAATTTTAATTAGAATCTCATAATAAACTTCATATTATAGAACATATTAAAACTCCTTCAATACCTTAATAAACGTATCCGGCCAGTTGACACTGTCTCTATGTCCAGCATAAAGCATGTTACAAGCTAACACAAATACAAGTGGATTTCCCTTGTTCTTAAATGCAGCACCTTGCTCCCTTTTCAACAAAGTGCACAGACTCTGGGTAACTGTCTCATGAGCAAACATGTTTGGCCTAATTTTGGTCAGGTAAAGCATGCTCATGCAGAGAATGATATCAGGCTTCGATCTCTGAGACTTGAGAAGACGAATTGAACCTGTTAGAAGACCCAACTGTAAATAAATAGAAATATTATTAAATAACTTTAAGTTACTATTTTTTCTTTTAACCCATAATGTTAACTTTGCACAGTTATTTTGATATAATAAACACCCATTCCAGATATTAAACCTAATGTATTTACTGCCTTACTTTCAAAGCTTTCTGATGTTTTATGCTACCTTCATAAAATCTTGTATTTACCTATAAGTTTTAATAATATTATGCAACTTTTAGTAAAGAACACAAAAAAAATCCATACTAGTTTATCCGAGTTGTGAGTGTCAAGAGCCTGAAGAACATTAGGCACTAAGTCAACTGGCTCTACATCTAAGGAAGTTCCTCCAACCGTTTCCGCAGGTGAGCCTATTCTAGATCTCTTGCTTGGTGGCTGACTTCCAAATCCTGAGCTTTCACGCTTGCGTTCTACACCTGAGTTAAGTATCAATAGTTTTAATTACAATAATCTAATTCAAAATGATACATAATACATACTGTATACAATTTTTCAAAGTAAATATGTTTAAGTTTAAGCAAATATTTGTTTTAACAAATGGAGTAGTTGAGGATGTAGGAAATTTTCTACAATAAGATACCTACCACTTGTTGACGGCTTATGTATATTTCTCTTTTCAGAATCTCTTGACATTACTACCGTAGATTTGCTGCCGAGAGCAAATATGTCCGGAGGATGTTGAGGAGCTTTACTCTTAGCTCCGCGACCTGTGGACGGCATTTTACCTCTATCCATTGTTACCTTCCCGTGTCTATCCTATACTTTACAGTGTAACTGAAAAGTCATCCCAGATTATTTTCTGTAAAACGAAAACCAAGTCGCAGTCTGTAATTTTTTTAGTTAAGTAATATAGTATACACGCCGCACAACAACAAACATACTACATTATCAGAGAAATTGACACTGACGGTAACATATGTATTGTTCAATTTGTCTTATTAAAGATGGACTAAAGTCAGATGCCATACAGCCTCTACAGTAAAAAAGTTTAAAAAACTGTTTTAGTTTTATTAAAGCGAATAAAATTTTGAGTTGTGTTCAAACAATAAAACTGCTGCTCGTTTTGATCAAGAGTTATTTTCATATATTATTTATTAGATTCGATCAACGTTTTGTCCATCTTCATTTTCCATTTTCCATTTTCCATTTTCCGTTTTCCATTTTCCTTTTTCAACTTTCAACTTTCAACTTTCAACTTTCAACTTTCAACTTTCAACTTTCAACTTTCAACTTTCAACTTTCAACTTTCAACTTTCAACTTTCAACTTTCAACTTTCAACTTTCAACTTTCAACTTTCAACTTTCAACTTTCAACTTTCAACTTTCAACTTTCAACTTTCAACTTTCAACTTTCAACTTTCAACTTTCAACTTTCAACTTTCAACTTTCAACTTTCAACTTTCAACTTTCAACTTTCAACTTTCAACTTTCAACTTTCAACTTTCAACTTTCAACTTTCAACTTTCAACTTTCAACTTTCAACTTTCAACTTTCAACTTTCAACTTTCAACTTTCAACTTTCAACTTTCAACTTTCAACTTTCAACTTTCAACTTTCAACTTTCAACTTTCAACTTTCAACTTTCAACTTTCAACTTTCAACTTTCAACTTTCAACTTTCAACTTTCAACTTTCAACTTTCAACTTTCAACTTTCAACTTTCAACTTTCAACTTTCAACTTTCAACTTTCAACTTTCAACTTTCAACTTTCAACTTTCAACTTTCAACTTTCAACTTTCAACTTTCAACTTTCAACTTTCAACTTTCAACTTTCAACTTTCAACTTTCAACTTTCAACTTTCAACTTTCAACTTTCAACTTTCAACTTTCAACTTTCAACTTTCAACTTTCAACTTTCAACTTTCAACTTTCAACTTTCAACTTTCAACTTTCAACTTTCAACTTTCAACTTTCAACTTTCAACTTTCAACTTTCAACTTTCAACTTTCAACTTTCAACTTTCAACTTTCAACTTTCAACTTTCAACTTTCAACTTTCAACTTTCAACTTTCAACTTTCAACTTTCAACTTTCAACTTTCAACTTTCAACTTTCAACTTTCAACTTTCAACTTTCAACTTTCAACTTTCAACTTTCAACTTTCAACTTTCAACTTTCAACTTTCAACTTTCAACTTTCAACTTTCAACTTTCAACTTTCAACTTTCAACTTTCAACTTTCAACTTTCAACTTTCAACTTTCAACTTTCAACTTTCAACTTTCAACTTTCAACTTTCAACTTTCAACTTTCAACTTTCAACTTTCAACTTTCAACTTTCAACTTTCAACTTTCAACTTTCAACTTTCAACTTTCAACTTTCAACTTTCAACTTTCAACTTTCAACTTTCAACTTTCAACTTTCAACTTTCAACTTTCAACTTTCAACTTTCAACTTTCAATTTTCCATTTTCCATTTTCCATTTTCCATTTTCCATTTTCCATTTTCCATTTTCCATTTTCCATTTTCCATTTTCCATTTTCCATTTTCCATTTTCCATTTTCCATTTTCCATTTTCCATTTTCCATTTTCCATTTTCCATTTTCCATTTTCCATTTTCCATTTTCCATTTTCCATTTTCAATTTTCAATTTTCCATTTTCCATTTTCCATTTTCCATTTTCCATTTTCCATTTTCCATTTTCCATTTTCCATTTTCCATTTTCCATTTTCCATTTTCCATTTTCCATTTTCCATTTTCCATTTTCCATTTTCCATTTTCCATTTTCCATTTTCCATTTTCCATTTTCCATTTTCCATTTTCCATTTTCCATTTTCCATTTTCCATTTTCCATTTTCCATTTTCCATTTTCCATTTTCCATTTTCCATTTTCCATTTTCCATTTTCCATTTTCCATTTTCCATTTTCCATTTTCCATTTTCCATTTTCCATTTTCCATTTTCCATTTTCCATTTTCCATTTTCCATTTTCCATTTTCCATTTTCCATTTTCCATTTTCCATTTTCCATTTTCCATTTTCCATTTTCCATTTTCCATTTTCCATTTTCCATTTTCCATTTTCCATTTTCCATTTTCCATTTTCCATTTTCCATTTTCAACTTTCAACTTTCAACTTTCAACTTTCAACTTTCAACTTTCAACTTTCAACTTTCAACTTTCAACTTTCAACTTTCAATTTTCAATTTACAGTTTTCAGATTTCAGTTTTCAATTTTCAATTTTCCATTTTCCATTTTCCATTTTCCATTTTCCATTTTCCATTTTCCATTTTCAATTTTCCATTTCCAGTTTACGGTTTACAGTTTTCAATTTTCAATTTACTACAATTTTAAACCAATCTGAACTTAGGACAGTGGTGTTCCTGCCTGAATTCTACACAAATCCCAAGCAAACCACTAGAAGACTTCAAGATACAGTGAGCTCTTTCTGCGTAGATCGGACCATTAATAATAATTAAAAAAGTTATAGGTACCACGTGATAGCTGTGACATTTGGACGTCTGTCTTCTTAGTCCTCCCGTGACCATGACTACTGCAAAACGATCGAAACGTCGGGAATAAACAAAATAAATTAATAAACGCGATAAAATCCGTAAAATTGAGTTTTAATAAATGTGTAGCATTCGCGGAAATATAAGAAATCATTATCCAAAAAATAAAAAATTTTTTTTTGGTGTGGACAACCGTGATCACTTAAGGGGTTTGAAAAATAGATAGTAGCCGATTCTCAGACCTACTGAATATGCATAAAAAATTTTATCAGAATCGGTCAAGCCGTTTCGGAGAAGTATGCAAACAAATATTGTGACAAGAGAATTTTATATATTAAAAGTGTCGGTGGTGGGGAGTGTCGGTAGTAGGGAGCGTTGCTCTGGATGTTGTCTGTCTCTCGAAGGACTGTCGTCACATTCGTAAGAATACTTGCGCCGATAGATTAGCTCAACATAACGATTGTTTTCTTCTTAAACTTGACATACAAATTTTTTTTTAATTATCATCCACACATCTACAAATAAAATAAGCAGAGATGATAAAACTAAAGAGATGTCTAAACGTATTAATTTTTATTAAGAGGATTCAAGAAATAGAACTACAAGGACAAAGTATCATTAAAAAGGAGGTTACGAATATTTTTTTCGTATTAAATTTAAATAAAAATAAGGTATTAAGACGTTTCGGACAAAACTACTTTTTATTCTTCATTCTTGTGTCCAAGCCCCTGTTTTTAAAGAAAACGCGCTCTTTATTCTTCGTATCGCCCCCTGCTTGTGGAAGAGACGAGGGTGTCTGCAAAAGAATTATGGGAGATTTGATTAGAGACAATTTATGTCCAGCAGCAAGCTTTTGATGATGATGTGACAGCGACCAGTAACAACGATGATTTATCTGTTCCATAACATAAAATATATTTATGATAATTTAAATTGCACAACTTGTGTATAATTCTATCACTACGATCATACACTACTAAGATACATCTACTAAGTTTCAACGAAGTTTATTAAAAAAATTAACTGTTAGGCGATTTAATAACTTTGTCTTGTTAGCGTTATCACAAAAAATCATTAAAATGTATTGTATTTTATATTGTTGGCAACACTATGGTGGCACTGGTGAGCGGACATCACCGCGTCACGAAACGCCCCTCTCCCGAAGTAGTTTCATAAATAAGCACGAGTCGTTACCCGGGGCTCTGTTTCCTTTGAATCGCCGTGCCGACTTCCGCTACGTTGTTTTGTTTGCGAAAATAATTTAATATAAAATATAAGTGTATTCTCTGTTCCCGGGTTCAAGTTAAAATTCGTAATTCTTTTTGTTTGTTTTTTTCACAACTTACGTTAGTTTGCGGAACATTGGAGCGACGTTTGAAAGCGCTGGGATGCATCGGCGGGGGGTTCTCGCCACGAGATAGAGCCGCGAAGCGACTGTTCACTATGTTCATCTGTGTTCAAACAGAATAATATAAAATTAAATACAATAAAACAAGGACGTTGTAGCTAATAAATACTGTGGGTGATAAGGAGAATGTTTTGCAGTGTATATCGGTCTAATTGGCGTGTCTTTTGGTTAAAATTTATAAAACCATATAAATTTTAACTCATGAAAATAATACATATTTTTAATTTTTATTACTTCAATTTGCTGTCGGTTAAAACCGTATTCAATATAGTTTTATGTTTGATTGTTTTTTAAATAGGTCGTCGCCATTGTATAATGTTATTGCGAGCCGCGTCTAAACCGTCCTCACCCCGCCCGTCGATGTGGCGTTGCATGTTATCGTAACTTATTCTGCGCACACATTTTTTATGTCCAGAATTAAAGTTACATTTAACTTTACTTTTATTCAATAACGTATCAAGGTCGATGATGATATAAGGACTTACGTCGATCGTGTCGCCGCTGCTATCGCTGAAAGCGTTGTAAGTCACATTGTCCGCTCCGTACGGCTCACTGCTATACTGTGCCAACGCTGACTGCGGCGATGTTTTCTAATAAAAATAGTTATTGAATTGAAAAAAAATCACGTTTCCTGTGACCAACACCATGTGAAAGTGAAGTCTGTAACGACTAGTACCTTGTGGTGGGACTCGCGCGTGACCAACGTGTCGTCCGTCTCGGGTTGCGGGCGCGCGCCCCGCGGCTTCCCATTGAGCTCTCTGTTGACATTGTCAATGGTCTGCCGCATTTCCTGGATTTTCTGCTGCAGACGTTCCTGCATACAACATTGACAATATGTTCTTTAAGGAGTCTCCATACATCGTACTCGTATCATACTACGTATGGCGGGTACTTGGAAATAACGGTCGCCCTGCCATCTGTTATAATGCGGGGCCCCTGCGATCGACTATAAAAGGCAGGTGCGCCGAAACCGCAAAAATGGTTGGTCGTCAGAACTCAAAGTGTACGGACGTCGTGTGATATCCAGTGATAGTCATTAATAAGGTCACGTAAGCCGTTTTGATATTCCTAACGTTATTTATTTATGCAGTATTTAAATTTTTTAAAACTGATTCCTGTGCTTAGAGTTCAATATTGACAATTGAATATACAATTTAATTTCATATGTGTTGTAGTGAAGACTATCGCGGCAGATGGTGATGAGTAAAAGAAACTCTGGAAATAGACTGGTTGGTTGACGACTAATTACTTACATGTGTAAATCTGTAATTTTACAAACCTTTTCGTTCCTCGCCTCCAACATAACGGTTAACTGCTCGGTCAGCTCGGCCTCTCTATTCTGGGGAACGTTTAATGAAGTCGTTAGTGGCAAAGCTTAAATTTGTATGTTGTTAGTGAAAATAATTTTGTTACTTATTTTAACTATTTGTACAAAGTACAATCTGCGAGATAAATGTCTGTAGTTTTGGTTCTTATTAAAAAAATATTCGAAAGTGGCGGTAGTTGACATGCACTGCACCACATTATGTCCACCGCGTGGAGGCATGAAATAACAAATTTCGTTTTCCTGGTATACAATTTCTGTAACTACATTCAAACTAGAATTTACTAGTATTTGTACATGATTAATCCGTCGAAGCCCGCGGGCATCAGGCGATGTCGCGCAAAAATGTGTCCCTCAGACCCATGGGCATCGAGCGATGTCGTGAGTTCCGAACTTTGTTTGAGTGTGTTTTAAGTATGTTTATAGTCAATTTTATATTGAAAACTTGGTGTCTATAGATTCTTTATGAAATTTGCTACAAAATGAGCTCAAAATAATACTGGCCACAATAGAAAAAAATTATAATTTTACAGTCAGAAAGTTGTGTCTGCCTCGGCGTCAACGTGAGTATTTTTTTGTGAACCGTTTCCAAAATATTTTAAGCGAAAATCAGAGAAAATTTTATAGAAAAGGCTAATTCAGTGTTTTATTAGTAAAATGGTTGTATAATTTTAGATAAAATACAATGTTTCGTGCTATTATCCCACAAAAAGATTTTATAAACCTAAATGTCGTTCGCGCGCAAAGACGTTCACGGCCCGTTTTTCACTAATTATAATATTATATTCATGAAGGAAAATACATCACCTTATTGTAAATTTATTGTAGATTCTATTTCTACGTGACGTTTTTTGAAATAAACACGTAAAATTATAGATTTTACGTGTTGAAACTCTGTTTACAATTCAGACCCACCAAATAACACTCACACAACGACAAATCTACGTCTGTGTGTATTACAAAATGACCACTGGGCAGGACCCGCAAACAGGATAACAAAAGGACCGCTAGGCTCGAGCGGCAGACGCACAAACAGGATGTTCACCTTTGTGTTTAGATTTGAGACAGAATTGAGATTTTTTTATATTCAAAATTTTTATTTCTAATTTTTTTTATCATTATTAGCGGCGCAGCGGCCCAGTTAAAGAAGTGTCGAAACAATAACTACAATACAACATCTGCGATGGAGTATCATTGTTTGAACGGGCCGTCCACTAATCCGCGCAATTTACTAAATATTTATTGTAGTAATAAAAGCCGATAAAGTAAGTAATAAAGTCCGCTGGGCTGTTATTGTCTATCGGTCCACATGAGCGGGTAACGCCAGCGAACAGCGTAACAGTTTCGCTTGATGTTCTGTAGAATGTATAGTCGACCCCGCATCACGCATATGGAAATACCACGCTTTTTTTTTTCGAGGGGATACTGGCGGCAAAGCGAGATCGACTAAGTCATGCGATCGCTATGCCGCCCGCGCCTGGTCCCCGGGACTCCACCTTCGTGGATAGGCTGTGGGCCAGCCATTTCCCCTGCTCCAGAGCAGCGTGCTGAAAACGCCTAGCACGCTGCTCGCACTCCGTGCTGTGATGTTACCGAGTGTCAGACTCCCCATCCAACACCCGCGGCTCCGCTCATAGGGGCGGCATCAGGCGAGCATAAGCTGAGCCAGCTTTTAAATTGTCATGGATTTTCAACATCTTATTTGTGCTACATATCTATATAATAAAAATGAATTGCTGTTCGTTAGACTCGCTAAAACTCGAGAACGGCTGGACCGATTTGGCTAAATGTGGTCTTGAATTATTCGTGCAAGTCCAGGGAAGGTGTAAAAGGTGAGAAAATATGGAAAAAGTGCCCGGAATATGGTAAAACAACAATTTCACTTTTCCATTAAGGTGACCAGATTTTTAGATAGGCAAAGCAGGACAACTTTGAAGGAGTAATAATAACGTAAAATTTTTTTTCATAAAAATAAAATTTAACTTAATTTTAAAAGTTCTTTATGCGGTTTGCACTCGTGACGCGGGACTAATTGTAAAAAATCGGGACTGTCCCGCTAAAAGCGAGAAGTCTGGTCACCTTACTTTAGATACATAAAACGTCAAATATTTGAAGTTCGTCCTGTCATTTAGAAACCAAATACAATTTAAAAGAATATTTTTGATTTTGACATTTGACATTGACAACCAACAATTTCTGATTGCAATTATAATATTTTACGAGAAAGGGCGGACGAATTTACCACGCAGACAATTTTTTTAAGGATTTTTATTCTTTTATTTTATACGTCTACACATGGCACTGGCTCACGCACAAACCGTGCTCATGCCATCAATTGGGAAGAAGAAGAATATTTTACGAACTTTAGCGGGAATCTGGGCGTAAAGGTCGCGTTGTCTCGGTTAAATTTTTATTTTTTGTGCATAATGCGGTTGAATGTACGATGTGAGTGTATCATGCAGTAAATAAGTGTGTTCGTGTGCAGCGATTATAGAATCCAGCCGGAAACACCGCTGTCCTAAGTTCACATTGGTTCAAAATAGTAGTTAAGTCTTAACTTTACTTTGTTGATTTTTTGTGATAGTGACACTATTAACCGCTGAGTGCGCGAGAACTATCCTTACTTTGATTATCTACAATTTATAATACCAAGGAGAAGACGTCCTGACTTAGGTCGTCGAAATCAATCAACATGTGCATTTAAATATAATAGAAAAACCAAATTAATAACGGGCATTTCTTTTGATTACGAATTATTTTTTTCTGGTTAAGTTTTCACCACGTTATTTACTAAAGTTGAAACAGCCTGGAATTATCAATAAGCTTTTTTATTTATTGATTTTGAGGCGAAACGAAGTTTGCTGGGTCAGCTAGTATGTATATACTTTGTGTCACGATAAACGCACTTTTTACATTTTCCTTTTTGTTATTGAACAAATATTTTATGTTACAGATTTTAAGCTACTTTTAGTTTCACTACCTTTTATAACAAAATCAAAACTCAGCACTGGCACAAAGATACCTAGTGCCATAAGTGGAGTAAAAAAAGTGAAGTTAAGTGTATTCCGGACAGTACAATCCTAAACTTTAAGCACGCTGTATAGCGGACCTCTGGTGACGTCACGCGCTTAGCCCCGCCCCTACCCCAGCTCGGACACCGCAGACGCTTCGATGTCGTGCAAACCGCAAAGATAAGTTTGTGCGTAGTATCAAATTTCAAGTGCGTGAATGACTGATTTATGTTTACAATTTCAATTGTTATGATACAGTGTCGTGTAGAGAATTTATTACTCGAGCGATTATGAGTAATTCTAGACGCGTAGTTGTGATGTGTATCCCTACAGAAGCCTAAAACCGAACGTCTTCAATTGTAGCGAAGCGATGGCCCGCGTCGGATATTTTGTGTCACCAAAGGTTCTTATACCTTTATTATAGGCTAAATTGTACAAATTTGTATTTGTGAATAAATTATCTTTTTAGTGGTATATAACAATCTTACAAAGGTGCTATAGTTTCAACACATTTCGACTTTCAATTCTCGTGATGATAGCCGCCGCATACTTAACCGACCGCGCACTTAAGCGGTCGGCCGTCTGTAGGGTCCGGGTGTGGGGGCCACAACGTACTTTTGACGCCCGGGCTTTGACAGGCAGACAGGGCAATTACAGCGTGACCAATCTAACCGATTGTTACATGAACTTACTAATCTTCTGTGTCATTGATGCGTTCTAAGATAGGGTCTCGTAATTCTTGTATTAATCATGAAAAAAACTTTTACCACAGCACTCCATAGCTCGCTGGAGTTTAATCTTATAAACAAAGCTGAGTACGAGTTACATTGTTGTTGCCGTTTATTTCGCTTGACTTACCCTGATGGTAGCCTCTAGCTGCTCGATTCGCTTCCCCAGCTCCTTCTCTCTCTCCTTACTTGCATCCTTCTCTCGTTCCATTTCCTTCTTTACCTTTTGCAGAACGCCCTCAAGCTTGGACCGGGCTTCAGTGCTCATCTTCACTTCGGACATGAGAATGTTTACTGCGTCCGTCTTTGAGTCAATCTCTTTACTTTGAACTTGCAATTCGGCATGCAAATTCTTTATTTTGGCCTCCGCGTCATCTCTAAAACACGATTATTTTCACAATAATAAAGATTTCATGAGTATAATACTTGCAGAACCCAGGACTAATCGGTATGAAGATTTTTGGGAGAGGCCTGTTTCGATATAAAATATCATAGGAAAAGTATTTTCTAAATAAAAAATTGCATCATAATCATTTCAGCCTATTGATGTCTATTGCTTCTGGCACGAACATCTGATAGATGTCCCACACTGCGCTTGACGTAGTCTCCAATGAAACGTCTTAATTTTTCTGAATTAAAAATTTGTATACTAATTTATGTTTGACTATACCTGTAGGATTTCAAGGCATTCTCTATTTCTTCATAACTTCGTTTTAGGACCGTCTCTTGCTCTAGTAATTTATCTATTGCGACGCGCTTGGCCTCCAAATCGTTCATGAGGCGATTTAGTTCCAACGCGGCATCAGACTTCTCCTTGTTCAATGATTCTATTTGATTTTGAAGTTGTTGTCTGTGCTGCTCGTCGATAGTTGATTGCTGCAAAATAATTATAAAAGCAATTGTTATTGGTTAACTAAATCTTAAGATCTCAAAGCGACTAGCGCAATATAATACCGTCCGAACCAGCGGTCTTTGCGTACCACTCGCCGTCTTGTGAATATACAAATCGACATCATTTCGTTGTAAAAAAAAATGTATTTTCCAAGATTTTTAACAATATCTGCATAATTATGCTGAGCGTAGTATTGTATTTAGATCTTTAATAATATGGAGATAACTAGAAAATATCTGATCCGATTTTTTAAATTGTTGCCAAAAACAGACGGTGGAATGAAGTGAAATGAATTCCTTGCAGAGGTTATCTAGAAGTTGTAGCAATAAATGGCAGTTTAAAAAAAGCGTAATGCATAAGGCGTGTTCATTCTATTATTAATAATCGATAGATCTATCTAACAAATTAAAACAATCGTAACATTTATTACTTGAATGTAATCGAATATTTCTTTCTGCAGGCGATTCTTTTCGTCGGTAATCAATTGCAACTCTTGATCAACAGTTGCTTTGACTGTGCTCATATCCTGAAATCGATTAAAAACACATTGATATGTTTCATAATACTTTATAATTGATACGGATTCATTTTGTATTCCAATTTGAACTTTTCGTATTGATGATTACTTGTGTAATAATAAAGAAAAATGGAAGATAATAATTGTTGATTACGCATTGAAAACAAACGTTAAAGTTCTTGTTTTAACGTATACGATACGATACACAACTTCCTTATTTAAATCGAATATTATAATATTTTTCATTGGTTTTAATGTTTTTTCATGAAATCCTATTTTTTTCTAAAATAAAATGAACTTAAGACATCTGCGTGCTACTGTTTGCTGCTGCCAGTCAAAATCGGTCTAGCTGTTTCAGATGTTAACCGGGACAAACAGACGTACAGACAAAAATTGTTAAAAGCGTTATTTGCACATATGTATCGTGTATACATCCAAATGCACTTAGTAAATAGCTGTTATTTTGATATTACAAACAGACACACCAATTTCATTTATTTATATAGATAATTGTTTTTATCAATCTGTATGCACGTATGGGAGGACAGCGTTCGGAAGCACAGAGAACTTCGTTAGCCAGGACCGAATCAAGAATGTCAATGATCAATGTCAAAGTCAATTCAAAAATTATCAAAAGTAAATGGGCAAAAAATAAAAAGTTAAAAAGTAAGTTTTTTTAGGAATCCATTGGATTTATACCAAAATGAATTTGACAGAAACAATATTATTTTTCAAGTTTGACAAAATTTTAAAAATTAATAGAATACTGCATACAAAGAGTTTTACTATTTACAATATATACACAACACGTCACTACACACGTACTCGTCCCGTTACCACAGTTATTTCACTAGCTTGAGTTGAGGTGGTACCTAACTAGACTGTTACTGTTAAACGATCTGCCAAGAGTATAAAATTATTAGTTGCGATTACCTTCATCTCAATCTTCAGCTCGTCCATAGCGGCAGCGAGCTTACCATGCTCTTCTTCCATGGCAGCGACATGTTCCTGCAACGCGCTCTTCTCCTCACAGACTCTCTTAGTGAATTGTTCTTGATAGCAGAGCGCTTGCTTTAGCGATTCGCAAGCCTCCGAAGCTTGCTTCAGCCTAAAGTATACAGCATTGCGTTCATGGCTACGTCACCGATAGAAAAGTTTTTAGTATACACGATTCACTAGATGGTAAGTTCTGCGTCTGCTCATAACAATGTGTTATTTAGAATGTTTACTCACTGATGTTAATTGAACTAATAATAATAATTTGTCTGGCTATAGTCCACAATTGAACGTGGGTCTAACATTGGACGTCCATCAGTTGATATAATTATGATAAAGTATACGTAAAAAGGGCACAAATTACTCACTCGCTCTCTTGTTTCGCGATAATGTTTTGAGCTTCGCAAGCGTGTTGGTTATACTCTTCGGTTTTTACTCTCATTTCATCTCGCACGTTCGTCAGCAACTGTTCTTTCTACATTTGTTATGAAAATAATTTTGATTAAGAGAATCGTGTATAACCATTTAAATTATGTTTAAAGTAAGTTCAGTTGTGATGTAGAGTAAATCATCGCAACTAGCACTACTTTGCTATAAGTGAGTGTATGACATACATTCAGATGAGCCCACTCTAACAGTAAAATTAAAATTAACGTGAAACATTACCATCATCGATTCATGTTTGTGTTTCTCAACCTCAGTGTTCAAGTCTTTCACGGAGGACAGCAGATCCTCTCTCTGCGTCTGCATGGAGATCAACTGTGCCCTTAGGTCCGCCAACTCGGAATCCGCTTGCTGCTTAGTAGCCGTGAAGAACTTCAGCATCTCGCTCTGCTGTTCACTTGACAATTTCTCTGGCAGATGTTAATGACAAAAAACAATTACACATTTCAGCAATAAATATATAAACTTCTTACGTAAATAGTGATCTGTCCACTAGTGGACCTGTCCTGTTTATTAAACACTTGAAAATGTTTTACATCGTTTACAAAGCAGCACTTCATGCTCATAGTTTTAAAACATAAACAGGAGGGACAAAACAGTGCACTACTTAGTTTTTTGCAGCGCACTGTTTATAGTATATCATGTTAAATCTTATATTTCAACGGAATGGGAATTATGTATAGCTATACAAACTTTCTTCTTCTAAATCGTATTTCCTCATGACTGTGGGTAGTGGTCATCGTGTGTAATGAAACGCACGATGACTTTCTTGTCAGTTATAATGAAGTGGTTTACCATTGCCTTCTCCATTTAACATACTAGTGCGAGCACGGATGGTCATGACATAGATATGCAGGTTTCCTCGCGATGTTTTCCTTCACCGTCAATGCGCGTGTTATTAGTTGGTGTTTTACTAACTGCACATAAATTGAAAAATTCATTGGTGCAGCCCGGATTCGAACCCGGTAACTTCGGAGTGGAAGGAAGGCCGGCGTTCTAACCACTAGGCTATCGCGGCTTATAAACGACAAACTTTCTAATCAATGCAAAATAGGTTTGCACCCCATGTACCACTGTGACCTGGTCGTCAATTTAGGATTTAAATAGTTATACCTTTCTCCCGCATATTTTCAACGAGTTGCTCATTGATCTTCTCTTGCTGCTCCAGTTTGCACCGGGCGTCTCTCACTACGGATTCCGATTTCTGATAGATGTCATATAGCGCCACCTGGTCGGCTTTGCAGCATGACAGCGTCTCCTTCAGGCCCTCGCAGTATTCCTCCAATACATCACAGATCTCTCTCGTGCTGCGCAGTCTGCGACATATCGTAAGGGCACCGGGATAAATATTTATTTTTTTATTACTTAAGCGGTGACAAGTGATGCGCAATGATCTCTAATAACTTCTGTCCTTTACAATGTGTAATGGTAACAGTTTTTTTTTTGATGGATTGTAACAGTAATTACATTGGCACCCGTTATGAAATAAAATAGATTTGTAAAATAGGTTTGTCAAATCAACAGTACATATACCGTGTAGGATTCAGTTCGTACAATAGGTATCCTATGCTCTAGATGTTTTATTACTTCATTATTCAAATTTACATATAACCTAATTAAAACTTAATTTTTGCAATAAAAAATCTATTAGCTCTCTAAAGTCCAATTTATCTTGTTGGCAATATATAACATAATTAGTTGAAGAGTGAACCAGTTTTATTCAGTTTTAGGAGTAAAAACATAATGCAGTCGTACATTTAGCATTTAAAATATATTAGCAGGTACTAATTACGTGCCGCGGTAACTCTTAGCTAGATAGACAAATGTGAGAACATCTTCATCTCTATTCAAAAGAGTTATTGTGCAATTTTATTAGTTTTTATAATTATTATTTCTTTAACATTGAATGAGAAACTACTCGATAACAAAAAAAAACAAAACATAAAGTTTTGGTACTATTTTATGAATCTCCTTACTTATTGAGTATCTCAGGGCGAAGCCTTAGCTCTTCCTGATATTTTCCTGAAATGGCTTCGTACTGCATCTGCACCTCAACCATATTTTGCTGCAGGCGCTCATAGTTGTTCTCCACCTGCTCTAGCTTTTCCTTTAAGTCCCAGTAAGCGGTGTCTTGAGATACCTTAATAACAAGTGATCACATCAATGCAAAGTCTGCAAAGCTGTTGCTATGGATAATGTTAAAGCTCGTATATACGATAACCATATACATTAGCCACCAATGTTTTATATATTTATAATTAGAGTATATGTTACCTTCACTTTTATAATTTTGGCGGTTTCACGTGAAACTTTTTCACGCAAACTTTCCACGTTTTCTTTCGATCTTTTTCTATGCGCATATTTTTGAATATCATTAACATCCATTATTTTTCTTTCGGTCGCACAATATCTTTTTAGCGAAAACCAAAATAATGACGCGCCCTTTTTGCTTTTAACGCGGGAAATGAAAATAAAACTTCTGTGTTTTTTTTTATTTAAAACAGTCGCACTGACTATAGCCAGCCAGTAAGATAGCCAGTAAGACAGCCAATGTATTTTTGTTGTTTAATTTACTTTTTTACAAAATAACAAATTACAAAATTTATTTTAACTATTGTACTTTCAAGTTTCGTTGGGAATATAAGTAAACAAAATTTGTATTACGTTAATTACATCTGTAACGAGTGATATCTTATCTGTGGTACGTCAATAAAGAAAATGTCAAATTAGGTATTGAATACTATTAGTTTGTTCACTGTAGTCCTGCTGTTGAGTATTTAACAAAAGGTTAATAAAAACTAAAAAATATAAAACATATTTTGTATTATTCAATCATCAAAAGTACTTTAAAACGGAATGTACATTAAACCCAAAAAATCTCATTTAAAATAAAATTCAAGTGTCTTCTGACGAATTATATAACACTGAAAGGGTTATGTTTTAATAATTTCAGATGCTGTCTTCTTCATTTTTAAATAGTCTTCGGGCTGTCCGGTCCTCGGTGATGATCACCCGGAATTTGGCCGCAGCACAGAAGGCAACAGACCCTATCCAGCAGCTTTTCTTAGACAAGATTAGGGAATACAAGCAAAAGAGCACGTATGTAAAAGTGATATCAAGGTTTTAAAAAGAAAACGTACCATATTTCCCAATGTATTATTGTGGTAAAATGTTGACGTTTTACATTGCTATGGTCATCTGAAATTTAATTATGGTTGCAGTACTTTGGAATACTTGTAGCAGTTCATCATATATAAAAACTAGATAATAATTATCAAACTGTTACTTCAACTATGATTGTTATTTAGTTGTGTGACATTCACAGAAATATAAGAAATCAATATGTTATTTACATATTAATATTGTTAGAGAATCATGAAACTTAGTAGTATAGGAAATTTATCATATCATTGAGCATTTCCTATTGCCACCTTATTACCCTAGAGATTTTACAAGCTTCAATATCTTTCAAACTTTACTTGGCTGAATATTACTTGGTAGTACTAATTTGTGTTAGAAGCCTTTTGGTTGCTTTAGCTTTGAAAACAACTATATAACTAAATTTTGTAATTTTAATGGGTTACGCTTGATTGCTTGGTTAAGCTTTGCTTCATTTTCTGTTGTTAAATCATTTCAGGACTTGACTAGTAATTAATGGATTGTTGAAATCCGTTAAATAACAGTATACTAACACTACTTCAAGGTTATATTGTCAAATATGACAAAAGCCTGCAACAAATATACAACAAAAATTGGCTATTGCTTTAAAGAGATGCCAAATTAAATGTTGAAAAATGTCAACAGTAATTACTTAAAACAAATCTGTTGTTAATATATTTTTTGTTTCATATTATTAGCGGTGGCAAACTCGTTGAGCCAACTCCCGAAATTGAAAAAGAGCTGAAATCGGAAATGGAGAAGCTCGAGAGGCAATTTGGTGGTGGCTCTGGCGTGGATATGACCGCATTCCCCACATTCAAATTTGAGGAGCCCAAATTAGACCCCATTGATGAACAGGCACCACAAAAGGAAGGAGGCAAAGGGAAGAAGTGAAATGGTAGTTTAAATCAATCATAGTGTTACATTAAACAGATGCTCTGTTATGAAACTGTAAAATATGTGAACTAAATAAAAACTGATATTAATTGTAACATCTGAATTTGACTTTTTGATTATATATTACACACACATTGTATATCATTAACTGGTCTTAACTCTTAAACTGGTCATTAATTTTAACACTCACAAATTACTCTGTAAAATTTATGATCCCTTTCTATTTAACTTTAACAAATATTTTTTTTAAAATGGAAAAATCAATAATGTTTGTTAAGCATACAGTAGGAATTAGATTAATAAAAGTTAGATATTGAGTTTTTATCTTTTTGATCATAGATGTATGTTTATAACAAATTTAAAACCAAAAAATCATTTACACAATGTATAATATCTTTTATTTAACATTAGATCGCCGAATTGAATACACAAAGTAATATAAAAATGTAATGAAAATAAAATTTTTATGGCTACTATTTAACTGTATAAAAATAATTAGTTTGATATTAACTTTTTTAATTACAGGTAAAAAAACAGTTAAATATATGATATGCTATATTTATATAAACAAATATATATTTTACAAATTAGAAAAACGAACAAACTCTTTTAACAATAGTTATTACATAGAGTTTAGTAATGAAGTAAATTGTATACACAGCTTCTCTGCTTTTGCTTCAGATTTGATTTTATATTCATTATATAAGATGTTACCGAGCTCTTTGTATTTACTAAGGTCTTCTTCTTGTGTCTTCACCCAGCCCGAGCGCCACACTTCCGCATTACGAGTCATGTTCTCAACGAATACCGCCAGCACTACCGCGGTCGCGTAACTGTTGTCACATGATAAATATTCAAACTGTTTATCGTCAAAGAAACGCGCCCAGTGATGAGTGAGAGTATTACCTTTCGTCTTGATCATATAATGTGTTATAAAATATCTCACCTGTTCCAAACATTCTTCTATATCATCAGATTGTAAATCTTCAATAATAATAGAAAAAGGCCCACAATCTCTAATATGCTTATAAATTGATTTCAATAAATTTATAATTCCCATATCGTAATAAACTAAATGATCGACTACGCACATTCTGAATATATTATATAATCCGTACCGAAATGCATTAAACAACACCTTAGCGAACATTACCTGGTGGCATCTCTCTCTTATCTTGAATTCTCGACAGCATTTAGTGATGCAACTTTCATTAGGTCGTGTATAATTTATAATATTGTCTATGAATTTTATTTTGTTACGGAAATTTACACCGCTGAACGTATTCATGAGGTTATTTTTACCCTTCGCAATGGCTTTCATTAGAGTCAAAGCGACAATACCTAAAAAATATTTTAGGATTATTCTAGACTCTGCATTAACATCCCATGTATCAAGTACCTTATTACATGAAATGTTGAATGCGGAATTTTGTGCGGGACCAAAATCTGGCAGTTTATCTACAGTTTTATTTTCATTGTAGGATAATTTTCCGTACCATTGTATTGTTTCATTTATAATTAAGTCTTTAATATTTATTGATTTGTCTATTTCAGGCAAAGTTTTAGAGTCATTTGCTATATCAACATCTTTATTATTCTTTTCATAATGAGATTTGGGAACAGTTTCACTATCGGCTGCTATCACGTTACCATCTTTGATAGATTTTTTTACATTTTCTTTTCTCCTATCAGTTTTAGAAGAAATTGTTGATTTTATTTTCTCATTTTGTTTGTCATTTGTTTTCTTCTTTTTTGATCGAATATTTTTAAATTCAAAGCTCAGCTTTTCTTCAGGTGTTAAGAAAAATAATGTACCATTCTCTCTGTACTCATTTTTATGCCATATAAATTCTTCATTATCTCCTGTAAGAGGTATAATTGATATGACCGCAAAAAGTACATCTGAAACACTTAATCCTTTAGGTAATTTTCCTCCTACATAAAAATTCAAAAATCTGGTAATGACAATTTTTTGAGTATTTAATTGCATTACATTGGATGGAAAGAAATCTTCTTGTGATATTTTGAAACAATCATAATCATCCCAAATGTGAGTCTCATTGCATTCATCTAAATTATTGAAAAAATATTCATCAAGAGAGGTATTTTCTTCATAAGTAGGATTTTCATCTTGTGTGGTATTTTTTTCATAGGTGATATCTTTATCATTTTTAGTATTCTCTTCATGGGTAGTAATTTTCTCTGCTCCATCTTTATGGTGTTCCTTTGAGTTATTTATATCGTCATTATTGTTTTGTACAGAATCTTCCGGTTGCTGGGTCACATTTTGTAAATGGTCACTGTAAGCAATATTTTTCTTTATTGTACACACCTTTATTATTTGTGAAGGAAATGAATACAAGTATTTACTAAGTGTTAAAAAAATTTAATAAACTTTCTCAAAAAATTTACTCTTGTTAATAAATATAAGTTATCAAAAAATATTAAAATAAGCTGAATCAATCTTAACAATTATCTTAGTTGAAAAATTATTAATTGGACTTAAAACCAACAGTTTGCTTTGAATTAAAGAAATATGATACTTTAATACGATTGTCCAATAAGTGTAAGGCAAATACTTTTTTGAAATTTTATTACCATTGAAAAATCCTTTAACTCAAAGTTACAAAAAGTAATAAATTTATTAAATAATGTTTTACTCCTGATACTCACATAGTTTAATAAAAAAAAAACACACATTGTACTTACCCCCTACAAAATAGAAAAACACTGTTTTTGTCGTCCTCAGTTGTCTTACCAACAAATATCATAATGGTTCTTGTGATTGTTGGAAAAAGTGATTGAAAGTCGTTTATCTCAAATTATTCTTCACGTACTGTTTAGTCTTCAACTTCCAAAATAAATGTAACAAAAGCCTGCTTTTGGGATGAAAATAATGTTATTAGTCTTATTGACTGATATTACAGCACCACTGGAGCTTGTAAGGCACTGTGCTAATGATTTGTCACTCATCGTTTATTTTAACTTAGTTACCATTGACAAATAAGTTTAAACACTGGTGATTCACACGGTCGAAGTATTAATGTTGCAAGCAGAAATATTTTACTATTTTAAATTATTTATTTAACAAAAACTGTTGTCTATCTTATTGCAAAGTTAAAAAATTAATTTCCACGAGTTGTGGCCTGGAATCTAATCAGAAAATTAAGTGTCACTATGCAAAAATTTATCTCTGGCGTCACACGGCGGCGGACTAAATTATGCACTAAAATACTTAAAAATTTTTGTTATTATAGTATTTAAGTGTTTGTTACAATTATTTAATAAAAGACAATCGTAAAAGGACACAGTATACTTCAGTGCAACAAGGATCTTTTGGCACCTGAATGACATGACAGTTAGGCACATTCACATTCGAACTGCCAAATAATTATTTTCCTTCAAAAGAGCGTTAGTGCAGGCCAAGAAAGAGGAAAAAAAAAAAAAAAGAGCGTTAACAGAACACTATCTTGAAATCTAACCTGCATTTTCCTCTTGCTGTTGCCTATTCTCAAATGTTTTTATTTATCTAATGCACTACTGTCTTTTCTTTTTTTTCTCTTACTATTTATGTCCTATTTTCCAGTGGGTTGTCTGGAAGAGATTGCTTTAAAGCAATAAGGCCGCCCATTGTACATTGTCATTGTTCATAAATTTGTCTGTTCATTACTTTACTTTGAGTGCAATAGAGTATTTATTATTATTATTAAGGCTTAAGAGTATTGTTGGGTTACCAGTTAAAAAAATTCCCTTAGAACTGAGTAGTTTTCACCTCATCTATTTTTCATAACCAAAAAGTTGATACATATATGTTTTCAGCTGCGTCTTGCAGTTTCAACCGCTCCGATTTTCCTGTATGTACAAAAAGGATTAAATAAATAAACTATGTTAACTCACAACATCAGATCTGCCTTATCAGAGAGCGATCAGTTAAAAAGATTGTAAACAGTTACTAATGAAATTTTGTCTTTTGGACATAATATAGGCATTAATGATAGACACGCACTAAAAATAAAGCATTTTTTAATATTGGTAATTTTATTGATGGATTGAAATTGCAATTGGATACTCGCCGGGCGGATTTTCTAGGAATAATAGATAACAATTACAGAAATAGTTATCTGTTATTTATCCAATTATCGCCACGTGACAAAACATCCTTGTTGGACTATAGACATTCAAAGCTTATGACACAAACGTCTTTAATTAGGACAATTCCACAGACGTATAAAAGGAAGCAGAACTAACACAAATTCACAAAAAATTAAAACGAATAATTTAAATCCTTCACTCCGTTCACTTCAGTTAAAGATCAATAATGTTATTTATAGCGTTTTTGCTATGACTACAACATTACCGCATTGATAGATAATATTTAAACGAAACAGGTTGCTATTTTATCAAGCTGCAAAATAAAGACATATGGCGTCAACATGTGCCAACTATTTTCGTTTGCTTTTATTTTCTGCGAAACGTTGTGCCCGTGTGCTAGAGACTGTAAGAGGTTGGTCAAGTGCAGTGCGGCTTTGTGGGACTACGCAACCTGTAAGACAACAACTGAAACTACTTTGTACCGGTCAGTTGTTTGTGCATTTTATTTGTAACATATACAGAGGTATTCTTTGATATTGGCTAGGTATGATGAAGCTATTGATTATTGATACGCCGTAAACTACAGCTCCAGAGTTTTATTTTGATTAACATTATCCAGTTGACAAATTTAACGCTCGGGACGGTCAGTTTGACGTTACTTGCATGTTTTGTGGGGCCGCATTCAGTTATTTATATTTTTTAAATAATGAACTCAGTTATTTTGCAGGGTTTCTCCGGATGTATGCTTACCAAAAATATTGCGTAGGTTTCCAAAGGATGTAAATATGAAACTTGTGTGACTGACCAATATAAAGAGACAAGATTGGCAGCCCACATCATCTAGTGTACTTTAAACATTTCGAATCGCAATAGCTAAAGTGGATTTAGAAAAATGATTTTGGAACAGTTTGTTTGTGTGTGTGTTTTCTCTTAAAATCCATCCAGTAAGTATTGGTAAGTATTCAATATATACAGGTTGATAACTAATATTATCTAAATTTGCGTCTCCGTTCCGGCCAATACTATGATTGCGTGTTAATTTGGGGTTAACCAAGGATATAACGACTAGTTCAAAGGTGAGTTCGTCTGCGCTAACTAGTATTATAACCATTCTGTGTCCGCGCAACAAATTGATTGCTGAATGATAAATCGATTTCAAAATAAAATCAAGTAGTAAGTAAACTTAACTAACAATAATCAGTTTATTTCATTGCAATTTCTATAGAATAATAACATGCCCGTGCAAATGGAGCAATAGGTTCTTATTACTTAAATTATAGTCCCCGACTCCGGACCGTTGAATTGTATAAGTGTGCGTGATTTATGCATGTAGGAGTTTTTGGCACGGTTTTTTATTGACCAGATTCGTCTGCTTACCTTTATACGTCTGGATAGAATACTCTATATATGTATATTATATGTACTTAGTCTAGACTTGTCTTAGAGTGGAGTCCGCGTGTAGACAAACGTATCGCGGGGATCGCTGCCTTAACGGAGCGACGAACTTCCTCCGCCTCTTACAACAAAATCGTATTTTTTAAAACATAAAACTACCAAAAGGTAATAATGACTGATTATATAAATTGCTCGCAAGGTTACTTTTAAACTTTCCCTGAATTTCTAATATTTTTTAATAAAAATCAGCCTTTAATTTTAATTCTTTAAATTGATTTCAAGTACTTCATATATTTCACACTTTTAGCTATTGTAAGCTTAATAAGAGCGCTGAAAAATTCATTAATAAATTTTTACAGCTTCTACTACCTGGTTGGGGAGTTGTGACGCCAAAATCAAGCACTTAGTTAGGTATATAAAGTTCATAACACTCCCCTTTCTGCTAAACATAATTCGTTCAATTACTTTATATTCTGTATATATACAGTACATTTATGTAATCTTTACCATAACGACAAGTGGACTGGCAGATTATTAACCCAGCAGCAAATTGTCACCATCGCCTTAACAATATAAAGAGTTCTATCAGGCAGGCCTGATTAGTTATTTAATATCAGGGCTAGAAGTCGGGTATCAAAATACTTTAAAGTATTTTCATTACCCGCAATTTAGAATTGGAAAATTTAACCTTATTCAAGTAAAATAAATAGTAAAATTAAGCTTTAATTCTGACAGTTTAGTTAAACTATTTAATAATTTTGTTATACATTAAGTGAAAAAAGTACTATGAAAAAAAATGGTTATAAAATATATACTTGTGTTATTTTTTATCGGCCACCTGGTGTGTATTTGGAAATATATACTCGGTTATAAAACCTGGTCGCGTAAACGCGTCGGCCCTATCGACTAGTGGCGCTCGATACGCAATGAGAGTGACAGTGCAGTTAGTTCGCGGTGTAACCTTATAATTGTTTTTATATTATGGCCGCCGGTTTCGTTGGATCCACGAAGAATTTCCCGTTCTCCTTCGACGTTGATGTCGAGGAGGAGGAGGAGGAACCCGGACGAAGCACTCCGCATTTGAACAATCGCGTTGGTACGTAATTTTTGTTTACCATGTTTACAAGTTTTCATTTAAAGTTTATTAACATTTATTCCGTGGTTAAACCGAAAATGAACATAAGGTAAAATACTTGTAACTAAACATAATGTTATATCAATTTGGTTATTATGAGACGACAATTACTTTATGCCTAACAACATTTTCTTTCCAACTAATACTTTTAATGCTTTACGATATTTTGTTTTGCCAAAAATAGGGTCATTAATAAATTAGAAATACGTTAGACTTATTGTTTTTATGCAGTTTTTAACAATAACAAACTTTTATAAAGATATCCGTATTTATGTAAATATTTCGTATATGGTATTTATAACAATTTACTGATTATTATAATTATAATACAAAGTGAAACGTAGTTTGTGTTAACAAAACGGAAGAAATAGTATTGGTAATATGTTATTATTTTGATTATGGTAAATGTCTTATTTATTAGTTGACCCTTCGACCTTCGCATGTGAGACTCCTGGACATCCGGCGCGTTCTTCCAGGTCTCTTATCCTCACATAATCTACGGTTTCCTCCGAATCCGTCGTCCGTTTGTATAAACTGCAGCCAAAACAAACGTCGGAATCCGAGACCGGGATCGGATTTCAGTGTTATAGAACCTAATAAAAATACCAATTTGCTTCACGATCGTGTAACACGACCGTGTTGATTCGACGGCGATTTCAATTGTTTTCTCGTAACAGCAACAACGAGGTAGTTGACAACTTAGTAATTAATATGATGTGTGTCAGTTCATTTGTTTAATGAAATGAGACAACCCATAACCATAACAATAACTACCCTAACTACTAACCTAACCACGTAAGGAGCGAAAAAGAGGAGTAAGAACTTGTTTCTCATCGCCGGTACTCTCATTAAGTCCGTCGTAAAATGTTACTAGAAGGGTCTTTACATTGGGGACCTTAACCATCCATTAAGGTTAGCACATCGAGAGGGCTGGTGATGGGTCCTCTCGGTCATGGTTTTAAAATATTTTTTCTATTCTTCTAAGCGACGAGACGAGCGAGACGTTCACCTGATGGTAAGTGATACGGTCGCCCATAACATGCCGCTAGTTAAGATGTATACACTGCACCGCATTGCGCTCGTCGCCTTGAGACATACGTTACGTCTCGTTACTCCAGTAATTTTACTTGTTTACAGCGACCTTCAAACTGGAACACAGTAATGTTTGCATTCTACTTGCCGGTAGAAATAGCCACTGCGGTGGTACGTAAACGGTCTCTGGCTACAGATACTGATAACCCTGAGCTTTTAATCTTTATCTACCTTCTCTTCATCTGCGATTAATTCAATTACACGAAATTTTCTTGCATTTAAAAAGCTCTTTCAGTCTTTTACATATCCATCCTCGTTTACAAATACTTGATGACAAATATCTTTGATTCCCTTTATTATAGACTATAGTATTAAAATGTAATGTTTCAATATACCATTTCGAGCGATCGCTTCATTCGTATCGAAATTTTCATAGAAAAGAAAAAGAAATTAAATTCGTTATCAGTGCGGTTACTAGCCTCGAGTCCTGTAGTAATGTTGCGATAAGCAGAGATAACGGGAGATACTGTATCGGGTGAGGAAACTATTGAAATGATGAAATGATTCATGTGGAGATAGAACTGAACGCCGAAGACCAACAGCGGATCAGCAGTAGTGTGGTAAACTTTACTAGGTTTTTTTTATACTCGTTTCCATTTGGATATTTTGGGCCAAGGATTATGTTAAATTTTCCTTAATATCTAGTTTCAATCATCTTCTTCCCTATTTCCTTCCATTCCAGTTCTCTTTCTCTTCTCATTCACTCTTAATTTAGCATCCTATTAACCTCTCGCGCATTTCCCGTTTAATGAGTTTACACTTTTTTCCTTTATTGAATTTACAATTTTTCTTACACTGAGTAATCCTTTCTGATTTTACAGATTTCTTATTTCTATTGCATCTTCTATTCACATTTCCTTTCTTTCCTTATTTTCTTTCTGCATTATAATATATAATAAATTTATCGTTTCTATTATAATTTTCTTACAAAATCTTAGCATTATTTCTTATTATGGTCGTCTCTCATCAGCTCGGCTATGCTTCCTTAATACCCTTCTCCAAATCCATTTCTGCAACATAACTATGTTACAGTTAGAAGGATGCTGTAGCTATATTGGATAAGTCTCAACGCAACGAGTACAATGGTGTATTGTATAAGATAACTAATACTAAATTGTTATAAGTAGACGTATCACTTATTATCAGGTGATTATCTCATTCATTTCTGATATCACGCAAATTCCTTATTATCAATTAAGGTATGATGATACCTGATCGCGACTGTATAAGAAATCTTTATTTATAGCGGAAATCCAGTTTTCCTTATAACACTTTGATCTCATTGATCTAGATTCAATCAGGTCAAATCAAAGAGGATACAGTGTAGGTGACAGGATAGAAAAGGAGATATTTACCGCGGTTGTCTTCCGATGAGAGATGCCGTGAACTCTTTTAAACGCTGAGGATGTTTACCAAGTTTTGATGAGTGAAAGTTTCTATATAAACCTGTTGTCTTTCCATCAGAAGACGGGATTTCCTTACGGAGATTTCCACTCCGAAAAGAAAACGAGCTATTATTACCTTGTAAGCTTAGAATGAGCCGGAATGGTCTAGCGGCAAATTTTTATGAATTGATTTTGATTGTCAGTGAAATTTTACTTTTTTGCATTACCTCTCTCCATACTACCAACCTTGTCCTTTCATATCTCCTTAACCGTAATAGCTATAGACTTTTTATTTCGGATTCCTCATCTCCTTATCCTGTACTACATTTTATCCTGAAAGAGTATCCGTGTAGCTGTTCCGGTTTAAGTTACAAGCGTTACGGAGTATTTAAGACAGCGCATCAGTCTCTTATTCTGATGCAATCAGGTGTGCTGCAAACCGTAGCACAAAGAGATTACATAGAAACGCATTTCGTCCAATCACCCTAAATCCTTGAAATATGTAGTTGTTTCTTTTTCGTTACACTTTTTCGTTTCATACGACTCTAATTTATACCGTACTAAAAAAGTTTCAAATAAAATTTTGTTCATTGAAGAGTATTCGCATCCAGCGGTTTCCCGCGACCTTCACCAGATCGTCAGTCCACCTTGTGGGGGTCCTTCCAACATTTTTTTTCATAGTGGAGATCTTTGGGGGAGGCCTTTGTCCAGCAGTGGGCGTCTATACTACTACTCTAACGCAACGAACCAAAGTAAGTCTTGGCCTCCGACACAAGAGAGCGCCAACGTTGCCTATCTCGCACCGGGAAATCGAGACGTTGGTGGGCGAGCCAAACATCATAGGAGAAGCCAAAGCCCACAGACTCCGCTGGTTGGGCCACTTGCTGATGATGGGAGACGATCGTAGCGTGAAAAGGGCGTACCTCGGTACCCCGATTGGACGTTGACCTATCGGCAGGCGCAGGTATCGCTGGAAGGATGCCGTAGAACACGACTCTCAACGAACCTCAACTTCGGGCGGTTCATCGAGTCCAAAGCGAAAATAGCCGCGAGGAAACTCGGAATCCTTGCCAAAGTGCGGCGGTACTTTACACCGGGACAGCTTCTGACTCTGTATAAAGCCCAGGCCCGATCGTGTGTGGAGTACTGCTGCCATATCTGGGCAGGTGCTGCCAATTGCCAACTGGCAGTCCTGGACTCGGTGGAGAGGCGTGCTATGAGAATAGTCGGTGACCAAGAGCTTCTGGATGCAAAACTCGATAGCTTGGGTCACCGTCGTAGAGTAGCTAGTCTCTCGGTGTTCTATCGAATGCACTTTGGAGAGTGTGCTCAAGAACTGCATGATCTGATACCGCCCTCGCCCTTTTATCACCGGACGTACAGACACACCGCAGGCATCCATCCCTTCGTTGTCGATCTCCCGCGCATTAGGACTAAGCGTTTCGCTTCGTCCTTCATAATGCGTACAGCGAGGGAGTGGAACAGTCTGCCGGCGTCAGTGTTTCCGTCCAGGTATAATGTGGGGGTCTTCAAGAAAAGAGTGAATAGGCTTCTTCTAGACTAGTGCGCTTTACCACCTAGATTACATCGCCGCTTACCATCAGGCGGGATCATAGTCAAGCACTAGTCTATCCTAAATAAAAAAAAAATAAAAAAACCTACGCGAGCTCCAAGCAGTGAATTGGCGAGAGTGGGCCTCTATAGATTTTTTTTTGTGTTAGCTTAATCGACGCAACTATGCGCAACTAAGTCTAACCATTAAGGTATAGAGCCCCGCTATTGGATACGGGGCTAAGGGCGTCTATAGGTTGATGATAAGAAGAGTACAGTGATGTGAACTGACTGCCGGCTGTTCTAATGTACGATGTAGACTCGCTACCCCTACCGCACGGTATGTACATCTGTATGTACTTAGCTTCTTATCGTGGTTAACGTACGCTAATCCGCGCTAATCGCTAGGATTACACTGCTAACTTTAAAGTTCGGGACAGAGTTCTGTTATAATAAAAAAAAGTGATACAAACAACAATCATCATCAGATTGACGTCCACTGTTGGGCATAGACTGCCCAAAAGATAAACAAGTCGAAAAGAAGACGCATGAGGCTAATTTTCATATTTTGGATACAAAGGTCATGAGTTTGATTCTCAGTGAAATTTTTCTTTTTTTTTACTTTTCCCCACCAACAGTGCTAACTTTGACCTTTCATATCTCCTTAACCGGATGAGCTGTAGACTTTTTATTTCGGATTCCTCGTCTCCTTATCCTGTACTACATTTTATTCTGAAAGAGTATCCATATAACTGATGATCCTTCCGATTTAAAGGTTACAAGCGTTGCGGAGTATTTAAGTAATAGAAAGGTAACAGAGACTAAAAGCATGTGATCTTTCTTTATCTAGTGCAGTTAACTTGACAACTGTTAAATATAACCTCAACTTTACAACCTTATCGATAGATCTTTACTAACATTCACAAAATTATTGATAAGTAGATGAAGTGTTGCAGTGTATATAATCCTAACACAAGTTGACACTGACACAAAACTAATTTTTTTTCAACAGTTCTTCATTGTAGTAATGTAGCTATAGTTAGGTTGATATATATAGCTTTATGCTCATCGCAGATATTATATTATCATCGTTACCTTAGTAATTTCATTAATAACCACACATTTGTCACTGGTAAAGTTTGCACACTACTGTTTGGTAGTAGAAATAGGAGCTGTGGTAACACAGTTCGGATATATCAGCGGATATTTGTAGTATCTTGTCTAATTTATCAGTTGGTGATCATGTGTATGTTGGGTCGTAAACGGGACTGGTCTCCGGTAACACCTGAAGCGTGTTCACCAGCGGCAGGTGACAGATGGATCAGTGACGCCGCCGTGATTGTGGCGAGCACAAAAACATTCCGCGCCGTTGTACCGCTGCCAGCGCGCGGCTCAGTCGCTCAACAAACATTGCAACAACTAGTCCGAAACACAGTGCGAACACGGTGCAAACACAGTGGCTATTTGGACTAATAGTGATATATGTGTAAAAAGATTGATGTAATTTAGCATTTTTGTAGTTTTCAGCTGTCTCGTTCCCCCCGCCCGTGTTTAATTGATATTTAGTTTTTTAAACGAAATTTCTTTGTTATGATATAGGTAAGTTTCTTATATTCTTTGATAAATTCATTTTCAACATTTTTTACTGAAAATTACTTAAGTGTCCATGACTATGTTTAGCATTCATCAAATTTAAAGATTTTTTTTGAATGATTGATTATTCCGTTCAGTGTTGATGATCATGTTAAGTTTCGGCTGATGGATGACGTCATAATCTTATCCACAGCACTCAAAGGGGTAGGGTTATAAATATGATAAAATACGTAAAATTTAATTTCAACTTTCCAGATGACTGATATTTCCTAAACTCATAACAAATAAACAAAGGAAAATAGTTTTTAGTATATAAAACTTAGAGTTGAAATTCCTTTGCGTTGTCAGATCTAGTTTTTTATTTTTGTGTCGACCCGCTTCACTATATTTACACCGTGGGCGCGTTGTGTGTACGCTGTAATGAAAACGCAAGTCGGTTCGCTTTTCAGCGCTCAAGGTCGGCCATTTTGTGGTCGAGGCAATACGCCGTCGCAACGCGATAACGAACGCGTTTCTGTTATTAGACGCATTAACATTAAATTAACAGTAACCGTAGAATTACTTTTCATTTCTTCTTTGAAACGGTTGTGACTTTTCATCACCATTATTATTACAAACGTCAATTCAAATATAAATTAAATCTGCCATACGTCACTAGTCACAAGAGCTCACACCTCGCACACCGCCCAAACACGAATGTGTCGAGACTTATAGTCATCTGGCTTTTATAGCGGAATTATCTTATGTCATACCCTCCCTTTTTTCATTTTAGTCTTTAAAAACTCGATACACCTACTATTTTACTAACAAAATGTTGGTAATCACAATTATTTTTCTGAACATCTAACAATATCATCATCGTTATCATCATTATCATAAAAAGCTTGATCTTTAAATACATACCCTGTCGCTGGCTTGGGTAAATCATATATTCTTCTGGACAGGGTTCTCGCTATCAGTATATCTAACTCTACTCCGTAGTCTCTTTAATGATAGATCTGACCAGGTCTATTTAAAAGCATTAGTCTTGTGTGGTCCCCAAAAATCGATACACAAATTCCCAAATCGTTCTCCCGGGTAATACTATTAACAGCAACTTAAAGAACCTATGCAGTGTAAAATAATGATAAAGAGGAATAAATACATTCCTATAAAGAACATCATGTTGGTGATGCTAAATTATCGATTAATAAAAAATTACTAAAAGTAACACTATAATTGTATACCATCGCTGATAAGTAAGTTGTTTTCATCAACCAATCATCCCGTTCATATATGACGTGGATTACTTTAACAGAAGACTGAAGAGGCAAGTTAACATTCTAGTGAGCTTTACCAGCAAAGATCACTAATCACTTAAAATCAGGTGAAATCTAATTAAGCATTGTCATATATCCATTAATAACAGTTAAAATGACGCTTAAACCATCAATCACGAATCGCAACAGATCTATTTCCAACTAGAAAATCTAGCCACAGGTGATCCAGGATTAATTATCCCGGGTGACACATCCGTGAAACTCGGGCGCCGCAGGGCTTCGCTCTCATACCGGTGGGCGTTTGGCTCCGCTCCCCGACGGAAATAGCATGTGGCAAATAACGCTTCATCACTAAATCGTTAAATAAATTACGATCGGCTATATATAAACATTTGAATTCGATACAAAGGCAATCGCCCTCCAGTTTCGTTTGTTCGTGAACTCGTATCAGGAGTATCACTATCACGTGTACAATATCACTCTCCTCGTCATTTCAGCAAAGAAACTTTGGCAGAACTGTCTGATGGAAATGCGATAAAGCCTGCATTAGCCTCTTCCGTACCTTCAACGGCATCGTCTTCTTCGGTCTATCTTTTGGTGGATCTTCCATCTCTCCGTTTATTGGTATCTCATCAATTTTAAACTAATCTTTAGAATTTTGAACTTTAGCTGTTTTACTGATTAACATTTACTCTAGAATTTGTTTAGTAGCTACTTTAGCTTCTACTTGAATGAAATATGTTGTAATTATGTTATACCACGTTGTATAGAAATTTTCTTTGTGTGCACAATCGTATGACGTGTAGACTTGGCGTATCGGCTATCCTTTGTTACATTGCGAACTCAAAAATAATTTCATCATTATCATGATCGCAGAACAAATTTCGCTAAAAATGTTTACAGCTGAAATAAGTTTTTGAGATAACCTCAAAAATACAATTGATCTAAACAAAATACATAATTTAAATATCATATTTTCAAGTCATCAGAAGCACGGACATTTGTATTGACAGGCATTCTATCTCGAATCGTTCTTATTTTGATGTTTTGTAGAATATTCTGAAACTTTCTCGAATGTTATGATTTATAGACAGTGTTGTTGTTGAATCGTCATATTACTGCCCACTGCTGAACATGGCTTCCAACAAACTAAACATCATTTAAAAGAACTGTTGCCGGAGACCATTTAGATTAGTACCTATACCACCGTAGCTTCTATTTCTACAGTCAAAGTAGTATACCGACATTACTGTGTTCCGGTATAAAGGGCTGTAGCAACAAAATTACTGGGGTAACGCTACTAAGCATGTATCAAGGGAACGACTACAATGATGCAGTGTATTTCATCCTAACAATCGCCACGTTATCGGCAAGCGTATCTTACAATCAGGTGAACGTCTCGCTCGTCGAATAATACTTAGATTAATATCTCGTACATGAATAAAATGTTTGCATATTACTAGTAATTATCACGAGTAATGTCGCTTATCGCTTCCATCTTATCGCGAGCAAGCATTTTTCTTATCAGAGATTACTGCGGTTGTTAACGGCACCGACAGTCGGAAAAGTTTCCCAATCAAAATTATTTTCAGATAAATTCAGTTGAAAGCAAGTGACACGTCTGCCCATAGAAATGAAGAACAGCAGTAAAGAACTATCACCAGTAAACTGAATTAACTAACAATAACCACTTTCACTTGTTGAAGCGATATGTTTGAGGTAAATAATATCCATTATCAAAAGAACAAGTTTCTAGAATTTGCAATGTATAACTTTACACTTTTTATCAGGTGAAATTGAGGTCGCGGTGAATAATGCAAATTGGGAACATTAATACTGTTCAGTTAGACGAATCGAATTCGATCGAGACGTTCACTTGATAGACCATGTTTATAAGATCTGGAGTTTTTTCGTTTATTTATAACTCTGGTTTTGAGTGTTACGGACTGAGCTGATGGATGATCTAAATAGTTTGGATCATATTGTCTTGCTAATAATAATTCAAATTTCGCATATCGTCTTTCTTTCTTTGCGTTTGTATTCTTTTCCTTTTATTTTTTTAACTTACTATACCCGTCTTCTTTCATTTCTCTCTTTAATACTATTTTGTATTTTCCATTTCTTTTTCTTCTATCATCGATCGCTTCACAGATGTATCGCCGCTATTACGTTATTCTTATTTTTCTTCTAACTTTTACCTTGTTCTACAATTCTGATTCCATTTTACATTTATCCTTTTACTTTATTTTTTATTCTGTTTTGGTTTATTTCTCTTTACATCGGTTAGTCTCTTTTTGTAATCTCATTCTCTTGTTAAATTCCTTTCTGATTCTGTGTTTTATTATTTTTCATAGTTTTCCCAATAATCTATTTAAAATATTCCGATAATATGTTGCGAGTTTTATCTTCACTCGTCAGGGAGGCGATGCTGCTAACACTAGAAACGAATATTTTAGTTTAATACATACTAATTAAAGATTATCCGCATTCGTTGAATTTTTGTTCTAACATTTCTATGGAATAGAAGTGATAGACGAAACATTCAATAATACTGGAACTAATAGTTAGATCGGTCAAACGAGAAAAAGTATATACCTCTCTTTCTCCCCGTCTCTCTCTCTCACACACTCTTTCTCTCTATCACTATCTCTCACTCTCTCTCACACACACTATCTCTCTCTCTCACTCTCTCTCTATCTCACTCTCTCTCTCACTCTCTCTCTCTCACACTCTCTCTCTCACTCTCTCTCTCACACTCTCTCTCTCACACTCTCTCTCTCACACTCTCTCTCTCACACTCTCTCTCTCACCTCTCGCCAACCAATCATAGACATGCAAAATATATGAACAAAGATCTTATTCCGTCGTTTTAGTTCAATTATCTTCGTGAATTATTTATAGACTATCCTCACACGCAGCTGTCCATACAACTGTCACTCAGTCAGACTTTATCGATAACAATTATATGCTATCTCGCGAGAAATCCTTATCAGTTTAATGCTAAACATGGCTATGAGCACATAACCGGGCGGAGGACGAGCAGTAAGAAATTCTTACTATAATTTATTAAAGTTTAGTTTCACGTCTAGTTTACTGCTAATGAAGTGCAGTGTGCGGGTAGATTGAGATCTAATTAGGATGTCTATCAGAGGTGTTCAAGATGGCTCCAGGTCTCCACGGATCGTGACCGACTCTTTCTTCGATGATGAAGGTGAGTTTTTTATACGTTGTTTTCAATTGATGATAAACACCGACAAATGATATTGGGCCAATGTTACTGTAATCCAGTTTAAATGCCAGCTTCTGGGCCCGTTGGAGTCTACATTCAAACTAGTGACTTTTTAAGAAATATTTTTCGAAAAAAAAAATTACATCTATGATTTTTTTGAGATTATTTACCAAATTTTTATAACACATTTATAAACGATTTAAATATATCATGTAGTATTTACTTACTAGTATTATAAATTACTATGAATAATTTTTTTTTAAAAGCAATAATTATTTTTAATCTGTATACAAAAAATTAATGAACGAAGAACGTAGCTTCTTATGTCACTTTCATCATCAAGCTGATGATTCTTTAAAAACAGCCGCACGTAAGCATTTTCGCGTATTTAAAATTCAAGATGGAGAACGTTCGCGTTGTGTAATAGTAATCTCCATTCGCCTTACAGACGGGGCTCCTCTTGACCTTGTTAAAGGCCCTCGCAAGACTAGACTCCTCCCCTCCCCCCGTCCACGTCGCCCCCCCTTAACTTGACTAAAATACACCGGTGGGATACGAGTCCAGGTCGATACAGTCTCAGTATGGGCGTAGCATTTATTATCAGGTGTTAAAAATTAAAGCCATTTTTAAAACTAAAAAGTTTTACTTGAATAACAAATATTTTGTAGTTTAAGAAAAAAAATGTTTTAGGTGTTTCCGGTTTGAGATGAAACGAAATAAAATTTCTAAGGAATTTTAAAAATTATTTTTTTTTGTTAAAAATTTTAAAAAATTGCAAAACAGTAAATATCGCAATTTTTGTTAGTAAAAGTAAAAAAAAAATGAAAAAAGTACTCCATTCCTTCGAGCCGGATTTGAACCAGCGACCTATGGATGCCTCACGGAAATCACCTCTACAGTCCACCGCTCTACCAACTGAGCTATCGAAGGTATACACAAAGTGATGAAATTAAGTAAGACATACCAAAGCTATAACCTAGATTTCCATTGTTTAGCGAATGGAAAATTTTTCCAATTCACAAACAGTAAATAGCATAGCAACATTACTATATAATAGTGATGAAATATTATTTAATATTGCACAGTAGTAATGATTTCAGGATGAATAAAATCGAATAATAATTTTAATTAGTGCCTTTAAGGTCATTAACTATCAAGCCCATAGCTTTTAAAATGTATATAAATCCGTGAAGTCTTAGTTTGGAAGTTGGTAGAACATATTAAAAGTTTCATAACGAAAAGGTCAAGTCCCAGAAAAAAAATATTAAATCTATAAAATGTGTCTCACTGACAAATAGTTATAAGCAAACGTTACTGTGTTCCAGTTTGAAATGAAGTGGAACTGATATTACTGGGGTAACGAGACTTAATATCATAATCAGTATCACTCACAATTAGATGAAAGTCTATTATCTTTATTATAGCAAACTTTTTAACGATGAACATTCTACCAGGTGGTAGGTCTCTGTTGCTGCAGACCGTCTGGATGGGTACCACCGCAGCTCCTATTTCAACCTCCAAATAGTAGTGTGCAAACATTACTGTGTTGTAGTTTGAAAGGCGCTGTAGCTAGTGTAATTACTGGGGTAACGAGACTTAACACCTTATGTCTTACGACGAGCGCAATGTGGTGCAGTGTGCACCATCTTAACTAGCGCCACGTTGTCATGGGCAAGCGTATCACTTACCATCAGGTGAACGTCTTGCTCGTCTCGTCGTATAGTAGTATAAAAAAAAAGTAAAAAGTAAAGTGGCATATTACATTCTAATGCTTACCACAAATGTAACGGCAGCCATTTTTATTTTAAGATTTTTAACGCTAAGAGACATGTCAATCCCATCGTAGAGGTAAGCCTTATATTTAAATATATAAAATGTCAGCCTTAATAAAATGGAAGGTTTATTAGCCAGCTCAGCGATATTAAATATTTTATTATATAACTTGTGGCACACTCAAGTTGCTTGACGACGTACAAACTCGTTATGGTCCTTTCTCTATAACATGAATCAGCTGTGCTCTATTATGTACAATAAGGTTATCATTCAACATCGCTAAGTAACATCGGTTACGTGAATACATAAAAGCGAAACTGTAATTGTGATAGTGAAAATAATGGTGGATAGTAAATAGAGAATTGAGTGGGCCCCATAGTAATTGTGTGGGGCAAAACGACGTTCATCGACGCAGAAATTATCGGGTGTGTCAGTCGGTCGTCAGTCGGCCGGTCCGCTCCGCTTGCGACGGCGGTGCAGAGTGACGCATCGCTACACCCCGCGCGCGCTGCGGCGTGGCATTCGCATTCCATATTCGAAATTGGCATATTTTATTTTTTTTTACGGCTTCCCCGTTACTATTAGTGGACAAGTACAACCTTTTTTTATCGTTTTTGTGAATAATAATTGTGAGTGTGTTATATAGCATGTGTTTCACAATATTTGCCACCAGCAGCCCGTTTGTGTTGATGTTATAATTTTACAATTGTATTATTTCCTTTTAATTAATGATTTTTTTTCTATAAATGCGTGTGGTTTTATGTGTGTGGCACAGATAATTAATATTGCTTTAAAATATGCACGTAACCTTCATGAATATTATTACTCTTACGTTAGACAAAATGTCTAGAGTTCATGTCAGTGTTTAACCATTTTTGTGTGATTAAAATTTTCTTATAACAAATTGAAAATTTGCTGTAATTAATGTTAAAAAGCAATATTTAAAAGAAATGAAAAAAGGTCCGTAAACCTTGAAGTTTTGTTTTAATTAGATCAATTAAAAATATTAACATTATTATAACACTTATTTGCGCAGTTTAACAGATTATTAATGATCTTCTAACAAGTGGATGCACACTTAATTTTTGCGTCATATTCCGCATATATTACACAAACGAGATACATTTGGAACGTAAAATGATATTATATTCGACTTCAATTAAACGTGAGTTAGGTTTAATCCGATGTTTTATATAAGCATGATATGGTTTTTTACAATTAATTTCGATTACGAGAAACATTTCAGTTTTTTTTAATCATTACCCAATTGCAGCTAAGGTTGCTGCAGTTGGTATATAAAAACACGTATGATTAAACAAATAAAAAATTTATGATGGTGATATTAATTTAACCTTAATGGGAAAGGCGAAGGACTTAAGTCACACAGCCAATAAAATTAAATTGTCATTGGAAATCGTATGTAAAAATTTTTTCGGCCTCTTTGGTAAAATTTATTTATGAAACAATTACGTAGTACCAACCTAAAATTTTTTTTAACGAAATAAGAGATATAGAGCAAGAGGTTGATATAAGTTAATATTGTTTGTCCGTTTGCGTCAACCGTGCGATGTTTGCGATGTTTGCGATGTCGGAGGTCCCGGCGGGTGACCTCTTATCGCTCCTCCCGACGTCTCCGGCAATGTTATTAAATATTACATGATAACACCAACCAATTACTTTATACAAACAATCTTTATATTACTTTATATTATATATCTACTTTACGGTGTAATGTATATGCATTTTAATGGCGGTCTGGGTTACTACCGCAGCTCCCATTTCTGCTGAGTTTAAAGTAAATCACTGACGTAAAAAAATTAATGTTCGGTTTAGTAAAATTTGTGCCTGATATGTAGAAGCTTTCAAATGAATAATACATATTAGTAGAGGTTTAACCGCTGATCCATGGGGGCAGTTAAATAATCATTTTCGTTTATTGCGGTCTATAAATATAAAATGTATAACATAGTCAATAAATACTTAAAATCTTTTTCGGACTCCATACATAGTGAACATAAATAAAAAAAAATAATCACCAAATAATAAAACAGAAATATATCAAGTCAAACATTTTTATAGTAAAAAAATATAAGAAACATGAAAATTACAAACTTCAATAGATTATTGTTAATATTTAAAGCACCGAGAATTTTTATACCATAAGAAATTTTGCCAGAAAAAAAAATTTTGGAAATTCTTTTTCATTGTGCTTGTTTCAGAGAGATATTGAGCGAGCACGCTTGACCATCAGCCAAGGTCAAGTCGATAAGTATATTACAGCTTAATGGATAAGGTGGTAGTAGTGAATTATTCTAAGCGCATGCACCAGCTAAGCGTTAAATGGCGTCGTGCGAACGCGTCTTGAATTTGTAATCTAGTTTACTATGTGAATTGGAAACGCTGATTTGATGACGTCATCGGCATGGTGAATGTTGTAATGTTGTACGAAAACAATTGCTTCTTTGTGTCAATAGATCAATGTGATGCTAATAAAATATTTCCATAAATATCTAAATAGCATGTTGGTATGCGCACAATAAAATAAATATAACGATTGAGTTGTAATCACAATTGATAATTAAAATTTGTTTCAATTATTCCAAGTAAGTTTTAAAATCATTTGTGTGTAATTAATTGTAATTTTAAGTGAAATTTAGAAATGATTTTTTTTATTAAAGCATTTTTATAATTATTGTGCGGGTACAAATAATAACGCGCCGGCGGTGCGGACGCAGTCGCGCTCCGTCCGCCGGACTGTACAGACGTCTCATGAAGTCGTTACGCTGTTGGAAAAATATGGATATATTCTGAAAGACCACGTTTTATTAGACAATCCCTAAAATTATGTTAGTAGTACCAGCACTGGCAGCATGTTTGCTTTAATACACTAGAAGCCGGTGCTACCACATACTGATATTATGTAAAAAAAACATTCTTATAATTGTACTAGATTTTTGTTGGTATTTTTCACTGGAAAAGATTGAAGTTATTGCATAATTTAACTTAGATACTGTAAACAACACTATGATACTGTAAATAGAGTTATTACTATGTCATATTAAGAAATTTACACAATTTCTTGTCAAAAATATTTTATAAATGCGAACAAAACAAAATTATTTTAATACATTAGTAATGAGCTCGGAAAATATAAATTGTAAAGAAAGGAGTTTCTAAGAACTCAAGGTTTCACTCGCTGAATTAATACGCTGAAACCTTTCAGTTTACTTCGCACACAAAGTAATTGAACCTTATTACCCTGTAATAAAGTTCAAAGTATACATATTTATTATGAAATATAATCAGCAGAAAGCTTAAAAAGAATATATTCGTAAGAAATTGAAAATAAGCTTTCATTGTTGTTAAATAATACATGGCAAGGTTTACTGGAATAATGGCAATACATAAATTAAAATTTCTTTTCAATTTTTATAGCTCCTATACTTACATATTATTTAGACTAGTGACTCAACCTTTCTTTATGAAGACCACAAACCTTTTTAATCATAGTGTCTAGACCATAAAAAAATAGTTAAAGATTTGATTTGAGTTTCGCGATTGTTGCAAATTTTATTAAGAAATATGATCGGATTTATCGCGTATGTGATATTTTAAAATTTTTGAATGAGCTTAATTTTTCTAATGGACTTCTTCTTAGCATTTTTCCCGTATATTGACGGGGTCTGCTTTCCTACTTCTTGCCCTCCACTTCGCTCTGTCCCGGACGTCACTTTCTTAATTTTTCTAATGGACGCCAAAGCTAAAATGGTTTTAACTAAAGTAACGGCAGATTGTCCAACCTTTAAAGCATGGTTGAATTAAAGTGATCTAGACGACTTATAGTTTGTAAAAGGCGACTTAGAGAATTTCAGTTACTCGTTTTGTGGTTGGGAATCCTCATCATCCCTGAATACCATCTTAATTATAGTTGGGTGGTTAGTCGGGGAAAACTCTACTATAGATGTCTCATAAATTAGTGAGAATGGCCATCGATCATTAATATGGTTGTGGTAGAAATCCCATATAACCCTGAAATCCTCCTGGAACGCAAGCCATTTCATATTCCACTTTGAAATGTGGATTAGCTAAATTAGTCTCCTGTCTTCCATGAAATTACGTCCGTTAACTCAACATATCCTAGAGGGAGTTAAGTATAAAAAAGTGTTGCCGTACGTAGGTTGGCACTTTTTATTTAACCTTTAATCAAATAATAAATAAATCTAAATGTTTATCTATAAACTGTTAATACTTTGTATGTTGAATTTCGAGAAAGCCTTCTCCAAAGATTTCCTTTCGTCTGAATCTTTTGGTTTTTCCTATTTATTCTGGACTAGCAACTTCTTACGCATCGTCTACTCTGTCTCTCTTTGTTCCTGCTATCCCTAGGATACTCTACTTAGTTTATCTTACTCTGCCCTGTCCACTAGTTTAGTTGTTTGTATAACGTTTTTAAACTCTTCTCCAACCTAAATACTCTCCGACGTAAATCTGTCTCCATATTAAACATCTGATACGATGATGTTAGATAAAAGTATCATTAATATCTTTAAAATTTTCATGACATCAGTAAAGAGTATATTTGATTCTGTTATAGATTTTAAAGTAAATCCATTGCAGTATAATTTCTTATTATTTACTTAGTTGGTTTATAGAAATAATGACAATGGTCATATTTACACATTTTATGTTCTCTGATAATGCGATTTCTTATTTATAACTTTCATATTAATTATCGGATGCCACACGCAAACATCATGGGACGGTTTCTTTTGTAACATTTAGATAACCTTTAAGGGAGATAAATGGAAAAATACGGTTGTTAAGCAAATGTGATTTATTTGTCAAGTGTCGAGTGGAGTAGACAGTGAAATCTTATTTAGTGCTAAAATGATGTACAGCTTCGACAAGGATCTGTGGCATGTCCGGGCGCGCGTACAGTCGGAGTCGCAGGAGCCTGCAGAGACGCAGAGTATGTTAACTTTTATATGTCCACTGTATCATCATCATTCTCATCACCAATCAGTTTTGCGCTGTCATCATCCATCGGTTTCCTGCAACCTTCACCAGATCGTCGGTCCACCTTTTTGGGAGTTTTTCAACACTGCGTCTACCAGTTCTTACTGCACATAGGTAGACAGTCCTTCGAGCAATGTGAACTGCCCATTGCTACTAAGTCTTAATTATACATTTTTAAATCGTATTCTTTACATCTATGGCTATCGCTAAATCGTGTGACAGTGAGGAAAAAGATGATGAAGCTAGCTCGTGAAAAATACTCTTGCAACGATTTAAGTGTGTAGCTGGTATCTCGTTTGCGGTATTTCTTTTCTTTCATTTCTTTTCTTAATTGTTTATTGTTCGTTTTATTGTTTGGTTCGCACATTTTCTATAGTAGTAGCTTCTTGCTCTGTTACTATATTTTTTCTTTTTCTTATTATTTTTTTTCACTGGCCCCAGCTGAAAATCAGCGCTGCATTATTCTTTTTACTGCAGCAAGTAGCCGAGCTGGACGACATTTCGGTGACTGTATTTACTAATGACTGTGTTCAAATTGTTTTGTGCCGAATAAATGTTTTTCTTTCTTGCACTCTACTATATGAAGACCCGGCATCGAATCAGGTGCCAAAGTGGAGTACCTTTTAGCCAATGCGTTCTGGAAGCAGTAATTTTGGTAGCTGATAATCCGGGCTGACTAATTTTAAATTGTAGCTCAGATTATTAACAAAAAAAAAAAAAAAAATATTCAGATGTTTAGAAGATATTGGCCTAGAAGATATAGTGAAGACCACAAGCATTATATTAGTAAAAGTACTGCTAATTTATAAACTAAAAAATTTCTTTGTCCACTGATCACAACTCAGCATAGTGCACGCCTCTGGATGGTGACCTTGCCCTGGAGACGGTCTTGTTTATTGTCCATTGTCTTTAAGGTCATCCAGAGGTCGCTACTACAATATTTGCGACAACTGTTTTAATCGTCATTGAATATAACCTTTTTGCTACAAACAATTGAAGTTCTTTAAAAATATTATTTTTAATTCAAAATATCTTCTTTTATACATACCAGAAATTTTATTAAAAATTTAAATTTATAATTTTTTTTAGAAAATCAAAATGGCGCACGACTTATAAGTTTTGGCATAATCTAACATGATCATATTATTATTCCTGTGGAATTAAACTTAAAAAAAAAATATTATTTATACATGAACTAATTAATATTAGTTAAATCTAATTATATTTAGTATAATAATAAATAGTTATTTTAGATTTGTTATAAATTCTTAACGTAATAAAAATGGAGGTGTATTCATTTATATTCGTTGGGAAACATATGATTCTCATTTAAATTTCGAACTTGTTTGTGACATTATTTACTAAAATTAAATATGACTTCAAAGTAATTAAAAGCAAATTTACTAGAAATACTTATACTTAAATTTGGACTTTTTGTCTTTAATAATAAAAAAATTGTTTGAAAGAAGAGCCGAGCGGGACGTTGACTGTAAAAACATGTCGATTATAAGTTAAGATGTTTACACAGTACTACACTGCGATCAAGAAATAATATCAAAGTTCTCGTTACCCCTTTTAGTTTCACTAGTAAGGTTGCAACTGGAAAAATAGCCGCTGAGGTGTCACCAATAACTTTTGTTAATTTTTTTGTTTCCGAAAAATTAACGTCGGATATACATTTTAAATATAATAATATTTTCAGGAAGTGAGAGCCCTACGAGCGCGGTGGGGGCGGAGGCCCCCCGGGAGCTCCCCAATGAGCTATCTGCGCCGTACGAGGTCCCGCAATTCCCCATCGAACAGATCGAGAAGAAACTTCTAATTCAGAGACAGCTTAACGTTAAGTGAGTACACCCACACAACTATACTTAACTAGCAATTATAATAACTTAATTTGTGAGATTATTTATTTTTATAAAATGAGAGAAGCTGTCTTTTGTAAAATGAGAGGAACGAATAGTCGACTACGAGGTTTGACTATAAAAATACTTCAGTTTTGGTTGGTGAAAAGGTTTTTTTCTATATTATCTGTATTCCAGCTGTCAACATATAAAAATCTGTGTATTCTGGCTTAGCTTCACCATCAACGTGAAAAGTTCTCGGAATAACAATCATAAAGGAGCTGTTAAGTTTATGGCTAAACATAACCGGTATATTAATAGAATTACATTTATATCTTTTATGTGATACGAACGAAGTGAAATATATTATCGTATATGTAAGTGGTAACATCGTGGAGCAGTTATTATTAGTGTCAAGTAATTGGATCAACCTTGACGCGGCAGTAACCCTTACTGCGGGGGATGCTCGGGTCCCGTTCGCAGCGCGATTGCATTTCGGAACGCAGCCCGCGGCGGCTGTACGCGCGTCGTCTCTGTGCCTTTTATTAAAAAAAAAGGAATAATGTCATTTTAGTGGCGCGAAGTGCAGCTTTTTGTTTTTACTAAATATAAATACAGTTTTCTTTTGTGTTCATTTTTAAATTACGTATTAAAATGTTTGGTAGTAAAGTTGAATGTAAAAGATGGACATCAACCAGGACGTACAGGTATTTAAAACTAAATGAAATTTATTTATGTGTATTATTATTTTAATACAAATAATCGATAAGACATACGTATGCCCATATCGATGACTTCAAGTTAGGATATATACAGCAGCACATTAGATTTATCAATAAATGTTTAATGAATGAATAAAATGTGAACTGGTTTTTGTGCAAAAAAATTCAAGTGTTGCCAGTTTATAAAATAGAAAAAAAAAATGATAACTGTATGTCATTTTAAATTGTGTGCGTTCTAAATTAAAATGATAAGGATTTTTTTTTAAATTACGTTATGTTTCTGATGTTGCGGAAAAATTTACTGTTTATAACTTACGTATATGGTAAACAACGGATTGTTTAGTCTACAATTTGCGATCGAAAGTTTCAATGTGGATATAATGCTTTGTGTTCTTTGCCTTTTGTGTGTGTTGTACATGAAGAGCATTTTTTTATTTTAACCCCACTCCATAGACTGTTTATATTATAATATTAAATACTGTAATTTTTTATTTCTGACTCGGATGAATATTATTCACTCGTGAACTTGGGCGTCCCGTATCGATTTTCAGCGCGAACGCTCCGATGCCAACATCCATTTGATATCTTCAACAGGTCGTGATCACTTGAAGACCTCGCTCTTTTAGCTACCGCCATTACTTAATACGCTGTAAAAATTATTAACTTGAATTGTATTTACTCGAACAATGTTATATTTAAACGTATTCATTTTAACTTATCACACTGAACAGTTTGTATGTTTGTGGTGTAGTTGCGACTGTACGGCTTCAATTGGTAATTTGCGAGGATTAAACCGCGCCGCTAAACCATTAGTTAACACTAAACTCACGCTCCGGCTGCTTCTTCTATAGTTAATGTATGTGGCATATAAGATACTCTACCAGTTTTCATAAATATACTTCCGGACCCATCTATCGGCCCACCACCCAGTGTTTAAAGTTTCGACGGTGTCTAGTTAAAAATAAATGTTAGGTGGAGCAATAAGTTTTAATGCAGTTTTGAAGCAGATTTATTGGTCAACCTTTATGTATGTTTTTTTTTATTTTTTTTTGTAATTTAGAATTGATTTGGCCAGCAGAAGTTTTACAACTTGGGCGACAATTTCAGGCAGAGTATCCATATTTTTTGGTCAAAACTGGCTTTAAGTTTAGATTTGCCTTTTTATGGAACCAATAATCGGACACATCAAAAAAAAAGTCCAACTTGTGCGAAATAAAAAAGTTTTCTCCATTCCTGGGTCGTTGAAAACAATGAACAGACTCGAATTTTCGTTTTTTTTTCATAATCCTGAATTCAAAATAAAAAAAAAAACATACCTAAGAGTTGACCAAAAAATCAGCTTTAAAACTGCATTAAAACTTATTGCTCCACCTAACATTTATTTTTAGCTAGGCACCGTTGAAACTTTTAAACACTAGGTGGGCCGATAGATGTGTCCGGGCGTATATATAGAAAATTCAAAAAAAAAAACGTTTAGAAGACAATTAATATAAAGTAATAAATTTAGTTACTCATCAGATCTAGTCAATGGAGAACAGCGAACTGATTAACTATTAAAATAGATTAAACAAATACAATTTAATAAAGAAATCTCTAGCTTAAGCAATTACTATTTTAAATATTATATGATTAAGCATAGTTAATTATTTAAACTCAAAAGTAACCTTGCCTAATTTATTCTTCAGCTGTATTCTATAGTAAAAATAGTCTGTGTTATTAAATATATTATATAATGGAACTGAACGGTAATAGTAAATTTATTATGTAGAAGGGATCAAAAGATTTTAACTTAATCACGCTTCAAGTTGAAGGGAAACATATTTTATTCAAGACTATCTGTAGTATAATAGAAGTTTGTTTTTGAACCGTTATAATAAAACTAAAATAGGTTCTAACTGAAATGTTTTTTTTTTTATAATACTTTGCGACGAGACGAGCAAGATGTTCACCTGATGGTAAGTGATACGCTTGCCAATGACAACGCGGTGCTAGTTAAGATGGTGCACACTGCACCACATTGCGCTCGTCGCCTTGAGACATAAGGTGTTAAGTCTCGTTACCCCAGTAATTACACTAGCTACAGCGCCCTTCGAACCGGAACACAGTAATGTTCGCACACTACTATTTGTCGGTTGCAATAGGAGCTGCGGTGGTACCCACCCAGACGGTCTCCGGCAACAGAGACCTACCACCTGGTCCTTCGTAATAAGCAATGAATATTCTTCGTCTGAGTCGTTTCTCATGACTGAGGGTCGTGGTCATCATGTGTGTTGAAACACACGACAACTTACTTGTCAGTTATAATGGGGTGGTGTTGCCATTGCCTTCTCCATTTCACATACTAGTGCGAGCACGGATGCTCATGACATATATATGCAGGTTTCCTCACGATGTTTTCCTTCACCGTCAAAACACGTGATATTAGTTGGTGTTATACTAACTGCACATAAATAGAAAAATTCATTGGTGCAGGCCGGATTCGAACCCGGTACCTTCACAGTGGAAGGAAGGCGTTCAATTTACTAGGCTATCACGGCTTACTAAAAATGATGCATCATAATATTCATTATGTAGCCGTTAAATTGTTCGCGTGATAGACGAGACCCACGCGTGGGCAGCGATATTACCAAGCTGGGAATACTGGTATCCGATACGACTCTTAGTAATTGTATTCAGCATTAGTTGTATCGCACACGTTTTGCTTTCGAAAGCATTTCGTTAAATTTAATCATAACATTTATATATCGCATAAGCACAATAGTTAAAGTATCAGACTGTACAATGTCCAAGGTTCTTTAAAGCTTATTTATTCTTAAACAGTTTATTGGGAATTTTAAATATTTTTTTAAGATAACTTATATAGATTTATTTTTGTAATAAGAGATATTTCTAGAGACCTTTCTAGAAGAGAATAGATTAGAAAAATACAAAGAATCAGAAGCAAATATATAAGAGAAAAAACAAAAATTATGGATGCTCCAGAATACGCTCTGAAACTAAAATGGCGATGGGCCGGACACCTTGCAAGATGTACAGAAATAGATGGACAAAACTTGTAACACTGTGGGAAGGACCAAAAGGAAAGAGAAGAAGAGGACGCCCAAGAAAAAGATGGGTATGTGACGTACAAGAAATAGCTGGAACTAATTGGATAGAAAATGCAAAATCTAAGGAGAAATGGAATAAGCTGGAGGAGGCCTTCACCCAAAAAGGGATTCCTACATACACACAAATGTTATAAAAAAAAAATATGTTTATTACTAAAAAAAAGCTTTGTAAGTTAGGAAACAAAGTTGGCTTATAAATAAATATAGATTTATGGCAGGAAAAATTCCAGCAGCCTGTTTATCATATAGATGTAAAACTTATTACCCAAATTAAAGAGTTGTTCAGTGGGTGGATGATGGCATTTAAATGGTTGTTAGATACATAAGTAATTCTTCCATATATATAATGATTAGCTAAAGACATGAGAGATTAGTAAACTATGTTTTAGTTAATAAGTGAATACCGAAGATACTTATATTATATTTATACCGGAATGGTACAGTTGGCGTAATATACAATCTTAGAGCTTAGGATTCTCTTCGTGACGTTTTTATGAGGCAGATATACTGACAGTGCTATCACAATATATATATTGTAATATTCTGTATATTCATCAAAATATTAATATGTATACAAAACACAATGACATGCACAAAATAAAAATGAAGTTCGCGGTGTTTTATTTTCGTCTGCAACAAATTAATGGAACCTTTTTGGGGCTCAGTATCCGAATCTATAATAAGGTTCCATAGGCTATTTATATTTGCCACTTCATAGATTTAAAAACATAATTAAGTTTTTTTTTTTTTGGGGCTTTTTTCCTTAGGGACATGCCAGCCGCATTGACACGAAACTTAACAATAACACAAAAAAAAAGAAAAATTTAGATTAAAAGCAAAATAGAAAAAAAAACTACACTGCTTTTAATTCAATTATAATAATAATTAAAAAGAAAATATATAATAGTGCTAAGGAAGTAAACAAAATATTGTAATGGATTATTACATGAAGATAATGATATATGCTCAGGAAGTCCTTAATCCATAAGCATGTTAAAAATATCTCGTACTGCGTTGGATTTTGGATTTCACAAATGATTTTGTGGGCACCTAAAAATTATAAATAAATTAAAATATAAAGCATGTTATAAAAAGTATTTTAATGGTATTTTTTGGTATTTTTATTTTGAATATAGTTATACATGTTATAGTGTTGACGATTATTTGAATGGTAAGTAGATGGCAGATTCTGACGTTCAATAAGTGAACTGTTGTCCCCATTTTGAAAAAAAAAATTATTTTCGACTTTAATACTATTATTGGAAAATTGCTTCATTCTATTTTTCAATCCATCGTAATTTTAAGAATTTTAAAAAAAAGTTTTACGAGAAAAAAAAAATTTCTTAACGACTACAAATTGTAATAAATATATTTTGTTAAAATTTTTGATTGTGCGAATTGAAAATGAAAAATTGCTGGATTATGAAAATTTCCACTAAAAAAAAAACTGTATCGTTTATACATTAAAAAAAGGAGTATGACTGACATAGTGTTCAGTGTGAGTACAAAGGCTATACTATAGTCAGTTCACCGCAGCTATACTAACAGCGCCCACCCGAACACACTGTTTGCTTTGTCATATGAACACAACACTTGAATGTACCGCCGTCTGTCCGTAATGAGTTATTTGTTAAAGCATTCGTTTGCGATTACATCGTTTAACACGATTGATTTATTAACCGAATTCTTCTAAGTCGTATTGCCTCATGATTTAGGGTCGTGGTCATCATGTCCATCCAGAGCATCCATCACTTCTAATAATTAGAAACATATCAATTCAAAATATAAATTAAATCTGCCATACTTCTCACATTCACACGTCACCAGTCACAGAGCTCTCACCTCGCACACCGCCCAAACACGAATGTGGCGAGACTTACAGTCATCTGTGTTTTATAGTGAAAGGATGTTATGCCATACCCTCCCTTTTTTCATTTTAGTCTTTAAAAAAAGGCGATATACATACTATTTTACTAACAAAATGTTGGTAATCAATTATTTTTCTCAATATCTAACATAATTAATACCCTAGCTAAAAAGAACTAACATTTCTTCTATTCTTGTATGGCAAAGTAGTAATAAAGAAGACCTTCGGAAGCAAATTGGGGATTTCGAAATGTGGGCAAAATCATGTCCAAAATCAGCTGAGCACAGAAGGTGACTGAGGTAAAAAGTTCTGCGGCAAGTGAAAGCGGAACGGAAGCTTTTTCTAAAAAACAAAAAGCGGTCGACAACATCTAGGACATACAGACTGAAATATCAAATCCATACTTCTGCAGAAAGGAATAATATACATATATGTGTATATATTAGTAAACGACGGGACGGACATTAAATATTTGATATTCAAAACCAAAGAGATAGTTTCTAAGGGAAAGCGAAGTTGTTACTTACTCATGTTTTAAAGCTTCCCTGGACTTTCACAAATAAATCATAACCACAATTAGCCAAATCGGTCCATTCCTTCTTGAGTTTAAGAGAGACTAACTAACAGCAATTGATATTTATATAGAAGATAAATAATGGGGAAAGTAGCCGGAAAGAGAGAGATCGGTCGCAGAAAGCAATTGTGGTTAGACAATATGAGGGACAATATCACCTGCTTCAACTTATAATGATGGGCAAAGTAGAAGGAAAAAGACGTGTTGGACGCCGAAAAAAATCCTGGCTACGGAACATAAAGGAGTGGACTGGTATCACCAACGTGGAGCAACTGTTCCGCGTGGCTCAAGATAGGCAGAAATTCGCAGAACTGACGGCCAACCTCCAGTAATGGAGAGGCACTTTATGAAGAAGAATATGAGGGAGGGGACCGACGTAGGAGCGTCGCGCAGCTGATCCATTTAGCGCTAAACAGGAAAAATTCGCAGAATTCATGTCCAATCTTCACTAGTCAGAGAAGTTTCTTCACGTGGAAAGGAATGATTGTTAGTGTTTTCACAAAGAATAGTTAAATTTATTGTATTTTATATTATTGGCAACATTTTGATAGTGGTGGCGCGCCCTTCCAAAAAAAATTATTAGATAAAATGGCCTATGGTTGTTACGCGGGTTCTCTTACGCACGGATCGCCGCGACGACTACTGCTGCAATGTTATATATTGAAGAATATTTAATGTAAAGTATAAGTTTATTCTCTGTTCTCTGGTCCAAGTTAACATGATAATACCTTTCGGTTTGTTGTTGTGATCAGGGCGGCGGAATGCGGGCAGTCGGTGCGCTCGTTCGCGGGCAGCGAGGCGGGCGGCGCGCTCGAGGACGCGGCGCGCATGCGCATCGCGGACGACGACGAGCAGGACGTGGTGCTGCCGCACTTCCAGCGCGTGGCGATCAGCGGCGAGGACACCTCCGGGGTAAAACCTCATTACTACATAACATTTTTATTTACAGAACACCGCAGTTACATATTATATTAATGTATTTTATATTATTGGCAACACTGCGATGGTGGTGGCGCGCCTCTCCAAAAAAATTATTAGATAAAATGGCCTATGGTCGTTACGCGGGGTCTCTTACACTCGTACCGCCGCGGCGACTGCTGCTACAATTTTATATTTTGAAGGTTATTTAATGTAAAGTATAAGTTTAATCTCTGTTCTCCGGTCCAAGTTAACATGATAATACCTTTCGGTTTGTTGTTGTGATCAGGGCGGCGGAATGCGGGCAGTCGGTGCGCTCGTTCGCGGGCAGCGAGGCGGGCGGCGCGCTCGAGGACGCGGCGCGCATGCGCATCGCGGACGACGACGAGCAGGACGTGGTGCTGCCGCACTTCCAGCGCGTGGCGATCAGCGGCGAGGACACCTCCGGGGTAAAACCTCATTACTACATAACATTTTTATTTACAGAACACCGCAGTTACATATTATATTAATGTATTTTATATTATTGGCAACACTGCGATGGTGGTGGCGCGCCTCTCCAAAAAAATTATTAGATAAAATGGCCTATGGTCGTTACGCGGGGTCTCTTACACTCGTACCGCCGCGGCGACTGCTGCTACAATTTTATATTTTGAAGGTTATTTAATGTAAAGTATAAGTTTAATCTCTGTTCTCCGGTCCAAGTTAACATGATAATAAGTTTCGGTTTGTTGTTGTGATCAGGGCGGCGGAATGCGGGCAGTCGGTGCGCTCGTTCGCGGGCAGCGAGGCGGGCGGCGCGCTCGAGGACGCGGCGCGCATGCGCATCGCGGACGACGACGAGCAGGACGTGGTGCTGCCGCACTTCCAGCGCGTGGCGATCAGCGGCGAGGACACCTCCGGGGTAAAACCTCATTACTACTATTACTTAACATTTTTACTTACAGAACACCGCAGTTACATATTATATTAATGTATTTAATTGTATATTTATCTGTATATATACTTCCGGACACATCTATCGGCCCATCTAGTGTTTAAAAGTTTTAACGGTGCCTAGCTAAAAATAAATGTTAGGTGGAGCAATCAGTTTTAATGCAGTTTTGAAGCTGATTTTTTGGTCAACCTCTATGTATGTTTTTTTTTTATATTAATACAAGTTCATAGAGTACACTTGATAGTGCGCGTGTATATACACTCCCGGACACATCTATCGGCCCATCTAGTGTTTAAAAGTTTTAACGGTGCCTAGCTAAAAATAAATGTTAGGTGGAGCAATCAGTTTTAATGCAGTTTTGAAGCTGATTTTTTGGTCAACCTCTATGTATGTTTTTTTTTTAATTTTGAATTCAGGATTATCAAAAAAAAAAAAAAAAAAACGAAAATTCGAGTCTGTTCATTGTTTTCAACGACCCAGGAAAGGAGAAAATTTTTTATTTTGCACAAGTTGGATTTTTTTTATGTTTCCGATTATTGGTTCCATAAAAAGGCAAATCTAAATTTAGAGCCAGTTTTGACCAAAAAATATGGATACTCTGCCTGAAATTGTCGCTCAAGGTGTAAAACTTCTGCTGGCCAAATCAATTCGAAATTACAAAAAAAAATAAATAAACTTACGTAGGGGTTGACCAATAAATCTGCTTCAAAACTGCATTAAAACTTATTGCTCCACCTAACATTTATTTTTAGCTAGGCACCGTTAAAACTTTTGAACACTAGGTGGGCCGATAGATGTGTCCGGGAGTGTATATTTATTATTTTTATTGGCGGCAGGTAAAATTTTATCTCGGCACCGATTTTTTTTTTTGATTGATTTTCTTGCTTTGGGTCACCTTTAAGACCGTCAACAAGGCTACATCGGACCATGGTCTCGCGGATCCGGAATCCGCGAGCTGACGTTGTAAATATATACATAGATATGTACATCGAAATACTATAAAGAGGAGAGGAGATAGGTAAGGAAGTATTGGATGGAGTAGGGTTGAAGAGCATGGCAGTTTTATAAGGGGGGAAACTCTCGGCACCGAAATCTAGCATTGCATTTAAATGGCCCAGAGCGAAAGGGTTAACTCGTGTCGACCATTTTCGTGGGACGTGGGCTCCGCGCTGGGAAACACTGGGCTAGATAGTGATTAACGTTACGTAAAATCGTTTTGATTTCTCTTAGTTACGCCGAGCGCGTCTTTCGCAGGTGCCACTCGAGGATCTGCAGCTGGCCTCCTCTTACTTAGTTCAGGCGCTGGAGATCCGCAAACGGTACATGGAGATGTCGCAGCAGAGCTACGCGACCATCACGGCGCGCTTCGTGCGCAGCATGGACGCGAACGCGCCGCAAAACCACACGCCCACCACCAAAGGGCCCAAGAGCCACATCGCTGGTAGCTTACCCTTAAAATCTAATTAAATTATTTTTTGTATTAATACAAATTCATAGAGTACACTTGATAGTGCGCGTGTATATACACTCCCGGACACATCTATCGGCCCACCTAGTGTTTAAAAGTTTTAACGGTGCCTAGCTAAAAATAAATGTTAGGTGGAGCAATAAGTTGTAATGCAGTTTTAAAGCTGATTTTTTGGTCAACCTTTATGAATGTTTTTTAATTTTGAATTCAGGATTATCAAAAAAAAAAACGAAAATTCGAGTCTGTTCATTGTTTTCAACGACCCAGGAATGGAGAAAACTTTTTTATTTCGCATAAGTTGGATTTTTTTTTATGTTTCCGATTATTGGTTCCATAAAAAGGCAAATCTAAATTTAGAGCCAGTTTTGACCAAAAAATATGGATACTCTGCCTGAAATTGTCGCTCAAGGTGTAAAACTTCTGCTGGCCAAATCAATTCGAAATTACAAAAAAAAAATAAAAAAACATACATAGGGGTTGACCAATAAATCTGCTTCAAAACTGCATTAAAACTTATTGCTCCACCTAACATTTATTTTTAACTAGACACCGTCGAAACTTTAAACACTGGGTGGTGGGCCGATAGATGTGTCCGGGAGTATATATCAAAAAAATCTAAAGTTTCATTACACATGATGACGACGACCCTCGGTCATGAGGAAATACGCCTTAGAAAAAAATTGGTGACTAAGCTATTAAGTAAGGAATACCTGTAAAAAATAAAGAACAAAGAAAATAAGTATATGGAGCTAGCTATTATGATATCGCACCATTGCAAAAAGTTTCCTTAAAATAAGAAACAAACATGGTTTATTTGTATGTAAGAAAACTTACACTTAAACGAAGTTATATTATACTTTAAAAAAGCCAAAACTGGTTTACTCATACATTCTAAAAGAAGTTTATTTATTTATTTATTTATTTATTTATTTATTTATATAGTCTCCAAAAAAGATAACACAATACTTAAATACTATTCAACATAAAATAAAACAAAACATTGTGAATCTTAAGTGTAAGGAGGCACAGCTTGCATTACTTATATGTAAGTACAAAAAAAAACTATTAATTATTAAACAGCATATTGCAAATGAATGACAAATTAAACTTTAATTATACCAAAGTAACAAAAAACTTGACACAAGTAATATTACTTAGTTAAAGATTGTATTTAAGATGCTAAGTCTCGTCACCCCAATAATTCCACGATCAGACTAGAACATAGTGATGTTTGCACACTGTTGTCTTATTACTCTGTTTGCGTTTAGATCACATAGTGCACCCGCCGTTCAGGGACAAGGACCCGTGGGAGTGCCCGATGCCTGAGGCGAAGGGCTACATCATCAAATCCGATGATGGTGTGTTCAACTTGTACCGGGAGGAGGAGGGCGAGGAGAGGCGCGTGCCGTACGAGTACATCACCCTCGCGCAGTACATACAGGACATGAACACCATGTGCAACATGATCGCCGACGGCCCGCTGTGAGTACCAATACCATAGTAAAGATCTCAATATTTAAGGTATAAATAAGTACTCTTGATTGTACACCAAAATTATACAAATGAATAAAATTGCAGTGTCTGTTTGTTATAATAAAATAACCGCTTTTTGCTATGTGCATTTGGATATTTACACGGTACATATACCAAAACAAAATTTTTTCAAACTTTTGTCTGTCTGTGTCGGCTAATCTCTAAAATGGCAGGGCCGATTTTGACGGGACTTTCACTGGCAGATAGCTGAGAAAAAAAATAAGAACCTACAAAAAAAATTAGCACCAATGAAAATTTTTCGATTCAAATGGGAAAGTTATATCCATACATTATTTATTATATACTTTTTCTATACTTCTTTTATTTAAATACCACGCGGACGAAGTCGGCGGTAACAGCTAGTTATAAATTAAAACAATAAATAAAATTGAAAACAGAATGTACAATAAGCGGTCTTATTAAAGCAATCTCTTCCAGACAATCCTTAAAATTAAAAGAAAAAGAAGAAACATATTAAAGGTTATGTTCTCTAATATATTATTTAATAAAAATCATACGATTTTCAGTTATTTTTTTATTATTCAATTTGGGTTGCTAAAATACTGTTAATTATACAAACATAATTATACATTGTTTGCAGCAAGTCGTTCTGCTACCGGCGGCTGAGCTACTTATCCTCCAAGTTCCAGCTGCACGTGCTGCTGAACGAGCTGCGCGAGCTGGCGTCGCAGAAGGCGGTCCCTCACAGGGACTTCTACAACATCAGGTACATACTACTAGTTGATCTTAACTAAATACATTGAAAAATCAAAATATTCATTATAATAGATACGAAGAAATTAATTGACAAAACCTTAGCTGAACATTTATAAAGAAAAACTTTAAATTAAGAGTACATAATATCACTAAAGAGTGTATGATATCACATCCAGTATACAATCCCGATGTTGAAACCTACAGCTGTAGTATTCGACTTGCCAGACAAATTTTTACAGTTTAAAAAATATCATAGTTAAAATAAAACAAAAATCTACTAAACTTTGATTATGACTATGTTATTATCATTATTTTATCTATTTAAATATGATTCTCCGACATATAACAACATTAAGACTAAAGTTTATGTACAGATTAAATTCTGATGTGTAGCAATTAATGGAGTAACCAGCACTCACAATTACACGCATTATTATTATAACATACGCTAAAAAGATCTGAGAGAAAAACATAAGGAAAAATACAACAAAAGTACTATTTGTTAAATTCATTTTAGTGGTAATACATGTATTATAATGCTAGTCATCATCATCATTATTATTTTCAACTGATAGTTGCTGCCCACAGCTACATTTCAACACAAGTAATGCAATTTGGAATTTATTAAAGTATTATATTATATTTTCAGGAAAGTGGACACGCACATCCACGCCGCATCTTGCATGAACCAGAAACACCTGCTGCGTTTCATAAAGAAGACTCTAAAGAAACACGCAGATGAGGTAAAATATTTCTATCAAACAGTACAGATACTTAAATTACTGAGGTAATGATACTCATGTGTATCAAAGCGGTGAACCAGAAACCAGTGCGTTATACGGGCTTAGTTACTTATTTATTTTGACTAGCCAACAACTAACACCTAAAACAAACCTGTAATATTCACAGGCTGTATACTTCAAAAGGACCACATAAAAAATGCGATTAGAAATCTGTACTGTCTTTATTGCCAACACATATTTGATGAATTCACTCACACATTAAGTACATACTAGTAAATTAAATTAACACATATATTGCGAATAATTCCATAAAAACGGATATCTTCTTATTACATTTTGTGCTTGAATAATATTTGAAAACAACCGAGCTTTAATTGAATTAACCTTTTACATTTTTCCTAATGACGCGATAGCGTCCTTTCAATATCAACTGTCAAGATGCGTCGGTTTCTCATTCTTATTTTGTTTGTTCTTTTTTTAAATGTATTATACACAGGCTATTTACAACTACATATTACATATGCATAACAATAGAAAAAATCACAACAAATTATAATATAAAAATAAAATTACAGTTTAAGTTATAAAGCAAAAAAACAGAAGACATGCTCAATGCAAAATTTAAGTTATTTTGATGTAAATTACTGCGCAAATGAAGCAAATAAATAATAATTATAAAAACAATGTTAAAATTTAAACTACACATTTTTCTGCAGGTCGTAACACTGCACAAAGGCACCCCTATGACCCTCAAAGCTGTCTTCCAGAGCATGAACCTGAGTACTTACGACCTCACAGTGGATATGCTCGACGTACACGCGGTAAGTATCACAACAATTTATGAACCTCAATCATGTTTACTGCGTTCTGATCAATTCTACTTATATCTCTTAAGTTTTTTAATAAAATAAATATATACATTCACAGGACCGCAACACGTTCCACCGGTTCGACAAGTTCAACGCCAAGTACAACCCGATCGGCGAGAGCAGACTGCGCGAGGTCTTCCTCAAGACCGATAACTACATGAACGGGAAGTACTTCGCCAGGATCATTAAAGTAAGCTTTTATGTTCACTACATTGCTTCTTTTACTTTTATTTTTCTCAAAGCCTTGAGATGAGGATGTCGTACACCTAATGGTAAGTGATACGTCTGCTTATGATAATGTGGAACTGGTTAAGGTGATGAACCCTGCACCGCATTGTGCTCGTTGCCTTAAAGGTACAAGTTGTCTCGTTACCCTAGTAATTCCATACACAAACAAATATCACCCTGACATGGCTTCTTCTTTGGGGGAGGCCGTTGTCCAGCAGTGGGCTATAGGCTGATTCATTTATCGAACCCTGACTTCCCCCAAAACTTTTTGTAGGGAGAAATTTTTTGAAGTTTTCTCCCTGCAAAAATGAATTATAAAGGGTTCGGTTATGTTTGATTAATAAAACAGTTTTTATTGAAGAATGTTTAAACAATTACACTTCGATCGGCAGGAGGTGGCTTCGGATCTGGAGGAGAGCAAGTACCAGAACGCGGAGCTGAGGCTGTCGATCTACGGAAAGAGCGCGGGAGAGTGGAGCAAGCTGGCGCGCTGGGCCATCCAGTACCACGTGCACTCCAACAACGTGCGCTGGCTGATACAGATCCCGCGCTTATAGTCAGTACAGACTTTCTCATTGACTCATGTCTTGATAAGATCTTTCATTTTCTTACTTATTCGCTCATTATGCAGTGAACGTTTTTCTATTCACGACACGTTCCGATACTGTTCCCTTACCCTAGTAATTTCACTAGTTACAGCACCCTTAAAACCGAAACGCAGTAGTTGTAGTAATACTGCAGCAAAAAAAGATGCTAAAATAATACCGTATAGATGGTCTCTCGGAACAGAAAACTGCCACCAACATTGAAAATAATTTAACAGCAGCTTCTCTTTCTCTCTTTCAGCGACATCTTTAAGTCGAACAAGATAATGACCAACTTCCAAGAGTTCCTCAGCAACATCTTCCATCCGCTGTTCGAGGTCACGAACGACCCCAACAGCAACCTCGAACTGCACAAATTCCTCACTGTGAGTCTCATAATCATTTTCATCTTATTAGTTAATTTTAATATCATTAATTAAAGTAATTTTTTAGGATACAAACTATTACTTTACATTACATTACTTAACTATTACTATACATTATTTATAAAATTCTTATCCTGAGATTTTTCTTATTGCACTGACGCCGACTGCTTTTAGAGAATAAAAACTCAAAATTACCGTGAATGCTTCCCTACTTTTCCTTTCTCCCTGTAATGATAATGAAACCTTCTTCTATGCGATGCAGCATGTTATCGGCTTCGACAGCGTGGACGACGAGTCAAAGCCGGAGAATCCGATGCTGGACGCGGAGGCTCGTCGCCCGGAACACTGGGACGACGAGGAGAACCCGCCATACGCGTACTACCTGTACTACATGTACGCGAACATGACCGTGCTCAACCACTTCCGCAAGTCAGTACACTGTTTTTTTTTTTTATTTAAATCATAAGAGTTGCTTAAGTTATATATTACATTCGCTATAACCAATACCATTTAATAATTTATGATCTTGAATCAACAATGGGCTAATATTTGACTCCAATTTCACATGATGTTAAGTGACAAAGACGATGAAGATGGTGAAATGTGCTCGCCTAGAATCCTCTGGCTGTCAGCCGTAACATGTTATGACAACAGATTTACACTGTATGGCTTTAGTTAACTAGATAACTTTACAAAAATCCAACGGCCAACTAAATTGCACAGCTCGTGGTCTTAGAATCGAAGCAGAGGCCGCCGTGTTAAAAGGCAAGCGCTTTGATGTTGCGCTTAAAAGCTTTTTGAATGTTTTCCCCTAGGGAGCAGGGTCTGAATACGTTCGTGTTGCGGCCGCATTGCGGCGAAGCGGGGCCGGTGCAGCACCTCGTCTGCGGGTTCATGCTCGCGGAGAACATCTCTCACGGGCTGCTTCTGAGAAAGGTGACCCTATTATTTATTTTATTCAAAAAAAGCGACAAGACACGGCTCGTCACATAGCGAGCAATTAATATAAGATAATCACGAATTCTGTGTCCAGGTGCCGGTGCTCCAGTACCTGTACTACCTGGCGCAGATCTACATCGCGATGTCGCCGCTCAGCAATAACTCGCTGTTCCTGAACTACCATCGCAATCCGTTGCCGGAGTTTCTGGCGCGAGGCCTTTGCATCACGCTCAGCACTGACGATCCGCTGCAATTCCACTTTACTAAGGTACTATTGGTTATCTCTCTCTACCTAGCTATTATCCCATATGATAGTAGGGTAAGCTTTCTTTGTTTTTTTTCTCCAATTCGCCCTCTCTTCGACATCTGTTTATGTAATTGGTTATATAAAATAGAAAGAAGTATAAAATTAAAAGCATATAACAGATCTCTGGATGCGGACACTGCAAGACCTATTAGTGTAAAAATCTGAAGGAGATCTATATCCAACAGCGGACGTGTATCGGCTGATGAAGATAGTGACGTCGGATACCTAACTGTTTGTGCTTAATTTTGAAATTTTAAGAGATGGAAAATATACTTACATAACATATCTATATCCACTTATTTCTAGATTTATCTTGTTTAGTATCTAGATCTTGAATTTGTGGAGAAAAATACGATATAATTTCGTCCTGTTCTTTTAATGTTTAATAAAGCATTTTTTTATTCAACTATAAAAAAGTTACGTTTAAGAGTTTCTTGTTGTAAAGATTCTATTGGCGAAAAATCTATTTACGTTACAGGAACCGCTGATGGAGGAGTACAGTATTGCGGCGCAGGTGTGGAAGCTGAGCTCCTGTGATATGTGCGAGTTGGCGCGCAACTCTGTACTCATGTCGGGATTTCCCCACGAGGTACACTTTTTTTATTCCATGAATCCCCGGGACACGCAAGACGTTTTTCATTTAACCTCTTACTATTGATTCGATTTTAAAGGATTGTTTGTAATTCAATTATTAAAATAACTAATCGTATGGAAATTTTGAAGTGTTTTTCTATAAAAAGTTACACATGTGACATTTAAAACCAAAAGACGATACTTACACCTTCATATATATTTATGATCTTCGGCTATGTTATAACAATCATGCGTGTGTAGATGAAGCAGTACTGGCACGGTTCTAACTACATGAAGGAGGGTGTGGCCGGAAATGACATCACGCGCACCAACGTGCCCGATATACGCATCTCCTTCCGCTACGAGACGCTGCTCGACGAACTTACCAACATCTTCAAAGTAAGCCATTTGACATTTGCAAATAGAGAGCATAACACACTACTCACATTCCCTTTTTTACTTTCTGGGGAAAGACAAGTTTACATGGTTTTTATATCATAAATATTGCGTAAGGTCTTTAAAATATCATGGTGACACATATCTCCTGCTAAAAAAAAATATCTCTGCTCTCTGTAGGTATGATGAATGATAATTATAATCATTGAGTCATTCCCACTTTTCTTTAATTCAATTTATATTCACTGATTCATAAAACACTTCATTCATATACATTATATACACAAACATGACATTACACTTAAGTATACTACTCCATCAGACAATTAAAAATAAAATACTGATAAATTTATTTTTAATTTGTGTGTTTGTCAGTTTGTCTATTGGTGGTGGATGCGAGTTGCTTGGATTGTGTTATGCGCATATGTGTGTAATACTTAGTACCCCTATTTCAGGAAGGGATGTCGAGTCGCAGATAAACCAAAAAACCGAGAAATCACCGGCGAACTAACTTTGTTTGTTAAAAAATCATAGACAATTTGCATATAAACAGCCTTATTAGACTGGGTATCATCGTACTAAAAACAATCAATAAAAATATTATATTATTTATTTTATGGCAGATTGTACACCTTTTACTTTTGCGGCAGAGAAAAATGGAGTGAAAATGTAATGGTAATATCAAAGTTGACATTTGAATTTTTTATTTATTATTTTGAAAACAAATTTTAAAGTCATTTATTTGCAAAATGTAATCCAAAAAATTAAACAATGTGTACAATGTTATTAAAATCATTGTTTGTTTTATAATACGGCTGGTTTATATGTATTTTGTCTTTTATGTGCTAAGTAAGCTTACCATAGGGCTTGCGTACAGTGCCCCAAATATTGTTAATGTTGCCTAGGGTTTAAGTACCACGATGTGATAATAAGGAGCATTAGGCTGCTAAGCAGGCAAATGCCTTTTCGTACTTCCTTTAAACTAAACATCTCTAGTGATGTCCTTCCATGATTTTTTCGTCTGTGTATAAAACATATAATCTCTGGTTGCATTTTTTATTAATTAATAAATTTTAATTTTATAAACTTTTATTAACATTACATATCAGTTTTAATTAATACTATTTTACATTGTTTTTATATTATTTAACCGATTTTTTCAAGTGTATAATCTGTGTTATTAACTAGTTTATTTTTAATCAATATAAATCTAGATGTGTTAACAAATGTAATTAATAATTCATTTGCGTTTCTGGTTTACATTAAAATCAACATTTATGACAATAGAAATCAAGCCTTCGATGTTTACTACTTATTAATATATAACTTAGCGTTAGGCGAGCAGAACAATACGTAATTATTATTACTTACACTAGTCCAAACCACATTTTTTTAAATTAAAAAAACAGTTTTAAACAGTTTGAAAATATATTATCAAAAGTTTCACATCAATTTAAAATAATAAATATTTTTTTTTTTCTATTATGCATGCAGCTATAACATGAATTTATAAAATGCATTTAATTTCCACTTGCTAATGAAGTGAATATTTCCATGATTTAATAAATAAACAGGAGGACACATTCTTCTGAATCAATTTTTCTGATTAAATAGTCATTTTGTGTTTTTGCTTATGAATTACTTAAACTAATGATGTTGAATGAATTTAAGTTGAAATGTTTAATAATAACTTCGCCATAGTTTATAATCATGCCTTTATAGTATATAATCAGTCTTCATAATGCTTTTCGCAGCTTTAAAGTATAAAAAGATTAATGTTTTTTTATTGTCTATTAAAAATATGCTGCTTGATGTATTTGATTGTTTACTCCAATTTGTTATCATTATCATAAATTGTTTTGTGTCTATGAAATATGTCATAGCAACGTAGGTGAGAAATTTTGTTCTATTGTCTATTGTAATCTTCGATGCTCTCGTGTGATGCTTCAACTGTTTGTAACTTTGTATGCTTTTAAATGTATGTTTCATGTAACCTCTTTTTTCAATGTTATACGTAGTTTGTGTGTGATCATTGTAATTGTTATTCTATATTCAATTATAATAAAATATTACAAATAGTTGAGTGGAGTAGAAGTCAAGTAACGGTTAAACATAAAAATTACGATTACAGATACAGGAGGCCATTTCATTATGAATTTTATCTATCACAGTAAATAAAATATATCAAATTTAAAGCGTTAAAATTATAAAAAGTTTTGTTTTCTATACTCTACACAGATATTAATATATTTATTTACTGCATTACGAACAAACTTTGTATACATCAATTGCAAGTGGTGAACAAGTTTAACTTTAAGACGGAAGTAAGGAATACAATAAAGAAATAAATTTATTGCACAAGAAATAAATAGCATTTTAGAAAGTTGTCTAAAGAGAGAAAGCTGTTTCACGGTGCAGGTGAATTATTACAAATTATTGCATTTCCTATAAAACAATATTAAAATAAATGTATAATTGTTATACGAGACATCGGTTACACCAAAATAAAAGGACGTTTATACAATTAACAGATTTGAAGGTGGAAAATCCAAAAATAGTTTACTTTACTACAATAATGTCTTCAATATAAATATATAGCTTTTATTTCTATCAAATGATAGTAACGTATCTTGGCTTGAGACATAAGATGTTAAGTCTCGTTATATTTATATAACTACAATGCTACAGATTAGTTTTAACTGTACCACGCAGGCGACGTAGACATCAGTGTAGGCAGCCTAAAAAATGTAGACAAGATATCATAACTCGTTACCTCAGTAATCTCATATGTTATATCTAATTAAATGATTGATTTATATTTAATTAATTTACATCAAATACCCATGCATATGCAACCTCATTATCGTATAACCTTCGTACTTAATTCTAATTTTATCTGTACCTTTAAACACTTGCGTTGTTGTTAATGTATAGCATACTGTTTTACACTCGTAAGGAATATATAAGCGAACATATATCGAGAAGAATGTATAATCATGTTGATGGAAATAATAAAATAACAATAAAAAGAAAAGATTTTTTTTCTGCTGGCAACATAATTATTTCGACATAACCTATTTTTTTTTATTTTGGGAAGTATAATACTTATTGTTTTTATTTTGGGTTAATATTTTTGTTTTTGTACAATAGATACAGCGGTGCAGCACGCCCTACCCTTCAGAAGGTAGCTCATCTCACTGACAATGATGTGTTGGAGTCTGTACTGTATTTCATATTACCCTTTGCATTTCTCTACCAGCATTTTAACTCTCCAATTAAACTTTAGCAGATGGGACAGTTTCATTCATTGAACTTGCACGAGAATCCGGTTCATTTTTATTTATATCTCACTGTTACTTTTTAACGAACTCTATTTTTCCCCTTAACGTTTAGACGTTACAAAGTTTCCTCCGTTTCTTGTCCTCAGTTTAGAAATCATTTTCCCAATTGAAACTAAATACGTAACATCACGTAAGAAATGTAGTCTGTTTTTATATGTAAATAACATTATTAAAATAGTAATCCTAAAACGTTAGGGACATCGTGAAATATGTATTAATGTGATAAATATTTCTTTGTGACGAAATACGTGCTATGTATGTGGGTTTGTATGTTTGTATATATTGTGTATTCCCCGTGGGACGTTGGATGAATAATTTGCTGTGCTGATGTACGTAATTAAAACATTGACAGCTAAATGGATGATAATATGGTAAGTAAAAAGCACAAGTGGAAAGTGTAAGCTAATGTTTTAAAATTTTGGGTTTAATTACACTCGTGAAGTTAATTTATCGTAAATTTGTTGATATAACAACATTTATGTGGATAAGAAACAATTACTCGTTACATATTTATGTGAAGCTTGTCACTAGCGACTGAAGCTAATTATATTATACTATATAAATATATCTGTTAGTGGTATAATAAATGTATCTTCTGTAATATAATGCAATTAGATACAAGGAACAGTCAGCATAATCTATACTGCAGTAAGAAATATATACTGCAATCAGGTCTTAAAATACCATAAAGAATAAAAAAACTCGACATGAATTTTGAGTTTCCTTTAAAAATTTATAAATTTAAAAAAAAATGTTTATTGGCATTGTTCTAATATTTAACATATATTGAATCCTCTTTCTTTTTAAATTAATGTTAATTATTTTCTTAAAAATTTTCGTTAGTAAATCTTGTTTATGATTTTTTTCTATTTGTATGCAGATTATGTACATATATAAATTATGATATTTCAGTCTCGCCACTCAGCCCGCCAGTATTCAAATGGCCCAGCGCCCTCGACGCCGCCGCCTCCCAACATTAACGCGCCAATTGTCAGTCTCAAGCGGCCTTCTCTCGTCTAATGATGAAAAATACATATATTTATCTAGCAAGCAGCTCCTATTAACAACTTTTGAGTGACCATTTTTTTTTAATTTTGTGTCTGTACGAACATATTACCTTTGTCTTCAATCGCATTACAAAAAATATAATAAATATTCAAATATCAAAAAAGCAAAGCTAATAGCAAATCGGAATTGTACCATAATTTCAAGTTGTAATACATGTTAAATATTATTACAACTATTAACTTACAATCAAAATATTTGTTTTACTTAATCATAACTAATATCTTCAGAATTGCCTATACGTTTGGGCATAAGAATGTAATCGAAAATATACACATTTTGAATAAAAATGTTTGTTTTTTATTTCTTCCCCATCTTTTTAGATATAACTTTTTATACATTTAATCTAAATGTTTCTTGAATATTAGAATTCGATATTATATATTTGAATACGAAGTTTTGTAGAAACTTGACGAATTCTTTTAATTATATTTTTGTTTTTAACAAAACAATAAAATGTATATAAAAAATAAAATATCGCGAAAGTAATCTTACGTAATATATACATAAATATTAAGTAAAACCATCGCGGGGAATGACGGGTACGGGATTAAAACTTTTTTATATTAAAACCTCCGTAGACGAGCTTTCAATGAATGATAAACAAAATAAAATAACGTCATAACAACACATTGAATAATGCCGCCATAACGTATCAGCAAATTGTAATTATTGAACATGAAAAAATTTATAAAAAAATAAAAAACTACACAATGGCTGATGGCCACAAAAGACGTCTAACGTCGCGTCTGTGAGTATAACATTGCGATTAATATCTATGAACTTTGTCTAGGTTAAAATTTGATCTAATTGTATTTACACTGAACTATAACTTTTGGGTTGTCCCTTTTGTAGTAAATTATGGTAAATAAACCTCAGTTGTTTCAACCTTATTTGTACTATGATATAAATTGAAAACGGACAACGATAGCTGCAAGACAGAGTTACGAGTGCGTTTTTTACAATGTTGTAGGGACATGACCCGGGAATCGCGTACGCGAGTCCGTGTGGCGGGTCCGCCGTCGCCGAGACCGATACCGGGGGACACTCAGACCTCCAATGTGGCCTATCAGCGTGTCTCAGTACACGGAGTACACACCAGCGGGGTAAGGGAAACTAGTAACTGCCGAAACCTGCCAAACAGATCCTGTAGATAGGACGTTGTTATATCAATCCAGAAAGAATAATTAACTTTCAAACTATTTCAAATATTTGAGTAACGTTATAAACAATATAAGTTTTAAACAAAACATTCCTATGCCTAGCAAGTCAGTATAAAAACATTGGTGTGGTTTTGTTAATCTTTCAACTTGCTTCGCGTTTCCAGGTGCCTCTTGAAGATCTGGAGCACGCTGCTTCACTCCTAACAGAGGCACTGAGTCTGCGTCAACGGTACATGGGCATCTCCGGGCAGTCCTTTCCACCTGTTCTTAGCGAATTCCTCGCTGCCCTCGAGACATCCAGCAGCCCCCGATATCACGTCTCTTACGGCAAAATCTTAAAGGATTTGGATTGTGAGGCTAAATATATATCAACTAAAAATATAAGAGAAGTAATAAATGAAATGTAACTTATTTTTTTACAAACGCTATTTGGATCTACATAGCATTATATTCCGATTAAGATATACTATAGTATGTATTATAAGATATTTCTTTAGCTACCCTATTATATTAGCTATCTTAAGCAAGCAGTATGTGTCAGTACGTGTAAGACATTTAAAAATGAAAAAGAAAAAAAAAATGTATATATATATAGCCCGCTGAGTTTCTTGCCTATTCTTCTCAGGTCCGTGGCATTTGTTTTGCGAATGGCTGGTAGATTTTGACGTTCAATAAGTGAACTATTGTTCCCATGTTGAATAAAAATTTTGACTTTGACTTTGACTTATTAGGTAGTAATAAATGCTGCAGTAGTGTCTACATGGACCGCTTCCAATCCATTATTATTGTATCCAAGAAGCGTTTTAAAAAGGTACACATAGCAGGAAGTTATGGTTATATGTGTATTCTTTCCGACTAAAACTCTCTTGCGGAACACACCTTTGACTATTTGCACTATACTTATAAGCTTTGTCAAAGACTGGTGCATACGAGCACTCAGTGTCACAATTATATACGAAGTTAGAGCACCTTAAACACCTTCACAAACTTGTGGTCTTATTATGACTTCTGCCCTGAAAAGGCTATCCATGAAAAAGCTGCCGCAAAACTACATTAGCTTTTACTTCTTTCAGTCGACGCAAGCAAAATACAATTAGAAGAGGATACAGACAACCTTGCTTACCAGCTGAGCGGCTTGCCGAACAAGTGGTCCGACACAGGGAGTGAGCATTAAGTCATCAATTTGTGATATCATCATCATCATTATGAGCCTATAGACGCCCACTGCTGGACAAAGGCCTCCCCCAAAGATCTCCACTCCAAACGGTTTTGCGCTGTCCCCATCCAGCGGTTTCGCATTAATTTGTGATATAATAATAATTAAAAAATAAACTATCATTCTGGTTGCAAAAAACCACGACAACTAGTTATCTACTTCCGGCTCCCATTGTCACGTTACATTAAGTAAAACTAATAACAATAAAATCAAAAACCACTCATCATCACAAGGTTGCATCTTCAAACTAAACTCTGCCGATCAATTTGAGAAATCTTTTCCGATCTCGGGCTATTCATTAAAAACTTTTACTTAACAGAAAATATAGCCTACAAATTAAAGAGTGTACAAGTTAGTACAACTTTCGCCCGTCAGATGGCGTTGCAATGTGCGATGGTTAGGTGATGTGAATTTACATAAGAAATGAGTGTTACATTTTTGAATATAACATCGCTTTAACGGCACTGGTTGTTTGATTTCGTCGACTCCAGAGGGCGCCGGTCAGCCTATAGTTCGCCGTTGAACCGATCAAAGAGATTATTCGAAATAAAACTGAGAACACAATTGATAGTTACTACAAATATCAGAATGTAAGAACCTAGAATTATTTTTACTCAAATGTAAGATTCTTTTCTGATTTCAAGTGCCGGTTATAAGCGAAATGGGAACAAATGGCACGAGGGTCGCAGGTCACAGTCCGGTCGCTGAGAGTCAAGAGGATGTCGGCGAGGAGCGCACACCAGGTATTTCATCATGAAAGCTTCAGACCTGTATTTAGACATTGTGTGGTATGTATTATCCATACTTATGAGTCACATGGGACGACTGCTTATTTACTCTTTATTGTACACACAAAAAGACAAAATGTAAGTACATAGGTAATAGAAAAGTACATAGGCGGGCTTAACATTAAAAAAGTTTTCTTTAAGCAGACCTATGAAGATATTGAATTAATGAAAAATGTAAAGCAGGTAGGTGTATATAATAAAAGGAAACATGATTCGTAAACGAGAGAAGCTTTAGGGAATACTGCTGCATAATATATTACATAGAAATATAGATTATATATCAATGACAAAGCATATCAGTGAACGTTTCTGATAAATATATATAAATTAAAGAATACACAAATACAAAAAGTAAGAAATTAATTCTTAAATAATAATTAATTAAAAAGTTTTTAAGGGAATGGTGAGGAATTTTTACAACACACAGCAGTAGTTCTGTTCTGTTTCTTCTTATTGTATACACTTTACCTGCTTTATACTTTTCATTGATTTCCTTTCTACACAGGTTTGCCGGAAGAAAACTCTTTTAGATTTAAGCTCACCTATGTACTTTAATGTTACCCATGTATATTTTGTCTTTTTTGTGTGTACAATAAATAAAAAAAAATATTTACTTAATATAATATTTGTAAACTATCATCAGATGAGTACGACCCGTGGGCGTGCCACACGCCGGCGGACAGGAGCTACGTGTTCAGCTGGTCCGGCGGCGTGGTGCGCGTGTACCGCAACGAGGGCGACCTCGCCGCCGGTCTGCCGCTCAACTACCGCTGCGTCTCCTTCACGCAGTACGTCGAGGACCTGGGCAAGCTCGGCGAGATGATCGCCGATGGCCCGCTGTGAGCTCCGCTCTTAAATAACTAAATACGGAACGACCGCAACCCTCTTCATAGTCGGCGCAAGCTGCGCTAAATTCGTCTTTCAACTAAGTATTGAATAAATTTCAGAGACACCCAAACACTAATTACATTGCACATACATAATTTTATTGGTGGTAGGTCTCTGTTGCCGGAGACCGTCTAGGTACCACCGCAGCTCCTATTTCAACTGACAAATAGTACTGTGTTCCGGTTTGAAGGGCGCTGTAGCTAGTGTAATTACTGGGGTAACGAGACTTAACACCTTATGTCTTACGACGAGCGCAATGTGGTGCAGTGTGTACCATCTTAACTAGCGCAACGTTGTCATGGGCAAGCGTATCACTTACCACCAGGTGAACGTCTTGCTCGTCTCGTCGCATATTAGTATAAAAAAAAAACATAAATTATACTCGTATACATATGTAGCAAAACATAAGTACTCAAAAGAAAAAATTTTTTTTTGCATATTTTCTTGAAACTTTTTTGTTTTTCGTTTTTCTAAAATGTATCTTTTTTTTTATTATTTATTACTTAACATCAATATCTGTATGGGCGAGCAGCGACTACCCGATACAAATATTCCTTACTTAATAGCTTAGTCACCAATATACACCGTAAAATCTAATTTTATTATGAAAATAAAACTTTTTGTTTTAAACTTTGATTATTGATCTCTGTGTACGTATCGCAGGAAATCCTTTTGCTTCCGCCGCCTATGCTACCTGTTCTCCAAGTTCAAGATGCACATGCTGCTGAATGAAATTCACGAGCTGGCGCTGCAGAAGGCGGTGCCGCACAGGGACTTCTACAACATCAGGTTACTATAATAACAAAGACTGATATTGTCTCTATTTGTTTCAAATCGATATTTATGAAAAGTTCTTATTTTTATTTACGAAGATATGTAATTTATTATAAATTCTCATTTTTAAATCTTTAAATGTGGATGTGTCTACAAAGCAACCATGTTAGAGCTAAGAAATTCTCGCTGGGTAGTGCTGATGGGGTAGTGATAAAAATTGTATATAACATTCAGGAAGGTTGACACGCACATCCACGCGGCGTCGTGCATGAACCAGAAGCACCTGCTCAGCTTCATGAAGCGCACGCTGCGGCAGCGCGCCGGCGAGGTGGTCTCCAACACGGGCCAGGCGCGCACCCTCAAGGCTGTCTTCGAGGAGATGCGTCTCGACGCGCACGACCTCAACGTGGACCTGCTCGACGTGCACGCTGTAACCTTCTTCTAATTCGTATTTCCTCATGACTGAGGGTCGTGGTCATCATGTATAATGAAACACACGATGACTTACTTGTCAGTTATAATGGAGTGGTGTTGCCATTGCCTTCTCCATTCCACATACTAGTGCGAGCACGGATGGTCATCATGGTAGATGGCACCAGGTGGTAGGTCTCTGTTGCCGGAGATCGTCTGGGTGGGTACCACCGCAGCTCCTATTTCAACCGCCAAATAGTAGTGTGCGAACATTACTGTGTTCCGGTTCGAAGGGCGCTGTAGCTAGTGTAATTACTGGGGTAACGACACTTAACACCGCATGTCTCAAGGCAACGAGCGCAATGTGGTGCAGTGTGTACCATCTTAACTAGCAGCACGTTGTCATGGGCAAGCGTATCACTTACCATCAGGTGAACGTCTTGCTCGTCTCGTTGCAAAGTAGTATAAAAAAAAAAAATATAGATATGCAGGTTTCCTCACGATGTTTTCCTTCACTGTCAAAGTGCGTGATATTAATTGGTGTTAAAATTTAAAAATTCATTAGTGTAAGCTGGATTCGAACCCGGTACCTTCGCTGGAAGGCCAACGTCCAAACCACTAGGCGTACTGTCTACGTACTGTTATACGGGTTTTGAAGATTAGCTTTTTTTAAAAAAACTTTTTTTAAAAAGACCACTCACTTTATTTAGTTTAGATATACTTTGGGTCATTTAAAAAGTAAATTCTAGTGGCAAAAAAAACGAGAAGCAGACGGAGCTCTAGCAGTTGTCGCTCACCGCAGCTAGGCTGGAGGAATGCTGACTTAGCTATTAGATAGCCGAGAGGTTTAGGGAAGCACAAAGACCTTCAGATTAAGGCTATAACAGTATGATCACATTCGCATGATAAATATTACAATTACTATAACAATTAATCATGAAAAATTGTCTGACTCAGATCTGAACCACGGTTGAAGATTAGCTCTTTCCACTTTAAGCTTTAAATAAAAATTTGTTAATAGCATTTTTAGAGAAACAAAGTTAATTATTTCCAATGCAAGGTGAACAGATTTTTAGATGGGCAAAGCGGGATGACTGTAGGGGGGAGGGGGTTGATTTTATCAACAAAAGTTTTCATAGAGAATAAAATAACGTAATATTTTTTTGTTTTAATAAATATAAAAAAATTTATAACATTTTATTTCTTGACAAATTTTTATTTGAGTGAATTTCTTTCAGTGGATGTCGTAATTTTTTTTAAATATTGTATTAAATTTTCACAAGAATTTGTCAAATTATTGATTTGATATTCATAAATGTAAAATTTAACTTAATTCTAAAAATCGGGACTTATGAAAAACGTGGTCGCGTGACAAATTGTGAAAAAACGGGACGTCTGGTCACCTTATCCTAGTCAGAGAACACCAGTAGTGGAAACATTGAATGGGCTATTCGATAGTTTGTTTCTTATCAGGAGAAGTCATCAGCTGGTTTTGTTGCTGTTAGTTATAGAATACGGTTTTGTACCTTTCGTGATCACTTGGCAGGACAGGAACACGTTCCACCGGTTCGATAAGTTCAACGCCAAGTACAACCCGGTGGGTGAGAGCAGGCTGCGCGAGGTCTTCCTCAAGACCGACAACTATCTGGACGGCTTGTATTTCGCCAACATATTGAAGGTATGTTAAGATACTGAACCAATGGATGGTTTATGATGATAATAAACCGAAGTTAAATAATATGGTTATAGTAATGAACTACTAGCTTCAAAGTTCAATTTAAGTTTCCCAAGATTCACCGTCATTACAACTTACAGTCTCCATTTTCAAAGCTTTGCTTATTTTACTGAACTGGTCGGAAACTGTCATTATCTGGAATGTCTATTATTATATTGGTTACTTGATGGTAAGGAAACAAGAAATCGTTAACGAATTTATTTCTTCAAGGTTGCTGCAGGATCTTCGGTAAGCAAGTGGTGAATTCGATGTGTACAGCTTTTGGAATACGATGTTATTGTGTTAAAATGATGACGTAACTGTTAGGAGGTGATGGCGGACCTGGCGGATAGCAAGTACACGTACACGGAGCCGCGGCTGTCGATCTACTGCAAGCGGCCTGATGAGTGGAGCCGGCTGGCGGCGTGGGCGCTGCGCCACGGGATGCACTCGCCGCACGTGCGCTGGCTGGTGCAGGTGCCGCGGCTCTTGTGAGTACACACCTCGTGACTAGTCTCCAAGAACAGACTAGTCTACAAGAGTTTTCTGTCTTCAAAAGAGCGAGTCTGTTACAAGATTAATGCGCTTTACCACCACAGATCGCATCACCACTTAACATCCAACCATTTTTCTATAAAGAAATGTTCTGTTGGTTTTAGTTCACTCTTCTCTGGTTACCATATAGTGTAATTACGGGGATAACGAGACTTAACACCTTATGTCTCAAGGCGACGAGCGCAATGTAGTGCAGTGTATACCATCTTAACTAGCAGCACGTTGTAATGGGCAAGCGTATCACTTACCATCAGCTGGTCCTGCTCGTCTCGTCGCAAAGTAGAATAAAAAAAAAAGTTCAAAAGTAGTTAGAGACTTTAAAGTAAGAAAAGTTCTTCCTTATCGAATGATGTTGACAATGTGATGTTGTGTAAATATCTTAACGTCAACGATTAAATTAATTTTCGTTTCGTTATCTTCGTCATGTTCGATATATTTACTATACTTCACTAATCTTATCAATGTTATATTGTCGTGCAGCGATATATACCGCATCAAGAAGCTGCTGAAGAACTTCCAGGAGTTCCTCAGCAACCTGTTCGATCCGCTGTTCCAGGTGTCGATCAATCCCAGCACTAACACCGAGCTACATCTGTTCCTCACGGTGAGATCTTTAATTTTGTTCGTCAACGTCTTTACTGCAGCTTTTCAAGGTTTCCACGAAATGTACACTTTCAAAAATCGACAATAGGAAATGAGATTTGGATGAGAAATGATACGGGATCTGGTTAAACAGTGAAGTTTATTTCTCAACGCTGATTATTTATTCTCTATATTTACCTGATGGTGAGTTACTCGTGTATCTAGGAAAATTTGGTGTTTGCAAGAGTGATAAATATTGAGCTCGTCTCTTTGGTTTTTTTTTTTAATTTAGGATAGACTAGTGCTTGACTACGATCCCACCTGATGGTAAGCGGCGATGTAATCTAGGTGGTATAGCGCACTAGTCTAGAAGAAGCCTGTTCACTCTTTTTTTGAAGACCCCCACATCATACCTGGACGGAAACACTGACGCCGGCGGACTGTTCCACTCTCTCGCTGTACGTATTATGAAGGACGAAGCGAAACGCTTAGTCCTAATGCGCGGGAGATCGACAACGAAGGGATGGATGCTGCGTGGGTCTGACGTCCGGTGATAAAAGGGCGAAGGCGGTATTAGATCATGCAGTTCTTGAGCACACTCTCCAAAGTGCCTTCGTAGAAAACCGAGGACTAGTTACTCTACGACGGTGACCCAAGCTATCGAGTTTTGCATCCAGAAGCTCTTGGTCGCCGACTATTCTCATAGCACGCCTCTCCACCGAGTCCAGGACTGCCAGTTGGTAATTGGCAGCACCTGCCCAGATATGGCAGCAGTACTCCACACACGATTTAATATTTTTATATATTTCAAATCGTTACTAAATGTACTCTGAACGTCTGCAGCACGTCATCGGCTTCGACAGCGTGGACGACGAGTCTAAGCCGGAGAACCCGTACCCGGTGGAGAGCATGAAGCGGCCGCAGGAGTGGGACGACGAGGAGAACCCGCCATACGCGTACTACCTGTACTACATGTACGCGAACATGGCCGTGCTCAACCAAATACGGAGGTTACTGCACCTAGTCTACAATATTATTATTTTCAGTGGACATACAGCTAATACGGCAAAAAACGTAAATAATACGGAAGGCCAATTACAAGTCACACAGATAAAACAAGAAAAGGTAATACGTTGACAGAAAATAATAAGGGAGTATGTATAGAGATAAAAAGTCGATTATATTATAAGATACAAGGTGGGCAAAAAGAAGTCATCCGATGTTGTTAAGCTCTAATTTTTTTTTCTAGATGAAAAACTTTGGTTATGTTTATTTAAACCTTTAGAAGTTTATTGGTCAAGTCGAGAAGTTATCAGCCAAATGGGCGCCGCCGCAATTTGGTGATTCAATTTGGGTTTCCAATAGGTTGATTTATCTTGGCCCACCTTATAGAAGGTTAAAAAAATGTTGCCAAAGTATGATTATCATTATGAAAAAAAAAGGTGTATTTGATTTCTTTTTAATTTTGTTTTCATATTTCAATAGATTACAAATTAAACAGTTTCATATGATTGATATTGACGTAGCATAACGCTATAACCTAAGGGAATACTATAGCATTATATTATGGACTTCCATCGCGACCGATCTGATTGTAAATGCATCTAATGATTTCCCGCGAAATGATGATGATGAAAAGTACAGCAATGTTACGACTATTCTTTTAATATCATCAGAACTGGCAGAGGGTTAGTGTGTCATTGATACAGAGTTGTTGGTGCAGGGAGCAGGGCATGAACACGTTCGTGCTGCGGCCGCACTGCGGGGAGGCGGGGCCCAACACGCACCTCGGCGTCGGGTTCCTGCTCGCGGAGAACATATCGCACGGGCTCATGCTGAGGAAGGTACCATGGATTATACAATTATCCTGAACTACTGAATACCAGATACAGTTGGTTCATTTATTAAACGGACTCTTCGTGTGGTTAATCTTTCAGTTCCCGGTGCTCCAGTACCTGTACTACCTGGCGCAGATCTACATCGCGATGTCGCCGCTCAGCAACAACTCGCTGTTCCTGCGCTACCACCGCAACCCGCTGCCGGAGTACTTCGCGCGGGGGCTGCGCGTCACGCTCAGCACCGACGACCCGCTGCAGTTCCACTACACAAAGGTTCATTGGTTTTGAACTACTAATCTACGCTGGTAAAAATCTGGTAGCCTTCAGTGGCGTATTATATCCAGCAGTGGACCGTTGGCAGCTGGTGGTTATTTTTTTTGTTTAATGTTCATCGATAGAGTTATAAGTTATTTGTAAAACAAGGCTTTGTGGCGTTATACATTATTGAAAGTAACTTTTTTTATTTGTAATCAAGTGTACCGCAAGGCACTACACTTGGTTTTGTAATTTATTACTAATATCCTTTCCAAGTTCGGTAGATTCAATATCGCGAAATTTCAGTTTGATTTTGGGTAGGCTTACTGCTAGATCAATCAAATTTAGATATCTACAATGTTGATGCAGGAACCGCTGATGGAGGAGTACAGTATCGCCGCGCAGGCATGGAAGTTCAGCTCCTGTGACATGTGCGAATTGGCGCGCAACTCCGTGCTCATGTCGGGATTCCCACACGAGGTGGGTGATGTTGAGAAAAGTACCAAATTGACTTGGACTAACATTATCGTTTTAGTATATTGCTTTACATCACTGAACATAGACGTCCCCAATTGATTACCACGGTGTCATCTGGAATAGTCCGTCTAGCTGAAGGTCGTCTTACGCAGCACTTGTTAATATACGGTATTTTTTTTTTGTTATTGAAAAAAGTTAATACTTGACCGCGATCCCACCTGATGTTAAGTGGTGATGCGATCTGTGGTGGTAAAGCGCATTAACTTTGTATTAGCCTATTCACTCGTCTTTTGAAGACACCCACGTCGTAATTGGACGGGAACACTGACGCCGGCAAATTGTTCCACTCTGTTGCTGTTCTATTATTAAATTAGATATTATTAGATTATCTATATTATTGCCTCTTCAGCCTAATTATCAGCTGGGTAATGCGTTTTAGTAAAATTTGAATTGAAATCGGTGATCCCATCTTCTGTTACTCACGTGCATGGCGATTTTGAGCATTTCCAATCCGTAGATGAAGCAGCGTTGGCTGGGCGAGCAGTACCTGCGCCCGGGGCCCGCGGGCAACGACATCACGCGCACCAACGTGCCCGACGTGCGCGTCTCATACCGCCACGAGACCCTGCTCGACGAGCTGCGCAACCTCTTCGGGGTGAGCTCGTACCACACCGACATACTCTTTTTTTAATTATTTATAGACTATCGCTTGACTACAACCCCACCTGATGCTAAGTGGCGATGTAGTCTTTGATGGTAAAGCGCGCTAGTCTAGAAGAAACCTGTTCACTCTTCTCTTAAAGACATTCCCACATCATAAAATTTACAATTTCAATCATGCTCCGTTGATAACGGCTTATAACAACCTTATTTTAGTTTTTTTTTATGGTGAAGGTCTAAAAGAAATCTGTTTATGCTTCTTTTATAGATTTCCTATATCAAAGTAGGAAGAAAAATTCTTATTAACTTATGCGAATGTACTTTACAAATGAAATGTAAAAATCAATAGTTTTCTAAAACGTGATTATTTTGTTTACAACAAAATTAACAACAGCACGAAAACAAAAATTATTTATTTTTAAATACATGGTCATAAGTTATAATCTAATAAAATGGTGCTGTGTAGTCACCACGAGCGCTTCATGAGAATTCTTCTTTTCGCAGGTGGTGTGAAGAACAGTGTTCTTTTTTGTATATATATACATCGAAACGGCTGCGGACTGGGATAACGGTGTACATGTTCGGCAAATATAATATATATATCATGTTTGTTTCTTATTTATATCAAAAGAGCGAGTAGAATGTACACGCGTAGTGTGCGAGTGCCACGGCATTTTTCTTCTATCGCACTTACTCTGTTCAAGTTTGAAAAGCTCTGCATTAAACTACTGAAGTAACGACTTTACATCTTACGTCTCTAGGCGACGAGCGCAATGTGGTGCAGTGTAAACTAGTGCCATATTAGTCTGCTCTTCTAATTACTAAAAATAAAACATAATTTTACCAGGTGGTAGGTCTCTGTTGCCGGAGACCGTCTGGGTACCACCGCAGCTCCTATTTCAACCGACAAATAGTAGTGTGCGAACATTACTGTGTTCCGGTTTGAAGGGCGCTGTAGCTAGTGTAATTACTGGGGTAACGAGACTTAACATCTTACGTCTCCGGCGACGAGCGCAATGTGGTGCAGTGTGTACCATCTTACCTATCACCGCGTTGTCACGGGCAAGCGTATCACTTACCATCAGGTTAACGTCTTGCTCGTCTCGTCGCTTAGTAGTATATAAAAAAAAAAAAAAACAATATAATCTGCAAGTTTATTATCAGCACCTTCACCACCAGTTCGTTCCACCAACGGCCATGTGGCTTCCGCTGTTAATAGTTGTTACGCTCGCTTGCTGGTGGTGAACTTCCAGTACCAGCAAGTTATATATTCATAAATAATGACTTCTAGCCTAAGTTACATTGCTGTCTTTTACTTTAAGAAGTTAGAATGGATGTAGAGGTGAAGAGGTAACTCCATTCCTATGGTATAGAGGTTCGGAATGGGAAAGAGCTTTGGATAGCTTCTAGAAGCCGGTGACATCTTTAATGGCTTTCTGCTCCTCTTGCGGCGACATGATGCGGTGCGAGTGGAACTCCATGGTGAAGCTGGCCAGCCCCGAGCTAAGCGAGCGCAGGGTGGAGGAGTAGCCCAGCAGCTCCGACAGCGGGGCTATGCAGTCTATCACCTAAAAAAAATATGACTTATTTATAATAGTAGTATTTATGCCCACTGCTGGGAACATGGCTTGGCAAATAAAGCTTCCTGATACATTAGATATGCTTAAATATTGTCTATGGTAATAACTTTTTCTCATACAACTAGAGAGCAGTGCATGTTAGAATATTTACACAGTATTTAATAATTTTGTTTTTTTTTTTTTTTTTTGTTTTTTTTTTTTTTTTTTTTTTTTTTTTTTTTTTTTTTTTTTTTTTTTTTTTTTTTTTATACGAGGGGAAATCTTATAAAGATACTCGACACCGTGGGGAGCGGCGCCGGGTTATGTGGGATTTTCACCCACTAAAACCACTCGGCGTTTCTTTCTCCGCGCGTTTTTACTGGCGGCAAAGCGAGATCGACAGGGTCATGCTTCGCTATGCCGCCCGCGCCTGGTCCTTGGGACTCCACCTTTGTCGATAGGCTGTGGGCCAGCCATTTCCTCTGCTCCAGAGCAGCGTGCTGAAAACGCCCAGCATGCTGCTCGCACTCCGAGCCGTGATGTTACCGGGTGTCGGACTCCCCATCCAACACCCGCGGCTCCGCTCATAGGGGCGGCATCAGGCGAGCGTAAGCTCGCCGCCTTCGCCCCGTGCATCGTCGGCGAATGCGCGCCGAGGAGGGATCTTTCTCCCTTTCTCGCTCGGCGGCCTCTTTTTGCGATATGACGGCTTCGCAAAACGAGGCGACCGCCTCCCACGACCTCTCTCTGTCCACCATGGCGCGGATCACACCAGGTAATGAGAGGTCGTTGCGATCTCCGCACAGAGATTGGCTCGCTCCGTCGCCCACGCGGGGCACTTAATGTTACAACCTTGCTACAAATTTGAACAATAATAATGATCGCTTATGTTTCCGCGAATATTAGCCATTTCGTCTAAGTTTTACGGATTTTATTGAGTTTATTTATTTTATTTTATTCCAAGTTTCGGCCGCTTTGTATCAGTCATAGTCATGGGAGGACAGGAACGTCGGGATTAAACAGAATAAATTAAATAGACGCGATAAAATCCGTAAGATTTAGTTTAAATAAATGGAACAATAATATTTTTACACTACTGCTTAGCTGCAGAAGTAATTATCAACATATATATAAAACCTCTTTGCAATGACAAATGTAAATGCAAATAAAGATGACTATAATCTGTCACCATTATTCTGGTATCAATTACTAATAATATGCTGTTAATAAAAATCACCTTAATCATCCTCGTTACTTCTTAACAAATCATAAAATGGTTCTGTTAAGAAGTAACGAGAACTTCATCATTACGATCATCTCTAGAAGCTGGTGATGGTGAAGTGTCGCCCACCTTGTTGTTGTTGCGCACGTGCACGTCGCGCACGTCGACGCGCCGCCGCACGAGGTCGGCCATCACCGGCGGCGAGTGGCTCTCGGGCACCACCACCTCCAGCGCCATCACCGGCTCCAGGAGCACGGACTCCGTCTCATCGAACACCTGGACACGGGACCATACATTTACATCTAAATGTGATAAAGACAAAATGCATCATACCATCGGGCTAAAGTGTTACCGTCGCGCCCGCCTCGTTACTTAGTTGTATAAAAAAGTTAAGTTACCTTCCGTAAGCACTGCACGACGGTGGCGGTGAGCACGGAGTCGGAGGTGCCGCGGCCCAGCTCCAACCAGTGCAGCGTCACCTGCACGTCCACCAGCTGACGGTGAGCAGAACAGTAAACATTTCCATTAATACTAACACCTTTGAAAGTTAACCAACAAGGGGGTTAAGTGGGATAGAGGTTAAGTTGGTAACCTATCTTGGAGAACGCCTTATCCTTCAGTGGACTAGAGAAGGAGTTACATCTACATCTACCGTTTTACCGGTAATTGGGGCTCTTGCGTTAACAAAACCTTTAAGTAGACATCACCTCAGCAATTATTTCCGTTGTTATTTTGTGTGTATAACAAAAAATACAGTGCTCCGGCTCGAAGGACCAAAGTGAAATTAATTAGTTAATTATTGAATTGTCGTTTTGTGTGAAAACTGTGTGCTCTTTTGTTCTATACAAGCACATGCACTAAATAATAGACAGAATGTGCGACATAAAAAAAGCAATTCGTTGACATACATCCATTGGTGTGAGCGCAATTCGATGAGTACTTACAGGACATCCCAGTTTGGGTCCGTGGGCGAGGGCCGATTGGACACCCTCCTGGATGGCGTTCATAACCCGGGGGTGGATGTGGGCCAGGTTGGCAGCGCTGTCCGCCGTCTTGTCTAACCTGGTCATTAAAAATTAAAGATGATTTAATTAAATACCGCGCAGCCCGACCCTCTCCCCTCCCTCGCCTTTCTCGCGCAGTCGAACTATGACGTCACGTTGCATGAAATCGTGAACATCACGACACGCACCATATATTAATATCCTAGACAAGTTTGATATCACTCAATAAAATCTAATTAACGGATGCGGTCTTAAGTTAGATTCCGGGACAATAAAATGTAGAGTTCATTAGTGTTATTTGTGTTAAGTGACAATGGTGGTGAAGTTCTTTTTTATTCTACGAGACGATCGAGACGTTCACCTGATGGTAAGTGTTACGCTTGCTCATAACAACGTGCTGCTAGTTAAGATGGTATACACTGCATCACATTGCGCTCGTCGTATTCATACATATGTCAAGTCTCGTTACCCCAGTAATTTCACTAGCTTACATCACTCTTCAAACTGGAACACAGTAATGTATATTTGTGATATTAGGATAAGGCTATAGTTAAGAAATTTTAAAGTAGATATTAAGGAGAGACAAGCTGTGATATTAGTAGTAAGTATAGATACAGGAAAATGGAAACTGTAAAGTAGAAATAAGTGGAATGCTTCTATTACAGAGAAATGTCAAATGGGATGCTCCACAGGTCTCTCCGAGAAAAAATGATGCCGCAAAATGTATGACGGCGGGAGTCTTCACTCCAGAGCGCGATGAATGAAAGAAGGAAGAAAATTAGCGGAATGATTGATAGCAAAACAGAATGAAAGCGAGAAATAGTATGAAAGAACTAGGCCCTGACCATCCACTATTGACCAGGTGGTAGGTCTCTGTTGCCGGAGACCGTCTGGGTGGGTACCACCGCAGCTCCTATTTCAACCGCCAAATAGTGTAATGTGCAAACATTACTGTGTTCCGGTTTGAAGGACGCTGTAGCTAGTGTAATTACTGGGGTAACGAGACTTAACACCTTATGTCTTACGACGAGCGCAATGTGGTGCAGTGTGTACCATCTTAACTAGCACCGCGTTGCCATGGGCAAGCCTATCACTTACCATCAGGTGAACGTCTTGCTTGTCTCGTCGCATAGTAGAATAAAAAAAAAATCCACGCAGGGGGACGATTGTATAAAAAAGTCTGCAATGTTTTACTCAGACAACTATGAGTATTATGTATAGTGGGAGGAAAATTGGTATATGCAAAAAGGAATACTGAAGGAAAGATAAAATGTAAAAGAATAAGATAAAAACAAAAAGAAATAGAAATAAATGACAAAGCCATTGCCCACTTTTACAGGGGATGATGCAAAAAAAATATGTTTAGTGGAATATAGTAACACTGTCATGGCGATGGATTGTCATTAGTCCAGACGAGTTTTAAAAATGTGAACTTGGAATTGAATCAAGAGTTATATTATAAGTCCAGCGATTGAGTGAGCTGGTATTTTAATTAATCAGCCCATTTTCCTGAGCTGACCTGAACAGTTTATCCGGAGCGACGCCTTGTGCTGGTTTCGCGGAGAGGACTATCTTGACGGTCTGCCGCGCGCCGCCCATCCTGCGGTCCACCGCCAGCTCGGCGCGCCCGCCGGTCACGAGCGCCTCGCGGTACGCGATCTGCAGCACGCCCAGCTCCACCTCGATCCCGTACTCGCGGATGATGCGCTCCTTGATTATCTCCAGGTGCAGCTCACCCATACCTGCAGCCGTCAGCCGGCGTAAACGTACATAAGTGATAAGCTAATGACGCGTTACAATGCTGACATATACAAGTTGGGCCAAAATAAGTCACTCAATATTGTTCGGCTCTCATTTTTTTTTTCTAAATAAAAAACTTTGATTCTGTTTTTTGATTATGTTTATTTGAACCCTTAGAACTTTATTGGTCAAGTAGAGAACAGGATGTCGGCCAAATGGGCGCCGCCACAGTTTGGGCTTTCAATAGGGTAATATTTTTTTTTTTTTTTTAATACTACTATGCGACGAGACGAGCAAGACGTTCACCGGATAAGTGATACGCTTGCCCATGACAACGCGGCGCTAGTTAAGATGGTACACACTGCACCACATCGCGCTCGTCGTAAGACATAAGTTGTTAAGTCTCGTTACCCCAGTAATTACACTAGCTACAGCGGCAACAATTTCTTTTGGCCCACCTTGTACTATCGTCTCGCCGGGTTCGAATCTGGTTAATACCTGCGAGAACCATCTGGCCGGTGTCCCCGTCGGTGTTGACGCGCAGGCTGGGGTCCTCCCGCTGCAGCTCCGCTAGCGCGGTCTCCAGCGCAGTCTGGTAAGCGGCGCTCGGCGGCTCCACGCTGCACAGGAACACCGGCTCCGGGACCGACGTGCCTGGTGGTGGAAGTAATCAAACTGAAGATATAGGCGTACTATTTAATGATTGTCGCCTTTTTATTTTTTATAAGATAAATGTACTATTGTTTAATGAGAACTAACCAATTCCCAGCAGAACCTCGGCCAGCTCGTCGCGCGTCGGCTCCGTGTCGAGGTTCTGCAGCCTCTGGCGTGCGCTCGGCAGCATCAGCTCCTCCACCTGGCCCGGATCCTCCAGCCAGGACGAGAGCTGGGCCCTGGCGCGCTTGGCCGACGTCTGGGTGGATGTTATTAGATCTCCAGACATGGTCGCCTGTGAAACATTAAATTGGTGATTGGTGACGTGCAGTTAGTATAACACCAACTAATATCACGCGCTTTAGCGATATAGAAAATCGTGAGGAAACCTGCATATCTATGTCATGACCATCCGTGCTTGCACTAGTGTGACCAATATAACTGGCAAGTAAGTCGTCGTGTGTTTCATTGCACATGATGACCACGACCCTCAGTCATGAGGAAATACGACTTAGAAGAAGTTTTTACTAACGGAGTGTGCAAGAGATACCAATCTTTTATGGAACTAAATTTATTAAATATACTTCACACTGAGTGATATTTGTAATTGGCAATGAAAATAGGCTTTGTTGATGGTGACGCTCACCGCCAGGTAATATGAATAAGAAATGTACCTTCAGTGAGCTGATGACGGCGATGTTCCCGGCGGTGACCCGATTCACTGGCTGGTACTCATCCGCCAGCGCGACGTACAGGGATCCTGTCTGGTCGAAGTCAATTCATCAATTTGGGCAACAAATAGCTCGGATATTTTTTTTTTCTACTAACCGACGAGACGAGCGAGGCGTTCACCTGATGGTAAGTGATAACCTCGCCCATAACATGGCGCTAGTTAAGATAGTATACATCACATTGCGCTTTGAGACATATAAAGTCTCGTTACCCCAGTAATTACACTAGCTACAGCGGCAACAATTTCTTTTGGCCCACCTTGTACTATCGCCTCGCCGGGTTCGAATCCGGTCTGCACCAATGAACTTTTCTATTTACGTGCAGTTAGTATAACACCAACTAATATCACGCGCTTTAGCGATATAGAAAATCGTGAGGAAACCTGCATATCTATGTCATGACCATCCGTGCTTGCACTAGTGTGACCAATATAACTGGCAAGTAAGTCGTCGTGTGTTTCATTGCACATGATGACCACGACCCTCAGTCATGAGGAAATACGACTTAGAAGAAGTTTTTACTAACGGAGTGTGCAAGAGATACCAATCTTTTATGGAACTAAATTTATTAAATATACTTCACACTGAGTGATATTTGTAATTGGCAATGAAATAGGCTTTGTTGATGGTGACGCTTACCTCCAGGTAATGTGAATAAGAAATGTACCTTCAGTGAGCTGACGACAGCGATGTTCCCGGCGGTGACCCGGTTCACCGGCTGGTACTCATCCGCCAGCGCGACGTACAGGGATCCTGTCTGGTCGAAGTCAATTCATCAATTTGAGCAACAAATAACTCGGATATTTTTTTTTCTAAATAAAAAACTTTGATTCTGTTTTTTGATTATATTTATTTGAACCCTTAGAACTTTATTGGTCAAGTAGAGAACAGGTGTCGGCCAAATGGGCGCCGCCACAGTTTGGGCTTTCAATAATGTATTTTTTTTTTTTTTTTTTTTTTAATACTACTATGCGACTAGACGAGCAAGACGTTCACCTGATGGTAAGTGATAACCTCGCCCATAACATGGCGCTAGTTAAGATGGTACACACTGCACCACATTGCGCTCGTCGCCTTGAGACATAAGGTGTTAAGTCTCGTTACCCCAGTAATTACACTAGCTACAGCGGCAACAATTTCTTTTGGCCCACCTTGTACTATCGCCTCGCCGGGTTCGAATCCGGCCTGCACCAATGAACTTTTCTATTTATGTGCAGTTAGTATAACACCAACTCATATCACGCGCTTTGGCTGTATAGAAAATCGTGAGGAAACCTGCATATCTACGTCATGACCATCCGTGCTTGCACTAGTATGTGACCATTATAACTGACAAGTAAGTAGTCGTGTGTTTCATTACACATGATGACCACGACCCTCAGTCATGAAGCAATACGACTTAGAAGAAGTTTTTACTAACGGAGTGTGCAAGAGATTCCAATTTCTTAAATATACTTCAAACTGAAGCTCGGTGATATTTGGAACTGGCAATGAAAATAGGCTTTATTGATGGTGACGCTCACCTCCAGGTAATGTGAATAAGAAATGTACCTTCAGTGAGCTGACGACGGCGATGTTCCCGGCGGTGACCCGGTTCACCGGCTGGTACTCATCCGCCAGCGCGACGTACAGGGATCCTGTCTGGTCGAAGTCAATTCATCAATTTGAGCAACAAATAGCTTGGATATTTTTTTTTCTACTAACCGACGAGACGAGCGCGGCGTTCACCTGATGGTAAGTGATAACCTCGCCCATAACATAGCGCTAGTTAAGATAGTATACATCACATTGCGCTTTGAGACATATAAAGTCTCGTTAACCCAGTAATTTCATTAGCTTACAGCGCCCTTCAAACCGGAACACAGTAATATCTGCTGGGTGGGTACCACCGCAGCTCCTATTTCAACCGCCAAATAGTAGTGTGCAAACATTACTGTGTTCCGGTTTGAAGGGCGCTGTAGCTAGTGTAATTACTGGGGTAACGAGACTTAACACCTTATGTCTCAGGCGACGAGCGCAATGTGGTGCAGTGTGTACCATCTTAACTAGCACCACGTTGTCACGGGCAAGCGTATCACTCACCATCAGGTGAACGTCATGCTCGTCTCGTCGCAAAGTAGTATACAAAAAAAAAAACAAATTTGCACACTACTGTTTGGTAGTAGAATTAGTCACTGCAGTGGTACCTAGACGGTCTCCGGCAACAGAGACCTACCAGCAGTTAAAGTTCGTTTAGGGTCTATATGATTTCTTAATTTTTGATTCATTCTAATTCAGAGAAAACTGCATAAATAGTTATAGTTGTTACAGTTTTAGTTCTTATAAAAACCACTTCCTTTTTACATTGTATTACATTGGGCTAAATTCTAGAAACTCTTTTACTTATTTCGATCTGCGGAGATGCTTTTCTAATCTTTTGAATATATTTAATACACAGCAAATATTTGCTATTTTAGTGATTGTGGAATGCTAAAAAAAACTTGTGTTCACATCAGTTGTATAAAAAAATTCTAAAACGTCACTTGTACTGACCTGCTCACTCTTCTCGCGTGCCAGATTATATATTTTCTGTCCCTTTTCAATCTCACCGCTGTACAATCTGAGGAACGTCAAAACTCCTCTCTGGTCGTCGTGCAGTACTTTGAATGCCCTCGCAGCGAGATCAGAACCAAAGCTTTTATAAATCTTGTTGCACTCCAATGGAGATGGTAAGTATGATACAATTGAGTCCATTAACGTTTGCACACCGATGTTTTTATAAGAGCTCCCACATAAAAGAGGAAATGCGTCCATTTTTAACGTACACCTTCTTATTGCATTACTTATCTCGCTATGCTCTATATTTTCAAGCGACTCTTGTTGTATTATTATATCCGCTAGCTGATCGTCTAAAGAGGATAGAGTGTCTATCAATTGTCTATGGCTGTTCATTATTTTTTCCCAGTTGCCACCGTCTCCTTTCTCTGTTAGAGCTCTGCGTATGAAATTTTGGCCACGTCCTTGCGTCCATAATATTTCTTCGCACGTCACTAAGTCCACAAGACCTGAAATTAAATGTAATATCCGGTATTCAGTTTACTAAGAATTTATCAGAAGTATTATATATAGAAAATCTTATTTAAAAAAAAATTACTATTTTTAAAAGATTACTGTTACTCACCAATAAGTTTCCCATCTTTTGTGACAGGGGTGTGAACTAGCAGTGGGGTGACCTGCAACTTGTCCCGCACTGATCTGATACAAGAATTGATGTCAGCATCTGAGCGATCCATTTTGTTCAGGTACAGAAGGCGAGGCACTCGATAGCCGTTTGCTTGTCGCCATACAGTCAACGTTTGGGCTTCCACACCTTGGAATGTTTATTAATTACAGTTAATTAAATATTTCTAATTACCAGAAATTTAACATTACGCCAGACATTCAAAACGATTCGCAGGTATATCCAGAAATAAAGTATTTGTATTACTTGGAAGTAATCAACTGTATTAGCAAAACTATATTAACAAAATATTATTATCTAAAGAGATTTGTAAAAACCAAGAAGCCATAAAAAGGATTAGGAATCCAAATAATCTTTTGTGTTTAGAATTACTAGAAGCCTATATTTATTAGTTTCTCAATATGAGTAATCACAATGTATCCCATATAATGAAGAATTGTGTTTTACCAGCTGAAGCATCTAACACAATTACAGCTCCATCGAGGACAGCCAAACTCTGCTCAACCTCCATGGTGAAGTCAATGTGACCCGGAGTATCAATCAAGTTGATTTGTGTGCCGTGCCATGGGAATGATACTGCAGCAGCTGGAACATAAAAATATTTGTAGTTATTATAAATGATGAGCTTCAATTTATTCTGCAGAGATTGGCATACTTATGCTACATTAGAAATATTATAGAGAAGCATAGATTGTCTAATATATAAATTATCACATCTTTTACCAATAAAAAAAAACAATTCGGCACCAGTTGGAATCTTTTTAGCACATCTTAATTTTTAACACCTAACTCAAATGATAGTTTGAATAAAAAAAATTATTTTGCATTGTAGTAGAACTCACATGTTATAGTAATTCCCCGCTGTCTCTCCTGTTCCATGTAGTCAGTGACAGTATTGCCATGGTGCACCTCTCCCATGGACCTGATTGTGCCCGAATAGAAGAGCATACGTTCAGTTGTCGTAGTTTTACCTTAAAGTTAAATAATCATGTTATTATTATATAAACCAAAAAAAAAAGTTACAAGTTGTATTAGAAAAATCCAAATTCTTGATATTAACTGAAATGTATATACACAATTATCTTTGTTAGGTATAATTTTATCCCTCTGCTTCTAAATACAGTCTGATAGTTAAGCGAAAATATAATATTTAGCTTTAAAAATATGTTTTTTTTTATTTAAATAGCAATGAAAACCAATAAAAGGTTATATTTACACTAACCTGCATCTATATGAGCCAATATTCCAATATTCCTAATATTTTCAATTCTTGTTTCATATTTGCTATCAGTATTAGACGAATATTTTCGTATTCGTACATTTTTAAAAAATCTTTTATAATAATTTAAAAGACAGTAACTCCGCATATTACGGAATCAAAACAAACCGCACAGATAAAATATAAAACAAACCGACTGTCATTTATTACAAAGAAGGATATTCACATAAATGATACTTAACACATATAATATTACAATAAGTCGTCATTTACTTTCAGTATTTATGTAATAACACAGTTAATCGCGTCAATCATATTTTATTCCATTTTTTAAATTACTTTACTATAGTATTACTTGTGCTTATATAACCTATCAACATTTAGATCTTTGTTTAATCTATGTTTTTTACATCTCATTCATACAATGGTTCCTACGATTTGTTTGTATTGAATACGTGACAAATAAGTTTATAAATTAAATTGACATTGTTAAATTAAGAGTGTAAAATACTCCTTCCAATATGGGAGTACCAGCATTCTTCCGCTGGCTCAGCCGGAAATATTCCAGCGTAATAGTAGAATGCGTAGAACAAAAGGTAGGGTCATAACCTACAACACTCAATGTTTTATAGCAAAATAGTTTAGAATGTTTTTTATCAACAATGTTTTGTTTTAGCCAACTGATGTAGACGGCGAGCTTGTGCATATGGATTCATCTTTACCAAATCCTAATGGAGTGGAATTTGATAATTTGTATTTGGACATGAATGGTATTATTCACCCGTGTACACATCCTGATGATAAGCCCGCGCCGAAGGATGAAGACGAGATGATGGTAGCTATCTTCGAGTGCATTGACCGTTTATTTCGTATTGTGCGACCCAGGAGATTGTTGTACATGGCTATTGATGGAGTAGTAAGTAACTTAATTTTATTTACCGCTTTTTAGTAGTAACCTATTTTATACACAATTTTAACATGTCAGAAATACTTGAAATATTTCATGTAAGTCATTTAATAATTATAGGGATAACATATTATTATGTTCACAAATGAATAATGTTATATGATTAATTAATAGCAATTTTTTGTTAATTGTGGATGCAAATAATTTATCACAGGCACCTAGAGCAAAAATGAATCAGCAGAGATCGAGACGTTTCAGAGCCTCAAAAGAGTCTCAGGAGAAAATAGAAGAGATTGCCCGTATTCGGTCAGAACTTCAGACTAAAGGTGCATACCTGCCCCCAGAAAGGCCTAAAGAAGCTCACTTTGACTCCAACTGTATCACACCGGGCACTCCATTCATGGACAGACTGAGCAAATGCTTACATTATTATATACATGACAGGTTAGTAAAATTATTATTAAATTGTTCTTACTAAAGTATTAATTTCAATATACAAACTAGTTTAAAATTATCTTAATTCATAGAATAATTTTTGTTTTGAACCTGCAATAAGATTATTGTGGTAGTATATCAGATGTTATTTAAGTGATAATATTACTCTTTTGATCTGCCCTTATCTAAGATATAAGCATTGTTTACTGAGCATACCTAAGCAGAGTTTGTTGTTAAGTTGACATGTGTAAAAAATATTATACTTGTTCTAGCAAATTTTAAAACAATGATACATTGTTTGTGTTTATTTTAATAATAATCTCCAGACAGACTTAACTTATTAGGTATAAAAAGACAAGTATAATATAATAAATTTTTTATATACTTTGTAACTTTTGTTTACAATTTAGCACAATCTTAAATACCTACAATACTTGGCTTTCAAAATTTCACAATTTTTAAAATGTTAGGGTGGCAAGCATTTATATTTGTTAATAGTTTTTATTGTATTTTACATTATTTTGGCAAAATACTTTAGTTTATTGAAAAATTAAGAAACCTGCATATTTTACTAAACAAAGTGCAAAGAAAGTATCATCATCAGCCTATAGACGCCCACTGCTGGACAAAGGCCTCCCCCAACGCTCTCCACTCCAAACGGCTCTGCGCTGTCCGCATCCAGCGGGAAAGAAAGTATAATTATTAAAATTATTGAAATGCTTCAAATTATAGGTTCTTTGGTGATGTTAATAGTTAAAAGTGAATGATGGAAATTTTGTTTAAAATTAATTACCTTTTAACAGATTAAACAGTGACCCTGGTTGGAAGAATATTAAGGTGATCCTCTCAGATGCTAATGTACCTGGAGAAGGGGAGCATAAAATCATGGACTACATCAGGCGGCAGAGAGGTTTGTGGCTGGGAATTCTCATTGCAATTTTTTTTTATCATTGAATGAATGGCATGTCTTCAAAAATGTACCCCTAGTTAGTATCCTTAAACAGCACCACAAATCTTAAAATGGAAATATTTATAATATAACTTGAAGGTTGTGTGAATAACTTTAAGCTGTGGTAATGACAACATTGATAAGTAAAGTACTGCTGATATTGCTGATGTTTTCATTCTTGTGTTCTTTAAAGTTATTAAACATTTGTCCACAGCTCAGCCGGATCACGACCCGAACACCCACCATGTGCTGTGCGGTGCTGACGCTGACTTGATAATGTTGGGGCTCGCTACCCATGAGCCTAACTTCACTATTATACGTGAAGAGTTCAAACCAAACAAGGCTCGCCCTTGTGATGTTTGTGGACAATTGGGTATGTAGCATGCAGTTTAAATTTTAGTACAGGTAGCTAGATAAGTTATTATTAGTATTTCATATTGTTTAAATACCATAAGTGATTTTGTTGTGTAAAGTTTTGGCAGTTGGGTCCAGTTTCCACTACAACAACATTTGTCGTGCTCTAGTAGTGTTATATGAGAGTCCCGAGTATTCTAGGCAAAATGGTTTTTCAGCTTTAGCTTCACAGCCTTTCTTAACAGTATGTGTAATTGGTCTTAGCTACATGCTTATCGAATATTATAAAAAAAACTCCATCATAAACCTTTTTTATTATTTCTACAGGTCATGAGATGAAGGAATGCTCTGGCACAACACCCGATGCGTCGGTGGTCAGATCAGATCCTGCATTTGGTTCCCAGGACAACTTTATATTTGTCAGGCTGAATGTGCTCCGGGAATATTTGGAAAAGGTATTTCATAAAACTATTTAATGTTATTTAAAATTATTGAGGATATATGGATACTAAAAAAGGCCTGTAGTGACACCATGATTTAATTTTGCTTACACTATGTTACTTATCATCTTATCTGTCATTGAGTTTTCATAAATGCATCTGAATTTTACCAGGAGCTGCAGATGCCAAATCTACCTTTCCCTTATGACTTCGAGCGCGCACTGGACGACTGGGTGTTCATGTGCTTCTTCGTTGGCAATGACTTCCTGCCTCACCTGCCCAGTCTCGAGATTAGAGAGGGTGCTATAGACCGACTCGTCAACCTATATAAGAAGTGCGTCTACAAGACTAAGGTATGATTTTTTATATGATAGTAGCTTTTGGCAGAATCAGCAGTCATACTAATTCAATGTTACGATTATGATAGAATTCTGCTTTAAAGTTATTTCAATGGAAATGGAGTATCTTGGTGTTGCAAAAGTCACTGCTTTTGTAGTACATGGTATAACAAAACCTGAATTATCACAATTTGCATGATATCATATTTAGTTATTAAATAAACACTCAAAACGTCGGGTGTAATGAAAAAATCCCATAGTTGTGATTGTAAAAGGACTGATAGAATCCTTGCTGTTATTCTACATTCAGCGTGATATAAAAGTAGTCTAAGCGGAAACAACTCGAGGATAAGTCCAGCTTTTTAGGTGATTGGCAGCACTGCGTTTGTCAACTCGCATGCCGAGTCTTCGTTCGGCAGTCGATGTCAAAGGCTTTAATATATATCTACTGAATCACATATTCATCGTGTCGCTTTGCAATACATGAAAAAAAAATTTTTTTTTTCCAGGGTTGGGTGACAGACTCCGGTGACGTCAACCTGGAGCGTGTGCAAGTAATAATGGACGAGCTGGGGCGCGTTGAGGACGAGATCTTCAAGCGGCGTCACAACAACGAGCTCAATTTCCGTGCGCGCGACAAGGCCAGGAAGAAACAGCAACCGGTCAACTTCAAGCTGCTGGAGAAGACTCAGTTCGCGCCTATGGTGAGACGGTTTTTTTGTACCTTTATAAATATATGTTAAGAAAAAGAGATTTTACATAGATTCAGAATTATTAAAGCCTGACACCCAAGTTGCTGTTGCTGTTTTTAAACTTATGTGGTTAGGATGAGGTTCCTTATCAACCTCGTAATTAAACAAAGGAAGATGATGGCTGATATTGTTCACCAGCTAAGCTATAAGTATACAGCTATAGTACCCCTACGCTATCCAGTAAATACAATTGTTAAAAGTTTTAAACTGTATTTTGTGTAATTTTGACCATTTTAATTTATAATATCTGTACTACTCATAATTTCATAATTATATGAACTTATTAAGACTCCCTGTTGAACTTTTAACTGATCACCAGAATAGAGGAGATTTAGCATATTTATCACACTAAGCCTGCGTTTTAGTGAGCTCAGTATGCTGTGCAGGCGGGGTTATTCCCTGCAACGAGTTGACGTGAAAGCATTACGTTAACTTAAAATGATTACTTACAGAGCGTGTATTCAGTCTATAGGTGCCGGTTCCAAGCCAGTGGAGAACGCACGTAAAGAAGCCGCCGACATACGCATGGCTGGCATGAAAGCTTCAGCAGAAGTATGTATCTTCCCTTCTTTTCTTTTTACACACAACAAAGCTACGAGACGGGCATGATGATTATCCTTTAACTTCTTCCGTAACAAGGAGATCCCCGGTTTGATTCTGGGGCCATATGTAATGTAGCTGTGTTTTAGAGAGTTTTTCGACTCTACCTGCTAGGCTGAAATGATCGCTGTTTCATTGCTGCTATGACGATCGGCCATCTGTCGTAGCAGCAATTCTGTGTCCGATTGTTAATATGTTAAAGCAAATGTATTCTGAATGAGAACATATTTAAACTCTTTATTGTACATTAACTACCACTATACAACTTTTATTTTTCGCTAAGGTTAGCTGGTAGAAAACTCATTGTGAGTTAAGCTCGCCTGTACCATTCCATTTCCGTGTAACCATTGTTGTTAGTTTGTTTGTTTGTACAAAGTTTTAAATAAAATAAAATAAAAACACTTGACTATTTTCGGCTCCAATGTCACTTAACACCATCTGAAATTGACGAGTTTTTAGCACTTGTGTAGACAATAAAACTGATGGTAAATGGCTGTGCTTAATACGTTAGTCGTCATGTCATTTTATTCAGCTAGAGTGCCAGCCGGAACAGTGTTGTCAATCTGTAAGCCAAACTTCAGTTTGAAGAAGGCACCTCATGATCATGAGAGCCGTTAAATTTTTGTGGAACTTTTCTCTGACTAAAAATTTAATAAAGTCATTATTTCAATTAATAAGCGAGAGGAGACAAACCAGCGCGGCCGGAAGAGGTCCGCTGCGGAGGCCGGCCTGGAAGAGGAGGAAGACGAAGACAAGCATGACGAGGTGCGTCTATGGGAGGACGGTTTTAAGGAGCGTTACTACGAGAGCAAGTTCGAAGTCGCCAGGGACAACATGGAGTTTAGGTAAATAATCGATTAGAGACTCTTAATTTGTTTTCAACAATTTTGAACCATTAGACCATTTGCGCATACTGCAAAAAAAAAAAAAACTATTGTATGCGTGTGCGCAGGTACCGCGTAGCGCTGCAGTACGTTCGGGGACTGTGCTGGGTACTGCGCTACTACTACCAGGGCTGCGCGAGTTGGAAGTGGTACTTCCCCTATCACTACGCGCCGTTCGCATCGGACTTCGTCAACATCTGCGGCCTCTCCACTAAGTTTGAGAAAGGCACGCAGCCAGTGAGTAGCAGCGCTTTGTTTCATTTCAACTCTTAGCCCCATTTGTTGGTCTCGCACGTCTTCACGCTGGTCGTTCCGATTTCGGCATTAGTAATTGTATAGATAGATTATCTAAATTAGCTTAATCAATTCAATTCCTGTATTCAATTGCTATTGTATATTGAAAAGTTTGTTATAGACTTATGCCAAAACTAGTCTTTTCTTAAACAGAAAGAATGATAAAACAGTCTCAATACCGTCATTAAACTGTGGTGTGTTGACTAACTGTTGTATATTTTTGCGCGCAGTTCCGTCCGCTGGAGCAGCTGATGGGCGTGTTCCCCGCGGGCAGCTCGCAGCACGTGCCGCAGCCCTGGACTCCGCTGATGCACGACCCCGTGAGTACAACCGTTCACCTTTAATTGGATTATGATTCATTTTATGAGTATATTTATCAGACTGGTTACCAGGTGGACCGTACTGGTTCCCAGGTAGTAACAAGTTAACTTTCCTGTAATTGTAATTTATGTTTAACAATAAATTAAAAAAAATATATATAAGTGTAATAATAAATCACTGCTTATATAATATTTATTAATTAGAACAAAACTATTCCAATATGATATTTTTTATAAATTTATTTTAGATATCTACTTTCCGTATATATATAAATGATTTTGGTCTATAATTTTTTTAGTTAAATTACTTGTTTTAATATGCGTATTACTAATCTAACTTAATTTTCAGTTTTCACCGATAATAGACTTTTATCCTACGGACTTCAAAATTGACCTGAACGGCAAGAAGTTCGCGTGGCAGGGCGTGGCACTGCTACCGTTCGTGGATGAGAACCGACTCTTTAAGGCTCTGGAGCCGTACTACAACAAGCTCTCACAGGCGGAGAGTAAGTCTTCTACCATTCATTTCGCCTGATTTAATAATTTATAAAAAATATTACAATAATTTATTTTGCTGTTATGATATAAAATGCTCTGTAGTTAGTGATATTGTTGGTATACCAAATATCCCATTTTTAAGGCGATATACGATTAAATTTGTTAGGTGTTGCTCGATATTATTTTCTAATTATCTACCGCCGCGTTGTTATTGTTTGCCACATGGTGACCGTCTTGGTGATCGCTACGATTTGACGCGATAATAACCTTCAATGTTTTGTGTGAATGTGCAGAGCTGCGCAACATGCGCGGCCTCGACCGGCTGTACGTGTCGCCGTCGCATTCGAGCTACGGCGCCCTGTGCGCGCTGTACGAGGAGGCGGGGTCAAATCTGCGTGCGCTCATCGCGAGCGACCAGCGCTACCCCTACCGCAGCGGAGGCGTCCGCGGCGACGTCATGCTGTGCGGCGAAAACGTCTGCCTGGGAGGGTGAGCTGTTTTTACGTTGTCATCGTGTCGTCCATGTAACTTGTCTTAGTGATAGCTCGCTATTGCCGGAGACTATGTAGGTGGTAAGCCGTGATAGCCTAGTGATTTGAACGCCGGCCTTCCAATGCGAAGGTACCGGGTTCGAATCCGGCCTGCACCAATGAATTTTTCAATTTATGTGCAGTAAGCATAAAAAAAAACACCAACTAATATCACGTGTGTTGATGGTGAAGGAAAACATCGTGAGGAAACCTGCATATCTATGCCATGACCATCAGTGGTCAGACTAGTATGTGAAATGGAGAAGGCAATGGCAAACCACTCCATTATAACTGCCAAGAGAGTCGTCGTGTGTTTCAATAAAAACATGATGACCACGACCCTCAGTCATGGGGAAATACGACTTAGAAGAAGAAGAATCTAGGTGGTACCACCGCAACTCTTATTTCTGTCGCCAAACGGCAGTGTGTAAATATGAGTGTTCCATTATGGAGGCCGTTGTAACCAGTGAAATTACAGAAGTGAAAAGCATAATGTGATGCACTGTTTACCGTCTTACCTAACCTCACTATGGCCACATTGTTATAGGTGATGCCAGTCCTATTGACGGTATTCATACCATACACAGGACTAGCATCAAACACATTAACACAGACCTACATAATTATAAATTTTGATACAATGCGATTTTATTAATTGTAATTCACATCATCTCTTGTAAGATAAACTGTGTTTTTCAGTTCTCAGTATCATCATGTCATCACCACTGATTGTGAAAACAATCGAACCAATAAAAAGATTGGTAGACTAACAAATTATTTATGCATGTGATTTAGAAATGATGAATGTATAACTAACAATAAACTATTCTCCGCAGTCAACTATCCTCTCCAGTGATCGGTTTACCACCGGTGCTGGACAACCGGGCGGTGTGTGTGCGGTTCGTGGACCCCCAGTACCCAGAGGATTTCATCTTCCCCTCCCGGAGGCTGAAAGATGCCACGCAGCCGCCGCGGGTGCTCAAACCTGGTGACCTCAGCGCACAAGAGAACAGGAATTGGAGGCCGCAGATTGGTAAGTTATTTTATTTCCTGGGATATGGGATATGTACAAGGAGTAATCTCTGGTCTTACTCTACACGAGTAAAAGCCCTGGCACAGTAACGACAATTGTTCATCGATATAAATAATAATACATTAAAAGTTTTTGTTTTTTATTTTATTTAACTTAAAATTAAATTAAATTAGTACATTGGATTGGAGCCCCCTTTTAAGCAGATTCTTGTGCCAGGAGACTCCGCTCTTCCTTGACAATAATCTTTATGGATTTCTTTTTATATTTAGACTCCTGAAAAACAATTTAATCCAATCATATGCAGCACGTGTGTGTGTGTGATCGTACATGTAAGTTGTGTGTATTTGAGCGATTTTATGTTTAGCGTTTGCGAAAAGTATGAAGAAACAGTTAACTCATAGCATTATTTATTTATTTTTAACTTTGTTTGCACACAACTTAATGCCATAGTGCATTCTCTCCCTGTCAACATCTAGCTCTAGTTAATTTCTAACAAATATTCCGTCGCTTCGTATGAAAGCTTGTATAAGTACACAATATAAATCTAACATGTATATAACTACAGGCATGACGCGCTCAAATACGGTGGCCAGTCTGGAGCAAGCGGGCCATCGAATGCTTGGCCACCACATCCCCCGGGACCGCACCTACGCGACCATACCGCCGCCGCAGCACCATTCACAGCAGGGATACGGACAGCATCGTGAGTTTAATAGATCAGTTAATTTTGTGTTGAAATTACTTGGTCAACGAGATTTAAAATTTCGTATCTCATAACGACGTGGCAATGTGTGAACATCACATCAGATGTCTCATTGTTGTGATCAGATGTATCGATTACCCTCAGCTGAACATCTGCTCGCATCGCATCGTAGCGTACGAAAAGAATTAATTGACTTTAATAAGGAAGTTTACAATTGGATGCGAACTTTTTTGCTCGTAACAGGTAATTTAAGCATCATCCGCTTTAGGGGTTCCAACAAACCTCTGGATATCAGAAATGTGCTTAACTTGGAAACATATGGATATCAGTTTATGAACGGAACATTTCTTGTCATGTTTGTCATTAATTCGCAAACGCTGTACGCGCAGGTTCGATCCCCACTGAGTTTTGACTTCCGGTGAAGTAAAACATCTTGGGAAAACTGACATATTTTTTCACACTTGACCTTTTCACTCTCCTTGTAAGAGAAGACCACGAGTCCCAGAAATGAGAAAATTAAGAGGGCTATATATTAGTATTCTCTCTTATTTATACACGTATGCACATGAAGGTTTTATAATTAAAAAAATACAGGCCAGTGATTGAGATTAAATTAAAAAAAAATCTGACAACAATAAACAACAAACTAATAGCCGTCAATCGGAATCGGAATAGTTTATTAAAAATTAATCCGAGTCACGCGTCTTCCCGCCAACAATGGCGTCGGCGGGCCGCTGTAATTGGGGCACGTGACCCGCGAGCTCCCCGCTCGACCCCCGCGCGTCCCCCGCTCGGGCACGCGCCGGGGGTGCACCGGTCCCGTAACAAGTCCCGTTGTTTGTTTTTACTGCAATTTGTATTTTGAAATTATCGACTTCACGCACGCAGGGTGCTGTTGCCTTTGAACTAACAACGTAAACGAGGTGATGCTGATCGTGTAAATTTCCGGATTCGACTATGCTAGCTTAGTCGATGTACTCGTTCAAGTGTTGATGAGAATATCTACTTAAGCGTATAAAGGCACAGGAAGCCTTGACGAACTTTTTCGACCAGCTAACATATACCATAAACACCAGACCTTCAGGGAAGGGATATACAAAAATAGAATTACTTACCTTTTTTGGGTGGGCAATTTTTTTTACTGTAATGAACTTCCAATTGACCTTATTTCTCATGATTAGTGACAGTAGTCGAAAAATAGATTTACTTTTAACAACTACACAACCATTAGCTTAAATGAAAATCATGTAACAAATGGACAAGACAAAATATATCAGAATTGTTGTTTTTTTATACATGTATGGAAACAAAAAATTATGACATACCTGGAAGACATTTGTGACATAATTTACGACTCGACCGCGTTGAAAATAAATATTCTTGCGGTGGAACTCGCAACAAACAGACAAAGGTATGTATATATATATACACGCGGCGTGGCGCGGCGATCGCCACTCAGACGTACCGGGTTGCTAATTAGTGAGCGACTATTGTCCCGGTCGCGTCGCGTCGCGACAACATCGCGCGCGCGACGTACACTGCTCGCTGTGCGCACGCCGACAACGAGCTCACCGGATCCAGAAATTTTTTAAAAATAAACTATATAAAATAAAAAAATATATAAAATAAAAACCCATTTATTGCCGTCTTAAAAAGAGTTTTTTTTTTTTTAAATTAACATTTTGCTTATAATGTAATAACGGCAAAAGGAGGCGGCTCAGCTAATGCTGATCGGTACAATAGTTTCCGATCGGCGCTGGTTTTCAGCCTCTCCTAGTTCAATCTTCCCAGATGTCATTGGGAGAGTTTGTATGTACAGGTGGCCTAATGGGTGACATCTCATAGACATCATATAGATAGATACGCTTTTACTAAATGTGAAATTGAAGACTTGAAACATGGCGGACGAATTGACCATGCAGACATTTTTTTAAGAATTTGTATCCTTTTATTTTATACGTCTATATATAACATTAGCTCTCGCCATCAATTGCGAAGATGATAAGATGAGAACATGAACGATTGACCACGCAGACAATTTTTATTGGATTTATATTCTTTTATTGTGTACGTACACATGACATTGGCTCACGCACAAACCGTGCTCATGCAATCAATTGGGAAGAAGAAGAAGATACGCTTTTGTCTGCGGCAATACACCCTGCGTGGAGGCATTTTTCTTTAAATGCCAAAAAAAAGTGTTTATGATGGACTAAAAAAAAAACGAAACAGTCAATGATTCAAATTATGAAATGTAGTGAAACATTGACTACATAAACATGTAAATCAACTGAGACTTATCCGATGTGACCGCTAACTACGAGATTTTCGCCGCCGGCGACGGTGACCATTTACGAAAAGCATTTAAAAAAATATTTTAGATTTAGATATTGCTCCTCGAAATCTCGTTACCGGCTACGAGTTTAATGAAGATGTGGAGAGCGATGTGATCCGTCGCTTGGATGTGTTGGTGCGGCTCGGCTCGGGTCTGCCGGCGGCTCCGCGCGCGCTGCGTTACTTCCACCTCCATTCCGTGGCGGCGTTAGGTCGCCAGCTCAGCGGCTGCGCGGCGCAGGTACAAGCTCACGGCTTCACCCAACATTTAACATCAACAAAATTGTACGATCGGGAAATACAATAACTCGGTTTACTGTTTCGTTGAACTGCCCATGTGCAGTCTTTCTCTGGTGAAGTTCCGGGTTCAATACCGCCGCCATTTATCGTGGTGTCTTTTCGATTTATTTAACTTATGACCATCGTGTTATAAATCCTCTGCCATGACAGTGATAAGTGAATTTGTGTGTCCGTAGCAAGCAATGTACGCATGACTGTATAGTGTATCGCTACGTGTCCGTGCGCTGGTGCTGGCGGTGGTGGTGGTGGTGGTGCGGGTCCGTGAGCGTCACTCGTCGGACGGATCCGTTCTTTTGTTTCGTCGAGTTTGTAACTCGGTGGCTGACGAATTGTTGGCCCGCATTGTTCCTGTTTTATTGTCGGAGTAATTAAATGCACGGGGTGCTGGAATGAGAGGGGAGGGGGTAGTTGAAGCTGACAAGGTTTAAACGCGAGAATATTTTTTTTTTTATAGAAATAACTTTAGTGTAAAAACTTGATATAAATGACAGCAATGTGATGTGGCGATGTGCAAAAACGACCATACCTGACCAGCAGTGAATGTTAACGACGCATGCATCTTATTATCTCAGTCTCTATTACCTTATAAGATTAGAATGTGCCGGAATAGTCCAGTGACTAATTTTCATGCTGCACACAAAGGTCACATGGTTCGATTATCAGTGAAAATTTCTTTTTTGTTTCGCCGCCTTCCGCAGTGCTAACTTTGACCTTTCATGTGTCTTTAACCAGATGAGCTACAGACTTTATATTTCGGATTCTACATCCCCTTATCCTGTGCTACATTTTATCCTGAAAGTGTATCGCATGCAGCTGTTCCGGATTAAGTTACAAGCGTTACGGAATATTTAAGACAGCGCATCAGTCTCTTACGCTGATGCAATCAGATAGAGACTGAAAGAAACATAAAGAGTAGAACGAGAGAGAGAGAGACGAGTAAGACGTTCACCTGATGGTAAGTGATACGCTTGCCGATAACGTGCCGCTTGTTAAGATGGTATACACTGCACCATTCGCTCGTCGCTTTGAGACACGTTAAGTCTCGTTACCACAGTAATTTCAGTAGCTTACAGCGCCCTTCAAACTGGAACACAGTAATGTTTGCATACTGTTTGTCGGTAGAAATAGTCACTGCGGCGATGCCTAGACGGTCTGCAGCAACAGAGACCTACCAGCAGTAAAATTTAATTATAAAAATTTGATTCCGCTTAAGATGTTTACACAACTGACTACATTGTTCTAATCTTTAAGACAACAGCAACTTCATCGGAATCTAGACAAATTATATACCAAGTTAGTGTGATTGTGCTTAACGCGCGATGTGCGATTTTGTTGGTGCTAAATGAGTAATATTAGTACAAATAACTTACATATAACTCAACAATCATCTTCACAAGTTGTTATTACAGAATAAATTAATGTAGTAAGTAGACTCCCGCCATCATTCATTTACAACTGTATTTGAATTAGTACGGTAGCTCGTTAAGTAAATAGTTAAATATTCTTTAAAACAGTTAAGTTACCCCCTCCCCCCACTACCCATCTCTCCCCCCACTCTTAGTAAGAGTGGAGCTAATCTAAATGTTGCTAGATTTTTGGGTGACGAGTTCGAAGGCTCCTCTGGCATTTTGCTAGGTGGTCGTGGTCATCACTTCAGGTGTTGGTGGTGGGCTTTCTCTAAAGCCCGACTTCCACGTGCACTCTTTGATGGTGAGCCATTTACTGCCTTTCATTTGGTCAGTCCACCTCATACGTGAGCTTACTCGTGACCTGTTACCCTCAACCTTTTCCTGGACCACACGCTGATTTGCCACCTCCCCTCGGCGGCATCTTTGAACAAAAAAGGTATACGGGACTATAACAAAGACGATAAGCGCCGCTTGAGACTAGTTCCCGAAGTACGGAATAGTAAAAGTCGACTAAAATAGAAGAAATCATCAATCATAGTCAATGCTGTTTATGTGGCCAAGTGCGAGGTGGATGACAGCTGTCCACGAAAATTGCTATTAAAGAATGTCGGATTTCTCTCACCGGAAGCTTAAACTTCCGAGCTTTTAAGCTATTGGATTTACAAGCTAAGTTCGAGTTGATAGATAAAATCTTATTTACATCTTTTAAAATCTTAATACCGATCAGTTACTTTAACTACTTCCCTTTTACTTACGCCCGTTAGTCTGTGCAACAATAGTTTATAGAACCATAGACAAATGCAACCACTTCGCTACTAACAAAACGGTACAATAATTGTTGCCATTATATTATAAGTAAAACACGCCCGCGGCCGATAACCGCTCGGAAAGGAAACCATTGAAGTAAAGGGAGAAATTCAAATTGGCATTGACGTGTAATAGCGCGCGAAAGCAAACAGGAAGCGCGGGGGACGCCATTGTCCGGCGCGGTGTCGCCAACTACGAAAATAATAATTACGAGTGGTGCCCCCGCCGGCACAATGCACTTGGGTTTTTTAAAGTTCCGTCACATAAGTGGCTTTTGAGTTTTTTTTTATTGTCCTCACTATTTTTATTTTCGCTAATAATTTGGAAATGTAAAATATTAAAGTGAAATTATTTATGTTATGAAACAGTAGTGTTAGTAATTTGTTATCTGTCTCTAGATTTCTTTGTTAGTTTTGAAACTTTGTTGTTTTTGATAAAAATTTTAAAAAGCATTTATGTTACGTAATTTAAGATATACACTCCCGGACACATCTATCGGCCCACCTAGTGTTTAAAATTTTTAACGGTGTCTAGCTAAAATAAATGTTAGGTGGAGCAATAAGTTTTAATGCAGTTTTAAAGCTGATTTTTTGGTCAACCTTTATGTATGTTTTTTTTTTTAATTTTGAATTCAGGATTATTAAAAAAAAAAAACGAAAATTCGAGTCTGTTCATTGTTTTCAACGACCCAGGAATGGAGAAAACTTTTTTATTTCGCACAAGTTGGATATTTTTTTTTGATGAGTCCGATTATTGGTTCCTTAAAAAGGCAAATGTAAACTTAGAGCCAGTTTTGACCAAAAAATATGGATACTCTGACTGAAATTGTCGCCCGAGTTGTAAAACTTCTGCCGGCCAAATCGATTCGAAATTACAAAAAAAAAAACATACATAAAGGTTGACCAATAAATCTGCTTCAAAACTGCATTAAAACTTATTGCTGCACCTAACATTTATTTTTAGGTAGACACCGTCGAAACTTTAAACACTGGGCGGTGGGCCGATAGATGTGTCCGGGAGTATATTAATAAAGATTTTAAATAAATATATTGATGTAACGAACCCCGGGGGTGCGCGGCGCTGTACAATTCGTCAAATAGCGTCGCGATCGACTCAAGCACTTCCTATTATCCGTCGCCGAGGGGCTCGGGATACAGTAGCGGAGATTTTTTTTTTATTACTCAATTCTTTCGTCGCACCCTTCCGCCGGATGGACGGAGGTGTCCTAATGCTCCATCCGCTCCACTCTTTATCAATTATAATCCGATAAACGCGGCTCGAGGATTATGTGATTAAAAAAAGTGTTAATTCAGGCTCCTGGTATAAGTTTTTTTGGCTGTTAAATTCGTCTCATTTTTACTGAAAGCAGTCCTCCACATTTTTATTTTAAAATTTTGGGAATACAACTGTTATGTGAATAGAAAGAATTAAGTTTCACTGCTGGTATGTCTCTGTTGCTACAGACGGTATAGATACCACCGCAGTGACTATTTCTACCGCCGCACAGTATACTTTGTATAGATTCCGATGAAGTTGCTGTTGTCTTAAAGATTAGAAAAATGTAGTTAGTTGTGTAAACATCTTAAGCGGAATCAAATTTTTATAATTAAATTTTACTGCTGGTAGGTCTCTGTTGCTACAGACCGTCTAGACACCACCGCAGTGACTATTTCTACCGCCGCACAGTATACTTTGTATAGATTCCGATGAAGTTGCTGTTGTCTTAAAGATTAGAAAAATGTAGTTAGTTGTGTAAACATCTTAAGCGGAATCAAATTTTTATAATTAAATTTTACTGCTGGTAGGTCTCTGTTGCTGTAGACCGTATAGACACCACCGCAGTGACTATTTCTACCGCCGCACAGTATACTTTGTATAGATTCCGACGAAGTTGCTGTTGTTTTAAAGATTAGAAAAATGTAGTTAGTTGTGTAAACATCTTAAGCGGAATCAAATTTTTATAATTAAATTTTACTGCTGGTAGGTCTCTGTTGCTGTAGACCGTCTAGGCACCACCGCAGTGACTATTTCTACGGCCGCACAGTATACTTTGTATAGATTCCGATGAAGTTGCTGTTGTCTTAAAGATTAGAAAAACGTAGTTAGTTGTGTAAACATCTTAAGCGGAATCAAATTTTTATAATTAATTTTACTGCTGGTAGGTCTCTGTCGCCGGAGACCGTCTGGGTGGGTACCACCGCAGCTCCTATTGCAACCGGCAAACAGTAGTGTGCAAACATTACTGTGTTCCAGTTTGAAGGGCGCTGTAAGCTACTGAAATTACTGTGGTAACGAGACTTAACATATGTCATAATGCGACAAGCGAATGCAGTGTATACCATCTTAACTAGCGACACGTTATGGGCAAGCGTATCACTTACCATCAGGTGAACGTCTTTCTCGTCTCTTTGCTTAGTAGAATGAAATAAGTAAGGAACTAGTCTGTCTCATTCGTTTTTCGTTTCGTCTCGCTCTAATTTATATTATTTATTATTTATTTCTTTTACCAGGTGGTAGGTCTCTGTTGCCGGAGACCGTCTGGATGGGTACCACCGCAGCTCCTATTGCAACCGACAAATAGTAGTGTGCGAACATTACTGTGTTCCGGTTTGAAGGGCGCTGTAAGCTACTGAAATTACTGTGATAACGAGACTTAACACCTTATGTCTCAAGGCGACGAGCGCAATGTGGTGCAGTGTGTACCATCTTAACTAGCACCACGTTGTCATGGGCAAGCGTATCACTTACCATCAGGTGAACGTCTTGCTCGTCTCGTCGCATAGTAGTATAAAAAAAAAAAAAATCATTTTAGCTTCAGCTCTTGTGCTTCACGGTTACTATGCTGTTAAGGGGAAAGAATTTCGTTGTAAAGTCAACTGCATTCGAACCTGTAGCTTAGTGTGGTGGGGGGACAAATAATTAGGGCACGTGCCGCCCCGTCACTGGGGTACGAGATAATTTGTTTGCGCGGCGCGAAATCAAACCCAATCCCGACAGTGGGAAGGTGCATGTTAACCCCGGCCTTTCCGTTGCTCCAATAAAAAGATTAATTGGACGTCAAGTCAAGTGGTTTTTTTTTTTAATGTTTGATGAATATGAAATCGGAAGTGTGCACGCGAAATTGAATAGGTTAAGGCGATCAGCGGAAATTTTGAATTCCTCCTCTGTTTATTTATTTATTTATACCTATGTTCTCCAAATAAGATAATACTTAAATACAATTCAACATAATATAAAACATTGTGCATCTTTAAGTGTAACGGGACACAGAATGCATTACTTATGTAGGTATATGTCGGCGGATGGTCAGAGCTTTCGCCGGGATTCATTGTTAAAAATAAAACACGAAGTACGGAGATAACTTCTTTTTACTCAAATGACAACAACACACGCCAAAAGCAGAATACAAATCAAACGTGTCCAGTGACGGTTAAGGTTTTCTTTTAATACCACGCTGGGTTATTCATCAATTACGTAACTATTTTATTATTAATACAAATGTAAAATTACTCGACACTTTATAATTACAATAACAATATAAAATTACAAACTGTTTAAAGAAATGTCTAAAGGTGTCTACTTATTAATTCGGTTCTTAATCGTATTGATTTTAGCGGATTGAACAATATGCTAGCCAAGCGGAACCGTCGGTAACAAATCTTAATAAGTTATCATGTAACGCGTCAACATAAATACAGAGAAACATGCTGAAATATTAATATAAATTCATCAAAAAGTAATTAATGATTAACTATTAATAATTATTTTGTAATTAACAAGGAACATTATCGTTACATATTTTCTTAAATACTGTTAAAATTAAGTTTAAACAATTTTAAAAATAGATGGCAGCACTACCGTGCGCCCATATATACGTAAATAAAAAAAAATTAAGTGAATCGAAAATGTATCGTAGATCATTTAGATATTAAAAACTGTTAATGACTAAAGAGTATACAGTAAATAGATGATAAATTAAAAAATCAGTTGCTAAAGATAGTATTTTATATTCAACGCAGCTTTCATACGAGAAGTTCACTTGATAGTAAGTGATGCATCTGATCATGAATTGGCGGCAGTAAAAATTTTGCACTTAAAATGCTTTTGAGCTCGACACTTGTTAGAGAACATCGATAAAGTAATTTCACTGGTTACTGGAACGTAGTAATAATTGCACATTACTGTCTGATCTCAATGTTGCCGCAACAATACCAAGAGTTTCTTGATAATTTTATTTCCATTTTAAACATCATCATGAGATTTTTCAAACTATAGTACAGCGGTTAAAATCAGATAAGTCCGGTCTTTAACTGTGTTTATTAATAAACTATCTGTGGAATTTAAAACGAAGAAATTAAATTTTTTTTTAAATAAAAGAAATATAGAATAAGTATATAATGTAATGTATACATCTTTCCTGTTTGAATCGAAGGATATTAATTTATTTTCTTCAGAGTCCATTTTTTTTAACTAAAATAAAAGTAAGTCTAAGTTACTCCTTGTTACGTCAGCTATCTGCCATTGAAAGTTCCGTCAAAATCCCTCCAGCCGTTACAAAGATTAGCCGGAACAAACAGACAGACAAAAATTCGAAAATAATGTTGTTTTGGTATATGTATCGTGTATACAGCCGTGATAGCTTAGTGATTTGAAAGCCGGTCTTCCACTGCGAGGGTACCGGGTTCGAATCCGGCCTGCACGAATGAATTTTTCAATTTATGTGCAGTTAGTTTAACACCAACTAATACAACGCGCTTTGACGGTGAAGGAAAACATCGTGAGGAAACCTGCTTATCTATATCATGACCATCCGTGCTCGCACTAGTATGTGAAATGGAGAAGGCAATGGCAACACCACTTCATTATAACTGACAAGTAAGTCGTCGTGTGTTTCAATAAAAACATGATGACCACGACCCTCAGTCATGAGGAAATACGACTTAGAAGAAGATCGTGTATACATCCAAATGCATTTAGAAAAAACCTGTTATTTTATTATTACAAACAGACACTCCATTTGTATTTATTTGTATAGATAACTGATATTAATCATTGATATCATTATATAGATCACTTGCGGTTTGTGAGCATCATCTAATTTTATCATATCGGACACCCCAAACTCTTGGTTTATCACAAAATTATATTTTTGTCATAACTGATCAATCACCAAGTCCGTTAAATTCAATGTTAAGTTTGCTGGACTCATTTGTCTCTGAGCTGTGTACGTGGTCGTGATCGTTGAGCTGCAATTAAAAAAAAAAATATGCGAACATCGTCTTGCGAGAAGAAACTCACGCCCTCAAGTCTATGGGTCCCTAAACCGTCGGCCCGGAGGTCGGGCCCTTGAGCACGCGCCGCCGGCACGCCTCTAATTATCCCGGGCGATTCGAACCCGCAACCTCCGCGTCTCCGCGCCTCCGCGCCGCACTCGAGTGGACCGTGCCGTCACGTTCGTTTCAGCTGTCAGCTGAAATTTACGCACGCCTTCGGTTTACCAAGAAACATTCCATTATATTAGAAACGAGATTATTACACCATCTCAGATGTAATTAAAAAAAAAACCGGAAATTTTCCCGAAAATAAATAAGTTTATGGTAACATTTTTGTGATTTGTATCAAGCAGCTCAAAAGGACTCGTATCTAGAGCCGTAAAACATTTACAAAAAAAAATAAATTGTATCAAGCACTTCGATTAAGACGACACAAAAACACACATATTTTTACTTAGTAGATTAAAAATGTTTACAAGAAAAACTTAACTGTTCGTGACTAACGCGGCAGTATGTTTATCGCGCCTGGCAACACCGGGGGCGCGCGTCATCGTACAATTTTGGCGCGCGCCGCCATTGCTCTTATTTGGCGCGCTTTCTTTCACGTGATGAATGTGTCGCGCCGGCGTCCATTAGGTGGCTATTATGTCTGCCTGCCGTCGCCGCTGCCGGCTCTCTTGTTCTCTTTCAACTGCCGCCGGTGCGGGGGTGGGAGGGGGGATGGCGGAGCAGCGCCGCGACGCTTTGGAGTCGCGCTCAATTAGAACACCGCCTGATCCTCGCTCCGGCGAGAACCCGCCGCGGTTAGTTGAGCTCTTTGACGCCATCCCGTCTCCAATGACGCAGATCCTCAACAAAAAGTTCAAATTGATAATCAACGAGGCCTCCGCTAACGAATGCGGGCTCAGTGTTGCCATGTGCTTGTTAGTTTTCCCCCCGTTTTTGGTACGTTATGTTTTAATGTGTTTGATGCTCGCATTGCTGAATTTCACATTCCTTATGAGAGGCAATCGACAAATTGTATCTCGTGGAAAAGCTTACTGCTCAGTAGTGAGATGTATTTGCATTTCTACCTCTGGCATACTGTGAAGCAGCTGAACTATTTTTTTTATTTATACTACTATTAACGTAAATATTCCAAGCTAATTCTAGATATTGTTTATATTTTTTTCGAAATCCTTTAACAACAGGATTTATTTCTTAGAGCTCCAATACTTTTAAACAATGGCGTCACTTCAATTCTACAAATCACGGAGGAGTCGGGGAGCGTGAAAGCCGCAGATAATAGAGCGTAATGCCGAAAGCACCAGTTTGAGTGGAATTAGAAAAGTCCCAGCCCCACGCTGGGCGCTGCGAGACAATGGGCGCTAATGGCGTGCCCACTAGCGCCGCGACACCCGCAATTACATCCTACGCGGTAGGCGCTAGTGTCTCGGGTCACGTAGGGCTTAGCCCCATCAGGTCTCGTGGAGTGGGTGCTGCATGTCGCCTATGTTCACATAAAATTTTCAGTCGTTCCTTTATCCTATATAATTTAATATTTCGTCGCTGTTGATGGTAAGTACCATCACTGTACCGCCGCGATTGAGCTGGAGGTAGCTTGTGACATCATATTGTTCCTGCTATATCAACCTATGGTCATTTACCAGCTAATTTCAAACGCTGGTGGTTTTATTAGCGTAATGATGAGCTGGTGAGCCGGTCCGGTAGCCCGCCCCCTCGCGCCGGCTGCAGTCAAGTGGGCGGGGCGAAAATCTTTATTTGTCGCAGCGTTAGGGCCGCGGGCCCCCGCTGCGCGATCCCTTTACTTGGGCAACTTTGATGTGTTCAGCTTAGATTTAAGCCGGTCCCCACTTGGATGTAGAGCCGCTGGAACTGCACCATACAGTAATGACGGAGGAAGTTGTGTGAGGAGGGTAACGACTGTGCCAAGTGTATTTGAACTGCTGTCATCGTCGTGTGAAGTTGTGGTCAAGTGGAGATCATTTAGTTGTCATTAATCCGTAATTGATAATTTTCATGTCAAAAAATAAAGTATTGGTACATAATCATGTATTTTTCTTATTGTGTTATTTATCATAAGTATGTCGCGGGTCTACATCATGTCGTTTGTTCCAATGTCCGCAGAGCGCGCGCAGTCGTTTGGCCCGCAGCGCAGCGGGTACGTGCCGCACAACAGCGGCGCGCAGGGCCGCAGCGGCCAGGGCCACGGCCAGGACCGCTACGGGTACCAGCAGAACGACCAGGAGCGCGGCCAGTACCGCCAGCAGGGCTACAGACAGAGCTACAATCAAAACTACAACCAGGGCAATCAGGGCAATCAAGGCTACTCCACCTCACAAGGTTACAACAGCCAGCAGCCTAACAACAGATACGGCCAGGGTCAGTACGGAAGCGGCCAGAAGTACTCCAGGGGGGCCCAGTCCGACCGGCGGCCGTCGTCCGGATCCCACAGGTACCAGGGCCACCAGGGCTCCACGTGGCGCTGAGCCCCGCGCGATGGGCCTCTGCTCCACATTGTAAAATCGAGGAATCATTGTCACCGATGATATCAATCTGTGGACACTTCGCATCCTCTCCCTCCACACCCTCAACCTGTCACAATTAACGAGCATTATAGAATTAGGAAAAGCACTGATGTTAGAGTGAGAGGTGTACATACATTCTCTTTCTGTAGATTGATATCATTGCAAAACTTAGTTATAGAGGTAGAGGTCGCGGCTTTCGCCATCCTCACCACGCGCCCTCGCAAACTCTTAACGGATGAGGAATATTAAATTCCTCAACAGTAAATGTATCATAGAGACCATACCCTCACTAGAAGCAGTACCCATCACCAATGTCACCAGCCCGACGAATATATGGTCACGTAACAATGTTACGCTCTCTATGTAACTTTAAAGCTTACCATTCGGTAGCCCGCACTTATATTTAAGTGACAACGTTAAAACGCACCGCATTTACATATTTCTATCAATTATAATTATATAACCGGTCTTGTTGATGACCTAGTAATTTTTGACTATTTGTCTATGATTATGATATGGTCATAAACCTTAAAAAAACAATGTCGTTAAAATTTAAGTAATAATAAAACTCTTTTTAGAGCTTGGATTTATTACCCCTTCCCTTTCCTTTCCCAACTCTTTGCCCAGTGCTGGACAAAGGCATCCCGCGTCCAGCGGTTTCCCTTCATCAGATCGTCGCTCCAACTCGTGAAGCACCTTACATTATGTCTAAAACATAATAGTCGACTATAAATGTATGAAATATATCTCACACGACATTTTTCTGTTAACTATTCAATTATCAAATTATTTTTCAATAACAAAATTCTATCGATTTATAAAATTTAATTATGTGAGAAATTTTTAAATCTTTTTATGTATGTAATAATAGTAATAATAAATGATGGAGATGAAAGTTTTTTTTTTGTGTAATCCTTTTTTCGTATGGCAACACAATATGAGTTTTCGGCGGGAGACAGCTGGACGCGGCTGGACGATGGAGATATCTGTGGGAAGGGCCGTGGTGATGTTTCTATGGTTTTAGTCTGTCCGAGAGTGATGGTGATCACTTACCATCACTTAGTTTGCTTAAAGGTCTACAGATCTTTTGAGTCTGATAATAAACTTTCTGGTGGAAAGAGTGAACGTTACAACGTAAGCATTTCAATTTGATAAATGTGGTGAGTTAAGTTTTTAAGCAGATCCCTGATATTTTTAATAAAGAGAACTTATCAACTATTCTGAATTGTGCAATACCAAGTTAATGGAGCTGCGTCGATGAAGTTGGTAAACAAATTTTATTTGAAATCAATAAAAATGGGCAACTAACGTCAGTGTAGAACAGAAGAAAGTATAATGATTATCTTCTCTACTTTCTATTAAGTATATTTAGAAACGTAATCAATTTAAAAATAAATGAACAGCTCATCCTATCATGGTTCAGAAGTGACATTAAAACACATTTCTACGAAACTACTACTGCTGGTAGGTCTCTGTTGTAGACAGTCTAGCTACCGCCGCAGTGACTATTTCTACCGCTAAACAGTATGCAAATATTACTGTGTTCCGGTTTGAAGGGCGCTGTAAGTAACACATATCACAAGTTGATGAGCGCAATGTGGTGCAGTGTATACCATCTAACTAGCAGCGCGTTATGGGAAAGCGTGTCACTTACCATCAGGTGAACGTCTCACTCGTCTCGTCGCTTTATAGAATACAAAAACCCTCTAAACTATGGTTTTTAGTACATGGTTTCCTTCACCGGAATTTAAATTTTTTTCTCGCCTCGAGTTACGTTGTGCAACCAATGATGAAGCTTTTTATAAAATAATACTTTATTTACAGGCAGACAACCGCTTTGTAGTACAGTGGCAAGCGGATTGAACTTTACATGTAACTTATTTCTTAAATACACTATGAAATACAATAAAGGCTTTATGTTACAGAATGAATGTTATCGCTAAGTGTACAGTACTTAAGATACACTTATTCTATGTTGTGGTTACGTAACTCTCGCCCTGATATAAATATTATATATAAACAGGCGCGATTATATACTAACTAATCCATTTTGTTCTATTTAACGTTATTACTTTTGTTCTTCTTTTTTATTATTGTTATTACATAAATCAATTCCGCTGTTTACGCTTCATTTAATTATTTTCTACCGTTTTTTTTTTTTCAATAATTGCCCCTTTAAAACATTTATTTTGACGCACGTTGGCTTACCTGTCAAAAACGATTTCCAAGATGGCCGACAATGGCGTCTGAAGTGGCGTTTGTTCGATCGAATAGTTTTTTAATTTCCTTTTTTTTTGCACCACAATCGAAGGTTCGAACAGAATTTGTGGAGATGAAAGGAAATTAGGGGCCCTGCGGACCGCTGGAGGCCACTCGAGCCATGAATGAGTTGAACTTAACTGGGTTTCAAAGTTTTTTTTTTGTACAGGTAAGCGATTTTAATAGGCCGTTACTAACTGACGGGCTCGGAAGTGCGCTACCGGCCTTTCTTCGCCGTTGCGTCACTTGCAAAATGTGTACGGACACTCACAATGTTACCAAACAAAAGTTTTTTTCGATACTTAAATATACTATAATCGTTTTTAAGTAACATAATGACAAAAAAGGTTGTATCTTATATAAATACCGCCGTTGCGCAGCGGCTAAGCCTTGCACGGAACACGGACGCCCATGGTTCGAATCCGTGGCGGTACGGCAACTGATAGTAAGTGGTACACTTGCTGGTTATTTAGGCTTACACAACACCACATTGTGCTCATCACCTTTAGTTATAAGATATTAAGTCTGGTAGTAATTATACTAGCTACAACACCTTTTAAGCCGGAAAACAGCAGTGTCATGGTACCTATCTACTACTGTTTCCGGCCACCAGTAAAGTAGTATGATAATATAACTAACAGCCTCATTGTAAAACGAAACATAAGAGAAATAAATTATTCAACACGAGGTTGCTGAACTATCAGCAGTGTTACTGTCGCAAACATCTTGAAATTGAAGTCAAATTATAGCTCATAATATAAAGAAAAATAAATTGACTAAATTTTGGTGTAAAACAATAATTTCTTATACGTTGATATTACTCATTTAATAACAATTTCTTTTTGATTTCATCGCGTTTGATCAATTATTTATTACCCCAACGTTTCGAGTGCTTTGCACCCACAGTCATCACGGAGTACCGACAGCACTTTAATTATTGTTTACAGTCCGATATACGCAGAATGAGCTCACTTTAATTCTATTAGTAGTGTAATTTATGTTTGATTTAATTTTGTTAATGGGATTTCAAGGCATAATAATGCCCTACTATATTATCTTGAGAGCCGTGATAGCCTGGTGGTTTGAACACCGGCCTTCCACTGCGAAGGTACCGGGTTCGAATCTGGCCTGCACCAATGAATTTTTCAATTTATGTGCAGTTAGTATGAAACACCAACTAATATCACGTGCTTTGACGGTGAAGGAAAACATCGTGAGGAAACAAGCATATCTGTCATGACCATCACTGGTCAGACTAGTATGTGAAATGGAGAAAGCAATGGCAAACCTCTCCCATTATAACTGCCAAGTAAGTCGTCGTGTGTTTCAATAAACAACATGATGACCACGACCCTCAGTCATGAGGAAATACGACTTAGAAGATAAGAAGATTTTTTCTTAATTTTAGTTTGATAAAATAGTAAATCATTTTGCAGCAAAAAATTCTCTCGTAGTTGTTAAAAGTTAATTAATATATTTTTAATCTATTGTCCCGCCGCTATTGGTCCGCCATTGTGAGGCCGCAGTTCCCGCGCATTCCCACGCGCTCCGCGCGCGCGAAACTAGTGAAATGTCGCGAACCCGCGCCGTGCTCACTTCCCATAAAGTCAAGATCTAGAATGTTCACTTCACCATGTCCTAATATGTCAGAGGTCTGTCTTTGTGATTGGGGATCGCGGCGCACGGAGCCGGCAGGGCGCCGCCGCCACGCTGGGCTCGCGTGACGCCGCGCGGAGCCCCGCGGCGCCGCGCCGCTTGCCGCCGTCGCCGCGATTCAAATTCGCATTGACATATGAATTTGACTTCTTTAGTGGTCTCGAGTGTCCGCGGCCGCGCCGCCGGGACCATCCGAGTGTGAATGAGCAATTTCCGATACGGTGGGAAAACTGTCGCCGGCGATCGCTTGAGAAATCACTTGACGACTCCAATTTGCAATTTCTAATTGTTCATATGCTGGCACCCCGATATATAGATTTTTATACTTGAGTAAACAACGAGGCCTGCGGGATGTTTATCTAATTGTAAGCAACTATAATAAAGACAGCGCGACACTGTGTTCGACGCATTTGATAATTAAGATAGTATAGTAATAGGTAAATAAAATATAGTAATAAGTTTAATACGTTAAGTCTCGTCACCCTAATAATTTCACTAACCTACATGATCTCCGGCCATACAAATCAACCGCCGGTAAATTAGTCTAACAAGAAAACAAAATAGTGAATTTCAATTTGTGTTGCCAATCTCCAACAAAGTATTACAATTATACAGCACGCGAGTTTATGATAAAATTGATTCGTCTATACTTTCTCTGAAAAGTTAAAAATCTTTATTTGTAATCAATCATAATTTATAATCAGAAAAGAAAAGAAAAGAAATATGTAGTTACAATTCCCTAATGTATGCGTCTCTGTGTTACGAAATATATCATCGCTGAATTTAAAAATATTTTGTGTAGCTGTTATTTGACAAAAGCATAAATGTTGCCAGTAATATAAAAAAAAAATCTAGAATTTTAGTGTTGTTTACAGATAAAATATTAAACGGTTGTAATAAGTTATTATCCAAAAAAGTATAAGTAATAAACTAATTCGAACTCCCGGCGTACTCCTTAGCGGGGTAGGCGGGGTGCTGAGCCATCGGCGCGTCTCCCGATTAAAACAACATCGGATCTCCAAGGCCCTCGTGAGCTGGAGGCCTGCCAGGGCTTGTTAATGTAAAATATTGTCAACAGCGCGCCTTTTCACAATGAATTTTTGATATAAGGGTTTGCCACTTCCATTGTTATACATACGCTAGTGTTCTACTCTTTGTTCTTTGCGATGCGCCGATATCAATTATTTATGGTGCAGAGACCAGCCGCGGTTTTAGAACAATCGATCGGAAACAGAAGTTCGTTGAGAGTAATCGTAAAGTTATTATTATTGTCAAAGGGAAAAGAGGACGAAGCTAATATTCTTCTTCCCAATTGATGGCATGAGCACGGTTTGTGCGTGAGCCAATGTCATGTGTAGACGTACAAAATAAAATATTACAAATCCATTAAAAATTGTCTGCGTGGTCAATTCGTCCGCCATGTTTCAAGTCTCCACATTAAAAAAAAAATCAAGCTAATATTCATTTCACGTCAATCAGGTGTCGAACCATAGTGTATAGATTAGCTACAGATAAGCATAGAAAAGTAACATAGACGCTAGTGATGCTCCCATTTAACGTCTATTGGCTATGGTAACTGTGTTTACATTAAAAAAAAAACAAAAGTAACATTTAAATTATATTTTGCGATATGATTCAGTAATAATTTTATTGAAATATAAGTTAGTGAAGACATAGTTCAGTGATCTAGCTTCCGTTTATCAATTCTTTCTTCCGTTTATCAATTCGTTTGAATTTACATTAAAATTATTTTAATTTTATTAAATATTTACTAGTTATAAAAGTTTGTGATAAAACTATTTGGTAATGATTATTTTTATAGGAAAAGTGAAAACTAATAAGCGATTGAGGTTATAAAAATTGACCATATAAAAACGTGTGTCAATTACCATCAGATGAATGTCATCATTTCGATTTGAATTATATATCACAAAATTATGTTTTATTGTAATAATGGCAAATATGTAACAGATACACAAAATTAGTGGCTACGCGGACTTTTTGATTTGAATATTAAGTATTGTTAGCCAACTCGTGCAATTAATGGCATCAATTGAAAACTTTAACCGCCCGCTGCCATTTTAATCAGCGCACAATGAGTTCCGTCCGTAATGAAAATTCCTACCTAATGACGATGATAACCCATCCATTTATTAGCCTCAATATTTCAATTCAATTTGATTCGATACAAATATTAATTTTAGTTCAGGATTGTGTTGATCAAGTTACTAGGGTAACTACTAATGGTAGATATCTGTTACAGGAGACTGAGTAAATATCATCGCAATGCTTATTACTATTATCGAACTATTACTGTGATCCAGTTTGAAGGGTGTAGGTAGTAAAATTGCTTGGGTAACGAGATTTAATATTTTGTATGTAAATGAGACGAACAAAACGAAGTGCAGTGAACATGATCTTAATTACCGCCACTTTTTCCTTTTTTTATTTTTAGGTATCTACACAAAATATCGATAAATAGATAAATTACATTAACTATTATCCTATTTATTACTTAATACAGGATGTACAAGATTTTAAGTGAGTTATTCATTTTTTTCTGTAGTCTCCATTTAACGTAACTTGTGTTAAGTGATTCCAGGGATGTTATGGGTGTGATAACTAATCACCAGGTGAACGTTCTGCTCGTCACTTCTGTGGACCATAAAATATACTTAAATTAAAACAGTGTATTGATGTAAAAAAACAATCGTACTGAATTGACTAAACTAGAACAGTTTCCGCTCGAATTTTGCATTCGGAGCACGCGCGCAGGTGCCCGCTGATTGGTCGGCGGCGCGGCGCTCTGATTGGCTTACAATTTGACAGTAATGGCGTTAACTCGCGCGCGCTTTGTAACCAAACGTCATATATCTAATGCTGCTCAATTTATTTTCAACTCTACCACTATTACAATAAGGACTAATACCGTAAAGCACAAGTTGTGTGTTGTGATATGCCCGCGTGTTCACACATCCCCTCTGGACAGATGTTGCCACACTTTAGTAACAATTTCACCCACAGCTCGCTTCAAAAGCTATTGTGTAAGTTTTTTTTTTTTCGTATTATTTTGACTAATTCTTTTGTCGTGCGGTTGGTTAGATTTGATCGTAGAGGGAGAGTTAATTCATTGGACGCCTTATTGTTTACTGCAACCGGTTTTTTTAATGGTTTTTCTGCGTGGTTTGTTATTTTTGCACTTTTTTTGCTTAACCGCTTGTTTTGTAGTTTATATATATTGGTACGTGGTATACTGTTACTTTGCTAAAATTTAACAATGATTGTACATAATGTTGTAATTATTAAATAATAATAATACACGTATATTTTATTCAAAATGCATGCATATATAAAAAAATTAACATATATTGTATAGTTCCAAGAAAAGCCATTCGTTGCTTTGCATCTAGTTCGGATGAAGATTAATTTTACCGTGAGGCATATACTTCTAAGAGTAATCTCTGCAACAAACGAATTAATATTTCTTTGGAAGAAATAAAAAAAATGTATAATGGATCATCCAAACATAATTTTTAATATTTATATTATTTATATGAATATATAGCAACTTTTTTTTATTTGACTTTTATTAAGTGGGAATCTTTTATTACACCTACCTTTTAAAATTCTTTTATGTGTTGTCTGGCTGAGAATGTTACTAAGTATTAAGTCTATACTATGTACGGTTAATAAATAAATCTGGTAATAATAATTATTATGTACACATAATACTACATAAAGTTAGACTAAGTTTTGTTATGGTAATGATTATTTGTTACCGTAACTGTACATGTGTAATGAAATTTCACAAGTCGACATAAATTTCTCACTTTCTCGAGGGTAACAAATTGTAAATCGATAATTACACGGTATAATCATGTCGGCGACTGAGCCACCATGTTACGCTCGCGGCGTGCTGCCCTCTCGAGTGGGTCGTACTTTTTTTTTTATTTTATACTTTTTAATAATTCGCGCGGCGGCGGCGGAGCGGTCGAGCGCTCCACTCGAGCACGGACCCAAAAAAAAAAAATCTCGAAAATCCACCCATGTGTCGCAATTATTCAAACAAATTTGTCGAGGGTTCCGTATTAGAAGTATCGCGGCCGATCCTCATCATATTTCGAGAATCGTCATTTTATTAGATTTTTTCACATGGAGGATCATCTCATTAACGAGACCGTGTAACACTAGTTTGAATCTGTTCATTCGTTCATTTCGGTCTATTGATGTCTGATGCTGAATAATCGTCGACAGGAAATGATATATTGTAGAAATACTCCAAAGGGAATTCTTATCATGAAGCGACAGTTTATTGAATTAACTCTTAGATGAGATCTTTCGTAAGTGTGGGGTTATTTATATATCACATTCGCCGGCAACGCGCTTGTGGTGCCTCTGGTATAATTGAAATGCTCACATTCGAGCCGTAAGCTCATATATCATGTCATTGGTATAAAAAGGCATGCCTTAAAGTACAAATTTAACGTCCTCGCTAAACTTGCAATGTTGTTTGACAACTATGCTGGTAACGATCAAAGAGGAAGCTGGTGCTCTTCCCCTAGAATTAGCATCTAAAACTTGTTGAGACATGTTTGTTCAAAATTGCTATTTTTTTTTTAATTGAATACTGTATTAATTTTTTGTTGTAATTATTTATATCATACGAAATTAATAATAATAATTAATAAGTATTCTAAGTACTAAGTAAACCATTAACACAAAATTTTAAAAAAGAAATACATATATCAAAGCAAAATCTACAATGGGCGATCTTATTGCTCAGACAGCAATCAATAATAATAATAATGTAGTTTTTACAAATACAGACAAGTACCAACCAGCCCTTTCCAGACATCACAGCTTCCGTACCACATACACACAAACCCAGGTGACATCAACAGCTTTTCTGTCACTAACCAATCATCAAATTATACCACCAAGGATTTGCACTTGGCTTAGGCCCGTGCATATCTGTAAACCGGTTCACATAAAACCGATACAAAATAAATACTGAAAATAATAATAATGTAGTTTTTACAAATACAGACAAGTAGCAACCAGCTCCTTCCAGACAACACAGCTTCCGTAACAAATACACACAAACCCAGGTACATCAACAGCTTTTCTGTCACCATCCAACCATGAATTTATACCACCCAGGATTTACACTTAGCCCGTGCATATCTGTAAACCGGTTCAAATAAAACCGATACAAAATAAATACTGAAAATACCTAATAATAATGTTATTATTAATTTATGATAATGTTATGATTGATATCCTACTGAATTTCGGTGGTGATGTGGTGCAGTCATAAAATAATAATATACAGAACCGGAACGCTGCGCTGACCGCGCGGAGGGTGTGCGGACCTCTAAGCCCGCAACAGCGCCATTTGACGTGGCGCATTATTATGTATTTTGGAGAAAATCCATTGTTTTGTAATCTCTCCCCCGACCCTCGAGCTGGAGTGGAGTGGCAGGCCATTGAAAGCCGTGAAATTTTCTATGTGAATTCATCGCGGGCCCGGCATTATGTACACGCATGTGCCGCCGCGGGAAGGTGACGACATTATGTAATTCCCGTAACGACGCTGAATGCGCGGCCACTTCACACACGCGGCTCATCCTTTTTTTTATCCACTCTATTTATTTTGTAATTTTCGCGTTCATTAGGACTCATTTTCATCAAAACGCACGCGTGCGCGTGTGTGCGCTCGCGTGTGTGAATTGGTTGAAAAAAAAATTATTTCATTACGTTAGTGTTTTCAGGTGGCAGGACTTTCATGTGTTTTATTACAATTTCTGGAGTAAATCTAAACATGGCAACATTTCTATGGAAATCTGAACGCTTGTTTGAAAGGGCTGTATGTGTTTTTGTTTATTTTAATCGTGAGCGCGGGGCGCTAGTTGGGATGATATACATTGCATCACATTGTGTCGCTTTAACACATGTTAACTGTCATTATCGCATTTAAGTTTAATTGATAGCCTAAATGGTAATATATACTTTTTCATCATCATGACCATACTCTCAGTCTCGAAAATTGATTTAAACATCGACCAACACAATAAGTTATATACTTTACTTTTTATCTTCGACTTATCTGTAATGACTGCTGGTAGGTCTCTGTTGCCGGAGATCGTCTAGCTACCACCGCAGCTTTCTTTCAACTGCCAAATAGTATGCAAACATTACTGTGTTCCGGTTTGAAGGGTGCTGTAAACTAGTGAAATTACTGCGGTAACGAGACTTAATATATGTCTGAATACGACGAGCGCAAATCACTTACCATTAGGTGAACGTCTCGCTCGTCTCGTTGAATTAAAAAAAAATATATTTTTAATATATGGTCATTCCGACTACTAGCGGTATGTTCCTTTTATGCGTTAGTATCAAAGATATTTTAGATGTCGTCAACTAAATGGAAAAGTGACATGTTCCAAAAATATTTTGAAATCAAGTTCTAAATCTAAAATGGTAAATTGGTAGAATCTTTAGAAGAGAGAGACTGAATTTTTTTTTTTTAGTTATGTCACTTTTATTTTAAACCGACGATGTGTTGTATGCAATGTAGAAAGATTGTTTAAACATCACACGAAAAACTTAACGGGTGATATAATTTAAATATGTTTTTGTTTATATATGGTATCACAGTATTTGTGTATATACTTAACACGGAGCTCACACGCCGATTCTAAATAACGGGAACGTTTCACATCAAACGGAAACACGCTTTGTGTCTCAAGTCCGCGTGTTTCCCCATTGTTTCGCAAATGCACCATTAGTGGGCAACAATCGCTCTAAGCTCGACAAAGCTCTATACTGTCAGATCGCGCGCCATTTTCGCATGAGTGGATGAAAGTCGTTTTGTTTCTTTACTCCTGAAATAAAAGGTACAATTACCATCAAGTATAAAGGTCAAAGCTTTGTACGGTAATAACTTTAACGGGCGTATCACTTTGTATTAAACTTTAAACGCTAGTTGTACAAAACTCTGTAAAACGGTGAGGAAATTAATTTTATTCTAAATAATACAAAAACTAACCTAATACTAATCCAAAATATATAAATATATAAAATAAGTTTTAGTAGTGTTAGTGTAGTAAATAACTCCTGCGTTCATTATCACAACCATATTTGTGGTAGTGAACCAAGTTGAGTTAGAAGCATAGACATTGATTTAAACTTAAAGGTTACTTTTTTGTAGAGAAAGTGGGCAAACTAGCGAATAGTTTACGTGGTATATGATCACATTCACTTTAAGCACTGAAAGACTCCACTCCCTGGACCACGGCTCTGGTCTTCCGTATAGCTATTTCGATATAAACAAAAAGGATGAACTTGCTAAAATTCACTATAAAGCAAGCTGTAGTACTGCAAGGGTAAGAAGTTTGGTTGGTGGTAGGTAAAAATAATAAGCATGAACAAGCTATTTATTGTTTCCAAGACTAAGACTCCTTCGTGCCTTCTTTCACTAGTAGTTAAGGTCATTTATTCATAATGGATAAGTGTTCATTACACACTGGGAATGTTTTCTCTCAAAAGAGAGGAAAAGCCTACGAAAGCTTTAGTTCGTTGTAGTGTTAGCATTAACATACATATTTAATTATTTGAACGGCGAAAGTTATTAATTTCGAAATGTTGTGAAAACCTTGTACTAATTGAACTGACAGTGTCAAAACTGTTTAATCTCTCGATCGTTTGCGTATCTGTAGTCGTAACGAGGCGCAGCCATCTTGACACACATAATGGCGGACGCGCACCTGTCAGCGCGTACGGGCAACGTCAAAATAATACGCGCCCGCTTGAGAATGGATTAAAATAAAAGGCATTTTATTGAAGAGCCTTGATTTGTCGAGTCATCTGCTCGTAGGTGCCGAGCTTTAGGGTTCTGCAAATGGAAACTCCGCAATTCTCGTTTTTCACTAAAAAGCGTATCAGTCTTACTATAATAGCTATTGTAGATAGATAAATTTTTTATTGCACACATTAACGGTCTTTTACACAAATTAACAAAAACTAAGCTTAAAATCTAAACGTGGGCAAGGGTGGTAACTAATATTCTGATACGAAATATTAATTACAATATCTATCATAACGAGAGCACTATAACATTAAAAAATATCAATAGACGGTATTTTATTTAGTTATGGAAGCAGAAATTACAATGAAAATATTACATACATCGAAATAAGCGCAAAGGTATTTCTTATTACAATGCGAGAATTTTTCCTGTAGCCCTTTTGTTGGAAATTTAATAATATTGAAATTACATTCGATGCACTCTAACTATATATTATTATTAAAATTAAAACTTATATACTAAAAAATAGCTAATATTTTATAAGTAAATGTGAAAAAATAAATTTTTTTTTTTTTTTACTTTGTGAAGTGACGAGTCGAGCGATACATCCAACTGATAGTAAGTGATACATCTGCCTGTAACAACGCGGCGCTAGTTAGGATGATATACATTGCGCTCGTCGCCGTGAGACCATAAGATGTTAATTCTAATTACCCTAACAATTTCACAAGCTAAACCGCCTATCAAAATGTAGTACTGTTTGGCCGACGTAGATGGTCTTCGACAACAGGGACTCACCACCCGAAAAAGTCATGAACGATCTTATACACAAGAGACTTTGTTGTCAGATGCTTGAAATATACTTGAAAGATGAAAAAAAACACTAATAAATTAATTTCCGCTAATTCAAAACTCGTTCTCTCCAGCAAGTACCTTCTTCTGAGAGTCCCTTCCCACTCTTCTGTGTGCTATAGCAAATCCTTTACTGTCCGTTCTGTCAAAATGTGGAACTCGCTTCCTTTGTCCATCGCTTCACATTTTTAAAATGCGCGTTAAAGAATACTTCTTGTCATTACTGTTGTGATAGCATTTAATGTATCAATGTATAGATCACAGCATCGTAATTCATTTAGTTGTTTTTTTGTTGTTGTTGATATATATGTTCTCGTTTCTTGTATATACTTGTAATTTAAACATTTTGTTGTACATTAACTAACACTATACAACTTTTCTTTTTCGCTAGGGTTAGCTGGTAGAGTACTCATTGTGAGTTGAACGAGCCTGTATTCCATTTCCGTGTAACAATTGTTGTTAGTCTATTTGTTTGTACAAAGTTGTAAAATAAATAAGTAAGTTTGTTATTATTTATTTATTTAAACTTTGTTTGCACACTTACAATTTTTTTTTTATTTCCCGAGATGAGCAAAACGTTCACCTGATGGTAAGTGATACGCTTGCCCATAACAACGCGGCGCTAGTTAAGATGGTACACACTGCACCACATTGCGCTCGTCGTAAGACATAAGGTGTTAAGTCTCGTTACCCCAGTAATTACACTAGCTACAGCACCCTTCAAACCGGAACACAGTAATGTTCGCACACTACTATTTGGCGGTTGAAATGGGAGCTGCGGTGGTACCCACCCAGACGGTCTCCGGCAACAGAGACCAAAAAGGCGAACTTAATGCCATAAGGCATTCTCTACCTGTCTACCATAGGGTTGAGCAGAGAAATAAATTAAAAATATGTGTAATATATTAATAATATGTATATAGAAATATATTATTATCGAGTGAAACGTGAAATTAATACGGAACTCTACATCATATAGTGTTGCTCCGGTGGTCGGACGCTCGCGCACGCATATCCCGGTGATAATGAGACGGCGACGCGCGGAGCCGTCAGCGCAGCGCTATGACTCGGCACATACCGTCACACACACGCCGTCCAACGGTTTAGCAATTTGTGCGCATTTATCATTCCCAGTTAAATACACTTTGTGCGGAGATAAATTTATTTGTAATTAAATGGCACTGTGGTTTATCGGTATAGTAACACGGTACTCTTCAGTTCGATCCGTGACCACAGATTGTGAATTTTGGTGGCATGACGTGGAATCGAGGTCAATCGGAGTGTAGTATGACAATCGATATAATTAAACGGAATTATGTAACATGTGCGTAACGTCACAATCACATGAACAATTCTTTTTTATAAAAACTATTTTTATTACGTAGTCAAATAAAAAATCTTTTTTTTTTAATATATATCATTATTCAAAAATTCCGATTCGATTTGTTCTCATTTTTGCATAAGATCGAAACGAAAATCGATTTTAAAACATATCTGTGAAAAAACTTTAATTGGAATCGAGATATTTCCGAAATAATTTTAAGTAAAGTTTAATGATATTATTAATAACATGAAAAGAAAAGATTAAACGGAAATGGTTACAATATTTGTCGCAACGTATTCGTACTGTTTAATGGAAATTGATTGTACAGATAAAACTCCTCAGAGAAATAATATCGTTAAATTCCAGAGAAGTTTTGTGAAAAGAACTACTCCATTTAGCAGTTTGATAATTATGATGGGGTTTTAGTGGCATCGCGTAATGTAACTAGGTGTCGATGGAGGCTTCAACGGTTTACAAAACTCATTATAACAAACAACGTGGAAAGGTTAAATTTTTTAAAAATATTAAAAAGTACCTAATTTGAGTTTTTTAAAAAAAAATCGTCATGTACTTGAGAAAGAAATGATTTATTCGCGTAAACAATTTTCATATCTACCGCCATCAAAATAATGTACATTGTCGATTGGGCAGGTCGTTGCGTGAACTTGTATTTTTGAAGCATACGTAGGCAGATGAAGTTGGACCGAGCACGAGGTCTGTGACGCTGAGGGTCTGGGGACTGACTAATTAGAACAAAAAACGCGGGAGAACACAAGTACGCTTGACAGTGAGGCAGAGACAAAGAGCGTGAAGTTTTGACATAAAAAAAGAATCAAACGTCAAGCGGACCATAGACAAAATTCAACTTTAGAACTGGAGCGCTTGGGTTTGTTTTACTTCGTTTTAGCGGGATTGGCAGGAAAATATATTTTTTGGGCGTTTGAAATAAGAACGTAGTATAAGACAAAATCGTTACAAAGGAAATTGGTTTATATTTGTGAGGGTTTAGGTTTGTATTTGGTTGTGATTTTAAGAGTTGGGGCGATGTTCTGGTGGCGAGCGGGGAAGCGCCATCGCGCCGATTGTCTCCGGCACGTTCGGGCAAGAGACCACAATCGATAGAGCACGGGCGTGCGTTGTAATGAATTTATTAATGTACTAGTGCTTCGCCGCGGTTCCGCTTTTGTTTTCATTCAACGACCTATGCCGTTTGCGAACAAATCGCTTTTGTTTTGTACTCTGTAATAGTGGGAATTTGGAAACTTTTCGATGGAACGAATTTACGTTTCCGAGATATGACTGCTGTTGCCGCAGATCATATATTTCTATCGCTGAATACCTGTGTACGAATATTACATGTTCCGGTTTGAACAGCGCTGTAGCTAGTGACTTTACTGAAGATACCTAACATTATCTCAAACCGATAGCACAACAGTGTATATCATCTTAACTACATTGTTATAAGCCTCATTGTCACTTAACATCGTATGAAAATAAGTTAGTCTAAGCTTTAAATAGTTTATAAAAATCCTGTTCCGTCACATCAATGTAAACACACTGCTATTTAAACGGTATTACATGAAAAGTATGTACTCGTAAGATAGTTTAAATCAAATCTCAAATACATTGATTCCTTTATCTCTTAAATCAAAGATGTACTTATAATCGAAAATTTAATAAAATATTCTTTAAAAAAAAGGTACCATAGAGAAACTACATATAAAGCCCACTTTCCTCACACTTGGGTCTTTCTCACAAGGATAGAATTAATGTTTAGCTACGTGCTGATTGGTGAACGTCTTATATACACGGGTCCGTCGTTCTTGGAACATGTTCCCTTACGAAGAAAATTGAATGTTTTCTTCACCGGCAGCTCAATCTCCTAAATCGATTCTCGACTCGTATAGCTTTCACGTCAGCGATTAAAAACTGAGCTATCGCAGCCATTTATAACCTAACTATAATAAGAAACGATCTCACAACAATTACCGTGCAATTTACATCCGACCCCATGCATTTAGATCCGGAGACGGTGCGTCTTAACCCCATGAATCGAAAATCTTAAGTCTCGCCTTAATGGTGGCTCACCCCTTGCCCCGGGGTGTATTCATGGGACTCCCCCGATCGCGAATAATGTTCAACAAATTTGTTTACAGATCGTCGGGGCACGGCTCCGCGGGGGCCCGCGAGGGTGGGACCTGCCCGAGTGCGGTTTACATTATAATGATGCGTTAGACAATGTCATCATTGGATTTTTTTTTTCGTTAAACGATAAATAAGCGGGGGTTAATTTTTTCTATGTTTCCCGCTGAATGAACGAGGAAAACTCATCACCTACCATCTCAAGTTACCTTTGAATTATGTGTTATACGTATTGAATCAAGTCCTGCGATGTGTGCAACAATATTTCGCGGTGATAATCTGGTGGTGATCTCTCTGTGAATATACTCCTAATCTGCAATGTATATATCCTGACGACGACTAGCGATAGTCAACCATTACAGTAACTGTAAATTAATTTCAACACTAATCTCTAAAAAGTTCATAGATATTTTTAGTGACATCAATCTATCCAGCATCGTGATGATTAAAAATGTTTAAAGTTATTTTTGTTTATATATGAAGTTAATAATATAAGAATTATTTCTTTCATATTTCTGATGCCAAGCATTACTGTGTTTGTCATTGATTGAACGCAATTGTAGTTAGTGAAATTACTACTGGCAATGAAATTTATTCTTCTTCTTCTTCTATATTAGGTATTTATTTATACACTCAAAGTGTACAGGTCGACTTAATGCCTTTGGCATTATCTGCCAGTCTACCTTGGGTGGTACAAAGAACTTAAGAGGTAGGCGCATAAAAAGGTTAAAAAAGAAACAACCAATAATAAATATAATACAAATATTATAAATACACATGCGATATATTATAAATATAAATAATATACGTACACATGATGTGATATATTATATCACTTATTAACAGGTGAACGTCTTCTATATAAAATACAAAATATCCGCCATGTTGCATTTTTAATTGTAAACACTCCACTCCATCCGGTTTCAAATGTACATTTCAATTTTACATTGTAGCTTATTAATAGGTTAACCATAGTTCTGGAGACTTTCTGGATAAGTTCTTAAATAAGCAGCGTATCTGATAGAAAATATGATTACAATTACCAATTCGATACAGATAAGGAATAGCTAAAACATCGTAACCCAAAAAAGCAGTATCCATTTTTTTGATTTTCAGAAAACACATTAAAATTCCATGATGGTAGTTTCCAACACAATTGTAATAAAGATAAAAGATATACTGCCTTGCTATAAAATATTTACTGTGATGATGATATGTTCTAAATGGTACATTTGTTTACATCTCTATCTTGAGCTCACCATATTACATTCTCCATCTTCACAACACGAATACTCACATCCACCACCTCTCCTAATTAGGAAATTAATTATATGTTTTGTTAAATACACAAATAAAAAAACTTAATATATAACAAATATAATATTTTATATATTTTTATATCTATTTATTAATTAACTAACTTCTGAAGATTATTACTAAAAAAAAGACCTGTGTTTTATATTTATTCTAGTCAAACTTGCTGCAGTGTATAAGCAATCTAACTTATCAACGATTGCGGAGTCCTGCTGTTTGTCAATATTTTGTACGTTCTACCTGTCTGTTTACTTTTTACTTTTAAAATGTTTTATTTCTCACAAGTGACGTATAATCTTTCGAGAAATAATAAAAAACCTTAAACCTAAACCTATTAATTGTCCTTTGTTTTTAAATATTGATTAACAATGTTATCCTCATCGGAAAACTAATCTTGTTAAGTCTATTTCTTCATTCACGTTTTATTCAATGCCTCGTAATTTCACATTTTATAGTATTCATATTCGTTTGATTTTGTTCATATTAAACATTTTTTTTTAAATACTCTATTAATTTAAAGGCGCAGGCTGGCAACCCCGGCCGCGTGCCGTATCGGCGGATCGATGAGGCGTCGCGCACAATGCGCCGCCGCCATGCCGCTGACGTCACAATACATCCGCCTTTGTCTAATTAGCACTTCCGCCGGAGGCCGGCCTTTGTTCTATCCTGGTTACATATCGTTCTTTCATTATACCAGGTAACTGATGACAGAATAAATGATACATTTCCAATTATTAGCTATTGTCTACAATTAAAAAAAGGTTTTCATTTATAATTTTTTTATTGTATTAACCAGGCCTTTCAATGTTCCCAGCGCTGGGATTCGAGGACAGCGGAATCCGAGTGATAAATTAAATTAAATAGTAAATGTAAGTGGGACATGTTAGGTATGAAGCCAGATGTGATGAAAATAACGAATGAAAGTATCTGAGTAAATTAGTACCCTGATTTGGGATGTGGCCAAAATAAAAAACTTATATCTTTGGGAACGAAAATTTATTTATGCGAAAAGAGCAAACTTTTTACTTTTTTAATATATATTATTTATTTATTTCTAATTTGTTTTATTACAATTTTTAAATACATACAATGAAGAGTTTATTGTTTCGGAATCCTCTTCTCTGGGGATACGGTTATCTGTGAATGCTAAACTAACTTTTTACTTATTGTCTATTTTTAAGACTCAGTTAAATTATTTAAAACTTTCACCTCCACTCACGTTTGTTTCATTAATTGAATGACATTTATTAAAATTATTTATAAGGTATGTAGTTTTATATTTTTTTTTCATATGTACCTTTAAAAATTTGTGTCGATTTTTATAAACAAAAAATCCTTCTTGCAATGGGTTTAGACTTGTAAATGAATTTCATATGATGTTGAGTGACAATGAGGTATCCTACGACCTCGACTTTGGATAGCTACAGAATTAGATTAAGAATTTTGTAGCTATCTCATATAAAGACTATTCAAATATTAAAAATACTAAATTAACTAAAGCGATTGTCATAATTATAACGCATGTTAAAAAATATCAATTAACGTTAATACTGCGCAACGAATCGTTCGTCAAAATCAAATCATGCCGTAATTGAAATCCGTTGTAATATGAAACTGACGCGAGTATTACAAATTCAAGAGGCCAATAGTTTCGAGTCCGTCCGCCCTCACCTGTCCCTCGGAGCTAATCCGCCATTTTATTAACGTGCCCTCCGTAATGCCGCGCACGTGCGCTCTACCCCGCCTTTGTTCTATCGATACAGCGAACAACCAAAAATGTTCTTACCGAAGTTTTGTAAAATCGAAAATTATCTTTCGAACAATACTGATAAAGTTCAAAATGAATATGATACTTTACCCCATGTGACGTTTGCGAATTAGATCCTCCATGTTATTATTTCCTTTTGGCGGGCCGTGACTGACATTTATACAACAAAGACGATGTTGCCATGCGGAATAAACTGTTACGCGTTATGAGAGATTATCGGGTAATCTGGGAATATTGAAGACAATGAAATAAGCTTACAAGTCGAGATGCCAAGGAGGGTGGCGGTATAACTTGTTATTTGACGTTTTTATTGGCCTCCGTTTTCGAAAAAAAAATGTAATATGCATGTATTATTATTATATTACTCTTATGGAATGTGCTTTATATCCAACATCTAACCATTTAGTGTAAAGTGTAGTTAGACAAAAGTGAATTAAATATGACTTAAATGGGAGAGGAGAAATTAGTAACCAACTCACAACATCACACACTGTCCCAACAACTGACGGATATTCTTTAGAAGTTGCTTGTATCCAGATGAAGAATTCTGCAGCACCATGATGATACTGACATACTAACTATAAGGATGAACATAAGAAAGTAAGGATAGCGTAATATGAACTTTAAAGGAAAAAGCAAAAATATAAGGATCTAAGACATCATACCTTGTCCTCATATTTTTTGTAATGGAAAAACAAAAGTCGTAAAAGGCAGTGTTTAAAAATGAAATACGGAATTAAAACTCATTAATTTTTATTAATTTTATAAATCGAAATTCATTACACCTCTTTTCTCATTATAATTACAAATTCCTTCACATTATTAATAGCGTTATTTATAATATTACTCATTATAACTTTCCCTAAAACTAATCGAAATTATTTCGATCTAATTTTCAGAACGCGTATAAATAAAGTTTCAAAAAAAAAACATTAATTACAATTTTTTTTTTGTAATACAAATGACAAATTAGCTTTATTTTTACAATAAAAACGTGCTTATTGCTATGATTCATTTCCGAACGCTTCCGCGCCATTTTCTACTCTGCTGTCAATTCACTAAACTCAGATCTTACTAATAATTATTTACACTAATTTTATTATGACACAAGAAATGCTGACTTAAGTACAAACGAAACAACGTGAAGGTTCATATTATCTAAAACAAAATGTACTAAAACTCCATTTCAAAAATTACTACGTTTTGTAGTCGCTTACAGTAAAATTATTCGTTGTATTTTGTGTTCCGACGAAAAGTAATCATTTTCGAGATATAACACAAATATCAAAACGAACAGGTAAGATATTCAAAATCTCAATAAAATCCTACTGAACATTTCAATTGAATTATCAATTTGTATTGATTATAGATATTGCGCAACGGAATGTTGATGTTTGAGCGTCGTATCGAAACAATTTAAGTGACGGAGCCCGACGGGGTACACTGCAACAATCGTCAGCTACTCGTCTAATTCAATACGCAATATTTACAAGTATTATCTACACACACAAGAAACACTGATCATCTGAGATATAAATTAGGTACTATTCACACAACGACTAACTACATTATCAGTTATTTACAGCAAATACAACGGAACGCCCCCGGCGTGCCGCGCGGCCATTGCGCGCGCCGGCCGGGGCATGTCCGGCTCGTCCTAAATTCAAAACGATTCAACGACAAAAACCCCGCGAACAATTTTCGAACTTGTCTTTGTTGTAATATCGATAAACATATAAACTTTTTAAGAGGAATACTAACGTTTCAATGTAATGAACGGGTGAGTTTTCAATAATCTAAAGCTATTATTACCTCTATAACACTTACTGTAAATATTCTTTTTTAAAAAGAAAAAAAAAGACAGATGTTTCAAAATCTTAAACGACCAAAGAGCACTCACTATTTAAGAATTATTTTCATTCGTCTATTAAAAAAAATCTTCTTTAAACGGAATGTTGGAAAAAATTATAAAGTCAAATCCGTGATTGTGCTTAACTAATTCTATATATTTACACATTGCTCCATCTTCCTCTCTTCCATCCTCCCTCCGCCGCTGCTCGCAATATTCAGTGTTCAGTTCACTCATCACTTCTTCACTTGAATTAAACGTCACTATTATCAGCCGCGCCCAGCGTCGCTTTACCAGTGACAATGTTCTCGTAGGAATTAACAGCATGCCTTCATAGGTTTGAATTCCGTTCAGAAATTATGTTATAACAATTTTGTTTTTATCGGAGAGAAAAATTATTGCCAGTTATAAATAAATTTACAACTGGCAGGAATTTTTTATGACACTTTAATAATGTGGATAACGCTAAATGTAATGAAATTAAAATAGTTATAAAAGCACGGATGGAGCTTGAATTCAAACCGCGGCAGTTGTGAGATTTAATCGAAATACATTTCCTCTTTGAACATTGTCTCGTGGTAAAGCTGTGGGAATTTCTACCAGGCCCTGCCCTGCAGCGGGAGATACCCTGAGCACTGTTGCTGGTACGCGGCGGGCTGGCGGTACGACGACACCAGCGGGTTGCTGCAGGCGGCCTGCGAGGGCTGCGGCGCCGAGTACCCCGAGGTGGGGGTCGCGCAGTGGCTGTGAGCTGGTGACGAGGACTCGCCGGAGCCGCACGGCTTGCCGTCCTTCACGAGCACCGGCACCGCCACTCGCCTCGGCGATGATGACGACTGCACAACAAAAGGTAATCGTAACGTTCTCTTCTACATACGTCTTTATTATTATTCAAACTGTCACAATTTGACATAAACAAAGATTATACATGTTTTTTTTTTATAAAGATTTTATAGCACGGTATCATGACCTTTAAGCCAAAGATATTTAAAAAAAATAATTTTATCCGAAAAAGTTTATCTATAAATAAATATCGTAGATTAACCATTGAGCAGATTAACTTTTAAATATAATAATCAATTTGGTTTTCTATTATAACCTATTTGACCATAAATAAAAAAAATCTAAAAAATTAAATTTTGGATGCGTAAGCTGTAAATCAGAAAGTTTATTGTTTACTAAATTCCAATTTAAATACAAATTGATACAAAACCATTAATGTCTGTTGGTTGTGCCTATAATGACGTACAACAATATATACATACTAAACTATTTCACTGTTTTTTGAATGGTGTTAAAAAATATAACGAATTTTATTATTTAAAATGTTGAGAAAATTATAAAGCGAGCTCTCTTACTTATTAATAAGCGTTATTATAATAAAACTAGAGGCTGAAGGAGTGCTTTAATTAGAAATGGGGCTCAATCAATAAACTCGTTAAGTTGGTAGCGGAGAAAGTTCCCGCGGCGCCGCCGACAGTCGCCGGCCGCCGCGCGCTCTCGCACAAATTGGGCCAATCCGACTCTGGCAACACACGCTTTTATAGTGTTGTAACTTAACGTTGAACTAGATTACAAACGCAATCGATATTTCACTCCAACTCTATTTTTTTGTAATAGCTTTAAAACGAATAGGGACATTATAAATTTTACACTTTTTTCTCATTACTATTATAATCTTTCTTTTTTCAATTGAAAGGTTTAAATAGTAGAAATTATAAATCAACATTTTAAATTAAAGCGTTAATTACGGCTAAAATTTATAATTTATAAATGATACATTGCAAAAAACGGAACGAAGTGATCTTTAGTAAAGGTACATTTTAAATTAACTGAGCAAATTTGCTTTTAATAAAATGTATTATAGAATAAGTCTAACTCTTTTTTCTGTAACGAAAAGAAAAAACTCTGTTAACTTTGATTTAAATGGCTTCGCTCGCTTTCATTTACTCGATACTACACACCTGATTTCAAGTGTTACCCTCGCTTATAAACAATTCGGCGCTAATTAGGATGATATACACTACACTCCATTACGCTTATTGCATCAACACAGTTAAACGAAATTATTAATAAAAGAAACTCTTAATTCTTTTAGATTTTCAACACGACGATCACATGGTGGTAAATGTTGCCCGTTACAAGATGGTACCACCGATTGCCGCGCTCATAATTATACCGCGCTGCTAGTGTTTACAGATTTGTGAATGTTTGCGCACAATCGCAGGCATAAAGAGTGATCATAATAAAGCGTCGTGGGGTTGCCAGATTCAGCGGGCCGCGTTCTCCCAACGGCCGGTAGATTGCTATCGAGTGGGCGAAGTCTGTCGCGGGCAAACAGGGGGCCCGCTGCGCAGTCAGCAGATGATTTTATCGCGCATTTTATTATTCATTATTCATTTACCGATATTGAAATTTAAAAAAGATTCCGAGGGTTAAATGGCTGACGAGACGATCGCTTCTCTCGCTGTTATAAGTGCGTGAGATTATATTTCACATTTGGGTACACTTTGGAAGGTATAGTGACCATCTACATCTACCACCGCTGCTTCTATTTCTGTTCCCGAACAGTTTTAATTTTAAAGGCGCCGTAGTAAATTAAATTAATTGCGTTGTATATCATCGTAAATATCGCCAAATTATTCTTGCGGCTGTTACATAACATCAGGTGAACTTTCAATATGTCTCCGAAAAGAATACTTCCTTACTTCAAAGACATCTAAAATATTACTAATGTTAAATACAAACAACTATTTGCACTCATTCAAACGGAATTAAATACATTCACAAAAAAGGTTTAATATGTTTTTTTTTTCTTATTTTTTATTGACAGCAGTCTTCATGAGTTGGCTGGTTATAAAATTTTCATAAAAAAAAATTGCTGTCGTCCGCCATATTGTCACTTAACATCATGCAAGATTGGGGTTAATTTATATCTTTTTAAAAATACCATTGCTAATGTCACACCATCACCATGAATACCTGGTTGTGTTGGTTTTGCTCCGCCATCGCTTTCTCTTTCGCCTGCCGCTTGCATTTGTAGCGATGGTTCTGGAACCATATTTTCACCTGGAACAAAGTTATAACTTTAGATTTACGCTTGAAGGTTGCGTAAATTGAAATCATTTTATCAATCATCGTTATTAACGTTGTCATTTTAATTATTTTTATATGAGATTGTCTCCAAACGATAAAATTTCGCAATTAATTAGCGTTGTGTGCGCAGTTTTTTTTCCGCGACACGAGAGTCAACATCCTGCCTGACCTGCCTGAGATTAGCGCTGGAGCACACTGCAGCACAGTCAACACTCCAGCTTAATGACGAAAGAATAAACAGAACGCGATGTTTGCGCACGGAGCGGGCAGCCTTTGTCTACGAGCGCTCTAAACGCAGCAAAATATACTCTTTATTTATTATTTATACATCGAGAGACTTTCCTCCCGTGTTTATTCTTTGAAATGGATGTGTCGTCCTCCTCCTCCTCACCGCGCCACCGCCACCCGCACAGGTCCCGCGCCGTTCCGTTACGAAAACTCCCGCGTTAATATCCGCCATTTTGTTCCATATGACGGCGATATATTTTGTGTATAAATATCGGCCATTTTGTGTTCAACACGGCCGCTGTGATCCGTTAAGATAACAAGTTCGATCTGATGCTGCAAACGAAAAGCAAAACTACTGAACTGAACAGTTAGAAATCTGTATTTGATTTACCATACAGTAGTAATAATTGGAAGTAATGAAGCAATTGTAGCTTAATGTGCAGCGAGGTCGTTATTTTAAAGAGGTTCAGGTTAGATATCAACCTAGCTTGAGTTTTCGGAAACTGGCATGTTAGGGACAGCATCTTGTGGTAATATGGCAACATTCAACCTGGTCAGAGATAGTCACAGTATATCACTTTGTATTCTATACACTCACTTTGTATTTTATACAAAGTGATTTACTAACTGTGATAGATAATAACGGATTTTCAGTGTACTTTGTCAAATGAACTGTCATAAATAATCAAAAGGACTCGTATCCAGAGCCGTTAAAACATTTACAAAAAAAAATTAAATCAGTAATGTCACGTGAAAAAATGGTTTAAGAATTGAGAGAGCTTTTTATTTATATTTAAACCTGTAAACGGTTTAGGAAAATTTTGTAACGGTTGAGAGTTGTTTTGTTTTATAATAGTTTAGGTTTCCCCGCGGGGTGTCGCGGGGTGTCGCGGGCGCGCTGCCTGCGCGGGCTGTTTGTGGCTGAGGTGCGAGCAAACGAACGGGCGCCGCTCATTGCTCTCCGGCGAGGCTCGGACGCTCTCCTCTCGAGTACTTTCTTTTCAATCTTCTTGTGCATAATGTTTCGTGTTCCCGCCACGCGCTCTTCACACGAGTGCCTCGTCCACATGTTTGTTTTACTTCTAAACGATTGTCGCTCGGCTGATGCGACAATTCGGGTGCGCCTTTAAGTGTCTTCAGCTTACACCCACTTAACGAAACTTATTATTCTAACGATTCAAATTATTTATTAAAACTCAATTTTACGGATTTTATCGCGTTTATTATTTAATTTTGTTTATTCCCGACGTTTCGACCGCTTTGCAGCAGTCATGGTCACGGGAGGACTGAGATGACAGACGTCCAAACGTCACAGCTATCACTTGGTCCTATAACTTTTTAATGATTATTACTGGTCCGATCTACGCAGAAAGAGCTCACTGTGTCTTGAACGTCGCGAATATACAAAATTAAATAATAAACGCGATAAAATCCGTTAAAATTGAGTTTTAATAAATGATGTAATATAAGAAATGATTTAAATTATACTTAAAACGGCACTAATAATTTTAGATAATAATTAGAAATAATTTTTTAACGCTGGCCACCCAGTCGGCTGTCCTATTGACATTACAAGTCAGTTTTGGCGCCAACTCTGAAGACATCTATAATGGGGTTGTTATATACACCCACCTCGCGGCCGTCGCCTCCACCAGACGAATATGGTTCAAAATAGCGCACTCTCCGATTATGTTCAATGTGACAGGTATGGGATAAGTCGTAGGTGTTCCGATTCCGAGAACGATGACTTGCGCCATTCGAAGTTAGGGTTACCATTTAAAAAGAAAATATGATTTAAAAAAAAAACATTTGTGGGTAAATAACCTCGGCGCCCGCTCCTGCCGTAAAACTTTACTATGTCCCAGTTATAAAGACGTTGTAGCTAATGAAGTTACTGTTAAACATTTTTTTTTAATACTACTATGCGACGAGACGAGCAAGACGTTCACCTGATGGTAAGTGATACGCTTGCCCATGACAACGTCGCGCTAGTTAAGATGGTACACACTGCACCACATTGCGCTCGTCGTAAGACATAAGGTGTTAAGTCTCGTTACCCCAGTAATTACACTAGCTACAGCGCCCTTCAAACCGGAACACAGTAATGTTCGCACACTACTATTTGTCGGTTGCAATAGGAGCTGCGGTGGTACCCAGACGGTCTCCGGCAACAGAGACCTACCACCTGGTAAAAACATTAGTAATTTGGCTTTTAAACTGGTTAAATAGCAACACAGATATTTGTTTCAAATTGATTTGCAGTTTGTATTCTCTCCATATATTTTTTGTCATGATTTTTTTAACAAACATCTCAATCAAATTAAAGTTTTCGTTTTAATTTATGTCAATTAAATGAATAATTTGTAAGTGGACTTCCCTTTCGATGTTTATTTATGGTCACCCTAAAAGCTCAATTAATATAAATAAGTGTTGCCATCGTATTTGTTTAGCTCTTCATTTGCTGCGGTGTGGTTTTTTTTTTTTACTCGGTGCCGTGAGTTAACATTTTAATTCAGTGAGTCCGCACCTTCGCAGGCGTGTTGGTTTTGTAACTCTGTGATTGTGTTATTTTTGTTTTTAAATTTATGTCGCTATTGTAGTGACATGTTCAGTGTTATCAAATTGAGGAGACGAACTGTTCATTCGGCTGATGGTGTATATATTATTATTATATAACACTGAGATATACATGACACGCATCGTTATTATATAATCATATTATATTACCGCGATAAATAATAAGTTTCTAAGTCGTATTTCCTCATGACTGAGGGTCGTGGTCATCATGTTTTTATTGAAACACACGACGACTTACTTGTCAGTTATAATGGAGTGGTGTTGCCATTGCCTTCTCCATTTCACATACTAGTCTGACCACTGATACTCATGACGTAGATATGCAGGTTTCCTCACGATGTTTTCCTTCACCGTCAAAGCACGTGATATTTATTTATTTAATTAGGTTCTCCAACAGTACACACATAATAACATTAGTACAGAAAAATTGACACACAGCTTAATATCTGATGTGTGTACCAGTTAATGGAGTACACAACATTCACAATGCACGCATTATTATTAAATTATAAACTAAATTAAAAATTAAAAGTTTCTTAAAGATAAAAAAGAAAAACTTAAGAAAAATAGGTAAACAATTAAAAGAAAAAGAAAAATATATAAAATATATGATATTAGTTGGTGTTTTATAATAACTGCACATAAATTGAAAAATTCATTGGTGCAGGCCGGATTCGAACCCGGTACCTTCGCAGTGGAAGGCCGGTGTTCAAACCGCTAGGCTATCACGGCTCTCAAGATAATATAGTAGGGCATTATTATGGCATGAAATCCATTAACAAAATTAGGAAATGGAGAAGGCAATGGCAAACCACTCCATTATAACTGCCAAGAGAGTCGTCGTGTGTAAATAATAAGTAGTCAGTCAAACAAAAAAGCAGAAATAGGAACAGGTCAATTTCAACCAATCTTTTTTTTTTTTTTATTTAGGATAGACTAGTGTTTGACTACGATCCCACCTGATGGTAAGCGGCGGTGTATTCTAGGTGGTAAAGCGCACTAGTCTAGAAGAAGCCTGTTCACTCTTTTTTTGAAAACCCCCACATCATACCTGGACGGAAACACTGACGCCGGCAGACTGTTCCACTCCCTCGCTGTACGCATTATGAAGGACGAAGCGAAACGCTTTGTATAAATATATTAATTTTATATAATATATATTTATCTTTTTTATTTATTTTTTTTTTTTAAATTTTTGTCTGTCTGTTTGTTCCGGCTAATCTCTGAAACGGCTGAACCGATTGTGACGCGACTTTCACTGGCAAATAGCTGATGTAACAGGGAGTAACTTAGTCTAGGGAATAGGTTTTTTTTTTTTTTATTTAGGATAGACTAGTGCTTGACTACGATCCCACCTGATGGTAAGCGGCGATGTAATCTAGGTGGTAAAGCGCACTAGTCTAGAAGAAGCCTGTTCACTCTTTTCTTGAAGACCCCCACATCATACCTGGACGGAAACACTGACGCCGGCAGACTGTTCCACTCCCTCGCTGTACGCATTATGAAGGACGAAGCGAAACGCTTTGTCCTAATGCGCGGGAGATCGACAACGAAGGGATGGATGCCTGCGGTGTGTCTGTACGTCCGATGATAAAAGGGCGAAGGCGGTATTAGATCAGATCTAGACTTAATGGTGGTGTACAAGTTGAAGGGCTGGTATTCTTGAAGACAAAAAGCTAAAACGTTTAACATACAATGATTGGTGCTTGATTGTGATTGGAATTATTAACCTACACAACTTAATAAAATTGGAGTGTCTTTTTGTAACATTAAAATAACTTTTTTAAGTGCATTTCGATAAATCAAAACCACATTTTTTTAAAATTTTTGTCTGTCTGTTTGTTCCGGCTAATCTCTGAAACGGCTGAACCGATTGTGACGCGACTTTCACTGGCAGATAGCTGATGTAACAGGGAGTAACTTAGTCTAGGGAATAGCTTTTTTTTTTTTTGGGAAAAATTATAGGATCTTACGAAAAACAATGAAAATCAATTAAAGAATATGTAATTATCGATTCTATTCAAACAGGGAAGTTTTATATATAACTTATATAATTTTTATTTATTTAAACTACACTCCCGGACACATCTATCGGGCCACCTAGTGTTTAAAAGTTTTAACGGTGTCTAGCTAAAAATAAATGTTAGGTGCAGCAATAAGTTTTAATGCAGTTTTGAAGCAGATTTATTGGTCAACCTTTATGTATGTTTTGTTTTTTCAATTTTGAATTCAGAATTATGAAAAAAAAAAAAAACGAAAATTCGAGTCTGTTCATTGTTTTGAACGACCCTGGAATGGAGAAAACTTTTTATTTCGCACAAGTTAGATTTTTTTTTGATGTTTCCGATTATTGGTTCCATAAAAAGGCAAATCTAAACTTAGAGCCAGTTTTGACCAAAAACTATGGATACTCTGCCTGAAATTGTCGCCCAAGCTGTAAAACTTCTGGTAAAATCAATTCGTAATTACAAAAAAAATAAAAAAAAACCTACATAGGGGTTGACCAATAAATCTGCTTCAAAACTGCATTAAAACTTATTGCTCGACCTAACATTTATTTTAAGCTAGGCACCGTTAAAACCTTTAAACACTAGGTGGGCCGATAGATGTGTCTGGGAGTGTATATTTCCTCTATTTTAAGATAATAAATTTTTATTAAGTCGCGGATAACAGCTAATGTAAAATAAATGTTTAGAAGAAAATTATTGCATTCATTATAAAAATGCTTATTAAGAAGCATTTAATAATTCTTTACTCACTAACTAATTGTAAATAACAGTTTAACAATTATACAATTTGTATAATTAAATGAACAGTTGTATAATTTGTAGAGTGAGAATAATAAACAAAATTTTGGTATTAATGTTATAATATATTAAAGTGTTACACAACGCTTACTGTTTGTTAATGAAATTGTATTTTGTTGTGCATAATAGAATGAAATAGAATAATTGTTGCTTGTGCAGCTATCTCTGTTCGACTGGCGGCCATATTTAATATTGTTATCAATAGACCACAATGAGCGTTGAACATAAATATGAATTATAAAAATTGCATAAAAGCGTTAAACATATATAAGTTGGGCCAAAATGTCATCTGATGTTGTTCGGCTTTAATTTTTTTTTTCTAAATGAAAAAAAAAAAAACGAACAGACTCGAATTTTCGTTTTTTTTTTTTTTCTAAATGAAAAACTTTGATTATGTTTTTGGATTATTTGAACTTTTAGAATTTTATTGGTCGTTATAATCGTCGTAATCGCTGGTGATTTGGTGGTTCAATTTGATCTTCCAATGGGAAGTCTAACGCTTTGTAGATTAGACGATCATTGAGTTAAAACCAACTGGAGAATATGTTGTTATTTTATAATGGTTATATATCGCTATGTAGGTCTATCGGGAATCGTTTCACACGTTGAATAGAGATCGAACGCTGGACTCTCAGCTGTCAGCTTTCTGTGTCGCGTAGCGGCACAATGCCGTCGCGCCGCTCGCCCGTTGTGTAAACACTCGCGCCCGACAACCGTTCAATGCCTCATTTATTTTGTTACTTATAAAAATATCGAAAGCAACTAAAAAAAAAAAAAGAGGGTATAGTTATATTTAGCGATCGCATCCGCGCTGTAACATTTTATACTTTATAGTTAGTGTGGTAGTAGATAAATCGGAAAGTAAACTTTTGGTTATCACCGTACGTGAGTGAATGCGGGGAGTAGTGTAAATTTTTTCTTCTCCCCTTCTCCCTTGTACCCTCTTACGTACGATTGTGGCGTGTTTTCACAGGTGGCTCAGATTTATTTAGGTTATCATTGTTAGGTCTTCAAGTTCAATCAGCGACGGAAGCGGTGACGCGCGCCGCATCTTCACTTAACAAGCTAAAGTATTAACCGGTATATTATTACTGTTATGTTTACTAAACAGTTGATCACGAAACGTTAAATTACAACTATACTCCCGGACACATCTATCGGCCCACCACCCAGTGTTTAAAGTTTCGACGGTGTCTAGTTAAAAATAAATGTTAGGTGGAGCAATAAGTTTTAATGCAGTTTTGAAGCAGATTTATTGGTCACCCCTTATGTAGGTTTTTTTTTGTAATTTCGTATTGATTTGGCCGGCAGAAGTTTTACAACTTGGGCGACAATTTCAGGCAGAGTATCCATACTTTTTGGTCAAAACAGGCTCTAAGTTTAGATTTGCCTTTTTATGGAACCAATAATCGGAAACATGAAAAAAAAATACAACTTGTGCGAAACGAAAAAAGTTTTCTCCATTCCTGGGTCGTTGAAAACAATGAACAGACTCGAATTTTCGATTTTTTTTTTTACATAATCTTGAATTCAAAATTAAAAAAAAAAACATATAAAGATTGACCAAAAAATCAGCTTTAAAACTGCATTAAAACTTATTGCTCCACCTAACATTTATTTTTAGCTAGGCACCGTTAAAACTTTTAAACACTAGGTGGGCCGATAGATGTGTCCGGGAGTGTATAAGTAAAACCTAGTCGATCACATACGTAGACTTAGAATACTGAAGTTACCAACACGTCTCGCTTAATGACACTTGACATCTTTCGCTTCAGCGATGAGCGAAATTTATTCTCCGATGTTTACTGCTGCTAGACATTTAACCGATGAATACATATATAACTGTTACACAGTTAAATAATAAATGTAACATATCTGGAGGAACATAACTGATAAGGCAATAAAAAAGCCGTTAATACAGTGACCATTTTTACATAAGATATTTAATATGGAGAGATTATTTATATTTTACTTTAATATATGTTATGTATGTTCTTTAAAAAAATAAGAGTTTATTTGATCAAGTGAGTCTCCGCGGGAGTCCCCACGCCAGCTTTAAGCTCCCTGCAAATATTTATGTTGCAATTCACAAAATTAATATTTGCCCAATACGCGGTAATTACATTGATATAAGTTGTTTGCGGCGCGTATTATGTTTATACTAAAGTTAACTTTAATGTTTGTAATGAATTGAGTGTTATTGGAGCGCGTGGTGTGTTTTTAAAATGTATATCTACATGTAACTTAACTGCATTTTTGATTATATATGAGTATCATAAAAGTATACGTGTGTATTTTATTTTTATTTATTTATTTTATTCGCATAAGTAGTTTTTTATACAACCACACAACGATTATATTGCTTCACCAACATTACAAATTGCAATAGCTAATGCAATAATAAAGGCACATAGTAATATCGTCTCCTCTCACAAACTTAGTGTTTAACTCATTCAGAAACAAGACTAAGAAATCAAAATGCATGTTTCACAAAATGTAGCCATATTTCACTAACATATACAACACAATGGCGACGCAGGTTATAAAACTCTTGAACATATAGTTTATTTTTCTTTTGTTTTTTTTTTTTTTAGATATTAAGGAATATAATTTATTAGAGTTATTTAATTAACTACTATATAATAAAAAATCGTCAACGCTGTAGAAACTATTTTCTAACAACCAGTAGGTCAAGGTGTAGGTCAAGATAGTTATAGATGTTAGGTAGTTATGACAGTAGACATACAATCATCTCGTTTGTTGCTTAAGGATTGAAAAGCATACAAATTATAAGATAGCGTTTGGGGAAAAAAATGGCGAACTGGTCAGGGCGTTATCGCAAAAATTTATTCGTCCTACGCAAACATTGGAAGACGGCACCGAGCATCGGAAGGTCCGCGACGGCAGGCACAATGCGTCCGCAGAATACCTGCCCACAATGGATCCGTGTCAGGTGCATTATCCTCTTAGATAGCACTAATCCGCGGGCACAATGCCCCCACAGCAAAAACTCCGCCATTCACTAAAACATAATCTCCGTCGGAGTGTTCTCCTTTTTAATATGAAACGTTGCGAAATCATGCGCGAGTCCCCCGCCGGGTGCTAACGATATATTGGCGGCCATAACAGACGACGGGAGCGCGGGAGCGGGCCGCAATTAAAAAGGTAAACTGTAAAACCATAGACTAGAAAAAGTGAAGAGCAAAAAAAAATCGCTAAACTATAATATCGATTTTAACAGTTATTCTAAAACCATTATTATGAATTTGATAACAAAACTCTAATTAATTTTTTCATTATATGATATATTGTAGTTTTTTTACATAGATAAAAAAATTATTATTTTCATAATTTACAAATATTTTTAATGGCAATACACATTGGAATTAACCAAAAATTTACCGTTTTTTTTTAAATAATAGATTTGCAAAAATGCAAAATTTATCGCATAAAAATATGTTAAACAGATAATAAATACCCGCGATGATTAATGTTGTCTTTTCGTGTTGTTTAGTTTAAGTACATTTTCCGAACATTATAATTGTATTTTAGTTGGGGTGTCAATAAAAAAAAATATTTTTTTGAAATATAAATACTTTTACCGATAGTTTTTGAGATGTTTTCAGTTCTCATAAATTATCAACTGTTTAAATTCAATGTTTTATAAATACAACATTATTAATCTACAGTTGTTTAACATGGACACATAATGTTTAACATGGTTATATAAGTAATCAAAATAAACTAGTGATACAATAAATAATTCCTCGCGATAACATTTTCTAGCAACGTTCTTTGACATTTACTTTTTTTACGTCCATATCTAAAAGTGGAGGCAAATGTTTTTGACACATCGGTAACGTTGAATGCGCATGCGATTTTCCAAACTATGATACCATAAACAATATTTTTTTTTTACTTTTATCGGCAGAATAAAGCAGATGATTTCATAGCGGGCGGCTTTCAACAGGAAACGTATTGAAATCTCACGGCGATTAGGAGATTAAAAAAAAATATGAAGTGGAATTATTGGAAAATTATAGGGCCGTTGTGGATTGAGACCGTGAAGGCTTTGTGGGCGATTTGGGGTTAGCTCAAGTAATTGTGATTAGTTATATTATTATTGTTGCAGTTGTTTTTTTTTTTTATTGATGCAACATTACAATGAGCGGCGTATTTGAAGTATTTGCAATGCGCAATTGATTTTTGTTTTTGTGGTTACTTATACCTGTTACAATCTGTAAATTACTTCTTATACTGGGCCTAATGCTTTGATAATATTTGTTAAGTTACGTTCTATCAATTTAAAGATTATTAAAAAATATATTTAATTCAGTCTATAAAGAAAGAGAAGATCAAGGATCGGTTCCAGGATTATAAGTGGCTAAGTTTGTATAGTTGAAAGCGTTTTTTTTAAACACAGCTAACTACCACCACATTGTAATACTGAAACCGTAAAACCTTAGCTGTTTATTAGCCGATCAAGGTGAAGAGCAAAGAGAAGCGGCGCTGTTTTTTTCATAAAATACTTGATCTATCTAAAAAGAGTTACTTTAAAAAAACGCTTAACTTCTAAGTAACAATATAGATGTAACTTTGATAATTGTTTTTTTTTTTTATGGGAAATAAGTTAATGCTTGACCGCGACCCCACCTGATGTTAAGCGGTGATGCGATCTGTGGTGGTAAAGCGCATTAACTTTAACTATTTTACTTACTTTACCTAACACTTACTTTACATACTTTAACTAATTGTAATATATATAGAAACAACAGCACAAAGCGCTGAACAATGGAGAAACGTTTCTCCCGCGAGGCAGAAGCTTTCTCCCATGCACGGAGCGCCGTCCCGCGCTTCGCCCATTCATTATCTGTGGGTTATTAAAAAAAAAATACATTTTACTTTTCGCATTTGTAAATCCAGCGTGCGTGTATATCTTTGTGTGTATGATGTGTGTGTGGATGTGTGCCGTTCATGTGTAAATGGTTGATCTAGTCCAGCAAAGCTTCTATGTCATCATAGTTTTTACCCCTCAACCACGTTTTTAATTTTTTCTTGCATAAAATAGTATTTATGGGATATATGTCTACGTGTGCGTTAATTTTGTTGTAGAGGTGAGCTGATCTTGCGGCGAATTGTCTCAATGCAAAAGTACTTTTGAAAAAGGGCAATTAAATGAAAACAATAACACACACATTTTTTTTTTTTATGGGAAATAAGTTAATGCTTGACCGCGATCCCACCTGATGTTAAGCGGTGATGCGATCTGTGGTGGTAAAGCGCATTAACTTTAACTATTTTACTTACTTTACCTAACACTTACTTTACATACTTTAACTAATTGTAATATATATAGAAACAACAGCCCAAAGCGCTGAACAATGGAGAAACGTATCTCCCGCGAGGCAGAACCTCTCTCCCATGGCACGGAGCGCCGTCCCGCGCTTCGCCCATTCATTATCTGTGGGTTATTAAAAAAAAAAATCTAAATATGAACAAACAAAAATAATAAAACAATAAAAAAAAAATACATTTTACTTTTCGCATTTGTAAATCCAGCGTGCGTGTATATCTTTGTGTGTATGATGTGTGTGTGGATGTGTGCCGTTCATGTGTAAATGGTTGATCTAGTCCAGCAAAGCTTCTATGTCATCATAGTTTTTACCCCTCAACCACGTTTTTAATTTTTTGGGATATTTTTTTATTATGTGGCATTAAAAAATCTGTCGATCTGGTAAGGATCGCGGGTAACCACTGGATACGAGTAGCGCAGGACCGATCGGCGTGGAGGTCCTAGAGGGAGGCCTATGCCCAGCGGTGGGCGTTATCCGGCTGATAATGATGATGATGATTAAAAAATACATACAACCCTAAAATTTTCAATTTTCTATCACCAACCCCTACTTTTTAATAGGTTAATAAATAGCTCCGGTTAAGTTTTGCCCGCATACTTTAGGTTTATATTTATTGTTATTGAGGCGATACGAATTTTGCCGGCTCAGCTAGTAATGTATATAATAACAATTGAAAAATTAAAAAAAAAATAAAAAAGTTTATTCATTTCAAGGCCATACATAGTATACAGTTGCTGGGACATTCTTTTGAGCACACAAAGTGCTTGTGTTAGAATGTCCCGCTCTTCCACCGACATTTGACTTAAAGAAAAAAAATCAAAATATGAACAAACAAAAATAATAAAACAATAAAAAAAATACATTTTACTTTTCGCATTTGTAAATCCAGCGTGCGTGTATATCTTTGTGTGTATGATGTGTGTGTGGATGTGCGCCGTTCATGTGTAAATGGTTGATCTAGTCCAGCAAAGCTTCTATGTCATCATAGTTTTTACCCCTCAACCACGTTTTTTAATTTTTCTTGCATAAAATAGTATTTATGGGATATATGTCTACGTGTGCGTTAATTTTGTTGTAGAGGTGAGCTGATCTTGCGGCGAATTGTCTCAATGCAAAAGTACTTTTGAAAAAGGGCAATTAAATGAAAACAATTACACACACATTTTTTTTTCTAACAACCGGCGCATAGTACATTCACCTGATGGTAAGTGATAATCTTGCTAATAACGTGCTACGAGTTAAAATATACACTGCACTGCATTGCACTCGCCTTGAGACATATGTTAAGTCTCGTTACCACAGTAATGTCACTAGCTCACCCTTCAAACTGACACACAGTAATGTTTGCACACTACTGTTTAGCGGTTGAAAGTCACAGCGGTGGTACCTACACAGTGGTTTTGACCAGGTGGTAGGTCTGTGTTGCCGGATACCGTCTGGGTACCACCGCAGCTCCTATTGCAACCGACAAATAGTAGTGTGCGAACATTACTGTGTTCCGGTTTGAAGGGCGCTGTAGCTAGTGTAATTACTGGGGTAACGAGTCAACACCTTATGTCTTACGACAAGCGCAATGTGGTGCAGTGTGTACCATCATAACTAGCACCACGTTGTCATGGGCAAGCGTATCACTTTCCATCAGGTGAACGTCTAGCTCGCCTCGTCGCATAGTAGTATAAAAAAAAAACACGGTCTGTAGCAGAGACCGAGGGGGCTCAAGAAGGTCCCTTGGGAGGGTTTTTAGCCAATTGCTGAGTCTGACACATACTGCGTAAAAGCATTTTTCTACCGCCAAAAAAAAACGTTCTAAGCAAGCGTATCATACCAACAGGTGAACGTATCATAAAAAAAACACACGATGAAACGAAATAAACGCGAATACAATCTATAATTACTTATGTTTCAATACACCAGCTATTGAGAGTGATCATTAAGCTTTAGAGAGAGGTGTGTGTGTGTAATGGAAGCCTTCCACCCGGGGGTGGGGGAGGTGGTGCAGTGCCAACAGTGGCGGCGGGGGCCGAACATCGAAATTTACTTAAGTTAAATAACGAAACGCGAGCCGGCTGTTTGCGCGCGCCGACGATCAAATACCGCGGAGCAGTGGGCGAACTTCGCACCCATCCCGCTCCCACCCACCCCTCCGCGAACAGCACCCAGGGCACCCGCTGCTGGTTAGAGCTACACGATTAATTGGGCTTAAATTCTTCTAAGTCGTATTTCCTCATGATTGAGCGTCGCGGTCATTTTTTTTTATACTACTATGCGACGAGGCGAGCAAGACGTTCACCTGATGGTAAGTGATACGCTTGTATAACAACGTGGTGCTAGTTAAGATGGTACACACTGCACCACATTGCGCTCGTCGTAAGACATAAAGTGTTAAGTCTCGTTACCCCAGTAATTACACTAGCTACAGCGCCCTTCAAACCGGAACACAGTAATGTTTGCGCACTACTATTTGGCGGTTGAAATAGTCACTGCGGTGGTACCCACCTAGACGGTCTCCGGCAACAGAGACCTGCCACCAGTAAAATGGAGTGTTGCCATTGCCATCTCCATTTCACATACTAGTCTGACCAGTGATGGTCATGATAGATATGCAGGTTTCATCACGATGTTTTCCTTCACCGTCAAATCACGTGATATTAGTTGGTGTTAACTGCACATAAATTGAAAAATTCATTGGTGCAGTCCGGATTCGAACTCGGCACCTTCGGAGTGAAAGGCGTTCAAACCACTGGGCCATCACGGCTCTTCTTTTTTCGAGACGTTGGTATGGTAAGTGATACGCTCCCATAACGCGCCGCTAGTTAAGATGGTATCAGCACCACATTGCGCTCGTTTTAATACAAACTATTAAATCTCGTTACCGCAGTAATTTCACTAGCTTACTTGAACATAGTAATGTTTGAATACTGTTTGGCGGTAGAAATATTCACTGCGGTGGTAGCTAGACGGTCTACAACAGAGACCTAACAGCAGTGAGCAGTCTTAATAGTACTAGCTCATAACTTTGATCCAAAATTCTTATAGAGTGTGAGCTTGATAGAGGAAGAGGAACAGAGGTTCTTTCTTTTTTTTTTTTTTTATACTATTATGCGAAAAGACGAGCAAGACGTTCACCTGATGGTAAGTGATACGCTTGCCCATGACAACGTGCTGCTAGTTAAGATGGTACACACTGCACCACATTGCGCTCGTCGTAAGACATAAGGCGTTAAGTCTCGTTACCCCAGTAATTACACTAGCTACAGCGCCCTTCAAACCGGAACACAGTAATGTTCGCACAGTACTATTTGTCGGTTGCAATAGGAGCTGCGGTGGTACCCATCCAGACGGTCTCCGGCAACAGAGACCTACCACCTGGTAAAAATTTTTTTCTTCTCTCTCGCTCCATAGACTTCTTCGTCTTCCATATTCGTTAGAAGTTAAAGGTCAGTTTGCTGCTGGTAGGTCTCTGTTGCCGGTGACCGTCATGAGGAGATGCGACTTAGAAGAAGTTATTCTTTACGTACTGAACTAGCCTCCATCAGTGATAGCTTGTCTTCTAACTCACATGTGAGAGAATCCCCGAGTCCCAGTCGGTGGGGAAAAGCCTAAACCCCAAACATTGCAAATGTTTATTTTTTTAACGGCAACATTTAAAAAAAAAAATGCCATCTGTAGATTTATGCATTGTCTGTGGTTCGCGGCTGGCAACCCTGGATTAAAGGCTCGCCATGAATATTCAGGGGTGCCTTTAGCTCGCACGTCGTCGGGTCCGCAGTCTGTTTTACATTCGCATTGACTTCTCCGACCGACTGGTCTTAGACCTTATAACTTTTTTTATATACACTCCCGGACACATCTATCGGCCCACCTAGTGTTTAAAAGTTTTAACGGTGCCTAGCTAAAAATAAATGTTAGGTGGAGCAATAAGTTTTAATGCAGTTTTAAAGCTGATTTTTTGGTCAATCTTTATGTATGTTTTTTTTTTAATTTTGAATTCAGGATTATGAAAAAAAAAAAAAAAACGAAAATTCGTGTCTGTTCATTGTTTTCAACGACCCAGGAATGGAGAAAACTTTTTTATTTCGCACAATTTGGATTTTTTTTTTGATGTTTCCGATTATTGGTTCCATAAAAAGGCAAAACTAAACTTAGAGCCAGTTTTGACCAAAAAATATGGATACTCTGCCTTAAATTGTCGCCCAAGCTGTAAAACTTCTGCCGGCCAAATCAATTCGAAATTACAAAAAAAATAAAAAAAAACATACATAAAGGTTGACCAATAAATCTGCTTCAAAACTGCATTACAACTTATTGCTCCACCTAACATTTATTATTAACTAGACACCGTCGAAACATTAAACACTGGGTGGTGGGCCGATAGATGTGTCCGGGAGTATATTTTTAATTTTATTTTATGTTATTTAATTTTTTTACATTATTTTTATCTGAAAATACTTTGTTATTTACGTATATGTTATGAAATTAAATGAAAACAAAACCTTTTATATAAAACGAATCTTTTTACTTTCAAGAAAAGAAAAACTTAGTAAAAATCTTTTTTTAGTTTGAATAAATATGATGTTTACGTTCATATTAATAAAGTTAAAACTATTTTTTTTTATATTAGATATACAGAAAAGTAAATAACTATAATTTAAGCTTTAGAGTAAATTATTAACTCATCTTTGATTGTTAGCTGTTTAGTTGCTATTTAGATATTTAGTTAATAATTATTTTTGAGCAGCTGTTATAGCATAGATTGTTAGGTAAGAGGTTCAGTAGATTCTAAGTTTCTGATGAAACCGTCAAGAAGATAGGAGAAGAAATGGCGGATGAATGCTCTTTACTCTTCTTGAGAGATGCCCCTAGTCAAAACATTAAGAACAATAAAAAGAGGTTGTTTGTCAAAATTAAAATAACCAAAACTGAATTTAGTATAGAACTTAATGCATATAGACATAAATTAAGTTGTTTACTAACTACTCATATTACTTTCATAATGGTATGAAATATATGTATGTAGAAATCCAATACTTATGTATTCGTTATAAATGTTATTATCAAAAGAATTTTATATAATTAATCCAATTAACTACATCCCAGTACATTCTATTACTGTCAAATTAAACCGACCCTCGAGATGGATCTAGTGATATTTCTTAACAAAGTATAGTTTTACTATATATATAATAATAATGGATATTATAAATTGAGAATAAAATCATCAGAAAAGGTTTCTTTCACCGTATCATTCGTAAAAAGTTTTTATATTAAATGGTATAAGTATTTAATATAAGTTTGTATAGAAATTAAATAATTATACAAACAACAACATCTATAGTGTTCGTTTAGTTAAATCTATTATTTAATGAATTTTTTTTTTAAAGAAGATTTTATGGCCTGCTATGAAAGACTCGATAAATAAAGCCACAGATTATAAATTTAATTTATAATCTATATTTATTTTATAGGCCATAAATTTAATTATTAAAACTGACGATGTTTAATTAATAAATATGCTTAGAAATTATTTTAATAATTATAGAGGTTATATATAAATTTTATAATTTAGTTATAATAATTATAGATTTAATTTACACAGATTATAGATGGGTGAAAATAGTTATGTATTCGAAAAAGTAATCGGCGAACCGGATAATTTAGGCTATGCGATAAAATAAATATGTGGGGAAGGAAAATTTGAAATGTTTTTTTGAATTGCAGCGAGGCGCCGCCGCCGCCATTGTTTCCCGGATGCAGTAAATGGTGTTGACACCCCCGGAATGGAGATTATTCATGGACGTTTGCGGGCCTTTGTCGGGGGTTATGCGGCGAGTTTATGAAATTTATATTGACACGGCCTAGATTATAAGGTCTTTGTTATGTCGGATTGGAGTTTACGCGCTCCCACGTGTGGGAAAGCGGGCCGCGTGCCGGTGACAGATATTAATAATCGTAACGCGGACGGTCTGTTTGCGGGTTCACATGTTTGTAAAACAAACAAACAGTTTACATTTCACACTCATTATTGATTTAAGAGGTATTTTTTTACCGTTTAAAATATCACAGTTTAATTGAATCATGTCTGTCGCGCACAATCATTTTGATATAAACAAAGCATATGTTTAAAAAATTGGTTCGTAAACACCTAAATCAAATACAGACATCGTAGTACTATTTATGTATGTGCATTTATGTAACCCTATACATGTATCTATAAAATATGTAAGTATGTATGTATATGTAAGTTTATGTATATAAATATATGTATTTATCTATATATATGTATACACATTTCTTTTTTTTTATTTCCATACCATATTTTTATGCTAGATTGCCACCTACCACAACATCTCACCTCACCAAAGGTTGGCTGGTAGAGAATGCCTTCAGGCATTAAGCCCGCCTTTTGTATTCCTTATGTGGTACAATAAAGAATAAATAAATAAATAAAATAACTGTTTAATAAAAAATCTAGAAATTAGGTTCAAACCTGTAGTAACTAGCAAGTAAACTTAATTTGTAATAGGACCTTAAATATTATTCGCAATAATAAAGATTAACGCTTAACTAAAACTCCACTTGATATAATGAAGTTATATTTAATCCATTCGCCTGTTTAGTGAGTAATCTTTTTACTTTTAAACCGAACGGTTTATACACACTTGTATTTCTATTTATTTAACGAAAAGCAACGGGGCACCCCTTTTTTTTATTTCCATACCATATTTTATGCTAGATTGCCACCTACCACAACATCTCACCTCACCAAAGGTTGGCTGGTAGAGAATGCCTTCAGGCATTAAGCCCGCCTTTTGTATTCCTAATGTGGTACAATAAAGAATAAATAAATAAATAAATAAATAAAATAACTGTTTAATAAAAAATCTAGAAATTAGGTTCAAAAGTGTAATAATTAGTAAGTAAACTTAATTTTTTAATAGGACCTTAAATATTATTCGCAATAATAAAGATTAACGCTTAACTAAAACTCCACTTGATATAATGAAGTTATATTTAATCCATTCGCCTGTTTAGTGAGTAATCTTTTTACTTTTAAACCGAACGGTTTATACACACTTGTATTTCTATTTATTTAACGAAAAGCAACGGGGCACCCCTTTTTTTTATTTCCATACCATATTTTATGCTAGATTGCCACCTACCACAACATCTCACCTCACCAAAGGTTGGCTGGTAGAGAATGACTTCAGGCATTAAGCCCGCCTTTTGTATTCCTAATGTGGTACAATAAAGAATAAATAAATAAATAAATAAATAAATAAATAAATAAATAAATAAATAAATAAATAAATAAATAAATAAATAAATAAATAAATAAATAAATAAATAAATAAATAAATAAATAAAATAACTGTTTAATAAAAAATCTAGAAATTAGGTTCAAAAGTGTAATAATTAGTAAGTAAACTTAATTTTTTAATAGGACCTTAAATATTATTCGCAATAATAAAGATTAACGCTTAACTAAAACTCCACTTGATATAATGAAGTTATATTTAATCCATTCGCCTGTTTAGTGAGTAATCTTTTTACTTTTAAACCGAACGGTTTATACACGCTTGTATTTCTATTTATTTAACGAAAAGCAACGGGGCACCCCTTTTTTTTATTTGCATCAGCATCCCGAAGTACAAAAATGTTCTTAGAAAATGGTAAAGTCAACGTAAAAATTTATGCTCAAAATTATCTAAAGGATAAAAGGACAAAACAAGCGTTCCGGTGCTTAAAGTAAACATTACGAATATAAATATCGTTAAAAATAAACTTAACTGGAGTTTTAACATTTACTGATGGCACACTGCATCTGTTATTACTATCGTTAAGTGGTAGGGTTTTACCAGGTGGTAGGTCTCTGTTGCCGGAGACCGTCTGGGTGGGTACCACCGCAGCTCCTATTGCAACCGACAAATAGTAGTGTGCAAACATTACTGTGTTCCGGTTTGAAGGGCGCTGTAGCTAGTGTAATTACTGGGGTAACGAGACTTAACACCTTATGTCTTACGACGAGCGCAATGTGGTGCAGTGTGTACCATCTTAACTAGCACCGCGTTGTCATGGGCAAGCGTATCACTTACCATCAGGTGAACGTCTTGCTCGTCTCGTCGCATAGTAGTATAAAAAAAAATAGGAACGTCGTGAGACTTACACTCATCTGTCTTTCATGCCAGCTTTTTCCATAACATTCTTTTAAAGACTCAATAAAATTATTATTTAACTAACAATAGTTTGTTTTCTAATATCTAATAAATATGTGTGTATGTCTAATAAGGTACTTAAGTTTTATTGAATGATAAAGTGATATACGGAAGTGAGTAAGTTGTTGGCGGCGGGCGGAAGTTGTGTTGCCGGAGGCGCGGTGACGCCCGGCCGGGGGTGTTATTGTGCTCGGTAATTGGATCCGGGTAATGGGGGGTGGCCCGCGGCGGTGTTGCCATTGTGACATGATTTATGTTGTCTGTGCCGCACGCATATTGTCTCCGGACGTTGTTCGCTTGTGTGTGAATTGATCGAACGATTTAACACGGCGTCCCCATTTCAATTATGTATCTAACTGCGATTATATGTTTTTATTTATTTTATTTATTGGTTAAATTTATATTTATTTACTAGCTGACCCAGCAAAACTTCGTGTCGCCTCAAAATCAATAGATAAAAAACGTGAATGATAATTCTAGATTGTTTCAACTTTAGTAAACAATGCGATCTAAACTTAACCGGAACCAAATTATTTCGTAATAAAAAAAAACTTTGCGCTCAAATTCCCGCCAAAGTCCGTTAAATGTTACAGTTGCGATCAGTAATTGTTGTCAATGTCAAATGCCAAAACCAAATGAAAAATAAAAAACAAAAATACTGACTTGATGTTGGCAGAATTCTTTTAAGAAAGGCCATTAAGCATAAAGAAGAAGAAAACAAAAATGTTATTTTAAATTTTATTTGATTTCTGGACGACTTTTAAATGTAAATAATTTCTAAACGACGCGACGAGCATCAAATATTTGATATTCAAAACCATAGACAGTTTCTAAGAAAAAGCGAATTAGTTGTTTTTAAAAGAAAAAGAAAGATAAACATTTATTAGGAGATATATACACAAAGGAAATTCATCATCATCAGCCTATAGACGCCCACTGCTGGACAGAGGCCTCCCTCAAACATCTCCATACAAAACGGATTTGCAGACGTATTAGTTACATTTAATACTACATTGTAAGCTACCCTCACGATAGATTTCAGTTTTTTTATTATTATCGTAAACGAGTAAGACCTACACCTGATTCTAAGTGATACGCTTGCCAATAACAACGTGCTGCTAGTTAAGATATTATGCTATTTAAAAAATCGAGTTTTTTTTTTTTTTTTTTATTTTAGTTTTGGGATTTTTGCCCCGAAGGAGCATATCAATCCCATCGTACCTTTTATATCTTAATACTATATCAACATTCTAAACTACAGACTAAATCACTTAAGAGCTAGTATCATTCAGATTCGCCAAGGACATCAGGTCTTTGGCGAGTTTGGATGTTGGGTCTGCCAGCGCGGTTTGCACCACGCCAACATCCCTGATGTTAATACTGTGTAATGTCAGCAATGAATTTCTCTTTAAATTATTCTGTTTACATTCCATCAGCAAATGTTGCACATCCTCAATCTGATTACAAATTCTGCACATTGGAGAATCAACTTTTTTCATAAGAAATGCGAACTTCGCTGACGGAATGTGACCACAGCGAAGTCTAAATGCTAATTTTAGGATGTTCCTTGGCAGGTTACACTTCTCAAACCAGGGCACTCGGTAAGGCACAGATCGTATGGTCCTATACCAAATGCCTTTCTCTTGACATACATTAACAAAATGTTTTGTCCAAGTTTCATAACAGACATTACTGTAATGCAGTATATGTTCCAAATGATCTGGTAAAAAGATGACAGGATTACCATTTTTAGCTGCTATCTTAGATAATTGATCAGCCGTTTCATTTCCTTTCAGGCCAAAAAAATCGTGTTATTGGTCCGCGGGATTTAAATTATTAATTAACTGGTCTGGTGGCAGCTTTCAATAGAAAAGTTATAACAATTTAGCTAAACTTAATCAACCTTTGAGTTAATAAACAAAAAAACTACTGAGAAAGCTTACTTATGTATTAATACTTAAACAATATAAAGTTCGGGAACTTCTTCACAACGATGCAATGAACAAATCTTCTTAATCTTTTATGTATGTATTTTTTTTTAATAACTTTGTTTTTATATATATATGTACATATAAAATTATTGTGTACGTGTATTACTTATATTTATATTATATGTGTATTTATAATATTTGTATTGTATTTATTATTTCGTTTCTTTTTTTTTACTTTTTTTAGCACCTACCTCATTAGCTCTCTGCACAACGCAAGGTAGACTGGCAGATAATGCCAAAGGCATTAAGTCAACCTTTACACTCTGAGTGTGTAAAAAAAAAAAATACAATGAAAATACTTTTGTTGAAAATCTAAGATAATTCCACTCTATATGATTAAGCGTAAGTGACTGATGCGCTGATTCAAATACTCCGTAACGTTTGTAACTTAAACCGGAACATTTACACGGATACTCTTTCAGGATAAAATGTAGTAAATGATAAGAAGTTGAGGAATCCGAAATATAAAGTCGATAGCAATTTTGGTGACGGAGATATGAAAGGTCAAAGTTAGTACTCTGGAAGAGGAGAAAAAAGGTGAAATAATTTTACTGAGAATCGAACTCGCGAACTTTGTATGCTACATGAAAACTAGCCGCTAGACCATTCCCGCATATTCTAATCTTATAAGGTAATAGAGACAGATAATAAGACGCATGTAAGTCTTCCCGGCTTATTTTTATCAATTCTCTTAAATGTTAAGTTAACCTCTCTTAAGTTAAGATGACTCGTTGTATTTGTCTTTATTTTTTTCTCTCTGAATTTTGAACTTATGTAACTTACATTATAGTGTACGTAATTATCAGAGTTGTCTACTCCATTGGTATATACATCAGAATTTAATCTGTATGTAAATTTTACTTTTGAAATATTATTGTGTTGAAGAACAATCTTTAAATAAAAAATATATATACACTGTATCGTTATAACAGTAATTTTTATTACAACACTTTACGTAAGAACAGTAACGTTACTGTTTCTCAGCAAAAATGGTTGCGGTTAAAAATTTAATTTTTTATCTGTGCCGAAAAAAACAAACAAATTTTCTTGAAATTCACATCGGTAAAGATGTATTAAGATGATGACTGACCTGGGTTGGTGTGAGGTGGATGAGGGAAGCCAGGTGCTCCCGCTCCGGCGCCGACAGGTACTTCTGCTGCTTGAACCGTCGCTCCAGTTCATACACCTGGACATAACGACATAGTTGAAATCATAATCAGATTGAGCAGAAAATTCTGGATATGAAGGACCCTGGATAGGAGTAATTTTGATATTGATCATATGAGCCATTTACTTCCTGGCGATTTATCACGAGTTAAAGAACACTTAATAACGTGTATCATTTTCATCATTATTTTATCAGCTACAGCTGAACGTTATCATAACCAATCAAATATCATCATCATGATCGTCGTCATTCTTCAAACTAAAGTTCGACAGTCAGATTGAGAATATTCTGGTATTGAGCTTTTCTATTCTTCTTCCCAATTGACGGCATGAGCACGGTTTGTGCGTGAGCCAATGTCATGTGTAGACTTACAAAATAAAAGAATACAAATCTATTAAAATTTGTCTGCGTGGTCAATTCGTCCGCTATGTTTCAAGTCTCCGTCGATATCAAGTAAAAAGTTAAAAAGGTGTTTTCTTTTCTTTATTTCATTTAACTGTTGACAGCTGTGTCATTTTTATGTTAAGGATTTCCACAATTAAAAAAAAAGAAACATTACTGATTGTAATTTAGATAACTGGCAACACCGACATGCTCTAAATTATTAAAAAAAAACGCGCGAAATGAAAAATATGAAATTTATGTATTTAGTTAACTTATTTGTTTTTTTTCGTAATGATATATAAAATATTATTAGTAGCAAATTACTTAAATAGGAAAAAAAACCTCTGAATAATAATATCAGGGAATAGCAGAAAAAAAAAAAAAAAAAAAACTTATTTGTTTTATTTTAGGAGACGAGCGAGACGGTCACCTGATGGTAAGTGATCCGCTTCTATAAACGCGGTGCAAGTTGAGATGGTATACACTGCACCATTCGCTCGTCGCGTTAATACGGTAAGATGTTAGGTCACGTTGCCGCAGTAATTTCACTAGCTTACTGTGCCCTTATAACCGGAACACAGTATGTTTGCGCACAACTGTTTGACGGTACCGCCAGTAAAGCTCTCATATTGAATATTCTGGTCTTGAGCTTTTCTTTTCTGTATTTCATTCAACTGTTGACAGCTGTGTCATTTATATGTTAAGGATTGCCACAATTAAAAAAAAACATAACTGATTGTAATATAGATAACTGGCAACATTGACATGCTCTAAATTATTAAAAAAAAAACGCGCGTAATGAATTATAACGTAAATAATAAATATGAAATTTATATATTTAGTCAACTTATTGGTTTTATTTTACGGGACGGGTGAGACGTTCACCTGATGGTAAACGCTACACCTTACATATGTTAAGATGGTATACACTGCACCATTAGCTCGTCGCGTTAAGACGGTAAGACGTTAGGTCTCGTTGCCGCAGTAATTTCACTAGCTTACTGTGCCCTTATAACCGGAACACAGTAATGTTTGCGCACTACTGTTTGACGGTACCGCCAGTAAAGCTCTCATATTGAATATTCCGGTCTTGAGCTTTTCTTTTCTTTATTTCATTCAACTGTTGACAGCTGTGTCATTTTTATGTTAAGGATTGCCACAATTAAAAAAAAAACATAACTGATTGTAATTTAGATAACTGGCAACACTGACATGCTCTAAATTATAAAAAAAAAACGCGCGTAATGAATTATAATGTAAATAATAAATATGAAATTAATGTATTTAGTTAACTCATTTGTTTTATTTTACGGGACGAGTGAGACGTTCACCTGATGGTAAGTTAAGATGGTATACACTGCACCATTCGCTTGTCGCGTTAATACGGTAAGATGTTAGGTCTCGTTGCCGCAGTAATTTCACTAGCTTACTGTACCCTTATAACCGGAACACAGTAATGTTTGCGCACTACTGTTTGACGTACCACCAGTAAAGCTCTCATATTGACCTATTTAACACCTCAGCGTTACAAACGAAGAAGAAAGTAAATAAACTTTTTTTTATATGATCACTATGCTTAGGTAATCTTTATTATTGTAATTCTTTTCCTCTTTTAGCCTTTCTTATAACTAATTTAACTTTTCTATCTTTATACACACTCCTCTCTACTCTTCTGTCAATGTATACCTATTCTTATCTTAGTTGTGTGGACTTGTAATTGGCCTTCCGTATTATTTACGTTTAATTTTTTCTCATATTAGCTGTAACACCGAAAATATTGAAATAAAATAAAATAAATATTTATTACTTAAGCAGTCTACTAGAATACAACCGCGGTGAAAATCTGACATTATTACCACGAGATAGTAATAACAGTTTGTGGTAACATCGGAGTTTTATTTCGCTACGAACGGTATAACCCACACACGCGTATACTAGTAGATATCCGGGAATAGAATTAATTACATGATCCGTATAACATAGGTGGTACATCCGGGCTCACCCCACGGGGGCGGGGCCGTGGGACGCGGTGGGTGGGGCCGGGGGTCGACGGGGGACGGGGTGGGCAGCCGTCCCGCTCCCCCCCGCTCTCCAAATTAAATAGCTACGTTAGCGTTATATGGCTCAGGTAACGGCGGGAATGTCTAATTACTTATATATCGTTGAGGGTTCACGCGGAGGGTCCGCAGCCGTCGTCTCCTTGATCTCTTTCCTTTTCTCAACTTCGATATTAACTTTATACTTTCCTTCCTTTATACTTTACTTCGCCCGCTCGGTATTTAGCAAGAATTATGTTAAATACCACTAAAATACATTTGATGGAGCTGTGGTGTAGCGCTCCGCGACAATATTTAGACACACATATGATTTATTGCTTATATAGAAGAAATATGGTTTAAATAAATAAAAGAAATTTAGAAAATGTATACAGCTTCTCTATTTGATTTTTTTTATGCTACTATGCGACGAGACGAATAAGACGTTCACCCGATGGTAAGTGATACGCTTGCCCATGACAACGCGGCGCTAGTTAAGATGGTACACACTGCACCACATTGCGCTCGTTTAGACATAAGGTGTTAAGTCTCGTTACCCCAGTAATTACACTAGCTACAGCGCGCTTCAAACCGGAACACAGTAATGTTCGCACACTACTATTTGGCGGTTGCAATAGGAGCTGCGGTGGTACCCATGCAGACGCTCTGCAGCAACAGAAACCTACCACCTAATGTACCTTTATTGGTTTAATAATGAACACTAGCTAGGTATAGTTCATATCCTTTTTTTTCAATCTGCTTAATTTCTCCCTTTTAGGGGGAAAAATATTCCAATAGCACGGCTACTAATTGTTGCTGGATAATGAATGGGTCTGTCATTATTATTTGACTCGCTCTTTCTCTGATGGCGACCGCTGGTCCGCTTTTCGACCGCGGATCGCGGGGTCCGAGCGATTTAGATTATTTAAAAAATGTGTACTTAAAGTACTGTTGGAAGAAAACTTCCTAACAGTATAAATCCTTTAGTTATTTATTTATTTTTATTTAAAACTTTGTACTAACAAACAAACTAACAACAATGGTTACATGGAAATGAAATGGTACAGGCGAGTTCAACTCACAATGAGTTTTCTACCAGCTAACCTTAGCGAAAAAGAAAAGTTCTATAGTGGTAGTTAATGTACAATAAATTGTTTAAATATACTATATTCAATATACATGTGTACTCACTAGTTAACTGTAATTTATGTAGTAAGTTTACCGCCTCTGCTATCTCACTGCTGCATCAACAGTTCTGTTGTGATCTACCATATCGCAACTGGTAACTTAAACCGAGCCTCATTTTCATTGAACTTAAACTATAATCGGTTTGTTTAATTAGCACAAGTATAATAATGTGTGCTACACGGACTTATCGCAAAATGTTTTAAACAAGTTGGAGCGCCTCGTCAACAACTGTATAAGATTTATCTTCGGCTTACGCAAGTATGACCATATTTCCTCATATCGTAAAACACTTAATTGGCTCCGTTTTCGTCACCGGCGCAACTCCGGAATCTTGTTAACTCTTTAATCTATATTAAACAACCCTGCTTCTCCGAATTACCTAAAGGAAAAATTCCTAACTCTGTCTTCTTTTTTTTTTTTATTTATTCTACTATGCGACGAGACGAGCAAGACGTTCACCTGATGGTAAGTGATACGCTTGCCCATGATAACGCGGTGCTAGTTAAGATGGTACACACTGCACCACATTGCGCTCGTCGTAAGACATAAGGTGTTAAGTCTCGTTACCCCAGTAATTACACTAGCTACAGCGGCAACTTCTACTCAGGAACGAGTGCCTAGATCTCTTAACTGTCACAAATTACTCTTTCCACAGCATAGTACCACGTTTTTTGAAAACTCCTTTAGTGTACGAGCTATAAGACTGGAACGCCCTGCCCTCTGACGTCACGAATGCGCCAAGTAAGCTATGTTTTGAAAGACGTTTGAAAAGCTATTTACTGCAACACGAGCACATCACGCAATAAACAAAATAAATATTATGTATGTATGTATAATTTATAAGAAATATGTTTGTATGTATATATGCAGATATTATGTATGTATATATGTAAGTATTATGCACGTATATACGTAGATGTTGTGTATGTATGTATATATGTGAGTATTAATTTAAACTAGAATTAGCGCCCGCCATTCCTCTCTATTCCATTCCTGGGGTTGAATGGTAGAGAATGCCACTAGGCATTAAGTCCGCCCATTGTAACGTTTTCGCGTATACAATAAACATTTTAAATAAATAAATATAATATTTATTTTATTTATTTAAAAACTTTATTTGCACACAAAGAAAAATGTACAAAAAGGCGGACTTAATGCCATAGGGCATTCTCTCCCAGTCTACCATAGGTTGAGCAGAGAAGATAAATAAGGGTGCATTATTTTTGTAGTTGAGTAATTACATATATTACAATATAAAACACAATAATAGTGGTGGACACAACTATGATTGGTACATATGTTATAGGAAATGTTAGTGTTATACATTGGCTGAAGCATACACATATATATAAATGATGGCTGATATAAGTACAGAAAAGGAGGAGAAGAGCATATATCATAGTGACAAGTAGTGTTGCCACAACATTCGCTTAAAGGAAGCCTTACTGCGAGCTGCCCGAATATTTGGCGGGAGCTCATTCCAAAGTCTAACAGATCGAGCAGTAAATGAATTGTAAAGGAAGTTGGTTTGGCAGAGAGGAATGTGAAGGTCGGAGCTAGTAGTATAAGTTAAAGTAAAGCACATCCAGCGCCGTGTGCGTTGCTCGGGATCACCAGGTAAGCCATCCCCCGTAGGAATTTTATTTGTAAAACGATCGGCAAATAATTCACCCCCGCGAGTGGAGGGCCCGCGAGCAAAGTGCGCGCAGTTTAAGGGTTAAGTGAACAAAAGTTTAGACAGGGTGCGTGGGGTTAATATTCATTTCTGCACCTACCCGCTCACGTCGGAGCTAGATGGAGATAAACAACGTTTTAGATATTGACGATAAATAATTGCGGTTATAAACATTTTGTTAGAGAAATAGTAATTGTATTGACTGTTAATGAATCCAAAATGAATTACTGCATTTTGTACTATTATATTTCATACTAATTGTTATGTAATAATTGTATATATATTTCTTATAGTGTAATTGAAATATTGGGAATGTTATTAATCCTTGACTTTTATAAAATTGATAATAATTCAATAGTTGTATTGATTATTGTAAAGATGGCGCCGCTGTCATTTTGGTATAAATGGCGGACAACTGTAGATCCCGAGCTCATTACTGTTTGGACAGCGTAAGAAGTGTGAACTCGGTGACTTGTGAATTAAATATGTATGTTGAAAAGAGAAGTGTCTATTAAACGTATATCTGTTATAACGCTCTTTAACACGATTTAATATTATTTATAAATAACGTAACGTTAGCGTCATCACAAAAAATAATTAAAATGTACAAACGTATGTAACATATTTAATTAAATCGAAATTGTGTATCAATTTTCATGTATTTTTTTTCTTTTAGATATTTTAAATTTTTTTATATAATAATGATGCGTGCATTAAGTACAAGACGAGCAAGACGTTCACCTGATGGTAAGTGATACGCTTGGTAATAACGCGGCGCTAGTTAAGATGGTACACACTGCACCACATTGCGCTCGTCGTAGGACATAAGGCGTTAAGTCTCGTTATCCCAGTAATTACACTAGCTACAGCGCCCTTCAAACCGGAAAACAGTTATGTTCGCACACTACTATTTGTCGGTTGCAATAGGAGCTGCGGTGGTACCTAGACGGTCTCCGGCAACAGAGACCTACCACCTGGTAAAATCACGGCTTAGGGGTATGATCACTATTTTGTCGTATAGAAATCAAGTTCAAAGTCAACCAATTAATTAGAATATTACTAGACGTATTGATAAACGAATGTTTGTTATGGTATATCCCACCTGCGCCTGAGTGAAGAGCACCCTCCGCTTGCGGCGCTGCGCCAGCGGGAACTGCATGGGCTTCGCGTCGGGGCCCGCGCACGCGGCCAGCCCGCCCATGTTGTTCACGTGGCCCATGCCGCCGGACGTGGACGTCATCAGCCTGGAAACTAAAGCAGCCGCTCAAATACACTACCACAAATTGAAAATTAGCTAGAGAAAAATATATTTTTTTCTACTACTATGCGACGAGACGAGCAAGACGTTCACCCAGTGGCGTACCTAGAACTTTTGCCGCCCGGGGCGATCTCCAGTTTGCCGCCCTTTCTATTAATAAGTCAATCAAATAGTGGTTTTTATAAATTAACACACATAAATAAATTATTATTAAGTCATTTAATCAATATTAATTAATACACAGAGTAAATTTTTTTAGACATATTTGTATGCACTCGTAAACATATTTAATCTACTCTTCTAGCTTTCATACTAGAAAAATCGTGTATAACGCTCTCAAAATTTATATTGTAAGCAATTTCTTGTTAAAACCATTTTCCGTATTAAAACCTGCTTGACAAAGATTATCAAACAGTTTGCAGCAGAAAACAATAAATACTTTCCTTCGATGGTGAATATACCATCTACGATCTTAAGAGCTTTTCGCCATTAGGCAAAATTTTAAAATTTTATTCGAAATCATATAGTTGATCATAATTTATATAAATCAAATATTAAACTTATAATAGTCATTTATTATTCAAGAAAGTAAATAAATTTAAAAAATGCCGCCCGGTGCGGACCGCACCCACCGCGGACAATAGAGTCCAAAGCGATGTCAAAAAACAAAGAAGTATTGTTAGAATTTATGGAGAAGGTTACGAAGGATGCTGTTAAAAGAAATAGAAGTAATTAGGAGTAACTACAGATATATAATATACACACACAAATAAATAAATAAATAAATAGCAAATAAGATCTCAGACTATAGTCCGAGGAAAAAGCATAAATATAAATAAAAAAAAAAAAAAAGTGTCCAAAGACATGCGAGAGTGCCAAGTGAGTGACGACGATGTCGAGGACAGGGCGAAGTGGAGAAGAAAAATAAAGAAAGCTGACACCACCACCATATGGGATAATAGCTAGGAAGAGAGACACGAGCTAGAGATAATTATATATACAGTACATGATCAATGACCTCTGCGTTATGTAGATCATTATATTGTATTAAGCCTGACCACATTAGTAATTTGACACTGCAGCTTTCCCGGTCGAAGACCCACAGGCAGAACCAAGACGAGGTGGAAAAATAGTGTCCAGAGACATGCGAGAGTGCCAAGTGAGTGACGACGATGTCGAAGACAGGGCGAAGTGGAGCAGAAAAATAAAGAAAGCTGACCCCACCACCATATGGGATAATAGCTAGGAAGAGAGACGGAGCTAGAGAAATTTATATATAATACATGATCAATGATCTCTGTGTTATGTAGATCATTATATTGTATTAAGCCTATATTCATTACTGTGTTGAAGTTGCTACTTGTGTTAGATATTGAGGAAAAACAATTGAGATAACAATCGGTTTGTTAGTAAAATAGTAGGTATAAGGACTTTTAAGACTAAAACGAGAAAAGGGAGGGTATGACATAACATCCTTTCACTATAAAAGACAGATGACTGTAAGTCTCGCGACATTCGTGTTCGGGCAGTGTGCGAGGTGAGAGCTCTGTAACTGGTGACGTGTGAATGTGAGAAACGAGAAGTGGCTATTACTTGTAAATACACTTGCTCCGTCCCACGTCCAAGGCTTGCGAACCTCGAGCAGCGCAAATATGAGAACCTTATTGGAGATTACATATTTGAGCCGTTTATGATGGAAACCTTAAGAACATGGGGGGCAGATAAGGTTTTTAGAGAAATTTCAAAAAACCTGACGGAAGCAACCAGAGACCCCCGGGCCAGCTACTACATGGCACAAAGAATAGGCCTCACCATCCAGCCAGGCAATTAGTTAAGAACTTTGGTTTGTATATATCAAGACATATATTTTTTTGTATGTGTATACTGTAAGATATTTAGTTTAAAATTCATTAAGTGTTAAAGTAAAAATTTTCTATACAATCCTATAATAAATAATCCTCTCAATCATCCCACTGCTGGAACTCGGCGCCATCATGTGTGAGTTGGTACGTTACACGAGGGCTGTTGTTGAAGACACATCGATTTCATCGCCATGCTCTTCTTTATTAGAAAGTAATTTCATTGTAAATCGAACTCATTCCCTTAAATACATATATCAATAATAACCGTCTCACTAACTAAGCTATCACAGTTTCCTAAAACTTTTAAAGTACTAACTGAATTTCTCAATGACACTCCAACAACACATGTATTCATTCAGGATTTAGATTTTTTTTTTGATCCCTAAGTCTAACCCTAAAACTTTATCAATAGCCCAATTTAAACTAAGTAAAAACAAGTCGTAATTTAAAAATTTTAACCGTAACAACTATTCGGACTAATTTTGTTTGGTTGTGTCGTTAAGTAATCGGTTTATATATAAATAATGTCAAAGAGTAATTCGAAGAAAACCCCCTTCAACAAACATGAAAGTAATATTTCGTACAATGATAATTACATGAGCATTTATACATAGACGCTCCGTGCAATAATGCCCGCCGCTGAAATGTAACGGCGGCGGATACGAATTAAAAAGTTTCAAGGGAAAATAAAAAAGATGATGATAACTTAAAGCGGAATTTTACAATTTTAATTACATTGTCACAAACGTCCCAGCGCTTCCCATTATCATTACGTTAAAAAAAAAAGGAATTAATAACGGCATGAAAAAATTAAACTCCTCGCGCTGGCTACGCTTAAGTGTCAGCCCGCCATTTTCGCTAATGACACTAGACGTTTCCCGCGCTCTGAACGCAGCGGAGCTTTATTTTTCACAGATTCAAAATAGCGTTTTTTTTTTATATTGAAAGTGGAATATAAGTTTATTTCTATGAGGAGTGCTGAAATGAAAATATATAAATATAATTTTTTAATTATCAACATATTAAATTTATGGAATGAACATTTTTAACGTTTACAAGTTGTAAGGGCGAATTGAATGTAAAGTATGCTATGCTTTTTATTTAACGTAAATGAAGAAAGTAACATTCATTTCATATGTATTCGAACCGATTTTATTGTTTCACAATTCGTTTCTAATTTTTATAGTTGGTAATTACCTAATGCATGCGATTTATATATTTATCTCCACATACCGAAAATTTTGTATAGTTTGTGAACTTGTTTCTATCAGAATGTAAGACGTTTACGTTTAGAGCCAAACACTTATGTTAAAGCTTAAAAGAACGTGCTCACAAAAGTAGAAACTGAGGTTTTTATTTCAAATAATCGGTGTGGTAAATACAACCAGCTTAATAATATCACAATAAAATTCTGTAAAGAGTATTTATATTAAATACAGAAGTTCTACACGTTAATAATGACACAAAATTTCAATAAAACCTATGTTTTAATTAAGTGTTATAACCAAAACACAAAAACAAAGTATTCGCCTATTATACGCCGTACTGACGTGAGTTGCTGTGCGACCAGCAATATTCCTCGCATTGTGCCTGACGAATCCAACGTTCATTCTATTTACACAACACTCCAACCTCGAAAAGGGTCTTTCAATAATATAACTCCCCATTCTGTCTTACTTTCGTCGTCATTGTAGAACCTCTGTGCCTCTGTTTTGGCTGTATTATTCCGTATCGTTGCCGCATCAATGAAAAAAAAAATTAGTCTACCGCTCTTTGTCGAAATGTCAATGGAGCGCCGGACATTTTGTTATCGAGGCGGGGAATCTCTGAAATCGTATTTTAATCGAAATGTAGTTATTTTGATCGGGCACTTTAGTGTTTAAGAGGGTTAATAGAATAATAATTTAACCGTTTAATGACGCATGCATTAACAGATGTTTGTTGATTTCTTTTTTCTATGACACAACCGTTTACTTTGTAAAGATTTAAATGAAATGAAATATTACAATACTTAAAAATATATATACATATCTTTCTTTTTAGGTTGTCATATTGAAAGAAATAGTTTTCTTAAAAAGAATCGCCGGAGAGAAAAGAAAGAAAAGAGAGAGAAAAGAATCGAATCGAGCCGTCCGATTACTAAATCGGACGGCTAGGAAATCGATTTCAAGTGTCAACCGGCAACCCTAGCAGCAAAGTGTCGGGGTCAGAATGCATAATGTTTTCACAACAAACGCTCCGATAATTGAAAAGGGAGAAGTCCGTTCAAGATCGGCCAGTGGATTTATCAAAACTCCGAAATGTAATTAAACGAGTTAAAATGCAATGTAGAAATCAATAATGCTAACGTTGAGCAAGTTACAACAGTTTTATTAATAACTGTTACCGTTTAAAATGTGACAACACTCAATTTCCACAGATAACTGGTAAACTTCATATTTCAACGTATCGTTAATATAAAGAGATAAGATATAACTATAGTGTGAGACATATTGAACCAAAGCTTTTAACTTTCTACTCGCAAATCAAACATCTAGATATGTTTAAAGTAATAACAAAACTAGTAATAGTTTTTTTTTAAATTCTGTTACACCAAATTAGTACAACAAAATAATGAGCAAAAACTACCTTTTTTTATTTGTAATACAAACTTTTAACACCATGAAGAAAAAAAAAAACATTGACGTTTAAATAAATGTTTACTTATAAAGGAACTTTTAAAGAACATTATCAAAGGTCATACATTTTTTTTCCTTAGTTTAATTGTAATCGCAATTTTTATTAGTTACGCTATAATTTGTCTAATTTCGCGATGATGTGAGAAGGACCAGTTTCCGCTATTCGATACGGTTGCTGTCTTCTCACCGTATACTGCTTTGTTAATTGTTGCACATAGTTTTGATAAAGACTTTTAAATCATTATAATACATACATTTAAAAAAAATATACTTTTCTTTATGTAACTAACTTTAAAATATGCCAAAACTCAAACTTCGGTGTGTAGCTCAGTAACATTTAAAAACTTTTTCGTTCGCGTATAATATACAGATTATCATTTCGCGTGAGATAATCTGTGTATTCCGTAATACGTTCAGCGGTGGCTGGACATAACGCCGCCTGTGTTTGATGACCGCGCAATTGCCGTGAAATTGGCCGACACCGGGCCACCCTGCGCCTGACGGACCCCCGGGGATGAGGCGCCAATTATGTGTTAAGTACTAAAACTGTACTACGACAGTTCCTATTTACACTACCAACTAAACTGTTTATTCAATTAATTGAAAATATTGATAGCAAATATAAATTGTAACTACTTCAAATATATAAATAGTTTATCACTGATGACATTGCCGTAATATTTTGTAAAACGCCTACTCAAATGTTCAAAATTAATTCAACAGCTCATGACATCATACTATTATACAAATATATTATACAAATATAAAGGAAAACTACTAATATTAAGAGAAACATCACACATTACAAAAATAACGTATAATTTAAATATAACATTAATTAGAATTGTCACTGCACACAATGTCTCTGTAATTATAATTTAATGTGAATTAAATAAAAAAAAATTATATTTACAAACTTGATACAGTGAAAAAATAAATTAAATCTCACGCTTTATTTAATATTCACATTAACAATTAATAAATTAATATAATTAATAAGAACCAATCTGGCAACATTGTTAGTCACAAGTGACGTAAACGCGCGGCAAATTATGACACATAGCACATGTACACAGATCCGAGTATGAAGCAAACAGCGGCCAAATTAAATATTAACATACTCGAAGTATTAAAATAACATAACGAAGATTTCGTTACGTGAAAGGAAAACATATTGATTGTTGCCGATTTTGAAACGGTTTACTCTGATGTTAAATTAAAGTTTAAACTTAAACATTACGTATGACTTGTAAGTAGTTAACATAATTGAAGTTGAAGTTATATATAAGCTTTTACTTATGTTAAGAAAGAGTTATTTTCTTTGTGCATCCTTATATAATTTAGATTGATATTGATTTTGACATTTACTTATCTTTTATTTTTTTTTTGTAAATGTTTTTACCGCTCTGGATGCAAGTCGTTTTTAGCCTCATTTATTAATATTAGTCTTAATGTTGCCACTACTGGCAATCGGGGCTTTCTCCCATGAGTTGAGAGTCAAAGCAATTTATTCACCATGATGACCACTTGCAAGGTGGTGGATTATAATCTATATATATATAGGGTTATATACAAGATATAAATAAAATTGGATTTTAATAGTTTTTGCTGTACATTTTATTAAAATTGGATACCTAATTTCATTTATATATCCAATTCATATTAAATTACTGGTGGTAAGTCCGTAGCCGAATATTATCTACTTTTGCCTATAAATAATAGTATGAAAACATTTGGCGTTGGACAGCTTTGTAGTTAGTCAAATTACTGGGATAACGAGCACAGCTTCTTTTTTCTGATGTTAAACTAAAAATATTATTTCTTTTAATCATATACATAACGAGAAATAATTTAATACTTTCTATAAAATTTTCATATATCTGTATATATTTGTAGATCTGTTGAATCCTGTTACCGATACCTGTGAAATTTATAATTAGTATTTGTGCAAATGAAATTGTCACGCAACATTCTCAACAAGTTATAAGTTCGGATAAGTTAAGAATTATTATAACGTATTTGCTTTTTTTCGCATAAATACTCGTTTACAAATAAACTACTATAAACAGCGCATTAATCATTTGCACTGTTAATGGAGTGGTAACATGTTGACATAAATCTAAAGGAACTTCTAGATGTCGTGGGAGTTATCAAATTGTGTGTAAAACGAAACTGTCGCCCGAATTACGCGCAGACGGACAGATGTACGGATCTTCCCACAGCACTTGTCACCTAGTGTTTGTGTATATATAAAAATTTATACGTGAAATTGTCGGTCTGTACGTGAGGAGCGTACTCCGCCGCTGACGACGGTCCGCGGCGCGCGAGTCAATATTGACATACAACTAATGGATTTCGCGAACGGACGCGGCCGTCTGTCCGTCCGTCGCGTGCTGTATACTACACCGTGCTTATACCGCTCAAATCACATATACAATACAAACAATTAAATATGTTGTTTCTATTATTAATCAAAGTCAAAGTCTAAAAATTTTATTCAACATGGGAACAATAGTTCACTTATTGAACGTCAAAATCTACCAGCCATTCGCAAAACAAATACCACGAACCTGAAAAGAATGCGCAAGAAACTCAGCAGGCTATATATATGTACATTTTATATTTATATCTAATTATCTGTGTGTTTAGTAATATCTGTCACACAAACGCAGGTTAGTTTTCATTTGAAACTGGCATTTTTTTGTAAATGTTTTTACGGCTCTGGATACAAGTCCCTATGAGCCTATCGGCATAAAGTTAAAACTATTGCTATAAAAGAAAAAATAAGTTGTTTAATCATGTTGATATGAAAATTGATTTTGTTAGAAAATTATGAAAATATCAATAAAAATATTTCATAAAAAAAACATAACTGTTTTCGTTGTGCAGTTGTAATACTGAAGTCCATGGTTCGATTCTCGAGTCGCATTTGGAGTTTGATTGGCGGTAAGATTTTTTTTGGACCCGCCTGTCGTTTTCGTTGTACTCTTTATAGGATGGCCATGATTATTTACCACCTTAACTAGTCAGCCTAGCTACTACCTTCATACTGTAAATCAGCCGCCATAACTCCATTACTGTGTTTCAGCTGTCAAAATATGACAGCCGAAATATTCTTGACGAACACGGTATAATATCCACTGCATCATTGTCAAAATCGAGCGAAATTAGGATTAATTGTTACTAAATAAAAAAAAATCCACCATCGTATACAGGTAAAGACCAGAGAACCATAGAGCCTATTTTTTTTAAATTAAACAAAATCTATTAAATTTATAATGTTAATTTTTATAAAATTTAGACTAAAGCAAATCAAGATAGACATTAATATTTTACAAATTTTTTAAATCTTATAATCATTATTATATGCCTTCTTCAAACTGAAACTATATTCAGGCGTTAAAGTGAATTAATTTATGAATAGTATGAGATTGTATTAAACAAAATATGAACGCAATGATTTGAAATATATACACAGTTAACATTGCACCGGATCGAAGCAATTTACTGCCGCTCAGTATAATTTACAGTAATTGCGCTCCCGTTTTTTATTTTGTTATTCAATCGTGCGTCCGTCTCTCTTTCGAAAAAGTATCAAATGAAAGTAAGATTTATATTATGTAAATATTAGGTAAGTTGGGAAAGAAATAAAGTTAAGTTTTGAAACTAGTTAAGCTCAATATTGATAAAGCATCATGAGCAAACTGCGCAAGTTTAATTTCACTTACAATTATATTGCAAATTTAATAAATATGTAAATTACGTAAGTACTCAAGTTAGAAGTTACAAATAATTTAGCGATTTTATATACAATGAGTTAACTTGAACACAAATTTACTTGTTGTTAAGTATAAAGTAGAGACGGTGAAAGGTACTTAACAAGAATGCTCCGGCTCTCATTTGTTGACATGTGAAACACAGCTGTATTCATAGCCGTATTTATAATATTAAAATAGCAGATTAGAAAATACCCTGCTAATATTCAAGCTATAACATACGGTCTCGGAATCGAACCAGTTAACCCCATGTTACAAGACAAACTCTAAACATGGAGAGGCGTGACGAACGAAGTATTTTATTTATTTATTTATGCACATACTAAATTACAGAGGAAATAAAACAGAAAGAGAAATAAGTGCAAAGGCGCTACTTATTCCAGTATGGAATTTCTTCCAGTAGACCTGTGGTAGGAAAATTTTATAGCAGTGACTGTAAGTCCGGTGCACTCAACTAAAAAAGTATAAAAAACTTAGTATAAAGTATATAAGTATTTAATACTTAATTGATATTCAAAATTAATTTGTTGTTAGTTAATGAAAAATTATGATAATTTATTTTATCTGTTATTAGTCTAATAAACAAATAACTTGTTTAATGATTAAATTTTTTATAATCTGTAAATATTCGTTTCCGTTATTAAATATCTATATTATTATACTATTGAGAATCTGTGATTGATCGGTTTTTTTTTTATAAAAATTAAGGTTATACTATTTTTCTATGGGCGATGCAATTAGAAAAGCTCGAAAGATTGCTACAGATGAGCGGAGCACGGCCGATGAAACAGAAAGGTAACGAATTAAAGTGTCCAGCGGTTTGATGTCTGTAGGATCATGAGGACACGGCCGTGGGCTAATGATGCCGAGTAAAAGTAAACAAGTTGGGTGAGGGTCTCATAAATCAATGTGCGGATGTGCGGATGTGGAGCCGCCGCGATACCTGCGCCGGCGAGTGCCATACATCAAACGGAGTCAAAGACACTCGGCCACGGTCAGCCGCTGGAATTAAAACCGCCGCCGGGAGCGGCGAGTGTGTGTCACTTAGTTTCCGTGTAGGCGCGCCTAATGCGGCGGGCGCGCGTCAGCGGCAGCCGCCCGCACTTTGTCTCCCTTTACTGCGACCCGCCGACGTGTTTACCCTCCCATTCCCACTTAAACGTTTTCATCGCTTTTTGCTGTTTTTTTTTTTTAATTATTCCACAATAATTATCTAGCTAATATCCTTAATAAAATTATAAACAGAGATACAGATCTATCCCGAATCTATGGCGGCGAGTCCAATTGAGCTGTCACTCGACAACAGGATTACCAACATAATAGCAGTAAATTCACTCCGTGGAAAAGACAGATAAAATATGTTATCAAATATTTTTTTTTTTTAAATAAAATAAATAATTAATTTAAATGTTCTTTGATGTTACTTTCTATTATATTAACATTAAGGCGATTTTAGTAAAATATTATGATCTGTTGTATAAAGAAACTGCATTTAAATGACCGTAAAATTAGTAATACAATAACACCATATTTTTTTCTGAGATAAACATGAGCATAATATGCAATTGTATGTTGAGTAATATAATTTTTTTTACTTTATTACAAACCATATCATATGTTATGTTTATATTGACTTTTTAGGTTAGCTAATAAATAAAAAAAAAGAAATAAGAAATGTTTCATGACTATTTGAAATAATCTTGCTCGATTTGATTTTTCCTAAACTAAACGCGATGTTAAGACGTAAGATAATAAATAAGTATTTTTTCCGACGAATCTCCCGCTGCACCGCCGCCGAGCGGGCGCGTCCGATGGACCCGCTGTATTTTCTCTGGCACGAGGGGAGTGATCGTAATACAATAGGGCTATTATTCCCAATGTTTATTCACGCACAATTTGCCAGCAGGCGCGTTTATTTAGCACTCGCAACATTCTCGGATATTGTGTCGCGGGGGTTCGCAGCCCGACGCGTTTCGCTACGCCCGCTCTCGAATTTAACACGATTACCATCAGAGAATTTGTCAATGACAGTTGTGATGGTGATTAGCTGTCATCACTTAAGATCGCTGCAACAGTGGAATAAAGAATAAGATGTTAAAGTAGATATAGGTAAATTATCATGACCGTCTTTCGTTGAAATGATGTTGTTAGTTATTATCTAATTACTAATAAGAAAACTAGAAACAAGTTTAAAGGCTTTTGTAAATAGATAAAATACTACTACTAGTTTTTCTTTTGTTCGACTCTAAAACAAAATTTAACTAATTAACATTATCAAAAATAAATTAGCACTTTTTGTAAATAAATCTTTGTAATTTAGTATTTCCTTTCATATATTAGATACTTTTCGACGTAATAACATGAATTATTATTTGAACAGTATTCCAGTTAATATATTAGTAATAATAAATAGTTTTATGGATTTTCTGTACGTATTTAACTACTACGAGTAATAAATAAATTGGTCAATAATGATATGTAGGTTTGGCAAACATAACGCAAATTCTCTTTGAAATTTCGAAGGTGTCGTCAACATGATACAAGAATTGTTGAAGTGGCTGAAGTAGCAACTCGAGTGGAGAACGCATATTTATCTATATTTCAACTTGCATCGCGTTACTGACGTAAACTAAACTGAAAATGATTTTAGGCGAGCTTTCGACTGCTTCGACCTCACGATATTTGCCGACGTGAGGCTTTGTGTTTACCCAGCCAAGACTCTAGTGGTGGACAAACATGGGACCGATCGACGGAATTGCTTATTTTGTCTCTACCTACACAACTCCCTTGTACAGGTATCTACGGGAGCCCGGCATGCCTCAAGGCAATGTACTCGGACCACTTTTTCTAACACAGTTCTTACCTCTGTAGTGGCATAATAATTCGGTGGACGATATTCGAGAGCGTGTTTTTACGCTTAACCGGTTAAATGTTACCGTTTTAATCTCTTTTCGTGTACACTTCGGTGACGAGGAGCGTTTGTTCTAAGTTTTAAGAGTGTTATCTCGTCTGGATGATTGTAAAGTTAACATACGTACGTCGTTACAATAATATTATTTGTACAATTACTGTACAAGTCACAACACAGAGTATAAACCTCAGTTTATTTTAAAATTAGAAATTTTGTGTGCATTAAAACGTTTCGATCGAAAATGAAACTAATTCACCCACGCTAATTTAGTACTATTACACAAATCACAATTTAAAATTAATTGCACTCTATTAATAAAAGGGCGTTTTAAAATTAGACGTTTAAAGCGAACGAAGTCTAAAATATTCATTCGGTTGAAAATTTTAACAACAGTCATTCAATTAATCCTTTGTTGTGGCGACACTCGTTAATACTCATCAATAATGACCGGTCAAAAACATTTTCACGTTACTAACGAAAGCGTTATTTATATATCTATTTATGGATCATAGCATCGTATTTAACTTAGTAAATGATAATTATTTTTGTTTATTTTTTTCTTTATATGTATATTTATATGTACTTGTATGTATTTTGTTTCTTGTGTATGTTTGTGAGTACACATGTATATTAAATATAGTATATTTAAACAATTTATTGTACATTAACTACCACTATACAACTTTTCTTTTTCGCTAAGGTTAGCTGGTAGAAAACTGATTTTGAGTTAAGCTCGCCTGTACCATTCCATTTCCGTGTAACCATTGTTGTTAATTTGTTTGTTTGTACAAAGTTTTAAAATAAATACAAAATGAATGCGTTTAATTTAATAAATTATTACATATTATTCAGGGGAGCTGGTGGTAAATGATACGCCCATAAACGTAGCGCTTGCTAGAATGGTGAACACTTCACCACATTGGGACTTCATAAGAAAAAGTTTTTTCATAAGATCACACAAATGTTTTTTTGTAAATTATACTTTTTCTTTCATCGCTCAATGTTATTAGCAATTTCATAATTTTTATATATTATAAATGAACCAATGGTTATCGTTTATAATGTAAATTACGGATGTAAGTAGTTATTTTCGTATCATTGTCTTCGTCCGTGCGACGAGTGGGGGCAGCGACGCCATCTTGCTTCTCGAGTGTGCCATTGAAATTGGTTTAGGAATGGTCATAATTGACTAGTGTTTGGACAATAGAGAATTGTTTTCTTGGTGTAAATAAGTTTATGTTTGGCAATAAACACTTAAAACTGTATAATTAAGTACGGTTGTAATATATACTAAGTTTTACTATGGTGAATAATAAGGAATAATTTTTTTTTTCGAAAAAACGTCAAACAAATCAAATGTGATAAAAACAAAGCATAGATACTAGACGGTGATTTGGATACGAATGCGATTGTAATCCATAAACAACTTACAAAGTTGTTCTAAATAAATTAATTACTTTATTTAGATATTAACCTATTTAAGTATATTGGTTTTTAAAATAATTTTTATATTTTATAGTATATATATATATTATATATTTTATAGTATTGCCGGTTTTTTTTTTCTTTAAGAAAATACTTTTAAACTGTCTCGGTAAGTTATACTGAGATCGGTACTGGCTAATGGATACTGCTAATATTAATTCGCCGAAATAAATTCAGTTAACAAGACAGATACATACTTTAAAAACCATGTAATATTATGTAGCGGTTATATTGAATTTTAACAAAATCGTGATTCACATATATGAAGGTAATGCTTTAGCAGCAACCACAAGACAACTCAACACTACAGACACCAAAACTTTGGTTCGCACAAGAATTTGGTGATGAATACGCAATAAAGATAACAAAGGTAAAGAATGTAAGCAAGAAAGAAAAAGTTGAAGTGCCACCAGAATTAAAACTCTGACCTCTATTATACAAGGAGATGCTGATGATGAAAGCATACATGATATTACTACGTTGCGATATTGACTTATCAAAAGGCGATATCAAATGCACCCACTCCCAGTTATTGACTGTGGTGTTAGGTCAAGTTACATCCCAATGAGTAATTTGTAAGTAGACGCGACACATCACTCAATGTGTTTCTGTTACTGCCCTATTTCACAACAATTATATTATTATATAGCCATTTCCCTAACTTTGTTCACTTACGCAATTAATAGTAACTTCTATCCATCACTGTTTCAACAGTAATCGTGTTTTTTTTACTTTATTTATATGTGGAAAGAGAAAACAATTAAATTATCGTTTACAAAATCAAGTGTACACATCAGCGAATGACTCATTCTTCACGGGTAATAATCAAATATATATTTTGTTGGTATGCTATAAAATTATTATTTTTTTTAAGTTTAACTAATGTCAATAATTTTTAGTTTTTTTTTTTTAAAAAGATATGCGAGACCTTTGGCTGCATGATCCGCGTGCCTTTGTCTAAGGTTACAAATGCTCTGCGCCGACGAGACGGCACGCTGTGTTAATCTTTTTAAATTGTTTTTACGCTCGTCTTAATGGTATTGATATAAGAAACACTTAAGTGCAATATGATATTATTTAAAAGGTAAAAAAAAATTAAAGACCTCATCTGATTATTATTATATAAACAAACCTACGTTTACATAATTGTTATTGACATTGGCATTAATCAAAAATTATTTTCACTTATAAAATGTTTAATAAAAAAAATAGAATATACTCTACTGATAAATTTATGATTTCTAGTTAAGTAAAAAAGTTGGAAACTTAACTATAGTCTAGCTCGAATCGATGTACATAAATATACTCCCGGACACATCTATCGGCCCACCACCCAGTGTTTAAAGTTTCGACGGTGTCTAGTTAAAAATAAATGTTAGGTGGAGCAATAAGTTTTAATGCAGTTTTGAAGCAGATTTATTGGTCAACCCCTGTGCATGTATTTTTTTTATTTATTTTTTGTAATTTCGAATTGATTTGACCGGCAGAAGTTTTACAACTTGGACGACCATTTCAGGCAGAGTATCCATATTTTTTGGTCAAATCTGGCTCTAAGTTTAGATTTGCCTTCTTATGGAACCAATAATCGGACACATCAAAAAAAAAATCCAACTTGTGCGAAATAAAAAAAGTTTTCCCCATTCCCGGGTCGTTGAAAACAATGAACAGACTCGAATTTTCGTTTTTTTTTCATAATCCTGAATTCAAAATTAGAAAAAAAACATACATAAAGGTTGACAAAAAAATCAGCTTTAAAACTGCATTAAAACTTATTGCTCCACCTAACATTTATTTTTAGCTAGGCACCGTTAAAACTTTTAAACACTAGGTGGGCCGATAGATGTGTCCGGGAGTGTATATTTTTGAAAATTATGTATACGAATGCAATGTAATAAACAATTCCGCCGACTCACTGGCAAACCTGGGGTCGTTGGAGGCGGGGTACCAGCTGGCCCCCCGCATGTCGCCGTAGTGGGGCAGGTCGGCCGGGGCGCATCCGTACCCCTGCACCGGAGCACCCCCGTACAGGGGAACCGCGTACGGGTTCGCTGCCATGCCGCACGAGGCCGCAGGTCCCAGGGGCGAGTTGATACTACTGCCCGAGGAGTTGGACCTGGAGAAAGGTTACAGTCAGTGAAAATCCCGCTCAAAACTATAAATATGAAAATCAACAGATCCCCAATACACTACTAACATTTCAAGTGTCACATGTTCGGTTTTTTAATTTAACAAAAATCTTAAACTACATCATCTTTTTTTTACACTACTTTGCGACGAGACGAGCAAGACGTTCACCTGATGGTAAGTGGTACGCTTGCCCATGACAACGTGGTGCTAGTTAAGATGGTACACACTGCACCACATTGCGCTCGTCGTTAGACATAAGGTGTTACGTCTCGTTGCCCCAGTAATTACACTAGCTACAGCGCCCTTCAAACCGGAACACAGTAATGTTTGCACACTACTATTTGGCGGTTGACGGTCTCCGGCAACAGAGACCTACCACCTGGTAAATATCTTATAACTTATTGGTAACTGTTTATGCTCTGCTTATAGCATACATTCTTAACACCTTCAATTGAGACACAATATAAAAAATCTTCTGTGTCCAATTGCAAAAGGGGTTTCACTGTTTTTAATAACGGTGTTTGAAAATTTAGTGGTTTATCGTAAAACTGACGCAATAACAGCATCAAGACATTATATGAAAGCCGGAGTATTTTGAATGAGCAAGCTTCGCCATCCACGGCTTCTAAACGACGTGGAATCGAGGTCAAGTGTTTATCCCGCTGTTGATTAAAGATTCGATATTTTCTATCAGAAAAAAAAATGTTTCACTGATAAATAGTATTTATACCCTATAACATTAAATTAACTTATTCTAACTGAACTGATAAATTCGATTATCAGTTGTCATTTCCATTTTGTTTTTTTTTTTTTATTTAATTCCCTAAGCCGCCATTGCAGTTGACAGTAATCGTGAACGGATTCGGTATGAAATTGCCGCGAAAAAAAAGAGTCCGTTCCGTTACGCGCGCGCGGCGCCAACCCGTCACTGTAAACAAAAGCTGGCTTATCTATCTAATCCCTATTTACACAATTTAATCCCCCGCTCCCACCCATCCCTTTACCCGTACCAATGCCAACAAATAGGGATGGTGTAGAACATCGACAAAAAACTAATAAATTATTTTTTTTATACTACTTTGCGACGAGACGAGCAAGACGTTCACCTGATGGTAAGTGATACGTTTGTCTATAACAACGCGGCGCTAGTTAAGATGGTACACACTGCACCACATTGCGCTCGTCGTAAGACATAAGGTGTTAAGTCTCGTTACCCCAGTAATTACCGTTCCTCGTCTCATCCCCCTTATAAAACTGCCCTGCTCTTCAACCCTACTCCATCCAATACTTCCTTGCCTATCTCCTCTCCTCTTTACAGTATTTCTATGTACATATTTGTGTATTTATTTATAACGTCAGCTCGCGGATGCCGGATCCGCGAGCCCAGGGTCCGATGTAGCCTTGTTGACGGTGTTAAAGGTGACCCAGAGCAAGAACATCATTCATCAAAAAAAAAAAAAAAAACCCAGTAATTACACTAGCTACAGCGCCCTTCAAACCGGAACACAGTAATGTTTTCACACTACTATTTGGCGGTTGAAATAGGAACTGCGGTGGTACCCACCCAGACGGTCTCCGGCAACAGAGACCTACCACCTGGTAAATATCTTATAACTTATTGGTAAATTTTTATGCTCTGCTTATAGCATACATTCTTAACACCTTCAACTGAGACACAATATAAAAAATCTTCTGTGTCCAATTGCAAAAGGGGTTTCACTGTTTTTAATAACGGTGTTTGAAAATTTAGTGGTTTATCGTAAAACTGACGCAATAACAGCATCAAGACATTATATGAAAGCCGGAGTATTTTGAATGAGCAAGCTTCGCCATCCACGGCTTCTAAACGACGTGAAATCGAGGTCAAGTGTTTATCCCGCTGTTGATTAAAAATCCTATATTTTCTATCAGTAAAAAAAATTAATAAATAGTATTTATACCCTATAACATTAAATTAACTTATTCTAACTGATCTGATAAATTCGATTATCAGTTGTCATTTCCATTTTGTTTTTTTTTTTTTTATTTAATTCCCTAAGCCGCCATTGCAGTTGACAGTAATCGTGAACGGATTCGGTATGAAATTGCCGCGAAAAAAAGAGTCCGTTCCGTTACGCGCGCGCGGCGCCAACCCGTCACTGTAAACAAAAGCTGGCTTATCTATCTAATCCCTATTTACACAATTTAATCCCCCGCTCCCACCCATCCCTTTACCCGTACCAATGCCAACAAATAGGGATGGTTTACAACATCGACAAAACACTAATAAATTATTATTTTTTTTATACTACTTTGCGACGAGACGAGCAAGACGTTCAACTGATGCTAAGTTATACGTTTGTCCATAACAACGTGGTGCTAGTTAAGATGGTACACACTGCACCACATTGCGCTCGTCGTAAGACATAAGGCGTTAAGTCTCGTTACCCCAGTAATTACCGTTCCTCTTCTCATCCCCCTTATAAAACTGCCCTGCTCTTCAACCCTACTCCATCCAATACTTCCTTGCCTATCTCCTCTCCTCTTTATAGTATTTCTATGTACATATTTGTGTATTTATTTATAACGGCAGCTCGCGGATGCCGGATCCGCGAGCCCAGGGTCCGATGTAGCCTTGTTGACGATCTTTAAGGTGACCCAGAGCAAGAACATCATTGATCAAAAAAAAAAAAAAACCCAGTAATTACACTAGCTACAGCGCCCTTCAAACCGGAACACAGTAATGTTTGCACACTACTATTTGGCGGTTGAAATAGTCACTGCGGTGATACCCAGACGGTCTCCGGCAACAGAGACCTACCTGGTAAATATATACATTCTATTATTTATCTCTTCATATTTTCATCTAGCTTAAATTCTCTTTCAACCGTATATCATTTGCCGGTTCTCAACTCGCTCTCTAAAAAGTGCTGACGTGAAACTTGTGAATTGAATTTATCTTTCATGACATACTAATACAGAATTTATTCCATCAACCAGCACTTTGTGGATAAATGGCGTTAACTGTCTCCTTGTAATCTGTCTCAGCTGTTGGAAAGTTAACAGCTGTTTAATATTATAAAGAATCTAATAAGTCAAGCCCTAGTCCATACAAAATTAAAAAAAAAGCTTTAAAATCTTCTAACCTATAATATGCTTTCTTATACATACTTCAATTAATCAATGGACTCGACATTTAATTATGACTAGGTTAGTAAGTCAAAATTACGACATATTTTAATAAATTTATCATATTATAAGAATGTATCGTATTTTTATGGGACAGTAATTTATCTATGTCATCACCATCATCGGCAGGACATGGCCTCCCCCAGTCTTCCCACCTAACCTCTACGCATTTGTCGATATAAACGTCCCTATGTCGCCGTCCATACAATTTACACTCGATTTTGAGTCTTGCGCGCTGTTACGTAGAAATTAACACAATTTATCCTGTCTGAGTGATGAAACACCCCATAATGATGTTTGGCTTGACAAATTGAGTTTTGACGTGGCGGGAAATTTGCCGCGAACAATTTGAGGTTAGGTCGCGGCAAATTTGTTGTAATTTAATTATATAAGAAATTGTTGTCTTTTAATTCGCTCCTTGTTTTCATTGTTAATCGTTTTATCTGTGCGTTGATAGGATTAATTAAATTCGAGTTTATTTATGTTTAATACTTGACTTAGCACAGTACGATATTTCATATAATATTTTTTGTGAATAGTTTGCGTTAAGGATTTAATTTATTCAACAGATTAAAAAAAAATTACTTAACATTATAAAACTGCCGTTTTTTAACATAGAATAGTTACCTTATGAACATGTTATGTATTTACAAATATACTCCCGGACACATCTATCGGCCCACCACCCAGTGTTTAAAGTTTCGACGGTGTCTAGTTAAAAATAAATGTTAGGTGCAGCAATAAGTTTTAATGCAGTTTTGAAGCAGATTTATTGGTCAACCTTTATGTATGTTTTTTTTTTTTGTAATTTCGAATTGATTTGGCCGGCAGAAGTTTTACAGCTTGGGCGACAATTTCAGGCAGAGTATCCATATTTTTTGGTCAAAACTGCCTCTAAGTTTAGATTTGCCTTTTTATGGAACCAATAATCGGACACTTAAAAAAAAAACAACTTGTACGAAATAAAAATGTTTTCTCCATTCCTGGGTCGTTGAAAACAATGAACAGACTCGAATTTTCGTTTTTTTTTCATAATCCTGAATTCAAAATTAAAAAAAAACATACATAAAGGTTGACCAAAAAATCAGCTTTAAAACTGCATTAAAACTTATTGCTCTACCTAACATTTATTTTTAGCTAGGTACCGTTAAAACTTTTAAACACTAGGTGGGCTGATAGATGTGTCCGGGAGTGTATATACATGTTCATTGTAAGAAATTAATATATCTAAAATCGTAAAATCTGAGTTAATAATTTTCATACAATATTAAAAAAATAATAATAACACAAAATATACTATAAAATAGAAAGAAGAAAGCACTTCACCAAGTTCTGTTTTTTTTTTAAACAAGAGAAACGCGCTAGGTGGTAGTGGAAAAGGCGTCGTATTATTTATCTGTTTATTTTTTTCGCGGACATCTTAAATTCTGTTTATCCACATGTAAATGACCATTTGACTAAACGTACGGCACACAAGCCGAGGCGTGAGGCCGTCACCACTCGTGTTCAGCAAACACTCGCCGAGCCACTCTTAATGTTATGTCAAATTAAAAAACGGCCTCCGTATTGGCATTTTCATGTTCGGACTTTTTTACTAATGGCAAATTAAAAAAAAAAAAAACAATAAAAAACTTCGTTATACGGAGAATCGTGTGAAACAAACAATTCTGGGTACGTTACGAATAAAAACTTGAGAATTGAATTATCCAGGTGGTAGGTCTCTGTTGCCGGAGACCGTCTGGATGAGTACCACCGCAGCTTCTATTTCAACCGCCAAATAGTAGTGTGCGAACATTACTGTGTTCCGGTTTGAAGGGCGCTGTAGCTAGTGTAATTACTGGGGTAACGAGACTTAACACCTTATGTCTTACGACGAGCGCAATGTGGTGCAGTGTGTACCATCTTAACTAGCGCCGCGTCGTCATGGGCAAGCGTATCACTTACCATCAGGTGAACGTCTTGCTCGTCTCGTCGCACAGTAGAATAAAAAAAACAAAAAGAATTCATTTCATGGAAACATATTTCAGAAGTTAAAAAACTTAGATTTAAACTTAGTTTTAATTCTATCAGAGTGTAATTAGTTCTAGTCTGAAATTACATGTGTTCCTGAACTCGCCTCGTTACCTAACCTAACATAGCTACCATATTTAAATCTATAACAGTAATAGCATTGCGATGTACAGCTTCTCAATACATGAGAGCCGCAGTATTCTGGACAAGAGCCGCTCACTAGCACCATGCGAAATAGAAGTGGCTGCTTCTACATAAAAAAAAGACTTCTTTCTAAAACTACCACTATTGTAAAACTTAATGTAGTTGAAGGGAAAAGAAATATAGTTTTAATATCGCATATTGAAAATGGGAAGGAGATCCTAACTAACGAAGAGTTATATTACGTCTTTTTTTTTTATACTACTTTGCGATGAGACGAGCAAGACGTTCACCTGATGGTAAGTGATACGCTTGCCCATGACAACGTGGTGCTAGTTAAGATGGTACACACTGCACCACATTGCGCTCGTCGTAAGACATAACGTGTTAAGTCTCGTTACCCCAGTAATTACACTAGCTACAGCGCGCTTCAAACCGGAACACAGTAATGTTCGCACACTACTATTTGTCGGTTGCAATAGGAGCTGCGGTGGTACCCACCCAGACGGTCTCCGGCAACAGAGACCTACCACCTGTTAGCAAACTAATATATTTTTCATTGTAATAACAGATTGATAAACGTTGTGCTCGTATCGTTACCATAGTAGTTTTAATGTGTATGTACAATGCCTTTTAAATAGTAATAGAGATTACTGACAGTTCACAAACTACTGTTCGACGGAAGAAATAACGTTTGGTAGAATACGGTCAGCGGCGACGGAATCATCATCATCATGAGGTGCCTTCTTCAGGCTGAAGTTTAGAGGACAGATTGTGAAAACTTTTCCGATTATTTTTAACTGATGGAATTTAAGCTGGAAATTTAAGAATTTAATTTTCTAGACTAGTGCGCTTTACCACCTAGATTACATCGCCGCTTACCATCAGGTGGGATCGTAGTCAAGCACTAGTCTATCAAAAAAAAAAAAAGCTCGATCCAATCTTTAATAACGTGATACTATTTCTTATGCTTTCTACCATGATCACGTTTTCCGGGAATTTTAGCCCTCCAGGATTCACCTAGGGAACTTATAAACGGATCCTCTTTGCAGGTGTCCGAAAAAAACATATTCAAGGATCGTCTAGGTATTTAAGAAAAACACGGTAATGCGTATGATACGAAAATAAATTGCAAATGTTTTAACCGAACTTTTTTCTTTCTCTAGTGTATCTCTATAGATTATTCGTACGTGAATGAATATTTGAAAACTTACATATTTTTAAGTTAGTTCCGTTGATAATTGTTTTAAGATATAAATTGTTTCTATTCTTTTTGATAACTTTGGATTCATATGAAAACTCATTTCATTTCGTATGTAGATTTAACAAACAATATATGTAAACAAGGATATAGGAGTAGAATTACACTCATATCATACTTTCCAATTTAAATTTCTAATAATGATACAAAGTGGTAATTACTTTTACTTTTCGTACATATCCGCGAAAAACTTTAAAATTCATTCTAGTTTCTTATTAATGTATTAGCTATTTTGATACTTTGTACTTCACGTTTCTTATAATGACTAATATCAGGCACGAACGCTTACTGCCAGAGACAACAAAGTTAGTAAAATTAATAAAAGTTAAAAATGTCACTCTGTTCTATGGCCAAAAAGAATAGCGGTTTTTTTAATAAAAATATATAAAAGGCAACACAACACTTGGTTATATGAATTTTATACATAAACATCTCATTCAGAGAAATATTAAATATATAACAATAAGTAGGTAAAATGTAGGATATCCAAAAAAGAGAAGAATTAAAAAAAAGTTATTCTAAATGTTACGCCTATACTAAATTCTCAATCCTCCCAAAATTGTAATATTCTACACAAAAAAAAAATTGTAAAAGAAAAACTGAAATATAACCTCATTCGTTTCGGAATAAATTAACATTATTTTTTTGTCTGTGGTATTTAAAAAAAAATTCGTGCATTCAACAAAGTCCAGTAGTTGCAAGTGTAACACAAAATAATTTAAGTGCAATTTGAACGGGTGCCCCGGAAATAGATTTAAATTGTTTTTAAAACCGATTCAGTTTGTGGAAAACGACACGAATCACAGTAATAGCTGTTTTTTTTTATTAATTCTATAATTTATTACTAACTTCCGTTAGATAAAATATTTAGAAATCATTGTTCAATTATAAAATTGTTCATTTGATTGACACAGACAAAGTGTTTCTTCATTATTCATATACGAATGCCCATTATTCCTGAATTTAAAAAAAATCACCAAATTTGTAGTTTTTTTATTAATTTCTTTATTTATTATCTACTGATGTTACAGTTTTTACGATATTATTTAAAAAGGCTCATATTTCAAGAGGTTTAATTTAAAACTGGGTAAGTTGTGTTGCGCACTATATTCAAATAGGCCTATCACTTGACCCGTTATTGAATTTAATTATCTGCAATTAATATATATTTTAAAAGAAAGGTATTTGTGTATTAATTAAAATTTTCAATTTTTTTTTTTTAATATCAAACGAGTGTAAGTGTAGATCTGTTTCTGGGTCATCGTTCAGCGCGGTCGTATATTGTTATTGTTTAAAGTTATAAAGTAAAAATGTGTGTATGTCTATCGCTAGCCGATGTTTCATTTAACCGAAACAAATTGAGTTATTCATACATACATATGCATATACGCCTCAAGTGTCATAACGAAGCGGAGCGTCCGGCGTCACTCAAGGGTGCACTACAGGTCCATGGTTATTAACGATATACATCGCGGCCGAAAGGAGACGTTACTCTCATGAAACGGTGCCAATCGATCGGCGCGGGTCCTCGACAGATAAATATGGTGTAGAGCACGTCGTTGACCCCACATTCACATCGCATCACTTGACCGCCGATCACAACATACCTGCACACACAAACGTCACCGAACTATATCCTTCGACTACGAGCGCCGGTCGAGTACTCTCGAGACCTTCGGGGCACTCGAAAAATCAGCGGGTGGAGGCTCCAACACCGCCCGCCCTCCCCCCGCGCGCGCGCGCACCTCCCCGAGCGCGCTCGCCCCTCCCCGCGCTCACCCCCCCGAGCGCCCGCCCGCCCGCGCGCATCGGCGGCACGGGATCGATCCACGCACCTGTACGGCGACGGCGGGTTGTTCGCGAGCTCCAATTTGCGGTACTCTTCGATTGGCGACAGGATGTCGGTGACGGAGAACGGAGTGGAGTGCTGGAGCTGCAGTTGGGACAGGTTCTGCTGCAGCAGGGCCGACTTCGGCGACAGGCTCATCGCCAGCTCGGCGGCGCTCAGTTCCGGCAGCGCCTCCGCCGGACACGGCGAGTAGCCGCCGCCCTCCGCGGACATCCGACCGGTGGACACTCGACGCCACTCGACGGCTCAGGCTCTAGTGGCTCTCGGGGCGAGAGTGGCGCCCGGAGCCCCGGCGCGGGTTGCGGCCCTCGCGGCGCCCCGCCCGCCGGCCCGCGCGCTCCTATGGCGGCGGCGGAGCGGCGCGATTGGCGCGCGCGGCGGGGCGGCGCCCTGCGGGGGGCGGCGCCCGACGTTTGGCAGCGTGTGGCGGCGCAGGGCAGTGCGCGCAGTGCTCGCAGTGCTCGCTCCGGTGTTGTGACGGTGAACGCTCATTACACAGTTGCGGTCGCGGGGCCGCCGGTGGAATCCGACCAGCTCACTGATACTCACTACACAACCGGATCGTCTTTGTACAAATTACCGGATTAAACATTTCACATAGAGAACGTTAAATTGATATGCTTTTGATAGATTAATATATCTCTACGTTTCCGCGTTTGGTATTTACTATTGCATTATATTATATAGCACATCTATAACCTACATTTTTAATTAGAATCATTAACATTTTTTCATATTGAAACAATAATCCTTTCTACAGAAATTACGCAAGTCAGTGAAATATAATTGTGACCACATTTAATGTACATAACTTAAGCTAATGTCAATCTTAATATATTGTTAAATATATTATTTTCATATCAGCTTACTTCTATTTTATTCTTTTACTTATTTTCTAACTTCTCTATCGAAAATTTAAATAAAAATACATAGCAATATGTTAAAATGACAATTGATTTTCAGAGCAATTTATGAAAATGTTTATCGTCAACAAAAATTTAGATTTAGCTGTCCCTGTTACGCAGTGTTTATATCTCAATACCACACAGAAGTCTAAGTTTCTATTCCGGGGCTGTTGTAGACTATGTTCATTTCACAGCCTCATTATCACCTAATACAATATTGATTAGCATCATTTGGTTTAAGCGCGAAGGAAGCTAGAATGTAAATAATTGAAACTTCTCTTTCTAAGATTATTCTGAAACCATTATCTATTCCTGATTACTTTATGTTTATTAATTCTAAGTCGTATTTCCTCATGACTGAGGGTCGTGGTCATCATGTGTAATGAACACGACGACTTGCTTGTCAGTTCTAATGGAGTGGTGTTGCCATTGTCTTCTCCATTTCACATACTAGTGCGAGCACGGATGCTCATGACATAGATATGCAGGTTTCCTCACGATGTTTTCCTTCACCGTCAAAGCGCGCGATATTAGTTGGTGTTATACTAACTGCACATAAATTGAAAAATATTGATGCAGGCCGGATTCGAACCCGGTACCTTCGCAGCGGAAGGCCGGTGTTGAAACCACTAGGCTATCACGGCTCATATTTATTAATACGTAGTATATAATTTAAAGCTTACCCTAACTGATGATCTCTTCATAATACTAACAGGGTGGATATGATCGCAGCGCTTCTTACTGCCGCCAAGTGATAGTACACAAACTTTACTAGGAAGGACTCAAGCTTGTCTAGTAGATATTGTTATCGGCAGTATAGTTTACTGCAAAATAAAGGTCTGATATTCAGTTGAATAAAAATACAGTGTAATAAATATATAAAAGCTATATATATGTTGTGAATACAATCACAAATGAAATAAAAACTTTAGTTATTAATACAATTATCTTGATCTTCCACATATAAAGATAAAAAAAGACTTTATTAGTACTAAAGTCTAAAACTATTAAAATAGAGCTTCATTATCATTATATAGACTTCATTGAATATTGGGTCTTCAACTAAAACTTTTTTTTTTTTATTTAAAACAAAACTTCTGTTTTACCCTCACCTACCTCTGCATTTCCCCACTGCCGAGGTTGACTAGGAGAGAATGCCCTATGGCATTAAGTCCGCCTTTTTGTACAATATTTATTTGTGTGCAAACAAAGTTTTAAATAAATAAATAAATAAAACGCTATCAGAGTGAAATCTACCGCCATATAAAAGGTTTTTTATTATTTAGTATATTATTTCATCATATTAATGTCCATTGTTGAATAGTCCGGCCAAAAGTGTCTATTATTCACTTGGAAAGGTATTGCTTTCCCTTTTCATGTACTTAATATATAAACTATTTAGTATAATAGTACTCCACAATAAGAACCTTTGCTTTTTTTTATGTAAAAACTTTTCATTCATGTGTTTTCACATTGGATATACTTATGTTTAAACTAAAGTTAATATTTGTTCTGTTTAAACGATGTCTTTAAATTTATTTTACATATTGAGGAGTTTGAGATTTTTATATATTTTCTAGTCAGACCACAATCGTATTTTAGTTCCGCCGCAATTACAACATCGCCGTGTTCCGGCTGGCAACATATGAGTCAGTGCACTCTGGACGAGAGCTTCACCATCTTCAGCTTTATTGTCAATTATCACCATATAAAATTGAGGTTAAGTGTTAACCCGAAAAGAATCGTCGTAAGTAACGCCTCATTGTTATGTGTATGTATCACTTACCATCAGGCGATACTTCGCTCTGTTATATAAAATCTTCTTTTCTCCTATCTACGTTATTATAAACGTTTGTCTGTATTTTTATTGTACTTTTTTAAATTGGTTTCCAGATCTTTTGCTGCAATTGATTAATAAGTGAACAGAACTGAAAAGTTTGAGAAAACAATTTTTTTTTTGTCTTAATATCAGTTAAAATATTCTCGAAAATGAAATTTAAGATAATTTAAAACCACTAAAATAAAATTTGTTCTTTCAATTTACTTACTTATGTTTTAATTTTATATTATAACAAATTTTCATGAATCTTAGTAGTTATGCGTTTGTATCTTGGTAATACTATTTTTTATCTTTTCAATAAAATAAATTGAACGGAAATTATTTGTTTTCTTTATGCATTATAATGTTTAAAACAATTGTTACATTAATTGCGATAAAAGTAAAAGAAATCAAATGTAAAAAACGTCGGTACTTTTACTACAATGAAATGAAAACTATTTTTTCGTGTGGTATCGTAGCACGGTAGAGGACATCATCATACAAGATGGAAAGTGGAGTTAAGAACTGAGTTGAACTTCAATGGATGGGGAAGAGGGGCGAAGCAATTTAGTGGAATATTTTAGAATCTTATGTTAGTACGAAGCATATTACAACATATAGTAAATCCAAAAATACAACTCATCAAAGTAACTTAAAAATAAATAGCTTATTTATTTTATATAATAATGATGAATATAGGTTCCAAACAAATAATACACATTCACAACATAGTAGAAAACAGCATACGATGCCATAACATACACATTTGTTGACATAAAGATTAACCTTACCACACTACTATTTTTGGTGGCGGTTAACAGTAATAAAACATTTCATGTTGGTCAAATATGTTAACAAACACTGTCTACAGAAAAGAAGCATTTTTTAATGATAACGTAAGTCTTCAGTTTAAACAAAAGATGGCGCCTTATCTAATTGTTTCATTTTATTCCCAGACAATTTACGCTGAAGTGACATCTGGTATCATATCTTTAAAACATAAAATGATTAGGAATCGATAATTAAATATGAAATATATCTTAAATTATTTTGAGAAAAGTAGATTTTGCTAAATGTATTAAAAATAATTATTTATTTAATATATCAAAATTAGTATCGCTACATGATTTAATTAGCCGTATTGTCTTAATTTTATTTGTGAAAAATAACTACATAAGTACATTGCTAAGATATTATACATTAGAACATCTCGTTTATAGAAATAATAATATATTTTAAAGTAATAAATAAAACATTTATTTTATGATGTCAAAATGCTGCTGCATATTATGACATAACTTATTCTAAGAATAATTTTATTCACCGGGAACACCTGCGTGGAGCTGGCCACATTCTCGCTGTCTCCGTTTCAGTGAGTATGTAAATGTCATTTTCATACATAATTTACGGAGTTTTATGTAAAACGGTGCGTAATACGTTCGTTATTTGTAAAACGAATTAGCGAAAGTGATTTACTCGCGACGACGTAACGATGCCGGTGCCGAAGCGCTATAACCTCGCCGTGGTTCGCGCCGCGCGCGTCACGTAACGACGGGCCCCCATGGTGAAGAGGACGATGGTGCTGAGTACCGAGTGGGCGCAGGTGGAAGTCGTCGATCTCACAAACGACGGCAACGGACTCGGGTTCAATCTAGTTGGGGGGCGGAGCACCGGCGTAGTCATCAAGTACGTGCTGCCCGGTGGTATCGCGGACAAAGACGGCCGGCTGCAGAGCGGTGATCACGTGTTGCAGGTGGGGTCGGTTAACTTGCGGGGTTTCACGTCCGAACAAGTCGCAGCCGTATTGCGCCAAGCGGGACCCTCCGTGCGGCTGCTGGTGGCGCGGCCCGCCGACCCCGCTGCTGCTCTCAGAGCGCCTCTTCCCGGTACTGCATTAGTACCCACGAAGCTTCTCGCCGATCCGGAGCTACTAGACCGACACCTCATCGAAAGTGGATATGGAGCCGTTTATGACTTATCTCAGTGCTATACTGAGTACATCAATGGACAAAATGGAGACGTGGAGACAGTAGCAGCTGCTGTCAGCGTAATTGGTGATAATCCTCAGCAGATACCTGATCATCCAATTGTGGCTCAGACAATTTCGCCAACTATTACAATAACCGTGCCAGTTGAGCTACCTCCCTTGCCAGAAGTTGAAATTGTCCATGTGGATTTGAATAAAAATGTCTATGGTCTGGGCATCACTGTAGCTGGATATGTTTGTGAGAAAGAAGAATTGTCAGGTATATTTGTTAAAAGTATCATTGATGGCAGCAGTGCTGATCAGAGTGGAAAGATTAAGATAAATGACAGAATAATAGAAGTCGATGGTATATCATTCGCTGATAAAAGTAACCCACAAGCAGTTGAAATATTGAGGAACACAGGTATTACTGTACATTTAGTTTTAGAGAGATATTTGAGAGGTCCAAAGTATGAACATTTACAATTGGCCATATTTAATGAAGAGCGGCCCAACTCTCCCTCTCCTACGACCACAACACTCTCCTGGTTCCCAGTACCTTCGCAGGTTGAGAACAGTATAACAGAAATTGAACCGGAGCCTGAATCTAATACAACTATAGATTCCAATGTGCTGGAAGTGGGTGAGAATGAGATCACTGAGCCAACTCAGGAAGAATTGGATCGAAGGTTTGATGCAATCTTAGCAGTTAATGAGGAGGACATAAGACAAAAGTGGGAAGAAGAAATTGGACAAGGAAAGCAAATAATTATAGCTGAAATTCATAAACTCTCAGGTTTGGGCATTAGTCTTGAAGGCACTGTAGATGTTGAAGGCGGGCAGGAAGTGAGACCACACCATTACATTAGATCAGTCCTACCAGAAGGTCCAGTAGGACAGCAAGGAACTTTTAATGCTGGTGATGAGCTTCTTGAAGCAAATGAATACAGGCTCCATGGTTTAACTCACACTGAGGTTGTGAATATATTGAAACAGCTACCAAATCGTGTGAGACTTGTCTGCGCAAGAAGCAATACTGAAAGTGGTCCTAGACCGGTAATTAATTTGGCACCAGATAGGGAAGGATTTGAAGCTAGAAAAATAATATCTGGCAGCCTTAATAACCTGACTACTATAGTAAAAGCACAATCTGACACATCAATTAATACATCAAGTACTGCAACACTGACCAATCACTCTGAATTGTCCAAAAAGTCCCGTTCTTTAGAGTGTGTATCAGGTTTAGCAATGTGGCAAAGTAAGGAAGACATAGTAGAGTTGGTGAAAGGGGATCAGGGTTTGGGATTCTCGATACTGGACTACCAAGACCCTATTGATCCTCACGGTACAGTGATAGTTGTGAGGAGCCTAGTACCAGGAGGTGTTGCTGAAAAGGTTGGAGAGATATCACCAGGAGATCGTGTTATGTCTGTTAATGGAGCGAGTATAAAAAATGCAACTCTAGATCAAGCAGTACAAGCATTGAAAGGAGCTCCAAGGGGAATTGTGAGGGTGGGAATTGCAAGGCCATTGCCGCCACATGACTCCACTAAATCGAAGAGCACAACGACACTCAACAAACCAAGTTAATCTTTACCGAACTGTGTTAAATATACTAGTCAAACAATGTACCACATCCAAATGATCAATTTGATTTTTATGTGGCAACATTCAGACAATGTGTGATAGAAATTAACAAGTATGAATTAATACATCATAGAACTCGTTACGGAGTACACTATCTAAAATAAAATAATACCTACGCTTTATTAGATTTAGCAGTGATAACACATTAAACCATATTTATTGCACGTGATCATCACAAGTATCATTTTAGCGTACACTGATGAACATTAAACTTTACAGTTAGGCATAGTTGCCATATTCGCCCTACTAGTGAAATGTGACGGGTAACAGTGTACTTTCCTGGACTTGTTCCTTAGTCGTCTACCACAAGACGCCAAGGATATGGTGGCTGCGAGTTTATAGTAACTCATCTCCCAAACAAGATCACATTTAATTTTTCTCATTAAAGAGAGTACACTCCATATATTAGATCTGATTTTTTAGTGCAAACTTGATTTATATCTCGATCACGTTTTTGTCCTTCACCTGTAGGTCATCATATTTAGAGCCTAGACTTATCACATACCTTGTAGATATACCTAAGGGAGCAACTAAATAGATTTATAAATTTTATATGTAAATAGATATAAAATTAACTCGTACTCGGATATATGTCCGGTTTAGTTTCATTTGTAAATTAATGGTGATTTTAGTAAATTATAAAACAAATATGCGAAAAATCATATCAAATTCATATTTAAAAAAAAATAACCTATTTTTACTGCTACCCTTGGGCATATACAACTTGCCTCGTACACCTTAAAATATTCTCTGCACCCACAACCCAGATCGATCGGTTAAATTAAAATAACTTTATTCCTCATGTCTACTTTGATTTTTCAACCCGTTCTTTCTTTCTCTTACAAGTTTCTAACATGTTTGTTGTTAGAAGAAACTATTTCCGGTTTATCTTTTAATGTGAAATTAAGGGTTGCCACTTTACTAAAAATCACAATGTGCCTGCAAATGCATAACATACATTTTTTATAAAATTGTTGTCGTCTGTGCACTGAAATTTTATAAAATTAAAAAGGTTCCTGTTTCACAATAACCTTGTAAAATGTCTTCAAAGCCGATGGTTTTCATATCCAATAAAAAATACCAAGGAGGAACTGATATACATTGTTGCCATATTTTTAATATACAAAAATGATTTGAAACAAATACCCAGCCATCTGAAGGTTCCCACTGCTGGGAATCTAAATCTTCTTTCACGATCAGAAAGTTAAGAATATTTATCCATCATTCTGGACAAGTGCAGATTAAAATCATTATTTCATTAAACTGTCAATTGACTTACAAAAAGTGTACTAAATATATATGAGCATATCTGATATCTGTTTGTCAACTAAATTCAGTTTGAGTCTTACATTGCTTATAATTTTGAACTCATACCTAAGTAGCGTTGACTCTTAGCAACTGTTGGTTAAAAAGAATCTGTCAATTTGAATACATATTTAAGTGTAACTTATATAAGTGCTTTTTTGTTACTGTAGCAACCGGCTAACTATATTTACAATTTTAGTCGGCAAACTTTTGTAGTTTATAATGGATTAATGTATATTTTATTTGTTATTGTTAAATTTGTCTTATATAATTGTTTTGTGTTTATATTATACAACAATGGTGTTTTCTTTTGAAAGGTGCTGTAGTCAGTGTAATTATTTGGGTAAAGAGACTTCATACCTTATATCTCACAGTGATGAAGCATGTGATGCAGTATAATATCCTAACTAGCATCTGTTCTGGAAAGCCTTAAAAATGTTGTTTGTCTGTGATGAGAGGTTTATGTATATTTATGATTCTTTTGTAAATTTGTACAGCACAATCCTCATGGATGTTGAAAATATATTTATTGTTTATTTTAAATTGAATTCACTTACCTTTATGAGTGCAAACTATACATAATATGAAATACATCAACATATCTTTAAAAATACGACTTTTACAAATATCTAAATATATAAACTCATTAAAATATTAAAACACTTGAAAATAATAATTTATGTAACATGTACAAATAGTTAAATGAAATTGTAAATGGTGGTTGCATACAAACTAATAAATAAGCATTTCCCCCCAAAACATTGCTAACCTTTATTATAAGTTAATTGTTTAACTAATCAACTGTTCAATTTAAATAATTAATACTTATGTTTAATTATTTAAAAAAATTATATGATTTCAGTATTTCGTAAGCATTTATGTTTCGCTTTTAAAGCAATGTGCTGTTTTTATTATTAGAAAATATTGCACCGTTACAATGAAAAGGAACTTACTCGAGAATTGTAATTTGTTAGAAAAAGGCGGGAAATTTTTCGAAAAGGAAAGAACAGCGTTGAGTAAATTTAAAAATGTCGATGTTTGAATTTTTTTTTTTATTATCCGAAAAGAAAGGTTGGAAGATAATTTTTTTTTAAAATACGGAATGATAAATTATTTACAGGTGGTAAATCTCTAACCCAAGTAGGTACACTCCTAAACCACAAAAGATTTCAATTGTTAATCCCTCCTAACTCTGACTTATCCCCACAAGCAGGGTCTTTTGAATATATCATCTAGATAAAAATATATATACTCCCGGACACATCTATCGGCCCACCACCCAGTGTTTAAAGTTTCGACAGTGTCTAGTTAAAAATAAATGTTTGGTGGAGCAATAAGTTTTAATGCAGTTTTGAAGCAGATTTATTGGACAACCCTTATGTATCTTTTTTTTTTTGTAATTTCGAATTGATTTGGCCGGCAGAAGTTTTACAGCTTGGGCGACAATTTCAGTCAGAGTATCCATATTTTTTGGTCAAAACTGGCTCTTACTTTAGATTTGCCTTTTTATGGAACCAATAAACAGAAACAGCAAAAAAAAAATCCAACTTATGCGAAATAAAAAAGTTTTCTCCATTCCTGGGTCGTTGAAAACAATGAACAGACTTGAATTTCGTTTTTTTTTTCATAATCCTGAATTCAAATTTAAAAAAAACGTACATAAAAGTTGACCAAAAAATCAGCTTTAAATCTGAATTAAAACTTATTGCTGCACCTAACATTTATTTTTAACTAGACACCGTTAAAAACTTTAAACACTAGGTGGGCCGATAGATGTGTCCGGGACTGTATTTTCACGAGCAACACATTATACTAAGTTTGACATGGAGAAATTTATTATAAATAAATCCTATATATTATCATTACCCTTTCCAATGAAACTTCATTCTCTAAGATTTATCCCTGCCACAAACCAACGCAGTGCCCATTTTTACCAACCAAACAGTTATGTGCAAATATTACTGTGTTCCAATTCGAAGGGCATTGTAGTTATTGAAATTACTGCGGTAACGAGACATCTTATGTATCAAAGCGAAGAACGCAATGTATTGCTATGTTAATGTCCCGTTGTTAAAGTCCGGCATATCATTTACCATATATCATAGTCCTGCTTTAGTCGACTGTAAATTGACTTCACGCTGAAATCTTTAGAAGCCCCATTTGCAATTCTTGATCTGTTACGGTTTCATTGCGATGGTGCGTGATTTATACTAAGTTGTGATTTGTTGTGTGTAAGTTAGCGACGGCTTCGCATAATATAGAGCGAGATTTATATTTTTATAACGATACCGCCTCCATAGTCTACTAGTCTAGTCTCCACACTCCCTCCCTCCCCACAACCCCCGCCGCTCCTCAGCCGGTTCAAGCCTGCAATAGCTCTTCCTTTATGCAGACTGATTTATAGTAAATAGTTGATTGTAACGGAAATATGTGATTGTCGAAATAATGTCCTCCAGATTCTATTTAATAAGAAATATACTTTATTCTATTATCTTTCTCGATATTTAGCCATTTTTTTATTTAGACTTTGCGGTTGTGATTTTTTTTTTTTTACAATAAAAGTAAATTGTTAACCATCCACACTAGTTTTTGTCTATTTTATTCCGCTGGTTTCTTATAAATGATTCCGGTTGTGGTAATATTTTTATCTTCATATTATGTAATTTAATAAAAATATATGATTAATTTTTAAGTGTTGCCATTACACAATTAAAAGTATTTAAAAAAAAATCTATTAAAATGTGTTATTTCATCTCTGGCTTTCCACTTTTTTGGACGGTATAGGAATATTGATTTTCTTCCTAATATTCATATGCAATAAAAATAATCACATATTTTCGACAAATAATACGACATTTGTAAAGTGAACAAATAAATCGGGGTAAAGTTTAGTCGGCGCACTGTAAATTTGTCGAATGCATAGAAGAAAATTTACACGAGTAAAATGGAAAAAGAAGTAATAAAAAAATTTTAAACATTGTTTTTTTTTTTATTTGGAATATAATTTTGAGAATATTAATTTAAGTTACAAAAGTAAGTCATGAGAACATCAATAATATAAATGGAGAAAGCTGTGCGATCGAAACAAAAATGAGATCACAAGTAGAGGTCACCAATATTGCCAAAATAAGAAATGCGCCTTGAGTAGCAATGCTTGAAATACTGAAGGAGTAAGGTCTTCTAGTTGCAACAGTGTACTGGTTGGAGTTTGAAGGCTACAGGAGGCACCGACGATCTGTTGAATATCGGAACCCGCTGGATAGTGGCGGCGACGGTTCAGTTGGTGTGTAAATCTTTGAGAGATGCCTATGTCCAACAGTAAATGTCCATCGGCTGATGATGAGATGTGACCTGAGCCCTAGGAAGTTTTATTTCATATTTTTGTTATGTTTAAACACTGATGAGGAACACATATACAAAAGTATTTTTTAAATATTTAAATGCATTATTTTCTTACCAAAAAAAGAGGTATATACCGATGAGCCTGGGATACAGTGGATTTCTCCATCTTTCTTATTGTGTATTAAAGATTAATTGGTGGTTGTGATGATGCGGTATATGATAAAATTTTTCCATTAGTTCCTTATGAATAGGTGTTATATTATATTCCCAAAAGAATCCAATTGAGATCTCGGTTTGAAGGCGTTTACAAGAAATACGTGGTATAATTTTTTCTATAATGAGCCAACACTTGAAATCGCTTTCACTTGGTGTTATGTGATAACGATGCCATGAATGATACTTGATTGTGACTTTAAAGATGATAGCAGTTTGATTTTGTTGTTTTAGTAATGTGGGTGCCGAATTTACCGTTGACCGTGATAACGGGGCTGGCCGCCGGCGCAGGCGCACTCTGCATATTCAAGTGAGTAGCCTTTTGTTTAAGTGATAAGTATTTATTTATTTATGTATTGTACACACAAAAAGGACAAAATATAAGTACACAGAGAATAAAAAAGTACATGGGTGAGCTTAACCCTAAAAGAGTTCTCTTCCAGCAGACCTGTGAAGAAAGGAAATCAATGAAAAGTATAAAGCAGGTAGGTGTATACAATAAGAGGAAACATGATTTCAAGAAGAGAGAAGCTTAAGGAAATACTACTGCATACACAAATACAAAATACAAAGGAGACCAAACATAACAATATAACAAATATTATTGTATAGGTGATGAAAGGAAATACTTTTTAACTTTCATCCGAAAGATAGTAAGTGTTGGACTAGCGCGTATATCATGACGAAGCGAATTCCAAAGTTCAACTGTAAGTAGTAAGTAATGTTTGCACTCATGCAATATTTTGTCTACTCCATAATAAGCAGCGTGATAAGGTGCTGTTCTGACAAGTATGTGTTAATCGGACAAATTGATAGTTTCTTTCGTCAACAGAGATTTTCGCGGGGGCTCGCCGTTCGACCGGAAGGTACTGGCCGATGGGAAGACGGTCATAGTGACCGGCGCCAACGACGGCATTGGCAAGGAGGTCGCGTGGGAGTTCGCAAGGAGGGGCGCCAAGGTGCTGACTATTTCCAATATGACGCTAGTAATCTCACTGGGTTTAAATAACCAAAACAATAATCTATATACGCTATTCACAATCGGTGTAACAATCGCCATATTAATTGGCACTTTTATTCTTCATTGTGAAGGTTTCGGTATTAATTATTTTATTTTAACTATCCACCGAACGTCGCTGCAGTATCCATGAAATTCGTTTAAAGGACTATTACAATATTCTTTAATTTTTCTTTAAATACATCTCTCAGAACCTTAAAATTATCCACTGAAAATTCCGTCGGGTTCAACCAAAATTAAAATGAGTCCAAAAGGTAGTGTTCTGCATCATGTTCCTGTCGTCACACGTTTGCAGGTGTTCATGGCGTGCCGGGATATGAACAAGTGCGAGGCGGTGCGACGCGAGATAGTGCTGGAGACGGAGAACAAGTTCGTGTACTGCCGGCCCTGCGACCTCGCCTCGCTCGCCTCCGTGCGAGCCTTCGCCGAGAGGTACACCGAGCCACCTCCGGACTGAGCCCCCTCAGTGTGCAGCACAATATTTATTCAGTCCAAACAATCGATATAAAAGTCAATATTTTGTGTTAGTGCTGAAACACTATCCCATCCGGTGTTTAGCAGTTGACGTGGGTGTGAAACGGGGAGTAGTTCATAAAAAAATGTTATATATATTTTTAAATTAAATATCGCATTCGGTGCAAGCTTTAGAGTTGCCATGCTACCTACAGACGTGCACGCGTTAAATTTATAACATCCCTCGCTTTCAGTCGGTAGCCATGAATTATTTTATTAAAGTCTGTCTTCAGAACATTTATGCGTCTTAGAGTTTTTGTACTAGTATTAGCAATAAAGTTTGTTGTGACGACATGCGCGCCAAAATGGCGGACGCGTATAATGACGGTCATTAAAATGTTTAAAAGTTAACTTGTTTAATGTTATATATCGATGTAAACTTTTGTATAAAAAATTTAAAAACATTAAAAATGGCTGCAATAATATAAATATAATAAAAGATGTTATACAAATGGATTGTCCGTATACGTGCGACCAGGTTCAAGTCCGAGGAGCCGAAGCTTGACGTGCTGGTGAACAATGCCGCGGTGATGGAGACCCCGGCCGGTGTCACCATGGAAGGCTTCGAGACCCAGCTGGGAATTAACCACATGGGCCACTTCCTGCTCACCAACCTACTGATCGATACATTAAAGGTATGTACATCGAAGAACTTTTTATTACCAAAGATTCTAAAGACTCAACATCTAAATAAAACTTTCACAAGGTTTTTTTCTGTTCATATTGAATTATTGTAAAACTTCAACTTTACATCACTCCCAGGCGTCGGCACCGAGTCGGGTGGTGGTGGTGGCGTGCGACGCGCATCGACGCGGCGACATCAATTTAGAAGACCTGAACCTGAGCAAGAAGTACGACTCCAGTACTGCGTACTTCCAGAGCAAGCTGGCCAACGTGCTGTTCGCCAGGGAGCTGGGCAGGAGGATGCTCGGTGCGTTACAATTACTGTCGCATGATTCTGTTTCGATTCCAAGGCCGCGCGTTGTAGAGTTCGGTTGGCGGCAGGATTTTTACGAACTCGCTGCCACTATCTAATTAGAAATCTGTCAACTACATTGCTATATACACATTTATATACATTTGTCTTTTTTACAGTATTTGTATATTTTTATTATGATTTGTATGTAATAATGCTTTATGTACTGACATGATAATGAACCTTAGTTCTCTGCTCAACCTTATGATAGACTGGGAGAAAATGCTCGTTGACATTAAGTTCGTCCTTTTATAAATTTTTGTTATGTTTGCAAATAAAGTTTTTTAATAAATATTTCGGCTGTCAATTATTGAAAATCAGGATATTCTGGGCGAGTACGGTTCACCGTCTACAGCCTCATTTTGTGTGATAGACAAAAAATATCGGATAAGATAGATGTAATATGTGGTGTGCAGAGTCAGGCGTGGCGGTGGCTGTGGTGGACCCCGGCTTCACGGACACCAACTTGACGCGGCACCTGCCGATGTCCCGCAGCTTCACCCGCTATTTTGTGTACCCGCTGTTCTGGCCGTTTATGAAGTTGGCGCGCGCCGGGGCGCAGGGCGTACTGCACGCCGCGCTCGACGAGCGGCTCGCGAGAAGCGCGGGCGACTACTACCTGTGAGTTTCAATCTGATTAGAAATTTTGTTGCTTTTTAAAGTTGATTCCATAGTTTTTTAAGGAAGGCCAGGGCCATAGGTTTTCCAGGTAGGTCTCTGTTACCGGAGACCGTCTGGATGGGTACCACCGCAGCTCCTATTTCAACTGCCAAATAGTAGTGTGCAAACATTACTGTGTTCCGGTTTGAAGGGCGCTGTAGCTAGTGTAATTTTTGGGGCAATGAGACAACACCTTATGTCTCAAAACAACGAGCGCAATGTGGTGCAGTGTGTACCATCTTAACTAGCGCCGCGTTGTCATGGGCAAGCGTATCACTAACCATCAGGTGAACGTCTTGCTCGTCTCGTCGCAAAGTATTATAAAAAAAAGGCCAAACCATAGACGTCAATTTTCATAGAACCAATTTTGACTGGTATATTCTTTGCATCGTGGTCACCCAACAGTGGGAACATACAATGCGTGCCTTCTTGTATTTTTTTTAATAAATGATTAACTGCACAATGTACCTTCATGTTGAATACTACTGACTTTCTGTTACTTCCAACCTGTTCTTTCCTGTATCAGGTTCCTTAAAACGGCAAGTTAAACTGCGGTTGAAGTATGTGCAGTGTTATGCATAGGGTTTTGCAATTTTCTCATTCGTATTAGATCGAAAGTTGATAGTATGCCGTGTTATAGGTATTTATAAATAATCCAAACCCATACTAAAAAGGCACGACTAAATCTTTAAAAATACTTCCTCCAGGAATATGGAGTCGGTGCAACCTTCGGAAAAGGCGCAGGACTACGAACTGGGGCTGTGGCTGTGGAAGGTTAGCGAGAAGTGGACGAAGCTCCACGACAGCAGTTCTTTGAAAGCCAACGCAGCATGAGTTGCTACATCAGACTATATGCAAAACTTAACCTTCAAAACGTCTTTGAGGAATGTGTATAAAACGTATGCTCAAGTTGTACTAGCTTGTGCATGAGCCGAAAGACGCTCACTATTAGATATAGGGCTCTCTTACTTTAACTAGGACTTCCCGCGACTTTCACCAGATCGTCGGTGCACCTTGTGGAAACCTCTATTAGTTTGTATTCACGTGGCATTTGTAGAAGTGACATAGTTTTAATAAACATTAGTTATTGTTTTTGACACTTTTATTTACACCGACTTCAGTGTTAATTTTTTAAAAGAAACCCTCAACTGTTGTAATTACCATCATCTGCTGTTGACCATAACGATGCATCAGTATCATAGCATTGTTAACAAACCTTTGTGATTTTTTCAATGCTTACAAGTGTGTTTTCGTCATATGTAATTATTTAGTAAACATGATAAATAAAATAATAAAAAAGTTTGAATGTTTACACAACCTCACTGTGCGATCCGATGACTGATGTCAAGTCGATATCTGTTAGATAAGATAATTAGTTTTACTAGATCAAACAGCAGAAACTGACGCTGTAGTTTTGACTATATAGACGATCTCCTGCAAAAGCCCTTTAAAAAGAGAGAGCGCATCAAAAAGTCCATAGTTAAAACCAATTTTAATAATATGAAACTTATTCCCATATGGAGGTGTGATAAATCGGGTTGTCGAAGAGCAGTTGGCGGGGCTCCAAAGGCGGGTCGGTGGGAGGAGCCGTGTGCCGGTGCAGCAGCTGCAGGCAGCCGGTGCCGATTGCGGCGGGCACGCCCACTATGATCGACTCGGACACGCCCTCTATAGAGTCGCGCTGTCCGTAGTACGCCGCATCGAACAGGTGGTCGGCAGTCTTCTCGAACTGTATTCAGATATTGTTTACATCGTTGTTGAAAGGACAATTAACGGATTGCACATGGATTAGATTTATGTTAATAAAGAGTTCAGCTGTATATCGCAATGGCAAACCGCTTCAAACGTAGGTCCATGGTGTAATTCCGGAGCAACGTGTTGTGAAGTTAGTTTGGTGGTAAGACTTTTTCCCATCCTCAGATTCTAAACATAACTGGGTTCCGGCTTTTAATACATGAAAGACACGGTTCGCTGAACAAACACGTACCGCCAACTTTGATATCATTGTCACTTGACTACACGTGAAACTAAAGACAACAGTTAGGACTTAGTCGATAAAAAAAGTTAGGAATTATGATGAAAAGCTGCGGCAGATGAATGCTAATATTGGTCAGGATAAACGTACGCTGGCAAGGTTGAGCACAGACTCCTTCATGCGTGCAAGGCCGTAGCGAGTGATGCCGAGCACCTCTCCCCGCGCGCTCATCTGCGAGGCGAGCAGCTCCACGTGCCGCCGGTCCACCGCCATGCCGTGCCCCGCCATCACCGCCTGGATCTCGCTGATGATCGTCGACTTAGCCGCTTCTATTCCCAGCGTATGGTACACCTGGGTGAGATTTATTATAATGAACAAAAAAGTCAGACTAGCGACGACAGAGACCGTCTAGGCACATACCACCATACCGCCTATTTTTGCTGCCAAACAGTAGTTTATATTTTAATAGGCATATGTACCAGATGTACTAAATATACATGTTTTATTCTTGTTATATATAAAATAGAGATCTTTCTACTTTTATACTTTCTCGACCTTTAGAGAATAAGCTATGATACAATTACCTCGAGTATGTTGTTGGAGGTGGTTTTGGTTCCGTCTACACCGTAGGTCGCGATCACGTCCCGGAGACCGTCCCCCTCCACGCACAGCTTGTATCTGCAAATAATTTTCAATGAGAATCTTCTAGCGCATATTCCACTAGTTCTGTTCCGTAACCGTGATGAAGGTAACAATTACTTGTTTGCGCCCCTGGCGTCGTCGCACGCGATGACGGCGCGAGAGACGCGCGGTAAGCCCTGCACCACGACGGCGGGCAGCTGCCGAGCGAGCTGCTGCAGCGTGACGTTCAGCCAGCCGCTGCTGCTGCGCCCGGACCCAACCGCCGCGTCCACGCTCACCCGCACCGCCCACTCCGACACCGCCGTCACATTCGCCGACTTTATTTTCAACTTCGACGTACAAATCCTTTTTTTTGATGATGATATAAAAAATTACATCAACATTACAAACAAATATTAGGTATGAAATAAATCTCTCGCAGACTCGATAATCGGAGCCTCCTTTTATATGCAAAGAGTTAAGGCGATTCATCCACTACACTGATCAAGCACGGATTCAAAGATGATGCGTGTCTGCGAAACCTATAATTCTCGGAACATGTCTTAAATCTAACACCTTATGTCTCAAGGCGACGAGCGCAATGTGGTGCAGTGTGTACCATCTTACCTAGCGGCACGTTGTCATGGGCGAGCGTATCACTTACCATCAGGTGAACGTCTCGCACGTCTCAGCGCCTGGTCAAATAAAAAAAATTACAGTATCCCCCAATCATTTCATTCACATAAAACTCATTCTTAGCTGAGTTGAACCCGCACTTTATCGATATGTATATCGTCTACGACTGGCTTACAAACTGAGCTATCGCGACTCCGTGCCATGCTGTACAAAAACTACACAACCCAGTTCAAACTCCTGATCAGTACAAAAGCAAATGAAAGAAGACGCTTACGCGTAGATTATGGTGTGCACGTTGACTTCCAAGCTGAGCAGTTTGATGCGCTCAACGTCCAGACGGATGAGCAGAAAACACTCCTGGGGCAGGTACACCTCGTCGATGTACGTCGTTATCTGAAACATACCGGGGCAACTTTACTGATAGTACTCCCATAGCCTACCATTAGTCAATTTGTTGCAACTACCTGTTTCAATCAAAGTGGGTGGGAGAACATTACTGTGTTGCAGTTTAGAGAACGCTGTAGCGAGTGTAATTATTAAATTATTGAGACATATGAAAACACTATTATAATGTGTAAATGTAGTAACACTAGCGCCTCATTATTATGATCAAACCATAAGTTTCACCATTGGAAGATCGTCTTGCTCATTTAATCGCTATTCACTACTCACTTCTCCTAGCGTAGTTTTCTCGACGCGTCCCTTAACTCGCCTGGCGAAGTCCTGGTCGTACGGCTGCATCAGCTCGGCGGTGATGATGGGGGTGGAAATGTTCTTCGACGCATTGATAATCTCCTTTACACGCGGTACACCTTGGGTGATGTTCATGGAAGCGACGCCCGCGAAGTGGAAAGTCTTCAGCGTCATCTGCGTGCCGGGCTCCCCGATACTCTGAAAGTTGCGTTATCGAGCATTATATTAGCCCTGGGATGGTACTTGTTTGTACAGTTGTTTTAAGGACGAGGGGTGATTAATTCATCCGAGTTATGGTTGAAAAAATCAATAACAAATGGACAAGTGACAAAAAATTCTTGGTAACTACTATAATACAAAAATATTAGGGCAAAGAGACTAAACACCTTATGGACATCACATCAGACCCAGAAATTAATACGAGCTTACAAAACATTTGCTTAGACGCTGCACCACGAAAACATATCGAAATCGAGTTAAAATATTTTAATGATTCCTATTAGGTCCCAACAGTTCTGCTGCTATTGCCCACGTATAATTTTTCATTGCTATACTTTTAATGTTGAAATAAGTAAATATAATGTTTTGATTTTATTTCTTAAGACAACTTTGGTACATGTGGGCGGGTACCTGAGCGGCGAGCGCGCCTACTGCTGTGCCGGGTTCTATGACCGCCCGCTGATACTTGTCATGGCAAACTCGCACGAAGCGCACCAGCTGCGGCAGCGTCAGCCGCTCCAGTTGCAGCGCCACGCCGCTAGTGCCATACTTATCGCGGAGCATTCGCACTTTCTCCGCTACAGTCTTCAAAAATGATCTAAACATTCGGAGGAAAAATAAAGTACGTAGAAGTAAGAAGGAAAAGTAAAGTAAACAAAATAGAGTAAGTGTCTATTTAGTTAAAGTTATAGTCCGTACTGTGTACTGTACACTATTAGGCGGCAGAAATAAGTACCTACCCTGCCTAGACGGTCTGCAATAACACAGACCCACTACTAGTAAAAGTTCTCGATATGTATATAAAAGAGTATTTTGTTATTAATGTATTTTACATGAGAATAAAATAATATAATCATTACAAAGAACAGAAAAGTCTTGGACTTACAGCAGCTCCTTCTTGAACTCGTCCGGGCACGTTTTGAAGTCGTCCAGCGCGAGAGTCTCCTCCGCCGCCACCACAATGCCGTCACCGTCGAGCGCCTCCTCGTCACTGAAATGACAAAATTAATTATTACACATGTTTTGATGTAAAAATGGAGAAATTCTTGTCTAGTTAAAATAAATATATAAAGATAAATGAACAGTAAGTTATGAGGATAAACACACAGGACATAGTCACAGTTAAACGAACACATATGACCAGTGTGAACTCACCGTGAGTGGCACTGTGCGCGCACATCGGCGAGCACGCGCGCAAGGTCGACAGGTCGGTCCTTGCCCTCCATGTAACTGGGGTCCAGCCCATCGCTGCCGTAGCGGAACTGCACCACCTCGCCCGTCGCGTTCCGCACCGTCATGTCGTAGTGCAGAACGAGGTCCTCCAGCGACTGAAGCAATGCACACTGATCATGAGATAACATATCAACAAACAATTACTGTTAATATCCACTCACATAATAAACATCGGGCATTAACTTGTTTGACTGCGTGCATTTATGTAGTAAATTAATTTACTTTACTTTTAGTTTCTCTCTCACCTTGACGAGCCTGCGCTGCAAGTAGCCGGTCTCGGCGGTCTTGACGGCGGTATCCACCAGACCTTCGCGCCCTCCCATCGTGTGGAAAAAGAACTCGGTGGGAGTCAGACCCGAGTAGAAACTGTTCTCCACGAACCCGCGCGCCGCAGGGATCTTAGCTAGACGGAGCAGTATTTACAAATGTATACTCATTGACCATTCGGTGCTACCAGATGTAAAAGAACAGCATGATCAGCAACACAAAAGTATTCCTACAGGATCTTTTACCACCTGCCTTATGTCTAAGCATACCCCTGGGGGATCGTGATCCTCTCTAGCACGTTTCCTGTGCTACGACAAACATGGGACCACTTCGTATTTCTCATGAACACCAGGCTCTCCTCTATACGAGGGCCCCCCACCTTCAAATCACGCAAACGCGATGAGCCTTTTAGTGATATTTTAATACGGGAAGAAGTTACTATAGTTCTTTTGTTAATAGACCAATAGGAAATACGAGTCTGCGTATTTCCTATCACCCTAGATATGGCAAAAGAAACACGAGATCGTTTTCTGTTCGCCACCCCCACTTTCATACACTCACAGTGCCTCTCAAAGTGCGGCAGCGACCGATCTTCGAAGCCGTTCGGCACCCGCTTTCCATTCAACGCCTGCTGACCGACGCACGCAATCATTTGCGATATGTTGATATTCGAACCTGGAACCATCACACATCCCATTACATAACAAAATTCAATCTTTGACACAAGATGTTAAGTCTCATTACTGTAGTAATTTCTCCAACTAAAACCCTTTAAAGCGGAACGCAGTAATGTTTACACATTACTGTTAGTACCTTACTTTAGCGAGTTTGTTTTTAGCCCTAATTGAGTTCAGTTGTTTGAAGAATAGCAGCTCTTGTATTATTTTTTTTAAATGTATACTATTTTGGTATCTAGCGGTGTTAATATTTCAATGTCTTATTGAGATTTTTTTCCAATTCTCCGTACCTTTGGATCCGCTCTGCGCCATTATGAGAGGAGCGTTGGTTGGATGCAACTCGCGGAAGCAAGCCTTCGCGGCCAATTCTCTGTAATACAGTTGACGAGTTAACTGACACACGACATAAATAGACGATAAAATAAATGACAAATTCGTTGTAATAATAATAATAACAAATTACGAGATTGTAAACAATGCTTAAAAACTGCAATTACATTATATAAGAAATAAAAATGTGTGAAGTTTTACTATATCATGTTCGGACATGTTTTCCTTATTGTCTTAGCAAGCTTAAAAATATCTTAAGGTTCCATTTTAATGTTTGTCAATAAGAAATACTTGCCATACAAAAACGCTTAAATATTTGATATACCTGATGCTGCTTAGTTCGCTGAGCATCACCGCTTCCAAGGTCTCCTCCATGGTGCAGCCGGGCTGGCTCTGAAGCGTCCCCTTCTCCATCTCTAAGATGTATCCGTCGCACTTCGAGTAGCTGTGGGGACAAACTATGTTTAACCAACGCAATGAAAACCCCCTGGCTTGTTACTTAATCAGCCACGCTAGCATTGTCAATTTGTTAATATTCTATCAAGTCGGGACCACCCGTTGGAGATGAGATAGTGATTACAACGAGATGCTATTGAAGAAATTTATAACGCATCATACAGCACTCAACACCATAAAATATGTTACGAAAGCACTCCATTTAGGACTATACAATATTTAGGAACGGGGCCACGAGATGAATATAAATAAACTCTCACCCAGATTCTAATAGTTTGTTCTTGGCCTCTATAAGCTTCTTCCCCGGCGTCACGTCTATGATACCGAAACTGAAGCCGCGGTTCATCATGTAATACGACGCCATACGAGCCAACCTGCAAAAAACATTTAGAAAAATGTATAAAAAAGATTTATTCGCGTGTAAAGAACTCTGCCACTTTTTGGCGGGTAAATAAGAATATGTACATGAGCATAACCTCCACGTTACACACTAACCTCCACATGCCTCTGACCGCGTAATCCTCTCCCCAATCGCGCAGCAGTATATAAAAGATGCTCGTCTTAGTGCCAGAGCCGAGTGTGCTCTTGTCCATGGAGCCGCAGAGAAGTACAGAGTTCCTAATTATAACGTCTGCGGAGAAAAATGCAGATATAGATAGTATCCACAAAAAAAAAACGTTCTTCTGTTTTAGTCAATATCCATTATTCATTTTAAAACGATATTATGCATCCATTACTATTTTCCAGTTTCAAAAGCGCTATTAGCGTGAAAACACTTAACAAGTTATGTCTCAAGGCATCGACTTATCATCAAGAGTACATTCCAATGAGTTTCATAGATTACGCGCCCAGGAACTATTTGTCATGAGCAAGTGTATCACTTACTATCAGGTGAACATCTTGCTTGTCTTATTGTCTGGTCGAATAAAGAAAAATATTGTTGGTGCAAGCACTACAACATACTTACAAGAGTCCTGGACGCACATGTCAAGGTTGCCTGTGTAGTTCTTCCCCTTCACCTCCAGGTTGGCCTTCACCTCACAGTGCTTGTTAGGTTTCATTATCAAACTGAAAGCAATAAACAATTGTTAAGATTTATTAAATAATTGTTGATGTGAATTTATAAATCGAAAAGATTAAATATTTTCTTATTGGTGGTTAGTACTAAATAATGATAATTAGTTATTCATATTAGTTAGTCACTTATAGATATATCTACATCTAAGTAACTAAGAGACTAACACTGTACATCCATTATGTTAATAGTTAACTGACGCTGAAAATGGTGAAGCATGCTCGCCCAGTATAATAAAGCCCTTTATTGACATTTTGTCGACAGATTTATAATAATGGAGGTGGGACATAGCCATGCGCACTCGTAAAAACCCCGTAACACTCGAAACCTGTTATGCCTTGAACAGGACTTCTGTTTTACGCCAATTAAATTTTTAATAAAAAAAAACTTCTAAACTAAAGAAGTGGACTCACCTAAATATCTGTTTGCCAGTCCACAATACCCTGGGCTTTAGTATCGCCGGCGGCGGCATGTCGATCCTCATAGTGCTGTCGGGGCCAGACAGCAGACAGCTCGCCAGCTGCTGGGCCTCCGCCTTAGTGAAGAATGAGTCCCGCTGGGTGATCAGGTATCCACCCGTTATGAAGTCCTGAGTAGCAGCGATCAGGAGTTCGCCGTTCCGCGGTGTAACTAAGTTCGACTTGTTCTGGAGATATTATTTAAAATTAATCGTAACTTAAGGTTACATTTGTTGTGGAATTCTATGCCAATACAGATATGTACTGGGATCTAGGAATTTATTTTAAGTTAAATTGCATAGTAAGTTGTAAATACCCACCCCCATAAGAATGAGTGCTTCCGCACGAGCTTCTTCGGTCTGCGGCAGGTGCATGTTCATCTCATCGCCGTCGAAATCTGCATTGTATGGTGTACACACGCACTCGTTGAAACTACACAAAAACAATAATTTTAAACAGTAATAAAACAATTGGTAAATATTTTATATCAAATAAAAAAAATTGTGAATTTATTCACCGGAATGTCCTCTGGGGCTGCACCTTGGCTCTGTGGCACATGATGGACAACTTGTGCAAGGACGGCTGCCGATTAAACAGTACCACATCCCCGTCCACCAGATGGCGTTCCACAACGTCTCCGCACTACGACATCATCAAAAAATCCAGTTTTTTACACGTATCGTCATTTGTTAAATTCCTTATAATCCAGCGAGCAAGACTGCATACTAATGGTAAGTAATACGCAAGTCCCGTTACCTTAGTAATTTCACTAACTACAACACTCTTCAAACCAGAAAAAGGGAACATTTGCACAGTATTATCATGCACCTTGAGCTCATGCGCGATCTTCTCACGGTTGCCGTACTTGAGGAATCTCTTGTGGCGCACGCCGCGCTGTTGCACGTAGTTCGCTCCGGGGTGCGCGTCCGGCCCGTTGCACACGAGCCGCTTCAGCCACGCCAGGTTCGCAGGGAACACGCGCTCCGGGTATGTCAGCACCTTGGCGACGTGCACCGGAACGCCCACCTATGCGGAATCCGGAATATACCTTGCATTTTCAAAGAACACTTCGAAATTATATAATTAATGATGTATACCTTGTAGATCTAACCCCATCCATCATCCTAAGCGATAGATGACCACTGCTGGACGACACAGGTGATTGTGATGTCTTCAAAAAATATTGTATTATCCAAAAGTGTTTTTTTACACTGAGTACAGGTCATATATGAAAAGTTCACAAACTAAGTAACATTGGCTCACCTCTTGTATCTGTAGGTTCGGGTCCGGCGAGATGACAGTGCGACTGGAAAAGTCCACCCGCTTGCCCGACAGATTGCCGCGGAACCGACCCTGTTTTCCTTTTAGTCTTTGCACTAAACCTCGTCCGGGTTTTTTAGGCTATAAAAAGAGAAAACATATTTAGACTTAAGACAAGGTAGATTGTTAATAATTGACAAATCTTCTATTGGAAGATTGGTCTGTTTTCTTATGGAATTATATTACAACTAACTTGGAATAGGTTGAATTTTAGGCTTACTGATAATATTCAAAAAGAAATATTACAGAATGCTACCTCTCAAAGGCTACTACTGTATTAACAAATATTTATTAGATGAATAATTATATAAAAGATAGAAAGTTGATAATATTTTTCTTGTACTTCTGTACGCTAAACAGGTGCTTTTTTTTTAAGGTTAGAGCCTTGCGATTTGATACATGGCTGTATTAAGTAATTATTTATAAGCTGGTAATTAGGTAATGTATTATTAACTACCCAATACTGTAGCTAACATATAATAACAATTGGATTTCTATGAGTATACTTAGAGGCACTTCAGCAGTTGCGGAATATCTTAAACGAAATTTAAGACCTATTCATTAAATTCTGAGTAATATCCTCAAAATTCTGGAACAATGAGAGCAGTCAAACTATGTTAGTAAGACCTGAACATGTTTTATTAACTAAATTCACATAATTACATTTAAGTATATAAATTAATGTCACTAAAAAATTATTTGATTGTCTCATTGTGTTGAAGAAATCATTTGTAGACAGAGTACCTGCATAGAGATCGGGATCCCGGACATCTCGCTGTTGATGTAAAGAGCGGCGTGCAGCTGCAGGTAGTCCCAGTCCTCCTGCAGCAGCTCGCTCTTGCCACCACTAGCGATGTGCCGCGTGATCACGTCGTTTATAAGGAGGATTTCGGATTGCTTCATAGTCAGGTCGTCTTCATTACTGCAATGCACAATTATTTGTAAGAGATGTTTTGGATTTATGATTCTTTCTGTAAGAGATCCTGGCGCCGGTTGTAAAACACCAAAAAAAGGAGAAAATTTTGAGTGCAAAAATTTTGTTAATTTGACAATAGCATTATTTTTTGTACAAATATCTGCTATATCTAGTTATGAATTAATGATGTTAGTCATACAAGTTAAAACCTATTTACATGTTACAATTACATCCAACATATCATTTACGAACTGATACTCACGTGCCAGCTTTGATATCAGATACAACACTAGGTCGTATACAAAGCGGTGGAACAGGCAGCCGAGTTAATATTAAATCTTCCGGGCGACAGGCTTTCACATTCATACCCAGCAAAGAGATGTCCTCGTCAGGTATACGACGGAATAGATTCAGCACCTGAATGTTAACACATAGTTCACTTTCAAAAAACTAATTTACAAACATTGGATAAGAAAGTTTAAGTAATTTAAACAGTTGATAATATATCTAAATGATGTTAACAAAAAAAGAATTATTAGAATATTATAATATGAAAGCATGTTTCCATTTTAAAATATAATACCTCTAATGGACTCATTTCAATTATTAATCCACTATTAATCATTGTTGCAATTTCTTTATTAGATTCTTTTGCTTCATGAAAGTCTTTGAGAACATTCAAAACTACAGGGTCGGAGGACTTCTTATTTCTGTATTTCTCATGTACGATCTTCAATATTCCTGATGAGCTCTTCTTAACCATACCATTTATGGATTCGCAGTATGGACACTTGGTACAGGTTTTCGCTTTCTTGAGTACTGCCACCCTTAATGCCTTTTTGTGCAAGTATGACAATTCCGGATTTATGAATTTCCGTCGAAAGGACTTCTTTGATTTCTCTGGCAACATTACTTTTGCACATTCCTGTAAAGAAAAGTTTGCATAGATTGAAAATGTTTCATATATTGTTCCATGTAATTATTGCAGGATGGCCGGTGCCTTGTAATGCTTTTAGGTGTGTATGTGTTTGGTAAAAAACAACCACAAAGTTACCAATCCATTTATCTTAAAAATTTTAAAAGCACCCATACCAGGTGGTAGGTCTCTGTTGCCGAAGACCATCTGGGTGGGTACCACCGCAGCTCTTATTTCATCCGCCAAATAGTAGTGTGCAAACATTACTGTGTTTCGGTTTAAAGGGCGCTGTAGCTAGTGTAATTACTGGGGTAACGAGACTTAACAACTTATGTCTCAAGGTGACGAGCGCAATGTGGTGCAGTGTGTACCATCTTAACTATCACCACGTTGTCATGGGCAAGCGTATCACTTACCATCAGGTGAACGTCTTGCTCGTTCGTCGCAAAGTAGTACAAAAAAAAAATTAAAATACCACCAAACAGTATTATTTAAAAAATACTGTGTTACTCAAAACTACAACAATTTTTGTTTAACAATTTAAATTATAAAAAAAAAAACAAAGACAATGTGAAGATCTGGATATGATACCTTGTAAAATTATTCAGAATCTTACCTTGCATATTGTTTGTAGTATAGTGATTATTGAACGAAAATATCCAACATGGAACACTGGTAATGCCAATTCTATATAACCATAATGGCCAACACACTCTGCCAGGCCGAGCCCACATGTTTCACAATTGGCATCCTTTTGATTTGTCCCCTGAAATAAATTGTAAAGATTAAGGAGCGCTTTTAAATAAGCAAAAGCACAGTAAATATTATATATCAGGCATTTGTTAATATAAGTTTTTTTTTATAAAATACAAAATATTTAAATTCGTAATTGAAGTACAGCATATACGAAATTAATTTTGCAAAGTAATAGCACTCAATGATGATGATGAGTATGATTCTGTAAATATAAAATGTATTTTACCATTCGACGATCGAGAACACCATGGGCAGCGGGCGTTCGTTTACCATCCTGAGCATAAAGATTTTTTGTAATGACTTGTATATGGGCGGCCTGTTGGATATTTGATGCACTATCCACATTAAAATTTACGTGTGATCTGAAATTATTGAGCAAGTTTACAAATGATGATATATTAAAAAAAATATTTATAGTATAACAGTTCACATCTTTAAAAAAAATTGTAACAATAAAACTTAAATACAGAAATGTAAATAAGAATTCAACTACAAAATATGTAAACATAACCTTAACTTACATTTTTCTCCCTACATATGTTTCACGATACTGTTCTTTAGGCATTGTGAATAATTATTCAAATAATAATAAACACAAGAATAAAACCCTTTATTTTCGTCATTTACTTCAATTAAAGTCAAATTACATAGCAGAGGGGTCAGAATAACATCATAGCTGTTTTGACATATTTAAATGAATGTGTTCAAAATTAATGTAATGTTATTGAACTAACTAAACTAGTTTTATAAAACATTTTAATTTAAATTACGTTTCATAAGGTTTCATCTGTATTATTAAAATATTTTTTCAATTGTTATATAAAATGTATTTAAACTTTGAACTTATTTACGCATGATACTGTTAACTTTAAATGTTGAAACCTACCACAAATTGAGTTTTCAGCAAATAGTTACTGCTCGAATAAGATTAATGTTTTTTAATAATTTCCTGTATAATGTATTACTAAAAAATTTAAATATATTTCTATCAATGTTGTCTTACGAACGACTGAATGTTAAATTAAAGTGATTTTTTTGTAGATCGTACTAAAAACGGTAGGTAGTATTCTGTAATTTTACTACTAAACATTAAACTACCGACTAACTAATTGGTTGCGTAGTACGTCAACACAGTTCATATGTTTCTGGCGTAAAAAGAAGCGCCTAGCGCGCCGTTTTTTGGCTTGTCAACCGAAACCACGCAACAATTACACCGTAGTAATCTTGATAAATGTTACTTATTTCTAATGTTATACCTTAAAGATTACAACTATCAATGTGCCGCACAGCGCGTAGTGTGAAACAACCGAAGTGCTGTATAAAAACCTTTTAAGAATCGTTTTCCCACCGTAGAGACCCGCGAACTCTTAACATGCCTCTATTGAAAAGAAAAGCATTTGAGAAATCGACGGCGTCAGAGTACCTTCGCGACGACGATGAAGTCTTCCACTGCGAGATCACCGACGAGATATTCAAAGATTATGAGTGAGTTTCATCGTATGCAATATTTTCGCGCAATTCTCGTGTTTTCGTTATTAAAAGTGTGATATCAGTTAGGCTAGACCGTTGACATCGCTTCCGCGCCGCTGCTCTCATGCAAACGCACGCGTGACGTTATGTGTCACCGTTTAATCTTAATGTCGCGATATTTTACAATGTTTGTTAACGTAATGTATAACATTTATTTTCAAGGGAATACTGTGAGAGGATTATCCTGGTTAACTCCATGGTGTGGACATGTGAAATGACGGGGAAGAACAACTTGACTTACTCCGAGGCGCTGGAGAGCGAAAAAGCAGCAAGGAAGTCCTTAAAAGATTTTCCTATGGAGCTCCGTATACCAATACTATTCTTGGCAACAAGAACTAAAAGATGTTCCTTTGCAGAGATGTCTGAGGATGTTTTTAATTTTGTTAGAAAGAGATACTTTGTTGGGGAGTCAGTTGAGGCATGCCTTGAGGGAGATATGTGGAGAGAGGCCCACATACTAACTGTAACAGCGCAGAAGCAGCATCCAGAAAGGTATGAATAAAAATTAAATAATAGGCAAGTGTAGTGGGATATCACTTACAGGATAGATGCACATCATGTACATGTAGTTTAATAAAACAGCAGTGTTAAAAAATCAGATTCCCCAATTAATTATCTGCATGCTGATAACAATAGTTATTCTTATTAGATATGCTGTTTTTTTTGTAAATAAAATGACACAAACTAATTGTAAATGTATATCTCTTAACAACAGTAACTAATATCTAAAACATCCAATTCATAAGATATTTTATCTTTGGTGTAATTTTTTAACTAGGTTCAATTAAAAATTTTTTTTTAGAGTATTTGTAACGGGTATCCAACAAGATAAACAGAGAATGCTTTAATTATAATGAAACATATTTTTCAATTGCTACAGCCTAAAAATTTCTTCTTTTAAATCTACAGATGAAATAAGATTTATTATTTAATTGGAAAATATTTACTTTTAATTTAATATTATTTTGAACACTTTAAATTATTTAAATGAAGTTTAAAATTCTTATCATATTTCAATAATACCAAACCACATATTAAGTTATCATATGACTTGTTTGTGATAATATTTGAAATAAATCTAAAAATTATATGATATGTTACATGTGGTGGGTACTTTTATTATGATTAACTAAACATGAAGTGTTTATGTTAAATTTTGGAGTGAATGTTAGTAACAATTATTTCATCCAGAAATATCTCATATATTTTTTAAGTAGACTTGACTACTAGTGTTTCTAGGTATATTACTATATGATGATTACTTTGTGGCATAGTGGTTAGGAACTTGCCTTGCAACAAGGTCCCTGGTTCAGTTTCGGAGCAACATGTGGTAAATGCTTTCTGGTTGTGAACATATGCATGCAGGAGTTTTCTAATTTTTTGTTCCATTTTCACATTATATGATGCAAAATTGAGGTGAAGTGGCAGTATTAAGTCCATTAAAAGATATATCACAACATTCTACTTTCAGTAACCTATTACAGATTTTTGTTTTTATCAGATTGGTTTTAAAAATTTAATTTAGTATTATAAGATTGTAGTTTTGGCGATATATTCACATTTCATGATTTATTGTATTTAATAAGATTTTTACTATATGTAATAAGTTAAAAACAAAATATTTTACAGACTCTATGGTACGATAAAGTAAATGGGTAATAAAAAATTCTATAATTAAATTCGCAGCACGTCAACTCTCCCCGCGTCGGCGTTCTGCTACGAAGTGGAACAGTTTGATGAGTCGGAGCCAACCTCTGCTGGCCAGATCGGTACAGCTCCGCACGATCGCGTGCGTCGACGTAAAGGCATCTACTCACGCGAGAAGACCCGACTATTTCTGAAGCAATTTGTTGAACAGGGCCCTGGAGGTGTTATAACTATTAAGGTATTTTATTTGTAACACCCAGTTTTATAGTTTTTCGTATTTTCACACTTTAATTATTAGTTCTTATATTTTTGCCATCATATCTGCTGTATTCATCCTTTTTTGTTAGAGCATATAATTGAAATATCAATTAATGAAATATTTTGAAAAATTTTTGTTGTACCATAAAATTTTTTAGATTTTATGTAGTATAACATTAAACCATTTAAATAAAGGAATATTTTTGTGAAATAAACATATTATGTTATTACAATTACAGAAATCTGCAATAGAGAAATACAATATCAACAAAGTAAACTTTGATCAGATATTTACTGGTAGCCCACCGGAATTCGCATCATCTAAGAGGCTTTTGAAGACAAGTATATCTCCATCAACGTCTAAAGGCAAGCCAAATAAGAAAATGGGGTCTGATAAAAAGGGCAAACAAGAGTCTATGGATAAGTTTATCAAAAAGACAGATAAAAATGAAGGTATAACATTAATTTGTGTATATTATTTTTGACGAAAAACTTCGCACATTTGCCAACTCAATTCTTTGTCATTAGTGTGGACCAATTAAAATAATGTTAGCTCTCTCTTTGTGGGAAAAGTTCTGAGTGTCGACAGTGAAAATATTAAATGGGTTGCTTATTGCCATTTTTGTTCAATTATTTGTTCAGTTAATAGAGATTTTTTTTTTTCGAAAACGGTTTGGACGGTCTTCACTTTTACCTGGTGATACGTGTCACTAATTGTGTCTACAATGTAGTTAAGATGTTCACTCAACACCAAACAGTGCTTGATTCTATTTTCATTATTATTGCTTGATGACAATAGAGACCAGCTGTCAGTAAAACTAATCGGCAAGTAATTTCTAACAGCTACATCAAAATCAAAAGCGTCTATCAATCCAGAAGCCAAAAAGAATGCACAGGATTTAGCAGAGAAGATGCGGCGAGCAGAAGATCAGTTGAGACAGCGCAAGGAAGAAGAAAAAGCTAAAAAGAAAGAGAAAAATGCGCGATTACAAGCCCATCTCAAAGAGTGGCAAAAGATCAAGGATGATCAGGAGTTGGAAGATCATAAGGTATCTCAATATTTTAATGCAATTTAGGGTTTGTAAGCGGTCTTGCTTGTCGTAAAGTAACATTAATGTTAAAAATGAGATAATGCAGTCGTCTTTACAATCATACTGCTGGAAATCCGTGCCTTCTCTCACAAGCAGAGTCCAGGTTATTGTCCACCACACTAGCAAGTGCAGGTTGGCGAAAGTTATATGTTGTTCGAAAATATAGTTTTAATCATGTTCTATTGCAAACCTAGCATTGTGTAATGAATACAAATAAATCTTAATTTCCAGGTTATACCTAAAGGCACACAGGTTGAAGTGGAAGGAATATCACACAAACATTTTGGGGACTTCATGTCTGTCCTAGAATTTGTACACATGTACAGTGATATCCTGAAAGTGAAAGATGTATTTCACAATGACTTTGACATAGAGTTGTTAAGAAAGTCATTGACTTTGAAAGAGCATGCCGGATTATTTAGTGACCTGGTACAAATGTTTCTCACAACTATATTTACACTGCAAGAGGACGAAGCAGAAGAATATAATGAGGGTGGACGAATACAAGAATCAACAGGTAAGAGGTATCACTTTATTCTTTCATCATTATTTTCTACCTCTATTTAACAGCAGATAAATTTTTATGAATATTTAAAAAAATTGACTGCCTGCTGTCTGTTTCTGTGGTTAAGCACTTGTCTTTTAATATGGAAGTCCCTAGTTTAGTACCAGGGCCACTGTAAAGTTTGGTTTTCTTGGATTTTCTTGCACCCATTTGACTAGCTCTGTTCTTGCTGTTAACATATGAGAGCCAAAGTATTCTAGATAAGCACAATTCGCCATCCATGGCTTAACACCATTTGAAATTGAGGTAAAGTAATTGTAGATTCGAAAAAACTTTACTACTAACAAATATTTAAAAAAATAAATATTAAAGTGTAAAAAGTGATGCAAAGTAAATCTGTTCATATGTCATAACAAATTACTGTAAATTTCTTGTTTCAGAGGACACGGAATTAGAAAGTGATATTGGAGTATCAAAGGCGATAGAGCTCGCAACAAAAGCTAGCAAATGGTCACAGACTTACCTGGGTACACCACTCAGCAAACTACCACTGGATCCAACCACTGTTAGTGAAGTGTTAAGGTATTGTTATAAAGTTGAATAATAATGTTAATATTCACTCAAACCTGTTATTTAACTACCCTACAGATTTTTATTGGTTTTCATTATTATAATCTGCAGTTAAAATGTTTCTAATTAACTTAGATATATTTCTTGTGAATCAATAAAATTGGATGCAGGATTCTGTTGACAGAAACTGTGTAGATACCACCGCAGCTCCTGTTTCCACCGCTAAACAATAGTGTGCAAACATTCATGTGTTCCTATTTGATGGGCGCTGTAGCTAGTAAAATTACTGGGGTAACAAGATGAGACTTATCACCTAATGTCTCAAAATGACAAGCACAATGTGGTGCTGTGTCTAATATCCTATCTAGCGTTGTATTGGCGGGCGTAATATATACTATCATATGAACATCTAAATCGTCTGTATCATAGAGAAAAAAAAAGTGGGTTCGAATCAGATTTGAATATGGTTGTTAACAATTTTCTACTATAATTTATGCAGAGTGGATTATTATTATTAATCTTTATTTAAACCTTACAGGTTACATATGCTCTCATCGGGCGGTGTGGGCGGTGGGCGTGGCGCGGCGTTCAGGTCCGTGCAACGCGGCGGTTACACCGGCGCCGACGACGCAGCGTTGCACCTGCGTCTCGCCAGGCCAGCTGCACTGCGTCGCCTAGCTTCCGTACACGTGGCGGACCTGCCGCTAGGTAACGTTTGTTGCTTTGAGACATGCATTTAAACAAATAAGATCCATGAAATCGATCTAGAAATCTTCTCAAAATGGAATGGTCATATCATTAACATCTACAGCACGCAGCCCCGGAATCGAACAACTAGTTAGGATATTTGTTTTAATTTGTTAGAATATCTGTTGCAGAAGATAAACTAGTGAAAACACTGGAGTAACGAGTTACATCTTGTGAGCGCAATGGAGTGCAGTGCTAATTACGTACCTTAAACAATGTCACAATTGTTATGAGAATAAACAAAAAATGTATATTGCCTTATGAAGTATTATAAATTTTTCTATATCTGCAGATGAGAAATTCTTAATACTCCAGTGTCTAATGAATCAAGTGCTGAGCTACGCCAGCGTGCGTGACATCACCGAAGAACGACTTGAAGAGTACAAGATCGTAAGGCAATCGCTGCGCTTACTACAGGTACATTTAGATATATGTCTATCGATTTGTACCCAAATCTTCTATTACAGACTTTCTCTTGTGACTTGGATGTGCAGAGTTGCTACAATGAGATTTGTAGACCATGGAGCCTAAGTTATTACTTTCGTGTACAATAGACAAACTTAGCAGGTCCATTGTCATGTTAATGTATATGTTGTTGTTATTGTTTTTTATGAAAAATATTAGCTGAGGTCGTTTAATAATGCGCGCGGTGCCCTTGGCTCGAATTAGATTTTTTTATTTCACCTTTATTATTATTCGTTTTCAGATTAACGAGCGTAAACGGGAAGTTCAGGTAGTAGCAACACGCCAAGAATTAAAGAAGGAATCGATTGTGAAGAAAGAGGAACAGAAATTAACTGGAGAACAGGCGAAGGCAGCTGACGAGGAGTTAAAGCTATCTATTGAACGATTGAATAAAGAAAGTGAAACTAGGAAGCATGAATATGAGAAGAAGCTTAAAGAATTACAGCAGTCAATGTTTAACTTCACTTCCTATGTCGGTGAGTCACAGTTCTTATAATACAAGTCCTTGGATTTAATATTTCAAATGCCTGAAGAATAGTTTTCTTAATTATATTGTTTATTGCATAATTCACATAAACGACTAAATCTAATAGTTTAAATAATATAATATACAAAATTTAATTAATTAAGATGTTTACTTTAAAGTTATTGCTTAAAATATACTTAAAAAGAATTATCTTTTTTATTCGTAGGTATGGACCGTGCGTTCCGTAGGTACTGGGTGATGAAGCGAGTGGGCGGGCTGTTTGTGGAGGCGGGCGGCGACGGCGATGAGCGCGGCGTCTGCCGGCACAAACTGACCAACGCGCACCTGCTACGCGAGGAACGTGGTAAGTTGCAACTCAATGTGCTCATTATGCAGCCAATGTACACCAACAGACAGAAATTGGAGAAACAGGCCATATTCCATGAGAACAACCACTCTGTCAAGAATATGGTGTGGTTCAGAAGTAGAAAAATAAGACCTTCCACCACCAAGACTATAATAGTGTGTTATTAAATTTAAAATTGCTCAATGACTTCCTGTATTTAGTTCGTTCTGTTTAAATTGACACAACTGAGGACATTTGCAGTTATAACTTAAAAAAATTCAAAAACTGGATTATCGGCTCTCTTCTCTAGTTTTATTTTATTTTTATCTTTGTGAGAGTCTTCATGGTTTCATAATTTTACTTCTATATAGATGTTGCATGAATGCATTTGTCAAAAACATCAATTTCAGATCTAAATTGTACCAATCTAACTTTTTAACATCTGCAGCCGGAAGCGACAAAGAGAATGAGGCAGGAGCCAACTCCCGTAATGGTTCGCCCAAGAAGCCTCTGGTACACTTAAACGGAATCACGCATCGTGTGAACGGCACGGAGGCCGGTCCGTTAACTAGTCCAGCCGCTCTGCAGCGAGCCAGGGAGCTCATGCTTTGCACGGCTGACATCAGCACATGCTTTGTTCACGGCAAGGTTGGTTATTCCAATTGTTTCATGTTTACTAAAAAGAATGTGTCAGACAGTCAAATTACGCTAGCGATTTCCTTATTTCTAAAGCTAATAATACTTATTGAGGAAGCGCGAGTTGAATTCCCACTGATCTTGGGCTTGAGGAAAAGAAATAATATAATAATAATGTAAAAATATGTATTACTTATCTAGGTGGATAGGCCACACTGGTCAGTGTACCACACGGAGGAACAAATAGCGAGTCTGATCCTGTCACTGAACAAGCGCGGGCTGCGCGAGAATGAGCTGCGGCATTCCATCGAGCAGGATGGCGCCAACTTGATCAATCATGTCAAGAAATGTCCATTGCATTTACTCAACCCTTCTGTAGCACCTGTGAGTAGATACACCAAAAATATTTGCATGAGGGTGTCTGATAAATTTTCATAGTTGTATACCCTCAAGCTTTCATGAGGTTAAATATGGACTGTAATATTTGAAGATATTGAGTCAATTTTATCATTTACACCATAAGCAAAGTGTAGCATTTTGCAGCTAGTCTAGCCTAGGTTTTGTTTATCAGATAACTTACATAACAAAATTATTTACATGGTAATTAACTGAATCAATCGACAGTGAAATCAAATCTAAATTCTTCTTTGAATCTCCTAAAGTTGTCTCTAAATGTAAACGCTATTCTTCAGCCTCCATCGCAACCTTCTCATCACATGACACGGCAAAGGAGGTTTCAGCCCTCACTCAACGTGCCGCCAGAGTCTTCGCTCGCTGAAGCCCTGGAGCTGTCACTGCGAGACCACATCCTTGAACTTGAGGAGAAGATTTTCCACGGCTGTCTAGGAGCACTTAAAGTCAAGGTACGTGATGGCGACGGATTGTACCGATGTTGGGTGTCGGTAATTGGCGACTGTAGTGAGTTTTGATGTGATAAAACCGCGAGAATGTTTATCTTTAACATCTTATGTCTCAAGCGACGAGCGCAATGTGGTGCAGTGTGTACCATCTTAACTAGCACCACGTTGTCATGGGCAAGCGTATCACTTACCATCAGGTGAACGTCTTGCTCGTCTCGTCGCTTAGTAGTATAAAAAAAAAATCGGAATACTTAATTTACAATTATCTATGGATTCATAAATAATATAGATAATTGTAAAGTGTAAGTTGAATGTTTAAAGAGTATCCTAATTAGAACAACCATTGATAATAAATACACACAAATTATTAAGAAACTAAAATATAAATGTGCTAAGTAAATCCGCACCACAATTTTGAATCCAGATTTTGATGTATGTGTTTATAGGACCGAGAGGCGTGGAGGGGCACAATAATGCTGAAAGGCTACGACAAGCAGGCGGAGTATCTGAGCTGGGGCCCTGGCCAGCAATACCGAGATGATTATCACCTTCCCAATGGTGTACTTAAACTTCCACAAGGTGATATATGGGAAATTGTACATCATTCCCTATTTATTAAACAAAAGTATTTTGTTAGTCAAATGGGTTTTATTCCATTGTACCCAAGGTTCATTTTACTAATTGCTACTAATAATCGACTAAAACACAAAAATATATAAAGATGTTGTAAGTGGTAAGTCTGGTCTTGCCAAAGACTGTCTATGTTGTACTACCCTAGAACCATTTTTACTTTGAAACAGTTGTGTGAAAATGTTACTGTGATTCTGATGTCACAAGTGCTGCAGCTAGTGAAGTTATTGAGATAATGACACTGAACATCTTGACTTAAAGCTTTTAAATGTGGGGCAGTGTATGTTATTCTAACTATTAAACAGTCTTGTCTACTTTCCATTGGAACATTCTCATTGCTTCGTGGATTATAAAAATGAATTAGGTTTTCAATGCCTATTTTAATCATTTTATTAATTGCTTACACAGATGTAGAAAAGGAAGACATAAAATCTATACCGGAGAATAGATACCGCGACCCGGGGCACTACCTGGACGCGCCGAAGATGAATGGCATCAAAACGGAGCCTATGGAGTCCGCGGGCACGAGTCCGGAGGTAGTGCGGGGCCTCGCCTGCGCGCTGCTGCAAGTCTCACAGGCCATACACCACAAGTACCTTAAGAGGCCTTTAGGTAAATTATATACTGTAATAGTCCCAAGTAATATAAAGAATGTTTAAAAAATTAATCCAGTAGTTATTTTTATGTGTCTGGCATTAAATAACGAAACAGTTGTAAATATTAATTCTTAGGTCTGGACGATAAAGAACGTAAAGATCGCGAAGCTAAGAACAAATCACTGGACCTTGATGCACTCGAGAGATGGGAGGTTTCGTTGATGGAGTGCCGCAGCTTCGCGCAGATCGTATTGCACTTGCTTACTCTGGACTCGAGCATCACGTGGTCGGCTAGTATCCTGAACGCCAGCTGCAGGATATGCAGGAGGAAGACGGACCCCGATAACATGCTGCTGTGCGACGGCTGCAACAAGGGACACCATTTATACTGCCTCAAGCCCAAATTATCGGTGAGTCATTTTGAATTGTCAAAATTACTCCGGTCTATTATAATGTACAGTAGTGTTAATACTACCTCAGAATTTGGTGATGAGTTCAATCTTCATTTATTTATATTTTTGGTAAGAAATAATTTAAAATCTACAATAAGCTATACATGTATATAAATGACGTATATATTTAATAGGATTTTACTGATATTCTGTGGCGCAGAGATTTACCTGCTCGGCTTTTAACAAGGAGTTCTCTAATGTCTAGAGTAGGGGTGGGCAAACTTTTTGTACAGCGGGCCGGAACATTAAAAAAAAATACAGTCGCGGGCCGGATAGTCAAGAAAAAAATTTGCCGCGGGCCGGTCGATAAAAAGCATCCAGACCATTCTACTAAGCTTAAAGTTGTTAGCCATTGTTTATTTGGAATTAAATTTTTTTTTTTTTATTTTTATAATTACTACTAAGCAACAATATTTAAAAAAAAAACGAGATTTTTATGTTTTAAGTGCATATAATTTTTTTTAAGCTTAAAAAGTATGATACAATTTAAAATTTTTAAAATTTATTTTTTTCTCAAAAACGATCGGCGGGCCGGATTAAAACCTCATACGGGCCGGATCCGGCCCGCGGGCCGTAGTTTGCCCATCCCTGGTCTAGAGTGTGGATGGTAGCAGAGTTTTTCAGGAACTTGCTTGTGCAATTACCACACATTAATAATATAACTGTCTAATATAAAGGTAAACATTAGTGTCATTTACCATCATCTTAAGTTGAAATCGAATTACCCTTAAAAACCTCAAGATCAAGTTTAGAGAAGCTATAATTTTTTATTAAAAACAACGAGAAGCTGCATAATAGTGTCCTTATTAAACATTTAAACTTTCATGCATGCAGCCGATGATAGTGAGCAGGGTAAGTAATGACGTGTTAAGTTGCAACAGATACAAATAAATATTTGAGTACATCATCTGAGTGTTGAACTATAAATTTCTTAAGTAAACAAAGTTTTTAAAAAGAAAACTTAACCTAAATCTAACAAAGGAAATACTTATATACTTTTGAAATTATAAGTTTCAATATGATTTATAAAAAAAGACGAAAGCACTCAATATTAGCGTAATTTAAATTCTAAACAGAAAGTTCCTGACGGCGACTGGTTCTGCGATCAATGCAAACCCAAGGAGAAGACGCCGAGGAAGAGGAGAAAACTGTTCTCCGACGATGACGTAGATGACTTGGATACCAGGTACATATAAGAGGTTCCCTACAATTTCCCGCCTATTTCATATATATTACACATGTATATTGGTGAATGGTATATATGAAATGATGTTGAACTACCACTTGCCTGGTGGACCTTCATCCATCCCCCATTACTGTTTTTGTATACTTAGTTCTTCAGTTACGAAAATGTCGTAATATTTTGAGAATGCAGCCATCTCAGAGATCGCGTTATGTGATAAGTCTACTTTTGTATACAATGTGTTATTAAACACACATAGAATTTAATACATTGGCTGCAGATGTAATTTGCAGACAACCTATGTGCAGGTTTTAGTGTAGAAGCTAAGACAATAACTAGTTTAAATAGACTAAAGATCACGTGTTTTAAATCGTAGTGGGCAATGGTGTGCTGTGTCATCGTAACTAGTCTCACGTTGTTATGGGCGTGTCACTTACCATCACATGAACACTTTTCTACTCTGGTCGCTGCGTCAAATGAAACAAAAATACTATCTATCTACAATTTTCTGTATGGTCGGCAGTGGGATGACGGATGAGTGGTGCGGGGTGTGCGCGGCGTGCGGCAGCGGCGGGCGGCTGGCGGCCGAGTGCCGGGGCTGCGGCGCGCGCTGCCACGCGGAGTGCGTCGCGCCGCGCCGCGCACTCTGCACCAACTGCACAAACAGCAACAACGGCACCAACAACCGCACGCGCAGAGGTAGGCATATATAAGCAGTTACAAACAGATTCTAATACACATTTTTTATCTATTCACTGTTAAGTAATCTTGTGTTATAAGAAATTGTTGGTTATAAAACATAATGTTCCCACTGTTGGGATTTGAGGTCTACTCTCACAAATAGAGAGACAAGGACACATTGATCCACCTTGATGAGAGAGTGCTGGTTTGTAGATTTCACATGTCTATTAACAATAGCTACAATTAAAAGCAGCTCACGTGGCTGCTAAATTATTATCAACTTAGTAGTTAACATTTTGAGTAATGTTTAGTTAAGGGAGTGTTTTATTATTAATGTCTTCTATATAACAATAAGATCAAAATGATGACTAAAATTTTTATTCACCATCTGATAATTTTAATTGGTTGCAAAACGGAGCGAAGTCAAATAAGGCGTAAACAAGAAGTAACGAAAAAAAGAACGTAAATGGTAAAAGTAACAACACCTGGATAATTTATTGAGCAGCTTAACTGAATGATACATCCAAACCTACGCTAGACAGCCAGCTAGTGTTTAATGTCCGAGTAAATGTAAATAGAGTATTAAGTATTAAGTGATGTAAATAAGATATTAACAATTAAATATATCTAAAGAGCACACCGTCCGTCGGTGCGCGGCGACAGCGATCAACAACATCCACGAGTACGCGCGCGCGCTGGACTCGCGGAGGAACTCATCCGGTTTGTGATCCTCGCTGTGGCCGACTGCCTAGTCTCACGCACCATTAGGCCTACTAACTCATCTCCGCTTGCCGTCTCACTCACTTGTCTATGGTCTCTTTAGCTGCCATCCGTCTGCGTAACCTTATTTCCGCTTGCCCGAAATCGATTCATTCCCCTTTTATTTGCGTTTATTAAGTTTTTGCAACGTTTTAGATTTTTTGTTTTTTTTTAGTTCCTTTTTTAACTCCGAGCCCATTGTATATTTTACAAAGTTTAAAACCGTCAATTTAAAAATAAAGCTTCAGATCACCGTCCCCGATAAATATCTTAATCATAATTCGAAAAATATATTAAATATTCTAGTAATTTCTTGGTTATTCTGTCTGTTATGGCTCAAAACTAGAAGTAAAACAAATTCAAAAATAAAAGATATATTGCATAAAAATTAAAGTTTGATGAAATAAGTGTTTTCTTTACTTATTTAATATGCACACGGCAACAAATATAGTTAAAAGTTAAAATAATATGTTTTTAAATGGCTCCTTATAAACCTTCACATTTTTTATTTAATTTTTTTTTACATGTTCATTGTTGATTTCATAAATTCAAATTACTTGTTGTAGTATAAATGCTTACTAGTTTTATTAATTAGTATTGTTCTTCAAAAACTATCAGTTCTAATAAAAAAAAGAAATGTTTGTGTACGTCCAACAAACACAAACCGTTGATCTAGTTTTAACGGCAATCAGTCTGCCTAGATTAAGACTTGTTCGCTTCGCTAACTCTAAATACATTATAACATAACACTAATTCATGTAATGAGAGTAAAAATTTAAATAATTATTATCATGTTTGTGTCAAACTTAGTATCTACTACCAATGTTGTTAAACTATTCAAAAATTAAGCGGTGTTCAAGTTATCGTATGAAAATATTAATTGAAGACGTGGGAGAAGAGGAGTTATTAGACGAATTTTTAGTATCCGCCCGTTTAGCTAATATCTGCTGCTACACCGGCATTGCTGTATTTTGACTATCATACGAGAGCCGGAACATTGTTGGTACTTTAATATTCACGACCTCGTTGTCATTTAACACCATGTCAAATTGAGGTGAAGTAATAGTGTCCATAAAGAAAGTGCTTCAATTGTTCAATGAAGTGACATACAGGTAAAATCCGAAATAGATCGTTTAACAGAAAAACAAGTAAATAAGGTACAGCGTACGGTTAATTGGTACGCCCATTTGCGTGCTAGCACGCACTGTTGTCGCATGAGTACGCGTATGTACTTCGGAGCTTTTTCCTTTTCATTTTTGCTTTTTCCTGATATTTCTTATCTATTTACATGTGTAATGAATGATAAGTTTGTAACTTGGTTTATTCGTTTCGCGACAGATTCGGAGGACAGTGAATACAACACGGCGCTGGTTCAACTGAAGAAGCGGAAACCGCGAGGGAGCAAGGAGCACACGCCGCTGACGAACGGCACTGCCAAGAGGGGGCGCAAGTGAGTGGCGCGCGATTATTACTTGAGACCTTACCAAAATGGAGATGTTAGATGTGTATCATTCTACTGATCAATCTGTTTGTAGTGCAAATTGCGATCAATCAAACTGGCCAAGTGCGTGTTGGTGGTTGCAGTAACTGATTTAAAATAAAAATATAAGAAAGGTATATCTATCTCCCAAGCTCGCTATTTATCCTATGTGATAGTTGTATTAGTTTTCTTTGTACGTGCATATAAATAAGATTATTTATAATTTTACTTACTATGTTATATTGTACTGTATATCATATTTACGAGGACAACTTTGTTATGTATTCTTGATAACCGGTAAATCTTGGGTGATTTTCACAATCAAGAAATACTATTTTATGTTTTAGTAACTTTAAAGATGTAAGTAAAATATTATTTTCTTTCTATTCTTTTATATTTATCGCTCTTTTTCTAACAGACCAAAGAGCGAGATGAACGGCACACCCGGCAGGAAGTCGAAGTCTTTAACAAATGGAGTACACGGTGAGTGTTACTAGTTGATCAAGTGTCACTTAGCATTACTTGTATCTCATTTTACTCATTGAAAAACCCTCACCTTTTAAGTATCCCATAGAGATCCGTCTTTCATTTTGATGATATGGTGACGTTCGGCAGAGGAGCGGAGCGCGGGCAGGAGGCGAGGCGCGCGACACGGGGCGGACCTGCATCGCGACGCGCTAGACGCTCTGTTGCGCGATGCCTTCAAGCACAAGGACTCCTGGCCGTTCATAGACCCTGTCTCAGTTGAATCTGTATGTCGCTACTGTATTTTAAAATGATTTCTATAGTTTTGGGCTATATTATATGTAGTTTTTAATTATCTACAATAATCTAATATTTGACCTCAATTTCACATGTTGAACAACATAAACAATATGAATTTTTATTATTCATTAACATGAGGCTCTTTATATTTAGATTGCCAGCCGCTCCATGTGAACGTCGGTGATTACTTAACATCATGCTTGCTTATCATTCTTATAAAAAAGATTTTCTGTTATCCACTCGCGGCTTAATGTTTTTGGTTTTGAGTTTTTTTAATTAGTATAGTAAAAAATAGTCTACTTTGTCTCCAGGTACCAGACTATCTGGACGTGATAGAGGAGCCCATGGACCTGAGCACGGTGCGCGACAAGCTGGCGGCCGGGCAGTACGCGACCGACGGCGAGTTTCTGACGGACGTCGCGCTGGTCTTCCACAACTGCTTCACATACAACAAGGACACGCATGCAGTTGCAAAGTTGGTTCATCTTGTGTTTTGTTGAAAGTTACACTTAAAATGTATAAAACTGGCTACAATAAAAAATAATCTAACAAAATCTAAACTTTCAGGGCCGGCTACAGGTTAGAGAAGTACATCACTAAGCGCTGCGCCGAACTGGATCTGCCTCCCCTCCCACAAATAGACATAGAAGAGGACGAAGACGACCTGCCGATCAAGAGGAAGCACCAGGACGGGGAAGACGACGGCCACAAAACCAAACGGTCCAAGCTAAAGTGACATCAGACTTGGTCACACCTCTCCGACTACATCCTGTACTGAGGTGACGGGGCCTGACCGCTTTAGTGTACTGCTAATGGACATTTATACGATTTCAGTGATTACTGATAAACAAACAAATGAAAAAAAAAAAAGGTTTTTTTTTAAATTGAACAATAACTGACACGGTTAAACCCGCAGCCGCGCCAAACGGAAGTTAAATTGTAAAGAGTAAACAATTGTGATATGCTAAATGTATACTGTTAAAGCTTTTGTATTAATTTCTTAATATTCTCTTGCTTCGCCTGCCTACATTGATGCCTTGAATAATCCTCGATTCATCATTATCAGCCGGTAGACATCCACTGCTGGACATAAGTCTTATCTATAATAGTCGTTCAGAATAAATGACCTTAACTGTTCTTCAGAGAAAGCTCTTAGTCCCAGCTGTGGGGAAAAAACGTTTGACTATTGTCCATTTTCCATTAGCCTCGAAGTGGTTCCTTGTTTCATACAGAATATTCACCATCACCATTTCAGCATACCGCCGACGATTGCTGCACCAACGATTCCCTGCTATCATCACTAGCTTTTACCTGGCTCCCGATGAGTTCACTTCCGGTTACTTCAACCGTGTAAATTAGGTTTCGTATTAAATGCAAAAGCTGTGATTGTTTTGTTTTTCTTATTTGTTGTGACTTGTTTTTATTTAAGCCTTTCTGTTTGTCATTGTGTTTTTTTTTATTTATATAATACAAAGATGTCCGCGCAATGCATTCGATCAGATCAAAGATGATCGAGTAAATTTTGATTTTTAAATCACTTAGACTATTGTTTGGACCCGACGCCTTGCTTTGTAGAATGTTGACCCTTCAAAGGTTTTTAACGCTGAGAGCTTTTTAGCTTAAGATTGTTAAACTAGTAATTTCACTAAATAAACACATTACTGTTTGGTGGTAGAAAAATTACTTGAACAGTCTCCATTTAGAAGAACTATCGACTCGTATAAATAAGTAAGGGAAAAAGAAATGAGATTGAGACAGTTAAGATAGGTAACACTGGATCGCGTTCTGCTACCGAACAACAGTACGCAAATATTACTGTGCTCCGGTTTGGAGGGTGTTGTAAGCTAGTGAAATTACTGGGCTAACGAGAATTAACATCTTATTCAAAGCGACGAGCGCAATGCGGTGCAGTGCATCTACCAGCGCCACGTTGTTATGGGCAAGCGTATCACTTAAAATCAAGTGAACATCTTATAATCAAGTCGCTTTGTTGTAAATTGAGAGTAATAATAATTAATATTAATAATTGGTAAATTAAGTTGTTATTGCCGTCGTCTTATTTTGCGGGCGAACAAATAACATTATTTTTTTAGTTCGCCCGCAAATTGAGATCGTCTTTATGTTGTCTCATAATCGCTTGTCCTTTAGAACTATTTAAATCACTCAAAATTATGTGTTGCATTTGTATAAAATGTGTAAAATTGTGTGTCGATTTTTAAATAATAAACACTTAGATTGTAAATATATATAGAATCGATTTGTTTGTCACTATGATAATTTTTTTTAACGGCACGGATTTAAGTCGGAAAACGTTGAATGGATAAAATTGTGATTTTCTTTTGTTAATATTCTAAATTTTTTTTTTTTTAGTAAAAGATAAGTTAAAAATATTTTGCAATTATGTTATAGTTTTTTATGTTTCATATTTAAATTTCTATACGCTCTGCAAACATCCGTTGACAACTAAAAGGTAAATATCTTCATCTTTTTCCATATGGAAGAAAGCCTTGAGTCCCAGCAGTGGGAATAAAAAGTTTGTTATTTTTATGATAATATTAACACCGAAATATAGCAAGTATTAGCACAGGTTAATGTGACCAGTGTTTTTAACAATTGAAAGAAACTACGTTCGCTTTTGCAGGTTTTGTAAATTAAAGTGTTTCCTTAACATTTAGAAAACGATGAAACGAAAAATTTGGTAAATAATTGTAAACTCCCGCCAATTTATAAAGAAATATATTACCAAAGTGAACTATGGTGATTAGAAATTAAAATATTCCATTAAATTTTAAGTGTAAATATTATTGTTAAACTAGCGTTAAAGCATTGAAATACTCTTTACTGTGTGTTCACATAAAGAACAGCTGAAGTGCCTATTGTTGCCGGGGTCCCGGAGTCAATTCCCAGTAACTGATAGGCTGCTTTCGATTCGACTGTTCTTGTTACATATAAATTATAATAAAATGATATAGCTTCGATCGGTGGAAAGAAACTACTGTTTATATATATCTGTATCGCATCGATGCGCCATTTTATATTTTTAGAAATAGACACGCGTCAAATCAAACTTGGTTAATAATAATTTGTAATTACATTTAAATTTTCTTTATTTGTGCTTTATAAAGTAGTATTGAAAATAATGTTTACTTTATTTTTAGATCATATTGTAAAGCGGTCCTTATTGCATTTAGTGTTTTAGCCAAAATTTTTATACAATACAAAATGTTTTCTTGTAAACTCCAAAAGTTAATGGAGTTAATTTTGTTGTTCGCTTTGTTTATAAAACCACATACTCTTTTCAGTGTTATTATTTATTTTAATTGGAATTGAATGTATGTATTTTTTTTTATTTGTACATAATATGAAGCATACTCTGATCAGAGGTGGGTTAATTAAACCAATTTTAATTTACTGTTCATTGATAAGTATTAAATCATCAAATTGTGGGTTCGAAGTCCTAGTCTATCTATATTCACTTGTTCAATCAAGGCTCTCATCCAACATCCCATTTGCGAAGAATTTTAATTTAATACATTTTGGTATGTGGCAACACTAATCAAGCTAAGCAGCGATCAATTTGCATTCCTTTAAAAAAAATGTATCGATTTTTTTCAGTTCCCCCAGATGATGGTAATCTTTTTTGTCAGCGAATATTTATTGTGTAATTTATAAGTTTGATAATAATTTATATTGTAGTGAATAAAGCACCATTAAAATTGGGACCTTTTTTTCATTTCTTTGCGCTTTCAAGTAAATCTAACAGTATAGTTATTAATATTTCTTTGACGCTAAAGTTCTGCAATGACAAAAAAAAATTTACATGCTACATTTTTAGAAACTGGTCTTTCAATAGATATTATATTTGTATTTTTTTTACATTCACTCTTATTACACTACCCAAACCACGCCTTATAAAACGAAACGACGTTATGCCATCCTTTTTCCCTTTCAGTCTTTTAAATAGTCAATTATCATTTTTCTAACGAAATATTCAATCAAATCTATTTTCCCTTAATATCTATAGGAAACTTGGATTTAATATTTTTAAAGTTATGTGGTGTTTTAATTACTTTTATTTATTCTTTGTTGAGCCAAGTGATACAAATAATATGCTGCATAATTCCTTCAAGTATATTAAATCTTTTATTATTTATAGTATTGTTACTATCTGACTTGACCATGTCTGATGAATTTTGTGTCTAACAGCACAAACTTGTTCTAAATAGTTATTGCCTTTTTAAAATTAATTTATAAACATTTACAAAAAACTATTTTTGTTTTATATTATCACAAAAATGGAGCAATAAACTCTAGTTTGTAGTATGGTATGTTGTATAGTAAACCAGTATGCAAATATAGTTCTGTACACAGACGCCACTAGTATAGTGGAGAAGGCAGAAAACCCCAATAAAGCAATGTATTCTGAAGATTTCTTACACAAAAATCATAGTCATGAAGCAAGTACAATAAAATTACTACATATAAAAGAAATAAAACAATTGAACTAAGACATGATTTTAATAATATCCTTACAACATAAATATTATTGAATTACATTCAAACTCGAGAACCTAGAGCTCAATGATGTTCGGCAGCCTCCTTCCTTCTGATCTCGGCCCACTTGCTAACATTCTCAGGGGAGTTGGCTGTAAACAAATTAAAATTTCTATATCATGTTGTGTTATTAAAATGTCGATAAATTTAAGCTTGCCAGTAGTTACGTGGCCGATGGTAAATGTGGAATACCCATTGTGTTAATAACCAATTGTCTAAAGTGTTAACTTTGGACAATTGGTTACAAATAAAATTTGTATTATATATTAGGTAAATATTAGTTATCATTTCATTTGTAAAATAAGCAAATATTATAACAAATAATTCATAAGTAGCAGATAAGAGATACAAAGATAGAAATTTTAACTGTTTTTTAAAACATGTTTATAGTAAAAATCCAATCCAAATTTGCTGCACTATGCATCATTGGTATCAGAACTGATGTTTTCGTTTAATTATACGTATGAAGTATTTACCCATTTTGTGGATTTTGTAGAATATTGGCAATGACACTCCAATTCCGATGAACCAGTAGCGCCAAATCCACTGGTTCTGAAGATAAAATTTAAGCGGAAACTGGGCAACTTTTGCCGAAAACGTGTAAGGGAACTTCATGGGGCGACCCGGAGTTTCTGACATCGTTCTTGATTTAATGCTGTGAATAAGAAACACAAAAACCTATTATGTAATGTTTCTTACTTCAAAACTTAATATAACATATAAAAATGTTTGTTATAACTATTTAAAATAATAATGTTGTTTTTAATGTAAATAGTTTTAGAGCTGCTCGAGTAAAATAATTGATATTATACCAATTTAATATAGAATAATTATTCTTAAGAATTAAAAAACTAACCTGCCCTTGTCGTACGAACAATTAGCACAGATTAAATAACATTACAAAGTGTTGCAATGTCTCGAACTGATTTCATTTCACTGTATTTTCTTACAAATTTGTCAATGTTGAGTTGTTAATTTAAAATAAACCCTTTATTTCGTTAAAAGTACACAATTAGGTGCGAAATTTTCTTTCATTTCATTCTTAAATCTTAATTTTATTTATTCAATGCATATATTTAAGCATAACTTATAATTTAAATAGCTGAGAAAAAAATATTAAAAGTGACTATTCCATGTGTACATATTTTTATTGCCATAAGTCAAGAATTATACTGTTAAACGTAATTAGACAAGTCTAAGAAATCGTTTACTTTTGTAGCAACATTCAGTCATTGCGATAAATTGTTTACGTTCGATGACTGCTAAGTCTGATTGTCTGTCTGTCGTCTGTCAAGCGAATAAAATGTCAACTCGCTTTGTAGTGTCGCAATTGTGTTAGATGTAATTTTTTAAGAAATATATATTTTTTAACAATATAATGTGTGATAATGGCTTCCGTGAAAGTGGCTGTAAGGGTTCGCCCATTCAATCAAAGGTCAGTGCTGTAGTAAACTAAAAACATTGTTTTCTTATTAGGTAAAAAAATTGTAACAAAACGACACAAATCATTTTTTATATACCATACATTAGCGCGATTGTTATAATAATTATAAAATTGTTTAAGGATTATGTTGAGAAGCGAGCTATTGGTTAATCAGTTTCTTCATTTTTATAAGTGCTATAAGATTTTATTAGGTTTTTTGAAAGTGCAGGACATGATGTCATAAATTATGGCAATGACTTTCACGGTTCGAGTGCATTTGGAGCGCGAACTGTACTTTGGCGGATCATTTAAATGAAAGTTGCCAAAAAAAATGTACAAAGATTATGACCCAGATGCAAGGAACTGTAAATGCCTCAGTTTAAGTTGATTCAAACGCTCCAAAGTTGTCTGTTTATTTATTTTTGTTTACTAACAAACGACTGGCGCTCGCACATTCTAATGACAGTATTGTTGCATGCATGAAATTGTTATTATTAAACTTGCAAGCTCATGGTCACAATCAATTCAAATAAGAGTCTTATAAGCTATTGAATATAATGCTGTCTATAAGAATACTTTTGCTATCATTAAACTTTTATATCATAGTTTACCTTGTCTATTTTACTTAATATCTTCCTATCCTTTTATTCTGTAGCTCATCTGATTTTTTATTATTAATGAATCTAATGTTAATATGTACATAGTACATAAATACTTGGTTAAACAAAAAATGATTACAATACAGTGTCTGAAGCTGTTTTAACATTTTTCAAATATTTCATAGTTTAATAATACATTTTTGCTAATCAGTATTCAAAATAATAAATAGGCATAGTTTTTTTTTTAATATTTTGGTCAAAAAACCCTTGAATCTGAGGGGTTTATTAAAATTACAAACAGACCTATGTACAATTACGAAAAAGGTTCTCTTGTTATTGTATGATTGAGAATGGAACCCTAAAGGAAAAAAGGCACGAAATATGATTATTACAAAATTCACATAAGTCATATGTATACAATGAATATAAAGAGATTGTTCAGAATATGAATTGATTAATTGTAGTGGTTATGTGTTATTAATTTTTATAAGTATTTAAAGTTTTATTTTGTTTGCAGGGAAAAAGACATGAACGCCAAACTCATTGTAGAAATGGATGGCAAAAAGACAAGGCTACTCACTGTAAAAGTAAGTTAATTCTGTATTATTTATATGTATTTATATATTTACACATTTCATTACACTTGTTAAGAAGAACACATTTTAAAATAATTCATTACATTCATCATTTCAACCTTTGAAAGACTTGATATAGGTATTTCACAAAGCAGTCTAGCACTGATTGAGTCCATTGGCTCCCAGCGATTCTGATGTCACCCGTCCATCTAGTGAGGAGTCTGTTAACAATATGCTTTAAAGTGTGATCTGTCTAAAGTGCTGTAAAAGTAAAGTTATGACTATATCCAAAAGTTGTTATCTTCCAGAGTTAACATTGTTGTTTGTGCAATATTATTAAATGGTGGTGCTGTCTTATAAGCACTTCATTTTGATCATTATGAAATTATTTCAGTCATGTAATCTCTGTCACTTTCATTTGGTTACAAATTAAACTACTACGAGAAGTATAACTGTAAACTAACATCAAGGTCATGACTACCGTGTTATTTGTACAGGTGTTACATGTGTAGTAAATTTGTTAAAACTGAAACAGTGTACACACAGCTTGGTGACTTAAATAGTGGAATCCTACATTCATAAGCTGAAATGTGAAGAGACGTTTTCTATACATTTTTGTATGTATAATGCACTTAACTTAATTTGCATCGTCTTTGCACTTAAACTGGTTTTCCTATGTCGTATTCACGACTAACGACTTCCGAATGTGCGGAAGTAATTTTTATTAATCGCCATTATAACTGTTAGATTTAATGATAACGGTAATGGAAAAAATGTTAATGTATTCAATTAGCAGACAGCAGTTATCGTTTTGTGCAATATTTTAATCGTTTAGGATTTTTTATTGTATTTATAGTCTATAAAGTTTAGCCTAAGTTAGACTATGACGTTACACCATCTATGTAACACGGATATGTTAAAGGTATTTGTAAAATAATATCACGCCGTTGTCAACAGAATAGCAAAGAGCACAACGATGGCAGCCGGGAGAGGTCCAAGGATTTCACATTCGACCACTCGTACTGGTCCTTCGACCATGCCGACGGCCACTACGCGTCGCAGGAACAGGTGGGTCCGTTCATCTCATAACAGAGGAAGGGATTATTTCTCGATGAAGGGATGATTATTGATTGCATCAGCGTAAGAGAGTCTGAAGCCTTTCAAGATAAAATGTAGTACAGAATATGGAGACGAGGAATACGAATTGAAAAGTCTATAGCTCTTCCGGTTAAAGATATATGAAAGTTCAAAGTTAGCATTGTGGAATGAGATAAAAAGCAAAAAAGAAAATTTTTACTGACAATCGAACCCATGATCTTTGTGTTCAAAGCATTAAAATTAGCCACTAGACCATTCCTGCACATTCTAATCTTATACAGTAATAGACACCCGGAGAATATAAAGACGCGTATGGAATCTTCCCGTCTTGTTTACTTGAGAGAAGATGAGCAAGACGATCACCAGATGGGAAGTTATGCGCTTGCGCATAACAACGTATAGTTAAGATGAAATTTATTACAGCGCTTTTTAACTGTAATACAGCAAAGTTTGCTCATTACTGTTTGATGGGGTCCAACGGAGCCCTACCACCACTATAAACTTTTTGATAGCATAACTTCATTGGATTTTATCCCTTTCTCTCCACTTACGCTACTATCCAATTCTTCACCCCTCCCCATGTAATATTCTCTCGTCTTTCTCCTCTCCACTTTTAGCAAAATTATCTACATACATATGAATCTATTTTTATAAATTTCTAGCTCGCGCTCCGAGTCCGATGAATCTTGAAATCCCACCAAAAATACTAACAGCATTAGCATCGTTCAAAATAATAAAAAACCCGTATATTATTTTTTAAGTTGTCTTGAATATTTTTACGAAGTCGCGAAAGGTTTTTCTGATATCTAATTACATAATTCCGCCATTATCATAAATTATACAAACGAGTTTTACAATTTAAAGTATATATGTATATGTGCTCGATTAACCGCTGCATCGACTTTTAGTAGAATAGAATCTAAATTAATTCATCTCGACGCTTATCTAAAAATAAAGCGATAGAAAATAATTTGAATGTTTCTCATGTTTATATGCAAATTTGTCTGTGTTGTGTGTGTGTGTGTGTAAAAGGTGCGTTCACATTTAAATTGTTGATAATATACTTATCTCGTTGTATTAACTGTAAACGAGTTGAGGGGAGACGATGTGAGAATTTTTAACCGACACCCAAAATATGTTTCGTCTCTGAGATATACTATATAGTAGTGATGTCTTTTTTGGGATTCTTAACCCTCGCAATGTGTTGGATAACCGACTGTATTATTTTTGGTAGAAATCTCATAAAAAAAAAATATATAGTCCCGGACACATCTATCGGCCCACTACCCAGGGTTTAAAGTTTCGACGGTGTCTAGTTAAAAATAAATGTTGGGTGGAGCAATAAGTTTTAATGCAGATTTGAAGCAGATTTATTGATCAACCCTTATGTATGTTTTTTTTTTAATATTTTTTGTAATCTCCAATTGATTTGTCCGGCAGAAGTTTTACAACTTGGGCGACAATTTCAGGCAGAGTATCCATATTTTTGGTCAAAACTGGCTCTAAGTTTAGATTTTCCTTTTTATGGATCCAATAATCGGACACATCAAAAAAAAAATCTAACTTGTGCGAAATAAATAAGTTTTCTCCATTCTTAGGTCGTTGAAAACAATGAACAGACTCGAATTTTCGTTTTTTTTTTTTTTTTTTTTTTTCCATAATCCTGAATTCAAAATTAAAAAAAAAACATACCTAAATGTTGACCAAAAAATCAGCTTTAAAACTGCATTAAAACTTATTGCTCCACCTAACATTTATTTGTAGCTAGGCACCGTTAAAACTTTTAAACACTGGGTGGGCCGATAGATGTGTCCGGGAGTGTAGTTTATTTGACAACATACATTGCTGGTTAATAACAGTTTTTGGTGTCTCCTTTTAGGCATTATCATATCAATCGTCTTCCTTTAGAAGTCTATGTACTTCTATATCATAGATTAAAATGGCGAATTAGATGTTCAAAGTATTGGTAATAGAAACTGTGACCTGTCTAGTGTGAAAGCGGCTTAAGCTTTACTGAGTAATAATAGTCTAGCAGAGCTTCGCTTACCTGTGCTTACATCACATAAACAGACTAGATAAAATGGACGCTCGTATCAAATATCAGAAGAAGAAATACGAAGTAGGTGTCTTTAGGAAAATAAGGAATAAGCTGTTTATGCTTACCACCACATACCACATCACATACCACATCACATACCACATCACATACCACATCACATACCACATCACATACCACATCACATACCACATCACATACCACATCACATACCACATCACATACCATATCAATTAACACCAACTGGGATCGTGGTTAAGGACTAACCAACTATAAAAAATAGTCTGAAAATTTATTTCCCGCTTTCTTCTGATATAATTTTTCAGGGCTTTTATTTATCCTACTATTTGTACCATTTACTACTGAATCTATTTTTTTTCTGATATGATGTTTCAGGGCGTTTATTTATCCTACTAAGCCTAAGCCTAAGCCGTGATAGCCTAGTGGTTTGAACGCCGGCCTACCAATGCGAAGGTACCGGGTTCGAATCCGGCCTGCACCAATGAATTTTTCAATTTATGTGCAGTTAGTATAACACCAACTAATATCACGTGCTTTGACGGTTAAGGAAAACATCGTGAGGAAACCTGCATATCTATGTCATGACCATCAGTAGTCAGACTAGTATGTGAAATGGAGAAGGCAATGGCAACACCACTCTATTATCCAAGCCAAGAGAGTCGTCGTGTGTTTCAATAAAAACATGTTGACCACGACCCTCAGTCATGAGTAAATACGACTTAGAAGAAGAAGAAGATTTATCCTACTATTTGTACCATTTACTACTGAATCTATTTTTTTTCTGATATGATATTTTAGGGCGTTTATTTATCCTACTATTTGTACCATTTACTACTGAATCTATTTTTTTTCTGATATGATATTTTAGGGCGTTTATTTATCCTACTATTTGTACCATTTACTACTGAATCTATTTTTTTTCTGATATGATATTTTAGGGCGTTTATTTATCCTACTAAGCCTAGGAAGTGATAGCCTAGTGGTTTGAACGCCGGCCTTCCAATGCGAAGGTACCGGGTTCGAATCCGGCCTGCACCAATGAATTTTTCAATTTATGTGCAGTTAGCATAAAACACCAACTAATATCACGTGCTTTGACGGTGAAGGAAAACATCGTGAGGAAACCTGCATATCTATGTCATGACCATCAGTGGTCACACTAGTATGTGAAATGGAGAAGGCAATGGCAACACCACTCTATTATAACTGACAAGAGAGTCGACGTGTGTTTCAATAAAAACATGATGACCACGACCCTCAGTCATGAGTAAATACGACTTAGAAGAAGAAGAAGATTTATCCTACTATTTGTACCATTTACTACTGAATCTATTTTTTTTCTGATATGATATTTTAGGGCGTTTATTTATCCTACTATTTGTACCATTTACTACTGAATCTATTTTTTTTCTGATATGATATTTTAGGGCGTTTATTTATCCTACTAAGCCTAGGAAGTGATAGCCTAGTGGTTTGAACGCCGGCCTTCCAATGCGAAGGTGCCGGGTTCGAATCCGGCCTGCACCAATGAATTTTTCAATTTATGTGCAGTTAGCATAAAACACCAACTAATATCACGTGCTTTGACGGTTAAGGAAAACATCGTGAGGAAACCTGCATATCTATGTCATGACCATCAGTAGTCAGACTAGTATGTGAAATGGAGAAGGCAATGGCAACACCACTCTATTATAACTGCCAAGAGAGTCGTCGTGTGTTTCAATAAAAATATGTTGACCACGACCCTCAGTCATGAGGAAATACGACTTAGAAGAAGAAGAAGATTTATCCTACTATTTGTATATTTACTCTTCTAAGTCGTATTTCTTATGACTGTGGGTGGTCATTATGTGTGATAAAAAAAATTACGACTTTTTTTGGCAGTTATAATGAAGTGGTTATTTACTAGTAATGCTATATAATAAATCTATCATAACTGCTTAATCTATTTGTTCTACGTGACAAGTGAGACGTTCACCTGATGGTAAGTGATACGCTTGCACATAACGTAGCGCTAGTTAAGATGGTATACACTGCATAGCGCTCGTCACTTTGCGACGTATGTTAAGTCTCGTTATCGCAGTAATTACACTAGCTTACACCACCCTTAAAAGCGGAACACAGTAATGTTTCCACATTACTATTTGGCGGTAGTAATAGTTACTGCAGTGGTACCTAGACAGTCTGTAGCAATAGAGACCTACTAGCAGTGAAATATATATAATATCTTGCTCGTTGTTTTGTTGTGTAAAATAAAATCGATATTTCGTATTCGATTATTTAATAAAACAGACAATCGAATGTTATTTATATAGTTTACAAACTATGAATGGAATTTATAACAACGGCTTGAAACAATAGTGCGGCGGCGATGCAGGCGCGGGAGGAATTTGTTTACTCATCCATATTCCTGTTCTTGTGGGATCCGATGGCTGCTCAGGGTCCTCCAGCTGTTGTGGTGGTACCAGCAAGGGTGCTGACGGCTGCTGGTGGAGACTTGGGTCGAAAATATGGGATTAGGGCATTAAAAAAACACCTATGACGTCACAGTAAATAATTCATTCCTTAAATACATCTCAAAATCATTTATTCTTAATTTCTTTCCTCCATATTTTCTTTGTTATCATTGAGTTTTGAGACATTCCTCTATTCTTTTTTCTTTTACCTCGTTCTCATTCATCTGTCCGAGATGAACCATCGTCTCCAGGCTTCCTGGTCTTCATGAAATCAGCTGAGCTGGAAGTAGTGTGTGAAGTCTTAGGCTTTGCTATCTCATCATAGCGTTAGTTCGCAGTTGTGTTCTAAACTGAAATCCTGAAATGGATTCAAATCATTAAATAATCTTGATTTACCTCTAGAATACAGTATTTTTCCTCCACCAACGATCTGATTGTCACAACAGATAGCATATAAAAAAATACATAGTTTTCACTCTCTATATGATTAAGCGTAAGAGACTGATGCGCTGACTTAAATACTCCGTAACGTTTGTATCTTAAACCGGAACATTTACACGGATACTCTTTCAGGATAGAATGTAGTACAGGATATGGAGACGAGGAATCCGAAATATACTCCCGGACACATCTTTCGGCCCACCACCCAGTGTTTAAAGTTTCGCCGGTGTCTAGTTAAAAATAAATGTTAGGTGGAGCAATAAGTTTTAATGCAGTTTTGAAATAGATTTATTGGTCAACCCCTATGTACGGTTTTTTTTTTTTTTGTAATTTCGAATTGATTTGGCCGGCAGAAGTTTTACAATTTGGGCGACAATTTCAGACAGAGTATCCACATTTTTTGGTCACAACTGGCTCTATGTCTAGATTTGCCTTTTTATGGAACCAATAATCGGACAGATCAAAAAAAAAATCCAACTTGTGCGAAATAAAAAAGTTTTCTCCATTCCTGGGTCGTTGAAAACAATGAACGGACCCGAATTTTCGATTTTTTTTCATAATCCTGAATTCAAAATTAAAAAAAAAAACATACATAAAGATTGACCAAACAATCAGCTTTAAAACTGCATTAAAACTTATTGCTCCACCTAACATTTATTTTTAGCTAGGCACCGTCAAAACTTTAAACACTAGGTGGGCCGATAGATGTGTCCGGGAGTGTATAAAGTCTATAGTATATCCGGTTAAGGAGATATGAAAGGTCAAAACATTTAAGAAGTTAAAAGCAAAAAATAACCTCACTGAGAATCGAACTCATGACCTTTGTGTACGAAGCATGAAAATTAGCCGCTATACCATTCCGAGACAATCTTATACGATAATAGACATCCGGATAATAAGACGCATTCATCGTCAGGTTTGTTTAAAGCTTCAAGTTTTTTTTTAAATTTGCATTTTTTTTTTTTTTTGTAAATGTTTTTACGGCTCTGGATACGAGTCCTTTTGAGATTTTAAATTTGCATAAAGTTAAAACTTGCTACAAAAAAAAAAAGTTTTGTTTTCAATTTTTATAAGAAGGTCGAAGTTCTTGTTTTCCGCCAGTAGCAGACCGCGTTTTTTTTTTTTTTTTTAATCTCGTTCCCCTTGGTGATTTTGGGCCATGGATCTTGGTACATCATTTCTTATTCTACATTCAAAATTTCTACTCTTTCAGCAGACCTCGTTAAATCCTTTAAAGTCTATATCGTACAGTTAAATTTAACAAGTAGACAGTAACCGGATAGCATGACCGAGTTAGTTCAATTCGGATTCAGTTCAAACCGTTCGGATTCGAACCGACGCCCACTAAACCGTAACACTTAACGGAGCCGGATTGCGCAACCGACGACAGATTCAGCGGTTTCGTTAACCGGATGTTGTGTGGTCGTTACAAAACCGATTCTCATTTTGTTTTTATTTAACCAAAAATGACGTTCACTTATTCTTAAGTGTAATCGCATTTTTTTTATACTACTGCGGCGAGACGAGCAAGACGTTCACCTGACCGTAAGTGATACGCTTGGTAATAACGCGGTGCTAGTTAAGATGGTACACACTGCACCACATTGCGCTCGTCGTCTTGAGACATTTTTTTTTTATTTATTTGGAAAACAAACAGTGACAATGAACATACAATATAAAATTTCTAATTATAATAATTTAGCACCATTTACACGTTTTCACATATAAGTTTCTTGGTAGAACTTGCTTGTTAACACAGTTTCTTTGCAGCTTTTTAGCTATAATGAAGAACATATTTTGTCGTTTAATTGATTTAGCTAGTTTTCGAACCAGTGCTTGCTTAATAAGGATTTCAAAGTGTGTGTCTTTGTCGTAAAGAGATCAAGTTCAGCGAGGTCAACCAATTCATTAAACACTTTTGAGGATCTATTGAAAAACGAATTCTTTCTATAATTTGGTGTTAAGTCTCGTTACCCTAGTAATTACACTAGCTACAGCGCGCTTCAAACCGGAACACAGTAATGTTTGCACACTACTATTTGGCGGTTGAAATAGGAGCTGCGGTGGTACCCACCCAGACGGTCTGTAGCAACAGATACCTACTACCACCTGGTGATGATGATTATTGTGACGTCATCGCTGATGTACACACCACATCGCTCCCGTCTAAACATGAGCTGTTATAATAATTACTAGCTGCAGCCCTTTGAACTAGAACACAGTAATGTTATCACATAACTGTTTGGCGGTAGTAATATACGCAGCGGTGATAACTGTGTAGTAGTAGTACGTTGTTATTAGTGTCGTCTGCATCTGTATTGTTAACGCGTAGGTCCGTGATTCGAATCTGGTGCCACATGTAAAGTTTGGTGGCTGTCTTCACCATCACTTAATACCGCGTGAAATTGAGTGTATGTGTTAATCTATCACAAATGAAGTAATCGTTCTTTATGCAACGTAAGACATGGTTTTCGGATACTAATGTACAGTTATTATCTGTATGTATTCAGTTATTACGAGTATGTATACTCCCGGACACATCTATCGGCCCACCCAGAGTTTAAAGTTTCGACGGTGTCTAGTTAAAAATAAATGTTAGGTGGAGCAATAAGTTTTAATGCAGTTTGAAGCAGATTTATTGGTCAACCCTTATGTATGTTTTTTTTTTTTAAATATTTTTTGTAATTTCGAATTGATTTGGCCGGCAGAAGTTTTACAACTTGGGCGACAATTTCAAGCAGAGTATCCATATTTTCTGGTCAAAACTGGCTCTAAGTTTAGATTCGCCTTTTTATGGAACCAATAACCGGACACATCAAAAAAAAATCCAACTTGTGCGAAATAAAAAAGTTTTCTCCATTCCTGGGTCGTTGAAAACAATGAACGGACTCGAAATTTCGTCTTTTTTTATAATCCTGAGTTCAAAATAAAAAAAAAAAACATACATAAAGGTTGACCAAAAAATCAGCTTTAAACTGCATTAAAACTTATTGCTCCACCTAACATTTATTTTTAGCTAGGCACCGTTAAAACTTTTAAACACTAGGTGGGCCGATAGATGTGTCCGGGAGTGTATATTTATATTTATGTATGTGTGTATATATAAGTATACATACTAAGTGTATGTAATTATATGTATGTATATATTAGTATATTTCATATTTTTTTTTTAAATCTTGTCATACGCTCACCTACCACTGCATTGCCCCACTGCCGTTGTTGACTGGGAGAGAATGTATGGCATTAAGTACGCCTTTTTGTACATTATTTATTTATGTGTGCAAAAAGTTTAAAATAAATAAATATCTGTGGTATTGCGTCAAATGAAAGGGACCGCTGTTTAAATTATTGACCTCGACCCTGAAGCGAATGGGTCGCCGCCGGCTGCGCCCATGTGGTTGTAAAGTTCATCGGCTTCCTTTGCGGCGGGTTTAGATTTAATTTCCGCCATGTTGTATTGTTATCACAATAACACATTCTTGATGAGGTAGTAATCAAATTTTATATTTTCACATGGTAACAATTTAGTATGGTACTTATGTAACAAGCTCCAATTTTTTTTTTATTTCTTTTATGTGGAATTCGTACCCACTAAAACCCCCTCGGTGGTCATCCCAAATGCTTTGTGGGAAGCCCCGGGATCTTATGTAATAAGCACCCTAACACTTAAATATAACTTTGCTATGTAATTTGTTTAACTTATTTATGTTCTTTGATGACGATGGGTTTTTCGTTCACGTCGTTGCTTTAGTGGGGCTGGCGAGGCGAGGCTTTAATGATGACGTCACTGGAGTATCTATGATTTATTATAGGTAACACAGCGATAGTAGTTGCATCCGTTTCTGTTGACGTTCACCAGCGGCGTTAGGCTCTGTTAATCATCATCAGCCTTTAGACGCCCACTGCTGGACAAAAGCTTAAATACCTATACACCAAACGGCTTTGCGCTCAGCGGTTTCCTACGGCCTTCACCAGATCGTCAGTCCACGTTGTGCTACTTGAGGACCGTACTGCCCCATCGGCAGTCAGACTATTAATATAAATGTATTACTATCATCAATTATGTTATTGTGTATATCTGACCAGGTGTTCTCGGACCTCGGCGTGGACGTCATCGACAGCGCCTTCGAGGGCTACAACGCGTGCGTGTTCGCGTACGGGCAGACTGGCAGCGGGAAGACCTTCACCATGATGGGATCGCCGGTTAGTCCCATTTTATTTGACTATGTGACCACACGAGCGAGTTCACCTGATGGTAAGTGATACGCTCGCCCATAACGCGCCGCTAGTTAAGATGGTATACACTGCACCACATTGCGCTCATCATCTTGAGATTTAAGATAAGTCTCGTCACCCCAGTAATTTCACTGGTTTACAGCGCCCTTCAAACTGGAACACAGTAATGTTTGCACACTACTGTTTAGCGGTGAGAATAGTCACTGCGGTGGTAGTTACCTAGATGGTCTGTAGCAGCAGAAACCTACCAGCAGCAAGTCAACTAACTGATATACACTCCCGGACACATCTATCGGCCCACCTAGTGTTTAAAAGTTTTAACGGTGCCTAGCTAAAAATAAATGTTAGGTGGAGCAATAAGTTTTAATGCAGTTTTAAAGCTGATTTTTTGGTCAACTTTTATGTATGTTTTTTTTTTTAATTTTGATTTAAAGATTATGAAAAAAAAAACGAAATTTCGAGTCTGTTCATTGTTTTCAACGACCCAGGAATGGAGAAAACTTTTTTATTTCGCACAAGTTCGATTTTTTTTTTGTGATGTGTCCGATTATTGGTTCCATAAATAGGCAAATCTAAACTTAGAGCCAGTTTTGACCAAAAAATATGGATACTCTGCCTGAAATTGTCGCCCGAGTTGTAAAACTTCTGCCGGCCAAATCAATTAGAAATTACAAAAAAAAAATAAAAAAAAACATACATAAAGGTTGACCAATAAATCAGCTTCAAAACTGCATTAAAACTTATTGCTGCACCTAACATTTATTTTTAACTAGACACCGTCGAAACTTTAAACACTGGGTGGTGAGCCGATAGATGTGTCTTTACCTTGTACTGGTAAACATGATTTTACACCACCGCATCAAAGTAGGGTTCTCTGTGTTGCAAGGTAAGCGAAACGCCATTGCGCCACGGTAACAGTTAATATTTTTCTCTTTACTTTTTTTTGGGGGGCTTTTATCCTTTAGGGACATGCCAGCCCAACAGTTAAATTTCCAATGATCATGTCGTGACGAGTCAAAGTCAAATGTCTAAATTTTTATACAAAATAGTTCAATTATTGTAGGTCAAAATCTACCACCCATTCGTAAAAGAAATGCCACGGATCTAAAAAGAATAGGCGCAAGGAACTCGGGCTGTATATGTATAAACTGTTTTTTTTTTTGTTCTAAAAAATTCCCATTTTGTGTAAAATTTTTGACTTTGTCTCATCGAACCCTAGACTGCCGCTGAGTTGTCCGTAATATAGTTGTTGATGTTAATAGAGAGAGCAGCGAGGTGTCACATTCGCGAGGTAACGCCGAGCTAATCACCGCGCTGTGTAAACAATAAAAAATAACTCCGCCGCCATTTTGGATCCGCTCAAGTTACCAGTGAGTCATTGTTGTCGCGCGGACGCTTTCGGTGTAAACAACCGAATTCGCTATGCCCGCGACCGTTTTTTTTTTTTTTTGTAACGGGTGTAGGCGAACAGCTTCCCGCCACTTGGAAGTAATTTCTAAACTGTAACGGCTCGCTTTACTATTACGTCGAGAGTATTCTGTATTCAATGTATAATTGATGTTTTCAAATTTATTTTAACCGCAACAAATATGAGGCCCCTTTTATTACATGTTACCATTACAGATTTAGTAAAAAAAATATATGTGAAATTTTTATTTACTTAAATTATTTCTGTTCAAATATTTTTGGCACAATTTTTTTTTTCTAAAATATAATGTTTTTTATTCATCATTGTAATTATAAACTCTGACTACTATTAGTGTATTTATATCCAAATAAAACCTTTTATTTATGGGAACTCCTTGCCTGTTACCTTCATTGACCATGATCAGTGTTTCTTTACGTAATCGAATCAGAAATGTGGAGATCCATAAAACCGGCGATCTGGTTAAAATGTTCAGCAGTACACATCAAGAAACTGAAAGGTTAAGGATATGATGGGGCTGGCGTAACCTTCATAAGCTAAAAGCCCCAAAAAAGTTAAAGATAATTTTTGTTTAGCACAATAAGATTATTATTTTTCCACATATTGTATGTAAATAAAAAAAAGAAACTGAAATTAGATATTATTGCCTTAAAAGCTAACCCGTTGACGTATAAGTATATTAGTCAGATACAGCGAATAGTGATGTCTAAAAATAAATTAATAAATTTAAATATTATTAAAAGTATATATTTGATTTAAGAAGGAGGATTATAAAGAAATCCTTAACAATGATAATAATTATTAAAGATAAAAATTCCATCGCCGTACCATGCCAGAGAAAAAAAAAGTATATTAGTCATGACAATGGGAGCAATGTCTTATACATACAGATAGATTATATTATCTGTGTAAATTTTTTTGGTGTATGTAATAAAAATAACATTATAAATTAAAAGTTTTTTTGTAATCGAGAATATAATGTCATGAACAATAATTTAACTAATTGTGTTTATATGTAATATTACAGGAGTGCCAAGGCCTGATCCCGCGCATCTGCCGGCAGCTGTTCTCCCGCATGGCGGCCGGCAAGGAGTCCGGCTCGTCGTACCGCACGGAGGTCAGCTACCTGGAGATCTACAACGAGCGGGTCAAGGATCTGCTCGGCGGGGACGCGGGCCACTCGCTCAGGGTCCGCGAGCACCCCAAACTGGGGCCCTACGTTCAGGACCTGTCGCGGCATCTGGTCTCCGATTACGATGATATACAGGTATATCATGGTAGATGCCGATATCATTTTCGATACTATACCGTAGTGAAATTACTGAAGAGACATTTTTTTCCCAACTTATTTCGGTTAGAGCCATACATACAAGTTCTCGCATTTATTCCATTCTGCTATCATTCATACCGCTAATTTTCCAACAACGACATATATTGTATCTGTCACTACAGTATATATATATAGTAAATATATTTGTTTTTATGTAATTCTCTTTGCGTGTGTACCAGGAGTGGATGCAGCGCGGCAACCAGCAGCGCACCACCGCCTCGACGCAGATGAACGACGTGTCGTCCCGTTCGCACGCGATCTTCACGCTGACGTTCGTGCGCGCCGGGTACACGCGGCACAACAACATGCCCAGCGAGACTCTCTCCAAGGTGCACCTCGTCGATCTCGCCGGCAGGTGAACCGCGTTTCTTCACACGTTATCCTCTCACGATATCCTCATCTCCTAGTACTCTTTTTTAGATAAACTGACAACAAAATCTTCCAGCGAAACAAGCCCACGCAACTTTTCCATGTCTCTAGATTGAGTTTTTGAAACTGCTTTCGCGTTTAGTACAGACGAGCTCCATAGGCTACTGGTATAAAAATTCAATTGAATTTCTTCACACTTTATGATCTCCTAGTACTTTTTACATAAAACAAACAACAATTGTAATGTTTTCCCACACGAAGTTGAACACGCACACTTTCACTGTTCTTTCCCATTATACATCAACTATGTCTTAGACTTAGCACAATAGATACGTGATTAAATGAGAACTTGTGTATAACCAATCTCCAATATCTATTCGGTATCCCACCCCTTCTTTCCCTCAATGCGTATAGACAAAAAACGAGAAGCCAAAAACAGACGTTATCAAATTGGACAATCACAAGTGTTGTGCTGGACTCTATAGGTTCTTTTCTGATTTATGCGGAGATCTAGAACAAGTTAATAAAAAAATTGTACCGTTTTCAATTTTTCGTCTCGTAATTCAGTATTAAAAAAAAAACTAATTTATAAGAGTAACAAAGAGTTGTTTAATAACCGTGTTGACGCGTTGCAGCGAGCGCGCAGACGCCACGGGCGCGACGGGCCAGCGGCTGGTAGAGGGCGCGCACATCAACAAGTCGCTGGTCACCCTCGGCTCCGTCATCTCAGCGCTCGCCGAATCCAGTCAGCAGGCGGACAGTAAGCAATCATCAGTCTCTTTATTACTTCATGCACTGTATATGTTTATTTGTATACAAAACAAATAGACTTTTAACATATAACTGCTGCTAACTCTGTTCCTGGAGATTGTTTATTGTAAACATTCTAACTACTATGAAGTGACGATGTAGACTGGAATAGTAATTTCTTACTTAGACTGAAACATTTGACAGCAAGTTGTTTTATTTTCATACCGTTGTTGGAATTATAAAGGTCGACTATAGAGTTTGTTATACTTTACATTGTAAATGAAAACTTTTTTGTTTAAGATCGTACGCCGAAAAGCAAGAAAAACGTCTTCATTCCTTACCGAGACTCGGTGCTGACGTGGCTGCTTAAGGACTCGCTGGGCGGCAACTCCAAGACCATCATGATCGCAGCTGTAAGCATTTGTATACGACGTCGTTTTTAAGTAATACAATAGTCAAATGGCTATCTTATATCTGAGAACTTGTATTCGTAGGATGTACCTTGAACATTTGGCTATCGTCGAACTTGCCAATCCATTATTACCTAAATGTAGTAATAAAATACCTCATCTTATATCAATATAATCCCGTTACAAAATAATAAAAAAAAATCAAACTTGAATATATACAATAAAACAGTATTATTGTCGTTATTGATGATGCCCAAGCTAGAGATTTAGCATTTGATATACCAAAGCGGCCTGCGAAATTTGGTGTAGCATAACCATCCTTACTGGCACCTGGTAATTAGCGAAATAATCATCCCGTCCATCCCTTGCCACGTAGCTTAAAACGAGACACAATATTTTGTGAGGTAATAAAATCAAGTATTATACAGATATCGCCCGCCGACTGCAACTACGGCGAGACGCTGTCGACGCTGCGCTACGCAAATCGCGCCAAGAACATCATCAACAAGCCGACCATCAACGAGGACCCAAACGTGAAGCTCATCCGCGAGCTTCGCGACGAGATCGACAAGCTACGAGCGCAGATCGCGCACAACACGGTCGGTGCGAGTGCGCTTGCGCAATCACCTATGTACCATACACAGTATCGGTTCAAAACGTGATAGTACGAGAGAGATTATTACTGTAATTTTAACTACAATCAGATTATAACATTATGAGTATAGCTGTTGAAAGTTTTTCAAATGAAGGCATGTATTTTTGAAGTAATAATCGCTCTTTTTTATTATGAATAATTAAAAACCTAAATAATGCATAATGTTAAGTGATAATGGGCGAGTGAAAAGGGAAGCATGCTTGACTAAATACTCTGGAAATTATATGTTGACAACCGGAACACTCCAATGCTGTTATGGCGGCAGATATATAATATATCCTCGGAATCGAATCAAAAACCTCGGTGTTACAAGACAAGCTATGTTAGCTGTTGAGCAGGCGACTAATACTTTCAATCGCACTGAAATATTTAAATCATGTGGAAATTTGTTAATTTTAATATTTCGTGTTACTTTAATGTAAACATTATTTAAAGCACTCATGTACACATTTATTTTTAAAGTAATACTTAAGGAATTGTGTTCAGAAGTCGACTAATACAAGCTGAGAATATTACTCCCTTGTTGGTCATAATCAGTTGTATTCGTTGTAATGAATCATAGAATCCTATTTATAGAACCCCGTGGAAGCAGAGCCGGCGGTGCTGGCGGCGCTCCAGCGCAAGGAGGCGCAAGAGAAGGTTCTTACGGAGAAGTGGACAGAGAAGTGGCGCGAGACCCAACAGATTTTACAAGAGCAGAAGGCTTTAGGTCTTCGAAAGAGCGGCCTCGGCGTCGTCCTGGACTCTGATATGCCTCACCTCGTGGGCATTGATGACAACTTGCTATCCACTGGTGTTACTTTGTATCATCTGAAGGTAATTCAGTTTTTTTTATTCAACATAGCGATAAAGCGAGCAGGACGTTCACCTAACCGTTACGTCTGCTACAGGAGGGCGAAACGGTAATCGGCAGCGAGGAGCTATCACCTACTCCGGACATCGTGCTGAGCGGGGCGGGCGTGCTGCCGCTGCACTGCCGCGTCACGCTACAGGATGGTGTCGCGACCGTGCTGCCGGCGGCGGGTGCACAATGCTGGCTCAACACCGTGCTGCTGGATGGGCCGGCTAAGCTCAGTCAGGGTCCGTACTAGCACATACATTTATATCTATTATAACTATATACAATGTTTTTATTTAATTATAGTATGGTCATATCCTTAAAGATTCCTTTAATGTCTCTAACGCCCACTTGAGGTGATGACTCTGTTTTGAGAAATACTGTTGTTTATTTACTGTTATAGGCTGCATCCTGCTCCTGGGCCGCACGAACATGTTTCGCTATAATGACCCCGCGGAGGCAGCCAAGTTGCGCCGGGAGGGCAGCGCCTCGGTTATGAACCTGTCGCGCTTGTCATTGCTCTCCTGGTCCACCACCGACCTGGCTGCAAGCACCGAGAACCTGAACACAACGCTTTCGTTAGTGTTTTTTTTATAGTGCTACAAATCCGTCTATGTTTAATTCAAGTAAAATTGTATAATTTCGTCATCATTATTATTTTTTTTTTGAAGAGACCTCGAGAGTGAGATTAAATGCGAACGCATCGAGGCGCAGCGAGCGGAGCTCGAGCGAGAGCGACAACAGTTTCTACTGCAGCAACAGGAGCGGCAGCGACGGTGGCACGAGGAGAGGGAGCAACTGCTCATTGCACAGAGGAAGTTGGACGAGGTGCTGTGATAAAAATTATTCATATATGACTTACATATATGTATATACCTTATGGAGATTTTGGAGCAGTCATACACCCTGCTGTGGACGTCCATCAGCTGATGATAAAAAATAAGACCTATATTAACCATTCAGGAGCGATCCGCGATGGAGCGCGAGTACGCGGCCGCGTGCCGGCGGCTGTCGGGCGACTGGCGCGCGTTGGAGCGCGGCTGGGCGCTGCGGCGGCGCGCGCTCCGCTGCCGGCAGCGCGAACTGGCTGCGCGTGTGCAGCGGCACGGCGCCGCCGAGTGTGCTGCGCGCGCACAGGTCGGTCACCACAAACGTCACAATCCATATGCAAACTCTTTTTCGGACCTGGCCAAAACCACCTGCTCTGGCCAGATTTACACCTTCCAGCTAGGTTATTTATACGCCGTTTACTTTGGCACAGCTAATATTGAAGAAAAGCTTTTTCTCAAACTTATGCGCATTGTTGAGAGTGTGTTTATGCACCGGTATGTTCCGTAGGACATTTTGGGGTGTCTCATAATGCACTGATGCTAATTTTATTCCAATTTTCTTATCCCGTGAGTTTATTATCGTAGATTACTCCCTTATAACAAAAGAGGGTATGTAGTTAATTGGGTTGTATTACATGATCCTGTAAGTTCTCTGTTCGCAAACGCTATGTTAATGTAGACTATGCATGCGATATCCCACTCGTCTGATTAGCTAGAACTTAGAATATATTATTTATTGTACATACATCAGTTTTTAACAAACCTTTCTCTAGAGATTAAGCAATGAACACTATTAACTGGTATGTGACCATGAGTGATAATTCTCAGTGATATAAGTGTCAAGTTTCTGATGATTGTCTAGGTACCACCGCAGCGCCTGTTGCTATCACCTATCGGTAGTGTGCAAACATTACTGTGTTCCGATTTGAGTCGCTTTATTTAGTGTTATTACTAGCGTAACGAAATCTATTAATATCTCAATTCGACGAGCGCAATGTGATACTGTAAACATCCTAGCTAGTGTTAAAATATTACAGAAATGGTGTTAATCAAATAGTTCATATATTTTTTCAACTTTCACGTGTTGCTAATAAATTTCATATAACAAAACACCGAAGCAAATTTGCTCGCCAACTTCTCAATTAAGTTACCTAACTATAACTAACGAGCCATTGTCTTATAAAATTGGCCGCTACTATCGTACATCGATTAGAAAATTGCGAGATAATTGCGAGTTTAAAATGTATCACAAACAAACTTTACAGAATACAATTTTTGGAAATTATCAAGGACAATAACTTGTAATGAGATTTTACTAATTAGTAACAGTGCATACGAAATTAATTTTCCAAAATTTGCGGACAAGGCTTTGATTTTTAGTAAAGATTTTTTTCTATTGATGTTTCACCATCATCAACCAGCTGGACATGGGCCATAGCTATATTTATATAGATCTAATCTAGTTATAATCATATCTAATTAGTAATTCTATAGTTTTAAGCGAGAGCGAAATCTTTATTTTTATCTAAAAAATAGTCTTTCTCTTTCATCAAAATCGGTTCATCTGAGACATAAGCACTTATTATATTTTAATTAAAATATTAGGAATGATTTCTGTCACACTTTCACATATTATTTCTATTTATTCAACATATATTTTTTAATGGTTAATAACTCGATCCGTAAATCATTTGAAGACCGGTGGTAAGTCGCATAATCAATACATTCACTTGTGTTACAACATGGTCGTTGCACACTTTTCTCACCGATTGAGATATATTCCACTCGGCCCCGTCACACGGCGAGGGTTCACCAGCTTGACTACGGTTTTTGTTGTTTATGCCCGTATTAGTTTGCATATTAATATGTGAAGTATATACTTTGTTTTACTTTTTTATATCGCGTTTGATTTGTTCGGTTGTGAAATTTGAAACAGTTACACGTACAAAAGGTGATAAATTGTGAAAAGTTTGAATTTACGCACAAAATTACATTTATACAGTAATAAACTCAGTCAGTGTGGAACATAGTTTGTTAATAATAAACTTAGTTCTGACTTCTTGTGTACTGTGAAGTTCAGTAGTTATCACGTGTGTTGTATTTCAAAATTGTAAGACCGTAAAGTTTCCTTTAGGTGCGAAAGCTGTACGTAATATTATTTACTTTTTGATAACAAAGTATTGGTTGACGGATGAACTCTTTTCCTTAACATCCGAAATTAATATCTACATTTCGCGGGAATCAGTGTCTATAAATTTACTTTATTGAAACTTATTTTTTTGATAATTCACTTACCTTTATCATTATTACGAGCTCCATTAATTATCCAATTTATTAGGAATGCAACTATGAAGTGTTTGTTTACTTTCTCAGACATTAAAAAATATCTGAATAATATTAGCTTATTAAGTTGGTAGTACTGCTGTCTAAATTTTTTTTTTGGTTTCTTTAGCTTTTTATTTTCGGAGCTCTAAATTTTGAATTGTTTACTTATCAAATTAAGCATTTTAAAGTGTTGTTTCTTTATATCTTTTAGTACTGTAATATTGTCGAATATATCCGAGTTACAATGAAAATTTGTGTGAAGGAAAATTTCGAGCTCAGTTGTAAAAATTATTTTTGCTTTTCTTCCCTTATGTTGCGTAGATAGAAAAAGAGGAGTCGCAGATAACCGACATGCGCGTACAAATCGCTGACAAGCGAACAAACCTGAAGTGTTTAGTGAAGAGCAGCGTAAAGGAACTGCTTGAGAGGGGATGTCAACTAGACGAGGTTCGTTTTCGATTAATTTCGTAACTTAATATGATAGCTAGTGGTATAGTTACTGCTTTTAACATATAGTGTAATCCCTTTTCCAATTTTCGACGGCTTTTTTTCTATTGTTTTTATCTCTTTTATGTCCTTCGAGACGGACATTTTTTTCTTCTATTTTGTCAAAGGTATGCAATATATGTAATGTTATATAATATTTTAAGAATGGTATATATTCAAACCTAACATGATATTAAGAACAATGAAGCTGTGGATGGTAAAGAGTGCTCGATTTGAATACTCTGTCCCTTATATTTTGTCAGACAGTATAAAAGCAAAGCTTTTATGGTGACAAATTTACAATATGATCATATGTTTATAAAATAACTTATTACTATATCTTTATAAACATTTAAATTAGCAAAATGTTTTGACGTAAAACGCTAAATTAATTTTAGCATTGAAATCTATTCTTCAACTCTCAGAACCGCTTTGTCAATATAAGTGGGCACCCATCCATGGCAGACCGGATATTTGAATTTGTTTTTATTAGTTATATGCAACCAATGCGTGTGCTTCTCTGATGTTTATTTATATTGTTTTCCGCAGAGCGCCACTCCAAGTCCAGAGAGCCCCGCGTCTGAAACATCTACGGAGAGCCTGATGCATTTGCTGCAGCAGTGCGAGCCCAACACCGCCTCTACCATCAAAGACACTGTGGACAGACATGTAACTATACATTTAGATAATTACTGTCGGTTTTCAGTCGTTGGAAATGTCGAGATATCGCAATTACTGGTGTAACGAGAAAACATTTTATTTCTTGAGGCGACGAGCTCAATATGATGCAGCAAATATCATATCCACAAGCGCCACATTCTTATATGCAGACGGTATGCGTTACCACCTGGTGAAGGTTGTGCCTTTTTTGACGCATCGTCGAATACAGGAAATATCATATACATACATTTTGCTTATTATTAGGACAATAGAGGTGCACTTTAAAACCATTTTTTTTAATAGAAAAAAGAACTAGAAGAACTGGAGCAGGAGCTGCAGAACCGCGTGGCAACGGTGGCGTCTCACCGCGTGAAGGTGGAGCGGCTGCAGGCCTCGCTGGCTACTCTGGGGGCGCAGCGCCGCGGGTTGCAGCGGGCGCTGCGCGGTGCGCGCCCCGCCTCTGCGGACGCGGGTCAGTACGCAAAAACACTATCAGCACACTCGGTAATAACAATACACACGCAGACAAACTGATCAAAGGACAAGCAGATTTTGAAGTTATGATTAGGAAAGATTTGACAAAACTTTCATTGTAAATAGTTTCATTTAAAGGAATAGTTTTTGAATGCTGCTACCGCAACGAATAAGTTCCGTAACAATAAAAATATCTTTTATGTAAATCGATGACAATGATTATTAAAAATCATTTTTCGCACCGAGCATAACAGTGTTTTAAATGTATTATACCTTGTTTATTCCTTGTCTATTGCTTTAGTTTATTACATTTTATTTATAATCTGTCATAATTTACTATTATTGTGAATGCTGTACACACCTTAATTATACAGGTGCATCAGAATCTGTACTTACTTATAATATATTACTTTAAATATTTAATGCATATGCTACTGGTACGCTTTTCTAAATAATTATTAAATATCGTCATTGTATGTCATGTACCCGATCTTGCTCCGTTCTCCGCTATAGAGAACGATAGCGACACCCCGCCGGCGAGCCCGTCGGGCGTGAAGCGCAGCAAGTCGGAGCTGGTGCTACGGCATGCGCGCAGCGGCTCCCTCGGCACGGACACGTCCGAAACTCTAGGCGAGCTCGACCCCATCACAGCTGCTGAACGGGAGCTGTTCAGGAATAAGAAGCTCAGGTTTGTGAATAACATGTTTTTTATATGAGCGGAGAACCGGGCCTCAAAAAATAAGTTGTAATTTATGCCTGCCTGAGTGGGATGTGAAATTGTTGCAAGACTTACAGATCTGCCTTAAAGTGAAGAGAACATTAAAGTGATGCACTTATCAATGTGTCCAGGTACATCTACCACCAGATAAACACGACTGTCTACGTGTATACTAATTATAGAAATATTGTACAGATATTTCATGGATGTTGGAATTGGAAGTTGTTATGATTACGATTCTCCGCATCTTACTGCAAATGCAATCTATGTTATTTTTATCTACAATGCACTTATCTTTTGCTTTCATTTCACATGGCGGTAAACGACAATAAGGCACCAGATCGTGAACCCTACTTGCCAAAATACTCTGGCGTTGACAGCCTAATTTACAATGTGGAGCGAGGTACAATTTGAAAGAACTCTATCTCCAACAAAACTATGATATGTTACTTCGCAAAGGCACTGAAATTATTATTTATACAAGAACTTGACGACTATTTTCTCGAGAAAGAGGAAATTTTACTTTGGTTTGTTTGGTTTCCTCAGCCTCAGCTTGAGCTTGGATCCACTCCCGTCGCCGAACTCCGCGCTGGTAATCGACGAGACTTTCCACACGGCAACAAGTTCACCCGAGCAGCTGCCTGCGCTTCCCACCACCCACCCCACGAACACCTCAACCCCCGCCGACGAGCCCGCACGTCCTCGCTTCCGCTTGGGGCCAGCACCGCCCGACGACAGCGATGACATGTCGAGCACTGAAGACTACTGCAAGGTCAGCACCGCCACCCCAGCGTGTGTGGAGAGGTTACGCCATTGCGTAAAACTAAACCACTGCAACAAATAACCTTCACAAGGTTTACATTATATGTAGTCTCATATGCAATGCATATCTGTGTAGCTGAATGGGGAAAAACGATAGAGAAAAAGATCTTTTTAAGTATTATTATTCATTTTTATTGTTATTTATATTTCGAAATACTTCTCTAATTTTCATAACAACATCAATAAGAATTCAGTTTCGTCAACTCCTTTTATACTATATATCAGAAGTAGCAATAAAGGGCCGGTTCCCCCTCCCCGCGCTTTATAATGTACTTGAAAATAAGTAAAATTTTTGCTATAACTTATGTATCTATTGCAGTCGCGAATCGTTGAAGGGCAGTCTTCCAGCTCGGTGGAGCGGTCGCCCGAGGAGAGGCATCCGAGAACCAAGTACCGCAAGAGGGTCACAGGTAATTTTTTTGCGATTCATCATCTCCGTTCATAATTTCAACGTGTTCTTCCCCTGTTAAATATTGGTCTCGCCATGAAGTTATTTACCGTGCCCATTAAGTGGCATGCTGGATGGTCACTTTGTGTAATCTTATTTAAAACCTAGAGCAAGTCAGTTTACAAGTTTTCATTAACTAAAAAAATGATAAAAAATATTAATGAAAAAGATATGTATTAAATTCGACCTATCCAAAATTCTCTTAAATTTCGATGAGTAGTTTTTAGACTTCGGTTACCACGCAAACGTGGCCAGCTAATGTAAACCTTACTCAATAGGAGATAAGGGCACTCGTCGGCAAGTGACCGAGGCAGAGGCGTTGCGCGCGATGCAGCGGCTGTGCTCGCGTATCGCGTCACAGAAGCTACTCGTCATCTCTTCACTGGAGAACGACTGCTCGAAAGAGGAGCTTAATCGGCAAATTGCTGTAAGTTGCACTAACTCATGTAGCGCGTTATGTATAGCGCCTTTTTATTTCAGTCCATAGATGGTAAAGCTTCCTTGCTCGTGTTTATTGGCATTCATATGCATGACTGGCAAACAGACAATAAATGATGGTGTGGACTCCGAAAACAAAGAGAAGTGAGATTGTTTTAATAAATCTCACCTACAGGTGCTTCAAGAGCTACAGAAGAAGTACGTCCGCTTGGAGATGGCACTGCAGTATTCATTTTTCGACAACCAGCCGAGCCGAAGGACAATCATGGTCACTCCGATCCAGGAGACGCCATCGCTGACTCTGTCCGAGAGCGACATGCATGTTGCAACAGAGACTGCCCCTGAGCCAGAACAACCATTTGATGACCCGTTGCTGCACAGGTAATAAATGGTCTGGAATAACGGAGACCTAACGCCAACAAAAGATAATATCTCTGATTTAGCTTTTAAAAAAATTCTGTTTTGAATCTTTTAATTTTTATTTATTAATTTAAATTTTTAGGTTAAAAGAGACGGAAGCGGAAGCATCGGACAACGTGTCGACATCGAACGACGAGTTGCCGTGCGAGCGCGCCTGGTGCGATCCACTGAACGCGCGCGACTCACACGCACTGGACGTGCAGCGCGTGCGCGACGACGAGCGCCTCCCCGTCCCCATACACGTGAGTTTACAACAATTTTTTTTAACTATTTACATCTACAGTACTACTAAATATTGAAATAAGCGTTTCAAAACATTTCAAATTCTAACATCATACGATAAATGACCATATAGCATTCCGTCCATAAAATATTTAAGCAATGATTGTGTTGAACGTTGCGGGCAATATTAATACACACAAGATGCATCACCGCTTTATAATTGAATAAATTAGACTTAGATATTTATCTATACATAGATATTTACCAGTCGTGTTTGTTGTCGTATACTATCTGGATAGGTGCTACAGAAGTGCCTATTTCTGTCGCCGCGAACAGTAGTGTTGAAACATTACAATGACCTGGTTTGAAGGGATGTAGCTAGTGACTTTACTGGGGTAAAGATATGCGACTATAAAGCGACGAGCACAATATGGTACAGTGTATATCAAACCAACCTACTGCCACGTCGTTATGGGCGGACTTATGACTTCCAATGAGGTGAACGTTTTGCCGTACCCGTCGCGCCCGACTAATGAAAAGAAAAATACATAACATTCACATACTCTTTACCTACCTCGTCTCATGCTTGTACTTTCCATTTTACAGAATCACACCGCGCCGACGGGCCTTACGCATCCTATTGATTTGGTACGTTTACGGGTTTTTATTACAAATATTTTTTTTTGTACTGTACACTATTAAAGACAGAACTGATTCGTTTTTTTTTTTGTATTATCAAGCTACCCTTGGTAATAATACTTTCACTGGTGGTTAGTCTCTGTTTATACTATGTCCTCAAACCATTTGTGTATTTGTATTTAAAGGATGCTTTAGCTAGTGCAGTTTAATAATATTGCCTTATCTCTCACGGCGATGTGATGTTGTGTAAACGTTCTTACTAGAGCACGCGTGAATGGGCATACACTGTTTAGATTCTGTATTGACTCTTCTTTTTCCTTTCTAGCCGAGGTTGTGAGCATACCCGGGTGGGTGGTGCGGGGCGCCGGCGCGGGCACGCACCACGAGTATGAGGTGCGGGTGTGGCTTGGACCGCACTGCCACTGGCAGCTACTGCGCCGCTACCGCCGCTTCCGCGATCTCTACCTCGCTATGCGACGCGTCTACGGCCACAAGGTCAGTATGTGTGCGTGTATTTAAGACATCGTCAACTACAACAAATTTGATAAAAGTCATTGTATTAATTTGTATATCAAATTTTTAAACGAAGTAGGTAATTTGTCCAACAATAAGTTTATATGCACGAAACGCTTAAACGTATTGTTGTTGGAACATAAACTTGAAACACATTATAAAAAATGCGTTTAGTTCTTTAAAAAATTATTAAAAAGGATTTATGTTAGTTGAACTATATGATGTAAAATAGTCTATTTTACGTCATATAGTTAGTATTTATTTACTATTATTGCATGCATGATCACAGTTTTTGTTATTTGTATGTATATTTCGTGTATATGTAAATAAAGAAATAAAAAGTTATTCTATGTGCATGTTCTCTTTACCCCATTTCTTTTATATACAGTAACCGTCTCCGTCTTACGTTACAGGTGGCAGCGATCCCGTTCCCGGGGCGCGCGCTATGGTCGTCGGAGGCGCTCGCGCGTGCGCGCCGCCCGCAGCTGGAGTCGTTCTTGCGGCGGTTGCTCGCCGCGTGCGCGCAGGACTCGCGCTGCCCACTGCACGCAACGCCGCTCACGCGCGACTCGCTCGTTGCCTTCTCGCCCTTTTTCCGCAAGGTATACAGACTTACTTGTAATATTTTTTATTGTAACAATGAAGTCTTGCAAACTGATCTGCTATCAAACAAACAACTTAAATTAGAACAGTTCCAGCTTAAATTATTTTGAGTCAAAGTTTAAAATCGTTTGGGGTTCCGCGAACAATTGAAATTAGGAACCTTAGTATATGACGTTGTTTAACTCGTGCCGCTTGTCATTGGGCAGGGAGTGTTCGAGAGTGGCAAGTGCGGCACGGGATGATCCCGGCCGGAGCTCGCCACCGCGCGCGCGCTGGCACGCTCGCTGCTGCGGCTGCTGCGCGCGCTTGCCGCCACCGCGATGCTGCTCGCGCGCTGCCTCGCGCTGATGCTGTTGCTGCTCTACCTATGCGCGCCCGCACGCCCGGCGAGACGCAGGTAGGGGGAGTAACCGGCGCGGGGGCCACAGCGGAGGAGATACACACTACACAGACAGGGAAAGTGGGGTGAGAGGGGCCATACAACTACGCAATTTTTACAAACGGAAAAAAGATACCATGATATCACAAGTTGTTACGGTTAAGATTGTGTTCTATAATTTTATACCAGACTGAAAGATATGATTTTATGCAATCTACGTGACGACAAACATACACAGAAAAGCCAGCAGGAAAAAAGCAAAACTTACACAAAAAAGTTTATATTTACAAAGACAGAGAAATTGAGTGAAACTAATTAGCAATAAATATTTCTCAACGGAAAATGCTACAAAATGTGGGCCTGGAACACTACAGTAGCAATTTTCCATTCGGTTTCAGCATGTTGTTAATTTACATATTCTTTTTGACTCTATTACTCTTTACCACTACTCTTCACAACTCTTCTTCCCCTTTCACTTCTGTGATACTTATTTCTTTCTTTCTTTACACTCTGAATCATTACTTCATATCTTCATATCCTAATTTTGTAGATTTATTACTGATGCTGTTTCGTGAACAACTAAAACTTCCAAAATTACAATGGCTACACATACAATAACACCATCAAATAACGCAGACAGACGATTGTTTGTTCTCATATCAACTATTAGCGAAGACCTTAAGTTCCAGCAGTAGGACAATGTTCCTACTGCTGGAACTGAGAGAGCTATTTATCTGTTATATAGAATTTAAGTCTGTTCATAACTATTAGCAGACTTGCCATTCCTGAAACAACTAAAAAATTTAATTTAAAAGATATTATTATGCTCTTAACGACTTCTCGTAAAGTGGATAAGAGATACCAATAATATGAACAAGTGAGGTTTAAGAAAAATGTCCTTTCTTTAGAAGGAGATGTATATCTCTTAAAACAATAAGATGTTGTCAAATATGTGTTATTTAATATATTTATATCTACATTGTGTTCAGGATGGTAAAACAGAGCCTAAAATTTTGCATCCATTGAATTTAAAAATAGTATCAGATACAAACATAAAAATGTGTTATTTTCGATATGTTTGCATGTATTTTTTGTTTTTTACTTTGCCGAAACTCTCATTTTTGACCAGACTTTTAAATACTTAAATAGTAAAACAAAGATATTTCTTAAATGAAATTCCGTAGTATACACTTTATTTTCACTTGGAACTTAAATTTATTTATTTTTCATGTTTTTTTTAAACCAGTAAGTAAATATAAACTTAAAACTTTTGAATATGAGCCGCATAATTTCCTGCTACTATGTATTATGTGCTATGTCACATACATGGTGGAAAATGAATTGCGGGTCCTTTTAATAAGATATCTTTTCTAAGCAATATTGTTTTGTGTTATATTTTGCATATTGTAAATATTATATTTAGTTATATTCAATAGAAACTTAACAATGGCCTTGACTATACTTTGATTGATGCAATGTTTGCTTTGGCAAGTATTTATTGGATGTCTCTGATAAGATGGTGTAAGTTTGATTGAAACAGTTGATGATGATTTTTAAATACAATATAAAAATTTGACTGATCGATGCTGCGGGCAAGTCTTGCTTAGCGTTTGTCAATTGAAAGCATGTACCCCAAACCACGACGAGGATTGCGCAACGTTATCAAATCTGGGGTCCTCAAGGAAGAGACGGAGTCTTTTGTGCAGTGGGAAGAAGAAAAGCGTTAAAAGTATAGACAAACCCTCTTTAATTATTTTAAAATGTATAAAGAGCGGTTATGTTTATTTAAGTCCAGTTCATTAATATTTTTTTACACTTAGTTCTTTTCCCCTCTTTCTTGGGAAAATTTCAATAAGTTTGAAATGTATTTTTATTTCGTATTTTTTTTTTTCATTTTCTGTTTCCCACTGGCCTTTTATAAATATGAAACAGTCGTAACTTACCGTAAAGCACCCAAAGAATGTAGTGTATTATTCCGCGTGGCGAGCTCTGTGCCTTCGATGATGAAGGGTTAATAATAAGATAAGATATATATAGTCATATAAGAAACAAAGCCGGGGTAAATGCAAAATTTATCACGAAATATATGATGAAATCGCAAACGCGACAAATTAGTATTGATACAAACTAATAATATTTTTAAGTATTACAAAACGTAACGCCATATTACTTATGCATTTGCCGCTAATTTTAGCACATTTTTTTTCCGATCGAAAGTATTTAATTTGTCAACACATTTGTAGGCATTCAGTTGAGTTTGACTTTAACCAAAATTAAAATTTACATTTCAAGAAATTACAGGCATTCAGTATGTTTTATTAATATTTTTAAGTGTTCACATTATTTAAAATAAAACTACACCTATTCATAAGATTTATTTATAATTTTTATAAAATCGAGATTAGTGTCTTCATGATATTCATGGCCTACGGTGATAAACCATTTAAAATGTCGAAATCGTACTTAAAATTAATATAATTCTTCAGAAGATTTTTCGACAACAATACGGCAATGTCAAAACGATTACAAATATAATGAAAGTTACATTTAAATAAGTGATCTGTTTAAAAGTAAAATTTGACAATAAATGAAACATCCGTTGCCACAATGTGTAAAATTTATTTAATTATATTAATACGGCCAATAATGAAATGTAAGTGTCTAATCTAATATTTTCTTGTGAAATATCATCAAATAAAACCTCTTTCGTAAGTAATGAAATGAATTGTCTATTAAAAAAAATATGTTGTCTATGGAATCATTGTTCAATTGTAATTTTAGTATTGACGTAAATGTTGAAAGTTTTAAATGTATCCGCAATTTGGCTGTTCTCTAATGTATATTGTAGAGGATTTCCGTCTAGATAGACTTGGTGAGTAGATAGGTATTCCAATTTCTTTACAGGGCACTAATTTCTAACCTAGTACCAATAAGACGCCGCCACGGCATCCTGAATGCGGTTTCGGGCTCGACGTGTAATAGATATATTTTCTTATTAAACGGAATGAGAGCGTCATGTATTAAATCGAGCTGCTTAGTGCAAATATGTCGGATAAATATATATTTATAACGCGTGTGATACATTACAATATTCCATAGTTTGTTTTTTCACTTAGCGCATAGTTGTAGTTAAGTATTTATATTTTAGTACAAATTCCGGATATTAAACGCTTAAATCTTTTTATTGTTCTGTTATAAACGGTCTAAAAAAATTGTATTTGTAAATGTTTGCATGAAATTTGTCATTCGATCAGTGGTTTTTATTGTTTATTACTTTTTATCAGTATTTCGTTGACAATGGTAAAGGGGGTCATTGTATTTGTGTGAAATTAATAAAGCTTGTTAATAATAATTTTAATTTTTTTTTTTCAAAGTGCAGCATATGTTTCGGAAACCAAATTAATAAATAGCTTTAAGTAAATAATGTAAAATTTTAATGTCTACATTGTCATGAATAGATTTTATTCTAATTAAATGTCTAATGATAATATATAATGGCCTTTTTAAAGAATAAAATTCGCGTAGGCTTTATCTGATAACATTCCGTTTATGATTAAGTTGGTTAGTTATATTTTCATAACAACTGAGACCATTGAAAGTAATGCCTGATAAAAACAGTTCAACTTAGTTTACAATAATCACCACAACAATACGTTGGTGAGATTTGTTTATTAACAAACTCATTTCACTTCTTTTTATTTTTGTGTTCCATATGTAAAAATCATATGTATCTTTAAAATTAATTGAGCTTTCTATAATCTATTGCCTTTACTGGTTTAGAAATGCTGCCTGCATAGTACTGGCATTAAGAAACATTTTCAATTGTCTGAGATGACTTATATTCTTATAACTAAACATATATAACGAATTTTATACTTATAATGCGGAGGCTTGCTCTCAAAACATAAATATTTCCTGTTGAAATCACTGAATATATATATCTATACATATTTGTAAAAGAAAAAGAGTTTGATGTAATGTGTGTTAAACCAATTTGTCTATAAAAATATATGTAGTAAATATCTTCATAAGTATGTATAACTTTTGGTTATTTAAATATTAAAGAAATACAGAAATGGAATAATTGTATAACAAATGTAGAGATATAGCTGTTCTTTAGATTTCTGTGACCACAGCACCAAAATTTTTCTTCCTGTTGAAATAAATGTGTAGTAATTATTTTTTATACTCCTGTATAAATTTAAAATTTAATGATATTTCTGAATGTAATTAATTAATCAAATTTAATTAGAAATTAGTTTCGGTGAACCTGTAATCAACTGCTGGATTATCATGATTTAGACTCCAGTCTATGACAATTATAAAAACCACTAAATTTAACACTTCTAATGGGATTCGTGTATTTATTGAACACAAGTGTACTATATAAAGATTCAATATAAATAATACGATGGTTTATTGACTTGAGAGTGAGCCTATATTTTCAAGAATTGTTAAGAATATAAATATTTTTTAATATCGTCATGAACCAGCGGAGAGATACTTTACGGAATGTTATCCAGCGTAAACGGGACAGAATAATTAGTTTTGTTAAGGAGAACAATAAAAATGGAATGTTTCGCAAAACTTTGTTTGGTTTTTTATTTACAAAGAAAACTTATACTATACCTGTATTAATAAATCAAATGATTTATAACAATTCAATAATAATATTTGAATGGATGTGGTCCTTCCAGTTTTGTTTACATAACTCACATCCACCCGCCACCAGCACCAGCCGCCTCATGCAGATTATTGCTCCATCTGCTCAGTGGAGTCCTGTGCTATGTTTGTCGACTCCAACGGTGGTCACTTCTGCGATAAACATTACCAATCCATTACCACTTCAATTTTCACACCGAAAAGGCTGTTGGTAACCTTGGTTCTTTGTTGGATTGCTTCGTTAGAGAATGTTTAATTTTAATGAATAATTGTTTACACATCTTATTCCCTGCTGCTGATTACGTCCGGTTGTTAAACAAATGAATCAAAGTCGAAGTTAGCGAAGCAGGAGAACTCATTGGCGAGGTTGCGCCTGTGACGGGGTTCAAACGAACACAACTTGAGACCGATCAAACTTTCAACTTGCTCCCGCATTATCGCGCCCGTGCACACGACGATCTTATCCTTCGCCAGGAACCTTACGGTCTGCGCTGTCTTAGTGATGCACTCTAACGACAGGAATGGTGGATCCGCCACGACTACATCGAAAGCTTTCTGCATATCCATATCGACGTTGTCTGGTCGGTTGAAGTCATAAAAGACGAAGTCCGGTGCGTAAACTTCAAATCTCCGATCATACTCGAAGAGTGTTACTGTAATGAAAACATTTTGCTGTATTGTAAGGACTCCATACATCATCTGCCATCAAGAATATTATGTTGACTTTAATCAGGAGTAGTTAAAGATATCCACATTAAAAAGAGCTAAATCATTAAATCAATCTACACATTAAACTACTTATTCCTTTCTCTATTAAAATGAACCCACCTGTAGCTCTGTCCTTGACTAGACGTCTCAGAGGTACAAAGAGTGTGGGACAGGAAATAAGCGCCACCTTGCCTCCATTAGGAAGGTTTTTATCAATTACATGAATTAATGTTTGCACAGTCTCATCGTCATACCAGAACTGACTCAATTGCTGCAATCAACACAACTCAAATTAAAATTCCATCATAAGTAAACAATTAATAATTGCTTTTTTGAATATTTTTAGCAGTATGTTCTTAAAGTTAATTGAAAAACTTCTAGCAGTTGTTACAAAGTTATTTCACTTAACAATATGGTTAAAAATAACAAACTCATAATTTAAATATTTTTAATAAATTGGTTTTATAAAATTTACTTAAATTTGACAATAAAATTATTTACTTTTATTGTCAATATTAAATTAATCACTAAGTAGTACTAAGATAAATTGTTACCCAGTTTTCAGGAAAAATTATTTTCTCATTCAATTTCTTATCAGCTTCCAATTTATTAAGTATTTCTTGTCTCTTCTCCTGCTCCTCATAGAACTCTTGCAGAGCCGCAAATGTTTCCGCAGAGAGAGTAGGCACATCATCATCCATTATTATTGATAAATGCTAATATTTAAATAACATGACAGTCAATCGCAAAGTATACAGAATTGTTCCTTTGTTCAAGCTGTAAAAAGTTTATTTTTTTATAATAGCATTCTTTTTATGAAGCAAATTAATTAATTACATATTCAAATTTTACATCTATATTTAAAGATTTAAATGCACCTCAGTGCAATGTTTTGCTAAATAGATTGGGTTCACTGCAGGTACAATTTTTAAATTATTCTCGACAGTAAAGAATGCAGTAAATTAGATAATATGTTATATATGGCATTTCGGGAATTGTAGCTTTGTAAAGCTAGAAAATATTGTAAAGATATAAACGCGATTAATATCAAATGAAATCTTATTTGTAACCAAACGTTTTCGATTATTTTTTACACAGATATTTCGTTAACGTTTCGAGTTCTTTTAATATAGTCAAATCATTACTGAAGGGTGTATTGTATTATACAAAATAAGTATTACTAAACATAACGTGCATAGTCCATGACAGTTAAAAATAGGTTAGTTTGATGGGAACACCATGAGAGGAGTTATCTGGTTGCCATTTTAAAGATTTAAAAATGTACTTACGCTGCACAGCGCGGTAAACTAACAATACAAAGACACTTTTATGTGGTAAGTATCCCATGAATTAATTACATATCTAGATTAACATATTATTTTACTTATTCTATTTAAATAAATACTATTTTTGACAAATTGTCACTTGTTTTTGACACTTTACAGGTAAATGTAAATTTTGTTTTTTTAAATGTTGTTACCTCTAATATGGCTCTGTGTATTTTAGGCATTGATTTATATTTATTACAAATTCTTATTAAAAAAAATATTTTAAAAACCGTCATATAATACTTAACAAAAATCACCTTAATTTATGAATTAATAATAACATATGCATAAAAGAGGTTCGATAACTTAGCCCTTAAAGTATATGTGAATTAGATAATATTTATACCTTTTTTTTTCAGAATTTTAAAATGGATTTTACAAGTCTCCGTGTAATAAGTTTACACAAACATCCTGAATATTTACAAGCTTGTTGTGAAATGATTAATGAAGAATGGCCTCGTAGTGAAACAGCAAGGATGATGTCGTTACAGGCGTCGTGCGACTCATTACCTACAAGCTTAATACTTGTTTCTGACGATAAAACATTATTAGGACATTGTAAATTATCTAAAATTCCAAGTATACCTAAAAGTTGTTTTATAGAGACTGTAGTTATAACAAAATGTATGCGCGGAAAAAAACTTGGTACCTTTTTGATGAATGAAGTCGAGGAATATTGTAAGAATGTATTGCATTTAGACATGGTGCATTTATCAACAAAGGGACAAGAAAACTTTTATTCAAAATTAGGGTATAACGTTTGTCAACCAATATCTATCTATGGAAGCTATACACCTAAGTACAGTTTAATAAATAATCAGAATGTAGTTCCTGCGTCAAATGTTAATATTAATAATGAAAACACGAAGGGTCCACCGCCGCCGCCGCCCCCACCGATGCCAACTAGCGATAGCATGAGCTCAAACAATTCTTTCACAAAAACCTTTATGTATAAATGTATAAACCAAGACATGAGAAATTTGTAAAAATAATTAGCAATAAAATTTTATTTATTGTCTATGTCTATTATGTTTAAAATATACGTAGCATTTTTAATCGTTAACATTTTTTTTATAATTATTTGTACTAATAGATGCCATTGTTAAGTATTACAGATTGATTTTATTTTACATAATATATCTTTTAATAACTAATAAGTATTTAATTAGCATGGTGAATCAATTGTCTGGACTCCCTCCTTATTTGAGAAGGCCTCGAGGAGAATTAGTGGACTGTTTATTTATAATATATATGTATATTAACACGTTTTAAATTGTTAGTGTAAAGATAATAAAAGATTGTAAACGATTTTGTTTTGAAATTTAATTTTAAAACTGCGCTTTGTCTATGTACTCCTTGGCGCGTTGTGATATTCTTTCGACTTGCTCCTGGTCACCCATCCTCTCCTCAACCTCTATCCACTTCTTATAAAGCACTTTCATCTTACGCGCGGGCAGCTTTTGTGACGTCATACGCTCCAACACTTGTCTGTAAAATAAACGTATATGAATGGGGTGTGATGATAGTTCAGTCTGTAAGGCAGTCGCAAACGTTATACGTCTCGAAGAGGCGCGGGTTCGATCCCCGCCAGAATGAGCTACCAGTGAAGTAAATAACATGGCATTGATCATATTTTTTTTCACTACTATGCGACGAGACGAGCAAGACGTTCACCTGATGGTAAGTGACACGCTTGCCCATGACAACGTGGTGCTAATTAAGATGGTATACACTGCACCACATTGCGCTCGTCGCATTGAGACATAGGGTGTTAAGTCTCGTTGTCCCAGTAATTACACTAGCTACAGCGCCCTTCAAACCGGAACACAGTAATGTTCGCACACTACTATTTGGCGGTTGAAATAGGAGCTGCGGTGGTACCCACCCAGACGGTCTCCAGCAACAGAGACTTACCACCAGCAAAGTTACATACCGTAAAGGATGAGTTCCAGCAGTGGAAATGGTCACCAACCCGTATGTCAAGTGTGAAATGAAAAATATTCCTTTTTCACGCTGAAATTATGACGATGATAATTACCTGACGCGTTCAACGTCGCCGGTTTTGAGCAGCGCATCGACGTACACCGAGCAGACGTCCACGCGCTGCGGGTACACAGCGAGCACCTGCTCGAACAGCGCCTCCGCGCGCTCGCCGCTGCCCTGTGCGCGCTCCAGCTGCGCGAAGCTCACCAGCAGCGACACGTCTGCGCGACATTAGGATTTTTATACAATACAACGACGCGACGAGCTGCTCCTATGACCACACGTTTAGGTGGTAAGAGATAAACCTATCCCTTTATTAAAAGTGTTTAGCTCGTTGAAAAAAAAATATGCATAAGGCACTTGTTAGGATATTTACAAAACTGCTTTGCTTCACGACTATATAGTAAATCTACCAGCGATATAACTAACTACAGCGCTTTTCAAATTAGAACTGAGTAATATATGCATGACGGCTGATACAGGACCTGCAGTGTACTATTCAGTCTCCAGCAACAGTGATCTACCACCAGTATTATTTTATATACAGAGTATAATGAAAAAAATCTAAACTCACGCTCTTTCTTATCTAACGCCTGGATGCCCTTCTGCATCACCTGCCTCGCTTTATCCAGCAGGCCCGCGCTGTAGCAGGCGCGGCCGCACGCCCCATACACCTCGGGCTGCCGGCGGTACTTCCTCAGCATCAGATCTACCAGCGCGTGCAGCTCCTGCGTCTTGCCCGTCTCCATGTAAATGTCCAGCAGCTTCGAGTGCACTTGGTACTTGTCGTTCATCTGGAGCGCCTCCTCTAAGGTACTCTGCTGCGACTCCTGCGAGAAACAATCAGAATTTGAGTATTTTCCGAAGTGACCATGACATTCATTTGATAATAAGTGATACGCCCGCTCACAAAAATGCGGTGCTAGTTAGAATATCCATAACACCACATTACGCTAATTGCCGTGAGATACAACACCTGGTAGTTAGTCACGACACAGTATTATAGATTGATGGGTGTTACCTTGGTGCCGAAGCGATGCTCGAAGTTGAGCATAGCAAGCCATACGTTGAGCTTCTCCTGCTCCTCGCGGAAAGAGATAGTCTTCAGGGCGCGTCGCCCAACTGCACGCGCACGCTCGATCTCCGTCGCCTGGATTACAAAATAAGGAGTGTTACATATTTAATACTATGTCCTTCCTGCGGAAATTTTCTTTTAAGTAAATCATATGTTATAAAGAAGGGTAGAGCAGCTTGAGCTTCTGTTGATAGATACCATCGTGCAGAAACTGAGAGGTTCCAAAAACAGCTTTCATGAACATGACATATCCTCTAACCCACACTTGGCTAGTATAGTCGATAAATGGTTAGGGCTCTCTTCTTGTAGAGCCCGTGTCCGAGCAGCGGGAATACTAATAGGGCTGTCATTATTATTACTAAATAAATTTTTTTTAATATATATATATGTTACATGACGTACAAGAGTCTTTTGAAGAAATAGTGTAGTTATGCGACATAACTACAAAACTGTTTTTAAATGTCTGCCAGATAACACTCATATGCTACATGGGATGTTTACACAACGCTCATTGCTTTGCGACATTGTAAGTTCTGTAGTGGCGGTTAGTGGTAGTATACCTGAAGATGGAAGGCCATATAGGCGATCCACAGCTGGCTGGAGTTGGGGCTGGCGAGCAGTGCGCGTTCGAAGTGGTCAGCGGAGCGCGGGGCCGCGGCGGCTTCCTCCGCCTGCCTCTCTATCCTTCTGATTTTCTCTTCCTCCTCTCGCGCCTTCGCCACTTTCTCCGCAGCTGTTAGCTTCTTCCGCTTCTTCTTCGGTTTCTCCTCCTCCTTAACAGGGTTAAGCGTTAATTATTACATAAATTATTATTTGTATTGTGTTTAAACTGATGTCCCATTATTGGGTGCAGGGATTCTTTGTTCTGCTGTTAATGTGAAGATTTTAATTTTTTTAAGTCTCTCACTCTTCACAATATATTTTACATGACAATTCTAATGCACTATTTAAGTAGAAACGGGAAAAAGCATTTTTCATTTAAAGTAGACTTCCAGATTTTATTTAATCTCGGGTTGATAAAACTTTACTTAATATTTTTTTAATAAACCATAGAACGCTCTTTTTACACACTTTTAATTTTAAAATTTCAGTTTTTAGAAAACCCAGTCAATCACAAACTTCAAAGTTTTGCTTTAATAAAGTACATACCTCCTCCTCACTGCTACTCGACTCCTGCTGCTGCACGTCCGGTTGCGTAGATGCAGGCGCTGACCAGAAATCTTTCGCACTTGGTGCCTCTATCACTGTCTCTAACTTCATGGCCTTATTACCTTTACCATTGTCCATCGCCTTGGGCTTGTCTACTTTGCTATCGGATTTCTTCGTAATACTTATTACAGCTTTTTGCTTCTTTTCTTTTTCCTTCTTTCCTTTTTCCTTTTTCGCCTCTTTCATCTCGCCAAATCCCAACTCTTTAAATTTCTCCTGCGCCGCTTTTAACGCCTCCATCAATCGAATTATAGCCAGTTGCACGGTATGTTTCTCCATATGCATTGCAGTGTGAAATTTCTTGTTTATGGCAGTTAACCCTTTGTTCTCTATAGAGTTTATCTTGGCCTCTATCCTCATCAGTCGTAGGTTCCTCGCTTGAATGGACTTCATTATGGAGACGATACGTTTTTTATACGATTTGGGTGTCGTGCAGTCTGACAGGTCCACCAGTACTTTATCCTGCGGTTTTAGCACGTTGTCGCTGTCTTCGTAGTAGTCCGTTTCTATCTCATCACTCTCTTCTGTCTTATTTTCTTCAGCCGACCTCTCTTGTGTCTCCTTCTTTTTCATTTTATCTTTTATTTTGGGGTTTAGTTTATCAATATGTGCACTCTCTTCTGTTATATGTTCATTTGTTTTTATTTCTTCATTATTTTTCCCTTTTTTCTTACGTTTTTTTCTGTCATTATTTTCTTCACTTATATCTTGAAATTCATTTCTTTCACTATTTTTGTTATCTTCTAGTTCTGTATGTTCTTCAGTTGTATCGCTTTTATTTTTTTTCTTCTTTTCTTTATTGTTTATGTTCTGCACTTCAGTTTCAAATTTTGTGGTCTTTCGTTTTTTTTTGGGTACAGTCGAGTCTACAGCTAATTGTCTCTTGGGCGCTTTACTCTTCTTCTGAAAATCAAATGTTTCATTTCAATAAATAACTAAGAGCTGCACACTTTACATAAATCTGCGCAACAAATATTAAAAGCAAACACTGCATACTATTTAAGAAATGAATAATAATACCCGTGCATGATAAAGTACGCTATTTATGAGCCACAGAACAGTACAAAAACTTAAAACCATAAGGTAGTCTCATAGGCACCTCAAGGTAAGTGCTCGCAAGTTGCTGAAGGAACCCACTACAACAAATTATTACAGGGAAACCACTCAAAAGGCATCTGATACTCCAGATCTTTAACAAGATAATCTGCGTTGAGAAGTGTATTAGTGATGCGATGTTCAAAAGGAAGCTGAGGGAGTGGCTAATATATGCATTTATTGATAATTTTATTTTATTTTATTGAAAAAGGATTGCTGACGGAGTTAACAATACAAAATAATGCTACATACATATGACTATGGTCGCTTACACAATTGCAACTCTGATTATAAGCAATCACAGCATGAGCCACAATATAAACAATAAAACATCATAATGACATTAATGTTCAGCGGTATTTAAAATTTTTGACTTAAATTACGTCAATTTATTCCCAAATATGTCGATGTCGTTACTTATACCGGCTAAGTGATTGTACAGGCTGGACAGGCGAGGAACAGGTGCTTGCTTGCCTGTTTGTTCTGGTGAATCGAACATGAAGTATAGGTCCAGGTTTACGAGGTGCTCTACTAGGCACCCTCAATGAGAACTTATTTAGTAAAGATGATGCATCTATCGTACCATTAACAATTTTATGGAGAAAGACTAAATTTTAAATATCTCGTCTGTCATTAAGAGATTTCAACTTATAGTGTTGCAGCCTATCTTTATATGTCTTTATGTGGGCAGGTACTTTGAAACGATAGGACATATGATAGAGTAATCTTTTTGAACTTTCTCGATTCTGTTTATGTGAACTTGTATAGCGGTGACCAAACAGCACTACAGTAATCCAACTTACTTCTAACATAGCTATTGTATAGCATCAATGTTGTAGATACGTTTCTGAATTCTTTACCATTTCTGAGGATAAATCCAAGCGACTTATATGCAGAGCTAAGAATCTTATCAATGTGGGCGGTAAATTTTAATTTCGTGTCAACTGTAACGCCTAAATCATTAATTTCTGAGACTTCTTTAATCGGTTCGCTGGAAATGGCATATGTAGTATTGTGTGTGTTCTTTTTAAGGGAGAATTTTATATGGAGACATTTAGCTGGATTTAAATACATACATACAATAATAACAAGTAGGAGGAGGGAGAGGAACCGTAAATAATATTATGTATGATGTGTGTTTTTGTATGTAATATGTTATGAGTCATTGTTATTATTATATCTATTGTATTGCGGTTGTTTATAGCTTCATGTATTTGTTCATATATATATAGTAATTTAAGTGAGTGCGTTTAACGGGTCGCCAACAAATCGCTTGTCACTTTGGCAAAATGTTTTCTAGTTTGTGCGTTAGAGTTATTAAAATAAATATGAGCTGCTTTACTCACCAATTGTTCCGGTGTCAAAGTCAATAAGGTTCCGTTCATCTTTTTATTTTCTACATCCACTCTGAGTACTGTGCAGTTTACCTATAATTTACAAAATCAGAAGTTTTTAAATTATCAATGAACAACCCAAAATAATACACAATTCCAAGATATCCTCGAATGTTATAAAATAAGATGGAATGATATTTTTTGATAATACTGATTATTTATGATTGATTATACTAAAGCAATAATCGTCTCGACCAGCTTGCTTTACCAAGGACATCCCTGCTTACCATTAGTTGAGGTTGTGAACAAAACTATATAATCATAACACAATATGAATTAAAATTAAATAATCGTAACTGATACAATGTCTTCAGTTAATAATAAAAAGGAATGAAAGAGATTAAATTAACCTTTAGTTATGTAGTTGCATCTAAGTGTTTGTGTTGATCGTGTGTGACCTCACCACACCACATAAAGCCACGCCTCTACACTACAAGTGTACTTACAATTTGTCCGAGGTGAAAATGCGTGGCGAGGTTGGGGGGCGGCGGCTGCGCTGCTTGCGCCCCTCCCACGTAGCACATAACATTGTTGAAGAACGACACCAGCAGGTAGTCGCGGATACACTGGAAATTAGTTATTTATGTCCACTTCTGATACCACTTAGTGTTAAGTAGTTTGCGGTGGTAAAACGCACTGGCCTAGTAACAGCCTATGCACTCTTCCCTTAAAGCTACGAGTCAGTATTGACGGGAATACTGATACGGGCAAGTTCCATTCTTACTGTTCATGTCAAGAAAAACTAAACCTCTTTGTTGTCAAACTGGGGAACTTTACGTAATCCTGCCGCTATAAAGTTATGTATAAACTAGACTGTGTTTGATTGGTGCCATAGTGTCTGTAGTATTCACCAACCTGGATAAATAGCCTAGAGTCTCGTTTGTACGAAAAGGCGTCTGGTTCAGTAACAAGAACATTTGTAGATTTATCTTATGAGTGGAATAAAGTTGCTTTTTTTCTGTTAATGTCTTCTAAAACAGTTTTAAAAACAGCCACATCTTAATGTAACAATTTACAGGACTTATTAGGTTTTCATTTATAAACACTTCATTTTCTATTGATGTTGAGTAATATTGTTGTCATTGATGGTTAAGCATAGTCACCAGAATACTCTGAATCCAACAAGGGCAGGCTTTCTACTTTCAATCAAATAAATATATTTATTCACAATATTCTTACTTGTATCACCCCGGTGTAAGTCTTCCCTACAACAGCTTGCTCGTAGCTCTGAAGTATCTCAAGGTCGGTGAGCAGCAGGCTCGGCTTCAATGTCATCAGGCATGGTTTCTCCGTATTCAGGATTAATACGCGAGCCTTAACATGTTGCCCCTCCTGTGAAAAATATAATTTGTTGTTTCAATACCTTAATATACCATTTATTTTAATTCAGATTACAAGTCCGTAAAGTTATTTTTTTTTATTTCACGGAGCGTCGAAACATGCTGGACGTTCACCTGGTGGTAAGTGGTATCACTTGCTCATTAACGATGTAGGTTAAAGAAGGAAAGAGATATTCAGAGGTTGTGGGATGATAGCAGAGTCAAAACAAGAAAAATTGTACAGAAAACTACAAATAAATTCAGGGTTGTATCTCTATAAAGTATGTAAATCTTATATGGACCTTTCAAAAAATAATCTAGTATAGAATATGTTCAGCTATCTGATAGATGCACCATCAACAAGAGGCACACAGACAAACATTATGATTTATTAAAAATCTGTCTTTTTTACCTTGAACTTCTTCGTCAACTGCGAGGTGCTGGCTTTCTTAGGGTCGACATAGACTCCAGAGTCTGATAAATGTGTTTGCGGAACTAAAGCTGTAAAAATATTTTTAAATAAGCATTATTCTTATTGCGTACAGATTTTTGTTTTAGCTATAAACAAAAAGAGTATGTAAAGACATCTTATTATGGTGATCATCTAAGTACGTTCAAGTCTTGTTGAACATTTACTGTGTACAGATTTGAAAAGTGGTATAGGTGGATCCACTGAATCCAACGGCAGCTCGTTGAGCGAACGTGCACTGTTGTATAAACATCCTACGCCACGTTGTTATAAGCAGGCAAATGACACAGGTACAGTATACACCTAAATAACAAAAAACTTATAATGATGCGAAAATAGATCTTAAAGAGTCAGCAAATAAATAATTAATTTATAATGAGATACATACCATTGAGTCTACCGACAGTGAGCATCAGTTTGCCTTCAGCCACGGACCTCACTGTTGCAGGCACGATGTCCCCCACGGCCAGGTCCGCGATTGTGAATATCTTCTCTGAGAGGACGGAGGCTTCATCACTTAAGGAGTAAGTGTAGTCCGACAGATTGTAGTACAGTACACGAACAGTGTGGGTGCTGCCTGTAAACATGAAATTAAATGGTGTTACGACTCAGATGCATATATATTAACAGCAGTATCCAAAGTTTACTTCAAAGAGGGTGTTGCGGTCTGGAGAATGCTGTAGGTGGTGAAAGTACTGGGCTAACAGACTTAGTATTTTGTGCTTCAAAGGGATGGCTATAATGTGTTGCAGTGTATATAATTTCGTTATGAGCGTACCACTTACCATCAGGTTAACATCAAACAAGTGTGAAGGATTTTAAGAAAAAAAAAATAATTCTTTCAGCGATAGACTTAAGCCCAGTGCAGGTGAATTAGTTCTTTAAATGTTAACCACTGAAAATCAGGACTGTTGTCAAAGACTGTAGCACTTCCTGAGGGGGATACTTTTCTTCCTTATCATCACAATCAGTTTTTGGTAGGAATGAACATTGTTATTATTTTTATAGAGATTTTCATTTTAAAGTCATCATCTGGATAAAGATATTTTTTTATAAACATATGCATGCATATTCGTCTAAAAATAGATTCTTCACTATTTTCTTAAGGATTCTTTCATTATTTTAAGATATTATAAAACAAATAAGTTACAATTGTGCAGTAAGAATTAATAAACTACATTTTAACTTAGACCAAGCTAGATTTAAATTGTCACTAACCAATAGGATACGATTTGGCGACGACGTCTTCATCCCTGAGATCCTCGTCTACTTGGATTCTGCGCAGACTTAACATGCCCGTACTGCCCCTTCCCAATTTGAAAAGTATCGACCTGCCCATGATTTTTATCACCTATGAATAAAAAGCTATATTTTTAATATAAGTCATTACAATATATCGTACACGTTTTTTAATGTTGAAACTATTACATACAATTAAATAGTATTATTGGCATTAGTGGATGGCCTCTGCAAGGACAACCGACGTCCGATAGTCGCAAGAAACCATTGGATCTTTGAGAGAAACTTATATCTAGCCATAGACATCTATCTCCTTCAAATTAATCCAATCAAAGTTTATATAAATAAATACAAGAATTCAAAAAGCCGTTTATTTTTTAATTAGAATATACATTAGATTTTTTTTATTTCATTGTAAAAACAAAATAAGGGGAGAAAAATATTCGATTGAAATTGAAATATGCGAAAAATATTCAATTGTTGCATTTCCACATTAAACTATACCTCTTCTTAGACGGTGATTAATAATACAAATTAATATTTTTTATTCCCATTTAAAATTAAGTTAAACTTTTTGTTAGTCTATATGTAACCACACATCATAGGTTAGAGCAAAATATAATACCTGCGCCTCTTCAATAATCTCGCCTTCCCGAAACTTCTGCTCGGCCTGGAGGTCCGGGTGTGTTGTAGAGAAGATGTCCTTCATGGTGAGGAATGGTGTTTTCCTCGTCGGAATCACGTACAGCACTCGCGCGCGGATCTGATGATTATAATTCATTATCATATATTCTTTGAAGAGTGGAACAGCCTATTGAAGAACAGGCAATATTAAGTGACACTTATAACTGTGTGATGCGATACGTTATCTAGAGCTAGATTACTATACTAGTGAATTATTATGCACCGATTAAAGGAAAATCTCTGAAATAAAACAGTTTGCATCAAACTTAATGGCTCTCTACTGGAATTATTCGTAACTACTATGCCGCGAAATTTTGGATAAATAATTCTGTTAATATTAGAAAATTAATTTATATTATATTAATAAAATCAGTAAATTATTTTTAAACTTACCTTTTTTTTGTGTTAGCCGGCAAATTTTGAAAATGTTACAAGAAAAAAAAGGTTGAGAATTACTGCTCCAAGGAATTGTGCAGAAGCTAAATGTTAAAAAAAGGAGCCTCTCCACCATCTATCTTCACAGCCTCTATCTAACTAGACATCTAGGATTGTGTAAGAACTAATATTTGATGTGACCTAACTTACATAAGCAACCTCTGTTCAATAAATATCAACTACACTAACCTTTTGTCCGAGGTTTGGCCGCTTGCCGTTGACCTTGTCAACCTGCTGTCGCTGCACGTAGGCCGTAGTGTCGTTAAACACGTTACCTTCGATACCATTATCCAGAGACTGAAAGTAAACAATTTTTTCCAGTAACATATTAAAGTGAATGAAAACCGGAACAAATTTGTGATATCATTTAGATGTCAAGGGAAAAGAAATAATTTAAAATTAAAAAATATATATCACCAGTAGAAGTCCTGACAAAATCGGTCTAGCCATTACAGAGACTAGTCGGAATAAACAGAAAGACAAAAATTGTAAAAAACATTGTTTTGGTATATATACAGTGTACACATCTGAAAGCACTTAGTAAAAAGCGGTTATTTAATATTACAAAGAGACACTTAATTTTTATTTATTTCTATATATTACCTATATTGCTATTTACTATATAACTTAACAGTGAAAAATTATGTATTTCTATCTGAAACCCATCCTTGTTATATAAACATACTATCTTTTAACCCTTTCCATCATTATTACTTTACATCCAATAGAGACAAATCACATCACCCTATTTATTAGCTCTACCTTTACATGTATCTAACTATTAACTTTTACAAAACTGATTTCGAACAAAGTCCATGTGCTACAGGACATGTTTCATTAGGGACAGTATTTCGCAGTGAGGGTCAACAATAACCAATTGGGTACTGGGGTTAGAGGTGAATATAGTACCTTATGAACAGTGAAATCCAGCGCAGTACCAGGTAACAGTGCGGAAGTTGGCCGCTTCTGCACTGCTTTTTGTAATGCCTCTAATTGGTTGCTTAGGGTAAGAACGCTGTTGTTGCTCTCCATCACTATAGACTTCACGCAACACCAGGTCACAACACCAGTATCTGAAAGATCAAGTAATTTTATGGAGTAAAATATCTCATGGCACTTGCATTGTTTTTATAACACTTAGATACATATATACAATGAATCCATTTTGCATTATGATTCAGGTATGAGTGGTGAATAGGTGGAAAAACATTAAATTTAAAAAACTATCAGATGTGAATGTAAATGAACTTTTAAAATTAGAGGATAAAAAGAAATTAAAAGCTAACTCAATTCCCAGTAACCAAATATCTAAATCCTTATGAAATGTTCTGATTGTCTCTCTAAATTAAGTTCTAATCATTACATAAGTTTTTAATAAACTTACCTAATTGTAACTCAGGGTTAACAGCAGCCTTCGGAAGGAAAGCCCTGGTATTGTTTATACCAACATCCATGACATAGCCATGGTCTTCAACTGAGGAGACAGCCGCCTGCAGAAGAGCTCCTAAAATAATAATTAATAAAAAGCTTTTGGTAATATAATTTTTTAGTTTTTATTATAACAGCAATACATGCTCTTGCCTAGAACACTGGCTGTCATAGCTTCTGCCAGAGCCATAGAAAGATCATTGTTTGTTGTTACAAAATAAAGAGGGCTAATCTTCACAAAGAATACCTTTGTGTAAATCGGAGTGGGGTCGTCCGACATTAACATGGTGTGGCATCATTGACAGCATCAATTTATTGTTGTTGATCTCCAGCACCCTCACTGCTACATACTGTCCAGGGCGGAATATCACATGTAGATCAAGGACTTTGTCTGTCTGAAATCAGATTCCTAATTAATCTCAATTGTGTTGTGGATTTTTTTATAATCTATAATCAAAAATTTTAGACCTTTGATATACATTTTAAATAGTTTTTTCTAGTTTGCTTAAATATTAAAAGTTACTGTTTCTTACTTCGTTTTGTTATAAAATAACATGATCAAATTGGGTACAAGGATGTCAAAAGTCAACGTGGCTTTTTTTAAACTGATTAACCAAGATATTTACATCAATAATCTATTGTTATTATTTTAGAGAAAGTAACTTCACTCATAGAATACACAATGTAGATGACAGATTAGGGGATAGCACAAAAGATTCAATAAAGTTAAAGTGATGTCACCAAAAACTTGGCGCTGATTAATTAAACAAGATGGTATAATTATTTATAAAAAGTTGTAATTACTACATTAAAAACAATACCTGATCATTGACATATGCTTCCAATATCTTGTTGTAAGACTCGCTGATATGGCATGCCATGACTACACCCAAAAGTCTGCATGGCAGGGATATGTTAATTTTTGTTTCTAAGACCTTTTGCACTCTACCTAACAATAATTGTCCTTCCTTAACTATCTACAAAAACAGAATTAAAAATACACCTTTATTAAAGTTACACATGTAAAGAACAAGTATATCCAGCAAATGATAGCACATTTAATAAAGTAAAGATTTTAGAAAGTCTGTTATTAAAAGGATCTATTACAACTTTTTTTATTATTGTATAATCATTTTTGATGCCAAATGAACTGTTTCTTGCAATTTTGAAAAATACCTGTGAGTATGATGAATTGAAATAAAATATTTTTTTTTATATATAAAACAGCAAATATTAACCTCAAATCTTCATCAGCTTGTATGTGAAAATCAAAAAGACAAAACTATTTTCAAAAATATTTTTAAAAAAATCTGAAATTTTTATTATTGTTAACAGACACTCTAACGTTATGTATTTTTATTGACATCTGTTTTACCTTATAATTAAGACAGACCCCGCAGTTTTTAAAAGACTGGTCATCTTCAGCAAGAACTTCGTCCGATAAATATCCATCATCGTCCTCTGACTTTTTTTTAGGTTTTACTTTTTTTCTCTCACCTTTCTCAGCTGCACCTAAAAACTATTTGACCGTTTATTAAAGTTATGTTGTTTAAAATCAATATTGTTGTGTAAAAAGACTGTATATCTTACATTTCCGCTTTGTTTAAAATATGTAACTGATGGTTTCTTTCCACCACGAGGAAAATATTCCTCAACATCTCCCATGTTTTAGTTTTACAATGTTTATAGTGTTATTTAAAATTACGCTTTAAGAGAAAAATGAAGCATGACAATTTTAGGTTATAACGACGTTTAGTTACTGCTGTCAAATTAATAAATGTCAATGAAAACTTCGTGTAAATATGAAGAACAATAACATTTTATTTCAATAAAATAATAAATAGAGCCATTTTTACTTAAAAATATATTAAAAAAGGAGTTCAAAAAGCTTAAAATTTTAATTAACTATTAAGAAGATAAAGTAGTACTCGAAATAGTGTTTAAAAAATTTACTAATATATCAGCGAAAAGAAAAGATTTTTGATTTCAAATAAAATCGATAAGAAATCCCCCCCTTTCATAATTTGGTTAGCTCGATATTTTTTCTGTAACACAGCACTATTCATTATAAAACTACCACGGAAAATGTATTTAGGTTACTGTCATTTTATATGGTATCTCTTTTCATCAACAGCGTTTGCCTAATGAAAGAAGAGTACAGCAGTAGTAGTTCCCTAAATTTTTTATTTAATTGTATTACATCTATACATATAATGTCATTTCACAAGTTGTGTTAGATTACGTGCGTTACCCTGACAATCAAGTCGTCAATTAATAATTATAGCAGTAGTTTAAATAAATTGAATGAAATCGCAGTGTTGCATCTTATGGAGTTCTTGTAACCTTTCTGGACTTAATATCATATCAGAAATTCCTCAATTCATTACATTCTTCGGGTATATTCCAGTACGTAATCGAACGAGTAAAACATAATTGATACCGTAATAGGAAATAATTTATCCTTAGATTTATAGTGATTTCTTTTTTTGTTTCATTTCCTTCATAGAACGTGGACGGTATTACTGCTTTATTATCTACAGTGATGATTATTATTTCACAGAAATGAAGAAAATCGTGATCTTTGGATCAACAGGCACTACCGGCCTCAGCGCAGTAGAAGCGGCTGTAAAAAAAGGTGAGATATTTATTTTTTAAACTAGCCGTTCATATCCTCTATACATATTTTGTTATTTAACCTCTCTACTTATATGAAATGAATGTAAACTATTTTCAATTCATTAAATATAAATTTTGTTAAAAACGCAACTTTTAATTAATGGCAAAAATTTAATTTCTTCTTTATAACTATGTTCTGTATAAAACACGAGCTCTCCTTTAATTTAATTAAAATATTAGGAACTACTACATATAATAATAACTTCGGTGGGTGTCGTGATTAAGTGTTTAATAACGTCCATAAATCATTTTTTAATATGAAATTTCTTTAAAATTGTACTTCAAATTCCTCTAAGGTCGTTATCAGCGTGAAAAGAGATCTAGGGATCGGAATGCTAAAAGGGTCTCTTTATGTAAATACCAGTCCCAGAGGTATAAGGGAAAAGGACAGGCGATTATCGCACATATCAGTATTATAAACTAAAAAATCCTCAATTTCATTGTTAGGGAATAGACACTTCCCTATGGATTATGGATTAATAGACTTACTTACTAACAAAATGTTGGTAATCACAATTATTTTTCTCAATATCTAACAGGATCAATTAATAATAAAAATGAATTTACAATCCAACAAATAGTTTTTTTCAGGAAATATACGCGTATTTTTTTTTTATATATATATATATAGAAGGGGGCTAATACTTGTCCCCAATATCGTATAGTATTGATCGACTATGAGGATTACGGCGATAGATGTACAATATAATGATGGTAGTCCGACTGATTTGAAAAACCTTGCCAAACTATAATTGTGGTCCCAGAATCGAATCCGGGACCTCCATGTTACAAGGCTTAGCCACTGCTCCACATACCTGCTATGTGCAGAAGTGGCTAAGTCAATTTCAAATGTATCATATATTTTAATATGTTGTTTAATATTCACAATTTGTTGATCAATAATAGGAAATAATATGAGAAATAACGCGTCTGGCCTCTACCTTCATGAATCAGCACTATTTCACTAGTGACGTGTTCTGTACTTGAAATCCGGTTTTTTTAATTGTATATTTATATAATCTATCGTCGTTACATATTATTTATGTTAGTTAGAATTAAATTTTTTTTGCAAGAGAAAAATCTTTTCAATTGTTAATTGATCATAATATTTTAATTTGTTTTATTATATACTTTTAATTATGATCATCATGCGATTGAATACTGCTGGATATCCTCTACTAAGTAACTTCACTTAACTTGATCGGTTATATGTAAAACATATATAATATTCAACGCTGAAACAAATTTACAGGATAAACTTCCAACTTTCAGAAAGAGCTTTAATGTGATCGTTTAGAAAAGTTCTATTGCATAGTTTTATGTATCAGTGGAACTCCAACGGTTGAGTAGAAATCTAGTTGCTTATAGAATTGTTAATGTCTGTTTATGTATTCATGGATCGTGTAACGTTATTAGACTGTTAATACTGTTTGTAGACTTTTTTCCATAGAAAATTTCCTTTTCAGTCTCTATCGGATTGCAGCAGCGTAAGAGACTGAGTAACGCTTGTAACTTTTAAACTTGAACAGCTACATGAATACTTTTTTAGGTTAAAATGAGGTACAGGATGAGGGGACGAGGTATCCGAAATAAAGTGTACTGCTCTTCCGGTTAAGTAAATATAAAAGATCAAAGTTAGCTCTAGAAGGGAAGCAAACAAAAAAATAAATTGCTGAGAATCTAACTCATAACCTTTGTGTTAGAAGCATGAAAATTGGCCACTAGACCATTCCGACGCATTCCAATCTTATAAGGTAATAGAGAGCCGAATAAACAGAAGACATGAGACGTCTTTCCGGCTTGTCATCGTAATAGGCCAAGTTCCACAGTCCACACGGTGTATGAACGTAATAGTTTTTTAATTAAAATTCATTGACGCCATTTGTTTTGTATAATAGTATATAATTATAACGTGAATTGTCTACTCATTAACTAATGTTTAGTTGAAAAGAAAATACAATTTATACTCGATGTCGCAACTTTAAGAGCGAGCGAATTTTTTTATAAAAACTTAAACTTAAAAAAACAACTGCTTGTTAATAATAAATATAATCAAACGTCCACTCAATGTTCCCACTATTGGGAATTGCAGCCTTCTAACATGCAGTAACAAAACATAAACACAGTTAAATGTCGGAGTAGAAAACGTTAATAAACAGGTTATGGATTTATTTTACTTTATTTACATATGAAAATTTAATAAAGCATTTGAATAATTTAATATCCTCGTAAAGAGTTTATACTGAAGACTTTATATTTAAGAAAATGTTCATTTGGAATCATCTAGAACATTTTAGTAATATCGAAAAGAGAATTTAAATTTCGAATTAGTTTAATCGATTTTTATAATTAATTAATTGACGATTATTTGTGACCAGGTCTAGAGGTGCGCGCGTTCCTCCGCGACGAGACCAAGCTGCCCGACCATCTCCAGAAGAAAGTGGAGATATTCCAGGGCGATGTGCTGGAGCCGGATTCCGTCGTGAACGCGGTGGAGGGCACCGATGGCGTGGTCGTCACCCTCGGCACTCGCAGCAGCTTGGAACCAACCACGGACCTGTCCGAAGGCATGAAGAACATTCTAGATGCGATGAGGGCGCACAACGTTAAGAACGTGACCGTCTGCCTGTCCGCGTTCCTGTTCTACGAGCAGGACAAGCTGCCGCCTAAGTTCATACCGTTGACGGACGAGCACAGGAGGATGTTCGAAGCCCTGAAAGACACATCGCTGAACTGGGTCGCTGTCTACCCTCCGCACATATCCGGTAAGTTTGTTAAACAAACAAACAAACGTTTATTTCAGCCCGACTGGCCCATACAGTGAAGTGGAAAAAAAAAAAAACAAATACAAAAGTTCATTAAACAATGTAGTATTAAAAATTACAAAATTCAAATTAGATGTAGAAAATAAACATGCTCCTGTTTAAAGCTAGCCAATATTGAAATTAGAAAATCCATATATTACGTAAAAGCAAACACGTTGTTTACTGCTGTTTGGTATCTGTGGTCGCCTAGTAGAATAAAAAAAACAGATATAGATAAAATTTCAAAAAAATATTTTCAGTACATTTCATATCTTATCTACATTTTGACGACACTCGGCCTAAATATTTACAAAGTAATCTATTGATGCGATTAAATGTCAACACTCGCGATACTAATAACCGATATGTTTTAAAACTCAATACTTTCTAGTCTTTGAAACAAAGGTACACACCTAACGTTACTAAATACTGGATTGGATACGAAATAATTTTAAATTAAATATAATCCAATTGTGATACAAAAACAAAGATAATGGATATATATAGAGAATCTTAAATAGTAGAAATTATTCTAATCCAGACTAAAATTAAAATAAGTGCAAAAATTGTGTAATAAGAAATTTTCTTTAAAAATAATGATTTCTTTTATTTAAAGATATAAAAACTTATGAAAAAAAAACTAGAAACTTTATCATAAGCTCAACATGGTGTAGTTTTGATTCTTATAAAAAAAAAAAACTAAAAACTCTTTTCTAAATTTTATCATCGTGTAGTTGTATTCATAATTCCGTTTTCTTTGTTAATACAATCAGTAGGAACCGGACGGCGAGTTAAGTAATGTTTGTATAAACATACGCCAAATAAGCGGCGCTAAGTTATGTATGCGAAATACGATCGTTCAACTGATTTCGAAGAAATGTGTCGTTCACTATCCAACTTCCAGACGGCTTTATCTGACAAAGATATTTTTAAAACGTCTACTTTTTTTATTTTTATTTCAAAAAGTGAATTATAAATATTCTTGTGAGAAATAAAGATTCTATAACCTCAAAAACCACATATCCTTACTTAGTTGTTATAGTCCATAACAAGGTTACTATAATGCGGTAGAGAAGATAAATAACAAATATTTGTTTTTTTTTAATCAAATTACATTAAACATGTCGTATTCTTAAACTTAATTAATAATATTGATTCAAAACTAACAGACAGTTAAGTGTTAAATCAACAATTGTCACAAGTCAATAGTATGAAATAATAATGAAACAAACTCACTACCTACACCTAAATGTTGCCCCAGAACTGAGCTAAGTTTCCATTTTTTTTTTATTAATAATTTTTTTTTTCGGGGTTTAAAGCCTCGTTATTTGATACATGGATGTCGGATCCTTCCTGTTACATTGCCTCTCTAAAAAAAAAAAGAAGTAAATAAATAAATATTGTTTTAATGTTTATTTACATAATTATTACTTATAGATAAGGAATCCTCTCTTTTGCCTTAAAGTACCATTATAGTGATCGGTTCACTTAACATGTATTTATTAATGTAAGTAATGCCGATCGGCTTATTAACACACCGCTTGTATAAAATAACTATAATTAATTAAAATATTTATCGTTAGCTTACAATTTGAACGTGGGTCACAACCTTACCAGTTAAGAATTGGCGATTGATTATTTATAAAACAATAGTTAATTTCAAATTCTAACAGCATTAATATCGGATTCGATTTAACTTGTCATAAAACTTCAGTTAAGTTACGGCGCGTACTATTTGACCTCGCGGACTTGTAAATTTATTATTTAATCACCGCCGACCACTAACAGTATTAAATGTATTTATAAAAATAAATTGTGATCTAAGAGCACATAAAATAGTACTTAGATATTGAAACTAAACTGTTAATTGTAAAATAATAATCATCAAAGGCATTTTGGCGAACTCTCATTTACATGATAATTATATCAACAAAAATGAGTTTATTAAAATTTTTATCTTTCCGCCTGTTCGTTTAATCCCCAAAACAGCTGAACAGATTATAGCGGCTTTATATTTTTGACCGATAATAATATTGGAAATAAAATTGAAATGAACTCATTAAGATAGATAAATACTCCTTGTTGATTTATATACAATGTTTATAAAGTACAAGTATTCCTATTGAGAATATTTTTAATATTGAATGACTTGTACATATCACTCTAACCTTCGTTTCATACAAAGTTACTAAAGAGGAACTAATTAAATAATCAAAATAAAGCTGTATAAAAATTGCTTCACAAATAAATTCTTATCTCTCATCTAATAATTAGATTTGCCACTTCATAAATTAAAAAATAAAATTAAAAATGTTTTAATTAGTAAATCATATTATAGTGTTAACGATTATTTAAATGATAAAGATGTGTGGAAATAAATGGCGCTGATTCTCAAGCAGTATGTGTCAGTACGTGTAAGACATTCAAAAATGAAGAAGACAAAAAAAAATGCATATATATATAGCCCGCTGAGTTTCTTGCCCACTCTTCTCAGGTCCGTGGCATTTGTTTTGCGAATGGCTGGTAGATTTTGACGTTCAATAAGTGAACTATTGTTCCCATTTTGAATAAAAATTTTGACTTTGACTTTGACTTTGACTTTAAACAAACCTCGCCATACACATCTGATACAGCCATGTTTGTTTTGGTGATGATTAAATTAAATTTCTTTCGCAGACGAGCCCAGCCGCGAAATGATCATACAGTTGAATGAGAAGACACCCGGCAGGTCCATCAGCAAGTGGGACCTCGGCGCTTTCATGATCGACGCGTTGTCTGAGCCGAAGTATTACAGAAACATTGTCAGTTTGTGTAACGTTCCAACGCAGTAAACATTCTTATATAAAACAATGTAATAGATAAATTTTCAACGGCAGATGGTAATCATGGATCAGCAAGTTGCATGCTGTTATTTAGAAAAAATAAAGAATAAATATGGACATGGTCTCGTTTGAGAATTTTTTTTTCTGTGGATATTTTTAAACGCCAGACAATACATTTTTTATATACAGATATACTAATATTTATGTTTGAGTAAAAACAGTAAAACTTCTTTATCAAAAACAAAACGTGAAAGCGACAAAAGCAATAAGGTTGTTCTGCCACTTGTATTATAGGTATAATATATATGTGCTGTTTAAAAACATATAATTTGGTTTATGTTGACTTGAATATTAAACTATGTAACCTTAGAATGTTAAGTAACATGCAAAGTAATTATTTCAACGTGTTAATCAAATACATGCACAAGTATAATTAAGTTTGCGTTTAGTTTAATTATTGTAAACTCGTCGCTAAAGTATACGTTAGCTATAGTCGTTAATTTTATTTGAGTTGGTTTTTTTTTTAAATAATTTTTGGTAATAATTCTTGAACACGGGCAACACTGACGTACGTATAATAAAGATGACTATATTGAAAAGTTATTTTTGGTAATGGTGAATATACGTCGTAAAACGTATCACTGCTTTTTACGCAAAATAAAAATGTTATACAAATGAAATACTTTTATTTTGTACTTAATAAACTTCCTGTTGAAAAATATTTCTACGTATATTGAAATTAATTAATCTGGGGACATTCAGCATTCGCATTATCTTCCGCTTAACGCTCAGCCAGTGCGTGGTGTAGTTCGAGTTCCGTCTGATGGTGCTCAGAGTGAGGTTGCGTTTTGCGTGGAGATTCGAACTGATGATTTTGGAACAGGGCGTTTTGATACACGTCGCCTGGCTCTCCATTGTGCTCACGCTGCCCCTCAACGAACTTTCGGATGTACTCGGGTACACGTCGGAGCTGCTGACTACAGAAGGTGGACTGTAAGGGTACACCACTTGAGCCATTGTGGAATGAATCTTCGAAATACAAGGACACGATTCGACAGTACACGATGATGGACATTTAATATTTGAACGTAATTCTTTATGTAGGCAGTCCTTTGAAGCAATGGACGACATGGACTTGGCGCCGTACAAAGTGATAGTGTTTACAAGACATTCGTTTGGAGATGGTACTTGGTAAGTGGAGGTAGATTTGGGTTCAATGGTAATGGTATCGTCTCTGCTGGAAGCGAACACGCTTGTCCTGTCGAACAAACTGATGGTCGCCCACGATTCGTCGGAGTCAGCCGACAAATCGGTTAAGCTTAGATCGTCGGTGATATATCCCCTTGATGTCAGGCGGGACGAGCTGTCACCTAAGCTCCTGCCGGTTTCTGACGGGTTTGCGAAGGGTATCGGTTTGTTTTCCATTAAAATTTTCACACATTACGCGGTGTGTATTTTGGACATCATGACCACGGGGTAAGCGTCAACGGCGACGTCCAACAACCATCGCAAGTTCTGAATGGCGTCGACGAACGTGACCAGGTAATCCAATGGATTCATTGTAAATAACGCATGCACTAGTTTGTTCGATTCGCTTCTATGTGTTCCTCGCACTACTTATTACGGATGCATGTTTAAATTTTATTGAATTAAATTTCTATTGTATCCATTTACGATTTTTTTGGTTTTATATTTTCTCGTTTGTCATTGCGACGCTCGCTTTGAATTTCTTAACTTTTTTAATATACATGTTGCTTAGAATTAAACAATGAAAAAAGGTCTTAATGTATGAATGGTGTCTTCTACAAAATTGAGTGGAAAAATTATATACTAAATAAGTTATTCCCACACTTTTAATTAAAATAAAGGTTACATAAATGAAATTATTATGACCTTGAATAAGATAATTATAAATTAATTATTTCTGTTTAAATTTATTCATTGTCTTATTTTTTTAATATAAAGGAACACAACTGAATTTGTATATTAGTAACGCGGTGTTAAAACTATTACATCCATTATTATTATGATCAACAGCCCGCGGCTGTCCACAGTCGTCTATTACATTAAACCTCACAAACTGTTTAGAGGCTAAATAAGTGTTACATTGGTAATGGTTCTTCACTATCTCTGGCATGATAAATATATCAAAAGTAAAATTAGAACCCGAACCATAGCAAAGATATGTTGAGTATTTTTTTATCCAACAAGTGAGTGACAGCAGCATTCATTCAAAGATAACCATGCTGTGAGTCATATTAACACTTATTTATTTTAGCATAAGTGTTACGTTTTTATCTTATCCACTTTAATGTTGCTTGGAGAAAGACCTTGTGGTGGCTAGTTTATTTTAGAAAACACTGAATCATGGGTTGCTTTTTTAACACCAATGAAATAATTGTAACAAATGTTACATCAATAAAACAGTTTGTTAATTATAAATTTTACTTTAATACCTATTCACATATTAGACAACTGTACAGTAAAATAAAGAAAACTAATCTAAATTTATACATACAACTAAATTCTTAATCATTTTTATATATGTCAACACTGGTAACATTTGTAGGTAAATGTCAGGGCTCAAAAGGACTCGTATCCAGAGCCGTAAAAACAAATACAAAAAAAAAAATTGTAGGTAAATGTTGAAGTGACAATAAAAGCAAATTTTGTAAATATTTAAGTTTTAAAATAATTGATGTTTTTTGTAATTAATACAGATTACAATATAAACCTTAAAGCCAATATAAAACTCTGACGGAGAGTATTTTTTTTATATCAAAGCACTTGATTACGATGTAACCGGTTAGAAGATATTATTAATGATTGAAGAGATTTTATTTATTACACATATCGAAAATGGTTTAGCTCTTTAAGAAAATAGATCACCTATTTTGTTCATTTACAAACACATTAATACACAGAATTATATAGTCAAACCAATATAGTAAAGATAAACAAAATCACTAAACCATTATTGATCAAACCTAACAAGTATTCATTAAACTCGAATATAAGACAAGTAAAATTTCTAATATCATTTAAACTACTTCAACTTCTTGTCGGGTATCATCCTCACAATTCTTTTTCAACATATCAATATCTAAGAAAATCCTGCCAAGCTCCCCTGTCCTGAACGCTTTAATCATCATCCTAGCTGATTCCTGCGCGTCGGGGACATCTCGTGTACGATTATCATAGTCCCGGACCCTCCTTATGCGATTATATTTCATAGCACCTGATATTAATACCTGTGAAAGAGAAAACATATACTTTTTTAACACTTATAGTTCTTCTTCTTCTAAGTCGTATTTCCTCATGACTGAGGGTCGTGGTCATCATGTTTTTATTGAAATACACGACGACTCTCTTGGCAGTTATAATGGAGTGGTTTGCCATTGCCTTCTCCATTTTACATACTAGTCCGACCATAGATGGTCACGACTACTAGATGTGCAGGTTTCCTCATGATGTTTTTCTTCACCGTCAAAGCAAGTGATATTAGTTGGTGTTTTTATGCTATCTGCACATAAATTGAAAAATTCATTGGCGCAGGCCGGATTCGAACCCGATACCTTCGCATTGGAAGGCCAGCGTTCAAACCACTAGGCTATCACGGCTTCTTATAGTTATGTAAATATAATATTCAGAACATGATTTGAATTGTGTTTTAGTAGACACTTGGAAACTACTACATAATAATATTAAGTTTAATTTAAAATACTGGTGGCAGGTCTCTATTACCGGAGATCATCTACGTACTAAAGCAGCTCCTGTTTCAACCTCTGAACAGTATTGTGCAAACATTACTGTTTTCCTGTTTGAAGGGTGCTGTAAGCTAGTGAAATTACTCTGCTAAAAATGTTTAACAAGTAATGTTTTGAGGCATCGAGGGCAATGTGGTGCAATATATACCATCTTTATTAGCTCTGTGCTGTTATTATGGACAAGCATATCACTTACCATCAGGTGAACATGTTGCTCATCTCGTCACTGAATGCAAAAAAAACTATTAAATTTTAATCATGGTGGCGCAACTTCTTGGATAAGAATATTGCTTGTGTTTAGATAAGCTATAAGAAGTACCTGTATATATAAACAATGCTGTTTGTTGGAAAAAAAGACAATAAATTCTTAAACCAAGAAATTGTTAAATTAAAATGAATGATTTTTTTTATAACACTTCTATTTACCTTTTGTATATCATCACAAGGTTCCAATAGCCCCATGTAATCAACATATTTGAATTTTGCATGGCTGTTGAGCCAATAAAGCAGGTAGTCCGCTATGGTCTCCTCCCCCACAAGGTGATCTTGCAGGGATGCGCACAGTGCTAACTTTAGTCCCATCTCTACGTCTGTTACTGATGGTTCCAGTATACCTGAAATAATTGGTCTATAATATTTAAAACTACACCAGAGCCAGGAAAAGGCATTAAATATAATTTTTCTTTTTGTTATAAAAAGTGAAATAAAAGATTGTGGTTAAATTATTTGTTATAAATAAAAAAATATATTTGGTAAGATATAAAGCTATGTACCAGGTGTATCAAACATAAAAATTTTCGGATTGTCATTAATTCTCATTTTAGTCATAAGGCTGCGTGTGACCCCCGCCACTGCGCCCACCGGCAATGCATGCCGTATCCTCATGTTTTTAGACCTTAACATGTTTATCAACGAAGATTTACCCACATTGGGTACACCAATGATCATAACATTGTACTCCAACTCTTCACTTCTGTTGTACCTGTTGGAGCTTTTTATTAAGTCAACTAAGAGAGGTTTTAGTACTTTCAAGCCGCGGCAGTTTTGGTCTTTACTGTTTGTAAACACAATATTTTGTAAGTTTTGTTCAGACTTCAATTGATCTATAACTTTTGGTACTAAGCTAGATATTGTGAGATCCCTCTTGTTAAGTACAAGGATATGGGGCTTTACGCCGGTTATTGTATCCGTAAAGAGTGGATTTCGTCCGGTAAACGGTATCCTCGCATCGTGTACCTCAATAACGCAGTCAACTAAAGTCAGTTTACGTTGCATTTGCTTCAAGCCCTTGTTCATGTGACCGGGGAACCAACGAAGCAAATCTTTCCTAACATAAGGGCATTTCTTACGGAAATTATATGCTGCTGCATCAAATCTTACAGCCATAGTTGTTTTTTTACTGTTATTGTTTTATAGGTTATAAATTTCGATGAAATATTTTATTTGGAAATTGCTTCATGTAATTAAAAGAATTTTATGCCATAACTTCATATTAATTTCGTCACATAAAAATAAATTATTTATAATAAAAACAAAAATATTGTGTGACATTATTATGACATTGTTTTTTTTCTTTAAAACTTGGTAGGCAATGGTATCAAATGAACAGCTTCTAACTCGTACCACTTTTTTAAATATTTAATGATTATAATTGTACCTTATGTATTTTTTTGTTTAATCACGATAAAATAGGAATAAAGAGACAAATATCGTAATTATGACTAAAAAACCCAATAAAACCTTCATTTTCGTCTTATAGTTTTCTAACTGCTATTGATGTCATATTTGTGACAAAATAATTTTAATTGTGATATTTTACTTGTATATAGTGATTATATTTTCTCATTAAAAATGTCTCAAACATTTTTATTGGAGCCGGATATAATAGCCGCAGCGGAAAATATCATGCCTGATTTGAACAATGATCTGATACGGGCAAAAAACTTTTTGAAACAACAAAGTGCAGCTACTGGTGATAGCTTGTAAGTTAATAAATCATAAAATAACATATTAATATCTTATATACCTTTAGCAATATCTTGTAGTGTTTTATTTTTTCTCCTTGCGGGTTTACTAACTTTAAGATATTATTTTTTCAGATACGATCATTTGGTTGACTTAGTGCATAAAATCTTAGCTCACAAGCCTCCTGATGTTGTTGATAACTTCGAGCAATTTTCATGGGAGGTGAAGGAGGAGAAGCTGAAACCTAATTTCGACCTTCTGAATGACGTGTACTTATCGCCTCCACAGCTGGAAGTTATGACGAAGATGGATGACATGTTCAAGGTATATTTCAGTGTACATTTTTTAAATACAATTGGGTGATCAATCAATATGTGGTCGCAAACAATACTAGTTTGAAATATTTTATGATAACTGGCTTCGTTAACACTTCACGAATTCCAATCCTTATTACTATTACTTTAACCGATTATTCTCTAATTAATATGCTGTGTAACATAATTTAGCTAGTAGCAAGTAAAGCGCAGAAACTGGACGACATGGGAGAGGAAGAGCAGGAGTTGGACTTAGAAGAAGAGTCAATTAAGCCCAGGGTTTCTGATGTTATTGATCACAATTACTATTTTAGACAGGTAAGCTATCTACCAATCGTCCTTTAAATTAAACTTATGATGCATAGATATACGGAACTTTAAACTGTTTTGCTTTCTCTTTCGCATTTGAATTAAACTATCGGCATTGGCGTGTCTCTAGAAATAACGGGGACGTCTTTATGCGATGCTATTTTTATTATTTCTGATTCGTGATTAATTGAATTTTTTGAATTAAGTTTTTTGATATAATCACCGTAGGTTTGGTTGTAGGGTGGTTACGGGTTGCCGGAGAGGGAGTGCTACGCACTTTACATCGCGCTCAATATGTTGTCGATCAAGGAGCCCGTCGCTACGGTCAGGTTGGGACATTTTCGATTTAGTTCATAAAATATTTTTCAAAGATAGTTACGACACATTTAATATGTTAAATATTTAAGTATAAGGTTTTGAGGCGTCACTTGAGTACGGTTGAATGTTCTAATCCGCCGTTTGATTATGGTCCTGATCTTGTAGTGGCTTCTGGCTAGAAGTTAGTTGGATTCAATAGTAATTGTAATAAGTATGTAGAATTATCACTATTTTAAAAAAAATCATTGATAAATTCTTAAACAATAGAATACTGCAAGTACTGTATAAACTGAAATTTTAGATTCTTCGGAAAGATTTTTGGGACTACTGCGGATTACTATGTGGCGGAAACTGATCTCACGATAGAAGAGTTGGACCGGAGAATCAGGGTTCGAATAATATTTTTTGACTTTAATTTATTTTGTGAGCATTATTAAAGACTAAAGAAAGAGTTTGTTTATTCGATTGACCGACATAAAGTTACTTTAATTTCTATATTCGTTGATTTTTGTATGTAATTGACAATTATATAAAAGATGTATGACTAAATCTATAACAACGACATAGATATAAGTACAGATTCCTGAACAGTTTCATTTTTTAATAATATATTATTATATAACAAAACATTAAGTTCCGTTGTCTTTTTGTTAATACTTTGCTTTCCGGAATATTATTATACTTTTGAAATTTTTAAATTATATTTAAGCGACAGGTTTATTAAGTGGGTGTATTACAATAGTTGACATGCTAAATCTGTGTTATTTTAGGAGTTCGATATGAAAGATATGCCCGGAGAGGGCGAAGGGCTTGGCGAGGAGCCGGCGGCGGAAGCGGAAGAGCGTAAAGAAATCCGTACGTAGCTATAAAAAGTGTAGCGCCCAATATGTCTAAAGATTGTTGCATATTCAAGTTCAGGTGAAGGTTGATATGCTTGATATAAACTTATTGCGACCGTTGCCATGGACAATCTCTTACGGATAATCTTTAGTCATGTTGGTAGCAATGCTGTTCTTTTATAACGAAACTAGCTGACCCGACAGACTTCGTTCTGTCAAAAATTGGAATATGGCCGTTTTTGTTCTTACCTATTTTATAGTCAGCCCAAAAAAAATCTGAACTGAACCGTCACCCTGGATATAGGGCGGTGTGTGGGGTTCAGCTCTATATATGTTCATCTAATAACTAATATTTAAATATGAGTGGGTTCCAGAAGAGTGGCCAAAGTTATAATTATAGTACATAAATTATATTTACTATTATTATTTTATTAGGAACAAATAACTGTCACATTCCAAATCTTTTTGACAGAATGTAGTCTCTCAAGTCCGCCAGATGGTAACGCGGCTTGTGCTTCGATCTGCTGATTGTGTACTGTAATGTCGTGAAAACGAATGCATTTTATGTCGCGTGCCGAAACTAAAACAAAAGAAATAATACCGCGAAGCCGACCAAATTGAAAATCAGTAAGAATGATCTTTAGCTATTACATTTTGTGACTATTTATGTTATTATTTCATTCGTTTTAATTTCGGCTCGCGGCGATCTTCCGACGCGCATACGCACAACATTTTGATAGAATAATTGAATTTGAACTTTGTGCAGCTGTAATAAAGTGCAAATTGACTCTTTAGCGTTACGAACGCACCTACATTGCTTAGACAGCAGTGAAAGCTTGTTATTTAATATGAACTTTTGTTTGTTTGTTTCTGGTTACTGGTTTCTGGTTTCTGGTTTCTGGTTTCTGGTTTACTGGTTTACTGGTTTACTGGTTTACTGGTGTACTGGTTACTGTTTACTGGTTACTGTTTACTGGTTTACTGGTGTTACTGGTTTACTGGTTACTGGTTTACTGGTTACTGGTTTACTGGTTTCTGGTTTTACTGGTGTACTGGTGTACTGGTGTACTGGTTTACTGGTTTCTGGTTTTACTGGTTTACTGGTTACTGGTTTACTGTTTACTGGTTTACTGTTTACTGGTTTACTGGTTTACTGGTTTACTGGTTTACTGGTTTACTGTTTACTGGTTTACTGGTTTACTGGTTTACTGGTTTTACTGGTTTACTGTTTACTGTTTACTGGTTTACTGGTTTACTGGTTTACTGGTGTACTGGTTTACTGGTGTACTGGTTTACTGGTTTACTGGTGTACTGTTTACTGGTGTACTGGTTTACTGGTTTAACTGGTTTACTGGTGTTACTGGTTTACTGGTTACTGGTTTACTGGTTACTGGTTTCTGGTTTTACTGGTTTACTGGTTTACTGGTTACTGGTTTACTGTTTACTGGTTTCTGGTTTTACTGGTTTACTGGTTTACTGGTTTACTGGTTTACTGGTGTACTGGTTGTACTGGTTTACTGGTTTACTGGTTTACTGGTTTACTGGTTTACTGGTTTAATGGTTTACTGGTTTACCTGGTTTTACTGGTTTACTGGTTTACTGTTTACTGTTTACTGGTTTAACTGGTTTACTGGTTTACTGGTTACTGGTTTACTGTTTACTGGTTTACTGGTTTACTGGTTTACTGGTTTACTGGTTTAACTGGTTTACTGATTTACTGGTTTACTGGTTTTACTGGTTTACTGTTTACTGGTTTACTGTTACTGGTTTACTGTTTACTGGTTTACTGTGTACTGGTTTACTGGTTTACCTGGTTTTACTGGTTTACTGGTTTACTGGTGTACTGGTTGTACTGGTGTACTGGTGTACTGGTTACTGGTTTACTGGTTTACTGGTTTACTGGTTTACTGGTTTACTGGTTTACTGGTTTACTGGTTTACTGGTTTACTGGTTTACTGGTTTACTGGTTTACTGTGTTACTGTGTTACTGTGTTACTGGTTTACTGGTCGACTGGTCGACTGGTTTACTGGTTTACTGGTTACTGGTTTACTGGTTTACTGGTTTACTGGTTTACTGGTTTACTGGTTTACTGTTTACTGGTTTACTGGTTACTGGTTTACTGGTTTACTGGTTACTGGTTTAATGGTTTACTGGTTTACTGGTTACTGGTTTACTGGTTGTACTGGTTTACTGGTTTACTGGTTTACGGTTTACTGGTTTACATGGTTTACTGGTTATGGTTTACTGGTTGTACTGGTTTACTGTTTACTGGTTTACTGGTTATGGTTTACTGGTTGTACTGGTGTACTGGTTTACTGGTGTACTGGTTTACTGGTTTTTACTGGTTTATGGTTTACTGGTTAATGGTTTACTGGTTTACTGGTTTACTGGTTACTGGTTTACGGTTTACTGGTTACTGGTTTATGGTTTACTGGTTACTGGTTTATGGTTTACTGGTTAATGGTTTACTGGTTTACTGGTTTACTGGTTTACTGGTTTACTGTTTACTGGTTTACTGGTTGTACTGGTTTACTGGTTTTACTGGTTTACGGTTTACTGGTTTCTAGATTCTAGTTTCTAGATTCTGGTTTCTGGTTTCTAGATTCTAGTTTCTAGATTCTGGTTTCTAGATTCTGGTTTCTAGATTCTGGTTTCAAGATTCTGGTTTCTGGTTACTGGTTACTGGTTACTGGTTTCTAGATTCTGGTTTCTAGATTCTAGTTTCTAGATTCTGGTTTCTAGATTCTGGTTTTAGATTCTGGTTTCTGGTTTCTGGTTACTGGTTCTGGTTTCTAGATTTGGTTTCTAGATTCTGGTTACTGGTTTTCTGGTTCTAGATTCTGGTTTCTGGTTTCTAGATTCTCGTTACTGGTTTTCTGGTTTCCAGATTCTGGTTTCTGGTTTCTAGATTCTGGTTTTGGTTTCTAGATTCTGGTTTCTAGTTCTGGTTTCTGGTTACTGGTTCTGGTTTCTGGTTTCTGGTTTCCAGATTCTGGTTTCTGGTTCTAGATTCTGGTTTTGGTTTCTAGATTCTGGTTCTGGTTTCTAGATTCTAGTTTCTAGATTCTGGTTTCTTGGTTTCTAGATTCTGGTTTCTGGTTCTGGTTTCTAGTTTCTAGAATTCTGGTTTCTAGATTCTGGTTCTAGATTCTGGTTACTGGTTTCTGGTTACTGGTTTCTGGTTCTAGATTCTGGTTCTAGATTCTGGTTACTGGTTCTGGTTTCTAGATTCTGGTTTCTGGTTTCTAGATTCTGGTTACTGGTTTCTGGTTTCCAGATTCTGGTTTCTGGTTCTGGTTTCTAGATTCTGGTTTCTGGTTTCAGATTCTGGTTTCTAGATTCTAGTTTCTAGATTCTGGTTTCTAGATTCTGGTTTTGGTTTCTGGTTCTAGATTCTGTTTCTAGATTCTGGTTACTGGTTTCTGGTTTCTAGATTCTCGTACTGGTTTCTGGTTTCCAGATTCTGGTTTCTGGTTTCTAGATTCTGGTTTCTGGTTTCTAGATTCTAGTTTCTAGATTCTGGTTTCTAGATTCTGGTTCTAGGATTCTGGTTCTGGTTTCTGGTTTCTAGATTCGGTTTCTCGTTACTGGTTTCTGGTTTCTAGATTATGGTTTCTAGATTCTAGTTTCTAGATTCTGGTTCTAGATTCTGGTTTCTGGTTTCTGGTTCTGGTTTCTGGTTTCTAGATTCTGGTTTCTGGTTCTAGATTCTGGTTTCTAGTTTCTGGTTTCTAGTTTCTGGTTTCTGGTTTCGGTTTCTAGGTTCTGGTTTCAAGATTCTGGTTTCTGGTTACTGGTTTACTGGTTACTGGTTTCTAGTTTCTAGATTCTGGTTCTAGATTCTGGTTTCTGGTTTCTAGATTCTGGTTTCTAGATTCTGGTTTCTGGTTTCTAGATTCTGGTTTCTGGTTTCTAGATTCTGGTTTCTGTTTCTAGATTCTGGTTTCTAGATTCTGGTTTCTGGTTTCTAGATTCTGGTTTCTGGTTTCTGGTTACTGGTTTCTGGTTTCTAGATTCTGGTTTCTAGATTCTGGTTACTGGTTTCTGGTTTCTAGATTTGGTTTCTGGTTTCTAGATTCTCGTTACTGGTTTCTGGTTTCAGATTCTGGTTTCTGTTTCTAGATTCTGGTTCTGGTTTCTAGATTCTGGTTTCTAGATTCTAGTTTCTAGATTCTGGTTTCTAGATTCTGGTTTCTGGTTTCTGTTTCTAGATTCTGGTTTCTGGTTACTGGTTCTGGTTTCTAGATTCTCGTTACTGGTTTCTGGTTTCTAGATTCTGGTTTCTGGTTCTAGATTCTGGTTTCTGGTTCTAGATTCTGGTTCTAGATTCTGGTTCTAGATTCTGGTTTCTAGATTCTGGTTCTGGTTTCTGGTTTCTAGATTCTGGTTTCTGGTTACTGGTTCTGGTTTCTAGATTCTGGTTTCTAGATTCTAGTTTCTAGATTCTGGTTTCTAGATTCTGGTTTTGGTTTCTGGTTCTAGATTCTGGTTTCAATGTTCCAATATTCCAATATTCCAATATTCCAATATTCCAATATTCCATATTCCAATATTCCAATATTCCAATATTCCAATATTCCAATATTCCAATATTCCAATATTCCAATATTCCAATATTCCAATATTCCAATATTCCAATATTCCAATATTCCAATATTCCAATATTCCAATATTCCAATATTCCAATATTCCAATATTCCAATATTCCATATTCCAATATTCCAATATTCCAATATTCCAATATTCCAATATTCCAATATTCCAATATTCCATATTCCAATATTCCATATTCCAATATTCCAATATTCCAATATTCCAATATTCCATATTCCAATATTCCAATATTCCAATATTCCAATATTCCAATATTCCAATATTCCAATATTCCAATATTCCAATATTCCAATATTCCAATATTCCAATATTCCAATATTCCAATATTCCAATATTCCATATTCCAATATTCCATATTCAATCATCCATTTTCTCATTTTATTTTCCATTTTCCGTTTTCCGTTTCCATGTTCCATTTTCCAATAATGCCTCCTCCAAATCTTTTTGACGGAATGAAGTCTGTTAGGTCCGCCAGACGGTAACGCGTTTGTGCTGGACTGATGTGATGTCGTGAAAAAGAAACTAAAACAAAATAAAGTAATACCGCGAAGGCCGACCCTAATGAAAAATCAGCAGTAATGATCTTTAGCTCTTACTTTTGTGACTATTTGTGTTATTATTTCATTCGTTTTAATTCGGCACGCGGCGTTAGATCCTCCGACGCGCATACGCACACTTTGAAAGAATGATCTAATTTGAACTTTGAGCAGCTGTAATAAGGTAAAATTGACTCTTTAGCGTTACGAACGCACCTATACATACATTGCTTAGACAAGCAGTGAAAGCTTGTAATTTAATATGAACTTTATGGAATAGCAATAAAGTTCAAATTGGCCCTACATTTTAGTTAGAGAACGTTTGTATAGGAAAAAGAAAAGCGCTGTTTTAGGGGCTCCCGCGATTATTCGAATTTTTCTCAAATTGGCCAAATTGGTCCTGGCGTTGTAGAGTGATGCGCTTACCGACACATATTTGTATTATAGGTTAATAATAAATTATATTCAATGACATTAGTTATTAATAAATAAATAATAAAGTTGCTTGAGAATAAATTATATGTAGAGGAGTGACAAGAGGCATAATGTTTGAGAGATAAAGAATTCGTTGTCATCCCCACTCCGTGCTGTGTACTGGTGAGAGGTGACACCGGTCACACGTGGAGGGGATCACTTACCAAGTGAATAATAATTTTTTTTGGAGTTACAGCCACGCCGTTTGTTACGTGGCCATGTATATTGATGATATCGAGCGAGACAAAAATATTAAAATGTCTATTAAAAGCAGGGGTTGGTGATAGAAAAGTGAAAATTTAGGGTTGTATGTAGTTTTTGATGCCACACAATAATAAAATAAAATAGAAAAAAAATCCAAAAAAATAAAAAAATATTTTTTGGTGTGGGCAACCCTGATCACTTAGAGGTTTGAAAAATAGATAGTAACTGATTCTCAGACCTACTGAATATGCACAAAAAATTTCATAAAAATCGGTAAAGCCGTTTCGGAGAAGTATGCGAACGAACATTGTGACAAGAGAATTTTATATATTAGATATATGTTATAAAAGTTTACGCAACTTTTCTGATAGTGTGTGCTGTTAACTTTATTTTTTGCGTTAGTGGGGGAGGGTGAGGCAATAGAATTGAAGCCGACGGAACCGGTGCCACCGAAGCTGCCTCCTCTGCCGGAGTCTACGTGGACACCGAGCCCACCGATACCCGTCGAAAGACCAGGTCAAGGTGTCAACAAAAAGGTGACCTAAAAAAATTCTGGGTTATATGTGCAGGGCACTTATGTATTTTAACGTGACAACGTCTATTAATTATATCACAAAAAATTTTGATAATAAATTTTATTATTCTTGTTTGACATGTTTATCGGGTTACAAATCAAGTTATACTAACTCTCAATTATATTTGTTAGGGATTTTATTTCTAATTATTATTGAGCAATAGAATACATCTTTTACTTTCAACCAATTCGGGCAAACGCATACCGACTTAGCGGTCGGCGTAAGCCACGCCCACTTATGTGCGGGACATTTCTCAGCACGCGCGTCCTATCTTATACCAATTTAATAGACGTTGTCACGTCAAAATAGACTATTTAAATAAACCAAGTAATATTCCAGATTCTGGTTTCTGGTTTCTAGATTCTGGTTTCTGGTTTCTGGTTCTGGTTTCTAGTTTCTAGATTCTAGTTTCTAGATTCTGGTTTCTAGATTCTGGTTTCTGGTTCTGGTTTCTTCTGGTTTCTAGATTCTGGTTTCTCGTTACTGGTTTCTGGTTTCTGGTTTCTAGATTCTGTTTCTAGATTCTAGTTTCTAGATTCTGGTTTCGGTTTCTAGATTCTGGTTTCTGGTTCTGGTTTCTGATTCTGGTTTCTGGTTTCTAGATTCTGGTTTCTAGATTCTGGTTTCTGAGTTTCTAGATTCTCGTTACTGGTTTCTGGTTTCTGGTTTCTAGGTTCTGGTTTCTGGTTTCAAGATTCTGGTTTCTGATTCTGGTTTCTGGTACTGGTTTCTGGTTTCTAGATTCTGGTTTCTAGATTCTGGTTTCTAGATTCTGGTTTCTGGTTTCTAGATTCTGGTTTCTGGTTTCTAGAATCTGGTTTCTAGATTCTGGTTTCTGGTTTCTAGATTCTGGTTTCTAGATCTGGTTTCTAGATTCTGGTTTCTGGTTTCTAGATTCTGGTTTCTGGTTTCTGGATTCTGGTTTCTTCTGGTTTCTGGTTTCTGGTTTCTGGTTTCTGGTTTCTGGTTCTGGTTTCTGGTTTCTAGATTCTGGTTCTGGTTTCTGGTACTGGTTTCTGGTTTCTGATTCTGGTTTCTGTTTCTAGATTCTAGTTTCTAGATTCGGTTTCTAGATTCTGGTTTCTGGTTTCTGGTTTCTGGTTTCTGGTTTACTGGTTTACTGTTTACTGGTTTCTGGTTTCTAGTTTCTGGTTTCTGGATTCTGGTTTCTGGTTTCTAGTTTCTGGTTTCTGGTTTCTGGTTTCTAGATTCTGGTTTCTGGTTTCTAGTTTCTGGTTTCTGGTTTCTAGATTCTGGTTTCTGGTTTCTAGTTTCTGGTATCTGGTTTCTGGATTCTGGTTTCTAGTTTCCGGTTTCTAGTTTATGGTTTATGGTTTCTGGTTTCTTCTGGTTTCTGGTTTCTAGTTTCTGGTTTCTGGTTTCTGGTTTCTGGTTTCTGGTTTCTGGTTTCTGGTTTCTGGTTTCTGGTTTCTAGATTCTGGTTTCTAGATTCTGGTTACTGCTTTCTGGTTTCTGGTTACTGCTTTCTGGTTTCTGGTTACTGCTTTCTGGTTACTGCTTTCTGGTTTCTGGTTTCTGGTTTCTAGATTCTGGTTTTTAGATTCTGGTTTCTAGATTCTAGATTCTGGTTTCTGGTTTCTGGTTTCTAGATTCTAGTTTCTAGATTCTGGTTTCTAGTTTCTGGTTTCTAGAATCTGGTTTCTAGATTCTGGTTTCTAGATTCTAGTTTCTAGATTCTAGTTTCTAGATTCTAGTTTCTAGATTCTAGTTTCTAGATTCTAGTTTCTAGATTCTGGTTTCTAGAATCTGGTTTCTAGAATCTGGTTTCTAGAATCTGGTTTCTAGAATCTGGTTTCTAGATTCTGGTTTCTAGATTCTGGTTTCTGGTTACTGGTTACTGGTTACTGGTTACTGGTTACTGGTTTACTGGTGTACTGGTTACTGGTTTCTGGTTTCTAGAATCTGGTTTCTAGAATCTGGTTTCTAGAATCTGGTTTCTAGAATCTGGTTTCTAGAATCTGGTTTCTAGATTCTAGTTTCTAGATTCTGGTTTCTAGATTCTGGTTTCTAGATTCTAGTTTCTAGATTCTGGTTTCTGGTTTACTGGTTTAATGGTTTACTGGTTTATGGTTTCTGCGTGGGCCAGTGTCATGTGTATAAAAAAAAAAAAATTCTTAAAAAATTGTCGAACGTGGTCAATTCGTCCGCCTGCCCTTGTCTCCTTTTTCTCTTAAAATATTATAGTTGCATCAGAAATGTTGGTTGTCAATGTCTAAATCAAAAATATTCTTTTAAATTGTATTTGGTTTCTAAATGACGCGACTAACTTCAAATGTTTGACGTTTTATGTATCTAGGTACGGGGACAGACGTTCCGCTTTTTCACAATTAATTCCGCGTCACGCGACGTTTTTCAAAGTCCACTTTTAGAATTAAGTTAAATTTATTTATGAAAATCATTGTTTTGCGTAACTTATTGCTTTTGCTACCCAGTTACATTGTATTTGTCTCTCAAATGATACACTTTGTGTTCGTACTGGCGCGTTGCACCTAAGGTAAACAAATAAATATAACAAATCTGCTTCTTACCATATAAAATTAACGTAAGTAATTTTATTTGTATATTTCATAAATACATAAATTTTCTTAAACTTAGCTTAAAGTACTTGTAGTCTTAATATTTTTATATTCAGACAAAAGTATGCACCGACCTTAACCCTAAAAGAAATTTAGATAGAAATATGTCAAGGAATAAAATAATACACATTTTTATATTATAAATTGTACTTATGTTGGAACCTAAAAAAGTTTACGTTATTATTACTCCTCAAAGTTGTTCCCCCCGCTTTGCCCATCTAAAAATCTGGTCACTTGAATGGAAAAGAGAAATGTTTTTTTGTTTTTACTTATTCCGGCACTTTTTCCATATTTTCTCACTTTTTACCACCTTCCCTGAACTTCCCTGAATTTTTTTTTTGGAGTTTATATCCACGCGGGATTTGATACGTGGCCATGTTTGATGATATCGAGCGAGACAAAAATATTAAAATGTCTATTAAAAAGCAGGGGTTGGTGATAGACAAGTGAAAATTTAGGGTTGTATGTAGTTTTTGATGCAACACAATAATAAAATAAAATAGAAAAAAAATCCCAAAAAATAAAAAAAAAATTTTTGGTGTGGGCAACCCTGATAGAGGTTTGAAAAATAGATAGTAACCGATTCTCAGACCTACTGAATATGCACAAAAAATTTCATAAGAATCGGTAAAGCCGTTTCGGAGGAGTATGCGAACGAACATTGTAACAAGAGAATTTTTTACATTAGATGTTATAAAAGTTTACGCAACTTTTCTGATAGTGTTTGCTGTTAACTTTATTTTTTGCGTTAGTGGGGGAGGGTGAGGCAATAGAATTGAAGCCGACGGAACCGGTGCCACCGAAGCTGCCTCCTCTGCCGGAGTCCACGTGGACACCGAGCCCACCGATACCCGTCGAAAGACCAGGTCAAGGTGTCAACAAAAAGGTGACTTAAAAAAATTCTGGGTTATATGTGCAGGGCACTTATGTATTTTAACGTGACAACGTCTATTAATTATATCACAAAAAATTTTGATAATAAATTTTATTATTCTTGTTTGACATGTTTATCGGGTTACAAATCAAGTTATACTAACTCTCAATTATATTTGTTAGGGATTTTATTTCTAATTATTATTGAGCAATAGAATACATCTTTTACTTTCAACCAATTCGGGCAAACGCATACCGACTTAGCGGTCGGCGTAAGCCACGCCCACTTATGTGCGGGACATTTCTCAGCACGCGCGTCCTATCTTATACCAATTTAATAGACGTTGTCACGTCAAAATAGACTATTTAAATAAACCAAGTAATATTCATTTTAGTATCTTCCGTTTTGAAGTAAGATTGCCTTTGTTGTTTTGCCGATGCCATAATTCCTTTGAAAGAAGCTTTTGTTTCTTTACACCGTACCGATTTGTGTCATTAATTTGTTTATTCTATAACTCGACAAGTTTTATTAAATGTCACTGCATTTAGCGGTAGAAATTGAAACTACTACCTGCACAGATATCTTTCAAAAAGGTCATGCTTAAATAAAATAAATAAATTATTTTAATTAAGATCATGCTTCAAGACAGAGGTAAAATTTTTTCAACTATAAGAGAGCTGAATTATTTAAGTTTTTTTTTTTTAATTAAGTATAGGCTAACGCTTGACTACGATCCCACCTGATGGTAAATGGTGATGTAGTCTTTGATGGTAAAGCGCGCTAGTCTAGAAGAAGCCTATTCACTCTTCTCTTAAAGACTCCAGTTATTGGTATTACCCTCGGTAAATAAATAAGTTCGCGGGAACACAACAGAACACAAATAATTTTGAAAACACATTTGGTAGGTGTACTGGGTGTGCACGTCGCTGGGGTCGCCGTGGGTGTGCCTTCCGGACACCACGCCGCAGCACATCAACGTGACGCGGCTGACGGTGCACGCCATGACCGGCGACCTGGACGCGGAGGTGATGTAATAACTCTAACCACTAAGAAATTTGCTTAGCTTAATAAACGAGCCGACTGGTTAACTAACTGGCGTTAAGTGTTAATGTGGTCTACGGTGGTGAACGGACTGACATACAAACAGCTCGTTCACTTTTGAATGAGAAAAGTTGTGTTGTACGGGAGCACTGACGCCGGCAATATGTTTCACTATTTACCCGTTCTTATTAAGAATGAGAAATGAAGCTCTTTGTTTACAAACTGAGAATGTTTATAACATAACGTTGGCGACTTGGTTTTGGCGTGTAGATACAAACGTTCCCGCCGTTCGAGGGCACGGAGCGGCACTACCTGCGCGCGCAGATCACGCGCATCGCGGCCGCCACTTCTGTGTCGCCGCAGGGGTTCTACACCTTCGGTTCCGGGGAGGAGGAGGAAGATATCGACATGGAAGAGGCCGGAGGTGAATCTTTGAATCTACAGATGTATACTGTAGACAGTGATACAGATAGAATATACAATGTATAAAGCAGCAATAAGGTCATGAAATCAATCACAAGTTAATCTATATCACTGGTGGAATAGTTTACTTGTATATATACATTATTTTCATTTATAAACTGTTTTCTAAGGATGTTTAAGTAATTTTTTGTTTAACAGAAGCTATGGTTAATATTAAACATTTTTTAGATGTCTCATGGATAAAGACAAATTCTTGTGATATTGTAAAAAAATCGATGAAGTGATTGTATCATGGAATAGTTTTTAATACGATTATATTATAATGTTTAACTTTTCTTTTTCTGTATGAAGACATGAACTTCAATCTGAACCCGTTCTACCACGGACACACCATCAAAGACTTAGTGGATCCCACGCTCGGGTACTGGGTGCACCACGGACGGCACATCCTGCCGCAGGGAAGGACCATTTGGTGGAATCCAAATGCTGATATGATGGTAAGCAGAAGCAAACACTGCCTGTATAACCTACTATTATATTACAAAGCTGTAAAAAGACAATGGTGTCACATAATATGACAAGGTTTTATAAACTGAATTGCAACATAGAGACTGTTGATGGTGAAGCGTTCTCTGCCAATACTACCTTCGTCATGAACTCATAGAAATGCTGTTACGGCAGCAGATTTACAATAACCAATAAGCGATGGTAATAGCTAGCCAGGTTACTTCGGAAAATATCTGCCACCAAATAAACTGATTAACATGTAATCATGGAATCAAATCTGCGGCTTGTGTTATAAGGCAACGGTTACTCACTTCGCGGGTGCAGTTAAATTACTCAATACATTGATAACATCGTGGCTCAGGACGAGGGTGAGGAGGAGGAGGACGAGAACATACCGGTCGCGATACCGGAAACGGGTCCGCCGCTGTTCGCGGCGGTGTCCGGCGACGCGCCGGTGGGCAGCGCGGCCGCGTGGACGCCGCACGTGAGCACCACGCTCGCCAGCAGCCGCGCCATCGCCATGCTGAGGAGCAACCTCTGGCCCGGCGCCGTCGCGTACGCCACCGACGGAAAGTGAGTCTAGAAGCCTACCTCAACGATTTCTATAAATTTTACACTGGTAAGCTTCTCCTTATTTATTCCAAGAACAAACGAGACCTGCAAGATACATTGTGCTCGTCGATTTGATACATAGTCAAAGACAAAGTCAAAGTTAAAATTTTTTATTCAACATGGGAACAATAGTTCACTTATTGAACGTCAAATTCTACCAGCCATTCGCAAAACAAATACCACGAACCTGAGAAGAATGAGCAAGAAACTCAGTGGGCTATATATATACACACATTTTTTTTTATCTTCTTCATTTTAAATGTCTTACACGTACTGACACATACTGCTTGAGAATCAGCGCCATTTATTTCCACACATCTTTATCATTTAAATAATCGTTAACACTATAATATGATTTACTTATCAAAACATTTTTAATTTATGAAGTGGCAAATCTAAAACAGATTGTGGAACCTTATTATACATTCGGATACCGAGCCCCACAAAGCTTCCATTAATTTTGTGCAGACGAAAGTAAAGCACCGCGAGCTTATTTTTATGATATAAGATGACATAAGATGTAAAGTCTCGTTACTGCAGTAATTTCAAATACTACCGTTAAACATTGTACATATTTTGATCGTCATTATTATTACTTATGTACTTAATCATAACTTATTAATACTTCAACTTGTATTGTTGTGGATTTGCAGGAGGTCGGAGTGCCTCTACGTGGGGTGGGGCCTAAAGCAGCTGATACCCAACTTCTCGCCGCTGCAGCTGCCGCGTCCTCAGCTAGAGTATTTCGTTGGTCCAGAGGTCATGGAGATGGCGGACCCCACATTCGCAGACGAGGAGGTCAATCTCGCTTTCTTTTTAATCCCAGAATGGATCATCGCAGCTTTTGAACTCGCAACACAATTTTCTTTATCTTGTCAGAGGATAAAAGTCCAAAGAGTTTGGTCTCCGTACAATTTACTCACGTTACTGTTTCTTACAAAGTTAATTGAAGAATTGTTTTTCTTTTGTTGTGCTGGGAATGTTTTCTGAATGTCCGTAGCTCAGCTCTTGTTATCTATGGGTGATTTATATTACTGTATTTTTTGTGCAGTCCATAACATATTAAATTTATGTTGTTGTTCTTATTTAAGTAAAATAATATTTGGTTTGAAGTGTAACTGCTTTTGTTCAGGCGTACCGAATTGCCCATTTGCCGCCGCCTCCTCCGCAGTACGGCGGCGAGGGAGAGATGTTAGGCGAGGAGGTAGAAGACGAAGAGGACTGAACTGCTTAATTCAGTTATACTGTTATTTTAACACGAGCGTCTATTGTTGTCCATTAGGTGTAGTTTATTTTCATTAGAAATGATTAAATATATTTTTTTTGTTAATGTCTTTATTCTTACTTATTAAACTATTTAAGCAGCATCTGTATTGTTCGTTTATAACATAAATATCAGCTTTGAATACTTACACGGTAATTACATAAAAAAACCATTTTGGAAATATTTCTCCCTCCGTCGGAGTGTTATGGGTAATCTTCGAAACGACTGAACCGAATTTTATAGGTCTTTAATTATCACATGGCTAAAGATACAAAACATAGCCAAGGCTAAATATAAAGGTATGAACGTGACCATAGGATTAGGGTTTTGTAGAAAAAAAATTAGTCACAAAATCTGGACCATTTCCGATTTACTTAAATTTTGTTCGCAAGTTTTAATTATTTCCTCATTTGCATTTGATTTTAAACAACTCTGGTTCGGTATATACGTCAACTCAAATGATACAGTTAGAAATTTCACAGACTGTTTATTTAAACAATTATTTACATTAACAAATAATGTGTGTAGTTTTAGCCAGCTATATATTGATAGTATGTTTAGATCACTATTGAATATACATATTCCGAGTTAACTATGTATAAGTAATAGTTTTGATTTACCATTACATATTCGGGTTTGGAGTGAGATACCTATACAATGCTATTCAACAGATAGAGATAGCGTATAAGACTATGTTTGTCTATGAAGATTCCACGTATTTTAAAAAAGTTGTACTCGCTTTTAATTCCTAGCAAAAGTCCCACCAGTGGGAACATAGAGTAAAAAACTTTTCAACAAGTTTTCAATAGCAGACGAATTAAATATAGTTTTTCTTTGATGAGACAATTTTAATGATATCCATCAATATGTACAGCGCTTATGAATCAAATAGAAATCGAAATGTATGCAAAGAGTTCATGACATCAATGGGGGTGTATTTTTAACTGGGATAATGAATAATATCCTTTTGACAATTTACATTAAATAATATCATTTCGCTTAACTTTTTAAATGTACACTGTAGCAATATTACTGAGTTACTGATCTAGTTCTGGGTTTGGTCAATACAGTAGTTACTTTATTTCTACTATTTTAAAACCTTGGACTGATTTTGTAGTAACATTGCTACGGCGTTGTTGCGTGGGCGAACTCATTTCTTATGCTTGTGCAGCTGAGGAGCGGAGAGCTTCACTTTTCCGGGGAAGTTTCGCGCGACGTTCTCCTCCTTCACCGCCTTGAGCAGGTCGCGCTCGCGCTGTGTACCGGCGCGCTCGCGAAGGAATACCTGCACTGCCGTTTTAGCTGCTTTGCCCCGCCTGCTCGTGCCCGGCGTCAGCTTCACTTTGTACCTGTTGACGATACGATGCGTCATCGTCAAGTAATAGACGACCACTGCTGGTCGTAAGTGCTAAATATTTTGAACGAGAGTAAGTCTCAAGTGACTCACAGCAGACTATAGAAATAATTCCCATAAAGCCTCGTTATATGGTGAACTCATAGCCCAATTATGGTATTAACTTCGGGATCGTTCCATCGTTTAGTCGTATAAAAAAACAGCCAAATTGTGAAGTAACATACTTGAAGTTGAGGAGCGCAGAGTACGGCGCCACCACCGGCACCGCGAACAGCAGCTCGTCATCCGGCTGCGGACACCCGGTGAGCTGGTTCAGCAGTTCCACGTCTGTATCCGCGGCAGGTTGCTCCGACTAGAAGTAACGATTCAAGAGTTTTAAACAAATAAAAAATAGTGCTTGTAAGACGGAAGTCTCTGGTTCAATTCCGTGGCTACATATGATGGAGTTCGCTTGTCGGTAAGGATTTTTCGAACCCGCCTGGATAATTATGTGAATTTTCCGCCAAACCAGGATTGCAGTGATCTGGCTGTCCACAGTCCAAGGAACAAACAGGAGCTGAGGTAGTATCAACCTCGACATCGTCCAACAGAATCCTCTGCCTTAAGTAAACAAATTTAAAACATCATTATATTTTATCACTGAAATTATGATCTTATAACTAAGGTATCACCTCAGGCTCCGGCTCTTCCTCGGATTCCGCTTCCAGGATGAGCGGCGCCGGCTGCGGTATCTTGGACGCGCGCGGACCCGCCTTTCCCTTAGCGCCTTTTGCCGCTGCTTTCTTCTGCGCCTTTTTAGATTCCTTCGCGGTGTTAGACGACTGAAAGATGGAAACGGAACAACATATATCGTACATGGGAAGCCGAGGTAGCACAGCCTATAACGTGTTCGTGTTTATATCCGCCAAATCGCACTTGGCCAGCACGGCGGATCAATGGCCTTGGTTCAAACCGTGTGAGAGAAGTTCCAGCACAGAGAACATCAAATGGGCAGTTTGTTATCAATGAGATAAAGCCCCTTTGAGGACTTAATTTTGCTGGAAACTTTTGAATAGAAAGTAAAACAATAATTCAGATTTTGGCATAGTTTTTGTGATGAACTAGAAATATGTAAAAGTGAGCCGGAACAGCATTATCACCTGAAGCATCTGCTTCATCAATGCCCTGTCCTCTTCATCCTGATCCTTGTACTTTTTCATCTTCTTCAACTTCCATCTCTGGCCCCTCTTTAACGTCTCCTTTTGCTTATCCTGTTTCGCCTGCTCCGTAACCTCTTTCTCTTTCTTTTGCGGCTTCTTGGTGCGTTTCGGTAGAGCGGGGAAGCTCAGTTTGTCTTCACCTGTAAAGTCACGCAACGTGAGTTGTGCACTCAAAGATTATTTTTCATCAATATTACGTTTTGATAGGAAGTCTCTCTTATGAAAGTATAAACGTAGGTTTCAGGAGATTTCTGCCAAACAATTTCTAAAGATTATTATGTTTGCGGTTTAAACTTACTGTGGTAATAATAGTTTCCAGGTTACAAAGCTATGCGATAATTGTCGAGCTGTGCAAATATACGAATTCGCGACTCATTCTTATGCACAAGCGACTTATGATAACGGCAGATTTATAATGAAGATAGTAGTAAAACGGGTGCGAATAATTCTACCACCAACTAATTGACGCCCCAGAATCGAACTAAGAGCGAGAGGTTATCCGCTGCCCTGCGGAGTTAGTCGATATGCAAATGTTGTTTGGAAATAAAAAAAAACGGTAAACCGACTCACTCAAATCAGACACCTCTGATATCGTCCTGGTCTTCGACTCTGTGTACACGCGGCCCGTGTCGTGATCGACCTGCAGACATACAAACAGACAAATAAAACGGGTACTACTATAATACATATTGCATTTCATAAATATGTATATAAAAAAGAAGTGTTTGTAATATCAAAATAATTGCTTTTTACATTGAAAGACTATTTTCATAATTTTGGATTTGTTTATTGTAACTTGCTATCAGATGGCGTTATAGTAAAATAGCATTCAACCGATTTTCATGAAAATTTACAGTGATGGAAACATCGTGTGGATTTCGGTTGGTTGGCAAAATCTGTCCTTAACCTTGAGGACAGTAACGCAAAATGTATTTTCGCAAAATAAAAAAGCATAAACAGTCTACACCGCAGACCACATGACCACTTAACACCAGGTGGGTTCATAGACAAATACTAATACATTTGTATTAAAAAAACAATGGTCGTATCATTTACCATCACATGAACGTTCTGCTCGAATCGTCGCTTAGTTCATTAAAAAAAGTCCATACCTTGACATGAGTGTCCAGTAATCCAGCATCTAAGTCATCATCATCTTCATCACTTTCATCGTTGAGCTCAGTTTCAACTTCGGTAGGTATCACTACTCTTTCTTCTCTGGTAGATGATTTTTCCATTTCAACTAGAGAACTTTCTTCGGTATCCTCTATTAGTGTTTCCGGGTCATCTATCTCTTCCGATTCATTTTCTATTTTGATCTGCGCCGTCTCCTCCGCGATGGTCTCCAGATTATCATCGGTATCTTGCTTAAGCTCTTCGTTATCGGACGGTTCGTCTGAAAGACAAGTATTTTTTTATTCTTCAATGAGTTAACGCTGGACCTCAATTTCACCGAATTTTAAGTATATTTTGCGTGAGTCGTTATTGTTACGTAGTGGTATAATCAGATATGTACCATCATCAGACACGGCGATTTCTTCGTCCTGCTCCTGCACGGAAGTGACGTCGGAGGCGCTCTCGTCCGCCGCGACGTATTTACGCTCGCCGCGGTGCCGCTCTATGCAGCTATCCTCCAGCTGAAAACCAGACTAATAGAAGACAACAGGAAAAAAAGAAGGATCATCAGTTTCACATTACATTATACGCCCTACCAGCGGTATAATCAAACCAATACCGAGATCTTCTAAAAAAGAGAAGACGTTTTTCTTTAAGTTCGCCTACGGCAACGCAACTCTTCTGGGTTGTGGCAGTCCCTGAACGACGGTGATCACTTACTTTTATACACTCACAGAACTACTAGAAGAACCTAACTAGAAGGACTTACAAAACCAGAGTCACGATAGCAATGTGAAAGAAAATATTCTTGAAATAAAATCACTAACCCTGAACAGGAAGCTGAAACCGAACTGCAGTTGATCGGGCAGCAGGTAGTTCTTCTTGCCGCGGATCATAAACGATCCGGTGGTGAGAAACTCGCCGGTGGGCGCTGACTTGGAGACCTGGTGCGCGTGCACCCACCACGCGCGGGTCAACACCTTTGCCTCCCACGCCACGCTGCAACGGAGATGGGCAAACTCGTCGGTAATACCATATACCCAGGCCTTTCCCTTTCTTTTAACTGAATTTATAGATATATTTAGAACTAGTTGCCGGCTGCCTCTTTCGGACCATTGCTCCAATTATTTAATAAGTATTTTTTGTGCAGTGCTAGGATGTGGTGAAGTGTGCTCACACAAAATACTCTGGCACCCGTATGCATAATATGAATAAATAAACAGAAATGCTCTTATAGGCGGCAGTGTGAAACGTTACGTATATATGCTGGAAAAACCCTGACATCATCTACACTACGTACATTTGGAATACAATAAGGTACATCCATATTGTGAGCCAGGCCGCGCTACTTTAGACGTGTTCCGTAGCATCAAGTGTGTACCTGTATCCGACCGCTGCCTGGCCCGCCTCGGAAAGGGTCCTCGGCGGAGGCTCCCCTCGTCCCGCCGCCTTTACCACGACGGACGCGGCACCGCTTAGTTCCGCGTGCACGTATACGTCGCCCGCGCGCAAGTGTCGCTTCACTATTAGTTCGTTCTGCTGCTGGTCGCGGCCAGCTATCACCTAGACATTAGTCAAACATACAAGATATAAACGGGAAGTTCACTGGTAATGGGTTACATATTTGTGAATAATACCTATTACGAATAGTACTCGTAGTTAGCAAATATTACATTAATCCAGTTAGAAGGTTATTGTAGATAATAAAGTTGCTTGGGTAAATCTTATCATCAGTCTCAAGAGGATGAGCGCGATGTTTACAATATTTTATATTTAGTTATCGAGAATATTAGGGAAGTCGAAATTAGCACAATTATTTTAAAGCTGTAATAATGTGTAAACTTTCTCACCAGGAAGTTATCGGAAGATATGAACCAGTAGAACTTCTCAAACCAGTAAGTCTTTCTAACTTTGCTAATGCTGCTGATCATCTGAACTTCCTTAAGGGTCTGTTTGGTCTTTCTCTCGGCACTCTTTAAAGCCTTGCCCGCCGACTCAATGGTCTTCTGTTGTTTCTTGGCTGCATTGCGCTTTTGATCGTAATATCTGCAAATTGGAAAATATTTTACTGTTCTAGAAGTTATAGTTGTCATCCATGGTTTGAAGATTCCTATTGGTGGAGACAGACCCCTTTCATAACTCTTTATTTTAGTCACATTGGAGGTCTCCGGAGGGTTTCAGGTCTTATTTGTCACTTTAAAGAGCACCTTCTACACAGATAAACTTAGTGCATTTCCTGATAAACCCTTTCTGGATCTGTCCTTACACTATTGTTATTTCAATTTAAAATCTTTTATAGTATACCTAAAATTAAGTTACAAAAGACGGACTTAATATCTATAAGCATTGTCTGCCAGTCCTAGGAAGTGGAGAGATGTTGTGGTAGGCTACACTATCTAAACTAGACTAATTTAAATATTTTGCTTACTATGGAATAAATACACATAATATTATTGGAAAAGTAATGTTTTTCATGTCAACGCCATCTGTTGACGATTCAATCAACTACAACAATGTGTTAATAAAAAAATATCAATATGGCATTTCTTACCTTCTGGCATTAGCGAAAGCTGTCAATGATAAATCAATGTCAACCGTCATTGGCTTCAGGCGTTCGTCATCATCATCATCATGCTCATCCTCTTCGAATGGGTCAGACAGCAGTAAAGTGATATGGTTGGTGTTCAGTTTTAGTTGCTGTATGGCAGAGGCTATGGGATCATTGTTATCCTGTGCTGTCTTCACGAGTAGCTTTATTTCATCCCAGGACATCTAGTGGTGGTGTAAATAATGAAGTTTACTAACCATAACAAAATGGTGAGGAAGATGTTTATGTGATGATAACTGTTACACCTGCCCATAACACTTTTTATTTATCAACAGTGTTTCTTTTGAAAGTATTTTTTAGTAAAGTTATATGTTTATGAAGTTAAGCAGTTGTAAAGATAATGAAATCGATATTGATATATAAACATGTATGTAATAGTTTTTTATAATAAAAACTGACCTGATTTGCAAGAGCAGACTGTATGGCCATACGAGCCTGCTCCACCAATGGTTCATTTCTAGAGATTAACTCGGCAGCCTTCTTGTCATCCAGTTGGACTTTCTCCAACTCTGTAACTCTCTTGTCATGATCTTTGCGAACGTTCTGCAACTTCTTCATGGCTTCTCTTTCCATATGTACTGTCTGTAGGAGGTACGACGGAGTTTAGTGGACACCTTGGCCGTTTTTAAAGATTTTGTCTCTCAAGAATCTATTGATTCCTTTACTCCCAAGAACAATTATTTTTCTATGAGTAAGACAAAGGGTAGATGTGTTATGTACTACCTGTAATTCTAATATAACCTTTACCAGGTGATGAATGGTGAGATGGAGACATCTTTGAACTTGTTGCTGATCATTGATCTATCGGCTCTACATAAACCTTCTAGTCATTTGAGTTTTATAGCTTTTAAGTAGCAAATATCACAAAGAAACAATGTAGTTATGATTACTAATAACTAAAACAGCATTATCACCTAACCCCCCGTGACATTGTGGTTAAGTTAACTTATAAAAAAAAACAGAAATATTGAGAAAAGTAAACAACTGACTTTTAAGTCAATCTTCTGTCCTTCCAAAGCAGAGAAGAACTCATCAACAGCTGCATCAAAGGTGTCCAGTTCAGCGTAAGGCTGCTCTTTGTACTGTGCAAACAGTTTCGGATGGAACTCCTGGTTAGTTAACAGAAATTGGGACTCGCCATCCGCAACTGGACGCGCCTCTTTCTTCGCAAAAAAAAAAAAAAAAAAAAAAAAAAAAAAAAAAAAAAAAAAAAAAAAAAAAAAAAAAAAAAAAAAAAAAAAAAAAAAAAAAAAAAAAAAAAAAAAAAAAAAAAAAAAAAAAAAAAATATTATATAACCCTGTAATTTATAGAGCAATCTATGATTCTTTATTTAAAATTAATATCATTAAATGATTAAAAATCTAGAACACAATTTGTGACATCTACCATGGTTAATTGTGAATGTAAGTGAATCTGAGTAATAAGCTTAATCATTTTATGTCTTAAGTTGACAAGCTCAATGTGTTTATCACCCCGACTGACGTCACATCCTTTTGATCGGGGACTTACCATCAAGTGACTATCTCCTTAGTAGCGTCGTTAAATTTAATAAAAAATCGGCGATTTGTGAAAGATTGAAAAAAAAAATATTCTGTTTTTTCTACCTTCCCAATTTCATTCTTCGCCTCATCTAACATCTGCTCTGCCTGCTTAAGAGCAGCCACAAGTTTGTCCAGGTCTCTATCTACAAGAAACCCTTGCTCCTTGTTGACTTTCATGTTTCCTGCTAGACCATTCTGCAGGAGTACATGATCAATTACTGCTGCACCGTATTCTGAAAAAATGGGTTTAGATATTGCAGATTTCTTGCGATATCAAAGATAACTTTTTTATTGACGTCATGGTGATAAATGACAATAAGGAAGACAAGGGATGCTCATCCATAATACTGGAGTTCCATAAAAACAATGTTGCTGGGTTTCGGCTATCACCATCTTAGGCCACATTGTCCACTTATTATTATATGAAATTGAGTTTTAGCATAAGATAATAAACAAACATATTTAGATAATTTGCTTACCAACATTGGGATTGAGAACCTTCTTCAAATTATCACCAGATTTACTTTTGGCAAAGATTTCCTTTAAAGTGTCTTCATTGGGAGCTGAATAGTCTGTCTTTGCTCTATCCAATGGATATTTCTCTTTAACTGCAAACCTGAAAAACAAGGGAAAAGAAAAATTAGGAAATGGTATCAGTAGTAGTATAGAACTGGTTGTGTTAAAATCAATTGAGGGGGGGGATGTATGTTCAATAGTCGACAACAAAAGGGAGTAATGATGATGTTTAAATAATAATAAAAAAATGGGGTACCTAATTTTGTCTCCCTCCACATGTGGCCTTAGTACATTTAAAATAGTCCACTCATAATCCATAAGAACTATATTACCACGGTCATACAATTCCAATATCACATGGTAAGCAGCTTCACCAGTACCAAATTGGAGTTCTACTATGCGATCTACTCCAAGTTGGCTTATTTTCTCTAGACGCTTATTCTTTAAATGTTTTCGCAGCTGAAATATACAGGCAATTTAAAATGGCTTGTCTATATCTTTTGTCTTACTAACAACTTGACAACCACAAAACTCACATCTTTCAATCTCTCTTGAGATCTTTTCTTCTCTGCTTTACAGTAAATGTTAACCAAACAAAAATTTATTACTTTCTTGTTATGGCTTTATATTAAAAAACTAATAAAAAAAATCATATTTAAAGAGCATCTTATTCCAAAAAAATTTTGCTTATTTGGATCACAAGTACCAACATTTATTACTAATTTATTTTTTACATTATTAGAACCATATAAATGAACAAAGAAATAATTTCAGAGACATGGCAACTTTATTTTAAGTTAATTTGTTCATATACTATTGTTCCCATTCTATCACATTGTAGTTAATAAAGAAAAAGATCAAACCTTCATTGTGAATCCGGAAGGGGCAACATTTTTAGGCCAATCAAACTGTGTGGTATGGAACCTGTTGCCTGATTCCAAGAGTAATACAACCTTTTCCTCTGTACGCTGGAGACGTATAACATAGGTTTTGTTGTCAATATCATAAACTTGATTGACACGCATGCCAATTAATCTAAAATAAATCATAAAATACTTATTTATTTGAAAAAAAAGTACTCTCATAAAAGACTGATCTATTTATAATCTAATCATTTGAAATATTGTGCAAACTTCTAATAAGCCTTAATGATACTGAATCTAATGCTGAATATTTTATGTGTTATTATTTATAGCTATATACTTTTAAAAACTACACATTCAATATTTAATAAGCTTATGGGCACCACCAACTTCTCAAATTTTTTATTTAAAGTCCAAAAAGGTTATTTATGCAAATAATGTAAACACAAAACAAAACACGTAAAAGTTAACGATAAAAAATTGCCGTTTTCGTTACGTTTTCAATAATTACATTCTAGATAGGTTATGAGAATTTTTGAATATAGTGGTATAAGTTTATCATACCTTTGCAATTCTGTTATCATACATATTATATCGTAAGTGTTAAATCTCGTCTTCATTTTTACAATTGTTCTTTTTGTAAAAGAATCTAATACATTTCATCAATAAGAATAATTACAATATTAGATATTGTTGTAATAGAAATAATGTTAACTTTGAAATGATGGATATTAATTATGCTACCCTGCGTTGGGAAAATTATAATCACAAAATATTATTATGAACTGTTTTAGTTAATAAAGCTTTGATTAACAATGTCACAACTTTGTGAATGTCATCATTTTTTTATTAAGTTTAACAGCTTGAGATTTGTCCGTACAGACTGTTTTTCATTAAAAGGTAAAAAAGTAATGTCAGCATCTACTTGTTATGACAATTTATCTTCAGTTCCGAAACCCGTTACAAAGTACGAATATATTTAACAATTATTGTAATAACTTTTGTTAAATATTTTATTTATGAGTAAAAAAAGAAGTGTTTTTTAATAACTTCGTTATTTTTATCTACAATAAATTAAAATGTTTATATTCAATCAACTATATTAATCAATTAGTTTATAATCAATGCATTCTATCTGTCATCACATAGAAGTTGGGTTATGTTTGAATTTTGGTAATAAATATAATTATTGTTACTACAACTGTCATTGTAGTAGTATAAATACGTATTCCTCAAAGATTTTAGACTTCATGTATTAAGTTGTAAGAATAGAACTTATTAACCATGGATATTGATGTAACGGATCTAAAAGAATTTAAACTTAAACCTATGAAATGTGAACTTAGTTTTTTAAGCAAATCCGATGGTTCTGCTATATTATCACAAGGTATTTTTGCGTTTTAATGTAAATCATCAAATATAAAGCCAAACGTATTTGTTACTAATCCCGAAAACTTTAAACAGTACCAAACATTTATTTTATAAAATTTTGTTAATTCAGGGGAAACAGTAACATTAGTAAGTGTGAATGGCCCATTGGATATAAAAATGCAAAGTCAGAGTATTGAGAAATCTACTTTAGATGTATTATTTTATACAAAAGGTGGCAAACCATCAGTACAGGACAGGTAATTTATTTTTATAGAGCCCATTATCAGTTCCCATATTTTTAATCATTACATGCCCAGTAACCCAATTGATTACTTTTAAATGATTATGTAATCTTAGTATATATTAATTTGTTTCAGGTACAAAGAGTGCATTATTAAACAAACATGCGAGACAGCTGTTTTAGGAAGCTTATATCCTCGTAGTGGTATTACAGTCACTGTGCAAGAACTAGAGGATTATGGAGGAGTGAGATTTTTTTTATATTATATTATAGTAGTGTTTATATTTTATCTTCTTCTTAAAGTGCCTCTCCATTACTGGAGGTTGGCCGTCAGTTCTGCAAATTTCTGCCTATTTTGAGCCACACATTATATTTTGTGCCAAACAGCAATGTTCGTTTATCATTATTCCAGTTTGAAGTATCAGTGAAATTACTAAATCTCAATGCTGTAGTAATTTCACTATTTAAACTATTTGTGGTCAGTCCAATGTGGTGATAGGTACATGCTAATGAGAACCTTATTAGGTAGATGCTGCGGGTTGCTAATTACTAAGTGAACATTTTTTTAGTCTATCAATTTTTTTTATTAGATGAGGCAGCAAGAGGAGCAAGGTGTTCAGCTGATGATAAGTGTTACAATTGCCAATAACAATTTAGCTTTATAATAATATTTGCCGTTTACCATCAGGTGGGATTGTAGTCAAGCACTAGTCTATGCAAAAAAGAAATTGTATACACTGCAATACATTATGCTTGGTGCTTTGTTACATAAAATGTTAAGTCTCTTTTGCTCCAGTAATTTCACTAAAAGTTACTCAATATAAAATGAAACTTACTATTTTCATATTATATCTTTGGAATATTCCAGCTTGTATCATGTGCCTTGAACTGCACATGCCTTGCGCTGCTCAACTCTGGGCTGACGATGCGGCACGTCTTCGCGGCGGTGTCCTGCTGCGTGGACGAGCTGGGTAACATTGTGCTGGAGCCGACACAGCAGCAAGTGGCCAACGCTCGCGCCCTGCTCACCTTTGTGTTCGAGAGCCGAAAAAAAGACTTAGTCACAAGTGAGCTCTCATTTAGCTTATGATAATATGTAATAATGTTTGTTACCCGATGATGAATTTTTAAATAAAAAATGTTAAGTGTTACAATAATTGTGGTCACTTTCCGCAACAAACTGTCTTTCAGGTTTCTCTGATGGTAGTTACACCGAGGCTGCGTACGAAGAGGCGATGGGGAGATGCCGGGCTGCAAGTGACCTCGTCTTCAAGTTCTACAGGGACATTGTCACACAATATTCTAATGTCATATAAATAAAGATATATTTTTTGTTAACATTTTTTATGTTTATTTTGTTACCACACATCGCACATAACCGGCAAACAGTAGTATGCAAATATTACTTTGTTTCGGTTTGTAGGGTGTTGAAGCTAGTGAAATTACTGGGGTAACGAGACTTAACCAATCTCTCAAGTAGTCGAGTGCAATGTGGTGCAGTGTATACCATCTTAACCAGCTCCATGTTGTTATAGGCAAGCCTATCACTTACTATCAGGAGAACGCCTTGCTCATCTGGTCGACTAGTAGAATAAAAAAAAACTACTATCAACGGATTCATTGCCATGTAACATTATATAAAGTTAAACATTTTATGATGGTGGAAAAAAATTATAATCGGCCTGCAACAGTCCCTAAATAAGTAAAGATGGTACAATTTAATGGTTGTTATTAATTTTCTATAAAATATTCATGAACGCCTGCAAGTAAAAAATATCAACCAATTGTTATGTGACAATGCCGATAAATTGACTTCATAACTTTTCGCAGTCTTATAGTGTGTAAGATGGCGAATTTGTATACTTTAGTATTAAGATTAGCCATCAGACAGTAAGTTTTAAAGCAATATTTTCTCTTGTAAATGCTAATTTTTAACGGGAGATATAAAAGAGATTCTCAATTTTTGTATTTTTTTTAATTTTTTTTATTTACAATATGTTAACACTCGGCTCTCAGATGTTGACAACAGGAACACTGAGATGCTGTTATGGCAGCAGATTTAACATATAAATATGGTAATTTGTCAGGTGGTTCGAAAAAAACCACTAAATGAACTCCACAAACTGTACTCCCGAAATTGGAATAGGGAACTCCATATTACAACCAAAGTGTATAGCCACTGCGCCTTGGAGGCAGTATATACAAAAAGAAATGTTTTGGAACTTGTTAATTTCTGATGAAAGTTTGTAGAATTTTGGTGATTTCTTTTTGGTAAGAAAAGTTGATATTAAATCAAAAACAATCTGAACAGGTGGGTAAATGAGAAAAAATATTTGCATTGTTATAATTAAGGTACAAGGGCACAAAATCGTGTTTTTTTATTACAAATAGTTCATTTTTGTTTATGGTTTTGTTAATAAAATTTACTATAAATAAAACATAACAAAAATACAAGAATTAAATACTTTTTAATTATCAATATAGCTACTCTGTTTTTTATTTCATAATTTTTTGATTTCATAAGCAATGTACGTAATTATTTCATCAATATTGCGGTAGCTGGCGCAAATGGAAATCGCACAGTGCAAGGTGAATGCACTAAACAAACAAAAATAAAGTGAATAATTGAATCGGGCCTTTGAGATGCCGCTACCGAATATAAGATGCGACGAAATAAATAACAGAATAGTGTGTTTAAGGAGATGGGCACATCGGGAGCATTGAATATATGAGTTTGCTTCATCATAAAAAACCGGGCGAGTTTATAGCGATTTTGCTACTGGGTAGCATTAAGTCATTGAATGTTTTCTGAAGCCGCTGTCAGCCAGTAAGCAATCTTCCGCTTTGTCAAATATGTCACGAAAAAGATAGGCACTCCCCCTCACAAAGCACCTTCTTCAGGAATCAGGATCTTGGCAGTAAAGTAGAATCTTAAACTTAGACTTTAGTCTGTAGATTCCCGTATAACTACGACTTCTCCCGTTTGCGAGCACTTTTTTTGCTTTCTACCTTGCACATCGTGATTAGCGTAGAAGGTTCTACCTTTACCGAGGGATGCAGCTTTTCGATTATAAATAAGTAAACTCGGTGTATCCCTCGCCTGTCAATTGTAGAAAAAAAAAGACTCAAGATGGCCGATCGACGCGGCCTCATGCAAATGGCGGACGCAAAAGCGCCGCCGGCACATTTAAATGTCGCCAACTGATGGCGATCCTTCGGCGGCCGTCATTTTTGCTCTATTTACCGGGGTTTTGTATTGTGAGGTTTGAATGGGAAGAGGATGATCCTCCGAAACTTATTTATAGCCTCAATTTAAAGTGACGCGTGCGTCGATTCCCGCACGTTAAATACTTTTAAATGTAACTATTTTTTTTAAACTGCAAGTCCCTAACACACAACTGTTTACCTATTCACTCATTTCTGTTTATTTTTTGTATTTACTTGTTTGTTTTACTAGTAGTGAAATGGATAAAATTGGGTAGCAGGCAGTAACTATACGTCGCAAGATGGGAATGCCCGTCGCAGTTTTTAATTAATCCGTCTTTAACTACTAACTTCACAGGAATCCCTGACTAAAAATGTTGCTTCCTTTCAATAAGTTATATATTATCTTCAAAAATACAAATAATCTTAATTAGTTCTAAGTTTTACTTGTAACAAAACATAAACCTTCACATTCACTCAAATGCTATTTGGTGCTGTGAACTTTTACTTAATTTACAATTTATTGGAATTTGGCTTTAATAGATCTTGGATCTATTTAACAAATTGTTATTGTGATTTAAACTAAACAAACAAAAATAAAGTGAATAATTGAATCGGGCCTTTGAGATGCCGCTACCGAATATAAGATGCGACGAAATAAATAACAGAATAGTGTGTTTAAGGAGATGGGCACATCGGGAGCATTGAATATATGAGTTTGCTTCATCATAAAAAACCGGGCGAGTTTATAGCGATTTTGCTACTGGGTAGCATTAAGTCATTGAATGTTTTCTGAAGCCGCTGTCAGCCAGTAAGCAATCTTCCGCTTTGTCAAATATGTCACGAAAAAGATAGGCACTCCCCCTCACAAAGCACCTTCTTCAGGAATCAGGATCTTGGCAGTTTAGTAGAATCTTAAACTTAGACTTTAGTCTGTAGATTCCCGTATAACTACGACTTCTCCCGTTTGCGAGCACTTTTTTTGCTTTCTACCTTGCACATCGTGATTAGCGTAGAAGGTTCTACCTTTACCGAGGGATGCAGCTTTTCGATTATAAATAAGTAAACTCGGTGTATCCCTCGCCTGTCAATTGTAGAAAAAAAAAGACTCAAGATGGCCGATCGACGCGGCCTCATGCAAATGGCGGACGCAAAAGCGCCGCCGGCACATTTAAATGTCGCCAACTGATGGCGATCCTTCGGCGGCCGTCATTTTTGCTCTATTTACCGGGGTTTTGTATTGTGAGGTTTGAATGGGAAGAGGATGATCCTCCGAAACTTATTTATAGCCTCAATTTAAAGTGACGCGTGCGTCGATTCCCGCACGTTAAATACTTTTAAATGTAACTATTTTTTTTAAACTGCAAGTCCCTAACACACAACTGTTTACCTATTCACTCATTTCTGTTTATTTTTTGTATTTACTTGTTTGTTTTACTAGTAGTGAAATGGATAAAATTGGGTAGCAGGCAGTAACTATACGTCGCAAGATGGGAATGCCCGTCGCAGTTTTTAATTAATCCGTCTTTAACTACTAACTTCACAGGAATCCCTGACTAAAAATGTTGCTTCCTTTCAATAAGTTATATATTATCTTCAAAAATACAAATAATCTTAATTAGTTCTAAGTTTTACTTGTAACAAAACATAAACCTTCACATTCACTCAAATGCTATTTGGTGCTGTGAACTTTTACTTAATTTACAATTTATTGGAATTTGGCTTTAATAGATCTTGGATCTATTTAACAAATTGTTATTGTGATTTAAACTAAACAAACATTACATTTAAAGTGGATGTATTCGTCCAAGGGCGTTCGCGCGAGTTGCGTAAAAGGTGAGCGTGGATTCGAATTCCGACGTCAGTTGTAGGGCTTCTGGTCAGCCGGTGATTTAGTCCACTGATACGCGAACGGCTGATATCTTGCATGCTAATTTAGGAACGGATCGGGATTTGCGCAACGTCGGCCCGTCATCCGTTTGCGGTTTAATGACTCGTATCTGCAGGCAACGGTCGGAGGCTGTGGGACGCAGACTCTATGGTTATGCTTGTCTGTTCAATGAATACAGATTGATAACTCGTTTTATAATTTATTATTTTTATTCTAATATGTTTAAGATAATTGTTAGAGTATGTTGCAGAAGAAATTCTTTCTTTTATCTACACATGTGCTGTAAAACTGTCTTACCACTATATAGCAAACGTGGTCTGATGATTTTTCGTAATACATCATGAAACCTATATTTAACTAAATATAAAAAAATAAAAAAGAGAAATAGTGGATTAATTTACATACAGCAAAGTATTACTTACTAGATTCATATTTGCATATAACAGCTTTAATAAAAGCATACGGACAAAATAAGATACAGTAAATTGCATAAACAAACCATATTAATAATTAAAGATATTCTTTAAAATGCGCAATGGGCGGTTATCGCTAAAAGCGATCTCTTCCAAACAAGCTTAGGCCCGGCCATATCTAAATACAACTTGGAACAGCTGCGAGACCACGAAACCGCCAAATAATGTACCACAATAAATATTTAAATGTGTACACATAAAAAGTTATATGAAAGATATATAGAATTGTAGATTTATGTTACAATTCATAACTACTATTCAACATTTCAAAGAGGAGTTAAACATAAGGAGGTATCAGATACTCAGGTATTATCAAAATTAAGTAATAACTATTTTATCAAATTGTATATTTAGGTCCTCTAATAGAAATATTACTTATATATTTTTTTTATATTGTCCAGGTAAATGTAATGTCATATAACGCGCAGTGAATAAATAAATCATTGTTAGTGAATGACACAAATAAATAACTCAATTGTTTGATCTTTCCGTACATCTTATTAATTTGAGGAAGGTAGATCTAAATAACTTTTGCTGTTGCTATATGTATAAAAACGCGTTAAATCATTCAATGGAAAAAGTTAAACACACTCCTTACTAATTCTTTTTTAAGCCAAATCTTATAAAACATTTGTTATTGTATATAAAGCTCGTTTTGGACAACGTTCTAGGAGTAACTGTTATTGTTGCATAAGTTAATTATTAATTTCTCCTCAAGGATGGTTCCTTATATCTGATGATCGTAATCAGCATGTGTTTCATCTTGTGTTGATGGTATTCCTCCTTATGTTGTCCAACGCGACTTTTACGTCCTTGTAGAATTTGTGGGACGAGTAGCCATCACCACTTGATCAACTTATTGGTAAACGACCGATAGATCTGAAGTAATGCAGGTGTAAAATAATATACTTTATATTAGAAAAAATAGTGCAGGTTAAATTTAAAATTATGTCTTAAGTTAAGCTGTTGTAACGGTGTGAGATGGTAAAAGTTTGTTGCGCCATATTTTTCTTTTTATTTTGGTTAATACGTAAACATTCGAACTTAGTAAGTTGTCTACGGTTAAATTAATTAGTGCCATTTAGATAAAACATGTCACCATTTACCAAACTGAATTAATTCAGTGGTCCAAAACGATCGTTATTAAGACGCGTCGAGTCGTGGGAATGCTACAGCCGCGAATGCTTGAATATGCAAATAGCGCGGGAAAGGATGAATGTCAACATGGCCGCCGGCCGCCATATTTAACCGTTTCGATTCGGACGCGTTCGCGGTCTCCTTGATTTACGTTGCGTAGAATTAGATGAATGAAGCGCGGACGTACCGTGATGATGAAATATATGACGCTGTCGGTGACTTCCTGCACGTGAAAATATTGCTATAACTTTATTTAGTGACGTAATTTAATGAGATTCAAAAACAATGTCGACAGTTGTGATTTATCACGGTACATATAAAATACATAATTTTTTTATTTAAGAATACGTCCAGTATTAGATGAATTTATGAGGTACATCGGTACAGTTGCTAACTCCGTAACTTTTCTTTATATCTGAAAATTTCTACAAAGCGTAATCTGTTTTCTAAGAGAAGAAAGTATCAGCAAATAGTTTTTATAGTAATCTTGGTGGTTAATCTCAATTTAAAACGAGGGTCCGCGGAATCTTACATACAAGCCATCGCTAGGTTAAGTTAAAATTATTCTAATCATAGACCGGTCTAACCTTTAACCATATGTTTGTTAATTTTATTATAAAATAAACGGCTCACTCAATGTTCTTCTTCTCTCACAAGAATAGTATAAAGGGTTCTTACGTTGTGGAGGTCGCATGTACACAAACGTTTCTTTTCAGAACATGCTAGCACACAATGTTTGTAAACGCTTCTTCGAAATTAACAAACTCAGCTATCTGTATTTATAAAAAAGAAAATAATCTGCGTATGATACGTGTGTCTGTTTGCCAGCCAAGCGGTATAAAAAAGTTGAATTCCGTACACTTCTTAACTCTTGCGTCGTAACTTTCGCGATGCGTGGGGTTGTTACGGATCAGCTGAACATGATTCGCGGTAAGGTTGCGCTCATTAATTAAATGAATAATCTCCTACAGATTATATCTTCCGTACTTTAATCATCTTTTATCAGTGCAGCGTAAAGCTGGTGTACATAATACGATTACATTTGCATTTAAGATAATACAAAAACAGCAAACAGATTGTCAAGTAATTTTACCTCGTAATGTACTCTTCAAATAGATACTAAAATAGTATAGTAATGTTAACACTATAAATAGGCGTTGTGTAGATACCTAGACTGAATTCCTTGGAGGACTTTCCGCAAAAGCCGGTATCTATACAAGTAAATAAAATTATACTGTATGTTTCTAGTTTTAACTTATTTCATATCAACGTTTACACGAGTCATATCGAAAAACCAATATTTTTTTCTGCCTGTTTGTTTTAATAAGACTTTTATTAGCATGTAGCTGAAGAAGTAACACGAAAAAGTTATTCTAATGATATGACAAAAAACAATGACTTGTTATTATAAAGGTTCTACACGAAAAAAAAATTAATTATGAAAAAAAAAATTAATTATGAAAAAAAAAACCGTAGTAGTGGTTCAGTGTAGATAATTCAATTACTTTTCTTACTTTTACTTATAATGTATGTATTTCTTTCAAACTAATAATGTAAATAAAATATTTTCTCTTGATAAAATTTTCGATCTGTTTTTGCTCTTTTATAGTAAAAAACAATTATGCAGTTTCAAATTAACATTTTTTTACGAGCAACGAAATAAACTGCAATTACTTAACGGTTTTTATATTATTACATATTGAAAAAGACGTGTAATATTGTATTTAAAATGGCTTTAGCACAGGAAACGCTTTAGAGAAAACATGATTGAATACATGACGGCTTAAGATCTCCTTATTAGTCAAATTAAATCTAACACCAAGACATGGAATCTAACCTAGAAGATTTCAAGACACATCAGGCGTAGGTCGTACTGTAAACAATAATTTAAAAGTTACTTACTACGCGATAACTTTGTCAGGATGTCTGTCAATATTTAGGCATCAACAAGAATGATTACTTACGAACAGTAGGTAAGTCTGCCGGGTTTAACTACAGTAGAGTGTAACATGCTTCAGCTGTTGTAAAATTGTTCCGATTTCGCAAAGATTAATGCGCGTTTCATTTATTAACGAGTTTATTATGGTAATGTCGGTTAGTAAGCCGGCTTGCATATTTTCGCGAGCCGAGGGCGTCACAGCTCCTCACCTGCACATACGCAAGCAATTAATAAAGCCGAGGGTCATTGCTTCGATGTGTATCGCGAATGCGGCGGCCATTTTACAGCGGGTCACTAATGTGACTATACGACAAGAGTTTCTTTTTTTCATTTGACGAGGCAACAAATGATGGTAATTAACTCTCAAAACAATGTGGCGCTTGTTAGGATGATATACACTGATTTAGTTTGCGCTCTTCGCTTTTATACGCCAGATGTTAAGTCTCGTTAATCCAGTAATTTCATTTATTACTTATTTTGGTATTAAATTGTGCACTATAGAGATTCAAATAAAATACGTGTTACTTGTGGAGCGATTTCTGTTATACTGACAGCAACATTTAATATTGTAAGCATTAGGCCACAATTAAATATAACAATTGTATAAAATCATTACACGGTACTCTTTATTGGAATCGGAACACAGTAATGTTTGTACACTACTATTTGAAGACAGAAATGGTAGCTGCGGTGGACATAGACGGTCGCCTTCAACTTTCCATTAGTAGAAGTGCTCTTACTCATTAATTTCTCATTTTATTATCTTTCTTTTATGATGATTAATATACTTAATAACGATAAGAGTTTTTTACAAGCAAACCAGGAGGATGGTGTGATACCTGAACCGGTCCCTGTCGAGATAGGTGATAGGCCAAGAGTGAAGTCAGATCGGTGTGTTTGGTCTCTGTTTTCTGATCATCAATGTTATTTCATCGAGTAACACAGTTCATCGGATACTTGACCAAAAATTATTTTCTGCTTAGGAAAAATCCAGAACATTTATTGGTACCAATATCTTAATACACAGGAGTTATTTTAATGCCATAAATCCATATATCCTATGCGGCATAGGGATCGTATAACTTTATTATGTGGTATATTCAGTTTTTAAGAACCTTGTCAGTAATTTCTATCTTTCATTGTAAATGTAATAATAAGTTACTTTGAGTATTCATGTATGTGTATATAGGTATAAGTTACTACATCTAATCTTAAATATTATATTTCCTAATAAAAACCCACACCATATTTACTTATTACTTTACATATTTTCCATCCAAAGGTTGTCTGGAAGAAATCGCTCTTAGTGATAAGACCGCCCATTGTGCATTTATCACATAACAAGCAATGTGATCTGTTAATTTTCTGTATCTTTTGGTGTGCAATAAAGCATTTTCTATTCTATTCTATATTCAGGATGACGCTCTAAGATTTCATCAATATGTGAAGGATATACTGTATTATATAATTATTAGATGGGCTGTGTGTCGTTTTATTAATAGGTGATGAGTAAATTTATTGATCACCGGTTTAAAATTGTTGAAATAAAATGATGGTCTGTCTAGTTAAGAAATCGCTCATACGGCAGTCGCGTGCGGCGCTGTAAATGTCGGGCTGGTAACCTGCAAGCACATTGCTGGTGACCCCGCGCACCTGCACCACCCACCCTTTTCCCCCCACACCCCTTCTCTAATGAACTTCCATTAAACACCTATAAAGCAAACATGGCGTTGATATAGCGATTGGACGTTAGTAAATGACAGCCCCAATACGTCCAGTTCTAACGTAAATTGAGCATAGTATAAAAGTTATAAACTACCACACATGGCGACAAACTGAAGAGCTCTCTCATTTTGATCAAACGACTGATTATAACAATGCAGATATACGATGTATAAAATCTCATTTTGTTAGTAATCTCATCAAATAAATGCTCCGTGGTAATAAAAAGTTCTGTACGAAATAATCCAAAAAAAAAAAATGTTTTGTGTATTCAGTATCGACTTATTAATTTGATGAGCCGATTATTTATTTCATAACCGGAGTACATAAAGTATACATGTCAATAATTTATTCAGGTGGAGCATAATTTAAAAACTGGAAGGAGCTTAATATTTATGGGGGCAGACCAGGAGGCGATCGGCCCCGCCCCTCCATTATCAGGCATATTTTTTGCCCAAATCACACGGTTAGGAGTTTTTAAAACAATAACAACATTTAAACTTATAACGTTCAATTACAATAAAATACACCATTTGGAATTATACCCGTTTAATATTTTATAACATTTTTCTGTTTCACTTTTATTACAAACATATTTATAATGAAGATCATTAAATAGTTATTTACTTAATTAATTTTTTGTATTTAATCTGTTGTAAATTTTGAAAACAAACTGAAATATGTTGTAAATTAGTATCAAAATGTTAATAGACTGTAAAGTACCTTATTTCTTAATTTTTTATTATACTACCTAAGGAGTATATAAATAAATAACACAATTTAGAACCACATAAATAATAAATTATAATTCTAATTAGGTAGAAGAGTTCGCCGGTGCTAATTGGATCAGACGAATAACTAGGAGTTACTTGATGATCTATTTTATTATTTAACTTTAACTCGCGAATTTCATATTTAAGCTTAAGTAATCAAAAAAGGGAATCTAAAAAAGACTTATTAAAATGTTTAATTGTATATTGTTCTTCAAATTGTTATTATCTATATTATAATTTATAGGCGTCTGAACTTTTGCTGAAATGTGTTGTATATGTTTGCGTATTTCTACTTAGTGAGCAATTTCAAGAGAAAGATTTATTAACTTAAGAAATTCTATATTTATATAGACAGTCGATCTCATGTAGGTCGACAAATTTATGGGGAGGACTACATCCAGTGTTGATGTGAATCGTCTGATGATGGCCATATTACAATTCAAAGGCCTCTGTCCTTAATAAATTTATATACATTAAGCTTAAATCTACAGACAGACAATTCTATTTGTGCATTTCGTTTTCAGGCGGTGATTTTAAATGTCACGTAGACGTTGAACGAAGCTAATTTCCGAACGTTCGCCGTTTTGCCGCGCACGCAGCGGCCATTATCGGCGCGCTCCTCACTTCCGCTGACATTTGAATTTCGAATCATAAACTTCGGAATGAAAATGGATGCACGACAAAATTGGTTTGCGGTTACCGATTCAAATTATAAAGTACTTTCTGTTTGCATTATGGAGGGTAGAATTTAACGGAAATATTAAAATTTTTATTAGTTTTATTTTGCGATGAAACCATTTATTACACTATTTAGGATGATGTACACTACAACACAATGTTCTAGTGCATTGTCTATAAATATAAGATGTGATGACGTCCTTCAAACCGGAACATAGTATTTTTTTCACACGTCTTTTTTGCGGCTGATATTAGCGCTCCGATATTACTTGCTGAAGTTCTCTCCATCAATCGAACCTGGGCTGGACTTTCCACACTACATCTACCGGCATTGGGATGGCTGATGCTAAACTACAATTATCCAAATAAAAAAAGGTGAAACACCTTCGAATATTTCTTCAAATTGAAAGGGTTGCCGCAATTAAAAATGCGCATGCTGTTATTAACAAAACGCTTTAATCGGCGCCTCTAATTACAATACAAAATAACACGTCTACGTAATGATGCAGTTAAGTTTCTCCATATGAATAAACTTAATTACATACGGACTCTATCTAAGCAACGATCTTGCGATTGTGTAAGCGAGGCCATTTATAGGAATTTTTTTTTAGTAAAAAAGGGCTACGGTCTCATGAGTATTTCACCTGACGGGTATACATTGTGTTATGGATAAAGTTTTGTTAGATATATATTTTGTTTATGCCCGTAAGGACTCATCTTTTTTTGTATACGCATATAGACTAGAGTTTGTCTATAATTAAGATTGCAAGATTTAATTGCAAACCGGCAGAACACATTGCTCGAAGAATTGACAGTCTATAACCAGTAGTGGAAGACTATCGGCGTATTATGACTTGAATCCCACTTGATTATAAGCGGCGATATAGTTTTTGATAGAAAAACCCTCTTATCTAGAATAAGCCTATAACCTCTTAAACATCAGACTCAATCTTATACCAGTAATGAGGTCCGGAAACTGTATAGGTAAAACGTAAGAACGAAATAGTACTATTTCGTTCTTTCGATCTAAAAAGGAGTAGAGGAATTCCGTTTAGGCAGATACTACCATACTATTAATTTCCGTAGTTTGTAAACTTTACTGTATCCCGGTTTCAAAAACGGTAAAGCCTCCGGTTCCTCTAATTTTTTTTGTAACATCATGCTGTACATGTTGTCTAACATTAAAAACAAAACTTAATTTAGCGGATATAAAACATTTTTATTAATTATATATAACCTTTATACTTTCTGTACACATATATAACATTTCTTTTAAAAAAAATTTTTGTTATTCATGTTGTACAATGAATTGTTAGTCAAATTTTCTTATTCAAGAAATTTCGCATAAAACATTTTGTTTCATAATATTTATATGTAAAGCATAAATGCAAATGGCGCCGAAATGATTTGACATGTAAATTAGTGCTATAATTTAAAAAAGTTTTCACATTTTGCATTAATTTCAAATAGAGTTTATTGCATTGGATATTTCAGGGACAGTGATAAGTGACAATTTGACACAATCTATTTGAATTATAATTTAATAAAAAATTGTAGCATTATTTTTAAAATATGCTTGCGAAAAGAAACATTTTGCACGCGAAGGAGGCGTACTACGTATGGAGAAACAATTTTCCAGTTTTATCCAAATATCATAACAATGATGGACGGGTTCGCGCTTTTTGTAACGAAAATTGTGATAATGTCAGCCGTGGAAAGGCATCGAATGATATATTTAGTTCTGTAAGGTATTTATGAAAACTAATAAGCTCTTTACAAAGATAATAATATGACAACAATTTTAAGAAATTGTTTGAAAAAAATAACTTTTTTATATATATCAAAGCATTTCTGTGCAAAAAGCATAACAGACAAGCCAAATCATAGATAACTGTTGCGGAAATTTTTATATATGCTTGATAAAAAAAATTAATGACCGTTTTCGATTTCTTGTAGACGTTATAGCTCCCAGCCGACGCGTTCAGAGCTACGCGAGGATCTGAACTGGCGCGCAGTGGTCTCGGAGGCCGAGCAAATGGTGGGCTATCCCACATCATTCCTCAACCTGCGCTGGTTGTTCAACGACGAGATAGCGGTCGCCGCCACGCAGTTAAGGAAACTGGTAGGTGGAACGTTGAGAATTGAGATTATATGGTCAATATAAATTTTAAAACTCCATCAAAAACAACAACTGATCAGTATTTTTGAATCATAGCTAGTAGTTCCTTATAGTGTCATCATTGAAAAAATTGGGTTGAATAGTTTTAATTGTTCAGGCGGTATGTTGCTACAGACAGGGAAGCAGAGAAACATTTATATTTATAGATGGATTATGCTATAGAGATAAACCTCCAGTTCTTAATATTCTTTGTAAATTATACTCATCTAACAAATTTCCGATTAGGTGGGAACGAACCATCCATTGCTCAAGTCAGCGAAAAACATCCTGATAGGTTCAAAGAGCAACCTGCAGTCGGTGGGACTGATAGTCTTGCTGGTATCGAAAGCAGCTGGATTCAATGCAGCGGACTACAGCCCGGACCAGCATGGCTCAGGAGTGTTGCAGGCGCAGCGAGCGCTGGCCGAAATTGTGGAGATGAAGAGAACAGGCCACATTATACACAAGACGATGGCGAACCTCCAGGAGATGGAGCGAGTGGGGGAGAAGTATAAGGATCTGCTGTGGGGGAACAAAATAGTTTTATTGTCAGGTAAGCTGTTTCTGATTATGAAGACGTCTAATGTGGTTATAAGCTCTTCCTTGTTTAACACCATGTAAAATTGAGGTCAAGTGTTATTGCCTTGAAAACTAAGAAGATAAGTTACTCCTAATTTAAGTGTGTTACGTATGGAACTATTTATGCTATGTTTATGCGACGGCAAGTTCATCTGACAAAGGAAACTTAAATAACCTGAATCAGCGAACAGAAGTCTAGACCCAACGAGCTAAAGTCAAATGTTATGTAGTATCTTTCATGTTGCGACTTATCTATCATTAGTTGAAGAATAATTTAAAGAATTTGATGTTTTTAATTCTCTGTTTATAACGATGTTCATATATGATATCATAAGAAAGTTTTAATCAACCACTTAGTAAAAAAGTATTTATCAAATGAATTACATCTCTACTCCAATAATTTATGATTTTAATAAGCTCGATTTAAGAGAAAGTTACCAAGTTCTGACGTTTAGGTGATTACCTATTGGCGAAGTGTCTGCAGCACCTCGGCGATCTCCGTAACAACGAGGTTACCGAGCTCATATCCACAGGACTCCGAGACCTGGTTGAAGGCGACTTCGTGGGCGAGATCGACGTTGAAGGCAACCTCCTGCCAACGAAACCTAAAGGTACATGTATATAATACTGTTCAATGAACGGCGTCCATCACGAAACTGTTTTTCCCAGACGCAACTGAGGCGTATAACTTGATAAGAAAGATCCGGCCAACTGGTCACTTAACACAGATATTTACTGGCCACGGCGGATTCTCCCAATACTTAAACCGTTTCAAGTGTCGGGACAATCCATGGTGCATATGTGATAACGCCACGGAGGAACCGGTTCCTCATTTGCTAACGGAGTGTCCTATCCATATGAACTCGCGGCATGAATTCGAGCAAGAGAAAGGGCTGAAAATAGATAAAGTAGGTTTATGCGAGTTGGTAAAAAATAAGTTAGTTAGAGATACATTTTTCAAATTCTGTATAAATATATGTACAATAGTTAACAATAGGAATAAGGATAAGTAAATACGATTTTCGTAATGATATATAAAATATTATTACTAGCAAATTACGTAAATAGGATAAAAAAACCCCTGAATAATAATATCAGGGAAAAGTAGAGAAAAATAATAAAAAAAAAAAAAAAATACTGTTCAATGATGTGGGTTAAACAATGGTTTTGATTATGTGTAATAACGTCCTAAACTTCATATTTTTTAATGATTGGGAATAGGGCAAATGTAAAATAAAGCCACAACAACAATTTTCACTATTTTTTTTCTTTTTGTTTAAAAGTTTGTTTTATTTGTAATGCGTAAAAGAAAGCATGTCATCGATTATTTCACGATTTAGTTTTCAATCAGAAACTTTACGGTTTGTAATGTTCCGTTATTGATATTTACTTGTGCGTTAAAATTAGAACTAATAACGAAACAAGGTCGCTGCAACTTGAACGAATTGAAAATGTTATTTTTCTCAACAATTTCTTATTATCAACTAAATCTATTATAATATTTTATCAATAATTACAATTGTGAAAACAAAATTTTAATATGTATTCATGAAAAAAGGATTTAAAACAAAATATAATTTAGATAAAATAAAATTAAAAGTAAAGAAATTATATGGCAACACAGTGGTATAAAATGAATAACAGTCATCTTTTTTACAGGTGGTAATGAAATTAAGAAACGTTATGACTGGGAAAACGAGAATAATTTGGGAAAACTTGGTTCCAACGAGTTCCTTGGTCACGGAATTGATGAATGGAAGCTGCGGACTATGCTGCAGTCTGGCAGTTTGCTCGCCAAGGGTTGCCAAGCGGCGATGAAACTGAGCAAACGTGGCGAGGAGATGGAGAGAGAAGCTTACAAGCTCGGCGGGCATTTAGCAATGATCTGGCAATTGTATTTGGATGTGAAGGACTTTTTCACGCATCCCCATTCTTATTCTTTAGTCGGTGCTCCTGTAATAAAAGCATTGTGGGAATACCCCACCGTTTACAGTTACATTATGGAGGCTAAATTGAATAAGAAGGGGGTAGATTTTAAAAATTTATATTGCGCGGTGCGGAGTACGAGAGCCATTGAGTACTTGAGGATATTTCTGGACAAGGAGTTGGAAGCCGTTATCAAGTGCAGCGAGAAGTTTCCAGTGGAGGACGCAAAGTACGCTTTGCACAAAATGGCCATCTCCATACACGGAGAGGCGGTGCAGTTTATGGACAGGTGAATGTATTTTTATATTTTATTTACGTTACCTCTGTTTAATAAACAATTTTTAATATATCTATACGATTTTACTCGCACCTCATATAAATATTAATTAATCGGATTACAAATTAGAGTTTTTTTTAATAAAACGAAAGCTGCGCGACGAAGGAAACGTTCTTCTGAAATATTGCGTATTGATTAGGATGTTTTTACAATACCAAATTGCATTCAACGAAGAGGTTTACAATATGTAGTTTCATTATGGCAGTAGTTTTATTAGCCATAACGACGTTCAAACCGGAACACGGTGCTGTTTGTCTCTAATGCTACGGAAGTACTAATACGAAGGTCTTTCGATATCGACAGAAAGTATCTGATACTATCAGGTGGAAGTTCTGCTCATTGCTTCGTAATATCATTACTTAGTGTATGACAACTTTTCGTAATAGTCGTCATGTGTAATATGGCCAACATGAGTAAATACTTTTGAAATCTGTTAATTACATATTATTTATATGAAAAAAAGCACCGACACAATATACACAAGTAACAAAGGAAAGAGAAATTGAGATTAACAGTTTTTTTTTTAGTTTGAAGTACAAACAATTACATGGGAAATTATTATTTTTTTAAATAACTATGCGTAATGTTACAACATAGTTTAGAAGTTTATGTCTATCCTTCTGTAAGAAAAAAAACTTACGCCTTGAACTGTCCCGAATAGGCCGGATTGATAATGGTGTCCTTTGTATGTTTTATTTACATTCAATTAAGATATTATTTTTTAATATTCAACACTAAATCATGTTTAAATTAGAACTTGCTTAAGCAATACCGCATGACCTTCAGTCACAGTACACTTAACATTTGACGCGACGCTGGCCCTTTATAAGATAAAGCAATATTTGTTTAAATGCATTTGAGTTTGTTATTAGCACTAGTTATTTAACTTAGACCGAGTAGGACAAAATCCACAATTGTATTGTTTTTTTTAACTTACTGTTACGACACGTTACTATAAATATTTTCTGTAAATACTTAACTCTGCAAGTATAGATAAATTAAAAAATTTATAAATTATTTTGATACGAAGATTTGCTATAGTGCAGAATCCATAAAATCGTTTCAAAAAAATAAGTTACAAGCTGGACGATTTTGGAAAATCCGAACGAATTGATGGTGTTTGCTTATATCCTCTTCAAATATTTGTTACAATTTTATATGAAAAAGATAGTAAATGTAAAAAATATAAAGGCTGCTTTCTTTTATCTCTAACAAATGTTTTAGGTATACAATTAATAAGAAAAAAATAAAAAGGTAAGACTTTATTTAACAAAGCTTACAAAAAAATAAAAATTCACATAACTAAAAATAAATCAACAATTATCAATGTAGGAACTTCCGCAACAATTTTTTTATTTGATTATAAAATAAATTAACTGTGACAATACGAAAAAAACATTTTTTCATATAAATTCAATTTTGTCAGTAAAAGCAAGTTCACTGTATGTTTTGGCTTAGAACCACATGTTTACATAGAACATATGTAGCATAAAACTATATATAAAAATATAAATAGTTTGCATCAGGATTTCAAATAAACTGGTAAACTACATCACCATAACAAACTTAACAACTTTGTACATAAACTACTTATTTTATACATATTATACTTCATTGGTTTTTTTTTTATATTTACATCTGTGTTAGTAATATGAATAATGTTAATTTTGCTTTATTCATGAATACTAATGTGGATATTAGAAAAACGTAACTAATTAAAACATATATTACTTATTCGATTTGCTTATTCTATCTTTGTCTATTTCAACTGGGATTAATTGTTACTTCTAAGTAACTTAATTACTTGTACTTAGATATCATTTTTTTTGTTTTTGGATTATCCGAATGGACTCTACTTGAGCCATTCTCCTCTATTCAATATCACCCCTTTCAATTGGTTCTTTGTATTGATTTGAACCAATTTCATTGGTTCATTTGAATTAACTAACTACTTTTAACTATGAAATATTGCTATGGTCAAATTTGACCGGTTTCACTATTACCGAAAGAACTAAAAAAGGCATGTGTTATAAAGTCTCAACTATCAATCTCTTTATTGTGCTAACAGATTCACAATCACCAAATGTTTCTGCGTACTGTATGGCTAATTTAGAATGATTTGATAAAAGATTCCGGGTTTGTTCTAATGCATTTGAGTTTAATATACAGCACCTTAGTGCGTCATAGTCAAAATCTTTTATATCTGTTTTTGCTTTCTCTATTTCATCGTAAAGCTCTGGCGACTCGCTCACTGCGAAAAGTACTGGAGCGCTGACAAGTGAAAATGATTTTTTTTCTTCACTTGTGAACTTTTGTATATCACTAGCAGCCTGCCATACCAGGCTCAAGTGGCAACCTAACAAGTACGCCGTTTCCTGTTCCTCTCGACCCCGCCCCGCTAACAATACTGCACCCTCGCACCCCCGTCCGAACAAACTTCCACCACTGTACAAAGTCCGTAATGTCCATTCTTTTATAGGTGACCCTAACACATTAGTCACATCTAATGGAAGTGTGTCACTGTTTATCTGATAAACATCTTCTATGCTCAGAGGTTTCCCTGGGAGTGGCATATTTTGTGAATCTCTAGCCCCGAAGAATTCGCCCTCACTCAAATCTCGTAAAGCTGTTGATATTAAATAGGACAGATCTTGGTTCTTCAATCGTGCCAGCATACCATTTGCAGTAACTAATAAGTAATCACCAATGAGTATGGCTATTTTGTTTGCGAACAACTCAGTGTTATAATCATTATATTGACTGACCGGTATATTAAGTAGGCCACGGTGAACCGAGTGACCTGTACGTATCATTTCTGTCAACTCTGCTAAGTGACGTTGGCTCTCGTTTATCTTTGTGGCTTGTATTGAACAGGTTGATGAGTTAACTGCTTTGGAGAGGAGAAGGATTACTAAGCCCCAAGGTTGTAGATTGTTGTGTTCATTATACAAAACAGTTTTTGCTGTTTTCATTAACGGATGATTACTGCCCACCTAAAAAAAAAATAACTTTTTAAATATTTGCCTTTTATAGTAGTAGAGAAATGGCTTTCATGTGGGTAAGCTTGATGGTAATTGTCATCCCACACCCTAACACTGGTAAGAATTATAACTGTTTTGTTAATAATTGAGATGTTCTATTCTTAAAGATAGATAGGAAATTAGTGTTCAAGGCCAGCTACACCTAACCACCTGCAGCCCCATTGTTAGCATGTAAAATTTATGTCAAGTGTTAGCCCATTTCAGATAAATAAATTGACATGTTATGTGTAAGTTATATTTTTGAGATGTCATTGAATATACATTAGTTACACAGTTTATTACGAACCATTCACTAATCATGTTAAGATCTTAGTCACACTAATGTTACACACATAGATATGTTTTGTATAGCTAAAATCTTATATTGTAGAAAATATATTCTCTATGTAAAAATGAAAATAAAAAACTCATTTATAATTATTACATACGAAAACTTCATCATAAGCAGCTGTGACCTTTTGTAAATAAGTATTTATATAGAAATAAAAATATTGCTTAGTGCAGTGGTTGTACTTACTACTTTGCGTAAATGCATAGCCATATTTGCAAATTCATCGCTCAGTAACCATCTTAAATTCATAAATGAGGTTGGATATCCAACAATCTTCTCTGCTTCTCTGATTATTTTGCTCCACTGTGTCATCGGAGGTCGGAAAACATAATCTTCATGGGTTAGATTAGTCATGGTGCTTTCAAATCGAATATGACGAGTTAAATACACTTTTCTTCGTAAATATCGTATCATAGCATAAGGCATACTGTTAGATAACCGGGTCTTATTTTTGAAAAAATATTTACATACAAATTTAACAAATATTTTGTATTTTAAATACGGAATAATAAATGCGCGCGCACAGTGGTAAGGAAATTATGTCACTGCTTATTTTGACATTTCCGAGAGCAGCGAAACATTTACGAATAGTGTTACAAATCTAATAATTGTAGCTTTTATTTTTTATTAAGATAATTTCATTTTTCAATTTCATTGCATTTATTTTTTTTTTATTTATTATGTTAAATAATCAGGGAAAGTCAAAGTAATCCTATATCAATGAATTTTTATTAATTTCTGACACAGCCTGTTTTGCTTATAGTTTACTTCGTAAACGTTGTCAAAATGTAGTATTGCGTAACACATGGGATAAGTTTTTTAACAAAATGATAAATTAATATTCATTGAATAATTCTGAAGGTTTTTAAAGTTAATAAAGGCCACACGTGGATTGCATAATAATTGACTAGAAATGAGTTCAAGGCTAATATCGTTGTAGTGTCATTGATTTTAAGATGTTTGAAAATATTTTTTAACAACAGATAACGATTTGTGGTGTACTATTCTACATCATTTAACGTTGTAGTTTCTCTATATCCTAAGTTTTACCACAAGTCTTTGAAAGTTTTAATACAAATGTAAGCGAGATAAGGCTAACGAAAAATTTACTCGATACGTCCTCGAACAACTGGATTTCAATTTTATAGTTGTTTTGAAATAAAGCCGTTATTTTCGTTGACTTAAGGTTCATTCTTAGTAAGATAATATGTTTTTTGTTTCTTTGAACTTACCGATAACAGAATATTTTCAAAATTATTAAACCGTTACCGTTATTTGTGGTAAAATATTTTGTAAACGTTGTTTATCTAAAAACAATAAATTTTTTAAAATAATCACGCTTCGACTTAAAGCTTTTAACATCATATATTTTAAGGTGATTTTTTTTATTATTTGTTTTCAATTTTGTATTTCGCAATGGTCCAACGAAAGCTTCGATACTTGCTGTAGTAGAGAACAATAATTATAACACTTAGATACAGTATTTATTGTAATCAAACAAAATATTTTTAATAACATTGATTCAATACCTCGACATATCTTCTGTGTAAAATAGATACGACCATGTGTGTGCTGTATGTGCTGCGAAGGTACAAAAGGCCGCAGCTTTGTATTATTTACCTTCTAAAGGTCGAGGACTGATGTCCTGCTCATAAAGCTTGTTATACTTATTTATAACTATTAATAGCAAATACCTTGTAATTCTCAATGCATGTATTAAGTATACAGAGCGTGCAGATAAAATAAGGTTATGAGCCCCAATGAAATGATTTCAAAGTTTTGTTTGTTCAGTGATTAGCAAAGCGGATTTTTAGATGGAATCCTAAAAGGTACTGGATACTATTGAAACTTTTCCTTTGAAGACTAAACGTTCCTATTGTCGCCATGAGCTTTTAACATCAGCATTTGCTACTGGTATTGTAATTCTGTTTTTCTTCTTTCTTAAATCTGAGTCATCATATGATGAACCTAATTATTAAGATATAATTATTAATTCGTGATCACAAAATATTTTATTATAAACTTACTTTATTGTATCTTCTTCTTCTATAAAATCATTACCAACAAATGTTTTGGTATCACCACTGGAATTATTTATGGATTGGTCATTATTATACTAAGTGGTGACTGACCATAAAGTTTTCCGCGTAGAACAGTAGGTGTGAAAAAAGAAGCTAGTGTCACATTCCGAAATGCGTTTGTTTAATATAAAGCTTCAGAATACGTAAGTGAGTTTGTATATCCGTCGATACGCATTTATTTAGCACGCCGTTTCCGGGTCCACGATCCCTAAGCCCAATGAAATTGAAAAAGTTGTCAAGAAGATTAATAGGACAAACTTCAATAAAAAAAAAACACGCTCATTATCCAAAGTCATGTGATGTTTCGTCACTTAAGTAAATTTCACTAGATTAGTACTGTTTATATTTTATTGATACTAGGACTATAATATAAAATAATTATTTTTCGTAAAATTAATGGGTGGACAGTTTTAATATGTTAGTGACTTATTTTGTTGGGAAGTCATATCCTTAATCACTGAAGAGTTATTTTGTACGTGTGTTAATTTTTCGGAACAACGTAGATTGGTAAGTGTGTTTCATCATTTATTTGATTGATGTGCATAATATCTAATTATTTTATTACGTAAGCAAAAAGCTAATGGCCTGTTAATGTCACAAGACTGAAATTGGATTAACTAATGATTAACTTCGATTTGAACTGGCTATACCAACTTTTTGAATATTAAAGTTGTTATTTCTGAAACAACAATATACAAGTGAGGAGCAATGTTCCCATTGCTGGAACTGAGGATGTTCTCTAATCAATGTTATTTGTCCACCACGCTGGCCAAGGGAAGGATGGATGTCGCATGTCTATGAATTCGTCATTGTTCTTGTTATATTTAGACACAATGGTTTTTTCGTTCGTTGATGGCGTTATTTTTTAGGTAGAATTAAAAAGAAAAATATTTACATCACAACAATAGAGACCCTGGCGAAATCCAACAAATGAATTAACTCATAAATATAGATCTGAATGTTAAAGGGAATTAGAATTGAAACTATCATTACTCATATACGCCGTGGTGGCTTTGACTGCAATTAAGTGTTACGTTTATTGCTTAGATATTATCTGTAGTCCATTTGAACGCAACGTTAATAAATACAAAATACTGAACGTTAACGCTTCTACGCCGGCCAATCACGTGCGCGCGCGCCATTATTCAAAAATAGAATGAACATGGCTTAGGGTTACCATTCGTATGCGCCTTTTCTTCCATCATGTGCAATAGGTTAACAATTATTTATGTTAGCAAAGTTTTTAAAATAGCTCTGACTGTGAAAACACTGTAATATAGAGAAAAATTGTTTCACAGAAACCATGTAATTACAATACCTGTAGTTACTAACGTCGTAACGTTATAGACAGTGATTGTTACCAGTAACACTCGCTGTTGTAAAATACTGACCCGTGTGAGTGAAGGCGTTACCAGGTAAAGCAACTAAGAGGAATGAATTTCAAAAAATCAGCGGCAGCTTTTGTGTCCTGTATAATCATTCGCTCTTATCAACCTGCTTGATATTTTAATGGTGAAATAAGAAAAATGGCAAGTGTGATGAGAACAGCAGAAATTGGGAAGAAATATATTCAGCAGTGGACATCTATAGAAGTAATATTGATGATAGTGATTAGCAGTGGCTGTATCACTATCAATCCGAAACATGCTTTAACTATATCAACTACTTCTTAAGATAAAATAATATATAATGTGTTTAAATAATAGATATTTATGGCTTTGAATGTGTTGTCACATTATTTTTAAATTGCAGAATTTTCGTTTTAAAAAATATTAAAAAAGGCAACAAAATTCATTCCTTATCTGTAAAATAAGAATTAAGAGAAATCTTAACTGTAGTAAAAGATCTTTATCATGAAAAAAAAAAATTGAGTTAAAATATTTGTCGCACTGACAAACATCGGTGGTAGTTTTTTTTTTATAAAATAATTTTGCTATCTGTGCAATAAAAATGGCGACAGTAGTGGCGGGGCCGCGGGCGCAGTCGGTGGCTCGTTCGTAGCAATTAAAAATAAAACCGATGTATAATTTGTTGGCGGTTCATGGCGGCCTCGTCCCGCGCCCGCAAAACGACTAAAACGTTCCGACATTTGCATTTTGATCGGCGCATTTCTGATTGAGTGAGGTCTTTAGGACTCGAGAGCGGCCGGGGATTGTTTTTTTTTTTCCTGCATTAAACTTCGGTTGGATTTTTTAGGCCTATATATTTTTTTTCTTGAAGAACTAAATTAACATTTGCGGCGAATGTTAATAGTCGGTTCTGAATTGTTTCGAGTTGAGCGGGCGGTTGTTGTTGTTGTTGTTGTTTTCTTTTACGTCGATTCCGTAACAAAAACCGTGAGGGAGTATTTATCGGGTTTTCGGGAGGCAAACGGCGGGTGGAGTCCGCAATTACACCCTAATTGCTATGTTTATTTCACAGAAATAATTTACACACCAACATATGTGCGTATACCCCGCCTTAGTCATCAGGCGTCGTTTTTATGTGGTACATAAATATTATCGGATGTATATATCTATTGGTTTGTTTCATATAGTGCGACGAGTAAGTGATGTGTATATAACTGGCAAAACTACTTATTAATTAAAAAAATTGATTTTTTAAAATGATGTGGTGTTGGATACAGATGTTAGATGTTAAGTGGTGATGAAGTTGTCTAAAATATAGAGCACTAACCTAGTATTTGCCTGTTCATTATTTTAAAATATTACATATTATTATAGGATAAGGGTATCTGGAATTCATTATGTTGAATACTTTTGATAAGTTCTTTGTTTCAGTATTGTCACGACCGTCGCATAAGTTGGTAACTGCTATTTTCTTAAAATTTTATTGTAATACGAACCTAGTTTTGGGGACACCAGCATTTGCTTTTAAGCAGCCGACACTCCAGGAACTTCCTGCACTTTAGTCTTTTGAGTAATTAGCCTTTGGATGTGGCTATCTAAAGAAACCCTTAACATGCAAACATAAATATCATACATACCTAATAATATTACTTAAAGATGATTAATGGATAGTACATTTAATATAAAATGGATACATTTTAAACAAAACTGTCGAACTCCATTCAGAGATAATTTTCATATTAGACGATCTGCGAATGCTACATTTTAATTATTGTAAAAGTATAAAAACTCCTTGGCAGAAAAATATTATAGCATAATCATTTTAGAAATCTCTCAACATCAATAAGAAATCAAGACAGATAATAAAGCGTGCCCACCCATCAAACTCAAAATATTAAAGCTCCGCAAAATTCTGTTATGTTAGTAGATTAATATTATAAAACTAGTCAGGCGAGTTCTAATGGATTCTTCTTCTTGATAGTACACTCTTGGCAGAATGGTGGTGGTTGTCAAGACGATGGTATCACCTTTACAACATAGAGGCAAAGGTTTTCCGTTAATACATGCACTAGACTTTACGGAATTATTTGAGAATCTAATTTTACTATAGCTAATGATTGAATATAAGTTAAAGAAAAACATTTTAAGTTTTTTTCAGCGTCATCAAAGATACACTACTTTTGCGGGTTTCAATTTATTTCTTACTTCATAGATAGGTGGAGAATAAAAACGAAACCTTTTTAATGTATTTTGTTTTATTAGACAAAGCGATGAGTCGATCTGGACGTTCACCTGATGGTAAACGATACGCCCGCCCATAACTGTGCGGCGCTAGTTATACAAAAAGTTGCAAACAAAAAACACCGAGAGAAAAAAAAAAACGCGCTATAATGATATTCACACGTCATTTTTGAGCTCAAGTGATAAAAAAGCGAGACGTTAACTAATCTGCTACACAATAATAATTAGTTAAGTTTTACAATTACGTTTGTAATAACAAATAGTTAACATTTTGGGGTTTTAAAATTTTTACGATAGAGCAGTAACCGTAAATTAAAATAATCGGCGCGTGAAATTCTAACGTCCATTAAAACGTCTAACATAGACATAAACACCTATTCATTTTCATTACTCATTACGGATCGCGGCCGATGGCGGCCGGAGAAAATTAACCATTCGTTTATGGTCACCAAAAAGGCTGACTTATAAATATGCATGGGGGATTTTTTGAAAAAGGGATACTTTAATAAGTGAGGTGCGCTCCTCAGTAAATTGCTTCTTCGGTTATTATTCTCCACATCGCCAATCCTATCCATTTAAAACCAATTATGTTTTATTATGGCCGGCCGAGAGGGACGGGCGACGAGCGCGGTCGCGTTAGAGCGGGACGGAGTGCAGTTGACCACAGACAAGCGTAGTAACCGCGGGCGTCGTTGTTTTTCTTTTTAAGGCACACACGGGCACGGGCCGAGTTGATGCGTCGTGAATGGAGGCCTAATGGACGCTTGGAAATATAAAATTAAATCGGATATAATGAGTTACATAGGCTATCACGATCGCGCGAGGGGTTCGACGGGTCGCGGAAGGCTTTTGTTCTTACGGTCGACGAACCTGCGCCGTTTTTAGTAATTAAAACCGTTTGCTTTTTTTTTTTCGTCCGCTTCACGAAGCGCGCGAAGTTCCCAGCTAATGGATCGTTAATGTAAACTTTTAATATGCTTTATATCTTTAATAACTTTAAGTTAATAATGTTAGAGGTGATGCGGGTTAATGTTGCGCTAGTAAATGATCATTATTTATTTGTGGGAAATTCAACATCCAATATAATAGAAGAATAATCACTCGTGACGAATCGATGCTATTAAAACTACATTGGTACTTATATATAAAAGGTGCTTTTTTGTGATTGTGAATGTACAATGATTCATGCATGATTTTTCTTTGTTATGTTAGGTTAAATATAATGTCTTCTTGTAATAGTTCTTGTCTTTTCGTGGCGGAGTGTTTCTGCAGCCGTGGGCCATATGATAATAATATTGAAAAAGTCAGTACCGGGCTTAGCGTTGGTATCCTGAAAGTTGTTTGGTGGTGTGGTCTAAGACCGGATCCGCTGTACTCCTTGGTTCCTGGGATCCCATGTCCTCAGGCGATGAATTCGTGTTAATTTAATGTTCAGGCGAAAGTTTTGTGATATATGATATGCAGAGCAGGAATTCTTTTGAGATGAAATTAGAGATGAGCTGCTAGTGACTGTCAAACGACAAAATCGTAAAATCGGCTCGACCGCTACGGTGCCATATACACACAGATGTTAAAGTTAAACTTACAATATCTTTCTTCTATTGTTGAGGATTAAAAAGGTGGAACGAAGTCGGGACACCTTGTCTAGTTTCCGTCTATTATTATTAACGCAAAACGACTAGAGCTCATCTCAACCAGACAGTCGGAACTGCAGCTGCTCCGAAATGATTGTTCTGTACAAAAAAATAAATAAATAATAATTAACAGAGAATGATAACGGGCGGTTCGTTATTGCCCGAAGGTGTGCTTTGGAAATTAAACAGGTAATTATAAGCGCGGCCCGAGGTGTATCCGTAATCGCCGCGCGCCATATTGCTTTTCGACAGATTAAAACAACGCCCGTAAATTGTAATGTTACAGTTTCTGACGGATTGCTTTAAATTTATTAAAAGTTTTTATTTAATGATGTTGAAAATAACGTCATCGCCATTTTAAATTAATGTGAACACATTAGATGTACTTTAAAATATTCTACAACTTTACTTTTAGTCTTTATCAACTGATTGCATCAGACTGATTGATCATTGATGCGCTGACTTAAATACTCCGTAACGCTTGTAACTTTTAAACCGGATAAGCTACATGGATTATCTTTCAGGTTAACATGAAGTACGGAATAAGGAGACCAGAAGTTCGAAATGAAAAACTACAGCTCTTCCGGTCAAGTAGATATGAAAAGTCAAAGATGGCACTAGAAGGGGAAAAGCAAGAAATAAAATTTTTACAGAGAATCAAACATAACATTTGTTGAGCAGCATGTAATCTAGCCAATAGACCATTCCGCTACATTATAATCTTATAAGGTAATAGATACCCGGATAATAAGAAGACATGAGACTTCTTTCCGGCTTGTTTATTTATTCAACAAAACTATAAATATGTTGGACGTCATCTGATGGTAAATGATACCCCTGCTCATAACAATACTACATTGTGCTCGTCGCCTTAAAACACATTCTACTATCTACTACACCTTAAAAACTTGAACACAGTAATGTTATCACACTACTGTTTGGCAGTTGAAATAGCTGCGGCGATATCTAGATCTGTAGCCACAAAGATCTGCCATCACTAAAAAGTATTTGGCCGTATCAATAATTTTACATAATAATATTGTTTTTTTATTTTGTTTATTAGAGAGTTACCAGGTGGTAGGTCTCTGTTGCCGGAGACCGTCTGGGTACCACCGCAGCTCCTATTGCAACCGCCAAATAGTAGTGTGCGAACATTACTGTGTTCCGGTTTGAAGCGCGCTGTAGCTAGTGTAATTACTGGAGTAACGAGACTTAACACTTTATGTCTTACGACGAGCGCAATGTGGTGCAGTGTGTACCATCTTAACTAGCAAGCGTATCACTTACTATCAGGTGAACGTCTTACTCGTCTCGACGCAAATTAGTTTAAAAAAAAACAAAAAGTACTGTTTTTTTTATATTTCCCTGCCTTTTCTGATTACTGTTATATGTTTAATTGATCGTAACTTACCAGTAATGTCTGTATCGGCGAATAAGTTTAAAGAAACTAGTGAATCAATTCCTAAATCATATATAGTACAATGTTTTTAGAGAGTGAGGATAAAAAATTGTATCGTGTTTTATTTGTATGATGTTAGTGTTTTTAACTTACCGCTGCTCACGCGCTTCGAACATAAGTTAAAGTTTCCCGAAGCGGCACCGTAGTGTAGCGAGTGTGTATATAACGCGCATGCAGATCTGTCCGTCCGTTTGAATGGTGCATTTGCCTACAATGTACAATGAAATGGGTCGCCGTTTCATCTCGCCGCCCGCTCCCGTCCTCCTCAGCTCGTTTGTATCGCGGCGGACCTTTTTTATGGATCTGGATGGTATCGGTGAGGTTTATAAATGTGAACGCGGGGGTTGACTTCGATGCGTAAAGGATGTGTTGAAACGATTGCGGGTGGCGGCGGGAAACGATTTTTAAATTTCTCTACATCAATTTTGTCTACACAAACAGAACATATCGTTCCAATATCACGTTATAAATATGTGGTTAGGAAGTTAAGCAAGTTACGATCTTTAAATTTTAATGCATTGTTATCATGTGTAGTAAAATAATTAATATAGAAAGCACCTGTAGTGACAAAATGCAATAGGCGGGCATTATTGTTATGATATAGTATACGAGGTTCTTCATTGCTTGATAGTTCAGATATAAGCTAGTGTTCGAAGCGTTCTCGTTGCTGAACAGTAAAAGCTGAAATGAAAAGCTGTTGTTTTTTGGAACATATAAGAAAGATAAAATTATTTGCGCTTGTAAAGTACATTTTGGTGATATTATTTTGTCCTTTAATTAGTGTATGGCGTTTCAAAATGGAAAATATTTTAGACGTTGTTTCTAATATATATATTACTTATTTTCAGCTGAACTGTGCTTACTCAAATTGAGATGATAGTACGCTCTAATACTTTTTATATTTTTTTTTAAATTATCCTTTGAAACAACTATGGCTATACGGACGCCAAGCGTAGTGAGTACCCAAAACGACTCCTCTTTTGTAAGGGACACAGTTTAGCAGCTAAAATCAAATGACTAAAATTAATAAAATATAACTAACTTTGCTATGAATAATACTAATTCTTTGTAACCAAAGTATTGTTATTTCTTCTTCTCAGAAACAATTTGCATATAAAATAGTTTTAAAATAAATACCAATATCTATTTTGTTACACAAAAAATCATCATGACTGTTTCCTTAAAAAAAAGCATTAGAATTAAAAGCAGTGTGTTAGTAATAAAAACCAAGGTTTCTTTCTGTACGAACCATCAGTTTTCATTGTAGTGTTGCTATCGGATACTAGATGGCGCTGATTGTACATATTATTTATATATACAAACAGTATTGAAAATCTTTACTACCATAAAGAGGTTTTTTTTAATCTAGCATTTTAAAGCAGAATACATTTCGTATGCACATGCGTTTACATTATTTAAATTATCTTAAAATTATTACTATATGGGGTAATTAATTATACTTGTCTATCTATATCTTTTATTGTACTGTGTGTGATAGTTATCATTGTTATTAATTTTGTTTGTGGATTTGAATAACGAAAGTGCACAAAAATAATAAAACGAAATAAATATTAATGCGGCAAACGAAGCTCAAGCCTCTTACAATAAAATTTTAGTATGTAAAATAATATAACATCTAAATAACTTATCTTAATATTTCCACTGCAGGATTTCGGAGTTTCCTCTTTACAAGGGGAGTCATGACATCATCCACTACGCTGGCCAAGTGTGAGTTGGCGGAAGACGCAGGAGCTCGAAATGTTGGTTCTTAGACCAAAGCTTTACGATATTTTCTATTACAAAAATCGATAGCTTGGCGGGATCAAAGCTGCGACTTTTCATATCATAAACATATCACTCATGTAGTAAATAAAGTTAATAAGATAGGAGTGTTTAATATATCCCTAACTTAGTTAATATTCGGTGTAAGCGGCGCCCCTCTCGCAGTTTTAACACCGCAGCAGATGTGATGGTGACGGCGGCAGTATACAATAAAACTGTTATAACTCAGGGGTCAAGCTGCGACAGGTTGTGAAATATTTACGAACAGGTTTAACAGCGGCGTCGCATAAAACTGTGTACGAAATGGAAACTCTTGCAGTTAAATTGTTAAATTGATCGAGTTTTCTTTTATATACAAATCAATCTTTTCATCTACGAACAGTCGGAACACAGCGATGTCGCGAAACATTTATAATATAAATATGTTAGTTGATCGTTTCGAAATAAAATTTACTAAAAACTAATAAGTGTGGTAGCAGAAACGAACCGGAGACTTTCTAACAACATTTTGGCCAATACATTAATGTTTATTACTAAATAAGACAACGGAATATTTTAATTAAATAACTTATAATCTGCTGTATGATACGCCATCTTTATAATGTTCATAATAAGATTTTGAAATGCAAAAAATACTTTTATTGTTCAATATTATTGCATTAATATTCAGTATTATTGTTACAAACATAATTATATTTAATAATTGCTGTTTAAATTGTTACATTTGCCATTTTAATTATATGTATGTGAGATTGTTTATTATTCGTTATATCTTTACTCTTAATTCTCTGTTTTGTCCGTCCGACAACTAGAATGTTCTCTGTCCAACTTGGCGTTATCTTTTTTCTTTAATGGCACAAATAACAAAACCTTAACCTCTTCCCACATATTTAAACTATTAATAGTTCCCGTATATGTTAGAACAACGCGAATAGATATCTTAATACAATCTAATGTATAAATGTAAGAACCTGGAGTCTTTAAGAGAAGAGTGAATAGGTTTCTTCTAGACCAGCGCGATTTACCATCAAAGACTACATCGCCACTTACCATCAGGTGGGATTGTAGTTAAGCGATAGTCTATATATAATAAAAAAAAAAGAACCGATGACACGAAGAAAACAATCACTTAAATGTAAGTGTTAGTAGCAAAAGAGCCTTCTTTCCATTCACCATTTTAAATATAAACAAATTTGTTCAATTGCCAACAAATAAGGGGTAACGTACAACCCGACATTAACAATGTAAGCGTCCGTGCACGCTCTTAAACGGTCGTGTCACTTGGAAAGTTTAAAAAAGAAGACACACACACAGTTCAATATTTAATTCGTACGGCATCGAACCCGGGAACGTTGCGAGTACCCGTGTTACCGGAGTTTAGAGGAAGTAGCGCTAAATAATAAATCAGACTCGGAGGCAGCAGCGCCGCGCTACCTCTCGCTTTTACTCTGATTAAAAATAGAAACGCATCGCAATTTGTTCTCTCGTATCTTTAAGTTGGCAACACTGAGCACACGGCCGCATGTCTGCGATGATGATCATCACACGTTCATCATTCATTATCATTTGTTTTTAACTCCTCACATCAACTCCGTGATGCATATAACAGAGGTGTTCAAAATTTCAATGGAGTTTTCTGATGGTTAACCATGACCATGAATTTTAACACGTTTGAAACGACGCAATTATAGATAAAATCTGTGTTTTTTTATTTAGACAAAGGTTTCTACTAATTCTGCCACCATTTTTTTTTTATTTGTGTATAGACCAACGCTTGACTGCGATCCCAACTGTTGGTAAGCGGCGATGTAGTCTCTGATGGTAAAGTCTTTTTTTTTTTTAATTTCTGTATAGACCAACGCTTGACTACGATCCCAACTGTTGGTAAGCGGCGATGTAGTCTCTGATGGTAAAGTCTAGAAGAAGCTTAGTGTTCTGACCAGCATTGAGAGACAGAGAAAATAAAACCTATGAGAAAGAAGAGTAGATATTTTATTTATCTAACCAGGTGGTAGGTCTCTGTTGCCGGAGACCGTCTGGGTACCACCGCAGCTCCTATTGCAACCGCCAAGTAGTAGTGTGCAAACATTACTGTGTTGTAGTTTGAAGGGCGCTGTAGCTAGTGTAATTACTGGGGTAACGAGACTTAACACCTTAAGTCTTACGACGAGCGCAATGTGGTGCAGTGTGTACCATCTTAACTAGCGCCACGTTGTCATGGGCAAGCGTATATACCATCAGGTGAACGTATTGCTCGACTCGTCGCATAGTAGTACATAAAAAAATATCTTTTATAATTAGTCTTGACACATAAGGTGTTAAGTCTCGTTACCCAAGTAATTTACTACTAAATTTGTTACTAGCTTACAGCGCTCTTCAAGTATTGCCCCAGTAAGTATTATTGTTCACCAGCTGCAGTGTAAACGTGTTAATATGAGTGAGAGTATCATTTACTATAGTGTCCTCTGTAAAAACAAGATGGCGGCGGCCGCGCCGTGTAACGACCGGGTTAATGTGTTCCTGATTGTCTCCAACTATGTTTGCTCAACGTGTTGTGTTTAGATGTGTACTGAGCGGAAGGTGAGGCAGACCTGTATGGGGGCGATAGCTTGTATAGTTAAAACCTTCGGGAGCGCAGAGAACTTCGATAGCTAGGAATGATACGAGAACATAAATGAATCAAAAGTAATTTATTTAGCAAAACCATGGAATTTATACAGAAAAGATTTTGACAGAATTAACAACATTTTTCAATTTTGACAAATATTTAAAAATTAATAGAATACTGCATACAAAGAGTTTTTACTATTTACACTATATACACAACACGTCGCTACATCACTTCCCCCCAATGACGCTGTCGCAGAAGCGAACCGGAAGTCGGATGTGCCGTCCTCGTCGTGTCTTGTTGTGCGACGAGGGTTGTTCAGCTTCTGAGATGGGGGCATTATCATCTGTAGCAGGTAGCGCTGGTTGTGAAGTCTGCGAATAAGGTGGCGATGCAGTTGTTGTAGTTGTACCAGTGTTGTCTTCTTGCATAAGGAATGCTGGCTTGAGGCGATCAATGGAAACGGTAGACTCGCGATCGTTGATGAGCAGCGTAAAGGTCTTGTTTCCTCTTCGTAATACCTTGTAGGGGCCAGTGTACGGAGGTTCCAACGAGCGCCGCACGGCGTCCTGGCGGAGGAAGACGTACTCTGCTGTGGCCAAATCTTTAGGCACGTAAAAAACTTTCTTTGCGTGTCTACTTGCAGGTTCTGGAGACAGCTTAGCCATATGTTGACGAAGTCGCGAAGCGAAGTCAGTGACGTCATGGTGGACTTTAGAAGGTACAAAAAATTCACCTGGTAGTCGAAGTGGTTCACCATACACGAGCTCCGCTGCCGAAGTCTTTACATCGTCCTTCCAGGCGCTGCGGATACCCAGCAGCACAAGTGGAAGTGCCTCGGACCAGCTTGTATCTTGGTGGCACATGATAGCTGCTTTCAATTGGCGGTGGAAGCGTTCCACCATACCATTGCAAGCAGGATGATATGCTGTGGTGGGTCGATGTTGCGTACCAAGGATAGCGGTGATGGTGCGGAAGAGCTCGCACTCAAACTGCCGTCCTCTGTCAGTGGTGATTTTTCGTGGGCAACCGAAGCGAGACACCCAGCCAGCGATGAAGGCGCGGGCGCATGTCTCCGCCGTGATGTCGGGCAGAGGATATGCCTCAGGCCAACGAGTAAAGCGATCGATGACCGTGAGACAGTATCTGAAACCACACGAATTAGGTAAAGGCCCTACGATGTCCATGTGGACATGGGAAAATCGTTCGGAAGGAACAGGAAAATAGGCGGTTGGAGAACGGGTGTGGCGATTAACCTTAGTCTTCTGGCAATCTTTGCATTCTTTGACCCATTGCCGGCAACCCTTCTGAGCTCCTGGCCAAATGTACCTCTCTGTAACCAGTTTTGCGGTCGCCTTTGCTCCTGGATGACTCAAATGATGTAATGCCATAAACACAGGTTTTCGGAAGGCGTGCGTCACAAACGGACGAGGATGGTGAGTTGATACGTCACAGTAGATTCTGGTGCTGGAGTCTGGTGCTTTGATCTTTCGCAGGTCAAGTGCTGAACCATTTTTAAGCAGTTCTTGCAGTTCAGGATCCAGGTCTTGAGATTTTGCAAGAGCTTCTAAATCAATGGGCATGGATATTTGTTCTACTCGTGAAAGTGCGTCTGCAACAATGTTCTCAGTCCCCTTAATGAAGCGCATGTCCGTTGTGAATTGTGAAATGTAATCGAGATACCGGAACTGTCTTGGTGAACATTTATCTCTATTGTATAAGAAAGCAAATGTAAGCGGTTTATGGTCGGTGAAAACTGTAAATGTTCGGGCCTCGACCATATGCCTAAAATGTCGAATCGCGTCGTATATAGCCAGAAGTTCGCGGTCATACGGGCTATATTTCTTTTGAGCCGACGAAAGACGACGCGAGAAGAATGCTAATGGCTTCCAGTTATTACCGCATTTCTGCTGCAGTGCTGCACCGATTGAAGTATCTGATGCATCGGTAAAAATAGCCAGCTCGGCGTCAGGGTCTGGATGAGTAAGCATTGTTGCCTCAGACAAGCTGGACTTACAGTTATTAAAGGCTTCCAGCATTTCCGGTGTTAGTGTGATGCTCTGCGATCCTTTCGTCTTAGGGCCAGATAACACGATGTTGAGTGGTGCTTGTAATTTGGCTGCTTCAGGTATGAATCGACGATAAAAATTGTACATACCCAAGAATCGGCGCAGTTCTTTTACCGTACTTGGTATCGGGTACTCTCGAATCGCCTGCACTTTTTCTTGAGGTGGTCGCACGCCGTCAGGAGAGAGTTCGTGTCCAAGAAATGTTATGTTCGACTTACCGAACTCACACTTAGCGGTGTTTATAAGCATACCATAATCGTCTAAGCGCTGAAACAGTTGCTTTAGATGCTGTAGATGCAAAGACTCATTATCGGAATAAATTAATATGTCGTCTAAATAACCATAAGCAAATGGAAGTCCTCTCAGCATTTCGTCGATAAATCGCTGAAAAGTCTGCGCGGCATTTCGAAGACCAAACGTCATGTATGGAAATTCGAATAAACCGAATGGTGTTGTGATTGCGCATTTCGCAATATCAGCTTCATGGATTGGTATCTGGTTATAGGCTTTGACCAAATCAATTTTAGAGTAAATTTTTGTGCCTGATAGTTGCTGCGAAAAATCTTGGATATGTCGTATGGGGTACTTATCTGGTATTGTACGCGCATTAAGTGCTCGGTAGTCACCGCATGGACGCCAGCCGTTGTCTTTTTTCGGCACGAGGTGAAGAGGTGATGACCATGGACTTTCGGACCTCCGTGCTGCCATTAGCTAGCATATCCTCGAATTCCTTTTTCGCTATGTTGAGTCTATCTGCTGGCAATCTTCTAGGACGACTCGTGACTGGTGGACCAGGCGTCGTACGGACATGGTGTACCGTCTCGTGCTTGATCTCACGTTGTACTCCAGCTGGGCAGGTGATACTAGGATGCTCACGTAGTAGCTGGTGGTAAATAGAGTCTCCAGTAATCGTTTTCACTGATGCGATTGCAGTAGCTTCCTTTTCAGGTGTTGCTGTGGTAGAAAGTGAAGTTAGACCGTCTACCAAACGCTGGTTTCTCAGGTCAACAAGTATGTTATAAAATCTGAGAAAATCAGCACCAATAATGGGTTTGGAAACGTCAGCCACCACAAATCTCCAGGTGAAAGCTCGTCGCAGGCCTATATTGAGCTGCAGGTGAATCCAGCCGTATGTAGCTATCACGGAACCATTTGCTGCGTACAGTTCATAATCAGTCTTGGAACGGGCTTGGTTAAGCGCAGATTTCGGATAACACAAAGGTCCGATCCAGTATCGACGAGGTATGAAATTTTTGTAGATCTATCCGTGACAAATAAGCGGCCTGATTGAGAGTGGCAGTCGCTAGCCGCTACATCCGGCTGCCGTTCGCGTTTTCCGACGACTTAAATTTACATGGCGTCGTGCATCTAGTAGCTCGGTTGCCTAAAAAAAAAAAAAAAAAGAATCGGTTATGATACCAAAAACTATCGGCAATGTGTTGCCTCGGGCGTGGTCGACTTCTAAAGGATCTTTGCTGTCGTTGCGCACGTGAGTCATTATGCGAAAGTTGACTTTTTAAAGCTGCCATTTCACGCTTTAGTTGTGCAATCAGTCCTGCCATGTCATTAAATAAAATATTTGTACTTGCCACGGCTGATGTTGTTGCCTCTGCGTTTCCCGTTGCGCCGCCGCTTGTACGCGATTGTTTTGTTTTCACAAGGCGTTCCATAGTTTTCTTTAGATCACGTCGGGGTCACCAGATATGGGGGCGATAGCTTGTATAGTTAAAACCTTCGGGAGCGCAGAGAACTTCGATAGCTAGGAATGATACGAGAACATAAATGAATCAAAAGTAATTTATTTAGCAAAACCATGGAATTTATACAGAAAAGATTTTGACAGAACTAACAACATTTTTCAATTTTGACAAATATTTAAAAATTAATAGAATACTGCATACAAAGAGTTTTTACTATTTACACTATATACACAACACGTCGCTACACCTGAACACACTTGGTGATTAATCACACGTTATTAAGTGAAGAGTTATATGTAAACGATAACTATGTCGGCGGGTTAAAATTTGATAAGTAACTCACGGATTTAAAGTAAATATACCATCATATACAATCGACGAGTGTTGTTTAATTGGATATAGATTAGCGATTCCCCATATTATTATGATGGTGATGGTAAAGCGTGTTCTTCTCATTCTTCGGTCGGAGACATCGTAAGTGTTTTAACTCTGTCGCTGGTCCCCATAAAAGATAATGAGATAAAAGGTACAAAGAAACCACAATGAATCTCCATTTGCAAAATGGTTACATTAACATCAAATGATATTTATTTACTTTTCCTTTACCTTCTTCTGTTGTTGTGATAGTTAGTTTAAATAATCATATTTAATTTAAGTTTTCTATTTCTTTCTTTCTATTTAATGTTGTGTGCTTTTAAACATATTCATCTCTGCACAACTGGTAAAGTAGACTGTCGAAATATTATATTTGTCTTTAAAAACAATGTACTTTATCAATAGTTCAGTTATGTATATTCTTTGTTAAAGGAAAATAAAATGATATTTAGTTTTTATTATTAAAATGATCCAGGGGGAGGAGGGATCATTAAGGGATTAAAATGCTCCAAAATTCGCTCTGAAACTAAAATGGCGATGGGCCGGTCACCTTGGAAGATGCAAGGATAGTAGATGGACAAAACTTGCAACACTGTGGGAAGGACCAAAAGGAAAGAGAAGAAGAGGACGCCCAAGAAAAAGATGGGTATGCGACGTACAAGAAATAGCTGGAACTAATTGGATGGAAAAGGCAAAATCTAAGGAGAAATGGAATAAGCTGGAGGAGGCCTTCATCCAAAAAGGGATTCCTACAAACACAAAAATGTAATTAAAAAAAATATATATATATATGTAGGTTAGGAAACAAAGTTGGCTTATAAATAAATAAATATAAATTAAAATGATCCGGGCAGACGTTATTGAAGTTGTAGTTGTTATTTTTAGAACAACAAATATGCAGTTGAAGGATAAAATAGCCCTTCTATATCATGTTGCCTTTGCCGCGTGTGCTAATGTAATTCCATTACAAAGTTTGTGTGGTTCTGATGTACATATAACAAATGCATCTTTTTATTTATTTTTCTTTTCAATTCGTTAGTCTCGTTAATAATTAAATAACCGCTTTATTCATTTATTTATTTATAGTTATGGCCATTTACAGATTTCCATATAAATGTAGCCCTCCGACTCTTTGTAAAGGCTCCGCATAATATCAGCGCTGCAGCATTAAACTTGCTGCAGTATATTCTGAATGAGCTGTTCAACATCATGTCACAATACACTTTTCGTTTTACGTAAATTAGAATAGAACAGAAAACTCTTTATTGCACAGCAAAAGATACAGAAATTACCAATCACATTGCTGTTATATGATAAATGCACAATGGGCGGTCTTATCACTAAGAGCGATTTCTTCCAGACAACCTTTGGATGGAAAATATGTAAAGTATTAAGTAAATTTGGTGTGGGTTTTTATTAGGAAATATAATAAACAAGAATAGATGTAGTAACATATACCTATATACATTTTCATACATGCGCGCCCACACACGCACACACAAACCAGCACTACATATTAATTATATATTGTATTAAGCTATGGAAGAGCGTAGTCTCCTAACACAGGCATTTTCTTGCCTAAAAGGAGTCTACCACAACTTAATTTAAAGATACTGTGTTAAAAAGCAATAAAGAAAATTTTTATTTATTTATTTATTTTTATACACATACATCAATACTTAAAGTAATTTATTATTACATTTATAATGAAAGATAGAATTTACTGACAAGGTTCTTAAAAGCTTGCAGTGACTGTGCCTGTCTAATTGTTAAATTCTTTTTTTTTTAACCGTTGTACATGTATGTTGAATAAAGTTTTCATACTTTCTTATTGGAATATCGCGGCGGTACGTCACGGAAAATATTTATTCGCGCGCCGAATATTAAATATCATTGCCCCTACATATTTGCGATGAGAAAAAAAAATATGTAATAAAATAACGCGCGAACGAGACGCGAAAACAATCCGTGCGCGCACACACGCGCGCGCCGCGTCCGTACGTACAGCCGCGCACGCACACGCGCGCGCCGCGTTCAGAAACTAAAGTTAAATTTGCAAGTGATAGATATGCGCGGCGCTCTCGGAATGTAATTTTCACACGCTCAAGCGACGTCACTGCAGCCCCCCACCCGACCCAACCACCCCACCCCCACCGCCGACGTCACCCCACCCCACCCCAACCATAGCGCAGGAACAAACATTAACACAACGCTTATTTTTGAATGTGGAATTGTACGAAACGGAGAAGTGTTTTTTTTTATACTACTATGCGACGAGACGACACCTGATGTTAAGTGATACAGCCCATAACAACGTGCTGCTAGTTAAGATGGTACACACTGCACAACATTGCGCTCGTCGTAAGACATAACGTGTTGTCTCGTTACCCCAGTAATTACACCGGAACACAGTAATGTTCGCACACTACTATTTGTCGGTTGCAATAGGAGCTGCGGTGGTACCCACCCAGACTGTCTCCGGCAACAGAGACCTATCCCCAGGTAAAAAATTTCAAGTGTAATGAAAAAGAGAACTTATGAGATTGAGAGAGAATGAGATGGAACGCTCGTATATGTTCTTTATGATACCACGGCAACTGATTTCCATGCGGTGATCACTCTGAATGTATGAGGAAGAGAGAGAAATATTGGAACATTAAATTGAAAATGTTAAGAACATCGCTTAGTTGCTGATGAAGATATAACAAACTCCATCTTTACTAAAAGGTCATGATGAAAATACTACTTCTCTCTACTAAAAACTCATTGCTTTCATCCATCTCTCTATTTTACTCCTACAAATTATCTAGAATACATACATTGCACCGTATTGCTTTTATTTATAAGAAAGGTCTCTTTAGTAGTAGTTAGTAATTACACTAATTGTGTAAAAAGACAAGACCTAAATTTTTTAAAACAAATAACATTCCTGTCTCAAATAATCAACTGAAAAAACTAAGGCCTTTTCTTCTGTAATTATTTAGATCTTCATATTCACGTGAACGATCTTTTCGAGCATGAACGTTATCAAAACTAAATTAAGTAATCAACTTATCGATGTGACTCAAATTAAAAACAACATTAGACAAAACAAACTTATAGTTACTTTCAATTCAAAACAAATTTCCGATTATCTGAGTATTTGTAGTTATTTTTATGATTACATTTACATTTAACTGGTTACATAATTATATGAATGTATATTTTTTATAAGTATAAAAACAAATTTAACTTAATTTATTGTTATTTAAAATAGGATTTATTTTTTATAGGCTCTACAGTGTGTGCTGCTAAATTAAAGTTTTCAAAAGTGGCTCTATGAATAAACTTCATTTGTCTATTGTCTATTTTTTTCGGCTCTTTTAAATGACAACGTTATAGACCACTGTATGACTATTATTGTTTCTGACAGTAAGCAGACATGTAGTTTTTTAAGTGTAGTGTTCTTGAAGATATCTACTAACTATTCTATTATATTAAAAATGTTAATAGTGAATGCGTTGACTGTTTGGGGAAAACGGCGTTTTTGTACAAATAATACGGAACATGAGAATAATCTTGCTTGCTCCTGGACTATCGCCCCCGCGGCCTCTCAGGACGGATGCTCCGGAAAATTGCTACAATGATTGTGAGCGGGAATTTCGAAATGAAGGAAATGTACTTAAACCCGCCCCCCTCTCCTCCTACCACTCCCCCCTCCCGCCCCGCATCACCCCGCCTGTCTGACTGCGCAGCGCTATGACTTACACCACCTGACAGGCCCGGAGCGTTGCCTTCCGATGGATTCGAACCCGCAACAAATATATGTACATGCGACTGTTGCTTTGTCGTAAACTGTTGACTAGTGGTTGGGAGGTCGTCCTTTAATATTGCTTCCTCGTCTGTGGAGACCGTCGGGGTAGGTACCACCACGGCTCCTGTTCCTACTGCTAGACAGTAGTGTGCAAACATTACTGTGCTCCGGTTGGTAAGACGTTGCAGCTAATATTACTGGAGAAATAAGCAACGAGCAACTCGTTGTTATGGGCAAGCGTATCACTTACCGTCAGATCTTGTGTAATCATCCTAACTAGCACCTCATAAAGGGCGTAATTAACACCAGAGCAATATCGTCTACTTCTTCAACTCATGTTCAATGATTACAAAACAAATGTAGCTATGTGTAAGTTTTTTAATTAATCTGAATATGCTATTTATATATGCTTGCTTATTTGTCAAATTTCATTTAGTATATACATGTTACTTTCCTTTTCGATTTAATTTTATATTAAAAAAATCGTCATAAATCTGTCGTTACCTAATATCAGTAAGCAATCAATTACTTCCATGTGTTTGTAAGTTCCGTACATACGCTTGTCTATGCAGACGTCATCTGACAGATTGTTTTCTTTTTTTCAATAATGGCAGCGGAGCAAGGAGGTTTTTTTATTTTATGACAGTGCCTATACGAGCACAAATTAATTCTTGATAGTTTTGTGAAAAGAGTATTTAATAATTATAAACATTTTGTGAAATTAATTTTCGTATAAAAATTTAATTAAATGAAGCTACATAAAGATAATTCACAATTTTGAGAGGTTTGGGTTTTTTATTTACGCGATTTTCATATATAATGTTTGGTGCAACAATAGGCTTGTTTCCACTGACAGTAAATCGGATGGATTGGTGTTTCTAAAGATTGATTATGACATAGAGACAACAAAAAACATACGTATTTACATAAAAGAATAAAGATGTTTAATATTTTTACAAAATAAAGTTGGAAAAAATAGCTCGTCAGTCACGTGACACTGAACGCCAATAAAAAAACATTACGTCACTATGTACAGGACGCCATTGTTGTTGAGATTTTCGTAGAAAAGAACAGTTTGATTGATATTTTTCAGTTTTCAGCTACTTTTAATAAGTATAGTTGTAGGCAATTTGGTATATCTTGGAAGACAAATATAATTCGCCATGGAATCAGGATTTAGTAAGGCATAGTAGTAGTAATTTGCCCAAAATCGACGTCGTTATGCTTAGCAAACTTTTTGCGGCAATTACTGACTTTTGCTCGTCTAAATTTCGCAATGTTAAAACACCGATGTAAGTATTCACAGGTCTAAATTATTAATTATATGCCTAATTACTAATGACTCGAGTTTTGAAGACAATAACCTTTTGTTTAGACATATTACGAGTCAATTGATACTGGTTTTGAGGTTAAATCTGTGAAGTATAAATGAGTAACAACAAAAATTAATTTCAGGTCCTCACGAGCATCAAAAAATTAATTTAAAAAAAAATGTATTGTCTGAAATGTTGATGTCATTTGAAAGGTATTTTTTTTGTAATATTGGCAGCCGAGCAAAGAGGTTTTATTACTTTATTAGAAAGAGATTACACCAACAAAATTTTTGGTAATTTGTGAAGTATTAGAATCATTATTTCGTTTTTGCTATTTTCGTTTATAAAATTTTACTGCAACTCCCATTTGGTTTTTACTATATTTGCGTCACGCTGAGCTCGCTACCATGCTATCGTAAATCAAGTGATGTCGATCTTTCAATAATCCAATCAAAGCGGTTTCTATCCGAACTAATGTTATTGTCGAACCGACCAGCCATTATCCCAACGAAGCGACCATCTGAATGTCCAGTCACGTATACGAACGAGCGAGACCGCAACATACACAAGTGCGGGAGTAAATGAAAGAAAAACTGCGATGTAAACAATCCGCATACTACATACGCTAAAAAGCTCAAGTAGAATCATGGTAACACGATTTTGAACTTTAACTCATTTGTTTTAAGATATATATTCAAATGGCATGGCGGGTCACAAATTACGAAATATGCCCGCTGACGCTATAAAAACTATTTGTTAACTGCGACTTTGAACTTACGGGCACACAATAAAGGGCTTAAATTTCTCAGTCGGTAAATTAAGGCTTTCAAAAGCACTTTTCATTAGTCAGTAGGAGAAGTGGCGACATCTATCTCCTGTTTCTTATATTGACATGGCCGTCACAGCCGGAATCGAAATGAGGCAATAAAGAAATTGGGATTCCCTTTATGTATGTATTCCGGCCTCCCCGATGTGCTGGTTATGAATGTTACTTAATTAAAGTAGATCTTTGGTAGACGTTCACTAAACATAAAAGCCGCTTAAGGAGGCACATTTACTTTCGATGATTTGTTACTCGGATTATTTTAATGAGAAATGGACGAACGAATTCATTAATTTATTACGACAAAAATTCAAGATGGATGTGGATTTTAATATTTTTTTGCGATATTCAAAGTTACGAGCTGTTAATGTGCATGTTTTACTAGCCTGTACAATACTTATGCGCTCCTAGTACTTGTATTGACTTTCGTTTAGCCTAGTACTTTTAGTCAAGTTTCTTGAAGAGTGAACGAGAAAGAATCATTTCTTATTTTTCGTTCTCAGCATACATCATTGTTCTGTTTATTGTATGAATTAATTAACGTAAGTACTTTTTAATTATAACTATTAAAAAGAGTTGTCAAAAAAAAAACCAAACTACAATTTTTTTCAAAGATATTTTAATTAAAATGGTCGACTACATTGTTACAATTAATTAAATAACAATTATTTTTTTATTACGGCGATGTAAAACTATGCGTAGAGAGAGAGAGAGAGAGAAAGAACATTTGCTAAACATAGTTTTAACCAGGAGTTAACTGCAACGTTAAATAACGCACTGGTACCAGGGCAGCATGCAGATATAGGAGGTCGCGGGTAACTAACGGCTCGCGGTTAGGAGTCGAATTTTTCAGGCGCCGTCCAAGCGGGAAGCTTCCGCGTTCGCACGCGGTACCGTCAGCAGCATATACCTTGATGTTAGGTAACTTAACTGGTGGTGTGTGGTGATAGGACCTGTGTCCAATAACCTAGACTCCAAGATACCTAGCTTTGTGTGTGTGTGTGGAAATGATTTTTTTTGTATGTTTAATGTTTAGTTTGTGTTGTTGTGTTGTTTTGCCGTCGGTACCGCGAGGCGGCGACGCGGCCGCCCGGTAGCCGCGCACGTTTTTCACCGCCGCCCGCCCGGTGATGGATTCGAACCGGGGACTCGCGGCTGACGTACGGGCGCGGTCGGGCCGGCGCAGTCTGCCCATCCTATCCTATATCCGGCTAATGCGGGCCCGGATAGGACCATTTGTTTGCGAGCGGTTAATAAACTGCGCTGCGAGCTTGTGAGGCCGGTGCGCGTGTTGCAGTTGAACTGGATAAACTATTTTCTTTAAATAATTTTATTAACTATAAAAAAAAATGTATGTTACTATTATACAGTAAATATGTATTCCATTTTCTAGTAAGATTTGTTTAAGTAAAATATAGAAAAAAAATTGAGCGGTTCTGTTGCTGGATACATTCTCGTCGACACCGCCGCGATTTATGTTTCTATCACCAAGCAGTTATGTTACTGCGTTGCAGTTCGCTTTGATCTGATGAAAGTTACAGTTATTATTACTCTTTTGTATTTGTCAAGTTTTGAAGATTAGATTGCAAACGCGCAATGCGATTCTGTTACACGGAGCGATAACAATAACTTGCGACGGAAACGGAAATCTCCTCGGGAAAAATCGTTTAAAACGGGGCCGCGGCCATGGCGACCGGTCCGGTTTTATTTTGGTCCATTTAACATGAAATAGCTGCAGCGGAGGTACTAGGAGAGCAGACGCGAGGCGGGGGTGGTTTTAAAATGCGATTTACGGCCGGCATCGGCGGTTTTAATGTCCGCTCATGCTGCGCTATGCTCTCCTGGTAGGCGCATGTCGCGGCCGCTCGGTCGCAGCGGGGCGCGCGCTTTGTGAGGCCGGCGACGGCGCGGCTTCGATTCTTCGGTTGTTTATTGCGACGCGCGCGCAGCGGAGCAATCGCTCGATATGGAGCGCCGGCGGCGACCGACTCCTCACGGAGAAGACGGATCACGCACGTAGCAAAGCCCCGCTGACGGCCAGGAGCTGAAGGAGTCAGACGATCATAGCTATGGATAAAAGAACGCTGTTAAGCATATTCACATACTACATCGAAACATCTTGACACAAGATGTCTGTTTGTAAACTAAAATAGTAAGGTCTCAGCAGAACAAGACAAGGTGGAAAAATGTAGTGTCCAGAGACATGCGAGAGTGCCGAGTGACGACGATGTCGAGGACAGGGCGAAGTGGAGAAGAAAAGTAAAGAAAGCTGACCCCGCCACCATATGGTGTAATAGCTAGGAAGAGAGAGAGTAAGGTCTCAGTTTAAATCTAACTCTAGCCTTCTAAAGTGGACTGACGATCTGGTGAAGGTCGCGGGAAACCGCTGGATGTGAACAGCGCAAAGCCGATTGGAGTGGAGATCTTTGGGGAAGGCGTTTGTCCAGCAGTGGGCGTCGCTGATGATGATGAAGGTCTTCTACACTGATGGTCAAGTCTGACTGAGGTTGAATCAATTTTTTAATGAAAATTACATTTCTGATAATTTAAACTACGCGAGTTAAATAGTAACGCCAGTTATGTTTTAACTGTGACTAAAGCTTTGGGCGATACCAATGTCCAACAGTGGGACGTCGGATATCGATGAAATTTTACACAATTTCTTTCAGTGCCGCTTTCTGATGCGTATTCGCTCTGTACGTACACACGGCTTCAGTTTTCATCTGGATGCCGGTTTCTTTTGTCGCCCGGGGGGGGTGGTTGGGTGGTCGGGGTGTGGGGGTGACGCGGGGGGGTGAGCCGGGGGGTGGCTAAGGTTGACAAATGGGCCGCTCCGAGCATCCGCGATACAATCGCTGCGTTGCTTACAGCGCTCCGTTGTAGGAAAAAACGCTAGGGATGTCCGCAGCGGCGCTCCGGCGGCCATGTTACTTTCAGCACTGAACATCATCATTAAACAAGTCTCTTCTGTCCACCTGTTTGTGGACTTCAATCCTTATCGCTGATGTGTTATGGACAAGATAAAAAAGTAGCCTGGATTAGTGAGCCCTGATTTAATAAATTTATGGTATATTCTTGAATATATACTCCCGGACACGTCTATCGGCCCACCACCCAGTGTTTAAAGTTTCGACGGTGTCTAGTTAAAAATAAATGTTAGGTGGAGCAATAAGTTTTAATGCAGTTTTGAAGCAGATTTATTGGTCAACCCCCATATAAGTTTTTTTTAATTTTTTTTTGTAATTTCGAATTGATTTGGCCGGCAGAAGTTTTACAGCTTGGGCGACAATTTCAGTCAGAGTATCCATTTTTTTTGGTCAAAACTGGCTCTAAATTCAAATTCGCCTTTTTATGGAACCAATAATCGGAAACATAAAAAAAAAATCCAACTTGTGCGAAATAAAAAAAGTTTTCTCCATTCCTGGGTCGTTGAAAACAATGAACAGACTCGAATTTTCGTTTTTTTTTTCATAATCCTGAATTCAAAATAAAAAAAAAAAACATACATAAAGGTTGACCAAAAAATCAGCTTTAAAACTGCATTAAAACTTATTGCTCCACCTAACATTTATTTTTAGCTAGGCACCGTTAAAACTTTTAAACACTAGGTGGGCCGATAGATGTGTCCGGGAGTGTAGTTTTATTTACCTAATAAATTGTATGTTATGTTCAGCAGTAGACAATTTGTTTAACGGCAAAGAAATGATTGAATTAAAGTATTAATTCTTTAATAAACATTAAACAATAGTAACATAAGGTTGTCGCGGCGGGCGGCAGCCCTACGCACGCGTCACTGGACTCGTCCCGGCGTGCCATTACTCACTGTCGGCCGCCATTTTCGACGCGCCACGCCCGCTACGCCGCTACGGAGCTACGGGGGCTACGACGTAGCGGCGTAGCGCTGCGACCACTTGCGAATCCAGACGCTCGCTTGTGTACTCTAATTACTATTCGATGAGTAATTTACAGCGATGCAAAATTTTCATTTGCAATTACAAATTCATCCGTAATTCAGCTGAATTGATCATCAGTAGATCATCATAACTGTTAATCAAGTTATTTAACTCATGTTAAAAGTATATAACATAGCTAACGAGTAATGTTAGCAGCGGGAGTGGTTTCGCAAAGTTATCACTCCAGCTCTAATTGGCCATAACGTCGCCGAGCTGCAGCTCACGGAGTAGTTTTAATGCATCAGCACTTTCTTTACGGCCCCCGCGCCGCGTACACGGGAGCTGTTCCGCTGCATCTGCTATCCTGGTGACTTAAAAGCGACTATATCTCTTGTGCACCTGACGACCCCGCGCTCGTTAGGAGACACTTCACTTTGTTCCCGAGACGCTGCGGAAACTTTTTGCTACTTCTGCGGCTCCTGGTACTGTGTTAGATAATATAAAAGTTCACGTAGTTCACTTCTCTACAAATATTTATTTATAAAATGTTCAAAATGAAATTAATTAATGGTTTTTTTTTCTTTTATAGCAATAGTTTTAACTTTATGCCAGTTTCGAGTGAAATAATTAATTGATATCAATGTTAAGAATTTTTTTTTTGTAAATGTTTTTACGGCTCTGGATACGAGTCCCTTTGAGCCTCAATGTTGCGAAGGCGCGCTGGTATTGCCATATATATAAAATAGTAATTTTATGAGAAATTAAAATTAAAAAAATTTTTCGCTGTTAATATTATGTATATAAATGATTTTTTTTTATTGATAACCTTAAAACCTTTTTTGTGAAACTTTTATAATTCCACATGAAAATATGTTTGAGTTCAGGTGATGAGTGAAATGAAACGAGGTGTTTTTTTTTAAGTTTTTAATATTTTTTACACAATTCGTAGCATTCATAATGCCGACACATCTCCGCCGTCCGCGCCTCGTCAGCGTTGGGGCGTTGGGGGCTCCACGACTTCCAGATTTACATCATACAAACATATAATATAAACCGGACTAAACCGGGTCCGTTCCTCATCGATACATGTACCTCGCCGAAATAATACAAATACAAATATATAATAATCATTTCCACCGAATGCGTTGTTTCCGTTTCCGCTGCGAGACGCCACCATTCGTTAGTCGCTATATTTACAATAACTCCATGACTTTCAAACTGTATGTATAATATACATATACATGTAATAAAGAGAAAAATCAAAATAAAATTCTTTAATTAATACATTAATGCCTAATAGCTACTATTTAAGACTTTCCTCTTAATAAAATATATTACACGCCATGTTGTTAACAATAATAATAATAATAGGGAAATATTAACAAGGACCAGAGTTTCAAAAGAAAAAAAAGTTTGTCGGTTTGCATTTTTTTTTCGTCGAAACGTTTTCGTTTTAATACTGAAACCTCACTGGAAACAAACAATGTTTTATACAAAGGAAAGCGACTCAAATTATATATATCGATGTTATATTTACAAAGTATAACAAAAACTTACAAAGTGTGCACGGACGCGATACGGTTGCTTATTGCCGCGTCGCCGCGCGTCACTCCTCGCCCGCTCGTCTCGCGGACTCGGTTAAAGCGTTGTGTAAAATGTTTAACTCACAAAACGACGCAGCGTTATTCAAAAACAAAACATTATTTCTAATACAAAAATATCCCGTCGATCTTTTAAATAGTAAACATAACCTAAAATTTGTAATGCATTAGACAATTGCGTTGCTCTCGTCATATTTGTGTACTGAAAAGGCAAAGGTACAGTGCACATGGAGTCATGTTATAATACGAATTTATATTTTTTACAAATGACAGGTTGTTTACGTTTACTGCGAGGTGAGCGCGGCGACGTTTATCAGTGGCTTGTTACGCAAAAGTTTAGAATTACAAATTTCCATCACAAAACAACCGCATCGCATAACTTTGTTAAAGAAACACGATCTTTATTATAACACTAATAAAGCTTGATCTCGGATAACTCTTTACCGCTATTAAAGTTATACCATAGCTAGGACCAATTTTGACAAATTTTTATAGCTCCCATTCGTATACGTGGCTAAGGCTTGTAATGCGAAGCATTACGATTTATAAAAGTTACGATGGATGTGTACCCATTTCTAATTTCTGTTAAAATAAATTATTCAAATTGACAGAATCATTGGTCATTTCCTAATTAAAATAACTAAATGGAAGAAAATGTACGAGAAAACCTTTTACAGAAATGATAAAAGGACACTCCACGTAACTTTCATTTTACATTACACGCCAAAAACAAAATAAAATTGACGACAGCCGTCACAAATTTCCCGCGCATTCGGCTGTCAGCAATTTATTCAGTTTTGGCAATAGACAATATATGGGGGCAGCCATTTTGTATCCTTTCCTTTGTAAATAACACGGACAATGGTATCATGTAAAATATATTAAAACGAAATGAAAGGTAACCGAACAGATACAGAACCCACGAGTTAAGTGAAGCTTATTAAAAATCGCTTGCATACTTTATCGCCGCCCCGTTTCCCGGGATAAAAATGGCCGCCCCCCATCACATGCGGATTTCAATTCGAGTTACGAAGCTCAATCGATTATCAGTCAAGAAAAATCTCACAAACGTCGTTTACTTTTCTTTTGTATATGTATGAACATTTATAATTGCTACAAGTAAAATAAAAATATCTACCGTAGCCCTCACACTACGAGACACTCTCAACATTCCACGATATCCAGTTAACATACAAGGCAATTCGTGTCAGGTATCGAGACAAAATAGAGCTAAAAATCTCATTCGACATCAACATTGTAAAATATCATATTTTTTCATCGTATACATCGGTTACAAATTGTGCTACATTATTGAACACCAAGGCAAGGTGAAACTACGAACGATATCCCAATTCCAAATATCATCGTTATAAATATATAATATAATATATATATATATATATAATTCAAAGATATGTATGTCGACCTGTAAAGCAAAATCACAAAATTAGAGCGCGGTCAATGAAATTAGGTTGGGTTAAATTGACGTCTGATCTAAAAGTACATTTGAGCGAAGAGTCCAAAACGAAATGTCGGGTCACACGAGGCCAGTGGTCCGGGAGCTGTTCCGGTGGTCGCGCGGGTGGTGTGATACATGGCCTGCCGGTGCGGCAAACCTTGTGTGGTCGCGGGGCTGGGCAAGTGTGACACAAATCCTAATACACAACTCCTATACAAAATTAAAATATAATAATGTCACCCGGCTACCTGCTCCCCCCCTCTCTCCCCCCCTTCCCCCCCGACCCTCTCCCTAGTACCTCGAGTGATAGTTACAACTTACAACTATTTAATTATTTATTTTATAGTAAAATAAAAATATCTACCGTAGCCCTCACACTACGAGACACTCTCAACATTCCACGATATCCAGTTAACATACAAGGCAATTCGTGTCAGGTATCGAGACAAAATAGAGCTAAAAATCTCATTCGACATCAACATTGTAAAATATATTAAAACAAAATGAAAGGTAACCGAACAGATACAGAACCCACGAGTCAAGTGAAGCTTATTAAAAATCGCTTGCATACTTTATCGCCGCCCCGTTTCCCGGGATAAAAATGGCCGCCCCCCATCACATGCGGATTTCAATTCGAGTTACGAAGCTCAATCGATTATCAGTCAAGAAAAATCTCACAAACGTCGTTTACATTTCTTTTGTATATGTATGAACATTTATAATTGCTACAAGTAAAATAAAAATATCTACCGTAGCCCTCACACTACGAGACACTCTCAACATTCCACGATATCCAGTTAACATACAAGGCAATTCGTGTCAGGTATCGAGACAAAATAGAGCTAAAAATCTCATTCGACATCAACATTGTAAAATATCATATTTTTTCATCGTATACATCGGTTACAAATTGTGCTACATTATTGAACACCAAGGCAAGGTGAAACTACGAACGATATCCCAATTCCAAATATCATCGTTATAAATATATAATATAATATATATATATATATATATATATATGCCACATTTCTGAAGATTATTACTAAAGAAAAAAAAAAGAAAAAAAGGACTGTTTTATATTTATTCTAGTCAAACTTGCTGCAGTGTATAAGCACCCTAACTTCAACGATTGCGGAGTCCTGCTGTTTGTCAATATTTTTTACGTTCTACCTGTCTGTTTACTTTTTACTTTTAAAATGTTTTATTTCTCACAAGTGATGTATAATCTTTCGAGAAATAATAAAAACCTTAAACCTATTATGACGACAGATTGACTATATGAGCTCCAGGTAAGTGGTATTGAACAGCTCAACCAGTCATCAGACTCAACAGCGTGTGGCACCGGCATCGATCTTGGGACTACTGTCTTACTAGCGAGTGGTAAGCCACTGTACCCCACAGGTAGTTAAATACAATAAGACTTTCGTATCATTAATCAGCAGTCTTAGTGATGTCGGTGTGTCCAGCAGCGCTCGCTAAACAACGTGTTGTTCATTTTTTTTTTTAAACTACTAAGCGACTAGATGAGCAAGACTTTGACCTGATGGTAAGTGATACGCTTGCCATAACAACGCGGCGCTAGTTAAGATGGTACACACTGCACCACATTGCGCGCGTCGCCTTGAGACATAAGTAGTTAAGTCTCGTTACCCCAGTAATTACACTAGCTACAGCGCCCTTCAAACCGGAACACAGTAATGTTCGCACACTACTATTTGTCGGTTGCAATAGGAGCTGCGGTGGTATCCACCCAGACGGTCTCCGGCAACAGAGACCTACCACCTGGTAAAGAAAGTAGTAGTATAATAAGACTTTCGTATCATTAATCAGCAGTCGTAGTGATGTCGGTGGGTCCAGCAGCGCTCGCTAAACAACATGATGTTTATTAAGTATGGTTATGTTATAAAAAGTATGAATCACTTACATGTACAAGAGTGTTGGTTGCATTAAAGGTGGTGGCCGTAGTACTCGGCCGGGTAGTGCGCGTAGCCCTGGTGGAAGGCGGGGTCCGTGGGCGGCCTGTGCATCATCTGCTGCCCGTCCATCATGTAGCCCATCGTCGCCTCGGGGCTGTACGCGCCGCTGGGGCCCGCGTGCGGGAACACTGCCGGGTAGAACACTGATCGGTTACTTAGACCTGCCGAACGTTACCCAGCTCTCCGCTGAAGACCGTCTGCGTTACCAACTCATTTTACAAACACACTGTAATAAATATTTCGATTGGAAACACTCCGTAATTACTAAAGTAATGAGAGTGAAAAGAAACTTATTTTTGAAATTTTGTAGGATGGCCATAAGCAGTATCATAAAGGAGAATAAGACCTAGAGGATGTAATAAGATAAAGAAGTAGAGCAGGAAAATTGGAAATGTGATATTAGAATGTAGTGAAATGTAAACTGTAAAAGAAATTGTGATATTAGATAGTAAGGAAATGGAAATGTATTGTGAAACAGAAATAAGAATAGAATAAGGAAAATGTAAATAGAATAAGGAATACTGTAAAATTAATAAAGAAAGAATGGTGGAGCAATTCATTAAGCGCGAAGTATAGAAGGGAAGGAATGGAATGAAATGAGAAGGTAGAGTTAAAATGGTATAAGAGATGATGAGTGACAAAGAGAATTAGAATGATAAAGAGAACAGGAATGGAAGAAGAAGTATTAAAGGTAGTAAAATTAGATGAAAAATATTGTAAACGAATCCTTGGCCCAAACGCACCAAGGGGGAACGAGCAATTATAAAATAAAAAAAAAAAGTAATGAGAGTAGAGTAAACATCCAAATGTTTCGTTTTTATCATCACACGTTTAGATCTTGTCAGTGTCGTAGCGTAGATAAAAACAAGCGAAACCTTACAGCTCGTTGATGACAATTTTCCAAAGGATTTCGCTCGTTTTTTATTCAAGCCGTCGCTTTCTTTTTCAGCTGTGATAATTAGAAAATACCCCCGGCCGTTGTTAACGTTCGGCCGGCGGAGTTCAATTGAAACGGAGCGAACTTTCGAGCCGCTCGCCGCCGGCGGGCGAGCGGGAAAAAATCGTCGGCTAATTGTTAATTCAGTTACGCCGACGTCGTCGGGCAATATCCGAATGAGAAAAACATCATTCGAACAATGCCCGAACGGTATCGGGGCTCCGCTCGATTTTACCGCGGAACTGTTATGCCTTCCGTTCGCAATATATCCCGGGGATTATCAATCGTGAACTAATGGCGTACGTCCATTATAGACGCCGATTTCCGGCTTCGTCGTGGGGTCTTTATGGTGGCACGCGCCATTGCGCCAGGAGAGCTCCGGCGGGCCGGGTTCGACTCCGCGCGGCTGCGTTACTACTTGCCAATACACTTTACATAATTCTTCAAACTTTTTTAATCACGCCCTCGCTCTACGACTTTACTGCGGCGCGGTAAACTGTCACTTCAAGCGATTACAACAATAACGTAATACTAGTAGTGATGTTTTTTGTCGTGATTAAAAAAAAAATTCTGGGTTATATGTGCAGTGCACTTATGTATTTTAACGTGACAACGTCTATTAATTATATCACAAAAAATTTTGATAATAAATTTTATTATTCTTGTTTGACATGTTTTATCGGGTTACAAATCAAGTTATACTAACTCTCAATTATATTTGTTAGGGATTTTATTTCTAATTATTATTGAGCAATAGAATACATCTTTTACTTTCAACCAATTCGGGCAAACGCATACCGACTTAGCGGTCGGCGTAAGCCACGCCCACTTATGTGCGGGACATTTCTCAGCACGCGCGTCCTATCTTATACCAATTTAATAGACGTTGTCATGTCAAAAAAAAACAGTCCAGCTAATGTTCCTACCGCAGGGACTGAAGCCTTCTCTCTTAAAGAGACAGACAATAGCATTCATTTATCGTGATGAATGTATATCGTATTAGATTAAAGAATTTACTATAAATAAAAAATATAAATTTACCAGGCGGAGACCGTCTGGGTGGGTACCACCGCAGCTCCTATTGCAACCGACAAATAGTAGTGTGCGAACATTACTGTGTTCCGGTTTAAAGGGCGCTGTAGCTAGTGTAATTACTGGGGTAACGAGACTTAACACCTTATGTCTTACGACGAGCGCAATGTGGTGCAGTGTGTACCATCTTAACTAGCAGCACGTTGTCATGGGCAAGCGTATCACTTACCATCAGGTGAACGTCTTGCCCGTCTCGTCGCAAAGTAGTATAAAAAAAAAAAACACTAAACTGAAATTAAAAATATCAACTGTTTTACATAAAACATCTTTAGAAATATTGATGAATCTGTTGTTCACTAAACCATCGAGTTACAATATTGCAATTGGTAATAAATTCAACAAATCGTCTCCCCGGACGCGGCTGAACAGCTAAAAATAATAGTGCAGAATCATGGAAGTAAGAGAGCGGCATCTAGTGAGCGATGACGCGTAGATCCCAATTCGGAACTGGGAAGACAGGAAACAATAAAGGAGCCCCCGGGAGGCGGCCGGGCCCGCTCCGCCGGGAAACTATGATTTAGTGGGCGATAATCTTCCCGGGAGTCCTTGACATTATTGTCAGTATATTGCAGCGCTGCAGGAGCTGCCCGGTACTTCTAATCAAGGCCGTATACCTTGCGGCGGCAGTAAATCATTGTTTACTGACTGACGCTAACAGTAAACTATACGACAGCTTATATACTGGAGAAGCTGTCGGCAGGACGCGTGCGTGGACGAAGAGCACTTATAAACTTTTCTTGCGTGTAAGAGATATTTCGTCAGAAAATTATTCGAGAGGCCACTACAGTTGATTTCATTTTCGATGTATTTATGCGAAGATGTCGCAGCGTGTGCTGTACCACGCGCCGTCGGGACGTGAAGCAGGGAGAGGAATCTATATTCGCCGAGCGGATGCGCCGGCAGCCAAGTTCGCCGGCGACGGAAAATTGAAAAACCGGAATCGGGGCGGCGAGGGAGGGGGACGGATACATGGGAAAACTGTTTTGGCAATCGGTTAAAGAAAAAGCCGAGCGCATTTCCTGCGGTCATACCGGGAGCGGCACCGCCCGGGTAATGTATTCCTGGTGAGCTCGTTGCGCTCAACTCGATATCTCCGAGCTGCTCACATCGAGCGCCGCACTCTGTTTGCTTTATTGCTGCTTCACTTTGAATACTGTTTTGCTTTCACTCAAAATTACTTTGCCGGGTAGATATTTAATAGTGTTTATTTTTCGGAAAAGTAACGCCGTGATAATGATATAGACAAATTATACTTCATCTAATTTCATGATTGATTGATTTGATTCCGAAGACACCCGATACCACGATCATATTGTCAGTCAGCTGCCGTAACAGCATCACCATGTTCAAGCTGTCAGTGTGAGGTCGAGTCTTGTAGAGAAAAAAAGTATGTCCGTCACCTGCGCGTTACACACTGCGCAGGCACGGGCCGGCGCTGCGACGCGCTCTAATGAATTTATTATAAGGGCATAAATTGCAGTGTGATGCTGCGCCATTACTGCACAGCGGTAAATTACAATTCGTCGGACGGCGACCGACCTGCGATATATCCCGCGCCGCGATCGTTTATTGAGCTTTTCGCGCGGATTAAATCGTGTCGCCATGTTTATTAAAAACGCCGCCCGCGTTCGGATACACGCAGCGCAACGACAGCCGTCACCATCACAACGCACCGACCGGAACAACGTTTATGTACACTAAACGCATTTTCCATTCATCAAAATTATTCAATTCAATAAAAAAATTGCGAAATTAATTAGTATTACCTACTTTACGATATTAAAAATATATCTGTATACTTCACAGTGGTCGCGGTGAGTCTGTTTTATAATCTACCGCCCCGTTACGATTTATAGCTTGTTAAAAATTAAGTAATAATGTGTTTACTAATGACGTAAATAGAGTTATCAATATGGTATGAACTAATAAAATAGAAGTCTAATTATATTCTATTTATACCTGGTCAAGAAGTATTAAACGGAACAAATTTTATCCAGTATTTGTATGGCACTTGCGAAGAGCTCAAGTATTCGGCAGTGATTTAATATACGTCGAAGGTTCCGTTTCCGGTCACCGGACGTACTAGATCAAGCTAATGACTTTCGCTATGACTTTTAATTTAAATGGATCGCCGGCGTTAATACATATGTATAAAAAATTCAAAGACAAAAGGAGATGTAATCCCCTCATAGGCGAATAACACACATCCAGATAGAGGGAGCGACCGGGGGCCGACGGAGGGCGGCGGAGGGCTGAGTGATGGATAGCCCGGGACGGGTCAACGAATTCGGACATTATTCTTTTTTACCCTTCTTGCGTTCCGTTCGCAAGAGTAAGCCCTTTTTCTGCGACGTCCTTTTTTTCCACTCTCCCTCCCCCTCTCAACCCCCCTCCTCTGCACGGTCGGAATTTCTGAGTCCCGGCAGCGTTTTATGGACTGAGCGCAACGATTACAAAGTAAAAATGGAATTGACAGATTGTAATTCGGCGCGACGGTGACCACGCGGCACCAACGAGAAGATCGACGGTAATAAGATTATAGTATAGAAAAGTTGCTACATATTAAAGAAGGGTAAGTAGCGACCAAATATGATGGGGAAAGCATTAGAGAAGACTTCATAAGGAACAGCTGACACTTATTATTAAATGATCCGATTGAATAACAATTTAAAGATGATTTTAAAATCCGTCCGGAATGTTTCAGATTTAAAGCGTATCTAAAAACTGAATCCTGATATAAATGTACAAGTCAAAGCCGCGGAATTAGCGACGAGGCGCGGGCGGTAATCTCGCGACGGTTCCCCGCTGCAGCTCCGCGCCCTGATACAATCATTATTCACAGCGCAGCTGCGACTCCTTGTCCAGGCACGCGGAGCTGGGGACTCGTCGCCTTTGGGCCAGCTCAGGTGCGACCCTGAATAATATATGAGCCGGCGCGCGGTCAGCGGAACTTAATTTTGTACATCAAAGTGGCGCGAATATCAAATGCAAGATGGCGGATTGAGAAGCCGCGCTCCTTTTTACTTTTACACCACGAGGCGACGGAGCGGGAACATCCAGTTGGCGTAATTGGTACGCCTGTCCATAATAATTTGTGAGTTAGCACACCAGAGCGCGTCGCTTTGTGATGCCGATGCCTCCAATAAATTCGCAACATTCAAACGCCCGTCGAGATCTAACACGGTAAACTTTCCACGCGTACGGTCACAGAAATAGTCGCTGCAGTCTTCAGAAATAGAGATTATCAGTAAACCTCTATGTTATATGAACGTTGAAAATAATGTTATTTTATCGGTTTAAGATTCATGATAAATTAACTGCTACTTAAACAGTTTAAATTACAGATGTATAAGAAATATTTTACCTGCTCTATTAGACTGGTCTATCATCGGCTGTACTATCCTGCGTCTCGCGTTGATAAACCTGAGGACAAACAAACGGAAACAATTACATATTATGCATTACAAATATTTCTATGTCGCACAACAAAATTGTAAGTACTAAGATAAATTAAGGATGTTTACATAAACATTGCACTGACATTCAGGAGACAAATCATCACGAAAGTGTTTTCGCGTTTAAGTAATTTTAACTTCGTGATGACGGTTAATTTTTTCAGTTACAACAACTCGTTAAATGGCAGAGGTCTCGCGACGGCCGGGGGTCCGACGCAGGGGTCGTAACGGGCACGGAACATGGCGACGCGTCCGATGCGACTAATGTATTGTTAATATCAAGATTAGTTCATTAACTCTTCACCGGGGCTGCAGCGCCGGCCCCGGGCTCCGCTCCGCTGAGGGTGAATTTGCTAAATCGCCTTCGGTATTAATTTTGACAACAATAATTGTTATCGCAGTGCATTTCTAACGGCAATATGTCGCCAAGTAACGACTCCGCGACAGATTAAATATTATGCGACGATTTCAAGTTGCGTTGTTCAAATGTCATTACTAAATTGTACTTGAGACGGCTGTTGATCTCTTGCGGCTGTGCGAAGTGTTTCTGTAGTAAACTATTTGATATGTAGTGAACGGTAAAGAATGATCATCCAGAATACTGTCTGGCTTCGATATGTTGACACCAACACGACGTTGTTATTATAGCGGCAGATTTACAATTTGAGAGTAGTAGCTAGCATGGCGGATTCGAAACAATCCTTCGAAGAATAATTGTATCATTCTTCACTTTATGTGTACCGGAATCAAACTAGGTAACTCCGTGTAACAAAGCGAGTGGTTAGCCGCTGCTTCGCGGAGGAATTGAAAGCGTGTGCTATAATCGTATCGCAGATGCCGCCTGCACCAGATAGATTACGTCGTATTTGCACAGCGTCATTCGTGATTTATTTCCCGCATTAAAAATTAATATACAACGCGGCGGACGAACGCGTTCGCATTGCGAGAGACAACAATAAAACAGCGCAGCGCGAGGACGCCGATATGAAATAATAACCCTTCGAACGCGACGCAAAATTTGCATTTGTATTATATGTATTATTTTATTTGTAAGCGTAATGGCCGACCCCCGATAACCGGAGGCCCGTAAATCATAACACTTTGGATTTGTTAATTTCGCGCCGGCGGGCCGGGCTCTGACGCGGCTAGTGTCAAATGGCCGCGGCCAGTGACGTCACGACGGTCCCTGCTTCTCGATTAAATATCGATACGCACACAAAACACCGCAAAAGTAAAATTACAAACTTGAATACTAAATAAAATATATTGTGGTTTCATTTAGTAATAATTATTAATAAACTCATTATTTTTAAATAGTTATGTTAGTTAAAAAGTTTCGAATCACATTTCAAATAAGACAAGTCAATGTTTTTGTAGCTATTTCATGTGCGAGAATTAAATATCGGCTCACATTATTACAGTCATATATATAAATGTTTATTATAATAAAACGCAATCAGGACAGACGGCCCCAACCCTAGTAAATCACAATACAGTGTAGGTGCATTACGAAATGCACTCAAAAAATGAGCTCTGGTGATAAATGCATTCTGTATGCAAATCCAACTAATTATAACGAGATTTAAGCGCCGTAATATGAAACAGGATAGCGCACGCCCCAATCTGAGGGGAATCGTCCGACTTATCTTAAACGCTCGTTTGTCTATGAAGTAACGGCGAGGGAACCGCTGGGATAGAGTTAAATTTGAATTACAGATTATACAAGTGTATAATGACGCAGATTATGTATCATTACAGAGCAATAATCATTTAAAGTTACTTTCTTATAAAACCTTTAATGTCTTAGTTAAAATTTAATCTCGAATACCGTAGTCTTCGTGTGTTGATGCAGTCTTCTTTTTATATCTAGATTATTGCAATGACAACTGCTTACAAAATAATATAAACCCTTATTAGGTAATTTATGTTTGAAATATGTTTGAGATTGGATTAAAACGGGATTCTAATCATCACCTTTCCTGTTACAATTCAAGTCTAACTATTTGAGTTTCATTATAAAACAAATATAAATAGGCTGGAGCTCAATTACTGTGCCTTAATCGCGTACAGACTATAAATATTGATGGATCATACAGCAAACCTCACTCAGGAGTGCGGGTGGGGCGGGAGGTGGAGGTTGTTGTTTCGTTGCGCAGCCGTAAGTTAGCCCGGAACACGCCGGTGCGTGTATCGGAACGCTTTCGCAACGTAATTGATAGGCGAGTGGCATTATCATAACGCTATACGGCTGGCCTTGTACGCGGCGGGCCTGAACTTATGTCCGCCATTTTTATTATCCCATATAACGCAGCGACAAATACCTTACGATAACCGGGGCCACTCGAGCACGTGACTGCCCTGGTACGTTATCTGATATAACTATTATTATTATTGCGAGATTTTCCCTGATCTCTCTAAATAGGAAAAGTTAAAAGGGCTATTTAGGCCGTTGTACACGTCCGCCGGGTGAGGGCGGCGGCGGGGCGGCGCGGAGGAGGCCGCGGGGCACGGAGGGGGCGGGGGCGGCGGCACGGCGCTCCAATCAAATTTAATTTCGCCTTCAAGTTTTTAGATTTTAATTACCTGAAAGCGAATTAAATGAACGAGGGGGTTCGCTGTTGGAATTTTCTTCGCTGTAATTCCCAAGGAAATTCGTTGAAAACGTGAGTTCGGTTATAATTTACTGTAACAAGTGTTCGCATCGCGCGTTAAACGGTATGCCGTGCAAGAATAAATAATTACATTTAAAAAAACAAGCGAATAAAAGAAAAATAAACTGTACAGTGTTAACACAAATTAACCATTAACAAAACGTAAATATATTTCCGCGTGTGAATACGGCTAAAAGCCGCAGCCGCTCGCCGGCGTCCATCATACATATTGTATCTGTGCCGATTGTTGTTTCTAATCGCTATAAAACAAATTTTGACTGATGTTTACGACGTTTGTTTTATTTATTTTTGTGAAATGATTACTGTTTGTGTAGCTAAAACAATGCAAGGCGAAATAACGCAACTTATGATTTACTTAAAAAATTAATGATTAATGGACGAATTGAATATTAAAATATATATTTAATGTTTGGTTAGGTTCGGTAAAAGATTTATTTTTTACAAAAAATGTACAATGGGTTGTATATTATGTATTAATAATGAAGTTTTATATATTTATCAGCATATTAATCCTATTGTTATTTTCTAATTGCGCTAAATTAATGTTTGTTTTACTGAAATAAGAAAAATGTAAGAATTTGTTTTCTGAGAGCTAATCAGAATTGGACCAATCGATACTTTTACAGCAGCAGGGTTAGCGGGACCCTCGCAAGAGTCATAAATATAAGAGAAGGAAACATTTAAAATATGAAAAAGGGAATGCATGTATCAAATGACACAATATAGACATATGTAAAGATTGATAGAGAGAGAGTAACGCGGGTCGGCGGGGGCGGCGCCGCCCCTCATATTGCGCAGGTTGGCAACACAAACAAAGGGCAGGTGGGCTGGTGGGCTGGTGGGCTTGTGGGCCGGTGGGCCGGCGTGAGGTATTACCGGCGGCTATAAATTCCGTTTTTCCCTAATTAAGGTTTAATTCCAGAGGATCGGCGGACGCGGCCTCCTCCGGAACTTGTCGCATTGTTCCCTCTGAATTATAGTTTATTTAAAGTTAGATTATGTTATTCGGTGTTCGGGGAGCCCTCTTCCGTGCTACTTAATTTGTTTTAAATTAAACACACTACTGCTAGTCACTCGCTTTCGGGACTATCTCCCGCTGATGTAATGTTAACATATTATACAAATAAACTATTCCGGGAGCGACTATTTGTATTTACATTACACTTTTAAATGAGCATGTTAATTTAGGTAGTTTTTAACAATGTCGTGGCAAAGGTTAAATACGCCCTAATTACATTACCTACAATGTAACATTTTAACAGATGTTGTTGGTGGAAACTAAGTAAGAGTATTGGCGTTTTTAATTAAATGAAATCAATATGGCTTAAAGATTACAGAGAAACTATCATTATACCTAACCTTTCCTTTTGTTTATTACATACATTATTGATTAGTTGTCTCCATTAAAAATGTTCGACACTGAATATACCTAAAAGAACGGTTATCGTATATTGTATTAATTAATAAACATGCGACGTCTTCGGCCATTTTGTAAACGAATCTAATTATAAAAGCTTGGACGAAGTCCTAAAACTTTTATCAGCGGGTCCGGCCCCGGGCCCGAAGTAATCCCAACTAGCGGGCTGACGTAGCTTATCGCCGGTGACCGAGTCGCCAAATGAACGCATTAGTTTTCATAAGGCCCCGAGATAGGAGGCCCAGCTCCACCCAGGGCTGTACCGAGCGGCCCGCGCGGCCTTACCGGTAATATAAAAGAAAATTTAGAAAATACACTCAACTATCTTTACCATCTGTATGACATTTGTCATAGCTAAAGAACATATGTTTGAGTGCGGAAATATAAAAATTATTTGAACACTGATAGGTTATTATACAAACATCATTGTCTAGTTTGCGGTTTAACAATGTTAAAATAGTTAGATAATAAGTTATAAATAAATATGTTTATGTAAACATAAAAAAAAGGTGTTGTGTTCCATCGGCAGGTGGCGGTAGGTGTGGTGGAAAGTATAATGCAAATAAATTATCTAAAATCGTAAACTTGACAGCGACATTTATTATTCACCTGGACGTGAGTCGCCATTTAAATTTGGCCAGTTAAGCGATAAAGTTGAGGGGAGAATTAAATTTGTTTAGGTTAGATAAGTAAACGGAGGTTTAATATTAAATAGTATGGCGGCGGGAAAAACAAAAGTTGTTAGTGAAGTTATGAAAGTGGTTTGGGCGAAACACGAGCACCGCATCGGAAAAATTCGGGGCATACGTTGGTGATTCATTATTAGCTGTTTTCCTCGCTGCTGGTTTCGCTGCGGAACTCCAATTGGTGCAAGAGTTACGGGTTCCGTGAACGGATGTACCGCACTTGGCATTAACGGGTTCAAGTTGTCTATTTACATCTGCCAATGGCGAATTGTTAAGCAAAAAAACTTTTGAATGATGTCGTTTGTTTATACCGTGAGGGAGTTGTAAGTTATCTCTAACTTTAACATAAGATTAAGTTCCTGCTTGTCTAGAGACACGGAGGTGGCGTGCTGTCTTGTTTGGGTGGTGATGGGTTTCCTTTTCGGTCTTATAGAATATATATTTGATTGTGGGTAGTCGGAAGAAAACGTAACCTGTGCGCTCTGATATCGTTATTATAATTAAAATAGTTAAAGTGTTTAAATCTGTCTATTAGTCTTATGAATAAGAACTAGGTCATTTTTGCCTACCAGTGAGTGTATTTCCATACGTTTTACACACATCAGAACAATAACAGAAACATTTTCGAAAAGTCCTGCACTTGCCCATAATGGAGTCTACTATTAAAGACACTTTGACGAATCTAATGGAGGTGTTTAATAAAAGAATGGCTAATTTTGAAGATGAGCTGCGAAAATCTCCAACTTCTCCTCCAAACACCACAGCTCTGTCTGCAGAATATGCATCATTTAAGACATTTATTGTCCAATCTCTCAGCAGCCTCCAACAGCAAGTTCAAATGTTGGCCCAAAATGTAGACCAAATGGAGGTCAGAGGCAGAAGGAAGATGTTGCTAGTTCATGGTGTCCCAGAAACAACAAATGAAAATACTGAAGCAGTCCTCATTAAAGTGTTATGTGATCAGTTACATATTAAAGAGTGTTCTTCTAGTGATGTGAAGAGGTGTAACCGGATGGGTCGTCAGGTTAACCATACCAAGCCTCGACCTATCATTGTTAAATTTCAAGATGTTATTCTTCGCGATAAAGTGTGGTATTCGAAAACAAACCTCAAAGGTTCAGGTATCACTATTTCTGAATTTCTAACAAAACAAAGGCATGATACTTTTATGGCTGCACGGGAGAAATTTGGTATCTCAAAATGTTGGACAAAGGAGGGATTTATTTATATTTTATTGCCAGATGGTTCCCGACAGTGTGTATCTTCAGTAATAGAGATTAATCAAATTAAAATAAACCCAGATGCTAAAAAAACAACTAATGTACCAAAAGCTGTCAATGTAAGGGTTAAACGAAATATCACTACCAAAAAATAAATCCATGAAGTTATATTAATAATGATTGTTTATTTTTGCTATAATTATTAAAACATACTTCCTTCAAGGTTCATTTCAAATTTCTTTTTCTCTTTTGTACATTATAATCCTTGTTAGCCATCTTATTATGTTCATCTAAAGATTAATATTTGTGTTAAAAGCATGTAATAGAATATTTATAATTCCTCTGTCTATGTCGGTATGTCATTATATAATATTACATTTGGATTCTATAATCATTACACTTACATAAATAAATTTGCTTAATAAGTGAAACGCTATTAGCATTTGTGTTTATTTTTCTAAATTATAATGAATGATTATAGTAAACTTAGTTACATACATTTATTTAATATGAAATAACTTCCTTTGTAAAATATTATAGTACATTTACAAATTCTAATACAGCTTGGGTTTTTGGCTACTTATATTATATAGTAACGCATACCTGTATAAGTTTAATACAAGTTATGTAATAGATTAATTAAGCAAATTTGCATATGTTACTCCTTATTAATAAAATTCACACTCTCATACAACAGGTACAGCACCAACCTATGATAGTGCATAGTTCATTGTGAATGTGTCTAATTTCTGTTATTGATTGTCATGCATTCAGCCTACTTTTGTAATGCAAATGGAAGTTTTCTTTTTTTTTTTTTTTTTACTTTTTGTTATCTCCTCTACTTACAGCAGGTAGCTGCTAAACATAATTGTTTATTGGATATGTGTTTAAAGTTAAATGTTAATAAAATGTATAGTGCACTATGAACCTTAAAGGACCTGTCAATGTTATATTAATATAAAAACTACATACCACTATTCTTACTACATCTACTATTGAAATTTTGGTATAAAAATTGTAACTTACTTTTTGTGATTAACTATGATATGTTAACTATATTAGCCGTTGTATTCCTTATGTGTGTTTCTCTTTTTGTTGTTTATGTATATTTAAAACTTTTACTAATTCACCACTCTACTGGTAGGTGGACATGATTGATTGTTTATATATAGGTACCTATTTTGTTTTTATGTATGTATATATGTATTTTATTATTTTTCAATACTTTAAATTAGCCTTAAGACCGTCACTGGTATATTATAATTATTGTTTTTTTGACATATCCCTGCATTTTTTTTTTTTTTTTTTACTCCTCTTGCCATTGTTATTTGTTCCTATATATTTTCTTTTATTTGAGCCAGTGTTTTATTTTCATTTATTTATTAATTAGTTAATTTTTCTTTTGTTTGTACTCGTTTATAATATTTTATGCACACTCTTAGCGATAATATATTTCATTTAGACTTTACGGGCGATAATGACACCTCTTGCTCAGTCGATAGTTATGATAACAGTCTTATAAGCATACCATGTCTTTCTGATGATCTCATTTCGCTGTTCCCACGTTCTAATAATAACTTCAATGTGGTTCACATAAATGCCCAAAGCATTCCGGCTCACTTTCCTGATATGCTGGCAACTTTTAGCAATCTAAACATACACGCTATTCTTGTCTCAGAGTCCTGGCTTAAACCATGTCTTCCTTCTTCCACCTACTCCCTGCCGGGCTTCCACCTCATTAGAAATGATCGTTCGATTGGCAATGGAGGTGGTGTTGCAATATACCTACGCAATCACATTTCGTTCTCCATTGTTGATATATCTGCGCAGCCACCTCCATGTAATGCTGGCGAGCATCTTTTTGTTGAGGTTGAGCTCCAACACTCTAAAGTGCTGGTTGGTGTATATTACTGCCCATCCTTACGCATAGATTATTTCAATTCATTTGAAAGTCTGTTAGAAAATCTAGTTCCATCCTATTCACATACTATCATCATGGGTGACCTTAATACCTGTCTTCTCAAAGAAGACCATCGGTCATCTACACTTCAATCTATTATTAACGCAAATAATCTCACAATCCTTCACCTAAATGCGACACACCACTCTCCTAATTGCTCTCCGTCACTTCTTGACCTAATTTTTGTTTCTTCACCTGATCTAGTTCATAAGCATGGTCAATGTCCAGCTGATGCTTTTTCGTACCATGATTTAGTTTTTCTTTCTTATAAAATACGTCCTCCTAAAACTAAAACCAAAGTTGTTCTGCAACGTAATTTTGGTGGTATGAATATCGACAACCTAAAGGAAGACGCAATGAATATAGATTGGACAAGACTCTATAGCGCGAATATGCTTGACGAAAAAGTAGAAATTTTTTCTGATAAACTTTTAAAGCTGTATGATGTTCACGCGCCTAACAGACCGGTAAAAATAAAACACCGACCAGCCCCATGGCTTACAGATCACATTAAAGTGCTTATTAAAAAGAAAGCAGCTTTAAGAACTAAATACAAGTATAAGCCGACGGACCAAAACTGGGCAAAATATATTTCTATTCGTAATCGCTGCAATAAGGTGTGTAGGGACGCCCAACGCCAGCACATTCATAATTCAGTACAAGACAGTAATCCAGCACAGATCTGGAAATTTCTGAAATCTCTAGGGGTTGGGAAAACACGTAAAATCTCCGTACCCAAGAATTTAAATATAAATTCAGTTAATCAACACTTCTCATCTTCGCCTATCTTCGACAAGGCAACCAAGGATAAAACTTTAAAACGTCTGTCATCACTCCCAACGCCTAGTTATACTCCGTTTAAATTTTGTCAATTCTCTGCTTGTGACGTTAGGAAGAGCGTTTTATCCATAAACTCCAATGCGGTCGGAAGTGACTGTGTCAGCCGGAAAATGATCCTTCCAATTCTGGATCAAATTTTACCAATCCTCTGTCATATTTTAAACTCCTCAGTCTCCTTAGGAACCTTCCCGACGTCATGGAAAAAAGCACAAATCATCCCATTGCCAAAAAAACCAAATCCTACATCCTTTTCAGAATACCGACCCATAACGATACTGCCTTTCCTCTCTAAAGTCCTCGAGCGTCTTATTCACAACCAGTTCAACATTTTCCTGTCATATAATTCCCTTTTAAATCCATTCCAGTCAGGCTTTCGGCAAGGACACAGTACCACTTCCGCTCTTGTCAAAATTACAGATGACATACGGTTAGGCATGGAGAGGGGCTATGTAACGGTTCTTGCCTTGCTCGATTTTAGCAATGCCTTCAGTACTGTTGATCATGATATTTTACTTGCGATAATTCGTTCTCTTAACGTATCTCCAACGGCGATTGACTGGTTTCGCAGTTACCTGTGCGGACGTCAGCAACGCACACTAATAGAAGACAAATTTTCTTCTTGGTGTGTTACCACTGCTGGAGTCCCACAGGGTGGCGTTTTATCACCATTGCTTTTCGCTGTATTTATAAATACTATTTCCGAAAATCTTACTTCTCCCTATCACCTTTTTGCAGACGATTTGCAAATATATGTGCAAACAGCTCCAACTGATATTTCAGCTGCCATAGAGCGCATGAATAAAAACCTTGCACATATATCACAATGGAGTATAGCAAACAGTCTAAAAGTAAATCCCGCAAAATCTCAAACAATAATCATTGGCACTCCAAAAATGTTAGCCAAATGCGGTATAAATAAACTTCCGGAGGTCATATTTGAAGGCACTAAAATACCTTTTAGCGAAGAAGTTAAAGACTTGGGTATTACTATCGACAAAAATCTGTCATGGAGACCACAACTGCAAAGTCTCAGTCGAAAGCTATATTCGTCTGCAGGACTCCTTCGAAGGTTGCGCAATTTTCTTCCCACTGCAACTAAAATTACCCTAGCACAGTCTCTTCTAATTCCAATCTTAGATTATGCCGATGCCAGCTATCTAGACCTCACTGAAGCCCAGCTAGACAAGCTTGAACGACTCCAAAATTTCTGCATCAGGTTCATATTTGGCCTGCGCAAATATGATCACGTTTCCATTTTCCGTAGTAAGCTTGAGTGGCTGCCCATCCGTCTTCGCCGGAATGCTCGCATACTGTTTCTACTTTATAATATTCTCTTCAACCCATCCTATCCAACCTACCTCAAAGAAAATTTCAACTTTCTTCATGATTCCCATACTCGAACTCTGAGATCCTCAGAAAATCCCTACTTACAAATTCCTTCCCACACTACCAAATTTATGGATGCTTCTTTCGCAGTGCAGGCAGCGCGCTTGTGGAACGCTCTGCCTCAATCGGTTAGACGTGCACAAACACTGCCACTCTTCAAAAAACTAGTAAAGTCTTACTACTTCACTTTAACTATATAATATAGCCCATCTCTTCTAATATTTGTATTTATTTACGTATGCATATTTATGTATAAATTTATGTATAGTTTATCTTAACCCGGCACACCCGCGTGTATATTCTTTTCAGTCATGTCCATTTACTGGTTGTCTGGAAGAGATCGCTTCTGGCGATAAGACCGCCTTTTGCTGCCCATTGTATAAAATTGTTTTATTTTCTTTTCCTTGTTGTGGTGTGCAAACAAAGAATATATAAATACTATTTCCGAAAATCTTACTTCTCCCTATCACCTTTTTGCAGACGATTTGCAAATATATGTGCAAACAGCTCCAACTGATATTTCAGCTGCCATAGAGCGCATGAATAAAAACCTTGCACATATATCACAATGGAGTATAGCAAACAGTCTAAAAGTAAATCCCGCAAAATCTCAAACAATAATCATTGGCACTCCAAAAATGTTAGCCAAAAAAACCAAATCCTACATCCTTTTCAGAATACCGACCCATAACGATACTGCCTTTCCTCTCTAAAGTCCTCGAGCGTCTTATTCACAACCAGTTCAACATTTTCCTGTCATATAATTCCCTTTTAAATCCATTCCAGTCAGGCTTTCGGCAAGGACACAGTACCACTTCCGCTCTTGTCAAAATTACAGATGACATACGGTTAGGCATGGAGAGGGGCTATGTAACGGTTCTTGCCTTGCTCGATTTTAGCAATGCCTTCAGTACTGTTGATCATGATATTTTACTTGCGATAATTCGTTCTCTTAACGTATCTCCAACGGCGATTGACTGGTTTCGCAGTTACCTGTGCGGACGTCAGCAACGCACACTAATAGAAGACAAATTTTCTTCTTGGTGTGTTACCACTGCTGGAGTGATCCCTTAAATCCACTGCCGACGCTGCAGATCATGTCCTGACGGATCTCGCCGCTGTTCGCGAGACGGCGGGTTTACGATGCAGGCAGCGCGCTTGTGGAACGCTCTGCCTCAATCGGTTAGACGTGCACAAACACTGCCACTCTTCAAAAAACTAGTAAAGTATTACTACTTCACTTTAACTATATAATATAGCCCATCTCTTCTAATAATTTTATTTATTTATTTATTTATTTATTTATTTATTTATTTATTTATTTATTTATTTATTTATTTATTTATTTATTTATTTATTTATTTATTTATTTATTTATTTATTTATTTATTTATTTATTTATTTATTTATTTATTTATTTATTTATTTATTTATTTATTTATTTATTTATTTATTTATTTATTTATTTATTTATTTATTTATTTATTTATTTATTTATTTATTTATTTATTTATTTATTTATTTATTTATTTATTTATTTATTTATTTATTTATTTATTTATTTATTTATTTATTTATTTATTTATTTATTTATTTATTTATTTATTTATTTATTTATTTATTTATTTATTTATTTATTTATTTATTTATTTATTTATTTATTTATTTATTTATTTTTTTATTTAAAATCTTTATTGTATACGCCAAAACGTTACAATGGGCGGACTTAATGCCTAGTGGCATTCTCTACCAGTCAACCCCGGGAGAATGTTTGACAGTGGAATAGAGAGGAATGGCGGGTGCTAATTCTAGTTTAAATTAATACTCACATATATACATACATAATATCTACATATATACATACATACAAAAACACAAATTTTCAGTAGTGTGAAAGATAAAGTAATATAAATAATGGCATTTCGAATAATCCAATACAAATAACATCTCGCAAATCTTCCCGCGGCCGAGGGCTTAAAGTATAGACAAATCTCGGCAAGTTGTCGGCCGATTGATACGAAAGGGTGAATAACTCAAGCGATCGGACAACTGCTGGAGTGATCCCTTAAATCCACTGCCGACGCTGCAGATCATGTCCTGACGGATCCCGCCGCCGCTTGCGAGACGGCGGGTTTACGATGCAACGGAAATGATCGGCGCTGGGCGCTGCGGAGTTATTGCTCAATTCTTTCCCTTTTAGTGTCACCGATGACTTACAGAGAACGATGTACCCGTGAAATGATTTAGTAATGTCAACGGAACGGATAAACTGTATCGTTCGATGGATTTATTGAGCTCTGAACTTTGCGGTGAAGCGAATAATACAAACTCAGTACTGTACATGGACATTTCATTGTGGTTTTTATTTAAAGAATTAGTTAACTGGAACAATTTTCTTTGCAAAGTATATGAAAATTAATTACCTTTGATTGTCCGAGATAGTCAATCAGAAACAGTAAGGTAATTAGTTATGGCTCAGTAAATGAGTAGATACTGTCATATCTGTTACGTTTTATACAAAGATATATAAATTTTTGTGTGAAACGAATCAGAAGCTAATATCATAGAGTGAGATTAGAATTCACCGCCAACGCGGAGCAGTGAGAAATACGAGTTGGACGTGGTGGAGATCCGGCGAAAGAGATTTACGTCCGGCCCTACGTGAAGGTCGGCTGTGAAAACAGCGCAGCGCGGGAGCTGGATGCCCACGTACAAATTCGTCTAATCCGCGGTCCCCTCGGGGGGCGATAAATATTTTTCATGAAATCCCACGGCCGCGGCGACGCATAGAAACTGCCCTAAATCAGGCAATTATAGGTGCGTCCGGTGAGCGTCGCCGGCGAGGGTCCCCGGCCTCAGCCAGCGCCCGAGGAGACTGCCTGCTCGTGTTACTGATCTCCTGCTCAAATGAACTACTTTATTTATACCATATCCAATCGACTGCTGAATATGTAGCGCGCATTCTCTTTATTCCCCATTTATAAATACTTTGTTACCTGAGCATCTGAAGTAATGCACAAGCGGTTCCAGAGAGGATAGGAGACTAAACGGAATGGGGTTTTAGTCCGTAGGCTGCTGAGTCAACTTCTCAGTAGAGTCGGGCATACCATATGGCTAGGGTCAATGACTATCCATGAGGATTTCTCTGTGCCATCATAAAAAAAAAACTGATGAGCAAAGGAAATTTCTCTGCGTTCTAGTTTTTCGATGTTGATGGAATGTATTGCGTAGAAATTTCTTGTATTTATGTTATGAACTAATTCGCAGAATTGGTACATAGGAGCGGTGTACAGCGCTCGTAAATATTAACGACGGATCGTTACCGGCGCGATCAGCCGGAGCGGCGCGGGCAAAAATCGTGCTCGTAAATTAACAAAGCGCCGAATGCTTCATTTTAAGGAAAGCGGCTCCTTAATCCGCCGCGCTCCCGCCAGCTCGGCTGTAATTACACAGCGCAATATATCGCCGGTTCGACCCTCTCGACCTCCCGGACCTCCCGGACCTACCCAGTTCCTCCTCATCACGAGTACGCAACACATGGTACCGCGTTAATTGCTACGGCACCCCCCGATTTCCACTGTTTTTATTCGAGCCGTCGCCGTGGGGTAGGGGAGTTGCTTGTGTACAGATTTGTGACGGTGATGCAATTACTTATAATTGTAATATGTTTTGACACTCAATGGTTCCTTCATTGTGTACAACTTGCACACGTTAATGGAATTGTAAAAAAAAAACGTTGTAACACCGCATTGTCTTAACTCTTAACCGACATTTGTAATAAATAAAAGGTAACTAAAACAGAAACGGCAATAGATTCAGTGTTGAATCAACAACAATCAACGAGGGTACGTCATGTTGTTTGGAATATTCCGAAGCTACTACTCACTTGATTAGAAAATCGTATCTAAATAAACGCGTAAATATGTCAGCGAACGTCTTTATGGACACGATCCTCCAATTCAGATAATGGAGCCAAGTGCGAAATGTCACTAAGTAAACGCAGTCACAGATGGCGGGAAAATATTTTGTCAGCGAGATTATGTCCCCAGAACAGAGCGATGAATTGAAAACGCGTCCATTTATATATACATGGATGGATAAAATTTGCAATTCCGTTTGTTATATGAAATTAATATTCGGAAGAATGTGAAATATCACAATTTTTGTATTTTCAAAAAGTTTGAATTATAAATAAAATATTTCAAAAATACCATTTGTCTCTCTTCTCAATTAATGTTTTCGTATAAGTTACCTAAAATATAATACTTCTACAGTGAGTATACATAGTATAGAACTTGGAAGCGGTACATCGCTTTCACCAGCCATACTTACGACCCTAATTTCTCTGGCCCCGTGACACAGGGCCGCGGGTAACACGCATTTGCGATAATAGCACCCCGACCTGGCGCCATATTGCGTCGATTGCTTGACGGGCACCCGAATTTATTTCATATTAAATATGACCAGAATCGGCAAGGGTTGAGGTGCGAAAAGTTATTTATGGGCGGCAGCTGGGATGCGAGAGTGAACAGGAACCCGTGAGTGCGGCCTGCGAATAACTACAGATACATAATCACTCCATATATTCTTAAGCTTTAGTGATCAAACGGGCACACGTTTTAGGCGTACAGCCACAGGCTGTGGCATTAACTGAGTAAATTTATGAGTTGTTTTAAATAATTTGGTATTATAGATTGTGTATTAGAAGATGGTAAATAGTATAATTAAGTAGTTTAATTTCTATGTTTTAACTTCTAATGCGGCTAAGCTGCCTTTGTTGGGTAGGTCTGGTTAATTCAGCGAATATCCTCCGGGCTCGCGCGTCTACGGCCAGTGAGCCAATTCCGGGCATTTGTGTTTTGGGCCAAACCGATGTGTGTCATATGTGCGAATGTTAAATAGCTATCACGGCAGCATCCGGTCCCGGCGGCGACCGCTAATGAGCGCGACAGCAGCGCCGTGCGGCCGCTGCGGCGCGCTCCCGGACTCATTTGCTGTTGATAGATTGCCGCCGCTCTCTGCTCTGCTCCGCTTCAATCTAACAGGAAGTTTTGCTTTCCCGCTATTCTATGTACCGCTCACGAAACTAAAATACCCATTCCCTGATGTAGTTCACGTGAAAAAGTATAAAAGACCGAAATGTTTTGTTTCCATTCTCCGAAACAAAATGTCCGTCGCCGCATCGGTTCCTCTTTCCTGTCGACAAGTGTTTTCTAATACTTCTCGGTTGTTCTTTTTTTTTTTTTAATTTTTATTATTTGACAGTGCGGCCGGCGTGCGTTGACGCGCGCGTAAACAAACGCCGCGCTGGAAGCTTTTACCGGCTAGATTTATTGTTATTTCCGATAAATATATTTTTATCCCGCACGGACGGACGGACGGACGGACGGACGGCGCGCGGTGTGTTTTGATTGCAACGCGGCCATTTGTGAAAGGTGAAATTTTAAATTCAAACACAGACTGTGTTTTTATTTATAATTTTGGAAGTGTACAAAGGACCTCCGTATTATGCTTGTTGAGCCACCGCGCTGTGTGGTGCGAGGACAGCAGGAGCTCTGCCCTCATTTAGAGCGGTGCTGAAGTTTGTTTGGGATGTACTCAATCGCTCCGGACGCGCGGCGCACTCCCATTTGTTTTAATTTTTATTATTTGACAGTGCAACCGGCGTGCGTTGACGCGCGCGTAAACAAACGCCGCGCTGGAAGCTTTTACCGGCTAGATTTATTGTTATTTCCGATAAATATATTTTTATCCCGCACGGACGGACGGACGGACGGCGCGCGGTGTGTTTTGATTGCAACGCGGCCATTTGTGAAAGGTGAAATTTTAAATTCAAACACAGACTGTGTTTTTATTTATAATTAATCTTCGCAGCCATTATACATCTAATGTATTTTTAAAGTTGAATAGAACGAGAGGGACGCGCGAGTTTAACACGTGTTATGAATCAGCGCGTAGCTGTAGCTTACGGTTAGTGTAGCTATGATTGAAAATAAAATTGATTCAGCGCTTTGAGTCGGATCTTTTATAATTATCGACAGACGTACTTTTTACTTATAATGAGAATATAATTGAGTTTGGAGATATATGATTATAATATAGTTGAAGAGGCATCGATAAAAATAATTACTGTAATCATATATTAATAACATATTATGGTAATAGTATGTATAGGAGTGTGAATCACAATTATCAAAGTAATAAAAGAAGTTGTGAAACATTCTATTGGACAGCCCTGCTATAGCGAGCTATTATAATTTATAGCGCTTCAGGGAACGAGATAGATAAACAGTTTGATCGAAGAGGCTCTCAGCCCTCTGCCTTTGCCTATCGAGGCCCTCGATATCACACGAAACCCAGCGCCATTTTGAGAGACACATTATTTTAATGGAGCCGAAGGCGATAGTGTCCGCGCGGCACACCTGTGGACGTGGCTGCGCGACTCGTATAAATAATAAGCGTCCGCGCCGCGGCCTCGTATTAATACGCCTCGTTAACGTAAAAAAGCATTAGCGTTGGAAAGTATCCACAGATTATCTGTGAGCTTTCGCTTTTATAATCTGTTGTAATTTGAAGTGATATATATGAAAGGCAACGTTTAGTGGACGCGACATATTTTATTAGATATTATCAAACGTGTCCGTGTACCATTACTGCTGGAAAGTAGAATCGGGGTTGATTACTCGGTAATTATTTTTGTTGTCGGACAAATGACAACGGGAATGTCGTGAGCATGATTTATTACACGCGGCGGTGCGGGACCGATCCGATCGATGGTGTGTTTTAAAATATCGATTATCGATTTGCAATCGATTGCGATGAGTTTATAGATAATTTTAATATTGCTGTAGAATTATAGAATGTTGGTAAATATGCCTGTGTATTAAATTAGTATATAGTCACTGATTTGGACTAACAAATTAAAGGAGAAAAACAAATCTTTGATTGTTTTTATTTTTACTACAAGCCTAAAGTTCTTATATGATATTGAACCGGATTTCGCCAGCTGTATCTCTCTACACAGGTAAAGATTAACCGACGTTTATGTGTAGATGTAGCGATGGCTATCCTATTAAGTCCACCTCGGCGAGACATTGTTGTGCTAATTACTGGCCCGGAATGGCCGCCGGGACAAATGGCCGCCGGTGCACCACCAGATGCCGCGATAAGCGAGATGTTGTCATATCGCACCGCTATTAATGTTTCTAACGAAATTCATAATGATGTTTAATGGCGAAATTTTAAGAAATTTCTAGATCATTAATTTCTGTCATTTCACTCATTTTTATTTCGAAATAGATCATAATCATGCGAGCAATGAGCATACATACGTCAAAGTGCCATTCCACCTTGACATGGTTTTTTTTTATTCAAATTTGCAGAACAGATAAATAAAAACAATGTAACGATTTGGCAATTGAGAGATTCTAGAAATCCGCGTGTAGCAGATAACGTGATGTATGTGTTCTGAAATAACGAAGCAGCGCCGAAATCATAACGGAAAGATTACAGGCGTCGATAGGTGCACCGGACAAAGGGGACCATAAATAAAAGTATGGTTAAAATTTTAAGGGCCGCTCGGCTGCGGCCATTAGAGGCCCTTAGCGGAGGTAACGAGTGCCTCTCGGAGGGCGCGAGATGCCGGCAGAGATCGGCGAATTGTTAAAGCGGGCAGCGCGGCCGGCAGCCGGGAATAACATGGAAACGTGAGCGCGACCCTGACGATACTCCGATATCTTTCACTCTTCATCGATCGGCCCCTCTTTAACTCTAGCACGGTACTCTCTTTTTAGCCGATGCAATATAAATAGAAGTAGAAGTAAAACATCGTAGCTACTAAATGTACTACGGTGCTGTTCCGTTTCATGCAGATTTAATCCTATTGAAAAAAAAAACTCTGACAAAGATCGTTTGATAGGTGCCACATACTCCGCTATAGTTATCATTACTATTAAAATCTTTGTGTAATAGTTTTGATTATATTCAATGTAAATATTGATATGAATAACCGATCAAACAATGCCAACAGAACATCAATACGTTTTGAGACCTTTAAAAGTTTTTACATGTAAATGAAATAACTGTTTGTATTATACGAAAATGTAGCGTTAGCAACACTAACGCGCTCGCGGTGTGTTTTTTTTTTATTATTCGTTTGTTTCGTTTAAGACAATTATTAATTGTGTTTATCTTTTAACAAAGATACGCGCGGATAGGTGTCGCGCGAGTGGGGCCGGTGCTTTATTGATTTGTATAAATCAAGCCGGCGGGCCGGGCGTCGTTGTCGTTGTCCGCTATGATTAATCGGTACACGGATTTTGTTTTTAGATTGCGCGAACTTTTGGCGATAGACAAGATTTTACAATCACGGGCTTTGAATAAATTTACATGGCGATGTAGGAACTTCTTCGAATAGTATTTGGGGGCCGTTGGTGGATGATAGATAAGGCCGCATGACGTGCGTGTTAGGTGTTGCCACAAAAAAATAATTGCGAATGCAGGATTTCAGTTTTAAGATACTGCGGCTAGTGGGTTATTTTATGTCTTAAATTTTAACTCTAAAATGACTCAATTTCTATATTATTATAAAGTGAAAATGTACATTCATCTTTGTTATATTACCTGAAGTTATTAATGAAACAAATCATGATCATGAACAAGTTTGTAATATCTATTACCTAGGTGTAACCAAATTAGGTTAAACGTACCTGTACCTTCGACAACGTTCACCGGATGTCAAGTTGTGATGGCAGTGAACAGAATACAATTACAATGTGTGGCTGTATGATCGACAGGGACGCCGGGACTACAATTACAGAATGGGTTGCCCACCATTTGCGCTCGCAGGGCTGCCGTAACATTCGCCCTGTACTTTACTTTTATTTAAACTAGTAACACATTGAATACATATCCTTTCGGTAGATTATTAAAACACAAAAAATTATTTGTTCTTCATTTCTATTCAAATAGATAAACTAGTGATTGAGGCGGCGGTGATAAAAAATAATTTTTCTCCGAAAATGAAGAAGTGTCCCGATTAAGAAATTATTTAGAAAAATTCGTTATGTTTTTTTTTTCATATATTCTCTGTAACACGATTATTTTTAATGAGATTCGGACGTTAAAGTAATAAATTATAAAATTTGAATGTGTTAACTAAGTTTAGAATTTATAAAACGGTAACCCTGCGCAGTCGGATGCGAGCGCGCGCTTCTTCTGTCACAATTAATTTCCGGGCGCGTTGAAATTGGCGCGAAAACTGTCGCGGGCCGCGGCGGGAATTTTAATTACGCATTCGCGTTACGAATACCAATGTCGTCTTGTTTAAATTAAATATAAATTATTCGAATCCTAGGGCTCCCGTCGCACCGGCTCCCGGCTGTTGCCGCTGCAAATGTTTCGGAACGTAGGCCCACCTCGTATTTCGTCGCCGGAATCCAACCCAATAACTAAGGCGAGGCGGGTACGGAATCGTTTCACTTCTCCAACTCATTAAAGCGACCATTTAATTATTGTAAGTTTCTTGGAGCGCGGCCGCACAGTGTCGCACTTGTCTTTGCGCCGCCTCAATTGTAGTAAATATAAAAAGACTCGAAAGACGAGTGGGACTGCAAATTGTAGGTAAATGCAAATGCCTATGACAATGAGTCACCAGCAGATATTATAACGGAAATGGAAAAGGTCAACATTTTTAAGACACGAATCGTATAGTCACCTAATGGTGACCAGATAATGATATTCACACCCTATTGTCCTTTCCGTTTTGAGATACAAGATGTTAAGTCTCGTTGACCAAGTAATTTCAGTTAAACCATCCTTCAAACTGGAACACAGTTACGTCGGGGAAGTACGGTTAAGCGTGAAAACAGAAGCTGCGGCGGCTACGTAGACGGTCTCAACTAACCGGGCCCCGCCGCAGAGGTTAGTTCGCAACGAGGCCGCGCAAAACTCCATTACAGAGTATTAAGAAGTTTATAAATTGAATTCCGAACGTAATTATCCAGCAGATGAGGTGCGCGGGTGCACTTCTTGCGCCGTTTAACTAACTTTGATAAAAAGATTAACTATGACAGTTTGAAATATAGCCGCCGCTGCAAAAAAGCAACGGCGCGAAAGTTCCGCGGGCGGGGCCGGCCCGCCATTGTTGCGGGCTGCGAGTTCATTTAGAAAGAAACAGAGGCGAGGCGCAGGTGGTGCGCCCCCCCCGCCGCCGCGCCCCCGCAGCCGCCCGCGCGACGGATTATGACGTCTCGCAGCGACAATCGGAACGCGCCCGTTACAGTAATGGCGCCCGCCGTAGCGCGGCCGCCTTTAATTGTAAATGATTGCGCATCCGAGCCGGCGCGACGTCCGCCATTAACATAATTGTTTCAAAAGAAACGCAAGTGAACGATCTAGCAGAGATCGTAGTAAAGATATTTCGCGCAATTAAGCGGTATATTTGCATAGTGATGCGACCGCGGGCCCGCGTGACAACTCCCGACTCCATTTTGTCTTTATCGCTTATCATGTTCTCAGAATAAAGGAAAAAAGAAACTAGAGGCATTCGTTCTTTATTGGCGCGCTCCGGAGTGTCCGCAGCGCTATGCGGAGCACCGCGCTGTAGTGAGATTGTATGTTCTCGTTCACGGCGCGCGTTACCCACACTTATACTGCGCGCGATCGCAATAAATGTCTATTTTTAATTGGGCCACGTTCGTTTTATAGACTTAATAATCAACGCGATAATGGCTATTAAATTTTTATTATCCCATTAATAAATCATAAAAAACAAGCAACGGCGTGTAACGGCGGGACATTGTTCGTGAGGTATATTTATAGCTTCACTTGATAGTTACTCCGCAGACTTGTTGTCTGCGTGCACTTAATTACTTGTTGCTCATTGTAACGTACTCGGAATGATTTATATAAATGCTTACATCTAATGTTTGAAATTTAATTAAGTTTTAACGGACGAACACCGAGTTCACCGGATCACATATAACAGCCGCTGATGATGTTCAGCCACAATCTGAAGGTCGCTTGAAGAACTTCGATTGAAAGTGTTACTAGTAACATTTACATTACTCATCACATCACCGTGTCGCCCCCGCCGCATCGTGTCGTATTATTCCGTGTCTATTTATAACCCTGTCAAATTATTCGAGCTTGTCTGATTAAAGCGCGCATCCCCATCGCCGAGCATAACCGTAGAGATTACAAGTTAACTTTTCCGATCACAACACCATAGACAAAGGCTTAAATTATCCACGGCCGGATTGGCAGAGACGGATCTACCCCTTTCACAATCACGCCGCGTAGCGGGCCGACAAATTGTTTGTACGTTTGTATTGTATATATTAACATTCGATTATCTACAATTAAACGGATTCGTGTTTAAATATATCTCAGCTTAATGTTCAATTTGCGTTAAAACTAATTTATGGTTTGATTATGAGTGGAGTTCGGATGATGTTCGCGATAAGGGAAATTATTAGATTTATCTGCGAGCGGCGATGGCGTCGTCTGAGGCTGTTGTGGCCGGAGGTTATCTGAAGGAGCCGCGGCCGTAACTCAAAGCGAGGTGGCGCGCTGATAAGGAACTTTCATTACCCGGACGGTGAATTTTAAACCGGGCTTAATCAGCTCGGCGGATGTTTATCCGGCGCCGCTCACCTGTGTGTTTAGGGCGCGGGGGGCTCTGCGGATATTTTGTTAACAGAGCCTCCAATCGCATAAACAACCGTTATGTATCGGTTGAGCTTTCGTTATCTGTTATGTGGTAACTTGAGTAGGTGTTATTATATAATTGGTTAGTGTTGAGCCAGCGGTGTTGTATACAGGTTAACCGTTGACAATAGGTCTATGAATACTCCGGCTATTTATAGGGTAGTAGTTTATTTATTTAATTAGGTTTTCCAACAGTACACACATTAGTACAGAAAAATTTACACACAGCTTAATATCTGATGTGTGTACCAGCTAATGGAGTACACAACATTCACAATGCACGCATTATTATTAAATTATAAGCTATATTAAAAATTAAAAATTTCTCAAAGATAAAAAAGAAAAACTTAAGAAAAATAGGTAAACAATTAAATGAAAAAGAAAAATAAACGGGATAGCACTAAGTCCGCAACATTAGAGTCGGTATCGAACCTTGGACCTCCGTGTTGTAAGATTGGACAGTTACTGACGGCTACTAATTTAAACGGTACTTATAAAAAAGGGTTTTTAATATAGTCGTTAGTTATGGAGTCCTGTAATGAAGGAGACAGAGAGAAAGAGATGGTTAGTTGTTTATGACTTATGTTATTCTAAATGATTTATTTAAAATCTTTTATTATCTGTAGTAGTAGATATGAATGTTTAATGTTTAAATTAGATTATATTTATCAAGCGTGCCGCGCCGGCCGCGCACTGACAGCGCCGCAGTGACGTACGGTTAGGTTCCCGCGTTATTTGGTCGCGCGATTAAATAAAATTAACATGAACTTGTGTGTTTGTTTGTTTCGTTCGGAGCGAGCAATTTTCTGCGTGCTCCGGGACGGCGGAGGCGGAGGCGGAGGCCGAGGCGGCGGAGGCGGCCGGAGGCCCCTAACCCCTTCGCAGTTTGATAAATGGCCAATTACAGCGCGGCCCGCCCCGTCCCTTCTGTTAGCTTGTTGCCTATTTTGAATTGCTTTTGCTTTTTCGTTTAGATTAATATCTAAATAGGATAGATACGGATCCCGCTTAGGTATCTACGTTGTTTTTAAACGTAAATTTTCGCCGGGGATCCCTTTCGCTTTATCCTTTTTCGTGTCCCGCCTTTGTTTCAGGTCGCGGCGGCCCTTTGTTCGGCGACGCCTTCGGGCGGAACTTTTCAGCTCTCTAATGTTCTGCGAGCGCTCGCCATATTTTCTTTACTTAGTTCTCTAGTAAAAAAAAACATGTTCAAAGTTATCACATGGAACGAAAAATGAGAGACAAATGTTGTTAAATTTTAAAAAAATTCATTTCTCTCAAAAAATGGGGTCTCGCCGCGTCCGTAAAGGCCAAATGTTATATAAAAAATTGTCTAAATGTTTGTTATATGGCGTATGCTAATTAATATTCATGTAAATAAAAACCCTTTCGGAATGAATTTGGACGGATTAAGCTTGGAGGGGGTGAAATGGGTGGAGGCGTCGCTTTTTATATAGGCAGGTCCCAGGTGCCAGTCGGCTCTGCAGTCTTAGCTGCTGTGATTAGAGGGTGGGGACCGTGCTGCCCTCTGCCTGCCTACATTCGAACCACGCACGAGACGCATTAATTTCAGCATCATTTCATAAAAGAATATTATGTTATAAGCTTTAAGACTTATTTATATACGATCGCCTACATTTCATGTAACGTTGAACGTAAATTTACAGAATTCAGGTAACGTTGTGTTAAAATAATATTTATATTGTGGAAAGCTGTTATGAATTTTTTACGATTATAAAACACAGAATAATCAATTTTTACTGTAATAATTTAATATCTATACTTCTTCTTCTTCTAAGTCGTATTTCCTCATGACTGAGGGTCGTGGTCATCATGTTTTTATTGAAACACACGACGACTTACTTGGCAGTTATATTAGCCATTTCACATACTAGTCTGACCACTGATGGTCATGACATAGATATGCAGGTTTCCTCACGATGTTTTCCTTCACCGTCAAAGCACGTGATATTAGTTGGTGTTTTATGCTAACTGCGCATAAATTGAAAAATTCATTAGTGCACGCCGGATTCGAACCCGGTACCTTCGCATTGGAAGGCCGGCGTTCAAACCACTAGGCTATCACGGCTATTAATAACTATACAGCGGTAATAAAATTCCTGACACTCGTATGTTAAATTACAACGATCCATTTTGTGTATCCGCCGGCCGTAGTATTACTGTTGTGTGTCCGCAGAGCCGGAGTATCCGCTCACCACCTCATCATCAGTTAGCGTCACGAAAAAAATGCCTCGCACCTTCGTAACGGCCAATTTCCACGTCAGACGACGCCGCTTATAGACGTTTTAATGTTAGGTCCCGCGGCCGCCGGGCGCGCCCCCCGGCGGCGCGTGACGCGAACACAATGCTAACAGCGAACAATGGGAAAGAATGTGTCCGTCTTATTGTTGTAATTGAAGCAAACTATTCCTAATTTACTTAAACCGTGTCGCTTAGCTTCATTACACAATCAAACACTACGTTCCAGTCGGAAAGCAAGCGTAACCAGTTTCATGTTCAACAGTGAAGAGGATTTGTGAGAATTATAATAAGAAAATAGCAAAGTAATCCAAAGCGAACATGTAGACTAAGTTCGGATGAGGCGCCACATTTCGCATATCGTGAAAACTATTCCGATCTTCAGCTGCTACTTTATATCGTCAAACCAAATACGGAGCAGCGAGGGCAAACATTTGGCGAGCGAATACATTCCGAAGTAGCATTCCAATAAGAAACTCGCATAAATATCAAAATAACCGAATGGGTCCCCATAAAGTGAGCGGGGCGTGGGCCAAGACGAACGGCGAAGATACGAGACCCCGGCGCTGGCTGTTCACTTAGCACTTTAATATTCTTTACTAGACTAGATACTTAGACCTGTTCAATATCGGCTTACATTAAAACCATAAAACATTGCTCGAGATAAAGTCTGGAAAGATTCCTTTTGATTGAATGACGAAACATCTTTGAATTAAACACAACAGGCGATTTAATTTGTCCGAGTGATTTGTCGGCGCGTCCGGGCGGGCAGTCGAAAATATCTCCAAATGTTTATATCTGTGAGTTATTCGCTGTTAATTACCGAATAAATCGTTCAAACGTCCCATAAATAATTTTAGTTTTTGCTTTAAACGAAATGAAAAAAAAAAGCAAGAAAAAAAGAAACGATTTCCGCGCCAAAAGAATCTGTCAATGACATTACCTCGCGCGTAAATTATTCCTTTTAATGCGACATGACGCTCAAACTTTTTAAATAATAAATTGGAGCGTAGGAGTGAAGGAAAAAAGTTACAAAGCCATAGCGATAGTGTCAAAACTGAGTCGAGGGCGACGTCATCTTTTTTTTTTTTAATTGGGGTATTAACCGAGCTCAGATAAAGGCGCTGCTCTCTGCGGACGTTTTTTTTTTTCAAAGTTTATCAGATAGCTTACCGTTTGAATTTAAAGGTACGTCAAGACTGTAAGAAGTTTTAATAGAATTGAACGCAATCTGATCGTCCGGACTGGAAAGTAATTCGTATAAATTCCTCGGATCCACAATTCATGGAATCTGTGAGACTAATGCGTATTGCTTTTATAAAATTAAACTTTATTAAGATTTTGTTACTTTTCTTTTATCCTTCGCTTAATTAGTTGAAAGCTATTTGAAGAGGACGACAGCTGTGCAGAATATTTAAAAACCGTTTTCGTTATACGGAAAATATTTTAATCCGTTCACTTACTGCGCCATTTGCGAAGGCTTTGTGCGCCCGATTAAACTGTCAACGTTTTTACATAAAGCAACTTCGAAAACGTTTCCCGTCCGCGGATCAGGAACAAATATCCGGACGGGGGAGAGATGTTGATAAAAAAAGGACGAAATTTGGTCACCGCTGGCCGGCCATAAATCGGATCGAGCTCTAATACCTTTGTTTGCGAAAACCGAAAACTGCTGCGGATTCGAGCGCAACTAACAGCACCATATTTCACTCGTTTCCACTTGACCGAGTGCCGTGCGCCAGAGGGGGACGGCGGCGGGCGGCGGGCGGCGGACGCGCGTCAAGAGCTCTCCGCGCGCGTCGCAGGGGCCAGAGTCCGCTGTCGCGCGTATCAATTTATAATGGCGATAGTTATTAGTTAGCGGGGGATTTTATTAGTAGGTATTTCCTTGGTGTACGCGCTCGTCCTCCCGCGCGCCATCCAGCGGCGGGCGGCGGCACGTCAAAACTATTGGAGCGCCGCCAAGAGCTTTGTTAAAAGCTCTGGCGTCCTGAAAGCTCACGCTAATGCCGCACACACGTATATATGTACAAATATATATATTCTTTTTCGTATAACAAGTCGCGCCGGTTAAATATAGCGAGATTTGGAAGATATACACGAAATATTTACGTTAATACGTCGTTTCGGTTTAAACGGTTGCCAAATGGAATTGGCCGGCGGTGAATTATAATTTATACGGACTCCTTGATGTCTCATCGCGACACACACAGACATCTGCATGTGTCAGTGGGCCCGATACTGCGACCATTTGAGTTTAATGAATAAGTATACAAATGAATATACTGATGAGTATAATTTTGCTTTTAGTCACAGTTAATATAATTTTGCAACTTGAAGAACGATGTTGATAAGTTATTAACAAATAGCAACACTTTGATATGGAAGATGTTATATTTCATAACCTTAATTATTAGATTAGTTGCAGCTTCTTTTAAATTACTATGCAGCAATGACCTAAAGCTACTAATCAGCAGCGTAAAGATGTGTTAGTAATATATATCCTAACTGTATTGTATATGAGAGACCTAACTAGAAATCCTCGCCGGCAGTAAGGCTATACCTATATAAACTAAAGAATATCAGTTAATCGTTGAAGTTGAACGCGGGTCGGATTCCGAGAGCGGAGTTACCGCTTCTAATAACGCCTGGAGGGCATTACGTCTATATTAATATACCCGGAGCAACAATGGCGTAATACCAGCCCCGGTACATTAGCCGGGGCATCGGCACCGCACAATGGAGAGCCTGATTTATCGCCGCCCGGATAAGGCGGCCGGCCGCCGGGAAAGGGATTTTTCCCGGTCGAAGCCGCGCCAGGATATCGGCCGCTGATGGATTTACGCTCCGATCGATGGCTGCCTCGTCTCCCTGACGCACCAGGGCATCGGAGAAGAATCGGACAGAAGATGTAATGACAGCAACGCAACTAGCATTGCTCTTTAAGGATAGAAAAAAGAAATTACTAATATTATCGTGACGGAATCTAGAAATCATAAATGCCTATATCACTAACTTGAAACTATTACTTTAACTTTCTGTATTAAATCTTATATGGGTAGAGATTTTAAGAAAATTATCAAAAAATACAATAATAAACTTGACGCGGTCGTAAAGGTCTACACAGCCGAGGTGACCCTCATATATCAATGTACTTAAGTCCGTTTACTTAAACGCTTAGACAGTAGTGGCGGGGGACAGTGATCAGTTGATGAAGATGATATTAAGAATGTACATCATTAGTATTTATAACCAAAACAGCGGTAATTGATACGTAATTATATAAGTGGTGGGGATGCAGTGGTTCAGCCGGGGCCAGCTTCCAAACCAACGCACTGCAGCAGAGACGCAGCGCCCCCGCCGGCGCGCTGCCAACGTTTTTAATTATTCAAAACGTACCCAGCGGAGCCGCGCTGACTTATGCACCGCTTCCAGGTTCATCTTAAAATTTCACGAGCTGAACTGTACTCTGATAGTCTACAAGCGGATGTGCAGCTGGAAGATAATGTGAAAGGCTTTATGGAGTTCCAAGTGATGTCACGGTGGAGTCAACGATGACCACGCGAAAGGAATCGGAATGCGTTCACAGCATCGTAACATTGCAAAACAAGACGATGCGTTCATAAACGTCTTTTGCTTTGACTTTCTTTTATAAAACAAATGAGGTTATATATTGTAATGCCGCCATTTGCAATGTAAACATTTACGGTACGCGTTGGTGTTTTGACAGAAAGTATTCAAATACTGTTTTTTATTTAATATTCTTTTGATACCATCATAACTTTGAAAACTTCAACAACAAACATTGACCTGGATTGTTCGTTTGAGTGTTTCAAGATTTGTATATCTTAGTAAGAAAGCAAACGTGGATCTTTGGAAGTACGTCTAGCGATGGATATCTGTATATATAAATGCACAATACAATTTCTGACGTTCCAATTGAATGTTAGATATAAAGAGTTCGGGAAAGTTGTTACCGTTGATATATTATTAACGTCCGTTAACAATTTAACATCGGACAGTCAGCGGGAACGTTTCGCGCGCTGGTGATGTATAAAAAAAGTTATCCTCTCTCCCCTCCTCCCTCTCCCCCCTCCACCCCCGCGGTCCCGCGTCACAGTTTGACAGATCCGAGGCGCGCGCGCTATTAAATAATAAGAGCGCCTCACCTCCGCTTCCCTTATTCAATGTAACTCCTAAATACTACCGGATACGTTACAGATACGAGCGCGGAATGGAAATGGGCGGCAGGGGGGGTGCGAGGGTGCGGAGCGGGAGGGTGGGCGGAGGGTGGTATGGAAAATACTGGTCAAATATATCATCCGGTGCTTGACAGGGCAATTCTCTTATCGCGCGCGCGCGGCGCCGCTGCGATCTAAGCGGGCTTAGCTAATATAAAATGGTTTTAAATTCAACTTTAATTCGGGCTATCTCCAGCTCCACCGCCACCACCACCGCCGCCGCCGCCGCCGGGGACCCACATACAAAAGGGCTCGATTTACGAGTTTGACGGATTCCGAATATCTTAGCGCGGGCGCCGGCAAGAGTTACAGCGCGGCGGCTCCCGGCGAAGCTTTAATAAAGAGATGATTATATTTTACGGATTTAATATGGCACTCGGCTTATTTGAGAGTCAGCCGGAGCTTCCCGAAGTGCTTTATGTTGCTCGTAAGATGCTCACCTTCACGGCTTATTTAGGTTTAGGGTCCGTTGATACCGTCGCACGGTATGTTAAGTTAGTAGTCAACTTACTAGAACCGTCTACCATAGTTTAGGCAGCTGAGAACTGAGCTGGTGCCCTGCAGATACAACACGTCACTGGTCTCTTCATCTGTCGCCATTTACAATATCCTATCACGGGATTCAATGACACCAGACCTTAAACAGTTTCTTCGCTGGAGCGTCTTTCTGTTAAATTTTAGTTGCAATGACAACTCATCATCGCATCATACTTAAACCAGTCTAATCTTCTCTTTTGGTACATAATAGTAAAATCTGTATTATTTTCCTCTAATTTCATATTGAGTTAAGTGACAATGCGACTTCGGAATCGTATCATGTACTTAAAAACATAACCACTGCGCCACAGAGTTAAAACAAATTCATTTCATATACATTTCCCAATTGCCAAGTTTTTTTATCCTATCCAATATATTGACATTTGGCTCTTTGCGAGGTTAAGCGGAAAGTTTTCAGGACGTTCGTGGAAAAGGTGGCAGCGTGTTGTGGCAGAGAGGGAAATAACGTCCGCGGCGGGAAGAGTTCGCTCCGTCGGCCGCCAAATATTTGCGAGGGCGTCATAAATTGCGCGGCTCCCGCGGGATAACACACATAATGCGGCGCCACGGATCGGTAAACATATTGTAATGGAAAACGCCGTCATTGTTTGCACTTTATGATGTCCTGGTGCTGTAAACTGACGCGCGCCGCCCGCGGACGCTGGATCACATAAATAAGGGCCAGGAGGAGGAGGAGCTGCTCCCTCCGCTCCGCTCCGAGCGTCTGCACAGTTTGCGGAGGCAACGTTTACGTTCCGCATAATGAACAAACACGATAGCGAAATAAAACCTTTTCACTTTCTCTACAGAGCAGTGGTTAATAAACGCGCCCGGTTCGAATCCGGACCTACATTATTAATGGAATTGAATAATGCTTCATGAAGAACAGTCTGTTAGGTTTAAAATTATAACGACATGAATAAGTAATAGAAATAGAAGCGGAAACCGAAGTAGGCAAAGTTGTAAATACGGATGAACCATCATAGCTATTTGGGTGGAAAACTTTATTATGAATTGCAGCCATTACGATGTCGAGGGGTCAGGAAGTTGGGAACAATCAATAAAATTCGACTTAAGGTCTGAAAAGTTGTCAAACTTTTGCCGAGTTTTTCAATTTCAGTTCAAACACAGCTCTTATAGTCGCTTGGGATGAATTCATCAAGTTCGGTCATTGAATTATCGACCACCTCTAAGACTAGCTCAACATCATCATCGCCAACCGGAAGACGTCTATTATTGCAACAGACACCAGTCTACTGAGACGCGCTAACTCAAATTGTATAATTTGAATTGCAGTTAATGTTACAATTGCGCCATTACAACAAAAGGTAAATTAAAATGAAATAAATAATCCCGCGACGCGCGGCCGCAGCTGCCTCGGCGATATTAAATCCGCAAGTTTATAATGGCGGCAGCTGTTCCACCACCATCTTGCGACTGGTTTAAATAATCCACTTCTTAATAAGCCAGCCTAGATGACGGGAGCCCGCGCCCAACCCGCGACTTACCCGCAAACGGATAGTTATGTGCTACAAACACAATAACTAAGCTTCGAGAACTTTTACAAACGATATTCTTTAAATAAAAAAGTAATGCAAAGATCCACAATATTCTGGATAAGAAGGAACTCGCTCTTTAATTGAAGAAGCTTCACCAGATGAGATTCAATAAATTGCCCATTGCGCTAGTATTTTTGGACAGCGCCCCATTTTGTTCGAAGTCTTTAAAATTGCATCAGAATATTGCAAATGGGTTATTAAAACTTGTGATTAGATTGTTTGGTAATAGTAAACATGTAGGCAAATAGAAACAATTAAGTAAATTGAATAGTTATAGACAAAAAGAGTTAAACAAAAGACCCAAGAAAGTATATGATTTAGATAATAGGCAAAAGCATGATAAGAAATAAATTGATGCAGTAATTAAAGTAAGAGTAAAATGTGATCTCTGAGCTCCAATGACAACAGGAGGAGAAAGAGATGTAGATATAGTAACAAAAGTACAGTACGTGAGAATACTTTTGGTTAATCATGACTTCCCATCCACAAGTGACTCTATCTTTGAAGCTTCTTCGGTTACTATTTCAAAACAATCTTCGTTTTTTTTAATTATCAATGAATTTGGGACAGCTGTCGTGTCTGTGTGTATGTCGGCATGAACATGATTGACAAGATTAGTATCTCTACGAAAAGAAATGGTTTAGACTGTTCGGGTTTTTTTTTCTCTTCCTGTCTTAGAATATAACGTATACGTTATTTCATTTATAATTTACATTTTGTTCGTAATAATCTCAAATCAACCGCAACCATTTTGTTAGGATTCGAACTAATATTTAATAATCTCGATATCCCCACACGCAGGCAACTCAATCTAGTCATAAGCTATCGTTGAATCTATTTTTAACTAAAGTAATAAGTGGTTAATCTTTTGCAAAGAACTGTTCAGTATAGATTTTGTTCCAGTAATTCCAGTTGCGTTGGAAATCGAGCAGGGTCCAGCGCACCGTGGAATGCGTGGACCTGGTACCAGCGATTTCAAAGCGAGTTGTAATTCCCCGGGCTTAATGCTGGCACCCGATGCCGTGGCAGCGGATCCGGCTTTCAACAGGGTGACCAGGTAGACTGTTACAGTAATTAATGCCTATGAACAGGTGGACTTGCGACTTGCTGAATTAGGCTGCTAACGCTGATAATCTTCGTCACTATCTTTACACTAATCGCTGTGTAATAATTTCATTTATTTATATCATCCCAGATATTATTTTTTATATATATTTTAAATCTGTCTGTAGATGATGCAAACCTATTCAGGTAAAGTGTCAGTTTATGAGATATTTATTAACATAAGTGTATGTAACAAAAGGCGGTTAACTTCTTTAAAAAATATAAAAAATGGGACCGTCCGTGGAGTCCGCGCGGCGCGTGGTCACCGTACGGACGAGAGAAAAAAAAATCACACATAATACTCGGCTCGAATGAAAAAAATAACTAAGAAATAACATCAAATATGTTCGGTATGCGACGTCCGAGAGATCACATCAGAAATTTAAGCCTTCAAGCGGCGGAGGAAAAAGAAACGAGAAATAAAGGATCGGGGGGAAAAAAATGAACACAGAAAAAGTCTGACCCCACGCTCGGACCCGTAAATTCGAATCAAAGAGAATCAAATGTCATTTTATGAATACGATTTTTAAAGGGACCTCTCGCGTCGCCCGCGGACCTCTTCGGGTTTCACGTTCTGGTCACATTCTTGTTTACCTTTTTGTTTTAGATCTTTGTTAATTGAACTTTTATGTTTTTTATAACATTACATATATGAATATTAAACTTCACGTCCTCATTGCGTCGATACGGGAACAGCGGGGTGAGCGTATCGTAATCGGCCATTCGTGCTCGTTTATGCTGCTTAAATGGCGGCCGAATATTCCTTGAATGTTTTCTGTATTATCTTTACGTTCAACTATAACTTGAAAATACCGAAAGGCTTTATTCATTGATTATAAACAAACGCCACTTTGATTACATAATTGAAGATATGACGATTCGACTACAACATGGAGGTCCCTAGTTTGATTCTAGGGGTACAAGTTGAGGAGTTTGACTTTTTTTTTGAAGTCACCTGGCTACCTACCAATATCATTGTCATTTAATATCATACTGTTATTTGATAACACTCTTGGCAAATTTGTAAAGTCAGATCACCGCAAACCTTGTTTTTTTAAAGCGTAAGCATAATGCGTTTTGTGTTAACATCATAACTAGCTCAGTGTTACCATCAACTGATTCATTTATCATCACAAGAAAAAAGTTTGTTAAAATTTATAACCAGTCTACTTTTGGATCGTTATTTTGTTTATTATCTGTTACGACTTTTTAATTAGATGTATTTATATCTTTGAGTTTACATATCTGATATAATATATTTAAGAGTTGAATATAAATTGCGTCATGAGAGCGTATTACTTTTTGTGTCGCCGGGTGAAACAAAACCGCAGAATCGCGGCCATTACGAATTTGAGTCATGTGTACATTTTGTACGTGGCACGTAACAGCGTGCGGTCGGACGCGGGTTCGCGGGGTTTTTTTTTTAAATATATAAATTTACCACCTACATCTTTGAAATTAATTAAAGATAATTTCAAAAATCCAATTTAAAAATACCGCTCGCCATTAAACAAACAATTTAAAACGTCAAATGAAATGATCGGGCTTAGTGATATTGCACAGATTAAAAATATTTTGCAGTTTGCTAATTTTTATTTGCATTTCATTGTCTGTGGTATCAATTACATAATACAGCAATTATAGTGAACATTACTAATAATTAACTGCTCTGTTTATTAAAATATGTGCTAACAGTGAACTTTAAGTATTAATACTACTAATTAGTTTTATCTTTTACAGTATTAATAATGATAGTAAAAAAATTACGTTAAATTTAGTAACGTGACAATACTATTATAATAATTAAAATTTCGTGTCGTATTTGTTATTTCGTTTTTCTATAGCAAGGACAATAGCGAGGCAATAGGGTCGGTGGAAATGAAAGCGGATCTAACGTTAAATAAACATCCCGCAGCCTCCCGGCCCCCGTCGACCGAAACTACATCGTTTAAGATCGAACAAACAAACTCCAGATAAATACGCTCTCGTATATCGAGATGGTATCGTTTCGGATTCGGGTTGCATCGAGACATCGGCCTCAATCATCCGACGCGGCGGACCCGGCGGCGCGCGGTGGCCGGACGCGCGCGACTTTCGCCCTTCGCGCCGACGGAAAAAGCGCGAGGATCCGATGATCAGCTGTTTTAATTCGATTAGCGTAAATAATTACACACGTCGAAGGTCCCACGGAATGCGGTGTGAGTGGGGCCCTCCCTGTGTCCCTCCCTGTACATCATATGCGTGTACCTCCGGACGCCGCGAGCCATCGGCCGGCTCGGGTACAGATCGCGCTACATCAAATCGCATATCGTTTCATACTTTGCATATGGAGCTTTATAACTAATAGCAATATATAGTTTTAATCATCAATAGACTGTACTTAAATTCAAGTCAATTCTACTATCTGCTTATTCCATTAACAAGTAATAAGTTTTTCCGTTGTATTTGTTGTGTGCGTAGCATATATTATTAATACATTATCTCTTATTTGTTACAACTGACCTCGACAATCTACCAACGTGTCCCTCCAATACGTAACATACTGTGATTTTATCTGCACTTACCTGTAACAAGAAAAAAAAAATACAGAATTAGTAAGGGAATTCACATTTAAGATATTCGTAAAAAAGATAAGTAAGTGTAGCAAAGAGAAGGTCCATGCCAGCAGAGAACCTGTTCGTATAAATCCTGCCCATTACCAACTTCAGGCAAGCGATCGTTTATACTATATGATTCTCCTCCGGATATCCTCATTATGATATGTTTCTTTATTGGTAATCTGTTTACAAGTTACAAGGGGAGTATATGTTAGACAGTTACCGGTAATAACTTTGTGGTGCGTCTCACAATTGGTGTGACGTTATAATGATAGTAATGCGCAGAGGTTTTATTCTATTGTCGTGCGCGCACAATGCGCACCCGATTGCGGTGATTCCGTTTGAATTAAGTTAATAAGTGGTAGTTATTACATCGGGCCACAATTGAATCCAACCAGGTACGGAATGAGGGTAATCGCTTACGATTTTTGAGCAATTTAGCCATCAAGCGATCCGGCGACGGAGTGACTGACTGACGGACTGACGGGCGGACTGACGCGCCGGTCACGGATCACGCTTCACAACCATACGCAGTGAGAGTTTCAAATATCACATTAACCAACGCCCAAAAAAGAGAGGGCAACATAACGCTTATAGACATTTGTATATTTTTGGAATGTTTTAAATTAAAACCGGTTCAGCTATTTAAATAGCTGTTATATATTTAAAAATTATCTAACAGTATTATATTTATAAAGTGAAAAGACAAGCAGGACGTTCAACTGATACGGCGAGGACGACCTCTGGACATTACTTGTATATGAAAAAACCAATGCTCAATATACACTCGTTCAAAGCGAGAATCGAACCCAAAGTTAAGCAAATGAAGCGATAATCTTTTGGACATTCTGACTGGTCAGATAACAATTACATTAATAGCATAATTAATGACCTCATCATGAATAATTCAGACGAAAACAAAGTATAAAAAGGGTTCCACACCCGCCGAGCTAAAGGTTCCGCTGATGGAAAACGTTATGGGGAAACCGAAGTGTTCCAAGATCAACTGCTTCCGCAGACGCGTGGATAAATGGTCTTGACTCTCTCCTAGTGAGAGGATGCCCAGAGTCCCAGCAGTGGGGACGTTAAGAAGGGTTTATAGCTATAAAAAACACAGCGTTTAAGAATTGAAACGCAAATAATGAGGTCGAGGCAGCGCCGGGTGCATCACATTACGTTGTTGCAGCGGCGGGCGACCATTTCTATCTTCCAGCTTTTTCTTCAGATTTCCCACCGCCTCAGCGTTTTCCCGCGTTAAAAATAAACGTCGCCCGTCTCGCTCGCGCGCGCTGCACCTTGCACCGGTCATTATCTCCTTTTCGCTCTTTTGTTTCGACGCGCCGACATCTCGCTCGGCGCCCCGCCCATCCGAGTCGATGTTACAAATCGACTGCCCGCCGCCCGCCGCCCCCGCGCCCGTCTCACTCGCGGCCGTATGATTTACGCGCGGGTGCGAGCGGTCGTGACGGATGTCGCGTTTTCGAAAATGGAACTTGGAAAAAAAGGCGCGAAGTTTCCCGCGCATCGGAACGTTCGTTATTAGCGCGGTGTAAATTGTGATGAGGCGACGCGATTGCGCCCCAGAGGGAGCCGGTGTCGGGTGTCGGGCGGGCCCCCCCGCGCGCACGCCCGCGCACACCCGCGTGCAACTATATTTACGATAATGTTATCCGTGCCGTATTACGTTACCTGCGCGCGCTGATAAACGATTAGCTCGCGATGAATAAGAAACTTCTGCCCGAGGAGAGGGCTGGGGAGGGGCCGAGAGGGAGAGCGACGCCGCCGCAAACCGCACGATAATTACAAAAAGTATCTCATATTGTCTTTACGATCGAACGAAACGGCTTATGGAATCTTTGAAAAAAATTCATTAAAATTACTAAAACGTTAACATTAACCGCGCACACGAAACTTAACCGCCACTAAAACCGTCCGCTCGCGTTCCGAACGCATTCATTCGGCGTAATGAAGTCATCAGCCGTCCGTCTCGCGGCCGATCGTTATTGTCAATGGTATCGCCTCTATAAATTCATCGTACTTTATGGTCAGAGGAAAAAAAAAAACATTCGGAATTGAGATTTGGTGCCGCGGGCGCGGAATGCGCGCGCAAAAACCTACGCCTCGAGAAATGTCGCGCTGCGAGGCGGATGTTTCTTTTCTTTGCGCGGACGCTATTCTAATCAAAATAGTTTACGGGACGCGGCGGCGGCGCGTGGGAAAGCGGCCGTCAGCGCGCGGACGCTTTTTTTGTCACCAATTTACATATCCAACTCGTTACTGCCTTAAAAAGATTGTATACTAACATTTTATTATCAGCTGTAACATTAGTTATTATGCCTTAAACACATATTGTTCATCTTGGACGATCACCTCGTGAGAACCCGTTTGTTATCAGAAGACACGCACGCCGGGCTTATAGTATTTCTGCACTCATTTATCTTTCCGATCCCTTCCCTCAATGTTAGCTTGCAACGCATTCAAATTTCAAAGTTTTAACCTCCAACAGAGAGCGAGCATCGCCGAGGATGCGAAATGAACTCGGGCATCAAACGCGCACCTCCCCGGCCCCGGAACGCAATGAATCAAAAATAAAAAGTTGGAGGGTAGGAAGCGGCGCCGCGCTGAAAACATTGTTATCTTTATAATTGCACGTCAAGCGGCGTCTCCAGGTGATGTATCGCTCCATGAATGCGAGATGCGGCCACCACCACCACCACCACCGCCGCCGGCCGTCGCCGCGGACTACATCGCGCCTCAACTCCGCCTGTTGCGTATCTCCTCCACCGGATATCATTATATTGAGCCCGAAACGCTTTGTTGTATCAAGCGATACGGGTTTATCTAAGACTTCTAACTTACGTACACACTTTATCTCGCGTAAAGGCAAACAATGATAAACGTTTCAACGGTTTATCTCTGTTTGCTCAGTAGTACCGAAGCACTAACGCACGGCAATAGATAGCCAACTAAAAGGCGTCATTAAAGGCGTATCGTAGAAAAAAAAGGAACAAAGTCGTGTCTAACAATGAGCTTATGAGAGTAAATCGAGTCGAAAAACCAACAAATACGCGATAAGCCGCCGCCCCGCCGGTAACGAAGCGCCTCACTATCGATGTCTCTGTCAAAAACTGTCAAAAACGTGACGGGCGCCGTGTCAGCTTAACGAGGCGCGCGCCCCGCCGCGTCATCGTGAGTGCGCGGGAACTAGCGGCCGCGCGCCGCGACGGGCAGCGCCATCTACCGGCAGGTAGGCGACACGCAGACATTGAAATAAAAGATCCTGTTCTTGGTGAAATACATAAAGATGCAAATGAGCCGCGCCCCCGGCGGCGGGCGGAGGGCGGCGGGACCGATTTATCGCTGCGCGCGCACCTCATTATCGCTAACAAGCATTCGAACTCTTTCTCTTCTCCATAAATATTATATTTTACACCTGCACCGTGGCGGCGCGCCCGCGCGAAGCTGCCCTCCGCGGACAACAGATGTCGCGGCGACACGCGCGCGCGACGTCTTAATTTACGTCGATTAATAAACATGGCCTACGTCACACTGGACACACTTGCGCGGCGGACGCGGCCGCGTAACTGCATTAGTATTATTTATTTCTCTAATTTACATCCGAATCGATTCCGCGTTTAACCGGAATCGAATTAGAAACGAATACGCTCATCACTCATCTGTGTTCCGCGGGCGGGCGAGATTACTTTTATTATTATCGGTCGTAAATAACAACTACAACTGGATATTGTAACACATTGCCTGACACTAATCGAAACTTAAGCCGCGTTACGTAACGGTAGATGAGGTGCGTGTGTGTACTGCTTTAGGCCCGAAACAGAAGTTCAAAGAAAAACAAAACAAATCAATGACATGTCTACTATCGACCGCAGTTCATTATTTATGGATAACTTCGTTATTAACTATTCAGAGGCGTACATTGATTTCCATGGGCGTTGCCTGTTCGAAATTACGAGCGTTTGCGTCGTGTAAACATCTTAATGAGCTCTTAACGTTATGTTTAGACTGTAAAATTAAGCTTATTAATAAATCTAAGTTGGAAAGCAATCATGCGCGCTGTACGTATCACTGCTGACGCTCATACATATGCAGGAGACTTATCAATAAAGATCATTCACCGGTAACATAATTATAAGTATTTTATTTACCTGAACAACTTGTGTGGTCACCGTTTTAATGTTTATTGGACGGACACGGACGGATATCGCTCACCGCCGCCTAATGTGACCGTAACACGAAATGCACACGCCGGGAGACATTTAAATTACGGACGCCATATTGTTTGTTCACTCCGCGCGTTGTACAACTCGTCACTACGATTTTACCCGATTTAAATATTTTCATTCATAAAAATTATAACAGTTGATGATGTATACAGACTTGAACTATATTTAACTTTTCTTCTTCTTCTTCTAAGTCGTATGTCCTCATGACTGAGGGTCGTGGTCATCATGTTTTTATTGAAACACACGACGACTCTCTTGTCAGTTATAATGGAGTGGTTTGCTATTGCCTTCTCCATTTCACATACTAGTTTGACGACTGATGGTCATGGCATAGATATGTAGGTTTCCTCACGATGTTTTCCTTCACCGTCACGGCTCGGCAACTCGGTTAACTTTTAGTTATGTGTATATTTAGAGCCGTGATAGCCTAGTGGTTTGAACGCTGGCTTTCCAAAGCGAAGGTACCGGGTTTAAATCCGGCCTGCACCAATGAATTTTTCAATTTATGTGCAGTTAGTATAACACCAACTAATATCACGCGCTTTGACGGTGAAGGAAAACATCGAGGAAACCTGCATATCTATGTGATGACCATCAGTGGTCAGACTAGTATGTGAAATGGAGAGGGCAATGGCAACACCACTTATAACTGCCAAGTAAGTAATAATGATAGGGCTCAAAAGGACTCGTATCCAGAGCCGTAAAAACATTTACAAAAAAAAAAAAAAACTGCCAAGTAAGTCGTCGTGTGTTTCAATAAACAACATGATGACCACGACCCTCAGTCATGAGGAAATACGACTTAGAAGATGTGTATATTGTAGTTATATATTTTTATATAGAAGTTAATAATTTGAGTCTGCTACATTTCTTCGTTTAGTTTGATAAGTTCGGACGCAGCGCTGGGCAGGTGGGCGCAGTGGGAGCGGCGCGGTACCAAATGTTGCGGTAAATTTTCCGGATGCCTTCCCAATGATTTCCTCGGAGACCGCCCCGGCCCGATAACGCTTCCCGATTCCTGCTCGCCTGGTACTACCGCTTACAGTTCGCCCCGAACACATCTAGCGGAAAATTTACCTGCGCTCAGTTAATAACGACGGCGGGTCACATAACCACGACTACCTACCTACACAAGTTAAAGTAAAAGTACTTTTCAGTGAAGAAATATAATTCTAATACAGTGTCATGTTAATAAATTATTATTGTTAAATGATGATAATTCTTCAGGTTCACTTAATCCAATCTCAGAAACCTCGAAGCTAACAAAAAATTTGTCATCCCGAAATACAACAATGTTTATGGTTCTAGAATATCTGAACATATAGTACCTAATATTATAAATAATCTTCCTCTTGAAATCCAGGACATTGTTGTATCTTCGGGATCATGCCGAGCGAGATTAAAGAGATATCTGATAGAAAACCAGCCTGGATGTATGTTTAATTAAAACATAATCACGACGACTGTACCACCTAGATAAACCGTACTGGTTTCCAGGTAGTATCAAGCTAATTTTCTTGTGATTGTAATTAATGTCTAAAAATAAATAAAAAAAAAAAAATGTGAGCTGGTGACTCATTTGCGGTAATCTCCTTTTCTTTAATTAATTAAATTTCTTAATTGTTTATTGTTCGTTTTATTGTTTGGTTCACATGTTTTTAATTTTGTTATAGTTTCTTGCTCCGATATTATTATATTTTTTTTTTGTTTATATTACAGTTTCAAAATATTTTTTTTTTATTTTTACTGGCCCCAGCTGAAAATCAGCGCTGCAGTATTCTTTTTACTGCAGCAAGTAGCTGAGCTGGGCGCCATTTCGGTGCCTATATTTAATAATGTCTTATTAGTTAGTCAAATTGTTTTGGTGCCGAATAAATGCTTTTTCTTTCTTTCTTTCTTATTTACTTAAGGATGTCTTATTGGTTAGCGTTACCGTCGCTACCATCATGTAGAGGGTATTTAATTTGTTACTGTTAGTGTTATAACACTTCTTCTTCTTCCTAGTCGTTTTCACTCTTGACATAGTGGTCGTGGTCATCACTTTAGGTGTTGGTGGCAAGTTGTGAACTCACCGGCACACCTCCCTGGTGGCCGCCTTTTTCATGCACTCATGCGGTGACGATGAGCCATCTACTGCCGCCTTTATTTGTTCAGACCACCTCATAGGTGATCTTCCCCGTGGCCTGGTACCCTCTACCCTTCCCTGGACCACAAGTCGCTCAATAGCCACCTCTCCTCGGCGGCTGAGGATACGGGACTGTACCAAAGAAGACAAGCACTGCTTGATGCCGAGTTCTCGAAGTATGGACTCGTTGGAACGGTATTCAGTCCACGATGCTCCGAGCATTCTCCTCCAGCACCACTTCTCTAGTGCGTCTATCTTCCTCTTCTCTATTTCCCGCATGGTCCACGTTTCTACGGCATACAAAAATATAGGGAACACAAGTGCCCGTACTAGCCGGACTTTTGTGGCTCTGTATACGTTTCGATTCCTCCATATTTTTTCAGTTATAACACTAATAGTTCTATTTATTCAGTAAGTATATAATCTTTCGTTGCCACATTTGTAGTGATTTGTAAATTTCTTCATATCACACTCGCCGGTTATTGGTTCGGTAATGTGTGTCGCGTGGGAGCTGTCAGGCGGGGGTGCAGGTCTTCCGGTCGTGACGTCACCGGCCCGATACACCATTGAATATTTATAAGCGCGCGGCCATTAAAGAGCCGACATTTTGTATGATCGCGGCTTCCCATCGCGCCTTAAGTTGCTGCACAATCCTTTCTTGTTTCATAAATAACTAGTGCAGCGCGCTGGCTCTGCTTGGACTACACTATATAAGAGCAATAGCTCCTGAAGCAGAAAAATTTTACATTTACCCGAAAGCGTAACGAACTTATAACACGTCCGCTCACTCCGGCGGTCGGAGCGCGACTGTTATAATTTTTGTTATAACGCCAGCGCGTTCCTTTACATACCCGCACAGGATTTACAAAAACATGACTAATTTCTAAATTGAACTTAAAACTGAAAACTTAAGAAGCATTAATAATTATAGTAGTAACTACTAAGTTACACGGATTAAATTAAATTCAGTATCAATGTCAATCATTACTGATTAAGAGTTAGTGATTTAAATTGAAACACGCTGTAGCTAGTGAAACTACTAGACCGATACTACGATGCGGAGTATATAATACTAACAATCACCACATTATTATCAACTTCCTGTTACTTAAATTTCGTCTTCGAATGAAACAGTTACTTCACCAAGTGATCCGTAACTTAACAAAATTAATACTTAACTATGTTAAATGTCAGCGGACAGGGACAATGCGTCTGACCGGAAGCAAGCGCGGTCACTTGAGAATCGCGACCGAAGCTCGTGATCGGCGGCTTCGGGAATGTCATCGCGGTGAACCGAGTCACTTGTTTCCTCACGAGGAACGATGCGAAGATAAGTGTATTTTGGTGTCAAGTTGGATGTAAAAGCTGCCGCGTCTTCAGTATGACTGTCAGGTAGACGCTGCGGTGATAATGGTGATGATACCAGCGTCCACCCGGAACCCTGTTCTTTATAACGCAGCGTTGTGGTCTGGGGGAGGGTAGGGAGGGGGTGTGCGAGTGTCCAACGTAAAACTCTGTTTAAATTTGACATTTGGTGTAAGAGCGTAGAGCGGTGGCGGTGCGGTGACCGTAATGGCCAATTTGCGGTCTCCGCGCCTCGGAAACGAGCACATTATCAATGTAGCCAACTCTCCCTTCCCCCCCCGTCTCCCCCCGAACTGCGCACGCGCTCGTCCGGAGCGTGATTGCGTCGCGTACAGTTGGACCCCCTAATTGTTTAAAGTTTGCCCTCCTGCGGTTTGCGAGGTATGCTAGCATTTTACACGCACACGCACACACGCGATATTTGATGTTTGAGGTGCCTTCCCACCTTCCACCACACCACCAAGTGACGCTGCTTCTAATCTATGATCCCTGACCTGCCGGTTCTCTCTTCTCTACACCGGCACCACATGATGGTATCCGATGTTCCTCTGTCCAGCCAATCAGTAGTGTACAAACATTGAAATGATGAAATACTGCTCAACTACCTACTCTACTATCTACCACTACACAGTAGTGTGCAAACATTACTGTGTTCCGATTTGAAGGGCGCTGTAAGCTAGTGAAGTTACTAGCGTAACGAGACTTAACATATGTCGCAATGTGGTGCAGTGTATACCAAGTTAACTAGCGGCATGTTATGGGCGAGCGTATCACTTACCAATAGGTGAACGCACCGCTTAAATAATTAGTTTCAGAGCATCACGTTCAAACGTAAATCCCTGTAATTCAGCAGGCTGATATTACAGCGGGAGAGCGTGAGTACCCGCTAGCCGCAGCGCCCGGTGCCAGGTACCAGGAGTGCAGCACTCGCAGCGACGGTTGCGTACCGCAATCACCGCCCGCGACGATTGCCCGCGTAATCGCTGTAATTCCATGTAATTCGCCGTAATTCGCCGTAATTCGTGTAATAATCGCAGCCGAGCGCCCCGGGCCGGCGCGGCCAATGACGTGCTAATGGGCGGGTTCGCGCGGCGGACACTCGCCGGCCCGGGAACCGAACCCGGAGCCGTTTATGTGAAAGTTCACGCACGCCGAGAGGTGGAGCTGTTGTCGCGGTGCTGCTGCTTATATACATATGTGTTATTTGGAGGAGCGGCAGGCGCGGAGGTGTTAGGAGGGCCTCGTGTCCAGTCCAGTGGTGAACTTTATTTATTTTTATTATATTGAGCTCTCATGTATATTATATACATATAGTTATGCAACAGTTCAACCCAATACATAAAACACGGCGCGGCGCCGTCGACGCTTTAAGCATCAATTCTTAATCAGAGGATGCATGCGCATGTGCATGTATGTGTGAAGCGAAACCCAATGTATATTGGTAATTACTGGCGGCGGTGGTGGTAGTGGGAGAGGGTGAAGGGGGGGGGGGGTGTGTAATCAATGTAATCGTCGTAATTACAGTAATACAGGCGGTGGACGTCTAATGACCGTTAATGCCCACTTATAATACGAGGATAGCGAATTCCGCGATTTGTGCCCTCCCCTCCACCCCCTCACACATACACAAAGGCCGTGTGAAAACGCCTCTTGTTCCTAACTAGTTAATTCAGGTCTTATAGTCTAGGATTAAAACGCTACATCGATATCTAGTAATAACTCTAAAGTGGAGACCGGCGTATGGAGGTGTAGTAGATGAAGTAGTAATTTACTTTCAAATCACTTTAAGATTCCGATAATTTATGTAAATTTACACATTGTGCGGCATTTGATTCTTCATTTAATTGGTTAGTTCTAGTAGTTCGTGCTCCTCTTAGGGTACAGGTCGGGTACCAGCGTGTACCCTTAGAGACCGCACGGTGGCGCGGCGGGCACTCCCGTATAAGGCGCGGCCCGCTGCGTTTGCAAATTGGTACAACCCTTTGTCTGCACACGGCATCTGGTACGACACCGGTACCAGATATACCCGGTATCAAATAAGGCCGCGGGTATCTATCGTATTAGGAAAGCCTTTAATGTTTTACATAACATGCAAAGCAGGCGCGGCGGGAGCTCTCCTCGTTCAGCCTTACTAAAATGGTTTGTACTAGGACGACATGAACGAGTAAATTATTGTTACGATGGCATTAGGACCGATGCGAAGTGTCCTTTGTCTCGCTGCTTAATGTTTTTAAAAAACATATCGTAATCCGTTTGACGTTAACGTTGATGCGATCACACGAACACGTGTAAGTTGTATTGTTTTTGTGATTAACGTAAATCTGAGGTCCGCGTCGCGATGTCAGCGGGCTCTGTTAAGTGATGGAGTCGATAAAACGCGAAATCAAAGAGCCGGCCCGGCCGTATATCACCAACACCGGTAGTTAACAAATATTATCACAACTGACGCGGCGTGACGCGGCAGGGGGGGTGGGGGGCGGACGCGACTCAGTCCGATTCCTTGTTACGAAACGAGATTAGTTTTAAAACATTTATATTTTTTATTATTACAGCCCGCCATAAATCAGCGTTTGTGTAAACAATCGAGCTCTTTGTAATCTTATAGGCTATTAAATTTCTGGATATAAAAACGTCTCGTGTAAACGTGCGCGCGTGTTCCGGCGGCGCGGCGCGGGCGCCGGCCCGGGCTGATTTACGAGTCATCCTTCGGGTGTTAATCGACACTATTTGCAGTTCACGCGCCTGCGCGCGCGCCCCGTGACGAGGTTATAGGTGACCCTCACTCGAACTGAGATGAGAACCGATATGTTCCAAGAACAGCTGAGTACCTTGAATCCCAGTAGTGGGAACCGTTCGATTCTAACAATATATGTACTGCAACTGAAAGATTACTTGTGCGTTCCGTGTTCCCGGTACCCGCCGTGGAGCGGCTCATTTTTAATTTATGGAAGGCATAACTGGAAAGATCAAAGGTAAATTACTGGAATGAGTTGCGAGAGATGTTCGTCCGCAGTTTGGGATCCCATGTGGGGCATTACACTCGAGACGAGTATGGTCATTAGGCGGCGATATTAGCTATTAACCCGGCGCGGCGCAGACCTTGCCGGTGTCTCGCGGGGAGCGGCACCAGGGAGCCGGCGCTGTTCCGAAGCACATTTGTCTCCGCGCAGGCGATGTACGGGATCAGGTAATTTTGTTCACTTCGAAGCGGTTCCAGATCGTTCACTTAAACTGCTTACAAATCGGTTTTCGGTTACGCGCACACGTTTGTATTGAACGTCGCAGTGTGAGAAAGAGCTCTGTGTGTTAGAGTGGAGTACGCGCTACGTATCATTGTTTACCAGCACGAGTACAGTTCATGAAGGGTCTCATTGTGTATTCAGAGCCGTCACTCCGCCGTCCGCGCGGAATCGAACCGACACGGGGACATCTGTTACGTCGCAAGACATCTCATCGGAGCCGCGGGGCCGCCGCGCGACTCCGGCCCTTCGGCCGCGGCGATAAGGCCCTCGGGGTCGCTCGTAAAATTTGTCGCCGCCATAAACTCAACAAGTGAAGTGAGGACGGTTTACGACCGACATAAACGTCCATCTGACGTCTCACTAATACGTCATAAACTGAATCCTGCCGGCAGATAGCGCGTTACGGCGGCGCGCGGCTGTTTATCGCGTCTAGCTGACAAGCGCTAAGGAGGCTCCTTTTGTTCGGCGGGGCGAGGCGGGGTGAGGAGGGGCGAGCGGCCCCAACAGGTACTTGTTAACCGGACAAGTTTGTTATGTAAACGTTTGTTAACCGCCTCCGCGGCGAACTGTCTACTGCGAGGCGGCCGCGCGGGTTTTTAAACGCACTCGAACAGGCGCCGCACACTTATTGTCAAATCGCTACAATTGCGCTTAAGTATCATTACCCCACTCGACGTTTCGTGTGCAAACATCCCCCCCACCTCCCCCCAAGTCCCCCCCGCGCTCCCCTGATTACATCGCAGTCAATAATCCCGCGCGCGTGCGGTTGAATGTAAATAGGTTAACTCTAAAAACAATTCCGCCGCCGCAGATTGTTCTTACACGCATCCGAGCAAACGGACGAACACGAGGGGATGAGGGGATGAGGTAGCTTACTCAATACAGATGGTATCAGCTCGGCGTGCGGCATGACGTGACTCAGGATATTTCTAGGGAAGGAGCAGCAGCTTTCCTTGTGGCATGGGAGGCCGGTGTCCGACAGTGGACATCATCACAATGACGTGATGATGTAATGATGTACATAAATATTGTAGTATGCCAGTTCATTGCTTGCAGGCTTAATATCCTTTAGCATATTTTTCATAAAATTGTATTTAAGTACGTTATGAGCTGTTTAAAATGGATCTGTTGGGAGCTACGGGGAGCGACGGCTACGCCCCGCCGTAGAGGCGCGCCGCGGGGGCGCAGCCCGGCCGGCAGCGGGGGCTCCGGCGGCTGCTGCTCGCGATACTCCGATTATTAAACAGCAGCACATAATTCGCGTTACTGTCATTCTCATTAGTTTTTCAAGCATCTCTAGGCGTGATGATAAAGTCGACTAATTTACATAATAATTACATAAGAAAGAACGTTGCAGCCGCGTGAGTAGAACATAAGGTAAACGTTTTTGTTCTGACCTCAACAGACGGATCGAACCCAGTTCGCTGACACGGAAGTGGAACTTGCATTAGTATCGTTACTAACGCAGCGAGAGCCCAGGGTCCTTCTCCTATGGATGTGCCATCAGATGAACGCTTGACGGACGCGCACCCGCCAGCTGTCTCCGAGCGCTCAAAGCAAATCCAACGCAACGTCACTTCAAAACCATGACCGCCCCCCCCCCCATCACCCCGCGACGGTGCTACAGCCAGGGGGGGCGGCGGGGGGATGATTAATTGTCGTTGGGTGGTAGAGCAGGCGGGCGAGAGCGGGGGGTGCAGCGATTGGGCCGCTTTGGTGCCCTCTATTGTGTACTTCGTTGTGCCATGTTTGTTTTTAATGGACAAACTCTGTCGGAGTTGTCTCCCGGTGACAGCGTGGTGACGCGCGCAGCCCACTGCAGCGCCCACCGTCGGGACTGAATTAATCATTCGTCGATCGTTGTACGCGCGGTGCGGCGAGTGTGGGCGCGCTGGATAGTGGGCTTTCGCAACGTGATAATAAGTTGGTGAACAGTACATAGATTAGTTTATTGAAAAACAAACCAGCGGCAGATGAAGTTCAATCACTTTTTTTTTATGTTACTATGCGACGAGACGAGCAAGACGTTCACCTGATGGTAAGTGATACGCTTACCCATGACAACGCGGCGCTTGTTAAGATGGTACACTGCACCACATTGCGCTCGTTGCCTAAGACATAAGGTGTTAAGTCTCGTTACCCCAGTAATTACACTAGCTACAGCGCCCTTTAAACCGGAACACAGTAATGTTCGCACACTACTATTTGGCGGTTGCAATAGGAGCTGCTGTGGTACCCACCCAGACGGTCTCCGGCAATTCTAATAAGCGTAAATCAAATTCGGTTTAGGTGCAAAGGTCATTGAACTGTACACGCTTGCAAATTATCGGTTAAGCAACGAGTCTGACATCAAATTAGACGCCATTACGGGCATTAAATCAAACCGGAAGCGCGCAAACGGCGTGACAAAACTTACAACGGGAGGAAGTCGCCCGGGGGGAGCCCTGGTGCCTCCAGCGCGAGGGGCTGCGAGCGGTGCACGTCAAATGGAAAATTAGATAGGGAAACGTCGGGCCCGGCATCGACCGGCGCAGATTCGAACCCGCGTCCCGCTGCTCCGCTGCCATTGTGCGAGCGCGGCGACGTTTTATTTCCTTTCACACAAATAATAACAACGTTTTACGTTTTTATATTGCGCACATTCACAACTTTATGTTGGAACGGGACTTGTTCGCGTCGTTAACTCTCCAAAAGATTTTAAAGAATTACACAGGCGGGTGCCTTTCATCCTCACCAGCTCGCACCGATCTACTGCTGTATATAACATGAGCTTCATCACTCAGTACTTCGGACATTTTCTATTTCTGTACTTATCACCTGTTTGCAAGTGATCCATTGCGGACAAGTCCTCCAGGTGTTCCACAAGGCCGGCGTGTCCGTCAGCTGCTCGGTAGATCTTTAATTACGATCTCTCTACATTGTTGAAAGTTTACATCGAACCTGCATACCTGCAGTCGTGTCCGGATTCGTTTACATCGCAATGGGGCAATGTTAATGAGCGTTGTAAATTTATTAAACAGCCAATAACCGTTTCCCTCTCCGGCGGGATGTTCGCGTTTAATTAAAAGCAGCGCTGGAGACGAGGTCCTGAGGAGTATCGGAGCGCTCGCTATTTGCGATATTCATTTAACACGACGCGCCGGAGGAGGGTGGACAACGTTACTGTGAGCTAGTAGTACAACGGACAGTATCTCTTTACTACACAAAAAGTTATTTGATATCAAGTGACAACTGTGCACAGCTATCACAGTAAAACTACTACCGCAATCCTAACACCATTAATCACGTGGCTCCGGAACAGAATCGCAGATGTTATTACAAAGCATTCGGTTAACCGCTGCGCTAACGAGCTTTTAATAAAAGCAAAGGGTGAAAGGCGAAGTTATGATTAAGTTATATTTCTCCGGTTCGAAAAATCAAGTCAACGTAGTTACATTATTTCGTACATCATCAGCGTCAGTGTAAAAGAGACTGTTGCGATGACTTAGGCATTCCGTAACGCTTGTAGTTTAAACAGGAAGAGCTACATGGATACTCTTTCAGGATAAAATGAAGTGTCAAAAGCAAAAAAGAAAAAATTCACTGTGTGCAAAGCATTAAAATTAACTCCTAGACCATACCGGCATATTCTAATCTTATAAGGTAATATTCATGTACTATTATCTACAGCGACTTTATCACCTTTTATTACACATTAACAAAATAATTAGCATACCATTAGAAGGAGAAGGAGACGACTGTCTAATCGTCACTTAACATCAAGTGAAATTCAATTCGCGTTAATCCATTGTAGACGAGAAAAGCGATCGCAACGGATTTTCACAATGAATTTAAAGCGAAAAAGTGTATGGGTGTCTCAGAAGAATAAATATAAGAATGCGAGCTCGCGCAGCCGGCAGAGGGCGCAGTGGGCGCGCCCATAAATCTCCTCGTCTCAGCTGATGTTCGGATCCGGATCTTTAGGGTGTTTACGCACTGCAGCGATCACTAAGAACATTTTCAAAGATTTACGTTCTGTTCGCTACCGTTGAGAACTCAGCGGTACTCATTTATAATGACTTCTACAGTAATCAAATCATGTTCCTAATTAGCTAATACCTAAGATCTAGATATCTATATATTTCCCGCTCTTAATCATGGCATTAGTCGTGATGATGAAGTACATGTTTGTAAGCAATGGGGACTTTACTAATAGTTAGGAAACAAAGTTGCGGTTAGATAATGTAATAGTCTCCAAAATCCGTGCTCGCGTGTTATAAGTACAGAAAGCAGTAAACTTTATCCGCTACTTCTACTGTACAGTAAAGCACTATGTCTACTGTATAAATGTTAGTGTTAAAGACTTTCTAAACACTGTGTTCAAAACACAATACGCAATAAACAACGGAAGTAGTGACCACATCGAAATAATTACAAGTCTAGTAAGACTGTGTTAATGAAAGCTAGCAACGAGAAAGTGGTCATCACTTAGCTTCACATTCGTTAAGTTAAAACTTATGAACGTTACTTAGAAAGTGAAGCCACGATTAAAGCATCTGCTGACCCTTGCTAAATGATCCAATATGTCTTTTCAGTTCATTTTTTAAAGAGTATGCTTAGTAACGAAAGGTAAGTTTATAATAATAGAGTAATTAGATGTAAATGTAATATGTAATTAGTAACTGTCCGATAGATATCACGTTTAGCTGCTTATGAATTTAAATATTGCGAGGGTCCGTGCAGTGGTGGTGGTGGTGGTGAGGTGGTGGCGGGTGTGCGTTGCGGAGATAAAATAAATGGCGGCGCGGTGAAAAATGATGACGCGGCGGCGTGGAAAGACCTCGCGGCCCCGGCGGGTGCGGGACCGCTCTTTTGTGTACCTGTGGACGACCTTCCCGCGCCAGATACCATAACGATACTTCATTAACGAAAGAATTTCTATAACTTTGTACTGAGCTTGATGGGTTGATTGGGAAGCTTGTAAACTTGAAACGTCGACACCCCCTCCGCACCGCTCCTCCGCACGCCGTAACATTTTACGGTGCACTTCGCACAGTAACTTACAAGACATTCGCCGCCGCCCGGCGCTTCCGGGGGCCCTTTCGCACTTAAGTTGGTCCTTTAGCAGCTCCTCACGGGTTTCGGGGCAGCAGTAACCCGGCTCGTAAAGGCCGCGAGTTGGTCGTTTAGCGCGACGCCCGAGTGATCCGATTAACCGGCTATAAACCGGCCCGCCCGGTACCGGTAACGTCCGTGTCGGGGTGTCGCTAGTGTTGCGGAGTGTTTGATCAAGTGACACTTGAATCGACGAGAGCTTCGGTCCGTGTCATGTCATCCCATTATAGTGTTTGTTGCGTTGTGAGGAGCGACTCTATCAATAGGAGTTGGATTATCCGGATGTTGCGTTTACCGGATAACTACTTATTGATTTTAAGCTTGCAGAATACGAGCGATCGTTTAACGAACGTGTTCTCTGATAAGCTGATTGATTTATCATCAAAGCGATGTATACAACTTAAAGTGCTCACAAACAAACTTGTAACCGCAAGACCGACAAGAAAACCCACTTACAGGAGACAACGAAACGAGAGAGAGAGAGAGGAAATTTAATTAAAATTACAATGAAAAAATGGCGCATCGCAATTTATTTAGGTAAAAGCCCTTTTAATTATAATTAATATTTACAAGACGAGAAGAAATTGCGCTGGGGGCAGAGGGGGGAACTGGATCCTTGCGCCAGTACAACGGAGCGGGGAGGGGGATGAGGGGGTTTACTTTCACCGACAGCAATGAGTTCATTTCTAACTATACACATAATGTTTACATTTATCTATTCGCACCATCATATGTCAATATAACAAAGTGACAGAAAGTGCCAGCAAACATAAGTATATAACATGTTTCATTTAAAGTAGAAGTAGAAATGATGTTTTAAAGTAATCAATATGTGATGTAGTAACCGGCTGCGGTGGTGTGGGCATGTCAGAAGGAGACCATCGGAATACGGAGGCAATGCAGCACTTGGCATCAGCGTACCCGGGTAACGGCGGAACGGAAGATCGAAGAAGAAATGGCCGAGTGTGGTTACGAAGATATGAGAAGCTGCGATCTTGAAGAAAGCGACGTCCGAGACAGAGTGAAGTGGAGAGCAAGAAGTAGAAAAGAAGACCCCGCCAAAAGAAGAATACAAAGAGACAAATACTAAGTAGAAAGAATATAGAATATTTTTAGAATGTAGAGTAATCGACTAACTAAGCAAGACCGTATTTGCAAAGGCAAGTTAGAAAAGTAATTAGATCGGATAACATGCCTTCGAATCACAGTGTCAGTAAAGAGGACAATAAAGAAGAATAGCCGGGGCCAATGTTATTAATGAAAGGAATAAAGATGTTCATGAAAACAATTAAACTAAACGAATTTATGCGCGAATAAATGTTATCCTTGATAATGGAGAAGGAGTGGGGAGACGGCAACAACAAGCGTGAATGAGGCGAGGCCGAGGCCGAGGTCCAGGCGGTACCTCCGGTGCAATTAATAAAAGCTTAGGTACGCGGGCGGAGGCGACGAGTGCGGGGCGCACTGCGCGGCGGGGGGTCGGGGTGAGGAGGGAGCAGACAGTAAAAGGGTCCCGAATAAGAGCCTTTAAGGGAGTCCCCGCGTTATCTCGGGTGCTGGCGTCGTAAAATAAAGGTTTACTAGCCAGTAAAGAAAATTAAAATGAATTATTTTGACGAGTGTTGGGGGCTTTTTTGAGGCTTAGAGCCCGTTTACTGCGCCGGGGTGAATTGTTATTGCGCCATAAGGGGTAATTGTTTTTCTCCGCGTCGATGCAAGCTTGTTTTCGTTGTAATTACGTCGGTAACCTGTTGTTTAGGTCGGCGGGCTGTCGGCGGGCTGTCGGCGGGCTGCCGGCCCGACGCCGTGCTTTACGGCCGCCGGATTGAGTCGCTTAATGCGGCCATTTGCATGTCGCCGCGTTACTGCACGTTACCGCGCCTCATCGCGACGTTACATCTCACATTAGTTCAATAACATCGCCGCTAACTAACAAGTTTAACTTTGCGAATAGAGGATGTAATGTTAATAAAAAAAAAACCTCTGTTCAACCATTTCGAAAGCGCTTACAGTGTAACCGTAGACACATTCATCCAGATAAGATCGGTAGATGGATTCGAACAGTCAGGGAAGCGTGAAACAGAGCATTACGATAGAAAAAGCAACGCGCCCTCGCCCGTGAGGGAGACGCAACGACGCGCGGAGCGGGAGGGAGGGAGCGGGGAGATACACATCGCGAGTGAAAATTCAGACCGCGATTACATTCACGAAATGGCCGCTTTACATTCAAGAGTTGGCGGGAACGCATCGCGCGGGAACGCGACACGTCACACGTCACACGTCACACGTGACGGCCACAGATACAATAATATTAGCCAACGCGTCGAGTGCGCGTCGTTGGATTTTTTTTGTTTTATTTATGAATGAATTGTTATATTTTCCGACTGATCAATGATTAGAAATCAAACCAACGATTATTAATATTTTTTATAGTTTAACTAGTTGTTACATCTAGTTATATACTCAGTAAGTATCGGCTGAAATGATGAATGTTACATTTATTTTCATAACTCAACGGTTGTAGAATCACGTGTGATAACGAAATAAGCTAGCGGAGAGGAGCAGTGGAGGTGGGAGTAAAGCGCGAAGTGGTGTGTGCTCCTCCCCTGCTCCTCGCAGCCGGTATGGAGATGAGCCGGCGTGATTCCATTGTCCCCGCGAATGGATTCCGGCGGATGCGATCGAGTACGTAGCCGCGTACGCGTGCGCAGCGGCAATAGCTCTCCCGCGTACGCTTAACTCTGTCCCGGGTTTGTTTTATGCGGATTAGACGCGTAATCGAAAACGTGGCGGAATTTTTATGGGTATTTCGGGCCTGTGTACGCCACGTTTGTTGTTTATTTACGTAACACAACAACCTCTGCACACTGCGCTACCTGCGACCTCTGCAGGGTATTGTGCAACGCAGATCGGATCAACTCGGAAAAACAAATTTGTTACTCAATTTCATTTTAATGCTTTATCAAAAAGCAATAAAAATTGAACGAAATTACGAAAAAGTAATAATATTTGCATGCAATCGTAAAGTGCAATCGAAAGTTACTTTTAAAGCCTTTAAAGTTTTTACAGCAGCTTTTCTTTAAGAAGACACATAAAGATGTTATCTCTGTAAACAAAAATCCGAGCGCATTAAAGCGGAGTGTTTGCGAGTCGTTTTACGGGAGGACGGCTCGTAAAGGTCGCCTGACACTGATTCTTGATGGACAATTTGAGGGCCGGGCGGGGGAGAGGGAGGGAGCAGCGCGCCCGGGGGAAGTTACAACTTTAAAACGCTTACAGTACACCGCTTTACGAGCCGGGGCGGCCGATTTATATTTTACACCGCCATTTTATCCCGCGACGGCTTGTCTGTTTCATTGTTTCGGCTTCTCAAATGTTCTCGATAATTTTATAGAGTTTCTTTTCATTTTATTTCTTTCGTTGGTTTTATATTTCAGTTCCCTTAGCTTTTCAGCGTAAGTTTACTAATATGTGAATGAAATGTGTTGAAGATACGCAATACTACCATACCACCACTGCAGTGTGCGGCGCCACACTTTACCCGCTACACGAGATGGATAAAGAAAGGACACGAGTTGGTCCAAATGGACATTAAATACATTCGCAAGTACCAGGGTGACATAGCCAGGAGGCAGGTCGCGCGTGTCGCCCTGGTATTTTCATTTCGCGTCGCAGGTGAGCGCGGCGCGTAAATTACCCGAACGGCCCGGCCTTTTATTGCGCGCCGGGTGCGGAGGTCCGCACGGGGCGCGCCGGGCCCGTCCACTTAGCGCGGGGGACGGGGGGAAAGGGTACAACCGAATAAATACATCCAAACACGTTTACTGCTGACGTTTACTTAGACCCCTGGGTACTGGCCGAGTTTGTTTACTTAATAATTAATGGACAAGTCACAAGCGAAATTACTTATCAAACTTAATTGGCGTGCTATTTTCTAGATTGTTCCAACGGACAGACACGAGCTCTTTCACGTGAAAAATTTTTCTATCGATTTAGATCATTTTTGTATGAAAGATCTATATTGTCCTTAGCTATAAATAAAACTGCTGTACAAATGTTCGGGAAACTTCGCAAGGTCTTTTCGTCCAAAATACCTCAGTGCCTGAAGACTAAAGTCTTCGAACAGTGCGTGTTGCCAGTGATGACTTATGGCTCGGAAACTTGGTCGCTAACTATGGGCCTTATAAGGAAGCTCAGAGTCACACAGCGAGTTATGGAGAGGGCTATGCTCGGAGTATCTCTGCGTGATCAAGTCAGAAATGAGGAGATCCGCAGAAGAACCAAGGTAACCGACATAGCCCTGCGAGTCACGAGGCTGAAGTGGCAATGGGCAGGGCACATAGCTCGTAGAACCGATGGACGTTGGGGATCCAAAGTGCTGGAATGGCGACCCCGCACAGGAAAGCGTAGCGTTGGCAGACCTCCCACTAGGTGGACAGACGACATAAAACGAATCGCAGGGAGTCACTGGATTCAAACAGCACAAGACCGTATTTTGTGGAATACATTACAAGAGACCTATGTCCAGCAGTGGACGTCCATCGGTTGAAATGATGATGATGATGATGACAAATGTTCAGTTATGGATCTTGTTCAATTTGTGTCTAAAATGTTTCAGCGATTGAACCAGCTCGTCGTCATTCCAATCTCGTGCACAGCTCCACCGTAGTATCCCGGCAGCCTGATTGAAACTCACCATGATATAATAATTGCACGTGTATCCCCCGTCCGCAATCTATCGTCTACTAATCAGCAGTAATCCCATGTAAGCGCACTAATCTAGATTGTCGCGGCCGCCCCGCAATCTAGACTTAGGTATAGCCCCCCGTTGTGTTACGCGGTATACCGTCGCCTATACTAACTTAATGATTACTTGATACAGTAACATATTCTATTTATTAAGCCATCGAAACAGCAGATTGTTAACTTATTTTAATCTGTTCATAAACTTGGATCATCATCACCCTCTTGCCGTTCAAATTTGATTAGGATAACTTGAAAAAAGTATTATCAATTGTGAGCAGTTTATTAGATACAAGTTAGCTAAGTAGTCAGTTAAGTTGGTTAGTTGTATTGATTCGGCGACAAAATTGAAAGCCAGATTAAATAAAGCTGTCGGAGGATGTCGGGGAGCCGTGTCGAGTTGTAAACAAGGGAGAGGTCTGAAAAGATTCCCCCCGGCGTCCCCGGAGGTATGAATGAAAAATAAAATTAGAAATTCAAATGCGCCGCGACTCCTTATCAATTACACGTGGCGGAGCCGACAATGGGAGACGAGCGACTCCTCGGATTTGCATCTCCACACAATGGCAATTAGGGGCGGGCTCATTAATGCGGCGGGCCCGGGCTCGAACCCGGGACCCGGTGTACCCGCGTCCCTCGGCGGCGGGAGCGGACACACGCGGATATCATGTCTATACTTCCATTCAAAAAGAATTTCACTTTTGGTTTAAAACCAAACCCACTTTCAGTTCCCACCGCTGGACAAGTGCAGACTGCCGAAGGTAGTATCTTCGAATGTGACGCTTATTGGATATTGACTAATTAACTATTATCCTCATTTCTAAAATAACTAATTAATGGTGATGCTTTACTTTATAATCAAATACTAATTTCTCTATTATAATGTTATCACACCGATTAAAAATGTCTGATACTGAATTTCCTACAATGAGACTCCCGATGTGTAAACATGTGTACGTTCTCTTTTACTCTGGGACTGGGCTTCTCTCCCACGCGGAGTCACCGCGCCGGCCAAGTGCGTGTCGGGGAAGTTTTATGTATTACGAATTTTTCTAAATGTTTTAACAATATCATAAGCGCGACATAACATTTACGACCACCGAAGGGGTGCGCACACATTTACCATCCGCGCCAGTAAAAACTCTGTGCCTTTTATTGCTTTTTAATTAAAAAAAAAACTTGTACCTGCGTGACAGTTAAACTTTTTAGTGCAGACAATAAAATCGAGCGCCGTTGTCAAATCGAGCAATCTCGACGCTATTATCGATTTTGATATCACAATCGCCAGTTGTAAAAATCGATGTGATTATATTTATACAACGCAATAAAATTATGTGGGTTTATTGTGTTTATATTACTTGTTTTTATTTACGTTAATATTGTTAAGTTTTATTCAATAAATATTCGTTTACAAACTTTTTTACATATTGGGTAATACGATAAGTGTTGTTATGATGATAAACACTGCACCGCGTTGCGCTTTTCGCTTTTAAATTGTGAGAAGTCAAGTCTCGTTACCCCAGTAATTTCACTAGCTTACAGCGCCCTTCAAACCGGAGCACAATAATGTTTGCACACTACTGTTTAACTGTTTATGTAATTATCACTGACAAGCAATCACCCAGTTTAACGCCGTGTTGCCCGCTACAACGCTCCAAACGCCGTTTGTATAAAAACTGAGAAGTATGCCCAGAACAAACGCGCCCGCAACTGAGAAAACAATAACAGTAAAAGCGCCACCCGGCCGGCGTTTAAATAATCTTCCGAACGCTCCAACAAGTCAGAAGCGGTTCCATAAAATATTTACACAAGGCATTTGTCCTAATACGCCATAGAGAGCAATCAACCGGGATCTGTGCACCTGTTTACACGAGGGGAGCGCTCAACCCTTGCCGAGGGGGCGGCGCGCTCCGCGGCCCGCGGCGGGCTGCCCCGCTGGCCGCGCGCGCTGCGGGCCCGCGCCGCGCCGCCCGCGCCGCCGCCCACGCGGGGGACGCAATCCGCAGCGGCCCCGAGCGGTTACGAATGAATTTTTAATTGGCTAATCGTCTTTGTTTGAGTCGCTTGACCAATTAACTCGTAACGCCACCGGGAGGGGGCGCGCGGCGCGTCGCGGCTCATGGTATAGAGCAGGACACGAAGCGGCGTTTTCGAACTTGTAATAAGTTATTATATTTATCAGACTGTAGTTCGGCAAGTAAGAAAAAATCTTACCACAATAATACTTCAGCCGATATAACTTTGAAATTGAATCGCGGCTTTCCGCCTCGCGAGGCAAGCGGCTTAGCCACATTAGTAACTATGATTTCCTCTACCGTCTACTTACCTATATTCAACTTATGGATAGCCGTCAATACCTCTCTCCGTACATACACACACAGGCGCTATTATTTTATAATGGCATGTAATTGTGTATTAACATCGCATCGATTTACTGCATTGTTTCATTTAAATAAAAAGAAACTACCTCGTAGTGTAGTAAAAGAATCATGATGAAGACAGAATAGTGATTATAGCACAGAAGTTCCTGGTTCGATACCGAGGTAGCAAATTATATATAAAATGAGTTGAGCTTTCGGTGCCGATTGTATAATTGACTGTCACATAGTAATATTAACTGTGTGTCAGAACATAATAATATACAAATTTGGATACTCCATGTCCTGATGCATCAGCGTCGCGTGGTTGCTCTAACGTAACGGTACCGGCTGGCGAGAGGTCTGCCGAGAGTCCGTCGCACCTCTGACCTCCCCACGTCCACCTCCGAGGCACCTCTCGGTGTTGGGTCCACCCGCAATATAATGGTCACTTAATTTCATCAGACTGCATGCGAGTGATGAAATGTAGAGATCAAGTTTAAATAAGTTAAAGTATATACTTGTGGTTTGATTGTTTAATTTCTTTGACTAAGTAACGAGACGAGGACGTTCACCTGGTGGTGAGTTAGGATGTTTACATTACGCTCATCGTTTTGAAACCCTAGACAATACACTACTGCTTGGCGAAAAAATAAGTTGTGTGTGTAACTTAGAGCATTGAAGTGTCTTCTCATAATATTGGCGGTGTCTATAAGTGATATTTTCAAACTCGTTGACGTGAAGTGACTCCGGCTGCGGTTGCTGCTTAAGTTGGAGAGGCACTCGGGGCCCGTCCGCGGCGGACCTCTAGTGCTTATCCAAGTATAAAGTAGCTTAATCACCAGCCCGCCGTGGGAACGCGCCCACACCACGTGCATGTGTGACAGCTAGTGAAATTACTAGGGGAGACTTAACATGGTATGTATGTAATCTTAATCACTTACCATCGCTGAATAATTGTTTGTGGCGGCGCGATGTTTGGTGTAGTATAAACGTCCTAACTACTTTTTTTTTTATACTAGTATGCGACGAGACGAGCAAGACGTTCACCTGATGGTAAGTGATACGCTTGCCCATGACAACGCGGCGCTAGTTAAGATGGTACACACTGCACCACATTGCGCTCGTCGTTAAGACATAAGGTGTTGTCTCGTTACCCCAGTAATTACACTAGCTACAGCGCCCTTCAAACCGGAACACAGTAATGTTTGCACACTACTATTTGTCGGTTGCAATAGGAGCTGCGGTGGCTACATCAGCGTTGTTTAACTTAAAATATAAAAATGTTAGTGTTATTATCAAGCCAGTAAACCTTACTGCTAGATATTACCGCATTGCACACCGCGTCCTAGTTAAGTGAACAGTAATACTGCGACTTTAACGTCTTGTTCAATTCGATTGACATTTCGGATATGTTTAATCGGTATCAGTTGAATTGGTCTATAGATCAATTTACACGAGAAGTGGTTACTGCTGCTCATAAATAGTGCTGGTGTACTAATATGGTGTGTGCAATGGTGGTGCCTGCCGCGCGCCCACGCGTGGACTAGCCGACCTGCGCCGGACATGTTCGGGCAGAGAGAAACTTATCATACTTTCCTGTCCACCGCGTGAAAGAGACAAGCGGTGACCTTTACTTCTCTTTCCATTATAAACTAATGCGCTTAGATTACATTAATATACAAAACATAAATATTTTTATATCTACATAAATACTTTTCGCTTGCTAAATTGTTTATTTACCTTATTTAAATGTGTATGTAATTATATTCATATGTATATATTGTAAAAAGTTGTATAAAGTTATTTTTTTATGTAAGTTTATGTTCTTGTATTTATTACGTATGTTTTCTTCTAATCTAAATTGAGACTTCTATCCAATAATCTTATCTTTAGTATATACATTTCTTACTCATATTTATTAATTCTGATTTTTCACATTACCCTACTATTTATTTATATATTTTTTCTCTCCTGTCCTACAGGGTTGCCTGGATCGCTCATAGCGATAAGGCCGCCCTTGCCCACATTTAGATCTTAAGCCTAGTTTTAGTCAATTTTCCTTATTTTGTTATGTGTGCAATAAATAATTTATCTATCTATCTACCTATAAATATGTTAACTTTTGAATTCGCGATTTAACCCCTTTTAATTTCTAATATATAAATGTATTATCTAAAGTAAAAAAATATTCGTCATGTCTATGAGAGTAGTACGCGGTGATTTCATTACGAATATATCAACTACTTTCTTAAAATATTCATAAAAATTAATCATAGGTGTTTAGGTCTTAAATTAGTTCATAGGCTAGGTCATAGTTATATTAGATTCCTCTGCCGGCGGTTACTTTCTCTGAGATTGCTAAAATAAGTAATGAAAACCGTCGCGAAATCTAATTAATATAATATAATATGTACTCACCAATTATTTACTTGTAGTATCGTTAACCCTGTGTCCTGTGCTAATTGCTTTTTCTGATCCTCCGACGGGTACGGGTGCTGGAACAAGAAAATTATCATATCAAGTACGGATTTAAGAGAGTTACATATTTATTTAAAATAAAAAACCAAGTATGTCTTCTGGAGATAAATTTTTGTCGCGTCCTGAGCAGGAGACGCCGGGGCACATCACTCACGCGTATGTAATGCCATTGGTTCCCAGCGGGTCCCCGCGAGACCTCTATTTCATCCGGGCCCGGTAGCCGAGCCGCAGGTAGTCTACGTGCGTGTAAAATATTAACCGGCCCGGTTCTACTCCCCGGTCGATACCGGCTGTTCGAGATAAATTCAACTTATCGGTACGCTTTTTAATTTTATTCATGCATGTTCAGACTTATTAACTTCCGATTATCTTGTAATTTTAGTAAAAATCTTGGATGCACTTATGTGTCGAAAGGTGGCCTGATTTACAAACTGCCAAGCGTGTTGCCAAGTGCACCGCAACGCTGGTGATTCGGTTCAGGAGCCGCAGAGAAATGAACAGCTTCATATAACGCGGTGCGCGCGATGCGATCGGCCATTTGTCATTTCTTTACTCAAACGTTTTACGGGCGCTTTATGAAAGAGATGTGTTTATTTAAGAGACATGATTTAACATGCCGGAGACGGCGGGGACGGCGGGGACGGTGCAACTAAATCATTGGAAAATACCGCCGGGGAAACAAAAGGAGCGGAGGCGCGAGATGGCGCGATAGGGCCGGCGGCCGCGGAATTGACATGTCGCCCGGGAGCGGCCGCGCGGCGCACGCGCACCATTGTGCGCGCTCACTTGCCCAGCAGTGATTTATGCACCTGCTCACCTGTTATCCGCTCAAGAGTGCGCTGGTCTGCTCCGTATTCCTTTTTAAAACACACCGCCATAAGATTTGCCAAACAGCTGGATTCTTTTTGATCCAGTTAAAGGATAAAGAGTCTTAAGCAATAATATAATAATTTTCACTAGGTGGTAGGTCTCTGCCAAATAGTAGTGTGCGAACATTACTGTGTTCCGGTTTGAAGGGCGCTGTAGCTAGTGTAATTACTGGGGTAACGAGACTTAACATCCTATGTCTTACGACGAGCGCAATGTGGTGCAGTGTGTACTATCTTAACCAGCACCACGTTGTCATGAGCAAGCGTATCAATTACCATCAGGTGAACGTCTTGCTCGTCTCGTCGCATAGTAGTATAAAAGAAATAACTTTCATAAACAATACCCAAGTCTAGACCCAGTAGTAATCTATGCTATTATTCACTCAGTTTATTTATAACCATGGTGATGCGACAAAATTTGTTTCGCAAATAAATAGCATCAGCCGGGTGCGGCTCCCGGCGCCCGCTGATCTATAAACGGATGTAATTCAGTGCAAATCAAATATAAAAGAGGTAATGTTCGTCGCGTTAAAAGTCACCTGAAAGCCTTCCCCGCGATCGTTAAACATCGACGCCGTAAATCCGAATGAGCCGATACGCCCGCCGCCCTCCGCCCTCAGCCCTCAGCCCTCCGACCGACGCCATAAAATCTTCGTAATAAAAATAAAAGCGTATGGCGCATTACACCAATTCCCCGATGCGCTGGAGTGTCTAAATAATGTATTCATAGTGAGAATTACACGGCACGAGGTCTGTGCGCGCGCGGGCGGCGGGCGGGGGGAGCGGCGCGCTCTCGTAAAACAATGATGTTTTCGCCGTTTGAGAGTCGGGACTCCATAAAGTTTTATAATAAAGCGCGCGGCGGCTCGCGCTAAATGATTATTCAATTAAGATGGCCGCCGCCGCTGATTGTTGTGTAAGCGAGGACTTTACGACGCGCTAGTGGTGATTTGAGTCCGTATTAAGTGCAATGTTCAAATTAAACTTTATTATCTCTTCACGCGGCGGTGATTCGCATTTGAATGCTATGTAATTGGAGTTTGTTGTGAAAACATCCTAATTACGGTTACATTTATTGTAGAGATACGAGGGTGGATTGAAAAGTACTCGGCCTAACCAAGAAAATAAACACATACTAAATCAGTTATATTTTTATTTTTCTACATAATCACCATCAAGTTCAATACACTTTTGCCACCTCCTCTTCCAAGCATTTAGACTGTTAAAAAAAATGATTCTTCCTTAGAGTCAAAATATGCGTCTACAGCTGCTTTGACCTCGTCGTTTGTCGAAAATCTTTGACCTCCCAAGTGCTTTTTTAGGTTAGGGAACAGAAAGAAGTCTGATGGTGCCAGATCAGGTGAATACGGCGGATGCGGTAACATTTCAAAGCTAATCTCGGCTATCTCTCTAATTTTTAATCTGCGGTCTCCCATTATTAAATCAAGTATTTTTTTAATATTTTCGTCAGTAGTTGACGTCGAAGGCCTTCCAGAGCGGGGTTCATCTTTCACACTCTCTCTACCACGCTTAAATTCTGCTATCCATTTTTTGACGGATGAATATGACAGAGCACAATCGCCTAATGTACTGACCATGTCATCATGGATGGCTGATGATAGCCCCTTCTTATGGAGGTACTTAATGACGGCACGCTGCTCGATTTGCTCCATTCGCGGAAATTATGTCCGATTACTTTGTTAATAAATTTATAAAATCACAACTAATTATCGCACACGTTTCGAACTTCACACAATGAACTAGTCTGAACTGAACTAAATAATGTGGATAGATTTGATTTTTAGAATTGAATGGATCTGTGTTAGGCCGAGTACTTTTCAATCCACCCTCGTAGTAATATAACCCACATTTTATAGAAAAGTCAATAATTTAACAAGTGCCGTTTATGAAGGTGACGGTGAGGTAACACACGTAGGTGTGTGTTGTGACGTGCTGCCCAGTCTGTAATAGGATGCTACTGTCGGAGTTCATCAGTAAGGGTGACTAGAGACCTGCGACTTTAATTCCCCAAAAACAGTGCAGGCAGACCAATCACTAATATTTATATGTAGAAACGAACTTAAATAGTAATCATTTTATTTCAGTTTAAAACTATAATGGTACTGAAAAGTTTAATGTAATGTTAATGGGATCTAGTATTGAGACGTTTGGGTAATAATAACGCGCAGTGTTGTCCGAGCTTAATATCCGGGAATAGCCGCGCGGTAGGTCCGTCTCCCCACTCCCTCCATCCGCTCCCCCCCCGTCTGTTTGTTATTACAATTAGTTGCACCCAATCGCGCGCTAATGCACGGATGCTCTGTTTACCCTCGTCTCCCGGTGCCAGTCTCTCATCAGCTGACTTAATGCACAGGATCCGCCGGCCGACCCGCAAAACTCAAGTTTAATTCACATTGTTGCACATGAATTACAAAGACCGCAGCACTTCCTTACAGGCATGTAAATACTTGGATGAAACTTCCCGCTGCACGACCCGATGGTTCGTCCTCTTAACTCTGCTGAGCTTCAGGTTCAGATTAAAAGAATATTTGTCATGTGAAAAGTGATAACCAATGCGTTAGATTACGAGATTTTCATTAATATACCTTGTGAGAGAAGACCGGAATTCCCGGCAGTAAAGAAAATATTTAGCAGACTCGCAGTCTCACTGCGCTTACGTATATAGCAAGCGAAGTAAAGTTGCAATGGAACCTAACAAAGTCCTGATCATGCGTAAGTAAGGTGTAGTTGATCGAGTGGAGATGCGATCGCGGTTGGGCGCGGCCGGTGCCGGTCTGGGGCCGGTCTCGGGCCGGTCTCGAGTGGACACGATCTGGCCGAGATAAAGTTTCCCGGAGCGCCGGGGTCCGGCGAGGCGCTCGGCGGGTCCGAAATCGAAAAAACATTATCAGAAATTTATGAAGCCCATTACGGTGTACACAAAAACCGGAAAATGATAAACTCGCGGCCGCCTGCGCCCCGGCTAACGGGATTTGTCAAAATTATACCGCGCTCCGGCGCTTTTTGCCCGAGCCCACCAATTATTTTTAACTAGCAATCCCGCGACTTGCCGCATTTAAAGAGACACCAAAATTGACCCCGGAGCGAGATGATTTATTAGCGATTGTTTTTTAATTCAGACGCTCCCCGCAGACGAGCGCCGGGGGAGCGCCGGGGGAGAGCCGGGGGAGCGGGCCCCGCCGGCTACTTGCTGCTCTTTTTGTTATTCGCTACAGACAATGGCCCGGGAAAAAAACATCGAACCGGAATATGATTGAGGCCTTAGAGCTATGATTTACTGATAAGGTCACTTTGGTGGTGAGAGGGTTCCCGCGATTTGCATTTTTATTGCTCCCGTGTCACTGGGTGAAGAAGTTGTGACGATGACGTCCAGCGCGTCTCCCGTCCGATGCGAGATGACGTGCTGCAGCGCTGCATCAGCACTTTTACCTGGTAAACTTGATAACTTTTAGCAGTTGATCACTTTTATAAATTCTACAAGTTTAAATAAAAGTTTTTAAAATGTAGACGCTGCGGTTAATGCGACAGGTCTTTTTTTTATGCTACTATGCGACGAGACGAGCAAGACCTTCACCTGATGGTAAGTCATACGCTTGCCCATGACAAGACGGTGCTAGTTAAGATGGTACACACTGCACCACATTGCGCTCGTCGCCTAGAGACATAAGGTGTCAAGTCTCGTTACCCCAGTAATTACACTAGCTACAGCGCGCTTCAAACCGGAACACAGTAATGTTTGCACACTACTATTTGTCGGTTGCAATAGGAGCTGCGGTGGTACCCACCCAGATAGTCTCCGGCAACAGAGACCTACCACCTGGTACGGTCAGTTGTTTGTAAAGGTCAATAGAATGTAAAAGTTTACGATATGTTCTATAAACCCTTTGGAAACTGCACGAGTTTATAAGCAGTTTCCCTGTAAGCAAGCGCTGCGACTGAAACACCTCGTTGCATGAAGCCGTTAACAAAAACCTTTGACAGGTTTATTCTGGAGCAGACGCCGGCCGCGCTGCTCACAAGTAACAGGAGCCGCGAACGCTACCGCGGTGTCGCGTTTCGGAAAGCAATCCCGCACCGCTCTCATCCGGCCGTAAATCACTGAGGTGCATTAAAATCACGATTATATCGGGCATAAGTTCGCAATAAATCCGCGCGGGGAGAGCGCGGCGCGGGAGAGGTCGCAATAAATTGTGTCGAGGAGAAACAATCCATTTGTTGGCACCTAAATCTATGGGGGCGCGGGGGAGTATGTAAATACGCTCGCGTCGGGCTGCAGCCGGGCTGGTGGTGGTGGTGGTGGTGGTGCGCAGACTGGTAACGTTTCCTTTCGATACATCGTGTTTGCACGCATCGCTCACGCGGTTGTTTTGACGTTCAGTTACATAAAGAATCGCCGCGACGACAGCTTTACATTTTTCATATGGCAATACTACTAATATAATATGACTGTCCGACGCTACACTACAATAGTTATGATAATGATTGTTGCGATGTTGGTTTTCTAATGCGGAGCGCCGCCATTTCATTATCAAAATTACATGTTGTTTGACTCATTTCTTCACTGTACTTGCAATTAATCTGAACCACTGGTAGTTCATGAATTTGGTTGAGATTTAAGAACACGTTAATTCTTTATATATGCGAATTTCGTAACAATATATTTAGTTAAGTTTGCGGGTTGAAGTGTTAAGATTTCCCCCGGGCGCGGCGCGTGTGCGGTGCGGCGGCGCGGGAACACCGTCTCGCGCTCAGGAATAATCTGAAGAGACGTTGAAAAATTCAGCGGCAAGGCGCGGATCTGAAAAGCCGTAGCTCCCTAACGATACGCGCCGGCGAGCGTAATTCAGCCGCGCCGTATTGCGTATATCACAATTTCGCAGCGTTCGTGTTGCCATAACAATAATAATATATTCAGGGGCCCGGTGACTCCGTCAGCGGCGTCTCCGAGGAGCGCCGCGCCGAGAATATATCGCGGCTCCGACCTGCAGCCCCGCTCCACACACACACAGGCTTCAGAGGAAAAGTTTCATCAGTTACGACTCTTACAGTTTACGTGTTGATATTTGCGATAAGAAAACGCATAATAAAAATTTTTGAATTATTCAAGTGTTATTGCAGTACCTGCGGGTTGGTTTTTGATATACTATAAGGTAACGCTTGTCTTCAATCACAGAAGCTAAAGCAAGCGCCCACACCGTACTCCGGCTCTCAGGTGTTACCATGGGATAGTAGTGGCTAACCAAACAAACTATAAGGCTATGAGGGTAGTTAAACATATCTCTATCAATATGATTTGATATATTTAAGTTTATTTGTATATGAAACAGGTTTCTGATCCGCCTGTCCGCTGAAGCGGGAGTCGTGCGTGTAAATCTTCAAAACAAGTTGTCGTTACACTCGTACGTGTAAATGAACGGTTAATATTAAAACAAAGCATCCGCGCCGCCCGGTACAGTTTTCTAACGGCAGCGCCGGGGGGCGCGGAGGGGGAGAGGGGGAGAGGTGGGGGCGGGGTGATGGATTACACTTTTCTCCGCGAAGACATCACGCGGATTGAGTGTTAAATTATGCAAGCTCCACTCGGGCTGCGACGCGGTGCAGCAGCAGCACCGGCGCGTGCCTTCGCCGGGCCCGAAGGAAAACTCCATCACACAACATCAAAAATCCTAATGGACTCCTATGAGACGAGGTCGTTTCCTGCTTAGTACCTCGTAATAGTAATGTTTATTCAGAACAGAGGTCAACAATTTCTAACCGACATATCGTGCGGCAGATGAGATGTTGACGGAACTCCCCACTTCCCGCAGCAGCGGTCCCAACTGGTCGCCGCCGCCGCCGGCCGCCCCCTCCGCCGCTAAACGTTTAAATTTGTATAAAACTTCTATAAAGCGTTAATTATCGCGATTTTGAATTGCAAATCCAAATCTTATTTCGCAAATAAGCAGCGCGAGGGCCGCGGGGGCCGTTAGGGGCCGGAGGACGACCACAAATAGATGTCAAAAAACTGGGGGTCCCGCGTACGGGGCCTTTATGGGCGGCCGGGGACGCATAAAGGTACGGAGCCGGCCCTAACCCTATCGAAGATGTGAGCGGCTGATGGATGGCTGCGAGCCGACCCTCCGCAGCCCTCCGCGGCCCTCCGCGACACTGCCGCGCGTTTTGTTTATTCATTCCTCCGTTTGTTTATGTGCGAACTCGTTTTATTTAACTCCGCGAAGGTGAAGCCAGCTCTGAATTACAGAGGTGGTGCTGCGCCGCCACCAGCACGAGCCGGAGAGGTGGACACGTTTGCTCATACAACAACCCGAGAGCAGCTTCGTTGTCTACATGCTGAGTTCATAAAGTTTCCGGTTACAGGATCTGCCGTTCCTGTTCCTCGTGAGAAGTGCACGTCAACGTTTCCCCGGATTAGTGTTCAGTGGGTAGCTGCAGTACCATTTCCCGCCGCCGCCGCGCTGCTGCACTCCAGCTCTCAACACATAACAGCTGAGTATTTTGTGCGAGCGCTTTGTCATCCTCTCTGTCAATCCGCATCGCGTGCAACTAAGTTCAAGTGCCGGCGGCTCGCCGGTGTCAAGTTATTTAAATATTGACGTGCAAGTGTTTTTTCAGGATTAAGCGGCGACGCGTTTAAATATACCGCTCGCGCGGCGGTGTGGTCGATACCGGGGCGGACACGTCCGCAACCTTAAAAAAAACCGCTCGGAAGGGTTAATAGAAGGACACCTGTCAATTCCTGTCCGCCGTACATTTTTACCGGGATAAAGTATTCAGCGGGCGGTGCGGGCGCGCCCGGGTCACCCTTTAAATTATGCAGATCTGTAATGGACACGACCGCGCGTTCCGACTGGAAATAGTTTTTTGCAATCGACCGACGCTCCGTTTCAGTTTGCGCTGTATCAGTGAGCGCGGCCGGGTTTTTTTGCGTTGTTTGAATAATAAACGAGACGAGCTCGTGATTGGCGGCGAGGGGTTGCAAATGCGCTGATAATTATAGTGGACACCTTGACATGGACACCAACTATTTTCTGCTCTGTTCATCGGAGCCTCGAGACGAGCAGGACCTCCGTATAGTGATGGTATAAAAACTGGAGCTTTATAGATTACATCATATTATTATCAGGAATTTTCTGCTGTTGACTTTTCAGTGTATCTTCATTAAATTTTTTTGAAATGGTTATTATAAAACCCCACGACATAAGCTCAACATTTTCTATCGACCAGTACAGATGAACTCCGGGGAAGTGAGATGTCCCAGTGTCCCAATGTGAGGTAAACGTATAATAATGCGACGCGCGCTCGTTAGTAGCAGTCGGAGCTGATGGCACAACAGAACCGTCGAGGAGCTGAACTTTGAATGGTGTGGACAACAAAGCGCCGGCGCCGCGCGACAATGCCGCTGTGTGACGTTAAATGCCGTCGATACTAATCTGCGGAGCCGGACGCGGCGCGCTGACGGCGCCGGAAGCAGCAACTGGGCTAGGAAATGAGATAGCTCCGCAACTCCGCGTCCCGCGAGCCTGCTGCGGCCTCGGCTGACTGAATGATATCGGGTTCGGGAAACCCCGTGACGAATAATCGCACAACTATCCACCTGTGTGCAGCGACGCACAATTACAGGTTTACAGTTTAATACACCGTTTACTAAAATACACTATTTGTTTATTACGATATCCAGTAAAAAGCTGGTTGTTCAGTATTTTGAAACTTTGCATATCGACGGGCACATCAGAGGGTGCGGTAACGTCTGCGGGGAAAAGATACAACTTGCGACTGATTTATACAATGTGTGCTATCGAAAATTAGTTTTTGTGGCAAAATAAATATTTATAAATATATTAGGCCACCTCATACAAACTCTCCCAATGACACCTGGGGAGACTGAACTAGGAGCGACTGAAAACCAGCGCTGATCGGAAACTATTGTCCCGATCAGCATGAGCTGAGCCGCCTCCTTTTGCCGCTATTACATTTCAAAGAAAATGTTAATTTTAAGAAAAAAAAGGTTGTATTTTTTTTAAGACGGCAATAAATGGTTTTTTATTTATTTTAAATGTTTTCATCGTAGGCCTCTGTTGCTGTAGACAACCGCAGCGTGTGAAAATCTTACTGTGTTTCAGTTAGAAAGGTGTTGGAGGTAGAGGAATTACTGGAGTAACGGGACTTAACATCTAATTTCTCAAGGCGACCAGAACGTGGTGTTATATCATTCAACTAGTGATATATTGTAATGGACGGTGTATCAGTTACTATTGAGTAAGCTTCTTATTATTAACGGCTGTACTTGTTAATAATAAACAATTAAAAATAAATAAAACAGCACCAAGTGCAGCGCGTGGGCTGCGATGTCATCGCGACATCAGCGGCACGAGCTGCCGGCCTCAATTAAAACGCGTGTCGCACATTGATTAGCGCCACGGGCGAGTAAGTAATAATCGTGGTTCGAATCCGGCGAGTGCGGGGCGGGTACATCGTTTCAATGGATTTTGTACTTTTTATTTGTTGTGTAAACAAAACGACTGAAGCTGCCGCGCTGGAGAGCGATAGCAAGATTACATATGAAACCTGTTAGTCATCATCATACCGTCACAGTGCTTACCCTTACCGGAGCTAAGTTAGAATCGAATCTGCGTCTTTTCGAGAAATAGTTGTGGTTGAGCCCCCGCAGCGCAGTGGTTAAATAGCCTCATAATGCAAATCTAATTCCATAACATTACTGCTGTGTTCCGTCTGTCAGTGAGCCTGCTGCACCACCTGCCATCTCATTCTCATTTAACATCACGTGAAACTGTGGTCGGGTGTAACTGCGTTGTAGATGTAAAAGCACAAACGACCGCCTTAAATGAGCATGTAAATGACGTTATTTTGTGCGGAGAAATAAATTTTGACCATAACGGAGTAACGACCTCTGCGTCTACTTAACAATTAAAAAGGATGCTGTAAATTACACATAATCACATCGAGGTGAACGAGCAGCAGGCTAACGATCAATAGTGATTATTTGAGCTGTGGCCGGGCGGGTCGGCGGGGGGGGGGGGCGACACGCGCCGCGTAAGGGCGCGCTCACACCGATGATTTACGCGTCATCGATATCGGCCCGATGTGAAATTTGTCAGCGCGCGCTGTTTATGCGCGCGTGTGAGCGGCCGCCTGATTTAGTGCGCGCGGCCGCCGCCGCCGCCGCCACTGTCGCCGCCGCGGTGACGTATTTGTTAAATGATCACTTCCACGTTGTTTATACGTTTGATATTTTCGATGACACTCGCCGAGTGATTAACCGATTGTATGACGAGCTGCGACGCGGCCTGCGGCTGTCACGGTGCGGGGTCCGAAGCGGACACAAACACTGTTGAAATCGAGGCGTTACTGATTGTTTAACAAACAATCACACTTCATGTTTACTGCTATTCTTTTCTTAGAGTTTCCTCTTAATCGACTTAAGAAACTCGGTAGTTCATGTTTACCAGTACGTCGCTCTTCTAAACGCACGATGTTATATGGTTGTCGCAGTAATCGCGATCGTATTCAAGTTCACCTTTCTACGTTTGGACACGTGTAGGGCGGAGGGACTTGATCGATACCGATACTGTTTTACTGTACGGAACTGTCAAGTTTAACGGCCTCCTTGCGCTCGACCCTCGAGGTGTCAGAGAACAAGCTCCCGACTGCCCCCGCATATAAAGCAATTCGGTTACACAGGTCGGAGCCGCGCAGAGGCGTCACTACACGCCGCCTGCCACTCGCCGGGGCCCCGCCAAAGCGGTGTCGCGGGCGCAGCCCGAGGACAGGGGCGGAGCGCCCGCCCCCGCACGCGACCTGCGCCCCCGCTCACCAGTTCGTTGAAGACATTCCGAAAATCGCTGCCGGGGACCTTTTGCGCCCTTCGCAACTAATGAGCAGGATAATAATTCGGAGTAACAATATTTATTTACCCTCGCATTATAGTAATTGTTAGAAACGAAACTAAAGTAAGAAAATATTTCATGTTGTATAACTTCAAATGCACATCTACCTAATTCTTTAAGCATAGATGTTTGTGTGTTTGGAAGCGAAACTGAATACACTGCAACCGATAAGTTATTACATAACGGCGGAACTATGTCTGCGGGGATCATGAAGTTTTATATAAGTTAAAATACTTCAAAATGATTAGTTAGAAACTGACACGTGTCTCGTATAACAGAAAAAGTCCGTTTCGCCATCGCATACCTCCGCTCATAGGTGGAGGTGAAAAAATGTTGACAAGCTCGCGGACGTCCGCTCGCGTCGCCGTCAATCACGAGCCGCGACCCCCGATCCGAAACGTGTCCGACCCGACCGTCCGACAGTCCGACAGTCCGACCGTCCGACACCCGATAAATCAGCCCGACCCCGTTGTCCGACGGAGCGCCGCAACGCGTTTTAGGAAATGAATAATGAATCCGAGCCGCGCTCATATCTACAGATTGTGTCTCTGTGTTCTTGGACCTTGTTACGTTCCCGCCGATGTGAAAGCTTTTGAATGTTAACAGAGATATCGGCGGGCGCACAGATAGCCGAGTTACTTGTTTTGTGTAAATGAATAAACATTTCGAAAGAATAGCCCGTCAGGATACGGAAGACGGAGGAACGACCATCGGATTCGTAAAACGTAAAGTATTATAAGTTCCAAATGATCACGATCAAACCGCTGGAGTTGAGTTCGTTATGATCTCCTCACAGCAATAAAATGTGAGAACGGTAAAGTGCTAATTAAAATGAAACTTTAATGTGTCAAGACGTCGAGTGTTGTCACCGGCGGGCATATCACTTTCCATCAGATGGTGGTAGAAAAAATATATATGTTGGTTTTATAACACAGCAAAGCGAGTCATAATTAAAGCTTTACTGTTAATTCAGGAAACAAACAATGATTTGGCACAAAAAATAATCACAACGAACGGGTTGTATACAAACCGAAAGAACAAAAGAAACGTCCGTTTATTTATTTGCAAACTCCAAATTGCTATAATCAAATCGGAATCATGAATGGCCGTCGCTGCACCCCAATTACAGAGCACGAGCCGTGCCGGAGCAAGTTTTTTCTAAGCTCTTCCCACGCGCAGTTTGCGCGTAATTATACGTTCGAGTTTGTAATAAACGGATCGCAACTAAATTGTATATCATTGGGTTCTCCTGCCCGCGTCGCTTTCGGTGATTAGAGCGGCCATCTTGTGGGCGGGCGCGGCCGCGGGCGACGCGCTGCGCACGGACGCGACCAGCACGCGCCGCCGCCGAACGCGTGCTCTTCGGACTTGGAGCCTCCGCGTGCGAGCTGTCCCCCCGACGGCGCCGGGCGACGCGACGCGACGCGACGGCGAGGAAACGTCTCCGTCGCGATGGAGTGCTGTCGATGTCACCGCTCCGCTTTCAAGGACCTCGCTCCGAAAGCGAAAGAGTTTACGTGGTATTTCGTTTGCGGAAGTTCATTGCCTAATATTAATTAACCCGCAGCCCCCGCTCGCTTTCAGTTGAGTGCATATTGAAACGTCAAAAATCAACGTTTCTTTTGCTTCTCATTTTCGGCCGGTTTCAATATCCTCCCCGTCAAGGGTGAGACGGACAGGCCGGCGCGCGGCGCGCTGCGGGCTTTTTTTTCAGTTGAAATAGAAAATCGGCTGTTTTGCCGGGAAATAGACGGGAAACGAAATGTCCAGTTTTATTTTTAGCCCGAATGCTTGTTATTTAAAAATTAAAAAAAAACCTTTCGGTTTTGCTCAATGAAAATTTAAATCCGAGGTAACTTGAAAATTTTTTATAACTCTTTTTAGTGTATTATAACAGAGTGTTCAGTGGTTAACCGTATTCTTTTCTATTCCGCGTTAAAATTAAATGGACTTTGTGCATTAGGTACAGAAATAGCTTTATCGATAAAAAATCTCGTGAAGTGGGCAAGATGTGAAAAATACTCAGCGGTGAATTATTGATATTTAGGAGTATCCACGACCATGTAAAATAGTGAAATCCAAAAGAAACAAATCCAGTAGACCATTTAGCAGATACAGCAACAAGTCACATGAAACATTAAAACCGACGAACCGGAGGTCGGATGCAAAACCAGAGCGCAACTGAAAACTTTAAACCAAGAAACGAACGGGGAATCATTCATTCATATTCAATAGTGCCGGTGCGGGAGGAGGCTTTCACGAAAATGGCTAGGAGTACGGATGAGGTGCATGAATATTAACGTGGAACGTAGCAGGCGGCCATAACTATATTAGAGACGGCGGCGGCGCGCGCCGCGGGGCTGGGCGGGGAGCGGGGGGCGCGCGGCTCGACTCGCGCTGAGCGTTCAGAAATTTGACGTTTTGACAGCACTCCGCTCGGCGGCGTGTGCCGGCCCGCTCGCACCCCCGCGCGCCGCGCCGCGCCGTCTCGCTCCCGCCGCACCACACTCGAGACTCCCGTTTCTGCTACGTCTGACTTCTGATGTGAATTGTTAATGCATCGGTAATTGATATTATAATTTTGATAGTCCGTTTTGTTATAGCGGCGCCGGCTTTTAGGGTAAGTGCCTTGATGTACGGATAAACACGTTATTAACATATTCATCTTAATTCGTCGGATTCATAAGCTCATTCGTGTTTTCGAATGGAAATTTTAACTAGACAATAACGAGGAACCTATTGTTAAGGAAGAAAACGCACTAAAGTTCATTTAAAAGCGTAACTTTTTATCGTTTAGACCTGTACAAATTACTAATTGCAATTAACAGAACAATTATCTACGATATCGATAATATCTGATCTTCGGAAATAAGTAAACAGATATAAAAAGAAGAAGATAAAAAACTAAGTCATCATTGTCGCATAACAATGTATCAAAGTACAATCACGAATTTGAAAAAATTCTAACAAAGACTGATAGAAGAGACAACGTAGAAAAGTAATTAACATGACACTAAACCGCCGACGTGACACACGCTAGCAGTCTAGCCGAAACCCAGTGCTCAAAATGGACGACTTTAAAACTAAAGCGGTGCGGGCGACGGCGGACAGCGTCACTCGTGTAGCATTCAGTAAAAAGAGCTTTTAAAAAGCGCATTAAAAGCTTAAAGCGACGTCACTCAAACCGCAAACCGTTTCCTGTAAGCTATCCCAATTCACACTATTCGGGGAAACTGAGCGCGGGCGGAAATTTGAAAAAGGCTGGAGAGGAAACGCCGCCGCCATGTTGGCGCACGGGGAGGTACGGCCCGCCGCTACACTAGGCGACGACACGACGACACCGCTGCATCCAGCTGGAACACGAGCACCGACTGACGCTGTGGCAAATCACCGTCGCGAGAGAATTTTTTTTAATTCCAATATAAATCCGCTGTCTCCGATCTACAACTAGCTCCGACCTTCACATTCCTCTCTGCCAAACTAACTTCCTTTACAATTCATTTACTGCTCGATCTGTTAGATTTTGGAATGAGCTCCCGCCAAATATTCGGGCAGCTCGTAGTAAGGCTTCCTTTAAGCGAATGTTGTGGCAACACTACTTATCACTATGATATATGCTCTTCTCCTCCTTTTCTGTACTTATATCAGCCATTATTTATATATATGTGTATGCTCCAGTCAATGTATAACACTAGCCTTTTCTATAACATATGTACCAATCATAGTTGTGTCCACCACTATTATTGTGTTTTATCTTGTACTATATATAATTATATTCAACTTCAAAAATAATGAACCCTTATTTATCTTCTCTGCTCAACCTATGGTAGACTGGGAGAGAATGCCCTATGGCATTAAGTCCGCCTTTTTGTACATTTTTCTTTGTGTGAAAATAAAGTTTTTTAATAAATAAATAAATGTTTAGACGCTTTGCTAATTGAACAGCAGCAATTTTGCTGTTCAGCAGGAACAGGTCCTGGAGTCGTCTGCAAAATGGAGCTGCGGTAAGAGCTCCCTGTTGAGGTTTTCCCTTGCAGTTACAATATGGTTAATCGTTTTTGAGTCAACTTGAACTTATATAATGAAGTAATGACTGCAATTCTAATTTTGTTGCAGCGAAACGGAATTAGCAATAGAAGAAATTGGACGCTTGAAGATCTGCTAGACGGTAAATGGTTTATCTTAAGAGAAGGGATCCGTTAACACGGTCTGGTGGTATATCTTGAGGACTTGTTGCGCAGGTACTGTAAAATGATATCGAAAAAGGCCTCACGGAAATTCATTCGCGCCGGAACCGAAACGTTTTAAAGCGCGGGCTCCATCCGGCGCCGCGTAAATATCAAATTTTATTGACACTCGCGTCGCGTTCGGGGTTTTTTTTTTTTGTAAAACTCCGTATACATCGCGCGGTTGCGTTTTTTTTTTTTTTCACCATTTTTAAGCCGCATCGGACGCGCATTTTAATTTGAACGCTAAAGTTCGCTAAATGCAAATCGAGCGGCGACGCGGCCCCGGGTGATTTTTATCTAACGTCAATTGATCGTTGTTTTATTTTTATCCCGATGATGTACACGACGCTGATTATAAATAAATAAAAAAGCCTTTATTCACCGACCATAATAAAGATTAACTTACACTAATAATGTAATTTTCTCAACTTAACACTATTTATTAACATCTAAAAAACAACATTAACAACCACTCTGTTGGTCAGGTTGTCCTTCGACATAGGCCTCCCCCAGTTTCTGCCACTTCTCTCTGTCTCGAGCGTACCTTCTCCATCCTTTTGGAAAGTCGTCCTCCCATCTTTTGATTTGACGTCCTCGTTGTCTTTTACCATTTCTGGGATACCATTCTATAACGTCCTTCGTCCATTTGCCTTTGTTATTTCTAATTATATGTCCAGTCCAGTTCCATTTCAGTTTTCTTATAGCTTGTAAAACATCTCTCATCTTTGTTCTTTCCCTTATTTTCGTACATCTCCACCGGTCTTGACGCCTTATGTTTAGCATACTTCGTTCCATGCTTCGTTGGCAGACTAAAAGCTTTTTACAAGAAGCTGATTACAATTATTAAAATGAACTGTTAATGATACCGGAGGATATTAACGTCCTGGCTTAAGTGAGCTTAAAATATTTAAACACTAAACACATTTTGGAGATTAAGTCAAATGGGCAGGAAATGTTGGAAGAAGGATGTTTTAAAAATATCCTCCCATTCAAGATTACGTTATGAAAAGATTTAACTAAAACACGATTTGTTTCGAACTGTTAATTACTTGAATCTCGTTGGTAATATTTCGAGTTGAACGTAAAGGTGAAGACATCGGCTACAGATACCGACGTCGGCTCCTTCTTCAGTTCGGCTGACGTCAAAACAGACTGGTCTTTGTCGTCGTCTTGTTTAGAATCGACGGGCCGGGTGCGGCTGGATGTGGCTGGTGGTGGCTGGATATCAAAGCGGCTGAGCCGGCGGGCCCGAGCCGGCCCCACAAAGCGGGCCCCCGGGCGCGTAAGAACGCGCCTAATCAAACGTACAGCTCTCACTTTGTAGTTCCTTTGATGTCCCACTGCTTGATATGATCCCGGTACCTGCGACGCGGCGCGCCGGTGTCAGCCCGCTACACTTGTTTATTCTAACTTTACAAGACTCGACGTGACAGCTAGAGTTCAGTTCGGATTCAGCAAAACGTACACTGAACACGCGCCCGCCTTCGCTTTGTATTACTGTAAACATACACGGCGCTGAATCATTGTTACTGAAATATTATAAAGCGTATAAAAGAGCTATCGTTATAATTATTTCAACCGGAGTATTGGTTAATTTTGTAAAATAATTTCCAGGTAGGTCTCTGTTGCCGGAGACCGTCTGTAGGTACCACCGCAGTGACTATTGCAACCGACAAATAGTAGTGTGCGAACATTACTGTGTTCCGGTTTGAAGCGCGCTGTAGCTAGTGTAATTACTGGGGTAACGAGACTTAATACCTTATGTCTAAACGAGCGCAATGTGGTGCAGTGTGTACCATCTTAACTAGCGCCGCGTTGTCATGGGCAAGCGTATCACTTACCATCAGGTGAACGTCTTACTCGTCTCGTCGCATAGTAGTATAAAAAAAATAAAATAACTGTTGTTAGATTTGTTCAAAGATCCATAACAGTTGCGAAGGTCGCCGCGGTCATTAGGAGAGCACAATGAAATTGTATCGCTGGATGAAGGTTGATGCGTAGTGGATGGGTTTATTGGTGATAAAGCAGCTGAAATTAGCAATAAGCGGAGCTGAAACGTAAATGGGACGAGATAAACCCAATCAGAAGACAATGCGCGGGGGCGCTGACAGCACAACGTATCGCTTTGCGGCTCAAGTCCACGAGCTGAGCGGGGTAACGCACAAACTTAACTAACATATAGTCCGGAGTTTTATAAATGAAATTAAATTGTTAATTGCAAGTGTCGTCTATAAATGTATACAACAGCCTATTTCTTTAATCAAGTTAATAAGTATTTCGGCCTTCGTCCAGCAGCGGCCATCTGAAGGTTGATGATGATGATTTAGAAATAAAATTGCAAAATTTTGCACAATTGTATAACATCTTACCCAAAAGTTTGAAGGAACTGAAAACGAAATTTTTTAAGGTTTAACTAAAACGCCACATTTCTGAAGATTATTACTAAAAAAATAAAAGGACTGTTTTATATTTATTCTAATCAAACTTGCTGCTGTGTATAAGCACCCTAACTTCAACGATTGCGGAGTCCTGCTGTTTGTCAATATTTTTTACGTTCTACCTGTCTGTTTACTTTTCACTTTTAAAATGTTTTATTTCTCACAAGTGATGTATAATCTTTCGAGAAATAATAAAATCTTTAACCCAAAATAAAGGCGTAAAGAGGTTGTTACCTAGTTGTAGTGTCAACTGTAAGAACCTCCAGCGTCTCCAGCTTCAAGTGTCCACGAGCTAGTAGCTAGATGTGTGCACGTGTGCATGTGCAGCAAGCCGCCGGCGGCTGTGGCGGGGGCGGCGCGCGGCGGCCGGCGCGATAACCCTGTCAGCGGTGTGACGGAGTGGCGCAGTTATCAGCGGCATTGTCCGCGACCATTGTTGCAACCGTACCACCCCCACCCTTCTCACACCCCCCACCCATACCCCCACACCCCACCGAACAGCCCCCGCCGACGTCTTCGCGCGGCGCCGCAGCGGTGTGAAGCAACGTTTATGATACGCAGCGAATGAACGGAAGGTTGTGTACGTACCCGTATCTAGTTATCGAGACTTATATTAAATTGTTGTATTAGATTTATTTATTTATTTATTCTTTATTGTACCACATTAGGAATACAAAAGGCGGGCTTAATGCCTGAAGGCATTCTCTACCAGCCAACCTTTGGTGAGGTGAGATGTTGTGGTAGGTGGCAATCTAGCATGAAAATATGATATGGAAATAAAAAAAAGTAATGTGTATACATACATATAGATAAATACATATACATACATACTTACATATTTTATAGATACATGTATAGGGTTACATAGATGTACATACATAAATAGTACTAGGTTGTCTGTATTTGTTTTAGGTATTTAGGTATTTACAAACCAATTGTCTCCGTTACCGGTAACAAGATGGCTCATTCGTTTAGTCCAATATTTGCTATCATTTAATAGGACTCCTTGCGATAATTCACGTATATAATTTAAATATAACCTCATTAAAAATATATCTCTAAGTGAAAAGTTAAAACGTTCTGATATTAAATCACAAAAGTATTTGTAACCTAAAGATTCCGACTTAATTATGCTCAAAATGAACCGGCGCAGCAATCTGACGGAGTGACGCACCGCCGCAAACTCCATTTATTATCCAGATTAAACGGAGAGCTGACTAAATTAAACAGAGATAAAGACCTGAAACAATGACCTGCGCGTCTGTGTGTGTGTGTCTGTCGCACGTAATTATTCTAGACTGAAAGCCTTGGCTGAGTTAGTGCTGATTGGTCGGCGGCGTGTGGACGTCTAGCTTTTTATTGGCTCATCGTCCAGTAGGTAGCCTAGGACGATCGCGTAAGCGCTATTTTTAAACAAGCGCTTCAGAATACTTGTAACAATAACTAAATAACAAACACTCTGCTAGAAACAACTTTGTTCGTTAAAGATATTTTGTTTAGCTTAAATCTTACAGAAATAGAAACATACTTCGATTTCAGTGATAAGAAGTATCTAAAAAGCAAAACGTTAATAATCGCTGCTGTTGTCACCACCTCTAAGTGATCTAAAGTATTTCTCTGCTTAGAATTATAAAACTTAATGGTTTTCGAATCATAACACAAAAGAGAGCAGCACTCACAAAGCCAGCGCTGATTAATATATTTAATTCGCTAACAATTATACAGTCGGCGTACACTCTGCGTTAATGTAAACAACATTTAAAACCCCGACTGTCGGATTTAGTTCGACACGAAAACCGACAGATTTATATGGTCGCTTTGAACCAATTTCGCCGCTCGGGTTATTTTATTAGTAAAAACTTCACGACGTGTCGCCTAGTTAGTAGTTAACTTCCGGTTCAGATCTGACAAGCGCAACTAGTGGAATTACTAATCACAAGGCGACGAACGCAATTCGGTGCTGAGGAAATTTCCTAATTAAGATCTCATCTCGTTACGACCGGACGAATGATTTCAATTATCAAAATACTAGATTAAGTTTTAAATGATATCAAGTTTTGTTAGATTTATATCTTCAGATGTGTGCTGGTGAAATTGATATAAACAAATTGACAGACAAAAACATTTGAACATTTTTGTTGATTTTACAAGAAGACGCTTTCAATTAGTTTGTCCAGATATAAATTTCTATACAGAAAGTTAAATTTTGTTATAACGTAATTAAGTTAAGCCATGAGCTGAATAATGAATTGAATCGAAGCGTTAACTCCGAACACGCAGTCGCGGAGCGCGGCCGGAGGAGGTCCCGAGTTCCAGTGCACCTAAATAAAGTGCTGGAGCTGTAATTTAGTGCTAAGGAGCGAGTCGAGCGCTTAAACTGCACCCGCGTCTGAATTTTAAGAGTGTGCCGTATGAGTTATGCGCCGGAAGTGCGACGGGGGGGCTGCATTAGCAGGACCTGCTCCGGGCGCACAATATTTTGTGCCTCTCACCTTCCAAGAGCCAGATGGATATTAAAAAGGTCTAACGTTTGCTAATGAGTCTGCGGCCATGAGCGTTATGTTAGAAAAGCATGCTTCACCATCGACATCTACCATGTTGATGGACACAAAGTCATAACATTATGACTTTCGTCTGATTGCTGTGCGCAAAAACAAACATTACTCATGTGCTTGCTTTGTAATTATTCAAAAAGGTTATTTCTTAGATACATCTTTCTAAATTTCCCAGTGCTTTCGAGTTGGAACAGCTTCAACGCTTAAAACTATAAAGCACATATTTTCGTTCACCTAACACCGCGCCGAGTTGAACCTGAACTCTTTCTAACTCCGTCCGCACTTCGCGCGGCGCCGTCTAACCGGTAATTATTTAGAGTGTGAAGTTTTCCGCTGGAACAACTGAAGCGACGGTGCATTATGAAAATGGCTGCGGACCTGCCCACCACTCCCCACTGGAAGCCTCTCCCCCCACCACCGCTATTTTCAGTCTAAGTAATTGTTCTGTATGAGGCATCTCTTGTACTGGTGTCGTTGTGATGGAATCATGTATGCGATTAGTTATATGAGAGGAAAGCTAGCTTAGTACTAACTTCTTGTACAGCCGAAGGATATGCTAAGTGAAATTTCATAGCAACGTCCAGCAGTGGACCTTCGCGGGTTGATGATGTCGATGAAACATAGCAACCGTTCCAACTCTACTTAACTTGACGCTTAAGTGAAATAACCGACGTTAATGTGATCGTGTGACTTCTACATTTTTGTGTAATTTAATTAATCTGCATGGTTATTAATTAGTTATGTCAATTATTGTCTTAAGTGATGAAGTGAGAATGAAAAAACGTTCAAGTTGTATGTTGTACGGGACACAAACACAATAGCATTACCCTTAAACTTCGACCGCAAGGTGTGGGAAAGTTGGAAAGCTTGCTCTTATTAATAAATTTCTGTTAAAACTTTGTTAGTTTTTTGTGAAAAACTTCTGCTTTAAAAGTACTTTATTTTCATTTCGATAAAAGAGGCAGATATTTCTTCTATTGATTTGAAAACGGTAACTCTTGAAAAGTGTTAAGTTGAAATGCGCCCGAAAAAAGTACAACTATTGGCCGCCTCCGTTTAAATTTCAATTTACTTAGCGGTGCTTAGTGCTTAGCTCGCGTCGCCGACGTCGCTCCAATCCTGCTAATGGAGGCTTTAACTTGCCCCGCTCCGTCGCGACTCAGGGCTTTAAAAACGTAATTTCAACGTCATAAGGCTTTCACGGCGATTCCGATGAGTTGATACCGGCGCGGCTACTCGCACTTGATTATATTTCAACTAAGCCACCAAAAATGAAGTCTAAAAAAATACAGTGCGAATATATTATGTGGAGGTTTGTTAATAATATTTTTAACAACAAATATGAATTGCTTAAAGACATTTGATATTTAAGATCCATATTAATTATATATGTATATAAAAAGGTTAAGTATACACTATAAAATCTTCTAGAGGATCATTTCAAGTGCTATTGTATTTCAGTTTACGCGTAACTAAACTTATTATTTCATAGGTGAGGAGCTTAAAGTGTTCGTTAAATCAGGAAAATCATGCATAATTAAACAAATACATGTTAATTTAACTTTGGAGCCGATTGACCGTGCCGGTTAAGACGGATTATAAAGTTAGCCGGTCCGTGGGGCTGGGAGTGGGCCCGGCGGCGGGCTGCGCCGGCGCGCCGGGTGGTGGTCAGTGTGTAATCGCGCGCGCGTTATCTGCCCGGCCCGGGTTAATCGTCCGGCGGCTGCGATTAGCTGAGCCGGCGGCGGCGGGGGGCGGGGGCGGCTGGCCAGCGCCGGGGACACCAGATAGCGTCGCAAAAACGGGGGAAATCGCTCTCCCAACGAACCGAGCTTGCCCGGACAGAAAATTACCTAAGCGAAGTAAACCAGCGGTGCAGATATAGCTCTCCTGCGGCAGGATCCTGCGGCGTTGTGTCTTTCGCCAGGCCGCGCTGGTGCAACTTTGTAACATCACAGAGTTACTTGTAAATGAATTATAATGCGAATACTTAATCGATATGGATAAGAATATCCCCTATCGTCATTATATCAATGAAAAAATTACACTGAACCTATGCATAAACTGAATTAGTATGAATCTGGACTGAATTTAGTGTAGGCGTTACGCGATTAACTTAATGGACGTCAAAAATAAAGCCATTACAAAATGGCGGCGCAGCGGCGGCCCCGCGCGCCGGTGGGTTGTTTATTTAATTTTAATAAACAAGGCATCGGGCGGCGCGACTGCTGCGAGATGATAATGCGGCCATTTGCATAGCCGCCGTGAGCTATCGCACCACCCCGCACCCCCGCACACACACCCCCGCGTCCAGCCAACATACAACACATCAACCATGAACCTAAAACTTTATATATAGTTATTGCTCATTACTAGGACATAGGTAAGTAATCACTATCACGAGGTGTCCTCTTCAAACTAGATCGGATTGAGAAAATTCTTTCTTCCTCCAGCTGTTCTCCCCGCTCATTTACATTGTCAGGACATGTCTTGCATGGTCCACGGGGAGGCGCATTTGAATTGAAATGTACCTGAGCTATATACAGTGTGACATACTAAAATATCTAGAAAATTATAGAAGTTTTACCAAATTCTGTATTACTTTGCTCAGCAGTGGACGACACGTTGTTAATATTTAATTGTTGATCAATGTTGCGAGAGTCCTAAGCACGTTACTTTAAGTGGTCGGCGGTGGAACCATTTCGTTATAATTAAACACTAACCAAACATAATACGAAAAGAATCGACACGACGTCAGATAAAACCTCACACAAAGTTGCCCGCGCCGCCACGTTCAAGTGATACAGAAAGGAAAAGAAGCAGAAGTAGTTTGCGAGAGGTCGCGCGGGCCTGTTAAGATGTGCATCTAAATAGCCCGCGCCGGCACCAAGTTTAGATTACTTGCACCAACTTTACCGGGCTGCCGGAAAACGACGGCCCGGGGAAAAATTCAGCTCCAGGGGGGGGTTAGAGCCGGAGGGGGGAGCGCTGCGCCGGATGCGGATTTACTGCCCAAGTTGCCTGCATGTTGGGAATTACACTGCAATCATGCAGAATACACTAACCAGAGCGAGGTGGGAAGTTGGGATTGCCTTCGGGTTAGTTTTAGCCGGGACACGAGTTTGTATGATGATGGAGTGCTCCGCGGACGAGGAGCAGTGACTTATACTATACGTTAGGAACTGGAGCTTTGTCGCTACGGATGGGAGCATCATAGATACCCCCGCCATCTACATCCAGGTTAAGTTACCCGGATGTGAGGCTCCGGGTGAGTTCACTGCGGAACGCATCGGGCGCGAGCTCGACCCTCGCCCCGAGGAGCGGCCCGGCGCCGCTGCTAAACTGAAGGGTTCATTTCCTCGTTATATATTCATCGAGGGAATCGACGGCCGCCGCTCCTTATACATTTTTAAAGACAGCTTCAGGTTGTAACTTCGCGGAACTGTACAACAATTCCGGAGCGGTGACCCTTCTTGCAAGTATTGTAGTTTTTAACCAACGCGATAACAGGGTAGTTATATTCTTAACTATAAGATAAAGATAAGATAAATGCACTTTATTGCACAGAAAGTAAAGTAATAAACATACAAATTTATAAAATGACAATGTACAAGGGGCGGCCTTATTGCTTTAAAGCAATCTCTTCAAGACAACCCACTGGAAAATAGGAGATAAATAGTAAGAGAAAAAAGAGAAGACAGTGGTGCATTAGATTAATAAAAAAAAAAACATTTGAGAATAGGCAACAGCGAGAAGAAGGTACAGGTTACATTTTAAAATAGTATTCTGTTAACGCTCTTTTGAAGGAAAATAATGATTTGGCAGTTCGAATGTGGACAGGTAGTAACTATACTACTAGTGTATTCAGGTCGCGACAATTGACCGGGCACCGAACCCGAAACACAGGCAGAGGTGAGCGCGATAACGTTTTAGTGAAATACGGAAATGACTTGCACAGATAAGTCTCAAAAAACCTGTATAATATATATATTGTGAATCAATATAATGATTATGTCGCGTAATGAGAACGTCGTGACCGGGTGGTTACGTGGCGTGCGATCAGCACCAGCGCGAGTGGTTTTTTCTCTGCCCCCACTTTAACGGATACATATCATTTCGTCTCAGACCTCTGAGCCAGTGGGACAGGTTAAAAGTAATCTTATCGAAGTCGATTCATTACTTGTTATACTTAAAACACTTTTTTTCAATGATGTATATCACTGAATACTTATTATACTTTTAGCATATATCTTAGATATTTGTCGTGTATAGAATTTAAGCGTGATTTTTTGCGCTGAGATACTTATATTTTTAACTTAAACTTGGCGCAAATAAAAATGTAATCCGGAGCGCCGCGCGATAAGGAATACTTAAACGAATATGTTAATTAAATAATAACGCAAACGAAACCTTACGGAGTTACATTGTCGATCGGTAAGTGTCCGACGGTTACTTTATCACTTGAGTTTCGGTAAGTTACGTTATCACTTAAGTTTTTGCGGCGCCGTTATCTCCCGCCGAGTGCGTGCTGCAAACCGATGCAACTGCACGCGCACGAACCTCTACTTCTCAGCTCCGGTTTTATTCACTTTAAGTTATACTATGTTAATGAAATGAATGCGATATTCCTAACGCACCGCTACATCGCGGCTATGTACATTAAAAATCGTGATTTGCAAGTTTTCCTTAAGTGTTCGTACCGGGCGGCGGCTGATTGTAAAGTTACGAAACTGAAACTTTTCACGTACGGTTTTCATTTAATTGTGCGATATTGATCCCACCACCAGTGACAATGGAGATGGTGAAGCGTGAATAACAATTATGTAAATTATCAGAACGGTAGTTAGTCGGGTGGGTTTCAAACAAACCGCCATCCGAACTCTGCGACACGTGGCCACGGAATCGAACTGCAGTCCTCCGTGAAACGCGGCGGTAAGCGGCTGCTCCATTGCGGTTGAATTATGTTTACACACATTGTTTGAGAATTTAACTTTAAAACAAATCAAGTGCGTGAACAGATCGTGAAAGTAGTAACCAGCTAAACAGTAATGTGAAAATTTTACTGTGTTCCGGTTTGAAGGTCGCTGTAGCCAGTAAAGTTACTGGGATTACGAGACTGATTATATCCTGCTAATTTCAGTAGTACGTCGAATTAAAAACCCAATATGTATGTTTTTAACCCGCAACAAAAAGAGCAGTGCGTCTTTTTTTTTTTTACTACTATGCGACGAGACGAGCAAGACACCTGATGGTAAGTGATACGCTTGCCCATGACAACGCGGCGCTAGTTAAGATGGTACACACTGCACCACATTGCGCTCGTCGTAAGACATAAGTTGTTAAATCTCGTTACCCCAGTAATTACACTAGCTACAGCGCGCTTCAAACCGGAACACAGTAATGTTCGCACACTACTATTTGTCGGTTGCAATAGGAGCTGCGGTGGTACCCACCCAGACGGTCTCCGGCAACAGAGACCTACCACCTGGTCGTCGGCGTCTCCCGTGGAACAGGACTTACGCTATCTAATTTTACTTTATATAGAGGGTATGTTCCTGATATATGTTACATAAGCATCTGTGAGATACCTCAGGTGTAGCTTCCCTCCGCCCTTTTTAATATAGACTCTATACCCGCGATGAGAGGTCCGGGCTCCGGGGTCCGGGGTCCGGAGCCGCCGCGGAATGGAATAAGGGACGTCTCCGCGACGTGCGCGGCGCAGGAATACATTAATCAAAGCGCCAGGCGCCGGCTTGCGGAGGATTTTTCGGTGCGCGGATATTACGTGTCGCTAAGTTATGGTGCCGGCGGTGCGCCGGTGCGCCGGGAGCACGCTTAGATTACGTTTCCATTCCGGCTGTCTGCCCCGGCCTTATTTATGGCGCTCATAGGTAATCCGGCCGCACGGCAATACAACCGGCACCATCACCTTCTTGTATATACATTCTTAACGGAGCATCCGGAACAACTCATCCGGTATCCACAAGGAACTTTTACTGGACTCACTCGCCAAATATACTCCGGATCGCGGCGCAGCGGCTAAGGACTTGTCCTGTGATGCAGAGGTTCCCGGTTCGATTCCGGAGCCAGGCGTTGCGGGCACTTTTACATCGTGAATGCAAAAATCAATTACGTGCATACTATATAATGCGGTGTTGTGAAGAGGTCACCCTACCCGGCGGACACGCGGCGGGTACGCGGGCGACCGCAATGCACTCAGGATAACTTAACGCGGAACTCGAGCATTCCCTTTTCTATATAAAAGCGGTTATTTTTCACGAGCAACCCCTTGAGGGTCCCGCGGGAGCGCCCGCCGGACCCCACATCCTGAAACCCGAGACGCCGGTGTCCACTTCGAGATAACCTTATCTTAACTGCCCCCGCCCCTCACCCCGGATCGACCCCGCTGCAAACTGACCCCCGCGAGTCGCAGATACGATGCGAACGATTTTACTGAGACATCACTGCTGTTTGTTGGAAGCGGTTGTTGTTTTACATAAGTAACGTTATTAGTTATTAACGTTGCTGTAGCTAGTGTAATTACTGGGGTAACGAGACTTCACATCTTATGTTTCCGGCGACGAGCGCAATGTGGTGCAGTGTGTACCATCTTAACTAGCGCCGCGTTGTCATGGGCAAGCGTATCGCTTACCATCAGGTGAACGTCTTGCTCGTCTCGTCGCATAGTAGTGTAAAAAAAAACGCAAATTCTAACTTGATCTGAAACGCGCTGCCGGAGGTGCGGTTAAAGTTCAGCGCGATCGTAGCATAATTTCTGTATTAACCCTGAAAGTGGATGTAATGGAGTTGTCGTTGCAGATGACCGTGGGACGAGTGGGCCAGCCGTGGGACGTGGCGCAGCTGCCCGCCGCGCAGTGGTCCTGGCGACGTGGTCCCCTCCCCGCAAATAGATTAGCGCGGGGAGACAGAGCAAATGTTTAAGCAGACGTAACCCTTTAATATCTCGCGCCAACACGGCCGTCCTAACCAAACGCGAGGTGCACGGTAACTCAGATAATCCGCAGCGGGAAGCGAACCCGCGGCCCTCGCAAACAACGACCCCTCGAGAGCACTCCGCCCGCGGCCTATCGGGTGACAACTATTAATTAACTAAGCTAAAGCAAACGACCTTTTTACTTTAAAATCGATCCCGCGTCCATGTGTGCGAGCGAGACGGCGTCACTTTCAATAAAAGATGCAGCGCGTCCGGCTGCTCGCGCCGGTGCCGCTGGCTGCCGTGACAAAGTGTAGTTATCGAAGGCCGGTGTAGCTTATAAAATTCATGAAGTTCCGACAGTTATACAGTGTAATGATCACCACGGACCAAGTCATAACTTATGAGCAGGTGATTCTGTTACGTGCAGCTGAATATTACAAAAGATTAAACAACATATAAGGAAGTGATGTTTAAAATATAAGTTTGGATGGTCGTGGTAACAGAGAGACTGATATAGTTTCGTAAAGAGGACACCTTGTCTCCCTGCTCGCCGCGGTCACCTTCAGCTGCAGCGCGACGTCTCCCCTCTCATCTGCGCACTCTATTTCCGGAGAACCGGAACTTCCGGCGGCGCTGCGAGCGGCCATTGAATGTCGCGGACTTAAAAAGCGAGTCCCGGCGGGGGGAGCGGGGGAGCGGGGGGACCGCCGTGCCGGGGCTCGCCGGAAATGATTCCCGTCTCCTGCGGTACGGCTGCTGCAGTAAATCTGAGCTGACACTAACCGTTAGTTGTTCCAGCTTAAATAATATCGATGAAGATTTTAAAACAGTGAGGCTGTTCAAAAACGATTGGGAGTTAAGAAGCAGCAGACGGAAGTCATTGTTGTCACTTAATAAGTGATGCTGATCAGGAACTAGCATGAGACGTAGATGATGAAAGCGTCTGCGCTCTGCAGCTTACTGGTTGCGATTTCATAATGATTCAATAGCTACAAAGTTATCGCAGGGCAAGTTCAAGAAGATTGCGACCCAGCAGCCTCCAGAACAGGATTAAATTATCCCGTAAAGAAGATATAGAAGGTGACTAAAGGGTCTTCTGTTGGGAATGCGTGCGAGGTGAGCGAGGCGCCGGCTAAGCCCGCGCCGTCACATAACTACCGGCGGAGTCCAATGTCCCCTGAACCAGTATTTATATTACGGCTGCAAATAAAAAACCCTCGCGCGCTTAATTCGCCGGAGCCTCCTCCTGCTCCTGCTCCTGCTCCAGCGCGGAGCCTTCCAATATTAATAAATCCTCATTCGCGGGATTCGCAGGCGGCCCGGGCGCGCCCTCGCGCGGGCAGCGCGGAGGGAAGCGACACTTTGCCCAGCAGAGAAAATTGAGTAATATTTCGCGAGAGGCCCAGATATTAGATTAATGGTGGGCAACGTGGGGAAAGCAGCGGCCGCGCCGGCGGTCCGCGCGGGAACTTTGTAATGGAGTTTCGAATGTAATTATTGTTTGTACGAGACGCGGTTTGCGAGAAATTCGCCATTTTATGTTTCAAGCGGCGTGCGCTGTAATCGAATGAGATTACAAACGTTCTCAAGCAAAACAAAAAGAAAACTTTCGACAGCAGTTGTTATTTATTCATGTAATGAATAGAATTTCGTGTTCAATTCACAACATCCCTATAATAAATTCCATCTATAGTCGTCTCACACTCTACCGCCGCGCGGTGTGCTTCAATGTGATACAATTTTTTCCTTCTGCGCAGTATAAGATAATGGGAGCATTAACTTGTAAGTTATTACCAAATATAATCTGCATTAGTAATAAGCTGCAAGGGCAACGATTCAGAATTCATATTGAGCAGGCTATTCGCGAGGGTCTCATAAGCGAAGGCGGATGCTAATTGGACGGGATCACACACGCACGCACACGCGCGCGGCTCCAGTCGGCGGCGGGCTGGTGGCCGGCGTCAGATAAATTGAAGCCGGACGCGGCCGTAAAGTACCAGGCGGGCATGACGCGCGGGGCGCCGAGTAAATAAAGTGCAAATTGTTTGGGAGCGCGTGATTATTCCGCGACGCGTCTATTCCGCTGCGGCGCTCCTCAAAGCGAACCCGACACCGCCGTAACCGAACACCGCGCGCGGCTAGGCACACCGCCGCCGCGCCGTGCCGCCCTGGTGCCGCCCTGGTGCTGCTTCTATTAATATCGCGTCGCTGCTGTCCCGCGGAATTACGATCATGGCTTTCGAAGGCAGGCAATTAGAGAGCGACGGCGCGTACAGCGGGCGAACCTGTTTAGAAATTATAATTCAACAAACCACCACCTACGTGATCAACGTTTTACTCATATTCAGCCATATTATCTGTGATGTTACTACGCGTTGGTTGCCCTGAACAAATGTAACAGAAGACGGAAAAACTCGATCAAAATGATACGCGGGAACAGCTACAACGTATTCATAGTCTCTTCGTTACTCATAAACACCAAGTTCAACCGAGTTCCCCTTTTTTTTGTAAGAATGACGTCGTCGCAGGATTATTTACAGCGCGAGGAGACACGTGTTAGCGAGCGCGCCGGGAGGGTGCGCGCGGGGCGGGCGCGGGGCGGGGCGGGCTGCGGCGAGGGATTACGCAAGCCTTATAATTATTTTTAGCCCCCTGAACGGGCTTAAAGTCGCAAGGTGGGATTTGTTGTTCGAAGACGTTATTCAATATTATTTCTGGGCGCGGGGTGAGGCGAGGGGCGGGGAGGGAGGAGGGGCAGAGGAGGACGCGACGTGCTCACCGATTTATTAATCATTAACGAGATTATACGTGACGGAGAGTGACAACCTCCGTGTGACGGACGGGCTGCGAATGTGGAACTTCGTGTTATACTCTCGTAAGTAATATCTTTATACGAGTATAACTGCTGCTGTTCTAACTTCTTCTTTCATAATGCTTCGTCCTTCATAATGCGTACAGCGAGGGAGTGGAACAGTCTGCCGGCGTCAGTGTTTCCGTCCAGGTATGATGTGGGGGTCTCCAAGAAAAGAGTGAATAGGCTTCTTCTAACTACTAGTACGCTTTACCACCTAGATTACATCGCCGCTTACCATCAGGTGGGATCGTAGTCAAGCACTAGTCTATCCTAAATAAAAAAAAAAAAAAACTCTAGTAACACACTGGTGTATAGCTAATCACCAGGCGATCCTCACTCTGTCGTTTCGTCCCACTATTGAATTACGTAAAATCTAGCTCAGACAGAAACGAGTTCCAATGATCTGCGCAGCAGCGGCACCATGCCACACCGAAAAGCTCGACTGTAACTACGGGAACGTAACAGTGAAATATTCATTGATATTCAAATTCGCGGGACGGGGCCCCGCGTCACGTCATGTCCCGCGAGTTTAAGCGACGCGACCAGTTTTATACAAAAAAAATTCAGCGCACGCGTGATTGCGCTTCAGTCCTGTTTGTAATGAAATCGATCTGTTTCCAGATTTGTTTACAACAACTTCAGGTACTCGCTCTCAAAATTGGTAGCAGTTGATGTCGCATGTTGAGCCGCAGCGTGCCGCGCTGATCTGACCACTCCGGAACTCAAATTCGATTTGGATCGGGCGAGGCGGGCCGCGTCGCTGACGGCAGCACTTAGCGCTAAGCGAAGCAATTATAAGCGCGGCGCGTAATGGGCGCGGACGGCGCCGCGGAAAAATGCGTAGCGCTGCCTGCTGAAAGCCTACTAATTCGATTGTCGACGGGCGGGGGGGTGCGGGGGAGCACGGCCACCGCTGCACGTTCGGCGAGCACCGGCGAACATCGGCGAGCGCCGGCAATTAAACGAAATACATCCGCGCACCGACTATAGCCGAGCACAACCACCGCGCGCCACCTGAACCGTGCGCCTTCTTCGTCCCGGGTGATTTATGGGCCCGGATCCGGACCGGTAATGAAATTGCAACCGTGCCCCCTCCTCACTCCCCACTCTCCCCTCTCACCACCCTCCCCCGCGCTCGCGCCCATTCTAGAAATGACTACGCAACACGGAGCCGTGCACTCGTCTCATGCTAATGTTTACTTCTTTAACTCATCAATCACAACGGCGCGGGCGCTGTTCTATTCCAGTAAACTTCCGCGGAACTGGGTCTTTGTGGGCGCAATGGAAAAATTTATAGCTCTGTTGGGCAATTTTAATTGAAAAGTCAACGACCGTCCCGCGCCGCGCCCACCGCGCCCACTGCGCCCACAGCGCCCAACGCAACACGAATCGCTGGCCAATGAAAATTCCGTGTTGTTTACACAATACGACGTGTTGCGATGTACACAGCGACCACCTTTGCGGACTCAGAGCCGAGAACAGAACTTTAATATTGTATAAGGAATTAGATAACGCAAGTTACACGGTGTCATTTACATATTATCTAACTTAAAACTTAGTACCCCAAAACCCATATCTCTTTTTGGTTCATTAAAGAAAAGAATTTGCAAGTGGACTGCGTCTTAGGAACAAAGTTCGCAAGTAATTTGTATCGTTAGACATATGCAACTAGACTTACAGTACTCACCGTTAAGTGCTGGAAGAGCCACGCGCGCAGGATGTTCGTGGCGACCTTGGGGAAGATGCCGCGCTTCTTCTGATTCTTCTTGCCGTTCGTGTCGTCGTCCTCCTCGCCGGTGCCCTCGCCGGAGCCGATGCTGGCGTTGCTCGCGTCGCCTGCAACACGAACTCATTACAACGATACGAAAACAGAATAGAAAATAATATAAAACCGAATAACGCTCGAAAATTTACACAACGGTAGGACACTCGTAGCGAGAGACTAGTAGATCCTCATTGTGATACGATTTGTTTTTTATTTATACTACTATGCGACGAGACGAGCAAGATGTTCACCTGATGGTAAGTGATACGCTTGCATAACAACACGGTGCTAGTTAAGATGGTACACACTGCACCACATTGCGCTCGTCGTAAGACATAAGGTGTTAAGTCGTTACCCCAGTAATTACACTAGCTACAGCGCCCTTCAAACCGGAACACAGTAATGTTCGCACACTACTATTTGTCGGTTGCAATAGGAGCTGCGGTGGTACCCATCCATACGGTCTCCGGCAACAGAGAGAGACAACCCTTCTTTTTCTCGAATGACAATGTCATTAAGTTATAATAAACGTTAGAAGTTTGCGGTGAAATGGGAATTTACTGTACTTTTTAAACTGCTCACACAACCAAACCCCGCGCAACGGCGGCCGCGTGGTGCGTTCCCGGAAATCCGTAAAGTATCCAACAAAACGGCGTTAAGAGTAACTGGAAACGGAGCGAAAACAAACGGCGCGCCATCTGCCGCGGCCGCCCAGCGTCGGGGACCGAGCCACTGTCGCGGCGACGATGGTACACCCCCCCACCCCCTCCCCAACCCCCGGGGTATTAATTCTAAGCAGCATACTAGATGCTTTAATACTAGATTTATTTAATGAGCCGCCGCGGCGCTGATTCCTATCTTGAGTATGTACGGTTAATTAATTCAAGTTGCGTCGCGACGGTGTAATTCGTCGGTTATCTGATATCGAGACGAGGTGACATCTCACCGCAGGATGTTCACCCAGCATCGCACTGCTCCTAACGCGCGTGTAATATCCTATTGGAACGTATTCATTAGTTTTGACGGGAGATGCGAAAAAATAAACAATCGTCCGTACGAAAGGGCGCGAGCGCGCAAATTGCTTGATGTTGTTGTTGTGTTTTTTGTTTCACTGAATAATTAATGCGAGTTTCATTGGGAAAATGTTATCCTCGTGTACGGCGGGGCAGGGCGGAGCAGAACAGAACAGAACGGAGCGGAGCACGATAAACAAATTAGTGCGCACTGAGCCGTATCAAATATTCATCGCAACAGAAACAAATCGAATCAGCGCGCGGCGGCGGCGGGCGGCGGGCGGCGGCTCCTCGCTCCACCTAGCGCCGAACTTACACATCAGTAGACTCTATTCTTTTCTTGATTCTATCATCAATAGATCGCAAACATTACTGTGCTCCGGTTGGAAGCGCGTTTAATGAAATTACGAAGGTAACGAGACAGCATTTTAAGTTATAACACGACCAGCACAATGCGGTGCTGTGTATATCATCCTAATTAGCGTTGCATCGATATGTGGCACATCACCAGCTAGAGGACTCGCCCGTCTCTCCGCTCCGAATAAAACCAAAATAATAAATGTAGAGAGTTCTGTTTAATAAGTAAAGAGCGTTATCTGAGACAGTGTATTGACGCGCACAGTGCTGCGCTGCGCTGCGTGGGCGCATATCGATAAAAGAATCGATAACGAGCGGCGCGTCGCGATGTATCGAATATCCGAGTATCGTATTCGGTTGGTGGCGCGCACATTGTGATGGTAATAGGGGCAAAGTAATAAAATTACTCTTAGGCCATTACCCGCCGCCCCTGCGACGTGCCCCCTCCCGCACCACCCCTAACCCACGCCCCGGGCGACCCCCGCGCGATACACAGGCTGTGCGAAGATACATTTCAATTATATAAATTCAATATAATATTCAACCGATACATAAACATCAACGCCGGACATAAACATCAATTTCGAAAACACGAATTTCAGTTAAGTAATGAACTGTTTGAAACTTAGCGAAGTCGGGATACTTTTATCAAAGTTTTAAATCAATTTAAAGTTTTAAGTTATTATTGTGACAAACTTATATTAAAAGTAGAAAGGGTTTTAACATAATGTTAAACGTTAAATTTAGCATAATTTTATGTTTACTTACCGACGTTTGCTTTGTAGTAAGTTAAAGTAATAACAAGTATATACCAACTGCTATTCTTTTAGTTGTAAACAGTTAGACTCCCGTCTGTCGCGAGAGAACAAATACGAACGGATTCGGAACAGCGAAATTCGTTGCTGAATTTCAGTTAACTTTAATTGTATTATTGTAATTCCGATTCGTAAGTCTACTTCTATTATCATAGAAATGTTGGCTATTGTTTGTTTTTGTTAAATAAACGTACCGGGCACACGCTGTAGATGGACGAGCGTTGAAAATCAGAGTGCAGTTGCATGCTGCAGTCGCAATAATCTCCTAATTCATCTGAGCGGCGCACGCACACACGCACGCGCCGCGCACCCCAGCGCGCTACGCAACCCCAAATGGGTGGTGTACAAACACGAAGTGGGACGCGTGCGAAAAGTCAAGAGAACGATTAAATTAACTTAATGCAATCGCTGCCTGCGGCGGCGCGGCCAGCCTGCGACCTGATCATCTACCATTCAGGTGGTAGGTCTCTGTTGCCGGAGATCGTCTGGGTACCACCGCAGCTCCTATTGCAACCGGCAAATAGTAGTGTGCGAACATTACTGTGTTCCGGTTTGAAGGGCGCTGTAGCTAGTGTAATTACTGGGGTAACGAGACTTCACACCTTATGTCTCAAAGCGACGAGCGCAATGTGGTGCAGTGTGCACCATCGTAACTAGCACCACGTCGTCATGGGCAAGCGTATCACTGACCAATCAGGTGAGCATAAAAAAAAAAAACTATTTCAAAAATCCAAATTTTCGTTGACCGGACCTCCGCGAGCGCCGCCGCTCCTCGCAGCTCCGTCTCCATTCGGGTCCGAGCTGGTGCCTCACAAGCTGCGTACGCACCAGCTCGCACCACGACGTCGCGCCGCCGCCGAGCTGCTCATTAATGCTAATCCATCAATGGCGTGGTGTTTGCTCCCGCGGCGTTCGCTAAGCGGATTGCAGCAACCCGACACCGAACCCGGGACCCCATCGCGGGGACGCTGCGGTCGCACATGCGCCCGGGTGAAACAATGTGGGGTTACCATTCTGGTGACTCGTTATATTCAATGTTTTTTCAGTGCCTCAATCAAACCTTCGGCGAGTTCAACTGCTGCAGGATGTGAAATAATTATTAGAGAAGAGAAACTGCCGGACTATTTCTACTGCCAAACAGTAGTGTGCGAAAATTACTGCGTTCCGATTTGATGGGCGTTGTAGGTAGTGTAATTACTGGGGTAACGAGACTTAACACTTCATGTCTCAACGACGACAATGTGGAGAAATGTATAGCATCCTAAATATTTCGTTACGGCAACGCGTGCGCTTTAAATAAGATCACGTTGTACTTTGCGAAGTGCTCCGGACGCTGCACGCGCTGCTCGCCGCGCGCCGCGCGCCGAGTTACACCGAGCTGAGCACGAGCGGCGTTAAGTTAACAAATGCTTAACGAGGCGCAAAGCGAACAATGGGTGGGCGCTGCGAATTTTAAGAAGTTGTATTTGGGCTGCCATTGACACCGCACGCGCCCGGCGGGCTCACTGCGCTAGTGCGGCGCGACGCGTATCGAGTTACGACAATCAGCTAACAGCACGCGCCGCTAGTGATGTGCCATCAGTGACACGCCGCCGTGGGAAACATCGATACATCACTTTGTTATGCTACGAATCGTCCAAGCGAGCAGGACATTCTGGTTGGATTGATATACACAGCACCGCACTACGCTCGTTACGGGTGTTACGTCTCGTTTCCCCAGTTATTTCAACAACTGCAATTTATTGTCCGAAACTATGAGGTGGACTGACCAAATAAAAGCGGCAGTTCTCATCATCACTACATGAGCGGATGAGGAGGGCGATCACCAGAGAAGAATGGCATCGTATTCTAAAGACCTGAAGTGATGACCACGACGACTCTGATAAGAATAACACCGACAAAGAATTGCTCATAACCAATATAGTTATAATCGATAATCTATCTCATTTGTGTTGTCTGTTAAGTGATCTTTGTACCTGATCGCTCTCCTTTCCTTCCGCCGCACTTTTTGTACTCAATCACCTAATTCATCGATAAATGACCCGGCGGCGTGACCAATCCCTAGCGAGCGGCGAGCGGCGAGCGCGGTGTCGTAATGCGTTCACCGATTTGATGGATTGGCTTCTTTGCAGTCCCTCCTATTTGCAAACACCCTTATCTGCGCTACGGGAGGGGGGGCGCGGCGGTGCGGGGGCGGGGGGAGGGGGGGGGGAGGAGCGGGGAGGAGCGGGGAGGAGCGGGGAGGAGCGGGGAGGAGCGGGGAGGAGCGGGGAGGAGCGGGGAGGAGCGGGGAGGAGCGGGGAGGAGCGGGGAGGAGCGGGGAGGAGCGGGGAGGAGCGGGGAGGAGCGGGGAGGAGCGGGGAGGAGCGGGGAGGAGCGGGGAGGAGCGGGGAGGAGCGGGGAGGAGCGGGGAGGAGCGGGGAGGAGCGGGGAGGAGCGGGGAGGAGCGGGGAGGAGCGGGGAGGAGCGGGGAGGAGCGGGGAGGAGCGGGGAGGAGCGGGGAGGAGCGGGGAGGAGCGGGGAGGAGCGGGGAGGAGCGGGGAGGAGCGGGGAGGAGCGGGGAGGAGCGGGGAGGAGCGGGGAGGAGCGGGGAGGAGCGGGGAGGAGCGGGGAGGAGCGGGGAGGAGCGGGGAGGAGCGGGGAGGAGCGGGGAGGAGCGGGGAGGAGCGGGGAGGAGCGGGGAGGAGCGGGGAGGAGCGGGGAGGAGCGGGGAGGAGCGGGGAGGAGCGGGGAGGAGCGGGGAGGAGCGGGGAGGAGCGGGGAGGAGCGGGGAGGAGCGGGGAGGAGCGGGGAGGAGCGGGGAGGAGCGGGGAGGAGCGGGGAGGAGCGGGGAGGAGCGGGGAGGAGCGGGGAGGAGCGGGGAGGAGCGGGGAGGAGCGGGGAGGAGCGGGGAGGAGCGGGGAGGAGCGGGGAGGAGCGGGGAGGAGCGGGGAGGAGCGGGGAGGAGCGGGGAGGAGCGGGGAGGAGCGGGGAGGAGCGGGGAGGAGCGGGGAGGAGCGGGGAGGAGCGGGGAGGAGCGGGGAGGAGCGGGGAGGAGCGGGGAGGAGCGGGGAGGAGCGGGGAGGAGCGGGGAGGAGCGGGGAGGAGCGGGGAGGAGCGGGGAGGAGCGGGGAGGAGCGGGGAGGAGCGGGGAGGAGCGGGGAGGAGCGGGGAGGAGCGGGGAGGAGCGGGGAGGAGCGGGGAGGAGCGGGGAGGAGCGGGGAGGAGCGGGGAGGAGCGGGGAGGAGCGGGGAGGAGCGGGGAGGAGCGGGGAGGAGCGGGGAGGAGCGGGGAGGAGCGGGGAGGAGCGGGGAGGAGCGGGGAGGAGCGGGGAGGAGCGGGGAGGAGCGGGGAGGAGCGGGGAGGAGCGGGGAGGAGCGGGGAGGAGCGGGGAGGAGCGGGGAGGAGCGGGGAGGAGCGGGGAGGAGCGGGGAGGAGCGGGGAGGAGCGGGGAGGAGCGGGTAGGAGCGGGGAGGAGAGGGGAGCTGAAAACTTTTCAACTCCATTACCTTTGCGATAGTTATCGAATAACACCCGAAAAGCTGATAATAACATCGAAATAATTCCGGAGACGGCGTCGAAAGATTTCAGTTGATGCGAAAAGTTTCTACCTGAACGTAGACAACACGAAACAAAGAAGGGAGACGGTTAGGTTTTTTTTCTAAATGATAATCACTGGAAAACTGCACGCATGTATATATGGAGAGGACTTGCTCGCCGCGCGCCGAGTTACACCGAGCTGAGCACGAGCGGCGTTAAGTTAACAAATGCTTAACGAGGCGCAAAACGAACAATGGGTGGGCGCTGCGAATTTTAAGAAGTTGTATTTGGGCTGCCATTGACACCGCACGCGCCCGGCGGGCTCGCTGCGCTAGTGCGGCGCGGCGCGTATCGAGTTACGACAATCAGCTAACAGCACGCGCCGGTAGTGATGTGCCATCAGTGACACGCCGCCGTGGGAAACATCGATACATCTCTTTGTTATGCTACGAGTCGTCCAAGCGAGCAGGACATTCTGGTTGGATTGATATACACAGCACCGCACTACGCTCGTTACGGGTGTTACGTCTCGTTTCCCCAGTTATTTCAACAACTGCAATTTATTGTCCGAAACTATGAGGTAGACTGACCAAATAAAAGCGGCAGTTCTCATCATGACTACATGAGCGGATGAGGAGGGCGATCACCAGAGAAGAGTGGCATCGTATTCTAAAGACCTGAAGTGATGACCACGACGACTCTGATAAGAATAACACCGACAAAGAATCGCCCATAACCAATAAACAGTTACAGTAATCTTTCTCATTTGTGTTGTCTGTTAAGTGATCTTTGTGCCTGATCGCTCTCCTTTCCTTCCGCCGCACTTTTTGTACTCAATCACCTAATTCATCGATAAATGACCCGGCGGCGTGACCAATCCCTAGCGAGCGGCGAGCGGCGAGCGCGGTGTCGTAATGCGTTCACCGATTTGATGGATTGGCTTCTTTGCAGTCCCTCCTATTTGCAAACACCCTTATCTGCGCTACGGGAGGGGGCGCGCGGCGGTGCGGGGGCGGGGGGAGGGGGGGGGGGGGGGGGGGGGGGGGGGGGGGGGGGGGGGGGGGGGGGGGGGGGGGGGGGGGGGGGGGGGGGGGGGGGGGGGGGGGGGGGGGGGGGGGGGGGGGGGGGGGGGGGGGGGGGGGGGGGGGGGGGGGGGGGGGGGGGGGGGGGGGGGGGGGGGGGGGGGGGGGGGGGGGGGGGGGGGGGGGGGGGGGGGGGGGGGGGGGGGGGGGGGGGGGGGGGGGGGGGGGGGGGGGGGGGGGGGGGGGGGGGGGGGGGGGGGGGGGGGGGGGGGGGGGGGGGGGGGGGGGGGGGGGGGGGGGGGGGGGGGGGGGGGGGGGGGGGGGGGGGGGGGGGGGGGGGGGGGGGGGGGGGGGGGGGGGGGGGGGGGGGGGGGGGGGGGGGGGGGGGGGGGGGGGGGGGGGGGGGGGGGGGGGGGGGGGGGGGGGGGGGGGGGGGGGGGGGGGGGGGGGGGGGGGGGGGGGGGGGGGGGGGGGGGGGGGGGGGGGGGGGGGGGGGGGGGGGGGGGGGGGGGGGGGGGGGGGGGGGGGGGGGGGGGGGGGGGGGGGGGGGGGGGGGGGGGGGGGGGGGGGGGGGGGGGGGGGGGGGGGGGGGGGGGGGGGGGGGGGGGGGGGGGGGGGGGGGGGGGGGGGGGGGGGGGGGGGGGGGGGGGGGGGGGGGGGGGGGGGGGGGGGGGGGGGGGGGGGGGGGGGGGGGGGGGGGGGGGGGGGGGGGGGGGGGGGGGGGGGGGGGGGGGGGGGGGGGGGGGGGGGGGGGGGGGGGGGGGGGGGGGGGGGGGGGGGGGGGGGGGGGGGGGGGGGGGGGGGGGGGGGGGGGGGGGGGGGGGGGGGGGGGGGGGGGGGGGGGGGGGGGGGGGGGGGGGGGGGGGGGGGGGGGGGGGGGGGGGGGGGGGGGGGGGGGGGGGGGGGGGGGGGGGGGGGGGGGGGGGGGGGGGGGGGGGGGGGGGGGGGGGGGGGGGGGGGGGGGGGGGGGGGGGGGGGGGGGGGGGGGGGGGGGGGGGGGGGGGGGGGGGGGGGGGGGGGGGGGGGGGGGGGGGGGGGGGGGGGGGGGGGGGGGGGGGGGGGGGGGGGGGGGGGGGGGGGGGGGGGGGGGGGGGGGGGGGGGGGGGGGGGGGGGGGGGGGGGGGGGGGGGGGGGGGGGGGGGGGGGGGGGGGGGGGGGGGGGGGGGGGGGGGGGGGGGGGGGGGGGGGGGGGGGGGGGGGGGGGGGGGGGGGGGGGGGGGGGGGGGGGGGGGGGGGGGGGGGGGGGGGGGGGGGGGGGGGGGGGGGGGGGGGGGGGGGGGGGGGGGGGGGGGGGGGGGGGGGGGGGGGGGGGGGGGGGGGGGGGGGGGGGGGGGGGGGGGGGGGGGGGGGGGGGGGGGGGGGGGGGGGGGGGGGGGGGGGGGGGGGGGGGGGGGGGGGGGGGGGGGGGGGGGGGGGGGGGGGGGGGGGGGGGGGGGGGGGGGGGGGGGGGGGGGGGGGGGGGGGGGGGGGGGGGGGGGGGGGGGGGGGGGGGGGGGGGGGGGGGGGGGGGGGGGGGGGGGGGGGGGGGGGGGGGGGGGGGGGGGGGGGGGGGGGGGGGGGGGGGGGGGGGGGGGGGGGGGGGGGGGGGGGGGGGGGGGGGGGGGGGGGGGGGGGGGGGGGGGGGGGGGGGGGGGGGGGGGGGGGGGGGGGGGGGGGGGGGGGGGGGGGGGGGGGGGGGGGGGGGGGGGGGGGGGGGGGGGGGGGGGGGGGGGGGGGGGGGGGGGGGGGGGGGGGGGGGGGGGGGGGGGGGGGGGGGGGGGGGGGGGGGGGGGGGGGGGGGGGGGGGGGGGGGGGGGGGGGGGGGGGGGGGGGGGGGGGGGGGGGGGGGGGGGGGGGGGGGGGGGGGGGGGGGGGGGGGGGGGGGGGGGGGGGGGGGGGGGGGGGGGGGGGGGGGGGGGGGGGGGGGGGGGGGGGGGGGGGGGGGGGGGGGGGGGGGGGGGGGGGGGGGGGGGGGGGGGGGGGGGGGGGGGGGGGGGGGGGGGGGGGGGGGGGGGGGGGGGGGGGGGGGGGGGGGGGGGGGGGGGGGGGGGGGGGGGGGGGGGGGGGGGGGGGGGGGGGGGGGGGGGGGGGGGGGGGGGGGGGGGGGGGGGGGGGGGGGGGGGGGGGGGGGGGGGGGGGAGCGTTGATAAAAATCGCATATATTAACCCGCGAGGGCCCGACTTTGTGATATTCGGGCGGTTTTCATTAAACCCGATACGACTGAGATATGTGACGTACTTTATGGAGGTCCGGGTCCGGGTCCGGGTCCGGGTACGCCGCCGCTTTGAGAACCCTGGGCGGATGAACAGGTGTTAAACAAGTTAATGGAAACTGCGGGACTGAAGCAGCACGAGGTCGTGCTTAGAGACGTGAAAAGAGTATGTATATAACAGAAGTTTGTGTAGTTGATTAAGTAACTGTAACGATATCAAGACGAGGTGTTGTTGAGAACGAGCGGCGAGTGGCAGCATTGAAAATTAGTTTAAGATCTGTAATTTAGCATTCCGCCGCAATGAGGAGGCAGCGACACCCGCAGCGATCCAGGACACAGCAGAGTTGCAGGACCTCGCGCAGCATTAGCTGCTAGGATACATCACTTACTGCACACCGATCAGTTAATGTATTTATTTACATGTCAATGTTGTTGCAGACGTAGTTGTCTACCGCGCAGCAGTTAGGTAATAGTACACGTGCAAACGTTTGTACAATTAAAATTAGATTAAATTAATTCAATTCTAATCTGATGAAAATAAAGAAACATCCTTTAGCTAGTTTTAAATAATTTTGTTTTAAGTCAACTGTGAAATTTGTTTTTCGCTGAGTATTAAGTGTATCCTGAAATTATCCAACATTAGCTTTAGCATTCTCACCGGCTCACCGGCGCGCTGGAACCGGGTATGTGGCACATCATATCCGGACCTCCTCCCCCCCCCCCCCCCCCCCACCCCGCGCACCCGCCCGCGGTCCGCACCGCGCATTGGTTTCAATTTGAATCTTAATTTGGTAATATTATACCAAATTACATTGCTTAATATTCACCCCGGGGCGTTGATTTTTGCATATTTTTAACCCGGCCGGGGCGTGCGGGGCGAGAGGGGTGGTGTGGGGGGGAGCGTTGATAAAAATCGCATATATTAACCCGCGAGGGCCCGACTTTGTGATATTCGGGCGGTTTTCATTAAACCCGATACGACTGAGATATGTGACGTACTTTATGGAGGTCCGGGTCCGGGTCCGGGTCCGGGTACGCCGCCGCTTTCTGGCGACATCTTAAAATTTAAAATACGCAGATCTAATCGTTCGGGAGATTACGTTAACGTTTACGGCAACGTGTTCGCGGCGTCACTCACTCGCAAGTGTTGCGTTACATGCAGTTCACTGGACGTGGCACCGCTTTGCAAATGCATGCTAAGTGTACTGCAGCTAACATCAGGAAAAAAGTTTTATCTACAAGAATGAGAAGAAAAGTTTACATAAGATCCACCCCCCCCCCCCCCCCCTTGTACTTCATTACTAAATACTTAATCGAGCTAACAAAGTTCTACTTAACGAATGGAAAAAAGTAAAAGGAAACGGTCGCAGCTCATTCGTGCGAACGTACATTAATCAAAATGGCTGACGGCTAAATATGCATTGGCTGCAGCCGGTGGATGCGTCGATTTAAATGGGGTTAAACTGTCAGCAGGGGTCGGCGGGGGTCGGCGGGGGTCCGGCGGGGGTCGGTGCTGGTGATGGAGTTGCGCTGCCGCCGACCCACCCGCTGTTTTGAATGCAAATAAGAATCTGTTACATTACTTCCGGCCGACTCCAGTTGGATTGGGATTTAATTTGCTGCAGCCCAGCCGTGGGCGGGCGGGCGCGCCGTCTGATGTGCAATTATGATAATTCTACTAACGTTTCGCATACAATATAATCTACTCTACATCACTTACCAGATTACTTAATGCGACTGATACGTTTATTTCTGTTTGAGTTACTCTGTCGTGTTCATTACCGCTCGACTTCAACGAAGCGGTGTATAAAAATACGTCGGCTGTTATTTATAATCGGTAACGGATACAAATTACATTAAACCGGTACTTTGATGTTATTGAAAAGGTATGCAGGTCGGTGGCAGACGGTGCGTTATACAGGTTACCACTAAATCTTCGAATCTCGACGGGCGGGGTGGGGAGGCTGCCCGCCGGCGCATCGGGCGCGTCGCCCACGCACCCAGCGTCTGCGCAGGCCCGCAGCGGCACGTGGTGACCAGCGGTGGTGTGTGGTGGTGCGTGGTGGTGTGTGGTGGCGCGTGGTGGTGCGTGGTGGTGCGTGGTGGTGTGTGGTGGCGCGTGGTGGCGCGTCGTGTGCGGCCGCTCCCACCACGTATGTACAAGCTCCGCCGCACGCTGCCACACTACACCGGCACGTCGCGTGATTAATCCGCGGTTTTGTCCGTTTGTACGCGTCACGCGGACCCCCGGCGTACATCATCCGCACGTATACCTTGCCGCGGCTCGATTACATTTTACCCGCCAACATTAATACAACTAACAATATAAAAGCATGTAACAAGAGACACGCGGCGCCGCGCGATCTGTTTGAACAAGGATTATATACAAATTGAATTACAGTTTATAAGAACACCTCGCGAAAACATCTGTGCTTTGAAAATAAGTTACGATTTATTGTGGCGACGTCGAGACGAGCAAGACGTTCGCCTGATGGTAAGTGATACGCTTGCGCATAACAACGTCGCGCTGGTTAAGATGTTATACACTGCACCGCATTGCGCTCGTCGCCTTGAGACATGTAAATACATAAAGTATTAAGTATCGTTACCCCAGTAATTTCACTAGCTTTCAGTAACAGCCACTATACACAGCCGCGCTCGGACGTGCCGCGTGTTTACATTTGAATAAAGAATCGTCACGGGAGGACGGCTCGTGACATTCCCCCCCCCCCCCGTTTGACGTGTCCTCCCCCAAATAAACTCGCACAAAACAAGATTCGTGTGATTACGTGTATCCGATACCCGCAGCAAAGCGGAGGCGAGTCCGCGCCGTGCCCGTCCCGTATCCGTCTCGTATCGCGGGGCGAAAATTAATACTCGAGACAAAAAGTCCGTCCGCTCGTTATCGTGAGAGCGGCCGATGTCATCGTCCCGTGTACCGATCGGTGGATACCCGCCGCCGCCCGCCGCCGATACCATCGCATTCCGCGCCGCCGTGCCTTCGTCTTAACGAACGTGGCCTCTATCGAGGAGGCCGCGAGAGGCCGTGTAAACTTATCCACTAAAACCGAGCCGTTCGTCTACGGAGAGGCGCGCTTTAATTAAGCCCCGCTCCGGCGATCAGTCAGGACGCGGTGCCGCCGGCGGGGCGGTGCGGGGCGCGGGGGGCGCGGCGGCGGTATGCTGCGCGCGCGCCGCGCTGTGACCCGTTTGTTAATGTTGTCGATTTACTACGTAACGTACTCGACGTGAATTTTTTTGTTCGATCTCGTATTTATCGGAGTCAGATTCCCGAGTGTCGCCGCTGTACATCCTATCTGCGCATGAGATCCGTTTGAGCGACATAAATCTCCGCGTGCGGTGTCAGGGGCGACCAATTAACATTCCCCGCGCGGCGCCGCCTTCCTAGCGTTTGATTTCTCGATTTATTTAACGGACGGCCCGATCGAAGTAACAATAACGTATGGAATAATATCCCGGCCGCGTCCCAGCGGTGGTGAGTAGGCGCCTCGGCCGTGCTGCCTGCCTGTGCCGGCGAAGAGTCTTGACGTGACTCCTCGCGTCCAGCTCGTAACTAATTGTTATTGGAATAGGACGTGCGGGGACTGCCGCGGCCGCGCCGGCGCGCTCCGCGAATATTAAGCTTATTATATCACAATAACGGCGCTGTAAAGTTTTACGATCGCTTAATTATCCGCTCCGAGGCGGCGGAGAGCCTGTTAAAGAACAATGTACACTTAACCGACAGCACGCAGGCGATGAGTTATTATAAATAAAACAGATTTTCGTGTCCGTCTGTCGAGGAATCAATTACTGAGAGGATATGTGTAAAGACGCTGTAATAGTGCTACAGCTCCTCAGTACGGAGTTCTTGCAGCGAACTTGAAACAATTTGGTGTAATAAAAGAAGTAAATGCAAAAGACCAAGGTTTCCAAAAATACTTAGCAGAAGATCTGAGTATACTTCATAGAAGCTAGACCAGGTATACCCTGCTGCGATTATCGGTCCGTATGGCCTGGGATTCGATAAGGTCAGAAATGAAGACATAAAACAAAGTATATATCTTCCATGATACAAACAGAACGTGTATTACCTCGCGAGTGAAAACAAATGAGATGAAAAACGAAATTGTTCTAAACCATTTGCCAGAATCATCAACTGTTCAACTTTCCTTTGCATCACATTCAATCGGGAATCTATCTGGTGTATACAAGTAACTACCGCCGGTAACTGTAATTACTTCTAAAACTGGAATCGATTCAAATGAATAATGATCACGCGGGCACTCGCGTCGCACACGGCACTCGCCGCGAGAGCTGATTGAACCGGCGACCGTTACGCGGGCACTCGTAAACCGCGCGCTTTACGAGCGACGCGCCAATGGGTCGACGCGAGCTGCACTGAACGTGGAAGGCGCCTAGGTTTAGGCGATTAGGATTTTACATTACACAGAAACATCCTACCAGCATCACCAGCTCCAGCACAGTCAAAAACGAACTAAAACTTATAAATATCAGTATAAAGTCCAGTAAATTTATATTTTTATCATAATTGCACATAAGTGGCAATGAATATTACATGGTATGTCCCTAGCTCTTCTATGTTGCCGGAGACCGTCTGTAGGTACCACCGCAGCTCCTATTTCAACCGCCAAATAGTAGTGTGCGAACATTACTGTGTTCCGGTTTGAAGGGCGCTGTAGCTAGTGTAATTACTGGGGTAACGAGACTTAACACCTTATGTCTTACGACGAGCGCAATGTGGTGCAGTGTGTACCATCTTAACTAGCACCACGTTGTTATCAAGCGTATCACTTACCATCAGGTGAACGTCTTGCTCGTCTCGTCGCAAAGTAGTATAAAAAAAAAATAATGTATGGGGGAAACGACTATTGCAGGTTATATCAATTCGCTGGCTTTTTATGAAAAACGGCAATGAATGCTTTGTTATAGTAACGGCTGAATTAGTTAATAAAGATTCGTTTAACAAGCGCAGGCTCCGAACAAGGTGTTATTTATTTCGGGATCACGATAAAGTCGCCGGCGCATTCTTTCCGAATCCGAGCCGGCGGTGAGTGTCAGCTGGAGGGTGGTGAGGGACGGTGGTCGCCGTACGACCGCGTCGCCAGAAATAGTCGCGCACGTCTCGCGAATAATCCCGGGATCAGCGGTGGACTGACGTGCGCGCGGCGAGCCGCCCGGCGACAGGCACACGGGCATACAGGCACACAGGCACACAGGCACAGGCGGACAGTCACCTCGCGACCGAATCGTCTTATTAAGGACACAAGTCCTCATTTGCGAATGTCACGCCGTGCAGCCCGGCACATGTTTGTAATGTAAATCCAGATAAGCTTTAGGTACAAGTTTTGTTAAATCTAATATAATAAGTGTATTTCCTTTATGTGACAAAGTTTAAGTAAATATTGTATAAGAATTAGTTAGGCGCTGTAGCGGCGAGGTGTCCGGAGGGACAGAGGGCGGGGGGTCCGCACTTTAGGTGCATTACGGGCCCCGTGGGCGGGTAATGTGAGAGATACAAAGCGATATGCCCACCTACGTCTACGCAACGCTGACAAATAATGCGAATTGTTTTCAATGCACAAACAAAATGGCGGAGCAGTCGGCCAAAAGAAGGCTATCTCGAGACGTAATTTATATTGCAAATTATCCCTTTTGACAACGTCGCCGGGATGTTTTCGTTACAACGGAATGTAATTTCTCTCGATGTTATCGTGCGCGCGCACATCGCGACTCGTAAACCGCGCGGAGTCATTCGCGTGTTGTGTGTCCGTCACCACATCTACTGCACCACATCTACTGCTCAACTCCTTCACGCTGGGCGACATCACGAACGATTCAACAAGCAGTTGTCAATAGAGCTGTCATATTTGCTTAGTACAGAATAAACGAATGCGCCGACAATAACAAACATTAGTCACACGCGTGCGGAGTACTGTGTGTGTGTTGATTTTAAACGTTTGAATGTCACAACAGAACTGTTTGAATGAAAATTCTTAAAAAAATTGAGTACAATCAAAGTTGTAATTAACAAATGTAACGCGTGTGTGCGCTTTCGCAACACTGGATCGTTCAAAGTTCAGAAGTGTATCATTTGACGCGCGCTGTCGCCGGCACGCTGCGCACGCGCACGCGCACGGGCTTCCCGCAGTCCCGGACCCCGCGGTTTGGTCGCGACACTCGCGGCGTCCGGTAATAAAATACTATTTCATAGACCTTTTCAGATTGTTTTACTCTCACATTACACGGTCTGTATGGTTTCTCAGTCCGATTGGACGCGAGAATATCGTATGAAAAACATATTCCCTAGTGTCGGCCATTTCAAGGATTTTTTATCAATTCAATCTTACAACAAAGATTTCGAGGAAGCATTGATTGATGAAGTTACAAACAACACAGAGCACCACCGGCAGCGCCCGCTACAGTGCGCGTGCAGACGCATGTTCCCGGTAACATACAGTACTAGTGGTGACTCACGGCCGCGAAGCAACGGATTCTAGAAACTGCTGCTAGTAATACAGCTACTGCTATTATTTAACAAGAACTGTACATCCCGATGACAGCGTCACAGTTTATTTGTGATTTGCTAAGACAGTGTACGAGATGCTGGTGACAGGTCTGCGGAGCCGCCGCCGCGTGATTCTGCTCTGACAACTGTCACACTGTTGAACCTTGATTCAGTTTATTTTAATTGTTACAAAATGCACTTGTTTGTAATAGTTAAACGATTTGAACTGTTATCTAGTTCCTATCGGAGGTGGTTCCGTATTGTATTACCACACAGTGCGACCACAACGATCACACCAGCGGTCTGCGGCCGCCGCAGGTGAACTTGACCCGCGCGCTGATTACTAATCCACGAACAATATCCTTACTTGAGTTATAAAGGCTGTTATAAAAAAAATATTCGAGTGTTACATTGTTAATGAAATTCCATGAATATTTTCTCCTGAAATATGAAGCGGTGTTGTTCCGCACGCGCTCGCGACGGTGACCACTTTTGTTCTAATTTTACGAAGCGCTAAGGACCGTCGGCCGACCGTCGCGTTAACTTACAAATTTATGTGAAATCTTCACGATTTATGCGACGTGTAATGACAGGCGCCGGAGAGCGACGCGCACACTGGATGCGCTCCGAGAACCTTTACACAGTTTCAGCTGAATGTACATACTAAACTTAACCTCTGAGGTTCGAAGTACACGGATAGCATCAAACAGATGTTTATTCTATGTAGTGTCATGTACAATAAAATATGATAGCACTGTTATTTTTGACTTGAACGAAATCGGTTGGAGTTATTTAAATGCGACTTTTCATTTCACAATTATTTAAACTCCAACGAAAACGAGAAAAGTTCAAGTTTAGTACGCGTCGACGGGTTCATTCACCAGGTCGCTTCTAGTAATGCTCGCAAAATATATAAATATTTAATTTCAACACTAAGCGGCGATTAATTTGCTGTCATTCGATGAATTATTCATAGATTTTACAATTGATTTTGTATTTGTCTCGTAGCGAGTTCACACCTTTTGTGGTTGTGTAATACAGGCGAGAAGAGATGTAGAAAAATAATAAACAAGCAGCACGAGCAGAGGAGCGGCTCCTCCAGCTGCTGCTGCGGCGATGATGCTGTAAATATTAAAGAGACGGCGCCGCGACGCGCTCGCGTGCGATGTTCAATTACGGGTCCCGAGTGCGCCGAGACCTCTCCCGCTCCCTCGCCCCGCCGCACCCCCGCCGCACGGCGACGCGGTTCGCGTTATTCATTTTTAATACAAAACATTAACATCGCGGTAATTTTACGAGTAAACATAATTTTATAAAAATGTAATCGGACGGACAGCTGTGACATTTACTTGAAATGGAGTCGTCTGTTATTACAAAATGGAAAAAACTGCGTTACAATTCTTTTTTCTTTTTAAATATTTATGGGAGCTGTAGCGAATCATGAAAGTTTGCACTGTTTTGTAATGAGTTGGGTGTGATGATGAGGACGCGGCGAAACGATAATCTCCGTGTCGTTTGGTTAAAGAGTAGTTGCAGTTGTAATTTATTTATGTGGAAACAACGCCATCTGGCATCGAATAGCGGAATCGCATCGACTAAATCGATAAGTTGATGCGATCGCGCGTCAGCGCCCGGGGCTTTGTAATTTGAATAAAGTTCTCCTCTCCTCGCGCCGGAGCCTTCCCGGGGCTGGTCTCCTCCAGGCGGTGGACGTTCACGGCCATTGTCCGACCGCAGCGCCTCTCCACCTCTTTACCGTCTGTTTTATTTCACGTCCGTTTGTCGTTTTCATTTGTATCCTCTTTTCCCCGCCGGGCCGTTTAAAAAGCGCACCGCAAATTGTCAGCGCTCGAGTCGATCGTATTTCATACGTTAGTTATTACGAATGAGTTAATGCCGTTCAACTTCGTATGCACAATGGATGGGGTGCCGGCCGCGCTAAATACAGCTTGATTTTTTTGTCTATTATGGGTTGACCTTATTTTCCCACGATGTTAAGTGGAATTAGGCCGGAGACGGTAAAGTGTACTCGCCCGGAGTGCTCCGACGCTTGTGTGTCGACGGCCGGGCACAGCAACCACTCCAATATAATAAATCACGCAGTCATCACGTTGGAATTTATTAAACGAGCTCGTGATAAGGTCCCTCCGGGGTCAGCAACGCGTGGGCCTGTTTACCACTAGAGAGGTAGAGAGGTACACAAAATAGAGGTTAGTGACAGCAGGTCTCAGTCCGGGCAGCTCCGCGCCGCAACAAATTGATAATCACGGAGTGATTGCGCGCGGGCTAATGCCTCGGTACATATTAATTAAATGGCAACACATCCGCTTGCCCGTAATCTGTTCGTGATTATTTCAAATCACCGACACATTACATTAGAGGTAATCTCCGGTAATGGCGGCCGTGATAGCCTCTGTGATGCGTGTTGCCAGCTTACGCGCCCGCCGCGCCCCCTACGCGGGAGAATTTGAATGTTATTACAACAATATTCCAACACACAATGCGTACAATGGCAATGGGTGTATTGACAAAATCTGAAATAATTGTCGCTGATATATTCCTGAATCGATTGTATAGTGTTGGTTGTATGAGAGTCTGAGAAGCTTGCGTGAGTGCACTTTACTTGTTTCAATCACATGGTCCTTTAAATTAGTCAGAAATCGTGTTCGAAAGTTATTCTTTAGAAGAAAATCTTAAACAGACCGCTAGCTATTTCCTTCAAAGATGTTTATGTTATTTTCATATAAATTCAGAGTTCCTTCGGCATCGAAATAAACTATTTTCGTATCCGTGAATAATGTCGCGTCAGTCGGGCAACATTTGTTGTCGCATGACAACACCGGCCACAATAAAACGCCAGTTCCGCTCGCACGGAGCGCGCAAAACAATGAAATCCTGAGCAATAAGTGATAACCGACGTTTTTCATTAATCACGCCGCGCACTCCGGCCGTTCGTTTAAAACTGTATGTAAACAATATTACCGAAGCGGGCGCACTCCACCGCGCCCCCCCGCGCTCACGTCTTACAGCGAGGCGGCCATGACACTTTTTTCCCGCGCCGCCGCGTGACGTCACCGCGCGCTGTCCGCCGCCGTGTTGCTACACTGTACACGCACGCGGTAACATTTCTCCAAGCGAAGCTCTCAACAGTTGTAATTGTTGAACATAACTCGTGCTTTCAGATTAGTCGATATTAAAACTAATTTAGATTATAACAATCACTTTTTAACTGGCGTCCAAAATGTTATTTATTTTGTAACAGCACTCGCACGGTGCTCCAGCCGATAACATCGCGCTCCTCTAGTTTTAAGGGAGATTTAAGTTATAACATTTATTATCGCAAGCAGCATAACGTCCGCTGAAACGAACCGCGCGGGCCGGCGTGTAGTGTTTAACGCGTTCAACAAATTTTTAAAATATTACATATACGTTGGTGACACGATTGAATAATAAATAAAATTGTTCGTTAACCCAACGGTCACCACCGACCACTCGTGTCACATAGGTCGAAGCTTAATGCGGGAGCGGGCGCGGGGTCAGTGTGTATAAGAATTAAAGTTAGTCGAATTTTAATTCGTCGATCTTTAACTGGAGTTATGCAGCGCGGAGAGCGGATTAAGTTACAATAAGTGAGCGAGGAGCGCAGCGGGTATAACTTTGAATTACAATTTTAATCTTGTCAAATCCGAGTTTTTATTGTGAGCGCGGGCAGCGGGCGGCGCGGGTGGCGCGGGGGCGCGGGCGGGGTCGCGGCCGCGTATAAATTCGCCATCTTTACAACCGGCTCATTATTATATCCGCTCGGAATGGACGCTTATGAATAAAATGTCGTCTTTATTACGATGCAAATATATTGACCACAAAAAGCCCGCGCCGCTGCAAACAACGTATTTATATGGGGGTGTCACTCGCGGCCGGGACACACGCACACGCCGGACGTGCAGTGCCGGAGCGTGTCCTTTATTTGTAATCATTATATACAAATATTCCTCGTTTATAAAGTATATGTAACAGGACCTCGTCCGCGCCTAAGTAGATGGTATTCCATCAAATCACTATAATTTGGCGGCGCGCGAGTACCGGCTGTCAGCCCCGGCGTCGGTAAATCATCCGCTGAACCTTTTTCTTTCGCTCTCGTAGTTTAATAATTTCGTTAAGGGCTTTTTAAACGGAGCGCGTGTTTGGGATACCCGGCGGTGCCGGTGCCGGTGCTCTATGCGCACAAACGATTTCAGAGGAATTCCGATGTGATTACGTATTAAGTTACGATTCCGACAGCAGCTCCATTTATTACTCTATCGATATATTTTTAATTTTTTGTATACACTTAATGTAAATTTGAAATGATGTCTAGCGGCAATGACGCTGCGGCTCGTGTATACATAATAATGATTTAGTAGAATTACATTGTGAGCCAAGGGTCGTGAAACGTCAAACCAGTGAATCCGGAATCGAACCATGGACACCTGCGTTAATTGCATTAGAAGTTCTTGACTATTCTAAACTGTGTCTGTGCTGAAAGTGTTACCGTTAGATTCGTTGCTATCCTATACAGTTGACAATCGCAAAACAAATAGAAGAAATAAATCGGAAAGTGCCACACTGACGTCGGACGGCGTCGCGCGGCCGATAGACAGCCAGATTTATGATTGCTCCTCATTATTCATATCTCAACAAAGAGGGGCATAAATTACGCGGACCCGAAAATATCTAAATCCTAATAGAATCGGGGCCGGCTGTCCGCGGCGGGCGGCGGGCGGCGGTCGATTCCGAAATATTTATGAAAAGGCATCGACGGTCCGGGAAAAAAAAACGCGGCCGCTACGAGTCCGGGGACAGAATTAAAAAAGGAGCACTCGCTCCGGGGGCAGGCCGGCCGCGCGAGACGCTCCGCGCGCTTTGTTTCTCGTTGTTTTTTTCCTCTCATTCCTGTATCGTCCCGTATCCCGGTTTCATTAGATCCGTTTCAATTGCGCCCGGGGATCAGTCCGGGCGAAGCGATGCGCGTTGATTTATTGGGACCCCGCTCCCGAGGAGCTGGAGGTAATGGACACCCCGCCGGCGTCTCGTTACGGGCGCGGCGGCCGCGCTTAGGGCCGCGATCATATTGTCATCGAAATTATTATTCTCCATTGCCAAAGTCACAGGCTAAGTTGGACTTAATCGAAAAACAGTTCTATTTTCGCTGTTCAAATTAGATTTTACCGATCCAATTGCCTATGTCGTAATACCAAGTATACAAGTATACAGTACTTAATTACCTGCGTCGCGCTATAGATAAGCTCATTGTAACGAGGAGGTCCCCGGTTCGATTACGGAGTCACACGCCTGGCTAACTATGGCCGTATCTCGGTCGTCTACTAGTCGGAGCACGCTCACCTCCACCGCTCTCATGACCGTTTCACATCGTGTGAATATTATCTTCTTTTTGGAAGTACCAGCTACATGTGACGAAGTGTCGCAGCAGGCGAAGCTATCGGAGCATGCTGAACTGCAGTGTTTATTGTCAAGTGGAGCCGCCGCTGGTGTGCGGCGCGCCCGGCCCTCGCCTCTGCTGCTGACAGCTCCGCGGCACGTGCCCCTAATGGCCGGGGCCCGTCCTGCCCCGGTCCTGCCCCGGTCCCGTCCGCTTGTTTACAACAGTTGGTGGCTATCGATCCGCTCGCGGCCGACTGAACGGTGCGAGTGCCTCTGCTCCTCCACTCCTCCGCTCCTCCGCTCCTCTCGCCCACGTGGACACCCACCGGCAGGTTAGCTTTCTAATTTCGCGACCGATTGGACCCCTTTTCTATTCACTGTCACCGGCAGCGTGATCGTGTCAATATCATATAGTAGACTGTCAGATAGTAAACAATATCTTAATCCAAACTATACGTACGTGATTATTAAAAAACACATCAAACCTAACTGTTAATTAAGTGTTGATCTAGCAAATGTAGTTTACTTGAGGGTCATTTAATTATCATAAGTTAATTGAACGCATAGCGCAGCGCCTGGGACTTAAGTATGGTATTATATGTTAGGACCATCGGAAAAAGTAATAAGTATCTCCATAAATAAGTCTTATTTGGTTATAGAACAACGGCCGGCACGACGCAATAGCCATCAATAGCCGCCCACACTACCGCTATCTTAATACCTAACAATAAAGATAACTAAAAGAATACTGACCACGCTGGCGCGTTACCACCAACACTGAACACATGCCGAGCGGCACACGGCAGAGTAATCTCATCACCAGCTCCTGCACAAGTCTCTGTAGCGAGCGGGACATTTTTACTGTACATAAGTTTATTCTACTTGCGCGGTGGTGGTGGTGCATTAAATAATTACAATATTTCTGATAGCTTATTGTTATTGATACCAATATAGATATGTTAGTGAACCTGTATGCAGTGAGATGCAATGAGATCAGTAGTGCATGTGCTCTCATTGCATGCCACGACTGTTGTAAGTAAACGCGAAAGTATCCAAAGCTTATGGATTATCTAAAAAGTGTTTATCCAATATTGTATATTCCAAAGTTGTATGTAATTGGTGCTGATGTTGTATTTGGCGCTTAGTTCCCCATCGTTCATGCGTGTTACGGTCGCGTGACGCGCACCGCGCCCGCAGCCTCCGAGCAGCGCACGAGCACACCGCCCCGCATCTCGGGGCGCACTGCCGGCCGGCGGCGCCGCCGCGCGCCCTGATTGGGCCATCCGTCAAGACCGCCGCCCCCCACCCCCGCGCGCGCACGCACACGCACGCACACGCACGCACACAACCTCGTGCGAAGCAAATGAGAGTGTAAAACAAGACAAGTGCAGTTCAGAACGCGCCGAGGTCCGCGAGCTCCGTTCCCGCAGCGCTAACAGGTGCACGGCGCGCACCGCGAGGCGCGCACCGCGGGGCGCGCTGTGTGGTGTCGCGGGTCGACGCTCCGCCGGCGCGCGGTGCGGCCGGTGATCTTTGATTGAGCTCTCGTTTTATTTGGTCGGCCGCCTTTTGGTTCCGCGCGTCTCGTTGCTCTTAACGAGATGCTCCGATAAGCGGTGACGTGGGTGTGCCCGCCGCCACCCCGCCACCCGCCCACACCGCGCACCACGTCCCACAGCTGGACGTAGGCCTACTTGACGCTTCAAGACTATTTGAAGAACCGTGTTACAGCCTAAGCAAAAAAGCTTCACGTTTCTTCATTTGCTTAAAGTTCTGATCACACTGGACACAGAACAAGTTGTTGTTGTTAATTATGTTACGTAACAACTTATTGTGTGCATAGCGGTCGGGCATGCAGTTACATGGTAACTCTGCTGCGAGGCGTTCCGTTGTGACCCTGACCAAGCAGATGCTCGGAACTTCATGATTTAGTATTTCAGTACAATTACAATGTAAATGACACCCAGTACCCCACAGGCAACGCGTTACATTTTCCACCTCGTATTCAATTGTACCTTAACCTGTGCCGTAACAGTGACACTTGCACCACGTCTCTTGTCCGACAATAAAAGAATAATCATTATCCAGCATGATCACTTACAGCACGTTCCGTTACCTGAACTGATCTCCTTAATCACAAATATCAAATAAATTTTGACAACGTCTACTACAGCTGCCGCGCTAAACTACACACACCCACTGCAGGTATAATGTCAAACTTCACCTGTGTATCGCGTTGTATGACAACTTTTAAATAAGTTTTATGTCCATCAGTAAAATTAATACACATCAGCTCTTTCTTCTTTTACATCAAAGTGACGCGATGTGACAGCTGACGTGATTCTAGACAAAAGACAAGACAATAACTGAAGCTACTGAGGAATTTCTCCCGACAGTTTCTTTTTATGTATGTTCATCATAAAGATGAAGTGTCCGTCGGTCTGTTTGTATATTTGTGCCTAACCGAAGCGTCAGCGGGTCTCGCACATATTTTGTCTGCAAACTCCTGTTTCATGTAATAAAGATGTTGCCCAAGAATATTGATGAAGTTAGATTTTAGTGTGTGACCTCTCAAATGTAAACAAGGCGTCGTGAGGAGCGCGCTGTGCGGAGCAGCGCGGCGGCGGGGGGGGGCGGGGCGGCGGGAGCGTGGGAACCGAAGCGGACCTTATCTGTAATCCGATGCAGTTTCCGTCGAGGCGAGATTGTTCGTTGTTATTAGCATATAATCGGAGGGCCGGGAGGGCCGCGTGCTCGCGAGGTGAAGGGTCAGGGCGCCTCGGAGCGAGGCCGAACAAATTGCAAGTTGTAACGGACCACCGGAGTTTGTGAATGCCGGAGCAGTAAACAATTGCGCTGCTGCTTGTGGCGCGCAGGTTATATATGTACATTGCAGGCCTTCTGCTAACCAACGAGGTCAACGTCCTGACGTTCATCTGGTTCGTGATAACTTATGCCTATTTCGCAAGGATATGCGGCAGGAATCGTTCGTTCCTCATTATATTCTTGTATGCTACATCCAGCGCGAGCATGCAGTAAAGTGCAGGAACTCAATGAGCGCAGAGTGAAGTGCTGCAAGAATGTTGCAACTGTAAAAACTGCCGTAAACCGCTAATAGTGTTGCAGCACTTTACACCGCACAAACAGAGGAGTGTCGTAACTTTTACAGTGCTGATATAGTTGCCGGTCCGAGCTGATTAATTCTATCATCTATTTCATTAGTTGATTTTATATATGCATAAGTAAATGGTTATGCTGTATTCTTAGTTGTTCCGTGTTCAATATTAATCAGCAACTTTCCAGTTTTAAGTATTATGTTAATGTGGTCAAGGAACACTTGGTACAGCCGCATAATGATGATCTACAACAGTAAATGGACCGGAGCTGGTGCACAGGGACGGTGCACCGACGAGTTTCTCTATATTGTGATTCAGTAGCTCTGATGGCGGCGGAGCGGGTCTCCTGACGCTGCACATGTTTGCAGGACAAATATAACAATAATTGGGGACGATAACGAGCTCCAGATGTCCCGTGTGTTAGAGCCGTAAACTTCGGGAACTGTTTATCATCAGGCGCGTCATCTTGTTCGCTACTTCAGTGGCTTAAAAAATAATTTAGTGTTTAAATTATGTTGAAAGACAAGTCTCCATCCAACAAAAATGCCTTTTATCCGACTACTAAATCTTTCAGTGTTTTCCCGAATATTCCATTTCACTCGAAAGTTTTCGATACAGATGTTTTATGATGTAAAATATGTTCTGTTATTATCAGCTGCTTTCTAATTTATCTCTAAAAGTATTTTGATTTCACAGCAGAAATAATAACATAAATAACACTAGAGAGTTGTAGCATCCTTATGTGGTTAATATGTAACACGGCTCACCGCTACATGCGGCCGTAATGGCGCCATTCGCGCGAATTGAAGTCCGTAAAGGCACGGTCATTGCGAGAGCATGACCCCGACGATGTTCAGGAGGGAATCTTCAGAATCTTTAAAAGGTTCCAGCGGAACGGGCGCTTCGAGACCGGCGATACTGTAACGTACCTCCGTCGGGCGCGCGGCGGTTGGTTCAGAGGGCGCAGCGCACGCGAGTGCCGACCTACCGGCGGGGCGGGGGCGGGGGCGGGGCGGGAGCGGGCGCTCCGGTGCGCGCGCCGCCGGACGGTGCGCCCTCCCGCGGCGGAGCGCTCGCTAACGAACAACGATTCCCGCTCTAATTTGCGGACATGCCGGGCGATCGATCTCATTGGATTTTTGAAAAAGGAACCCGAAGGCACCTCATGAGCCGAGGCACAAATTGAGCAATTGATCGCTCTCCCGCTCGCACCCGCGCGCCTCGCGTTCGGCGTCTCCGTCGCGCCTCTAATTTCGAATCTCGAGCGTAAATTCGAAAAGAGAATATTAAAAACGAGCCCGGGGCGAGCCGTTGTAATTGTGTGGGCGATAAGCGCGGCACGCACCGCACCGCATCGCACCGCACCGCACAGCACAGCACAGCGCAGCAGCTCCCTGAGCGCAAACGAACTCACCGACTAGCCTCGCTGGATCGTACATAGAAACGATTAGACTCGGTACGAAGTCACCACGGCACAGATTACACCTTTACTATCTCTTAAAAGGTTAATTAAAACAATAATCTTACACTAATAGCAATTAACGCGTTAATAAGGAAACAAATACTATTAAATTTTATTATCTAATCACATCTCTATACAATGTTTCCTGGTGCCGTAACCTTGCCAACGGCGTGGTTCGAGTATTACATATTAAAACAAACATTATCGTTATTAGCAATTAAATTAATGGTAAAGATCGAACGGTGCGGGCCCGCTCCTTGCGCCGCCTGCCTAAACATTCCAACGCGCGTAACCATGGCAACCGCCGCTGCACCTCCGGCCTACCCAGCGCCGCGCGCCGCACGCCCCGATAACGACCTTATTCATAGCCAAATAAGGACGCTATTACGCGGGCGACTCAATGAAGTTACAGCTTTCCGTCGCCGCAATTGCCGATTTACAATCATAACAATGAAACTGCGACCCTAACTTTCCGTAATAAAGTGCCATTTCGAATGAGCAAGTGGCTTAAGAATAGCGACATAAGGAATTGTTTTATCTCCTTCACACGTCGTAAACACGGGATCGCGCTCGCTCTTTCGCGTCGGGGCGATCCTCTCTCACTGAGGACGGAATCGATTTCCTCACAGCGTCCCTCTCTGAGTTTTTGTCGGCACTCCGTCCACTGCAATCCGTCTTCGGCGGCATTCATTCGGGACGTTAGATAAAAATCGGAATTGTAACGAAGCTCCGAATAAATTGACTTCGCGTTCGCCGATTCCATTTCTTATTTAACTACTCTATTATTAAACGCACGGGTCACCGCCGCCATTGCTGAAGATGTGGCGGCGGCGGCGCTGAAGAGGTGCAAGCAGTCGAGACGCGACCTCCGTGTGCAGCGTCGCCCGCTAATTGATGTGGTGCAATGGAAACGGTCATTGATGCTGACGAATCTGCTGAACAATACTACTGTAATTGAACTTTGCGTCCGTGTCGCTTTTTTATAATTTAAACTATAACACACACGCATAAAGTTTAAATCAGACCGATGACCATATCCGAATGCAGCGAGAGCGATGTCGCGGTCGCTCCGCTAGATGGCGCCAGCGCATTGTTCTCGCAATTACACCAACTGAAGCCCGCCTGAGGACCGTACGGAGTACGCAGGGTCTCTGTAACAGCTCCTCGGCTCGGAGACGGCTGCGATCGCCGGGCAGATAATCGCGGAAGATTAACGAGACGGATTATATATTTTTGGTAGTCAGTCAGTGTTCTGTAATTTGAAAAGATGTCTTTAAGCGCGTGATTAATGATAACGAGCTAGTTTCATTTACTGATACTTGATATGGTGGAAAAAAAGAGAACGGTCAAACGGTCCGCAGGGTGCGCGGGGTGCGCGGGCCGCTCCGCCGCTCACTAATCGAGCGGTAATGGAGCCTCAATTGTGCTGCGAGTGCAGCTAGTGTCATGTATATAAATAAAAACGCACGCCTTACACGAACCGACTCCGCGCCGGCGCCATCTTTAACCGACGGCATCGGCGAGGTTTTTAATTCGACTCATACGTTTCTTGTATCGATTTTAACGATGATCACAAACATCACGATAAAGAGTAGTTCCGCTTTAATAAATCTCCGCTTTTGCGTAAGGTCCGCCGCTTATTTTGTTTTATAATTTATGAAACAAAACGCAATAAATTGTTCACTCATCGCGAGGTTTATATGTAACACATTAAAATTATAATTATTACTAAATTACACAGCAGTCGTTGTAAACGGAGAGCGACGAAATGGAACGGATCATTAGCGGGCGATGATTATTTAAAAGGTACGCAAAAATTGAACCGATTAATTAATTAAGAAATTGATGATATGTTTTACTTCATTAGCGTCCATATCGTAGCGAGACGTTTTTTTTTATATTTTTTATCTGTGAATGGAATTGATACGGCGCGAATTAAAATCGATTATCTCACATTAAATGTCAAAGTAATTTGAATTATAACGATTTTAACTTCTCGTTTATATTTGAAACTATTAAAATGCTATATAATGTAATTCACACTTTTAATGTATCTTTAAAGTGGTACGAGCGAGCATCCGGTTTATGCAGAGTATATATACACAGGCAGGATGTCTGCAGGAGTGAGGCGATTTCTCACACGAGAGGGTCGTGTTCCCTCTCCCCTACTAGCAGCGTAGACAATCTTTGAGGAGTTTCATAAGTGGGAATACCGAATGACGTTTTCCTTACGGAATATTTTACTTTTCTTCAACGCTAAATATCAACAAGAGTATCTTATATGAATAATAAATGAAAGGTGGCGATATTTACCTGGGTACTCACCGGGGCTGCCCAGGAACACGGAGGAGTACACCCGCCGCGCCACGTCCGGCGGCGACGACCACTCGCGCCGCGACGGACACCACTTGCCTGCAACAACGCCAAGCTCACTCACTACATTGATATCAACAAAAGTGAGAGAGAACAGTTTAATAAATTCCAATACGTTTATCATAAATACATTATTAACCGTTGATACAAATAGAAAGATATCATTAGTCTGTGTATCAACAAAGTTTTACTGCACGTCTCGGACACACTGTCATCTCTCTTATAAATACACAGGAGGTAAGTCCCCTATTCGTTTTCTACTCAACTGCCGTTTGGGAATAACTGCGCGTGACATTTGCCAGTTCATTTCAATGATGATATATATACACAACGATCTATATATAGCACATCCAATACTACACTGCAATGTGATATTACAAAAAAAGTAACAAGCGTCCGGAGGTCCTCTCGGACTCCTCTGGGAGTGCCGCGCCGCTTCGACTCGATTTCAAATATATCTTAGTAAAGAAACTTTTAGTTTCAGTTTGAGAGAATTCATTAAGAGAGCTGTAGAGGTCAAATATTTACGCGGCGGGACCGATGTTACTGATAAAAACGTTTCCGTCTGATTAATGTGCAGTAATGCATTATATATTATATTTGTGATATTACTGTCATTAAACCAATTTCGTGCAGTGGATCCGTGCCACCGGTTGAACCAAGTGCTCAAGTATAACATAGCGCCATAACTCCATCGCCACTAAAACGTTTTATCTAATTAAATGTTCAATTGCAGAGTTAATGTGTCGTTCAAGTTATCGTTCCTCATCACTCAATTAATTAGTTGATATTAGTGTAACACATCAGTTATTCCGTTTACTGCTTCAATTAGAATAAAGTTAAGTGTGCACTTAATTATTATTGACTTGTACAAACACCATTACTTAATGCTGATAATAAAAATATACATAAACGTTGATATACACACGGCGGCTCGCGGAGGCAGCTCCTGAAACCGTCGCACCGGCCTCTGTGTGGTTTAGCAGAACATTCAGTTATAACTTGACTACCACTCGCTTGTTAAATCAACCGACGTTAAAATCTGTATGCAATCAAATTTGTAAATGAAGAGTAGATGTCGGTTGCTGTTGTGGTGTAGTTGGGCAGCGTCTGCATCGCGCAGTCATATTCACTGCTAATATTTATTATAACTTCATCGTCTGTTTACATCTATAGATATATACGAACTGCAGTAAAAATATGTGCAGCCTCTGCGGGTCTCGGTTAGTTACTTGTAATTACAAGAGACTCCTCGATGAATAGAAATAGATCACAGAGCATTTATTTGATGGGAAATTTTTGTACTGATTCAGATCTGCGAGGAGTTTGAAATCAAAACGTAAACAGAACTTCTCGCCGTACCAGTACATCGTAACACCACCCGCGCCCACGTGTGGGCAATCCAGGTTAAACCATAAGAGAGCGACGGGGATTGGGACTGTTTCGTTTCTGCGATAATTTTTCATTTATAATTACCACATCTGAATAGTTAGAGCCCTAGGGCGAGTGCTGTGTGGTACAGGGCGAGGGGGGGAGGTGGTGTGTGCGCGCGGGTCGCGGCGGGGCGGGGGCCGACCCTCCCAAGCCGTACACCTACAGAAATAAAAAGCCATTACGAATGCTACTAATGTGCTCCTCGGCGACACATGCGACGTTTTTTCACCCGATCCCGATTGGGAAAAGAGAAGTACAAAAAAAAAACTCCCGCATTAAGCTCTACCCGCCTATCTAATGGATTCGTCCAACTCTCCCAGGACCTCGGCGTCATTACGCAAAAAACACCCGTCGAAAAATACAAGAAATGCTCGCCTCGAAAAAAACCTCTCCGGAGAGCGGAGGTGTCGCCGCCCCCGCGCTCCCCGCCGGAACACGAGGGGAGGCAATATCATACACCATTAGCAATTTTCTTTACTTTTTTAACGGTGTCACACTATATAAATGTATTATTCGGCGGCTCGGCAGCGGCGGCGTCCGCGGGTCGGGGAGATGCTACTTGGAACAACTTACATATTTTATTGAAACAACTTGTAAAGAAATTAAAGGGAAATTACATTTACATATGTACGTAGTATTTCCCCGGCGGCTCGCAGCGGCTGGGGCGGGCTGGTTACGAACAGCACAGCGAAAAGTAATCGTAAGCGAAGCGCGCGCGGTGCTGCCGCCGCGGCTGCTCGGGGAGCCCTTGACCCCCAGAGCCATTCGCGCATTATCTTTTATCGCGCGCGTCTCTCACCGCGAGGCGGCCAATTTGCGCTCCTGCCCCCCCTCCACCCGCCGGCGCCCCACCAACCGCGCCGTTCAATTACGTCGTTGAAAAAAGCGAAAATTACCCCACCGCCGCGAGTTAACGCCATAAACAAATACTAACCATCTTGTAACCGAAATAATGCGCCGCTCTAAATATGAGTTAAAGTTAAATTGTCGAGGTGTGACCCCCCGGCGGCGACGACGGCGGCGACGGTATTCATAATGCGAAAAATTGTAATAACCTGACGAATATCAAGCGAGGGCGAGGCGGCGAGGTGGCGAGGTGGCAGCCCGTCTGGATTGCATAAGTACGAGGGCGCGGCGCTTGCGGGGAACTCGCTAAGAAAATTGTCTAAACAGAGCGCCGGCACGCGTGACGCCGCATCACGCCGCATCACGCCGCAGCACGCCGCATCACGCCGCCGCCCGTGCACCAGCGCCAATTGTATAATAACACTTGCACGCGCTGACCCGCCGCTAATAAACTACCTAAACGGCTAACGACGACGCGGACACGACGCGGACACGACGCGGACACGACGCGGACACGACGCGGCGGCGCGGGTGGTGCGGAACACTGAGCTTGTGTTATATAGTTGTTGGTGACATTGGCGTCATAGCGGTGCTCAAAGGCACCGCACTCGCGGTTTTTACGCGATAATCGGTTTTAATTACTATTTTAACAGTACCCCTCCTCGGTGAGCAGTTGTGACGCTCTGACGGTAACAGTGGCGGCAAAGCAAGTGGGGGGTGTTTTCATATTGCTTTCATGCCGCCGATTACTGCTAGTGGGCTCTACGTTTTAAACGCAAGATATTAACAGTTTTGTAAACATAACACCATCGCATTGTTTACATGCAAACGAACAGCCGCCGCGCCGCGCTGCCGGTCTAGCATTACTGTGTTTCAGTGAAATTAAGAGGCGCCATCTTGTGTCCGAGCGCAACGTGGTGCTTAGAGTAATGTAACTCAATTGATGTTTCATTATTACCGAAATCGACTAGACTTCTATTGGATGAATAACCATAAACAATTATATTTTAAATCGATAGCATCTATACTTATTGCCAAACATATAAGTCGATGTGAATGCAAAAGTTGCAACGCACGTGAATAATCACTCCGTGTTGCATCGCACGCGTTGCAGTTATTTTGTACGGTTTAAAAAAAAAACGTTTAAAATTAATAAAGATCTAGAGTTTCCTGTTGTTCCAGGCCCGGAGGTCAACTTCTAAGTAATTTGTAATGGGATCAACGTATGCAGTTATCGAAATAGCTAAGTTATAGAACCTCCTCGCGGCGTTCAAAAATAGAAAAAAACTTACAAATTAATCGAAATAGTATAAAAACACGAAAGGAGCAGAGCTAGGCAGCGCCAGGGGCGCAGCACCTGCCGGGGGTACCTGCGCCCGGACATAATGGAGCGCCCGAAGATGTCCCTCTTCTCACGATAAATCAGCCGCCCGCCGTGTTTTATGTAGCCCTGGTGCTCGCCGCCCTGTCGCGGGCTTTTTTCATATATTTTATTGTATTCCGACCGTCCGTCAGATCCATATACATATAATAAATATATATACTATTTTATTATGGCAAGACAACTACAGCAGAATAGAATACAGAACAAAAAAATTGGTAAAAAAAATCCCCGAAATGAAACTTGTTTTTTCGTTGTGTCTAGATGTTTTTAGATGGTGCTCAGCGAACAGGAAGGTAATACACCACCATGTTACCCGGGATTTGAACCGGGTGCCTGTGCCCCACCGCGCCGTGGAGCGTTACGAAGACAACAACTACAATTCCCAATCAAACACATCCTCTACAAATTAGGTGTTGATAGACGATACCAGAAACTGCAGATATTGCAAATTCAGACACGCGTCTAGATTCTAGACAAGAATTAGTCAACGCCAGGCGGAGGCGCGCGCGCAGTTAACAACCCCCCGTATCGCGCGGCGCGGCGCGTCACCGACAAAATGGCGCGGCAAATTGATTTCAACATTTAAACATCACTATCGGCGCGTCACCATGCAAATGGCACTAATCAATCCAAACTTCACGAGATACATACATTTCAGTCGGCCTGACAACTTGCATTTATATATGTATGTGTAAATGACGGAGTATAGCCTCTACTACACACACGCGCCATAAGGCTAAACGGGGTCGAGAGGAACCGAGCAAAGAGAAGAACGGAAGATGGATGACCTGTGCCGCACTGAGACGAACCCAATAAAAAAATTGTGTCAAAAATATACAGAATTGTCTTATATGTTTGCTCCTGCACACACAGTGCAGGAATGTTGCTACACCGACACCGACGGCGGGGGACGGGGGGGACAGAGGAGCGCGCGCGCGGTGGGGGGTGAGGGTGCGGGGGTGACGGAAAGCAATTTGGCTAATAGCGCGCCGATCGCCCTCCGCCGCCGGACCTGATCCCCTATCGACCCAAGACGCGCGCGTGTGGAGGACCTGCACCCGCACACACCTACTGCGGCAGCGCGGCCGACGACAGTGTTACCCTGTACGAAATGTGTTTACCCAGGAAGGCAGCGGGCGCCGGGGACGTCGGTGACCGGCGGGGTGAGGAGTTCCTTTCCACTTTCAACACTCCTCTCACTCCGCCGTCACTTCCTCGCGCCGACTAACCCGCGACTCCACGGACTTTAACCAACGACCAAAAAAGTTCAGCGGGTGCCGGAAATTATAAGAAAATAGTGCGCCGCGGTTAATTCCTTCCGGAGCCGCAGCCGCGCGCGGGAATTGAAGCAATAAGACGATGCATTTTTAAACGCGCTCGCCGAGGAGCTGCTGCTAATTGCCCCCGCCCACGCCCACGCGCCGGTCGGGGCGGGGGCGGGGTGTCCGCCCTCCGGCAGCGCTCCCGGCGTCGACCCGACAGACTCGGGACCGTCATAAGGAAGACGTCGTCCGTCAAAGGAAAAGCTGTCGTGTGCCGTCGCGGGTAGGGCGGCGGCGGCGGCGGGGAGCGCGCGCGGTGCGGGGGCGCGGAGGGGGACAGGAGGTTACCTAGGCACCTCGCTCGTAGGTAAGTGCTGCGAGATCGATACTGTGTGCACCTAATGAACACACGGACGCCGACGCTGACGTCTTCCACAATTTTGATTTGTTCCCACGAACATGCTCAACTCCCTCACAGTCCGAACTCTGACGGCAGCTTACTTCCTATGTATCATTTGTGACGTTCTATTTACCGAACTTACTTCTAAAACGACTTAACTATACGTACATAAGTGTTAAGTAAATATTTGCATGTTATCGTAAAACTAAACAATATAATAAAATTCTTCGATCAATTGTTACTTTGCAAATTACAACACATGCACCGTTGCAAGTAAACAGACGTACGCCGGCGCGGCTCCACCTCGAGGACTCATACTTTCATCGTGATGAACTAACGCACAGGGCCGTTTCGCGGCGGTGAAGTTAAAGACCAGGAAGTTTATAGTAGCCACTACGGAGTACAGGCGACATAAACTCGAGCAACGAGGTCGTTGTCCTAAATAACACAAGCAGCCGGCGGCGATCCATTACGCGGTGACAGCGCGCGTTTTTCAGCGCCTCACTTCTGTCGGCCGGCGCGACAGCTGTCAAAGACGACCTTGACACTGGTGCGGCACCACGCGACACACACTACGAGTACGTCTAACTTAACTTTATCCACAGTTGGAATTACAAGTGCACAACCACCATGCGATCCAGCGACATCGAGGTCTCGGGTTCAATCCCCGGGTCACACGTAGTGTAGTGTGAACAGTTTAAGCGTGGCTGGTTACCGACCCCATGTAGTACGATGCCGAATGATGTTTTACGCAAAATACGATATTCTACACGAACACGCTTCTCAAAAGCGAGTCCATTTCAGATGAAAAGAGCTCATCACGATGTAATTTCCGAGATGTACATTGCACAGGTCGCTCTGACACATCGCACACGTACTCTACCTGCTATACAAAGCGCGGTATCACATGCTGTCGTTGTTGCACCGCTCGACCTTCAGCATAGGAGGTCCACCCCTCGGCAGCACCATATCCTTGTCCTTGTCAATACGTATTCACTGTTCGCCACTTGTTTTTAATTCGCTAACACTCTCGCGGAGATCGTCAATTCGCATTATATCCACCAGTTCACTAAGGTCTGGACACACCTGCGTACGGAATCCGAACCAAGGGTCATGCTGCCACATGCTGAAGTTGACCTATCACTTACCACCTTCTCGCCGTTCCCTTCGCCGCGTAGCTTCTCTCAGCAAATGTTTACCGTACAAACCGGCTTATGGAACAGAACCCGCGGCCGCGGCGGCGACTCCCCTCCGCTGCGCTCTCGCGGCCACGTCGCCGAAGTGCACATAAATTCAAACGGCCAGCCCGCCGTCAGCGCGGGACGCAATAAAACGGCAGAAATATGCGGAGCCCCGGCCGGGACCTCGATTGTGCCAGTCACCGGGTTCGAAGCGAAGCGGTGCCGCTCGCGCGCAGCGCCGCGCCGCCGGCGGTCCATCTGCGACTTTATCGCGATACGTTCAAGGTTCTATTCCCGCGGCGGCGGCGGCGGGGGGCTGCGGCGACGGAATCGAGGGTTCGAATAAACGCGGAAGGTTTAAGGAAATATGATTACTCATGCCGATGTCGGGGAAAAAAATCACAAGCCGGTATGACACGATGCGTTTCTTTCGGGTCCTCCCATATCATTACCTCACCCCCCCTCCCTCGCCGCGCCGCCCCGGCGGCAGGTCGTTGCTCCTCGTTAAATGAGGCTTTCAAAAAATAAAGTTAAGAGAGCGACCGCGCGGGGTCGCGCGTGTTCTGGTGTCGCGTCAAGTGCGAACCGCCACCACCGCCACCAGCACCAGCACCCCCCGCCCCGCGGGGTGCAGCCCCTAACTATCAAACTACCAACAAACAACCGCCCCGTTTCAATGTGTTATTTATATATAACTTACAAACAATAACCGACACTTTATAATCCCGCGGTAGTTCAATGTGCATGGCGGAGGGCTCGAGTTCGATCCCGCTGAGCGTGGGCCTTGCACGTCGATCAGCTCGGTGGATTAACGAGTCCCAGCAGTGGAGACGTTAACAGATAGCTGTTTATTTGTTGAAACATCTGTTTTCTCTATGAACGGCCGGAAGTCGCGTAGTAATTGACGATATCTTTAAAAGCGATACGGAATGAATAAACAACATCCTACCCCTCTCCACTACTAAAACGATTTGTTTGTTGTGTGTGTGTGTTGGTGGATAGTATTATTATTCATTAATACCAGGAATTCAGAGCGTATTCGTAACGGCTAAATTACCAGGCTCACATAGACACAAGACACGTTACAATATGAAAGCAATTAGCGCGCAGCCCGCCCGAGACGCGCGCGTCTGCTGCTGGCAGGCGCGGCGGGGCGTCGCGACTCCTCCGCGCGCCTGCTACCCTGGTACTTAGGAATCGATACTCTACCAAAACCCATTATAACGAAAACTGAGTGGAGCGAGGAAACTGTGTGCGTATTGTATGGGTACGGCTGCTAGCTCTAGTTATAGAAGCAGCTGTCTGTGTTATGTTCATCGGAATGTTCCGAATTATTTTACATACGCTTACTGGATGTTAGGTTAATATTTATTAACATATATTTGAATAGAACCAGTTAAAGATGTAGTACGAAATAGTTTCAGTAAATTGAAAAGAAAGACTGCAAACTGATTGTTACTGTTTTGTAATTATGCTGCCAAAAATAATTTCCGTTTGATCAGTGCCGTATCTTGTGTGTATCGTTTTAACTAGTCCATAGGCCGACAAATCGCTCAACAGCGGGTAACTCACTGGTCTGATTACCCGGAGAAAGCAAACAGGAGTAAACGAGATTTTTTGGAAACATTACGTCCGATCACCTAAAATCAAAATCTCATTAATTCACGACAGTAACGTGTTCTGGGATAACGTTTACATGATTACTGGCGGCAGCTATGCCTGCGCGGTGGGGGCGCGGGGGCGCGGGGGTGACGCCGTGTGACGTCACAGTGTTCATCCCGGTAACGACAGCGAAGTGCGTGTAACTCGCCGCGCCTTATTTAGCTGTTGCTTCAAAAACTCGCCGCGCGGCGGGGAGGGGGCGCGCGGTGCGGGGCGGCGGTGCGGGGCGGCGCGGCGCGGCGCGGGGAGGGGAGACCCTCGGTAACTAAATTTTGAACTGTCACGTAGATTAATGATGGTAGGCCCGTGCGATACGCGCTAATGCCTGTCGATTAGTGTGGATACGACCGACAAGTGATGAAATTGCACCATTGTGTTCCTTTGAAGACATCGAATTAGTGAATAGCCGGTGTGGAGTATCGGTCGTCGCGAGATTAATTGAGAGACGATTTTTAAATAATTGTATACGCTCTAAAAGTTACCGTCTCGAATTAAAGAATGAAACCCGATCGCAAATGTAAGATTTAGTAATGGCAACGGTGACGTCCGTCTTCATAACAACGTTTCAATGTAAGCGTCGCCATACGTAATGTTAGGTGCTGCGCCCGACGTGTCCGCACTACGCTAGCGCGGCGGCGGCGCTGCGAGGGTACAGAATGGATTTCGGAAATCGATTGCCTCCAAAAATATTTACAGGGCCCACGTGCGGGCGGCGCGCCCACTGCTGCGCCGCTTCACCGCCCGCACCGCCCGCACCGCCTCACCACCACCCGCACCATCACCCCGCACCAATTTTACCCACCCTCAGTGCGACGCATCACATGTCATCAGTTGATAACCAACCACACGATCGCCGAATTGAACTAAATCGACTGACAGCAGCCCTGTAACCGCAGTCAGAAGATAGAACAGACGATAAGACACCACCGCCAGCTCATGGGCGTTGGAAAGCCCAAAAGTGATAGAGAGTAACTAACCAATGCGACGACAATAAGAGATGGAGCTGCGGAGTGCAGTTATCCAATAAATGATATAAGATCGAAAGCAGCTGAGGAACTAATTGGATCATCTCCAATTGAATTATATAAGCAAAGTCATGTGCACAACAGATGTCGCGGCGAGTTATCACAAAACGGCTGGGACGAGGCGGAGAGGCGGCGGAGAGGCGGCGAGGAGGCCCGCAGATGGCCGCGCCGCGTACTTAGCAAACAATGCTGACTTTTTGCTCGTTCCGCGGTGAACTTAAATATGCCAACTGGACTTAATAACGCGCCCAAGGAAACCCACTCGGGTACGTGTAACACATCGGAAATGTTAATAAGCGCGGGCCGCGTCGGCGTCGTCTCCGCGAGACAGGCGCGCCGCCCCGCGCCCGCCGCTGGACAATAACTTAGCATTTAATTACCGAAGAGCAGCTCCGCGCGTCGCCCCTCCCCGCGCGCCGGTCAATACCACCGTTAGCCAAATATTCAACTTTATAAACAAATCCCGACCTCAGTCAACTGAAATAAAAACAAAACCGCTACAATATAAATTATGAAATACATTACACTCCGGCCGAGCTGTAAACGTCATGGCGATCAGCTGATCAAATATATTGCTACTATAAAAAGTGAAAACGCAAACTAGTCGGGCGCGCGGCGGGCACCCCGCTCGCACGCGCGCGCGTGGCCCGCGGCGCGAGCGGGACGGCGCGACGGCGGGGCGCGCCGCCGCTCAAATGATATATTAATGTCAGCTGCGTTTAGGACCTCGTGGGTCTACAAAATAATAGATGGTCACAAATAAATTACTCGGCGAGTGCATTCCTGTAGGAAATTCGGTCGGACGGCGACCCCGAGCCCGAGCGCGGCGGCGGCGGCCCGCGCGCCTGCCATCTTGGATTTTGCGCGCGAATTTGCAATCTGTGCCCGCGTGCGTGCGCCGGCGCGAGTGACAGCTGACATCCAGAGCCCCGCGATGGCCATTGTGAAGGTGTTGAATAGTGAAGTAAATCATTTAGGAAGTTTCTTTTACATTTCTCGCTGCTATATGATGTTTGTTATTTCAATAAGCAACATGATGATGAGTGTTCGCGCTAAAGTATTCTTTACATTACATATGATCACCCCCGGAATTATAGTAGTACGCGCAGCGGTGAACAGTGACGATACTGGGCCTTGGGAGCGCTTCATTCACAAACTCGAGAGCCATAAACACATTAGCCTCGTTTAATAGACAATTGCGACCGCCGCGCCGCCACATCAAACAAGCGGCGGATGATTACCGTACTCGTTACCGACCGCTCGATGACACTCATCAAGACGTGCTGTAAAAATGTTCACACTGCATACGATGACACTTGATTTTTTCAACGTTAAATAATTTTTACACAAACCAAGCTTCATTTTATTAACCCATTCAGATTTAAAAGACAACTTAAATGTGTCAATGCGTATCATTTACATATTTCATTCCTAAATTTCAGTACAACGCATTCGTTACAAAATGAATGTGTAAAGGTCGCAACGAGTGAGAACTTGTTTTTACGACTTTCTTTTTAACATGTGAATATCTTTGTTGTATATTTTTGAGTAAAATTATTTACTTGTCTGTTATTCCCAAATTTATTACAGAATGCCAATTTTATGAAATGAATTAAACATATTTCAAATTATATTTCTCCCGCCAGAGTATTATTATTTGTTACAATTTGATACAGTTAAATATGCTTGAAATTAAAAGATGATTTCTAAATTGATGTTAAAATTATAATAAATCAAATTGTAATAATCCGATAATTTTAAAACGTATTTGCATTGATATTTAAAAAAAATTGTATTAATAACAATAACTCAATAATTCAAGAACTGTATGGTATCATTGTAGATTATATAATTAACAACTACCCTGCAGGAATGTGTGTCGGCTGTATTTCTGTAGCTGTCCGTCCAGCGTTCGGCTATTAATTATATTCAGGGATCCGCGAACCGCCATTCAAAATTTAAGTTATTAAGCGCATTGTACTGTTGGGCCCGTATGATATTCTAAAACCGATTTATTACATAAAAACATACGTTGAGAGTGATGTTACATTAGTACTAGTCCGCATGTTTACGATGTTGTACTAGCAATATACGATTAATACAAATGATATGTTAGTTTAACAAATTTGTTAAATTGAATGGAAGTTGAAAAAGAAAATAATTATATTTTTGTACGTTCAAATAGTTTAAATGGTCAATCATCGGGGGCATGTTGACATATTTTCGAAAGTTATGAACTTTAATTTAAAGCTGATCGCCGTATACATCAATACTGTCAAATTAATGTAAATATCGTATTTTATTTGTAATTTCCTCGCTTCATATTTAACGTGTTTTTAATGAATGTAAATAATGTTAATTTATAAGTGATAATTCAAATTATAGATTAATTGGTGTGAGCTGGAGGTGGGAGCGCCGATACGTCGCGGCGGCTGATGCGATAAATTACTGCATTTCAACTAATGTTTAATGCAACCATTTTATTCAAAGCGAAGCAAATAGCGGAGCGGGACCCTGTGATCTCGTTACCGGTTCTGCTCCGAAAGCAATCAGCGAGAAAGAAACAAAGCTCATTACAGATGTAATTAATGTTATAGGAGCGCGCGGGTGTGGCAACAGGCCGGTAGGATTGCTAGAAAGTTTAAAAAATGTCAATCTGCCGCCCTCACCGACTCACGTGTATTTCTAACTGATACTTTATCAGCGCCAGTATATCTTATTAACAGAATCGAGTTGATCCGGATAACTGGCTCGTAAATCGATCGCTCTGTCTAAACGTTAGATTCCCAGACAAATAATCGACCGGGCCGATTACTAATGCGTTAATTATTGCTTTCCGATTGTCGACACATTATGTTAATTGTGGGTTATTGACTTTACAAATAAACTCCAGATAAAAGCGCTCGTCTGCAGAGACGCACGCGGAGTGTCGACAGCCTCCGCACGTAAAATTCAAAATTTAAGATGAAACCTCCGGACTTGTGTTTGATTTGTGGAAATGCACAGGAAACTAATTCTGACTGTCAAAGAAATGATAAAGTCTAGACGGGGTCAAAATAAAAAGGACAATTTATTATAATTTATATATCATAATTGGTTTTATAAGCACTTATCGTCGACGACGGCTTTTATACGTCCACTTAGTATCCATTAACCTCAGAATATTTTAAGAGACCCGATAATCTGTCCGGACCGTTCGGCGGACATTTTCTCGATATTTATTCGTCCGCGCGGACGTGCGAGTGTGTTCACGTATCGATTGCATATTGTTTATGTTCCACTGGCTCCGTGCACCGCCGGGGCCGCTTCCCGCCAACTTTTCACGTCGAAATGAAGCGCCGGTGCGACTGCGCGATCCACTGAAACACTGAAACGCTGCGACCGCCCGCCGGCGAGTGCACATTCCGGCAGTCCGAGGCTCACACGGCGCGACGGACATTTGAGTGTTTATTGATATGTGCTCGAGCATAGATAAACGATTAATTTGCATTCGAGTTTTATTACTGTCTACATGCTTTAATATTTGAAATGCTTTTACATTGATAATCAGTGTGATTAATTAGTGCTTTTATAACTAATGTAACGCCTAATTTAAATTGAAAATTACCGCAGACAACGTTGTTATCTTAAAATTGAATAATGTTAATAAAATAAATTTTTTTAATCTACAAGCGGCCGTAAGACAAAAAAAACGCCTCCGGCTCCGTGAACTCTGAAATTTTACACCGCAATGTTAATTACACTAAAGGTGATTTTCGATTACACGCCGCCGCTGCCCTCCGCAAGGTCCTGAGGCACCGGCGCGCGCCACCTGAATGCCGGCCGTGTAGCTGTAGCGTTAACGACTACACTCCCTCGCCGCCGAGCAGAGTGAGCCGAGAGCTAATAAATTAACATGCTTTAATGACCTAATCAAAGTTTACGACCCGAGTCGAATCCCGGACTCCTAGTGTTTGACGATTGACTCATTTTGCTTCGGAGAGAAGAAAAAAAAACGTCGAAGAAAAAAGGAGCAACGGGAGACCATAATTATTTTTTGGAGTTTTATGAAGATTGGAATTTTTGTTAACACGAGAGTTTTACGCGCGTTTTGATTTACGAGGCGACCCATTCGAAGAGGCTCATTAAAAAACGTAGAAGATGAACGGAACAGCGCGGCAAATAGAAGAGTGCGTGCTCTCAGTGCACACGTGCACCAAACGCCTATTGCAGAAGATAAACTTAAGACGTTATACAGTCCTGACAGCGGCGACACGAGCAGTAGGAACCATTCAACATTGGCAATGGATCAATGGAATCTGCATAACGTGAATGAATAAGAAATTCTGAGTGCTTGTCACCAAGAAGAGATATGTAGGTCTGTGATGTCACGGAACTCACCCATCGCATCTGAAACAAAGAAAAGTAGCTTTTAATAACATGTTACTCGCCGAGAGGGCGCGGCAGTGCGCTGCGCACTGTCGTTAATAGTTTAATTGTAGACGCAAATTGATTTATAAATACGTTGAGTGAAAGGGAGAGGAGATACAGAGCGATGCGCCGGACGTGTCGGTCAATAATCGAAAATCGAAAATCACATATTCTAGAAATAATATCGTGACTAAGTGATCGTTTCGTCTTGCTAATAACAAAAATAGGTTCGGAGCACGTCGCTCGTCACCTGTCAAACTGTCAAGTGTCAGCTGTCAAAGTGTCAATTTCGTCCGCGATAGTGCGCCGCGACACGCGATAAGGAGTGATAGCGCGAAGGACTCGTGCGCTGCCGCGGCGCGCGCGTTGCGTAACGCGGCGCGTTGTGCGGGCGGTCCGCCGCGGCGCTGGTGGCGCTGGTGGCGCTGGTGTTTAACGGCACATCGCCCCACACACGCCACCAACCGAACTCACCGCCACGTGAACTGTATGCACGTAGTCTGATCGAAGTAAACTATTACAAATAGATGTTTATGTAAAGCTATGTAAATCCCCGCTGTATTTTAATCTATGATAATCTGAGGATTGAATCCAAGGTGACGGTTAAGTGGCAACGGGGCCGGAGCTGGTAGTCACGTGCGCGCGTCACCCGCACCAGCCGCGGTGGTGTGGACACGCTGCAGCATAGTCGCGGCAGTGCTAAATAAATAACGCGAGTAACTTTTATCCGGGTGCCCGGTTTCATTCTATTTACATTCCGCAGGCGAGGCCGCGCCCGCTCACTGATCCGCGGTTAACTTAACCGACGCACCGCTTCACAACCGGCTAAAGTTTAACTGTAACCTGTAACCTGTTATACAGATCACTAAACATTGTGTGACATTTTTGAATCTGTGCACAACAGGTGAAGCTATTTCTTTAAAGAACAATATTGTGGTGATATGCAGTTGAATTATTGTCAGATATGAAAATTAACAAAAGAGTACTAATAGACAGTAAGACTTACTGGACCGGCAGAAATTCCAACTAGATTTGTTCGTTATGGCGAAGATTAAATAAAAATAGTAGGCAGTTAGATAAAGTTTAACGAAGTTTACGAAACGCGATAAACAGTTTAAGTTCTTTAAATCGGCCGCCGACGGTTAGCCAGTAATTATTACGTAGCATTATAACGTTTCCATAAATGAATGAATCTGTATTTACTTTGAAAGGTATAAGTAGTTAATCGTTAAACCGTGATGTGATGCTGTTGCGTTGTTGTCGAGCAGATGACGCGGCGGCGGGGGCGCGCGGGGGCGGGCCGCGGCGCGCCCGTACTTGGAAATGTACGTACGATTCCACTTACTGGATACGGGCGGGCTCACATGCGCGGACCCCCTCTCCCCCCGCCGCACACTCGCAAGTAAACTTTTATTTTCAGACTCTGCGAGGCCATGGTAACTTTGCCCCGACTCCGTTGATGCACAACATACATTTTTTTTTAGTGGAACAATTACGTTTATATCGCACGTTTGCTTATTAACAATGCAATAAGAAAGCAATATCTAATAAGAAACGTCGGTCGCCTGAATTGATGTGAACAATACGGTATCGCTAATGAGAAATTGATCTTTGATACAGTGTACACGTCGCAGATCATTCATACATTGAATTGTCTATTTAAACTGCGAGATGATTTCTATACATTGTTAGCGGCAATACTGACGACGGCGTGTGCTCGCGGGCGGTAAGTTTTTCTTTGCAAATTATATTTCACGAGACTTGTGAGTGAGACAGGGAAATAGTCACCATGCAGCCAGCTTACCGCTGGTCTGCAGGATTGGGCCGCGGATTAGAATCTTGTGGGATGAGTATAATTTACCTCCAGTCCTAGCAGTATCCATTAATAGGTATACTGTTGTTTGAACACTACAACATGGTTATAGTGAAGACTGAACAAGTTGTGTTGATGTGTATATATATTGTCCAACAACGGCGACGTGCAATAGGAGTAGAATTTTTTTTTTTTATACTACTATGCGACGAGACGAGCACGTCACCTGATGGTAAGTGATACGCTTGCCTATGACAACGTGGCGATAGTTAAGATGGTACACACTGCACCACATTGCGCTCGTCGTTTAGTCATAAGGTGTTAAGTCTCGTTACCCCAGTAATTACACAAGCTACAGCAAAGTAAATTTGTTTGTGATGCAGTGCAGAAAGTGTTGCGACGCGGCGGTGTTGCGGTGCGGCGGTGCGGCGGTGCTGCATGTGAGCCGGCCGCCAGCGGGTTGCGTGCCGGCGCGGCGAGCGCGGGTCGGACTTAATAAGCGGCTCATGTACAGTAATAGCGGCGCGTACGAGCCGCCGGCGCTGGTGCCGCTGGTGGTGCTGGTGGCGGCTATTTATACAACACGAGACCTTGGCGGGCGGCTCTCCCGAACGCACTCGTCTCTCTAACATAGAACAAAATTCGTTTTCCCCATGGCAAAAGCGCCTTACCTCATCTACTGTTAACGCTGCTAATTCTCACGATGAAATCAGCTAAAGTTTAGTAACCTATTTCTAATTTCTTTGCAGTGTTTGTCTGGACACATTGTTGCATCTACAACAGCGCTAGTGCAATAGTTAAAGCACTCGGCTGTGTCTACTTTTGTCCGCTTGTTTGCGGCAGAAATTATATTAAGAATAAGCAGCTGAGTAAACGTTTCGCCGTCTGACAAACGTTTAGTGTACGTTTTTATGTTAATGAAGAACAAATGGATCGATCAAAATTAGTCGAGGGGATCGATAGTGAAATAGTTTGTTTTAATTAGCGGCCGCTCTCGTCGCGGGGCCGGCGGCGGCACCGTTAGCTGGAACTAGTTTATTGCGTTATTAGTCATTTGAACGTTTACTGCTGACCGCTGAAACTAATAACTGGTTTCATTTACACATTTACATAATGGAGCGGAGCTGGCCGGAGCCGGAGCCGCGGCGCCCCGTGCTGATGGTGCAACTCGTCGCGATGCACTTCGTTGCGAAACGGACGGTAGCTCTGTGTGTACTACATCCAGTGAGGGAGGACGTTGACTCCTCTGCGTGAACCCGACCGGGGAGATTTGTAAGTAGAAGTGAACAACAGTAAGATGCAACAATGATGATGAGATGCTCCATTTAATATTTGGTGCGCAGTGTTCACCGACAGCCTCGTTCATTTTTGTAACAGTTGTCTCATCTCGATGATGATTTGTGGTGCTCCGTTGGGAGTCAGGATGCAATTGACGACGGCGCGTGTACTCGCTCCAGTATCCAGCCACACCTGACGCGAGTCCACCGAGCGAGCGACAGAGATACCGACCTACACGTACCATCACCGTGCACCACGCTGCACCACCACGCTGCACCACCACGCTGCACGGCTCGTTCGTTATTTGTCGTCCTCCAGGGATCCGCCGCGCCCCCCCGCCGGCCCGCCGTCTATTTCCGATACCCCTTCTTGTTATTTATGCTTCGTATAAGTCGACCGTAAATTTAACGCCGACGACGTTCCACCCGCGCAGGAGAATACGGAAATAACGGGAACTGAACCCGCGACGTCCTCAGCCCGGACGTAAACACGCGTCCGACCGCTCCGTTGCACAATTTTTTAAATTACATTAATTTTATTCAAATATTTAGTGCGGCGGTGCGAGGAGCGCCTTGAATAGTTTACTATTCATTTAAAAGCAACTTTGTAACGTTTCACAAATATATAAACAAGTCAATTGACACGTTTCCGGTTCGAGCGCGCGTTGACAGGTGGCGAGCGGGTTCCGTTAACCGTATTCATCGCAATAAAAATTGTTACGGAGCGGGCGCGGGACAGCACACACCCCCCACACCCCCCCACCTCACGCACAGCACATACAACTATACAAAAGCACCTAGCGTGCCCCCTCATTAAAAATAAATAATTTATCAGATGTTTATAGAGGCTCCGGCAGAGGCGGGGAGGTGCGCGGCGCGAGCCGGGAGCCGTGAGCCGGGGATCCACGTTATCATTAAGCATCGGGCGGGAAGCGCAGAGAACATATCTTTTATCATTTCCAGTAGTACCCGATCCCGGAGCAAATCCCTATATCCGGGGATCGTGGACGGGATCCGGTAATCCCGGTTAATAACGCCCGTGCGATCCGGGCGCTACCCGGCCGCCGCAGACGTCTGATAACGGCGGAGTTAGATAGTTATAATTGCTCGATCATTGCTGCCCGCAGCGGCGGTTGTGAGCGGGGAGCGGGGGGCGGGAGTAGTACAGATATAAAGGAGATCACGTGCTCGACATGGGACACATTGCGTGAAGCAATGTGGGAGTGGTATTTATTACTTATACGGTTACGAAACAAGCAAAAAGAAAATCCGAGCAAAAATTGGTCCTCGGCGGCGGCGCGCGGCTCCGGGGGATTTGGTGGCTAATGATTGCAGCCGGCGTCGCGCGGCTCCGGCAAATCCCACCAATATGGAGTGCGGGAAATACCTGGAAAATGGGATTGTTATTTGCCGCCCCTCGTGCGGCGCGTTAACCGGGGAGCGGGCCGCCGGGTTGTTACCCGGGAATCGCATTAAACTTGTTTCTTTTCACCAGCAGCTCGCGGCGCGGCGCGGCGCTTTGATGTCGCTCCATCTGTTCGCGTTTCGCCGTAAGGGCTGACCACACACGATCGTTTACGCTTCCCGCCGGTTTACAGCCCGACAAACAAACACGCGGTTCCTGGCAGCGGCGAGGAACGGCCCGCGCCGCGCCTATCAAAGGCCGCGTCCAAATCCACGGTTCCCGGTAACAGGCGCGGTCCGGGTGGGGCGGGGGCGGGGGGGTACAGGAAAGGAAAACCTCCGCCCGCGAGGTTGTGAAAAACTACACAAGAGTATGAGTTCAGCGGAGCGCAGGGATTGAAATCCAAACAGATTATTGCTTAAAAAACACGTTGATACATGCAGGCATTTGGAAAATGAAACAGATGCAATGTTTAAGTTGAGTTGAATAACTTTTTACATAAATCAAATAACTTAACCAACTCCTACGAGTAGTGCTACTGAGTCCAGTCGTCGTGTAAAGCATATTTTATTACAAATTCTTGTTTCAGTTTGAATTTGAAATTGCCAATAACTATTCAGACTCCGATAAATCGAAGACAATAAAGTGTCGTGGTGAAGAAGTAACAAATTTTATCACCACATAGAGTGGAGAGAAATGAGATGATGTGGTCCGTCTTCAATATAAAGACACGTCGCCGGCTTTACGTTGTCGCTGCCGGTGCTGTTGTCGCGGAGTTCGTTCAGCTGCGGGCTAATGTAGTTAAGTTCAGTGCGGTCAATAGTATCGCAGTCTCTCTTCACACACCTCGCGGTGAATACCCCCGCCGCGGACGGCCGGCGGGCAAGGGTTCTTGAAACGGTCATTTTCTGAACGATCTCCGGATAATAAAACGGCCGCGAATTGGCGCGGGACGGCGCGGGGTGGCGCGGGGGTGTAGTTTTCATTAGGCTGCGTCTCCGCACAAAGCCGGGTGATTTACATTAAACTCTCGCGCAGTAAAAGCCGCGCCGCGCCGGGTGGAACATCAAGTCCTCTGTTCCGCCAGACAAAGGCACAATCAGCGCCCCCGCGGCCGCGCTGCGGCGCTGTGTCCTCGCGGCCTGCGCGGGGCGGGGCGGGGCGAGGAGCTGCGCACGCGCACGACGCGCACGCTGCGCACTTTAATAACCAATAAATCAGCCGCCGTCCAGCTCGACGGTGCGCCCGGTGCTGCCGCTCGCTGAACAAGCTATTCAGAGTAGATATCGTTTGTTATAACATTAACAATCGGTATTACAGCAATATTACTTAAGTACAGATTACTAGGGAATCCACTAATTGCACTAGCGATATTGATTTGGCGACGGAAGTGAATTACTTATTGTACGAATTCTCTTACTGCATCTTCTCAGTAAATAGTAGTCGTGCTTTAAATTTGTATCGCCTATGTTCACGTGTCGGTCGGTTCATTTCAGTGTAAGCTGCAGGTGAGCGCGGCGCGGCGAGCAACAAGCTAGCTGCAGCGTCGCGGTGAGAGCATCGCCGCGGCTATTCTTGGCGGAGCGGGGGGAGGCAACACAAACACGAGCAGCGCGCGCACGCGGCAGGGGTGGGTGCGGGTTCGGTTCCCAGAAGCGGCGCTCGCGTCGCCTTTGATATCAGCCTCCAATAACAAACACGCGGCTCCGCGCGCTTCCGCCGCAGCACCGGCCCCGCGCTGCACGCTGCACGCTGCACGCTGCGTATCGATATTGTAGGAGGCCGATTGGAATTAAAACCATCAACAATGTTTATTTAGTTTTTCCTTCTCGCTTTCAAAGAGAGTGTGATGAAGCTGCACTTCAATAGAAATGGTGCCCGTCCACGTCCGCGGTACAGACTGCGTACTCGTGTACACCCCCCCCCCTCAAATATTTGAGTCTGTATCAAAGGGCGCCATATCTCCCGCTCAACGCGTTTCTTATTTATCTCCGCTACCCGGTAGCGCGGCGAGCTGCGCCGGCGCTGTTTGCGCAGCCGCGTTGCCCAACCGCGCCCCCCCGCCACGCGCCCCCGCCGCGCGCCCCCCGCCGCGCGCCGCCGACGCACTATCAGCGGGATTATCCGCGCCGCCGCCGCCGCCGCCGCCGCGCCGCCTCCCGTCTTCGCTGCGTAAATGTTTGCTGTATGCGCGCCGTCTGATAAGGGAACGTCTTGTTCAGCGCGGGCCGCCGCCCCACACCGCCACCAGCACCACCGCACAGCAGCTGGCCCTTATATTTACATAACGTTACAATCTTATTGTCAACTAGTCTACTATTTCAAAGTTCGGAGTTACTGATAAAAACGAAACATCACCTGCACGGACCTCCTTCCCGTCAGTAAGGAGTGATCAAATCCACGTTGATAGTAAGGAGCGATAGAGGAGCGGCAGAGGGTATGAAACCGCCGCGCTAACTTGTTTGTAAAAAATTTCCTTTTTTTTTATTAACCGGAAAATAACACAACTCCATGATCTTGATAACACGGCGCCGCGATAACAGTCCCGCGCACACACCGCCGGGCGGTTCAAATGAAGCTGTTAAACGTCTCTCGCGATGCTGCTCCTGTTTGCTCGCGGATCACACATAGTGTGGTGGTGAGAGTACACAGCCAGCGTGCATTAAGAGGTGGAAGTGGGGTAGACGGCGCGTGGTGCGGTCATCGAATGAGCCATCATACGGCGCGTCACCAGGCGCGGAGCTCGCTCCTCCGGCTCTTTGATCTGCTCGCTAATTATGACGCTCGTGCCGCCCTGGTATTTGCTGTTACTTGTCGCTCTTTGATATTTCCGATGGGAGCTGTCGGGAGCGACGCCGCCGCCGCGCTCACTTCACTAAATTGGTCACTCACTCTCACGCACACTACTCTTCAGTGTTTATGGATACAATTAAGTAGGTCACACGTCAGCTGCTCGTTACACAAGAAATCATTTCATTTCTTCTAAACAGCCAAAAGTTTTATTTAAGAAACTAAACGGTTAATTTACACGAGGAGAGTTTCGAAGACTTGCACGTTACGGGTTTATGTCTGTAAACCGATTTAAAGATGAAATTATAACCGTCGAATGATTAGTTTACTGGGAAAGTATCGCATGTCGGAGTGGTGTAGGTCTAGACTGGTGTTCGGAGGAGTGCTGCTTGATGGGGTGGGGGGGGCGCGCTGGGTGCAGTGCTAATAAAGACAGCAGCGTTGCATGCGCGGCTAAAGCGCGGGGCGTCCCCGGAACGCCCCGTCGGCGCCCGGCCCGGCTCGCTTTACTGCTGCACCGTTTTACGAGCCGCGCCGGCATATTGTTGCGCCGGATCCGTCCCCGCCGGGGCACCGAGCCGTTCCCGCGCCGTTTCTTATAACACTCATTAAAATAACTATAACTTCTCGTGCCGCTCACCGCTACGCACGCTACACGGCCAAGCACACGATGTTAAGTTAACATGTCTACTAATATTACAACATTTTAACACTCCTCTCCGAGTCTATACACCTAACACGTTAAGGAACAACAACTAAACACACGTCACATCTCATGCAACTGTTTGTGTGTCCGTCGCACTCGCAACTTGTACATGAGAGGCGCGGGGGGGGAGGGGCACGGTTTGCAGTTAATATGAGAATAATGAAACAATTATCGCGGGTGATTGCGTGCGTGCACCCCCCCCCCCCCTCCGCTCGCCCACGCTCCCCCGCTCACCCCACGCGCGGGAAAAAAAACTCGCTCCCCATACCGAAATAATTGTGATAGACAGTTCGCGTGCGCGCAGCAATTACTTCACGCTCCAGACACTGCGTAATTCCAATTTGGCGCATTACACGTGGGCGGGGGGCGCGCGCGGGGGTAGGCGGTTCGATTCCTTCGCACCTTGCCGCTTGTTTTTATCGCGTTAAAATGTTAACAGCGTGCAGTAACCGCGCGCCGGTGCTCACCAGGGTTTGTTTTAACAACCTATGTGTTTGTTGGTGGCTGCACTAACAGTTCGACTTACAGCAAATCACCGTAAATTTTTAATACTTTAATTACCGACGACAATTAGCATGTGGTCGGGTGTCGGTATCTCGTAGCTGTACGGACCTGGCCTGCAGAATCTACTCTATCAAATTAATGCTGTGGAACTCCTAACTGTTCTTCTGCGTACCCTGCGAAGTGTTTGTTGAGTAGAGTTTTGATAACGGCCAAATGCTAGGAACTGGTGGTGAACATAAGGATTGTAGAACGGTGGATGTACTCCAGCAGTGGAGATTAAAAGACTAAAGTTACGATAATGATTATGATGTTCTCGTTCGAGCCGTGGCACACTTTGCTTTTTACTTAGATAACGATTAGGTTACGATAAATATTGTCCTTCTGTAAAGGATCTGTGCGTGTGCGTGTGCCCGCCTGTCCCCGCGCCGCGGCCGCGAGCTGCCTCTGTTTGTCAGCCGGTGGCCCTGAACAAACTCCGCGGGTTTGGAAAACATCCGCTCTTATCTAATCTACGGTCAGTGTTTGCGGAGGCTGCGCCCGCCGCGCCGCACCGCGCCCGCCGCCGGCGCGTAGCTGAGTAAGCGCGACGTCACAACGCGTCCACCGCAAACAGCTGTGTAAATCCCGGAGCAATCTTTGAAAGAAATAGTTTGCTCGAATGTTTATCATGTCACAACTCTGAGATATAGAGCGATGAGCCTGCGCTGGTCCGGCGCCTCGCCAGCGCCGCGCAGTCGATCCGATCGATGTGGAGTGCCGTGTCCACACGCCGCGTGTTGCCGCGGGTGTTACTGCGCCTGCGTGTTTGCGGCGCCCATCGACTCCTCGAGTGTTTTCAAACAAGGATCGAGTGCGGGGCGGGGGACGCCGCGCTCTCTAAACAGCGGCCGCTGCTGTTTGTTTAGAAAAGCTTAATCCGGGACGAGAGCTTTATCGCAGCATCCGGCTCCGCGCGGCGAATTAAATATTCAAGTGAGGTATACTGTTTGCGTTTCTCACGGCGGCGCGCGTCCCGGTAGCGGAGCGGCGGCCACGCGTTCCCGTGCTCACGTGGAACACACGCACGGGGGCATCCCTCACCCCGCAGGCCTCTGGTGGTAACGTCGCAATCCTCGAGAGCGACAGCGTATATAACGAGACGCGAGCTGTCCGTGGGTGCGCCGCGTGCGAACATTAATTAGTAAGTGACGCTTTCACACGACAGCCATTTTGTGCGGAGCCATTACTCATACGTTTCTATTTCCGATATGTTTTGAAAGTTTTTCAGCGCGCGCGCACGTCGCCCGCCGGCCGTTCATTAATCTCGCGCGCGGGGGGGGGCGCGGGGGTGGGGCGCGCCGGTGGGAACCGCCGCGGTTTAATTACGCGCGAGTCACCTACGTCTCATCTCGGTTTAAGGCTCAATAAACGAGACGGTGCCCACTTTACTGTTGCCGGCGCACGCGCGCATATAAAACTAGATTTAGGTATCGCCGCGAGCGATAAACTACACGGGAATTAGAGAAATGTCGGCGTTAAAGTAGAGCCTAATGTCAAAGCACTAAACGAGTCTAGACCGAGAGGCGTGATTTAGGATACTTTCAACTTGTTTATGGAGAGAAATAGTGAGGGGACTTGAATTTCTTAATACGTTTGTTTGATTTAATTACGTTTATACTCGTAATTGTCGGTAAACAGAATCATACAATGGCTGCGATAGTTATTTATCATGAATATTGATGGGCATGTGAGTGTACGAATCAAATCTAACACTTTACTAATTCACCTAGTCGGCAGAAGGATTTTGACCATGCATGTTGTGCGACGCGACCACAGCGGCAACTTTTTATTAACATCATTTGGAAGTGCCCGGGCAGCGCGGGCCGGCCGCCGTCCGCCGTCCGGGGCGACGCAAATTAAATCAACAGCATCGTAGCATAAATAAAACATGAATAAAACACAGACAGACAGACAATTTGCTAGACTAGCCTCCGCCCGCGGGCCGCTCGCGACAATATATTCAAATTGAAACCTCGCCCGTCAGCCGAATACGAAATGATTCCGTGCGGAGGTGTCGCCGCACCGCCGCAGCCCGTCCGTCCGTCCGTAGTGTTAATTAAAAACTAATTTTACAATTTTTTTAAAGACGTTCGCCGGACGGTCACCGTTCAGTCCGAACACAGCTAATTAGTACATGTGCACACAGTTAGCACTCCACCCGGAACACAGGCCAAGGACCTAAACATGATCCATGGTGTATCATATATAAATGCAGAGCAATTCAGATTTCAGAATTAAAAGTCCAGCGCAGCCCCCCGCGCTGCTCTACATCATGAGAGGTTAAATTGGGAATCACCTAGTTTTACTTGACTACAGACCTCAAGTAACTATGAGTCTGGTCTATTTTCTTTTTACTAATGGCAATAACGGTTAACGAGGCGCGCGCGGGTACGTGCCCGCTGCGCCGCGGACATTGACAGTTGTCGCGAATAACAACCATACATCACTTACACTGCGCACGCGTAGTGACGGCTGAACAGTTCTCGAAGTAACTTAATAAACTTTTTAAAACTTAATAAGCATCAACGCTAGTACAACACCGTCGCCGTCCGGCAGCGCGGCGCCGTGTCGACGTCACCCACACGGACAATAATATCAGAAACAATATTAACATGAACCAGCTGACCGTCCGCATAGCAGTATGTGCTAGCTTCAAAATATATTTGACGTTTCATTAAGTCGCCACCAGACGGGCCGCGTGTAACGATATGAACATAACTAATATATAGTAATAGCATGATACTTGTCAATATAGCTAAATGATTAACAACATGAAAACGCTGTCCTGCTGGAGAGATAGATCGCGTTAGACCGTAGTCTTTCGTAAAGGTTAAATTGAGGAATTAATGAAACCGACTCTCCAGAGTTTTTACGTAGAGTGAAAATGATATAAAGTTCCGCGTTCGATCCCGTCAAACGTATAAACAGCACTTGTAAGCGCGGGTCGCGGCGCTGCTCCCCGCGCCCCTCCGGCTCCACCAAAAATCCGCTAACAATGTAACACTCGTGAGCGCCGCCAAGTGGCGGTCTCGGATTCGATTAGCGACTAGTGCCGGGGGCTCTAAATAACTTAACTCGCTTAGCCGGAGTGCTCGATTATTCGATTTGGGCCCGATTACAATGCGTAAGTGTTGTCGAGTTTGTCGGCGCGGTTTCGAGGACCTTTTTTTTGTCGTTCTCGAAATCTGTCGCGGCGGAGTCCGTGACGCGTCCCTCTGGTACATGGCGACAGTTCTTTACATCTTCGCTCAGTCACCACGGAGCATTAACACCGAGCTGGTGCCATTCCTGACACTCATTTGTGTGACTGTTTTAATAATATTACAATTGAAACCCCACTCGTCTTTAAAAAGTCTCAAGTAACTAAATTTAGAAAAGATATGCTTGTAATGTTTAAATTTAACATGTGTAAAGTTAACATGGGCACTGCGAACCGCACCGACACAGTCACTCGCCGAAGATACATCATGATGCAACCTGGCGAGCCTCGCGTCACCAGGTCACGATCAACGAAAGGTAAAGTTTTCGCCGTCGCGGCGCTTCCGCGGCGCGGAGTGTGCGGAACGGTCGCGTGGTGGTGTGGTGGTGGTGGTGGTGGCGGGGCGGGTGTGGCGTCTGATGCGCGCCGCGAGGTCTCGCAGGGCCTTGAGCGGATCCCAGACGCGGAGACGCCGCATAAAATCAGCATGGAGGGCGTTAAATAGAGCCCCGGAGTAGTCGTAAAGCAGTCGGCTGCTCTCCACAACCGCGGGCCCGGGATTACCGGCGCGGGGGTGGGGGGGAGTCGTTACACGTGCAATCGGTACTCTTTAATCGCTACACTTGTGGACCGATTTAACTTGTTTGTTAATGACGTAAATACAATAGCGTGCAACATTACTAAAGTTAATGAATCCCTTGTTTTCAGTTTGTAGTGTTATGAAATGTAGTTTACTTAAAAATTGGATGAATGACTATTGATAAATTTCATGTAAGTTAATAGAAACATTAGTGATACAATGAAGTCCTCGCAAATAGTAACTGAATCAATGAAACCTCGAGCGTGTTATTAATAACATCCGAGTAATTCAGCTAAGTATTGTTAAGTTGTGACACGGCACTGAATCCGCAACAAGTCGCCGGGCTCCCCGCGGCGGCGCACAAATCCCTGAACAATGTCTACACCGCTCCCCCCGCCCTCACCCCCGCCGTCGCGCGATTGACTCGCCGGACGAGTTCGCACGCCCTACACATCTTAAACGCGCAGTTAGGCGCTACCCTGCCGACCCTTCTTCACCCTCGGACGCCTCCGTTCTTTTTATATCGCAACTTTATTAACGCGTAAAGGTCTTCCGATGGCCCTTAACGGCCGGCGCGCTCCCGCGGCCGCTCTCCGCACAATTAACGCGCACTTTATCGGGCGCTCGCTAATTTGAATCGAGCAAATCGGCCGCCCCCCATCATCACCACCACCACTAACCTACAACCTCCGACTCCGGGATTTGCATACTATTTAAGCTCTATTTTTTGCAATATCTTCAAATATTTCTCGCTTACATCTCCAATGAGCTGTTACCAGTAGTTTCTGATCGCTTGTAACCTGTGACTGCACAGCGCGGCCCGCTCCGCCAGCCCGCGGGCTGATTCAAATAAAAACCCAAATCGCAGACACGTCCATTAGGAATGTATTAGATGGTGTAACTGCTGCGGCACTCCCACTCTGTGTATCGACGCCGCGGTGCGATCGGATTTACATGTCCCCCCCACCACCACCACCGTCACCGTCGCCGCACTAAAACGGAATCATGAATGGAGCGCAGTATAGGAAACCCTGAACATTATCCTTATGCTCCCATTTTACGACCTTTACCCCATCCAGCGGAAAGGGTCACATCGCGACACGCCGTAAAGTGTCCCCGTCCCGCTCGCGCGCACCGGGCGCGCGCGGAGCCGAGCGAGATAATCACGAAGATGAGTCGAAAATTATTTTTTTTATTATCACCATCGGCGGTGCTCTTTTATTTCCTTTTTACGGTCCGAGTACCTCATAAAAAGACAATAAACTTACTATTTACAGACCATCAGGAAATTGTTAGCCGAAGAGGTCTCTTTACGACACATGCTCGCCTGGTACCCGCCCGGGCCGGCACTCTTTACGATTGACGCGGGAGACGTACGGGAGACGTACGGGATGGAGAGACACATTTTATCTTCTGCGGCACATTGCGGGATCCCAGGACTCTCCCCCCCGCACCGCCCCGCACCGCGCGCGCGTATTTACGACTCCAACCGGGCAAGTGATGTTTACTGCGCAGCCAATCTGCGGCGAATGATATCTTTACAGACCGTTAAATGTGAAGTGTGTCACGTCACGTCACGTCACGTCACGTCATATACTCAACGTCACTCGGTATGCTCGCTCGGTTACAAATCAAACAGAAACAATAGGGTCAATAGCGAAACTAATTAGTGATGAACTTCAACTTGATAAGTATTTCTGGTGAAAGAAAATATTGCGAGTCTGGAGACATGTTGCGAGAGGTGTCACTACCACGCGTTCACTCATGCTGGTGGACACGTGATATTGTAACTATATGTATATACACAGCAAAGAATATCCTGAAATCCAGCAGTGGGAAGGTTATCAGCGACGTTAATAATCGTTTTACAGTATACAATAAGTTTTGTTGGTGTGTCACAAAAAGCATTTACACGCGGCGCGTACAAATCATCCGTTTACGCGCGCGTTAATAAACACAATTTAAAAAAAAACACACCCGCGCGCCGCTCCGAGTGCAATAAAACGTTTTAATAAGAACTATAAAGAGAGAAGCAGAGCCTCGTCGCATAAAGTTCATAATTTACGACGACAATGTCGATTTTGACCATTTTACCGCCTCGCAGTAAAATCGATGACGGTTGTAAAGGTTTATCCTTTTTTTCGTTATACTTTTGTAAAAATGACAATAGCCGTGACCGGATAAGGAGCGAATGAATAGCCACTGCGCAGCGTGCCGCGCACAGATTAAAAATATAAATGAACTCTCCGATCATCACCAGTAGCAGTGGACAGGTCGCAAGCAGTCACCGGGAGCGCATGACGCAGCAGCGGACACTCGCTCGCGGAGGAATTTGGTGAAGCGACTTAATGATAGTTATTAAACGGTTGCTGCGGCGCTGGTGGTGGTGGCGGTGCGGTGGTGGCTAACGCGCGCGTTAACCGCTTTTTTTTGATGATTTACCGCTGATTCCCGCTCGATATTACCGCTCGTAAATCACCGGCCCGATTACGCGGCAAATTGTTTTACGATATATTTTCATCCAGTTAATAGTGTGTTTTAGGTGATGTGACGTCACCGCCCGCCGCCGTTGTGTACACGACGCGGTGTTGTGTACATTTACTATAATTGTTTGCAGTAGACACTATCTTCATGCTATTTCTAAGGTCTAATTCCAAAATCGCAATATAAAAAATACGTTTATATAAAAACAAATATTTAAGTGTGAAGGTTTTGACACAAGCGTTCAGTGTTGCCAAAGTCAGAACATGATATTCCTGTATAACAATTTAATTCATAATTTATTATGTTTGACCATAAAGTTGTGCAATATTTAGTTCAAGTAAACACCTTGGTAAATTTTTACGAAAGCAAAAGTTTCGCGGAAGGTCGGGCGGGGGACGGCGGTGTATGTCCCCCGCGCGCCGCCCCCCACTGCAGCCCCGTGTTAGTTCGCAATAACGTTTTCAGCTTTGGTAATATCTTGTACGGGCCGGGGAAAGGATTCAATATTGTGAATTCCGGGGATGCCTCGTCGTAATGAATTTCGGGTGCGTCTTGCGGTCGCCGCCCGCCGCCCGCCGCCCGCCTCACGCAAGTCATTTGTACAAAAATTCGTTTCGGGAACGCTCACCGGGTGGCACCGCGGCGCAGGGATATATGATAATAAGCCCTCGTATTATTTAAGCCCGCCATTCCTATGATAAGGCGGAGGCGGTGTCTGGCGCGCACGATTCCTATGCTGATTCGCCGCCGGCCCGCCGGCTCGCCCTCGGAAAATATTTTTGGAAAATAATATCGGAGACCCACATATATTCGACATTTTACTGAACACAAGTTTCGTGGGTGAGCAGAGATGTCACATGCCTTTACCTAGTCGCGCACTCCGGGTGGGGTAAAAATAATAAGCTCTGTAAGCCTAGATGCTATTATTTATTGTTAAGTTATTTTACAAAATCTCATGGACACTAATGACAATCGGTGATTATACTCCAGCAGCGCTGTTACAAAAAGGAGCAGCTCGGCGGAGCAGGAATGAAACGCCGCGGACATGTTCGTGTCGGTGCAAAAAAGCAGCGCGCATGCGCATGCGTGTACTTTACACCTCGGCAAGGTGCGCGCCTAGAAACTGCAAGTGAAACGCCTTAAACGGCCGGACCGGCCCTAAGCGGCCCGCGGTGCCACTAGCTGGCCGTTCAATCGGCCATAAAACTGAATTCGTTCCGTAAGAACAGAATCGACAGTCGGCGATCATAGAACTTAATTACGAACGAGAACCCGCGCCGCCTTCCGAATCATCTCACCAGATATATGTTATGCACGTGAAGTCAACTGCTTCTCGTTATCCGACAAATAAGTATAGGTCAGTGTAATACAAATAATAAGCAAATAAGCGTGCGGTGTACTCCTGTGCTGGATGATCGCCTGGTGAAAGTCTATGGAAGAGGGAGGGTGACGAGGGATGTGTCGTTCCCGCTCTAATTAAAATCGCTCATTTTCTTGTTCCTCCAAATCGCTTTTTGTTGTACCCTCCCGTCCGGCCAGGCAGACTTGAACAGAACCTCACGACACGTGGCCGCAGAACCGAACCGGGGACCTCCGCGTTACCAGCGCACTACGCGACGAAGGCAGTCAGTGTTTTAAAATCGTTTTATGTTTTATTGCATTTTGTAAACCCTTTTTATTGAAGTTTAATAAAAACTTTATTTCAAACGAACATGTTTACGATTCTCATGTGACTGAAAATGTTTCACGTGTAACAAACAAACGGACGGCGGATGTAGCGTTCAATATATATACAGACACGATACTGTGAAAATAATGACATCTTCATTATTGGCTTTTATTTGTTTTAATTTATACGAAAGCCCGGCAGCCGCGGCGCGCGCTTGTTAATGGCATAGTAAAGAAATGAAAAGAAAAATGTTTTTCATTTCCACGCAGCGATTGTTTACCAGGAGCGCATAGAGCGCATAGAGTCGCGCGCACAGGTGTACCGGCCGCCATTTGCATACGTAATGGCGTGCGTGCGACAAAAGACGCGCGCGGCGCGGTGCGGTGCGGCCGCGCTTCTGCTGCCCGCCGAGCATTCTCACAAATGCTAATGCGCTTTGGAATGTTTTTAAAAACAAAACGGTTCTCTCTGGTTTATTGTTGTTTTTTTTTCTGGTGGTGGTGGTGGTTGTATGCATAATCAAATTCAGTCGTCGTATTTGTTTCACGGAACGATGAACTGATAAGGAAACGGTGACCGTTTAAAATTACGCTGTTTGCATCACCGCCGAGTGATTTGGAAACAACCAAACAATGGCTGATGTAATGAATGAATTATCTGTTAAATAACTAACTACATATAAAACGGAAATTTAATAAATCATCTGAGGGTTTACAGGACACTAACGCATCTACTTTCATTAAGTGAGGTTAATTATAGCGAAATGGGTTAATGAACGCACTAAAAATATTTCTTCCTCTTTTCCTCGGGAGACAAATCTGTGTTGACTTTCTCAGATAAGTCATTTTAAGTTTAACCGTTTTCTATTTTCAGATATGATCAACATCCTAATCTTTTTAAAACCTTTATGGTTGTATTTAATCTATTTTATGATTGAAACCAGGTCACCCGCTGCAGCGACTTTTTTAGGTTTCGACCGCGCTCACCGGTCACAAGCAAATGATTTAATGTTTCATTCAACTTTATTCAAGTGTGTATGTAACGAGATAAGCTATTCTAAGTAACAGAATGTATTTGGAAATTGGCACACACTATAGCGTAAACAAACCCGATATGGAAAGTCTAAGAAATAATTGCTAGATTGATTCTACGTTTGGAAACTGCGACATTTTGGTTTCGAAAATGATAATGCTCTGTTCAAATTAGCATAAAGCAGTTATGGCATGTTCTTATTGAATCTGATTACAATGGTGGCACGGCAAGTGATCTCTTAACCTGTGATTAGAATGAGATTCCGCCGCCGTGTCTCATACACAAATGGGTTATGACCCTGTAGTTATTGGAATTCTTATATGACTATAACAAAATTAAGTGTAAAAAAAAATTCTTAGACGATTAAATTATTCGTATCTATTTCTCAAAATGTAAACGTATAACGAGGAACGTAAGTCTATAACGTTGATTCATTCAACTATAAGTGCAGATGTCGTAATAGTAGTAAAGCTAATTTTACAGCGCCATTAAATATTTAAGTGTCATTGCGAATATTATTATCGGTATATTAAACAACACACACAAGTGATATAATCTGTATAATGTAATTAAAATAAAACGAACAATCTGTCGCGGCGCGATGATATGGCAACACCACAGTTTGACAGCTCGTAAACTGGCGACGCGGAGCGAACCGCGCATTAGACGATTGTAAAAAAGCGAGCGCCCCCCCCCCACCCCACCCCGCACGACACCCCGCACGACACCCGCTCGCGAACTGCACGCGTCCGTCTGAACGGTATAAATTAAAAGAACACTTACCTTTACGCGGGCGGAAAATAGTATCGCGTTACTTTGAAAAAATAATACGTCACAGAGTGACATGTCAGAGAACATTATTTTTAAATTTCGAATTAGATTTCATATTTGCATTTAAATACGCGAGACTTTGAATTGTTATATAAACAGCGGACGGGGTCGGCGGAGGAGGTCCCGTGTGCGCGCAAGCTCAAAGCTTCCTCACGATCATTTATTTCAACGGAACATTTGGTTAGATACTTGAAAGAAGATGGCTCTAACATCTGCGGCGGTGTCGAGCAAACAATAAGAAATTTAATTACCAGCGAAGGTAGATGGTATTAGCCGCTCGGCGAGCGCGCCCACTTCGCGATGCTTTTAAAGTAATCGGCTTTAACTGTTCCGGGGACTTAGCCCCCGCCGCACCCCGCTGCGCCCCGCCGGGTCGCGCTGCAGCCACGTCGCTCCGGTTTACCAACGAACGGCTGAATTGAACCCAGGGTGCGCTCCCCGACTTACTGATCGATTATGAACTTACTTACTCCCAAATTTTATTAAACGTCGTGTGAAATATCTCAGCGGTGTTACAACGGGCACTAACAGAATACCAGCGCTGTGGCACTGGGTACTAGTGCCGCAGCTTTATGTTGAGTTGGGCCCTATTAGGGGGTACAGTACTTACTATAGTTCTAGCTCTAATTTAATTTTATTTTGTTTTGTTTAAAACCTCCAATATTTTCGTACTGATCAACTAAATTCCAACGACGTTTTAATTGCTCGACGTAAATAAGCAAAAGATATTTCTAACAATTATAATGGAGTGAACGCGGCAAATTTAAACGGTGTTCACTATCTCCTGCTAAAATCTCATTGTGCTAATGTATCCGTTTCTTTTTTTACTTCGCGTCCAGAGCGAGACGCACCGATGCGGCGGCGGGGAGGAGCGAGGGGGAGCGGTATTGTTTCAAAGACAGTTTTAATTTCCCGAAGGTGATTTATCACCACCAGTTATTTCTGCGCGCCGCGTCAATATGTTTCAATCGCAATGGGCCCTGAGGCGCGGGTCGTTCTAGGGTGGCCATGTTTCACTCCTCTTTTACAGTACAAATACGAACGGTTAGGTTTAATCAATTCTTCGCTATTTGCCTAATCAGTTTTACAGGCGGACGGACCCGCGAGTTCTCGTTCTCGCAACTGACGCCACGGCGTCGCGGGCCGACGGATCCTCTTCCATCAGGTCTGCGTCCAGCTCGACGAGTACGCTTGCCGTAGAGCAGGCGGCGCGGCGGGGCGGGGCCGGGGGTCCCCCGCGAGGCGCCTATATTTAGATCGGCTCTCGAGTACCGTGAAGTAGAAAATAATATTTTGAATACCTTCGCGGGTGACGTGGCCGAGATTATTTTGAACTTTTTGTGCCGCCGCACCGACACGAGCGGGGCGTTTACAGTTGTATCACTATTGCAGCTCCAGAGGGTAACAGATTTTTTATATTTAATACAAATTATAACCTTCTTAAATAATTGAGATATCAAATGCTAACATAATTTTCCAATTTGGATAAGTGAAAGCTTAACAATTTATTTGTTCTTGCCGACATACTTATAATGCATTGTTTCCACATAAATAAAGCGAAGAGACGAACTTGACTTGCTATACGATCAGTTGAAAAACTTAACGAAGTTTGACATTATTGCGTTTTTTTATGATCCGTAGTCTTCCTTATTATCTAGACTAAAACTAAACTCAACCAACAACTTGCATTTCACATCAATTGTAGTTTATTTGTTGTATTAAATTTCATCGGTTATATAAAAAAAAAAGTCGGCCGCGCAAATAATGCATTACAACTGCAGTCGTGATTATTGGACTTTTTGACTGTCCGCCTGCGTGTGCAGCGTGTGCAGCGTGTCCGTGCGTGCTGCAGGCTCGGGCCGCTCCGGCGCTGGTCGGATCAACATACAATCGTCACCGCGTCACTGTTTGCAAATCAAGGCGGGAAACGCCGCCATCTTGATTAGCATGTTTTTGTAATCGGCTTCTAAATTTAAATTGTCGCCGCGGGCGCCGCGTGCGGGTCGCGGGGCGCGGGGCGCGGGAGAGAGGCCGCACCGCCATCTCCGGCGGCCGTCGTACACGTACATACACGTGCGTGTATAAAGCTCAATGTGTTACATTTAACAAACGTAACATACACACTTGTGTAAGTTACGCAAACGCATGCAACACGTTAACAATTAATCATTTTCAAATTCAAAATATTCAAATAAATAAGTAGCTGATTTTTTTTGACATTCCTTCAAACTTCTTTTTCGCTATTATCGTATAAGCTGCTCACCAGCTGCTGTTTGCAGGTTAAATGAAATGAAGCCCGTGCGATACAACATACAGTATCGCCGAACAGATCTGACGCGCGTATTGTATTAAATGACCAGTCGAGATTTATTACCGTCGTATACTTATAATAAAGTTGGTTCAAGTTACACAAAACGTCGGAGCAGCATTCTCTGTTAATTGGCAAAATTTGCTTTTTTTTATATTGGTAGCACTATAATTGTAAATAACAACATACCAAGCGTGTTATCAAAACCATATTGTTGTAAAAGTGTTCGCTTCGAGGTGAGAAAAAGAAGTAGAACTTGATTTTCTCATCGAAGCTTTTAAATGAATAAGTAAGATTTATTAACTTGTAATAACGAAACGTCGCGTTGGCATCCGTTAAAGCCTCCATAAAATTAACCGAAACGAGACGCCGGAGTTGCCGCGGCGAAAGTATTTATTCCGCCTTTCTAAGTTATAAACTTGTCTACGAGGTGAAGCGCCGCTGGACGGGGGGCGCTGTGACCGTTGAACACAACCGAAACACAGCGGAACCGCGCGCGCACAGATCTAATAACATTTTCGAGACAAAGCAGAAAAAATACAGCTTAATTACTTTCTGTGACTTTCACAAAAAGCGGGAGATAAGGAAAAGGTTCGTATTCGAGTCGCCGTTATCAGCAGCTCCGTCTCCTGCCACCCTAGACCCTGCACCCTTCATTCGGACGTTGTTTTTTTTTTCTTTAGATACCCCTACAGAATACCTATCGGGTGTTCCCGAGATAACTAATGCGCGGAGTCATTAAGGAGCCGGGCGGGGCGGGGGGGGTGTGTGTGCAGCCGAGTGCATTAATGAAACTTTTAATTTAACATTTTTTTGTTTTGGTTTCGACGAAGCAGCTATCGGGCGCGGGACATTGAAGTGCATTCGAGATTACTCTCTCGACTCTTATCTACGAGTTCAAAACAAAGTTATCTTTTGATAAGCGAATGATGCCGGCCGCACTCCCCGCGCCCCGCGCACCGCCCCGCGCGCGCCCACGCACCCCCGCGAGAACGATTCCGCATCAGGCCGGGCCAGAGGAAATAGTAACGGAGCACTACTCACTACACACACAGCACTACTCTCCGAGCGGCACGTTGTTAAAAATTGTGAAATGTTTACGGGGGGCAATAAATACTGAGAATCAAACGCGCGGGGTCACCGGCGCGGGGGCGGTCGCGGGGAGTTGTAAAAAAACGTTCAAATTAACAAACCGCGGTGTGGCGATGGTGGCGTTTAACTTAAGCAAACCAAAAATATAGAGTAATGTAACGGCAGTAAAATACTATCGGACGTTTACGACAAATTCACACGGACTTACTTAATAAATCTGACAAAATCTCAAAATTTACGCGCGTCGCGGGGTTGTGAGGGGGGTGGGGGGTGTCGACTTTACGAGGCACTAAAGCCGCTTAGAATGCGACGCCCGGACGGGGGACGGTTCGAGAAAAATCTTAAATTTAATTAACTTGTTATCACACATACACTCGTTAGATGATACCATCGCGGGAGGAGTCGCGGGGGTCCCACCCCAGCCCCCGCGCGCCCTGCACCACCTGACCACGGGGTGTACCGGAGAAGAGTGGCGGGCACTGTGGCAGCTCATGTAAGCTTAAAGTAACAACTGCTTACATCTTTACGATTAGATCCGTGTAAACATTTACAAGAGTATACGATTCTAGTAACGCTACAAGTGGTGACGATCACGTGATAATAAGAACCACATTTGTGATATTGAAATATAAAAAATGGTCCTCATAAAGCCGTTCCCTCCTCCGCGTTATTTATTGACAATAAACCTTAGGGTTATGTCTCACAGAGACGTGAAGCTGATGTAGTACTAAAGTGTTCGTCAGACGGTTTGTGATCGCTCCATTTTAATTGCAAATGATCATTATTTTTTAACTTAAAAATTAAGTTGCTAAGTTTATAACTTGTAATTATTTTAAATTTACTATAACTATCCCGTAACAGTGTCGAGGGTGAGGAATAGCTGCAGTGGGAATCTTAGCGGAAGGTGTAAGTGGAATCTGGTGAGATTTTCAAATTTTCGGAGGTCTTCTGGTGATTAGGTGCAGGTCGCGGCAGTGCACCGTCCATCGCACATTCCAGAAGCCGATAGAGAAGATATGAATATGTAACAGCTGTCATGCTGCGAGTGAGCGGGAGAAGAGGAGCCGGCGCGCGGCGAGTGCGTTATATTATAATAAGTAATTTGGACGCATTAGATTGGTATGCGCGCCGCGACGCGCGGGCGCGGGCGGGGGCGCGGGCGGGGGCGCGGCGCGCGGGGAGGTGTCGCCGCTTGTTTTCATTATTTTTCCATGCCCGCGCTTACGAAATATTGTAACGGCGCCCGGGGAATGTTAAAAAGTGGTCTTGATTAAATAAAACGTCGCCGTGTCCCGGACGGCTGCGGGGCACGGGGCACGGGGCACGGGGCAGAGAGGAGGAGGCACGTGATGGGAATTGGGTACTGAGGCCCCATAAACTGTTTAACAGTTAATACTCGCGCTATAAGCTTACTGATTTACAGGCGGACCCCGGGCATTGCGACTTAGATACGGACATCTACTTAGTTATAATAACTGTTTTAAATAGTGATACATTACTGTTCAAGTTATTTCATATATAATGAGCTAACATTTGGCCTCAATTTCACACGGTGTCAAGTGACTACGAGGTGGAACACTCCGCTCCTTACATTTAGACAGCCGGTGCAGAGTATTACTGTCGCGGCGCTAGATTCACAGCACGAGGCTAGCAGCTAGTCACGAGGATTACATAAAATCTAACCAACAACACAACTCCATCAGCTGCGGCTCCGGATTCAAGTTTAAAGGACGTTACAAATACCATAACAATCTGACTAAGCTGTACATTAAAGGATAACAGTTGAACGTTAAGTCGTATGCTAAACTTTAAAGCTATCGCTGAATGAATTTTCTTCACGATTCTGTCAGTGGGAGTGTCTGGTCGCGTCATAGGTTAAACGTTAAGTAAATTAAGTTTAGCTTACCGTCACTTAATTCTTCTTTGAAAGTAAACTTCGTGCTTACCTGCGAAACAAAAATATGATTGTTAGAACAGAAAATTTAAGAGTGCGCCGGTGCGAGGAATATCTCGGACGAGCGCGAAATGATCCGTTCAAAAAGCGTTTCACTTAGTGTTCATGCGTTAGGAGTGATAAGTTGGAGAGATTGCGACAGCGACCGGCGCGACCGGAGACAAAACTTTTTAGATTTTAGTTATTTTGTAGAAATTAGCGGGTGTAGCCAAACGAAGGAACGGTGTTATAACGTGTTACGTCACGTCTCCCGGCACGAGCGTGCGCTGCAGTGTGAACATCCTGAGCGACGACCGCTAGGCGCAGAGCGTGTTGTTTATTGTTTTTCTAATCCTTTTGGTACTCTGCTGAAACCTTAAAATGATTAACAACATCTTGCACCGTTTCAGCGGGCACGTTGCAGCGCCGCAACAAACGCGACGGGACGCGCGCACGTCGCCGCCAATTACCGAGCACGTCAGTCCGGGTTCACGCGCGGTAATTGCAATGAGAGGGACGGCCGCGCACCAAACTAATTCAACGATAATTAATATAAAAACTACTAATACGCAGTAAGCTGCTTGTGTGCCGAGCAAAAAAGCTATTTTTGCTATATGCAGTTTGAACGTCACGGACAACGACGACGTCACATCTACATGCGATGAAAGTCAAAGTCAAAATTTTTTATTCAACATGGGAACAATAGTTCACTTATTGAAGGTCAAAATCTACCAGCCATTCGCAAAACAAATGCCACGGACCTGAGAAGAATGGGCAAGAAACTCAGCGGGCTATATATATATATACATTTTTTTTATAGTTGTTTTGAAAGTGCTTCTTGTCTAGATGTGCTACCAGGGAGGCGTTGCTAACTGAAATTAATAATTAGAGGACTTGTTCGGAAGAGCGGGTTCCGCAACAGCACTGGTAGCAGGGACGGTCTGTGTGCGCGCCGCCGACGCCTGTATCGTTTACTTGGGGTCCCGGTGACCCCATATTTTTTGCTGGTGGAATAAATTTTTAATCAAAATATTTCCGCCTCCCCTCGGGCAGGGCGCCGCCGCTGCCTCTGCGGGTGATTGACACGAGTTAACCGGAGGCGGAGCGGCCGCCGCTGCACTGAATAAATATGTTAATTGCATTAACATATTAGCAAGTTGTTTCATTACTCAAACCGGGGCGAGGGTGCAGAGGAGGAGCGGCGGCAGCCGACTGAGCTGCTGCTTATCGTTTAGATCTAACCGCGCGAAGGAGCGTGTACTACGTACGAGTACATAACAATGACTTCATTATATACTTATCGAGTGCTTAACACAACACCTAACTGTACTTTTTGTTTTACACCTAAACCACTGCATCAATAACCCTTAGTGTTTCTGAGATTAGGAAATGTTTACGTATTTATGTTTTATTATATTCATGTTACTAAATAATTCGGTTTGACAAATTTTTGTAGGAGACAGTGTTCGTCTCGCGGTTTTCGATGCCATAACTTGTATACATAACGAGCGAACTGATCAAGCTAATCATGGATTACACCCAAGTTTAATGTAAAGTAACGGTTGTACATCAGCCGCAGAGAGTGCAGCAGCGTCTGCAGCGCGGCCGCTCATTACAATTCACGGCGCCAGTTTCGGGGAATAATCAAAAGTCGGCCAGCGCCTGAATTATCCTCCGCGGAACAAACGGAGCGTTTTTGTAAAGGCTGCTAAAAGAGCGGCGAAACAATGGCGCGCAATTAATTCCGGATCCGGCACAAAGGCGCGAGATGAATGCGCCCGCCACAAAGGTTGCCAATGTGAATGATAGACAGCTCCAACCGTGAAAATTATGTACATACAAGTAGCCGGATATTTTTAACGGCCATAGTCAAACACAAGTGGTAATTGGGGGCGATTGGTCACGGGCCCGGCCCCGCGCCGCCCGCGCCGCCCCCCACCCCCGCGGCATTGTGCGCACACGCACACGCACACGCACACACGCACGCACACGACATCTGTCATCATCAATCCAAACCTAACGACAACCAATATTCACGGACGCTCCCGGTGACCTCATCACGGTCCGTCTTTCTCATACTCTATCACCCAACACACATACACCTGACGTAACTCTTACACACACTGCACTTGAAAATACTTGCATATTGTTTGTGCAAGTAAGGATAGAACCTGAAACTAGCCACGACCCGCTACCCGGAGCAGTGAACAACTAGGTCGGCAGTTACGGAATTCCTTCAAGGCGCTGCAGCAATGAAACTTCAGCAAGAAATGCAATTTGCAGGAGATCACGTGCTGCACACTGCACGCTGCACATTACATCTAATTCTATTAATTAAATATTTAGCTTGACTTCATTAAGAAGGTAAGTGGTATCATAAAAATGTTCAGCTGTTTGTCCATCAACTCTTCTCCAGCGCTACTTTTTAAAGATTTTGTCTGATTTTAAAAATACTTCATGTATCATTATTAATGGAATTGATAGCGCTTTGACGTCAACTGTATAATTACTACATATTATTAATGATGAGTTAAAGTGCAATGAGACTCAAGTTAGTGCATGCATCGTCCTAGAATATAGCCTTAACATCTCTGGAAGTATCGGAGTGCAGGGCTGACATCGCGCGATCTTGTCGCTATTGAATGAGCTCCGCGGGCCGCAGACTGCGTATCGGTAATGAGTAAAATGGTATTCCGTGTCAGTTAGCCGAGGGCCCGGGTCACGCTTGTCCGTCGCCACCGCTCGTAAACAAATACGGCGAGTTTATTGTGATGCAAGTGAACTCTAATGATTCATTGGCCACGTCCGCGGCGCTTTGGACGAACGGACAAACAATCACAAATAGGCTACTTAAATAAATATTTCAAACTCGAAGAATGCTAATGCCGGCCGCCGCCCGCGCCTCCTTTACAAAACCGGCGGAACAGTGGCCGCCGGGGCCAGCGCCGCGACACGGATGCTAAGTATCCCTCGTAGTGATGGACAGTTTGACAGTTCTCTCAGTTCACCTACAACATTATACTACTACCGCGCAGTAATATCGAGCCACACACAGCGCGCTTATTACGAACTATTTATTTCCAAAAGCTAAAAATTTCCGCCCACTTCGTTTGTTGCTCGTTTTTACTGAAACAGCGGCGCGCGGAGCCGAGCGTAAACTTCATTAAGATTATAACGTTCACAACGAAGGAGTTCAGCCGGACTCTTCATTTGATATTTGTCATAAAAATTTAACATGTCATTTGTACGGTATCCCCTCTCCCCCGTGCTACCCCTCGCCAGCAGCTCGGGATATTTTTAACCGGAATTATAACAACAAATAACAATTTGAATCTCCGCATTGAAATGTTTAGCATACATGTTATTTGATGCTTTTGAAATGAGATTAAAGAAATATACATATATTAAAATGGACAGGGGGTGCCAACCTTGCGCGCGCGCAACCTTCCGCTCGCCGCTCTCGCTCCGGCGGGCGCGCGCCGTCCCGCTCGCACGCGCAGCTGTCATCCGTATGACGAATCACTTTGTCATTCCGACAGCTTTTTGTACGTCAATTGTAATTCTCACCCTTTTGATGGAATATGAATGAAAAAAAAATGAAAGCGCATTCGGCGTGGAATTGTGCATTTGGATAAATGGCGGGCCCCGGAGAGCTCTGGGCGTTTTTGTAACTTGTAAAATGGAATTATATCATTTTAGAAATCACGACTGCTAAATATCCGCCGGTGATGCTGGGTTTTTGCGGACCCCTGGCCGCGGCCGGCGCCGCCGGACACCGCTCAAGGAACTTATTGTCATTCACGATTTAGTGTGCGCGTGTGTTTGAATTGTGTACAAATTTCTTTAACCTCTCTAAAAGTTATCCGTTTTCATTCGAATGTGTAGTAGCCAGATTGAAGATGACTTTGACATGACAAAAACCTGCACACACTTTTAGAAATTTTTACAATTTCTACTCTTTTTAATGCGCAATAACGTGTCCGCGGATTGACGTTGTTGTGTTTAATATTATTTTAAACTGCCGATAAATAATTCATATCCTTCACGCACAACTCCCCCGGCCGACGATTCGCAGAGCGCGCGGAGCCGTCCGCGATGCGTCCCCAAACAAACACACAATCCCAATGTTATCCTGACAATTACTATGGCAAAAAACCCAAAAGGGTTGAACAATGCCGCCGGCCCCGGGCTGCAATGTCTTTGTGCGCGAGCGGGGCTGCGCTGCTTTTATTTATACGCGTAACGCCGCGGCGCACATCTATTGTTGCATTCACGCGATTTTTATTTACGGCCTCTTTCACACAACTTACGCACCATTTAACTTGATGGTGCTTCAGAGTCACCAATTTGTAGGTCTGTGGAGTTCTTTGCGGATTAGTACCTGGTTACGATCCCAGGTTATAGTAGTACTTTAAACTGAATATTATTATTATGACATGAAGCTAAAACGAAATGAAATGCATCTTACTTTACAGAGTTGAGGTGAAGAATGACAAAGAAAATGCTAGAAAGGAATTTTCATTCGGACATGCATTGACAAATAGTTTTTTTATTAAATGCATGAAAATTTATAAATTGACAGTAAGTAGTGCAGGGGCAGACCGACGGTGAATAAGTTATTGTATATTGGATTGATATCGATCGGTGTACAATTTTCAACTCCGCACGGCGTCGATAGTTCAAGTACCAATTTGTTAATGAAACGGAATGGAAAAAAAATTACATCGAGCTAAAGATTATTGGTGGGAGGGGAGAGAACAGGTAGATTAGTGAAATGTGGAAATAGACGTTACAGCGCTGCGAGAGTCCAATTATGTGGAGATGGGGCTGGTCAGGGCAGCGCCGCCGCCGCGCGACCAATCAAGTCGCGGGGCGCGCAGGCGGCGGCACCACGCCCCGGCGCGCCCCCGCTAATCTAATATTAAATGCGTTCCGATATTAGATACAAAGTGAGCATTCGCGGAATTTAATAATCCCACTCCCACGGCCGGGCCCGGCCCCGCGGCGGACCCTCCGTCTCCCGCCCGCCCTGCCTTGCATTATTCACAACAATTTTATGATTACAAGCGTCCGCGGTAAGTGGCGGCGTTACGTGACCCGCCGCCGCTCGCCGCCCGCCGCCCGCCGCGGAATCGCTGCCGGTTAATATTTCATCGTGTTCGATACGTCCGAGTAGTGCAGCGGCGGCGGCGGGTGCGGGCAATTTTCAATTTTGTGCCTGAAATATTGATAAGGCGGAGACCCGGGGGAGCCGCTGCGCACCTCCAACCCTTACATTAAGTGATGAATCGCGGGCGTGCTGCTGCGGGACCACGTGACGACGCGCCGCACCTCCGGCGCAGGGACGCGGTGTACTGACGTCACGGTGAAGGTTCACAAGGAAATGAAATATTTCAGTTTTTAAATTTTCATTGCACTTCCCAAAATCGTATTTACTTATCAGCGTATCGAACCTTCCACGCCTGAATAACTTAGCGCTGTACACACACACACGCAGCTATATCTTCCACGTGTAACTAAGTCACACATGACTAATGCGAGGATAATTGTATCGCGTGCATTTGAAATTCAGAATTAGTTTCAATAAATACGTATTTTCACGGCGAATTCAGCGCAATCCGGTTTAATATCCGAGTAACGAATACAACAATTAGGGTTATTAAACGATTTAGTGTAAAAATACATAAAATTAAACGACCGCGGACAGGCGGACAGGCGTGCCGGAACATTAGTTAGTTCTGTTACGAAGCGCTCTGCAGCCTGCCGCTGGGTTTGAAACTGTCATGCCTTTGACTTAACGCGAATAGCGTAATGCGGTGCGGGCATATCGATATTAGTGCTATGTGGTGTACGAGTAATTGCGCTTTGAAAATATAGAAGACATCGTTTGAATTCTTGTTAATTTTTAAAAACTCTAATGCACGTTACCAAGTCCGGAGGTTTACTTATTGTTTGCGACGTGTACCAGTTCTTGTCCATTGTGCCGGTTTCTAGATCCAAATAGATCTAGATTAGATCTGTCGGGAGTGCGACCCGGGCGGCCGCAGTCCGGCAGCCGAACGGAATTCGAGGCACATCGCGGAGCCGGCGGTCAGCGCGGCCGTGAGCTGAATCCGCAACGAGCCGCGGACCCCGGCGGACCCCGGCGGACCTCGGAGGGGAGTTATGACGAAAATTGATCCGAACGGACTCGGGGGCGATAATTTTATTTAGAGTCCGGCGGACGCATCCCCGCGGAGCGACCGCTCCGAACACAATCATCGTCACATCTCCACGTCCGAGCAGCCGGGGGTGCCGCGGGGTGCCGGTGATCTCGAGGAGTGCTCCGGCGCGCACATGTTACAAACTCAATCTTGAACCTCGAAGACGGAACACACACAGCCGATGCGCCGAATCACTGAGCCGGCCAGGTCATGCCTTCGTAAATAATAAAGCAGAGAGGAAATTCCGATGTTTGATTAAAATAACAACAAACGCGTGCGAGTGCGGCGTGGGACTGGGGCTGGGGCCGGGGGTGCGGGGGCGCGCGATCAGCAATTAGCGGAATGATCTCGTCTCATCCGCGTTACGTCGCATAATTGTCAGTTATAATTGAAAAACGCAATTACGCGAGCGAGCGTGCCGGTTAATTAATATTAAATTCGCAAATAATCGGCGGCTGCCCCTCCCCGTCCCTCCCGCCGCCCTCAACGGGGAGGGGCGGGCGGCCTGATTGAATTATAGGGAAATTTTGAATTTTGAATAATTCACGGCTCGAGTTAGCCCTTTGCGCGGCGGCGCGCTTTGTCTCGCGCTGCGGCGGCTTTAATTCCGCTTGCAAATTTATTTATTGTCTGTGTAAGTGACGTTTGGCTTACTTGAATTCTGCGCGTGAAGTATCACAGATACACACACGCATATACACACGTGGCGCTGCTTCGGAACAAACGTATATTTAAGTTCATTATTTCCAATAATAGCCACCCGTTCATAAAAATGATATTATTTGTTCACAGCGGCCAGAACGTTGCGGTTAACTAAGGCAATTAAACATTTAACTATGAGAACTAGGAGACCGCCGCGACGCACCTCCGCGTTGCGCGAGCCCGGCGCAGCTGACGTCGCTGTGATCGAAGTTAATTAGTGCGTGTACTAATGTTATTGCACTAAACACGAACCGATCCAATCGGCAGCGGTCGAGCGCCCTCTGAAGGCCTACACGTTAGCATAAACAACGCATTAAAGGAAAAGAGATCGCTGCAGCCTCGGGGGAATTAAAAGGAATTTTATAAACTATGCAAAATCAATTAAACCCGTCTCTACGCTAAATATAAAGTATCGGCAATAATTACAAACCATTTAACTTCATGCCGAGTAAAAAGAAACGTTCTCGATTCAATTGCAATTTCGCATCTGCGCCCGGCGACGCAAAAAATATGTCGTTTACATTGCAAATAGATAACGAGCGGAGCCGCGGAGCGGAGCTATATCATATTACCGTTTTAATTATAATTAAACGATGATATTCCGTATCGCCACACGCAACGCCGTATTTTTTGTTCTACGCGGCGAGGAGACGAGCGAGTCGTTCACCTGGTGGTAAGTGATACGCTCGCCCGCAACAACGCGCCGCTGGAGAACATGGTACACACTGCACCACATTGCGCTCGGCGCCGTGAGACATGAAGTACTAAGTCTCGTTACCTCAGTAATTTTTACCGTTACCATACCATTTCTACCCATCCAGACAGTCTCTGTTGCCGGAGACCGTCTGGGTGGGTACCACCGCAGCTCCTATTGCAACCGACAAATAGTAGTGTGCGAACATTACTGTGTTCCGGTTTGAAGCGCGCTGTAGCTAGTGTAATTACTGGGGTAACGAGACTTAACACCTTATGTTTCAACGAGCGCAATGTGGTGCAGTGTGTACCATCTTAACTAGCGCCGCGTTGTCATGGGCAAGCGTATCACTTACCATCAGGTGAACGTCTTGCTCGTCTCGTCGCATAGTAGTATAAAAAAAATACATTCACTAGCTACAGCGCCCTTCGAACCGGTACACAGTAATGTTTGCACAGTACTGTTTGGCCGCTGACACAGGTGCAGCGAGATGCTTGCAAAGCTTCGTGTTGTGGTCGGTCTCGCAGCGTGAAAAAAGTACGGTATTGCTTTAGTTGAAAAAATAAAACGAATTCTCACTAAAAAGCTCTTCAGATTGTTAAAAAGCCTGCATACAGGTGGACGGACGGGTGGACGGTAATTGAAGTGGTACATGTAAGTACGTGCAAATGGTGTAACCGAGCCCGCCGGGATTCAATTTCGTTCATGTGTCGTCGGCGGGCGCGGGGGTGAGCGGGGGGAGAGGGGAAGTGCGTGCGACAAACCAAACAATTACGCGGTCCGGTTCCGAAAGCATAATTTTTCCCGCGGAAAACTGCGCGGGACGCGGGAAAAAATAGCAACACCGAGCGATGATGCCTTGTTAGTTTTCGCGCCAACGCGCTGCCTATTTTTGACAGCTGTCAAAAGCCGCGCCGGCGTGATTGCGTGTTTTGTGAAATGACACCTTTATTCGTTTGATGTTTTTCGTTTTTCATAAAACTGTTAACATTCAGAATGACTGGCGTTGTCACATGGAAGCGACCGCTGGCCGGAGGTGAACATGACGGTCAGTAGGGTAGAGACTGAACGTAATGGTGGAGCTTACAGACGAGCCGACTCCACGCTGCAGCCAGGTGGACGCACAACGATGACAGCAAAGAGTCAGCATATCAACTAATGAAATGAGAAGCGCAACAGAAGTGACTCTTGTAAAAGTGGAATAATAGTTAAATTAAAAATATTTAGTTTGCAAATGCCAAATTAAGTCATAATTTGGGAAACGAAGGTAGATTGAATCGATCGCTGGTAGATGACACGCGACAGTGACACCAGGACTCCATTGAAAGTTTGTTGCGTATCGCCCAACGGCGGGATATATCAGAGAGCGATTTGAATAATGCACAATGTAATCCCACACAAATTACCGGGCCCGTGCGATAGCGGCGGTGCGACGGCGATGCGACGGCGATACACGTCGCGCGACCCGCCTCATTTCAATACGCATTGTGCGCCCGCGCGCCCCGCACCGCCCCGCAGCCCTCTCAATGGACACCCATCAGTCATCTCCGCGGCAGACGGACGACGATCGATGGAGACTCATAAGGTAACGAGTGAAGCGGCGAGTGATCCCCAGTGACGGCCGCCCGACACGCACTCGCCCGACACACGCCCGACACACACTGGCTCGTGTGTTTCGATTTTTTCTCGGCGCCGAAGAAAGGTGAGACCCGATTGTGAGTCGACGATGTATTGCTGTCAGCTCTGAATTGGCTCTTGAAGGGTGGTGACGCGTCGCGTCGCATCGAGATCAGAGTGTGGACATGTTAATTGTCCGGCGCGTGGGAGCCGCGCCCGCGCACCCGCGCACCCGCCGCGCGACCTCTGCCCTTTTAATTACTAGAACGTCTTGCGTCGGCGGAGCTGGCCCTACTTACAGATCAGCTCGCGCCACGGGACGGTGGCGGCAATACTAACTTACACCGCTCGATTCATTAATCTAGTTATTTAACAAACTTATTGCAAAGAGATGACAAGTTATTTAAAGCTCCGCGTCTCGCAATTAAGGACTTACATTAAGTATGCAAACAAAACCTGATACAATTATTTATTAACATTGTTATACATAACACTCGTGCTATATCAAACGAACACAAATTTATAAAACGTCTCGCTCAGCCCCGCGACTGAGCTGCTGACGGCGCGGTGTGATGGTAAGGCCGCGAGCCGCGCGCGCGTGTTTGTGTGAACGAACATAATCAGGCTTTCTATTTGCACGAAGGAGAGAAGAAGTGAGTGAACAGGCTTACAGGCAAGACTTAATTGCAGTTAAAGTTTTAAACAATTGTGTGTGCGCGTGCGTACTGCGATATTGTATGCCCAGCGGTCTCCGATGAGTGGTTTGGTGGGAGAACAGAAACGGATTTACCTGGATCTGTGGCGTCGAGGGTCTGCTGCGGCGGCTGGCTGAGGGGGCCGGGGGTGCCGCCGGAGCCCGGCGAGCGCACGTCGTCGTTCACCGCGCCGCCGTACGACAAGGAGGATGACGGCGGCCTCTGTTGACGACAAAATACAATGGAAATGGGGCCCAGGCCGCGACCGCTCGCCTCGGGAACACCGGCTCATTCGCGCGATGGATGCACGACCTCCGGGGACGTAGCCACTCCTCGGTGGAGAGTATTTCAAGAAATAGAAAGAAACAAGTTATTCATCTAGTGTTCATAAGTATAGAGACAATTGTAATATTCCTTGGAGGCGCGGGGCGGGGCGGGCCTGCGTCTGATGTTGAATGCGCAAAGGTCCTGGTCAGGACTTTTTCGGTTTTACCCACCAGCATAGATTTGTAAAATTACCACGAGCATTCCAGGTGTAGAGAGTAATGAGTATTTATCATTTGTATTCCGCGGACCGTGTACTTATCTCGGCACCTCCGTCCGTCTGTCCGTCCGTCGGCTCCTCGCGCGGAGTGGTTCCGATAACTTAAGCAGTTTCCACACCTCCGCACCCCTCGCACACGTGACGGAGTGCATGTCGCCGGCTCGCTCCCGCCGGCACCGGCCCGCTTCGCATGCTCGCGTTGCAATGTATATGTGTCGATAGTATCGACACGCGGATCATTATATATTATTCTAATAGTCCCATCTCATAATGCGTCGCACCGGTTATAAATATGCTCTTCTGTGCTGGCTGATTTTAAATCTTATGCTAATTTTATACATTCGAGTACAGGTTATTTCGCATAAAGTTGTGCAGCTGAAGTGTAGTGGTGCCGTTTGATAAGGCGTTAGTCGTTTATGTTCATCTGATGCGTCCTGCGCGCTCGACAACTGCGAGCATCGCGGCCGGGTAACGGTCCGACCGTCCCCCGCACCCCGCACCCGGCACCCCGCACCCGGCCACGCAACATTATGAATGGACGAAAGTGGATTCGAGTTTAAATTTCACACACGGATGACAGAGCCCGCGAGCCGCGACTAATGAGCTGCAGCAGCACCGCACGCCAAGCCGCCATTACTGCGCGCGCGCACCGGGCCCGCCGGCACCCACCACATTACCAGGACGATTGCAGAACAAATGACTTCAATGAAACACTAATAACGACTAACGATTTTAAGTGAATAGAACATTTGAAGCGTACGCACTAAGTTTTTATGTTTAGGTTTCAATATTAAACTTTTAACATGAATGTGTCGGCGCACCGCGGCACGCTATCACCCTGCGATCGCTGCGGCACTCCGCGGCAGCGGCCGAGGGCAACCAGGAAGTCGCTCGTATCGGCGATCGCGCGGGAAAGTCTTTATCCAGCTCGTGAAAGTGCACTAAGTCCGCCAGGCAGCCGCGCGCGGCTCCTCGCGATGTGATGCGCAGACGCGCGGGCCGACGGCAACACCGCCTACTTGCATGTTATGTAACCGTGAACGCAGCGATTGCAATAAAGTTTAGGAGTGAAATGTAAATGTAGACATTGATGTCCACGTGTGTTGCATTATCCTCACTGTGTTGATTTTGACTTTAGTAAAATATTTGTAGCGGTGTACCCTCTCCGGGTGCTCGGTTCTCGAAGGTCGAAAGCCGGAGACGTAGCCGGCGCGCGCGGCGGCGTCCATTAGCCGGAATTAAAGCGATCCGGCGCTGCAACATCGCCTAACGATCGTTAGCGCGCGCAATCAATTTCACGACGCGTGAGCAGCAATTAAAGCGCTGTTTTTTCGTTAATTACAGCGCGGCGCGAGGATCCATCAGCTCGTGGTGGTGCGCCGCGGAGGCAGTTCGCACCGACGTGTTCAGCTGGTGCGGGAGTTGTTCGAGTTTGATGAGAACTGCAAATTTGCACTCGACTCTACCCGGGAGGGCGGCCGCCCCTCTCACCGGCGTGCCGTGTCAGTAAACACTCGAGCAGTTCACGCTGTTCTTTATTGTAGTTATTACAAACTTTCAATGAACTGCAGACGTGGACTGATCAAAATAGACTTAAGTTTAAATTTATTTAGCGCCCGCAGGCAATTACAAGAGAATCGTCGTATTTTATTAACGATAAGAAGGAGGGCACCCGGCGCGAGTACATTAGTAATTGTACTGCGTAGTGATTCGGAGAGCGCGGCCGATGACTTTACACACGTTGTAAATGTCAAGCAGGCGCGCTAAGTGAATGTGTCGCCGTCCGGCCGGTCGTATACACGTCTATGTGATGGTGCTCCAGCGGGCACGCTCCCTCCCGGAGCGGTGCAGGGCAGCAGAGGCAAGTATCGAGATCAAGGCGCGAGCTGGTTGTGACGATGCAGCGAGGCCGAGGGACGCCGCGCGGAAATAGACCGCGCGCGCCGGCTGCCAATTCCAATAATCATTAAAGAAGAGCAGCCGGGGCGAACGTATCTGGAGCAGATGTCCGACACCGGCGACACCGGCGACACCGCCGACACTCGCGACTCCGACACATTCAAGCACACGCGCTGCACTCAACATTCCCTTACACAATGACCGCCGGCGTGCAGATCTGTTGCAGTTGATATAACTTTCTATCAACAGTTTTACACAATAAGGTAAATTATGTTTGTCCAACAATCGTCGAACGTATCGGACGACACCCCCTCTTCCCCCCCGCTGCCCTCTCCGCCGGTACAGTTTGACAGTTGGTATGTTTTTTGCGCGCCGCGCGCCGCGCGCCGGAAGTGCGCCCGCTAATGCGCTCCGTTCACACCATGTGCGAGGAACGAAAATGACTTACTCGTGGGGCTCGTCGTTACGAGGCAAACCCAAACGCGTCGTTGTTATAATTTTGTTTACACACGTCACTGGGGCCAGTAATTTGGCGTCGTTAGCGAAAACGGCGGCATTTGGTTAATGGTAACGAGTAACGAATAGTGAAACACCTTTCGGTGAAATTATTTATCAATATACAGGATGCCGCTCGTTACTGCGCGGCGCGGTGGGCGCAGTGGGCGCGGTGGGCGCGACCCGAGCTCACTTAACCGTCGGTGTGAAATGTCCACGGCGGGCAGAAGAGACGATAACTAACTATTGGGATAAACTATCCTCCAACTATACTATAGTAAAAAAGAGAGCGTTGCACTTTACAAAAACTTATAATTTTCTGCGCGGTATGTTTTGCTTAATGTTAATATGTACATAATTATCAAAAAAATATTCTACTTAGTTACAATTTTAAATTTGAGTTCACTTTATTTAGTTGTCAATGGCTAGGTATGAAATTGTTTTGTTTACTCCGGACACTTAACAGTTAAGTGGTAATAACAAAGATAAGTTCGCGGAAGCAGCGCGGCGCGGCGACTCCGCGTCGTGACCACATTGTCGGGTAGCGGATTCGGTTCCTGGAAGGGGAGTGGCACCGCCTGTGATTCGGGTGAAAGTTTTTTGCGGTTGAACGAAAACGGGTTTGAACCCGGGACGCTAGTTGCCCGACAAACGTTAAGGGAGAGATACGATTACAGAAAACATCAAAGCACACGCGGCTCGATTTCAATCAAAATATGTTTTTTATACGACGCCGAAGACATTCACCTGATGGCAAGTGACGCGCCCGGCCATAACAGTGAGCCCTGGTGACATTGGGAACTTAGTCCTAAAATTAATACTCGAGTATTGAACACTGGACCACATCACTGTGTACTTGTCTAGTGCTCAGCGCACTGACACGCTGCACAGCCCAGCAGTGGGAATATTGAGTCGGTTTCTTATTTTGTTTGGACAAAGGATACGGTTTAATAATCATAGAACTCGATTTAACTAAACGTTAATTTATAGTTTTTAACTGTAAATGGACGTCGGTGGGTCCGCGCGGCGTCCGGCGAGTCAACAGAGCAATAACAGATTCGCATTTAAGATAGTGGCTTTATCGCAGATGCGGTCCGGAGCGTCCCCGGCGAGAGTGACCAGCCCTCCCCCCCCAAGCCGCCGCGGTCCCGGGGCGGCGGGAGGGGGCGAGCAACCCGACTTTTCCATTACCATTAATTCTCCAAATGAGAGTTTACTTTCGTGTCATCTTGAGAGGTCATATGTCTTAATGTAGCGCCGCTTTTGTTTTTCCGCTCCAAGATACGTCCAGAGGTCGGGCGGCTCCCGCCGGCGGACGCTTACCCATCGGACCCTTTGCGAAACGACCTCCCCCGGCCTCCTCGCCGACAGAGATAAACTCTAAAGTACGCAGATCAACCTCTCGTACGCAGGCCTCGTGTACAACACCGCCGCACCGCTCGCCTCTAGCAGCACGGCGCCGCGCCCCGTCCGCGCACGGCTTGCTCTCGTCCGCATCACAAAACACTTTTGTATATAAATTGATGTGCGGAGGCCAATGAGACTCCATTTTTATCCATAATTCCCTCACTTAGCGCAGCTTGATAAAAAGAAACATTATTACTTGTTAGCAGCTTCAGATCATATATATAGTCTGGATAGTGGTCGGGTTCCTCCGGACCAGCCCATCGTTCCCTCGCTTCTAAGCTGCGTCTAAACGAAAACCGGGCCCAGCAGCCGCGCGCCTCGCCGGCTCCGGGCCCCGTTGTCACTTGACAACGCCTTGTGATATTGACGTCATGTGCGTCGTACCTCCGGTCGTCACTCGTCGACACCACCGCCGTTACTTTACCAGGAATACAATCGGTATCCGCGCGACGCCCTCCCCGCGCCCCGCTCCGCGCGCGCGCTATTCGAGACCAATACATTGAATGGTTTCTCAGTAATCAATGTTTAAACAAAACGCGGCCGCGTTCAATGTGGGGCCCTTTGTTAGCCGCCAACAAATCGCTCCGGCGGCGCGTGCGCGTGCGCGTGCGCCGCTCCCGTGTGTAGTTCAGCTCTAAAGCAATCATTGTCCTTTTCACTAATTGTTGCTTTGTCGACGCGTGTACTTTATACAAATAATGTAAAGGTGTGCGGCTGCGTGCATTGTGCGCGCTCCCTCTAGAAACACTTTTCTTTGTTTTTTTCCAAGAGGAAAGGAGTTAAGCGCTCAACATCGTTTGTTACTCCTGGCGCCTAAACTTACAGCGATGCAATCTTTATGTGTCCGGAAGTTGGCTACATTTTTTATCTCGTGATTGAAAAAAAATCTAGACCGCCATGACATTCTTTTTAAATTTCTTTTTACCTAAATGTCTTTGCTTAACAAACTTAAAAGATACTTTAAAGTTTAACAGAAAATCCTTAGTAATTGCTACAAGCAAGGAGTTGTGTGGTCTGTTTTATTGATCGCGGTATTTTCTGTCAACACTAACTTTTCGCCAATGTTCTTAGTGCCGCGGCAGCCGGTGTTGTGCTTAAGTTTTATCCTTTTGATTATGTAAAACTAAAAATTTATTTAGTAAATTACGATTTTCTCACTTGATCATTATCATTTAAGTAACGCGCGGACGGACAGCGGGCCGGATGTTACTATATGCCATCATATAAATAATGCGGCGACAATTAGCCGGCGCGTCGCGTGCGCATTAGAATACATTAGCGAGCGAGCTGCGAATAGATCGAAGTGATCCAAAGAACAATACAAAGAACGATGTGGTAAAGATCGCGGGAGGCCGCAGAGGGAGATCCTTTAGAGAGGCCCGCATCAGAGGGCACATTCCGGTCAGTAATAATGACGGTGGTGTAGATTATATTGTTTGCTAATGTTAATACGGTCTCTATGAACGAGTGATTGTATGTTGTAGTCTAGTCTAGAGTGTCGTCTCTACACAAGACCTAGCGCATCCAGCGGGCCGAGTGTGCTGGACGCCCCGGAACGCGGCGAGTGGAGCCCAGCAGTCCGCCGATGAACGCGCACTAACTGCTTATCGTTATTCACGTCGCGCGCTCATAGTCAAGGTCGAATTTTACTGTCCTTTAATCTACGCATATAACATGGCCGCGGGTTTATGGTGGACCGTGATCATAATTACAAAGAGGTCCGAGGCGGGCCGGGTCGACGACCGCCATGGGAAAGCGGCCGTCTCACCGAACCGCGCGGCGCTCCGGTTTCGAACCCGCGCCTCTATCGCCGGGCCGTAGGGGCCACAGCCGCGTGCGCCCGCGCCCGCGCCGCGCGGTTATCTGTCGAGTGTTTTCGCGTATCGCGTATCGCGACTGAAGTGTTTGTTATATTTATTTACTTATTTGGTCGCGGCCCCGTTCGCACCGGGAGCCGGGACACCGTCGACGGCTGGATGGCTGGTGATCAGAACGCGCCGAAACCCTTTAGCCCACTTTAATGGCGCGGTGTTCACGGAACCAGCGCTGGATGTGTTCTCGGAGCACGTGAAGCGGCTCGCGCCCCGGCGGCGCGGCGGCGAGCGCCTCGGCACTCAATAAATTATACACATGTATATACCCGAGTCCGCGGCGGCGCCGGGCCACTTCATGCTGATTTAAATTCATCTTAATTATATCAACTGTATAAATATGCATAAATTTCTCATGATAAAATATTTAGTGTAAACACTGTGATAATATATTTCTTGATTGATGCGACTCTCATTACTACTTCCTCGATTGCGATGGTAAGGTTCATTGGTCTATTATCTGTATTAGCTATTCACATAACATGAAGAGGCCGCGGCTACTGACTGTTTGCTGTTTGGATGAAAAGCTCCTTGAAAGCCATTTTTAATACATTTTTCATAACCTTTTAAAACCCCATTATTGATATGTTCAAAATTCATTAATTTTAGGAAATAAAGTCTACGAATCCCAGTATAGTTACAACTTTTCGAGCATGAACGGAAAAGAACGATCTGTCCGTGCAGATAACCGTGCGACAAGCCGCGGGTGCGGGGGCGGCTGAGGGAGAGGAGGCGGGAGGGAGGGGGAGCAGATCGCGACGATAACCAGATTAAAGGACACCTTGATTGAACGCAGCGGACGGCGCAGATAAGGCTACACTATTTGCATATTAAACGAGGCGGTATTAATTTCCCCGGCGGTGCGCGGGCCCGGGCTGACCGGTTACATGTAAATACGATTTTAATTCCACTAGAAGCAATAAACTTGGCGACAATTCACTCAGAAATGTGGGACACGACGTTATAAAGAATTTAAGCATAGACCTGCTGGAGAATAAACGTTTAAATCACTATAATGGTGAAATAGACCCTGCAGCGCGGTTCCGGTTCCTGCTGTCCGTCGAAGGAAAGCAGAAAGTAAGCGAGATAAAATCTTATTTGGTATTAATAAGTAATACTTGTTGGAATAAGCGCAGTAAACATATTTTGTAATGACGCGAGCGACAATTATAGAAAATATAAAAATAGTTTGTAGGCCGGTGATATTTTTTATTACGTAGTTTTAATCTAATTAAAGTACGACCGCATAACGCATATTGTGAATTAGAAGAATCTGGTTAATGATCAGATCTTAAACAAATAAAGCAACTGTTTACAGAGTCAGAAGTAGTCTTATTTTTAAAACAATACAGTCGATGGTTACAGGGGATTTAATTAAATCTACCTTGTTCTAAACATCAGCTTTACATCGAGAGGATGTCGAAAAATTGATCGAGTTAGAAGATTGAACGCACGGCGTCGTCCCGCACAAGTGGGCGAACTATCGACACGGGAACACAATGCGACAATGCGCAGCTAAGCAGCGGCCGGAGGAAAAAAATTAGGACAAACATTCAATAGCTAATCAAGAGTAATTGTGTTGTAATAACAGCGGCGGAGGGTCGCGGGTTCGTTTCCCATTGTCTGGCTGTAACCGGAGCCGGTGCACGCTCCAACCCTTCGGGCGGCTGCTGCGTCAGGGGAGGAACGTGTGAAAGAAAACATATTGGGTCTGCTTTTGACGGCTCCGCGCGCATTGTTCTTTACACTCCGTCATGAATACGTACACCAATTGATTTTATTCGTGGGGTTAATCTAAAAATTTACTGCGGTTTTACGTTCACGAGCTTTCAAAACATTTTTAATTGAATTTAGGTAAAGCCTTCGATACCTGAGTGACGGTTTCTCAATTGTTTCATTGAAGTTAATTATAAAAGAATATGTTATTAAGTTGGAAACTTATTGCACACCGCGCGACGCGGCGGGTTGAACCAAACGCACGGCGCGCGCCGGGCGCCCCGCAGGGTTGTGTTCTCGCGTTCATTTCGTTTATACTATTTAAACGCTTGCACTTTTCCAGCCTCTAACAGATCGGTGATGCCTCCCACTGTTTGTTATTCTTTAGTTAGATCACGAGACACAGCGTCGCGGAGTGCGTCCTGACGGCGAAGGCGCGGCCGGTGTCAGTGATCGGATATGCAAATCTTAAATGAATTAGCAGAAGTTGTCTGGCGGTCGCAGACGCGGGGCAGCCCGGCGGCGGGCGGCGGGCGGCGGGCGGCGGGTCGTCATTAATATTAACTAAAAGTAAATATGCACACGCGTAGCAGGCAGCGGGCAGCGGGCAGCGGGCAGCGGGCAGCGCACGTCGTTAGTTATTCAATGTAACGGAACGGGAGGGCATAAATAATTCAGGAACCGTGTGCATCCAGGCGACTGCGCAGCTCCTGCGCGCTTCCTACGAGCCTTCCGGCGTCCACTAATTGAATCTTTAATACGATTTTTATTGTCGTGTTATTCAAATGAGATCTCGTCTCCGGATTGCGGGCTCCTCATTAGCGAATGGGACTCTTAATTACCGCGATTCCGGTTAGATTTTCTCGTTTCCGGCGTTAATGGCTGCGATGCCGTTTTGTTTAATATGATATTATTTGAGTTAATTTTTTATAATTTCTTTACTTTTCACTAAGTTACACATTTTTCTATACATAAAAAAAATTAAACGTCAACAATATTTGAAATATAATTAGGGAATGATAACAGACTTTGTCGATAAGTGATGTGTTTTTTTGCAAATAAAACTTTAAACTTCCTAAAATGAACACTTCCGCCCTTTTACTCGTATATCCAGACAGGCGTTACAAGGTTTGTTATCTCGTTGCGATGACTTGACACCTTGAGACATACGCCGAATGCGTGCGCACCGCACAGGTTAAGACAAACAGAAAAGAGAGCCGTTATGGAAATATTCATTGTATAGCCCCGACGACCGCTGCAGGCCGCAGCCCGCAGCTCGCAGCCCGCAGCGAGCGCGCCGGCGGAAGCCGCGGCCGCGACCCGCGCCGGCTCCCATTTACAGAATCAAAGAACAAAACGACCGGCGCGCATATTAAAAGTGGTCGCGTCCGTCAATGGAGCCGGCTCACGGCGCTCACGGCGCTCAATAGGCTTTTTACGGAGCTCTCATTGTGGGCGGCTTAAAGGGTTTCGCGACAATGCGGCCCGGGCTTAATTAACCGGAGCTTAAAGCTTAATTGTAAGTGCAGTTAAGCCGGGGAACACGTGTCGGAGTCGCCCGGGGCACGCCGCCGCACAATTGATATTGAAATTTTCAACATCTTTGATTCGTGCTCATTGTGAGGCGGCACCGAACCCGGCCCCGGCTCGTGGGAGGGTTTCGTTATTAACAAACGCTATGCCCGCGGTTACATCATCGACGCGTAACATTTCCTATTGAGCAGCTAGCTCTCTCCGTTACGATTCACGTTAATACAGTTATTATTTTACATTATATAGCAAAGCAAAGAGGATGAGTGGAAGAGCTGCTGGTGAGCGGTACGTCTGCGGGAATAGTGCGGCGCGGCCAGTCTGTGCGGCGGTAACGCACTCTCATGCGACATCACGCGATACTCAGTTACATTAAACGTTTGCTAAATTACTAGGCAGACAATTGAACAGTAAATAATAGATGTCGATAACTATTTCACATTACATTTTTATCCAGTAGGTGCGCGGTACACACGCACATGGTCCACCAGAGGAACGCGCGGCCGAGCGCGAGGGCTGAGCTAACAAACGCACGGCGATTATCTGACCGCCGCAGCCGACGGCTAAACCTTCTTTATTTGAGGCTTATTTACAACCGCGGGCAATTTACGGGAAAACCAAACAACAATTACTGCACAAAAACAAATAAGAGGAAAAATGATTAGGGGAGCGCGCCGAGGGGATGATTACAAAGGAAAACACGGCGCGGCGCTGGAGTGGCGCAGTCATTATGTGCCGATCGCCGGGCGGCCGCGCCGGGGCTGCGGGGGCTGCGGGGCCGACAATGGCGCGGGTGAGATTACTTCTGTCGCCTGTCAGCTGACGAGGCCGGGGCGGCCGAGCTGTTTGGATAACCACCGCAGCGCGGGCGCCGGCTGCTGCACTTCTGCGCACACTTTTCTTCCTCAATCTCTTCTGGCCTCGCGCTCATTTTATACCATTACAATGGGTTAAGTTCAATTTCTGCTTTTCACAAACGGAATTGTATTTCAACCATGACCGGTCCACGCGTCTGATTTGATATGTAGTTAAAGCGTCTGAAGAACATTTATAGTGACAAGGCGTGTTATTGTTATGATTCATGTATTAAATGAGTTTCAGTATTTGCGCGTTCATCGTAGTTTAGAAAGTAACCTGATGATGCAATTGCAAGAATCATCGCGTCGGATGTAGAGTCGTATCGCGTCGGGTTATCGTTTGACTCACGGTTATAAACGTTATACCAAAACTATTCAATGTCTGATCGTCTCCATCGCGAGCTGTTTAGTAAACAACCGGCTTGACTTTTTGTGACTGATGTTATGCGGACGCTGCACCGTGTAACCACCGACGACACCAGGAGTATCGCGTGCGCGCTGCTGATCCCGAAGAAAACCTTCTCACGCTTGCTGATGTTGCGCTGCATCTGAGGGTCATCTGCGGTGGCCATTTGTATTCTAAACAACAAAGTGCAAATATCACTTTACTCTGCGTCGAGGGACGCCGCAACTGCTAAAAGTGCCATCGTCCGGACTCGGACCGCGCGTCACACGCCATCAAGTGGAGTGCGCTAGTTAGATAGCGTTATTCGAAAAAATGTAAAGTATCAGATTTAGTTTTTAGTGTAAACAAGCCGATTAGATATCCGGAGCGGTATAGCGGAGTGCCCCTCCCCGCCCCGCGCCGCGCCCCGCCGCGGTCCGGTTGCCGCGGGGCCGCGCGTTCTCTAAACATCACCGCATTCGTTGCCATTCAATATCGCGCTCGTATGCGCCGCGCATGCAACCCGACACCTCCGATAGATTTCGCCTTTTGTCTCGCCCCGAGCCCTCCGCCCTCCCCCCCACCCTCCGCACTCCGCACTCCGCACACGTACCTCCCGGCTTAACGGTAAAGAGTGAACCCATTATGCGGCGAGCGCGTTCATCTCCAGCGCGCTTTTATTTCGCAGTTTTAAATTACTATTTACCGTTGAATGCGATCAATTGTAATTATTAGTGCCGGCCCCGCGACACCGGCGGGGCGAGGTGGCGGTGAGGCGGGGATATAAGTTACAATAAGTAATACAAAGAGGCCGTCGCGTGAGAGCAAAGTTAAGTAAAACGAATAAAAAGCGAACTTTGTACAATATCGGGAACAAGTTGGCAAAGAGATGATTGAAACAAACCCGGCGGAAGTTCGGGGACGCGTCCCTCCCTAAGTGTATTAAACCGGCGGAACTTCCTGAAAAGTGAAAGCGGACAAACTGAAATAATATAAATACTTTCAATAACAAAAAGTTTATAACGGCGCGGGCTCTGTCCGCGTGTGGCCCAAGTGATAAGCGAACGCGCGATCAGCAATGCGTTCGGATGCAACGCGCGGCCGTGCTGCGCTTGACTGTACTTGTCAGCTATATAGCTAGTAAGCGTTGCTAGTTAATAACCATAATCAGGTTTTCTACTAAATGATAGCACAACTGAGGTAGCAACAAACAATATTCTGTTTTACAATACACAAATAAGTACCATCTTAGAAGTTGTACTTAAAAAATATCAAAGAAATTTAAAGCATGTGACGCGGTGCTGATGTTCCCCGTCGTCGTGCACGTCCCATCACGCAAATCTTTTCTAATAAAGGAATATTTCTACTTTGAGTCGACTAAAAATAATACTAAAACCGCTGCGGCTCGCCCATCAGCCGGAAGCAGCGCGATACGAGATGGTAAATATTAAAACTCGTCGCGATAAACAAGAAGTCGCAGAAGACGGTGGCCCCGGGAGGTAATGGAGCGAGGACAGAACTGGAGCGGCGGTGCACAAAGTTAGCTGTTTACGAGGCAGCTGCACGCGGGAATGGAAAAGCTTTCACGACACATCGCGTACTTTGCATTTTTTTTCTCATTCGCTGCCGGCGACACTGTTTGGGAGTAATCGATAAAATTACTTCGTGTGAAGTGTCGTCTCAAGTTATAATGGTGCAGCAAGTACCTAGAGCCGTGCCTCATCGTTATGGGCAGACTAATCACCAGCAGTTGCAGCTCGTCGAGTGCGTCCCGCGCTACTTGCACAGTCATCATTTTACCAATAGCGATTCACAGTGTTTGCAATTATTAAAACAGTGGAGTTTAAGAAATAGAGAGATAGCAGCATAACTTTGAAACTTGCAAATTGAATGTTCAGTAATATATGTATTTGACCTTTCGAGTAAATATTAACCGAGACGCTACTTTCGATGCATTGGACGTATACAGACTATTTATGTAAAGAAAATGGCTGCCAAAACAAACTTGTTTAATCGGACAGGTTTCGACAGGCGGCGGCCCAGCGGCGCCCTGCACCGGCGGTGACCATCCGGCCAAGTGTCGGTTTAATTATTCACAATTCTTCTGTCGCCTTCTTCACGACTAAATTAATATCTGTCAGTCCCCCGGTCCCCCGGTCCCCCGACCCCCGTCCCGCGCCCGACGGCCGGAGTACCTTCATGTTACCGAAACTGATTGTGTTTACATTGTACATAGCTCATGGCATCTTAGTGATTCCCTGCATACGGACCTCCGAGTGAAAAACCTAGAACAGCTTTAACTGTTGAAAAATGGCGATCGAGTTAGTTCGAATTTCTGTTTAAATAAAAAGCGTTTCCGTTTCAACGGTCGCCAGTGGGGGGGGGGGGGGGTTGTTGTGTTGTCACTGAACAAGTCCGCGTCGACTTTATTTGTATGGTCCGATGGGCCCCTTATCGGTCACACGGTTTTTTACAAGATCGGTTATCTGTGAGCGCGGCGATCGCGCACACCTCCACGGCGACGACGCGCGGCGCAGTCACTGCTGCACCCCGCACGCCGTAAACTTTAGCATATCGTTACATACATTGGTACAGTACGTGCACTAACACAGCTGAAGCTGTCGCCACATGAAATCCTTCCATTAAAAGCGAACACGAAAAAGATGGAATTAATGAACGCGAAGTACTTCCGGCGCGGCGCTCGCTAATGCCGGGAGCCACCCTTTAAGAATCCGACTAATAGAATGCGGATAGAGAGACGGACGATCCATCACGTTCCCCTACCGATGTATTATTTATGGGGACATCCTGCACCGAGCCGCGGCTAATCTTTCAATATCTTGAGAATTTCGGGAACATGGAAGCCATCGGGAGCGCTCGGCGCACTAAATCTCAGAGCATAAAGTTGTATTTCGCGAGCGCGGAGGCATTCGTGGAGCAGCGAGCCCGTGCAGCGGGGCGGGGGGCGCGGTGCGGCGCGGCGCGGGGCGCTTCGTGTAATTGTAGGATTTGTTTGTTTTGCTGCGGAATGAGAGAAATGGCATTGTGTTTGATGAGGAATAAAATTAATGATGCTTCCTTAATGAATTTCGGTTGGGATACCACCCGCTTGTAATAGGACCATTATTGTTAAATGTGTGTGCGGGGGGCGCGTCTGCAGCACCGGCTGCGCTGGGTGCGCTTCGGAGGTATTGAATATGTTTTGTTCAGCGTCAACAGGTTATTTGTAAGTGAAACTCCACCGTGAGCAGGGTAAGAAGCAAGTAATTTATATTTAAAGTAATGATGCAACTAGTAGGAACCGAAGCGTCGACCGGCCGCTACTATAAATACATCACTTACGAGCGGGAGACGAAAAAAATATTTTCGAGTTCCGCCGCGAGAGGGTAGCGAGAATAGATCCCTCGGGGACTCTTTACTCTGCAACCGGAGTTGGTTAGTTTCACATGCTCGTGTTTCTTGCGGGTTCACTGCGGCGGGCTTTACTTTTTATTTGTAAACTATTACATTTCAGTGCTATTTCAGAACTCCGAACGAAATCAATGTCAAATCTTTTGCCGAGAATCGGGAAACAGAATAAAGATCAAAATAAGAGTATAATAATAACTTTCGACGTGTACATATACATGTACGTATATGTGTGTTTGTGTATGTCTGAAACTTCAATGTCATTGGATACACATCACATCCGCGAGACGAAGCAGGCGACCGAGTGGCTCGTGATGAGGCTGCGGCACCGGCGCTCCGCAGCGCTGCTGGCGTTATTTTAATTAGAAAAAGGACGCACAAGAAGCGGCTCCTCCGCACAAATCACTGTGGAATTCTTTAATTTAAAAATGGCGGCGCATGAGCGCGGCGCGCGCGCAACTCATTACCCAGCTCATAACGAGGCCTTAAATCAAGCGCGCGCCCGCCGGCCATTGTCTCGGCGCGGCGCGGCCGGCCTTCAGCTCTCCGCTCTAATATCGATTCTTCTCAATAATGAAAAGCGATTATCTCCGGCGATGGAATTAAATTTCTAGATGCTAATGTATACAACTCGCTTCGCGTTCTTACGAAACGATCTTAACAACCGAACAAGAAATCTAACATATACATTAACTTATGGTAATGAGTTAATGCTAACGCTCGGCCGTGACTCCGGCTCGATACGCAACGGTCCACTCTAAGTTAAACGATAAATGAAAACGAGTCAAGGAGCCGGCTCCGCTCCGCACTTAAATAACCGCTGCGGCCGCGCCCGTCCGCCAGGGGACGCGGCGCATCCTCCGCCAATCGAATTAACCGCAAAACGTCGGGGATTAACAAAAACAACGAGCGCTTAACAAAAATACACGCGCCGCGGAACTTGTTTATCAACACGACAACAGTTTTCACTTCGGCGGCGGAACGCAAAGTGGACCTTAGGCGGAGCGGGCGAGGGTCCAAGTTGCATCCGGCGGCGGCGGGCGCGCTCTTGAATCTGGTGACCCAGAATGCGCGGTGCCGCTGCCAAATAGCTGACGAGGCACATCCACGCGGCGATCGCTGCCAGGGGATATTTCGCAATTAGCCGAGCTAATGGCGGGCGGCGGCGGGCGGCGGCGGGCGGCGGCGGGGTGACCCCAGCCCGCCGACCTCCGCACCGGCTCGCAATGCCGAGAGCACAGGAACAGCCGGCTGCCCGCTGGCCTGCGAGTGCGCGGCGACGTTGACGTCATGCAAGTGCAACCCGATACATGGGCCAATAATTATGCGACACAAACTCTATCGCGTACTTACAATAAAAATACATTCGGAATAAGCAAGCCGCCGCAGAGCGTGCGCTCGTGCCGCACTCTGCCGCGCTCAGCCGCTGCGCTGTTCTTGTGATATTTTCTTTATTGTCTGTATTTTTTAAACATCGTCGGATAAAATAACCTCATAAGACTTTATAAGTGCGTGTGTGCGGCTGTGCGCACGCAACATGTTTTATATATTAAATACGATGCAGTGAATTACAGTTCAACACTCAAAGTTTTATGTGCGTATTTTATTTCGACATGTTTAATCTTGTGAATGAGTTTGTTGGGTTTCTGCGTGATCGTGTGACCGCCGCCGCAGCGGTGCTGATGGACAAATTGATCCTCGAATTAACCAATAGAGCTGAACTCGGGCGCTCGAATCGACGTCCGTTTAAGAAAACAATTGTTGGCGTGGGGCCTAATCGGCTGGTGCCGCGCGGACACATCTCACGGGCCGTCAGCGGACCCACGCCGCTGACTGACGGGGTGGTGGCGCGGCTCTCCGCTTGACAAATTGACGAGACGCACCCGCCCCTCCACCTGCGCCGTTCTCCCGCCGATGCACGCGGCTGGCTCTAATGATGCTTAAGCTATTGCTCTCGTGTTTTCAAAAACGGAGACTCGCACAAGCGTATGCTGATCTGTACGTTCGGTACCGCTTTCGAAAATAGCAGAGCTCCGTGAACACCACGGCCGTTACCTGCTCAACCGCCCGACGCAAATGTGCAATTGAAAGGTTCCCTGCGCGCGGACCCGGCCCGACGAGCTCCGTTAGGAAAGCCGCTGGGTGGGCATCCACCTCACCAACTTACTAGCCGTGAAAATCAGTTGAACCGTTCAAACGCTTCATTTACATATTCTAAACTCTTTCGTTAAATTTTTCTAACATTGATAACTTGATAATTGTGAAAGTAACTCACGTCAATATCTCCAATTACGTTAATACAGAAGATGCGCGAGTAGCAGGAGACTATGGTGGGGGTGGTGGGAGGTGAGGGGGAGGTGAGGGGGGGTGGCGGCGGTGTAGCTAACGAGTGGTAACGCGACGCGGTAACCGATCTGTTCATTAGGCCCCGCGGCCGCCGCCGGGGATTGTCTTACACCACCACCGATAATAAATTTGGCCACACTGAAGTTATGTTCGATTTGAATATAGCATCGACGTACCGATGCACCGCATTTAGTTTCAATTGTAAACTAGATAGTTGATAATTTTCAATTTCATGTTTAGATATTTGTCAAGTTGTTAATCGGCATTACTACTACATATCTATCAAGGAATCGCTCCATCCCTCACATCCCGCCGGCGCTTTGTTCATCGATCTACATCGTTTCATGACTGGTCGCATCAACAAAGTTTATGTTAAGCTACAAAACAAATTTTCAATGTTCGTAATGATCTTTTCATCATATCAGAAAAAAAATCGCAATACTCTGCTGCAGCCCCCGAAATCGATAATTCCAAAACACGATCACTAAAACAACGTGCCAAGGTCTCGTCGATAAAAAGACTGTCCACATTCGCGGCGCGACTGCTGGGATCCAAGATGGTAAGGCCGGTCGCGTGGTGACGCACCGGAGCAATTGATAACCGGAATGCCACTCAATGCAGCGCGGGAAAACTTGCCGAATTCAAAGAGTTGCGAGGCAGGCAGCCGCACAGAGTAGTTTACTCGACGGTAGTCGTTCGCAGTTTGAGAGCCGCGCGAATTGTTGCGAGTCTCACGCATTACAACTTGTAAGATGAAATCAATTGCTGTACACTAACAGATCAGTTGTGCTCGCCGCAGTCCCCCGGGCAGGAGCTGCACCTCCGTGACACTTACTGTGTAAAAAAACGGAGGCCGGTGCTGTGTAACGCGCAGCGCGGCGACGCGGCGCGGCGGCCAATTAGCGCGCGCAATAATTAAGAGCGGGCGAGCCGTCGCCGCGGCGGCGACAAAAAGCTATCAGGCGCTCGGACTTCACTGCTCGTATTTTCAAAATCGTCGCGCGGTCATCTGCAAGCTCGGATTCCTTCGCCAGATACGACAAAAAGGAAACGACAATTTAGCAACGGCGCGCGCCGACGCAATCGCAGCCGTGCGCGCGCGCCCTTAGGGCCAGGTTAGCGCGGCCGCCCGCCGCCCGCCGCCCGCCGCCCGCCGCCCGCCGCCGCGCCCGACACAAGTGAATTATTCGCGAGATAGTTTCGAAGATATCGCGCCTCGCTCCAAACAAAACTATTGCGAACCGAGCAAATTGAGCTTTCGAGTGGATTCGAATCTCGTCCTTTGCGTCTACGCGCACCGCTGACAAATGCGCCGCGCTCTCCGCTCGCACCGTACTCAATGTAAAAGGCCAATTGCGAATTGTCTACGAGCATTTTTTTCTTTCTGCTATGCGACGACGACTAATGGAACTAACAACAGCGAGGAGCTCCAGTGCGCTCTCGCCGTGAGCTGTGTCCGCAGCTCAGTCGGAACTTGCGTGCTGTGTAGTCGCACGATTACCCGGAGTTCAATGTTATTTTGGTAACGAATCTCTCGATGGCGCCTCTCCGTAGATCGTTTATCCCAAGTAGTACAATGTGAATGAGTAATTCACATTTAATGTGAATGAAGATCCTCTCCGAGAGAACAAAGCGACAGTATCATCGCTCGGCTCATAAAAAGTGTGCATGAGTCAGTGGTCCATCCCGAGTTAAGCCGGCAGACAGATAAATCATTCTTTTATGATGTTGGTTAAAAATAACTGAAGACGGATGCGGAGTGTGTCGCCCGGTGCGCCCGGTGCGCCCGGTGCGCCTACACGTTCATGATTACTTTACTTACTACGAGGACACCATTCGTGATCCGCGTAAGCACAGCATTGAGACAGTTGCAGCAGAAAAGGAACCCTGCTTAGATGCAGGTGACTCCACAACCGATCTCGCGCTGCAGGCGACCAGTTAGCTGCTGTACACCAGTGGATACATTTTTGTTATAGGCCCGGCGCGGGGTGCGCGGGGTGCGCGCGGGGTGCGCGGCGCGTTTGGACGGATTTATTTCTTCATCGGACCGCCGGCGAGGTGCGCCGCGGTAAAAACGCGGTCCGGCTCGCGGCGGCGCACGTGACTAATTGCAGACGACTTTATTGTTTAATTATTATGTAATTTGCTAACCGCAAGGTGCCGCTGCTGCTGCCGCTGCTGCTGCTGCAAAGCAACCTTCGCTTTTTGTAGCAAACACGAATCGAAATGTGATCGTCTTTTCACAGAACAATAAGAAATGTTTTTCAAGTGACTTTTGATCTCAATATTGTGAAATAGTCTTGTACGGCGCGGGGCGCGGGTTTTGTAATCCGCTAAGAGAGAGTCATCAGCAGCAGCAGATAGACGGCCAGCGGTATCCCGCGACCTTCACCAGATCGAAGAGACAATGGCACATGCGAAATCACGAGTGGAAACGGGGAACCGAACCCGGATTTGAAATTGTAATGCCGGCGGCGCCGCGGCATTTGAAATTGAATAGGAGCGCGGCCGCCGCTTATACTTTTTAATTTTATATCCCGGGTGACCTCCGGCCGGCCCGCGCGGCGCTTTTTGTCGCGCGACGGCTCTCGCGGCCGCGCTCCCGTTTACAAGTTAAAATTAAGAACGTAAACAAAAAGTTCAAATGCTTCGAGTAGACTATTCGTGTCGGCGAGTGTTAAGTGAGCACACGTGCGGCGGTCCCGGGTTCGTTCTCGGGTAAATATAGACCGCGTCGGGCGGCGCGGGGGAATCACTAACGAAGCGCCTTTTTATAATTAGAAGCGAGCGTCGCGGGAAAGCAGCGCTCTCGTGAGCGTGCGCGGCGGCCCCGGACCCCGGACTCCGGACTCCGGACTCGGAGCCGCACCGGAGTCTTCACCGGCCTCGGATGCACGTTACAGATCAAAAATACGCGAAAACAGTTGCCGATATCAATGTTACAAAAGAGGTAGTGATATTATTATAATGTAGATGGCACTTAAATAAATTCTAAGTATTTGTGTCTGACTCGCGCATTCGTCATATTCTATATTCCGTGCGGCACTTGACGCACTGTCCTCGTTACAATCGAGTAAAAGTTTATGAAGATTAAAATCGCTTTTGAAGTACGTTACGTTTATTTACGTTAATAAAGTGGACTTTAAGTACTGACGCATTATTAGCTACAGCAAATAATAATTCGTTAGACGAGATTATTTACCCGTATATTTGTGTGCGCCGACGGCGCGCGGCGGGAACTAACAAGTTCCAGCTCGTTAACAATGAGATGTGACTCCGTGGACGTCCTCGAGATTAAAAACCTTTCCCGGTTGTCGTGTTATATGTAATAAATAGTCGCTAAAATTAAATTCAACCGTACATTCTGAACGACCTCGCTTCACCAAGTGTTAGCCGTTTGAAGACAAAAAAAAACGACTACATTTGACAAGTATGTGTATCAATACTGCGGTTATCGCTCTGTCGTATGAGGAACAGCTGCGGGCCGCGTCGTCGAGCGGATCTTTGGGCGCGCGGGCGCCGCGTCCGTACGCAAATGTCTGAATTTACATGGATCAGCGAAAATTACAGCCATGGGAACCGCCAATAAGATGTGCGCGTGCGGAATAAAAATAGTAGATTTTTACATGATTCCCCAGTAAAGCCGGCGAGAGGCGTAGCGCGCGGCTGCAGCGCCGCCGGCTGAATACTAAACGTATTGTAAGTGCACAATATTTGCATTTTGAATTACGCGCTCGCGGCGGCGCGGGCGCAGCCCCGCGGACTCCGAGACCGGCTAAGAATAGTTAACATCCTAAAAGCCAAGTGAGCAACGAACACGTCGCAAGCGGCTCGGAGAACATGATCGTTGACCATGAAACTAACGTACGCGTTATTGTGTGTCGCGCTCCTCGATCTTGAACGAAGAGGTGGAGGCGGACGCGCGCTGGGCGGTGCCGGCGCAGCGAGCTAACTCTAATGACATCCAGCCGTCGGCTTCCGCACCGGCTGCCGCTGACGCTGCTGTATTTGGTGGAGAGCGGCACGTGCGCAGCCGTGACCAGATCGCTACCGACGCGTCGGCGCGCGCTGCAGCGCACCGGAGCGCTCCTACACCCACGGCGAGCGTGTGAGTGTGACTCCGACGCGCTGCACGCCTGCGCGAGCCCGCGCTCTCCGCCATCCAAACATCCTACTGGCACCTTGTTGTTGCCGATCCTACTTTAATCGATTAACTACACAAGATATCTATCTATCGATATATCAACACATACTCCCGAAACTGCTGAAAAGCAAACAATATTTATTTAAATTTTGACAATTTTACTATTACTATTTCTCGCGCTGGACCCTGACTCTTTCTTATAATATAAAATAGCAACAAATATGTAAACACTCTAAGCTGTCTCAGAAAAGCATTATGCTATTGTTGCAGCCGGTCCGTAATCACCCGGTACATCAGACTTGATATTATTTTTATATCACAAACAAGCACTCCAACTGTGTTTATTTGTTTGTACTAACTTCACGATTATGTAAATATAAAGGGCGAAACTGAAACAAATCAAGATTGCTGTGATGTCGATAAACATACTCTTTATCTGTTAACATGCAGCAGCAGCGAGTAATTACGTATGTAATATTTGATGGGGACTCTGCGACTGCCATCGCGAGTTGTTCTTCTTAATGAAATAAATTGTAATAATATCAGACGGCAAACAATGCATGATGTGGAAAGAAAACTTGAAGTTGCGGACTTAAAGTAACAAATCGCATTCTTTACGTCCGCGGAATAAATATATTTAATCGCTCGACCCATAAAATGCAAGACGGTAGAATTAAAATTTCAAATGCGCGGTGGTACGGCTCAATAAAGAATTCTTAATACATGTGAGGAACAGTCTCGGCCATCAGCAGCGATACAAAGTTGGGCATCCAAATTGGGAAAGACAATAGTCAAAGATTTACTTTTTACACAAATAAAATTAGCAATAACCGGGTATTGCGCGGCGCGCATTGTCTGCAGACGTCGGGGCAAGAAACCTTCCAGAAGTAGTCCTCTTAGAGCAAACCGATAACTTAACTAACGGGAACAACTTCTTTGCAGTCTGGTTACCTTCTTCAACTTCATTAAGTCACGAGTTCATTGAAAGTTTTTACTTTGATTCCGATGTGACCGCTTATGACCATCGTCGCCTGAATCGCCCCTAGTCACCGCGAGAGATGATGGTGAAACATACATTTAAAATTAAAAAAAGCAACGACAGGTATTCAAGGCATTGATAATTCAAACGCGAGACGCAGCGCTGCGCCCGACTGCGGAATGAGTGAACGCGAACCATTTACACGATCTGTGAATTAACTAGTCACCAGTAGAGCAGAGCGCAGTAGAGCAGCGGAACGGCCGCGTGTGAATTATTCCTCCGACGCGCGAACCGCCGCGGCCCGACGCGGCGAGCATGACATTACGCGCCCGCGGCTCCGCACCACCAGCACCGGCACCGGCACCGGCGCCACGGGCTAGATATTGGATTGTCATATCTCGCGTCTCCAAATACTTCGACCAGTCCGAGATAACAGCGCGGACGCGAACTTGCGTTCCGTTTAAATTATTCAGATCGGTATCGCACGGTGCGCGTGCGCGTGCGCATCGCGTCGGCTCCGATGCGAACGATACGGCCAATGTAAATGCCGCGAGAGCGCAATTAAAAGCTTGATTTCATTCCAGAAGTCCTATTCAACTCGCCGCGCCCTCGCAGAGCCAGAAGTGAAACGGCAACCTTTACGAGTAGTTGCGGCGTCGCGGCGCGGTCACCGGGCGATCCACGAGAGCAACCTTCTATGAATAGAGACAGTGTTTACCAACAGAAGCCGATGGCCGCAGCGAATGGAGGCGGGCCAGTGGCAGGCACCTCTGACTTTGAACTTTTGGATCTCTTTAACGCTCGTGTACCGTTCCGCGATGTCCTCTCGCCGGCGCGCTGCACTTAGCGCGGCGATTGATCGCGCGCCGCTGCGGACACTATGCGCGATTGGTGCTGAAGCCGAGCAATAAAACAGACATCTAATTAGATCAGTTTTCCCCGCGCCGGGATTCCAGGCGGCTGCGAATGCGCCAGCGCCTCGTCGCCATCTGTCACACGTCGCGTGTCCCCCCCGCCCCGCTGCAGCCGCTCCCCGTGCTGATAATTATAGCCTCGGCGCTAATTAATTAGGAGTAGCTCTCCTCTTCACTGACTTTTTAGTTTCTAAATGTTGATCGCATTTAAGCAGGCTGAATGGCCGCGTGCAGCGCTACGCACTCTGCACAACTATTTCAGATTTACTTATATGTACTGGTAAACGGATGATACTGTTTACCTTCCTGTGAATCGTTAATCGTTACATTACCACAAGTCACAAGTGAGACCACTCACGCAATTGTAATTTAGCCGTATATTAATTCAGCGCACTCGTTTCATTACTCGTAACATCGCTCTGTGTTTTTACGTGTCATGAAACAGTTCATTGTCGTTAAAATACGATCTCCTGAAGTCATTTTCGTACCTACAAGTGTCAATAACAGTATGCTATTACGGCCAATTGGACTTTACTGCACAGTTAAGGAAGTCTCGCCCCCGTCTCCTCGCCGCGCGGGCCGAACCGAATCAAGTGACAGATATTAACGGACTCCGGCCGGCGCGCGGGCATCGATGTCGTTCAATGCTACCATTTTAATAATTTAATTGTAAGTGTAGAGAGGATTAATAGACTAATTTTCACCTCCGCCGCCGCGCGCTCCCACCTTTTGTTATGCGATGGTAATTTTATTGCGCGGCGCAGGTAACTTGGCTCGGCGCATCAGAATACATTTGGTCGCCGGAACGCATCTGCCGCGCGAACCGCTCATCTATAATTGAAGAGGGGGCCCGCTCGCGGCCTCGTGAATGCCGCTCTCCTACTTACAAATGTCGCGCGGACGCTCGCAGAGTGCGATTGCTAATTATCTAGTTGCATTCTAGCCGTAAATATATCGCAGACATGCTGATAAAATATTTCCCGACCAACACACTCCACAAAATGACAACTTGTTTAAAAAGAACGAGAGTTATTGTATAACGTAACCATCACTAGGAGATGACGATGGACATAAAAACTATAAGAATGATCGGACAGACGTAATATTTTCACATTAAATTAATATATAAAGGTCAACTTTTAATAACAAAGCCGCGGGAAGTGCATTGAACTCGGCTCTTTAGCCGCTAACGCTGTTTAAAATCTTTTAATATGCAATACAGACGTCGCGATTAGAGAATGGCCGATGATAAAGTGCGCGCGCGCGGCGACAATTCGCGCGGGAGCGGGACGGCGCGACGGGCCGGCCGCGCGCGGGAGCGGGACCGGGCGCGACGCACGACGTATAAAAACTGGGCCCGTTGATTTTATAATTTATTTGTTACACATTTGTCGTTGCGTGAAGATCGGGAGATACACGAGCTTTTTGTAGGAGACTAGCGGGTAATACGCATCAGATGTGATTTGAGGAATAATTTATGGTGTTTGTACAGCGGGCGCTACGAGTAGTGGATAAGTGAGAGTCAATGAATGTCATAAACGAAAGTGCATCGCCGCGCGCACCGCGGTATGGTTTGCACGGCGTCGCGCTAATTGCGTTCGTATTTATTACGCTTAGACTGCTCGTAGGTCGGCGCAGTCGGGCAGGCGGGTGCGGTGCGGGTGCGGTGCGGGTGCGGTGCGGTGCGGGTGCGGTGCGGTGCGGGTGCGGTGCGGTGCGGGTGCGGTGCGGTGCGGGTGCGCGCGGAGGAATCAATCACTCCGGTATCGGCGCGGCCGCGCGCCAACTCGCTGTCGGCGGCGACGCGGCGGCCATATTTCAAATGCATTTGAGATATAGACCGCGTTTTGTCAATGCATCGCGCCGCTGATTTCGATGATTTATATCTAATTATCATTGCTCTTGTTAATGTCTGCTTCACGGCACATTCCCGGACGTCGCCGAGCCGATTTCCTTTTTAATTTATGCCTTCAAATTAGCGTTTACGTTACGAGCCGGACGCGCGTCTGCGTGCGCTCTTCTAACATGTTGGAGAGTGGGGCAATCTACTGTATTTACGAAAACATTATCAATACTAGCTAATGCACATCGATAGATTTTCTTCGAAACGAAACGGGTTCGGTTTACATTCCTTTACGGAGTTCAATAAATTTAAACCGAACAACAATTCATCTAATCTAAAAATGTCTCATTTCGGCTGCGATCCAAAAAAGCAAAAAGTAAATGACACAACGCTGCAGTCAAAATACAACATAAACTCTTAAACTGTGAGTTGAACGTCCTGCAGATCCGATTCTGACAGTTTACGCTTCGAGCCCAACTTGGGATAAAATATGGCCTGTGCTCAGACGGATACCGTGGTGAGGGGCCGCGGAGTGCGGGGCGGGGCGCGGCGGGAGGGGGGAGGTGCGAGGGAGGGAGGGAGGGCTGCGGGCAGAAGACGCTCCGCAAATAGCGAGCATCCCGAGCGAGCAAAACAATACCAGTATGATATTATGGTTTCAGGCGGCGAACGAAACGAGCGCACGGAAATTTGAATTATATTTTTGAACGCTCCGATACTCCGGTATTATATCTGCCGACGCGTCGTCGTTGTTGTTGTTGTCGTATTCGCGTTGAGGTGGAGGTGACGGCTCGCTATCGGCGGAAATCGCAACTTCACCATTACGACTAGAAACTGCGATCGTAAAAATTCAAATTGAATAATGAAGCCGTGCCAAATGTTCGGCCGACAGTTGCACGGACACCGAACTCGGAGCTGCTCCTGAAACGGCGCTGTTTAGAGAAACCAATTGAAGCGGTCACTTGATGCGCGTCCAACTTTTAATTAGGTAATTGGCAGCGACGTCGTCGTGAGCGGCGCGTCCACCGGAAGAGCGGAGAGCTGGTGACGCGCGGCCCGAGGCGTCTGCGGGCGGGGGTGCGGGGCAGTATAGACATTGACACACGTGTGCGGATACCAAAAAGATTCCTCTTCTGTTTAGCACAACTATCTTGAACCTGTGCTTGTGTTTGGGCTGTATTTCAACTGCGTTGTCAATATGCTTTGGCAATTAGAAACTTTGTACGTTCACATACAACAAATGGTTAACTATGTGGTGTATTGAATGAGAGAGTACGAGAGAGGAGCGCGCGGCTCGCGAGCGGCGCGTGCGGCGGGCACTCCGGCGCAGCGCGCGGCGGCGCGGGCCGGCGGGCCCCGGCGGCGGGCGGACGGACGGCCGACAGCCGCGGACGGCTATAAATAAATAATGCGCCAACATTTTATTATTATCATAGCGGCGGCGGCGGCGGCGGCATTCCGCTCGGAAAACTGGCAACCGCGAACATTCTGAAATAAACTGCACGCCACGGGGTGCACCGGCGCGCCCACGCCCACTAATTATATTGGGGGAAATTTATGTCTCGCTGTACTCCCCCCTCAAAAAATATTAATTAACTTTTGCATTTGACCCGTCCGCGACGCCAATGAAACCTGTCAGTCGTATAACATTTTGGTTCTCAATCTTCGTCTAGTGTTCAACAGTTACGTACTCGTACGTACCGAGTCGTAACTTAGAACGCTAAGTGAACATAAAACACTACGAAACGAGCTGTGAAGTTGTTTTGAAATGAAGTTATAACGTGAAAAAACAGAAGCGGAGCACAATAGAAACGAGTCGGTAATGGATTCACCTGCGCGCGGCGGTTACCGTTTAATTGGTTAAAATTTAATCACAACCCGCGCGTGCACACACACTCGTAAACCAGTGAGTAACGGCGGCGGGGCGCGGGGGGCGGCGCGCGGGGCGGTGCGGGGCGCGCGCTTCTATTTGCGGTCCGCCCGCGGCGCTCGCCTCCTTTATTATTATTTTAACGGACAATTAAAATTTGATGTCCTCTTCTAGTTCGTTAGCTCGCGGCTCGCTCGCGGATCCGTCGCCTTACTCGGATATAGCCATTACTCGTTACAATTAAATTACTGCTCTACATTCCCGATGAAAGGGTCAGCTTTCAAATGACAGGGCAATTTGCCGTACGATGTTTTTAGACCGCAACTGCTACACTTACTGGCAAGACTAAATGACAATAAAAATAGTCGTAAAGCTTGTGAAAAGTGCGGCGCGGGGACGCGCGCAACGTGCGAAGTGGAAATCATGTACATGCACACATTCGTTAAGAATTGACACTTGTTAAAGGGGATAATTTTTTTTAATTGGCATGACGACACCGCCGCGCCGCCCGCCGCCCGCCGCGCGCTGTGACGGACGCGACAATGCGTCGTCTCCGCGCTATACTTTTTATTTTCTTAGCGCTCTATTAAAGCTGCTGGGGACCTATTAAACCATCGATTATGATGAACTTTTAAATTAAAATAGACTTCATTTTAAACACTGTCACCGGCTGCATTTTTTTTTTTATTAAGAGTGACCTGGAGCAAAACTTTAATTCCGTCGTCCTGTTTGCTTTTAAACTTTGGAGACACGTGTTTGATGACAGACGATCGAGAATCGGATATTATTTTTTCCAAATAACGCATAAAGACTGTGAAATGGAAGCAGCAACATTCCTAAAAACATATTTATGTTAAAATGAGTTTCGTGAGAATTGAGTCAGCTCTCTCCGTTCACCCCGTTAGCTGAGTAACTTGTTTTGTTTAACCGCGCCGGTAGACATCGGAAGTAAGCGTTTTTAATTTACTTGGTCGATACAATCAATACGAACGCGGGTATGTGCTAGTCGCCCGTACACGCACACACACATGTTGCACGAGCACAACCGTTACAAATTCAAATAGTTCGATCGAGATTCGGAACGCGCCGCGATTGGCCCGCGCCCGCGCCCGCGCCCGCGTGACCAATCGCTAATTGGAGAGCGCGCGCTTACGGAAGCCGATCGCCGTTCTATAATTGAACTTTTCAAATTAATTCAAATTTTTGATTTGGAGCGCGCCGCTCCTCCCGGTGTTACCGCGGCGGTCCGGCGGCACCGGCTCCGGTACAACAACTTGATGATCAAATTTTACGTTTAACCGTTTCCAGTTTAGCGGCAATAAGTGAAATACCAAACCAACTTTACTATTGCATCACTTCAATTATCAGTGAACGTTGTTAAAGAACTCCACAGGTCTGCGATCCAGTTGGAATGTGTAAGCGCACAGTAATACAAATTATTAGTTATAACGAAACCTTTTTCATCGACGCGAAAGTGTAAATGTTTGAAGAAAACAATACGCGGACGTCGCAAGGAGCGGGGCGCGAACACGAACCGAATCAATTACGTAGGTACGTCTATTACGAGGTACTCATACGAGCACTCGCACACGCGCGCGCGGCGGAGGGCGGGAGGGCGGGAGGGCGGGCGGAAGTCCTCCTGGTCCTCGGCAAATGGCGCTGCGGGGTGCGGTGCCCCAATGTCACGGCGCGGTGGTTACGCCGCAAGAATAAAACGAGCGGGGCCACCAGGAAATATTGCAGTTTTTTTTTCACAGCGGGTATTTCTTTCCTTTCAATTTCCGGCCGGCTAACATGGAGACGCTTCCCGGGACGTGTAATGCGAGGAGGGCGCGCCCTCCGGGAGGGGCCGCGCCGGTCTACACCAAAAATACTACATATTACCAGTTGTCCGGATATACTTGTACTTCACGTTGAACACTTGGAATGTTTCCGTGCTGGTGGAGCGCAGCAACAGATAATGAAACGAGACTGTTACTGTCGCGGCAGCGGCTCTCGGGGTCCTTGCGTTGCAATAAATTAAGGTCAAACGATACACGAGCACGTCTCTGCTCTGAACGAAAGCACCTGCCGCCACAAGACCCGTGGCGGCTAGTAATGCGTCCTGCCTCCGCAGTTCGAGTCCCGGCGGCGACAGCGCCGGCGGTTGACAGGGAAACAATCAATCTGTTCCGCGCAGCGAATGAAGACATCGGCGCCCCGTGGTCTCCGGGAGCGTGCCTCCAATTGAGGCTCGCAGCGTGCAGCGCAGGGAGAGGGGGGAGCGGGGGGGAGCGGACCATTATTACACTCCTTACCTTAATTCGTCTCCTTTGTAAGGGATACGGGGAAAAAATGAAACGCATTTAGAGTTGACAGTCATCAAACGCTTACTCGCGCGCGCGTCGCGGCCGGCGGGCGGTAGAGGGGGACGGCGGGGAGGGATAGCTCCATGTTTACTCACAAATTGAAATTGTAATTAAGTTAGTATCACACCCGGGTGTGTACACGGCATCGCGACGTGTGCACGTAATAAACCGGTTTTTAAAACACAAGTGCGGGCGGTGCGGGCGGTGCGGCCGGCCCGAGCGCGCTGTCGGTGTGTCCGCGGTGCCGTGCGGCTGCGCGTGCGGCTCGAGACTCGACCTAACGGTACCGCAACATTCGACTCAAGCCTCGCACAAAACGGGCTTCTTGGAGGCTCAGGCCAAGGAAGGCCGACCCCTAATAATTAGCAATGGAGGCGTTTGGGAATATTAGTAGTAGTAGTAGATACTTTGTATGGACTTATTTCAACGCACGTCACAAATGACACGTGTAGGAGTTAAAAATAATGTAACACAATGTAATCACCTCAGAGAGCAACAGAGTCGACGGCACCAAGTCAACAGCGTCAGCGACACGCAGCGCGCGCGGGTACGAACCCGAGACTTGCAGCCGCGACGCGTTTTAATTGCACGATTATTTACAGGGGAATTAATTAGAAGGATTTATTGAACAATCTAGACTTCAGCCGCGGCCCTGCGCCCGGTGCAGCGAGGAGGAGGTTAACGAGGATTTACAATGCAATAAAGCAGTCGCGACGAGTGGGTGATGACGCAACGCGACGCAGCGTTACGATTAAGTAAGTGTATACTTTACAGGTTTGTTTAGAAATTTGGTTAAAAAAAACTTTACGCGTTTAGAGGTACCAAGCAAGAATCATAGGCGGGGATTGTCTAACAGGGGACCTCACTGTTTCCAGGGTCTATATACAAGTGCAACTGTGAGCGCAGACACAAACCACAACGTACAGTGACGCGAACAGAACGCGCAATATAAATGATTCCTTTGACGAAGTTATAAGCTTTCACTAAACAACTAAGTTACTACCGTCGATCTGGTGTAAGTACGTCTCCGTCTTGACGAAGCTTCTTCTCATCGAATTGTTTTGAGCTTTCTCATTAAATGATGTTATTTGCCTGACCTCGCGCCGGTCTTTTCCCGCAAAGATTAGTCCAGCGGGAAAATAAATAATAAAATGTATTGCATGAGCTACGAGTGAATTTGAAAGCGATCTCAGCGCGTTGCAGTTAAGATTGGCACTGGGTGCGGCGGGAGATCAGCTCGTGGGGGCATACGTGTCTGGTGATCCAGCGCCGCGACGAATCCGTGACGAATTGCCGCCTAACCCGGCGAAATCCCGGCTTTGTCCCCTTATTTTATTATTTCTCTTATTGCTGCTCTCACCCCTCCCCCCGTCCCCCACCCACACATACACCCCGCGCCGCCGCCGCTTCCACATTATTCATTGCGCGTCGATTGGTGACCGCCGCTTACCGCTACTGCGCTCTGCACATGACAATGCACCAGCCGTGCCAAACTTACATCGAACCTGCATCGCAGCCGTCTTCTGCACTTGAAACGGCGCGTCTCTATTCAGTTTAAGCTCAATAACGTCTAATGTTAACTTTTATAGAACAAAACCAACTCTGCACAGCCCCGTGCGGCTGCAGCGTGCGCGGCGCAGCGCGCAGCCCAAACGAACATCTGGTCGCCGCGTCAGCCGCACGAAAACATTCCGCCGCGGATTTTAAGGGAGCAGCTGAGCGGCATGTACGGAAGGCAGGCCTCGTGAAGAAACAATCCCCGGCAGCGCTCTCCCTCTCCCTCCCCCCCGCCCCGCCCCGCGACGCACCCTCGCCCCGCGGGGCAGCACATGATAAAAGGCCTCGTGTGTTGAACTCGGGGAATTTTCAGATTTTCACTTAAAATGTTGTTGGGTTGCGGCGCGGGGCGGGGGGCGCGCCCACTCGCACTCTATTGGAGTATTGCTTGAACTTGTGTGCTTAATGTGACTTAATCATAGTCGCTTCCTTACGATGTACACCGCTCGCTGCTGCGGGCTGGCGGTGCGCGCGGCGGTGTTGGTGTGGTATAGTTATAATAAGATAGAGAAGAATGGTGCAATACAGGAAAAGTGGGTGACGAGATCACCGGGCGCCCGAGTCACCGCCGGGTCACCGCCGGGTCACCGCCGGGTCACCGCCGGGTCACCGGTGTGCGGCGCGACTTCAGCTCTAGGTGCTATTGGTTTATAGATTCTTAACATCTAGTAAAACAAACTCCAGTGTTATTTCAAACAGAACATTTTATTGTTTTAATCCGTTTAGAGAAAATGTAAAAAAAAATATAAAATGAATAAATCAAAATCACATCGACATACAGATGGACGTACACCAAGCAGCATGTTATAGTATTTTACAGTACATACATACATACATACACGGGTTAGATTTACCAAATAATAATAATAATAACGCGGGCGTCGAACTACGCTAACTTAGACAAGAGCCAACTACACGGAACATCATCCTCTAAACTCATATACAGACAATAATGTAACTAACGGGGCGGCGCCCCGGCGCGGCTGCCACGACAACAACGCGACAAATAATATATAACACAAACAAAACAATTCAGTCTCAACACCCAAACACGTGCCCAGCGCTGGACCGGCGGCGGGCGCGGCGCGGGGCACACCTACGTGCTGTGCTTTATTCTGTAGAAGCATCTAGTTGTCTACCCTCACTTGTAACACATACATACACACACGCGCGCGCACGCGCACGCGCACGCGCACACACACACACACATACACACACCGGCTCCGTTACCCCTAGCGTATACTGCGTACGTATTTCTGTTTCAACTAACTAGTTAGCAAGCGGCGCGCCGCGGCGCGCTCACTTATCTACCCCACCATTACTTAAAAACCAATGACAATAATAATTTAAAACTCTTAAGTAAATCCTTATTATCTCACTTAGGCAAGTTAAAATTGTATCTCTTTACGTATACATCGTTTTCCAATAGTTTCCCAATATTATCATAATATAATAACCTAATTACAGTTGCGCGGCGTGCGCGGGGCGCGCGGCGCGGCGCGGCGGGGCGGGCGGCGGGAGAGGCTCCGGCGCACCCCCCCCCCGCCCCGCCGCGCCGCGCCGCGCACACACACTGCTGCAGTGCGCGGCACACGCGAGCAACTGTTACATTTGTTTCATAATCGTATACATAATGCCGCAAACGAATTTAGAACATCGGCGCGAATGTTCAGTGACCAAGTCGATTGGTGATCGATTGGTGATCGATTGGTGATCGATTAGTGATCGCATCGATGTCGGTCGCACCCGTGTGGGAACACCCCTTCACTGTAACGTGTCTGATTGGACAATTTGATAATTTTGATTGCGAAATAGTATTCGATGTCAGATTGAAAGTATCGTACAGTGCGAAGAGGTTGGCCAATTGCAAAAACGAAGATTTGTACTAAGGAAGGTAAGCGGCGCGCCTCCGCGGGCCTCCGCGGGCTCGGAGGGAGCCGTGCGGGCGGAGGGGGCCGGGAGGCGCGGCGCGGCGCCCCGTCGCGCGGACGGGCCGCCGCGGGACAAAGCGGGGGAGGCGGAATTTAAGAACTAGTATGCGAGCACCCCCTTTACGGACTTCGTTTTTGCAATGGCCAAACTAAGAGCAGGGGTGCACGAGGTAGCTCGTGGTAGAGTTGGGTGCTAGCTGGGGATCGCGCCTCTGAATCAGGTGGGATTTGCTATAGGGGGTACTCACGACGTCCGGGGTGGAGGCGCCGTCGTGGCTGCTGTCCGGCGCGGAGCGGGGCTCGCCGTTCGCGTCCGGCGGCCGCGCGGACTCCCGCTCGTCGATCACCAGGTCGATCGGCATCTTGCCCTTCAGGCAGCTGATGTAGCGGTGGCAGAAGTTGTCGCACAGCTCGTGCACCTGCCGGGAGCGAGGCGACGCGTTAGTTCTCGGCGGCTCTGGTCCCGTCGCGCACTCGCGTGGGACGAGCTGCCTAAGTGTACCTACTTCTCTAAAACTCTTTAAAGCAGCACGGCGCTAATTTAAGCTGAAAATGTTCGTGTTCACCAGTGGACCAGCGATTCTTATGACGATGACGAGCTGCCACAATTAATACAATAGTGCTAAAAGCGTTCCACACTTCCATCGCCAAGTTTACTCCCACGCGTGGGGCTGTCCGCTCCACGGCGCGGAGTTTACGACCGCGCAGCACCTGCAGCGCCGCCGGGGCCCGCGGGCGCACCTTGCGCCGCTCCAAAAACAAATAACATTTATCGCACGCTGCCATCGATGTTAATTGGCTGCCATATAACAATATATATTCAAGGGTTTTGAAGTGGTGGCTCCCCGGGGCCAGCACACAGTACCGCGTGTTCCAGTCTGCAAGGCATTGTACACTAACAATCATTGCCACACTCTGTTGTTATTTCTAGACTCGTCACTTACCATCAGATGAAATTTTTACTGATCGCGTCGCCACGTTAAGTTCAGGTTTGTTAGTGGGCAACGTAGTGCAGCGGTGGACTTGCGACAGCCGATAATGACAATGTGAAAGCTATTTCTGCGATATGGAATAACACTAATGCGGATGTAAATGTATTAAAGCAATTAATCTCATAATACACGATGAGTACAAATTAATTAAAGTGGAACATGAAGCGACAATCGAGAGGAGAAAAGGGGAATACATTCAGTGACGCGCCAACTGCCGCGCTGGAAAACGCAAAAACGATCGTCCGTAGCAAAAAACTAAGACATGTGTCCGCGTACCGCCCCCCGCCGCGACCCCGCCGCGCCCGCTTATATCTCACCGTATACATATTCACAGGCATAATTAAGTTTTGAATTAACATAAAGCAATAAAATGACTAAAGAAATTTTTGGGGACGCGCGGGGGTCGCGCGGTGACCCCGCGGCAGGTGCCGGTGGCGAACAGAAAAAATAGAACGGAGCTTTTCGAAAACGGACGCGCTCCTCTCGGCGGATTTGAAAATAGAACGCTCCGCCGGAAGCGGAAGCAGCGCCACCCGCCGCTGACAGCCAGTTATGTCTACACAGTAGTTTCCCGATCGACAAGTTTACTAAGACGCGGAGGCGCGCGGTCGGGCGGTCGGGCGGCGGTTTGTTTATCGTAATTTGAATTTTACAACCGTTCATATTCATATTTATTGCTGCGTGAATTTTATTGACACTAGAGAGGATGGGTCGGCGCGCCGCTGCCGACGTAAGAATCGTGGTTGAGAGCGGTTTTATGATGTAGCGCCGCGGCGAGGCGAGGCGAGCGGCTCGGTTCCGCGGCGGGACTATTTCCGATGCAGTCGCGGCGGCGGTGCGGCGGCGCGGCTCTCGCGCTAACATTCGCGTTACATGTGGAAGTGAGCAGCAGACGAGTTACAGTCAAGCGGTCGGGGTGCGGTGCTGCAGCAGCCGCGGGGTGCGTGCGGGGCGGGGGGGGCGGGGGCGCACATTACATGCATGTACATACACCAACTCCATAATGATTCTCAACGCAATCCACCAATTAAATACTATACTAATTTTATGGGAGCTTTTATTTCGTAGAGGCTAAGCTCCGGATTGATAAAAGAATATCCAATTCGACACGAGGAACGTTCTCTAATCAGTCACATCATCCGGCGCTCGTGACGTCGCTGCAGCGCCAGTGAGACGTCGCGTACATATCTACACGGAACATCGTTCAAGATAATATCCGTGTGACAGATCTGAACTTGTCGCCCGAATGCAAGTACCTTTATGTTTTGAACAATTATTATATTATTTATGACAGCAGTTAACTACTCATGACGGTTATGCCCGTCATTGTAAAATGCACAACTTTTTGTCCCGGCGCGCATAGCCGTCGCGAGTAATTAAGCGATGACAACCGGCAGCGCAAACTTAATTACAACCTGCTTTCATGTTAATCATATAATGTCAGTATCGAGTACATAGATCAACACGCGCACACTTGGAAATAACATATGAAGTAGTTAATTTGAGGTATTTATCGTTACTTCACTAAATTGATAAGGAAATTCAATTTCTAACAGATTTGGCTGGCGATGAAATTTTTAATTGAACCGCCGTGTTACATTATGTACACGTGTCACCCTGCATGAAATTAATTTTAAGAGATTTGCGGAAGTGTACTCTGCGGCGCGGGCGCTCCGCACAGAAACAGCGGCCGTTAATTAACTTTAACCAATTAAACGTGTGAATAGTTACGTAACTGTAACTGTGCGGCGAGCGAGCGGGCGCGGTGCGTGCGCGCGTTGTAAACGCGGTCGCGGCGGGTCGTAAACCGGCGGTCCCCGGTTCGAGGCCCGGCCCGTAAACCAACAAATCGGACCCGCCTCGTAAATCACTTAGCCACGTTGTTACAGATAAAGTTTACGAGTTAGAAAAAAAACGTGAAAATAAAAAGAGGCGACAGGCGCGGCGCTCCGCCACGTCAGCAGCTCGCTACCTGCGCCGCCGCCGCGCAAACACCGCGCGCGCTGTTGACCTGGACGTAATACTTTGTCCAAACTAAGTTTTTACGTTTTGTAAATAACGTTATAAACGCGCTGCTAATAGTACTAACATGCCCTTCATCCCACAAATATTTCTTTTATACTAAAATGAAGCTCTCGGATGTACTCGACGGCGGATTCGAACCGGTATCTTGACATTCGCGAACTTCATTCATAACCAATGCATCCAAATTATTGTTCACTTGCTCACTCGGTGCTGGTGCAACAAGGAGCCGCGTGTTTTGGAACAGCTTAGGAATGTAATAAATCAAGAATCTCGTTGGTCACTTGAACGCGCCGATGTTATTGTGAAGCTGTACAACAATTGTTAATTTTTTCGGGCGCCGTTCATTGTGTCATTTAAACAATACAAAAATGGCGTCTACGTTTCGATTGGAAATCGCGTCGGAGCCGTCGCGTTACACACAATAACAAAAGTAAACGGGAAAAAACGAAACTTAACAAGCTCTCATTGTGAGAGGCGACGGGTTCTAGTTTTTTTCGTTCGCGTTTAATTATTATTTAAAGCTTTCGAAAGCGTCACCCGCGGACGCGGACGCGAGAGCGGGAGCGGGGGCGGGGGCGGGCGGCGCGTACTGAGGCGGAAATGGATCCAAGCTAACGGAATGCTTTTTTTATTACCGATTTCGATTCGACAAAAAGCGACGATGCGATACGAACAGACGTGTATGGGATGTGAGCGAGGAGCAAAAAATCCTTTTTCGATCACAGACAGGCGCGGACGGGTGCTGCTCCCCGCGCACATCCCCACCCACCGCACCACGGCCGGGCCGGCCCGCGCCGCGCTGCCGGGTGCTCTACCTCTGGCCGCGCTTATTGCTGCTGTAGCCCTGCGAGTGCTGCACGCGCTGCACTCGTACAACGCGAATGGTTTCAGCGCCCGGGCACGGTCCCTCGAGCCGGACCCGGACGTCTCCGCCGGCCGCCGCGCGCGCCCCTCACCCCTGGACGCACACGCGGGGCGGCGCGCTGCGCGACCCCTGCAGCGGTATCCGGTTACCGGTTGTCTTGTTACGTAGCGTTTTTGTGTTCACGCCCGTACGGCTCTCAACGAATTCACCGGCTCCTAAGGTCCGGAGCTGGCTCGATGGCGCCGGATATTTTATGGAGCGGGCCGCGGTGTCTCGTTTCTCCAGATCGTCGGTCTCGACACAGCCGTCGGTAACTAGTTCTCCGGAAGCCGACCGTAATACTGGCATGTGGACAAACGCGGGTTTGAATCTTAACATCTAGTAAGCCAGGCGGGGCGAAGCGCCCGGCAGTTCTATATAGTAAGCGGTATCGAGAGGAGATGGAACATCTCTGCCTTTGTCGAAGTCTAGCTCGCTAATACTGAACGGTTCGTGCGACTGCTCGGGAAGTCTAAACTGGTACCCGTCCGGTGTCCGACCGGCCGCTCGGATAATCTGATGGATACTGAGGCAGCAGGTACACCTCCGAACCGGTCCCGCGGCGACACCGAATGTATTCCACTTTCTCTATACGAATAATAAATATAACACTTACTTTTTCTAATTCTAATAGGTGAAACCGGAGGACCTGTATCGCTTGCACCATCTGGAAAAAAAAGCAGAACATCTATTATTACGAGCGAGCTCACCGAGAGGAGCAGTAAGGTACAGCCTACCTATCTCTAAACATTTACTCGCACGTATAAAATCAATCGCAAGCAGCGCGCTCACACGTGCGTGCGCGAGTGGCGCGGACACGTTGCGGCGCCGCGGACAACAGACGCTGCACAATGGCTGCCGAGCTGCGCCGTCGGTTGTCGTCGACGCTGCAGCATCGCACTGAGACAGCCGCGACACTGGCCGATGAAATGGTACACCCCCATTCAAATCGTTCCGCTACGTTCCGGTGGCGGAATGAGCTGTTCCGAGGAGGTGCTCGAGACCCTCGCAGGAAACAGTGCAGTCAAGTGGGCCCCGGGCGGCGAGGGGCAGTGATTGTAGTACAGCGTGAAAGTGTATCACGTTGTACGGGCGCGGCGGCGCGGCCGTGGTGCCGCATTCGGTTCCGTTCGCAAAATTGTTCAGTTTTCCCAATCGATACGCGTCTAAAGGCGACCGTTAATGCAGTTTTAATAGCGACTTGATTCGTTTCTGATGGCAGCGCGGCACGCGGCTCGCTCGCTTTAGCTACTTCTGATGTAACGAACACTGCAAAAGGACACCCGCCCACGCGAGCGGGCGCGGGCGCGGGCGCGGGCGCGGGCGCGGGCGCGGGCGCGGGCGCGGGCGCGGGCGCGGGCGCGGGCGCGGGCGCGGGCGCGGGGCGCTGTTTGCAGAGTTTAAGACTGCGTGAAGATTAAACAGGCTACCGGCGCGACGCGGGCCCCGGACCCGACACTCCAAACACTGATATACACGTTGTGTTGTTGTCACACCGACAGTTGAACAGATGAACAGACAGGCACACAGGCGGCGCGCGGCGGCGGGTGCGGCGCGTGCGGCGCGTGCGGCTAGTGTAAATACTTCACGCGGTTGTCGACGGCGGGGCGTTTGCTTATCGCAGTTTGACATAATAATGTACAACAGTTCAATACTTACCACACAATACATTTTACAGGGATGTTCATACAGGATGTGAAAAGTATTTGTTACCGGCACGCGCACGCGCACTCGGTGTGTCGCGGTGTGTCGCAGTGTGTCGCAGTGTGTCGCAGTGTGTCGCAGTGTGTCGCGGTGTGTCGCGGTGTGTCGCGGTGTGTCGCGGTGTGTCGCGGTGTGTCGCAGTATGTCGCAGTGTGTCGCGGTGTGTCGCGGTGTGTCGCAGTGTGTCGCAGTGTGTCGCAGTGTGTCGCAGTGTGTCGCGCTGTGTCGCGGTGTGTCGCAGTGTGTCGCAGTGTGTCGCGGTGTGTCGCGGTGTGTCGCGGGTAACCGCTGCAGTGTTGCATCAGCGCGCGGAGAGAGCATCATACTGCTGGACAGCATATCAGTTCTGCCTGATTCTTGCATAGCGGGCACGGCACATTTGTATATTTGTGTGGACGTCGTTAACTTTGCGGCTTAATTAGATACCATTAATTGATGTTTAAAATTAATTCGGTGAGCGTATGTAAATACGTCGCCGATGCATATTTATTGTGTGTTTACATTGAACACGGCGTCTCTACGACTGCTAATTAACAATAACGATGGAAATATTGACATCGCCGCGACTCCGACATTTACATTTAACTTTTGAGATCTCGCGAGCGTCACTTAGCACTTAACGAATATCCGTCATCGGGTTGCGACGCGGAGTATAGCTTGATGTATGTATTAAGTTGATTCATTTGAGTCGCGATCGCGTTTTATTGACATTTTATTGCCTCCATTAATTATATATTCCGCCGCGAACAGTTCAAATGAATTAAACAAGTGACGCGATTTATTGCAAGTATCCAGTGCTTTGGGCGCCCGCTCGGACGCGCTCCGACCCGCTCCGACCCGCTCCGACCCGCTCCGACCCGCTCCGACCCGCTCCGACCCGCTCCGACCCGCTCCGACCCGCTCCGACTCGCTCCGACCCGCTCCGACCCGCTGCAGTGCTCGCCGGCAGTCGGCGGTGCGCCGCGCGACGTGGCTGGAGCCATGACGTTTGACTGAGCATCGTGTTACTTTTCATCACTCTGTTTATTTCACGTATACACTAATAAAAAAAATTCAATAGATCTAAACGTCGCGGGGAGTGCGGGTAGTGCGGGGTCCGCGGGGCCCGCTCCTCCGTAACGAATCCCGGGCAGCGTCGAACCTCCAATATTAGTTTAATGCATTAAAAAACTCAAACTCTCGTCTGTTGACATTTGATAACCCGCGCGAGCACAAAAAGTTGTGCCTCGGAGACATTAATATGTGTGCGTTAGTATCGCGTTCCCAACTACACACACACACACACACACGCACTCATACACACGTTACCATACAACAAAGAACTGTTCATTAGCGGTCTCTGGGTCAACGAGATCTATTGCCAATAAATAACATTAGTAACATGCAAGTACATAAGGTAATCCATCGCGCGCGTGTGTGTGCGTGCGCTGTGCATTTATAAAAACATCACTTTTTCACCGGAAACGACTAATACAAAAAATTCTCATCAACTTGTGCAGCATGAAACGAGACTGGCCCCGGGACAGGCTCCGGCGCGCGCAGGCGGCGTTGTGCGGAGGACGAGAACATGCTACTTATTCACGAAACAGACAAAGCTCTGCACAATCCTGTGTGTCTGTGACGGACTGACGAACAAACGTATCCGGCTACAACGGGCACCCGGGCATCCGGGGAGCCGGGGAGCCGGCTTTTGGGAAAGTTGCAGCGAGACAAGTGCACAATTACATGTTTGTGTAAACCGGAGCCCGCGGCCCGCTGCTGCGCACGGCCTGCTGCTGCGCGGGACGCGTCAACGGTACCTAGACCACCTGGAGGCTACATCTAATCCTAACGTTCTGAATGTTGATTAAACCCCGGTCCGTGCCGGACTCCCGCGCAGGTCACCTCTACACTTTATTGTTATTTTTATCCAACGACTTAAGGAGTGCTCCCCGGATGCTGTGTGTGTGTTTGCCCGTGTTGTCTGGCAGCCGGCGGGGGCGCTGCGGAGAGGCCCCGGCCGCCGCCGCGCGCCCAACAGAAATCAACAACTTTTTGTAATGTTTGCACCATCGTCATCTTGTTCTAAATGAGTTCGTTCTGTGAACAGTTTGCGAGTCCACAGCAAATGTGCAGGTTGTCTCGGTGCTCGTGAATGATTGCGCATGCGCATCCAATTAAACTTAAACTGCTGCGCTTCCCAGGAGGGCTTTCCTATGCACTGCTGGACAGCTCCGCGGGGCGCGGGCCCGTCCGGGGACAATGCCGTCGCCGATCCCCGGTTTATGGCGGAGGCTCCGGACTGAACGCGACTCGCCCCCCCTCCACCGCGCCGCCGCCGCCGATTCGTAACGCCTTACATTTTATTTGTTAAAAATCGGTTAAGTACCCGTGTCGAATGTCGGCGGTGGGTGGCCGCCGCGCGCCGCGCCGCCCTGCGCCGCGCCGGCCGCGCCGAGAGCCGGGGACGACGCGATTCGTACTTTTTATGACCGGCACTGTATGGACATTTTTTAATCTCCGCCCCGGCCGTCCCGGAGCGTTACCTGGGGCCCGCGACTAATCGCGCCGTAAATTAAACGGAGATGTGAACTATAAAATGTTAACTATTTTATGGCGCATTAAACCGGGGCTCCGCTCGCTTTATTTATCTTTCTGGTTATAAAATCGTCGGATACTTACTAATGAGTCGACCTCTGGGTCCGCTATGTAGTAAGGTTTTTCTTGACGTATCTGTGGACAGACAGAAATATTGCAATTAAATGATGTGACAGCACTCACAAGTACACCGCGCCGCGCTACCGGCGCGCCTCGCGGGCGCAGGGGCTGCCTCAAGGACACGGCTCGTGTCTCGTCGTACATAACACTACATACCCTGTACGGAATTTACAGCGTAACATGCGCTCACAATATGTAAGGTGTCACTAATGTGACTCCGGGCGTGGCGCACGACCTGCCGACTGACGGACTACCCGGAATGACACAAAATGAATCAGTTTATTTTTAAAGTAAGTGCTCTTGTTATTTTTTCCGTCCGTAACTTGTTCATTAACTTTATGCATGCATGTAGAATTATTCATGTTTTCTCCGCGCATGCTCCTTGACATCGACACAAAACTGTTTTTTCGTCGTTTGAAGCCGACTTGACCGGAAATGCGATACCATCACGCACCGTACGCGCGCCGCCCGGGCACGAACCCGGGACCCGGTCGGTATGCGGCGCGAGCGTTCACGCCCGCGCTGCCTTACGTGGTGATAGGAATTTATTTTTTGACAAGAATGAACCACAAATACATTCGAGGGAGGGATGCGATGCGATGCGATGTGGTGAGGTGTTTGGAAATTGGATTTACATATTTGTAAAGCCAACGGTTTAAGAAAAACATTATGCAAATGATCACCGGCAGCTTTCTCTCCGTGCCCTCGAGCTCACCGCCGACCTCTGCAACGGCCGATTTATTTTAAAACTACTTTCTATCCTGAAAGAGGCCTAGATTGTCCAAATAGAACCGCGGTGCGCGCCGCGGGCGATGGCTCGTTGCGTTATTGGACACCGAGCCGTTCGCTCGCAACTAATCGTTTCGGACGCGTGACACTGCAGACCCCGCGCCCCGGCCGACGTGTACCTTATACATCGCATTACACTACGTTATACATTACGGTTGCCACAAGTTCGGAGTACGCGCCGACCTCGCGGAGGTAGCAGACAATGAGGTGGTGTATAGCGGACTTGGTGGTTCAAGTACCTTCGACACGGCCCGACCTCAGCGCCGGGAGTGCGTTCCGCGCGGCGGGTCGACGTTATAACAACAATATCCTTGCTCCGGCTGGCCTGTGCCCGGAGACGGTTACCCGAGGAGATTTACAAATAATGTTACTAACATCAAGACATTCTCATGCGTTGGGTCGAACTAAAGAACAATGTGGCCCTGTAACAGCAAAAGTTGTAAAAATCAACTTCGTCTAATACCCACCCGCGCGGTGTTCAAGCGAGCCCGGCCGCGGCCGTGTCGCGGCCGCCCCTCGATCAAATTAACACCTTACCGCATTCGCAATAAGACACAAATTTATTCGCGGCCGCGCGACGCATAACAAATGCCTCGCATTAAAATGTATCGACCCGATTAAGATCTAGCGGCCATTAATGCCAGAGAAGTTATCGATTCTGGAGTAACAGAGCCGCGTGTCCAGCGTGCGTTTCATTACAAATATTTATAAAGCGCTTTCAATATTTCATTTACTATTGCTCTGTCGTCTTCAATCGCCTGTTCGGAGCTCGCAGTCATCACCAATCACAACAGATAGAGGCCTCAGCTTTGCGTGTTCGCATTATCCCATTCGCACACACACACATTCGTAGCCGTAACGCACCACCAGTACACCTCCAGAAATTTTACAAATAGCATGTCATACCCCTGGGACCGTGAACTGCTTGCAACGAAGCCCGAGACGACCTTGACCAGATCAGATCAGATAAGACATCTAAAAGTCAACTCCCGCAGACAATGATAATGAAGCAAAGAAAACAGAATAAATATTTCACAGTACGCAACCGCGCCGCGGCCGGTGACATTGCGGGCGTCCCGCCGGCGGCAGCGGGTGTCAGGGAAACAAGAGCTGTATTACCATTTCAATGTAATGTTTCACTTAGCTATGCTGATTTCATGCGACTTGCGAAAGCGTGCGTTCGAAAATGATATTGCGGTGCCTTTCTGAACCTAAATTTGTCCAAGTCTATTTCTGTTAATCTACACTACAACGATAATTACTACGTTAAGAAAGACAACACAACACTGCTCTGAGAGCTTATTTCAAATAACAATACGAACGACTCCAGAGAGTCTCGCTCCGAACAATGATGAACAGTCAAATTATAATGTGTGTTGCGTGTAAGTGTATGTAAGTGTGTGTACATACACGAAACTAAACCCACTCTCAGATCAATCATAGCGTTTCAAACTTACATAAACACGGACGCGCCTCCCCCGCCCGCGGCAAGGAAGTCCCTCGTTTGGGGGGCCAGCGACCCATGAAGCCCCCACTTTTGGACACCACGAATTAAATGCTAATAAGGTACGATCGGCCGATACCGCCTTGCTTGGAAACTACCAATTTCGATGTAACTGCAGTGTAGTTTGCGTTCTCAGGCGGTTCCACTCCGGGTGTAATTATGTGTACTCGGCCATTTTGGAGGGGCTCGGCCCAATGGAAGACTCGACGGCGGCTCGTCGGACGCGTTCATTGTACCGTATGCAGTGTACATACTGCGGGTGACCGGGGACACTCCGCGCGCACGACTGCGGACCTTCCCAATACTTCGTTGCGAGAATTCGAAGTGTAGCGACCAAACGCTTAGTGTTACGGAATGTAAATAAGTTTGTAGCTGTCCCTGTTTGAGGCGTGAACGATGCACCGGGTCCTCACTAATAGCAAATAGAAGTTCAACCTTCTTCTGAATAGAAGTCAAGTGTTGTAGTTGTTTAATGTAAAAGCGCAACGTGTCCACTTTGAAACGGTAAGAGAGCGCGCGCTGCGGGCGACGCCGGAGCGGCCGGTGCGACCGATGCGACCGATGCGACCGTAAAGATAACGAGCCACTTTTTTAATTGAGTAAACTCTATAGATTGAATAATGGATACGGTGCACGGGACTCACAATCCAAAAAGGTCGCCAGCGGACACACCCGGCCTAGCGGGCACATACAGATGAACACGAAGTTATTGAAACAGAATTAAAATATATTTCACTAGCCTGTCCGCGTCACCCGGAGATGCGGCGCGGTGCAAAGCCGAGTGTCAACTACCACGGGCAATTTAAGAGTAGCATTGAATCATTATGTATAATAAAATTGCCTAGTTTTGGTGAAACGGCCGCGGTGGTGGATCCGAAGCACTTTATTTTTGTGCAATGTCTTCGCCCCGGGAGCGATAATTAAACCTTCATTATTCACTTAATTCACTTCACGCCGCAGTTTCCGAACATCTATTACCGTGAATGCAAAAGATGCTGAACTCGCGTCGGGTTTAATCTCGTTAACAGTTTTAATAGTCGTTTCATTTAAACCCGTCCGAGTAACAAGTATGTTGTGTCGTTTATCACTTAAACTTGTTGTCTCGGCTTAATTAGCTTTACTTATTTCCATAATACAAGAACGATTCCTTTTCAGGAATGTCACAATGAAAAAAATAGAAAGCAGATGTTATTATATTTAGTTCTGGAGAGACTCCTCAAAAGGACTGCCATCCCGGGATAACTTTTGACTCGCCCTAAATTCTTTGTCCGAGAGCAATTGTCGTGTTCTCTATTCACAGAGCTTTACCTGCGCCTTCGCCGTTTCACCGTCCATCCCTTTGTGCACTTTCAGCCGAAGCGCTGCATTGTCACATTAATTGAATAAATGCCTTCCACTAAGTCCCTTTGTGCGTCCGCTGGGAACTGCTCTCGCTGCGCACTCGACTACACCGCTACAATTTTTTTAACCGCCCCACATTTCGGGAACGCGTGTGCCGGAATACCGTTCAGCGACGGATGTCTTCGCTACCTGATCGTAAAAAATATGGAACCCACAAAATTCATAATCAATCAACTCGTCCAACGGTTTATTAATGGATATTAAACTCTATTTGGCACAAATTAGAGCGCAGGTCGCGCCGGGCGCCGGGCGCACCGAGACCGCTACCAAACGCGGTACCCTGTAATTTGTTATAAAAAATCTATTTATGAGATAAAATAAAGCAGCGCGCGCACCGCCGCCCGCCGCCCGCCGCCCGGCGCACGGTCGCGCAAACGGCCACTTTGTAATTTAGTTAGCGCGCCTCCTATTTAATAACGTTTTTACGTTGCGGGCAGGTGGACGGTTTTTTTTTAATCGGTTTTCCACTTTATTAAAATCGATGGCCGGCGAACGGCTTCTGAGGTAGTCTGCTGATGGTATTGGTTATAATTACGTCGCGTCCGTGCTGCAGTGAGGATGCGTGCGGTGGCGGTGCTCGCGACGAGCCAGGAGCGCTAGGAGTCGGGTCTCCGGCCACGCCATGAACAAATCTGTTCACGACACCTGCGAGGAGCAGTCGTAAATAACCGGGCCAACGCAGCCCGCGCCTACTGAATACTGCGGCCGTAAAGTGAGCCGCATAAAACTGTTTTGTTCCCGCGGCGGCGGGACACGGACACTTTTGTTTGCTCGGCCCATAAATATGTTAATATTGGACTTATTCATAACAGGAATTTATAAATGTTTTCGTTTCTGGTCGAATAAAAAGCAGCACCGCGGCCGGCCGACGGTGGCGCGCCCTAGTTTCGGCGGCCGCTCACATCGGACGACGAGTTCTTACCGGCACGCCGCCCCCCTCCCGCGGCGCCTCATAAATATAGATGCGCCCGCGCCGCGTCCTGCTCCATTGTGTCTGCGTAATGTGCGAGTTCGTCAGCAAACCGTGCTCCCCGAACATTATCCGCGAAACGCAGTCTCCGCTACTTCCATCAGATCAGCAACATGGAGGAGCCACGTGAAGCTTCCGGGCGCGCAGCCGCGGCGCGAGCGTCCTCGCGCGCTGTGAGAAAGTTTCAAATCGCTCCTCAAAAAAGTCTAAACACTCGCGGCCGGTGTGCGAGCGGGACGGGCGCGGCGGGCGCGCCGGGCGGGGCCGCCGGAGGGAGCGGGACGCACCGACTACGGAATAGTTTTTCGTGCGTTTTTTGCTGCGAGTTTGGAGATTTTATTTTGAATACGAGTGGAGTTGGATATATAGCAGTGCGCGCGCAGGTAGACACCGCGCCCGAGGTATTTGCTCAGCTCCCTTTTTTGTGTCGCGGAGATGCCTGCCTGATTTATGGCGGCGAGCGCGACGATTTGTGAGCTGTAACACCGATGCCAGTTTTGTCACTAACGGGCCCCCGACCTGATTTATTAATTGAACGGAGGCGTGATCCGGTTCTGACAGTCGTACGGAACCCGTAATCTTCGGACATCGGGGCCCTGTTATTTTATCGCATCGCAGATCTGTCATAATTTCCCCGCCGCCGCCGTTGTCATTATGGCATTACAGGTTCCTTTTGGTTTTGTGTTTACTGCACAACGAGGCAAATGCGGCGCGACCGTTGAGCCTGAGCATTTGGAGTTAAACGTAAACTAAATCAATAATATGACATGTCTCCTCATTTCTCTTTCAAGGCAGTTAGTGGGAAAACAAATCAGAAGTTCTCATACAGATAGACATAACCGCGTTAGTTACCCATTTAAGCGGTCCCCGGGGGGTCATTCGGACGCAGAAGGTCAGTTTTTCGGCCATTAACGCGATCAGAGGGTTGCGGAGGAATTAGGCTCGGCCATAAAGGTGTTGCATAATGACTCACTCCGCACCGCTTCGGTGTAATAGCGTCTCGGTGTTACCAACTATTACATTGTTTACACAACTTTCTTGTATAATTGCGTCTTCATATGTTCTGTATTCACTCTTAGTTTGTACATCGGACAAATACATTTAAAAAAAATTAAAACTGTTCTTGTTCTTTTTTTCTTGATAGTTTATGTGCGGCCATTGTTACCCGGCTTCAGGGAGAATATAATAGCTGTCTGCGCATTTTAGTATAATCTGTATTTGTTTGGATTATGAGGAGCACTTTTTTTTAAATTTCGAAGCGACGTTAGCACAAAGCGCTAAAAAACCCATCGCGCGGCCAATGAATGTGAAACGAGGGATTTGTGTCCTTTTCACCCGCGGCCGTGTGATGATACGTCTTACGAACGTTCACGGATTAATTCTTTACAATATGACAGCTGTTTATTTATTATAACATCTTTCATAATCTGCTCACAATGCAACATTTCTTAAACTTCCATCCAATGGTAAATAAACGCACCAAAAGTGATTTATTTTTTGCGCGCTGTGTGTAACGGAAAGTAACAGTAGTATGTAGTTACACGAATTATTATATTTTTTCATTTCAAAATATTGTTAATAAGATTCATAACGATTTTTTTATAATTCTAAATAGTTCAATATCTTACTGTTATATTAATGATCACATTCAGACATTAACTGGAGGTAGGCAGAATGGTTGGCAGTAAAATAAAAAAAAAAGATGATGAGTTCAATGAAGCCGTAAAAGTCATCAAGACTAACAGCGTCATCTTTACCGAACAACTAAATAGTGATTAACGGAATATTAGACGTGTGGACGTTTTTCGATACAACCGAGTCATGGACACCGGGGTGCGTGTCACCGTCAGAGGCGCCGCGCCGCCCCTCGCGCGGGAACCAGCGCTCGAGTGCTGGCCGGACGGCGCAGCCTGTGCGCACTGTGCAGGCAGGACGGGGGGGCGGGCACACAAACAAACAAACAACAATCTCATAACAACGGTGCGCGTTTACAAAACCACCGAGAGCACTCGCGCACGCTCCGTTTGAAAATAAACAAACCGACGAGTGTTTTAAACAAAAAGCACACCACGCACACGCGCGCGCGCACAGCGGGGCTGCGCGGGAGCAGCAGGCGGAGCCCCGCATGCTGAGGCCGCACGGCGGTGGCGCGCCGCCGCGACGCCGCGCCACCACCGCGCCCTGCCGCACCCCCGCGCGCCCTTTTTTAATTTCCGCGCGTCTCCCCTCCGCACTCTCAGCGGGTCAGAAATTAAAGTGTAATGGTGCGAGGTTTAATAACTTATCTGCGGGTTGCGATGTGTTTTGGCTTTTGTTAATGCAATTTTTTAAAGTTAATTCTTTAAAGAGGGTTAAGAATCGACGGTTAGGCAGGGGGCGCCGTCCGCCGGTCCTACACCCCCCCCGCCCCCCCTCCCATCCTCTACCCGCCGGTGCGCCCGTACAACGATTATTTTACAGGGCACCAGCAGCGCGCCCGCCGCGCGGGTACGTTCGCTCGCAGCGCGCAGCCTCTCGCCAATAACATATCAATCGCGCAAAACATACAATCTGGTGTTGTCGGTGAGTGCTGGCGGCGGGGGCGGCGGCACGCGATGTTATTCCCACATTAGCCCTTAATCATTGACACATTGACGGAGCGACCCCGGCGGGCGCGGGGCGGGCGCGGGGTGGAGTGGCCTGCCAAAGGGTTGAGCGCATTACCGGACATAATCTTGATTGATCTCTAGCAAATAACATCGGTACCCCGGCCGAGACGTGTCCAATTCGAACCCCGCTCCCGTCCGCGCCGAGGGTCAACAGCTTCCCGTCGACTCTTCTTGATTACTTTTCAGCAGGAGCGACCGCTCGCCGTGTGGCGCGCCGGGGTCGCGTGGCGGAGCGGCCCGGAACAGACGAGGAAGAAAGAAATCATCCCTGAGTAATCGGCAACAGTCTTCCTTTCGATCCTATCAGCCATATACTCCGCCCCGTATAGTGAGAGGCAGATGGGGTAGGGGGAGGGGGAGCGATAACGTACTACATTACAATGTACTGTACGTAAATAAGCCGAGTTATCGACCCAACGCCGGGACACGGGGACGCGGCGCTGCTAATAACAGGTTCGATTCCCCGCCCGAGACGCGTACAAAGGGGTGCTCGCTAATTAGCCAGGTCTAGAAATTTTACATCAAACAACTGTTGATGGAGGGGTGGGGGGATGGGGGGTTGTTGTCTTGCAGCCAGTGCAGTGACCAGAGAAATGAGATGATGTACTATCTCATGTCTCAAAGCGACGAGCGCACCGTGGGCGCTGTGTGAGCATCACCACTCCCGGCTCGTGGTGATCAGCTGCCGGCACTGGTACGACCAATATTTAAATTTTGTAATAAATCAAATAGGTTATTATTTTAAAAAAATTTGCTTCGTGTTTAGAAGTCGCCCCTCCCCCGCGCCGCACGATGTATTTATGTATTGGGACACCGTCTCCTGTTCGCGCGGGCTCTCCCCGTCTCCCTGCCTGCCTGCCTGCCGCGTGCTGTGCGCGCAGTAAACAAACACTTCATTCATTGTAGAATCGAACCCGAAACGTCCAATCCGACGTGTACGCGCACGTCGCGCTCCGCCGGTGTAGGTACCATCCGGCACCGAGTACATCCAGCGGCAGGCTCTCCGCTTACCTAACCCAAACACATACTACCCTCAGACTGTAGGTAAAAACACCCTCTAATCCACGTCAGCTGCTCGTGACTGGTCGCACCCTCCCGCCCCCCGGGCTCGCCCCCACCGCCGCGTGCGCCCCGCGGCCCCGCGCCCGCTCCTCAACCCCCACCCCTCCCGGCGCGCGTCTGTTTGCTCTCTGGAGGGAGGTGAAGTGTCAATTTGTACTGGATGCATGTACAAGAGCTTGCCCTCCCGTCAAACACATAGCGAGAGGATTTTTTTTATATTTCCTTGAAGCGTGTACCGTGGGCCGCGGCGGGCGGCGGCGGGCGGCGGCGGGCGGCGGGGGAGCGGTGAGAGTAATCTTTAATTAATTACCGCAAACCGACGCGACACAAGCACTCCTCGCGTAATTACCCAGCTTCAAAATATTCAAAATGTTTTGTTTCAGAGCTCGATATCGATATTAGTAGTGGCGTTGATAAAGTGCTCGCATGCAGGGCAGTACAACATAAGACACAGATACTGGTGCACTACATCGTGCTGCCCCCTCCCGGACTCATCTCCCCGGCTACTGATGACCATGCAAGGTCGTAGTGACCTTTGTCCACTATCCTACAGGTATCTGAAAACACGTCCTGTAATGGCTACATAGTTATATGAACAATAATAAACGAAATAGTTCCGACCGCCATTACAAATAAATAAATGATTCTATTACAAAATTATCCGACAAAGTAGCAGCCGATTGAAGAATTAAAATGGGCCCCCATTAAACAATTTCCAAAACGATTACAGGCGAGCGCTAAGTGCGACAAAAACGAATCAGCGCGCAGCTCCACTAGCCACTGAGCGACCGAGCAACTGAACGACCGAGCGACTGAGCGACCGAGCGACTGAGCGACCGAGCGACTGAGCGACTGAGCGACTGAACGACCCAGCGACTGAGCGACCGAGCGACTGAACGACCGAGCGACTGAACGACCGAGCGACCGAGCAACTGAACGACCGAGCGACTGAACGACCGAGCGACTGAACGACCGAGCGACCGAGCGACCGAGCGACCGAGCGACCGAGCGACCGAGCGACCGAGCGACCGAGCGACCGAGCGACCGAGCGACCGAGCGACCGAGCGACTGAGCGACTGAGCGAATACAGCGCAGCGACGGGGCCGGGCGGGGTGCGGCGCGGCGCGGCGTGTCGCCGGGTATGCGCCGGGACAGTCCGCATTCCGCCCGGTATACAAGCTGATCCCAAATACTACATATTTTACCAATCGACGAAAAGTGAGGTATTGTAATATGCAGCAGTCAGTGCCCCCGAACGCGTTTAATGAACATTAAAATCTTCAATATCAATATCAGTTAACACAGTGCTGATTGCAGTCCTGGGTACTGACCCACGGCCGACTGCGCGCTGCCCGCGCCCGCGCCCTCGCACCTCACACCAGTGCTGTTTGTTGATGAGCGCTACTTCAAAAACATTTCTTGCAAACGATCGGCGCGAGCACTACGCTACGTTTACACGAACACAAACAGCGTGCAACGCGCGCGCACCGCCTACGCGCAGGACTGCACAGACCGCGCGCGCGGCACGGCGCGCCCTGCAGCGGGGAGCGGGGAGAGCGCGCACTGTATTTATGTCATTATTAACCGGCGGGAATTAATACTCATTTGGCGTCCATTTTCGTCGCAAATTTTCTACCGCACGGACAAAAAGAGCCGCCGTCGCGCGGAGCGTCGCGCTACTTTTTGCGAGCCCCTCGCGCGGCCGCCCGCTCCGGCGCAACGTATGCGATAATTAAACGCGCCAATTAAAATGGCCGCGGCCGCCGCGACGCGGGGACCTGCCCGACAGCTCACCGAATCAATTTTGCGACAATTGCTTGGTGAGGATACCCTGACGAAATCGTCATCATCCTCCGCGCCGGCTCGTCTCGCGGCACGGGCGGCGGTAACTTTGTGTACTCGTAACGAGTAACGAAACATAACTAGTTACTGGCAGTGGAGTGGCGAGGAGTGAGGAGTCGAGTGTGGTGCTACAAGGCCGGTACGTCAACTCCACCAGCGTGTTAATGCAGTTCTAAGCAAACAAAAAAGCGCCGCGAGCGCGGGCGCGGGCGCGGAGTGTCGGCGCACAGTTTGTAAGCGAATTCGCTCGGCAGAGAACGTTTTTTGTCGCAGTCGATGACCTTAACGCAAAGCAAAGCAAACGATTTATTTATATGTCAATAAATGTTTTCCTCCGGGCGAAACTGATTCGGACCACCGAGGTGGCGCTGACGCATCGGCACTCGCGCCCGATTAAAGATCGAAGACCTCGCGCGAACTTTTTAGGATAAAAATATATCATTAAATATTCAGCCGAGACATTAGAGTTCACCGTGATCCGAACCGACATCCCACGCGCCGTGACTTCGAGATCTGATCAAAAATATTTGCCTGTTGCTTGTACAACACTCGTTTGCGCGCGCAAACATAAAATAATGGTTTACATTGAAATTTGTACAAATTCATAAACTATTTCGTTACTTTCTACGCAGAAACACTGATCGCGATCACGTTGCTGCGTTCCAGATTTATAAACGACGAGCTCGATCGCCTTACTCCTGGGCAGTAGCGAACGGGTCGGTATCGAGTTAGACATCGTTATCACCGGCACACATAAATAATTCAGGGGCCGAGTTCACAATTTAGCGCGCACACAACAATCCCGAAACGAGATGCGTAAGGAATTCCGAACGGCAAAAAGCACTCGACGGGGACGATAAAACGAAATCGCCGATGCGTTGTGGCGGGAAAAAACCGCGAGCGCTGCGTGCGAGCGAGACGCAAAAAACGTATAATATCGCGGTTGCGCTCTGGCGCGTCGCGGTGCGCCCGCGCAGCTGCGGCGCGCTGGCGGGCGCGGGCGCGGACGCGGCTCCGTGCGGACCGACCGCGGCGACAAAGAGCTTAAACTGCGCGTCCAAATCCCATCACAATCGGAGCTCGGCACGGCGCGGACAGATGTAAACACGCCGCTCAACGCGACACCCGCCGCCCGCGTGCGCACGCGCGCACAGCACCGCACAGCACCGCGCGCGGCAGGGTCTCGCCGGCCTGATTTCTAGATCAAGATATCTACGAACAGAAGACGGCGGCGCGGCGCGTTCATCCGAGACTAGGTTTTTTCCCGGCGCTACTCGCCGCGTATAATTACATATGCTCATTAAAAATGAATAGCCGTTTACACTTGAACGACTACCCTAATGCCGGCGTAAACTTTCCACGGCCCGGTCGGAGTTATGGCGGAGCGGTAACGAGTCTATCGTTGCAACCTCCGCGGACGGTCACAACCCGCCGCGAGCACCGTCCGCGCGCCGGCCCCGGGACGTGCACAGCGCGGAGTTCAAACACAATTGCACCGAGCTCCCGCGCCCCGAACACTGCTATTAACAATTAAACTTATTTTAAATTTAGATGTTGCAATTAATGTCACAGCTTCCCTAACAAAACTTAAGACGTTCATAACAAGCAATAAGTCATTAGCTGTCGCCGTCGTCTTGGCCCGGTGTCGTTACGGTGCACATGACTCTAATGAGCGCGTCATTGTATTAATCGCGCGGCGAGGACAATAATGAGAGTCGCAAAAAAGTCTTCCCGCGACCCCCGCCGTGTCATGGAACATGATCTCTTCCTCGGTCGCGTGCTGCAGCACTCCACAACTGATACGCCACTTGTCAGTTCCGACGTCAGTGTGTCACCACTGCTCTTCAATATTCTCATATATTCATTTTCTGCGTCACCAACAACAATATCCCCAACAACTAACTAATCCGATAACGAACAGGAACAGTCTCCGATTCGTTACTAAAGTAAACAAACTAATTTATATGCAAATGGTTCTATCGAGCAAAGCATATTTTATTGGTGTCATTAATTCAATTACTGTTAAATCTAGTCAAAAAGATGGTGCTCAAGTTAATCGCAGGAAAGTTAAAGTAACGGGCACGAGTAGGTGGGGGTGTTGGTGGTGGGGGGCGGCAGGGTGCACGCCGCCGCTGGTCACCGCTCAACGCTCCACTTCGGTGGCGAGCCGCTGACAATTAAAATTCTTGCAATTATATTTCATTATCACGCAATTTAATATCGTGCTCTAGCCAATTACTACTTAATATCGCCTTTTTTGTCCCGCTCGCCGACATGAAACTGAAGATTCCGGACGACGGGTCTCGTGGTGGTGCGGGGGGGGGAGCGCGTCCCTCCCGGCCGGAGCCCGCGGGGACTCCGCCGCGCTGCTGTCGGAGCAGTCCTCTGCGCGCCGCGTGGTTACTGCACCGGCTGGTGTCACCAAACGACAAGCAAAAAATTAGGCCGACGATGCGAGCACGATGCGGACACGACTACTGCACAGCGCCGCGCCCCGCACCACTACATCAATCACCCCGCAATCGCACCGCGCGCCACTTAAATAAATTTATAACTTATTAAGTACATTGAAAATAAACACTTTACAGTTTATGATTTATTTCGTGCGCGGGTGAGTTATGGACGTCGCTTATTAAAGCGTTCCAGAGCGAGAGCTCCGACGTTTTATCTCTTTTGTTGGACGATCCCACGTGGCGACGCGGTGCCGCCGCCGCCGCCGCCGCCGCCGCTGAGCGGTTTATTGGAGTAATTAAACTCGCGCTTGGCCGCGGGCGCCGGCGACGCTGACACGCCGTCACGCTGCGGCCGCGGCGCGGTGTCAGCGGCGTACAGTCCGCCGCGCGCCGACCGCGCTCCGATAAGGAGTTTATTCGCCGCAAGTTACGCACGTAAACAAACGGGCCTGACTCAACGCCGGGGCTCGTAAATCACAACAAACGGTCACTTGCACGGCCGCACTGACAACGTATCTGCGCGCGGTATCGCCGCCGACCCGCGGGTCGCCGCTGCCCGCGCTCCGGCTACTATAAATACAATTGAATTTCAATAATTAGCTCGCAGCGAAGTCTTTGACTGATAACGTATCCACATTAACAACAACATTACGTCTATACTCTCCATTTAATAACAATAGAAAGTGAATACACACGAACACACCCCCCACCCCCACCGCCCGCGCCCCGGCCGACTCACTTCCGCCCGCGAAATTGATATTTGACGTTTTAATGTCGGTGAAGACGTCAAAGTTGTTTTTTTAAATTGGCCGACACCGCAATGTGTCAACGCCTATTCGGCCTATTGTGTCGGCGAAGAGAAAGAGGAAACCCGCAAACACATTGCGGTATAATAATTTTATAAGAAAATTACAGGGCCCCCGGCGGCGGTCTGTGTCCAGATTACCTGTCGCACAAAGCCCCAATTGCTGCGGAGTGGCTCCATTTGTAAGGTTTTTTGTCGCCCAAATGATAGGTGTTACCGCGACGATTTGCACCGTTCTGTTATTATCGGCAGCGTATAATGGAGCGTCGGTTGAACGCAGCGCTCTGCGCACTTTCCCCGCGCCGTAGTGCAGGGCCGGTACACCTACCCGCTTACGGACAGACGGCAAACCTAATAACATGTCAGCACAAAAACCCACTCCCGGCGCTTCTGGTGTGTGGCCTGCACAGGAGGCGGCTCCGGCGCCGCGCGACTGCATCTGAGCATACTGAGATGTGACAGAAGCAAGTGTGTCAAATTCTTATCTTTTCCCCTAAGCCTTTGTTGTTTTCCGTCAACCACGTTATCTTTCTATCGTTGTCATCTGTCTTTGGATGTCTTCATATCCTTGACCGTGCTTTAGAATGGCAACAAGGGGTGCACAGGCTCGAGGAATGATTTTATAATTAAAAACCTAATCATCGCGTCGCGCCCGCTACCGGAGCGTTGTAATGGCGGCGATAAATCATCGTTTACAATTCCTACGCCGTAATGCTTTAATAACTATAAAGCGTAATTAGCAACGGTAAATCTCCCGCGTCGGGTCACCGTCACCGTCACCGTCGCGCGCGTTACCATATTGATTGTTTACGCGTTTCCCGGGCGCGGTGTTGTTCAGTTGATTCGCGACGTTTTCAAATTTAATTAACGACGCGTTTGCTTTGCGGTAATTGCATTATGTGAATATGATTTATTGCAACGCGTTGCCGGGCGCGGGGGAGGGGCAGAGAGGTATATTTATTCACTCTTCAAATGCCGCAAGGTATAATCAATCGCACATCTCTGAGCATCAAATACCATAAACTTCTTCACCACATCATCGTCACCATCATCATCAGCTCTCGTCAACGAGCGTGTCCGGGACGTGACACCGTACGGATAGTGTGTATGACCGTGCCATACCTGTTTGCTGAAGACGGCGATGTCCTCGTTGAAGGACTCCGAGGAGCAGACGTCCCCGCCCGCGACGCCGGGGTCCCGCGGCGTGCACGTGGCCAGCTCGCACTTCTCGAATATCAGCGCCAGCAGGGGGAATAAGGGGTGCCTGAGGGACATAATACAAAACTGTAGATAAATCATTATAAACTCCATCCTCTGTGCGTCAGTTGTGATGATGGTAAGGACTAAATAAATAAACAGGGATTATTGTTATTGAAACCTTAACAGACTTCCGTTCCTAGCCCGCCCGCGCTAATAATGACATGAATTTGTTTTCTTTTAATTCTCCTTTGCAATTCTATAGCGAATTAGAGTCAAGCAGTCAAGGGTGATCAGTAAAACTTTCTCCGAGCTTAATGTAACAAGTAGACAGCCCGATCGGGCGAATTAGTGACATCTTCACCTAACGAACAAAGCTGCGCGCGCGCGTGCGGCGCTGCGCTAAAATAGACATGATTACACGGCAGAGCGGGACGGCTGCCACTCTTCATTGCGCTCGTCAGATGTTTGCATTGAAATGGCTCGCGTGTGGTGAGATACACACTGACCTCCGTCCTTCCCGATTAATGGCGGCACGGCTGGGCGACACAAAAACTCTGCAACGCACTAAACGAGTAATTGAATCGTGCGGTGCGGAGCCGCGGTGCGGAGCCGCGGTGCGCGTGCGCGGCGCGGGCATTAGGCGCTGATTGTTCCGACGTGACGCCGATCTTATCTCGCACGACGGCACCGCGACGCGGGGCCGCACCGCGGGCGGCGGGACTCCGAATCCCGGCGGGAATCATTCATTGAGCACAATTTTATTGGGACAGCGTGAAAGACTTTTTGTACGGAACCACAAATAATGGAAAACTTACGGCGACACCGACACTGGCAATTGTTAAAGACAATTTAAATTGTCAAGTTAGTCAGGTAACGATTTAAGCGTAAATCAGAGAAAGGAAAAACGAGGCGTATACAATGGTAATACAGTGTGAACGTTAAAAGTCAAATCAAAACAATATACGACAGACGGACTGCGGGCAACGATTCAATTACGTGCAAATTCAAAAGCCTGTAAGTGTTGTTCCAGGAAATGGAAAGCGTTGCGACGTGGACGCGTTAGCAACGATCAGTCTCAGGGCTCCGCGAAGGTTCCCAGGCGGAGTTCCGAGTACCTACAGGGATTATCGCCAGTTGGAGATCTTCCAAAGCGCGCGTTGCTACGACGATGATAACAATAGGAACATGTGACAGGATCTCGTTACGAACCCATCACAATTACTTTACGGCATGGGGTCGTAATTCATTAAAAAAATAACGAATATCATTCACCGTACTTCACAATTAAATAATAAACTTAACTGCATTCACTTCGTATAAACGTTACACGCATAACAAAAACATCACGAGACAAAGGTGCGCGCGCGCATCGTTTGAAACGAAATAAAACGAAGGAAAACAATAGTTACTATGCATTACTTGCATTAAAAGCTTAATGCGCTTCCTCGTTATTCAACGGGAACGATGTAAAAACCGCTAACACAACGGCCGGGGGCCCGCGCACACACGCGCACGCACGGTAGAAATAACGCATTAATTGCAATTAATTCCACGACGCGAAACCGCAGCGCGCAAAAAGTGAGCGCGGTTAAAGTAACTATTAACCTTTACACTATGCGGGGGGGGAGGGGAGGGGAAAGAGACAGGGCCGGGGGCGGAGCGGGGGTGGCGGGCACAGTCCGATAAGGGCGGGCTGCAGTCCAAGGGTGTACCACTCGCGGCGGAGATGTCCTCGCTGGCGGTGTGGCCACGCCGCGGACGGAAGCTGCGGGGACCTCTCGACAGCTTTTGATCTGATAAGCCAGCACCTCGCCGCACTAATCTCCACAAACTTCTCCGAGATCGAGCTTTAATATGACTCTCACCTTGGTTTTATGATCTAAACCATCGCATAATTGAATCATATTTACGACGAAGAGAAACATTTTCGTTTAAAAATCAGCGGAACCTCTCCGGCAGGTTCAAAGTGAATGGATGCCAGTATAGATATGGATGAAGATTTGAGAACTTGTTGCTCCAAACGAAACTAATACATGAGATTATGCTGATCAAGGACTAGGCTGCAGAACTACGAACACTGGCGAATCAAATTAGAGTGCGCGCGCAGTCGAGATGGAAACGTAAATGTTATACAGCGGAGCAGAACCAAGCAGCTGCCGAGAGTGTAGTCTGAAGCGGTGATGTGAGGAGCCGGCAGCGCGGGCGACGGGCGGGGGGGGGGGGGAGGGGGGGGGACACGTTAACGTCGCCGAATAGAAGAGTGAACACTCGATATAATTTGATATAATGATTGATAACTGCGGTGGCGCGATAAGCGACGTGTGTGTGCGTGTAGCCGGGTCGCGGCTACCGGGCGCGATTAAACCACCGAAAACATGTGATAGTGCGCCGATTAAACAACTTGTCGTGACGTCCGTCCGATAAGCAGCGGCACCACACGCAAACACCTTCGCGCCGCGGGACTCGTCCCGACAACCACCGTGCGAACACACTCCCAGCGGTGCCCTGACCTCCCGCGACGGGCCGGAGCGCTCCGCATTTCATTCCGACGTGACACAATAGAAGAGTGTGAAGCGGAGGAGAGCGGCCCGGAACTGAACACCGGACCTCCTAACGATTGATTACATTTCTTCAAATGCGATTGCCCGTGATTCAACAGGTAGAGCTCGCAAACCTTACAGGAACCGGTTTTACTATTGAAAACGTCAAAATTACAGAAGCTAGTACTACGTGAGCGAAATGTGCGAACTGAAACAAAGTAGTATTTAAGTACGACGAGCATCGTTTAATAAATGTCAGCGCCGCCGTTCGTCTCATAGCGAGCTTATTACATTGTACCATCCAGCAGCTTCTGGGCGCATGAAGAAATGTAAGTTTTGTCCAAAGTTTCAAAAATTGACAGAGACGCGTGCGCGGCGGGTGGCGCGGGGGAGCGGCGCGGGGAGCGGCGTGCAGGACCCGTGCTCTTAGAGGATGTGGGGTAAATGAGGATGTATTCGATGAACATTTTATTGAATAAACTCGCAGAGGAAAACAATTGAGGAGGTGGGTTCGCAGCGGTCAGCGGAATAGGAAATATCCAGAGACAACAACGGGACTTAAAAGTATAACTTATTTTTACAAATGCCTCGTGCGCCGACCTCCGCGGGGCAGCCGGTTTGTGGATTCTGCCTTCCAGTTCTGTTACAAGTTATCAACTCATCAGTTGGGAGTTATTAATTCATCATCATCATTATCAGTCAAAGGGCAACAGCCGACTACTACTAAAGATAGACCTTCTTTAAGAATCTCCACGATCGGTCCTGCGGTGACCACCTGCAAGAACCCCTCACGACCCACCAGCACTACGTCCCCTTCGTGCCCACCCCTCCCCCCTCGTCGACCCGTTCGCCCATTGGGGTCCGACCAGCCCGACGTGCCGGGTGCTATTGGCGCCAGGTCGGTGAGCTCACTACCCATATGGATGCCCTTAATAATTGAATGAGAAAGCACACGTTACCACCGGACTCACCCGTATATGGCGTCCTTGTCGCGCTTGTGCACGAGCGGCTCGCCGGGCAGCGCGTGCGCGGGCGCGGCGGGGGGCGGGTAGTGCACGGGGGGCAGGTGCGGGTGCGTCAGCCGGTGCTCGTGGTACATCGCGCCGCCCTCCATGTAGCCCCCGCCGTGGAGGCTCTCGTCGTACTGTGGATGGGGAAGAGAAGAAAGATGAATGAAGATCTACACCAGGACCGTCTGGGTGGGTACCACCGCAGTGACTATTTCAACCGCCAAATAGTAACAAACATTACTGTGTTCCGGTTTGAAGGGCGCTGTAGCTAGTGTAATTACTGGGGTAACGAGACTTAACACCGCATGTCTCAGGCGACGAGCGCAATGTGGTGCAGTGTGTATCTTAACTAGCACCACGTTGTCATGGGCAAGCGTATCACTTACCATCAGGTGAACGTCTTGCTCGTCTCGCCACATAGTAGTATAAAAAAAAACACCAGCCGCGGCAGAGCCGAGTATCGACCCTACCCGCCCTTCCGGAGGGAGGTTGGGTGATCGACTCTGAATATGTTCATTTGAGGCTGTCCTGGCTGCGGGCCGTTCAGTTAAATGATCGCGAGATGTTACCGGCTGAAGACAAAGCGAGGGCGGCGTCGGCGCGGCTCCGGGTTCGGCTCCGGCGCCGGACAAAAGCGCGCGGTACGTCGACAATTAAAAGCTAAGTGTGCTCAAGAGAGAGAAAAAAAACTCGAACGCGGCCGCATGAATATTCATTGGAAATAGTTAAGTCATTCAGATCGCTATCGCGTCGCCAGCGCCCATCAATTAACCGCCGAGAGCTTTTAAAATATATTCACGAGCGGCTAAGCCAGCTTAAAAAAACATTTGACAGCCTCTTAAAGAGCTCGAGTGCTTTTAACTTTAATGTGCATTAGGTTCTTTATAATCCGGAAATGTATTGTTGTAGTCGTTCCTCACGAAGGAGACTCGATCAGAACTCGCCGAGCACCAGCACCGGCCCCGGGCATTACGCGTGGCGGGTGAGGTTCAGCGCGGACGCGCCCGCCTCCCGCTGCGACTTTCCTTTGTGCCAGTTTAAGTCTTAAAGATATCCCCGAGTTGTTACGGGTATCGATGCCGCGTCAGGTGCTCGTGAGGTTTATTTCAGAACATTTAACAAACATGTTTACTTTGTTGTCATCGGCGCAAATAAGTGCGTAATCTTGATCCTATTACCGGCGCATTACACCGGATCAGAGCTGGTGGCGCGGGTTATGTAAGCCTCGCCTCGGAGTCTATGTTATAGGAATATATAGGTTGTGTAAGTATCTTAACTTCATGTATCTGTTAATTAAACAAGCGGGGTAACGTATCCAACTGTTGTACATAAATGATTTACAATATTTCAACTCGCATTAGAATCGAACCTCCACACCGCCACACCGCAGTCAGGAAACTGCCAAATTCATAACGGTCTGGATGCCGAAGCAATGAATCACGGATGTCTTTCTGAGAATATAGAGAAGACGTTTTAGTTTTCCCCTTTGCATCTACGATGTAGTCGCACGAGCCGTAACATAAAAACCACAGCGCCATTTAACACTTAGTGGGGTTGTGGTCAAGCACCAACTTGCACGGGACGAAAAATCACAAGTTGTGTTTCCAGAGATTTAACATTTGTTTAACCCTAAGTATTAAAATGTTGTAACGTAAACACCTGGTTGAGGGACACGCGGTGTGTATTCAAATCAAGTTAAAGGTCGGGACGGTCACCATCCAACGCTACGGCGAGTCCCCGCCGCTGCTCCCGCCCGCTCATTGTTGTCTCCACGGATATGAATATTCACTATGTTTATTGTATCTGAAACCGTATTTTTTCTTTAACCTTGAGGTTAAAAGGTTGCAAGCTTAACATGTAACTGTAGAACTCCGCGTGAGTGTTCGTGGCGCGCCGTCCGCGCCGTGCTCACTGAGCGCCGGCGATTCGAAACCAACTCCTTGTCCGTAAGAAGTAAGCAGCCGCCCGCTGTCGGGGCTGCCTGCCCTGGCGACGGTTTGACCAGGGAAATATACTCATAGTAATAAAAACATAATTGATCCTCCGATTTATCCAAATCCGTTCATTGCAACACAACAGAAACACATTCCATTACTTAATTAAACGTGATCACTGTTCACGTGCCGGTTCCGTACAGCGTGTTGGTATCAAGTCAGTGCTTACAGCCGGGCCGAGGTCCCGGGACCCTGATAGCGGACGCCCTTCTTGAAGCGGTGACCTTCACAAAACGCCGGTTCAATAAAAACCAGCGAGACCATCCGCCCGCTCCCCGCGCCCCGCTCCCCGCGCACCGCGCACAGCGAAGCCCCGGCGTGCGTCCGCGGCGACACCTGCTGCGCTTTAGCGCTACAATGTATCTATAACGAGGAGATACTAACCAGCTCACCGTGATACCCCACAAATACTATCTTACGTAAAGTTTTATTTTTTATCTCTACAACGTGGAGACACGAGCCCGCACGACGTGCAGTCTGCCTGCGGCACGCATTGACTACGGAGTAGTAAGAAGTAAATAGATGCATAATGATACGCTGCAACAATGGTTACAACACTCTGTGATGCACACCCCCCCGGCCCGCGCCCCCGCCGCCGCCGCCGCGCGCCGCTCTCTGTACAGTTGAGTTAATGACAGGTCGCCGTGTATTGATCCGCGCGAATGGCACACTCACGCTTTTTGATGGCGTCGGCCGGCCCCGACGCGGCCCGGCCCCGGCGACGCGGCGACCAGTGCCCACTGCGACACGCCGCGGTTCGATTCCTTCTCTCCTGCAAGCGACAGCGCGGCCCGGCCGGCGGGACGTTGCGCCGCGATACATAAAACTGGGTAACGTTCCAGATCGCCTGCTCGTTGGGCGACCGCAGTCGCCGCTGCGCACGTGACGCGCGCGCCCAGCCCCACCCCCCGCACCGCCCCGCGCCGCGCCGCGCCGCGCTATCACTTATCTGCCCCCGATGATAACATAAAAGTAGCGTTTAATTGAATTCGGGCGCGCGTTCACTCCGTCAGCGGCGCGCTGCGTTTGCGGCTGACGTTTAGTATCGCAGCATTCTTCAATTGACAAACAAATATAAAAGATACCGTTCATGTTTATCTAATCATCATCGTCATCATTTCGATCTGATGATGTCCACTGCTCGACGGCGGACGGTGCAGTGCGCAGCGTACCGTCACAACAACCAGTTCACGAGTATGAACGAATATGAATTACATTATTTTGGAGTAATTAAGTTCTTGTTTCTCCTAACGCTTGACGTGAAGTTCAATATTTGACGTCGTTCACATCAACTTAAAGTTGTTGCACATCTGGCCGTCATCAACTTGCAGGCGAGTGCCTAGTGCGCCACCGAGCCCGAGTGCCAGCGCGCTGCGGGCGTGTCCGCGTGTCCGCGTGCGCGTGCGCGTGCGCGCCGCACCCGTGATTTACGCTTTATAGCTGATTCGGAGCGCCGTTTTATCAGTAAACGAGCAATAATAAAGTCATTGTAATTGTTTAAAAGCGAGACGGTGCCGTTATCGCAGCGCCGCGGTCGGTGCCGGTGCCGGGTTCGATGCGGACTATAAAAATATGAATTTACTCCGCTCGCTGCTTCCGTTTCCTCCGCCGGCGCGCCGCCCCCGCCTGATGCGGAACGGGGAAAAAGTCGAGGAGTTGCGGACTCTTTTTCATTGAATTAATGATGATTAGAGATTTGTTCCAATCACTGGATGCCGCTCCGTAGTTACATCGGTAAACTGTTAGCGACGACGCGCACACGCACGCACACGCACGCACACGCACACACGCACGCACACTGAACTATACCGGATACGTTAATGAGTTAACGTCTGTGTGATCGGGTCCTGCGCATCTTTTAAAGCACAAATACCGTACTTATTTATTTGTTAGTAACTTGTTAATAATAAATATTTATGAGTCTCCTAACGGTTATTTTAATCGTAGCTATGATTAAGTTAGTAAGTTATTATGTTATTTGTTACCTGTACTCGAGAGCTGCGGGTAGACGTGTAATAAATGTTTATAGCGGAGGTACGCGCGGGGTTCAAATAATTTTAAATTGAATTGTTCAAGAAACATGCGCGGACCACACCCGCTCGCTTTACACAAAGTTATATCAAGTTTTTTTTATCATCACATTTTTTATTTTTATTTTATATATGTATGTACATAAAAAATATTATAAAAATAACTGTTTAGAGAAAAGACTCTTCGGTGTCTTTCAACGCGTAATTGAGTAGTATGTAAGTAAATAACACAAACGGACCGCTCACGTAGCGGGTGCTGCGCCCGCCGGCCTCCACCCAGCAATCTAGGCGCCCTAGCGCTCGCCCCCGCCGCACCTACGTATTACGGAAATTACGGAGCGGAAGCATCGCAGACCGTCTAACCGTCATTATATTCAGCGAATTAATTGCCTGATCGTACACTATTGCAGTGCGATCGCCATTTTGTGATTACCGACGACAAGCACGACGACGGTTTTTTTTAATTTCTCTATAACATTTTCCCGCGACGTGCGCTGTAACTGAATGACTCATTGAACCGATAGCTAGTAAAGAAACTGCGAATACCCGCGCACGCACGCACGCACGCACGCACGCACGCACGCACGCACGCACGCACGCACGCACGCACGCACGCACGCACGAGCAGCGCGCACAGAGCAGGAGCGTCGCTCAGGTTTTGAATTTAGAACGAATGAATGACCCCTGAACGTTCACATTTTCACAGCGCACGCGCACACATACACTCATACACACATGGGGTCGGCGACGCGCCAGTGATACTTCTGGTACTGCGGGCGTCAATAGGTAACGGTAACTGCTTACCATCAGGCGGGCCGTATGCTTGTTTGCCACCTCTTTAGTATAAAAAAAAAACACACAGCCGGCGGCGGTGTGTGCGTGCGGAGAGAGACAAACAGACGAAAGTGAGGACAGTGTACTTAGTTATCAAATGAAAGAGAGGTTCAGATTCACATTTATTTTGTTCGTTATCGCGTTGTTGCAGTTTACGTGGCGGTGACGCAACGAGATGCAGACAGAGTGCACGCGGCGGCGGCGGACGAGTATGCTGCTGACTGTCACTCCTGACGCGAGCGACGTCGATATAGATGTATGTGAAGCGTGGTGTCAACATGCTGCATGTATCGAGTTGTTGCAATAATAATTGCATTGTGTTTTAATAATATCGATTACACGATGAAGAGAATTATCAAAAGACAACTTTTTAAACTCTAATCTCTACCGTCGAACGGTTTTGTCCACCAACTCCTTATTGTCTTTTTGTCATACATTTCGAAATGAAATGGCAAAGAAATAAATCATTGCTATGATATGCTCTCCACAGCGCGCTCACTGCCTGATGCCATGCTGTCGGAGCGCGACCTGGTTGTACGTAATTAAAGAAAATATAAAGTTTGTCCGTATATGCGGTCCTCAATCAATGCACGGGATGGCCGATTTAGTGGGGTGATAAAGCGGCGGGCGGCGCCGCGGGGCGCGCGCTAGCGAGCGGCGGGGGAGGGGGCGCTCTCGTTGGGACATGTTCACTAAATGCCGGCTCGGGCATGGCCAGGTGACGTCACGGCAGCCGTCTGCCGGACCCGGGCGATACTGCGGCAGGACGAGGACTTGCAGCGTCTGTCAGCATACAGACGCGCCGGAGTGCACTCCGAAACACTCCGAATCACAATACGCACGTTGCTTTCGGAATCCTCGACACTACCATCAGGAGCCGAGTGGAACGTGGGCGCGGGGAGCCCACGTGTAGTTTATTGTCATAAAAGAACTAATGTTACCGTTAGCTACACAGTCACCAAATAATACCCAGCGCTGCAGGCAACTCGCACATCAAAATCATCGCAGCACATTTATAATGAAGACGACCTAAATGTGACCTAGGTCTAGAATTCCGCGCTCCGCCGCACGCGCTCCCATTCAATTTAACGAGGCGGCCGAGTCGGTAACGCTACAGTAACAATTAGAGGCGCTGCGCGATAATCTGAGTCGTAAAAGTCCTACTAAATCATAATCAGTTGTTTAACTGCTTACTGGTAACACTATCACGGTGGCACCGGCGCGGGCGCGTCCCCGTCGCCGGTGCTGGTGAGAGCAGCAGCAGCGAGCAGCGCCGGTGCCGGCACGCGCGTCAGACCGACTTGCCCCCCCCCCCCTCCCCCGCTCCGTCCCGCCGCGGCTCCGGCAGCGCGCGCGCGGTGCGCATGGAAATGGCGCCCGCTGTAGGTATTTTTATTGGATCAGATTCAAAACAATGGGCGAGCCTGCAGCGCGACGGCCTCTCTATAAATATGCTTTCAAATGACGGACATTTTACGAGGTTGTAAAGATTGCCCGAGTTTAATATCCCCACTTAAGTGTATAGGTGGCGTGGCGGAGTAAACGATACGGACGCGATGTTTGCTCGTCTGTTCATACGCATTGCGTTAAAGAATCCGGGACCGCCGCGACCACCATTGACACATTCGAAAACATGTACACACACGCAGTAATTACCGAAGATTTTAATATTTCATTCAGGATGGCGCCTGTCAATTAACAGAAGACGACATTGTTTCCAGTGTAACCTACCCAGGGTTGTGGGAGACACGTCACACGCGGCGCAAACTTCAATTGGTTAGAGCGGAACGTACGGCACGCAAGAGGTCCGCGGGCCCGCTCGGAGCCGGCGCTGCTGCGGCGCTGCTGCGGCGCGGTGACGTCACCGGCGCGTAGGCCGCTGTCACTTTACATATGGCGACGGATTCCGGAACGCATCCGTTCGAGCGAGTTTAAATCGTATCGTTGTTAATATAAAGTACATAAGCGGCGAAGTGTCGGACAAAAATATTTTCCCATTAATTTTTAGGTCAGTGCCGGCTCGCATTCCGCGGCGCATGCGCGTGCAGCGGGGATAGGGGTAATTACAATTCCGTAATCATCATATCGACACACCTCCGCACCGATCGGAAACTTTGCTTTAGCGCAACACCATACGCTGCAGCCGCGCCGCCGCGCCACCGCGCGCCGAGCGCGTCAGCGCACCGGGCCGTCCGCGTGCACTCGCCGCCGCTGCGCAGCTGACGCGACCCCGATGCACTATCACTACATTTAAATGAGAGTCCGCTATTTACAATAATTAAATGTCACAGCGTTATAAAAAAAACTAACAAATAAACATTTTACCAAAGCAAACGGAGTGAAGTTTCAAATTACAGTTTGAGATCTAAAATGTGATTAACAGCAATGATAATTTGCACAGACTTGTCTTTAATTACAAACTTCCCAAAATCCTAATGATAAAATCTAAATCAGTCGGCTGCGCCTGCGCGCCGCTGTGTGGAGGCGTTAACTGTCTCGTCCCAGAAAATGATAAAACTAGTCATTAAATATTTTCAAAACGCGTAATGACCGCCTTTTGACGTCTCGAGAGCCGGTTCCAAAATTAAATGATACGTTTTAAAAATGGAATCGCTCCGTCCCGCCTTTTTTCCTCCGAGATAACCTTTACTCCGTTTGGGTTGGCGTAACCAAAAAAACAATACGCGTCTTACGTTTTAATTTTTTTAAATGACATTCCTGCGGTTTTTTCTCACCGGGAATCCTCCCAGCCGAGCCGAGCCGAGCCGAGTAATGTTCATTTTCGAACGGGGAAGGCTCGCTTTTTGCGATGCGTATGGTTTCGAGTGTGATTAGGTCCCGTCCGAGCGGCGCGCGGTGTCCGCGGCGCGCGTCGGGTTCGAAGCCGCGCGAGCTAATTAAACCGGAGTCGGATTGATCGACTCAGTTATTTAAATTTTGCTCGAGGATTGTCCTTTTTTACGAGCCCAACCTCTAACACGAGCCCGGGCTGATTCCGAGAAGCGGCAATTGCAATATCGCCGAGTACGTATGTACGCGCAATACGTACGGCCCGCGGTCTCCGCAGCGCTGCCGGCGGCCGCTCTATGTACAAAAAATAACGCCAAAGGGACGAGGTTCCCGAACGCAGGCGGCCGGGGAGGACAGCGCGTCACTCGCGCCCGGCGCGGGGTGGGGCGGGCTGGACGCCACCCCTGGGCCGCTCCGTCTCGCTCTGGCCCGCCCGCCCCGCGCCCGCCCCGCGCCGGCCCCGCGCCCCGTCATCTGGCGGCGCGTTCACATGTTTAGGGGCCTACCAGAAGCGATTCGTAACAGTGAATAATATGTTTGAATAGTTTACACTGCGTAATAACAACGGGAGCGGCCGGCGCGGTGTCGGCGCGGTGTCGGCGCGGCGCGTGACGACCTCCCGCTCGGGTACGTCTTTACGTTTGTTTAAAACTTGGTAGCGGTAAGTCATATATCGTTAGAGAGATCATAACGCTCGAATCGAATTTAAGTGCCCCACGCCCGGCCGGACCCGCGCCCAGCCGGGCCCCGCGCGGCCGTAAAACTTAGAAAAACCTTCACATAGAGATGAAGAGAAGAGCCCGACACGGACATCGACACGGCCCGCTTTGATTTAATAGCGATGTAACGCCGGAGCGGGCGCTAGTCATAAATTCCGTTTCATTCATAATACTGCGCTGCGAGTGCGGCGAGTGCGGCGAGTGCGGCGAGAGCTGCGAGCGATTGTTTCACGACCATAAATACCAATAAAACGGCCTCGTTACGGGGACAGATCGAAAATCGGGCACACGACTCCTTAACGACACCTATTAGGGATCTTCTGTCTGGTCGGTTTAATTGAAAAATTGTATCCAGAGCGTTGCGGGAGTTGTATCCGACTCCCGCGCCGGATGCGGGCCCAGACGCCCATTATCCCATTTGCCCATCCGCGTGGGGCCGCGGCCGCGCGGCGACACTGCCGCGTCTTAATGAACGACCGCGCGGCACCGGCGCGCTCACCGGCACCGGCGCGCTCACCGGCACCGGCGCGCTCACCGGCACCGGCGCGCTCACCGACACCGGCGCGCTCACCGGCACCAACGCGCTCACCGGCACCGGCGCGCTCACCGGCACCAGTGCGCTCACCGGCAGCAACGCGCTCACCGGCACCGGCGCGCTCACCGGCACCGGCGCGCTCACCGGCACCGGCGCGCTCACCGACACCGGCGCGCTCACCGGCACCGCCGTCCGCCCGGCGCATAGAACCTCGGTTAACAACTAAGCCTGCCCGGCCCGCGCCGCTGGTGAATACATAAAAACGTTTCGCTATATTAATATTGAACTCGGAGCGTTTTTCTTGAGAATATTTATTAATAGGCTGCTCGCCGCCCGCCGCCCGCCGCCGCCGCATTTATCGGTCGGCGGGTATCGTGCGGGAGAGTTTAACAGTCGTTTTAATGCAACGGATGAAAGTTTTACGGGTCGCTCCACTTCTAATTCGTACTCTTTAGACAAATATACAAATACATAATCAGGCAGACGCCGCGGCGCGACGGCTGACCGCGCTCTATCAGCGGCGCGTTATTGTTTTGTAAACAAATACATTTAACGATCGCCGAATTAATTTGGAGCCGTTGACCCCGTCGCCCCGAGATTGAGCGGACAAATTGAATGCGCCCGCGTTATCGCCGCGCTCCTGCGTGCGCATGCGCAATTTTATCTATCTTATAGTGCGGGCCTGCGCGAACGGCCGGGTCAATAGCTGGCCCGTGAACCGGCCGATAGCTGCCCGACCCTTATCGTCTGCTGCACTCCGAGGGTCCTCGCCGCAGTGCGCGCGCTCAGATTTTCCATAAATACGTCCTCATTAAGATAACTCCGTCCCCCCGCCCTCCTCCGCGCACCGAAACGAACGCGCTGAAGGATGTCGCGTCGCGGACGAGCTCGCGGTCTAATTTCAATTAGAATTTTTTTCTCCTCCTTAACAAGATATCTATCCCTGCGGTGTCCGCGGTGTCCGCGGTGTCCGCGCCCGGTGTCGCCGGCGCACAAAAAATCACAAAAAGGTCTCCCGTCATAAATAACGTCGACACGGAGCCGCCCACGCGCGTCTTATTAACGCGCCCGTCCGCTCGTGCGTCTGTGCGTCTGTGCGTTCGTTAGGTGTATTGTGACAGTGAATGTGAGATTAGCTACAGCGGCACTCGTGATTGACTATTTGAGTCGGCGGAGTGCGGCGGGGTGCGGCGGGGTGCGGCGCGTCCGCGTCCTTTATCCGAGCGCGTTTAGTTTTTGTCGTCGTTGTGTAATCGCACGCGGCTCGCGACCGATTTACGATCCCCAGTCCGCGGCGCGCAGGGCACGCGAGGCGGCGTTACCGGTGACACCGGTAACACCTCACCTACGGAGGTACTCTTCAAGTAGTTTTAATGAGTTTCGTCGTGATTTCAAAGGGCACGCGGTGGATGCGGATTGGGAACCCGGTGACCAGCCGACAAGACCCGTTCTAGACAATAACATGGTCACCCCCTCCCCACCCCGCCTCTTATCCCCCTCCGGTTCCCGCCGATAATGTTATACATAAGCCGCACTAGTGGCTGCTGCAGCCAGGATCGGAACCCGACCAGATCCAAACATATTTATCGCCCATTCAATCGCTAGCCTTCATCATCGAGAAAAGCCTTTTAATACTCCCGGACTTACTTAACAAAGACGTTACCATCATCATCATCAACAGCCCGTTTTACCGTAACAGGTTAAAATATATCATCGCACGCTGGTATGCATTTCGAGCTGGAACACAGTAATAATCGCACTCTACTGCTCGACAGCGACAACAAACCCTTTTGATAGTATCTATTTAGACATTAACCGGCAGAGGAAACCCATAAGAGTCCATCCGTTAGATTATGAATTCGTTCCTCACTCACCACCGCCGCAGACGGAACAGAGCTGACGGCTCTGCCGCGGGTGGAGTGCACGCGGACCGCGCGGTGAGTTACGGGCGAGCCTATTTTATATTTGCTTAGGGATTAGAACCCGCTGCTCCCCACCACCATTGTTGCAACCCTTCGCCGCTGCTGAATCATGGGGCAGCAATTAATATCACTTAATGCGACCAGACGCGTTAGTGCAGTTGTAGCGGGTCGCGGATGTGTCGATGTCCGATAAACACCGCGTCTGCGAGCACGCGCGCGGTGACGTGTCCTGAACGTTTCTCAGATTAACTACAGCCTTATTTATCTACGTATTATTATGTGCAGGAAAAAGGTTAAACTACGGAGAGGGCCAGAGCACTGTTCATGTTTATTCTTAAAAGTATATCGAAAATTGTACGATTGTAATGTATATGAATGTGTGTAATTGTGTTATGGTATGATGGGACAGGCATGATTTTATTAAAAGTCCCAAAATTATTAAAGATACAAAAAAAAAAGTTAAGCTCATTACGAGCAGAGCGGGGTGTGAATAATGGTATATAAGTAATGTTTATGCACGACATTGCATCGCTTGAAACGTGGGCGGTGCGGCCCGCGGTGTTATGTGCACGTTACCAACACGCGGGTTGTCTTCGAAAGAGTTACAAATGAGCGTACTCGTCTAAAACTGAGTAATTACCCGCGAGCCACCGCTACAATTAAAGGATTAAAAACAACAACACTCTGAGATGGAGCCGCGAAATGACCGCAGCAGTGGACGGGGCGACGTGGGCATCGTGGGCATCGTGGCCTCCGGGCGGTGCCGGCCGCGCCCGAGCTGGTGCTCACCTCTCAGAGAATTCCCGGTTGATCTAACACAAAATGCAGCTTAAATCTTAAATGGCGTAGGTTGGTAAGCAGTGACCGGCAGCGCAGTTCAAACGTTTAAATAGTTCCATGTTGGAATATTTTTATATGAATACTTGAGGTCAAGAAATACAAAATGTTCCTCTACGTCCTCGCCGTAACACCGTGTCGCGATTTTAACAGAAAAGAAATGGTAAGAATGTTGTCAGCCGCGAGAGTCTCACTTAACGCTTTAAAGTAAACTTGATGATACGGACAAGACGGAGCGCAGCGGAGGGCGTGCAGCGCGGTGCCCGTGTAGTGCGAGACAAAAGGTGATAATAAACTGGATCGCGCAGTTTCGTCTAGTGTTTAATTTCCGTTTTTGAATGTTCAAATCTGGGCTACTCCAAAAGCGGAATGGAGCCGAGTCCGAATAACAAATGAGCGGGTGTGGCCGGGCCGGTGCGGGGCCGGTGCGGGGCCGGTGCCGGGTGAGAACTCATTTCGAATCGATTTCCATTCGCGAGCTCCGAACGTAAGATTTTGTGTGTTTTATTTGCTCCCCAACACCGGAATCCTCGTCAACGTCTGCCATTTTAAATGTGAACCGCGAAAATATTTAAACTGATTTTTAAAACCGCTTCGATCGCTCGCAATGGCAGCAGACGAAACTAACCGACCGTTGACATGATCTGGCGGAAATAACTTAATGTCTTCTTGACATAAAAGTATAAGAGGCATGTTCAAGTAACATCATAATTTAGCCAAAAGTAACAAAGTAACGGTACCCCAAGCGAAACATTCTGTCAAAACGACTGGAGCCGTTGAAGGTTAAAACCTGCCGATAGAACCTGGTGGTATACCGACACCTCAGATACATGTATACACATACAAATCCCCATATACGTGTTAACTTTAAACCGCGGCGTAATCAAAAACAAATTTTCGTTCTAATACTAAATATTCATACGTACAGGTTGTGCACGATTTGAAATAATTTTAAATATTATTTATTAATTATGTAATATACTTAAGTAATATCGCACGCTTGATAAAAACTTGACAGCTGTCGCGGTTCCGATTAATTAATTAATATCGAATGTAAATATTATTAAAGTATTTCGATACAAGTGACCGTGCGGGGCGTGCGGGCCGTCCGCGGCGCCGCCAGCTCCGCGTGGCTTCACCAGCCGGCCGGCCCCGCTCTTGCAGTTATTCATCAGTTCCTGCCACAACCGTGCAATAAAGTGCATTCCCAAAATGGCGGCCGTGATGTTTGTGTTAATTACAAGTCGTCGTCGTGCCGCCGCCGCACGCGCGCAGCTCCGGGAGAGCGCGCCGAGCGGCGGCCGGCGGGCGGCGGGACAAATTTTATTTGATTTTATTGCTCCGTAACGTTATACCTACATAACTATCTACCTACCTACGTAGTTACTGCGTGAGCAAGATGTCCGCGCGTCGCCCACATATATGTACATATACATATACATATATACATAACGCACCGCAGCTCCGGAATAAAATGCACATTAACCGAGTCGAGAGGGATTACGATATGTTAATAATAAAAGCACTTAGCGCGTTATCGCGCTATTATTTTTGGAACTACTTAAATGTGTAACACGGATTGAATGTTTCGTATAGAAAACGTAACCGTTTTTTACTCGATATCCGATCTAATTTAATACTTATCGAGAAGACGCTTTCATGTTAATCGAACCGAGGGCCTTGCGAACGGTAATCAATTTATTTTATACCAATAATCACAAAAAAACTTATTTTATTTAAATGATTGTAACAGGTATCACGTAAAACGCCGCGTTTGTATTAGCAAAAACTAACAAATGCAAACTCCGCCTGCCGCAGAACTGTAGATGCTTTCCTGCACTTGAATATCTGCTTAGAAGATTTACTGTTTGTTTTATTGAAATAATGAGCTGCGGCTGCGGCTGCGGCTGCTGCCCGACGTAATCACCGAATTATTCGATTAGAGCGTCCCCGGCGCACCCACTAGCGGCGACAAAAACTCGAACCGCAGCTTATCTTCGTCGCCCACGGCCACGGCCACGGCTGAGCGACATCGTCCATTCACTTATAAACATAATCAGATGTAAATGTACTAACTACGGCGTCACCGCGCTGGTGCCGCGCACCGCCGGTCGCACCGGATACACTACGGCTTGGTTGCAGGCGGTGCCTACCGAGGGGCACTTGTTAGTTGGATCTAACGCATGTTAAAACTAATAATACCTTTATTTTGTATAACGTTAGGAATCCAAGTCGTCATTGTACATTTATTAGTTAAAAAGTAACAACGAGGTGTGTATATACAGCGGACCGGCGGGCCGGCGGGCTGCGCCGTCGGAAGCTGCTCAGCCAGCCCCGGAGTACTAACTCTGTACTGGTCCGCAGACACTGCACCAGGCCGGCGCAGCGGCTGCTGATGACGGTATGCCAGTACCTCGGTACCAGCGATACCTGCACGTGAGGCGGCGCTGCTCGCGGCGACGTTTTATGAAGAAGAGTTCGTTTATCGTAGTGTCGACGACCGTATTGTTTTCTTATCTTTCTATCACCGAAATGGTGAGAGAAGTTCTGTCTCGTACGACGGACTTTAACTACTTTCGATTCAGCCGTGTATACGCGAGAACTCCGCATTCGTGTATATTACTAACACCTAAACGTTATCTCATTTAAACAAATAACACATTACTAACGCTACAGATATGGTATCACTAACATCTTCATAATTCAGCGATGGGAGCGTGCGCGAAGCAGAGCCTGCGCGGCCGAGCCGGCGGCGGCGGTGTCGGTGCAGCACCACAACTCGAGTGTTATACATGCACGCGAACAAAGACAATGGATGACGAGTTATTTGAAATAGATGAGATTTAGATAGAATAGCGAGGCGTTAGTTTTGTGATAGTTTTTACCGTCGACCGCGAACGAGTGCAGCGCCCGCGCCTGAGCGGCTCACAAACCGCTCGTCTATGGCAACACTTTATTATATTTTGAATGTCGCAAAGGGCCGGCGGGGGCGCCGCGCCCCAGACCGCAAACTGTTTCACAACTTAACCTCGAAAATAATAAAATAACGCAATTACAAATGAAAACACACTATACTGTGTAATGAGGTCTATATTCATGTAATATTACGGCACACGCTCTGCCCGGGAGCCGAACGTTGCCGGTTTGTATCCGGGGCATTGTCAATGTTAACGCTGAGAGTGCTTCAATAATGTTGCACTACTCCACTACACACACACGCAGCGGTGCGGTGCGGGGGGGTTGGGGGGGCTGCGTGCGGGAGAAGCCAGACAGAGCTAAACAGTTAATCAATTGTTTGCTCCAAATACAACGTCGACGAACACGAATTAAATACAAAGTTGTCATATCTAATTGTATCTTTATGTAATTTAATGTCCGATTGAAATCCCGTTCGTAATGTTTACTGTTCTCTAGTTTTTTGCAATTGATTAGCGAGCGGTCCAGCGGGCCCGGCGCGCTCCGGGTTCAATCCCGCGGATCCGCACGCGGTGTGTGTGTGTATGTGCGCGACGCACGAGTTATCTTTACGGTTAAGTTTAACTGCCAATAATAAGTTTAACGTCCGCCCCGGCGCGGATTGTCCCCGACTGCAGCGAGTGGCTAAGTGTAGCACTTAACAATAAGTGTAGTATTCATATAAACGAAATATTCTTTCGTCACCAACGACAGTCACAGCGCTGAACTGCGCACCGACTCCGCGGTGACGGTTGTGTTGCGTTACATCTGCCCGGACCAATTATTTTAGTTATTGTATGTTATTTACTTACTACTTTTACGTATGTTCTTTTAGAATAAATTCCTTAATACAAAGTTAAGCAACAATTGACACGGGCTGAAGTTTTAAGAGGTTAGTGTATGAATATTCATGAAACGGCCGCACAGCCGCACCGCGCACAATTACTGAACAAATATTTCTGTTAAAAGAATTCGTGAAACTTAGAAGTAAGACGCTATAAAACTAATATTTCTATGAAATTCACGAATATCGGTCTGTAATTTCCAAAAATTATCAAAGTTTGTAGTTTTGTTTAGTTAACATTACGACGACAAGAGCCGGAGCGGTGCCCGCCGGGGAAACTAATTGCAAATACTTTTAATCGTGAATATGTTCATGAATATACGCGGAACAGGTTCCGTGGAAACGTTTGGAACATTTTACGGCTCCACTCGGATACTTGTCGAGATAAAGCACATGTGAATATATTATCGATTCGCGTATGAACTAATCTTTACATATTCCCTTTACGGCCGGTTAAATTTCTTTTTCATATTATTTATTTGGTTACTTTTAACATGGCAACCCTCGCCCGCGCAGTAGCGGCGGCGCGGTATCAGATGATCGACATTTTTACTTTTATTACAACCAAAATGCAATGTTTGTGCAATTTGCGATGTAATTGTATAAAAATTACAAAACACGAAAGTTAATTTCGATGTTTAATACAAACGCATCAGTTTACGGCACAAGTGGGTGGTGATACGCTTGCCCATGACAACGTGGTGCTAGTTAAGATGGTACACACTGCACCACATTGCGCTCGTCGTAAGACATAAGGTGTTAAGTCTCGTTACCCCAGTAATTACACTAGCTACAGCGCCCTTTAACTCAGAACACAGTAATGTTTGCACACTACTATTTGGCGGTTGAAATAGGAGTTACGGTGGTACCCATGCAGACGGTCTCCGGCAACGACCTACCACCAGTAAAATATTAACACATTAACGATTTTAATAAACTAATACTTAAACAGTAAGTACATACATGTCAGATATGCAGTATAGTCTGTATTTGGCTTTGGCATATTATAATTTAAATAAATTATAGCTTCACGAAATCAGCAGTTTTCAAATTTTGCCGGCGTCACACCGCGCAACTTATTTATATTACAATAACATACGAAGTTTCTTTGGCAGTTTTCACATTGACCGCTGCCACAAGAGAATTGTACAAAAATAGAAGTTTCATATTTATTTAAACGAACTATGTTATTTTTACAGTTTTTAATATTTTCTGTGCGATATAATATATATTAAAACGTCGCAGCAGCGCCGCCGAGCGCCGGGTAGTGTTGCCTACCGGGCGCTGCGTGCGCGGAGTGCGAGCGCGCCGGGGGCCTGCTCCTCGCGAGTTGTGCGAGTGCACAGTTAGGTTGATGTTAATATTTCTAAGATAACTCCACTTTATCTAGCCGCTGCGGTGCGGTGCGGCGCAGATAAAGCCGCGGTTTAACAATATTACACCGAGTAATCGGCGCGCGGCGATAGCGTCGCGCGGCGCGTTATCGCGCGATCGCAGCACACGGCGGTTAGAACCGCTGCGGCGAGTGTTCACAAATATTTGTCATTCGGTATCGCGGGCGGTGCGAGCAGACACGCAGCCTCCGGGGTCTTGAGGATTATGAGGAGATTTTTACCCACTTAAACTCAAAGGACGAGCTCCGCGGCGGCGAGCCCTCCGAGAGATTTGCAACAGTCTTTAGCTCGCACAGATCAGCATGATATTTGTTGAAGTTTTTGTTATAGATTAGTATCCTGCTGTTAACTTTGCCGCGGCGACACTGAACGTTAGCGGAAGTCGTCGAGTCGAGTCGAGTCGAGACGTGTGCGACTTAACGCGAGTTGAATTAGAGTTTCACTACATCGTGTTAATGAACTGAATAGATATTGTTATAGCGTTTTATTGTGCGTAACGGTGAGCAGGCGGGGCGGCGGGGGACGGTGCGGGGAGAGTGCCCGTTATCAAACTGTCCACCAAAGTTCGGTTATCGGTGATGAGAGCTCCGCAAATTATTAATATCCTTATCGACGCCTCATAAAGTTTACGAGGCGCTCCGCTCCGAGCGGAACTGCACCGACAGTCGGCGGCTCACCACCACCACCACCACCACGCACCCGCTCATCGGTTAGGTTATAAAACAACTAGAATCTTCGTATATTAAAGCGACAAGGGTTTCGAGTTATTAACTACAGCGTGACCGCTTCATTGTACCGCCCGTCAATGACGCGAGAGCGCGACAAGTAGAGAAGTTGTCCGGAGACTCACACGAGGGTATTCTAATTAAAAACGTAACCTAAGTGCACGGTTACGAGGAACTTGAATTCCGTATTCCAAACGACGTCACGTCAAAACAATTCAAGAATCTGTGCTTTCTTGTATTTGTGTCCGTTTGTTTGTGCAATAACGAAGCGTGTGCAGCGCAGGGAACTAGACAAGCACGGCCGGCGTCCACAATGCCGTTTATTTCTCACAAATTTAATAAAGCTTTTAGCTCCGCGCTCTCGGCGATGATTTAAATGAAAATTTATGTTAATTTCGATCTTGCTTACAGATATTTACTTGGCTAAGAAATATTTATATAATTGTCGCGGCGCGCACGAAACTGAACTCAACCGCCGCCGGGGAAGCTCTCCTATTATTTCCACTTTATTTATAACGCCATAAACACGTTATTTTGTTTAATGCTAGTTAACTCCACACATTGCATAAATTACATTATGAAATTACGTTTTACTTAACAACTCGCGCACTGTAGCCTCGTTAAATAGTTTAGCCGTGAGTTTGATCGCCGGGTGTACTATTAACCGCGTTACATCGCACTCGCACATGCGTATGACGAAATTATGCGTTTTATCACAAGACAAAAAGGGCAAGTCCGCGGCATCGAACCCGCACTACATGTACACGAAAGACAAGAATTTGCTAGCAGTCTGAACTCTCACATTATATTTAAACTTAAGTGCAAACTATATGTTTATATTATTAATTATTTCAACATACATTGCATGACGACGGCAACATGTCGCGTGCTGTTCTGAATGATTATTAACTCTTGTTTCAACCGGCGAATGTCACACCCGGCCGCGTTAACTATCTACTTGGCGACGTCTCCCGGCTGCGGCGGCCTGCTTAAGTTGCAGCGGTCGGGGTTACTTAATTTCTTAGACGAATAAATGAGTCGGTCAATAACTGTTTCCCTAAACACACACCCGCAGTGCGTACGTAATCCCGGTAGGTACCTCTACCCGCTGTAAGGGACCCGGTCGCAGAAACAGGGATTATTCTTTCCGCCCCGTACCCAAAAACAAAGCAACCCTAAATCTTTTAGAAAGTTGTCTGGTCGCGTTCCGTTGGGGAATCTTTGTGGCGCGCACCAAAAAACTTTTTTCTTTTCATTGTCAATTGAATTTTATTGTTGGTTTCCGAGATAGGCCCTTTTGTGCCCAGCCGTGCGCCCGGGGCCCGCTCCCATAAGAGCAACCGGCGCGACAATGGGCCCCCCGCTGCAGCGCCATTTTATCTCATTTATTGTCGCGAACATTTTAACAGCGCCCGCCAATTCTATCAGGTGCCTGCCTGCATCAGTCCCGTCATACAATTACGACATTTGTTTTCGTACGCGCGACATGTCAACAAAAAGCTATTCCCTGGCCTGCGGCGCGTCACCGGGCCCGGGCCCGGCTGCGCACAGTGCGGCGCGCGCTGCTCGCTCGCGACGTGCGTTTCCCGCGGCCCTAACCGTGTTACGTATAGTGCAAGCAAGGTACATACCCGAGGCTGAGCCATGTGAGCTCGGGCCGAGCCCGGGTGCAGGGTCCCACTGGCCACCACGAACGTTTCTCGTCACGGGCCCAAGGCTAACACACCACACAAGCACGTGAACACATAAAACACATGGGGTATAATGACACCGTCACAGCGGCCCGCTGCTCCGCTAGCTCACTAGTGTCATAGTGCACACGCGGCGCGCGGGGTCGTCCGGTACCGTTTGCGGAGCGCGTCGCCGAGCGGCGGCCGGCGGACGGGCTGGCGGCGCGGCGGCGGCGCGGGGGGGGGAGGAGGGAGCGTCGGCGCGGGGAGCGGGCAGCGGGTGGCCCGGCGCGCTCGGCGGTCTGGCGGACACTGGCGGGCCGCGGGCGCGCGGGCCCCGCCGGGGCGTGGCGGCCGGCCCCGCGCCGCGCGCCCAATCGCAGCGCAGCGCGCCCCACCACGCGCCGGCGCCCCGCCCCGCCGCGCCGCGCCGCGCGACACACGCACAGCGGCATCGCCTCGCGCGCAACGGTGACGCGTGTGCTCCTGTGATGTGGTGTATGGGCTCGATGCGGCGATGTACCGGCTCCGCGTCCGACGGAGCGGGCACGGGGAGACGTCGCGCGGGTGCACCGGCTGCGCCCGGCGGTGACTTCACCCGCGGCGGATGCTTTCATTTGTTTAGAAAATACAAACTACTGTCGACGTCGCACAACTTCACCGTCTACTTATTGAACAAGTTACTTGTCTCCGCATTACCAGAGTACAACCTGTAATACATCTAGACCTGTAATGGTATGAAGAATTAAAAAACTGACAAAGGATGCCTTGACATTACGGCGAAAGTGGGGTGTGGGCACGGTTCCACTCTTTGGTGATGTAGAGCTGATGCAAAAAAATAATTATATTAAAAATATCCGCGAAGGAGTTTGATATTTACACAAACTATACAGTTAAGTGACGGCTTCTTGTTTAATTGATTGGACTGTTACTGCGAGCTGAGCTGCGGACTCTCAATCGACTGAAACCATTTCCAGGGGACCCTCACTGGCAAACAGAATGTTCCCTGATGGTGTGTGATGCCGCTACACCTGCTCGGCGCCGCTCGTGGTTGTCTACGAGTGATCAAATCCTGTCATTGTTAATAGTTGCAACACAAACTCCTCGCGCGGTGCTGATGCAGATGTTACACTTGTATCTGCGTCCCTGCTGCAGTGTGCGCGTGTGTGTGTGGGACACTTGACAGGTGTCACTTTCCCTGATTTATCTGCGTCGAGTGATCAGGGAGTTGTCGGGTCGCCGGCGGCCGGCCCCAGCCCCAGCCCCAGCCCCACACCCACCCGGATACGGAGCAAACCCAATTAGAAATCCAAAATACACATTCTCTTCCTTAACAACTTATTAAACCTCCAGCGCTGTTTACATCAATTTACTTATTCATCTGAAAATACCTCAAGTTACTTGTTGTTTTATTTGTCTATACATGTACGAAATGAATAGGATTAGTGTAAGACTTAGTGACAATAAGTTGTTTGTGATATTTCATGGTCCGCTTTCACGTTATCTGTGCTTCAGGAATGGAACATCAGATATTACGTACGCACACGGTGCACCGGCAGTAATAAAATATGGTTGTGACCGCCGGCGACCGGGTGATGAACATTTCGAAGTTGTTCCGTACATAAAATGAAGTGTACTCAATTGAAGCTCCAGCCAACAGCACCGGACACTGAGCAGAGGCAGGGGCCGCTTTAAATATCTTAATGATTTATAAAACTTCTGGAATCTCCGTTAAAATAAAAGCTGAGCAAAACGAAGGTCTGCAGCCGGACCTCCGCCGCCGCGTGCACACACTTTTGATAATTCAAATGAATGTTTTTAAAAAGTATCCTGTTGTTATTAGAAACCTTTCATTTGACCAGCACACGCTGCGCCCGCGCAGTTTCATATAATATATTGTCTGTGTGTACACTGTATTAATGATAAAATAAGACTTCCTATGTACGCTTGCTGTTACACAACTTTTTAATTTCCCGCCGCCCCGCGCAGCAGACGTAATGGCGACAAAATAGCAAGCAGTTTAATTCTTAAACGAAAAAACTGAATGGAAATCTAAGTTATAACTTGTTATTCAACTCAATCACCATTTAAACTAATTTCATATTTTATCGAAAGTACTTGAACACTAAGCAGTCGAGTTCGCAACATTTCAGAAGTTACTTTTGACACTAAGCAGGCGGCTAACTAACTACTAAAGATGATTATTTAATGATATACATAATTTTGTCTCGATTACTGGTGATATAGTAATTCAAATTATTAGTTTAATGTGAAATATACATGGATTGCTTATTTATATTGTTGATGGAAGTACGGTAACATGTAATACATTACATAGATAACACTTACTGCAATACCGAAGTATAGACAGTGACACCTCTGCTATTATACTATATCTACATAGTGATGATAATTGTCTAGAATTATTATTATTTAATCTGATTAGATAATTTATTATGAAACAATCTTTTCTTTCCTTTTACGTTTTATTGACGTTATCGGATAAATGGACAATGGTCATTAAAAAGATAAAAATATGCGACGTTCTCAACTGATACTACCGTGTAGTGTACCATGTAGGACATATCCTGCAGTAACACCACATTTATTTATTTATTTAATTAGTATCTCCAACAGTACACACATAATAACATTAGTACAGAAAAATTTACACACAGCTTAATATCTGATGTGTGTACCAGTTAATGGAGTACACAACACTCACAATGCACGTACTATTATTAAATTATAAACTAAATTAAAAATTTCTTAGAGATAAAAAAGAAAAACTTAAGAAAAATAGGTAAACAATTAAAAGAAAAAGCCAAATTCATCAAAGAAACAATTTTGTAAATACTTTTAAGTAGTAATGAGTACATTATTATAATGCTAAATGCTTGGCTTACATATTAAATATGTACATGTTACAGTTATTGCGCGGAGTAGAGGCAGTGGCTTTATTCGAGATACTTTAATATTTTGTTCTTGTAATTATCTGGAGGATCGTGAAATATATCAATATGCGGATCATCTTTGCAAATTAAATTATATGTAACGCACATTCTGGATATGGGCGCCAGAGAACCTAGATTGGTTCTAGACGGTGGAGGACAAAAAGTGTTCGTTACCGGGTATCTAGGTGTTTTAAACGGAACTGAAATATTTATAGTAGATGGTAACAAATTGCATTCCACATCAGAGTTTAATCTTCATCCAGATTCACCGAAAGCACTAGGAGAAAGCTGCAGGTACAACGTGGTGACAGCGACGGTGACGGCACATGACATTAAGGAGTATTAAACTACGTCAGAAATAACAAATGATGAAGTTTATACATTGTACTATAAACAATAACAATGTAAACAGACGTCATCTCGGACGGAGGATATTCTGGTATACAACGCAAGTATCGGACATAAACAGTGTACACAGTCTTTAAAGTAGAAGCTTGCGTCGTAGTGTGGAACAGTTGTCTAAACAGCGAGCAGTCGGCGGACGGGTGGCGACATCCAGCGGCGAAAAGCGGGAGAAATGAAGAAGCGTTCATTCAACGTTAAGTAACAGACAATACATATCATCGGCAATTAAATAATTATTGCATCTATAAAGAAAACTAAATCTTCGGTTAATAAAAACGAATTTCAAAATATTATTAAGTTATCCAATAACCTTAAAGTAAGAGCTTACAATAAATATTTAAAACAGTATATCCCGCAGTAAACAGTTTTATAAAAATTGTAACGGTATCGCCGGTGATATCGGATCTGTCACTACAGATATCCAATAGATATCACGCGCTGCCGGCGGGTAGTTAATTAGCGCGGGTAACGGCTAGCCGCGCTGGGTGCTGCACACTCGTCGTAACGTAACGGCGAGTGCCGCAGAACCACAAACACTTTCCACAAAAAACAACGATCAGATCGCAAACGGTGCTCACTCTCCGTTAAGCAGCTAACCACCCGCAGCCGCCGCGCGCAGCAGCAACGCTCAGCAACACTCGGCAACATCGCCGGGCGACGGCACCGGCACTCATTAAACTTCTTGTTGTTAATTACGCGGAAATCAATTCGCAACGGACTCGTACATTGTTGCGATACGCTCCCCGGCGGCGAGTAGCGGGAACGTGTTGCGTCTTATTAAAATAAAAATTGTTTTCAATTATCCAATTGAAATCTCATTTTACAAGTTGAATTATATTATTAAAGCAAAAATAAAAAACTGCTTTTGCTGTCATAGGTGAGAGTAATAAAAATATATAATTGCTTGTAACAAAATTATTACATACTATAAACATTTTTTGGACTAGTAATTATATTAACAAATAGCTTGTTGGTATCGACGCGCGGGGTGCTGTGTTCCGGCGGCAGGGGTCTCCGGGCGACGGAGTTGTTATGAGTTTTTAAATGCGTCCGAATGTGAGTATTAGAAAGATGTTAGAGTCGGAGATATTTCGGAATATCACGCTTTTTAATATATATGTCCTTTGAGCAATGCTAGTAAAACTTTTATTTAAATACATACTGAAAACTTATAATATCAAAATGACTCGCGGACCTAATAACCAGCACTGGATATTACACGACGTGCGTATACTACGAGCTCTGACGACCAAATGGTTTTGCTATTTCCGAGCACCCGCCATTTACAGTCGATCGAAACTCCTTACAATATATTATAGGATGTTCGCACGAAAGTTTAAATTATTATAACTGTAACTCGGTGGCTCTGCAAGATTGCTGTCCAACACAGCGGTGACCAATCCCCGGAGCACAGCGCATCATAACTCGACATTAACAAATAATTATTTCACGACTGAAAACGAATAGGTCGTTGCCAAAGACCTCCACGTCGCTGGTCCGCGTAGCGCCGCGCTGCACCAGTCTCTTCTGACAAACAGTAAGTAACTTGCAAACAATAGATAATGTTGTTTGAATGACGCTGTTATAAATTAATAAAACGAAGTTTTGTGCAGAATCCGGCGGCAGCGCTGGACGCTGCGCTTGTGTTGTCACTTCGTAGAGAAATGTTGCCATGCATAAAGATGTCTATTATACAAATATCTAATAGAATGGAATGAAAGACTGAGTGATGTTTCCAGCACAACGCACGCAAATAAATCTTAAACAACCGCACAGCTTTCTGTTTGGTGTTATTCCTAAATGAACGTTGACAAATGATGTTTTTTCTATAACATAAACAAATCAGAAATTTAAAATGGATGAATAAATCGTTGTAGTAAGTCTATATTAACATTAAAAGGAGTATTTGTTTCACTGCGTCCTGGAGCACCGCGCGCAGCTCGTGAGGATGTTAAGTCAATACGCAATTCAATTCGTGTCACAAACAAATTAAATAATTTCTTATTTATTTACTATCATACGTTGATGCGATATATTAATGTCGTAGTGATGGCGAACAGGCGTCCGGTCTGCCTGACGATGAGCGGGACTTAAAGACCCCGTAAGGTAACGAATTTAAAAGGTTAATGAACTAGGAATCAGATGCGCTTCGCGATCACTAAATTATGACCTCCACTGACGAATAATACCAGTGATTGCGCATCTGAACCAATGAAAACTAAAATAACTATAACACGGCTAAGTGTTTCTATCAAATAATTAACGTGGCGACCGCGACACGCGATTTTAAATGGTCGTGCATTTCAACCTGCAACACTTGTGATACCGTGCACTGCACTGCACACAGTGCAAATTAATAAATGTAGAAATCATAATAACATAATTGGTCATTAACTTTAACGGAAGTGCAGCGACTTTCCTGTAACTCAGGCTTTTATTATTTAGACTGCAACGATGATGATGAGCTCCTGTTTAAACAGAGTTTTGCAAGATCTCGCACTAATTAATGGCCGTATCACTCGGACAAGTGACCAGATCATTTACATAACGGATGAACGTTTTCCCGCACTCTCAGTGTCCACCGCTCACACACCGCCGGACCCGGACATTAGATCTGAACATATTATATGGTTTCGTTCATATGAAATACACGCATTGTATATAGATAGTTTTTGTCCGTCCGTTTATTTTCTCTATCATCTTTTATTAATATTTATATACATAATGTATGATAAAAAATGTATATCTTTTAATTTACCATTTTACAATCAGTTTTTGTAAGTATATTTATTAAATTCAATTGCTCTTTTCACCCTCTCCTTAAAAATTGCAAGAACAACTTTTACGTGACATGCAGCGCCATCTGTTGTCCAGTAGCTACACCACTTAAACTAATTTAAAGTTCTTGTTATTTAAAACTATTAATGTGTGCTATGGCGTGTGTAATATTTTTTCTACAAATAAATTATTTAACTCATTTTAAATAACAACTTTTTTATAAAACGAAATAACAACAATATTTTTTTGAATAATTATTGTAAATCTAATATAATACACAGTTTCATAACATTTTACCGAATAACTTTAGTTGAGATGATCTTAAATAATAGTTGACATCATTTTCACATAAATTACGTAAAAAAAAAAACAATACGTGATTGTTACCTTGATAAATTTTGTTATTCACATAAATAATAATAAATCATTGCATTTCTGCGATACTGTTCACTACTACTAATAAGTTTATGGACAATATTAAACAACGTACTTTTCATTACATTACTCTTTTACTTATACTAAACATAGCGGCGCTGATTGTTATCACTGAGTTCTGGCGCTCTTCAAATAAATTAAAGGGAAGTATGACTCTGTTAGCGGTGGAATTAGGGTAGTTACCACTACGCTCTTCAGCAACAAGCGTCTACCACTGCTTTAACAATTTATTGTTAAACTCTTTAGAGTACATAAATATTTCCTCCGTAAAACCGCGTGGCGTGTAACCATTTAAACAGAAAATTAAAATATCTCCATCAATAGCAGATGAGTATCCACAAGTTGCGCGTCACGTCATATGTTCACAATCAGAAAAGATTAGAGAATCTACAAACAGCTGGAACCGCAGTGGTTCTTAATCAAAACATGTGAGGATTCAACTCGGTTGTACTTACCACCCTCGTGTTGTGGTGCTCGATACTTTAGGTTCGCAAGCTACACATGCGAGAGGCGCCGCGCGGCGGCGGGTGGCGGCGGCGTCGCGGGCACGCGGCTGTGTCTAACTTAGTTTAAAGCCCTGCTAATGGATACGAGGCTATACAACTATGTTTAGATATAGATAAGGTGTGGGTTGGGTTGAGTCTCAAAATTTTGTAAATATAAGTATAGTTGAATTTGGATTTAAATGTGTGCAATTCGTAATAGAGAATTTGATAATTGAGTTGGGTAAATAAATAAATTGTGCTTGGTGTAAGTTTAGGTCACTTTTAGTAGTTTGTATGTACCTGTGAGTTAATCTAAGTAGTGCTAAGGAAATAGAGTTTGTATAAGTCATTAATTAATTAGATAAGGTAAATTGTTCATAATATAGGTAGGATTAGAATATGTATGTTATTAGTTAGGACAGGTATCTTCTTAGGTGTTACGATCTGACGTTGGGTCGAGAAGTGGATACCGTCGGGCATTATACTACCATACGAGCCTATTTCCTTAGTCGCTTCTTGCGACGATGGGGTGGCACTATTCTTTGACCGGTGCCACACGGTGAACTTGAACGGTTATTTTGAGTGGACTAGGAGCAACGATTGTGTGAACAACGCCGCGGTCTCCCCGCTGCCGGCGCGCTGCTATGCTAGTTGCACCCGGGGCGAGTCCACAAATGTAAACATAACAAATGTCTACGCGGAAAGCTCTAATCCCGGCTAATTATCGCTGCGCGTTCTCTCCGCCCCCCCGTCCCGGCTAATTGATGGCGGCGGCTCAGTGCGTGACATTTGTTAATTAATTTTTTCTCCGCACACACACACACACCTGCACGTGCACACGGGAGCGCGCAAGTGAGTGTTGGTGACGGTCACAAGAGCCGGCGCACTTACCGCGGAGGTGCTACATGTAAGACGGTTAGGTTGTGGTAACACTAACCACACGCGGTCGCGTTCGCAAATTTAAGTGTAATTTTTAATATTCACTATTGAACAGGTGAGCTGCTGTGTTGTCTAACGACAGCGGCGCGGCAGCGTGCAGAGATGTTCAGTGCAGGGAGCGTGAGCGCGGCCCGCGCAACTAACATTTGTAATGAATACAATAATTACTCTCGTTCAGGTGAAATCAGTTTGATGCGTGATTTTACTCATCACGTCGGTGTCCTGTGGAGGCTCCGAGACCTTCTGCGGGTCCACTGCGACTCAGCGCATCCGATGGAAGGGCTGCGCGCGGGGCTGCCGGCAGGCCGCGCTCCCGGGCTCGCGTGGCGGGTCATGAGCATCATTTTAGACACCTATTGCGACCAGGAGAAGTGACCCAGGTCTAATTTAAAAATAGTTCATGTCCCGTGTATTCCGTCAGCTCTGGTGCTACACCGGCAAAGGACACCGCACAACTTTGAGCAGCGCTGCGCTGCTGCAGCCGACTCACGCGCATTTTTTCTTGATCGCTTTTTGCTGCAATCGAAGTGAAATATTTTGAGCGCAGGATATTTATGGGCTGCGAAACGCGGGCGGCGAGTGACGCGCGCCGACACGTGTGGGACGAGAACACGCACACACACGCAGAACAAATCTTTATCTAAGCCGATGAAGGAAAAAGTTATATTCAGAATATACAAATAAATTTTAATATAAATCGCAGGGAACGACTTACAAACACAAATAGTACGTGTCACCGCCGCGCGCGCACCTGAACGTTGCGTATCAATAATTTACATTTGAAAAACTCAATCACTTGTACCACAAGATTGACAAAGTCCTGGCTAACATCCACCCCCCTCCCTCCGCGCTGTGCTGCGGAGCCCAATCGGAGAGCTGGACCCGCTCGTAAAATATTGAACGCGCTGCTGGAGCACCTGTACGCTAACACTAAATCTTATTTATTCAGATTGAGTCGTAAACATTTAGTTATAGTTACTCCGGGAGAAAATTACTACCTGCGCGGTGCGCGGTGCGGTCCGTGATGTCAACGATGTACAACTATAAAAGTTTATGAGCTGCTAGATGTAAATCTAGTGGAGAAATAGTAATGGAAAGATTCTCTCTCTTATGTTCCACCCTTAGTGTTGCCGCGGCGGCGCAGGTGCGGGGCCGATAGGTCCCCGCCCAGGTATACGCGTCAAGTATCATCACCGTGACATTTGAACATGTGAACTGCCTCGTTTCTTTCTATCAGATCCTCCCCCCCTCTCTTTGCTGGTGCGTTCCTCAGCCTCTTTATACTCATCGCAGATTACTTCGCTGATCTCGCACAACAGAGTTCCCCTCCCCGTTTCAGCGCGTGTTCTGTTCTCCGCCGTACCGTTCGCGCTGCACTGTCCTGAAAATCCTTGCTCACCGACTACGTAGAAACACAGTACAGCTTCATGAGACCAGAACAGTTACCTGAACACTCCGCGCAAGGCCTGTAATGTTTCAGTTTCAAGCTGCGGCGATTAAATATGAAGCCACGGCCCGGCGCGGCGGACGCGTTAGCTTTTTGCTACCGGAAACCACTTCTTGAATTAATGCCCTCGTTAACATAACGCAACCGTACCCATGACGCGGCTACGCACAAAGCGGCGCACTGTTTTTATCGCATTCGCGAGGAAAGGTCACGTTGTACTGACGCGCAGGCTGAGCGTGCAGGTCGGGGGCAGGTTTCAGCTCCGCATAAGTAAAGTTAGACGCCGGGAGTTGTTTGCCACCACAGAGTCTGTTGTGCCGCCGTAACGGTGCTGCACGAGGGTCGGAGTATTCTGTGCAAGCGCGGCAACTCCGACATCCTCTACGCCTTATCCGCTAACCTCGTGTGGTGGTCAAGAGGAAACGTTCGACAGGAAAACTTTCCAAACTTACACGTGTCGCCGCGGAATCGAACGAGGGACCAACTGATGCGCTATGGACTACGTTAAACTCTCTCACTCTGTTCGGGAGTTGAAAACACAACGTTTTGATAAGTAACCCTGAGCGCAAACACGGCGCGTGGTCGCGGCGGATCAACTCGTTATGAGAGGAGCTGTCAGCCGGCGGCGCTGATAAGCAGATAACGCAGCGTCCGACTTCCGGCCCCTCACCACTCCCACGAGCTACGTGGGTGTACGTGGGTGTACGTTGCATCACCTGGCCACCTCGCACCCTCGCGCAAACAGTTCACGTGCTACTGAACTGTGCAACTCACACAAGTGAGGGACGCTAGGACCACGGTTCAACATCGCGTGTGTATGTATACTACGTACATCAATCGAATCCTAATGTACTCCGAGTAAGCTGCAGCGGAGATGAGGAAATTTAGTAAAGACAATAATTAAACAGAATTGGTCTGCGCGAAGCGAAGCATGTCCGGCCGCGCGCCACTCTGAGTACTTGAACTTTTTACGTCCATTGCTAACTATAGTGAACGGATTGATTGTGTGTGTTATATGTTATAAGCCAAATACGTTATTTCAGTTTCTTTTATATGACACAGTACGCTGGTGGCTGCAGCGGTGCGGTGTGCGGACAGTGCTGCACAGCTCGGGCTCCAGCTCGTCTGTGTCTCCGTGCGCTGCTATTGACGGCTCTATAATTGACTCGTCATGTGCTCACCGCGCCGCGGCGCTCATCTCCGCCATTGTTACGCGACTTGCTCAAATAATGGACGGTGCATTAATATGATCATTTTCTATATTTTAAATGATGATTGATTAGGATGACTGTGCGATAGCGCGGCCCGCGCGGGGCCCGCCGCGCCGTGTTCGGCCCGTGTTAGGATCCGACGTTTCTTTTCTTTTCTGTGTTCCGACACGTTTTTTTCCCTCTCTGACGGACAAGTGTCATCGGTCAGACGCCGCGGCGCGTCACGCTGGAATGTCAGGGATTCCTCGTCTGCTTTCGTGGATATCTCAATAAGATGGATCGTTTATGGTTGTAACAGAACGTTGGAACGTTATTTATTTTGTTCGATGTTGATTACAATAAACGCGGTTTGATTGTGTCCGTTTGCTAAAAAACTTTATCGTGGGACTAGCTCCAGATGGAGCAGTGTCAATAAATTTAGGTTTGGTTTTATTTAATTTTTTACGTAGTCAAAAGTAGAAAAAAACTCTTGATGCAAAAATCTAATACAAAATAAACGGTCAACGAGTTAATAATAACAGTTCTTTAACAAATGTGTTCTCGTTCTCCGGAAAGGTTGGGAACTATCTTCGTTTGTTTTATCAAAGAAGACACGATTGTGAGTTTTGTACCTATGATAAAATGTTAAGTAAATATTTGCAGTTGTTTTTGAGGATGGTATACCAAAATTATGATAGCTTAGCGTTGTTAGATTAAGTAAAACTAACCTTCAGCCAAACTAACGCTTGACGCCCGCGAACACATCTAGCGCTGGGTATTGTTCACCGGCCGCACTCGTGCTATCAACCATCGAAACACTGCGCGCGCAGCCCCCGCGCAGCCCGCCATCTTGAATGACGTACGACGCGCCATTTTGTTTACATTTTTTATATAGAACATGCAAGAGTTTTAATGCCCAGAGGCACGAACATGGATTTCGTGACATTAACATTTAAAACCTCAATGAACATATTTCGTGATTTATGCGGTATTTAAACCTCATATTTCGTTAAAATTGCGCATTAAAACGCACATCACATCCAAATTAATTCAATGAGCCGTTGTTGTGTAAAAGCTAATAATTCTGCGAGCACGTTTTTGTGTTTGCTTGCATTAAATCACATTTATATAACAATGTACACTGCTGAGTTCCCTCTTGCTGAGCACCGCGGCTTGTATTTCAAATGTTTTTTTCAAATTTTCTTGCCGTTGGAATCTATGAATTTGTAACGCGACACTCATCGGTTAATAACAAGTATACAATTCTCGAGAAACGAACTAACTTATTAGTTTTTATTAAAAGTGAAGTTGTTTAATTTATTTAACTAAGCGACGAAACGAACAAAATGTTCAATTCGCCTCTCTCGGTAGGTGGATAGACTCAGGTAGTTGATACGCCTGCCCCCGTGGCGAAGGTTAGGATGTTTTCACTGCACGGCCCAACTATTGTTAACAATGTACTCATTGTCTTAAAACATAAGAGTCACTCGATACACCAGTTATTTCATTATCAACAACACCTTTCAAACTGGAATGTAATAATATTTGCACACTACTGTTTGGCGGTCAACATTAATCTTTATCTAACTTCCTAAGAATAATGACTTTTGTGACTGATTCATTTCAACAAAAAAAATTGTAAATCACCACCAAACTGGGCTTAAGCCGAGATAAAAACTAAAACGCTACCAATGCTTTCATCAATGAAGCCATGTAGTTAAGTGAATGTTTAGCCAAATTATAAAGCAATAAATAAGTTGCAGTGAGTGATAAATGGACAAGCGCGCCGCACGAGGGCGCCCTATTGTCAACTCATTGAGTTGTCAAACACTTTCCGATTCTAAATACCAGTGGTAGTATACCAAACACAGGTTAAAACTAAATTGAAAAGTTATATCATCAACATTTTAAAGTTTCAGCGCGCCCCCCACCGTAACGCGGTAGGGTTTACTACTCTAGAACATAAAGGCATTGCAAGAGAGAATATTAAAATTAATAATAATATCTCTTCTAAAATATGTTTAAACAGGTCGTTACGTTTTTAAAATGTAGCAAACGTAAAATGTAATGAACTATGGCTGCATGTGTTGATTTTCATAATAAATATTACATTATATCGAGCACCGGCTCTATGATAAACACTTTTGCTTAAAAAAACAATCTGCGCAGTATTCGCGCGCTTTACTTGGTGGCTCAGCGGCAGCGCGCGGGCGCTCGGGTCATGGATATTGTTAAGTCGTTGAAAATGCGTGCTTATTGGATTTGATTTCTTTTGGGAGGAAATTAAGAAAATTATCGTCACAATCGATAGATGTGCACTGGAGGAAAAAAATCGTATCCAATCAATACTAATACAACTGTAAATATATATGTTTTGTTATATATGAAATAATTGTGTACTTAAAGATGTACTGCGATAATATAAATTCGTTTTAAATGTCAATGAAAAATATTGAAATTTGTTTTAATACACGAGATTTTTTTAAAAAAAACTTGGATTTTTGATTATTTATTTATTTGTTGAAGATAACAAACAACTCATACATAAAAAGATAGCAAAAAGTGTTATCTGCTTCTTAAAGTGCCATCTTCCTTCGAAGGTCGGCGACCATTAAGGCAATCTGGAGTTTCGATACCGCGGCTCTGAAAAGGGAACGGGTGCTCTTTCCATACCACTGGCGTAGATTTTTTAGCCAGGATAATCTCCTTCGGCCCACACTTCGCTTTCCTTGAATCTTCCCCTGCACGATGAGCTGCAGTAGTCCATACCTTTCGTTTCTCATTACATGTCCTAAGTATCCCAGCTTTCTTCTCTTAATTGTATATATCACTTCTGTTTTTTTATTAATGCGTTTTAATACTGTTACAATTTTAACTCTATCTTTCCAGAATATCCTCAGCATTCTCCGATATACCCACTTTTGGAAAGCTTTATACTAACTAAGCAAAAAAGTGTTATACTAACACCATATATAAATGCAGTGGCGACAAGCAATGTAAATGTCAACAGAACTAATACAATTAAAGACACAAAGAACCTGTCGGTACACAGTTACAAGTAACGAATGTAACAACTATTGGAAGGAATGATCAATGACATTCATTATTACAAGCAGTACAGATCGCGACGATTACTTTTTTTTATAAGATGATAAATTCCCGAAAGTTATACTTAATAGTGTAAGTGCAAGAACGATGAGAGAATAAGTTAATTATGTAATTTGTCCGATAGAAAGGGACATGACTTATGTCCTTACTCCGTGAACGAGTGGGAGTTTGATGATCTGCTCTAGAAGTGGAGAAGAATCATCGTGGTTATTAATTATTTTATACAAGAAAACTTGTTTTGAGATGGACCCTGTCATGTAATGGCTGCATGTGACGTCCCATGACACCGTGTGTGCGTTGGATGCTGTAATTTAAACATTTTAAAAGTCGACTTTGGTAATTTCTCGATCCTAGAAGCATGTCTCTCGTGTCGCGGACTCCCCACAACTCTTGCGAATTCAAGCAAGCTACGGACATACGCAAGAATAATGTTATTAATGTCTTTGGTTTTATAATAGGTCTCCCCGGACGAATATTAACACGAGACCTCAGTACACTTGTACTAATAACAATAAGGCACAGAAATTTATTTGTCTAACTGAAGCACCCCATTTTAATGTCAATAAAAAATTAACCTGCGCCGAAACCATTGTGAGGTTTCCGTGGAATCCACCCAAACTTGTCAAAACTCATTAATACTTCACGATTTATGGCACAGTAAAGGCATTACAGGCGCTTTGTCTATTTTTATGACAAAAACGTAAATACTCGATGTCAATAGGCGGGCGCGGGGCGGGCGCGGCGGGCGCGGGGCGGGGCGCGCTAACGGGACCGCCCCGCGCGCCCCGCACCCGTCCAGCGCCCGCCGACTCCAACTTAATCCTTTCAAATGGAAATACGTTTTTAAATCAAACAATTTCAGCGAAGTGGTTCGGGCACCGGGGAACGTTGGTTGCAAGCAATGGCTAAAATCCATAACAGTAATATAGTTAGGTATAATTATTTATGTAGAATGTTTATACAACCGGCTTACACAGTGATGATACCGTATGTGAACATGACGCAGACGCTACGCGCTATCCGATGGTGTCATAAGGTATATGACGAGAACACTGAACAAGTCACGTAGTCTTTTTGAAACAAGGCTCCTTATCACAGTGATGTTACGGTCAGATTATTTTACTGTAAAATTGACTCATGGTCACCATATCACAGTATATCTTACAATTATGCCATTTCATTGTGCAGAAGATCCGTGAAGCGGAAGAGATTCGCTTATAGTGACGTATTGTACCGCGCCGTAGGAAATGTCTAACGCTAAACATTTCACGCGTCCGGACAAACAGACGCACGGACACGCACACACACATTGTAATCACAAGTCTATTTAGCATTCGCGTTTAGTGACCGTTTGTGACGAGAGGCAATCGCGCCACCGGACTCTGTACACGAAACTCCACGTGACTCTCTTTAAATACTTTTAACCAATATATCTGTAAAGCGTTGCGGTTACCCGCTCGTGTCGTCACCTCGGGGCCTCGGGTTCCGTTGGACCCAAAATAACCATAATTATGCAAGTGCCATAAATAATGCAAAAACTCATTTTAATTCTGCCGGTACGGTGACCCGGGTGGATTTATTAAAAGTGCGCATTTAATATTTGTCGAACATTTTCAAAAGCGTAAAGGACTCGCGCCGCGCCCCCCGGCCCCCGGCCCCCGGCCCCCGGCCCGCCGCCATGTGCGCGATGCCAACTTCGGGTGAATACAAAAAAAGAAACAATCTATCCGCACATGACGCCCGTTCCAAATCCGAAATTCCCTCCGAAGCGATCTCACGCTGCGCTCAGAAAAAAATCCACCTCGTACTTTTTTTCGAATAGTATTTTTTTGGTTTCCATTGTCAGAGACATTCGAATCGGACCTCGGATTAGGCTCACCAGATATTACGGGTCCGACGAGATATGGTCTCGTTCTTATTTCATTAAGAATTATTAATAACAGTGCATGTGTGCATGAGCTCGTTTAAAAGTCGGGACGGATCTCATCGTTCGGCGGGTGTCTCGCGGCTCGCGTTATTCAGTAATCGATGTATTATACTTGTGAGTTGACACCGCCGCAGAGAGTTGTTTGTGTAACATTACGTGACGCCGGTAAGTAACGTGGACTGTTTACGAGGAACAAAGATAATATTCAGAAGCAGATTGGATGAGGAACACTTGTGTTTCAGTATTCTCCCTGAGAGTGTCCCGCGAGCGCGCGCGCATGTGTGCGTATGGGGGTCCGGGCGGGGGGCCAGGGGCTCTGGGGCAGGGGTGGGGGGGGAGGTGTGACACCGCGCTTGAGCCTTTATTAACAAGATTTTGAATATTCCATTGTCGCTAACACTTTCACAAGAATAGAATTTTTTCCCCCGGGCGCAGTTTGGACATTTCGCTTGAGTTATCGCCGGTTTCGTTACAGGCTCCGAGAGGCGGCCGCTCGCGGGTGCGCGTGCGCGTGTGCGTGGGCGAGCGTATAATTGGCAGCAGGTAGTTCGGAGCGCGGCCCCGGTAATATATTGATAATTAAAGTACGGCTTAACGTGGAATTTTTGTCAAAGTTTATTGTCGTTTTGATTGAGGTTACGAGGCCGCGCCGCCCCGCACCAGCTCGCGGTAGCTTTATGTCCGGCACCGTAGCTCAGGCTCCTCGATCCGTCTCGCTGCATTGTGAAGGCATCGCGGCGGCCGTCCGATGCGTTCCGAACTATAAAACGAAACGGACCCACGTTTTATTGGCTCTCATTAAACATAGAAATGGGATTTTATTATCTTTTTATAATTATAATATCTGATATACGGCCCGGCGATACTTTGTTAACGGTGACCGCATTTAAATAACTAATTCGATGTGTTTTGTTCGATCTGTTCGGTCCGGTTTAATGGCGTAGGAATGGTCTATTAAACTACAAACGGCCGTAAAAATGAAAATAATGTGCGCCGGTTAAATTTAAATAGACTATTAAATAGGAAACGTGACCAGTATAATACTTGTTATTTATATTTTTAATAAACGTTTCAGTTAATGAGGGAAAAGTTTCAATTGGTTTATATAGCGGTTAGGTCAGTGGAGCGGACGTTGGAATAGGGGGGATGGGGTGGGGGGTGGTTTATTTGTGTGGGAGACTACCACCACATGCGGCAGCAGCCGGCGGCCCTGGTGGCGGCAGCGGCGCATGGGTCGGTGTGGTGCCGTGTAAGCATCCTATCTAACACTTAATCACTTTAACCACATGATGAACAAAATTATTTCCGAATCTTCTCGATTGAAGGAACTTCAGGAATACACCATGCATTTATTTCAAACGCCGAAATCTTTAACCATTTACCATCACCACTACTATTAGACGTCGGTACCGCACCACCGCCTTCATTATCATACATTATTATACATTTCATCGTCTTCTTTACGTTTCGATGAAGCCTTCGTCCGGCGGCGGGCGTCTGTCCGCTGATGATGAAGACACAACTTCGATGTTCCGCACACGCAACAGTTTATTTCTATGTTTCCTGTTAATAGTGCTGCGCGTTCAGTTTACTTCCGTGTGGACGTGTAAACATGTATTTGCAAGGGTAACTGTCAATACGACGGCTTTACCGGTGTCCGGGGCACCGCCGCGGAGCACGGCTCTACGTAGTAGTTGAGTTGTTATGTAAATGTTTGCGATCATTTACAAAGTTGGATGTTAACCTGGCTAACACTCCCCCTCTCCTCACAGACAGAACTCTGTGCTGAGAGTCATCGCCAATGAATTCCGAAGGTTCTCTGTAACGATCTCATGATTTCAGTAAGCTCTCATTTATTTTCATTAAAATCAAATTTTCTTTATACCGAAAATACGGACGCAAAGATTTTTATTTTATTAATTATTATATTTCACAGCAGATCTTTGCCTTTGTTTATCTTTGCTAATTTATTCTCAATCTCACTCTATTCTTAGTGTGTCACAAAATACGACTGAAAGGGAACAACTCCTGGAAAATGTCAGCAGTTTGGTCGCAAACACGGATGCAAAGCGTGGCTATTTCTGCGATTGGGGGGACATGTTGTGCACGGAAATTATGATGATTTAATTTTTACTTATAACAAGTTTCTTCTTACAGGAGTTGTATAGCACCACAATACACGTGTTCAAGAGTAACAAGGTCGGCAGGTACATCGCGGGGAACGTGCATCACATGCAGATCACGCTGCGCCGCAGCGTAACGTGCTGTTCTCTGCGCAACTCTGCGATGCGGCTCCTCACTTCATACTACGTGTTTATGTGGTTGTAGATATCTCTTGACGGGATACCTGTGTCCGCCGCCAAGCGGTGACCTGCAAATATTTCACGTTTCGTAACATGTTCACGTGTCGAAGCGCGATACATTTGACGAGAAAAAACCTGCATAAAACAATTGAAAAGGTGAGAACTTTGAATGTTTAATGAGCAAAGTACAATCAGATTGTTATCTAGAAGCAGAGCCATGCACATGTTTTTGTATAATCATTTTATTCTCTGTTTGTAAGGAAATTACACAACACGGTTAACATCTGTTTGACACATCAATTGACAATTTACATAAGTAATGACAACATATATAATTAATGGTTAATGAATTGACACAGACGATATAACTGCGCGGTCATCTCTGCACCGGGTGATTTAAAGTAACCTTCGTAGAAATGATGACTGCAAAGTGAACGTTTCATACAAGCAGCTAACGGTAATTTCTAAGCGGATGCTCGTAGAAGAAAACTATAAATTATTATAAACAATGAACAAATGAATCAAACAGTGTGTAAGAGTTTCACCCGGCGGCCGCCGGTGCCGGTGCCTGCGCGGCGCGCGCGGACCTCACCCGCTGGAGCTCCGCCGGGACGCGGCGCGCGTGCGCACGCCCCGCCCCGCGCACCCCCGCGCCGCGCCGTTACAACATGGCGGACAATTAGCAATAACCGATTTAACAACGCATTGTTGTAAATTAAGTCGTAGAACAAGCGGGCGCGGGTAATGCTATAACATTTTATGATGCCCCGCGTCGTTCCGTTGCTGCGTTATACCTTCCATAAGTATTGACAGTTACATTCTTTGTGATGGACATTTTTACACCAAAACATATAAAACACATAAAAACTGTTAGACATCAATAATTTAAAAGAAACTAACAGGTACAAAATAATCCTTCCTATTTGCCTGCTCGCGAGACTGTCTGTAGTTTGTTTTGTTGTTTGTACTGTACGTAACAGAAAAAGTAACATTACTATTAAATCACTCGGAAAATACTAGTCGAATTGAGCACTCCCGCCGCACAATCTCAATATCTCAATAATGTAATTCATAAGTCAATTTATTATTTACAAGTTCATATAATACATAATAAGTTTGTGTAATTTGTGTTAACGGTAATTTGTTAACCTTTATGAATAAACGAACGTAACGCGCTCGCACCTCTTTCCCACAACTTGTCTCCTTTAAACATATTCAACTAGTAATTATTTAAAACTTTTTTGCAGAGTTAACAGAAAAGATAAAGAATATGCAATAAAACTAGATAGCAGTTACTTTTATATGCATAATAAGTAATAGCTGCGTCATAATGACTGACCACGGCCGTTACTTGAGCTTAACCGCATATACATTTGTAGTTGATTGTACATTCCAATGTGTTTATATACTTTCCGTAATATTTGATGCACACGCGTGCCCGGCGACACTCGATCCCGCGTGACGTCTCAAAGAGTCATTTCTGAATTAGTTTACGGCGCCGCCGCCGGCCGGGCGGCAGGTTAAGTTAATTAGCTTACATTGTTGTCAGTTGTTGTTGTTTTTCACCACGAGATTGCCCGCTTTGTTTTCTGTAGCCGGCGAGCGGATGACTTCATTTAGAGAGTTCGCTTCTTTAGATTGCTAATTCAAAAATGAAGAGTACGAAATTGTTTTTCCGCTCGATGTAACGACCTGAATATACCGCGGTCTCGCTTCGGGAAAATATTATTAAAACGTTAATTTAGTTTTGATTTTCAGTGAAAGCAAAAATAAATCACAACATACATACTACTGCTCCATACCTGCAGCCACCGCGCACCCCCGCGCAATGTGCGTTAACTATTTTTGATTTAACTTGTTACACCGATAAAGTTACCTGTTAGAATTCGCAACACCTTCACTGACGATGCACTATATAGGACCGCAGCACCAAGCTGCAATAGTTTTCCTTTTAAGAAATTCGTTTCTTTTCACGTGGGAAAGTAGTGTATGGTTTTTTCTCTTTTCCAATTGTAGCCAAAACGCAGTACTGCTGGCGCACCATGCACTCCTGGCAGATGCTGCGCAGAGTATCCAACGCGACAGTTTGGTAGACTCAGACCAGTTCCCGCGCATGTTATGATAACAAGCACATGCCTAACATACATGCGTTTTGGAATGTTTGCTATAATTACCCGATACGTTTTGTTGTGTACCGCAATGTACTTTAATACATTACATTAAAGTCAGGTGTATTTTTGCAAATAAAATCATTAACAAGTTATTGCGCGTGCATTAATTTATGTAATTATAAGAGTCATGTTAGTAGTGTCGTCTGATTTGCATTATTATGTTGTAGTTTTGCGGGCGCGGCCGCCGAGCCGCTTCGTATCCGCGATCTCGTGCGTCGTCTCTGCGTAGCTGAACGTCTCCGCGCGGCCGCGGCCCGGCGCCCCGCCCGCGCCCGCGCCCGCCCCGCCCGCGCCCGCGCGCCGCACGGTAGCGCGTGAGTTGGTGACATACGGCTCTATCTTATCTGTGCCCACTCGCCCACATATGTCACATGACGCCGCTAATGGACTGGCTAAGTTAATTCAACACTTTCGCCCTAAAATCCCGATCCGTTTGCGCAAGAGCACCGCCGGTCGTCCACACAGCGCCTGTTCAATTATTCACAGCTTTATTATATTAACATTTGCCTGATGTAAAGAGAAACAGCGCCTGCGCCCGCGCTGCGCCCGCGCCCTGCGACCATTATGCACAATTAAACATCACACTCCCTCCGTCTCGCATCGGCCGTTTGCAATTTGTAATCTTCGTTTTACCTCTATAGTTTTTTTATGTACAACGAAATATTAAGAGGATGGGGCTTAAACCCTAATGGGATATTAATTAACATACACAACGAGAAGAGCTCGCAGCTACAGGATGCCGGTCGCGGTGCAACTAATTCGCGCCCTCTAACCCGTCAATCAAGCGCGGCCGGCAGCAGGGCGCGCCCGCCGTTGCGAATGCAGCCTGACCTTTGTACAGTCAATGAAATGACCACCGCGTTCCTCCGCCCGATCGCCCCGCGCGGTCGAATTCCCGCGCCGCTATTTGTCAGGTTGACAGTCGCGTGCGCCCCGCGCCCCGCGCACCGCGCCCCCGCGAGCATTAAATTTTAAAAGAGATTAATATGGCGGACGAAATAATTATGTTCGCTTGGCTCCTTGTCAAGTATTTGTAATGGGCGTCATCAGCATAAACCTCTCGGTAACCGCGTCACGTCACATTGCAATAAACTCTATCAGGTCGCGCGGTAGGTGGTAAAGTTAGCACCGCGGCGCGTCTCTGGAATTAGGAAAATACATTTACGTGCGTTATTTTTAACCTTCATGTATACATCATTAAGTCACTTTGAGAAAAAACTACGACTTTTGTATCAGTCACCACTTGTACGGACTCGGCTTTTCTATAGAGCACAGTGGAGCATCACATGCGCCACGCCGCGCACACCCTGTACCGCGGCCGCGCGCACTATCACCGCCGCAGTGTACCTGTCAAACGCCACTCATTTATATTGAATAGCTTACTTGAATTGCAAATAGCCTTTTATTTGATGTACCCTCACAAGCGCCGGGCGCGATAAGTGCGGCTCGGCCGCGCCGCGGGAACTTGTTCAACATTATCTTATTTCCTAGTTACCCACCACCGCGGCGGCCAGACGTAACGCAGCACATTACTGTGTTAATGTTACTGCATTCCGGTTTGTAAACGGCAGTAGCTTTGTGAAATTACCAGAGTTACGAGACGTCGATCCTCCGCCACTATGCTCAGCGCAACAACTTTTACAACTACTTGACGCACGTGTTTGCTGAAGCTCTTAAAAAAACCAATGCTTTAAGGTTCGAGTTCCATACGCCGCCGCCGCGCATGCGCGAGGCGGGTGCGCTTGACGAGGTATTAGACGAAAGAAAGCTGTAATAAGCGGCCGTAATACCGCTGTTTTATAACCTGTGTACACTCGTAAATTAGCAGGATGTTTGCGCGCGCCGACCGCGGCCCGGTTGTGTACACGGGCACTACCCGCTACCCCGCGCCGCGCCGCGCCGCCGAGCTCGGTTCGGATCGCTGCTTCGTACCTAGATCGATGTTTACAGCAGTCTAGAATTTAATTTATGCACGTAAACTATACATCCAGTTTAAAAGTTTACGAGAAACTGTAATACAGTTTGTTTTTATAGCAAATTGCAATAATCTACCGCGCCGCGAGTGATTAGATGAGGAGAGTTGTGTGCTCGGGGCGCGCGCTACGGGCGCTGCCCGCGGCGACGCTCTGTAGTGTATACTTATAAAATATCTTCAAAACGTTGCACTAAACATCACCGCAGTATTTATACTGCTGGCTAGTGCTCACACTGCAGGGCGACGCAGTGTCGCTGGGAAAGTATCATGTTTGCACGCTTCTGCTTGGAGGCAGAAATACGCGCTTTAGAGGTTCCAAATGAGAAGTGATACATGGATTCGCTTCTATTTTTAGCCTTGAACGATGCAGTTATTACAGTTATTTTTGTTACCGAGAGGTTCCATACACGCACAGAATTGACAACTACCTACGCGTTAAGTTGCTTTTTAGAAAGTAATCAGTACAAACTCTATATCGCAAATTATACAACTACTGATTTTGTTGTATTGTACTTAACTTTACTGAAATTGTACAAATAAATGTACTATTCAATAATGCTGATTGTATTATCTTTAGGTCAGCATTTGGATACCTCAGAAGACCGTCTAGGTATCTCACCTCTACCGCTGGACAGTAATGTGCGAATATTACTGTGTTCCGGTTTAAAGGTCGTTGTAAAGTGCTTTAGTGACAAGAACAAATTGTTATCGCGCATCACTTGCCACCGAGTGTACGTCCGCAACGTTTCGTCGCTTCGAAGAATAAATTAAATAAATAAAGTCGTGTGCGGCGGTGTGCGGTGCTGCTCACAAGGTGAAACTAGTTTTAAAATTATTAATTTATTATCGAAATGATCCGCGCGCGCCGGCCCCGCTCCGTCTGGTATCCGTCCGCCGGCGTGACGGCATTATTTATAACTGAAAACAACTAGCTCTCTGTAAACACGCAGCGCTCTGGAGCTGAACCTGTAAACTCGTCAGTTTTATTAAACACTCGGTGTGATCCAACGGAACCTTAGACTTGTACTATATCAAGAAAATAAAGAAGACCGAAGCTATCAGCTCGCAACTAAGTTGAGCGCACGATGTTTTTACTTACAACAATGTGAACAGGAGCGCTGGCCGTCACTTCACGTTGCAGCACCCATTGCTGGACATGGGCATGGCACGAGCGCAGTGGACCAGCTGTCCCTATCTCGCTACACTGTTCCTCATCGCCCACATACAGGGGGTGCAGCGGCGGCGTCGCAGTGTTCGCAGTTTATTTACTTATACATTAAAACTTATTTGGGCTGCCCATAAAATGTAGATTACAAAACATTATTCCCGATATCATTTTACATTCTTTTACACTAGCTTACATGATTAATTAAATATGAACACGCACAGGTTTTATACACTGCAGCTCTTACACAATATTATTAGCGAAGCAATTATTATTACCGGAAAACAGTAATGTGCAATTGTTACTGTTACCGTTTTATGAGCATTCTAATTGCTCAGCTGATTAGTTTTGTTCCCGTGTGTTTGTGAGCGCAGTGCGGTGCAGTGTAAACATTTTATCCAGATCATCTCCGTTATATTCAATGTCAGCTTATAAAAGCTTACCACCAGAGCAGCGTGCATCTCGTTTTGCGTGTTATAAAACACATGCACTCAACTAAATACAATACTTAAGTCGCGAGTGTTAGTGCGGTCTTATGTTCTGTAAGAGACGTGGATTCCAATTTCACCACCGAAACCGACAAAGAGAAGGGAAGGGAAGGGAGCTGCAGATAGTTGTGAAATATCTATTGTTAATTTGATAACTATTGACAACAATTCGGACGGACAATACTTTTTTATCGACAATACGTTAACAGTAGATCTCAACTAACGATATGTTAAGTGACAATGTGGCCGAACACGTCGAAGCGTGCTCACTCAAAATAATTTGAATGTCATATGTCGATTAGCCGAAACACAGCAATATGGGATTCACACAAACACAATGACCAACTTAACTCTTCCTCATGTCGTCCTGGAATAAAACCAGGAGTACGTTGTCCGCCGCATCACGGAGGCAGTTATATATTAATCAATCACAGGTTGAAATTTTCAAAAGAAATACTTCCTAATGTCTTAAGCAGTTGCTTATGAAGCACTTCCGTCCGGAATGTGAGCTGATTGACTATAACTTGGATGTCGTGTGCACTGTACCAGCCGGAGAGGCAGGACCTCAGTCCCTGTGTGACTGAGCTGCTGTTGAAGGATAACGAACATGGCGATGCGCACAATTCGTATTGCAATAACGTTATTTTAATGACGTAAAAACTCCTGTCCTATATACCAACGAAAAGATAAGAATCCTTGTAAACAATTTTATCAGTTGTCGACCTCAACCTCGACAGCGATTACGTTCCCGACAAACCGCAAGGTAAGAAAAAATGACAAGGATTCAATCATCAGAGCGCCCGTGTCCGCCCACCCGCCGACGACGACCCTAGGCCCTGTCGTGCTCCCGCGCAACCAATAAATCGATCGGGCACCATCACGGAACGTGTTCATTCCACTGCCATATATCTCCCACAGATTTACGTTATGTGCCGCACGAGGACCGCCACGTTATTAACCTACCGAGTAAAGAAGGCGCAGCGTAAAAAGGCAGCCGTCGGGCGACAGGTGTCGCTTCAACTTGCGTCATAGTCACTCCGCCCGGCCGTAAACAAGCGCTGAAAAAACATTTACTTCGAAAATAGAATTCGAATTCTCGCGCTTAATTACGCGCCTGCCAATGAGCGGGCGGCGGGTGCGAGAGGGAAAAGTTGATTTTCGCGCGCGTGGGAATGAGAGGGGCGATATAACTCCGCCCTGTTAACAACATGGCGTATGTGTTGATTGGCGGACGCACGACCGCCCCCGGCGCGGGGTGTGGCGCGGCGCACGGGAAAACGGAGGCCGGCGGGAAGCGTCGCGGCGCGGCGGCGGAGGGCAGCGCATTGAACAGGATTTACTTTAACTGCAAACACAACTCTTCGAATTCTGTAACTTTCATAATTATACTCCTATGTTATAGAAACAGTTTAAAGATCTTAAAATTTAATTACGTTTTTGAACATATTTTTATTAATTCGTTCAGATACTTTCCCCACACGTTGCCCAGAGGTGTAGTAAAAAGTAATTTGCTCCGGGGTCAACGCAACAGTATTTTATGATACTAACACTCTGCGCTGACCGGCTTACACGCTTAGCGCAACACCGTACCATACCATACCGGTGAGACCTTTTTTTTTTGGTTTCGGACGGGAATCTTCAAATAGATACCTTGCTTCTGGGGGGAAGACAGGGTTACGTGGGATTTATACCCACTGAAACCCCCTCGGTAGTCGTTCAAAATGCTTTGCGAGAGAACCCGAGAACTCGTACGGAACGCAACGGTGCCTCTCTGCACAACGCCTGATCACGTCCCTAGGATCATCAATACCCTCTGTTTGCTACGACAAAAACAAGACCATCTCGTAATCGTCGCCCATCCTGGGCTCGCTTGCTAGGCCATGAGGGCCCTCACCTTCAAAGCCCGCGATCCCGAAAACCCTTTTAGTCGCCTCTACGACAGGCAGGGCTTACATTAGTCCTATTCTTAATTGCTCGTAACTACAGGGCAGAACCCGAGGAGTCCTATCTTTAATGGTAGACATTGATCGATTGCAATGATGACGATGAATATAAAAGATACACATATATGATTGTGTTATTTTACTTTGCTCGTGCTACCGCTGCGTTGTGTGCAACACTTATAGCATCACTGTTGCTGTATTCTCCAACTTTAGATGTATATGTAGTCAACTGGTTTGTGACATCCCGTTCCCGGAAGACTAATAATATTATATAACACATAGCTTCATTGCTTCCTCTACAAGGTGAGGGACGTTGGATTGGCAATAGCAGCGATCTTATGGTATAAATGGTCGGTGCTGATTTTTATGATGATGTGTGGAAATAAATGGCGCTGATTCTCAAGCAGTATGTGTCAGTACGTGTAAGACATTTAAAAATGAAGAAGACAAAAACAAATGTATATATATACAGCCCGCTGAGTTTCTTGCCCATTCTTCTCAGGTCCGTGGCATTTCTTTTACGAATGGGTGGTAGAGTTTGACGTTCAACAAGTGAACTATTGTTCCCATGTTAAATAAAAAATTTTGGCTTTGACTTTATGAACACTTTTGTTTTCTTTGTATATTTAAATAGTTTTGGTGGTTGTTGTTACCAAACTACTATTGCCTTTATTCAAAATAAATAGAAAACCTCTAAAGTCTTAACTGTTAAACTCGAAACTATTGACAGTGGTTTAGATACAGAAAGACTTCTACCAACAGTCAAGCCTCCACTGTTTGATACCTAACAATTTTTACCTCCTCAATAATATCAGAAAAATTCTAAACAAGATCACCATTCATTTACACCAATTAAATACGATATACTTAACATCTGCAGCTAATGTGTGCCCAGCAGCACCACCAGGTGCTGAATTCGTCGCCATCGTTCCACTGTTGTGTTGAATAATCTACCAAAAAGAGTTCATACTGTTCGTGCTTTTTATTTTTGCTTTACTCTCTCCAAAACACTGAAGTTTGTCGCCGATGAGTAAATAAGGTGCACTTATGTAAATGATCTAATCAGTTCAGTGCAAACACGTAAGCGTCGCTGTACTAACGTGAAACGTTTATAAGAATACAAATTGAAATAAACCGGTAAACGTCACTTGTTAATACTCATGACGTGTATACACGTCACGCGGTAAATTCAATTACGTTTTCGCGACGTATATCACGTCACCGTGGATAACGCGCCTTCCAATAAATCCATAAAGTATTGAGCGCCTGTTCGTTTACAACAGCAACGTTGTAGAGTGTAAAGTGCAGTGGCCGGACAACGCGACGGCAATACACGGCACGGTCCATACTGCATCTTTAACATGGAAAGTGTCACCAGTTGGTACTGCAGCACCACATCTGCTAACGCCTTCTGGACGTTGTTGCAGGTCACGTTACGTTAGAAACTTTTTCGGACAACGTTACCACCAGCACCAACGCTACCATTAGCACCTGATTATATATTACATGAAATCAAAAAAGCAATAACGTAATGTAGACCATATGACAAAGTACCCTTTAATAATACTTTCGTTATCAAGAAAAACTTATTTTTTATACGTAGCTAAGAGGTGCACGTTTGATCCCCACAAAGAGTGAGCTACAGTGGTTGGTGAAGGAAAACGTCGTGAGGAAATTTTTCCGATTTAATTGCTTTATTTATTTTATTACCCCGATATTTCGAGCAAAGGTCACGCAGCCACGGTCGCGGGGGACCGAGCTGGCGGATGTCCGGACATCATAGCCATCACGGGGTACCTACAACTTAACGATAACATCCGTAAGTTTAGCTTCATTAAATACCCGCGTAAATATAAAAAAAATCATTGTTCCAAAAACATCAGCTTTTGCAGAAATACAACATGACGTGTCCCGCTGCGCGTGGGCACTCTTTCACTTCGTGAAGAAGGCCAATAAAACAACAACAGAAATATTTTGGCTGTAATGCATTTTGGCAGTGGAATATTTTACTTAGTGAAGATATTAACGTAATTCAGGCTCAAGTGAAGTGGAAGAGCAGAAGGATGTAATTGTACGCGTTAATTGGTTCCAAATACTTTCAATTTAATCAAACATTAGTTCTCAAGTGGGTTGTTAAAAACTAACGAATATTGTTTAATAAAAACCTTTTTACAAAAAAATATTTACAAGGAACTATTAAATGACAAAAATTTAAATAAAATGTTTATAACTTACCCGGTGTAGAAGATAATCGCAATAACATCTTGTGCTAAGGTGTTGTGACAGTGTGTGTATGCATGTTCATTGTGCTTTTGTTATCTGACGTTGTCGCGCAAACAGTGGAAAGCTAAACACAGAATGTAACAAACAGCAAACATTGAGGACACAACAAAGAGAACTGAGTAAACTGTCACTGCAGTGCGCTGCAGCGCGCAGCACTGCGCGGCGCCGTGCTGCGCTGATAAAGCGGAACAATTGCTGCAGCAAAGCAAACGGGCGCGGCGCTCGTGCTGCGGGCGGACGGGGGACGGGGGGCCGGCGGGGTCACTCATAAATCAAGTCGAGTGCTCCTGTTGTGACAGGTCGCGCCATCTTGCACCGCCTGTGTGGTCCGCAATTTCGGGACGAATACACAAGTTCTTTTTTTTTTTACTTTCGAGTTAATCATTGGGAAATGAACGGCGGGGGCACGGCGCAGCGTGCTCGCTCTGAATACTCTGCTCATCTCATTGTGTGACAGTAGGTACACTGCTACCACGGCTGCAGCACGGCTACTCTACAGCGGCGGTGAATTTGTAACATGTTAATTTACACCACCGACCACCGCCGGCGCAACTGAACCAATGCGCTGGTTATTGAACTAGATGCAACTAAACTTTTTTATATTGTACAAGGCGAAGCGACGAGCACGAGTTACCAGGTGGTAGGTCTCTGTTGCCGGAGACCGTCTGGATGGGTACCACCGCAGCTCCTATTGCAACCGCCAAATAGTAGTGTGCGAACATTACTGTGTTCCGGTTTGAAGGGCGCTGTAGCTAGTGTAATTACTGGGGTAACGAGACTTAACACCTTATGTCTTACGACGAGCGCAATGTGGTGCAGTGTGTACCATCTTAACTAGCACCGCGTTGTCATGGGCAAGCGTATCACTTACCATCAGGTGAACGTCTTGCTCGTCTCGCCGCAAAGTAGTATAAAAAAAAAAAAACATAGCACTCGTCGCTTTGGTACATTAGCTCTTAATTCTCGTTACCGCAGTAATTTCACTAGCCTACAGCGCCCAACTAACCAGAACACAGTAATGTTTGCACACTACTGTTTAGCACTAAAATCGGTCACTGCGGTAGTAAACATTCATGAACCTTTCTTTCTGATTTGTCGCACCGCTTCATGAACGAGTTACGTCAAATAAGAAAGAAAGCAATGCAATGCATTTTAATAGAGATGTGTGAAGTGTATTTCTAGATATTAATGTATAATACATACGGAAATCTTTATTTACGACGGTGATAATACACCTGTGTAGTCGTTCAGTCATTAACAGTTCAATAACTCCTGAATATCACTTTTTTTTTTTTATACTACTTTGCGACGAGACGAGCAAGACGTTCACCTGATGGTAAATGATACGCTTGCCCATGACAACGTGCTGCTAGTTAAGATGGTACACACTGCACCACATTGCGCTCGTCGCCTTGAGACATGCGGTGTTAAGTCTCGTTACCTCAGTAATTACACTAGCTACAGCGCGCTTCAAACCGGAACACAGTAATGTTCGCACACTACTATTTGTCGGTTGCAATAGGAGCTGCGGTGGTACCCATCCAGACGGTCTCCGGCAACAGAGACCTACCACCCGGTAAAATCTGTTTAGAAATCTTTATTAGTTTCTTAAAATCTGTTCAGATTTATAATAAACTATATGTAGATATATCCCGCTCCGGCTAGCAAATTCACAGGCTCTGGATTATCAGAGACCGGCGACGTTGGGCAGGTACCCAGCTGCACACGAGCTGCACGCGAGCTGAATGAGGGATTCACGTGTTCCTTTAATATTGTATATCGTGTAATTAATCGGATTTACTTCTGGCACACGCGTCATCAAAGACTGTTGAACAACATGTTCAAAACGTATTTATTTATCATCATCATCGTCACCAGCGAGGCGCAATCATTACTTACTGCAAGGCGATGGACTGCAGGACATTATCAAAACGAACTCCTGGAAAGGACCACATCAATGTTATGGTAGCATGCATATACATATATTAGCCGCGACGCAAATTCAATAAAAGTTTTAGTGACGTCATGTTTGTTTTGGAGTTTTATTTATTCTGCGTACAATATGTACAACAACGTGTGTTAACTTATTCTTTATAATTATTGCTAGAAATAGTCGGTAGGTATTGTAAGGAGGTTGTAATGTTTGTACATTGCTGCTTGTGCAGCTCAGAGATAGTACGGCTGTCACAGGGACATTTGCTAACGTGACAGGTATCAGCTACAGCTGGTCGGTGTCCCCCTCCCCCGCCCCGCCCCTCCGCGCAGCAGTCAACCACTTGTTCGCACCCGCCTGCCGGCGCGTGGGTAGGGTTACATATTATCGGTATTGTCCCCTGCCTGCACTAGCAGCTGGTAGCCATACCAACCTACCCTGCGCCAGCCTGCGGTGTACTGCTACACTGTGAACTAGTATACATTGCGTTCACCCGTTACCTCTATCCACAGTCTCATAGTTACTTAAGATACGGTTCAAGTTAGGTCACGGGTTTTTTTTTTCTCATCCCCCTGCGTGGTTGGGTCAGGACCTAGTTCTTCCATTCCAGTTCTCGCATTCGTACAGTTCTACTAACATTCATACCGCTAATTTTCATCATTATTTCATACATCGCGTTCTGTAGAGTGGACTCCGTCGTCTTTACATTTCTTTATGTGCAGGAGTGACCTGTGGAGGATACCATTTTTTCCATTTTCCTGTAATAAAATCATACATTTTGCATTTCTATTTCGGGTTTCTTCGCTCTCCTTTTTATTCCCAGCCAGTTGTTCCCTTTCGTTTATGCCATTACAGTTTACTATTTCCTAATTTTCCTACATTTACAATATACTTACATCTAATATCACAGTCGCTCCTACACTTACACTTTGTTTCCTTAATCAATAGCCCACTCTAGTATCACAGTTTTGTCTGATCTAAGTTGTTTCTGTGTCTAATGTTCTATTTCGTTTTATTGTTTATCGGCTATCACTTCTTCACAAAATTTCAAAAACTTTGGACGACTAGCGTCTTCACTCATCAGAGAGGCGAAGCTACCAGCGCATATCTTCTTACCCAGCTCGATCTCAACATTTATGCGCTCCCTGCCGTACAAGGGGCAGGAAGCAATCACATGCACTAGGTCACGGGTTAGCCCAGCGCGTTACTCCGCACTACACGGTTAAGAAGTGCGGGCGTGCGGGGTGTGCGGGGCGTGCGGGTACACTTGCGAGAATGTGCGCCGCGCGCACCGCCCGGTGAAAGTGACCCCCCGTCCCTCGCGCCCGCTTATGAAACACGCCGAGATTATAATTCGTCTGCGCCAAAGCTTCCGCGGCCGCCGACTCGCGGATCATCGCGGCGGAGTCGCGGGATGATGCAACCGCGGTGTCCGCTCCCGCGCCGGACTCCGCGGTTGCTCCTCACGCGAACCAGTCCGAGTGGAATTAATTAAATCATTGCGACCGGCAAACTGCTTCAATTACTCTGTAACCTTTGTAATTTGTGTTTTGTTTAAACCTTAATTAAGTGGATAAGTAAACTTACATACGAAGAAACGGAAACTTTGTTAGAAAATAACTGACGCTACTAGATTAATGATTTTTCACACTTTGCAAATACAAAACCCAAAACCGCTCAAACATACCTAACTTTACTACTAACACACATGCATACATAAACACACAAACATGCTAGATGTCATTGGAACAAAAAGCCTAAATATATAAAATAAAAGTAGGAAAAAATCCATAAAGGTTATAGTAATAGTTAAGGTAGAGCGGGGTCTCCTGGCACAAGCATCTATTTGCTTAATAGGAGGCTCCAATCCAATGTAATAGATTAATATAAATTTAAGTGAAAGTAAATAAAAAGTTTTTATTTATTTATAGTAGTTAAAATCCCTATGACTCTTTGAACTCGATTTTTATCTACTTCTCGATCTTTCTTCAAACATGTCGCAGTAATTGTTGCAAGCTGTCGTTAATGTTCCCGGGTAACATGCCATCGGGTACAAATATGTGAGCACGGTGAGCGGGCACGCGAGATTGATATATTGAGTTACTCTATACACCAGCAACAGTCGGTTATTCAAAATTAGTTTAATAAATTGAAAGTAATGAGAACGCTACACCTCTCCCCTCGGACCACAACGCGAACGCGTTACGTCACATCCGACCACGCTGCAGCAGTCCACATCCGCAATCAGCGCGCGGCGCGGTCAGCTCGTATCCATTAGCAGCAATTACCAGGTGGTAGGTCTCTGTTGCCGGAGACCGTCTGGGTACCACCGCAGCTCCTATTGCAACCGACAAATAGTAGTGTGCGAACATTACTGTGTTCCGGTTTGAAGGGCGCTGTAGCTAGTGTAATTACTGGGGTAACGAGACTTAACACCTTATGTCTTACGACGAGCGCAATGTGGAGCAGTGTGTACCACCTTAAGTAGCAGCACGTTGTCATGGGCAAGCGTATCACTTACCATCAGGTGAACGTCTTGCTCATCTCGTCGCATACAAGTATAAAAAAAAAAAACAGCAGCTTGCTGCTGACGGGGGCCGGTCTGTTCTGCAGCGCGTATTTCCATTACTCATGTACTGTCTTCTTATGGATGACGCTGGTGACAGCTCAGCAAGTAACATTCACGCCGCCGCGCGTCCGGGTGCAGCGTGTGCACTCCGACCAGCGCCGCATTCATATAGAAAGGCGAATTAGTTCACACCAAAATAGTATCTAATAAAATATCTTTCTTGGCTTTAACTGTGTAACGGGTAACCATTTTTGTGGTTCGGGGCGGGAGGACGAGGGTGGAGCAGGTACTATTCCAAAACAACCAACTGCTGGCGCATCGTTTTACCACAATTTTTAACTACCCTTCAATTGTAACAAATCAGTTAATGTCACCTGTAACCATGGTCAAGTATAAAGTCAATATTATTTTTAATTTCTTAGTATGTGGTCATGTACGAAAGCTGTTGGTGATCACAAACAAGTGGTGGTCTCGCGGTTCGGAAGCACTGAACCGCCGGCGGAAGCTTCATAGGCAATAAGCGGAAGGTGGACAGCGGCCGGCGATCCATCGCGCGCTGCGGCGATCCATCGCGCGCTGCGGCGATCCATCGCGCGCTGCGGCGATCCATCGCGCGCTGCGGCGATCCATCGCGCGCTGCGGCGATCCATCGCGCGCTGCGGCGATCCATCGCGCGCTGCGGCGATCCATCGCGCGCTGCGGCGATCCATCGCGCGCTGCGGCGATCCATCGCGCGCTGCGGCGATCCATCGCGCGCTGCGGCGATCCATCGCGCGCTGCGGCGATCCATCGCGCGCTGCGGCGATCCATCGCGCGCTGCGGCGATCCATCGCGCGCTGCGGCGATCCATCGCGCGCTGCGGCGATCCATCGCGCGCTGCGGCGATCCATCGCGCGCTGCGGCGATCCATCGCGCGCTGCGGCGATCCATCGCGCGCTGCGGCGATCCATCGCGCGCTGCGGCGATCCATCGCGCGCTGCGGCGATCCATCGCGCGCTGCGGCGATCCATCGCGCGCTGCGGCGATCCATCGCGCGCTGCGGCGATCCATCGCGCGCTGCGGCGATCCATCGCGCGCTGCGGCGATCCATCGCGCGCTGCGGCGATCCATCGCGCGCTGCGGCGATCCATCGCGCGCTGCGGCGATCCATCGCGCGCTGCGGCGATCCATCGCGCGCTGCGGCGATCCATCGCGCGCTGCGGCGATCCATCGCGCGCTGCGGCGATCCATCGCGCGCTGCGGCGATCCATCGCGCGCTGCGGCGATCCATCGCGCGCTGCGGCGATCCATCGCGCGCTGCGGCGATCCATCGCGCGCTGCGGCGATCCATCGCGCGCTGCGGCGATCCATCGCGCGCTGCGGCGATCCATCGCGCGCTGCGGCGATCCATCGCGCGCTGCGGCGATCCATCGCGCGCTGCGGCGATCCATCGCGCGCTGCGGCGATCCATCGCGCGCTGCGGCGATCCATCGCGCGCTGCGGCGATCCATCGCGCGCTGCGGCGATCCATCGCGCGCTGCGGCGATCCATCGCGCGCTGCGGCGATCCATCGCGCGCTGCGGCGATCCATCGCGCGCTGCGGCGATCCATCGCGCGCTGCGGCGATCCATCGCGCGCTGCGGCGATCCATCGCGCGCTGCGGCGATCCATCGCGCGCTGCGGCGATCCATCGCGCGCTGCGGCGATCCATCGCGCGCTGCGGCGATCCATCGCGCGCTGCGGCGATCCATCGCGCGCTGCGGCGATCCATCGCGCGCTGCGGCGATCCATCGCGCGCTGCGGCGATCCATCGCGCGCTGCGGCGATCCATCGCGCGCTGCGGCGATCCATCGCGCGCTGCGGCGATCCATCGCGCGCTGCGGCGATCCATCGCGCGCTGCGGCGATCCATCGCGCGCTGCGGCGATCCATCGCGCGCTGCGGCGATCCATCGCGCGCTGCGGCGATCCATCGCGCGCTGCGGCGATCCATCGCGCGCTGCGGCGATCCATCGCGCGCTGCGGCGATCCATCGCGCGCTGCGGCGATCCATCGCGCGCTGCGGCGATCCATCGCGCGCTGCGGCGATCCATCGCGCGCTGCGGCGATCCATCGCGCGCTGCGGCGATCCATCGCGCGCTGCGGCGATCCATCGCGCGCTGCGGCGATCCATCGCGCGCTGCGGCGATCCATCGCGCGCTGCGGCGATCCATCGCGCGCTGCGGCGATCCATCGCGCGCTGCGGCGATCCATCGCGCGCTGCGGCGATCCATCGCGCGCTGCGGCGATCCATCGCGCGCTGCGGCGATCCATCGCGCGCTGCGGCGATCCATCGCGCGCTGCGGCGATCCATCGCGCGCTGCGGCGATCCATCGCGCGCTGCGGCGATCCATCGCGCGCTGCGGCGATCCATCGCGCGCTGCGGCGATCCATCGCGCGCTGCGGCGATCCATCGCGCGCTGCGGCGATCCATCGCGCGCTGCGGCGATCCATCGCGCGCTGCGGCGATCCATCGCGCGCTGCGGCGATCCATCGCGCGCTGCGGCGATCCATCGCGCGCTGCGGCGATCCATCGCGCGCTGCGGCGATCCATCGCGCGCTGCGGCGATCCATCGCGCGCTGCGGCGATCCATCGCGCGCTGCGGCGATCCATCGCGCGCTGCGGCGATCCATCGCGCGCTGCGGCGATCCATCGCGCGCTGCGGCGATCCATCGCGCGCTGCGGCGATCCATCGCGCGCTGCGGCGATCCATCGCGCGCTGCGGCGATCCATCGCGCGCTGCGGCGATCCATCGCGCGCTGCGGCGATCCATCGCGCGCTGCGGCGATCCATCGCGCGCTGCGGCGATCCATCGCGCGCTGCGGCGATCCATCGCGCGCTGCGGCGATCCATCGCGCGCTGCGGCGATCCATCGCGCGCTGCGGCGATCCATCGCGCGCTGCGGCGATCCATCGCGCGCTGCGGCGATCCATCGCGCGCTGCGGCGATCCATCGCGCGCTGCGGCGATCCATCGCGCGCTGCGGCGATCCATCGCGCGCTGCGGCGATCCATCGCGCGCTGCGGCGATCCATCGCGCGCTGCGGCGATCCATCGCGCGCTGCGGCGATCCATCGCGCGCTGCGGCGATCCATCGCGCGCTGCGGCGATCCATCGCGCGCTGCGGCGATCCATCGCGCGCTGCGGCGATCCATCGCGCGCTGCGGCGATCCATCGCGCGCTGCGGCGATCCATCGCGCGCTGCGGCGATCCATCGCGCGCTGCGGCGATCCATCGCGCGCTGCGGCGATCCATCGCGCGCTGCGGCGATCCATCGCGCGCTGCGGCGATCCATCGCGCGCTGCGGCGATCCATCGCGCGCTGCGGCGATCCATCGCGCGCTGCGGCGATCCATCGCGCGCTGCGGCGATCCATCGCGCGCTGCGGCGATCCATCGCGCGCTGCGGCGATCCATCGCGCGCTGCGGCGATCCATCGCGCGCTGCGGCGATCCATCGCGCGCTGCGGCGATCCATCGCGCGCTGCGGCGATCCATCGCGCGCTGCGGCGATCCATCGCGCGCTGCGGCGATCCATCGCGCGCTGCGGCGGGCGCCGGGACCGCGCGCCGCGTGCCGGGCAGCCCCACGCGCTGCGGGCCGCGGACACTGCTCGCCGGCTCCTTTACTCCTCGGTGTCTGAACTGTAGTTATGACGGCGGCGTCACACACCGCGTGTATTACCTGATGGATATTTAGTCTAGTCTTACAAAATGTTCTAAACAACGCGACTTTGTTATTTACAGTTACAGTAAATGAAACAGGACGTAAGTATTCACACGCGCGAGCACCGCGCCCTCCCCGCGGCGGAGACATACTGTAACTGTTAAAAAAGTGACAAAATGAATTTTTTTAATACTGTATTTATTATGAAGAAATTATATTTAATTGTTTACTACAAACTTCCAGTGTTCATATTCGGAAGTAATAACAGAACAGGTCCGCCCGTGAGGGTCACCGACTCATCTTCTCTAGTTGCTACATTACTCTCCGCGTGTCGTAAAGGGCGACCAAGGAAACGTTTATGCCAAGCCATGGACAGCGAGCTCGCCGTGACCGTCACCGGCGTCCGCCACCCGCGCGGCAGCAGTAGCCATCAGCTGTTACGAGTACACGTAGTAAAGTGCACCGCAAAGACTAGAACACCCTTAATCGTTAACCGGAGAACATGGTCCAGGATATATACTATAAAAAAATTAAGTGCAGCGGCATTTTAAAGAGCAATACATTATCTCAAAATACTAAGTCCCTAAACGGCTCCCGGAAGCCAAACTTTTAATCGGTGTTATTATAAACGCAGAGCACTAGAACTATTCTACTTTCTATCACTTATAAAATAACTTGGTGCGTTAATAAAACAAAACTTCAGCATATATAAGTCAAAATCGAAAAAAACTCGAGCGCGCCCCGCACCCGGAGACCCCGCACGCGGCGCGCGCAGCAACGCCCGCGCGCTGCGGCGATCCATCGCGCGCTGCGGCGGGCGCCGGGACCGCGCGCCGCGTGCCGGGCAGGCGATGTAGCGCGATCGCGGGCGGTGCGCGGGCGGCGCGGGGGCGGGCGCGTGCGGGCCGCGCCGTGGTGCGGGGGACCTATCACTAGATCGAAAGGCGCGGAGCACATTTCACCAAGTATAAAACGCAAGTGAGGCACAAACAGTGCATCAGTCCTCACCGAGAAGTCAACAACACCACCTAAACCCGCCAACATGATCGCATTCGTAAGTCACTTGCCATTTTATTTCGCCGTAAGTCCTTTCATTGACGCAACCGAGCGGAAGTGCGCCAGGGCCCGAGTCTTTGTGCCCAACTACCGGTTCCGCATTCTGACCGGAGATAACGTTTAGATTTGTTTTACGGTCACCTTCTTACAGTTACGATAATTATAAAAGTGCAGCACTGCTTTCATACTCCGTCTTGGTTGTGAAATTCAATATAATTATATCAATTAGTGCGCGAATCGATTTTTTACCATTAAAAAAATAAATAACTAAATAGCCCACCCGTAGTTCCCACTACAGGTAGACATGAGAGGAGACCAAGGGAGAGTCATGGACAATTATCCACCACGCTGGCAAAGTACGTGCCACATGTCCACAGAAACTATCGTTCTTGGCACATACCGGTTATCTCTCGGGGGTTTCGTTCACCGGAAGCTCCAGCACAGTGAGAACCGAACCCGCGCCATCTCGAGAACCGGTTCGGACTAACGTAATGAATTGTCATTTATTCGTCAGGACATACGCAATTGTTCCTGTATTCCTGCAGATTGAACCGCGTGACAGATACTCCTGTCGTTACTCTGTCGCGCACGTGCTCGGCGCCGCGGCGCTCCGGTCGCGTGCAGTGAAAGGCGGAGGGCGCACTTTCTGACCTACAATATCGCTAACTTGTTTACTGCGAGCGAGTACACTTGATATTTTGTTTACTGCGCGTGCATTCGAAAGACCGTTGCGTATCTTATTATGTATACTGTTTATGCAACAGTTGTTTTGTTTTCACGCGACCTACAAATACCTTAAGTGATATTTGCTTCAAGTATAATATATAGTAATAGGCTCCCGCTGCAGCTCGCCGCGGTGCAGCGGCGCGTCGCTCCTGCACGCTTGCACTAGCGGGTGCAGTACAGCGCGCAGCTGACAGAATGAGTGACCCTGACACCGCCTACTCACATTCGACTGCTATCAATGAAACTCATTTTATTACATGATACAAGCAACGTATTATTTATATATCTATTCACCGGTAAAATTTCTGGTAGCATAATACATTATAGTATGACTTTTATAATCGTTCTTATTTCATAACGCGCTTATTTTAAAACTTCGGATCAGAATTGTTACGGCTCAATTTTACTTATTAAGACGTTAAAAACAAATTACATAAACTTAACTGCAGCTGCATAAACATCGATTGTCACATTCGAACTCACCTTCCAGAAGGCAGCAGTCATCCTGGTCGTTGCGGCGGTCGCCAGCGCGCGCCCCTCCGAGGAGTGGGAGCCTGAGGGCCACTCGCATACGGAGCACACCAAGCCGTACCACGTAACCGTGGTGAAGAAGATCGGCGTGCCCATCCCCCACCCCGTCGCCGTCTCCGTGCCGCAATACGTCAAGATTCCAATCCCACAGCCCTATCCAGTTCACGTCACAGTCGAACAGCCGATCCATGTACCCGTTTACAAGGTATTGTTAACTTCAGTATTTTATTACCTATCAATATTAAAGTCAAAACATAACTGAACTAACAAAAGAACCACTAAGTATTTCATACTGGAATACAAGAAAAATGTTGTTACGACTCCGTAGCGTTTATCGTGATATTTAAACTCCCAATCACTAAGCATATTCTGCAAACAACATAGTTAGTTAGTATTAAGTATATTGTTTTTTTTTGTAGTGTGTTATTGATTTGGTGCGAAGGTGACATGTAGGTACCTAGATATAAAGTGCTGGAGGGTAGCGTAGAATAAAAGTGTATCTCATGATATGCAATAAACGTCATGAGAACCACTTATTTCCTTTCGCATACACACCAAAAAACATTATAATTTTTCTTTTCACTTGTTTCGCGCCATTCATTAAAGAGAAACTCGACATTTTTAATGTTCACCGAACACTAGCGTCGCGCGCGGAGCGCAGATTATGTCACACCCATTGTGTTTCTGATACTTTTTGCACAGATTATAATCATTGCAATCGCTGGCATAAATGCTCCATTCATGTCAATGCGCCTCCGCGCCGCGCGCCCGTTGTAATTACGTAACACTGGCCGCTAAGAAAGTAAGAGCGGGTTCACTCGAGCGCGGACTAAAAAACGCATCTGACAGCGCGTTTGTGAAGTCTGTGCGGCAAATGTAATAATTCCTTACCTTTAACATGACACTGGCAAATAGTTATATCTTCTTGCCATACACCAGAAAAAAAATTGTAATAATAACATTTGACATTATAACATTCGCTGTTCACATTTATTTTTTTATTATATTTTAGTAACGTCTTTATCGCGCAGTTATTACTAAAATATTTAATACTGAAGTACATGCGTGTAATATATTATTGAGTGCCAGTTTAAAAATGTTTCGGAAAGAATTGTTTTAATGAATTTTTTTTAGGATGTAAAACATATAAATGAATTGTGCTTACTCACGTAACATTTTCGTTATATTTTGCAGGTTGTGCCCCAAGTCGTTGAAAAACCAGTGCCTTACACTGTCGAGAAGCCAGTCCCGTACGAGGTCGAGAAGCCTTACCCAGTTGAGGTAGAAAAGAAGGTGGAGGTGCCAATCCCCAAACCTTACCCCGTCCACGTACCTGTTTACAAGCACATCTACCACCACAAGGGCGGCAAGCACTAAGCGATATAGCTTACTCTGTAAGCTCCCGCTCGTGCGCTGGCGGGGGGCCGGGGGTGGTGGGGTGCCGCCCGGTTGTAAATACAAAGTAATGTAGTCCTGATGGAATCGTTCCATTGACCAGTTCGTTGTTGTGATATTTATTGTGTGTATATCCAATATGTTTGTTGTCTGTTGCTGTCCGCATCGTTGTTGACTATTGTATAATTGTTGTTAATTTTTATAAACCATTACAGTATTTTAAGAAACTTTTTTTTTTTATTTTGCTACTACTTTGTATTAAATATTATCAAATCGCAATCGCTATCCACTCGCCGGTTGGTACATGAATGCGGCAGCAGTGGCGGCGGTCGCTTTAGAGTTCGAACAAGTTGCAGCGGAGCTGTCGAGCACTAGTTAAAAGTTCGAATGCCTTTCCTTTCTTGTTCCTCTTTTCCTCATTGAGATATCAGGCAGCAATACGGCCACGCCTAGTTTAGAAAGTAAATCGTTACACTTTCTCGTTCTTGATGATTAGAAAGATTAAGATCACTATCTCCAAAAATATAACAATAGCTTTAACTATTGCAAGTAACTTAACTATCGGAGTCTCTCTACTCCTACAATCGCCTCGGAATTAAAGTTTTGCATAATTTTACGTTCAACATAAAGACATTATCAAGCTACATCGTCCCGTACATAATTTATCACCTTAGGCGCTTCCATTTTAATGAACTACAGACATGAATCATTCATTAGAATAAATTTATGTAAAAAATTAAAACGTTAGCTATGACCAAACTATAATATGTACAATTGTGTTACGTGAAACAAGTTGTTTCGATTTCGTGGTTAGGTTTAGCTACATCCAACTGAAGGTGCAGGATACGCAGACTGGACTGTCGCAACTGACTGAAAACAACAATCTGGTCGAGATCAAGGACTAAAAGAATTGTGACCGCACGCACTCCACCGCGTTGCATTCAACACGCCGGCTGTAAAACAAGTGGACGCCTGGACGCGGCGGCTGAAACATTCTCTTCCCTCTATTGGATCCTCTGTCAAAGAGAATGTGTCGATACTGTAATGTCACGACGACTACCCGACGCCGCTGGACTGATGTCACATATCTGCGAACGTTGTCGTTATTTGTCTTCAAGGTCAGCGGAAATCGAATCCACACAACTTTTTGGCCATTAACTGTTAAATACTGTTTTAGTTTTGTTTAAATGTTAATTTTTAACATTAATTGAATGCACTGTGTGATACTTTATGGAGAATTCTAATGGGGCGGAGTCGCGCCGCGGGGCGACTACTTTCACTGCCGCGGTCAAGGCTTCGGTCGATGACGCAAGCAGCGCAGCACGCGGACGCAGTGCGTGCTCCGCCCTCGCGCTGCGCCCCCGCGCTGCGCCCCCGCCCTGCTGCAGCGCGGCGGCCGCAGGTGCACTCGCAAATAGCTGTGACATTTCAACAGTCGGCGGGAAGCGCAACAGTGTAACAGCACGACTCTCATTACTTATTTAAGCTTACGATAAATACTTATTGCTTTTTTTTGTAATGGAAGCTCTCGTCAGGCAAGTCGTGCAACGTGGTAACAAGTTCTGTTCATTTAGCACTTACGTCTTAAGATATGAATTGGAATATTTAGTTGTGTTCATTATTAAACTAGTTTCGGTGCACTTTAGATCGAAACGCAGTAAGATCAGAACATTGTTGCTGGTTGAAGGTGCTACTGTCTAATTTAGACGCATATATTTAGAACGAAATACTGAATATAGAAGCTCAGAGGACTGAAAGACTACTAATTATATCGAAAATTATAAAAAAAATTGAAATATATTTTTTTCTCATACTTAAGTCGTTTATTGAAATTGTGTACTGAACAGAAGTCAAAACGTCACCGGCTTCTGCTCTTTCTCTCACCTGTCTTCATTATCTGTCTCCTAGGGTTGCCAACGCCTATGCCGCCTCAGGATTGAGGCACCTGTGCTCTTAATTTAGAAGGCACGGCAGGATTTAATAAATAAGTAATGGACACAACTAAAACAATCTTACGAACTAATTATATTTAAAGTACGGGATTATAAAACATTTTACATTTAATTAATACCGCTCCCCGGCTCGTGCGCTGCGCAGGCGCGGTAACGAGCGAGAACATTTGCTACGTACCTGCCCTTTATTACACGCGCAAGTTATATCCTTGTACACTGCGAGCCGCGGATTGAACCTGAACCCTACGGCCCCTGCGGTAAGCTTCACTTCAGCTTTACTTACATGCAAGTATAATTATTGCACAATATGGTTTTACTGATGCCGACTCTGCCTTGATCGTCGCGGCGGGGGGTGTGATTGAAATTGCAATTTTACATACTAAAGTTTCCCCGCGGAGGCTCTCATTGATTTATTTAAACACGGTAAAATTTTCTGTGTGCACAAATAGTTAAAGACAGAGATACTTGACATGGTTCAGTTTAAATCCTATGCAATTATGGATTAAGATACTTAAAACTGTTTTCTTCTTATCCTTAACAGCCTGAACTAATATCATCAGCTGTTATATCTAATGATTCGAAGGGAAGAGCTTAATGTCATGTGCAGGTTTACTTACCATCAGGTGAATGTCTTGCTTGTGACATCGGTTTGTTGTATTCAATGAAAAGATGTGTTGATGAGTTAATTTTGAACCTAAGATTTGCCAAATAACCGTGATCAAACTCGTTCGCACTGAACACAGACAGCACAGACGGGCGAGCGCGCGGGCGCTGCGGCGCTCGGTGTCAACCCATTCGGATCCTCCTTCACTCCCCGGCATGTAACATTAACGTCGTAAACTTCTGCGCGTTTTTTATGAGATTGGTTCGTAAATAAGTTTTTATAGCGTAAAAGAATAGAAAGGTAAGCGGCCAGCTCATGTCGTAATGGTGGTTGGTATACACAATAATAAATACAACAAACATATAACGTAAGTTATCGTGTGCTGCGCACTTAGAACAGACAGACAGTTTACTGGACTCTGAATTCTAACATTTGTCTCTAAAATTACTGTCGCACGTTTGAAAGGAATTGGTTTCACCAGATTACTCTGTGCTTGCTTTTCTTGTAAGTTTGCTTTCACATGGTAATAAGTAGGAATGTGGCCTTTGATTATAAAGCGACTTAGTCTTGAAGTAGACATTTTACTTTTATTTTAAATTATAATACGTCAAACGGAAATATATTGTTGTACTAATTCTTTTTCAAACAGAAGATAGTGCGTCTTATTGCCCTAATGCCGTTCGCTACTGTTTGCATACTGCTCGGCAGTACTTTTCTGTGAAATCGTAAACATGATCATTACACTTCCATAGACCGAATATAAGTATATGAAAATTCTAATTTACATGCCATTAAAATACACATTTACACACATATCGTAAACAAACGCGAGGTTCTCTTATTACGACGCTGCGACGGAGGTCAGTGAACATAAATCAGACAGGCTCAATTAAAAGGACGAGTAAACGCAATCGTTAAATATTTAATTGGACCTCTTTAACCCGGCTCCGCGAGGAACCTCTGCCCACGTTGGCAGCCGTCTACACCCTCGACAAGACTCATCTAGTCGTGGTGGTCACCATGCAGACCGGAGGTCGCTTCGGCGGCACAAGTTGCTCCGTAACTACAACTCGGTTTCAACATATGCTTCACGAGACGCAGCAAACTTTATGTACATTTGCTTTTAAACAAATAGTGCTGCACCGTGTGAGGGCATATATATTTATTTATTTAAAACTTTGTTTGCACACAAATAAATATTGTACAAAAAGGCGTACTTAATGCCATAGGGCATTCTCTCCCAGTCAACCTCGGCAGTGAGGAAATGCAGTGGTAGGTGATATTCATTATTACTAACTCACATTAATTAATTGTATTCTACTGTACTCCAGTTTACTACTCGATGTTCTTTAAAACAATTTTTTTTTAAGAATTTAGATTTGTACCGCACTTCTCAATCGCTTGAATTTTTACTTAGTAAACCATTACACTTAATGGTGGTAGATCACTCTTGCCGGAAGTCATCAGGTGAAGTAAAAGACGCTTAGATTACGCGGTGCGCACCGTTCTCTACGCGAGCGTTCAGTTCTCTCGTCGTTATAAGTATATTAACTTTTGGGCTGAGAGAGAACGTTACCGTCCCGATATTTATTTTGTACGTTGCTTAAAGGATTTTTTTAAATGTAACGTTTCCTAATCTGCGTGAGAATGCCCCGATGCGGCGAAACCGCGTCCGAAATAAGAAATAATCATAATTCCCGAGCAATTGGTTCCGCGGCGGGCGCTCCACGTATCCAACTCTTTGCTTGGGGTCCGCAAGCAAATTGTTAAACGAAATGTTATACTATCGGTTACATAAATACGAGACACGAAGGTAAACTAAGAGTACATAACACAAGAAGAGTCGTCGCTGGTAATACTCACGTCACGTTGAAACAAAAAACAACTTGTTTTGGTTCAACCGAACGTGTCACTGAACACGGCGCTCTCTGACTGGTACATAGTAATGACTTCCCGCTACCGCTCGGGAACGTGCTGGCCTAGGCAGTTGAACGTAGCAGGAGTTCAGGCCACATACTTCAGCTCGTACCCTTCGACACCGTCCTGCGAGTGTACCGGGCCCCGTGTCTACATAACTTACAGTCCGTCTGCCACACAACTCGCACTACGGCACCCCGGACTAAAGGACCAGCAAGTTTTTACGCGGTTTTTTGGATGCGGCAACACCGAGCCGCGCGCACCTGCCGGCCCCCCGCCGCGCCCGCCGGCCCGCCTCTCGTGCCGACGGATTAATGCCGGGGTTTCTTACAGCCACAAAAAAACAAGCAGAGGATAAACCGGAGGATAGTTCACGTGAGGTTCTACGTCATTATACTTTTTTTAAACGGCCGATTATAAATAATGCAATTGACCCGCGACGATCTCACATTTATTTGAATTAGTATCCGATATCTCGTATAATGAAGGTCGGGGTTGTTCTGTTTAATAATTATTGAATGTTTAAAGTACAAGTAAACGGACGCGCAACTTGTAACGGGAGGCGGCCTCGATTCATTTTGAACTGTTTAATGTGTCTAATGGCCGCTCTGATCGGGGGATAACGTTTGATTATTATTTTAAAGCGCTCGCAATTGCATGCGCAACGGAATCTCGTTCATAACGATAACAATAACACCGGGAGCAAGCCCTAAATATAAACCGAAGCAAACACAACGGTGACGCGGTGCCGCCCCCGCGGGGAGCGGGAGCACACCGCCGGCCCGTGCAATACAGATTATAATAACTGAGGGCCACAAGATTGCAATCGCTCACCGCATTTCCGTGAGGTGATAAACAAAGCTCCACGAGAAATTGCGTTCGCGGACTCTGGATAATTTCGCGGTCTTCATCAACAAACACGGAGTCCTGCGGCGGGAAGCAGGCGGGCCCGCCCCGACACCGAGCGCACCCTGGCCTCGCCGCGGGGTTGCGTCATTCGTGATGTAATGCTGGATTAAGTAAGTTTACTGAACGAGCCAATTTACGGCGACGGTTTCAGGTTGCGTCAACAAGCGCGGCGCGGGATGCACCGAGCTGGTGTTCGATGTACTCGACCGGAATAAACTACTGTGTTTACCGATAAACGCAAATCATTACATCGTTCTATCGTAAAGTACTCGACACGAAACATGGAAATATTATTTAACGTCCGTTCGTAAGATTTTATAAATATTGAAAATCAACCTCACAATGTTCTATAAACTTCACCAAATTTTTCAAAAAAAGACTCCAGTCGTAATTGTTTATATACAGTAAGCAGAACGTTTATACGAACGTATACACCAGGCAGAGTTGTCCGGCACATGCCGCCACCCGCCGAACGCTCCAACCTGACAACCATATCCTCTCAGTCGCTGGCCCCGAGCCGTGGCTGACCAACTAGTGGTCCGAACAAACCCTTCGCTGATTTAATTCCCAAACCCTTCGTTGATACAAGGCACATATATATGATACAGGTGGTAGGTCTCTGTTGCCGGAGACCGTCTGGCTGGGTACCACCGCAGCTCCTATTGCAACCGACAAATAGTAGTGTGCAAACATTACTGTGTTCCGGTTTGAAGCGCGCTGTAGCTAGTGTAATTACTGGGGTAACGAGACTTTACACCATATGTCTCCATGCGACGAGCGCAATGTGGTGCAGTGTGTACCATCTTAACTAGCAGCACGTTGTCATGGGCAAGCGTATCACTTACCATCAGGTGAACGTCTTGCTCGTCTCGTCGCATAGTAGTATAAAAAAAAAAATACAGGCAATTATTGGGATAGTCTGATCGTATTCATCAAAAATGTACATCCGGTCTGATCGCGTGCGGACACTCACTACTCTGTAAGGTTAAGTGATGCCAACTCCCTGGCACGCGCTAGCTGTTGCTGTTACCACGTGACCACCGACGAGCACCTCGCCGCTGCCCGGTGAGCAGCGTGCGGCACGGCGGGAGCATCATCAGCGCGGCCAAATACAAATAATTACAAATTAGAATGTTATTAATACTATCTTCTGATACACTAAGCTGTTAGTTCGAACACTTCTGGTGAGCAGGTTAAGAAGAGGCTTACTAATAAATCGTTGAACAATAATGAGTTTTTCATTATCACGAACAAAAGTAATGAACGAGTGAGGAGATGTGCCCACACGTTGTACTGTTTATTTTTAATTTTATTTAAAAACTTTATTTGCACACAAAGAAAAATGTACAAAAAGGCGGGCTTAATGCCATAGGGCATTCTCTCCCAGTCTACCATAGGTTGAGCAGAGAAGATAAATAGGGGTTCATTATTTTTGTAGTTGAGTATAATTACATATAGTACAAGATAAAACAATAATAGTGGTGGACACAACTATGATTGGTACATATGTTATAGGAAAGGCTAGTGTTATACATTGACTGAAGCATACACATAAATAAATGATGGCTGATATAAGTACAGAAAAGGAGGAGAAGAGCATATGTCATAGTGACAAGTAGTGTTGCCACAACATTCGCTTAAAGGAAGCCTTACTACGAGCTGCCCGAATATTTGGCGGGAGCTCATTCCAAAGTCTAACAGATCGAGCAGTAAATGAATACTATACTGTTCGTGTATGGTCACATTGTATATACGAACGAATATTAACAACATTATTGTTGCTAAAATAACTTAGTGATTATAACAATCACTTGCCATTAAAACTTATAGTGTTTAATTGGAATACAATATTTCGAAGTTTTAATGTCAAGACAGTTTTTGAAGTATTTTAGGTTTAATGGTGAACCCTGTAATTTCCAATTCCTTCACCTCCGTTTCCATAACCGTTTTGATCTCGAAAAAGTTAATTCGTTCGGCGAGCTCGTCATTTGTCCCGCCGCCGCCCCGGACTCGACTCGGGCTCCCCGCCCGAACAGCCAGCCCGCGCACCGCCACATCACTCAAACTGTCAGCCGATCACAGGCAACTGTCAATGGAGCGTCCATAACTAGACAGATTACCGGTAGCACAGAAAGAATAAAAAAATTATAAAGCGCGAATCGAAATTAACGAGAAACGGTTCCGTGTTCCGATTTTTGAGTTGAACAAACACACTCCGTCATATTTGTTTAAGGTATATCGAAATTTCGACAGGATATAACATAGCCGTAGTACTTAGTTAGGAGTACTTAGTTCTGCAAGTAGTCTAAAGAATTTTTTCCTGTGTAATATCATTTTCAGTGAAACAAAAGGATTTAAATTTCTAGAACCACAAACGGAAAATCGGCTCTAACGCAAACAAAATAAATAGATGTTTTTGTAACTTTAATTAAACTATAAAATCAATCTTGAAGGGTTTTGTATTTGTGTATTCAATTGTAGGGTAGTTGCTAAACCAGGAATTTAGTACGAAAAGAATGCTCTTGTTGGCGTGGGTATTGTTCACCGCGACGGAACCCTTCCGACGAAACCCGCTGAATACAATAGGCTCTATGATATATTGCGAGGTCCGCGTCGACGTTGACTTGATTTTGACAAACAGCAGGTCGGGTGACGCGGCCTCAGAGCTGTTAATGGAGTTGGTGATTTGTTCCCGCAGTTGAGGAGAATTAATTGTTGCACTGAGCTCGTTGGTTAAGCTTCACAGGATATTTAAACAGATAGATCAATTTAACGGCGAAATACATAAAATTAAATACTGCTTAATTTAAATTCTGATTTTTTTATCAGCAAATGTTTATGTTTCTAATAAACATTTTTCCTTTCCTTTGCACATACGAGGATGGTAGTTAAGTATGCAGATACGAAAAAAGCCTTCCACGAAACTTCCGCACATGTACACTCTAATCGAACTAAGAAGCTCAATATTACGACACGGAGAAAATAAAATTTCCTTCAGCGATTACTATTCCTGTGACGAAACAATCTACCCGGAGGTAGGTAAACGTAAACAAAGTCCTCGTTCGACAAGCGTCACCTCCACCTCCACGGCGCATGGACCTGTCCCTTTAAGTCGTCCAAACAAAGATTTTGGCAGACAACAATGGCTGAGCATTTGAATGAAAGCCTGCGACCAAATAACATTTGTGTTGTTTTTTTACTTTTTACATCGAAACTGTATTCGAATGAACGGAGATAGAAGTCTCAAATATTTGCATGACAATCGAGATGTTAATTAATTCGGAATTGATTTATGTATTAGGAAGACTGATATTAAGATACTCTAGAATTTTACCTTAACTTTCAGCGTGGGTTCTGAATCAGATTCAAGCAGCACCTCGTCGTCTCTGGACCATAGTACATATATGTTACGTCTGAAAACGTTGAGAGCAAATTATAAACTTTGTAACTAGCGCCTCGGTAAATAATTAATTATCTCATCGCTTCGATAAATAAAGTTTCATCGGCGTAAACGTCATTATTAGCATTATATATTGTAATAGGAAGAAGTAATAGTAAAAAAGCTCATTGTTAACAGAAATCTTCCTAACAGTTATCTTAAGGATTATGTGATAGAATATAATTAAAGAGTCTTTTGTTCCAAAGTATAGTATAACAAGCATGAAGACTACGGGTACGCGAAATAACACGCGCGTATTATGTTCGAACACTTTAATATGTAATTTAATTTAATGAACAATATGAAACAAACGGTTCAAAGTGCAACGGCGACGCCTTCCCTTACAACTACCTACCTTTATTTATTTTTACTAAAACTAACAAATTACCTTAAAACTAACCTACATACTATAAACACCGTTACAGTGTCGCCAACAAAGCACTTATATATTACTACCGAATATGTAAAATAAAATTAGTTCTCTCTGCACATTCATACGGGACGTTAGTTCTTGGTTTATATTTATTATAAACCTTTCCACCCGGTTGTTCCACATAACTCGTGTCATATACAAAAATCTTAAAGGCGCGAAATATTCAAAAGCTTTGTGTAATTGTTTTATTTGCTATTATTTTTATAAATATTGAATAGCACTTGCGCTAGCAAAATTTGAGCTTATCGCCATAACTCTGTTTTTTCTTCTCTTCTTTAACGAGTAACGCCGCAGACTAGAGCCGGTTCAAACAAGGTTTTACAATTAGGTCCTTCATATTTCTAATGAACATAAACACTAAGTCCAATTACATACTAAGTGTAAATAAAATGAATCCTTCAGATAAATAAGCACAGTAATAGCGTTACACCGATTTATATTTCGTGTAATATATCCGCGCAACGCTGCACCTGCGTATTTTCATTGCGCCGCCATTTTTCTTTTTAATTGTCGTTTGCATCAAACGGCGCCGTTCCGGCGGATTTAGTGACGATTAAAATCTCAACCGTAACGTATATGAGCTCGTATCACTTCTCGGAGTTACGGCGACAGCTTTACGGGTTGCTAAACACATTGATTACCAAACTACCCTTATTATAAACATCACCGCTTAATTATGTCGGTGATTATCCTCTATTTTTTGCAGAGAAGTTATCTCCTCGCAATAAAGTTAGTGGAGCGAACTGATTGCGGCAGGAACATATTAAAACCAGCTGTAAAATAAAATAAATCCTAACGTTTAGGAATTCTCGTTTCGGTCGGAACCCCAACAGAACAAAGAAATGGTTTACCTGATATACAATACGATTTGTAGATACTTAATGCAATATGTTTTGATTAAAACATAACTTGGTGGAGTGTTAACTTGTACAAAAGTTTAAGCAGATACACTATTATCAAAATAATTACAGACAAAAATCTTTAGCTCTGTATCTGCACGATAAATTATGAACAGTGTTAAGTGACGATGCTGTGCAAAACTTTGAATCGCGAGAAATTATTATTTTTTAACATCAATTTTTGCTATATTGACAATTAACATGTTTCATTTTTACTACCACATTTCCCTCAAAGAAATATTTTCTTTCTTTTGTATAAAAAGTACAGGTCCTTTAAAATAAGAAATTAGTAAAATGTCTGTCCCAGAATTTAAATAATATGAATCGTACGTAATGAAGAAATATGAGTTATAAATAAATGATATTAAACAACTGCTAATTTAAGTTCCCGACACTGGGCAGCCATGTTGTAAATGTGTTAGGGCGCGAGGGGGCGCGAGGGGGCGCGGGGCGCGCGCGCGGCAATTTGTCAGCGGAGGGCGTTCCGAGCGCTGTAATTGGTGGTCAACAGATAATAAGTAGCATTGTTTATTAAAACCTTACACCCTTACACACGTGTAATTATTTATTTAGATTTTTTTCTATGAATATTATTTACTATGACAAGCATCGATTGGGTATAAATGTTTAATGGTTAATAAAAGTTAAATAAAAACATCAAACGTTCCGATAATGCATCTTGCGTGTGATAGGAGTAGTGATTTCAAATTCTATGAAATGACATGATTTATGCGTATACCTACAACGGTGGACGTGATAATGGCGATGGTTATAATACCGTCGAACGGTTCAGCTGGAGAATTTACTGAATACCCCGTTCATGCGGCATAAGTAGCGCAACACGAGGAAAAAGTATATATGTTTTAAATTAGGCAGCGGCTATCTCGAAATGACATCTCAGCGAGGAAGGCATCAGCAGTAAATTACGGGTAAACTGGAGCGCTGCCGCATCTCATTGTATGCAGATCGTCGAGCGTCCGACGCATCTCAGCCATACGATTTGCATCAACTTTCGGCCCTCGAATTTGCAAATAAGTTCCACCTAATTATGTAGAATTACCTACCTAAGGTGAGCAATATTAAAAAAAATTAGGTTAAATGAAAATCGTTACCATCGTTATATCGTATCTCATCGGTTACATCATTATAACGGTATTAAGAAATGAACAACAATAAACCAAATTAATATGGACAGATGGCATAATCCCGTATCGCCGTCGGCATGAGGTATCATTTTAAATAATAGAAACAATGGCGATCGAAAGCGGCCGTCGTCGGAGTCACAATGGCGCGTCTCATTACTCAGCGGCTCGTTAACGTTAACGTATCGCGACGAGATCTCGCGGACACAACCGGCTGCGACAGGAGCGCCCCGTGCGTCCCCGGCGTCCCCGGCGTCCCCGGCAGCGGCGCGCAGCCCGCGGGCAACGTAGATACGAATCGGCGCCTCCGCCGAAAAACCGAAATCAAACGGTACGGCGACGTTCGCGGCGTTCCTTTTTCGAAATGCCCGCGAACTGTCAAGCGCGCCGCAGCAGAGGGCGTGCGCGTTTGAATGGCCGATTTGAATATAAAGGTGAGAGTCCTCCGCACGCTTCTCTGACGCAAATAAGCGATTTAGTCCAGGGCTATTCATGTGCAGACGAGTGTCTGCTGAAGGGTGTAGCCGGTGATCGGAACCCGTGTTATGTGCCGGACAACATTATTATATGAGCCGGTTTGCACTGGTAGTAAGCTTCTGTTACCAGAGACCGTCAAAGTAGGTACCGCCACAGCGCCTTTAGCGGCCACAGGAGCGTTATGTGAAACATGAACATGTTCTGGTTTGAAGGGCGCTGCAACTAATACAATCACCGATATAGCTTAACATCTCGTGACTCCAGCCTAAGTTTAAGCAAAGCACAGGACGGAGCGGCTCGGCGCTGCGATTGTTTAACGCGCCGACAACCATCGCAAGTCGTAATGGATGCGACATTATGAAAATCATTTTGAATATTAACAGCGTGTAAACGTCGATATGGAGGCGGCGAACATCGCGCGCCGCCATATATCACTTGTCCACGGGAACAGCCGGCGCGGTGACCACGTCGCGGTGTTCGGGAGGTTTCATCCCTTACCGCACACAAAGTTTACTATACGTAACTGCAAGGATAGTGACACTTATCATCTTATCCCTTCGTTATAACAAAAACTCGGGTAAACATTGAGAATAATACAAAGATTTGTTTATTAGCAACAAAGTTGAATATTTATATGACAGCACAATTTGAAAGGGAAAACGTAAAAAAGGAGTGCTCACCGAATAGAGTTTGTTACGCAGTTTGGTTATTTGCCTGTTTATACGAACAGGACATAAGAACTAGTGGAGCGATTTAAAAAAAAAACACAATTTAGAACTGTCAGTGTACCGAGTCGTCAATTTTCTATTTATGGAGAACCAAAATTAAATAATTTATATAAATTCGTATTCATTTCGAGAAAACATAGTGCATATTAAAAACTGGTGTTCGCAATGCAAGTTTTCAGTGTGGCGATCCTACACTATACGGAGCGCATTTCTTTAATATACGCGCTTTATTTATTGTAGCAGACTTATTAGGATGCTGTGGCGTTAATGATGACAGATGAGATTACGTATCGGGGCTTAATGCACTTTATGTCGGCTCTCCGAAGCGGTCAGTTTAGGCGGAGAGTGGATTAAACTTACGATCAAGTTATTTACCGGCGTTTGAGTCATCGCGACCCCCGTATGAGGTTTAGCCATACGCCTTTACTAAGTCCCAAGTTCTACTAATTAGGTATTGAGCGTTGCCGCAGCGTTTAGAATTTGCCTCTACACTGCAACTCCTTACTAACACATGGCAATGCTAGTTTAACCTTGTTTTAAACTAATTATACAATGAGATAATGACATCTGTCCGTCATTACGTCTCTCGTTAATTAACTCCGTTTGTTTACACCACCACTCGGAGTGGTGAGCATCGACAGCGACACGGCTGCACGCCCATTGTGCGTCTCCGGACAAATGCGTGTCGTTAAATTTAATTATTTACTCGTTATTCTCTGACCCGTGACCCCTTTGCAACGTTTCCGAGAATGTTGTATCGCGATAAACTTAATTAATTATCTGTGGAATAAAAAGAAGAACAGAGACAATAGTTCTTTTTTTAATTTGAATTGTTACGATACGGGAGTCATAGACAAATTAGTGTAGATCGAATCTATGTAAATCTAGCGATCGCCCATGGTTCCGCTCTCGAAAACTATTAATCTTATTAAATTTTTCGAACAAATTGTAAAAAAAATACGTTATGAGTAGTAAGTTTATCTGTATATGACGCAAATAAAACTATTAAATCACTGTAAAGCTCATACATTAAAATATTAAATATATATAAAAATCCGTAAATATTACAATGTAACTGAAGTAAATACGTTTTTACTTATTTACATACAGTGAAAAAATCAACTACTGGAGATAACCATACGCTGTTAATAAACAGTTCATAGTATTTATCCATATTCTTACTTTTTCCTATATGATGTATGTACGCAATGTAACAACAAATTATAATAATGTTTGAGACGATTATTTCTGTCCAATTGAGAGCTATTAGAAGTTTGGCAAGTGAGTTTAGTTTTTACCTCTCTCTTTAATTTAATTTGTAGTCGGGGGAAGCGCCCCGCTGTGCGCGACAAATGCCGTCGATACATCACTACGATGATATCTCTTTCGAATTTCTGTGAGAAGCTCGCCATGGCCGGCTAATTAATAACTTGCATTACAAAACGGAACTCGCAGGGAAAAGTATGTATGGGGAGAGGTTGAAGCTACAGGCTTCTATTTTTTAACACAATTCGAGGATTATTAGTATCATTTGCATATAGATTTGGTGGGATACTAACACCTTTAATAATGGTAATGTAGAAGTAATGTAAATGGAAATGTATTCAAATTTTAGGTCGTAAACAGATAAATACATTAAAGTTTATTTAACGTTTAAGTATGTAGAATGTGTAATAAGTGTGAGTGATGTAAATATTGATATGCTATCAAAGAAAGCACGAGGGATTGAAGACCGGAGGCCTCATCTCCGTTCTCCAATCTCGAACACACTTTTAGTAGCTGAGTAGTTTTAGCTGCTTTTTTATCAGAGGTATAGAACAGAACAACAAAGTTTTTGTCTGCGATCTTCAGACTAAAACGTAACGTGCCATCTCTTCTTTTTTATGATATATGATAAGGCAATCAAGCACGCTGTTCACTTAGTGGTAAGAAATAATTGCCGCAGCGGAGAGTGTGTGCGGAGTATTTACTTTTATCACAACTTTAGAGTGACTAGTGCTAACTAACTAAACAACTTCATTAAAAGCTATATCTATAACTCGAAATCTCAAAAGGATGTAGCGGCACATTACGTTGTATTCATTTTAAATCGTTGTCAAACTTGTAAAAAATTAATGGAAACTTTGTCAAAGTTATTTTTTATAAATAGCAACAGGTTTTCGAAATAAATTTACACTTCAATACGTCGAGGCTAAATAAACAACCCTTTTATTCCCATAACCAATATGCCAAAAGTATTAACAAAGAGCGCCTGTATATAATTTCCTAGCAAATATTTAATGACGTATTTAAGGTTATTAAAAGAACATGCAAAAGTAATTCATATTTATGAATATAACATGAAAATGATCAAATCTTTAAGTAATTTGAAATGTTAATTACTTTAAATTGATTAATAACGAGACTCGCTTTTAATTTTATAGGTTCTATATTTAATTTTTACAATAATGTCTGTTCTATAAATTCGTATGTGTTCTTATCTTTATATTGTAAATGTTAGTGAAAATGTTTGTGTAATTTATATTTAACATAAAGTAACTTTTTTTTAATAATCTTATTTGTATTTTCTTAAATTTACAACTGCAATTTCTGAACACAACTCCGCCAGTAATTGTTTTGACAGCTCCTGTCAAAACAAACCCTGGCCAGTGCGTAAGGAAGTTTCCACGAGAAAATTAATTCAATCCCCACCACAGAGACCAGCCAGCTTTCACCATGGTATCATTATAACTGAGCCTGACTTATTATTCGTTCATATTGCCGACGCGGCCTTTACATGTACACCGTTAATTGTGTGTTGACAGGGCACCGCGATGTTTGCGAGAGTAACATTTTATCCAACACTTTTGTACAATGTCATGATGGAAAAGCTGAGCAGTAGGCGCTGGTACGACAGAATCGACGACCATGTCATCCTGGGCGCACTTCCCTTTCAAAGTATGACAAAAAAGGTATGTTGTTAATGAAAAAAATGTTAAGAATAAGGTTATTTGCCAAAAAATATTTATGACATTATTGTAAATAAATACCAGCTAAACATTGACGAAAAATTCGTGTAATAAATTAAATAGAATAAAGCAATAGTTAAAATTCCTGAAATATATGAAAGTTTAATTCATTGGTCAAAGAAACAGGGAAATTGAACTTTTAATTATATATTTTCAAATGTTTTATGGGGATACAGCCAACAAAACATGATTTAAAAAATCCTGTATAATTCCAAAAACATTGTCAGTGATAAGTGTATTTAAAATTTTGTTATTCGCTAATAAAAAACATTTAAAACAGAAATTTGTTTAAACATTATTGAATAGGAAGTATATAATTTATTAATTTCAACGAATTATTGGGCAAATAAAAACTGAAATACATCATTAGATGTTTTTTATTATTTATTATGTCTGAGTTGGTAATTAGTAAACTTCTCATGTATGGGTACTAATAATAAAATAGTCTGCAATGGGCTACAGGGGTTTACAAAAAATAAAAAAAATTATATAGCTGTTAAATTAAATGTGTTTAAACAAGACAATATGAATAACTATAAATTGATTCTAATTTACATATTAGGAAAAGAAATGCTGTGTAAATACGTCCATCATAAAGCTGAACCTGCCAAAAGGTGATAATCTTCACACAAATATTTATTTTTTGTTATTTTAGTCAAAAACACCAGTTTGAAAGTAGACTTTGTTTCTCTGTATAATAGTAATCTCTATTTTTATCATCTAAAGTCACAAATGTGATCCTTGAAAGCACTGTGCAAGGTTGATGGTTCATGATCTCACATTTGACAATAGCAAGTCTGTCCGTGCCCTCTGTTCTTGACACTAAAAGTTGGTGTGTGGTACAATAGATATTGTTCATTGAACAAAAAATATTCAAATGTTTCAAAAAAACATGCTTCATTCAAAACTACTTACATGTAGTCTTTAGATATTATCTTCATGCAAACATTACTCGACTGGTTAAATTTTAGTTAAAACTTAACAAGACATACAATTTTTAAGTGGTATGTTTCTATTGCTAAACACCTTGTCGGTAGTTTCAAGAGCAGCACCAATCTATTCCACCAAACAGTAGTGTGCAAACATTACTGTGTTCTGGTTTGAAGGTAGCATAGGTGTAGCTAGTGAAATTACTGGGGTAACGGGACTTAATATATATGCAACATTCTACAAGTGCCACATTGTTAAGGTCCTGGTGTACCACCAGGTGGCACTCCCGCCCGGTCTCGTCACTGCAACTGTAACAAAAATACAACAGCATACAAAACCGTGTGGATGTAGTTATGCTACAACATATCAACTTATTAATGTTATAAATCATTGCTTTTTACTTTTTTTTAATTACAGTTTTTTTTTTGCTTCATTACTGTAATAATGTTTTAATGTGTAGGTAATTTCCAGCTTATGTAATACATTACAAAAAGGTATTAAAAGTTAATTACAACTTTTTACAGTGTACATTGTTATTGACGTCGTTGTAAACAGTTAATGTCCACAATGACAGCAGACAGCGCGTCCCGCCAGTCCACCTCACTGATCGGGTGCAAAGATTTATATGAATGTCCTTTCCTTTGTAAAAGGAATGAAAACAAAAGACTGTCAGTCCATAAGATGCTGCTGCTGGAGATCTGATCACCCGGCTCGCAGTGGCACTGGCACGGCGCCAGCCGGCGGCTCCGGTCACTTTGTCCTTTAAGGATTCTCGCGTAAAAGTTGCGACTGTCGTCGATTTCACCGGACATTGAAACGGCGGGCGCGTTGTTAACAAATGAATATTTACAACTTTCAGTTGGTCGAGGATGAGAACATAAGAGGCGTCGTGTCAATGAACGAGACGTACGAGCTGAAGCTATTCTCCAACGACGCCGAGGTGAGTCGCGACAGGCGCGCGCGTCCGCCGCAAACTACGCAGCCACACGCGCGGACACGAAAACTATTTTTCTGGTGTCATTTGTTGAGGGTTAACCGGGGCGGAGGCCTGGTCGTTTGAACAGCTCTAAATCGCTGATTTTTATTATCTTAGAAACATACGTTTATCCGCTGGTTGTCTTTCGCAGTATATAACAACTAAGCCCCGCGCCGCTCTCCGGGCGGTGGACACCAATGTCAACTCCGGACCAAATGAATGCAACTAAACAATATAAAAACAACTGAATATGTACTTTTTGACCCACAATCTAGTCGCTGTTTTAATTTTCTCTTGTTCTTTAAATACATTAGTATAACGCTTTATTTATTTCTTAACCTTTCGATCCGAGCGTTCACCGGTCCGCGACTCCCCGGCTACTGTTCATTAATAATTATATTAAAATATTGCTAACACATATTATAAGCCATGATTTTTCCAAACATTTTTTCTAAAATATTGTTTACCCGTCGCACACACGCGCTCGCTGCGCCCTCTCTGAACCCCGGCTCCGGCGCACTTTGTCATGTAAATATGTGTTAAAATGATTTGAATCGAAAAGAACATGCGCATGTTTGAAGGCATTGTGTTGTGTGTGCGTATGTCTGTGATGAGGCACGCGTTAGGAAGCTCGTGCGCCTGGCTCCGCGTAGCTTCAACCGCAGCGGCTGCGCGCCGGGTGGCAGACCAAACGCTGAACTCCACAAAAACGTGCTGATGATCGTCAAATTTCTATCATTAAAACCTCCGATTATCGCACAATTGGACAAGTTCGCGTCGTCTTTATTGAATATCGTCTGGTTTCGGGGCAGCACAAGTGCTACGAGCGCGCGCAGCATGACGCAAACGGCCGCGCAGTGTCACAATACAGTTGACTTGTTCAATCGGAACTAATCACATCAAGATCAAGCGCGACCTGAACTGATTGTTACACCGCGCGCCGGCGCCGCGTGATATTCAAGTACACATTCAATACAATAAAAGCGTTTATCAATGCTTCCGATCGCGAGCCGGCCCGCGGCGCGCTCCCTGCGTTCTGTCTGCGCGGCCGCCCGCTCCTCGTTTTTATCATCTAGAAATTTTTACAAATCCTCGCGACATTTCGTTACCTCGCGGCACTCGCTCCGTGTCGCCGAATCCGAAGCAAAGTGTTGCTACTGCGTCCGGAACTGGACTTGCCCACTCGCGGCGCGCCTTAACACCGCGAGCACCACACCCTAAATCTATCAAATGCAAATGACCTTTTAATTTCATAATACACAGTTCCTTCCTTTATACCTTTTTACTGTAGAAAATGTAGCGTGTAGATATAAGTTACGCGGAGTGTGCAACATTACCGCCGAGCCGTTAAGCTGCCAGGCAGTAGCTCAACAGTGGGCGCGGGCCCGCTCTTTGTCGTTGCAGAAGTGGCGCGAACACGGCGTGGAGTTCCTGCAGCTCGCCACCACGGACATCTTCGAGAGCCCGGACCAGGACAAGCTGTACGAAGGGGTCCGCTTCATCAACAGGTGAGAACCAAATCCTACAAAACCGCATCCACCACTTGCCCAGTGTACTTTTCCAACAATTTAATAGTGAGTCGCGACGCGACGTTGCCGGAGACAGTCCGGCGCGGTGCCGCCGCAGCGCCCCGACCGCCCATGCGCTACGTCGGTTCAAAGCGCCCCGTAGCTAGTGTAATGACTACTGGATTGACGCACATCCCTCGTCCCTGAGCGACGAGCGTGTTACAACACAGTGCAGTAACTGATTACCAAGTTCGAGATGTACCCGCACCAGCACCGTCGCGTCCTGCGAAGCAACTCTCTTTGAGTGTGATTGGTATCTGTTGCAGCGGACAGTCGAGCTGGTGCCGCCTCCGCGCCGGTCATTTCCGCCGGCGTCGTGTTGGCATCGTCATTTCTTTGCTTGCATGTCATGCATGCATGTCATGTTAATTTCGGTGCAGGTTCCTCCCGGCCGGCAGCAAGTTGAGCGGGCTACCCGACAGTGGGCACGTGGGCGCGGGCGCCGTGTACGTGCACTGCAAGGCGGGGCGCACGCGCAGCGCTACACTCGTCGGCTGCTACCTCATGATAGTAAGATTTTTCGTGACTTTGCACTCTGGGAGTTAAATTTTCATGTTTCCATCATTTCATTTTAGAAAGTAAAGCGGAGAAACTAATTGTTATTTTCAACATATATTTTCAGCCATAACATATTTTAATTTAATTTTTACAGAAACATGGTTGGTCTCCGGAGAAAGCCGTTGAATATATGAAGTCGCGCCGGCCGCACATACTGCTGCACACCAAGCAGTGGCAGGCGCTGGACATCTTCCACCAGCGGCACGTGCGGGCACACGTTACTTTAAGTGTATAAACAAATTTTTTGTATTCCATTGTAAATAACTCACCCACATCAAGCTAAAAGTCAACTGGCGCCTAAACCTCGGCGTCGCTGAAACGTTCCGGCTAGTCCAATAACTCTAAATGAAACACTGTCGTTACGTTGTTATTTATTATTACGACAAAAAAATAATCAGTACGCCATTGAAGTTTTCTGCGGTGTGTATTTTTAAACGAAGTTCATATTTTTGTTGATTTCTAAATAGTTGCTATGTAATTTACTATCGAAAAGTTTTATAAAGACAGATTTCTACGTGGGAAGAAGGGAAACAGTACGTGAGTCATAGATTTTAATACAAGTCATAGAGAATATGCCTTAATTATTTATTTTTGTGTACGTAAATAATTAAAAAAAAAAGACAGAAAGAAATCATTTGAAAAGCGTCTATATTGGACGGAGCGAACGTGACGTCAAAGTCCATTGAATAAAGGCAACTAAACAAAGCCTTAAAATGTTAATTTATTTATTTAATCTTCGTAATAACAAAATCAAAAAAAAATATTAATGCTAAAGTTACCTGCAAATACGTTCTCAGCTGTCTACCAGCTCACCATATTTTTATGACCTGCGTGCAAGAAATGCTCTGCGCGTGTCAGCAATTTTTTTTTATTACAAAGCGATGTAAACAATCGAATAAAAAATATAATATATCTTATTATGTCTGCAATTACTTCACGCAGCGTTCGAACGACACTTGCAATTGGATATTACAAAGACCTTTGTTGGAGTCGCGTCTGTTTCCCCTTGCATCACCTTCTTACATAACTTATGTATTTAAATTGTTAATTTATTTAACCGCCGGTGTACCGCGAGCACACCGCGGCACGGTGTGTCTGTTCGGTTAGCGGAAAATAATTTATTACTATTAGAAATTTTATTGTAAACAATGAAATATACCGCTTGTATCAATTATTACAATTATAAGGGTAATAGTAATTAAAATATTTATTATTGTTGTTTATATGTAACAAATAAATCAATAATAACTAAAATTCGTATATGGTTCGTTACCGTCGCTGCCCACAGAGTACTTTAATTAAGAAACCCGATCGTTTGCTTCGGTGATTTAATACCGGGAATAATTTGATATAATATTAAGTATTACTAATATTTCTTGTTGAGACCATTCAAAGAAAACCGCAAGTAAATCACTATTGTAATTATAATGTAGTATATACTCGGAGAAAAACACGTCGTTGGTGTCGTGCGTATATCGAGTGGTTGCTAATGTGTTCAGCCAACAGGCTTCCAGAATGAACGTCGTCGTACTTCTGTTCAGGCTGACCGCTGGCTCAACCGGAGCCGGACCTATCCTTATCCGATCGTCTCCTTCACACTTATGTGGTGGAATGGCCACTGTCAATGGTACTCCTTAGTTACATTTGTTATATCTATATGTTATAAACCCGGGCCCGTCAGGCATATTGTTTGTAACATTAAGACGTTTAACAGGTGGTGGGGCCTGAGCTGTACTAACCCTTCCAACTTTTCGTTGAAGCTTTTTTTAATAATTGTTGTATTTAATTTTATGGTGTTTTTTGTTTGTTTCTGTATAACTGTGGTTCTGTTTTATTTCTTGTATTGCCCATGTTTTTCATTGTTACTTCCAAGTTTAAGTTTTGTATATGTTCTTTCAAATTACTTTTATTATTATGATTATTTAATTTTGCGTCTTAATGCAAGGAGAGAGAAGATTCGTATTAAATAGCAACAATCTTTCTCCTTGCATACTGTACCGAACCTTTGTATAAAATTATTGTTTTTGCTGTGTTTTGTAAACAAAATACGAACAAATAAATAAAAAAAAATGGGTTATTAAGTTTACCTTCATATATATATATATTTTTTATACTAATAAGGTGGCAAACAAGCATACGGCCCGCCTGATGGTAAGCAGTTACCGTAGCCTATTGACGCCTGCAGTACCAGAAGTATCACTGGCGCGTCGCCGACGCCGTAAAAATCTAATCACGACCTTTTTAAATAACCCCATTCGGTAGCTTCTTGGGAAACCCACGGCAGGGAGTTCATTCCATAACTTGATCGTTCTTGGGAGAAAGTTCCTCTGAAACCGGACTGTACGCGACCACTGCGGTTCTAAGGTATGAGGATGAATTCTCTGCCGATGGCGGACGGTGCGATGGTGAAATGTGGCTGTGTGCATCATTTCGAAAAGTTCTTCAGAACTAAATCAGTATCCGTTTCTCAGTTCCTCAGACGGTAGAATACGCACAAAGCTGCAAAATCGCATCGCACGGGATCGTCGACGATTCTCACATATATTCTTTAGCAAACCACTCCATTATAACTGCCAAGAGAGTCGTCGTGTGTTTCATTAAAGCATGATGACCATGACCTCCAGTCATGAGGAAATACGACTTAGAAGAAGAAGATATTCCATTTGCTACTCTGCACAGCGCAGCAGGGCGGCACACTAATGCTGCAGGTGTTGCTGCTACCTGTCGTCTCATTCTGTTCGCGTCGACGTTCCGCCGCACTGTCTTCTAAGTCGCTAAAATCGACAATACACAAACTTTTCCATTTAGACAACTTTGCACTGTTTCTGTCTAGATAGGAACGGTAATAAATTTCGTACAAATAGTTGTTAAAATTCAAATAAGTGTAAATATTTGTTAATGTATACAACATGAATACATTTTCAATTGTATTTATTTTTATAAAGTAGTTATTCTCTTTCGTTGACGTACGTCGATATTCCGATTTTGATCGACGATAAACTGTAAGGGATATCTAAAGTAGGACGCATTCAGAATGTTTAAATAATCTAAGTATCATAAATATTTTACATACTGAATCTTTTGAAGATAGTCGCTATATTCATTTTTAAAATTAGGCAGTATAGAACGGCATATACTTCTAATTTGAAATACATTTTTATGCAAATCAAGAAATGTACTCGTTTAGTACTGCATTCTAACAGTAGACGTGCTGCGCTGCACCGGCCGCGGTGCCTGGACACGCTGCGGTAGCTTCACCAGCTCCAGCGACAGTTACATTTGCAACAGATAATACAAAAACTCTGCCGAACGTTTTGCGACGATTGTATAAGCAGAGAAACTAAAACAATACATTACTTCCAATACGCACTATAAATAATATAATAGTAACTCTAAATGTGAAATAGATTTAGAGCTTATTTTTATAATGTTTAATGTAACACCTTCAGTTTTTGTAAACAGATGATGATGATACTTATTAATACATTTCACAATAGCTTCACTGATAACTCCTTGATGAAGTGATATTTTTTATTAATATTGTTAGTTCGTGGATATATTGAAATTTAGAAAAAGAGAAAGAGTATTTAGGAGGAAAAATAACTCGCACAACAATATCACAGTTTTTTCTTACTAATTTTAATTAGATTAGTCACATTTACACTAAAAATAATACAATTAATCAGCTACGAACACGTTTAATATTCTATCAATAAATTACCACGCAATCATCCACGAGATGGCTCGAGTAACAAATGTCCGTGTGTAATTTAATATAAACAATTCGAACATTACAGATATATATATGTAAAGAGATATAATAGCAAGTATACCTAAAAACAAACAACGTGCAGGTGCCGCCGGCGGCGGACCGGACTTGAAATAATTTTGCAACTAAATCTAAGGAAAATAGCAACTAAACAATCAAATTTATTAAGCACCTTTACACGTCATCGAAACTGTTGTATGGAGAAGATTTAAAACAAACAATTATTAATGAAAATCTCTCTTAAAGTTTAAAAATTATCTGAAACACATATAAAGTTATGTCAAAAGTGAAGCCTAGACGGCGCGTAGACCGTGCGCATGCGCGGGGTAACTATTCATCAATAAAAGCGACGACGCGCAGAGTACATCGCGTAAAAGTAATAATAAATGGTAACAATTGTAAAAACGATCTTGGATCTATACATAATAATCAAAAACGAACCAATTGGAGATGTTCAAAACATCTTGTTTTGTTTAAAACATTAAGAGAAACAATCGCGGGCGCGCGCGAGCAGTGTGCAGGCGCGCGGAATTAAGTAGGAAATAAAGTAAAGTAAGTACCATTTCAAAGTATAATAACAACAACGAATATGATCAGAGCCAATGATCGCGGACAGGCGCGCGGGCGCAGAGCGTGTCAGCGGAGTCGCTGCGGCCTCAGGCGGGCTGCCCCTGCGACCTCACCGCCCACAGCTGCCTGACGGAGTTGGCGATGCCGACGTCGTGGCTGATAACGTAGAACAGGCCCCCCAGGGTCGCGATGGAGAGAAGGTACACCAAGCCAATGGCAATTTTGGGGATGACTGGACCGAAAATACTCGCGCGCACGTAATCAACAACGATTGCTTCTAGGCCCCTGTGGAGAAACGCAAACGGTCAATGTTTTCACACCTCTCTTTATGATCCCACTGCTGGGACTGGGGCCGAGGCTGAGGCCTGCTCCCACAAGGTGACAGCCATGTATATGGCGGTTAGTCGTAATCATAAACACATCTACATTACATCGAAAAATATTTTACTAAATCTCTACGTCTGAAACTGTCTTCACAATTTTTAAATAACCTACACTATAATGATTTTTAAACGATGAATATACAATATGGCATCGAATACCGTTAGTCGACTAATTGGGCAATTTAATTTAACGACTAGGATACGGTGAATGCGGTCTTAATGTTGTTAACTTTGTACTAATTCCTGCTCTCGTCTTATAACTATAAATACTTGTAACATTAAATGTTCAGGAGTCGTAGTTGCTGACACACTTTTTATTTCAACATCATGTTGCCTCTGCAGCTAAACGTGTACGAAAACTGTTACTCGTTTTTAAAAAGCTGCGACATGGCGCAGACCAAAAATTAATAAAACGGGCGGACCAGTCCTTGTGTCCTTGCCCGTTAAGACCTAGTTTGTATCTCTTTATTTGATTAAATTTATTTCAAGTTTAATCGTTTCAAAGTTCTCCTTCGACGGTTTACTTGGTCAACATGACCTACAGTATCATGTATTTATCTAAACAAAACATCATCATCATCATCATTTCAACCGATGGACGTCCACTGCTGGACATAGGTCTCTTGCAATTTGTTCCACAAAATACGGTCTTGTGCGGTTTGAGTCCAGTGACTCCCAGCTATTCTTTTTATATCGTCTGTCCACCTAGTGGGAGGTCTGCCAACGCTGCGCTTTCCTGTGCGGGGTCGCCATTCCAGCACTTTGGATCACCAACGTCCATCGGTTCCACGAGCTATGTGCCCTGCCCATTGCCACTTCAGCTTCGCGACTCGCAGAGCTGTCGGTAACTCTAGTTCTTCTGCGGATCTCTTCATTTCTGACTTGATCGCGCAGAGATACGCCGAGCATAGTCCTTTCCATCGCTCGCTGTGTGACTTTGGGCTTCCTTATAAGGCCCATAGTTAGCGACCAAGTTTCGGAGCCGACCGAGTTTCGGAGCCGGTAAACAAAACATAGCAGAAGTAATATCAATAATTTCCTGAATTCATGACCGAGAGGGTTCTCGTGTACCAACGGGAACAACTACAAAGTATCTTTATTTCAGAATAGATCACAGAATCATCGAAAACTTACTTATTTTAAGTCAACACTATTTATTGAACAACTGCTGCGTACAAAACTACGCTATCTGAAGTGAACTCGCAATTTATTTATTTAAGGCTACGTTAGAAGAGAATGGGCTACAAAATAGTAGTTGGAGTAACCTTATGTCTCTTAGGGGGCTTGGGCTTGGGTTTCTTCATGTTGCGCCAGATCCTCCAGAAGGCTCGACACAGGCCAATATCATTCATATTCAGGTAAAACAGACCGCCCAGAATGAGAACCGTCAGCAGGTATACAACACCCATAGCTATCTTGGGAATTGTGGGACCAAAGAGGAGAACTCTGATATATTCTACGACCAGAGCCTCCATGCCCCTGAGAAGGAAGCAGGGCAGGATAGGAAATAAAGAACAAATGGGCGTTAAGATAGTCGTTAGGAGGGTAATGTTTACTACTAACTACTGCTAAATCAAAGGAGATGGTCTTCATAAGTCATGTGCAGCCAAAACTGTTGTTGCATTTGTTACTGAAGAAATATTCTGTCATATTGTGTGGAAAATCTATCACGTCGTTGTAAAAATGCACCAATGTCATTGCTTGACATATCACATCTTTGTACCAAAGTTTTAAAAGTGAAAGTAAAAAATTAAATAGTGTTATACATCATCACATGGCAAATTATAGAAGTTATCTGGGTAATGGGTGTGAGAGGAAAATTCAATAACTCAACATCAACTTACCAAAAGCTATGGGCCGTGATAAGTATGGCGAGAAGAGAATCGACTATTCTATTTGGCACGAGGAGCCCGAGTGGGATGAGGGGCACCATTAGCGCACTGGTCGCCTTCTCAATGATCCACAATTTAGAGTGGTCGTGGGACTTCTCCTCCGACATTCGCACGGCTGACGTCCGAAATGAACGCACCTGCAGCAAACAAATTACTGCCGGACTTTATCTGCATACTGATTGCCAAAGTTAACCGGAGGCACCAGAGCCGAGCTAAACAGAAATATTAACATTGCAATAACTAAAAATAGGTAACACAGGCTAGTTGACAATATGAGGCTGGTAGAGCTTTGTAGTGACGAGTATTTAGTCATTATGAATAGTACTCACCGAATTAGCTAAAGGCATAGGTTCAGACTTTAAAGCAATATGTTTAATCGGCAATACACTTGGAAGTGCGCGAGTTGTTACCGGAAAGTTATTAGCTGCTGTGAATGTGGCCAGTCTCATTATCTGTTTTGTAAATGCTTGGTTTGTGCAAACTGCAATGAATAGAAAATGAAATTATCACATCACAAAAAATTCAGAACTTAATTTTAAAAATTTTATATGATAAAAAAAGTATTAATTTGGGTGTAAACAAATTAGACAATCAATAACAAATTGAAATTAAAACTTTTGTTATGACTAACTGCACTGTTTGTTTACATGTTTTTTAAATATTATTATAATCCTATAAATATCCATAACTAGCCCATGATATGGAGCCCACAATTAATATTAACAAGTGAACAACCTTTTCAAGGATGTATTTGAAATTAAATAAAAAGATAGTAATTTCCCGAAATAAATTTTAAACACAAAAGAAAACCTATGTAAAAACCAATTTCCATTAAAAACTTCTCAACTTAAACAACATGTCATGTGCAAAGATTAATGCTTATAATTATCAAAATTACAAATTCCTGTAAAAATTACATACAAGTACAGCCTTCAATACATTCATTGTTTCTTTAAGGAAATAATCAAACTGTTACAATCACAAATTAAAAATATGTATTGTATTGCACTGTATAATTTCAAGAACGAAATTTTAAAACTATTTACATATTTGTTGTGACATGGCGGGCTCCTGCGGAAAGAATATTGTATAATTTTGTTACAACAATTTATACAAATACATAAGTAACATTATTAAAGCTGTAACAATTGTTTTAAATATCAACATGATAAATAATATATAATAAATAATTATTACTGTTGTTGTTTGTGGGACTACACAAATATATGAAATCCACACTGCTACAAGTTGTTTTAATGGTCACACTTGAAACAAAACTGGAATTTGCGGGAAATTTTCAATACTGTTTAATAACAATATAGTTTAGTCATTATTTTTTGTTTTAAATCAATTTATTAAATGAATATTACATTTAAATGTAAGTTATAAAAACAAATTTGTATAGTAAAAGGTTAATGTGTATAAACATTGAATTTACTGAAGGTTAATAATGGACAACAATAGTTTCTTGTTATTACTTTGTAGTAAGACCTTGCAGCGTGACAGCCTTATAAAATACCCTTACACGAATAAGGGTCTATCATTCTTGTGTGAATATAACCTAAAATTTAAAGCAAACGTTTGAATCACATAATATTACTATTACATGTCGTGGAATTGAGGACCTAGACCTATTTTGAAGTCATCAAAACCGAAAGAGTATTTTCCAAAACAACTATTATGTAATGTCATTTTCAGATTTAAGTATAATATTAGGATACCTACCTGGATTACGAAGAAACATTGACAACGCCATTGTTATATTAAACTATTTTCGCAAAAAGAAATATAAAGTGTAGGGGACAAAATATTTCAAAATGCGTGAAAAAACTGGCACAAAACTGCCAAATAGAATCGGAAACAGTAGAAGTTGAATGCTAATCGCCAAAATCAAACATAAACGTCTGTAATGTGTCAAAGTAAAGAGGGGTGCTCACTGCGCCGTTACTATCGTCACATATTTTTTTTAAAGTGGGAAAATTGTTAACTAATTAGTAATGATGATTTATTTTAAATAATCTAATAAAAATATTAACATAAATTCAATATAAGAATAATGTTATGCTTGAAATAATTATATAGTCACAGTTCTTTTAAACAGTTGATACTTGAATATTTATATAATAGTAACACTGTACTGGAATGACAATTCATTTCGTATGTGGTTTAGTATTGCAGTCTCTAATTTGTTTTAACAAAAAGCGAAACACAATTCAAAAGGAAATTTTGTAAGAAAATATAATAAAGTCATGACTACCACACTTGAAGATAAATCTATCTGGGAAGACGGAGAGCAAGAGCTTAGCGATGAAATACTTCGTATGCCGACAGACGAAATAGCTAGCCGTTCGAGACTGTTGGACAATGAAATAAAAATAATGAAAAGTGAAGTGATGAGGATCACACACGAACTACAAGCACAGAATGACAAAATAAAAGAAAACACTGAAAAGATCAAAGTGAACAAAACTCTTCCTTACCTGGTGTCAAACGTGATAGAACTTCTTGATGTGGACCCTCAGGAAGAGGAAGAAGACGGTGCCGTTGTAGACTTAGACTCCCAAAGGAAAGGTAAATGCGCGGTCATCAAGACATCTACACGACAAACTTACTTCTTACCAGTAATTGGCTTGGTTGACGCCGAAAAACTAAAGCCAGGCGATTTAGTCGGGGTTAACAAAGATTCGTATTTGATTTTGGAGACATTGCCAGCGGAATATGACGCTAGAGTTAAGGCTATGGAAGTCGATGAGCGACCAACTGAACAATATTCAGATATTGGAGGTCTGGATAAACAAATCCAGGTCAGTTATACCTTCCATAAATTTACTTTTTAATGGTTTATAAAGGTTGAAGTATTTGAATGTATAGGCATTATACTGCATCCCTTACCAGAGCAGTTTATATTGATGTCAATATGATGATAATGCATATTGCTTTATTTTGTTCATTTCATGATTTAAAGGCTTATAAAACATTATAGATTTCTTTATCAATTAAAGATTTTTCACTCATATTTTTTTTTAGATAATTTATGCTTCATACTTTAATTTAACAGGAACTGATTGAAGCTGTGGTACTCCCCATGACTCACAAGGAGAAATTTGTCAACTTGGGCATCCACCCACCAAAAGGAGTTCTGCTCTATGGTCCCCCTGGAACAGGCAAGACCTTGCTGGCTCGTGCTTGTGCTGCTCAGACCAAGTCTACTTTTCTTAAATTAGCTGGCCCACAACTTGTGCAGATGTTTATTGGTAAGATTTAAAGTATATAAAGAAACACTTGCATTATTTACTTAATAAATACCTTGTTTTTTGGTTATATATGCAGCATTGGTTGGATATATGTGCAGCATTTTTTTCTGTACACTCCGAGTTATGTACGATGAATATATGAATGATTGAAAATTTGTTTACTCAGCCTTTATGATGGGACTAGTAAAACTTTGTTGGTAATATTGTTTATGGAATAATAAGTTCAGTCCTTTGTAACTTTCACAGCTTTATTGTTATGGGTATGAAAATCTCATCCCTTTATTAAATAAAAACCAATCCCAACTATCATCATTAAAATTAGTTACATAGGACAGATGTTTAATATGTCTCAGCTCTGTACAACATACAACATAAACATAAAAAAACCTTATCCAAGCTATTACCTTACTGATGTGATCCAGTCAAGCAACTTCAGAGATCAATTTCTTAAACTTTTCTTTAATTTACATCCTTAAATTTATGTTATCCATGCACCACACATATATTAACATCGAACATTTATTTTACTTAGTACTTAATTGTTAAATTTAAAAAAATTGTTTCTGACATCGTAGGTGATGGAGCAAAACTTGTTCGTGACGCCTTCGCCCTCGCTAAAGAGAAAGCTCCAGCTATTATCTTTATTGACGAGTTAGATGCAATTGGCACGAAAAGGTTTGACTCGGAGAAGGCAGGCGACCGAGAAGTGCAGCGTACTATGTTGGAACTCCTTAATCAGCTTGATGGCTTCAGTTCTACTGCTGATATTAAGGTAAAACTAACAAGTAATGTAATCTAAAAAAAAATTAAGAATAACTTAATAGAAATTCTCCATTTATTAATCAAGTTAATAAAAAAAAATTGGTGAGATACAAATACCTTATTTATTATACACCAAATGTTGTTACATATATATATAAATACATATACATCTTACTGCTAAACTTCAGTATGAAGGAGTCCCCTCATTATGATGATGTTTTTTTGATGTTACATGATGTTACCTGATGTTAAGTGATACGCTTGCCCATGACAACGTGGTGCTAGTTAAGATGGTACACACTGCACCACATTGCGCTCGTCGCCTTGAGACATCAGGTGTTAAGTCTCGTTACCCCAGTAAATACACTAGCTACAGCGCCCTTCAAACCGGAACACAGTAATGTTTGCACACTACTATTTGGCGGTTGCAATAGGAGCTGCGGTGGTACCCATCCAGACGGTCTCCGGAATCAGAGACCTACCACCTGATCCAGTGTATCCTCTTAGATTTATATCATCAGTCTGCCTGAATCATGAATTCTACTTTACCTATTCAGGTTATAGCAGCTACTAATAGAGTCGACATCTTGGATCCTGCTCTACTTAGATCTGGTCGACTTGACCGAAAAATTGAGTTTCCTCATCCCAACGAAGAAGCCAGGGCTAGAATCATGCAGATACATTCACGGTAACTATCAATCATGTAACTGAGCAAGGCTACTCCTGAAATATTGATGTATGTTTCCATAAGTAACTCCTGTGTGTCTTCTTTTCAATGAATAAAATATATAATTTTTCATGATTTATAGTAGATGGTGGTTAACAGTTTTTTATGAAATTTTCTTGCATAACATGTGTCCACACTACAGTGTCACTAAATTAATATATTCTACAAAACCAAGATGTTTAAAAAGTTTATTATTGTATATTTGACACTAGTTGTTAGACATTTAAGCAAAAATTACTGAACTGGTTTCAGTAAAATGAATGTGAGCCCGGACGTAAACTTTGAGGAGCTGTCGCGCTCGACGGACGACTTCAACGGCGCCCAGTGCAAAGCGGTGTGCGTGGAGGCGGGTATGATCGCGCTGCGCCGCTCCGCCTCGGCCGTCACGCACGAGGACTTCATGGATGCCATCCTGGAGGTGCAGGCCAAAAAGAAAGCCAACCTCAGCTACTATGCCTAAACCTAAACCTTGTTATAATTTTTAATAATAAATATATGTATGATAATTGTATCTTTGTTTTTTTGTCTTTTGGTCGTTTGTGTTGGACTGCAGCAGCTTCAAAAGGCATGCTTTATGAATCATGCCAAACACCTATTTTGTATTAGCAAAACTGGCAAAACTAATTGAATTAAATTAAAACTAATATTAACAAATCACAACGGTTCTGCCGAGATGGCATAGATTTAACTTAGGGTTGCTTACTCATGAGCAACTACACGCGGCATGTTCAAGTGCGGGGAGTGCTGGTAGCGTTGTTGTTTTAGCTCAAGAAAATCGTACACCAAATATTATGTATAAAGAAACTTTTCAATAAAACTAATAAGAAACTATAAAGAATATTTAAACAAAAATTTAAAACTAAACGAAAAAGTATGTACAAAAACTAAACATCAATTCCTAAAGTAGAAAAATTTCATTTAAATTAGTATACGTATTTCTTTACGAGATATACAGTATTAATAACTTATTGTAAACTTTTCGAACTGAACAATAACTTTTGGTTAAGTACCACGTGGACAAAACCGCTGCTAACAGCTGGTAATGAATAAATGAGTACGATTTATCTATTAGCAGCTACTTGACTATTAGCCAAATTAAAAAATAAGCATTGAATATATCCCAAAAAAATTTTTTTTTTAATTTTGTGATCTCAAATTATCTTTAAAACGAATGTGTTAAAAACCATTATTAAATAAAACAAAAAAGATATGAACTAATATCATAATTATCGTGATTTACTTGAATTTTAAAATATAATTTGATTATAAACATTAATTAAAGTTTATAAAAGAACATGTTTGATATTTCATAACAATGGTGTTTCAAAACGTTAACTGTAACGACAATGAAATTTCAAAATGTTGTGAACCAAAACAAAGTGTCTCTTCCTCAATGGATGTTTAAGTAATTAAAAGTTTTTACATAAGTCTAAATAGATTTCTGATGATGGAGAGTTCGTTTTTTGAATACCGCGGCAACGCTGCGGGTGATGGCGAGGAGTCGGACGTCGAAATTATTGGCGACAGCTTCACTGAAGACCATTCATTCACTTCTAAGAAGAAATTCGGATATAAAAATGAAACAGTGTTTATCGCGGAGTCTGAAGAATCACCATCCGAAGGTACACAATTTTTGGCATAACCTTTAATTTAAGTTATATTAAATCCTTTTACATACTCTGATTCTCTTTGTAGATGACAGTGTAGCTAACGAAAACAGAGCTTGTCGCTCTAAAGCCGCAGCCAGGAGAAGTAATGCCGCAGCGACTACTGTTGTATCCAGCAGTGACAATGGTATGTATCACTGAATATGTTTATTATGTTAAAAGTAGTTTTATATTTTATTTTAATTTATGAAAATTTTATGTGCGTTTTAATTAACAAATATAAACATTTCTAAGCTTGCAAACACAATTAATTAACTATTTTTTTGCAACATATAAAATCTATTTTTTGATTAATTCAATAATACTTATTTTCAGACAGCAAAAAAAGACAGGGTGTTAGAAGTCACTCTGGTTGTAGGAACAAAGATTTCAGTAGTTCATCTGAGGAAGGTATGTTATTTATACTTGTTGTTAACGTATCTTTGGATAGCAAAATATATAAACTACAAATGTCTATAACTAGATTAAGCATTTGATGAGATGTTGGTGTGTGATTCTAAGCAGCTTGTGCAACATTATTTAAAAAAAATCTTACTTTTAAACCTATTATAGTAAATGAATGTGTTTTCCTTAAGTTTGTGGTTACTGTGCATAAGAAGCCACACAGTTTAATTTATATAAAATTATATTTAATTACCGCTACAAACATTTCTACCACATTTTGTTTTGACAATGAAACAAATCATTGTGTACGAGATACAGAGATCAATTATTGGTTGACAAGTTTATTACTTATATTGGCAAGTTATGCAGTTAAACAGCCCCCAGGGGTCAATGGTTAATGCCTTGTTCTCTAACTGGTTTAATTCTAATCCCATATGTTGTATAGTTTTGCCTGGCTAGCTGCTATCCAGGAATTGTAAATCTCCTGCCGCTCCAACCTTATAGAGATCAATCTGTCAACATATGAGGCCTCATTGAGAATTGACCCCATGTGAAAAACAAAAAGTTGCCAGATTGTTGAAAATTAAAAATTCTTACAAAACTAAATGATTACCATAGCATCTTACTGCTGTATCCTTCCCTGCAGTGCACAAAATGGTTGCCAATAGGTTTTCTTTTAGGTAATCAATCTACTTTCCCAGGAATTGCATTCTACAAAAAGTTTGAAAAAATTCACTTGCACCTATAGAGTAGCCACTCAAATTGTGTGTTGGCATTTGACACAAGAATGATGACATTACATGTCCCACACTAAATCAAAAATGTATGTTTTAAAGTATAAGTATGTGTTGTATGAAAATGCTGTTGTAAATAAATATTAAACAGTTAAATGTAGTTTAGTAAACTTGGTGGTAATTTCTAATTTTACATTAATCAATAAAAAAATGATAATATACATGAACTCCTAACAGAAATGTCTCCAGAAATAGTACCGCGACGCCGACCCAACTTTCAGAGGAATAGAAAACGTATAATGCTTATAGACTCGGATACCGAGAACTCCATAGTGATTGAACATAATACTAAAATTAAGCACACCTGCTTGAAAGAAACACCTGCGAAGGTGATACAAAATGTATCAGACAGCAATATAACTATACATAATGACAGCATCACCATTGATCATAATGATATTCATGAAGATGATAGCATTAGTCAAAATGATGTCTCCGGATCTGATAAAGATGATGAAATTGGCAGAAAAAAAGTAGTTAATTGTAAGGCAATAGGAAAATTAAACATAAGTGACGATAGCTATGAAGAGAACAGTAGAAATAAATTTGACGCGGCTTTAGAAAGTGAACTTGATGACAATGACGAAGTTGACGAAGACCAAATGGTAATGTCAAGGGCCACGCGGATGAGCATCATGGGTTTTGTGCCCAAAGAAACGCCCAGCGACGAATCGGACATCATACAGTCGGATTGTGTGAGTAAACTCATCCCTAAATAATACTTATTTTATAAATGAATATGATTATGCAAGTGATAGGTTTCGATTAGATTATATTGAAGAGAGAAAATAAAATGCACGTTTCCAAGTGTTCAAAACAACCTTTACTAGTAAATATGTATTTAATAAAGTGACAACCGAATGACCTATTGTCACTTCATTATAATATACAGTTCACCATCGACATTTTGTCGTCAAGTAAGATGTCGAAATACAGAATTGTAACCAGCACCAATTTTACCAGGGTTTGCTGAGAACTTCACTTTCACGCACTTATTTGCTTATAGAGTTCGTCACCGAGATCCGGGTCACCGGACAACGTGGCAGAGTTGGGAGGCGTTAATGTAACTTCGAGGACACCAAAACGAGTGGGCGGGGACGGCCAGGCGGACGCGTCTACACTGATCTGCTCCCCGTTCACCAGCCCGCTCAAGGACATCACAAACGTATCTAATGACTCGTGCGAAACTAACGGCGGAAGGTGCAGCGATAAGGTTTCGAACGACGGCAGCGAGCCGGAGGGCGGCGCCTCTGCGGTGGTGTACGGAGCGACCGGACCCACGCGAGATTCACTAAGGAATAAAGTTATGAAGAGATTAGCGGAAGCTGATAAATGTTACAAGGAGAACATCATCGACGAGGACTTGACCATCATCGACACGAAGTCGGAGGTGATAACGCTGAGCAGCGACGAGGATGACTATGTGAGTTTATACATAGAACATTAATATGACATAACCCCGATAGACTCTAGTTGATAAGTTGTGCACACAAGTCGAGGTGTGATCTATTTACGGCTGTGCACAGTGTGTAGCGCGGGAAGTTATATATATAACAATAAAATTTAAGCACTTCGGTACGTATGTGTATGTGTCAGGCGCGGGTTCGATCCCCGGCTGGCCACCGCGAGTACATCGATATGTTCCAAGTATAAGTGACCTGTAACTCCCACTTCGCCAATGTGGTGGATCGATGGATTTGGCTTTTATTGTGAGTTCAGCCCATTCTGCACGTGCCTAGTACACGTGCCTAGTACATAAGTACACGTGTGCTAGTACATACGTCTTAACCCGTTACACAGGAGACTAACAAAGGGGCGCTCCGTGAGCGGGTGTACTTTATGCTCGAGCGCGGGGCAGCGGTGTGAGTAAAGCAACCGGCGTCAGTTACTTGCGGGCGGTGAGCACTTGAATAAACCGACAGAAGTTCTATAATTTATAAATATATATCAGATGATTCCCCTTTTGGGTTTAGAAATTATTAGTTTGATCATTGTCTACGCGAGGCTTTTTTGGTGCGAAGAAAAAATGCGTACCGCGCCACCGCGCTGGCGGTAGACAAAGCTTCTTTGAATTGTTTATTTACTACTAGCTGACCCAGCAAACTTCGTTCCGCTTCAAAATCAATAAAAAAAAAACGCTTATTGATAATTCGAGACTGTTTCAACTTTAGTAAAGAATGTGATGAAAATTTAACCAGAAAAAAATAATTTGTAATCACAAAAAAATTCTGGGTTATATGTGCAGGGCACTTATGTATTTTAACGTGACAACGTCTATTAATTATATCACAAAAAATTTTGATAATAAATTTGATTATTCTTGTTTGACATGACCCGATAAACATATCGGGTTACAAATCAAGTTATACTAACTCTCAATTATATTTGTTAGGGATTTTATTTCTAATTATTATTGAGCAATAGAATACATCTTTTACTTTCAACCAATTCGGGCAAACGCATACCGACTTAGCGGTCGGCGTAAGCCACGCCCACTTATGTGCGGGACATTTCTCAGCACGCGCGTCCTATCTTATACCAATTTAATAGACGTTGTCACGTCAAAATGCCCGTTATTAATTTGGTTTTTCTATTATATTTAAATGCACATGTTGATTGACCTAAGTCAGGATATCTTATCTTTGGCATTATAAATTGTAGATAATCAAAGTAGGGAAAGTTCTCGCGCACTCAGCGGTAAATAGTGTCACTATCACAAAAGATCAACAAAGTAAAGTTAAGACTTAACTACTATTTTGAACCAATCTGAACTTAGGAAAGTCGTGTTCCTGCTTGAATTCTACAATCGCTGCACACGAACACACTAATTTACTGCATGATACACTCACATTGAACATTCAACTGCATTATGCACTAAAAAAAATTCAACCGAGACAACGCGACCTTTACGCCCAGATTCCCGCTAAAGTTCGTAAAATATTATAGTTGCATCAGAAATTGTTGGTTGTCAATATCAAATGTCAAAATCAAAAATATTCTTTTAAATTGTATTTGGTGTCTAAATGACGGGACGAACTTCAAATTTTTGACGTTTTATGTATCTAAAGTAAGGAGACCAGACATCTCGCTTTTAGCGGGACAGTCCTGATTTTTTTACTATTAATCCCGCGTCACGCGACGTTTTTCAAAAGTCCCGACTTTTAGAATTAAGTAAAATTTTAAATTTATGAAAATCATTGTTTTGCGTAACATATTGCTTTTGCTACCCAGTTACATTGTATTTGTCTCTCAAATGATACACTTTGTATCCGTACTGCGTGCTAGCAAGATAATTAAACAAATAAATATTACAAATCTGTTTCTTACCATACAAAAATAAAGTAAGTTATTTATTTAAATATTTCATAAATGCATAAATTTTCTTAAACTTAGCTTAAAATACTCGTAGTCTTCATATTTTATATTGATGACAAAACGTGTATCACCCACCTTAACCTCGAAAGAAATTTTAGAAAGTAATATACGAATAAAATTTTGCAAATATTTCAAGTCAATCAAACTAATTTATCAAATTCTTGTGAAGATTTTTACAATATTTTACAAAATTACTACAATCTACTCAAACAAATTCACTTATATAAAAAAACGTTTATAAACTGTACTTATGTTAAAACTAAAAAAAATTACGATATTATATCCTTCAGAGTTGTCCCGCTTTGCCTATCTAAAAATCTGGTCACCTCAATGAAAAAGAGAAATTGTTGTTTTTACCATATTCCAGGCACTTTTTCCATATTTTCTCACCTAACTAACCTTCCCTGGACTTCCACGAATAATTCAAGACCACATTTAGCCAATTCGGTCCAGCCGTTCTCGAGTTTTAGCGAGACTAACGAACAGCAATTCATTTTTATTATATAGATTATAAAAAGCTGTGCGGGTAGATTCGTAAACACTTAGCCTACACCCGCTTGCACAGTGCGGGCGGTGTGGCCACACTCGCTCATAAGTGCTCTCACCGTCAGCATGTGTTGGAAGCAAAGTTTTATTTGATTGTTAGTTCACCATTGTCAACAGTTTGCGCATTTCGTTGCAATTGTAATATTATATCAACCGCTAGATTTTAGTCAGAAGTGCAAAGAGGAGCCGCTATGCCCAAACAGGTAGGGTTATTTTAAAACCATTTCATAACAAATTTAACAAATTTCAGTCACGGTATTTGATTTTATTTAAAAATTGTTTTTATTGTGACGGCGCTGCCCATGGTCCAAAATAAAGTTAGTTTCCATTTAAAACATTTAAATTAATTTTCATGTGTTTTTTTAATCACAAAGTTCAGCTTCCGACAATAATTTTCTATGCTAATGAAAATGAGGTCATCCATTTGTAGATCATCATCATATATTTGCCTATATCCGTCGCGGGTATTCCAGTTTTTATTTTAATTGTTACTCCTGTTTATATGTTGCAAGTCTAAGCGTTTAAATTAAATCGCCTTCACAGGTAAAACATGAAAAGAAATCGCCCATGATGAAAAGAAAGACAGTAAAAAATGAGGAGTCGCAGAAAGTAGACATGGACATGAAGCAGTACCTGCTGCCGCCGAGCTACCCCGGCCATGTGGTCTACGTAAAGAAGCACGTGCGCGAGAACGAGCTCGCGAAGCTGAAGTCGCTGCAGGTGGACCTGCAGAGCATCAGGGTCAGGACGAACATCTCACACGTTTACACACAAATATACACATAGACAGTTAAGAGTCTTCTTTACAAACGTTTAAATCGCAGCTCGTACATACTGTTTAGATGTTCAGTTGGAAGTCGCTCCTGCAACAATGCACGCAACGGCTTTGCCAAATGCTGCATAGAATAAAGCGGCGCCACTTCTGTAAAACCACCGGCCACACAGTTGTCAGGCTTAGCAAACACTTCAGCAGAGGTGTGTAAACAATGCGATGTTACAGCGCTTGTCGTTTCTTGCAGAGCTTGATGGAGGGCACGGACCCGAGCATACTGCCCGACGGCGGCGTCAAGCTGTCGAAGCGACTGTCGAACCTGGAGCAGGAGGTGCGCCGGCAGCAGGAGAAGGTCGCCGAGATGGTAGTTGAGCCAGGTCAGTTGCCAATCGGAGCACGATTCGCGACCTCCTTATTTACTTTACTTTACACACGCCGTGTAGAAGCTGAGTTCATGCCATTGCCATTGTCGTCCAATTCATTTCGGATCACGCAAACATGATAGAGGTAGATGCATAAAAATGTCAACAAATATTGAGTAAAAGCAGATAGATAATAAAATTGCATATATCATCATATCATCATATTACATTAAATACATAAATACAAGTGCAATACACATATAAAAATATATTTACGCATATACTTAAAAATTATTTCTATCAAAACTGTCATTGTTTCCTTGAGGAGATGTTCGCGCACTTTTTACTCAAAATTGCTTCTTTTTTTTTATACCACTACGACGAGACGAGCAAGACGTTCACCTGATGGTAAGTGATACGCTTGCCCATGACAACGTGCTGCTAGTTAAGATGGTACACACTGCACCACATCGCGCTCGTCGCCTGAGACATAAGGTGTTAAGTCTCGTTACCCCAGTAATTACACTAGCTACAGCGCCCTTCAAACCGGAACACAGTAATGTTCGCACACTACTATTTGTCGGTTGCAATAGGAGCTGCGGTGGTACCCACCCAGACGGTCTCCGGCAACAGAGACCTACCACCTGGAATTTCTACCGTGTTGTCACTGTGTTTACTATATATAGTGATATTTTGATGGATATACAGAATATTATAATATATATATTGTGATGGGACTGTCAGTATACCTGCCTCATTAAAAACGTTTCGAAGCGAATCCCGAAGTCTAAGATTGTATATTGCGCGAACTGCCCTTTTCTGTAGTATAAAAATTTATTGAATGTTCGCAGCCTGACCTCACCGTAGGATACCATAAGACATTATACTGTGGAAATAACTAAAATAAACGACCCTGGCAGTATCAATATTAGTTAATTGTTTGATTTTCCTAATTGCGTGCGCGCCGAGCTACACTTACCATCAGGTGAACGTCTTGCTCGTCTCGTCGCATAGTAGTATAAAAAAAGAAAGAAATACAAAAAATTTAAATAAGCTCGCGGTGCCTCATTTTCGTCTTCACAAAATTAATGGAACCTTTATGGTGCTCGGTATCCGAATCTATAATAAGGTCCCACAAACTGTTTTAGATTTGCCACTTCATAGATTTAAAAATAAAATTAACAATGTATTAATTAGTAAATCATATTATAGTGTTGACGATTATTTAATGGATAAAGATGAGTGGAAATAAATGGCGCTGATTCTCGAGCAGTGTGTGTCAGTACGTGTAAGACATTTTGAAATGTAGATAAAAAAAAAAAAACTGTACATATACAGCCCGCTGAGTTGCTTGCCCATTCTTCTCAGGTCCGTGGCATTTCTTTTACGAATGGGTGGTAGAGTTTGACGTTCAATAAGTTTCCATGTTGAACAAAAATTTTGACTCTGACTATTAATCACTTATATTTCGTATACAAAACACTTGATGCTTAATAAGGTATGTATGTTTGTACAGATGATCCCACAGCTGAAGATATTGCCAAGGACGGCTTCAAACATGAAGAGAACAAGGGCCTTACGTGGGAAGATATACAAAAGGGAAGCAATAACGTGCAGCCGAGGATGTTCGGCAAGCAAGGTACGGTGTGACTTGTTAGCAATTACCGAAAGTCTCCGCTGCAGCACGTGCAGCTCGTGAGCTCCGCATGCAATCCTGAGCTTCGTGTTTAAAAGTTTCATCGTTTTATACAACGTAACAAGTAAAACGAACAGCTACTCCCGTTTAAAGTAATACACATTACAGTGAAGCACTAGAATATCGCGCTCGGAGACATGAGGTGACTGTTATCTAAATGATTTTTATTCTGAAATGGTGACACGGTAAAGTTTGAACACTACTGTTTTGCTTAACTAAAGCGCAGAAAGCGTTGCACTAGTAGGCAGGCACACAGTCTCCAACAAGACAGCCTTGCCAATATCTGGAGCCTGCTGCATGTCTGTTGGAGTTTTAATGTGATAGATATTAATAACATTTACTCAGCGATGGCGACGCACATGGCGGAGCGCAATCTGATCCTGGAGCGGCTGCGCGACCTGCACGAGTCGCTCGCGTCGCGCCCTCCCGAGCACGAGCTCGCGAACTCGCCCGCCGCCCTCAAGACCGAGCTGATGTCGCACCAGCAGCACGCGCTCGCCTGGCTGCGCTGGAGGGAGACGCAGCGCCCGCCCGGCGGCATATTAGGTTTGCATGTCACGTGCTATTCCGGGATGACTGAATTGACTTTTATATTTTAAACAAAAACTGAAAGTGGAGTACAAAGGCTCGGTATCCCTTACACGCCGAGCCATATGCCCAGTTTGATTTTAAATGGTACAAGAAACTTTATATTATTTTAATAAAATAGTCCTCAATTGTTGGGAGGCACCAGTGCGTTCCGAAAAATGTCCCCGGGCTATTCATGAGATCACTTATGGTACACCCTGAAGGTCGGTTATTTTTGAAATATTCCCAGTTTATTACACACAGACTTACTACTTGCAGCGGACGACATGGGGCTGGGGAAGACGATCACCATGATAGCGTTAATCGCGTGCGACAAGGAGGACGACACCGCGGACGGGGAGGAGCGCGCGGACGACGCGCGGCGTGAGTCATGTTCCTTAGCCATGGTGCAGAAGTAGGGTTACTATAAGTTTAATACTTGTTTCGGCTTATCTCACTTGATCAAGTAAATTTATCAGAAGTCTTTTAGTTGAGATAGAATTATATAAATAATCTGTATGTATGAAAAGTATTAGCCCGTTTCTAGTAATAATTAAACGAGATGTCAACCACAGTAAGTGAAATGAGCATGGAGGCGACCCTTACATGGCACCACATTGCGCATTTCTCATTATGACAGTAAATGCTATATCTAATTGCAGTAGTTATTTTAACCTGGACCACCAGACATCGGTACACTCCCCTGATTCTGCACATACACTGTAATATCTGTCGCCGCTACCTGTCTGGATGCTAAGAGCGTTGTGTGCGGGCACAGTGGTCCGCGGCGGCACGCTGGTGGTGTGCCCGGCGTCGCTGATGCAGCAGTGGGCGGAGGAGGTGCAGCGGCACTGCCTGCCGCACAGACTCACCGTCTACCAGCACCACGGCGCCGCGCGCGCGTTGCAGCCGCACCGCCTCGCCGCACACGACCTCGTGCTTACTACATACAACATACTGCTGCGGGAGGCAGAGAAGGTATGCTGCGCTCTTATTCTTGCGGCGAACCGTTTTGTGGACTTCGAAAATCCAGTCACTTAAAACAACTGTGATAAGTTTATTAAGCTTTTGAGCAAGATTACCTTATTCAAATGAAGCAAGATTACAGATAGTGTCCAAGAGACATCTTTTCTATAGCCAGATACCTCACGCTGTGCTTGCTCCCAAACTTCAGAAGTCCCGCGCTCAAACGGAGGCTGCGTAAATTATTTAGATTACTCCGCACACAATTTGCTATAGTACTGTGTCCTTGTGGTGTTGCAGAAAGGCGCGCTGTGCCGCGTGCAGTGGCGGCGCGCGATCCTGGACGAGGCGCACGCGGTGCGGAACCACAAGAGCGCCACGGCGGGCGCCGTGCTGCCGGGGCGGTTGCGCGCGCGCCGTCGCTGGGCGCTCACCGGCACGCCGCTGCACAACCGCGACCTCGACCTGTTCGCGCTATTGCGGTTTCTCGGCTGCTCGCCCTTCGACGACCTCACGGTGAGTGGGCCGTGCTAATGCGTTAAGAAACCCTCGAGCTGTCAAGTTATAACAGCAGCTCAGGAGATACCGTCAATATATACATAACTTTACTTAACATTTTCTTCATAATGTTGTTTCTAAGCGTAAAGCATTTTCTGTGGTTTTGTGTATTTGGAAAAAATTCTACTGCCACTACCAAAGCCTTTTGATGTTCACCGTTGAACATAGACCTTCCCAAGAAGAGGCGGACAGGCGACTAGAGTAACTGGCTGCCTTTTACTGAAAATTTTCTGTCTTAGTCCCTTTTTTTGACAGGCCGGTGGCGGCGTATAGGTAAATTCAATAATAAAATTTGTCTACTTAAATTCACAGATGTGGAAGAAGTGGATCGACAATAAAAGCCTGGGCGGGCAGGAGCGGCTCAGCACTATAATGCAGTGCATCATGTTGCGGCGCACCAAGCAACAGCTGCAGGAGCGCGGGCAGCTCTCCTGCCTGCCTCAGAGAGACGTGCACGAAGTGGATGTGGTGCTCTCCCGCAACGAGTTAAACGTCTACCAGAAGGTACTGCATCGTTTGATGTTCATATGATAGTACATTTGTAAGAGGTTGGCAAAGAAATATGTTAAGAATTTATTGAAGAAAGTTTTTTTTTTCTACAAAGTAACGTTACGAACGCGACTACTTACATAAGTAAGTGGTTGGTATGTTTAAACAGTATTTTTGTGCTTCTCGGCAAAACGCAATGCTGTTCTCTCGGCAAAATTCAAATCAAAATGCAGTAATGGTTGACACCTACCACCATAAGGTTGTAACGATCGGTAATACCGCACGGCGGAAGAAGGTAGCGCTGCGGTACCGATCTTGTGAGTTTTTGTACTGGTGTAGCGGCCGTTTATCCCTCTTATCTAGAATACCGGGAACAGACTCGTACATGTACTCATCGTTGCAGCTGCTCGTGTTATCCAAGACTCTATTCGCGAAGTTTCTGCACCAGCGCGCAGAGAAGCGCGCCGACGTGATCGGCTTTCAACCTGCTGGCAAAGATACCGCTTATGCAGAGATGCACAAGAAGATGGTGAAGCTGCAGGGTGAGCTGTTAATACTGTAGTTCTCACAAAAGCCGGACACCGCGGGTTCGCCGCGCACTGGAAGGTCTACATGGATTTTTTATAATAAGTTTACCCATGTAAACAAGGGTTATTATCGCCCAAAATTTTTTCATTATTTAGTTTTCATGTCCAGTTTCAAATTTCGTCCCACTACCCGTTACCCAGCCGCGCGGTGCTTTGCGACAAATTTAAAGGCGCCGTTCTGTGCAACGACATCTGTGCTGGCGCACAGCGCCGTCGGTATTTGATTACTTCCAGTGCTCATTACAGGAGCGAAACCTGTCAAGTCTCACGAGATCCTGGTGCTGCTGCTGCGGCTGCGGCAGGTGTGCTGCCACTGCGGGCTAATCGCGACCATGCTGAAAGACGAAGACGTGCCCGCTGGCGAGCTCGACGCCCCTGCCCCCGAGGACGACCTGCTTGAGGAACTAAATAAGCTCGAACTAGAGGACAAAGAGACCAAGAAAAAGGTAAGCCACTTATTACTCATCCTTGAGGTCCGAGTATTATAATTCAGACTGCTGCTGCTGCTGATAGTAGCTTGTACAATGTCTGGCAAAACAGACACGAATCTTTCATAATACTCGAGGCTGTATAATATTTGCATTTCATTGAGAGGAAATCCTCGCACAGTTTATCTATAGATAACAGTGGTGTGCGGTGGGTGTCAGGTTCGCAAAGTTCGATGAATTCAAGCCGCACTCGCGCCGGTCCTGGCGCTGCACTGAATCGACGGTCAAATTTGAATACACGAATTAAATGTACCTACAGGAAGCGCGCGGCGGCGAAAGCAAACGCGAGGAGGAAGAAAACGACGAGGAAGAGGGCAGTACGGCGGTGGAGGCGCTGCGCTCAGTGCTGACGCCCAAAAACCCCGTGTTCACGCTGGACACGCTCTCCTCCAAGATCAAGGCGGTAATGGACTGCCTGCAGGAGAAAGTCTTCGGTAACGCCGGTCAGTTATCGATGTTTATTTTTAACGCGTTCATACGTCTGTCTGTAGCACTGGCTGAACTGTATTTGAGCTAGTTTTGTTTATATTCAAAAGTGATGGAGGCTAATGGAGAGCGTTGCCGTGTGCAGTATATTAATGTATTGTGATCGGGCGCCCGATCTGTTTAATGGACATAAAATAATTAGACGTTTTTGTTTTCAAATTGTGCAGTCATTTAGATTCTACTTCACTGCACCGGTGCACAATGCTGTCACGGGACAAGTTCACTTCAAGAACACAATGCTTTAAAGTTATCGTTTAAACGAATGTTTCGTGCGCTGAAAGTAAGCAGTTAGTAGTTAGTACAGATGTATATAGTACATGTTCATTACTTGGTTTTCTTGTATGTATGTGTAACTCGGACAGACCGCAGGATGTCTGCTCAAATGGAGATTATGTACAGACATGCTATAGTTTGATATCGTGCGGTGCAGGCGAGAAGGCGGTGGTGGTGTCGCAGTGGACGGGCGTGCTGCGGCTGGTGGAGCGCGAAGTGCGGCGCGCGCGCGTGCAGTGCGTCACGCTGAGCGGCGCCGTGCCGGTGCCCGCGCGCGCGCCGCTCGTCGCCGCGCTCAACGACCCCGCCTCGCCGGTGCGGGTGAGTCCGGGTTCACACACACTAAATAAAACATTGCTTGTTCACTTGCCCGCAGTTAGGTCTGCTTCAACTAACTTGACAGGTTAAAAACTTTTTTTTTGTTTCAACATACAATACAAAACAAAAAACCAAACTTTTTACAAAATCTGTAACTTCTCTTTGCTCGCTGGTTTCTCTTCAGTACATTGTACATTTCTCTGTATAGAGCTGGATACTTTTGCAGCACCCATTTGTACTTTTCGTTTCTTTTTTATTTTATTTAGGTTGGTGTTACGAGTGGAACCGTTTTACAGGAGATCCAAAGCCAGAGTTCTTACAAAAGTTAAAGCTCTGTTTTATATTATATACACTTTATGCAGAAAATTTACACACAGCTTGATATCTGATGTGTGACCGGTTAATGGAGTACACAACACTCACAAATGCACGCATTATTATTAAATTATAAACTAAATTAAAAATTTCTAAGAGATAAAAAAGAAAATCTTTAGAAAAATAGGTAAACAATTAAAAGAAAGAAAAATACATTAAAGAAACAATTATATTATTAAAATGACGGTGCCGGCGCAGGTGATGCTGCTGTCGCTGACGGCCGGCGGAGTAGGCCTGAACCTGTGTGGCGCAAACCACCTGTTGCTGTTGGACCCGCACTGGAACCCGCAGCTGGAGCAGCAGGCGCAGGACCGCGTGTACCGCGTGGGGCAGCGCCGCGACGTGCACATATATCGGTACGCGCACATCCGCCTAGCGGTAAGGTACGCCGGCCGGCGCGCCGCGGGCCCAGGAGGGAAAACAAAGGAGCACCACATTACATAAACCACCACGCAAACTGGAACTTGGTAACGTTTACACTACTGCTCGCCCGTCGCAGCCTCTGCGGTGGTGCGCATGCGCTTAGCAGATTCTTTTTCCAGTTATTTAAATTTATTAGTACTATATCGGCATCCCTCTTGGTGTTGATTGGTGATGTAATTTCCGGTGATTCTACGTTTCGTAAAGATCAGTATAATGTATTGATGGGGGCGGCAGGTTCATGTGCGTGGACACGGTGGAGCAGAGCATCCGGCAGCTGCAGCGCGACAAGCTGGAGCTGGCGGCCAGCGTGCTGACGGGCGCGCGGCATACCAATGCCTCGAAGCTGTCCATTGAAGACCTCAAGATGCTGTTCAATATGGCGCCGCGCTGACTCGGAGCATCCACTGCGCGGTAGCGAGTTCGGTGGTGAAGTGAATGTACTCGGAGTTGTGCGCGCCGCGGCGGCTCGCGTAGTGCAGCGGGCCGCTGGGGACTGTTCAATTGTTGATTAATTTGATGCAGAGGACATGGAAAGGACAATGAGTGTACAGTGCGGTGCGCGCTGCCGCAGCTCTGCATACAACTCGTGCAGTCAGACTATGTACTCAACTAGCTGTATTTTTCAACATTCTCCAATTTTTAATATTGTTATGATTGTGTTTATATTTTATATGTGTCACTCATAAATAAATGTCCGTTAATGTTTTTGAATTTATTTTGCGGTTATTTTAACTCGTCCGCTTCAATTTTACGACAGACGCAGAAAGTTATTAAAAAAAGGCCTACCTAGCCTGAAACTCGCACCTTGGTTCTGTCCTGTTCCTTCCGTAAAGCGACATTTCATCGGTTCTTACCTTGCACCGGTTCCAAACACGCCGTGGCCCGTGTGGTTACCGGGACCACAAGACGATTAGATTACAATGAACACATCGCCATTTAATGTGAGATCACGGAAAGCACCAATCTAGGGAAAACAAATATGGGTATATATGTGAATCAACGCAATAAGAGACGCGTGAACCGGGCCCGCAGCCCGCGGGTTCGAATCCCATAGCGCGCTCACACGAGTAAGTATTTTACGTGTACCATAAATTATAACAGCTTTTAATAATGTGAATAGTTTTTATCTTGTAATGTATAATACATGCAGATACTCAGTTCTGGGAATACGGCGACGATACCTCGTTGCTACAGGAGCCTGAAGCAGAGACTGGTCAGCTGATGTATCTCCCGTTTGACCAATAGCTTTGATTGATCTGCAATGCACTGATCTGACCAGCGCGCTCGCTGTCTGGGAGAAAATGCGGAAAAATGAAGCAAATGAAAACTTAATTCAACATTTTCTCGTAATAAGCAAATAATAATTATTTGATGTCGCCGGCTCCCGCTGACCGCCCACGTTATCGTTTATTATTGAAAATGAAGAGGGGCGGTAAATTTTATTTTCTTGTGATTGTACCTCCATCATCAACAAAACATTAACTAGAATACTCGTTTACGTCAGGAAACGACTCGAGGAACGAGTTCAACGCGTGAGCTGTTACTTGTACGTAGTCGGGCGCGCACCGGCTCCGCGGCGCCACTGCGCCACCGTCGTCTTCTTCATCGGCGCCGTTTGTTTGTCCGGAGGTGAGGCGTTTATTTACTAACAACTCGCATCAGGCGCGCCGCAGCTAATTACGAAGGCTGCGGCCGGAGGTTGCAAAAAAAGGCAAATGGAACTTAAAATTCAATTTATTAAAAATAAAAGTTACAATTTAAATTACGACTAATGGGTGCTTAATGCTCAGCGATTGAACAAGAAGTGAGTATCCTCAATGGCCCCGAATCGTAGGGCCGGGGACGTCGTTGGTGGCACGTAGCGCGGGCTCCGCGGTTCCGCGTAGCGTGTGGGAACTGGATGCAGGTGCGCGAGCCTTTCCGTAGAATCCACCAAGTTACAGTAACCTGGGTGGCGGCGTGGTATGCACTTCCTAGCATACTAGGTTGCGTAACAAGCTTCACAAAAAAATTTTTCATTGCTCATAACATACAAATAATAACAACGTAACTGTAATTGACGCGTATTTTTGAACAAAGCATTTACTTGTAACTTATTCAACACTCAAACGTGTCATTGTCACCTCCACCTATACTAGAGCCGCCCGCGGACACGCGCTCCTGTGCGTTGTTGTCTCACGAACTGTTCTTTACAATCATTTGAGATTTATTTATGCATCCGCTGAGGTGCTGCAGTGTATAGTATAGCGAGCAGACGTTGGCACTGAGCCTGGTCGCGGAGGGCTTGTATCGGCGGTCCGTCCACCACAACGATTCGGAGAAGGTCGCGGCGAAGCCGGAGAGAGTGCGGCGCCATGATCGGCAACGACGTGGCCCAGCTGGTGCGGAGCTGCATCAACAACGAAGTCTACAGACTGACCCGGGCGATCAACAACGCCTCGCGTACAAGTGAGATGGGTACTGGATGGGCTCCGCTGGGTACGCGGTGTAACTGCGCTGCGCCGGCCTGTTCCGGTGTTACTTTATTTTAAACCATTTAAAATATCGCGCACATTAAATATATCGAATCCGTTAGACATTGTTATGTCATAATTGAAGAATTGTTTAATATGTATAAACTTGTAATAAAATCTCTTTGCTTGTACTATTTGTGTCTGTGTTAAAAAGTTTACGTGAAAAAAAAAAGAAACGAAGTAGTAAAGCATTATTTCCAGCTATTTTTCATTTGTTTTTCTTTGTGTCAAAATCTTGAAGAATCGAATGACGAAATTTGATATATTTGAGGCTTAACATTTGAAAAGGCTAAAAAAAAAACATGGCGGACGAATTGACCACGCCGACAATTTTTTAAGGATTTGTATTCTTTTATTTTGTACGTCTACACATGACATTGGCTCACGCACAAACCGTGCTCATGCCATCAATTAGGAAGAACATTTGAAAAAGAAAAAACACAATGTGACCCGCGAAAACAATTTACTTATATTTACTTACAAATAAATTATCCATTTTCAATTAATATATAAAAAAACATACTTTGCGTACCTTTTCGATTGACTTGTGAGATTATTATTTAGATAGGTTTAGTGAGCCAGGGTATGTAGTGCTTGTGCCCGCATGAAGCGGAAGCTCGCCGCGCGCCCTGTATTTGCACTCGACTCCTACAAATCGTATGTCTACCTAACACTCATATCTCAAGTTTCATTTTGTCGCAGGGCAGTTTAACTAAAAGAAGTCAAACATTTACTATCTTAAGAATGGTTAGCGCAAAAGCGATACAGTTTTTATTTTTTATCAGGAATTTTCGTCCCTAGAGGGCAAGACAATCGCATCGTTCACTCTTGATGTAATAACGCGTTTCGGGAGAAAACGTAAAAGTAAACATGATTTTGTTATTTAAATATATGTATTTCAACATTGCTCTAGATGTTATGACAAATAATGATTTGTCATAACATGTGAATCAGGTGAATGTCACCACGGTTATGGAATATAAATAGGCTGCCTCATTCCGTGCGTGATAGTGCGTCTCTGGATGTCATCAAGAGAAGATGGCAATATGTAAAAAAAAAAATTAAAAATTAAAAAAAGTTTATTCATTTCAAGGCCATACATAGTATACAGTTGCTGGGACATTCTTTTGAGCACACAAAGTGCTTGTGTTAGAATGTCCCGCTCTTCCGCCGACATTTGATTAAAGAAAAAAATCAAAATATGAACTAACAAAAATAATAAAACAATAAAAAAAAAAATACATTTTACTTTTCGCATTTGTAAATGCAGCGTGCGCGTATGTATATATTTGCGTGTATGATGTGTGTGTGGATGTGTGCCGTTCATGTGTAAATGGTTGATCTAGTCCAGCAAAGCTTCTATGTCATCATAGTTTTTACCCCTCAACCACGTTTTTAATTTTTTCTTGCATAAAATATTATTTATGGGATATATGTCTACGTGTGCGTTAATTTTGTTGTAGAGGTGAGCTGATCTTGCGGCGAATTGTCTCAATGCAAAAGTACTTTTGAAAAAGGGCACCGGGGCTACATCTTTTTTTCTTTTGTAATAGATAGTACTGTCATATTTTAAATTTTTATGTAACTTTAAAATTGCATGCAAAACGTATAATTGTCTAATTGAGAGAACATCGGCCATAGAATATAGTTCTACTGTATGAGATCTGTATGGCATAAAATGCATAACTTTTAGCAACGATCTTTGCGCTCTTTCTAATTCTAAAAATTTTATTTTAGTAGCCCCTCCCCAAATAGGTATACAGTATATTAGAATAGACCGAGCTAACGCAATGTATACATTTTTTAAAATAGCTTTGCAATGTGCCTTAGTATTTTAAATATCCATATTAGTTTTCTAATTCTGTTCATCACCAGATCTAAATGAGCATGCCAGGTTAAGCGCTGATCTATTATAATACCCAAATACTTAATATTTGGTACTTTGGCAATGCTGGTACAGAAACACCTCGAGTTATTTGGAATGTTACAGCTATGGATTTGGATTTTAAAATCATTTTCAGGTTGAGTACGGTTGTAATTAGTGAAGCACATGTAGTTAGTCTTATTGGTGTTCAGACTCAGAAGTTTAGCATCTAGCCACGAAGCTACCCTATATGTACGTGTATACATACTTATATACACAAGTTGTGTTAAGTTTTTGAAGTGTACAAAACAGAATATTTTTAAATACAATACCTTTATATTAATAAAATACCTACTTTTTACTTGTATCTATTGTTAGCACAATTTAATTGTAAGTTCTCGAATTGACCACGACTATGTGACCCCCTCCCGGCGCCGAAGCTGGATCCGCCCTAGCTTTCAATCCGAGACTTTTAATCTCAGTTGCCCACGCTCTGGTCGGCTGTTACAGATAAAAAAGACGCCATTTATACAAATTGAAGAAATATCGGCATGTGAGTAGTTACGACGTAGCTGGAGAACGGGAAATTGACCATAAAACAATTTTGATCCGTTTCCGGGTGGTGTTACCGCGTCCGCCACACAGCTCCGGCTCCATTCCATTCGTTTCGATTTCTTTAGAAATTTTTGAGGAGAGTCAGATTAACATCAAGAGGGGACTGTCAAAACTGCGTTCCATTTTCTAGATCAGTAGTTCAAAAATGTCTCCAGCAGCAGGACCATGTCACCGTCTACCCGCAGCAAGGAACCAGTTCATCGTAACCTCTACTTTTCTATATATCTCTTCTATCATATACATGCTGTAGTAACATTCGGCTATAATGCGCTGGATTTACACAATGTTGCACTCATCTCCTTTTCACACAGGACGAGCAGACTTTAGTCACCGTCATCACGCTGTAAACATCTCCAATTTGCGAACGAAATATTTAGCTCCTTGTTTTTAATAAGAATAGTAACAGAGTGGAACAGGTCGCCGGCGTCAGCGCACTCCACCGAGTACGACGCGGGTGTAGACGTGAATAAGCTGTCACTAGGATGATGGGCTGCACCACCACAGATTACATCGCCATTTAACATCCGGTAGGATCGCAGTCAAGAGTTAACCTTAAAGATTAAAAAAACTTACAAAAGGGCAAAAGTCTTCGAACAAAATGGAGCAAGTATACTTTAACGGGAGACTTGAACACGAGCAGGCAATTGGTCGCAGATCAAAACAAACACGCACAGCACTATTCTATAGAGACGTGTCAAGCGGCGGCTGGTGCGCGCTGGCAAGAACCTCAGCCGTGCGCAGGTCCCTTGTCAGCGTCCACTATCCCACCACTGAACGGGAGGAGCTCCGAGTGGAGCTTATTGATGTTACGGCGAAACATTTTGTAAGCAGCCGATTTGAATAAATTATATTACAGTTATGAAAAATTGTCAATTTCGGTCATAATCAAAGTTTTAACAAATACAATGACAGCCGTCGCACGTGAACACCGCCGAGGTCCGCCGGCCCGCTGGTGCTCCCGCCGCTGCTGCCGTCCGCATCACATCGCAATGTTCCTAAATTTCTTTTAAAATAAGATTACAATTTTCTTATCTAAGTTCAAAATGAAACTAATGCAGTCAAATGCCAATTTTTATTTTGCCAATTTCAAAGTATCGTCGGCCCGTGCCCCGGCGGGCAGCCCGCCCAGCAGCAGGTATTAGTTTTCTTCTTTTGACAAAGAAACGCTTTGCTCGCGTTCGCCGGGTCGGTGCCGTTGCCCCCTCCCCTCTCTATAGAGAACATCAGATCGGCAAGTACCAAAACCCTTCAGTTACCACATATCCACTGGGCCACCGCCCCGGTGCGCTTCCCGTCATCCGGGGTGCCGGGTTCTGTAACATGAATAAGAATGTTAATCCCGGTGTGAGCGCGACTGCGCGACCCGCGATGGGATCCCGGCGACGTTGCGTCGAGTGACTGCTACTTTACGAGTGCACCGAGCGCCGGCAGCCGGCTCGGCTCCGTGCGCGGCTCGCTGCGTGCGCGTGCCTGTTCGCATTCCGTCGTGAGCGAGTTCGTTAGAGCGACAGGAGCAGACGTCGCCGGAGTCGCCGGCCGCCGCGTGCCTGCGCGCCGCACGGCTGTGTGCGGCGGGGCGCTCCCCGCCCGTACTTACGATTGCGCTACGTAATCCTCGTCGTCTTCTTGCGGCGTCGCCTAACGCCTACCGCGGCACCGTGCCGCAACCGCGCCGCACCGCACCGCACCGAGTACGTGTCGCGCGACCGCCGCTCGCGCCCTCAAAGCCGCTCCTACACGTCTGAAAGGAGTCCCGGGCGCTCGCCCCCGGCGCGGGGCCGTCACCGTCGCGTCGGTACACACACCCCCCCCACCCCGCACACACACCTCGTCCACTAGCACACTGCTAACGCTACACGTGCGAGGTAGGCGCTACGCGCGCCCCCTGCCCTGCGGCGGGGGACGGGCTTCACGTCCGAGGAAATAAATAAAAAATAAATTAAATGGTAAAGAATTTAATCTAAACGGAAATATAATACAGCTTAAAAATACATCTTAAACATTTTAGAATCTTATAAATTAGCAAAAATTAAAAAAAAATGTATAAATGTAATTGAAGTCGGACGCGCGGGCGCGGGCGGGGGCGGCGCGAGCTTATTGCAATAGTGGTTCCGACGCGGCGTGCGGCCGGGTGCGGTACGGGCGCGTACGAACAGTCGCCGCGAGGGGTGCGCCGGTGCGTGCAGCACCCCGCCGAGCGCCGCTCTCAATGTTACACGCTAATGTTGGACAGTACCGCCCCACCACGCCGCCTCTGCATCCCTCGCTCACTACAATGCACCGTGCGTGCGCGCGCGCGTTACTCTAGAGCCCCCCACCCCCACCTCAGCGCCGCCGCCGCCGCCGCCGCCGCCGCCGCCGCCGCCGCGCGTGCGCACCGACCGAGCCCTACAGTATCGCATCGCATAGCGCGCCGCGGCGCTTACCAGCCCGTGTGGCTCCCCCTAAAACAAACGTATGCACCTTAGAACACCGCCCGCGGCCCGCCACCGCACCAACAGGGAACATTCGACGGCACCCGCCCGGGCTGGTGCCGAGCAGGTCGCGGCGGGCACGGCCCCCGCCGGCGACATTACGCTCAGCCGCATAAAGAAATATTCCCTGCTGACGATGGCCGCGGCGCCGGACGACCTCCGATTAAACACTATATCAACAGAGACATCAGCTTAAGCAACGCGTCGGCGTCGGCCCTCGGGCTCCGGTGCGCTTCATTCAACGGATAAATTCCTATAAATGATTGACACGTTTAGTTTGTAAACAACCTCCTAGGAAGCCTCCGCCCCGCGCCGGTGCGGTGCGTCTCGCCGTGCAACACGTAGTGCGCGCGGGTGGGACAACGCATCTTTTGCAATAACTAAGCACCAGGAGATCACTACAAGTGGCAGGTCCCCGCGCTCGCCCCCGCGGCAGCAGGCGGACGCGGTCAGCGCCGTCGCACGATGTCCAAGTAAGGGATTGGATAACCTGCATCGCACGTCGCGACGCGCGCCGGTGTTCCCGCGTATGTGCACATGCGCACTGCGCCGACTACATACAGACATACCATAAAGCGTCCTCTACAAATCGACTATTTTCGTTTGGATAAAAACGTAAAGCGAATGTTCGCGAGGGAACACGACCTCTCGTACCGTTCGTGTGTTGCTATATATTGATATCTATCGTCTAATCCATTAAACAGATCTAATGTTAATATTTTCCGTTTTCACAACGTACAAATTTAATGGTCCTACTTGAAAGTGATCTGCCGACTCACTCCGACCACCGCATAACTTCCTCATCCGGCAGATGATCTAATCAATCATTTACTCCGCGCCGGTTAAACCTATCCGGAGATTGTCAAGCTCAACGACGTCTTTATTCGTCCGATACGTTGCAAATAGCTTATACAAAACTTCACCTGGACATCGTGAAACAGACCCCGAGCGTTCGCTGGTTACTTTTCACCTCTGCGGTAACGACGTTTCTCTCGGTTAGTTATCGAGTAACACTTCGCCGCTGACCGTTACGACCAGAAGCTCTACAAGCCCACCATCACTGTTATATAGTTCAAGTAATTATGTTCTGTAATATATTTAGCATTATCCAGTCACACCAACAGCAGTGCAGCGGCCGCGTTCGTGTAAAGTGATTTACAACAACGGGTGGAAACTACAGAAGCTGCACTCAGACTGATAAATGGAAGTGTCGGAGTACAGGAGCAAATGAGTCGTGCACTACTCACCGTCCCATGGGCGGGTACTGCTGCGCGTAGGGGTCCCGGTCGTACCCGCTGGACACGCCGGCCGCGCCGCGCCTGCAACGTGTTGCGAGAGAAGCTTCAATGACATGCGTCCACTTTAAAATTGTCATCTGAACTGCTGACAACTACACATACGATATGGCAGCTTTACCAAACACAAACATACTTTGACATAATCGACTGTAATGTTCGACAGGTAGCGGCTGTGCACAGAAACAGTTCTCTATTGCTAAGTGAAATATTTATGTAGTCACCGAGACAATGCAACCCGTTCAGCAGCAGCGGCAGCACATCACTGCGATTCCAATCGGCATGAAACGTAAGGAAAGCGTCGGTGAACTTACATGGGCGGCGGCGAGCGCCTGCTGAACATGTCCGCGGTGGGTATGGGCGCGGCGCGCGGCGGCGGCCGCTCGTAGACGGGCGGGATGGGCCCGGGCCGCATCGGGGCGCGCCGGTCCATCAAGTCGCGCTCGTCGCCGTACATGCCGGCGCGCCGGTCCTCCGCGTACATGGCGGACATGTCCTCCGCTGCGTACCCTCGCCGCTCCTCGTACATGGGCGGCGCGCCGTACTGCTCCCGCCCGCGCCCGTCCATCAGCGCAAACCCGCGTCGGTCTTCGCCGCCGTACCCGTTGTATCCGCGCTCTTCGTAGCCCATCGGCCGCTCCATGCTGCGATCGTACGGAGGCGCGCCCATGCCGTTGCGCATCGGCATTCCTCCGCCCATCGGCGGCCCTCGCATGTCGGCGCCCCTCATCGGCCCCATGGGCCGCGCGTCCCTCATGTAGGGCGCGTCCCGGGTCGGCGGCCCGCCGCGCATCGGCCCTCCGCCGCGGCGGTCCATGGTCCCGCGCATCCCTCCGCGCATGCCGCCGCGGGCTCCACCGCCGCGTTGCCCGCGCTCCTTGATTCGTCCTCTCTCTACTGTTATCACACCACCGTTAAACGTGGTATTATTCAAGCTTCGGATGGCGGCCGACGCCTGCTCCTCGGTCTGCATGTGTACGAACCCGCAGCGGTTCATTATGTCACATTCCGTCACTACACCGAACCGCTCGAACAACTTTCTAAGATCTTCCGGCTTGGAGCCCTGCGGCAAGCTTCCGACGAATACTTTCGTTTGCTACAAATAATGCATAAATTTTCAAATTGTGCTCGATTTACGTAATAAACAATTGAAAATATAACTTATTACTTACCGGTACCATTTTGTATTTTAATCAACTCTATTCTAATTCAATATTATTACAAAATCCTCTGCACGTGTATTTAAAACAAAGTACCGCAATCCCGCTTCCAATGGTAACAAAATGGCGGGCGTCTATTACTAATGAGGAATATGACGTTATGAAGCCGCCGGATAACAGATTCACGAGTACTGTTCGCGAGTTATGCTGCATTGCGATTGGTCGGTGCCGGCGCGACGCTTCTTTTTCTTCGCATTGGATTGGGTGAATAGTGTTGGGTAATAGAAAAGCTAGCCAATGAGCTTAAAGTGGTAGTGTCAACTATTGATTGCCATATTTTTACATCCGGTTTCGTCGAAAAACATGCCCATCGCAATACATTTATCTATTAATAAAGTTTTGTGATAAAAAATATTATAAATTTTATTAAGGTAACAAAATATCTTTAAGTATTATTTATTTTATGGAATTCTCTCGCCCGTCTTGTCCGAGAACCATAACTTTTTTAATCTTTCAAGGATCGAATTTTTAAAATTAGAATATAACACCTAGATTAAATATCAACAAATATGTTTAGATTTTAATACAATACAAAAAAAATTCTTACTTGCATAATTAATATCAGATCTACTCGTATGTCATAGTTTTGCTAGAATTACCACTTTGTCTGTCGCTCCTTCAATCAATATTTGTATAGGTGGTGAACGAAGCTTTCCTCATACTGAGCAATGATTAAAGAAAAAGCAGGATTTATTGGACATTACTTTATTTAGCATATTCAAAATAATTTTAGTGTGATAATAGATCCAAAATAACACGCCAAATGTCACAATGTTGTTTCCTTAAGCCAAGCCCCGTCCGACGCAAATGATGAACATTCAATTTGTTCGCATCCATCAATATATTGCAGAAGCTATTCATAAAACATTTAAAAAACAATTTATCTTTTTCCCATATAAAAATATAATTTAGTACATACGCCGATAAATATATCTCTAGTAAACAAGTGAACTTAAATAACAATCGTTCTTTCATAAGAGATCCATTTGGTTACACAAATACTGAATTAAAACGTCCACAGTACGTCACGCGGCAGCGGCCGGCGCTCAGCCTCCTACTTAGTTACTCACAGTTTTTCTATTTCCGTAACCGTAACATTAAAACACGAATTAAGTACTTCAACTATTGTAATACATTAATAATTGGCGTAAATACGACGGCGTAACTTGGGACGGTAACACAAAATAAATCATTAGCTAAAATAAATAATAAAAATAAATTCAATAAATTGGCGCGGTAACAAATTTTATAAATAATACATTTGCCTTAGTTTATATTATCAGAAGTATCGGTAATGATCTAGCGTTTTAAAGAAAATTCTTTTATATTGTTTATGAGTGCAGTACTTGTAACTTTGGCTTCCAATAGGATCCGGTCTAGAGCGGTGGACTCCGGTGATTGCAATTAATAGTAAAACAATACAATAATTTCAAAGTGCCGGTGGTCACCGCACCGCTGCGTGTGTCTCACATGTTGCGAGTCTTACCGCACTGCTCGTCTACATATGAAGTTACAGTGTACAAACAAATACATCTCGTACTCGGTACTCCGGCGGCAGCGTCGCGTCCGTCTAGACTAGCGTCGTTGTCAATTTACTTGTCGCGGCGATTATCATTTAAACAAATATTATATCATTATCTACAAAACAATATTCACACAGCAGTCATACGATCTTTAATTAATACACTATTCAGTAATAAATTCACTTACAACAACTGCTTTCTAATAACAGTCATTGCTAAAAATCAATAAATCCATCGACTAGCGGAGATGTCCAAGGAATATAACTTAAAGAGTTGTGGCAGAGTTCATTGTGTGATGTAGTTTATATATACGTTATGGAAGATTCTTGAAAATCGATGTTTATGAAAATAAATATTTTGAGATCTTGTTCATTTATAGAATTTATAAATAGATCCGGCGATGTACAGTCTAAATACTAATTTGTTCACGCGTGCGAAGTTCTAAGGTAGATAGATCGTTATGCCCTAAACATTACCGCATTGCACACATTAAATATTAGCTAACAACAACCACATTGGAATTATTGCCGAACGAAGTTGCCGGTGAACACAAAAACAATAGAACGCTGTCGCAGCGGTGTCGCGGAGTAGTCGTTTAAACTCACGCACTCGCGCTCAATATTAGTTGTATATTGCTAGAATATTCAGGGACTGCGAAATAAAGATTGTAACGTGCGATTACTCGGAGTGCGTCAGCGAGCACTGCGTCTTCCGCCTTGTATTCATCAGGTGCGGTGGTTACCGGTGCTACGGTGATTCCAGACCTTTCTTGAGATTTAGTATGCGCCGGAACCGCGAGAAAATAGTGTCGATAGAGTCGTGTTGAAGTGTACTGGTGAATTTTCTCCGTGGTAGCAAGAGTCTATGCACTGGAAACCGTTACTTAGAGCGCCACTTTGACGACCGACCAGCAAACCTGAGTCTGTTTGTGCTAACACTTGAAATTGCTTAATACTTTGAATTGAATTCAGCTGCACATAGCATGTTGCGGAAGTTTTGAAAATTCATTATAAATTAGTTTGTGGTAATTGTAAAGTTTGTAAATATAATCTGATGAATTTCTTCGGAGATTCATTTATTAGATCTTGATTTCTGTCACGTTCACGCGGGTGAGCCCCCGCACGTTGGCTGTGCTAGGCGCGCGCGTACTTGCTCGTCGCGAGGGATGTTCTCTCGTCGCGGAGGGACTCCTTCGTGAGGGAAGCTGAGCGGAGCGGCGTCTCGGGCTCTACGGGCGCGTCTTCTCTTCTGGAAGTCTCTTGCATCGGTCTGTAATTAAATCCACAGGCGTAAGTTTGTATTTGTTTTGTATGTTTGTATTTGTGTTTGTTGTTTGTTTGTAGTTTAAGACGAAATAGTGAAAATTAATTATTATTGAATTATAACTTCGGCGCGTACCTTCTAAAAGTGTATATTTGTTATTATCAAAGTAAAACTATAAAAATGTTGATATGATATGATGATAATGTTGATATAAGGATATCGTTTCTTATCAGTAATTTTCACTAAAAAGTCAAATTGGAAAGAGTCAAATTTATGGTGATGCTATATACGATTTTTTTTATTAATCTTGAAAATCGATAACACACCAGATCTGATCACCTTCCAAACAAAATATAACTATGTCAATAACATCTCTAGCCGTTTAAGAGCGGCATTAGCGGCTTTCAATTTTTATTTAGTTTCTTTTCATGTGTAGGGGTTGAGGGAGGAGGTTGGGGTTGTGGGTAAGATGTGCAGTACCGGTAGCGACGCGTGTTGGCCGGCGCGAGCGCGGCGAGCAGGCGCAGCAGCGAGTGCCGCTCCACGCGCTGCTCGGCGAGTTTCTCCGGTGGCAGGTCCACACAATAAGGATTGCGTGAGTCGCCCAGAAATGGCGCCACGTGGTTCTCCATTCTCAGCACCAGCAGCAGCACGTCCTCCAAATCAGCCTCGCTGCAAATGTTAACTTGTTTCAACAAGGAATAGACACCCACAGACAGGCCCCTCCGTAAGTTGCCCAGCAGAGTAGTTTCTCAAACGACCTCTTTTTTTGAAATTGCGTTTATTAAGTTTTACTCCGCAATACGAAATTCGGTGCACGATGATATATTCGCCTCGCAACTGTTTAATAGAAAATCTCAAGTAAATTTACTGGTAAGGTTTTTTTTTATTATTTTACGAAGCCACAAGACGAGCGTGATGTTCAACTGATGGTAAGTAATAGCTCTGCCCATGACAACGCAGCGCTTTGTTAGCAGTTAGTAGTAGTGGTAGTTAGTTGAGATGGTATACACTGCACCGCATTGCGCTCGTCGCTATGAGATATAGTGTTTAGTCTCGTTACCCCAGTAATATCATTAGCTTACAGCGCCCTTCAAACCTGAACACAGCAATGTTTGCACACTACTGTTTGGCGATAGAAATAGTTAACAAAGATTTTCTAGCTGGAGCTAATAAAGGATGGAGCCACAGATAAAGTGTATGATAATACTGGGTACTGGTGATTTAATGAACGCTGTAGCTTATGCTACCGCCTAAATAGCACCTAATCATTTTGAGAAGACAAACGCGTATCATCACGTATCAACGGCACGCTCGTCCCATCGCTTCGCATCACCTCAGCGAATTTGAAAAGGATGATCTATAACGGATTCTGGTTCACCTCGCAGAGTACAGGAACTGCGCGAAGTGTATGTTGGAGACGCAACCGTCGCGACGATCCGCGTCCGCGCAGAGGTCCGCCTCGCGGCAGTACAGGTACAGGAAGTCGCTCAGCTGCTTTGCGACCACGGCGCAGCGGTCCTTGTCGCACATCTTCGCGGGCGGGCCCTGCAACCGCGCCGGTAATAACTCACACACAGTAACAACTTTGTAAGCCGTTGTAAGTTTGTACCCGTTCTTTGTATTGTCTTTTTTTTAATCATTTAGAACTTGGTGTTTTCCACGCACAAAAATGTATATCGTATACAAACTAAGCTTTGACATAAACATGCATTATCAATACTGTTTAGTTAATTTAATAAGAAAGTACCAAAAAAGAAAACAAAGTCCGTCCGGTTTATGATCGTTTATGCACATACGCACATGTGTCAGCAAGATGAAGCGAAGCAAACTGAATCGTTGCGAAGCAATTTGGAACGTAGCGAAGTAAAGCGGCATGCATACAGTTGTCACCTTTACATTGTAGGGCATACGCAGAGTGGCGGCCGCGCGGCGCAGGAAGCGCAGCAGCAGCGCCGAGTGCTGCACCGCGAGCTCGTTGCCCGGGCACGAGACGCGCTTCAGCACGTGCGTCAAGTACAGCCCGAACGCGCGGCGCCCCTCGCCCGGCCTGCCAACAGTCACATCTCATGTGTACACATGCACAATGACCAATAGGGTGGGAGGTTCCCTGCCGTGAGTTGTCACGGTGAAGCCCTAAATAAGAATACACGCCAATGTGTGCACAGTACCTCAATAATGTCATAATATATATATTTAGAAAAGTTTTGACACGAAAATTGTGTAATGCCGAATAAATGTCAAAGGATTGTGTGTTCTGTGTTCAAGTGTCCAGTGTGTATCGCTCCAACTCATTCGAAGTGCGAACAATCGCAGTAAGCAGTAACATGAGCGTCAAGTCATCTTCTGTAGTTGTGCTATAGTAATGACTGGTGCATCTTTAGCAGATACGTCGGTGAATAATTTGCTCGATACTTCGCGAATCTGTTTGCTTTTTTCTTTATCAAAATAAATCTAAATTGTTCTGCTTTCACGTTGTAAAGTATAGGTAGTGAAGCGAGCGAGCCAGTGCGTGCGCGGAGCAGCGCCGCTCGCCGCTAGCAGTAACAGGGGTGTACAGTGCAGTACAGTGCACTCACGTGAGCCGCAGCCCGTCCTGCAGCTGCTGCTTGACGAGGTCCTTGGCGCGTCGGGCGTCGCGCGGCGGCGGCGCGCTCTCCGCGAGCTGCACGGCCGGCGCCGCCCCCGCTACCGACACGGTCTCGTAGCGCTTCAGCCTGCAACCAGCTCTACGTGGATACCTTCGCAGCAGCTGCCATTTCCAGCACTATATACTACTGTGCAAACTGTACCACGTGAAGGTTGTGACTTCCGTTTTAAGCGGAATGTAATGGTACAGGTTTGTACTGAATTCTTATTCAATCTAATGTTATGTTCATTTATTTTATTTTATTAGGATTGCCGACAATTACTAACATCATCAGCATGTACAAACAAGTCTTACAAAACAATACTGTACTGTACTTAGATGCTTAACCTGTTACAGGCATACATCACATTGTTGGATAAGTTGTTATTATTTAATAATAAAGATGCGAATTCGTGTTATACTACACAATTAATATATTTTACTATAAATTTAACAAATAAAAAAAAAATATTTAAAGTTGTGAAAAAATTACTGTAAGTTGTACAACTTTCCCTTCTTTCTCCTTCAAGCAAAACTGCTAAAGTACTGTCAATTGAAAAAATAAACAAAAATTCATTATTATTGAACGGAGATTATGAGAGTACATCACATGCTGGTGGTGCGGTGTGCGGGCCTCACCTCTGCGGCGTGTGCTGGTCGGGTTCCGGGTCAGTGTGCGCGGCGGCTTGCCGGAAGTGAGGAAGCACGTGCGCATGCACCAGCAGGTTGTAGTTGTGCTGCAGCGCCGCGTACGGCGCGCTGCTGTTCACCGACGTCGAGCACACCGGGATACCAGTCACCGCGTCTGCGCGCGCAACACCATCCCACTCCATATTATACGCTAGCTAGAACTTAACACTACCATACAATTACTATAGAAAAGACATTTTTGACAGAGTGCTTAATCGCATCCATGTACCAAAACTCATTGAATGGAACAATGATTGATGGCAAAAACTCAGTACAGACTAGTCTAATGGAATGTCGAATAACAGAGAACAGTGTGTACGTGTGCTTACCCAAGTACTGCGCGTACTTCTGCCATGAGTTCTGAGAGGGGAAGATACGCACGAAGCCGCCGCGCCGCGCGTACTGGGCACGCACCGCGCGAACTATGCGCAGCTCCTCCCCCGCCAGCCCGCCGCCCCCGTGCCTCCGCCGCCTGCGCCGTTCACGCCCCCCGCACCTCCCTTCCCGCGCACACACACGTTCTCCGCAGAGTGCACACGACGGCACTACACCATAATAATGTAAGATAAATATCACAAGTGATGATACGAGATGGTATTTTATAACCTTTCACATAAAATCGATGCGTTGATTAGGAAGTTTGGTCACCCCAGGAATTTCACTAATTGCTATTGCGCGTTACGGAACACAATTATATTTATTTCATTTTCGCGACAAAAATAGACCCTTGCTGTCTACACATATCTATATATATTTATGTATGTATATGTATATATATCTATATTACCGCCATCAGTTTTTTTGACAATATCCAAAGTGAAACAATTTTATCTACAGTTCGTTTACTTCCAGTACTCACCGCGCCGATTCTGACCCGCAGCGAGTTGTTAATGTTGGAGGCCTCTTGGCCGGGCGGCGGCACCGCCGGCAGCCCCACCAGCGTGAGAGTGTCCGCCAATAGCGCCGACTTGACCCGCGCGTCCAGCGGGCTCTCGCACGCGAGGCTGCGGGTCACGGAACACGCTCATGTGAACATACGTGATGATGTGCGATTGTTACAAAAATCTACAACAGAGGAGTGCAGCAGACTTTTTGCTGCAGATAAATGTCTGTTGTCAAAGACATTGGCAGTTAGCGTACAGTGAGAATCAGTTAATTTGCAAGTGGTTATACACACCTGGGGGAAAGGTTAATTTCTAGCAGCCACGGCTTCAGGTTTTCGTCTATCAGTATATCGTACCCGAACAGTTCTGTAAATCCGAAAACCTCAATGTACTTTTTTATAACAGATAGATGTTACATTAATTTATACTTGTAAAAAACTTGTCTCGTTGCAGTACTATATAGTTTTCTTTAAATCGATATAAGGCTGAAGGAAGTATTGACCGAAGCAGTTGAAGACGTTGGGCACGAAGACGCGCGCGGCTGCCGACATGGTGTGCGCGGAGCAAAGCACGGACTTCACCACCAGGTCCTCCACGTCGGCCATGAGCGCGCGCGTGTCGCGGCCCTGCGCGCGCAGCGTGCGCAGTAGCGCCGACAGCGTCCACTTGTGGCCGACGTCGCCTGCCACCGGGTCCTCGCATCTGCACCACAATTCATTATTTATATAGCAAACCGAATTTCCGTAGTGACAAAGTTTCTTTCTACCGCCTCATTTCAGTTACACGCCGGCACATCGCTTTCATCTTCAGGGACGTCGAACTCGTTTCGTTGCTTCATAGCGTAATAAGCTAAACCATTCGGTTTTAAATCAACACGTGCCACTCCTTAATTTGCGTCTTTTTACTAAACACTTTTATTAAACATAAAACAATCTGCTGCCGCGAACAGGTGATTTGTGTGTTGCTATTGACATTGTTTTTACAAAAAATCTACTCACTTAATGTAATCCGTGTGGTACTTGTTGATGCTGTAGTTGCAGAGGTGCATACAGGGGTTCCAGAGGTTCTTGTTGCTCTTATCGTACTTAACGGTTGCGAAGCGCACGAGGCCCTCCTCGTACAAGTACACGAGCAGCGGGTCCACGGAAGTGACGCACACGTACAGCCGCAGGTCGCACTTGTGCCCGCCGATCAGCAGCGGTTTGTCGATGTACTTCGCGACCACCACGTTCTCGCCCTTTGGGATCTGCTCCGGCTGTGGAATAGAATTGTTCTTCGAGTATTGTTAACCAACACAATGCAAACATTTATCAAAATCCTTTGTATATGCTACATTAACGTCAACAAGTGCCTCTTACGTTGTTAACGATGTAGATGCCTCTGCCCCGGCTGGAGGCCGCCGGTTTCACGATCCACGGCCCCTTGGTCCTGTAGTGCGCTGTGCACAACTCTTTGAACTCCATGGGCATAAGAAAAGTCGTGGGGATGAAGTCAAAGTTCTTCATGCCGCGGAAGTACTGCATCTTCTCGATGTTCTTGAACAGTTTGTCCTTGCGGGTCAGTTCGTACGATCTGAAATTTATCAACAGAATTTAATTATACAGTGGCTAGAATATATTACTGCTAACATTTGCGCACACTACGGTTGCACCTCGAAAATTTCCGGCGTACTCGTACAACTGCGTACCGCTTAATTCAAACATTATCTATAGCTTTGAAAATTTTATAGCAAACAAAATATTAGCACACTTACCGAGGAAAATGGTTTACTCTTTGATATGGTGATAGCGATCTCAATACATCAGGTTTGGGATGCAACCCGGCCCACAACAGATTGAAGTCTTTGGATTCAGCTGGCGCTTCCTGTAACCCATGCGCCTGCAGAAGTCGATGCAGCAGCTTCGTCTCCGTGTTCACCAGCTTGTACGTGGCTTTCAGGATCCTTGCTGGCATGTTACTGCTCTCCAACACCTAAACAAATTGAAGCTGATGATCTCACTGCCGAAAGCGATGCTAGGTCATCCGAAACTGGTGCGTGTGGGTGTACCTTAACACTGTCTACTTCTTTCACTAGGTTTTCGGAGTCTTCGCTGTCGTGTGTCGATACTGTTTTTTTGATCAGCGGGAATTTCGGTTTGTTTTTACCTTTTGTTTTCTTACTCTTTTTATCTTCTTTGTTTTCTGAAAAAAAAAATGGATAAGATCTTTCTCGATACACGTACCCGGTGTTACAGAAACAGCAGCGTCGTTTCCGTAAAATTGCAAGCTACAACTATGTTTAGTTTGTATATTGCGGAAGCTACACTCTGCTGGAATTATTTATATACGAGTATAACGATCATCCGAGTGCAGTTTACCTTTTACGGGCGGGGGTGGGTCTTCGGGCGGCTTTATGTTGGCGGTTGTGTTCTCCACGTCCAAGTGCTTCTTGAGGGTAATCTTACTGAGGTCTTTGAGCACGTCGTCTATGTCGCGCTTGTGCACCGCGGGCTCGTGGCCCTGCTCCTCCACCGCCTCCGGAATCTCGGCTTCGCTCACGTGCCTCACGACGTACGCTTGTCCGCTCAGCTTGTTGCCGGTGCCGAACGTCTCCATCACGTCATGCATTATATTTTTCGGCCTCATATTAAACGAATGGGGTTCTGATACTAGTCTTTTGGCCATGTTTTTAGCTTTGTTCAATAAAATGTTTGTCCCTGTGTTATTTCCTACGGTTTTTGTCGCCGATTCCAGAGAGGGCGTCCGCGACGCGAGGACGCATGACCTGAACACGAGGACCGCTCCCTTGGAGCCGATCGGTCCGCCCGTGACCCAGTCCGCGACGGACCCTTCCTTCTCGCTCCCTCCATTGGTTTCTTCCTCGTTCTTCCTCATAATATTGGCCTCCTCCGGGAGCGTCGTCTGAAGGCCCGACGTAGATGGATTTGTTGTTTCTGGTGATGCATGTGGACTGAAAAATTACATTCGCTAGTTTTCATTCGTGATGTGAATGTGGTGGCGGGAGAGGTGTGCCGTGCGCTTGCTCTTATTATACGCGTCTAACGATTTAGAATGTTTTGCACTTCGCTTGCAAGCTGTGTCTTTTTTCATAATACGCATGAGATGCTGGATGTTATAACCAACTACTGGCAGTTCATTTAATGTGTGATTAATAAATAAAATATACAATGAGCATGTATTAATCATTTTGCGTTTTATTTGGAGTGCTCTATTTGGCGGTAAACGTTCTATTGTCAGTAGGAACAGGCGCCGCCGACACTTATTAGATGTCCAACGATAAATAGTTCCTGTAACGGTGACCACCAATAATTTTATCACTAATAAAATCTTTATAATGTACATACTTAATAACTAATAGTTCGGTGGGCGATCCATTGCGAAGCGGTTAAATGACATGAATAACTCACGAATATAATTGAACGAAACGTACGTATTCACCAATCGCAAAATTACTGAGCACTGGATAAAGAAACTGATAAATTAATAAAGTTCACGAAACGAAGTAAAGTCGTTACAAAACGGTGCAATCAACAATTGAGCGACATTGCATCGCGCTGGCCGCCGTGTTGACATTCAGGTCACGGCGGCGCCGGCCGCGGGTGGCACGGGTGCTAGCGGCGGCGCACTGCGTGTGCAAATATTGCGGTGGTAAGGAAAAGTACCACCATTCTCTTTAGACAAAAACAAGTGTACACATTATGCCGCTGAAATACCATGATCGAGTAAAAAAGTACAGAAGTAATTATCAACGATTTGAATCTGAAACATTTGACGCACAGAAAGCGGCAAGACAACATCTTAATCACTGCACCAAATAGCAGTCGCACACCACACGCTTCTAAAATCCAATCGGACCAACGCATTTTGGTTTCTAATTATTTTATTAATCATTAATATAAGTTTTATTAACTAATTAATTTTACAAAAACGAGGTAAAACTCACCACCACGTTATAATTTGAACACACTTGCCGGATGTGCTATGCGATAGTGAGTACGGGTATTGGCATCAGACGGTATCCTTGGCAACACGCCGTGTGTCGTGTATCGACCAGCACGCACCACCACCACACGTGGCACGCGGTGCGGGGGGGGGGGGGGGAGTGAGACACACACACACACTGGCACATTCAATATCTTTAAACTTTTTTAGAGGCTCAGGGAACCGCCTCTCCGAACGGCAGCAAGGCGCGAGGTCGAGGCTTTTGAGGTACCCGTAACGAGATACTCAGCCTGAGAAACATTTAAGATCTTGTAGTTAGGAGCACGGGCTCCCAAGTGCGTGACTCTCATTTCCAAGAGCGGCGGTCCTAGTCAGCGTCAGTTCTGCTCTTTCGCTAAACACAGGTGATGTCGGCGCGGTGGCTCCCGGCTGCTCGTCCGCGCCTCCAGTGAAGCGCGTCACCCCTCCGCCTCCTAAGGCTTCCTAATCCTAGTAGTCGCTCACGACGCACCGACGACCGCCGTTATATATTTTATTGAAACCCTACGTTGACGAGAAATTGAAACTAAACGGCGCCGCCTCCGCCGGGGCAGGTCAGGGTCTGTTCACCAGAAGTTGGGCAACGCTCACTTACGTACAGTTAAAGAGAAAATACCATTTTACCGTTCGGGTCGGCGAATAGAAAGTAACCGAGTGTTCACCACTACCAATCGACGTGTCCATTTTACTTAAATAAAAGCGAGATCGTCTGCTTCTGCTTACCGCGCGGTGTAATGTTCATTTATTTAACAATTATTAAATATTGTTTATCCGTTGCGACACTAACGGCACCGAGCCGGTGTCAACCAGATCTACTTTCTCCACATTAGGTGAGCGAGCCCGCCTCGCCTCGGCCGCAGGTCCGACCTGGCCATGTACAGATCGGAACCCGCGACCCGCGCCAACCTCCACCTCGACCTCGGCCGACATTCGCGCGACACCCCGCGCTCGCGGCAACTTTCCGCACAGGCCTCCGAGTGTCACGCGCTCTGGTGGCCGCGTTGTTGTTTTGGAAAACTTCTGCAGCGGCGGATGGCGCGTAGAATGTGGACCGCTGCTCATTACGATTGTTCAGCAATACCGTTATTGCGCGGGGATATATTACACGGGCTGCTCCCCGTGCGGGGCAACAGGTGTCACGGGCGCACTACAGTAAGGGTTAAAATGTGCCGCACACGCCTCCTCAGTACAAAACTTTGAACAGCACCGCTCGTGTTCGCATGCTAATGGCGAGTTTATTGCGCCGCTCGCCGCTAGCTTTATTTCAACGTAGAATCTTTAATAACAAAGCGGCGTGCGGAGACCCGTGTCCGTATACATTCCAAATTCTTAAAATGTTTGCATTACGTCCTCCGTATGGTATCATTATTATGAACAAGTCGTACGAACTAAACACTACGTTTAAACTGACTTACGCATTACAGTTACTGGTGACCAATACCTAACCTACGATTGTAACTGGAGCTGGGGCGTCGTTACCCGGGCGCGCTCCGAATGGAATGGGTATGAATTTTAAAATATTATATCACCATACAAAACGTCAACGAAGACGTTAACAGAGTCTTGATACAGGAGCAACTAATTGCACGGTGCACAGGCCGGCACTCGAACGTGCGACCGGGGCGCGACGCGCTGCGCCCGCGGCGGGCCGGCCCGGCTCCACGGATGCTTTCCCCTTATACTGAAACGTTTTTCGTTGTTAATACTGCACATTCTTGGAGCGGAAGAAGTCATATGACTGAAATAACGTTGGAAGAGTATCGCCAAACGGTTAAAAATCTTAAGGTCCCGTGGAGGGAAGGTCTTTTTTTTTATACTACTATGCGTCGAGACGAGCAAGACGTTTACCTGATGGTAAGTGATACGCTTGCCCATGACAACGCGGTGCTAGTTAAGATGCACACTGCACCACATTGCGCTCGTCGCCTTGAGACATAAGGTGTTAAGTCTCGTTACCCAAGTAATTACACTAGCTACAGCGCCCTTCAAACCGGAACACAGTAATGTTCGCACACTACTATTTGGCGGTTAAAATAGGAGCTGCGGTGGTACCCACCCAGACGATCTCCGGCAACAGAGACCTTCTACTTGGTCGTTTTGTAAGAAAAGAATCCGCGGAGAGGGCCTCCCCACTAGCTACATCGCACGTCAGCACACATTCACACGACGCCCGGGATAATTATACAATCATATTACCCTTTCATAAACTTATAGAGTTTAGGCTCGTATAAGAGTGCGTTGTAATTGTTCAAGACAAAAACAAATATTTTCATTATCAACATAACTCCAATTAACTTTTAATGAGTTGATCTTCTTCTAGATGCGATGAGATGCAACGAGATGCGGCGGTCTCCGGCAGGTCGCGGACCTAGAGCATTGTCGCTCGTCGCCGAGTGCGCTCGACGCATTTTTATTCCCATACAAAATGTACAAGAGCCGACTCAACTTTGCGGATTCCGGGAACACGGCAACTAATAATAAATCCCAATACGTCGTGCGTTTTTAATAATTGATTAGAAATAACGTTCAGGGAGCTGGTAAATGTTAAGTTAAAAGCGTCATATCTACCCTTTTCATTTTCAGAAGCAGGCATCGACGGATCAATATTCAACTGTACGCGAACGGAGTCAGTGGACGCTACAATGAATATTACACATGATGTAGTTGGATCAGGTATTTGTCGCTTTCAAATAAGGACCCCTAAAGCAATTACAAAATTGTATATGTGTAGACGGCCCGACGCGCTCGCGCTCTGTGAGTGCGGTGAGTACCATAAGTACAGTGAGCGTGTGCTAAGAAGCACTTGGGGCGGGGTAAGATTTATGGTGTACGCCCGAAGTGAACATCTTGCGGCCAGCAGCGAGGCCACATCGTTTGGCGGGCATAGTGCTTCCCATCTGCTGAACGTAATGCCCCAAACATACAAATTGTAAGCGTTTTACTGAAAATCTCAGCCGCGGATGGCGTCATGCGTCACATGATGATTGTCGGTCTGTGTGGGGGTGAGACACGCGATACCGCCACAACAAAGGTGGAGGCAGCACGGCCTGCCCGTACCGAAGTTTGAGGTGAACCGCATGCGAGCAGCCGTGAGCATATACTCCGGCAGTATTGTTCATACAGTTCACGAATGAAACGATTACATCCACACGCGTTGTTACAGTGAGTTTTACTTTTTAGCAAATCATAGATGCACATTTAGTCAGACAGGCAGCAGAAGGTACAAAACTGATATTAGCAATACTTTTCCGCGGTAAGGTTCTAGTATTTACAACTGCACAATTAGAAAACTTTAATTTAACTTATTTCAGAACAGATGGAAGGGGGCAGGAATATGTGCGCCAATTGTTATAAAAAATCTCTTCAAAATAAAACTACAGTTCACATTGCATTCCTAGAGTAAAGTTTGTGTTTATCTGTGCATATATATTTACATAATATCAACCAGTGTTAGCAATCGTAACTAGTTTAAAATTAATAACAATAAAATGGCTTCTCCATCTCCCCCCCACCCGTCGCTGGTGAAATAACGACATCGATATCTTTATGCGGTAATAGTGAATTTCAACAATTGCTTCTCACGTCATTTGATAAAAATATTTTCAATTAGTTAGTTGTGACGGCATCCAGAGTGATAGTGAAAAGTATAAATAATAACCACATGCTATCATGGTAATATGGGAAAATGGCAGTAGCATCAATTAAAGCAATATATGCCTATTTATTTTCTAAATGCTATTTAATTGTTTTTCTTATAGTTGTTTCTAAGCCATTTTGTAAATTTGTTAGACAAAAACAGAAGATTAAAGTTTTGAGTTAATTGCATAGCTGAATGATATAATAATGAATATGATACATATATTACTGTACCTAAATACAAAATAACTTAGACATAGGATTACGAGAAATATATGTGAATGATAAGCTTAACATGTGTAAATTATGGACACTGTATTATAACTCAATATAACATTATAATAAAATTTGTTAATTTTTAAAACCTAATTATTATATAAATTTTTCTCTACATGTGTTATGTATAAAAATCTGAAAATAAAAAGATAAAAATGAATACATATATTTATATTAAGATAAACTATTAACCTGGTGTATGGACGGTTGTGGTTGCATTTTGTGTGTACTTTGGGAAAATCATCATGAGGTACCTGAAAGCCGGTCTCGCGGGGCTCCCCACGCTCCATAGTTCTTACAGAACAATAATGTGATATGCTAGTTATAAACAATTAAAATGGCTTCTCCATCTCCCCCCCACCCGTCGCTGGTGAAATAACGACATTGATTTTTTTTTATGGTAACAGGTGCATATAAATTAGTTGGTTTCTTTTTCATATCCGAGGAGAGTTATCAGCAATGGTTTTGTTTAAACTTAACAAAATATTGATTCTGGTAATAAACACTGTTGTTAATCCCATCTAAGCTTCTTGTACAACCAAAATTAATTATAAAAATGAGAGTAGAATAAGCATATGGTTTAAACAAAACAATGAAAATGAATCACAAACCACAAGAGGTCTTCGCAAAATATGCACAAAGCGAGCGGTTGCTGGTAATTAAAAGACAAACACTTCTTACAGAGAAGAGTCAATGCACCGCACATTAAAAGTATTGTAACCATAACATGTTAGTTTTTCCTTTTGTACTAGTTTAAACATTATTTATTATTTAAAAAAAAAATATTTTCAATTAGTTAGTTGTGACGGCATCCAGAGTGATAGTGAAAAGTATAAATAATAACCACATGCTATCATGGTAATATGGGAAAATGGCAGTAGCATCAATTAAAGCAATATATGCTTATTTATTTGCTAAATGCTATTTAATTGTTTTTCTTATAGTTGTTTCTAAGCCATTTTGTAAATTTGTTAGACAAAAACAGAAGATTAAAGTTTTGAGTTAATTGCATAGCTGAATGATATAATAATGAATATGATACATATATTACTGTACCTAAATACAAAATAACTTAGACATAGAATTACGAGAAATATATGTGAATGATAAGCTTAACATGTGTAAATTATGGGCACTGTATTAATAACTCAATATAACATTATAATAAAATTTGTTAATTTTTAAAACCTAATTATTATATAAATTTTTCTCTACATGTGTTATGTATAAACTGAAAATAAAAAGATAAAAATGAATACATAAATTTATATTAAGATAAACTATTAACCTGGTGTATGGACGGTTGTGGTTGCATTTTGTGTGTACTTTGGGAAAATCATCATGAGGTACCTGAGAGCCGGTCTCGCGGGGCTCCCCATGCTCCATAGTTCTTACAGAACAATAATGTGATATGCTAGTTATAAACAATTAAAAAGGTAAATATTATACAGTAAACCTTGACAAATAAATTGAAAGAAAGTAGAGGCAAAAAAAAGTCTAAATTAATTACATTCAAATACTCCGTAACACATAATAATTAAAAGCTTAGTGTCACTTCCGCACTTTATAAATACAGCATAAGCGTTAACAGACACCGCATAACGTACACAAATCGATATCTTTATGCGGTAATAGTGAATTTCAACAATTGCTTCTCACGTCATTTGATAAAAATATTATTCTAAGGTTACTTACGACTCTGAACACAATATTCTTCGCCGATGACCCGCGGACGAAGATTCTTTTCACACTGTAAATTTCACATTTCTGTTTCGCTTATATTTTTAGTGTTTATGTTTGTTTTAACAATTTTGCCATAATTTAGACAGGTCCATATTTTCATGTTTCAAATTTAGCACACGCGCGTCATTATTGGATGCGTTCTTAAATTCTATCTGTTCTGTAATTCTATGTTAATATTATTCATAAAGTAGTATTAATTAATATCATGAATACAATAACACAAATAAATATAAAATATTTTTTTTAAATAACTTATTAGAAAACAATAAAGGAACTTTAATTTCTGGTCATATAAAAATACTGTCATTTTATCAGATTAGTTGTATTTTTTGTAGAGATGTTCTTTGTGTTTACTTTTCCAGCTGTAATTGAACATTGACCTAAACATCGATTAGATTTCATGTTTACTTCTTATCTTTTAAATAATACTACAAAAAAACCAACTTAATTTAAAAATATTTTATACTTTTATTTTATAAAAACAGCTACATAAAACTGTCCATAATTTTTTTTATATTAAAAGAGAAAACATTTTTTTTTTTTTTAATTAGTCGCGTATATATAGACTTCAAATAATTTTGATAAATAATGAACAAACATTTATTATATTTTTTCATGCTAAAAATGCAATAAATAAATTACAAGCAACAATAGTAAGAATATCTCATTACATTAAAATTCTGGGTAAATCAATACATGTATCGTATGAATGACGTTTAATAACATCTCTAATCAAGAGTGTATACTGATGTTTACTGTAATGTATTGTATTGGAAGAATTTAAATTATAATACATAAAACATTTTTTTTTTGATCCGGCGTGATTGCTGTTCACATATTTAATTCTTCAGAACGATTTTTTATTTTAAAGATGACAGAAGTTCAATTACAAGAGTTTAAACTTGAACCAGATTCTGAGCTTCGATTTGAAGTTGAGTCGAAAAATGAAAAAGTGGTGCTTGAGGTAATTCTATACAGATTATTTACAGGTACGAGAAGATTTACCAATGAGTTTTATGTTAAAAAATATATTTTGGGTTAATAGGTTAAAAGTGGTTATGCTGAGCTCTTTGGCACAGAGTTGGTCAAGGGGAAACCATACGAGTTCCACACAGGTGCCAAGGTGGCTGTGTTCACGTGGCATGGCTGCACAGTCGAGTTGAGGGGCAAAACAGAAGTTAGTTATGTTGCAAAAGAAACTCCTATGGTTGGTATATAAATTATGTTACCAAGATTTATTAAAACTATGTTTAACTTTATTCAATGTAGCAAATATTTCCGTTAAATTCTATAACTTCTTTACAAGCTCTTGCTAGTAACTTTATTTATATAGATTTTTTATTAAGTCTTATATTTGAGAATAGGAAGCTCCTGTTTAAACCAATGTAAGCTGTGTCTCCTTAGACTTAAGATGTACAATGTTTTGTTTTATTTTATATGTAAGTTGTAATTTATGTATTGTGTAATCTTTTTTGAATACCTTGTGAATAAATAAATTAACAGGAGATTTCTGGGAGAGCATGTTTAATAAAGCAGAGCTTCATTGTTGTCAAACATTATGTCATAATGAGGCCATGTGTTAGCTCTTTATAGTTAAAAAAATATACTATATTAACAAGTGATTTTAATCTCATCCATAATTTTTTTTATTGAAATCTGTGTTTCTTAAAGTTAAAAGATAGATGCAAGTGCTATATTAAATGAAGGTGAAGTTGTGATAATGTGACACACAAATAGAAGGGTAACAAAATTTAAATGTGTTTAGGATATATATAATGTTAGAACACCTTTCTTAACACTATGATTACTTGTTTTACTTAGTAGGCAACTAAAATGTTTAATTAATGATAGTAATGACCTTTTCAGGTTATCTACTTGAATGTGCATGCAGCATTAGAGCAGCAACGTGTTGCAGCTGAACAGGAGAACACAAGAGGGCCAGTGACAATGATTGTTGGTCCTGGAGATGTGGGCAAGTCTACACTCACCAGGCTGCTTCTTAACTATGCTGTGAGGATGGGCAGGAGACCCATTTATGTAGATTTGGACGTAGGCCAGGGCCACATCAGTGTACCGGGCACTATTGGTAAATATTGATTTTTCATTACAACTTTGGAGGATTACTCAAGTACAAAGGGCACTAACGGCTCTGGCACTGGGTACTAGTGCTGCAGCTTTATGCTGAGTTGGGCCCTATTGGGGGGCAGTACTTTAGTTCTAACTTTAATTTAATTTTTTATTTTTTCTGTTCTGTAAACTTCCTGTAAGTGTGTACTTATCTCTACAAAAGTAAAGGCTTTTTCTATAAATTAAACATAACAGAATTGGAGTAATAGAAACTTATTTGATTTTTTTTTTCACTAAAATTATCTTTTACGACAATTTTAGACTTGGATTTTAAATTGTAAAAGTGTACCTTTTTCATATTTCACTTCAAAAGTCAAAGCAGAACAGAATTCATCTTTTGTATTAAAGAAAGGTAAGAGAAGCTAACCAAAAAAATTTATTAAAAGTTTTCTAAGAATGAAAGAGATAAATCTGTGCTGTTCTATTTTTTTTTGGTTTAATTCAGTGTATGTTTATGAAAACACACATAAACAGTGAAAATTGCCAGGTGCTCTGCTGGTGGAGAGGCCAGCGTCGATCGAGGAAGGATTCAGTCAGCAGGCTCCCCTGGTGTACCACTTTGGGCACAAGTCTCCAGAAGAGAATATTGAGTTATATAATACAATAGTGTCGAGATTAGCAGAGGTCATAGCAGAGAGGTGCGAGAACAATAAAAAAGGTGAACATAAGATAAACAACTACTTAGCTTACACAGTTTTGCTTCAAAAGTTTTTGTGAGAAAAGTTAATTATGTGCATTTAAGAAAATTTACAGCTTTCAGTTAAACAGAATGATTATCAGGTTGAAAAAAACCTGTAATAAGTTATCACAATTATCTTTAAATAAGAAAAAGGAATAAAATTAAAGATGCCTGTTTACACTTAACTAAGATGTAACATTTTTGCTAAAACGAATGGTTAGTGTTTTGCAAATTGAGACACCGCTGGTAGTAAACGGGTAGACCTCGTCGCAGTCACTGCATGCGTTAAGTTCAAAGTTTTCATTATACAAGTATTGGGTGGATAAAGCGAGAGATTGCTTTCCAGAGACACATGTATCTTGAAGAACTTTCCTGTAAACTTGGTCCTCATGACGTTACCTTACCTTCACAGCGGCCACGTCGGGCGTGATTATCAACACGTGCGGTTGGATCAAAGGTGCCGGGTACAAGGTGCTCTCGCACGCAGCGCAGGCCTTCGAGGTGCGAAACAAACAAACTTATTTAACAAGCCTGCAATATAGCTGTAGAGATAAGAGATATTTAGTTACGATGAATAAAAAAAGCAGTATATCAATCAATAATCCGGTATTAGTTGATCGCGGTTACCGTTATCCTATTTACTTTTAGCTCTTACTTTCAGGTTGACGTAATATTGGTGTTAGACAACGAGAGGCTGTTCAATGAACTAAAGAGAGACATGCCCAAATTCGTGAAGGTCGTGTACCTGCCCAAGAGCGGAGGGGTGAGGTTGATTATTTATATAATTCAGGCAAAATGTTTGTAATAAATTAGAAAGTTGTTATTTCTTTCATCTTCTTCTTCTTATGGTGCCATGTTCCTTCGATACCGTGGCTCTGTAAAGGCAACGGGTGCTTTTGCCAAACCACTAGCATAGGTTTCTTAGCAAAGGATAATCTTCTTCGGCCCATATTACGCTTTCTTCTAACTTCCCCCTGTACGATGAGCTGCATCATTTGTACATTCTTGTATACATTTTAAATGCAATTTAAGTAATGATAAATTATAAACATAATTTTTTCAATTAAAAACTTTTAAATTGTCTCCGTTCGGCAATTGTAACGGTAAATGCGGGTGTAGCGAGCGGGCGCGAGTACCGTGTGACTGTAAGGTGCGCGCGCGCAGGTGGCGGAGCGGTCGGGCACGCAGCGCGCGGAGGGACGCGACGCGCGTATCCGCGAGTACTTCTACGGGCGGCGCACGCCCTACTACCCGCACTCCTTCGACGTCAAGTTCTCAGACCTCAAGATCTACAAGGTAACGGATCAACTAATTGCAACTTATTGTTTTAATAAGAATGCATTTGAATAGTATGAGGTTATCGTTGACTGCACTCTGGTGGTGATCTCTTTCGCCCGAGACAGTCTATGCCCGGCGGCGACAAACGCGGCACCTCGCAGAGTCTAAATACGTATACGCCGTCCGCGACGCTATCCTCTAGATCGCATTATAGGGAAGCGGTTTGCGCCAACGAACGCTGGAAACTGTGTATTATATAAAGATAACTATTAGCCACAGGTGGCCGCGATTCAATATTGGTGGTTTGTTAGAAATAAGCTTTTAAGTCTGAAGCTTGAACGTCCTGAATGTTGAGCGTGTGTGTGTGGGTGTGCAGGTGGGCGCGCCGTCGCTGCCGGATTCTTGCATGCCGGTGGGCATGCGCGCGGAGGAGGCGCTCACGAAGCTCGTGAGTGTGTCGGCCGGGCCCGCGCTGCAGCACCGCCTTCTGGCCGTCTCTTTCGCGGCCGAGCCCGATGACCACGTGCCGCACTGCAACCTCGCCGGCTTCGTGTGTGTGTGAGTACCAGGCTGCCGGGGCCGCGCTACGCAATTCTACTATCATCGCCACTCACGATGGAAACGACTGCTTTTGATTCTTTGTTGCAGCGTGCACGCTTCGGCGTGCAGATGCGAATGAAAGGCATACTTTTGTGTGAATACGCTTATTTTATTAGATCTGTGCTGACTGTAACTTGTGGTTCCCTCTCGCAGTACGGCTGTCGACCCCGATCGGCAAACAATGACGATCCTCTCCCCGCAGCCGCGTCCACTGCCCACTACCGTGCTGCTGCTCTCCGAACTGCAGTACATGGACAATCACTAGCCCTATCCTCACTCTCGCCGGACGTCCTGACACGGCACAGCGCGTTGGTGGACTCCGAGCTGGAGACGTTAGCCTGGTGGTTTCGAACCAAACCAGGCCAGGGCCCCATGCGCCCTCAGATTGGAACAATATTAAACTGTGTACCTGTGTGAGTGGAATTAGTTTACCGTTCCCGTGTTAGGAACAGGGTCTGCAGTTTGAATTTAAAAAATGTTTACCAATGTAACGACAGCTGTCCTGTCAGTGTGACATGTTAGAAAACCCTTGTAGGTTATTGGTGAATTATTTAAAAAAATAATCATTAGTGAATTAAAATAAGAACAAAGTTCTCGGAAATGTACTCTTGTCTCTTTCTGTACTAGTGTAGAGTTGCACATCTGAAGTTTTGTTAGTGATCGAGACATGCTCGAACCTCAACTTTGGATGGTTTATGGAGTCTATATCAAAAGTAGTTGCAAGGAAACTGGTCCTTACCGCGCGAACCTTGCCAAAGTACAACGGTTCTTCACACCCGGACAGCTTCTAACATTGTACAAAGCGCAGGCCTGATCGTGTGTGGAGTACTGCTGTCACATTTGGGCAGATGCTGCCAAATACCAACTGGTCCGCGTAACAAACAGCGCGGCTTTAAGCTCTAAAAAAAAATATACCAACTGGCCGTTGGACGCAGTAGAGAGGCGCGCTGTAAGGTTAGCGATGACCATAACGGAACTTGATAGCCTAGACTAATAACAACAATCGCTATCCAAAATAAAACGAAATGAATAAATTAAAGGGTATTTTTATTTACCAAGTACTCATAAGTAATCCATTAATGCTCATAAAAAAAAAAAAAAAAAAAAAAAAAAAAAAAAAAAAAAAAAAAAAAAAAAAAAAAAAAAAAAAAAAAAAAAAAAAAAAAAAAAAAAAAAAAAAAAAAAAAAAAAAAAAAAAAAAAAAAAAAAAAAAAAAAAAAAAAAAAAAAAAAAAAAAAAAAAAAAAAAAAAAAAAAAAAAAAAAAAAAAAAAAAAAAAAAAAAAAAAAAAAAAAAAAAAAAAAAAAAAAAAAAAAAAAAAAAAAAAAAAAAAAAAAAAAAAAAAAAAAAAAAAAAAAAAAAAAAAAAAAAAAAAAAAAAAAAAAAAAAAAAAAAAAAAAAAAAAAAAAAAAAAAAAAAAAAAAAAAAAAAAAAAAAAAAAAAAAAAAAAAAAAAAAAAAAAAAAAAAAAAAAAAAAAAAAAAAAAAAAAAAAAAAAAAAAAAAAAAAAAAAAAAAAAAAAAAAAAAAAAAAAAAAAAAAAAAAAAAAAAAAAAAAAAAAAAAAAAAAAAAAAAAAAAAAAAAAAAAAAAAAAAAAAAAAAAAAAAAAAAAAAAAAAAAAAAAAAAAAAAAAAAAAAAAAAAAAAAAAAAAAAAAAAAAAAAAAAAAAAAAAAAAAAAAAAAAAAAAAAAAAAAAAAAAAAAAAAAAAAAAAAAAAAAAAAAAAAAAAAAAAAAAAAAAAAAAAAAAAAAAAAAAAAAAAAAAAAAAAAAAAAAAAAAAAAAAAAAAAAAAAAAAAAAAAAAAAAAAAAAAAAAAAAAAAAAAAAAAAAAAAAAAAAAAAAAAAAAAAAAAAAAAAAAAAAAAAAAAAAAAAAAAAAAAAAAAAAAAAAAAAAAAAAAAAAAAAAAAAAAAAAAAAAAAAAAAAAAAAAAAAAAAAAAAAAAAAAAAAAAAAAAAAAAAAAAAAAAAAAAAAAATAAAACGAAATGAATAAATTAAAGGGTATTTTTATTTACCAAGTACTCATAAGTAATCCATTAATGCTCATAAAATAGAACAAAATGTTTGATACGAAGGACAACTTTCGAATCGAATGATCATACTGATAGGGAGTACACTAGTACGTACGTATTTAATCAAGAACCAGTAAATTAATGTTACGAAAATAATGTCAAATCACTACAAACTATCTTACAGTTGTAGTTTAGTTTCTGGAAGAGACCGGACACGATGGATGCCACGAAATGAAAATACATTTTTTTGGAAGCTCTAACATTGATGGCTGCCTATTATTTGCACTCGAAATAAACAAACTCGCGCATTTGATGCAAACGAGAGTGGACAGGTACAGTTGCTGTTTGTGGTGGGCTTCAACTTTATTAAAAATTAAAATCTCTTTGATGGAACAATTTAAAAGAAAGAACCTAAATACTTTTGTGCGACGGCACGGGCGCCGCCCCGCGACCTTTTCGCTCGTGTTAAAACATCTTCCACAAGCGACCTTTTGTTCAAAATAAAAATTGATATTTTTGAAGGACAGCGTGCCCCGCAGCGCCGCGCTCTGCAGCGGCCTTGGATGCACTTCAGCAGCTTTGTGAAAGAGCTTTCGTTAGTTGTAGCGTGAGGCATTGCTTCTAATTGTGCCGCCTGCCCGCGCTGGCCGCGTCGGACCGCTCGTTACACTTTTTGACGTGCGCTTGTGCGAATTTGATGGCGATCCGCATCGCATCCTGCACCAACTGCTCACAAGTGATCAGACTTGCCTGAAACGGTGCAGCATATGTTAACATTTACATCGTCATAACCGAAGTGTAATAACAGTCGACTACTGAAATGATGGGTGGGAGATGAGAATAACACAAATACACGCTGCGATGGCGAGGTGCATGAGCGTGCATGCGTGTGTGAACGTTAAGTGTATGTGACCTTGGTGGCAGTCATCTCGGCGTAGAGCCGCGGGTCGCGCGCGCCGCCCTCACCCAGGGCAGCAGAGAACACCGGCAGCACGCAGCCCAGCCACCGCGCAGCCGTAAACTCCTGGCTCACGTACTCCTGTAGCGAAAGCAATGTCCAGATCTACTACACCAAATGAAAAACATTTACAACGCAACAATGCTGAATAAAACATGTGTATAATATCAAAGAATGGCAGCAAACAGGAGCAGAACCGGTATACCGGCAGCGCAGACGGGCTTTAATGGCGAAACAAATTTCAAGAATTCTAGTTTCTATCAAGTGTTATTAAAAATTATAGTAATTTTGTCAGCATCGTTGGTAGTGAGAGCGGTGTACCTGCGGCACTGCAGCCGAAGCGCGGATGACGCCGCCGGAACAGGCGAGCAGCAGCACAGGCAGCGGCGCGCTCCCCGCGCACCCCGCGAGCGCCGCGCCCACCGCGCCGCCCGCCATCAGGTACGAGCTGCGCACGAAATGCACTGCGAACCCTCGCTCCGAGCGCGCCGCCTCCGATATCGCCTCGAGGATCTCCGCCTCCGCTATGCCGCTGGTATCGAATACATACATTAGCTTATACCGATCTCTTCATGCAAACCTGCTTGTGCGAGTAACTTATATGAACTAACTGTAGCGCTTTGTCGTTGCTGTCCGGAGACTCGTTTTCCAGACGCCGCAGTAGCTGCAGGCAGGCGGCACGCTCGGCGCACGGTGCGCCCCCCGCGCCGCCGCACAGCGCCTGCAGCCGCTCGCGAATCGCCTCAGCCTCCTGCCTCACCCGCCCCGGCTCCGCGAGCTCCACCACCTCGCCCAGCCTCTCCGCGTGGCAGAACAACTCCCGCGCCTGGCACGGTTAATATTTATTTTACTTTGAAACTGAACACTCATTGATATTGTTAGTTCTGCTACACGCGTAACACTGGAGGTCCCCTGCGTACCTCCAGCGCGGCGTCGCCGGTGAGCGCGTGTACGTTGGGCGCGTTCCCGCCCGCGCCGCGCGCCGCGCTCACGCAGAACTCCTGCAGCTGCCCGCACGTCGGCACGTGGGTGCCGCAACACAGTTCCCTGCGGTGCGAGTTTTTCACTAAAGGCAGTACCATAGAAAGTTTTATAAATGAAGAAGAAGCAAAAATGGTGAGACGTTGTGAGTATTACATTTGCTTATATTAATATGTATCAATTTTTTTTTATATGCACACTACAGATGCTTTCGCACAAGTTTTTTGTTGCTTTGTTGTTTCGTCCGCCTGCCGAATTTTTACTTCTTTTTTCTTTTCTTCCAACGCTGACTCGAATACTTCCGCAGAATGATTATGATGTTGTGAGGAATTTGTTGCGCTGCGCTGTGCGCCACCGACGATACCTGGACTCGAGCGGCGGCCCGCAGCTGACGAGCCGCAGCCCGCGTTCGGGGTATGTTTCTCCGGGCACCGTCAGTACCGATGGCTCCTCTTGCAGCTGCACACTGTCCATCACCCGCGTTACTACAGGAGTATCGCTTTTTATTGCTGACCTTGAAAGTAATTGCAAAATGAAGGTTACACATGTCCGACTGGCCGATATGACAAGTTTTTATTTTTCCTTAAAATTTGATTCATCAGAATGGACCAAACACAATTTGGAAATATGACCACTTGACATCAATGTCTCTCAGAGAGATGGAGCCGGCTCGCTCCGAATGGTTGTAGACCTTGTAAATAAGAAAATTTTAACACTACAATACTCTTTCCAGTTCCATCTGAAGTGGCGCCGACATTCAATCTATGGCGTGCATACTACATTGTCCCGAGGAGGCAGTCAAACATCAATCTTGACAAGGTATTGTCCAAAAACTACCGATTATTTAAGCGTAAATCAGCCAGAAATTTTTAAGAAAAGCCATGAGGAAGTGGCGGGAATGAAAAAGACGACATGACGTGTCTCTTAAAATGACAATATGTTCCAGTAACTACGAAACTGGTCCACGACTAATTATTCTTTGCAGTGAAGAATTCTTACGGCATCATAATCATATTCTGTGCCACACATTGTACAAGTGTCCCCGCATAGACATATTTCTATTACTAATAAAAAAAGAATTAGCACATACCTAACCAAAGCTTGAGCTTCTATAAGCACCTTCTGCGACAGCTTCTCACCATAGATAGACAGGTTCAGGCTGAGCCCTGTATCTGTAACTCTTGACCCGATCTGGCAGACTACACTGTTCGGCAGCACCTTCCTAATTGCAGCGTTCAACAAGTGCACGCCGGTATGATTCCTCATAACCCTCAACCTCTTGCTACTGTCTATTTCTAATGTCACTCTGTCTTTACATTTCACATAACATTTATCACAAGTCTCGGGGATAACAAAACGCCCCTTATGAAAAACGAAGTCTCGTATTTTAAAAACACTTTCAACTTTCATCACCACATGATCACCAACTCTTATAAACCCACCGTCAGCCACTTGTCCTCCTTCCTCACAGTAGAAGTTTGTGCTCTCAGTAACTAAAAAATATGAGCTGCTTTCACACGGCTCCAAATAATCTATCCATTCCCCATCTTCATTTAATATTGCGACTAGATTAGATTTGAGCGGCTCGAACACTACTCTATTGTCTAAAAATAAATAATTGTATTTGTATGAGTCATTTGTACATTTGACTCCACTTTTTATTAACCTTTCTATTGCCCTGTCAAAAGTGAAACCCTTCTTGTTGTTTTGTTCTTTGAATGCAGACTTATGTCTAGACTTGTGCTGGGACAATAGTTTCCAAAACCCTTTCTTGTCAATTCCTAGATTGTTTATTTTCGCTATTCTTTCTATGACGTCTTCTTGGAAACCGTGAGTGTCGTACAACTTAAATACCAGTTCCCCAGGTATTGTTGGCGATTTCATTTTGGACATTGTCTAGAAATTATAAAATATAATTAAATTCATTTGAATTCAAGACACAATTCATTATATATTTTAGGTGAGACAACTTGCAAACATTAACATTTAATGTTACTTTAAAAATGAACTACTATTCAAGTACTTTCACTATGTTTATTAAATGTTTCACTGGGGGGCACCTCTACACCAAGCAATATTCTCATGAAAGATAAACTTAGCTAATCCCTTAACAACAATATTAAGCAAGGCTTAATAATATAGTTAAATAGATAGAGTGTACCTCTCTAAACTCAGTATACCCAAGAGTGAATCCTGCTGACTCTATGTCGCCTAGGCTCTCCACCTCGGGATACTTCTGCACCAGTCCTTTCCATTTCTTTCCTATTTCAGCTCTAAGCCTTGCATAAGCCTCTCTCTCGTGTTCTATAATGATATTGGCATCTTTTTGCTTAGATATCAGCTCAGGATATATTTCTCCGAGGCTGTTTGCAACTTCTGTGTAAAGTAGAGAGAGAAGCTGAGGGTTTTGGAAGACATCAGTACAAATCTTAAAAGATTTTCTCATTACTTGCTTGAGGTTCAGGCTGAAAATATTGTAACTGATGAGAATACTTTTTTGTATGAGGTATTTATATAAAATTACAATAAAAATGGTTTATTCAGAAATCATAATAGATGAATTAAAAATTATTTAAAAAGCTGACAACTTTCATCAATACTCACTTAGCGGCGGGAAAGACGCCGTCGGCCAGGCAAACGCTGACCATCCGAGCGTGATCTGCGAGCCTCCGATACGCCTGGTCCAGTACAGCATCAGCACTGAACTTTCCACCATATGGAGATACACCTCTGGTGTTCTGTTGCATTCCCCAAAACACAAAGTTATTGCACTTGTTTCGTAAATATATCAATGAAAGTGTTGGATGAATGAGTGGTATTAAGATTTAATTTGTGTCAGTGTACACAGTTTCCCACTCTGTGACAGCACTCACTATAAATTAAGTTGCTTATGTGACGAAAGTGCAAAGAGCCCACTTGGTCACACTAAATTACTGAAGAAGACAGATTTATCTACCTTTATAGAAATTATACTCACCCTTTGAATGGTATCAAGAAGTGGACGGAAGAGGTCTGTATCATAGTTGGATGGTACACCCTGCAACAGAGCCGTCATCCTTTCCAAACCCATTCCTGTATCTACATGTTGCCTCCTCAATCTCTTAACTGACCCATCAGTTTCTCTAACAGTAAACAGAATAAATAATTTTTTCCAAATATTTTTAGTTAAATTCCTTTGAAAACATCGTCTATTTAATACAAAAATATTATACAAAGAGATCATTTTTTTTTAATTACACCATTTTAGTTTTTTTTTACTACAAAATATACCCAGAGGCGTACTTTTAAAGTCTGTTCTTGCAAAGAGATTTAACGTCTCTGCATCCTATATAAATTCTACCACAGTAAGTGTTCCAAGAAGTTGGACAGACTTATTTGTGCCACTGATTATCACCACCATAGTATATGACACAACACCCAATTCTGAGCTCACCATGACCATCTGATGACTAGCAACCTTCAACTGTGGTTTTTAGACACAACTTTTGACTATGCATAATACATGGAATAAGTTATTATTGTTAATGGCATTTCAGAACCAACACACCATGCGGACCTTCTTGAAAAGAGCATACTAGTTTATTAAAGGCTGCAAATTCTGTGGTGTTGCGACTGCCCATGGGCGATAGTAATTACTTTCTACCGAACAAACTGCTTGCCAGTAGTTTTGCTTACTTTCCTATAGAAAAATTTACCATGGCGCTTAACATTAATAGCACCCATTCCCCTAGGAAGAACATTATTGTTGTTTACCAACCTGTTGCGGTCAATAAAAACTAGATTCCATATCTCTGTTGGGTTTCCATCCGCACCTATATAATGTACCTCAGTGCACCCTCCACATGGTCCTGTAGCACCCATTTCCCAGAAGTTATCAGCTGCTCCCTTTGAGTGCAGCCTACTAGCTGAAACTCTTACAAGAAAATCTTTTTGTACTATTGTGTGTAATCTATGTATATTAAAATGTTATCAAAAATAACCAAGAATATAAAAATTTAGATTTAAGCCAGAAATTCTTATAACCATAAAGTATAGGAAACTACAATTTTACATCATCACTCCTACTGTACTAAAGTTAATACATACCCCAGGGATTTCCATATATCTCTACACTCTCGATCTTCTGGTATGCCTATGACAACATCTCCTCCAAAATAAGTTACTAACAGGTCCTCTGGTTTCAGACGGAATGGACCAAGAAGGAGGTCCCATGCCATTTGACATGCTTCTTTCTAGTAACAAAGAATATTTTTATAAATGTACTGTTTTTAAAATAATGGGCCTGTATATGAGGTTATAAAAAAAACATGTTACCTTATAGTAGTCACCAAAGGACCAGTTGCCCAACATTTCAAAGAAGGTATGATGATGACCATCCATTCCAACTAGCTCCAGGTCATTGTGCTTACCACCAACACGTATACATTTCTGAGAGTTTACAACTCTGGGGCAAGGAGCATCTACCAGGCCAAGAAACACACCTTTGTACTGAAAGTAAATTGCAATATAACATTGGATGAGAAATAAAACAGGAGGTTATTTTTTTGGATTTTTCTAACCAACAAGAGGAGCTGGACATTCAATGGTAGGTGATATGCCTACTCATAACAATGCAGCGCTAGTTAACTTGGTATAAACTGCATCACATTGCCCTTGTCACCTTAAGACATATGATGTTAAATCTTGTTACTCTAGTAATTTCACTGGGTTACATCACCCTTCAAATCAGATAACACTAATGTTTGGTTGCTGAAATAGGAGCTGTGGCGGTTCCTACCTAGACTGTGTCCAGCAACAGACCTACCATCAGTTTATATTACATTTAGACCAATCATAATGTGTTTTTGCACAATCTTGTGAGCAAAATATGTAAATACTGTACTAATTAAATTGTTCTGTTGACTTGTACTTTGGCATTACTTATTACATCATCAAATATTGATATAACCTGAATGATTATTTATAAATACAATTGTTAAAAACAGCATGCAACAATTTTTTTTAAAAAGAAGTTTATATCTGTTTTTCATAATAATTAATACAAAAAATATTCATTCACTTGATTCATTCCTGCATTAACAAAAGGCACGGTGGAGTCACACAGGGGCACCACGGAACTCGATTTTACTGGCTTATGCTCATGATTTTTAGAAAAGTATTCTATAAATGAACTCCTGATGTTGTTCGACATCAAAGTTCTGTTTATATTGCAATTTCTAAAAATTGTTTTGTTTGCAGTCGGTATTCGATACATCGCAGCAAATTTTTCATACAGTGTAGAACATGAACATAATTAATAATAAATTAAAAGACAGTAGTTAAAATGTTTAAAATACAAAAAAACAATTCAGTTTCTGAATTTTGTAAATTTATATTGGCCTTGGTCGTTATCAAAAATACGAAAAAAACGTATTGTCAAGTTGTCAAGTTGAAGTTTATGTCGAAACAATTTAGTACAGACTATATCCGCACCGCTATGTTTTTTGTTATTTTTTTGCAGATTTTATGGTCTGGTACAGTGCCACCAACTTATCTGTGAAATGGCAAAAAGAGGAACTGCGGTCGCCATGTTGAAATGACATTCGACTGTCAGTGTCTACTACTTTCGATGTTTCTGAACTTTAAGCGTTAATTATGCAGAAAGCTATTAAAAGTGAAGCCCGGAGTGTTATTCTAAAAGTGAGATAATTTTTTTAAGAAGAAACTCGGCTGCAGGCTCCTATCATTCCGTATAACCAAATATACAAACGGATTTCGGCTGCAGCAGGTTAGTGTTGTCAGTTTACATTATAAAAATTACCCAAAAGATTAATAGAGATGGAGACAAAAATGTTAATTGAATTTTATTTTTTTTTTACATATCAAGATAAAACATTCTTGTACAAGAGGGGTGAAGCAACCTACAGGCCGATTTGTTATTTTAGACCTGTTTTATGGAGAGTAAAATTTCCTCAAATTGCGTCAAATCAAAAGTAGGATATCAATAACATATTTATACATCAGTTGCTAGTATTTTAAAATAGTCGCTCTGTTATCATTTAAATTATTGATAACGCCGCTCTTTCCACAGTCGCCACTCAGCCTTTACAAATATATGAAAATAATGAATTTATTTCTGCCACACATGTTTAATCACAAAACATTTGTTTCAGGTGAAAGTCAAGGGCTAATTTCAAAAAAAATTTAAAGAAGGCCAAGCAGCAGAAGAAGCTGGTACCAAAATTAGCACAGCAGGCAAGCAGAGAATACGAAAAAGTGGATTTGTTCATGTTTCATTTTGTTACGCGAGTTATCAGACGAAAAGTCCATGAATTTCATTCTGTCAAAAAAGGAGATTCCTGCCATAAAAAAAACTTCTAACAATTATTGCAAACGTGATTTACAAAAAAACGTAAAAAAATTTTCGTTTTTCTTTTACTTACATCTTCTAACTAGGTCTACTACTAATATTTAGATGGGTCTTTTAACAAGAAGGTTTCAATCTGAACGATTGAAACCTTTAACCTCCTTGTTAAAAGGCTATCGCAGTAGATAGATACATAACATTATATATATATATATAATCCCTGTGTCGCACAGCAGTTTTTTCTATATGAATGTGGTGTTATAATTTATCATAAACACAAACTAAATATTAAAAATTAAAATGCGTCGACTTTCCCGAATTTTGTGCACATTGGAATTAATTAGCAACACTGAAACGACGATTGCGACACCCTTCAATTCACAGATAAGTTGGTGACACTATAACAGGATCTTTATGCCTTTTATTTTTTTTATTCGATCGAGGGACGAGACGAGCGAGACGATTACCTAATGGTAAGTGACCTGTCCATAACAACGTGGTGCTGGTTGGCATAAAATACTTTGGGTAAAAATCATACTTCTGTAAATTTATTGACCTTTTTACCGATTTTTAGGACTACTTTTCAAGCGGAACAACATCAAACATTCTTCAATTAATAAATATTTAACAACGACGTCACTAAAATTACTATTATATATTAGAAGTGCCGATATAAACAGTGCCGCTTGTTGATATTATGATAAGAAAAATTCAATATCTCTTTATGTCATAATGTAATGTGCATATTGTAGTGTTTCATCCTAAGTAGCCAACATTGTTATGGGCAGGCGGCAGCAGGACCATCGAAGACTAATAGCAGTATAAATCATCAGAGTATAAATAAAAATATGTAATACCCACATTCATATTACCAGAGTGACTAGACTATTTTACAAACCCATTTATTGATTCCAAGACTTTTTTTGTTTATGGTAAACACTGACGTGTGGTATGAGAACGACAGTATCAGAATTTTCCCCAATTTTCTGTAATTACGGTTCAAAATGGTATAACATTTCAATACTTTAAAAACAAAATATTTAGTAATTGACTCAAAAGAATGTCAAAAAGATTAATAGTACACGTGTGTATTTGCAGGTGGTTTTGGCATACCAAAACTATGTTATAACAATTAGTTAAACTGTTATCTCTAAGGAGTTGCGATTTTCATTAAAATAAATAAATACGAGCAATTGCGGTACCATGAGTCGATTGCATTGGTTCGCAGTTTGTGTTTTTTTCGGTCTATCGAGTTGTGAATTGATGGGGCCGGAGAATCAAAAAGACAAAGGAAAAGTTACCGTTGGTGCCGATAGTTCACAAAATAATGATAAGAAAAATGCTGAATACCTAATGAAGCTCAGGGAAGACTTTTACAGCCTTCAGAAAATTGCCTATTTCATGAAGGACAATCTTAACATGAATGAAGAGATTTCCCAAACATTAAAAGGTAAATTACATCAATGATAATTCTGTTTCATGTTCTAACAGGATTACATTAATGTTTGTATGCTACTGCTTGGCATATTCAGACATAATATGTAACTATCAATGAGAATTTGCATAATTATATTATTATTGAGAAATAGAAGTTAAAATGTTACAATGGAAATATTGCAATGAATTCATACATATTTATCTTTTAGTATTTTTGAATGAAATTCATAAGTTAGCAATGAGAATTGGTAAGTTGTTTTCCTCAAAATCAAAATGTTTGTTCTTTATATATGTAGTCACTACTACTGTGTATAATGAAATTGAATTGGTAATGAAACTTGAAATCTCCTGTTTAAAGATGGCTAGCATAATATAGTGGCAACGTTTATCATCCAAACTAGTACCACATTGATACAGGTGGTTTTGCTTTTTTGGTAACTCTAACAGACATTTAAATTTTCTTTATTTGCATACTACTAGTTGATTAGCAAATTTTAATTAAATATTGTTATGGACATGCACTGGATTCTATAACACAACCTACACATTATTGGGTAATGATATTGATGTTATATTTCTGAAATATTTTTAAATTAAGAGGTCATGAGAGAACCTGAGGAACTCAGCGAAAGTCATCTAGAGCGGATGAAGTTTACTCTGGCAGTTTTGTTGAAGCATCCATTGATGAAGTACTCAGTGCCCCTTTCAGACGAGGACAGGGCAAAGTTAGTTATTGAACCAAAGGTTAGTTCTTTTATCACAATAAATTTTTATGATATTTATGAGTTTAGTTTAAAAATATGGAACATGTAGTAAGACTTTTTAATTAAAAAAAAAGAAACAATTGTTTAAATTAGTATTAGTAGTAAAAATTAGAATATGAATTTATATGTTATGCTAGTGTAAGGCAAAACAGTAATTTTTACTGCTCGCAATTCTTAGTGTTAGGATTGTTTAGTAGTTAAACAACATTTTTATTATTGTTACAGATAGAAAGAGAAGAGCTCAGAGACATTTTTGGCAATGTACTGGATGTCCCTTCTGATGAAGAGCCTGTATTTACACGTGACCAAAGAGAAGGTAATTCCGATTTCTCAACATGTATTTTGTGATTTTTTATCTTTACAAACTAACAGAAGCTGATGCACTAGATTATATGCAGCACAAATTGAACTTTTATTAACAAATGTATGTTTTCGTATGTAAGTGCGTGCGCTCGTCTATCTTAATCAATTGATGTAATATATATATATAAATTGTATTCCACTTTGTGTTCTCAGCTAAAGTAATATACGAGAAGGCAGTTTCGGATCTCGTACGGCGCCCCGCGGAGACCCGCGCGCCCATGCTGCAGGTGAGATATCCGATCGCCATTAAGACATAAAGTTAAGTACCTATTTGTGTTATTATGTAAAACTTTTGAAAGTTACTCATATTTGTTACTTACTTAGTTAATTTATGCATTGAAATAATTAAAAGTTGTATGAGTTTACGTCGATGTGTTGTTGGATCGTCATCATCAGCCCGTATATGTCCACAACTGGACACAGACCTCTCCCGAGTATCTCCTGTTCCTGTATTGCCGCACTCAGTGATTGCTGGACAGCGAAATCAATTATTAAGAATAATAGAATTAGTAATAAAAATAGCTTTTTTTATAATAGATAAATGATAACTTTATTATTTCTTAAAGAACACCGATACATACAAAGTGATCACGGCGGGTGACTTCGCAACAGGAATCCCGACCTCTCCACTAATTATTTGTTCTAATATAAATTACTCGCAAAATAAATGTAAACGCAACGACTGTAAATAGTTCTTGGTTTTTGATTCCCTGAAAGGTTTAGTATTCTCCATTATTTTTTTAATGAGACATTCGACATTTGTTGTGCGGCTCCGCGCGGGAGGTCCACAACTGTACTTGTCCGAGGTAAATATTGCAACTGCATGGTGACTCATAGCAGCTTACTTATTGCTTTAACTTCTCTTGGTATACCTGTCTACTAATGGACGAACACATTTACTTGCTGATATAAATTTGTCTGGAGTTTGTACATAGTTAATGAATTAAATGTTGACTATTTTATACTTTTTCTCCTAAATCTTGTTGAGCCCAAAAAGTTTTCAATAAGCTTACAACTACCAACTGGTAATTTAGTCCGGCGCGACGTATGTTAATATAACTTCGCTCGCTTGCAATGAACTTTTTAACCGACGTAATTCAATCTCAGAAAAAAAAAATTACGACCTGTGAAATAATATTCGCATGAACAATCTGAAACCCCATTTGCGATTGCTACTATTTTTTTTACAATATAAACAACTACTGTAGCGTATCAGAAATGTCTAGGCGAATGCCCCTGGATGGTATATTGGCGGATAATATGTTAACGTTCGTGTAGAAGCGCGTATGTAATAAGTGCAGAGTGCGGTCGCTGAGGGTGGGTCGGTGCGCAGGTGCAGTTCGCGGCGGAGCGCGGCTACCGGCCCGCGCGCGCCGAGCTCGCCTGGTACCACGTGTACGGCGAGGGCGTCGACAGGGACCTGGAGAAGGCCAGGGCCATGTTCCAGCAGCTGGCTGACGAAGGTTATCCTGACGGACATGCTGTGAGTTATGCTGCTTAATTAATGATAATGTACGTTTTTACGAAAAGTATGTTAAAAACTCAATGCGACAAAGTGAAAAGCGTAGAGCTATCGCTGAGTTGATGCGCGTGCGCAGGGTTTGGGCTTCCTGTACGCGAGCGGGTTGGGCGTGGGCGTGTCGCAGGCGCGCGCGCTCGTGCACTACACGTTCGGCGCCATCGGCGGCAGCGACTACGCGCAGATGGCGCTGGCGTACCGTTACTGGGCGGAGACCTCTGTGCCCAGCTCCTGTCCCAGAGCGTTGGAGCTCTACATGAAGGTTGCGGGAAAAGGTAAATATTAAAGATATTTTTTTATGTACATAAATAGGTAGACAGCGCATATTAGACAAAAGTAATCGGAGTTATTTAGTTTTCTTGCGCTAAAACTACATGTTTGTATTTATTTTTCGCATTTCAAAGTAAAATTAATTTATTACATTTAGGAGTCAGGAATACTAAGATGCCGTGTGTTATGCAACTCCTGGCTCCGCTATATGTACACTGTCAGGACTTCGTCCGCTGGATTCAATGAAAATAAAAAACGTTTTGTTTCTACAAAACTTACACGTTACAATGTTATTACAAAAAGATAACAATGACTAAAAAAAGGTTTTGGTTTGAGAACAATTTTCAATTTGGTTTTAACCATCGGTTTCCACACTAGGCGATGCCTATATTAAGGAAGCACAGGACACAAAGCTAGGTACAGTTTTCCGATTACGTCGCAGTGGCGGGCAAGGTGACGCTGAGCGGCGGGCCGGCGGTGCAGCGCGTGCGGCTGCTGGACGAGGCGGAGGGCGGCGGCGCGCTCGACAGCGACCTTATCGAGTACTATCAACTGCTGGCCGACAAGGGTGACGTGCAGGCGCAGGTGCGCACTTACTTATACAAACTAGTAATTACTAGAAAAGTAATAATATCATAACACTAAAGCGGTGCACCACTTGGCCGCAGGTGGGGCTGGGTCAGCTGCATTACCAGGGCGGGCGCGGCGTGCCGCTGGACGTGGGCAAGGCGCTGCACTACTTCCAGCAGGCGGCCAAGACCGGCAACGCAGTCGCTAACGCGTTCCTGGGGAAGGTGGGCCCCACTGCTATTGTATAGCTAGCAACTATTATATAGACTTTTAACAGATAAATGTATTGTTCGGTAAAGATTACTAATATTTGGGTACTGATATGTAGGATAATAAAAGTTAATTTTATTTGCTCCGTGCACCGGGAGTGTCTTAAAAAGCCTCTCCGTGTCGGAGCGCGCAGTCGCCGGGTGGCCGCAGAGAAGCCGCACGAAGTCGCGGACGAGGTCGCCTCGGTTACTCAGCGCTGCGCTCCGCGGTTTAACTGTTTACCGATATTCAATTTTAATTCTTTTTAATTCGTACTGATTAAAAATAGTATTTACACATAACAAGTGAACATGTGCGTGTGTTCGCAGATCCACCTGGAGGGCGGCGAGGGCGTGCGGCCTAACAACGAGACCGCGTTGCACTACTTCAAGAAGGCGGCTGAGCTGAACAATCCCGTGGGACAGGCGGGCCTCGGCATCATGTACCTGCAGGTGGGCGCTGCGCAGCGGCACACGGCCTACTTCCGCCGACGCTACCCAAATAGATTGAACACAGCGTACCGCACACCGCGGTGCGATGACATGATGTGTGGTTGCTGTGCATATAGCTGGCAGTACAGGGGCGGCTGCCAATTGCACAGACACTGATTTACACTCCTCGTAAATACTGCTGGATGTTATTGCTGTGCTTTCAAAGGGTTGGTTCACCTGGGATAAGATGTAGTTATGGGCGCATCGTACTCAGGGTCGTACGCAGAGACTTCGTGCAGGGTATACATACCGTGCCTAAAATCTTTATACTTATTTATAGTTAAATAACTTTCGATACAATTCAGCATAGTTTATGGTCAAGTGCTAGTTTGTTATAATATAGTTACTTAGCCTTTGAATAACTTATGAAATTATTATTTAAACAGGTTTAGGGAGCTCGGGCAGGGCTTATTTGCCTGATCGTACTGCAGGTTGAATGTTTGTTCATTGTCTGCTTTGAAAGTTTTCGTTAAAAAGCCAAGTGCTAAGGTGTCAAGTTCCTTGTGTTAGCGTTATGACAAAGAATAGTAAAATATATTGTATTTTATATTATTGGCAATACTACGGTAAAGCAAGTGCGCGGACCACTGCGCCACAAAGGCGTTAGATATTTAATGTAAAGTATTAGTATAATCTCTGTTCTCCGGTCCAAGTTAATACTTGTGTTTATTTAACGATTACAAGTAGTGGACAGTTAAAAACAGATAAACTTGAGTGTGATCCTGTTCGTGTTCGCCCAGGGTCGCGCGGTGCCCAAGGATACGACCACAGCCTTAAAGTACTTCACCATGTCCGCCAACCAGGGCTGGGTGGAGGGCCAGCTGTTCCTCGGTTTCATGTACCTCGGTGAGTCGATGCTTCTCATTCAATTGCCCATGTCTACGTTAGGTCTCTCGGTGGCACCCACCTTATTTTATTGATTGTTATAAACTATGAACGCTTTTTTTTTTTTATTGTTTTCTGGAGTTTTCGAAGTTTATAGAGAAAATTTAACTTGTATTCATGTGAGCGGAGTGGCATTGAACACGTTTTCTTGTAAATGTTAATAACTAAAGGTGAAGGCTAGTTCAATCGGGTGAGTTACCGAGGGCTACATGACAAACGCTCTCTTGCAGCGGGCATCGGCGTGCGGCGCGACTTCAAGCAGGCCAACAAGTACTTCTCGCTGGCGTCGCAGTCCGGGCACGTGCTCGCGCTGTACCACCTTGCGCAGATGCACGCCCAGGGACTCGGCGTACTGCGCTCCTGCAGCACGGCCGTTGAGGTGTGTATGATCCCCACTGCGGCCCCTATATCATCAATACATTTTTTCTCTTTTTGTTAACAACAAGCCTCCGACACTGCGCCTTTAATAAAATATACTATTACCACACATAATCATAATACCGCTGTACGCATGTGGGGTGCGCGCGCAGCTGTTGAAGAACGTGTGCGAGCGCGGCGCGTGGAGCGTGCGGCTGATGGCGGCGCAGTCGGCGTGGCGCGCGCGCGACGCGGACGCGGCGCTGGCGCAGTACCTCGCTTTGGCAGAGCGCGGCTATGAGATCGCGCAGACAAACGCAGCATTCCTGCTCGACAAGGGTAACCAACACTTCTCTGCAGTCTTTCTACTTCCAAATTTTGACACGTTTTAAATATATTACTTAAGATGAATCTGTTTTATCTAAGTGTTTGTATGAGTTCGTTGTAACTCGGGGGTTATGCGCAGGCGAGGGTCGGCTGTTCCCGAGCGAGCAGCGACATCGACGCGCGCTGCAGCTGTGGGGCCGCGCAGCCGCCCAGGGCTGCGCCGGCGCTCGCGTCAAACTTGGCGACTACCACTACTACGGACTGGGCACCGCCGTCGACCTCGAGGCTGCCGCCTACCACTACAGGTTACCAGCACCACACTGTCACCTCTTTCTTTATTAGGAGTGGGATCCATTTTATCTCAGTATCGGCACTGAGCACGGCAGCGCCTTTCGTCACACCTTATCTTATAAAACCAAACCTATTTAGAGTTATTTTCAAACGTAGCGATTAACGGACGATTGGGTGACGCAGGATCGCATCGGAGCAGTTGCACAATGCGCAAGCGACGTTCAACCTGGGCTACATGCACGAGCGCGGGCTGGGGCTGGCGCGCGACCTGCACCTCGCCAAGCGCTGCTACGACCTGGCGGCGGACACCTCGCCCGAGGCGCGGCTGCCCGCCGCGCTCGCGGTCGCGCGCCTGCAGGTCGCGGCCGCGCTGCACCGCCTCGCGGACGTGCGTACCCGGCCACTGCCCCACACAATCAACGTTTAAGTGACCCCGGTCCCACCCTCGCGAAATTCTATCGTCAATGTACAACCAGTAGGTCAAAAGAGCAGAAAACCTTATTTTGCTTACCAAAAGCAGCTTTCTCCAAAGTCCGAGGGATCTTCTCTGTAATACTTTGTTTTGATGAAACATCACCCTGGCAAATAGAAAAACGATCGTTTACAGAGACACAAGATCTTGTTTCCGTCTCGTCTCGTGGCGAAGAGCATAATGCCGAGTTGTGTAAACGTCCCGGCCACGTGTTCATTATGACACACGGACTTGACGGCCGAGCACCGGGTGAATGTCCAGCTCGTCTCGTCGCTTTAGAGATTAGTTTGGACTTTGTTAAGTTTTGTAGTAAACTTATGGAATTTAATACGTTATTGCAGTCGCTGCAGGAGGGCCCTTTGGGAGTTCTGGTGGCGGCGGGCGAGATGGGTGGCGCTGGTCTGCTGCACAACTGGGACGCGCTTCTGGTCGCGGCGTTGGCGCTCGCGCTGGCCGTGGTTCTGACGCTGCGCCGGCCGCGCCCCCCGCCCGCGCCGCAGCCGCCGCCCGCGCCGCGCCCCCAGTGAGCGCGCCGCGCCGCGTGCTCTGCCGGTGTATATTTATTTCTGTACATGTCTGCAAAACAGTGTTTAGTACGTATCCATTGACAGACGTCATGTCACCGAACACAATGTTCCTCTCGCTTCACTCCACAACGACTCGCGAGGCTTTATTATTGTTTACTTGCTAGCTTTAAGTAAAACATTTTAATACTTTTAATTTGAAACTTTCGGGACGTTTTCAAATGTTTCCGAACTTGTATTCATATACTGCAAAGTGAGTACACTGTACGCAACGCCTGCGCGGCGACGGGCGGCGCGCCTCGTGCTGTTTATTCTGTTAAACATTAAAACAAAAATCTATCGCATTGTTATTGTTTGCTCACCGTCTGACTCGTCCTTCCCGCCACATACTAATTATTTTATTATATTTAGATGTCGGCTGTTGCTTTTTGTTAAGACTAGTTAGCAATTTAGTGCAATATTTAATTTAAAGTTTGCACTGGCAATGGTCTGTGACCTCATCATCCTCCTCCCTACCACCCCTCCGCATCCTCCTCGTGCGACACGAAGCAAGCGCAATGTGTGAATAGTGTGAGCAAATATAGTGAATACAGTATATTGTTGTTTTATTTGTACGCTGCGTATGTGAAACACAATTTGTTTCTTTTTTTTAACAAACAATCAAGGAAAAGTGGGAGGGGGGGCTGTCGGCGGGAGGGCATCACCAAACGGCTGTAGACGTCGCACAAATTACGTAATAGGACTTCTTACTGATTTGAGCAGACATAAAGAAACTAAAGCGGTGTTAAAAAAGTGCAGTCATTTATTCAAACTCAGTGTCTTGGGGAAGAAGGTGCGCGAGCGACCCAGCGGTGGGCTGCTCCTGGTCGCGGGTCAGGGCTGCGCGGCCGTCCGCCGCTCCAGCAGCTCGATCTTTCTCGCGATGTCCTCCGCGGAGAACACGTACTCCAGGTTCTCCTGCTTTGCTTCCGGAGCTCCGCGGTTGTATTTCTGCGTGGGAGAAGCAGACGCTCACACACCAGCACTAAACACTGTCTGTGCGTTATTTGTTATTTTGTCTTAAAACTGAACGAAAACAATTGATGATCAACAGAAGCACCGAGACACCATCGCGTGTGATGTGTGCTGCGGAGAGAGGTAAGTCGGAGTGCGCGGAACCTCCGCCGAGGTCAGAGGTGAGAGCGGCGCAGTCGGTGCCGCTGTTTGGCCCACGCCACGCCACACAGTAGTGTGCTACATGCAATTGGATCATGTCACTCACCCAAAACTGCGCGTACTCCGGCGAGAGCGCCTGCAGCTCCGCGATGCGGTCCTCCAGCAGCTTGAGGCGGCGGTACACGTCGCGCGCGACCGGCGCACCCGCCGCGCCCGGCTCGGCGCACACGAACCGCTCCGCCTGCCAAAGCCGCTCGGCGACGCCGGCGGGCGCCGCCTCCCACTCGCCCGGTGCCTCGCCAGCGACACCACCACCACCACCACCGCCGCCGCCGCTGCGCACCGTTTGCGGGCCCCATTCATTGTGCACTTTGCGAACTGAGCATAAATAATTTCAAAATTAACCAAACATTTAATTCTGATGCCCGCACTTGCAAACGCTGAAATGTCTCTCACTCCGGACAGGCCTTTATTACGAATTTGCATTACTATGTTCCGTTTTATAGGGTTTGCCTTTGAATTTGTACAAGGCGATGAGCACTGAGTATGTGTGCATCCTAACCAGGTAAAATGCGTCGCTGTGCATCTTTGTCTTGCAGACGAAACTCGCGCGCGCTGCGGTCCGCTGGGGACCGCGCTGTTGTTAGTTAAGAGTACACACTGGCCTGACCCGCAGCGCGTGTGTGCGCCAGCCCGTGAGCACCTTAGTAATCATTTTTTTTAACCTTTAATTAATTGCATTAAATTATCTAAGCTGTTACTTATAACTTTGCTTTGTACATCATCGGTCGTGCACAAGTATAAACAATGGAATGAATGCGGATCGAGCAGACGAGCAGCGCAGGCGCTGCGGCGGCGCGGGGCCGCTGGTCAGCCGCCACTTACTTTTCAGATGCCCCTTGGAGTCGCATCTCTTTACAAACTGCGTTCTCACTCGCGCGCACGTGTCCGCCGCGTCTCGCGTCCCGCTCCCGCGCGCGCCCTCCCCGGGAATGAAGTCGATGATGTTGCTGAGGTTGATCTGTTCTCTCTTTCTCTCGATAAAGTTTTGTATGCGCTGTTCCAGTTCCTCGTTAGACACATTGATTTGTACCAGGTTTTTGTCTGCGGCGTCCGGAGTCCGCGGCGGTGACGGCGACCGCTGCGGCGCCGCTCGGGACGGACCTGCAAGGACAGTCGCGGTTTCAGCGGAGACGGTATCTGGCGCGGTGGACGACGTTATTCACGTAAGTAAAACAACATGAAACAACAAACTCGTATATTTATTTATTAAAATGTACTCGGCTCATAATGAAAACATTAACTGCCCGCAGACTGCCGGCCGCCCAGCTCACCGGCTACAACGTTGTGTCCGCTACAAATATTGCACTAACTTTTTCCACAACCATGTATTATGTTTTTAAAACATTTAATTTTTGTAAATAAACTATAAACTACAGAACTTTAACATTCCCCTTGTACCTAACTAACGCATGCAAGTGAACTAAACGAAGTGTGAGACGCGCAGGCGCGTCGCCGGGGATACTCTCGGCTAGTCGCGAATGGGAGAGTGCTGGAGCCGGTGCTGCTGCGCCCACGCACATTCGGGGTTCTCCTTCCAGAGGGGCGCGTGGCCGGCGGCGTAGTGCTCGCGCTTCCACACGGGCACGCTCGCCTTCACGCGCTCGAGGCCGTGCGCGCTCGCGGCCTGCGCGTCGCGCCGGTGCGGGCTGCTCACCGCCACCACCAGCGACGCCTCGCGGCACGCCACCGCGCCCAGCCTGCGACGCGACAACCCGCTTGCGTTCAGCATCACACAAAAAGTTAAATATTTTTTATTCAGAATGTAATTGTAGGGCTTTCCTCTCTAAGCCGCGAGCTCGAAATCGGATGAGCTGGATAAGTAGTAGAACGCCCAGCAGCCAAGTGCGTGCGCTTCACGCAGTCAAATAAGCGCTGCGTGCCCCGGCGCCCTGGCCCTTACTAACTTATAATCTCGAGCCACACGAAAGCTACGCAACTATATTGTATTAAAGTTGATAAGCTTATTTTAACCATTGACAAGCCGAGAGATTTCAGGTGTGGTGTCAGTCTAACTGAAAGTTCTGTGCCTGCACCTGGCTGCAGCATTAAACATCATTCATCAGAGTGTAGGCTGTTCTGCAGTAATTTTTTTTACATCTTCAAAAAAAAAATGCTTTGTTTACATCATTAAAATTAGTTTACTTTAAATCAATTTTTAAAAAGTTGACAGTGAAATCACGTTGTCAACTCCTGAACAGATAGTGTGTTACCAAAATGTGTAAGCAAACATTTTGAATTTGTTTACGACTGATAAAGCAACAGTTGTACAAACAGTCTGATGTAATGTGATTTCATAAACTCAAGGTCATGCAATAAACTATGGACACTGTGATGATGTAATTTTCTTTCCTTAAATGATATTTTTCAATCGTCATAATGACTGCAACCTGGCAGAGGGTATGTTATCAGTGATTTTGTCTCATACATTTATGAAGGCACTTTTTGATGAATAACATTATATGGGACTAGCATGCAACAGGCGAATTCAAGACGTGGCTAGAACATTGCTGGCACTGAAAGACATACGCAAGGAGGCAGTAACTAACTTATTTAGCACTTTTAGGTAAAAATAATCTTAATACAAACCTATGATATATTGCTATACCGTGTACAGCCGGCCATTTGCTTCTTATCTCATCACATATAGACTTCAGAGCCTTCAATGCCATGGGCTCATATGCTTCATACTCCAGGTTCACCACCTTTTTAAAACACAATACTTTTTTTAACAAATTATTGATTACTATAAACAGTTATTAATAGTAACAAAAGTGTTGATACTAACCTTTTTACCTTCAAAGTTGTCTCTAGTAGTACCAACAAAAATAGAGACAGCTCCACATGTATCGTCCACCACCAGATTGCTGATGGCTTCCACTGACAACTTGTCCAATGTTAACTTCAAGTAATCCATGGTCTTTTTCTACAGTCTATTGTTTAGTTTAACCACCACTTAGTGGCGGGATCACTGCAATTCTATCTTTTTCTCTGAACTCTAAATCTATACTCCCCTCCCACACCTCCTCGTTCTTTGCTAATAATATATTATTCTTAATTGGCTCAAGATTGTACTTTTTAATGATAACATCTAACAGTTTCCTATAACTTATCTTTCGAGGCAGCTGAATCGTCGATTCCCGAGTACCAGCTAAATCCTTAGATTGAGCAAAAAACAAAACTTTCACAGATACCTCATTTTCATATTCCATTATTCATCCTGAAATTATAATAAATTATATATGAATTATTAAACATTTGACCTAATATAATATTCCGCTAAATCACATGTTTTTAGTGATGTAGAAAGTAGACAACGTCAATCGCAATACATTTTTTTTTGTAGACGTTCCGCTGTTATGGCTAAATGTAACAGAACTATGTTATGACATTTATAATTATCCATGCACAAAAGGATGAAAAAAAGGAAACGGATTATTGTTTCGTTTCTATTAAATTTTTATGCAAAATTTATGAAATGTTACACTTTAACAATTTGATATCGAATCGAGTAAAATAAAATCATACATAACATTACACAGCCAATTCACCACTGAGCAAGTAATCACTACGTTATATTGCAATTCACAACCGGAAGGTAGTGATAAATAACTGACAGCATCAGCCAGTGTTACTAGTGCGTGGTGTACAGTACAGTACGGCAGACGGTAAATGAAAAAAGTACAGCAAGTCTGAAAAATAAGTGAAATTTGTTTTCGTGGATCAGATAAGCAATAAGTCATACCAGACCATAAAATCTTCAAAATAAAGCGAAAAGTCAACAGAAAATAACTCTAATAACGTTGTTTATTATTTTTAATACACGAAAATTTATTAAACATTTTAATAAATAGTTTAAAAATAACATTAATTTTAATTTTATAATTTTTTTTTCAAAGATTTATGTTAATTTTTGTTATTAAACGAAGTTTATTATGCATTGTACTAAATAATCAGGGCATGGCAACTTCTAAGATGTCATTTGAAATATTAAAAAGTTACTGGATTTCAAACGGTCTCGGAACGTTGGCCGTCGTATTTGTGTTTGTTAGTGACCGCTTTTTGGCAAGATTCCCTCGGGCGCGTTGCACGTGAAGCGAACGTCGCGTTGCCTTCAGTAATAAAAGGATAAAAATAGATTTAGGAGTGCATGCGTGTTCGGACATTTTTGTTTTTATATGACACACATAACATTGTTTTGTTGTGCGATAGATATCGCTTGTGAAACTTTGAAATTAAATATTATAAACTTTCAACTATATTTGATGTGCAGTGTTACGTAGACGTAACTTGGTGATATGTGAAAGATTTGTGGCTGATATTGCATTGGGAGTAGTTGATCATATAAATAGAGTATTGCAATGTCTCAAGCTGAGCCAATGGACGTTGATGGTATTAACAATGATTTCGACGATAAGGAAAATAGTTTGCGTCACAGCAATATACCACGGACACCATGCATGGAAAAAGGATATGGAGAATTAGATGTATCAGAGTTGAATATGAAGCTAAGATACTCCATAACCCCAGCCTCTTCACCTTTATCCAAAAGTTTAACATCTAATTGCTTAGACAATAGGAGCTTTAATAATAATGACTCCATGAACAGTGTAGTAATAGGTGAAAACCATAATCTAACACGCTCATTAAATTCTACAATCACCAGAAATGACACTCAGAGGTCTTTAAAATCACTTCCTTTACAAGCGCTTTCATATGGCCAAACTAGTGAGAATAAAGCTACTTCAGTACTTCTGAATTCATTCGATTCTAAGTCAGAAGATACCAATGTAACAGTAACATTAAGTGGAGTCATAGATGATGATGAGAATATCTCACTGCCAAACACACCATCCCCTGTTTTACAAACAATGGAAACTACTACGCCTACAAAAGAAGTACCAAAGCTTGATGGTGGTTCCCCAATTTTAAGAGGTCTAAAAAGTGTTCTTAATATGTTTCGCACTTCTCAAAGTCCTATTCCTGAGCCTGAAAATAAAAAAAACTTGAATACTGATCTTCTCAGTCCTGTAGACCCAAATGATTTGGTGGAATTGGAAACCAACACAATTTTAGCATCAACCCCTATTGTGACTAAACGCAGAGACAGCAAAGGGTCCAAGAGGAGCAGCCCTTTGAAAGAAAGTATTACTTTTAATGATGATCTTGAAAAGGAATTGCAATGGAAGGATGACACAACAATATTGTTCAAGGAAGAAAAAATTCCTCCCCACAAATTATTTCCTGCACATTTTTTGTCATCAAGTTCAAAAAAAACAGATAGTGTAATGGTCATCGATTCCATAACAGAACAAAATGCAAATATGAACACATCTCTGGAGTATATGGACATTTCAAATAATGATTCAGAATTGCTAAGTAAAGTCACACCAATTGCAACTACCGAACTGCAGGAAACTTTAACACTAGAGTCAGATGGTGAGTTTGTGGATTGTGAAACCACTGTAAATGATGATATTTGTGATAATAGAGAGGATAACAGTAACATAAGTAATGTAACTGTGCAATGCAATGAAACTAATAATCCACCTAACCACCATCAACCATCAGTCAATAATAGTCAAATAACTACAGACCCAAGTCCACTTTTGGAAAATTTCAGTTTCAAAAATTCAAACTTGTCACAATTGATGCAGCAAGTAACAGATGCACCTAACCAGAACACAGATATTGTTAAAAATGATTTTAATGATTTGGAAAAGTATATTCAAAGTGAAGATTCTTGCGCAGTTGAAAAACAAGAAGTATTGGAACCAGAAAATAATATGCTTGGTGTGTCTCAACATGTAAATGAGTTACTTGGACTTACTTATCATGAGAGATTTGATAATGAAAAGCAAAATATTTGTAATAATAAACAAATTAATAAAAATATTAATGACACTTTAGAAATTATTACTCCTGTTACGAATATTACTTTCTCAAAAGATTGTTTTGAAATTGGTGATAACTTAAATAAAGATGGTGATGATATAATATCCCCCAGTGAAGTTCCCTTACCGGATGAAGATGATGTTGAACATGACATCAATTCAGGAAAGCTTGTGGTTCCTGTTGTAATTAGTGAAGACACTGCAGAGTCTATAAGTGAAATACAAAGTACTTTAGAGGTAGGTCAAAGTAAATTAGCCCCTGCTGAGAGTTTTTATAAAATTTCTGATAATGATAAGGACACAACGTGTTTACAAAATGTTTATTCAGAACATTCAAATAACTTGCTGCAACAAAACAACCATTTAACACAATACTTAATTTCCGGCCAAAACAAAAATACTCCTGAACACCATCAAATAATATCAAAAGAAGTGAAGCTAAAAATGTCAGCTGAAAGTAATATGATTGAAAGCAGAGAGAAATTGAATGAAACACCTTTGGAAAATATTGACAATAAAATTTATATAACAACGGATCAGAGTGAATTAATAATAGAAAATGTTTCTGCTTATAATGAGAGATTCGTAACTGGCCATTCCAGTGTTATATTAGATGAGTTGGTATGTCAGGATTCTGTTAAAAACTTTGATCCAGAAGACAACTGTAAACAAAGTTGCAGTAGCTTATTGAATTTAACAGAAACACTTAAAAATGATATAAATATTCAAGGACCTGATGAAGTAATGACAATAGTTACAAATACTAACCAAGATAAAAATTTAAAGGATCTTTCAGAACCTTTAAATGAGGTAAGTGAACAAGTAAATGCCAGAAAAACAGAGAACATGTGTATCAACCTGAATCTTGAAATTGTATCAGAGCATGTTGCAAACATAATCAGTGAAGAACCTCATAATTTTCAACAAAATAATTCATGTGCACAAGCTCAGGAGAAACATGATCATCTCAAGTACAATGAAAATCTCAACAAAATTAAAACTGAAAGTGTCTGTACTGACAATCATCCTGTTTCTAGTATGACTATCTCTATTTTATCAAAAGGTATTACTGAACCTGTTTGTGTAAATAATGAAGAAAATTGTATTTTATCAAATATAAAAAAATCGGATAAAGAAATACAGAATACTGTATTAAGTAACTGTGAAGAATTAATTAATGTACATGCAAAAGAACAAACTCAACAGATGACAGATAAAATAAAAGATTTCGAAGTTGTTGATTCAGAAAAGCAAGTATGTGGTAGCCTATGTATAGATAATAATATGAATACTGAAGTAATAAAAGAAGATCTAACAGTTGTTAATGAATCCACTATTAGGAACATGAATATACCTCCTTCATTGTCACATAAAAATTTGTCTGAAGAATATAATTTAAACAATATAGATAATACATTGTTTTCAAATTCTATGTTAATGAATGTAGATTTTCCAGATAATTATGTATATACTGAACATATAATTTCAAATACCTGTATAGAAAAAAACAATGTAATTGGTAATTATGAGACTGGACAAGAAACAGACAATAAAACAGTTTCGGATACTACAAGTGTTAAGGAAGAATTTCCCGCCCATCCCTTGTTTAACAATAATATTGATCATGACGAGATAAAAATAGAAAATGTAGACCAACCCTGTGCTATGCTCTCAAATGAATCTCTGCCATGTCCTGAAATTACTTCCAAAGCACATAATCTTAGTTTAGAAGAAATTGATGATCCTCTTCCTACAAAACCTGAACCACACAGTGAAGAAATTATAGAAGAATTGGGAGCAGCTGTACATATCGCCACAGAACAACACAACTGTAAAGAGCAGATAAATTTCAATGTCATTAAAACTGAACTGATAACAAATAATATAGAATCTACAGAAATTACTCATGCTGGCAACGAAATTTTAAGCGTTTCACTTATTGATAATAATACAAACACTGAAAAAGTAGAAAAAAATGATCATGCTTTTAATACTGAATTGGTTGAATCGCCGCCTTTGTCACCCGAAATTTCTTGTAAAGGATATAGTTTTAACTTTGACGATTTAGAGGATCCTTTTACAACGAAAACTATAATACGAATGTCTCCGCCACCTGGCTACACATCTACATCGTTACCTTCGAATGAAAAAAATAAAAAATCAAATCTGCTCAATTCACATAATGGTGTTCTAACATTGCATTCTGAACACACAAACCAACAGAATTCTGTATTAGAAATAAATTCGACTTTAAACATTTTAAACGAACAATGTTCAGAAACAAAAGAACAAGAAAGTACTGTGAGCAAAAGAGAGGTGAGCTCTAATGTCAATGATAGGGTAGACTCTCCATTTGATATTAATTTTGAGAAGATAGATGATAACGACACTATCCACAGAAATACAAAAGTGTCTGATTGTCAAATGGAGGCAAATTCGAATCATGAAAAAAACATAAGTGTTGAAAAAAAAGAAGTCACCGAAGAACTGTATAAAACACGTAGTGATATTCTTTTAAATAAAGAGAAATGTACTTTTTCTAGTACACAACACACGCGTGATATTGGAGATTTCCAGGCAAAAAATGTTTTTAATTTGCCTGAAATGTCTGGCGTTTTTATTTCTAAGTCAACTGTTTGTCTCTCAGATCCCATGGCATCAGATTTACAGACCGAGGTTGATATTAATGCTTTTGACAACAAAACAACAGACAGTCATGATATTAACAATGTGGAAGTAGTTGATGTATCTCATATTGCAAGTTCTTTATCAAAAACTGCGCAAGATGCTGCAATTGGCGATGTAAACACAGAAGATGAAGATACTGTTGAAGGACCTTTCTTTGAAAGTGAAGAATTCAGTAACGTTGATAAAATAAGTGATCAAGATGATATGATAAATTTTACTGATACGTCCACGCGTGGGATAAACGGTAATGTTGATAATGAAGAAATGTTCATTGATGCAGAAGCTTTTGACTTTCTTTTAAACCAAAATAAAAGCAACGTCGTTACTGACAGCGGCAAAGAAAGTCTGTTTCTAAAATTCGATCCACTCTTCGCCAAAAGAATGTCTTCAGATGGCGTTTTAACCGCTTTGAATGAAGTTAAGAGGCGGCAAAGCACACCTAAAAAGATTTTAAAGGCTTTGACAGTTGATGTCACTTGTGATCAAATTATATCCGGTCCATCGAATTCAAACGTAACTATGGAAATACATAATACATTAGAATCGAGCTTTGAGGATCCTAATGTGACAATATCAAAACCAATGATGGTGGTAAATCCCGCCATAAACGCATCTTCATCGCAAAGAAATAAACCTTGTACACCACCCAGAGTTAATAGAAGGTCTTTAACATTCACTTCTCCCGCCATTGCCGTCATAGACAGACTGCTTTCGTTAAATGGCACTAATTCTCCTCTCAATCAGGAAAGCATGAACACGTATATTCGCAGAGAACCAAATGAGGCAGATCTAGTTCTGACCCAGTTGAGGGAGCTGCTCGCCGAAAAGGAAATACACGTGCAAAATCTCAGAACAGAAAGTAAGGAATTGAAGAATAGATTATGTACTTTGGAATCACAGGTAGAAAAAGCGGAAGTGGAAAGTGCACAAAAATTGCGGAGGATTAATGAATTGAGTGAAAGTCTAACAGAAAAAACTAAAATAAATAAAAGCATGACGGTTGTGCTCGAAGAGTACGAGAGGACCATGGCCAGTTTGATAGCAGAAATAGAGCGTGACAAGAAGTGTCACGCTGAGGAACGGACGCGGTTGAAAAATGAGAGGAATGAACAGACTGCTCATTTGGCGAGCATGGAGTTAGCGTTCAATGATTTGCACAGCAAGTATGAAAAGAGCAAGCAAGTCATCATGAGCTGCAAGGCGAACGAGGAGGCCTACAAGAGGTCGCTCGAGGAATTCCAGAAAAATCTGCTAAAGATGCAAAAGAACTATGAGTCGTTGAAGCAGCACGCGACGTCGCAGCTGAACCACGCTAATCGCGAGTTTGAAAGGCTGAAGAGAGCACACGAAGCTGAAATTTTGAAGTTGAATGCCATGGTGAAGAGGAAGGAGGTGGACATTTGTTCGCTCGAGGAGACTTTGGCGCAGAAGATTAAGACGAACGAGGAGCTCGCCGCCATCTGCGACGACCTCATTAATAAGGTCGGCTGAGGACCGGGGCACGCGGCCCGGGTCTCCGCCGGGGCTCGCTTGTGCGCTTGCCCGAGGATAAGTCGCATCAAGCCGCCCGCAGCAGACCGCGCGTGATACACTAACACGACCGCGCGCCGCTCCCCGCGGCCGGCTGTTGACTCGCGGCGGATTTATTTTTTAACAAATTTTATCATAGCTTTATTTTTTGGGTCCCGTTCTTCGGATTTATATTTTTGTATCGCAGCTCGCAAACGAAATGTTCTGTTTTTATTATAGCCCAGTTTGTGTCGTTGTTGTATAGACGAAATTATACGGCCTCATTGCATCCATGTTACGTTTGACCAAACTTCCCTCACGACATCTTATAATTCTCTAATTAATATCAATTTAATATTTCGATGTTTTCTATTGTACGAAGCGCGCTCTGCGGACCCCGCCCGCTACTTAATAAACTTATTTTTGATTTGTAATCTTCTGCAGTTTCATTTCTGAATACTTTTGAGTGAATTTTTATAAGATACATCGCAGAGCCGGCGTGTCGCGTACAACGGCCGCGTGCTGTCTGAAGCACCTACGTAAAGACGCCCCCGGCAGCACCTTTCTTTTGATCCGTTTTAATGAGCGTTGCCTTTACTGCTAAAGGTAAATATTTTTTTTTTTAAAAAAAAAAAAAAAAAAAAAAAAAAAAAAAAAAAAAAAAAAAAAAAAAAAAAAAAAAAAAAAAAAAAAAAAAAAAAAAAAAAAAAAAAAAAAAAAAAAAAAAAAAAAAAAAAAAAAAAAAAAAAAAAAAAGTATATGAGATATTATTTGAAATTTTTCAAAAAAAAAAGTTAAAGAAATGCAGCGTGTAGATTAATTTGGCATAAAATGTATTTGTCAGCGCCGACCGGGAGACGCGCAGAATCCGGTGATGACCTCATTTGAAGAATTTTGGTGCTGCATTCAGACGCATCACATTTAATTAGAAAGTTTAGTAAACTGTTCGGGTCGGACGGGAAGTGCGGCGGCGCGCGCGCGGCACGTCGCGGAGTTCCTGCGCCCCGCTTGCAGGCCACGTAAACATCCTCCCGAAATAGACGCGCGGGGGCGGGCGGCGCGGCGCGGGGGCGGGCGTTGCCATGGCGACGAGTAGCAAACATTGTCAGACGCAGTGCGGCCGCGCGCTCGCCGAGGAAGATGCTGCGATGTTCGACGAGAGCGTAGCCGTGGAGGGCCAGGAGGTGGACAGCTCCGCGAGCTCGGAGGAGGGTCCGCTGCGCGCCGCCATGAGCAAGTTCCGGCCGCCCGCGCGGCACGACTTCGGCACCGACAGCGACAGCGGCACCGACCGCGGCGCCGGCAAGCTCTCCGACGAACCGTCCGGAGACGAGCAGGTCGGTGCTGATGGTGCCCTCGCCGCGCACCCGCTGCTGCTACGCACAGTACAACTGTCGCTTTGTCGTGCAACATGGGACGGTCAATTATTTCCAACACGCGTTGACCTCCACAGGTCTCCGTCGCCGCACACCGTCGGGACAGGTATCATCGCAGTAACTATTTCCGCCGACGAACAGTACTGTGCAAACATTACTGCGTTCCGGTTTAAAGGGCGCTGGGAGCTAGCGAAGTTACCGGGGTAACGAGACTTAACAACACATGTCCCAATGCGACGAGCGCAATGTGGTGCAGTGTATACCATCTTTACCTGCGCCGCGTTGTTATAGGCAGGCGTATCACTTAGCATCAGGCGGGCGTCGCGCTCGTCTCGTCGCTTTGTAGAGTTAAAAAATAAAATATTAATAAATTACATTGTACCATGTTCTAATGAAATAATAAAAATAAATCATTTGTAAATGTTGAACTCAACAATTTTTATTTGGCCGATACTTTCAGTCGCCGGAGAGGAAAGCGAATTCACCGGCGAGGCCGGAGCCCAGGGGGCGCGGGGCCCGCGGCACCGGAGCCCCCGGCGGCGGGGCGGGTGCTGCTCCGCGCCGCGACTCCTCCAACTCGGGTGACGCTTCCCGCTAGTACTCTTATAGGATACAACACGCACGTCGCTTGCAGCAGTGGAATGATCACCAACTGTCCTGCAGCACGCCGCGCGGGGCGGGGCCCGGGGGCGCGCCGCTCGCTCGCTCTCATTTCAGCTTAACTGAAGCAGTCTTCGTGTCTCTGCATTTGCTGCAGTGTGCCCGCGCCCCCCCCCCGCGCGCGCTGACGCTCCGTTAATGTAATTTCCTGCGATATAAGTACAGGTAAATTGCAGCATAGCATTTCAGATTCGGAGAGTGAGGATGACGCGGAGAAGCGCGAGCTGGTGGTGCGCAGCGGCGGCGCGGGGGGCGGCGGCCGGCGGCGCGCGCCCCTCCTGCCCGCGGAGGGCGCATACGATCCCAAGGAGTTCGAGAACCTGAAGGTGCCCCCGGACATGGAGAATCTGTTCCAGTATATCACGAAGTGAGTCGCGCGGCGCGTTTGTCGTTCGATTTAAAGCCACGGAGGTACTTGTAACGGCTTCACGGACGCGTTGTGACGTTGCCTGATATCCTGACCATCTCGTTTCCTGGGGCTTTTTGAAATGTAACATTTAAACTGTGCGGGTAGCCGGCGGCCGGCGCCCGCGCGCAGCTCAGTTGTACGCCTCGGGAACTCGACTACGTTATAATTTTTCCCTCGGCTACATCCGTTCCGTGCAGCGTCACTTGTGGCCGGCACTTCACGGCAACTACCGCGCCGTGTTGCGACGCTGGCGATTACAAATGCGTACGCGCACAACACTTATTACTATATATTGTTTTCAGTTCAATGATAGTTTTACAGAATAATTAACCTTACATGATACAGTTACAGCAGTACAGTTCGTTGGCGAGTTGTTACGCAATGATGGTCGCGTGCGGCGACGGCTTTAGCTGTTCGCGCGTCCGGTTAACAGTGATCGCGCGCGCGCAGGTACACGCCGCAGAAGATGGAGGCGGGGGCGCGGCTGCGCGCGTTCGTGCCGGAGTGCGCGCCCGCCGTGGGCGACTGCGACGCGCTGCTCAAGCCGAGCACGCCGGCCGCGGCGCCGCGCGCGCGCCCGCTCGCCGACGCGGCGCTCGAGCACACGGACAACCTCGGTGAGCCTCTCGCGATCGAATATTACGTATCATTGTTACGTGTATTGTGGACAAATAAACAGTAGTGCTGCGGCGCGCAGGGCTGGCGCTGCTGGACGAGCCGGCGGCGCAGCAGAGCGACCCCGCGTTGCTGCACCTGCAGCTGCGCGCGCTCAGCAAGTCCACCGCCGGCAGCACCACGGTCGCACGCACTTTTTTTTTACACAACTTATGTAGAACGTATAACAGCACTTTGTTTATTTTTATATTTGAACCCGGGACGCGGCGTCTGCCCGGCAGTGAGGAGTGGTCGCGCCACCTCCGGTCATGTGGTTTGGCACTTTTTGCTCAAAATAATCTCCGGCGTCAGACGCGTGCCCACGTGAAGGACAGAGTCGCGGTGCGGACAGTTTAACTTATCTTCTGCGCCGGGGAAACAACGCTGCCGCATCGCTCCTCATAAATCCATATCCACGTAAAGTTATTGTGGTTAATGAGCTCGTGTAGACAAACATCCGTCTATACAGAGACACATACACATGTATATATACACACACCGTGAAGCCGCACGCCCGGCGGCAGGCCGGAGTCGCTGCTGAAGGTGCGCGCGTGTGTCCGCAGCTCACCAAGAAAATCGCGGACGCGGAAAGCAACCCGCGGGCGATCGAGCGCTGGATCAGGGACGTGAGCGAGCTGCACGCCGCCAGCGCGACGCACGCCGTGCTGTACGAGGGGTACGTGGCGGTGCGCGCGGGGCGGGGTGTCGCCGACGCGTCAGACGGTAGTGAAGTGTAACCGTTGTCCGGCAGCAAGATGCCGGACGTGGACAGCCTGATGGAGGAGTGGCCGGAGCGCGTGGAGGCGGCGCTGGGCGCGGCGGGGCTCCCGCCGGGCGCGCTGGAGTGCCCGCTGGCGCAGTACGCGCAGCTCGCGTGCGCGCTGTTCGACGTGCCGGTGCGCGGGCCGGCGCCGCGGCACCGCCTGCACGCGCTGCACCTGCTCTTCACGCTGTACTGCGCGGTGAGGGGCTCGCAGCTGTACGCGGAGCGGCTCGCGTGAGCGGTGCGCGCCTCGCTTCTCAGTCCGAGATATGTCTCTAGATGGCGCTGCTCGCTCGTCGGATACGCGTGGACCCGAGTGAAGTTGCCAATATATAAAATTGATGCAGAATAATGTATTCCTTAACAAGTTATGCTGTTTTGTATATCCGTAGAAAAAGTAATAATAATAAATAAACTATTTCGTTACTGAACACACAACATATCACTTTATTATCAAATTCGTAGTACTCGCGAGCCGTTCTAAAATTTATTAAACAAAAATTATAATAAATAAATAAATAACACGATCGCTTGTTGTTGTCGCTTTTACTCTTGGGAATACATGTGTCGGACAGATGGACAGTCCTGCGCCGTTTGATAATTTAATGTCGGTACATCTCCAGCTAGTCGATCCCCTACAGTAAACACGGACGATTTCCGCATGAAGTTGTTCAGCGGACATGTTTTCTTGTTCCCACTCTGCATAAAAGATTTAGCGTTTTTACAAAGACTAGTAAAATACGGGCAACACTGCGGTGGCGCGGTGCACGGCCACTTGACCGCGCCATCTAGCGCCCCTCCACGAACTTACTATATAAAATGGCCGCGGGCTCTCCTCCGCTCGCACCGCCGCGCCGGCTGCTGCTGCCATGTTATATTTTGAAGGCTATTTAATGTAAACTATAAGTTTAATCTCTGTTTTCCGGTCCAAGTTAACAATATTATTTCCCTTGTAAATTCACCACCGGCGGAAATACCACCGACTCCCTCGTCACGATATCTACCAAATTACGTTTCAGATCGATTTAAGATTTGTCGTGGTTACTCAAAACGCGATGTTATTTTATATAATTATGCAGCAAGACGAGCGCGACGTTCACCCGATGGCGAGTGATATGAAGTATGCGACTGGCGAGGCGGCGCCGCAGGGAGCGAGCAGCAGAGGAAACTACGATTTTCGGGTCACCATATTAAATTAAAGATTTATTTGCGATTATGTTAGTTTTTTGTCAAGTAGAAGATCCAAAAAGAGAAGGATGAAGTCTTGAACTTTTATGCAACATATCCGTGGCGTGGTGTTACCATAGATAACCCTACGTTCTGTTCGGATACACATCAGAACAGTATTGCTTTTACTTCCGCGCAGTTATCTTTTCTCGATGCTCCTGGTGGACCAGGGAAAACTTTTTTTGATTTTTTTTTATACTACTTTGGGACGAGACAAGCAAGACGTTCACCTGATGCTAAGTGTTACGCTTGCCCATGACAACGTGCTGCTCATCGTGTACACACTGCACCACATTGCGCTCGTCGCCTTGAGACATAAGGTGTTAAGTCTCGTTACCCCAGTAATTACACTAGCTACAGCGCCCTTCAAACCGGAACACAGTAATGTTCATACACTACTATTTGTCGGTTGCAATAGGAGCTGCGGTGGTACCCACCCAGACGGTCTCCGGCAACAGAGACCCATCACCTGGTAAAACTGATCAATCTCCTGCTTGCTAAAATTACGGATGAAAATAATATCGCCATCATTGTAGCTGGTGTAGACTTACAAAGTGACTCTCCGCTCTATGGCCAGTTTTATGTGGCGCGTTCAACAGTCAATTCACCCGCAGGTCTCTCCGTTCTCCGCGCAGGTAAACATGCGGATAGTGTTGCCTACAGAGAAGTTTTGTTAATCTAAGTGATTAATACTTTAAAGGTATATATTTGACTGTTATTATGAATTTCGGGAGTATGAAATGTTATTAAATGTCAAAATTAAGAAAAATTTATTATTTTGATGTCAAATATATATTAATTATATATATAATACACTACTTGTAGTGCGGGTACACTGTCCCGAGCGGTGTCGGTGCGTCAGTAGCGCGCGGGCCGCGGCCGGGCGCGCACGCGGCAGTTGGTTGTGCGCATCGCCGAGCCGGTGTCAGGGGCGCAAATAGCAGATTGTAGTTGTTAGTTATAAAAATTGTCGTATAAAAAAACCAACTACATAAAAATTTTATTGAATATTCTTTTAACATAGGAAGTAGGATTTTAAATAAATGTTAGATATTGAGAATAGTTGTGATTACCAACATTTTGTTAGTAAAATAGTAGGTATATCAACTTTTTTAAAAGACTAAAATGAAAAAAGAGAGGGTATGGCATAACATCCTTTCACTATAAAAGATAGATGACTGTAAGTCTCGAAACATTCGTGTTTGGGCAGCGTACGAAGTGAGAGCTCTGTGACTGTGATGTGTGAATGTGAGAGGTATGACAGATTTTATTTATATTTGAATTGATGTTTCTAATACAAATAAAAAATGAAATACTGTTTACTTCGATAAATAAAGAACATTAGAAATATCAAAACGGCTTATGTGACCTCAATAACGACCAGCACTGGATATACCACGACGTCCATACACTACGAGCTCTATCGACCAATTCCGATCACTCGCCTTTTACACGATCGCCGGGCGAGCGCTATTTCCAACTACCCGCCTTACGTAACCCATCGCAGGTGAGGCCGACGACGATGTTGGGAGACTCCAAACAATACTTAAAAAAATTAACAAATACTTATTTTCTTTAGAATATTTGATCACGAGTGATAAGGAAGTCTGCGTGTGGCAGGTGCACTGGCTGCCACTATATCGGACGAATTCAAGTTAAAACGTTTTTCGCATCTTTTTTGAGTTGTATTTCGGCGCGTAATGATTCCGTCGCTCTCCAAATAAACAAAAGAACCAATACACGTCCCTCGCGCAGGAAGCGGGTCCCCGCAGTCCCGGAGGAGCCGCGGTGCGTGCCCGACAAAAACCATGTCACCTGGTGAAAGGTGCAGCCCGCCGAGGGTGTTTAATAACTCTACACTAGTTTCACATCACCCCGACCTCCGCACCAGGTGCGATGTCTTTTCGGAAGAAAGGTTGTATTAATTACGAATACACGAGTATTCAGTTTCTTTTTTTAATAGCACAAAAATATTGCAGAAACTTAATATGTTGAAAGTCACCCGCTGCAGGGCTCCGCGCGCGCGCTACTGGTAGTGGAACAGGTCCAGCAGGCGCCGGTTGACCGCGAGGCGCGGCTTGAGGTCGGCGCGCGGCTCCTCCTCGTTGCGGATGCAGAAGTAGCTGCTGATCGCGCTGCGGCACATCGGGCACTTGTCCAGTTTCGCTGCGGACAGAGAGCGCTGCGGTCAGTGGTCGTCCCGCGCCCCGCCGCGTGTACACGTGTCTCTGACGCGAGCCACGTGAGCTGCGCCGGGGCGGGGTGTGTGTGCGCGTGTGGGGTGCGGGGCGCACACTCACGCAGGCAGCGCGCGCACAGGCACGCGTGCCGGCAGGGCAGCAGCGCGCGCGACAGCGGCGCCGACGCGCACACGCAGCACAGCGCGCACTCGCGCGCCTCCACCGCGCCCACCGCGCCCACCGCGCCCACCTCCCCGGACACGTACAGTTGCTGGAAAAAGTTACGAAGTGTCACAGCACGCGGTGGCACCGCTGCACACAACAAGCAACAAACAGTACACGCTGCTGCGGGGAAGCCACCCCGCCGCACCGCGTACAGGGCGTTACCTTGAGGCAGGAGAGGTGCCCGTTGGCCTGCTTGAGGTACTGCGCGATGATGCCGCTGGGCAGCGCGCACTGCTCGTCGCGGATGTGCACCACGCTCACCAGCGCCACCTGCGAGATACCAACGCTATAGCACGCGTTTGCATACATATACAGTCCGCGATTACTTGCTAGTGCTGCAGGTTAGCCCGGCCGCCGCCAGCCGCTGCCAGCCGCCGCCGGCACCGGCGCGGTGGGGAACACTTCGTTCGGTACTTGCGGTGTTTCGAAACAATTCTTGGAGCGGGTCGCAACGACCAGCTGCGACTCTGCCGGCGCCGGCCTCCGAGCCCGCGGCGGGCAGGCGGCGGGCAGGCGGCGCGGCTGCACGCGTGAAATGAACGCCCCGCCCCGCCCCGCCCCGCCCCGCCCCGCCCCGCCCCGCCCCGCCCCGCCCCGCCCCGCCCCGCCCCGCCCCGCCCCGCCCCGCCCCGCCCCGCCCCGCCCCGCCCCGCCCCGCCCCGCCCCGCCCCGCCCCGCCCCGCCCCGCCCCGCCCCGCCCCGCCCCGCCCCGCCCCGCCCCGCCCCGCCCCGCCCCGCCCCGCCCCGCCCCGCCCCGCCCCGCCCCGCCCCGCCCCGCCCCGCCCCGCCCCGCCCCGCCCCGCCCCGCCCCGCCCCGCCCCGCCCCGCCCCGCCCCGCCCCGCCCCGCCCCGCCCCGCCCCGCCCCGCCCCGCCCCGCCCCGCCCCGCCCCGCCCCGCCCCGCCCCGCCCCGCCCCGCCCCGCCCCGCCCCGCCCCGCCCCGCCCCGCCCCGCCCCGCCCCGCCCCGCCCCGCCCCGCCCCGCCCCGCCCCGCCCCGCCCCGCCCCGCCCCGCCCCGCCCCGCCCCGCCCCGCCCCGCCCCGCCCCGCCCCGCCCCGCCCCGCCCCGCCCCGCCCCGCCCCGCCCCGCCCCGCCCCGCCCCGCCCCGCCCCGCCCCGCCCCGCCCCGCCCCGCCCCGCCCCGCCCCGCCCCGCCCCGCCCCGCCCCGCCCCGCCCCGCCCCGCCCCGCCCCGCCCCGCCCCGCCCCGCCCCGCCCCGCCCCGCCCCGCCCCGCCCCGCCCCGCCCCGCCCCGCCCCGCCCCGCCCCGCCCCGCCCCGCCCCGCCCCGCCCCGCCCCGCCCCGCCCCGCCCCGCCCCGCCCCGCCCCGCCCCGCCCCGCCCCGCCCCGCCCCGCCCCGCCCCGCCCCGCCCCGCCCCGCCCCGCCCCGCCCCGCCCCGCCCCGCCCCGCCCCGCCCCGCCCCGCCCCGCCCCGCCCCGCCCCGCCCCGCCCCGCCCCGCCCCGCCCCGCCCCGCCCCGCCCCGCCCCGCCACGCCCCGCCCCGCACCGCACCGGGCGGCGGGGGGTGCGCGTGCGCAGCTTTGTTGGGGAAAGACTCGGGTAACAGAGATTGCGGCCCCCGACCCCCGCGCGCGGCAACCTTCGCAGCAGCAGTTTGACCCCGACCGCGATCCTCAATGGCATAGGAAGGAAAACTATTAGTTAAGCGCTCCACTTTAACTTATCTAGAATATTAAGTGAATTCAAATGTGTTCACGCGTCGGAACTTGTCCAACAGCCCGCTCGCAATGGGTCACGGCGCGGTGCGCGGGGTGCGGTGCGCGGGGTGCGATTCTCCTTTCACCGGCTGGGTGTGCGCAGCGCGCCGCCGCCGGCCGCGCTCGCCGCCGTGCACACGGAGCTGCCGGGTGCACACTCACATCGAGAAGTGCAGGTATTCACAGGCGAGTATCTCGGGCAGCGTGCCCCAGAGCGTGCGGTGCAGCTCCCGCACCGGCGCGCCCCACCAGCTCGCGCTCCAGTACCGCACCGTCGACGACACGCTGCACTCCACGCCTGCGACGCGCCGCCAACATTACACACATTTAATTAAACTCAATTTTCCGGATGTCATCGCGTTCGTTCGCCCGCGCCGACGCACTCGGACAAATGCAACACGAACGATATATATTATAGTTATAGTATCATTTAAACATATATATATATAATTTATCCGAGGAGATGTAGCTTTATTATATTGTAGTCAAAAATTTAAAGAGCCACCGGCGCGTGCGCTCGGCGGCGCGCTGCGGCCGCGCAAGCTGAATACAAAACACTATCAGCTTATTCTGACATTGGACTCGGACGGCGTTTGATAATTCCATTAGACTTATCTAACAACGCAAAATGTCCGCGCGGGGCGGCGCGGGGTGCGGCGCGGGGCGCGGCGGGGCGGCGAGTGAAATGTGAAGGGGCAAGTGTGCAGCGCCGCGCGGGGCGGTGAGGCCACGCGACAGAAGAAGTTTCCAATGCGTGCCAATGCGGGGCGGCAGAGAGAGAGGTAGAAGAAGGGAGAACGAGGTGTATGTGGAGTGCAAAATACATAATATGTTATCTTCATGAAACAAGTCTTCTTCTAAGTCGTATATCCTCATGACTGAAGGTCGTGGTCATCATGTTTTAATGAAACGCACGTCGACTCTATTGGCAGTTATAATGGAGTGGTGTTGCCATTGCCTTCTCCATTCCACATTCTAGTGCGAGCACGGATGGTCGTGACGTAGACATAAATTAAAAAATTCATTGGTGCAGGCCTGTAACTTCGGAGAGGAACGCAGGCATTCAGAGCACTAAAATGACGAGTAACAGATACGAATGAAGGAAAGATCAGGGTTACGCAATGCGAGAGCAGCAGCAGGGACAGCATCCATTACAAGTTATGGAGTAGCTCGGACCGCAAGTGAACGTGCGTCACGTCACGTGAGCGCGGGCCGGGGCAGCCCTCGGCTTCTCCAACGACTATCCACTGGCGTGTCCTCCCGCCCGCACCAGCTGCGCCATTTACAACCACCAATTGTTGGTGCGTCAACGCGCGGTGCAAGTGGAGCTTTGTGTTCTGGTTAATTTGTAAGAGTAATAAGAGAGATAAAAAGTGCGAGCGCGGGGTGAGGGCGGGAGTGAGAGAGGACGAAGTTCAATTGAAGTACTCAAAGTAACATTTTCGTAAAGATGAAGACTGTTGGACTCGGTGATTGTTTGCGCGGCGGTGTGAGCGTGTGAGCGGTGTGAGCGTGTGATCAGTGTGAGCGGTGTGAGCGTGTGAGCGGTGTGAGCGTGTGATCAGTGTGAGCGTGTGAGCGGTGCGGCGGGCACGCACCGGCGTACGCGGCGGCGCGCCGCTCGTCCAGCTTGAACGTGAAGGGTATGTGCACGCGCTGCATGAGCAGGCGCGGGGGCTGCACGCCGCGCGGCCACGCCTCGCGCCGCCCGCCGCCCACCACGCCGATCACTTCCATGTTCCTGCACAAACAAGCGGAGGGTGAGAGTCCGTCGCAACTTATTCATTCGATAAACAGACGCAGCGGGAGCGACCGCGCGGACTCCGTGCATTTGTCGGTTACACCGCGCATAGTGCGCGTCGTGCTGCGGTGAGCTGACAGAGTACAGGCGACACGACTCCGCTCCTGGTGCCGGGAGCCAGCCGGCGGGCGCACGCGCACCGCGCGGGGGGGGCGGGCGGCGGCGACAGCGCTCGTCGCTCCTCGGCAGCACGGGAACTTTCCCGCCCGGGTCCGCAGCCCGGCCCCGGACACGTGCGGCGCTGGTCGGGGAGAAGGTCGAGCAACAACAAGCAACGCGTACAACAATTCAGACACACAAAGAGTGTCAACTCCGCCGCAGGAGAACTACACTCCTGGCAGTAGGAACACCAGTGGACGTTAAGTTTTAGTTGAGATCAAAATGAATGCTGGCGCGGCGGTGCGTGCGGCGGGGGGCGGGAACTGTCACGTGACCACGTAGATCTGAAAAGCATTAATTATCAAGTGTACACCGCAGCCGGACACCGGACGACACAATTAAGTCCTCCGGCCACGTCCCGCTGGTGAGTCACTCGCGAACTTTGGGAATATGGGGGGAGGGGGGGTTCACTCAGCTCGCGATGAAAATGAACTCGTGCACCGGCCGCGGCCGCACCCCTCTCCCCTCGCCCGGCGACGTCACTGCGGCTGCGGACTTAACATCGTACGTCCACGCGACCACTCGGCCAGCGTTGTGGTGCAGTCCGTACGTCGTCGTTATGCGAGGGTGCATCAATTACCACCAGGTAACGGTGTCTGATGACGTCGCCTCGTCGAAGAAGTGATAGCGTGTAAGAGCTCTTCGTCACTATATCAGAGCAAATGTAGTGAGTTGCGGGCGGGCGGCGCGCCGGCTCACGCGGTCCGACGTCGAGATGTAGCTGGATGCGGAGCCCCGCACTGGAGGCACTCGTGCGCCGGCCGCGCGCTGCTCTCCAACTCGAGCGCACGCAGCAGTTTGAATCAAGCGTAACCACGCACGAGGGTAACTCGCGCTTCGTGTTGTAGCAGTGAACACTTTTCATTACTTTGTAGCAACACGGAAGTAGCAACGCGACGCCGCTCTGAAGCAGTCCCCACAGCCGCGCGCCGCCCGCTGCGTATATTCGTCGCAACTCCGTTTAAAGCCGCCAAAAAGTGTAGACAACCGTCTGATTATTCCCTCGTCTAAAACCCACCGGGGCCATGTCGTTGCTGTGCCAAAGCCCTGTGGGCAGCACAACGCTCGAGCAAAAACCCACCTCCTGGGCAGTCCCAGGTATATGAAACAAGTCCCGCAACCGTTTTTCACTAATAAATTGTAAATTATAGTCAGTCAGTCAATCACGTTCACCATCACGTTCTGGTATTTTGTATCCTGTTTCGTGTTAGAGTCCGCGCGCCGTGCTCCACTCGGAACGCAACGCGTCGGAGCTGGACGGCGTGTGCGTGTGCGCGCCGCTGAGCCGAGGGTACCTTCCTGGCCGGCCGCGGCGGAGGGTGGGTATTCGAAAACAATTCCTCGCGAAAAATAAGTTTTGGGACTTTATCTTTGCTGGTGGTGGTATAACTAGGAGCGTGCGCTTCATGCGGGCAACACAGGAGAGATATCTGACCACTGCACAGACCAGTCGAGATCAAGGACAGCCTTTAAGAGAGACTATGGTTGCGCGGTTGGATCACGCATTAGAGGCAGTCTCCAATTGGGGAAATGCCAATCTCGTAGCTTTCAACCCCACCAAAACGCAGGCATGTCTGTTCACTGCGAAGAGGAGCCCATTCACCTTGGCTCCCACTTTCCGAGGAGCAGTTTTAGAGTGCACCGACCGTCTTCAGTTGTTAGAAATCGAAATATCAACGAACCTCAACTTCGGGCGGTTCATCGAGTCCAAAGCGAAAATAGCCGCGAGGAAACTCGGAATCCTTGCCTGAGTGCGGCGGTACTATACACCGGGACAGCTTCTGACTCTGTATAAAGCCCAGTTCCGATCGTATGTGGAGTACTGCTGCCATATCTGGGCAGGTGCTGCCGATTACCAACTGGCAGTCCTGGACTCGGTGGAGAGGCGTGCTATGTGAATAGTCGGTGATTAAGAGCTGGATGCAAAACTCGATAGCTTGGGTCACCGTCGTAGAGTAGCTAGTCTCTCGGTGTTCTACCGAATGCACTTTGCGGAGTGTGCTCAAGAACTGCATGATCTAATACCGCCTTCGCCCTTTTATCACCGGACGTACAGACACACCGCAGGCATTCATCCCTTCGTTGTCGATCTCCCGCGCATTAGGACTAAGCGTTTCGCTTCGTCCTTCATAATGCGTACAGCGAGGGAGTGGAACAGTCTGCCGGCGTCAGTGTTTCCGTCCAGGTATGATGTGGGGGTCTTCAAAAAAAGAGTGAACAGGCTTCTTCTAGACTAGTGCGCTTTACCACCTAGATTACATCGCCGCTTACCATCAGGTGGGATCGTAGTCAAGCACTAGTCTATCCATTATAAAAAAAAAACACAACAATGCATTGCATACCTTTTTTTTTCTTGGTGATATCCTGCATTGGATATCCATCTGCTGCGAGAGCGACAGAGCAGTTATGCGGGACTTTGATCTGACAGCGCGGGCGATGCAAACCCTGGCCCCTGAACCCAACTAAATAATAATCTCATCGCTCACTCAAAAGGTAATCGACTATAATATTTTTTATATAGATTAGTGCTCGGCTACAAACTGTGCCAAGTTGATATTAGAAAGTATATATTTATCTATAGATAAGTACAAAGATCCCTTACACCTGCAGACACCCTGCACCAAGTCTCTGCACACACCTCTGAATGTAACTTGCCAAATATATATTAACATCAAGCAGCAAACAATTAATGTAACAGAAAATGTTATAATAAAATGATTTGTACAATCACAGTTATTACATAAAAGTAATGGAACAACGGTGTTGCGTTCGCTTTAGTTTATTTTAGCTGTGTGCACAACTGCAAGGCTCGGGGAACTCTCTGACAATGGACCTCTTACAATTTTAGAGGACAAAGCTGTTTAAACGAAGACCTAACTAATGGTATAACAGGCACCAAAATGATTATCTTTTACTCATTTCTAAAAATACTCCTTTGTAACAAAATATGAGGAGAGTTCATTGTGTCATACTTTTAATTGAAATAAAATTGTGTGCACCACTCTATGGTGGCAGCACACATCGAGAGCAGTGTTCATTTGAAAAAAGAAGGAAGATGCTCTTTAAAATCAGTTGACCATTAATAAATAGCAGTTAATTGGTTAGCAATTAGCAAAAGGATTTAAATGTAAATGGACAAAAAGTTTTGCAATAACATTAAATAAATTTTCAAATAACTTTCATTACATTTTCATTAAGCGTTAAACTGAACTTATCATTAAATTTTACCAGTTTGTTTAGGGTTTTCCTTTTTATAAGAATTGGTTTAACGAATACCTTAAGAAGTGTTTGTGTGTGATGTACAATGTGTAACCAAAGTGATGAACAAGGAACAGTTTTATGAGATATGTGGTTAGCCAATATCTTACAAATATCATTGACAGATTTATTACATTGACAGTGCATGCTTATTACGAATGAACAGAAGATGGATACAAGGAATACATATTACAAGGATGAGAACAGGAGGTACACAAAGTGAACTCAACATCACTATAGGAACAAGAGTGCAATTGTGAAGTTCATTTGATTTAAACATTAAGGGAAATAACTGTGTTAATTATGAAATATTCACGATGATAGTGGTAAAACTTATCCAGTCTAAATTATCAGTATTATTGACAAAATATAAAAAAAATTATATTGGAAAAGTAACAACATGATTATGCACAGATCCGAAGGTGTAGTGTAGACAGTGAGATGTATTCCGATTGCTCCATATCTGTTTCTTAGATTTGCTGTTGTTCAAAATGTTTTAATTTTTGTACAAAATTACATTAAAATAAACATATTATTATTACAAATGACTATGTGCATTATCATTAAGTAGTCAATGAACTAAACATGTCTACAAAGCAGTGGCCACCGTTTGCCTGCTGTAAACATTTAGTTTGCATAAATAACAAGTAAAGTAGTTAGTTGATATTTAAAATACACAGTAATTATTAAGCTAATGTATTATAATTACATTGTCACATACATTTGTCTGACCACCAATGTTTTAATTTTTGTCAAACTGATGTTGCAATGACGAGATATTATGTTGTTAAACATTTGGTAAAAATATCGGGCTGCCTCGTTGCAGTGTACGGATGCTTATCATTTGCGGCTGTTAGTGATAAGTAAAGCATAAAGAAATTCCTGCGTCACAACTCTGACAACTCCAAAATAACATCCGATGTAAAAACAACAAATAAAAGATTCCCTTGCATCTCATCATTCAGAATTAAGAAATTATAGTTGTTTCTAATTCGTTCAAAGATCTAAGTAAAGGTAAACATGATTTGCTCCAACTCACCTGAGAAGTATGACTAGCATCACAAATAAAGCTACAAGGGCACCAATCATGATAAAGATGTTTGGCAAATCTGCCAAAGTCAGTCCCGTGGAGCCCATAATTGTCTCTGGCGATCCCCTGCCTACGAAGCACTATAAATGAAAGTCAAGAGTTAATATACACATCGGTCCAGCACCAGCACACCCTCACTGCACACCGCACATCACACACCACTCAAGGTTTAAACTGGACTATTTCGCGAAAAAGCAGTGCATTTGGTCGCGGACGCGAGCGGCGGTTGCTCAATTATTTACGCAACGACACCGAGCCGCCGGCGGCGCGCCGACCTCGCCTGCTCCGGCCGAGTGTTTCCGAGGAGTGCCGCCGCCCGGGCCGCGCCGTGCGCTCGCCGATCATAACAAACACAAAATCATTGATCCGCTGGAGCAGCCGGCGCCGCGCCCTCACCGTGCCACACGAGCGCTGCGACTGGAGCTGAACCGCTCCGGGAACGGTGACTGTCGGTGCGAGCGAGAGGCCGCCCGGCGAGCGCGCACCCGCGGGAGCGAAAGAGAAAACCTTCTGGTATGATTCTAAATATTTTCAAAAGATGGCATTCGTGCGCAGTTTATTGTCTTCTTCTTCTTCCCAATTGCTGGCACGAGCACGTTTTGTGCGTGAGCCAATGTCATGTGCACACGTACAAAATAAAAGAATATAAATCCATTAAAAATTGTCTGCGTGGTCAATCGTTCATGTTCTCATCTTTTCATCTTCGCAATTGACGGCGAGAGTTATATATAGACGTATAAATAAAAGGATACAAATTCTTAAAAAATTGTCTGCGTGGTCAATTCGTCCGCCATGTTTCAAGTCTTCTTTATTATCTCCAGTTTATTGTCAGTAGCGCGTTGTGCGGAACGTGCGACGTGCGCCGTGCGGCGTGCGGCGTGCGACGTGCGGCGTGCGGCGTGCGGCGCGGCGGGGGCTCGGCCGCGGACAAAACAACAGTATTTGTTTTACAGAGCTAACTGTACCCTGCAGCCGCGGTGGCGTCGCGGAGGGAGAGGGTGAGGGTGAGGGGGGGGGGGGTCGGTACTGCGATTCGCCGCTCTCCCGGTCATCGGCGGCCGTGTGACGTTTGACGGCGGCGGCGGAGCCCAAAGTCGGATCCGCTGCAGGTAACCGGGAGAGCTTGCTCTCTTGGTTCCCATGGCCTCTGGTTGATGGATTCGGGGGCACACGTTGCCCAGGTGAAGATGAGAGGTCGCGAGGAGGGTGCGCCGTATGTTCCGGGGAGTCGTACCAAGAAGAGTGGAAAGGGGAGAGTTTCTCACCTGAAGTGGCGGGAACGCGTCGCGGAGGCATGCGCCTTAATGCGACGAGGAGGAACATCGCGGAGGTTTTAGTCGGTGCGACTCCGACATATCTTGTCAGCCCCCGCGATGGCAGATATGCGAAGACCTTTGCTCCACGTTAAAAATAAAGGGTTTCAAATAAATGACCTAAATTAAACGTAGTTTTTATATTTTGTAATTATTGTCTTAATTAATAGATACTACTCCATTGTGACGATACGTGCGATTCTTTTCAGTTTGTAGGAGGCACCTCAGGACGATGATAATTTAATGAGAAACTATTTTAAAGCAATAATAATTCTTCTTCTAAGTCGTATTTCCTCATGACTGAGGGTCGTGGTCATCATGTTTTTATTGAAACACACGACGACTCTCTTGGCAGTTATAATGGAGTGGTTTGCCATTGCCTTCTCCATTTCACATACTAGTCTGACCACTGATGATCATGGCATAGATATGCAGGTTTCCTCACGATGTTTTTCTTCACTGTCAAAGCGCGTGATATTAGTTGGTGTTTTATGCTAACTGCACATAAATTGAAAAATTCATTGGAAGGTCGGCGTTCAAACCACTAGGCTATCACGGCTCCACGTGTCCAATAATAATGATTTGGTATTGAAAGACAAACTTTTAATAGATGACGAGAGGAGCAGGCCGTTCACCTGATAGTAAGTGGTAGGCCAGTCCATAACTTTGTGCTGCTACGATGAAGACTGCGCCACATGGTGTGCTGCCTTCGAGGCGAGGAGTTAGATCGCGTCGCCTTCCGTCGGAATGTGACGGACGCAACGCACGCTGCAGTCCGGCGGCGCGCCGGTGGTCCCTGCACACTGCACACAAACAATGACTCTAAACAGTTGTGCCCCAAAAACGCGCGCGCTGAGCGATCGCACGTCATTTAATATTCAATTAATGTCGTCTTTTCTTGATGTTTTGCTCAAGTACAAATTGCAAATGTTCTAATTGTATTGCAATTGGGGATTAATATAATATTTTTTCTTTCATTAGCATTCTTTTGCAACAAAAATAGTAGTTTTTGTGGCTATGTTGTAATGTAACGTTACCGAAATGCTAATTTTTTTACCAGGTGGTAGGTCTCTGTTGCCGGAGACCGTCTGGCTGGGTACCACCGCAGCTCCTATTGCAACCGCCAAATAGTGGTGTGCGAACATTACTGTGTTCCGGTTTGAAGCGCGCTGTAGCTAGTGTAATTACTGGGGTAACGAGACTTAACACCTTATGTCTCAGGCGACGAGCGCAATGTGGTGCAGTGTGTACCATCTTAACTAGCACCGCATTGTTATGGGCAAGCGTATCACTTACCATCAGGTGAACGTCTTGCTCGTCTTGTCGCTTAGTAGTATAAAAAAAAAATACAATTTGAATGAAGATAAACATAAGACAAAAAACATAATGCGTTCACGTTGAGTGTTATATTTTCTTATTAGTTATACGTTCGCACAATTGGTACTCCGACTCCTTTCTCTCGAAAGAACCAAGGCCATTTATCTTTTAGACTGGTCAAGTGCCGGTTGGCGGGTGTCGCACGTAAACGAAAGATGGTGTTCTCTAAACATGCCGGTTTCCTCACGATATCTTTTTTCACGAAAGCTCGAGCTCGGCGGGGATCGAACCCGCGCCTCTTGGAGACGTAGTGAGTGCTGCCGCTTTACATACCGAGATGTGTATTATCTATATAATCTGTAAAAGAAAGGTTTTTTTTATGAATCTGTTGGCGATGTAGTGTCGTGTAGGAACGAACGTTCATAACATGGATGTGCCGTGGGCGGTGGGCGGGAGCGCGGTTGCCATGCGCACGGGCGCGCGCGGCGCGTACACAGAGCGGCGATCGATAGCCGCGCGCCCCGCCCCGCACCCCGCCGCGCGCACCCCGCACGGGGACGGACAGAAGCCCGCCCGGCGCGGAACGCGAATGACTCCCGCGGAGGAGCGCGACCTCTCCACCTGCAGACTGTGGAAGAACGTGGCGTCCTGCATGGAGAAATGGTTCGGTGATAAACGGCTCTGGTTATTCGGTAACAACCTGCCGCTTCTACCGAGAAGGTGCGTTTGTCTTTGCATGAATGCATTACGAAACAAACATTTGTCCCGCACACCCAGACGGCGCGGCACAGACGTACGTCCGACGGGCGACCTTCCCCACTTGCGCTGAACGAGTTCCATGCAGATGGAAAATATTAGCGGAGCACCATAGAAGTTGTATTGCTTTGTAAATTCTGGGTATTTTATTTTAGGTATAGTGTATTTGTCAGTGCCAACAAGCATTCCGCTCACGCACCTCCTCCTCCGGAGTCGACTGGAAGTGACCTCTCGTACGTGCACTTAGTTCAGTGTTGACCTCTTCACGGCCAAGTTTTGCGTAATGCACATGTAGATATCAAATGAGGTGTTTCAAGTGTAATATATTCACACGCACACGTGTGAATAAGATACAAGTATACATTTGTGCGTGTGTGTGGGGTAGCTCGGTGCTCCACGCGTGGGGCGGTGGGCTGGGCACCAGCGGCGTCCGTCTCAATTCTTTTGTATAGTTTTGTTGAGACGAGCGCGACGTTCACCCGATGGTAAGTGATATGATACCCATGATAACGCGGCGCTGGTTAAGATGGTGTACACTGCTCCACATTGCCCTCGTCGCACTTTGACATGATGTGTTCAGTCTTATTGCCCCGGTAACTTCACTAGCTTACAGCGCCCTTTTAACTGGAACGCAGTAATGTTTGCACAGTACTGTTTGTCGGTGGAAATAGTCACTGCGGTGGTACCTGCGCAGGCGGTTTGTGGCGACGGAGACCTGCCGGCGGTGCACTGTGCTAAACAAAACGCTTCTTTTTTTCCAAGTGTCTATACTGAAGGTGAACATCGGTACCGCCGCTGTATTTGGATTTTACAGAAAAATATTCCGCAATCATGATTATCCACAAGAGCTTTATTTTTTTACTATATGTAGAATATTACAGTTTACTCGATAAGAGAAGAGAAACTGGCCCCGTGCATGCGCATGCGCAGGCCGGCGCCCGCTGCACAGTTAAAATAATGAAATAGGAAAATGTCTGATAGCTCGGTAATACCTGCGTACGCTTTGTATGTATTTGTTTGCAATAAATTCCGTGGAGTCACGTGGAGGTGGAAAACAAATCGTTTCGTCTTTACTTCAATTGATTTAGCAAAGTAATTGAACAGCACGTTTAAAAAGAGGATGGATTGCGATGAGTGTAAGGAACTCCTTGCCGCCGCCGCCGCCGCCGCCGCGCCGCGCCCGTAGAGAAGAGCAGTAGACAGCGCGCGTCCGCCCGCGCCCGACACGTGCTCGCTAACCTCTCGGAATCGTAAAACATACAAGCAGGCAGATTATGCTTGACGCTTCGAACTAAAAATAAATTTATCAAAGATGTGGATGAAATTATAGTGAAGTGAATTCGGGAAGATGTCCGGCCCGATTAATAGGTGTATCATATCGCCGGAAGTCGCGACCGCGAGGTATTGCCGATGGTAATTTTATTAACACGCCTTCCAGCGTTTCCGCGTCGCAGGTAGCGCGGCCAGCAGCTCAGGAGACCGCAACCTGCCCGACCCCGGTCGAGGTTCTCGACGGCACGGGAGACGCTCGCCGTCTCCCGTGCCGTCAGCACGACGACACTGATTGCGCGCGTCCGTGCGACAGATCTCGGGCGAGCAGCCGCGCGATGGAGCGCTACGAGAAGCTGGCGAAGCTGGGCGAGGGCTCGTACGGGCTGGTGTACAAGTGCCGGGACCGCGAGACGGGCGCGCTGGTCGCCGTCAAGAAGTTCCTCGAGAACGACGACGACCCGCTCATCAGGAAGATCGCGCTGCGGGAGATACGCATGCTGAAGGTAGGTGTCCGCGGCGGAGCACCGCTCGTGCACCGGAGCCGCGGACCGGTCGCAGGCGGAGCGAAGTGCGCCCTTGATTAATATGGTTTATACAACGCGGAGTGCACCCCGCCCCGCCCCGCGCGGGTTGCCCGTGACCTGCCCGCCGGAGCGCCGCCGCACTTGTTGTGCTCCGCCGTCGCGGGTCGCGCCGCGATCGATTCGGGACCCTTTCAACAGTAGGTGTTGTGGTCACCCGCCGGCAGGGAAACCTGTGACGTGATGTTAACGGTGACCTGAGCCGCGCCGGTACACCGGGTTAGGTTAGGTTACTACAATAATAAATGTTTAATGACTCGTCCCGCTCCCTGATTAGAACCTGAAGCATCCGAATCTGGTGAACCTGCTGGAGGTGTTCCGGCGCAAGCGCAAGCTGCACCTCGTCTTCGAGTACTGCGACCACACCGTGCTGCACGAGCTGGAGAAGTACCCCTCCGTGAGTCACGCCTCCGCCGCCGCCGGCTCGTGAGCTGATAAAACTCCAAAATGATAGGGCTCTATTGAGGAGCGCTGCGGAGCGCCCGCCCCGCTCCGAATGCTTTCGCAGTGGACCCCCGCAACATTCCGTTGTGGCCACGAACACTGTGTTTGTGTGGACGTTAGACCGCGGAGCTTTACATATAGTTATGAACCGATTAAGTTTCCCTGCTACGTATCCCGTGTGTGTAACTTCCGGGGTGTCCGCCGGTGGCATTGATTGTGATCTTGTTTGAAGAGCACTGTTTCTAGTGACATTTCTGGAGTAACGAGACTTGGCATTTTGTATCTCGGGACGGCGAACGCGACCAGCTCCGGCGCCGTCACTTCGTGAAGCAAAGAGTAACCACCTCGTATGATTACTGGTAACACGGAAGGTGTGCGACAGGGATGTCCCGAGCTGCTGTCGAAGCAGATAATCTGGCAGACGCTGCAGGGCGTCGCGTACTGTCACCGCCACAACTGCATCCACCGCGACGTGAAGCCGGAGAACATACTCCTCACGGCTGACGGCGTCGTCAAGCTCTGCGACTTCGGCTTCGCCAGGATAATCAGTGTGTATTGCTTCTGCCTGCACTGCTGCACCGCGGGGAGATACTGAGCACAACATCAGATGAAATCTTTTTTGGACTCAAACTTTCGCGGACACAAAAGTTTTGGGGAGTCGAGACCACATCGGGTCAGCTTTCAAACAAAGGCAGTTGGTAATGCAGCAACCAGTTTTATATCACGTGCAGTAGGGGCGCGAGTTGATCGTTGACTTGGCAGCAAATGGTACTGTCCGCCACTTAGCACTGCTTCGTGGCAGAAACGGGCGGCACAAAGCCACCGGCACTGACCCTGCACCTCCCGCAGTTCTCTGTGGTGGATCGCGCGCCGTGTATCTTCCGAATGAGCGTCCTCTGCTAATTCCGTAATCCTTCCTCGATCCCCTTAACCAGCTTTTCGGTTCGGACCGCAGGTGGCAGTTGCTCTTCCGAGTACTCCGTGCACACCATGATACCTTTCGGCGTGGACGTCAGGAAGAGAGCTAGTAACTACCTACTCCGCTTCATCGTTCCTAAAATAGATATTTAGTTAACAGTAGCGTTGTTCAGTAGCCGAGGTCGGAGGCGGGCACGCGGGGCGGCGGCTCACCCTCGCCCGACGGCCACGTGCCGCGCCATGCATTACAAATTAGATTTCTTAGTGCACATAACTTACAGTTGTGCTAGTTCGCCAACAGAGGGCGCTAGTGTAGAGTAGCGGCGGCGGCAGCACGCCCGGTGCTGTAGAGCTGTAGTAGTGATGTATTGCGAGCCCGTAGAGAGCGCGCGCCGAGGGTGTGACGCAGTGTCGCCACCGGTGACAAACTATGTTTCATAAACCTTCTTGCAAAGGTTTTTCGAATACCACTCTTTTTATGAAAGTTTACGCGCGCGTCCTCACCCACGCACCAGGTTTTGGTACAAGTAGAACATGTCCTGTCCATTACCGGAAAATGTGCTACAATTTTTATTCTGCGAGGCGACGACACGAGCAAGGCGTTTGGTACGCTCGCCCATAACAACGCGGCGCTGGTTGAGATGATATACACTACTCCACATTGCGCTCGTCGCCTTGAGACATAAGCTGTCATGTCTCGTTACCGCAGTAACTACGCGAGTTCACAGCGTGCTCCTATACGCACATGCGCACACGCACTCACCTACACGAACACGCGTGCTCCTATACGCACATGCGCACACGCACTCACCTACACGAACACGCGTGCTCCCATACGCACACACGAACACGCGTGCTCCTATACGCACATGCGCACACGCACTCACCTACACGAACACGCGTGCTCCCATACGCACACACGAACACGCGTGCTCCATACGCACACGCGCACACGCACGCACCTACACGAACACGCGTGCTCCTATACGCACATGCGCACACGCACTCACCTACACGAACACGCGTGCTCCCATACGCACACACGAACACGCGTGCTCCCATACGCACACACGAACACGCGTGCTCCTATACGCACATGCGCACACGCACTCACCTACACGAACACGCGTGCTCCATACGCACACGCGCATACGCACGCACCTACACGAACACGCGTGCTCCCATACGCACACACGAACACGCGTGCTCCTATACGCACATGCGCACACGCACTCACCTACACGAACACGCGTGCTCCTATACGCACATGCGCACACGCACTCACCTACACGAACACGCGTGCTCTCATACGCACACGCGCATACGCACGCACCTACACGAACACGCGTGCTCCATACGCACACGCGCACACGCACGCACCTACACGAACACGCGTGCTCTCATACGCACACGCGCACACGCACGCACCTACACGAACACGCGTGCTCTCATACGCACACGCGCATACGCACGCACCTACACGAACACGCGTGCTCCCATACGCACACACGAACACGCGTGCTCTCATACGCACACGCGCACACGCACGCACCTACACGAACACGCGTGCTCCTATACGCACATGCGCACACGCACTCACATACACGAACACGCGTGCTCCTATACGCACATGCGCACACGCACTCACCTACACGAACACGCGTGCTCCCATACACACACACGAACACGCGTGCTCCCATACGCACACACGAACACGCGTGCTCCCATACGCACACACGAACACGCACGCACATACACGAACACGCGTGCTCTCATACGCACACGCGCACACGCACGCACCTACACGAACACGCGTGCTCCTATACGCACATGCGCACACGCACTCACATACACGAACACGCATGCTCCTATACGCACACGCGCACACGCACGCACCTACACGAACACGCGTGCTCCTATACGCACATGCGCACACGCACTCACATACACGAACACGCGTGCTCCTATACGCACATGCGCACACGCACTCACCTACACGAACACGCGTGCTCCCATACGCACACGCGCATACGCACGCACCTACACGAACACGCGTGCTCCCATATGCACACGCGCATACGCACGCACCTACACGAACACGCGTGCTCCCATATGCACACGCGCATACGCACGCACCTACACGAACACGCGTGCTCCTATACGCACATGCGCACACGCACTCACCTACACGAACACGCGTGCTCTCATACGCACACGCGCACACGCACTCACCTACACGAACACGCGTGCTCTCATACGCACACACGAACACGCGTGCTCTCATACGCACACGCGCACACGCACGCACCTACACGAACACGCGTGCTCCTATACGCACATGCGCACACGCACTCACCTACACGAACACGCGTGCTCCTATACGCACATGCGCACACGCACTCACCTACACGAACACGCGTGCTCCCATACGCACACACGAACACGCGTGCTCCCATACGCACACGCGCATACGCACGCACCTACACGAACACGCGTGCTCCCATACGCACACGCGCATACGCACGCACCTACACGAACACGCGTGCTCCCATATGCACACGCGCATACGCACGCACCTACACGAACACGCGTGCTCCTATACGCACATGCGCACACGCACTCACCTACACGAACACGCGTGCTCCCATATGCACACGCGCATACGCACGCACCTACACGAACACGCGTGCTCCCATATGCACACGCGCATACGCACGCACCTACACGAACACGCGTGCTCCCATATGCACACGCGCATACGCACGCACCTACACGAACACGCGTGCTCCCATATGCACACACGAACACGCGTGCTCTCATACGCACACGCGCACACGCACGCACCTACACGAACACGCGTGCTCCCATACGCACACACGAACACGCACGCACCTACACGAACACGCGTGCTCCATACGCACACACGAACACGCGTGCTCCCATATGCACACGCGCATACGCACGCACCTACACGAACACGCGTGCTCCCATACGCACACGCGCACACGCACGCACCTACACGACACGCGTGCTCCTATACGCACATGCGCACACGCACTCACCTACACGAACACGCGTGCTCTCATACGCACACGCGCACACGCACGCACCTACACGACACGCGTGCTCCCATACGCACACACGAACACGCACGCACATACACGAACACGCGTGCTCCTATACGCACATGCGCACACGCACTCACCTACACGAACACGCGTGCTCCATACGCACACACGAACACGCGTGCTCCATACGCACATGCGCACACGCACGCACCTACACGAACACGCGTGCTCTCATACGCACACGCGCACACGCACTCACCTACACGAACACGCGTGCTCTCATACGCACACGCGCACACGCACGCACCTACACGAACACGCGTGCTCCTATACGCACATGCGCACACGCACTCACCTACACGAACACGCGTGCTCTCATACGCACACGCGCACACGCACGCACCTACACGAACACGCGTGCTCCTATACGCACACGCGCACACGCACGCACCTACACGAACACGCGTGCTCCTATACGCACACACGAACACGCGTGCTCCTATACGCACACGCGCACACGCACGCACCTACACGAACACGCGTGCTCCTATACGCACATGCGCACACGCACTCACCTACACGAACATGCGTGCTCTCATACGCACACGCGCACACGCACTCACAGATGTTGCTGGATATTATAAGTGGAAGGAAGTTTTAATTTTTGAGTAATAAATTCGGCAATTGCTCGGAAGGCTGCGTGTTCGCGGAGCTGGTGTCCGGCGAGGCGCTGTGGCCGGGCAAGAGCGACCTGGACCAGCTGCACCTCATCCGCTGCTCGCTCGGCGATCTGCTGCCCAGGCACATGACCATTTTCTCACAGAATACATTCTTCCAGGTACGGTTGCTGCTGCCCAGCATGTTGCAGTATGCTAAACATGCTGCAGCGTCATACACACAATGTTATATTAGGAATGTGTGCCGGTCACCGGCATGCGGCGAGGGCCGCGGGCGCGGCTCCTCTTGGCTCAAGATCAGCCCGGCACGAGTGTACTGTGCGTGTGCCGCCCCGGTGTGTTCACTAGTGACCACCAGCACCACCACAAGAGGCGCATGGTGTAGTTTTGCAAGTTATTTCAATGTTTGCTGCTTCGGTTGGCATTGACAGGGCATGGCGCTGCCGGAGCCCACGCACCTGCAGCCGCTGGAGAAGAAGATCCCTCAACGTTACGCCAACAATGAACTTCTCATGGATTTCCTCAAAGTAAGACTTTCATTATCACACATTACATTTTGTGTTTTAGTAGCTTTTGTTGTTCCAAAAAAAAAGAGCGAAGAAGAATTACGATGTAGCCAAGACCTAGATCCAATTGTAACAGCGTTATTTTAGACGTCGTCGATGAAGTCGTTTTGTTTTTTTTTTGCAGAAATGCCTGGACAAAGATCCGGTGTCGCGCTGGACGTGCGAGCAGCTGCTGCGGCATCCGCTCTTCGAGAACTTCCTGTTCAGCGCGCCGCAGCCGCCGCACCACGAGTACGAGAAGGCGCGCAGGGGACAGGTACGGCGGCGCGACGCTCCCGCGCCCGCGGGCTGCAGCAGAACGCAGTGCTATAAGGATGTCATGGTTTCACGTAACGTTACTGCGTTACGTGAAACGTGCTCACCCGGTGCCGGTGTGCAGGAGTGCAGGAGTACCTGCACCGACACCGGGTGAGCACAACGATACCACGATCAGATACGGATCATTCCGCGGAACCGAGACGCGCTTCATTATTCCATAATAAATAATTTTCCTGTTCCCTTCACTCCTCCACCACCAGGGACCACTCCTAACCGATATCCCCTCCACCTGCAGCAAGACGCCGCGAAGCGCCGCTCGGACTCCACGACCTCCCGCCACGACCTCCGCGACTCGGACTCTGCCAAAGTTAAAAAAAGCAAGAAGAAGTGATTTAATCCGTCGCTGCGCCGCTGCGGCCGCCGTCACGGTCAGGTGGTGCACTGCTCGCTCCGTAGGTAGCTGTCCCCGTCGCTCACTAACGTGCACCGCGTCTTACGATGAATCATGTCCAGGAGCGCGCGGCGCAGGTGCAGTCCTCGCCGCTGCTGCCCGCGCTGGCGTGCGGGCGCGCCGCCCCGCGCCACAAGCCGCCCGAGCGCGCCCACCTGCCCACCATCTGACCGCCGGCTCCGCCCACGCCCACGCCCGCACCCGCACCAGCGCGCACGCAATAAACTCTACCGCAAACGAATTGTTTCATTCACTCACCACGAAGGCACCGTGCTCACGGTATACCCCGACATGGAACATTACATTCATCAACACAGAGAGTGTGTGCGCCCAGTAATTTTCTTCAAGTTACATCTGTACGTAATTTTTGGTGATTTAAATGACAAAGTTGAATTACTTAATTAGACTGGTTCAAATTTCAGCGACACACACACATACTACACACGCGCGTGTGCGTACAGCGCGTGCGCACCGCACCGGATGTCTCTGCGCGCCATCTATTGTTAAAAAGTTACAAATGCCAACAGCATAATTGCATACGTTTTAATGAACAGAGTTTTCGGCACTGCGCCATTGATGTGCGTGCAAACGACATAATTGTATCCAAAGTTGCGATGTGGCAAGGCCGTGAGATGTTGAGCGTGTTTTTCTTTTATTTTAGTTTTTCTATTGTGTCATAAATAAAAAAAAATACACTATTTTGATTTATGTATCGTTTATACATTCAAATGCTAGTAGAAAAAAAAGCGATCATTGGAATATTAAAAACAGACATTTCAATTTTATATATTTTGTATAGATTAAATTTTATTCTGTACTGCTCCGTGAATATTTCATTTTTTTTTTTAACCATAAAAATATTTGTAGATGGTCCGTCGAGCAGCGTGTTGTGCTTGACAGCCTCTAACGATGTTTCTGAAGAATTGCAGCTTGTAGGAGCTCTTGAGTTGGAGAGATGTAGCTTAGTCGACGTTTGTAGTGTAACTCTTGTGTTTTGTAAAAGTATGCTCTATTTATATGAAAAGTATCCATAAACATTAGAGATCGTTAGAGCGCGTTAGCCTCTCGCCAGGTATGTGTTGCGGCGAAATATGGCCGCCAGATGTGCGGCCGAGGCGTCCGAGCGGCGCCGAACAAAAGCGCGGCGGCGTCCTTTGTCGGCGTGCATACAATGGCGCTCGGTGCAAGGCACGTTCGTTAGGTGCGCGACATTGTGCAGCGAGTATTGTCTACGAGCGCTGCGCAGTATCGAGACGATATAATAACGTCTCTTGTTTCTATACCAAACGTCTCGTTGGTAAATGAATAAATAATGCGATAAACATATATAGGTAGCAAGCAGCTACAGTAGTCCCTCCCTAGCGAAAGCGTACCGGCAGTTGAATGCGACGTCCTAGCCGAGTTGTCTTCAGTAACGATGACGGAGCTTGGCTGGATGTTGTTGAGCTTGCGGTGTGTGCATGTTGATTTATCGCTGGTGGGATACTATTGGTCGAGATACTCTTATCCTGTTTCTGTTCTGCGGACGTAGGCTCGTCTTCTGTAGTATCTTCGTTGATAGTGTAGGCGGGTTTCAATCGGTCGATTGATATAACAGCTGATCTTCTATCTGGTAGCAATAGTTTAAAACATTTGCTGTCTCTTTCTATTACCTTGTAAGGCCCTTCGTAGGTAGGTTGCAGCGGTTTCTTTATAGCATCTGTGCGTATGAATACTTGCTCGCACGTTTGTAAGTCTTTATGCACGAAGATAGGTTTCTTGCTTCCGTGTATCGATGCATTTTGACTGGAAGTTATGGAGCTGATTGTGTCGCGTAATCGGCTATCGTAATCAAAATCCATGTCGTTTCCAGTTGTAGATGTTGTGAAGAAATCGCACGGTAAACGTAAGTTATTACCGTAGGTAATTTGCGCAAATGACACTCCAGTGTCAGAATGAGGTGCTGCGCGTAGGCTCATGCGTGAGCGGTGCCAGCGTTCTATCCTGCCGTTGGATTGTGGATGATACGGAGTTGTACGAGTTTTCTGCGTGAACTTTAACTTGTTGATATTGCGAATTGTTGGTATAGTTGTTGCCTGGACGAACGATTGCGTTGAAAATTTTGTCTTCGAGTCGATTAGCTTCTGCTGCTTGAGATCAACTAATATTCCATGGAATCGTAGAAAATCAGCACCAAGTATAGGTATGCTGACTTTAGCAATAACGAAGTTCCATCGGAATGGGCGTCGAAGGTTTAAGTCCAGTTCCATAGTTTTTTCACCGTACGTTGGAATGATCGTATTATTAGCGGCGTACAGTTCCAAGTTGAGTGGCTTCTTTTTTTGTTCCTTAAAAGTGGGCGGTAGAAGCGATCTGTTCGCTCCTGTGTCGACCAAAAATGTTAGTTTGGTTTTTTGATCAGTGATGAAAAGGCGGTAGGATTGCTCAGATACGCTAGCTTCTGCCACGTCTAGCGTCATGTTTGGTTTTTCTGAATTTGAAATGGAATGTTGACTATTGTTATTATATGAACAAGGCAACATGCATTTCTTCGCGTTGGTGCCAAATGTTCGGTGATAATAACAATAGAGCGACGCAGATGGTTCCTGCGGCGTATACAAAGGATTGTAAGCGCACGCCGGCGCATTGTTGTTATTGTTTCGACTTGCAGACGGCGATCGGTTTCGCAGTAAATACTTTGATCTGTATTTATTGTTGTAGTTATTGCGATTATGATGATTGTTTGTGAGTTGGTTGCATCTTTGGTTTTTAAAGCAGCGACTTCGATTGATAATTTTTTCATTTCTTCAATTAAGTACTGCGTGTCAGCGTTGCGTGATGAAGTAGGTTCGATGGAGGAGATGTTCGCGGAGTTGCACGAAGTAGTCTCCAGCATCTTGTCTGCTAATAGTGCGAGTTCGTCGAGTGCGGTTTTCGTGCTGAATGACTCGATGACAGCTAGCAATGATCGGATGTGAGATGGAAGGTGATTGGTCCACATCAGACGTAGTGTAGTGTCTGGAACCTTATCCCTTGCTAGATCTCTCATGCGTCGAAGTAATTGTGACGGCTTTTGGTCTCCTAATTCGACTTCTGAAAGCAACTTTTGTAGTTGGCGTTCGTCGGACTCTTCATATACGGAGATGAGACGGTTCTTGATTGCTGCGTAATACTGATCATCGGCGGGAGGATTGTAGAGCAAGTCTGCGATTTGCTCAATATCTCGCCGTTCGAGTTGTGCGATGACCATGTGCGCCAACTGGGTTTGGCTCTTGTGCAGGTCGCTCGTAGCTGCTTCAAACTGGCAGAACCATAATTGTGCTCGCTCTCTCCAAAATGCTGGTATGCGCATTGACAGCGCTATTCCGGCGATCTCAGGCTGTGATGGTTGTGCTGATACTGGTAGTGATGTAGCTTCGTTGTGAGACATCTTTGTTCTTCAGCGGTTGCGTTTTTGCGGGTCACCGATGTAAATGATGATGACTGAGCAGTGGTGTTCTTCAGAAGTTGCGTTGTTTGTCGGGTCACCAATGTGGATGGTGATGACCGAGCAAAATCACGTCGGATAGATCACGTCGGACAGATCACGTCGGACAGATCACGTCGGGTGGATCACGTCGGTTGGATCACGTCGGTTGGATCACGTCGGTTCGATCACGTCGGGGTCACCAATGTAGATGGTCCGTCGAGCAGCGTGTTGTGCTTGACAGCCTCTAACGATGTTTCTGAAGAATTGCAGCTTGTAGGAGATCTTGAGTTGGAGAGATGTAGCTTAGTCGACGTTTGTAGTGTAACTCTTTTTTTTGTGAAAAGTATGCTCTATTTATATGAAAAGTATCCATAAACATTAGAGATCGTTAGAGCGCGTTAGCCTCTCGCCAGGTATGTGTTGCGGCGCGCCGGATATGGCCGCCAGATGTGCGCCGAGGCGTCCGAGCGGCGCCGAACAAAGCGCGGCGGCGTCCTTTGTCGGCGTGCATACAATGGCGCTCGGTGCAAGGCGCGTTCGTTAGGTGCGCGACATTGTGCAGCGAGTATTGTCTACGAGCGCTGCGCAGTATCGAGACGATATAATAACGTCTTTGTTTCTATACCAACGTCTCGTTGTAAATGAATAAATAATGCGATAAACATATATAGGTAGCAAGCAGCTACATATTTGTCTCTCAAATCAAATCAAAATCTCTCACTCAAAACAAATAAAATAGCGATAAAAGTATTTAATTTTTGTACTTTTCGCAATGCAATGCTGGTAAAACAAATAGGATCTTTAACTAACAATGTCTGGCTATTTTACATAGCTCTTTAAATTGGTCGGTTTGCGTGAAAAAGCACGGCCTCTCCGATGCATTCATTTTACAACACCAAATAATTTTATCTGCGAAATGCAATATTGTTGTCTGTAAAGGCGTTCGAAGATGTGCATGCCGGAGGGAGAAGTGTGAGTAGACTACGCTGGCAAGCAAAGATGACGATTTTACAGAACACAGGTGTAATGGTCATTCAATTATTATATATAGGTTTAGCCAGGGTATGGAGTGCTTATTTGTCTGTATGGAGCGCACACAGCAGTATGTGTGTGCAACAATAAAAAAGGAAATGAAAAGAATACCTCTCAGTATGACTTTAGTACAATACTAGGAGCATTGGATGTGCGGTTTTCTTAAAAATATTAAATAATTTATTTATTGATTAAAACTTTATTTGCACACTTAAAAAAAATTGTACAAAAAGGAGTACTTAATGCCATAAGGCATTCTCTACCAGTCTACCATAGGGTTGAGTTATATTTTGATAGTAAAGGAAACTTAACATCTGGTGGCAATGTGAATCCAAAGTGAAATGCTATACAGTAAATGTAACTGAACTTGACTGAAATAAAACAGCTCTTATGTCTACATATTGTATTAAATAATTACAGCTAGGTCCTCGATGAAAGGTAGGAAATACTTATAATTGTACAAGTGTTGGGGGTTTGCAATACCGTTCCAAGGCATACTCATCTCGTCATTGTGTTTTTGCATTGCCATTTATAATCATACTATAATACAATTACAACAAATATTTACAATTCAAGATTTCACAATATCCTTTTCTTTCTTTTCACTCTTTGGGTACCATGCTTCTAATCTTTTTTAAACATCTAAAACAAAAAAAATAGATAAGGTATCCTAAAATACTTAATCTTTTTGATGTATGAGTATTGTAAGCCTATTTAATTCTTTATAAAACCATTACGAATATTATTATTCCCCCCCCCCCTCCCTTGATCACTCGTTTAAGTTATGTCAATGTCCACTAGTGGGCTTTTACAGTCTATGTTCACATAGCAGACATTTGCAATAGACAGGTAAATGCCAAAAAAGATATAAACAAAAACCGGGGTGATGATATAGACCAGATATTCTAATTTTAGCGTAGTTCATATTTATCTCTTAAACATCAGAGCTATAATAATACGCGAAAGCACATTTTACCTCTGAAAAGGGCAACTTTTTTCGTTCTTCAGAACTGACTAGGTAATCAATACTCTGCAATTTTGCCCAGCCATAATGTACACCTATGAGAGCGGGCACCATTACAATCACAACTAGATTTTTTGATATGAGTTTTTTAATATTCATTTTATTAAAATGAAAACTTCATATAAAATAAGAAATACGAATTTCACAAAACAAATGCGAGGAAGATATTTGGCCGCGAACCTCTTAAAGTTTACTCAATACCACACAGAATATTGAGTTTCGTAAAATTATCTACAACGCAGGACATCAAACAAGAACTGTTTTATAAGTGTATTTTTGTCAGTGTCAGCTCTCATGTCGTCATCTTTAGAGGGAACAAAGGACTCTGCACGAGCGGCCTGCGCACTGCTCTATCCACCGGAGTCAAAGTGAGCTGTAAAATAATTGTTGTTAAAAGAAGGAATATTATTCAAAAACATTTGTTAGATGAAGTTTATAAGTTTATTAAGTTGTTCTGAATGTGCTGTTATTTTCTGTATTATTTTTTTTAGGATTTTGTAATTAAAATTATTGTAAATCCAAAAATGGTTTATATAATACTAAAAAGATAAAAATAAACATGTTACAACAACTAGGTAAATAGGAACGCAACATGAAAACTTGTCTTTGTTCTCGTTTACAATAACTATCGACTAATAACTTTGGAGGAGAAGCAAGATATTGACAAATAGGAAAACGGCAAATTGTGATCTTTTAAGAAGTTGTAAAGACTTATTTATTTGCCAAATATGAAGAAAACTCACTTCAAAACATGGTGGCAGCTCAGTGAGAAAGGTGTTCATTTTTACTAGTCATTAGAAATTCGAAGCTTACTTAGTTGGAGTGTTTGATACATATTGTAAGTATATTTTGAAAGTTGCAACAAATGTAAACATTTGTATATTCTATTGTATTGTTTAATTTTAGGTAAACACCAAACCAATAAGCTTCAAACAAAATTAAGGATGACGTCTGAAGAAACACATATTTCGGAGGAACTGAAAGGTTGTTACGAGAATCTTATTGTGATCGACATTGGAGCGAACCTGACCAACAAAAAGTACAGCCGAGATCTTGATTCGGTGGTGCAGAGGGCGAAAGATGCAGGTGCGTGCCGACGTAACAACCGGGCGGGTGTCGCGCGCAGAGTGCGCGGCTGTCCACACCGGCCAACTGCAACTGCGCGGTGCAACAACCTCGCACCACTGGCCCACATTCCACAGACAGACTTTGTACTAATATTTTCAAATAGTCTATTCCTTTCTTGTATTTACCATCTACTGACCATTTATCCAGGTGTCCAAAAAATTATGGTTACTGGTACATCAGTAAGAAATAGTAAAGAGGCTCTCCGGCTGACTCGCTTGTATCCTGGAACAATTTATTCAACAGCAGGTATGTGAAGGTCCATATTTTTTTAATTTTCTTTAATAACATTAATTGTTATTCGAGCAATAAGTTTTTTCAATCTGACCTCTTAACTTCAGTTTAAAGAAGGCACTTTGCGGAGATGATGATGATCGGAAAGATTCTTTCAATAAATTCTAGCAAAATCTATAGAACTTATTAAAGTTATAAATCAAAAATTAAAACTGCTTTCATAACATACTTATTAATGTAATTAAACAATTATTGTAATTGAATTATATCTAAACCATTTTCAAGCTAATATGTTAAGTGATGTTTTCCAAACAATAATGAATTTGTATTGTCGCATTTCCATTTGACTTTTCTATTATTAAGTATTCTTCTGCATTGTAATAAAAATACCAAAACTTGTAAGTTTCCGCGACCTCAATACATATATTGTGATACGGTTAGTTAGTTATTTGTATTGGAGCTAATTAGCATCACTTAATTCTAGTTAATTTGCTTTGTATACAGAGTGACGGCAGACATGTTTGCTTGACTAAATATTCCACATAAAGCAAGCAGCTGGGAATTATATCAGTTATTTTTTAAAACTGCACTTGATTGCTAGTACCTTTTCAGTTTTGGACATTATCATCACTATCTGTGTCAGATAATCTGCCAGTAAATGTAAAACAACGGAGGATCGGCCCCGTTCTGTGATTGACAATATCAGATTAGATATATTTTGAGCCCTAGATTGTCCGCAGTGAAAAGTTTTGTTTTTGCAAACTGCAGCGTTGTTATTTGTAGAGCATTTAACAAATTACTTGCCGTCAAGCGTCTCGTCGCGGGGACACGGACCAATAGTATTCTTAACGTGTTTTGGAAACATTGAGCGAAGAAGAGAAAAGATCAAGTTAATGAACGCACACAAAAATTATGTTTTGAATATATTTGATTATCTTCCAATAAATATAATTCTTACCATAATATGGTTTTGGTTATTTCATGGAAACTAGTCTGTGCCTAATCGGACATCTACAAGTTCGCACTGTACTAGTACAATTCGTAAAAGTTACTAGTAAGCGCTATTAGTATATAGTACTAATAGTACGTTTGTGTGAACAAAAATAACATGAACAGAACATAAAAAGGGTTACGGTTTGTTTTGAATTTAAATTCGGTTTTTTGATTACTTCACATTAAATTTGAGCAGGGACCAACCATATATTATTAGCGAAAAATAAAAAAAATTAAAGGTTATAATTATGTTTATCCACTTAGATTAGTATTAAACATATTTATGACCGATGAGGATGCTTTAGCCTGGCAAATCTTTTTTTTAATATAGTTTTACAAACAATAGAATTCGCGGTAGCAAAAGTTTGAGTATCACTTTTAGCCGCTTTTTAGAATCGCCACGCTATATTAATCGTTATGCAAAGGTTTTAAATTTAAAATTCTAAACCGAAACGCACCGTTATCGCTGTCCCTTTTACTCTCACACTGTTTACTTACGCAGTTTGGTTCACAGTACGTCGCACTCGCACGCCACGAACGACATACAAAACGAAGACACCGTACCGTGACGACTGTCAGAACAGTCCGAAATGTCCGATTAGCAGCAGCCGTCGGAAAAGTTATATTGTAAGTACCGAGTAACTTACCTATAGTACATCGTACGTGTACTACCCAAGACTAATGAGAACACAGTTCGCACGCGTGCACGCAGCGGGCGCGCGCGCGCGCGGGGGAGAGCGGGGTGACGGTAAGAGGGTGACGGCAGGGGACCCCCCCCACCCCCCCCCCCCCCCCCCCCCCCCCCCCCCCCCCCCCCCCCCCCCCCCCCCCCCCCCCCCCCCCCCCCCCCCCCCCCCCCCCCCCCCCCCCCCCCCCCCCCCCCCCCCCCCCCCCCCCCCCCCCCCCCCCCCCCCCCCCCCCCCCCCCCCCCCCCCCCCCCCCCCCCCCCCCCCCCCCCCCCCCCCCCCCCCCCCCCCCCCCCCCCCCCCCCCCCCCCCCCCCCCCCCCCCCCCCCCCCCCCCCCCCCCCCCCCCCCCCCCCCCCCCCCCCCCCCCCCCCCCCCCCCCCCCCCCCCCCCCCCCCCCCCCCCCCCCCCCCCCCCCCCCCCCCCCCCCCCCCCCCCCCCCCCCCCCCCCCCCCCCCCCCCCCCCCCCCCCCCCCCCCCCCCCCCCCCCCCCCCCCCCCCCCCCCCCCCCCCCCCCCCCCCCCCCCCCCCCCCCCCCCCCCCCCCCCCCCCCCCCCCCCCCCCCCCCCCCCCCCCCCCCCCCCCCCCCCCCCCCCCCCCCCCCCCCCCCCCCCCCCCCCCCCCCCCCCCCCCCCCCCCCCCCCCCCCCCCCCCCCCCCCCCCCCCCCCCCCCCCCCCCCCCCCCCCCCCCCCCCCCCCCCCCCCCCCCCCCCCCCCCCCCCCCCCCCCCCCCCCCCCCCCCCCCCCCCCCCCCCCCCCCCCCCCCCCCCCCCCCCCCCCCCCCCCCCCCCCCCCCCCCCCCCCCCCCCCCCCCCCCCCCCCCCCCCCCCCCCCCCCCCCCCCCCCCCCCCCCCCCCCCCCCCCCCCCCCCCCCCCCCCCCCCCCCCCCCCCCCCCCCCCCCCCCCCCCCCCCCCCCCCCCCCCCCCCCCCCCCCCCCCCCCCCCCCCCCCCCCCCCCCCCCCCCCCCCCCCCCCCCCCCCCCCCCCCCCCCCCCCCCCCCCCCCCCCCCCCCCCCCCCCCCCCCCCCCCCCCCCCCCCCCCCCCCCCCCCCCCCCCCCCCCCCCCCCCCCCCCCCCCCCCCCCCCCCCCCCCCCCCCCCCCCCCCCCCCCCCCCCCCCCCCCCCCCCCCCCCCCCCCCCCCCCCCCCCCCCCCCCCCCCCCCCCCCCCCCCCCCCCCCCCCCCCCCCCCCCCCCCCCCCCCCCCCCCCCCCCCCCCCCCCCCCCCCCCCCCCCCCCCCCCCCCCCCCCCCCCCCCCCCCCCCCCCCCCCCCCCCCCCCCCCCCCCCCCCCCCCCCCCCCCCCCCCCCCCCCCCCCCCCCCCCCCCCCCCCCCCCCCCCCCCCCCCCCCCCCCCCCCCCCCCCCCCCCCCCCCCCCCCCCCCCCCCCCCCCCCCCCCCCCCCCCCCCCCCCCCCCCCCCCCCCCCCCCCCCCCCCCCCCCCCCCCCCCCCCCCCCCCCCCCCCCCCCCCCCCCCCCCCCCCCCCCCCCCCCCCCCCCCCCCCCCCCCCCCCCCCCCCCCCCCCCCCCCCCCCCCCCCCCCCCCCCCCCCCCCCCCCCCCCCCCCCCCCCCCCCCCCCCCCCCCCCCCCCCCCCCCCCCCCCCCCCCCCCCCCCCCCCCCCCCCCCCCCCCCCCCCCCCCCCCCCCCCCCCCCCCCCCCCCCCCCCCCCCCCCCCCCCCCCCCCCCCCCCCCCCCCCCCCCCCCCCCCCCCCCCCCCCCCCCCCCCCCCCCCCCCCCCCCCCCCCCCCCCCCCCCCCCCCCCCCCCCCCCCCCCCCCCCCCCCCCCCCCCCCCCCCCCCCCCCCCCCCCCCCCCCCCCCCCCCCCCCCCCCCCCCCCCCCCCCCCCCCCCCCCCCCCCCCCCCCCCCCCCCCCCCCCCCCCCCCCCCCCCCCCCCCCCCCCCCCCCCCCCCCCCCCCCCCCCCCCCCCCCCCCCCCCCCCCCCCCCCCCCCCCCCCCCCCCCCCCCCCGCGCACCGCACCGCCGCTGCAGTTCTTGCCAACGAATACGAATAAGACTAATCTCTCCAACATTCGCCGGCGGCCATTTGTTATCACGTTAAGTATTTAAATGCAAAAAAAAAAAAAAAGCACGCTCCGCCCCGCTGACGACGTGTTGCGCTGCCGCAGGTGGAGATGGCGTGCGAGCTCCAGAAGCCGCTGTTTGTCCACGAGAAGGAGGCGCAGGACGACGTGATCAAGATCATGGACGAGTTCGGGGCGCGGCTGCCGCCCGTGGTGGTGCACTCGTTCACCGGGTCGGCGGAGCAGGGCGCGCGCTACCTGCAGCGCGGCTGCTACCTGGGCATCACGGGCTACATCTGCAAGGACAAGTCGGACGGCGGCATCCGGCGGCTGCTCTCCGAGCGCCTGCTGCCGCTGGACCGGCTGCTGGTGGAGACCGACTCGCCCTTCATGTACCCCAACATGCGCGCCTCCAAACTGCCGCTCCACGTGAAGGACTCGCTCACGGAGAGGTGAGGCCGCAGACGAGGATCTGTTCCGTTTCCTATTACTAATCTTGCATTCGTTAACGCAGCGCCGCCCGGCGTCGCCCGGCGCCGCGCTCCCGACGCGACTAAGCGTGCGGCTGACGAGCAGGTCCATGACGTTCGTGAACCGCTACTGCACCTTCCAACGCAACGAGCCGTGCGCGCTGCCCGCCGTCGTGGAGCTGGCGGCCGGCTTCATGGGGCGCAGCCCGCAGGACGTCGCGCTCGCCACCGCCTTCAACGCGCTCAAGCTGTTCGGCCTGAGCAACTGACGCGCCCCCGCGCACCGCACCCCCGCGCACGCCCCCGCACCACCACCCCCGCGCCGCACCGCACCGCCGCTGCAGTTCTTGCCAACGAATACGAATAAGACTAATCTGTCCAACATTCGCCGGCGGCCATTTATTATCACGTTAATTATTTAATGATGAAAAGGCGCCAACGGAACGCCATGTTTGATTTATTGATCACGACATTAGTTCCGGCGTGCTACGCGATATTTATGTAATTAATTTTTGCTTTTGCAAAATCAAAGACGTAACAAATGACACCGCTGTCGGGCGCCGCCCCCGCCGCCGCCGCCGCGGGTCTTGCTTTGAGCGTGTCTGTGTGTTAGATTATTTTTACTCTCTATGTGGCTTTTATGTTTATTGTAGTGTTTGCACACGTTGTAGTTTTGGCCGCGGCGCCGTAGTCAGAATGATCTCAACTCACTCCTCCCCCTCGTGGGGCGCGCGCGGCGGGGCGGGCGCGCCGCGTGTACACTTGCCTAGTTAATTTATTTCCCGCTCGTGCAATGCCCGCCCCCCTCACCGCCGCCGCGCGCTCCCTACTTCCTTACAGTTCCTTCCGTGTCCGGCGCGCGGCGCGGCGCGGCGACGTGCGACGACGTCGCTCGACGCTGGTAGTCACAACGAATACAAAGACTGCAAGTATTAAACTAACAATGTGGATATTGACTTGTACGTTTATGTTAATGATTGTGTTTTGTAATGAATATTTTTTTAATTATTTAATCGTTTATTAGAGCGGGGGGCGCCCTCCGGTAAGAGTATTGTTATTGATTCCTTTATTTTTTGACAATCACTTTGTTAATATATGTAAGACGCCCACCGGGACAGCCGCGCGCCGCGCGCCGCGTACTCTAGTGCCTTCGACAAAACGTCCTCTTGTGATACAATATTTTTCTTAGAATGTACAGAATATTTCTTTCAATAAAAGATTATGATCATTTCGCGTTTTATTGCCGACTCGAGACGATGCAGCACTCCGATTGTTCTGCATTTCCAATTGTTCATGTTATTCCGATGTAACAGGAGCGGCGTCCATGAAAACAGCCAATCGAAAAAGTCACATGTCCATAAATAAACTTGAGTGATTTGTGAAATAGTTCAAACGACATTTAATAAATCTTGCTCGAGCCGCGCTGCAGGATTGCCGACAACATCGCGGACTACCGCGAGCTGCCAGCGCCCGCAGGTTGGCAGCGCGCCTTCTTTCTAACATAAGAAATTAGAATTAATAATTTTTTGCACACTCCGTTACTTTAAAACTAGTCACAGACAAAACACTACAACACCTACCTCGTTACAGCCGGCGGGTACTTTCACTCGGTTTCCTCAGTAGTTGAATGGACTCGTCTGACAACACCTCGGCGTCACAAATCAACAAGAAACTGAACACTCTTTCAAAAGCGATAATTATATTTAAGTAAATATTTTGAGATTATTTCGTACAACTAAAATTGTCTTTCTCATGTCTATACATAGACATACACCTGTTTTTATTATTTTTTGTCAATCGGTTCCTTTTCTTATTTCGTTTGTGAGGACCTGGCTGTAAATCTTCCGATGATTAATGTTAAAATAATATAAAAAAAACACTACAAAGATCGGTTTCTTTAAAAATCTGTTTCCTGAAAAATGAGGAACAGCCATGTCGCCGGCGACCCGTCCCGCTTCACACAAAACGCACCGCGCGCGGCGACCTCTCCGTTCGCTGGTTAACGCAATGCTTTTATTTAAAAGTACAATTTATTACATAATTAATTTCAAACCTTTGTAACAACTCATTTTCGTACATTACATTTTTAACAGTACTAATTTTTGTTTACAAAATTCTCCTGCATCGCTTCACTACTAATTTCGGTGCGGCCTCCCCTTTCCCCCCTCTCCTCCGCCGCCTAGCTCTTCTCCAGCTTGCGCGGCACGCCGGGCGGCGGCGAGCTGAGCACCTTGTGCGAGAGCCGCATCTGCCCCGACACCGGGTCGCGCCCGAAGTACTTCACGTGGATCTCGGAGCCCACCGTCAGCCCCAGCGCAGACGGGTGCTGGATCTGCGCACGCACACGTCCACAATCAGTCGCGACACGCCGCGGCAACGGAAGTGACATTAAAAATAAGACATATAAACATCATTTTGATTTGTCGATCATTAAATGATTTGATGTTTTATTTGAATCAACTCGCTTGTTGTTGTACCACTGCGCCGGCCGCAGCGAAGCCGCTGCCGTGTTTGATGGCGCTCGGATGTTTGGGGTTATCCTTTATGATATGGTACATGGTCATGATCCCCGAGCTCCGGGGCTAGTCACGAGGCGCACCTTGCGGTGGTCGAGCTGCGAGTTGTGCAGCAGCGCGGGCGGCAGCGCGCTGTGCAGCGCCACCATGACGCCGCAGTCGCGCAGCTCCAGCACGCGCGCCGTGTACACCGCGCCGAACTCCAGCTCGGGCGCGCGCTCCGCCCGCAGCCACTCCGCGATGCGCGCGCGCGCCTCCGCCAGCGCGCCCGCGCTCGGCGCGAACACAGAGAACCGCCGCTCGTCGACCGCGCTCACCTGCCGCAGAGCGCACCGCGTTACTCGTTATGGCCTTGCGCACCAATTTTTTCATTTTAACTTTCATTCCATGAGACGAGCGCGACGTTCAGCTGATGCTAAGTGATATGTCTACCCATAACAACGCGCCGCTGGTTAAGCTCGTCGCCTTAAGACATAAGATATAGTGATGCGTTACCGCAGTAACTTCGCTAGCTCCCAGCGCCCTTTAAACCGGAACACAGTAATGTTTGCACAGTACTGTTCGTCGGTAGAAAAAGTTACTGCGGTGGTGCCTGCCTAGACGGTCTGCGGTGACAGCGTCTTCTACCGACGGTATGCGCAGGACCCGGCGCGTGTGTACATGTTAGTGAGGAACAATGCGATTCACCTGCACGCCGGTGTCCACATACAGCCGCTTGAGGTTCACGCCGGCCACGCCCAGCAGCCGCGCGCGCTCGTGCGGCTCCACCACCAACTCCTCCGTCACCGGCATATTATCCTTCCGGTCCTGCCTGCAACCGTCCGCCCAGCGCCATCGGTTAGCATTCCTCGCGACTGCACCGCCCACACGTGCGGCGCGTACCAGAGTTACGATGATAGATGGAATGCATACTCTTATTAGAAATATCTCTTCAACTATGTATTTAATCTGTCATAATTTTCACATTCACACTTCGCCCCAGTCACAGAGTTCACATTCCGTACACGGCTCAAACAGGAACGTCGCGAGACTTACAATCATCTGTCTTCTACAGCGAAACGACGTTATGCCATCCCCTCCCTTTTTTTCATTTTAGTCTTGAAAAATCAATACAATTACTATTTTACTAACAAAATGTTTGTAATCGAAAATATTTTTCCTCATTGTCTAATACAGTGAATGCTTTCCTCTACTACATGCAAAATAACCAGCAAGAGCCGGGCGGCGCACGGACCTGGGCTTGTCGATGCACTTGTTCATGATATCGATTACGCGGCCCTTGGCGTCGCAGGCGCGCTGCACCGCCTCCATGAGCACGCGCAGCGGCAGCCCGCGCAGCTTCACGTCGGCCTGCAGCGCGGTCACGCCGCGCTTCGTGCCCGCCACCTTAAGGTCCATGTCGCCCATGTAGTCCTCTATGCCCTGCGTACGACAAATCGTTTCGGGTGCGTGTAAACGGACGCTCTGGCGTGTCCACAGCGCGCGGACAATTGAAACGCGTGGGCGAAATTAGAAGAAACATCGAGCAGCAGCGCGCGCGCGCTCACCAGCAGGTCGGTGAGTATGCGGTAGTCGTGCATGACGCCGTCGCGGTGCCGCGACACGAGGCCCACCGCGACGCCCGCCGCCGGCGCGCTCAGCGGCACGCCCGCGTCCAGCAGCGCCAGCGACCCGCCGCACACCGACGCCATAGAACTGGACCCTGATCAACCATGACCTGATCCTGATCATTCATTCTCTACACATGTCATACACATAACACATGAGCACGCGGGGCGCGCGCGCACCGTTGGACTCCAGCACCTCGGCGGTGAGGCGCACGGTGTAGGGCTGCTCGGGCACGACGGGCAGCAGGCCGCGCTCCGCCAGCGCGCCGTGGCCCGCCTCGCGCCGCCCCGGCCCGCCGCGCGCGCCCACCTCGCCCGTCGCGTACGCCGGGAACTCGTAGTGCAGGAAGAAGCTCTTCTCCTTCGTGCCGCTGCGGAGCATACGATCAGCTGCGGCGGACTGCGGGCGGTGGTCAAGTAAGATACCGCGCGTCGAGGACCGCCAGCGGCTTCAGGAGTGTATGCAAATGATACTGTGCTGTGCGCAGCGCGCGGTGTCCTGATGCGGGGGTGCGGGGGCAATCGCAGGACACATTTTAAAATAAAACAAACTTATCATTGAATTAACTCGACAACTTCTGATTTATAGTAAATTATCCCACTGTGTTACCTGGTGATTGCAGTCAGGGTGTCCATCTTGAGCGCGCTGTCGGGCGAGTCGAATGCGACGGTGCACAGCACCTGCGTCTGCCCGCGCTGGAACAGTGCGCTGCCGTGCAGCGGCTCGTACAGCGACACCTGCCGCAACCAAACGTCACTTGGGCGCGAGAGACGTACACCACGAGCGAGTGGCGGCGGGCGAGATGTTCTTGTGTAACCGGAACAAATCAGTTTTTGAATTTAATGCCGGACCGGTAATCCCTCACCTCACAGTGGATGCTACGTAGCTGGTCCAGCGCGCGCCCGTCGCACCGCGTGTCAGTCTCGAAGATCATGTCGCGAAAGGTCTGCCTCAAGTGAGCGTTGAAGCAGTCCTGCAGCAACGCGCCGTCCGCGCTGGCCCCCGCCGCGTCCCGCAGCTGCCGCACCACCGCCAGCCGCAGCTCTGCCAGCTCGTTGTCGCGCGAAATCTTGTCGTGGCTCCAGTCACTGCGCACGCGCAACAACACACAACAGACTTGGTCGCGAATCTTTCCAGTTATTAGAGGGGAGATTTATTACAATGAAACACAAGCAAACCTCAGTATCTCTCTGATCTTCATGGTTGAGAGTGACTTCACCGAATCGACGGTAGCGGGGTCGAGCTCCGGCGGTCTCTCGTACTCTCTCTTCCTCCTGCCGTGCGTCTTCTGCAGCTTCTCGAGCGCGCGCACCACGTGCTGCGCCTCCTTCGTGCCTGCGCGCGGCCGGTTGAGTTACAACGCACATGAACATCTTAAGTCGCAAGGGTGTTTGTTATTGCATGCGGTAGACAGAATCAGTTTGTGAATCTCCGGCGACGACGCAGTAGTCAAAGAGTTAGCGCGGAACAGAAATTCGGAAATATCGCATGGACTTACATTCATACCTAATTTGATGGCTTTGAGTAAGTCCTGCTGAAGGATGTCATTAGCGAAGCCTTCCAGCATCACCACCAGGTTGGACGCGGTAGCGGCCACCACCAAATTGAGGCTGGACTTCTCCAGGTCCCGACGAGTTGGATTCACTATCAATTCACCATCTATTTGGCCCAATCTGACATATATATGAGATTTAATATTTTATATATTAAAAATCTGATGCATCAGACTCACGTCAAAGAATCAACAAAAAAAATTTACTAAGTCACACTGCCGGTAGGTCTCCGCCGCCGCAGACCGCCTCATTTCTCTATTTCAGCCGCTAAAGAGTACTGTGCAAACATTACTGTGTTCCGATATGAAGCGCGCAGTAAGCTAGTAGAGTTACTGCGGTAACGAGACTTAATAACTAATGTCTCAAGGCGACGAGCGCATGTGGAGCAGCGTGTACCATCTCAACTAGCGCCGCGTTTTTATATGGGCGAGCGTATCACTTACCATCCGGTGAACGACTCGCTCGCCTCGTCGCTTTATGAATAAAAAAACGAAGACATTTACACAAACTACACACGGTTACACAACCGACCTGACTGCACCGACGGGGCCATACCAAGGCACGTCGGAAAGCGCGAGGGCGGCACTCGCGGCGTTGATGGCGACCGTCTCCGGCGGGTGAACGCCGTCCACTGCGAGTGTGTTGCATGCTAGTTGCGTGTCGCAGCTGAAGTCCTGCGGGAACAGCGGCCGCACTGATCGGTCCACCAGGCGCGACGTGAGGATCTCACGCTCAGTCGGACCTGGGTGCAAGCCAAAGTGACAAAGTTTGCAGAATATTTATTTTTAACATTCCTGTAATGTTTAATGAAACAAGGTGTTCACATTATTTTAATCACGCTAAGTAGCAAAGAATGAATGGTAGTGTGAATGTCATGTATAAAATTTCCGTAACCAGATAATGTAGTGGGGTGCAACCAACTAGTATACATGATAGTTTCATTATGTGCTTGTCAATATTATTTATTACCTAACTCCCGCCTCAAAAAGTTGGTAGGTATACGTCCTGCTGCTGCAGCTTTCTGTCGGTAGTCAACTACTAGTGGTAGGAAAGAAGTGCTACACTGTTTTGCTTTAGCCACCACTGTAGCCAGCACACTGGTATCACCCAATGTGGCAACACAAGCTCCATCTGCAAATCTTGCATAGCGCCCAGTGGATAGCTTTAATGTTGTTCTGAAATGAAAAATTCAAGTCATGAACTTCAGTTATAATATGGAACTTCAGTTGCAGAGTATTCTTTCAAATTAATATAAATAAGTTTATACAATCTTAGAGTAAGGAAGACCAAAAATTGATACACAATAATGCTCTAATTATAACTATCAATGCTAATTTCACATAAAACATTTCATATTGTATAGTTGATTCATGATTAGTAATGTACAGATTATATCAATGAATACATAGAACAGAATTTCTGAAAACCAATAAAAATCTAATTTAGGAATACTATCATTTACATTTTCTAACATTCACATTGAATGATGGTCAACCTCTCTGCTCCATCAGACTTCTAGATTTGATGCATATAATAAAATGATGACTTGCCACAGGGTCGTTGGCTGTCTTTACCAATACAGTGATCTTTAGAATTCAAATATATTCTTGAGGGTGGAAAAAGTACTTTTTTACTACATATAGCTTATTTGTGAAATCAGTAGTTGACAGATATATTTCTGAACAAATAATCCTTGAGGGGAGTACAAGCAAAACGCATACTAATATTTTAATAATCCGGTGTTGCCGCTGTCCGTGCGCGACAGTGATCACTTACCATCATATTAAGTATTCGCTCGTTTGCTCTTGTTACTATAAAAAAGTAAAAAATATGTAATAATTACAAATACATAACCTCACCCATTAGAAAATGGTACTTCGATTTCCCCTACATTTGCTTGCGTTGAAAGATATTTACAAAAGCATCCACCTCGCAACTTTACTTTTGATATAATGATACGTTTTCTACTTAACATTCTTAGGCGTTCAAATTGAGAAGCGTCAAAACAATTTTTTTATTTGTTTTGAAAACTCCTTATGGGCTTTAAATGTTGGAAATAACAATTTTGAAAACGTGAACATGTGAATAAAATTTTACTCAGCTATTAACGAATTTTATATACATTACCCTATAAAAATTATAAATTCACTTAAACATGTTTTTTACATTAATGTCAATTGTCAAATTCAAAAGTCTGGAATCAGGAATTACGTTTTGTTTCATGCTTTGTTTGAAATGTATTAAAACATAACGTAACCCTAAAGGTGTTCCATCCTTTTCCTCTTAAGTTATTATGCTTTAAATAAATATATCAATCAATTAAAAGCCTTAGACCATTATTAAAATTAAATCTTCCACAAATTGGTTTATTATGTGTACACACATTGGTGATGAACTCGGCAAAAAAATTCGTATCCAGACCATGTTATTAAAAAAAATTGTCTTCTACTGGAAACGGCTGACTGGCTTAAAGGTTTGATACCAGGCCATAAAACCTAATACAAAAAAAGAAAGGCTGGCGTTGATTTGTTTACGTTTGTCCGAATTACATATAAAACACAGCATGATGCGAAAAGTTCAGGGCAATGATTCTTTTCAGAGAATTAATTATTTGTATCAGGTAAATAAGCTTAGTTTCTCTGTTAAAAAATTAAGTTTACGCAAACAATAGTTTTTCTTTTTTTTCTGTTTAAAAGAAAAGTAAAAGAATACATTAACTTTATTAAAGCGAAAACTACGTTAAAAAGATCTCTTGTGTTAGTGTTATTTTTACATTAACATAAACAAATATAATTTTATTAACACTAAAGTTTTGTACAATAATTTTGATGTGTTGGCGTTATTAATGTTTTGTTTTACTTCGTCTACATTCGATATGTGAACACACTTTTTTTTAATAAATACTTTCTCCTGAACGGCGAATATAAATTTTCAGATAAGTAAATACATGGCTGACAAAAATCCTGGATTGTCGTCATATTATGGAAATCTTATAGTTAATGTTGCTAAAAAGAATGTTTTGAAAATGTAAGTATGTATGTGACCATTTTCATCTCAACATTTTGATTCATGTTACAGAAAATACTGAATCAGTGCAATAAGTAATTGTATGTTATGATAAAAGTTGTAACATTCTATTTGCAGACATCCAGAGATCAAGAGACAAATGTGCAAAAAGTGTCGCTGCACACTCATTGACAAAGATTCTGCCAAAATGCAGTTAAAAACAAAAAATAAAATAAAGCTAATTCAGTGGACATGCAAAACTTGCGAGTCCCAGAAGACATTTCCCTCTGCCAAGAGCAGGGAGCACCGTGTGTGGCTGGAGAAGCCTGAGGCTGTTGTTGAAATAATCTCATGAGCACTGGATTGAACTCAAATGTCAAGTTCTTGCATTTAGTAAAGATGTAAGAGTGATTATTTATTACAAGATAACAAATTTTTAAAAAAGTGTGTGACTTGTCATTAAGTACAGAATTAAAAAACATTATTTATTTAATTTTATTTCTTTCTAATTTTTTTATTTATTTTGACTAGCCAACAGCTGTTGCACCTAAAACAAACTATAATATACACATGCTTATACAAATATATATGAGTAACAATATCCTGCAGGCCAGTTGCACATGCACTACAATAGAGAAAATTACAATAAATTTTAAGATAAAAACAATTAATATGTAAGTTATGAAAGCAAAAAGACATGTTAACAACAAACTTAAATTATTTTAATCAAAATATCCCTTGAGTTTGCCCAAACACAAAGTGCAAGTGCACCACTTCAATATATTTGTTTAACATCTTGCTCAATCTTGGTTTTGGTGAATTTGGGTCTAAAACGGTTCTGCGAATGGGTAAACAGAGAGGTGTAATATTATTGCGAGGGTAGCGGCTGCGAACAGTCGTTTTTTTTGGGTCAATTAACAAATTGGAACCTTTGCTTTATAAGTTCGTGTTACTCGCAAGTGTTAGCTTTTTCACAAAGAATAGTAAAATATATTGTATTTTATATTATTGACAACACTGCGGTGGCGCAGTGCACGGCCACTCGACCGCGCCACCTAGCGCCCCTCCACTAACTTACTACATAAAATGTCCGCGGGTCGCTACGCGGGCTCTCCTCCGCTCGCACCGCCGCGCCGGCTGCTGCTGCCATGTTATATTTTGAAGGCTATTTAATGTAAACTATAAGTTTAATCTCTGTTCTCCGGTCCAAGTTAACACATCAGAAGCGGGACCGCAACCTCATAACCTGGTAATGTTACTCATGTAAAAGAGGCCGGCATGTAATGATGATGAGGCTGCCAGGGTCTCCCACTTCACCACCGCTTTTGCCCAACGAAAGTCACAATTTTTATTTCTTTTTAATATTCAATTCTATAACAAATTGTTGCAACATTTTGAAATATCAATTTTATGTTTATATTGAATCAAATGAACATTTTCGCCGATAAAGTTTTATCGCGCTGCGCCGTTCCCGGGGGCCCGGCCATGCTGCACCTAAAATGAAGTTCGTTGCAAATAATTTATTATTATTCGTATTTTTTGACGCGTTCTGTGCGAACTTGTTTCCTGAATTCGGTATTCACCGAAGTAAACATGCCGGTAAAAAAACAAAGCATGTTTCTAAAGCCATCGAAGAAAACGAAGTCAGAAATAATTATCTGCAGGCGTTAGGTGATGTCGACAAAGTCGAAAGGATTAAAAACAAAGCGACGGCTTTGAGAGCGGGCAGCCACCACAAGAACGGTGTTCTTAGCGCCGAGGAGGACCGCGAGGAGTCTCAAGCTTTCCGGAAGGATCCGGTCATGAATCTAATGGTCCAGGGCAGAAGGAAAATAAGCGACACGGACTACGCCAGTTCCAGCTCCAGTACCGAGTTGCAAAACTGGAAAGACGAGTGGAAGGATGTTTGGCTCACCAAAAAGCTGGAGGCCCTCAACTCGTCGATACCCGCCGGAGACACGGTCAACATGGCCGCCGCACGTGAGATATACATTATTTAATTGCAGCGCTCGTCGCCGAGCTGTCGTCGGCCGAAGCAGTAACAAGTAATGCAACAGTGAGGCGAGGCTTACGTATTCTGTTGGAGTACAGTCACAGCAGGCGATGCAGCAGCTCGCAGCAGTTCGCAGCGAAGCCGCGCTGGTATTCCGGTCTCGTTTCGATGCGAATTTGTGTCGATGTGAGATTAGCCGCACGCTGCTGCTCGCTGTTCGTGTGCTTGTTTCCTCTAAAGAGTATTAACAATTTGCAGGACCGTGGGGCGTGCCGTGCGGCGACCCCAACCAGCACGACATGCCGTGGGGCACCTGCATGCTGCCGATGGAGTGCGAGCCGGAGTTCCGCGTATACAGGGGCGACCTCTCCTGCGGGCGCAGCAACTTCGTCTGTTGCGCTCTGCAGCTCACCACTTACGACATGTACGGCGGGTTCGACGTCTCCTTCGCCGAATCCAGCCTGGAAACGGATACGGAGGAGAGGAAGCTCAGAGATATGAACTCGAGGGAGAAGAGGCAAAGGAAGCGACGACGAGAGAAACGCAAACGCAAACGCGACAGGATGAAGAGAAAACGGAAAATCAAGAAGAACATCAAGAATATTATTAAGGAAATTAAGAAAATCTTGGACCGATCCTACAGAAATGGAACTGCGATGCGAAAGAGAAAGACGAAACAGCTCAAAAGATTCGTCAAAGAGCTGAAGAAGCAATACAGAAAAGACCGTCAGTCTGTCAAGGAGATCCACGAGATGGAAATGATAAAAGTGGACGCCGATCTCATGAAGAAGTTGACACAAATAAGACTAATGAATAGAAACTTTTTGAAGAACAGCACGTTCAGGGACATAGTGATGAACGGCACTATGAACAAGAAACAGGCCAGGATGCTGATGGAGGCGTACCCCGAGCTGGAGGGCTTCGTGGCGACGCGGCGCGCGGGCGCGGCGGACTACGACGTCGAGTACGGCTACGTGTACTACTGAGCAGCGCCGCGCAATTATACCGGCTTGCGAGCACATGCCTGTCTGTTATCTGTTGAAACACCATCGGCGCCATCAAACGAACGCTCGCTCTGTGGTCGTGCCGTCATGCGGCGCCGGCGCTGCTCGTGATCGCGGTGAACGCATCGCTGCTGCCGGGTCCGGACGGTTCAGCCGGATCCGGGCGGTTCAGCCGCATGCTGGAACGCAGTTCCTGAATTTGTATTGATTATAAAATTTACATATTTGAATATTATCTTCGAATCCTTGAGACGCGGCGGTTGGTCTCGGTCCGGAAACCGTCTCGGGAGGTACCATCGCAGTGACTATTTCTGTCTACCAACAGTACGGTGCAAAAATTACTGAGGTAGCCAGACTTAACTCCTACACCCCGCTAGGTGCAGCAGCGGTGTGTTCGTCTGCCGGCTTACCTGCGTCGTCTCCCGCGACGCGGAGCTTCTTCTTGAATTTGTATCGGCGGGCACCAGCCTGCCTGGCCGCGACGGGCCGCAGAACAATGTTTGTTATACACTCTCGCGTTACGTCTTCCCTAATATGATCATTTTCGCCAGTAATACAAGTTCGCACATGTGTTCATGCGACCGTGTGAGGAGTAACTTTCACTTGGGCGCTGGTTTTCAACCTTTTCGCAGTTTATTAGCTAACCCGAGCCGAGAAGTCGCGGCGACGGTTCGACTGGTCTGCTGGCCCTCCCCCGCCCCGCGCCGGCGTATCACTTACCATCAGGTGAACCTCTCGCTCGTTTCGTAGAATAAAATACAGCTCATGTCTGTTACACATTACCTCAATGACATAATATTTAATCTTTCTTTTTATTTTCAATTAAAATCTCGTATAAATTTTATAGATTACGTATTAAGGCTTGAGTATCGCACAGACGTCGCGACCGGGTCGGAAACCCCTTTCTGTAAGGATATTAGAAGAGATAACGCGGTATCTACAGTACCTGTCCCAACTTGCTCGTTCACAGTGCAGTCCCTCTCGTTCGGGAATATAAGAGATTCGTTTTTACCTTTTTGTAGGCGCCGCGCCCCGCCCCGCCCCCCCCCGCCGCGTGCTGCACTTCAAATAAGTAAACGTGTGCGTTTGCACTGCGCCGCGGGAGGGGGGGTGTGGGGGGGGGTGTGTGTGAAGGCGTTAAAAAGAAACAACAGCAACGTTGAATATAAATATCATTTAATTCTCCTCACCCGCGTGAACAGGCGCGACATTCTCATGACTAGTGACCTAACCCATGACGATAGCGGGGACGGGGGCGGGTAGGGGAGTGTGTGTGTGTGTGGATATAAGGGGGGGGGGGGCAGTAGTGTATATCAGTGTGTAGTTGAGAGACGGCGGCAGGGTCGGACCGAGAGCGACTTGTGTTAAAGCTATATGCAGTGGCGAAGCGAGAGCAGCTCCTGCTCCAGCAGCAGCAGCAGCAGCAGCTCGCGGCCAGCGAGTAATTATTGAGTGTTATGATACATACACTCATTGTAGGTTTCATTGCATCCGTAATTTCGTATCCTCGTCTATTTCGTTCGGCTCCTAACCGTAAATTGTTTCCTAACTCATGAATCATAGACACCCGAAGAAAAGTAAACCATCAGATGAAGTGACTAGTCACCGGAGAGCGCAGTCTCCGCGGTCCGGACCCGGCGGCCGCCTGTGTAAATATTCATACAAAAATAAGCATCACCATCGGCTGCCAGTTTCCTAATAAACTGTTAATAAAAAAGTAATCAAAAACGCGAACACGCAGCGCCCGCCGTCGCGAGTGACTACCCAACGATTCTTACAAATATATTACTACGCTATAGTATAAATGTAAAAATTACGTCTGCGCCCCCATCCCCCACCCCACCGCGCGGCCCCCCTCCGGCGCGTGACGATTTCATATTCAAAAACAATCTGCTAACAACTGTAAACAATTAACAAAACGTTGTCGAGCCTTTCAAAGTACAGCGCGTCGCGGGGGTGAGGGGGGGTGTGTGTGTTCAATAACACGTGATGTGATACAATTGATGAGGGAGAGTTTAACTAGTGCGTGAACTGTTTAGTAACAACAACTTTGTGAAGATACATTTAAAAAAAAGGATTAGGATAAAAACTAATCTACCGTTCATAACTCTGCGAGAACACAGACACAGACAGACAGACAGACACAGCGCGCCCGCACTCCGCTCTGTATATATTTATTTTAAAGCGTTTTGAAATTTTCGGCGTTCACAACAAAAACACATTGTTTCACAGTCCGACTGTAAACATACACCTATACCTATACATATATATCTATCTCATCGTAACAACTTACTTCTAAGTAACACATTTGTATTATTTATTTTTCCTTAGCTCATAATTAGACCTTGAAACCACAGCCTCGCGGCCCCGACCGCCGCTCACGGAGGTGTGAAAGAGAAACGACTAGAGGAAGAAGGAAATACGTTAAAGAGTCCTAAAGCTGTACATTTGAGCACGACCTCTCGCAGTGCTGGTCTCGGCGGGCGTCGGCACCGGGCGCACGCGCACCCGCTCGCAGGGAACATTTCATCGCTCGTTTGTTCGTTTCGAGACACCGCTCATTTCCTTTCCGATTAGATTTAGAAGCCTCGGATGACACCGTAGGCTTCCAAACCGGACATGATGAGGTATACCAGCCACAGGGAAAAGAAGAAAATAGAAGTAAGGATCTTCATGCACCGAGGGCCGCCCAGCTCCCCGCCGATGGACTTCCGCCTCCTCAGGATCAGTACGAGCACCACGAGCGCGGCCTCGGAGCAGAACATTGTGACGCTGAAGGCGAGGCTGCAAACAAACGCGCGCGTCAGTTGCGTACTATCCCTGGATGTACAGGTGCTCACTGGAAGCGTGCTACGCGCGTGACAACCGACGGGCTGCGCGGCGTGCAGCGTGCAGCGTGCGGCTCGAGTGCGTCGAGTGCGGACAGCCGGCGCTCGGCGCGGTGCTGGCGGACTCACTTGCCGGGCTCGACGTGGAACTTCTCGTTGCGCGACCAGTGCACGGCCGCCGCCACCGTCCACGCGACGCCGATGCCCAGGAACACGTTGACCGCGTTGGAGCCGGTCACGTTGCCCACGGACGCGTCGGCCGTCTTATCTTGAATCGCTGCCACTTTACTGGCGAACGTATCTGGTGGAGTTGGACACGGTTAACGACTGCTTAGCCAAGCTGCTACCACGAGGGAGAGGTCTGCGCAGTGAATGTACATGGAAAAACGAACAAACCATTACCTGGTATACTGGTCCCCAGAGCCACAAAGACGATGGCGGTGACGGAGTCTTTGATGCCTAAAGTGCAGCCGAAGTGGGAGGCGACGTCGCCGATCACCGCGGTCACCAGCCCGATGCACACGATCGACACCACGAAGCACACGTAGCCTCCGCCGATGTCTGCGGTGAAAGATGAGACTCCTCACAACCACAACTTCCTTAAAACTGTGACTGCGGTCAGGCAAAACTATTCCTTTTGTTATACATGGAGTAAAATACCCTCGCGGGGCAGGCGCTGCCACATGATGTTCCCTGAATCCGTCGCTCGGAGATCATTAGGAGCATACAGGAATAAACACCGAGAGTCTCGCGGCGGATGAGCCCGCAGGCTCCGCCGACCCGACGCGGCCCGCAGGTGACGAGGGCCGAATCGCGGGAGAGCCTTCGCGGTCTGGTCTCCGCTCGGCTCCGGCGCACCCGCGACCTTCGACTCTGTTCATTCGTTCTTCGTTGGCGCCTGTTCGCTCCGCTGGGGCTGACCGGGCCACGACAACGGCGCCCGTGAGCTCGGGACGAGGGGTACTTACCATTAAGTAAAGGTTTTAAGTGTAAAAACGTCTATTGAAGTCGCTGCGTGGGCGCCGGGTCGCGTGCCGGGGCCGGGCGGGGGGCCGGGCGGGGAGCAGGGGGCGCTACGATAAAGTGTGTGGTGGTGTTAGCTTCTCACCGGTGGGGGGGACGAACGCGAAGATAACTTTCCAAAACAACGTGATCACGTGAAGTACGTAATCCGACCACGACGGAGGCTCGTCGGGGTCGTCGGAACCTGCAAGTAAGTTGACCATCAGCTGCAGCCGACGGCGCGGCCGCGGCGTGCCGGCGCAGTGCTATACCCGAGCTGGCGGTGAGCGCGTCCGCGAACTGCTCCCGCCACGAGGACGTGCCGATAATGATCGACGCGTTCGCTCGCTGCACTAACTTGTCCACGGTGTTCTGGAACCACACGTAATCTCATCACGACCGCATAATAAATGACGGAACTTTTGTGGATGTTAATGTAATAAGTAACTATTAATATAATTATAATGTAACTTGTACATTATGTTGTACTTCAATGATCGAGATGAAGCGTGTATGAACTATTCGGGCGTTGTGTCACTCGGAGCCGGGTCGGCAGTGTGCCGGCGCAGGGGGGGGGAGGGGCGGACACAGACCTTAAATTCTTTGCTCTCCTTGACCCTCAGCTGCGCTCTGGTGATCTCGCCGGCGCGCGGCAGCCCCATCATGGCCACCACCGCCTCGTCCTCCGGCAGCGTCACCAGGTGCTCCGCTTCGTTCGGCCGCGCCGGGTGGCGAGTGTCTGCACACAATTGCTGTGTGTTAAACTTAATGATATACCCCTTAGATTTTTGGAATTGAAGCAGTTTGGGGATTGCAGGCACACGCGCGCACCATGGACACCCTCGCCACAACTCCTCATCACCGCGAGAGCACGTGTTGTTTACAAACCTACACGTTGCAGAGTTTATTTTTTCATTAAAATTTATAATAAAATGCATGATGAGCGAGCGCTGTGGGCGCGTCCCCGCCCGGCGGTCCTGCTGATGTTACTAAGTGACGCAATAGTAACAAGCTAGCTCCTCGACAACGTGGCGCGGCGGCGGCGGGGCACTCGCCCCCGGCAAGCAATTTGTCACTTCAACGTTCACTGGCACTAATGAATGACTAACACTAGATTATTTGTAAGCAGCGGATGAGCACGTTAACCTGGTGCCTATTGCGCAGCCACCGAGCGCGTGCGCGGTGACCAGCTAATGGATGCTACGAGCAGTTCTACAGGGTCTGGAGTTCGCGAAACGCAAGCGAGGAGCGCGGGCCGCGGGGAGGGCGGCCGCTGCATCAATGAAACCAAGCCGTGTTACTGTACAAGAGAAGGACGTCGTCTTACTTGGCAGAAATAGAGAAGAGTCATCCATCAGGTGACAGCAGAGAGATAAGAGAAGAGGAAAAAGTAAATTAGGTGAGACGAGAAGTAATGTTACAAAGAAAAGAGATGACACCCTGCGCTAACAAGGTACGGGACCAGAACCCGAGCGGGCCGGGGCCCGTGTCCAAGGTAATTGCGACCTGGCGCACTGGGTGCGTCGCACACGCTGCTCAAAGTGGAAGTAGACGCCGCAGCATCTGCTGTGATCACATTTTTTTATATTCAAATGTTTGATACATCGTTTGTGCGCGTAATGATTCAACATTTATTATATATATTTAACACTGCGCTTCCAGCGGGAGTCACGTGTGATACACTCGCTTATGAGTGAGGCAGACAGTAAGTCGTGATTTGAAAAACTCCATCGCGAGTTCATAAATAATAAGTGTAGGCCGGCGGCAGTCCAAGCGCGGGGTGCGGCGCCGCTGCAGCCACTGCCCGCCTGGACTTCCACGAGACAGGAGGACGGAGGGAAACTCTTCACTTACCACCTCCATCGACCTGCGGTATAACCGAAGCAGCGCACGAACAACACAAACGCAACCTAACATTTGAAAAACATAATTATATCTATATAATTAAGCAGAGAGCTGCGCGATGAATGTGACGGAGAGCGAGGCGGCGATGAATGTGACGGAGTGAGGCGGCGATGAATGTGACGGAGTGAGGCGGCGATGAATGTGACGGAGAGTGAGGCGGTGATGAATGTGACGGAGTGAGGCGGCGATGAATGTGACGGAGAGTGAGGCGGTGATGAATCTGATGGAGTGAGGCGGCGATGAATGTGACGGAGTGAGGCGGCGATGAATGTGACGGAGAGTGAGGCGGCGATGAATGTGACGGAGTGAGGCGGCGATGAATGTGACGGAGTGAGGCGGCGATGAATGTGACGGAGTGAGGCGGCGATGAATGTGACGGAGTGAGGCGGCGATGATGTGACGGAGTGAGGCGGCGATTGAATGTGACGGAGAGTGAGGCGGCGATGAATGTGACGGAGAGTGAGGCGGCGATGAATGTGACGGAGTGAGGCGGCGATGAATGTGACGGAGTGAGCGGCGATGAATGTGACGGAGTGAGGCGGCGATGAATGTGAACTGAGTGAGGCGGCGATGATGTGACGGAGTGAGGCGGCGATGATGTGACGGAGTGAGGCGGCGATGAATGTGGACTGAGTGAGGCGGCGATGAATGTGACGGAGTGAGCGGCGATGAATGTGACGGAGTGAGGCGGCGATGATGTGACTGAGTGAGGCGCGATGAATGTGAACGGAGTGAGGCGGCGATTGAATGTGACGGAGAGCGAGGCGGCGATGATGTGACTGAGTGAGGCGGCGATGAATGTGACGGAGTGAGGCGGCGAATGAATGTGACGGAGAGTGAGGCGGCGATTGAATGTGACGGAGAGTGAGGCGGCCGATGAATGTGACGGAGTGAGCGGCGATGAATGTGACGGAGTGAGGCGGCGAGAATGTGACGGAGTGAGGCGGCGATGATGTGACGGAGAGCGAGGCGGCGATGATGTGACGGAGAGTGAGGCGGCGATGAATGTGGACTGAGTGAGGCGGCGATGAATGTGACTGAGTGAGGCGGCGATGAATGTGACGGAGTGAGGCGGCGATGAATGTGACGGAGAGTGAGGCGGCGATGAATGTGACGGAGAGTGAGGCGGCGATGAATGTGACGGAGAGTGAGGCGGCGATGAATGTGACGGAGAGTGAGGCGGCGATGAATGTGGACTGAGTGAGGCGGCGATTGAATGTGACGGAGTGAGGCGGCGAGAATGTGACGGAGTGAGGCGGCGATGAATGTGGACTGAGTGAGGCGGCGAATGAATGTGACGGAGAGTGAGGCGGCGATGAATGTGGACTGAGTGAGGCGGCGAATGAATGTGACGGAGAGTGAGGCGGCGTGAATGTGACTGAGTGAGCGGCGATGAATGTGACTGAGTGAGGCGGCGATGAATGTGACGAGTGAGGCGGCGATGATGTGACTGAGTGAGGCGGCGATGAATGTGACTGAGTGAGCGGCGATGAATGTGACGGAGAGCGAGGCGGCGATGAATCTGACGGAGTGAGGCGGCGATGAAACTGACGGAGTGAGGCGGCGATGAATGTGACGGAGAGTGAGGCGGCGATGAATGTGACGGAGTGAGGCGGCGATGAATGTGACGGAGAGCGAGGCGGCGATGAATGTGACGGAGAGTGAATTTGTCATTGGGACAACCTTTCCTCATATTCTTGCGTGTATGTGCGTGTGTATGTGCGTGCGTGCGGGTAAGTGTGTGTAAACAAAGTGCGCGGTACCGCCCACCAGCTCCGGTTCGCCCAGGTTCACGTAGAACAGCACGTCTTTCTCGTAACTGTCTTCTTCGATGATGTGGAGCGGAATGAATTTTCTGCAACAACACGCAAATGATTTCGCGTATAGACAGACAGACAGACAGACAGGCCGACTCTCAAAAGTTTTTGACATTATTTATTGTAAAAGGTACAACAGATACAATCAGTGATGAAGAACCTGCCGTCGTCAATGCGATGGTCATCTATCAGAGGACAGTCGTAACGTTCCCGTCGCGTGCACTCGTACGGTTACATAAACTCGTCGCCGCTCGTGAATAACAGTATCGGGGGCGAGTTCCCACGCGGCGAGGCTGTCACCTGGTATTCTGCTTAATTTATAAGAGAAAGATGAATTCTTTGTGGAGGTTGTAAAGAGAGAGAGACAAATGGAAGCACTTAAAGTGACATTTTAGTGGACAGCAATTTTTCAGTTGAATGTAATAATGTAGTATAGATTCCACCGTTTTTCTCTTCATATGTTCAAAATGTAGTGCGAAGACACAGCACTGGGTTTGGGAGGAGAGGAGGGCTGGGGAGGGAGTTGCAGTGCGCGCGGCGGGCAGGGGACGAAGCATACGGAAACTATGTAGAAACGCGTCTCATCTCATTCTATATACATAATATACTATTCCCTGGGACTCATAGATCGTATTGCCCTGTGAAGGGCGAGTATTGCGGGTGGCGGAGGTGGGAGGGGAGGTGGTGTGTTGTGAAACAGCACCCGATAGGCGGATCTCCCGCCGGATTCACTCCTTCACAAACGTTTATTTCGCACCTTTTCGTGATCAGCACCCCGCCGCCCGCCGCGCCCCGCGTCGGTGGGACTTCCTTAGTAACGCAAACCCAGTCTCACAAAGGAAAATGAGCCGCAACACGAATTGTGTATGGCGTCCGCGGAGCCGCGCGGCCGGCTCGGGGCTCGTGCCGGTCTCTGTTCGAGCTCGGTGTTTAGCGGCGGTGTGCGGGGGAGAGGAGAAGGACATGGGGGGGCGGCCGTCTGCGTACATCGAGTCGCTTAATTGAATTTACGCAACCTGTAAATAACGCAGCCATTACACATCCGCCGCGGCACGAGCAGTGGGTAGCATCCGGTAGTAGCGGCTACTCGCGGGCGCGCGCCCTCGGCGTCGGTGGATCGATAGCTTCCGGCGGCGACCTGGAAGCAGAATGCACGCGCAAACCGCTTCTATAACGATGGGAGCTATAGGAACGACAAGAAATAACATCGCGTAAAATAATTTACCCAAGCGGAGTCCGTCCGCGCCCTCTGCCGGACGTTTCGTTTGTTCCGTAACGTTCAAGTTACCGAAGGGAACGCGCATCGCTCTCACGAGGAGCAGCGCCCCGCCCCCGCGCTAACGTCATCATTTCAATACAAATTCACTAATAAGAGAAATTTTTTAAACTGTTATTATTTATTTGTTCATCAGCTTCAATGAAGCCGCTCCCGGCTACTTTTTAAAGCTAAATATTTCATACTGAACGAATATTGGTGTTGTTGTGGCGAGCGTATCACTTACCATCAGGTGAAGGTCGCGCTCGTCGCGTACAATAAAAAAATCAGAGCGCACGTGCGGGGAGCTGCCCGCGGGCGGTGCCGCGTGTACACATTCCCGCAATGTGTGCCTTCTTTACTGTTGTGCGTTTAAAGCGTTACATATTTTTTCAAATACATAGTGTAGTGTCCATAAGCAATAAATACTCGAATGTGGATTGTTTATAAATGCTTTCAATGACGACTTTGTTAACCAGTTCACGTCCGCAGCCCGCGCGGGGGCGCAGCGCGCTGCTACGAGATGCTTTCGCGTAATTCGCTACGAGCGAGCGCCCGCTCCAAATCGCTATAAAAATATAAATTTTCCTGCGCGCTGCGGGGGCCGCCGCCCCGCGACCCTCGCTTTATAAATCAGCAGATAGCAACATGTTTGTATTTTTCGGTTACGTCCAGGCCACGTCGGTGCCACGCGGGGGTTCATTAATGAGTATGAGTAACAATTCGTCATCTTCAGTAAATGACAAACTTTTCTTCATCTTCGTGTCTTCGACACAAAGATCACTCGGATAATCTCGAGGGATTATTTGCGAGCAGCATTGAACCCTCGTGGCGAAGGTCGCCCACCCATCCGTCCACGCGACTAATCGCCCTCGCCGTTCATAATGGCCCCTCGCAACTTCTCCGGCTTCCCGCGAAGACCCACAACGCTGGGTGTATTTTCGGTTCGATAACTTACTTAGCTGTAAGTGAGGAGTTTCTTGGGGCTGCGGCCCCTCCCCCGCCCCCGGCGCGCCGCTCCTGCGTACGCGCGTGATCATCTAGTCCCAGTTGGACTATTAATCCACTCGACCAAATGTTGGTGAGCGAGCACCGCTGCGCGCGGTGCGGGGCGGTGCGGGGGGTACTTACTCGGTCTCGTTGTTCTCGAAGCAGAGGGAGCCCTGCTCGGGCTGGTACTGCGCGCCGCCCTTGGCCGTGCCGTCCTCCGTCCAGTAGGGCAGGCGCACGCGGCCGCGCGCGCCCGCGCTGCGCACCACGCGCAGCTGGTACGTGCCCACCGACTCGGTCACCTCGAAGTCCCGCTGCGCGAAGGAGAACACGCCGGAGTGGTCGTCGTCCAGTATGACCACGGTGGCGCTGCTGGGCGAGGCGAGGCGCGCGCCCTGCGGGGAGCTGAGCCGCAGGAAGAAGTGCTCGTCCTCCTCGAACACCTCGTCGTCGATGACCTGCACGCGGAAGCGGCGCTCGCGCTCGCCGCGCGCGAAGGCGAGCGTGCCGCCGGCGGGCACGTAGTCGGAGCCCGCCTGCGCCGTGCCGTCCTCCGTGGCGTAGCGCACGCTGGCCTCGCCGCCCAGGTCGCCGCTGCGCACCACGCGCGCCTCGAACGAGCCGCAGTTCTCCATCACCGTGTAGTGCTCCGGGTCGAAGCGCACGCCGGGCGCGCCGCCCGCGCCGGCCTCCGACGCGCCCGAGCCGCGCCGCTGCAGCTCCGCCTTCACCTCGCTGAGGTCGCTCTGCGCCCTCTCCGAGATCTTGCGCGAGAAGTCGCCTCCGCCCGTCATCTTGCGGGTCGCAGCCACCCGGTAAAAGGCCCTCGATTTGGGGCCGCGGGACATGAGGGCCTCCAAGGCCATGCGCTCCACGGTTTCCAGGTCTTCGTGCGGATGCTGCCTCCTCAACTCGCGGAGGACCGAGATGTACTCCCGGCGGGACCTCTCCAGCTCGCGGCCCTCCTCGTCGTCGGACGCGAAGTCCTCGCCCGCCTTCAGAGCCATTTCCACGGAGCCGTCGCCCTCCGCCTCCACGATCACGCCCCTTTCATTGACCCTGTACCCTTTCTTGAGGTACTTGTACACCAGGAGCCTCCTGTCCGCTATGTACGCCGTCGTCACCGTGGCCGGGAAGAAGAGGAAGGTCACGGCGCCCTCCCACACTTCCACCTCGCTCGGGGAGATCACCGCGAGGATGAGGTATAGCCACACGTACGCGAACACCGACCAGGTGGCCGTCACCAGGAACACGCGCAGGTGCTTGATCTTGCGCACCTCCCCGTCCGGGATCACCGCGACGCATATGGCGATGATCACGAACAGGTTGTAGGCGGCCGAGCCGACGATGGTGCCGGGGCCCAGCTCGCCCGCCTCGAAGTTCTTGCCGGCGATTTCGATCACGGAGAGCAGGATCTCGGGCGCGCTCGAGCCCAGCGCCATCAGGGTCAGGTTGGCGACGGTCTCGTTCCAGACGCGCACCACCACGATCTGCTCGCTGCCGTCGCGCCGCACGCGCACCTCCTTCTCGCGCGACGTGATCACTTCTATGGCGGCCATGAACCGGTCCGACACGACGGACACGCCGATGAACAGGTACAGCAGCGCGAGGAAGTACACGACGCCGCGGAGCACGATGTCCACAGCGGCCACGTCCTCCAGGGGTCTCCACACCGGGAGCAGCAGGCCTTCGGAGCATTGCAGGGTGCGCGCGGGCGTGGAATTGAGGGTCGCGAGGCGCGCGCCGGGCGGAGCGCTGCGCGCCACCTTGCAGCAGGCCGCCCCCGCGAGCGCGGCGAGCGCGCGCATCGTACACCGACACAACCGCCGCAGCCCGCAGCCGGCGCCCGACTGCGGCCGCGTCCGGCGCGGAGCGCGCGCCTCCCCGCGCCGCCGCGCCACCCCCCGCCCGCCGCTCGAACTTAGTTCGGACTTCGATCTGAGCGCTCGGAGCCGCCGCGCGCCGCCCGCAGCCATTAACCGCTGCACGCCATTTCCGTAAAGCTGCGTGTGCATAAGCGCGCGGCGGGCGGCGGGCGGCGGGAACAATATTTGGGGGTGAAGCGCCCGTAGTGGATCAGGAGCCGCAACGTCTTGTCGTCGTGTACTCACCGTTACTATAACTAATACGACTATTACATCAACGATGTTTTCACAATTGGCATACAGATTTAACAGTTTTAACACATTGATTTCAAGGCACGTTTTACGCTTGCCCGCGCGCTATTTTGTAATTTATTCAACCGCGCGGAGCCCGGCCGCCTGCTGCTCTTTTTCATTTTCTTTTATCACACATATAGTTACATTTTAAAACAATTTGCCAAACTGACAAGCAGGCGGTTGGCGACACATCAAATACACCCACTTAAATTTCAATATATCGCTACATGAACTTTTAATAATACAATACATATAATAATAGCAGTATCTCATAACATGCAATATAAACTATTTACATACAACCATACGCCCACAGTGTTAGTGTATATTGATAATATATTGTTAGGAGTCTCCATACGTTGTCCTCGGCCACACCTTCGGTCGGCTACGTGTAAGGCGGGTAGTTAGAAATAGCGGGCGCCCGGCGGTCGGTTAAAAGGCGGGTACTTGTAAAGGCGGGGCGGGGAAGTGTGCAGTGTGTTGTATTTTTATTTATTTAAAATTCTACTTTCGATGTTAAAAATATTATTTCTCTCACATATGCTACTTGTTCTTGTCAATAAATGAATGTACCAGCCACTCCTGTGTGGCGCGCCCACGCCCACGCCCACGCCCACGCCCACGCGCATGCTCGCCGCGACAAACTACTTGTGGTCAAGAGAATCAAATGATTTCGGTACAACCCGACTGACACTTTGTTAATTTGTTGCGTCCTTGTTCCTTTTCAACCTTTGTCTAAAATTATACTTAAATGAATGTTAACGTTTTCTTCATGACAATTTACCGCAGCACGCCGCGCCGCCGAGGTTAGCACTTGTCAATTATTTTAGAGTGACGTACGGCGGAGGTACTTAGTTACTGAGCTCGTTAAACACCCTGAGCTGGGATCCGATCGCCTGTTGATTGAAGTGATGCCAATTAAGTGGAGCGCGCGCGCTGCCGGGGGCGGCGCGGGCGGCGCGGGCGAGGCCGCCGTGCGCTCGGTGCCGCAGGGCTATGTTTTTATCTGCCTTGTCATACTGCTTACTGCTGCTACAAAAAATTCTAGTACTTGAACTAAAAACTCAACTAACGCGTTATTATCGTTGCTTCTGCCCGAAAGTGAATACTGTATGACAAATCGGAAACAATCAGCACAGTAGTCAAGCCCGGTGGCAGTACTAAGCGAAAAAAATTCCACGTCGTAACTGAACGAAAACATTGCAACCGGTTGATGAGTCCGATTCCTTGCTGTGGGCGTTATGAAGGACGAAGCGGAACGCTCGGTCCTGATGCCGGCGCGGCACAACGACAACGAATGCCTGCGGTGGGTCATACGTCCGATGGTGTATGTAGGCGGTATCAGACATAAAGTTCCCAGGCACACTTTCCCTACGCTGCTCGCTGCCACACCGGCCTGCAGCTGCACTTCATATTTCAAAGTTCTATTTTTCATCGCTCCGGTTCCGCAGTTAGTTTTATATGCAAACGAAATCGGACAGTGCTCTCCGAAGATCCTTCAATTCGGCAGCGAACATAAAACTGTAAAGTAATTGTTTGTAAAATAGTTTTGTTGACGACATAGGCATGACATAAAAAGTTTAAAAATAAGTAAATATATGGGGCAGCGGCTGACGTGTGGTCCCTGCAGAGGTTTTTATTTTATTGTATTTAATGTTTACACGGAACGCTCTCTGTGTCTCCACCTGTACAATAAACCAATATTTAAAACCAGTATCTAGACTTTATCAGACTACGTTTGCTGGTCCCACACATTTCCGTCCGGTGTGTAATAACAAAATTGAAATTTTCCGCGTTTATCTTACGTTCTGTAAAGACAGTGTTCAGTAACAATATTACATTTTCTATAGTCACTGAATTAGACATTCTTATTTTAAACGTAAATAATTGCTGCATACTGTACAGTGTACACACAAGTCGTGTTGAGAACCTAAAGATACCGCTACATACTACTCCTGTGCTACATTACACACACTATTTCCTTAACAAACAGCAAACACTTAGCCATGTTGTAAGGAGCGGAGAAGAGCTTTTTAAAAAGAAAGACGCTGTTACTACTTATAATTAAACTATTATTAGCGACGCGCTGAGTTGGAACCGGTGCAGTTGATCGCCTGTATATACGTCTGTCGCCTTGATCTTAACGACTCTGGCTTATCTTTTGCTTGCTAGTGAAATTACAGCGGTAACGAGACCTAACACCTAGTCCATTTGTCCCAAGGCGACGAGCGTAATGTGGTGCAGTGCATCTTAACCAATGCCGCGATGTTATGGGCAAGTGCATCACTTACTATTGGGTGAACGTCTCGTCGCCACGTTGTTAAAAAAAAAACTAGGGTCGCGCCATGGCATCACGCCACAGACCGTTACAAGGAATGCGGTTCAGCTCATTTACGTACCTCTATAGTGCGGTGTGGTACGGGATGGATGACTATTTTTTATCAAATTTTGTATTAAGTGTATTAACAAATAAATTAATAGTTATTTACTATATACTTTTAACTTTACTATACATTTTATGTGTGTGTATCAATACATGTCATTTCATGACAGGTGTCAACTGTCGGCGTGACGCACGTCGAGGGCAACCTGCGGCTCGACCAGTTCACGTCAGCTGCAGCGCCCGCCGACCCTGCGTGTTGTGGAATATTTGGAAATATCAATTGCAGTGATGTTGTGCAGCATTAGATGCAGTCTTAGTTTATGAGTGTGGAACAGTGAGTCGGTATGAGTGACGACACGCCGGAAGAGCGACAGCGCAATGAGCTAATCGTGTTGAAGGTATGGAATATGTTTATTATAATACGTGCCTTTGTAGTGAATTGCGCCCCGAAGATTAAATTATTTTGGTATTAATGTTTGTATGATTCATGTGTCATGATTTTTTTATTCAACAAAGCTACAAAATGATAAAGCGCCTGCTCAAAATAATGTGATGCTGATTAAGATGTTAGAATAGCATTACATAGTGCTGCTCACTTTGTAACATGGAAGCACCTAGTTTCATTCTGAGGCTACATAAAGTGGAGGTTAGGTGATGGTGGGACTTTTTTCCAACCATTTTACAATCTACCTCTCGTTTTGTTGATATGGTAGACATAATATTCTCACCAGAATAACATTGCTGTTTTGGCGGTCAACTTGAGTTAATGTATTATCAATAAAAATTATAAAAGATGCCAAGTCTCCTTAACACAAGTAATTTCATTACATCTAGTGTCCATACAAAGTAGTTGACATGCCGTTAGTGCAGTATATTGCTATGATGAGCAGGCAAATATTTATTATCAAATTACTCCAAATCCTCTAAGTTTTACAGAGAAAGATAAATTATAACTATTTATGATGTAATTATGTGTTTACATATTAGTTTATTTGTTTCTGTCTAAAATAGAATTGAACAACTCCTTTTTTATTTCGCTATGCAGTCTATATATGGAGAATCAGTGGTGGAGGTTAAAAGTGATGAGGGTGGATGGGGCGAGGAGAAGGAGCATGAAGAGAGGATGGGGTGGTGCCCGCTACATGTGGCACTATCTCTGCTGCCTCTGCATGACTCCGCCGGTGCACACTGCTCTCTCACACTACGCTTCAAGTGTAACTATGAATATCCTAACAAGTAGGTTTTAAAACATACTAAATAAAGACAAACCTTTATCCAATTTAATATTATTAGTTTATATTTACCCATGGACAGCCGCTTTCACTCCTTGTCATTAACACTAACACTAGCATTGCAGTGCAGTGTACTGAAGAAGATCATCCGATTGGTATTTGTAAACAGTATATTTGATGAAAGTTATTTTGTTTCTAAAGAAAAAGCTTGAAGTAATAACTTTTGCAGGTCTCCAAAAATTTCAGTGCAGAGTGTTAGTGGACTGTCTCTAGAAAATCTGAATGAACTACTGAAGGAACTGGATCAGCTCTCCACTAAATTGTGTGGAGAGGTCATGATATATCAGTTGGCTGATTATACCCAGGTAAATGAATAAATTACCTTGTTTTCTCAGTGAATTGGATATCTTGGGCACTACAGAGGGACAGACAGAGGACAAAAAAGTAATGAATGGAGAAACAAAATGGTAGTTGAACCAACTCCATTGGTAAAACTACTTTTGCAAGAAATCAATATAAAAAGAGAGCAATCTATATGTACAACAAAAAAAATAAACAATTAGAAATATTTAATAGAAATTATGGGAATCACAAAACATTAATATCTAAATGGTTGGAATGACAGACTTATGATGAAATTGAATTATCTATGGAATATATTACTTAAACATACATTTACAGGGAACTACACAAGAACATAACACAAACACTACTTTACACATATAAACAATCACAACAAAATCAATTTATGTATGATATGGAAGGGCGGATATCTCTTGGCACAGGCGTAATGCCTAAAAGCAAACACCAAAAACTGTTATAAATAAGAAATGTATGTTGTCAAATAAACTATTTTGACGTGACAACGTCTATTAAATTGGTATAAGATAGGACGCGCGTGCTGAGAAATGTCCCGCACATAAGTGGGCGTGGCTTACGCCGACCGCTAAGTCGGTATGCGTTTGCCCGAATTGGTTGAAAGTAAAAGATGTATTCTATTGCTCAATAATAATTAGAAATAAAATCCCTAACAAATATAATTGAGAGTTAGTATAACTTGATTTGTAACCCGATAAACATGTCAAACAAGAATAATAAAATTTATTATCAAAAATTTTTGTGATATAATTAATAGACGTTGTCACGTTAAAATACATAAGTGCCCTGCACATATAACCCAGAATTTTTTTTTTTATTAAGAAGGTAATAGAACTTGAGTTTCATTCAAAGTAATTATTTTAAATATTTGTTCATGATAGTAACCTTTGAAATTATCTATGATATATACAAATGTTTGAGTATGTCTGCACTCAGTCCAGTCTATAATAATTGATTATGCATTTCCAGCAATTCCTTCACAAACACAACAAACCCACTCTATCTTTCTACGATCAGATGGTTAAAGAGAAGACTGAATTAGAAGAAATGCGAATGCGTGACCTGCGAATGAAACAAAATGAGGAAGTGAGTTTATTCTACCTAAATGTAAATATTTGCTTTTAAATATTTTTTTCATAAATACTGTTTTCAAAAATACATTAATTTTCTTGTAAAAGTTGATAGAAAAGCTAAAAAATTAATACCGTCCTTGCATTACTTCGATGAAGATCTATGGCAAAAGAAACTTGCTTTAACAACTTCAGAACAGTGTAGGAAATGCAGTGATCTTGTAGAAACTTACAAAATGTTTACAGGACATTATGATGTTCTCCTAAACAACATTTACACTAGAAACCGTAACAGTCAAATCAGAGAGACAGATAAATAGTGTACTTTATATTGCAGGCGAAAACCATGCGGGCGGAGCTGTTGAAGCGGCAGGAGACGCTGCGCGAGGCGCCGCAGCGGGACGACGACGCGGACGACGCGCTGCGCCTGCTCTGGTGTGTGTGTGTGTGTGCGTGCGCGAGCGGGCGGGCAGGCGGATACACATGTGTGCTAGTCCTTCAGCTCGACTGTCGGATGATTATGGTTGTCTCTGTATGTGCAGTTACGAGGAGTCCCAATGCACTGCGTGGGCAGGCTCAGGGGACGGGGTCGGCGGCGCAGGGCGAGGCGCCTGCACTTGCACCGGACGTGGGGTGCGCGCCGTGCGCTTCCCCGCCGCCAACACCAAGATATATCTCGGCAATTGTCTCGGTCAGTCCCATGAACACCTGCAATGCACATACGCGCGCGCACCTGCGCGTGACGTCGGTCCGCACGTGGGGTAAAACGCACACAGTCCATTCCATTCTGCTGACTTGATGACTGCCTCACATGACGACCTTCCAATGAACCGTGAAGGCTTGGGTTGTGCCTTGAGTGTCACGGCTCCAACGAGACAGCGATCCGTTGTACTCGTACCTAGCGAACAACCCCCCGCTCTCGTTTACCTGTCAGGACGCATATTCACTAGGAGCTTCAGTAATGACCGAGATCATAGAATCATCAGGTGTTGAACTTAATGGCCATGAAGTTGACGTAAGCAGACATCCTTATGGACAATCGGGTACGGACGGGCTCTTCGCGTGCGTCCCGGTTGGTGCAGATTCAATGACGAAGGTCATTGATGTACTTGTTTCGGTCTCGCAGGGCACTCGCGTATGGGCAGCGCGCACCCTGCACTGGACGAGCGCGGTGCGCTGCTGCTGGTGCGCCGCTGGCAGCTTCCCGCCGCGTCGGACGTCCGGCGCCGCGAGCGGCAGCTGGCGGTGTTGCAGCGCGACGTGGCGGCGTTGGCCGCGTTGCAGTGCACGGAGCTGGAGCCCTACCGCGCATTGCATGTGCACACCGACCGGCGCCAGCACCTGTACGCGGCGCGTCGCCACCTCGACGGCACGTCGCTGCGCCACTACGCGTCTGCTGCGCGCCAGCTGCTGGGCGCCGTGGACCTGCTGCAGCTGATGCGGCACGTTGCGCTACCTCTCTTCTCTGTACTGGCGAAGCTGCACGAGGCCGGTCTGCTGCACCGCGATGTACGCGCCGAGAACATTTTTCTGGAACAGGGCGGGGCGGTGAAGGTCGTGGGCGCCAGTATCGATGCGCGGGTTTTCGAATTGATACAGGGAGATGATTGTTGTGAAAGGTAACGATCGCGTTGAACCTTATCCGGATCCGTGTGGGCACTTGTCTTAACTAATAGACAAGTCACTATGTGGACCTGTTGATGTTATATAAAACTCCTGTCAGCCGATGATAAGCGATGCGTTAGCATTTAATGCAGGCGGGAGCAGGGTTGCGCCCTGCGGGACTCGTGTCGTAATATTTAATATCGACGCCATAAAAAGAAGAGACACGATTTCTTTTCCACGGAAGGACGATATACGCTAGTCGTTGACTTGATATAAGTGTACACCGTACCACACTGCGCTTCCCGGTTTGAGACGAGATTTTAAATCCCGTAATGCGACTAACTATAGCGCAGCGGGCAGACGCACAGTAGTGCGTTGCGATGATGCTTGCATATGTAGATGGTCTCTGGTGAAAGAGATCTGCCATCGGCCAGTGAGTTTGAAAGGATAGCGAGGCAAATGCAACGGAAAACATTTGAACAGTAGCGGTTGGGCGCAGGCACAGCCAGGCGCAGGACGTGGCGCGGGCGGGCGGCGCGCTGGCGGCGCTGGTGGCGGCCGGCGAGACGCGCGCCTGCCACCAGCCTGCCGCCGGATGCGCGCGATTTCCTCGCCAGGTCCACACATGATCTCCTGCTTTATTAAAACGGAGTGTTGGTACACAAATATTATTAAGCGCCGCACGGTCACCGAGGCCAGCTCGCGGCGCGCTCTGCGACGCAACCCTCGGCGGTGCGTTTGTCTTATTTTATGGTTCTATTCGCAATGTTGAAATGTGCGCGGATTTGTTTATTTGTTTACTGTTCTTTTTCACACTCCACAAATAAAAGGAAAGAATTACAATGAAGTATAAGAAATGGCGCTCCTGCGGCATCGATGCGTACCACGTGAGACGCATTGCGCAGATAAATGCGGAGTGCGGCGATCCCGCCACGAGAAGAAGGCGGCTCGCTCATTTTGTTGGGGCAATAAAAACTGCACAAATCTTTTCATACGCATCGCGTACCAACTTCGAAAAATGGTCCCTGATCACGACTTAACCATGACGTCAGTTGCGTCCCTTAAATCTTATTATTGCCGAGCGCCGAGGGCATAACCGATGCGCCGCTTACATATTAATAATAACCAAATCTCTTTAGCTTGTGTCGACTTTGTGTGATGATGGGTTCGTGCACGTGGTTGCAGGTGCGTGGCGCAGGACGAGCAGTCGCTGTGGCCGGCGGCGCGGCTGGCGGCGCACCCCTTCCCGCAGCCGGCGGTGCCGCGCGCGCCCACCCCGCCGCCGCGCGCGCACGAGGTGCGCCGTTTTATTGCAGCTATGGTTCGGTTGTACCTCTCGCCGCTCTTCCTTGCCGGTTATGGTTCCCAGGTTCCACTTCTGACAGTCGGAGGATATGCCGTGATATGTGATATGTGTGGTGATACGTGAAACAACTAGTTGGGGAATCATTGCATGATCTTGTTTGTCGCAAACACTTACTTCTCTAATTGTAGCGATTGCTTTGAATGCAACGCACATTCTGGGGTACCAGCAACGGTGGGGCCCAGATCAGGTTCGTTCGTTGAGTAACGGAGCCGATTCAGTTGAGTAATCCGAGGCGGCGTGCTCTTGTTGTCAACGCGCGTCGGTTTAGCTACAGCGTGCGCTCCCCGCAGGACGAGGAGCACAGCGGGCAGCTGGGCGAGCTGCGCCTGCCGCACCACGGCGCGTCGCGGCTGTGCGTCGAGTTCGAAGTCCTCTCGTGGATCGGCAAGGGCGGCTTCGGCGACGTGGTGAAGGTATGCAGCGTTCTTTTATATTCGTAACATATTACATTTCGGACCTTGGCGGATTGGCTCTCGACAAGACGAAGTTCTTGCGCTTTAAACACAGAAAGTTCTGTAGCGTACTGCGCGGATATCTGACGCTGCCGAATACGGAACAACCTTTTTGAACGAATTGTAAAAAAGGGCCGCGCGAAAGAGAGAAACGGGAGACTCGGGAACTGACGTGTGCTTTGTTTTAAAAGTATTTTTATGTGCTTGTTTTATTTGTGTTGCTCACCACACTTATACACATCTACATGACAATATTATATTACATAAAAACCCGTGGAGCTGTGTGATGGTTAACGTCACTCGCTGACATCGACTTTCCGCCGATAGGTCAGGAACAAGTTAGACTGCGGCATATATGCCATAAAGAGCATCAAACTGAACCCGCAAGACGTGTCGCTGAACCGCAAGATCACGCGCGAAGTTAAGCTCCTGTCGCGGCTGCATCACGAGAACGTGGTGCGGTACTACAACGCGTGGATCGAGGCGACCGCCGGCGCGGGGCACGAGGGGGAGGCGGCGCCGCGCCCGCCTGTGAGCATCGAGTGGTCGTTGTCGAGCGCGCCGCGCCCACCGCGCCCACCGCGCCCAGCGCCCGCAGACTCGGACAGCGAAGACGACGACGACGACGACGACGACGATGATGAAGACCCCGACCTCGACCCCTGGACGTCGAGGTGAGCCGTTGCTCTTACCCTTATTGAATGTGTTGCAAAAAAGGTAATGCCCTTAAAGGCATATTATAATTATCTCGTTTCTGGCCTAATATAAATTTGCTCAATGATGATTTGAGTGGTTATTCCTGCGCACTATTTACAACACCGGCTGTCAGCGCCGCGCCCGTGATGTGCCCGGTGTGACGGGCGTGCACCGGCAGCGCCACCTGCGGACCGACTGGCGCGCCGTGCGCTCGGTTACCATGATTAATGAATAAATAATGCAACCATTTGTAACACTTTAGGTTTTAAATCTGGCCTTGTTTATTGGTTTTGAGTTATTTAATCAGATTTAAAAAGGATTTCCGATTTGTAATCTCCCTGTATCGCAGTCCCGGGGATGACTCGAGCGGCATCGTGTTCCAAGAGGAACCGCCGCCCGCGCGCTCGCGGCACCTGCTCTACATACAGATGGAGTTTTGCGAGAAGCACACGCTCCGGCAAGCGATCGACCGCGGGCTGCACGAGGACCCGGTGCGCGCGTGGCGCCTGTTCCGCGAGATGCTGGAGGGCCTCGCGCACGTGCACAGCAAAGGAATGATCCACAGAGATCTCAAACCGGCCAATATTTTTCTAGACTCCAAGGACCACGTTAAAATTGGAGATTTTGGATTAGCGACGAAAATTTTATCCAAAGAAACTGCAGAAGGTAAAGCACACAGTTTTACACTTGGCTCAAGTTACTGTAGTCGGAGCTTTACCAGTTTACCATTTTACCAATGATCGTTGTTGTTCACAGACAGAACAAAGTCACAAGAGGAAGCGGACGGCGCGCTCACGGGGGAGGCGAGTAGTTTCGCAACAGCATTTGACATTTTTGTTGTGCCGACCTCTCTCTTCCTCTCCCTTGTAGCTAACTCGCCTTCCTGTCGAGGACAGTTAACCTGAATTTCCAGTGACGAATGCACTAGCAAATTTTATTTAAAACATCAGTCCCTGCGCTGGCGCAGGCGCGAGCGCTGGCAAATTAATTGTTGTCAATGTCCGGCAGGTGGGCACGGCGCTGTACGTGGCGCCGGAGCTGCGCGCGGGCGGCGCCGCCACGCGCTACAACCAGAAGGCGGACGTGTACTCGCTGGGCGTGACGCTGTTCGAGATGTTCCACGGGCCATTCGCGACGGGCGCCGAGCGCGCGGCGGTGCTGGCGCGCCTGCGCCGCCCCGACGTGCTGCTGCCCGACTACTTCGACACCCCCGACAACGCCAAGCAGGTTTACTTACTCAGGTATTGTTCAATATCCTTTATATGAATGTACATCAAATGTTATCTTTAAATTAGGAACATGTGACTAAGAGAGGTGCGAAGAAAACTTAAGGATAGACTTTTATATTCGTAAAGATTTATATTCGTGATGCAGTACTGTTACGGCAAAGAGGTTACGTAAGGTTCGTGTTACGAGGTGGATGCTGCGCGCGAACCCCGGCGAGCGGCCGACGTGCGCGCAGCTGGCGGCCTCGCAGCACGTGCCGCGCGCCGTGCCGCAGGGCACGCTCGCGGCGCTGCTCGCGCACTCGCTCGCTGATCGCGACGCACCCGCGTACGCGCGGCTCGTGCGCGCCTGCCTGGAGCAGCGTGCGCAGCCTGCCGACGAGCTGCTGTTCTACGAGCCGCCCGCTAGCGCCGCGCACCTCGAGCACCTCACCGGCCTCGCCCGGCTCGCCGACGTCGTCGTTAACGTAGGTCTCATCGGTGCCCACCAGCCGTGCAGATTTTCCGTGTGGAGCGAGCGTTTAAATTTGTTAATACAAAAACAAAGCAACTCGCGGCGGGGACACTGCCGGTCTCCGTGGCGTTATTCTTGGTTAAGGAATACCTTTTCATTGGGATGTAAGAGTCGACCAATATACGTACTGGGCAGGTATTCCGCAGCCATTGCGCGGAAGAGGTGACCCCGCCGCTGCTCACGCTGCGTGCCGGGGCTTGGGAGTCTCGCGCGAACGCCGTGCGCATCATGACGTCGACGGGCGCCGTGTGTCTCCTGCCCTACGACTTGCGACTACCCTTCGCACGGTATGCTCTTTGCTTCCATCTCAATTATTCACTATAGCTAGTAGTAGCTAGTAGCGTTAACGTGAGCTGGCGAGCTGTGTGCGTCCGCAGGCTGGTGGCGCAGAGCGGGGTGCAGCGGCTGCGGCGCTACGCGGTGGGGCGCGTGTACCGCGAGCGCACGGCGCGCGGCTGCCACCCGCGCGAGGCTTTGCAGTGCGCCTTCGACATCGTAACACCGCCCACCGGTGAGCGGCTGCCCCCTGTTGCTGTCGCAGCCACCGCGACGGTGTGTACGTAACGCGCGCCGCGGTGTGTGTGCAGAGTGCACGTGGGCGGACGCGGAGGCGCTGGTGTGCGCGTCGCGGTGCGCGCAGGCGCTGGGCTTGCGGACGGCGCGCGTGCGCCTGGGCCACGCGGCGCTGCTGCGCACGTTGCTCTGCTGCGCCGGGCTGCCCCCCGAGCGCGCGCCGCCGCTGGTGGCAGCGCTGCGTGATTTTGCGCTGGGCCGCCTGGCACGCCTGCAGCTGCAGACGCACGTGTCCACGCTCGCGCTGGGCGCCAAGCGCGCCGCCATGCTCATGCGTCTGGCCGACGCCGACGTGCCGGTACACGAGCTCTCCGATCTCATAGCGCAGGTTTTTTTTATTTTCTGATCGGACCCACGGGACTACAATGTTTAAAATCGAGCGGAATAGGACAACATGATGTATGCGCAGGTGCAGCAGGACAAGTGGAGCGAGGTGCTCCAGCGCAGCGCACGCGAGCTGGTCGAAGTGGAGAGACGAGCCCGTGCGCTCGGCTGCGAGGTGAGCACCGCACGCGCGCGGCACGTGTGCGGCACGTGTGCGCGTCGTCGTCTTCGTTCGGTTGTGGAACTGATGCATGTGTGTCGTTTTCAGATCCCTGTGACGGTGGCGCCGCTGCTGGCGTACGGCGCGGAGCAGCACTGCGGAGTGTTCTGGCAGCTGGTGGCGGGGGAGCCGGCACGACGCCTGCGCGAGCGGCACGTGCTCGCGGCCGGCGGCAGGTGATCGCCGTTGCCTAACTATGTATTAGACGAGCACGTTGCAAACGGTGCGATCTCACGTTTGTCCTCTTGATGATGAGCCAGTTTATTAATATACACGAGTACCTGTATAATGTCAATTTACACCGGTGAACAGAAATTACTTTGACATTTTACAATTAAAAATATATATATACTTTTTTACACAATCACAGTATCGTATCAGCTGTTGATGATCTAGAGTCTAGATGAAGGTTGCCCGCGTAACATCTTTGGGTAGATGGCGCGTCGTAGTGCGGTGACGTCACGTCCGCTGCCGTGGTGTTGTCAACAACATGAAACAGGAACGGCCCCAATTCCGCATCTCGTGACATCACCACGCCGCGAATGTCGTATTTTTATTTACTTGTGTTAATTTTGTGTAGTGTCAATTACGATTCATGATTATGAAATAAAACCTTTTCACTGTAACCTTGTTGCGGCTCGCTTTGCATGGCTGATGCCCGGCCGGTATGAGAGGCAGGTCTCGCGGCGCAGGTACGACGCGCTGGTGCAGCAGCTGGGGCGCGCGGCGCGGGCGGCGCGGGGCGCGGGCGAGGAGGGCGCGCCGCCCGGCGCCGTCGGCTTCTCGCTGTCGCTGGAGCGCGCGGCCGCGCTGTGCGCCGGCGCCCCGCGCGCGCACCAGGTTTACAACGTTGATTCTTTTCGGCAGATATTTAAACAGATAAAAATATAGTGCATTACATACTGTATATCTCTTCTTCTCACAACTTAAAGTCACATATACACATATATATATATACTAGCTGACCAGACAGACTTCGTTCTGTCAAAAATTGGAATATGGCCGTTTTTGTTCTACCTATTTTATAGCCAGCGCAAAAAATCTGGACTGAACCGTCACTCTGGTGATAGGGCGGTGTGTGGGGGTTCAGCTCTATATATGTTCATCTAATAACTAATATTTAAATATTACTGGTTTAACTGGTTTACTGGTTTAACTGGTTTACTGGTTTACTGTTTACTGGTTTAACTGGTTTACTGGTTTAACTGGTTTACTGGTTACTGGTTTACTGTTTACTGGTTTAACTGGTTTACTGGTTACTGGTTTACTGGTTTACTGGTTTACTGGTTTACTGTTTACTGGTTTAACTGGTTTACTGGTTTAACTGGTTTACTGGTTTATGGTTTACTGGTTACTGGTTTACTGTTTACTGGTTTATGGTTTACTGGTTTAACTGGTTTACTGGTTTAACTGGTTTACTGGTTTATGGTTTACTGGTTTACTGGTTTACTGGTTACTGGTTACTGGTTTACTGTTTACTGGTTTACTGTTTACTGGTTTACTGGTTTAACTGGTTTACTGGTTTAACTGGTTTACTGGTTACTGGTTTACTGGTTACTGGTTTACTGTTTACTGGTTTACTGGTTTACTGTTTACTGGTTTACTGGTTTACTGGTTTACTGGTTTACTGGTTTACTGTTTACTGGTTTACTGTTTACTGGTTTACTGTTTACTGGTTTAACTGGTTTACTGGTTTACTGTTTACTGGTTTAACTGGTTTACTGGTTACTGGTTTACTGGTTTACTGGTTTACTGGTTACTGGTTTACTGGTTTACTGGTTTACTGGTTACTGGTTTACTGGTTTATGGTTTACTGGTTACTGGTTTACTGGTTTAACTGGTTTACTGGTTTATGGTTTACTGGTTTACTGGTTACTGGTTTACTGGTTACTGGTTTACTGGTTTATGGTTTACTGGTTACTGGTTTACTGTTTACTGGTTTACTGGTTACTGGTTTACTGGTTTAACTGGTTTACTGGTTACTGGTTTACTGTTTACTGGTTTACTGGTTTACTGGTTACTGGTTTACTGGTTTACTGTTTACTGGTTTACTGGTTTATGGTTTACTGGTTTACTGGTTTACTGTTTACTGGTTTAACTGGTTTACTGGTTTACTGTTTACTGGTTTACTGTTTACTGGTTTAACTGGTTTACTGGTTTAACTGGTTTACTGGTTTACTGGTTTACTGTTTACTGGTTTACTGTTTACTGGTTTAACTGGTTTACTGGTTACTGGTTTACTGTTTACTGGTTTATGGTTTACTGGTTACTGGTTTACTGGTTACTGGTTTACTGGTTACTGGTTTACTGTTTACTGGTTTAACTGGTTTACTGGTTACTGGTTTACTGTTTACTGGTTTATGGTTTACTGGTTTAACTGGTTTACTGGTTTAACTGGTTTACTGGTTTACTGGTTTAACTGGTTTACTGGTTTACTGGTTTATGGTTTACTGGTTTATGGTTTACTGGTTTATGGTTTACTGGTTTACTGTTTACTGGTTTAACTGGTTTACTGGTTTAACTGGTTTACTGGTTTAACTGGTTTACTGGTTTACTGTTTACTGGTTTAACTGGTTTACTGGTTTATGGTTTACTGGTTTAACTGGTTTACTGGTTACTGGTTTACTGTTTACTGGTTTATGGTTTACTGGTTTACTGGTTTAACTGGTTTACTGGTTTAACTGGTTTACTGGTTTACTGGTTTACTGGTTTACTGGTTTATGGTTTACTGGTTTAACTGGTTTACTGGTTTATGGTTTACTGGTTTATGGTTTACTGGTTTAACTGGTTTACTGGTTTAACTGGTTTACTGGTTTACTGGTTTACTGGTTTACTGGTTTAACTGGTTTACTGGTTTAACTGGTTTACTGGTTTAACTGGTTTACTGGTTTAACTGGTTTACTGGTTTAACTGGTTTACTGGTTTAACTGGTTTACTGGTTACTGGTTTACTGGTTTACTGGTTTATGGTTTACTGGTTTACTGGTTTACCTGGTTTACTGGTTACTGGTTTATGGTTTACTGGTTTAACTGGTTTACTGGTTTAACTGGTTTACTGGTTTATGGTTTACTGGTTTAACTGGTTTACTGGTTTAACTGGTTTACTGGTTTAACTGGTTTACTGGTTTAACTGGTTTACTGGTTTACCTGGTTTACTGGTTTAACTGGTTTACTGGTTTACTGGTTTACCTGGTTTACTGGTTACTGTTTACTGGTTTACTGGTTTATGGTTTACTGGTTTACTGGTTTACTGGTTACTGGTTACTGGTTACTGGTTACTGTTTACTGGTTTACGGTTTACTGGTTTACTGTTTACTGGTTTAATGGTTTACTGGTTTAACTGGTTTACTGGTTACTGTTTACTGGTTTAACTGGTTTACTGGTTTACTGGTTACTGGTTTACTGGTTTACCTGGTTTACTGGTTACTGTTTACTGGTTTACCTGGTTTACTGGTTTAATGGTTTACTGGTTTAACTGGTTTACTGGTTTCTGGTTTCTGGTTTCTGGTTTCTGGTTTCTGGTTTCTGGTTTCTGGTTTCTGGTTTTACTGGTTTCTGGTTTTACTGGTTAACTGGTTTACTGGTTTACTGGTTTACTGTTTACTGGTTTACTGTTTACTGGTTTACTGTTACTGGTTTACTGGTTTACTGGTTTACTGTTACTGGTTTACTGGTTTACTGTTTACTGGTTTACTTGGTTTACTGGTTTAACTGGTTTACTGGTTTACTGGTTTACTGGTTTACTGGTGTACTGGTTTACTGTTACTGGTTTACCTGGTTTACTGGTTTACCTGGTTTACTGGTTTACTGTTTACTGGTTACTGTTTACTGGTTTACTGTTTACTGGTTTACTGTTTACTGGTTTACTGGTTTACTGTTTACTGGTTTACTGTTTACTGGTTTACTGGTTTACCTGGTTTACTGGTTTACGGTTTACTGGTTTCTGGTTTTACTGGTTTACTGGTTTACTGGTTTACTGGTTTACTGGTTTACTGTTTACTGGTTTACCTGGTTTACTGGTTTACCTGGTTTACTGGTTTCTGGTTTTACTGGTTACTGGTTTACTGGTTTACTGGTTTACTGGTTTACTGTTTACTGGTTTACTGGTTTTACTGGTTTACTGGTTTACTGGTTACTGTTTACTGGTTTAACTGGTTTACTGGTTTACTGGTTTAACTGGTTTACTGGTTTAATGGTTTACTGTTTACTGGTTACTGGTTTACTGGTTTACTGGTTTACTGGTTTACTGGTTTACTGGTTTACTGGTTTAACTGGTTTACTGGTTTACTTGGTTTACTGGTTTACTGGTTTACTGGTTTACTGGTTACTGGTTTACCTGGTTTACTGGTTTACTGGTTTACTGGTTTACTGGTTACTGGTTACTGGTTTACTGTTACTGGTTTACCTGGTTTACTGGTTTACCTGGTTTACTGGTTTACTGTTTACTGGTTACTGGTTTACTGGTTTACTGGTTTACTGTTTACTGGTTTATGGTTTACTGGTTTACTGGTTTACTGGTTTACTGGTTTACTGGTTTACTGGTTTACTGGTTTAACTGGTTTACTGTTTACTGGTTTACTGTTTACTGGTTACTGGTTTACTGGTTTAACTGGTTTACTGGTTTACTGTTTACTGGTTTACTGGTTTACTGGTTACTGGTTTACTGGTTTACTGGTTTACTGTTTACTGGTTTACTGGTTTACGGTTTACTGGTTTACTGTTTACTGGTTTACGGTTTACTGGTTTACTGGTTTACTGGTTTACTGGTTTACTGGTTAACTGGTTTACTGGTTACTGGTTTACTGGTTTACTGGTTTACTGGTTTACTGTTTACTGGTTTACTGTTTACTGGTTTACTGGTTACTGGTTTACTGTTTACTGGTTACTGGTTTACTGGTTTAACTGGTTTACTGGTTTACTGGTTTACTGGTTTACTGGTTTACTGGTTTACTGTTTACTGGTTACTGGTTTACTGGTTTACTGTTTACTGGTTTACTGGTTTACTGGTTTACCTGGTTTTACTGGTTTACTGGTTTACTGGTTTACTGGTTTACTGGTTTACTGGTTACTGTTTACTGTTTACTGGTTTACTGTTTACTGGTTTACTGTTTACTGGTTTACTGGTTACTGGTTTACTGGTTTACTGGTGTACTGGTTTACTGGTTAACTGGTTTACTGGTTACTGTTTACTGGTTTACTGGTTTTCTGGTTTTACTGTTTACTGGTTTACTGGTTTACTGTTTACTGGTTTACTGTTTACTGGTTTACTGGTTTACTGGTTTACTGTTTACTGGTTTATGGTTTACTGGTTTACTGGTTTACTGGTTTACTGGTTTTCTGGTTTACTGGTTTACTGGTTTACTGGTTTACTGTTTACTGGTTTACTGGTTTACTGTTTACTGGTTACTGGTTTACTGGTTACTGGTTACTGGTTTACTGGTTTACTGGTTTACTGTTTACTGGTTTTCTGGTTTACTGGTTACTGTTTACTGGTTTACTGGTTTACTGGTTTACTGGTTTACTGTTTACTGGTTTAACTGGTTTACTGGTTTATGGTTTACTGGTTTTCTGGTTTTACTGTTTACTGGTTTTACTGGTTTACTGGTTTACTGGTTTACTGGTTTACTGGTTTACTGGTTTACTGGTTTTCTGGTTTTCTGGTTTTCTGGTTTTCTGGTTTTCTGGTTTTCTGGTTTTCTGGTTTTCTGGTTTTCTGGTTTTCTGGTTTTCTGGTTTTCTGGTTTTCTGGTTTTCTGGTTTTCTGGTTTTCTGGTTTTCTGGTTTCTAGATTTCAGATGTCAGATTTCAATTTTCCATTTTCCATTTTCCATTTTCCATTTTCCATTTTCCATTTTCCATTTTCCATTTTCCATTTTCCATTTTCCATTTTCCATTTTCCATTTTCCATTTTCCATTTTCCATTTTCCATTTTCCATTTTCCATTTTCCATTTTCCATTTTCCATTTTCCATTTTCCATTTTCCATTTTCCATTTTCCATTTTCCATTTTCCATTTTCCATTTTCCATTTTCCATTTTCCATTTTCCATTTTCCATTTTCCATTTTCCATTTTCCATTTTCCATTTTCCATTTTCCATTTTCCATTTTCCATTTTCCATTTTCCATTTTCCATTTTCCATTTTCCATTTTCCATTTTCCATTTTCCATTTTCCATTTTCCATTTTCCATTTTCCATTTTCCATTTTCCATTTTCCATTTTCCATTTTCCATTTTCCATTTTCCATTTTCCATTTTCCATTTTCCATTTTCCATTTTCCATTTTCCATTTTCCATTTTCCATTTTCCATTTTCCATTTTCCATTTTCCATTTTCCATTTTCCATTTTCCATTTTCCATTTTCCATTTTCCATTTTCCATTTTCCATTTTCCATTTTCCATTTTCCATTTTCCATTTTCCATTTTCCATTTTCCATTTTCCATTTTCCATTTTCCATTTTCCATTTTCCATTTTCCATTTTCCATTTTCCATTTTCCATTTTCCATTTTCCATTTTCCATTTTCCATTTTCCATTTTCCATTTTCCATTTTCCATTTTCCATTTTCCATTTTCCATTTTCCATTTTCCATTTTCCATTTTCCATTTTCCATTTTCCATTTTCCATTTTCCATTTTCCATTTTCCATTTTCCATTTTCCATTTTCCATTTTCCATTTTCCATTTTCCATTTTCCATTTTCCATTTTCCATTTTCCATTTTCCATTTTCCATTTTCCGTTATCCGTTATCCGTTTTCCGTTTTCCATGTTCCATTTTCCAATAACTGCCTCATTCCAAATCTTTTTGACGGAATGAAGTCTGTTAGGTCCTCCAGACGGTAACCGCGGTTTGTGCTGGACTGATGTGATGTCGTGAAAAAGAAACTAAAACAAAATAAATAATACCGCGAAGCCGACCTAATGAAATCATCATTAATGATCTTACATTTTGTGACTATTTATGTTATTATTTCATTCGTTTTAATTTCGGCACGCGGCGTTAGATCCTCCGACGCGCATACGCACACTTTTGAAAGAATGATCTAATTTGAACTTTGTGCAGCTGTAATAAAGTAAAAAATTGATTCTTTAGCGTTAGGAACACACCTACATTGCTTTAGACAGCAGTGAAAGCTTGTAATTTAATATGAACTTTATGAAATAGCAATAAAGTTTAAATTGACTCTACATTTTAGTTAGAGAACGTTTGTATAGGAAAAAGGAAAAGCTCTGTTTTTTAGGGGCTTCCCGCGATTATTCGAATTTTTCTCAAATTGGCCAATTGGTCCTGGCGTTGTAGATTGTTCGCTTACCGACACATATTTGTATTATAGATTAATAATAAATTATATTCAATGACATTAGTTATTAATAATAAATAATAAAGTTGCTTGAGAATATATTTATATGTAGAGGGAGTAACAAAAGGCATAATGTTTGAGAGATAAGAATTCGTTTCATCCCACTCCGTGCTGTGTACTGGTGAGAGGTGACACCGGTACACACGGGAGGGTATCACTTTACAATTGATAATATTTTTTTTTGGAGTTTACAGCCACAGGCGGGTTTGAATACGTGGCCATGTACAATTGATGATATCGAGCGAGACAAAAATATTAAAATGTCTATCATAAAAGCAGGTTTGGAACTGATGATGTGTGTCGTTTTCAGATCCCTGTGACGGTGGTGCCGCTGCTGGCGTACGGCGCGGAGCAGCACTGCGAGTGTTCTGGCAGCTGGTGGCGGGGGGAGCCGGCACGACGCTGCGCGAGCGGCACGTGCCGCGGCCGGGGCAGGTGATTCGCGTTGCCTAACTATGTATAGACGAGCACGTTGCAAAACGGTTGCCATCTCACGTTTGTTCCTCTTGTGATGAGCCAGTTTATTAATATTACACGAGTCCGTTAATGGCAATTTACACCGGTGAACAGAAATTATATATATATATATATATATATATATATATATATATATATATATATATATATATATATATATATATATATATATATATATATATATATATATATATATATATATATATATATATATATATATATATATATATATATATATATATATATATATATATATATATATATATATATATATATATATATATATATATATATATATATATATATATATATATATATATATATATATATATATATATATATATATATATATATATATATATATATATATATATATATATATATATATATATATATATATATATATATATATATATATATATATATATATATATATATATATATATATATATATATATATATATATATATATATATATATATATATATATATATATATATATATATATATATATATATATATATATATATATATATATATATATATATATATATATATATATATATATATATATATATATATATATATATATATATATATATATATATATATATATATATATATATATATATATATATATATATATATATATATATATATATATATATATATATATATATATATATATATATATATATATATATATATATATATATATATATATATATATATATATATATATATATATATATATATATATATATATATATATATATATATATATATATATATATATATATATATATATATATATATATATATATATATATATATATATATATATATATATATATATATATATATATATATATATATATATATATATATATATATATATATATATATATATATATATATATATATATATATATATATATATATATATATATATATATATATATATATATATATATATATATATATATATATATATATATATATATATATATATATATATATATATATATATATATATATATATATATATATATATATATATATATATATATATATATATATATATATATATATATATATATATATATATATATATATATATATATATATATATATATATATATATATATATATATATATATATATATATATATATATATATATATATATATATATATATATATATATATATATATATATATATATATATATATATATATATATATATATATATATATATATATATATATATATATATATATATATATATATATATATATATATATATATATATATATATATATATATATATATATATATATATATATATATATATATATATATATATATATATATATATATATATATATATATATATATATATATATATATATATATATATATATATATATATATATATATATATATATATATATATATATATATATATATATATATATATATATATATATATATATATATATATATATATATATATATATATATATATATATATATATATATATATATATATATATATATATATATATATATATATATATATATATATATATATATATATATATATATATATATATATATATATATATATATATATATATATATATATATATATATATATATATATATATATATATATATATATATATATATATATATATATATATATATATATATATATATATATATATATATATATATATATATATATATATATATATATATATATATATATATATATATATATATATATATATATATATATATATATATATATATATATATATATATATATATATATATATATATATATATATATATATATATATATATATATATATATATATATATATATATATATATATATATATATATATATATATATATATATATATATATATATATATATATATATATATATATATATATATATATATATATATATATATATATATATATATATATATATATATATATATATATATATACATATATATATGTATATATATATATATATATATTTGTCTTTTATTAGTTACGCTTTTTACGATCATTAAAATCTAATTCGTATGTTCCAAAAAGAACACAAAGTTCATAACAGTTACGCAACATAACTCCATTCCAGCCATTTCCCCCATCCCATCGTAGAACAGTTTTTGGATCAAACTCCCGGTCGCGAGACCTACCAAATTATCTAACCAGTACAGCGATTTCCTGAACATCCACGCTGACCCGCTCGCCGAGCTCCGTCAAATAGTCTATAGCAATAAAAGATTATAGATGCATGATGTATGTACCTGCGAGTGCTTTGTTACATCAACATTTTTGTATTTTGTTGAAGTATTGATGTACACATGCGTCGTTAAATACAATAAATAAAAAACCACACTTTTAAAAGAATATCAATATCTTCGTAACGTCACGGCGTATGTTTAATATACAAAAAATATTTAATTTGCAAGCAGCGGTTCGCGCTGCCGGTGCTGGTGTGCGCGCGGGGCGAGGTGGGCGAGGTGGGCGAGGTGGTCGAGCGGGGCGGCGCGGGGCCGGCGGGCGGCGCGGCGCTGGCGCGCGGGGCGTGGGCGCGCGGGCTGCGCTGCGCGCTGTGGGCGGGGCCCGGCGGCGCGGCAGCCGCGCGCGCCCTGGCGCCCGCCGGCCTGCTGCTGCAGCCGCTCGCCAACGCCGTGCGGCTCGACCTCTGGGATGAGACGAGGTCGGTCCCCTTCCAAGGAACTCACCTTTTTGACTTTTTCTTTTCTTTGTCGTGTCTCGTCACTGTTCAGGATATTAACCGGAACCAAAACACGCGTGGACGGTCGGTGCACCGCGGCGTCCTGACCGCGGTGGAAGCGACAAAGAGATGCAGGACAATTTTAAGATCTCTTAAGATTGCAATGTTGGCCATATTTAAAATGTCGTTGTGGGGGTACGCAGGGTGCGCGAGCTGGTGCTGCCGCCGGCCGACGCGCTCGAGTTTGTGCGCCAGCGCCAGCAGCCAGCGCGCGCGCACGACGGTGAGCGCGTTTTTTTTGTTTAAATGCATCGAAGATAAATGATGAATTTGTGATAACGAACTGAACCGCGCAGGCGGCGGGCGCGGCGCGGCGGCGGGCGGCGCGGCGGGGGGCGACGCCGAGCGCGGCGCGCCCTCTGTGCTCGTCACCTTCGTCACCGGGGACGAGAAAATTAACAAAAACTATAAAAGACAAATCGAAAACCAGGTTAATTTGTGTTTATCTTTTACGAGTAATGATTTGATATTATTAAGAGATTTGTGTTTAATGCTTTTCTTTATTCGATCCGAGCGCTCTGTTGCGGGAGCGCGTAACGCTTTGTGGCGTTTAATGTGCTCTGAGTTTTTTATTTACATCATAAAATGCGAGAAGCATCCGTTCGCAAGTAACGGCAGGGCCGCCGTGTGGTCGCGCAGGTGACGGCGAGCGTGTGCGCGCGGCTGGCGCTGGCGGCGAGCGCGCGGCGCGTGTGCGTGCTGGCGCTGGCCGCGGACGCGCCGAGCGTCGCCCGCCTCGCCGCGCGCCTCCCCGCGCCGCCCCGCGCGCCCGCCCCGCCGCGCGACGCCCCGGACGACGTGTTGGTTACACTTCATGTTGCATGCGCAGGGGAGACCCAACAGCAGCGTGCTCGCCGTCGGCTGGACGACTCGGTCGTCGTGAAACATTACACAGTTTTTTTTAACAATTGCCAGGAGATTATGTTCGTTGGAGAATTAAGTAGTTTGCGCTAACAGGCACAGTCGCCGTGGCCGGCGCCATCTTATCATGACAATTGATTTACAGCACACTTAGGTGGTATCGGTGTGTCTGTACTATTAGATTACTATTTAGATAAGTTTGAAGGGCTGGGGCATGCAGTATTCATTTGCCTGTATGAAGCGCGCCCCCTGGCCTGTGACCAATATGCTTTTAGATCCGTTTTTCAATGTTAGGATCTATTTCTTATAAATGTATTCTTTCAACGTGTGGGGCCCCGCGCCCGCGGCGGTGCGCACGCGCAGCTCTCTCGACGTGCTATCGCTCGTGCGCAGGTCGGACGCGCGCGCGCGCGTGCTGCACGAGGCGCAGGCGGAGCTGGCCGCGCTGCTGCGCGCCAACGCCGCGCGCGACGACGCGCCGCCGCTGCTCGCGCTCTACTCCATCCCGGACGCCGCGTGCCGCCTGCTCCTGTGACGCGCCGCCGGCGGGCCGCACTGTGCGAACGGCGCCTCTCTCCCTCTCCCTCTCTCTCTCCCTCCCTCTTCCTCTCCGGGCAGCCCCCTCCCCCCCTCTCTCCCCGCGCACACGAACAACATATCCGTCTTTTAGCATAACTCTAGTGCCATTTTGTCCGCGCGCAGTCGGCGCCGGTGAACGTGCCTGTACGACCACGTGTACAGTCAAACAAGAAGTATTAAAACTGTTGTAGACACTGCGCCGCCGCGTGACCAGCGCTGTGTGTAATTTAAATATATATTTTGTACGAATAAAACTATTTTTGTTAACCCCGCATGTAATTTTATTATGTAAAAGTTCCGCAATAACAACAAAACTTGAAGTTGCTTCACGGTAATAACGTGACAAGCTATTTATTGCAAGCGGCAAACAGCCCGCGGCGCGGCGCGTGGCGGTGAACAATAAAAAAAACAGTTGATAGTCCCGACGGAGTCGATTCGCGCAGGAGTCGGAGAGGTGATCACCGGCGCCGAGTGGAAACACATCAGAGTTCATTTTCATGAAACACTCAAATTGTGAAAGCACTGTCCGGGGCGCGCGCTACTGGAAGTATTGCTTCTGGTGCTGGTCGCGAACGCTGGCCATCAGCGGCGCGTACGAGACGAAGGCGGGGGGGACCGCGGGGGTCGGCCCGAGCGGGGCGCAGTGCGGCGCGACCAGCAGCCACGCCGCCAGCGCCAGGCACGCGCTCACCAGCGCCCAGAGCAGGAGCGCGGCGGCGGCGCGCGCGCGGCGCCACGCCGGCGACCGCGCCGCGGCGCGCACCTCCTCGCAGGTCAGCGCTCCGCCCGGCGCTCCGCCCCGCGACACACTCCTGCGAAATCCGCCACAAATTACATTGCAGAAATACAAAATCGGGAACAGCGGAAACCTTTGAGCCTTACGGGTATAATCTAATCGAAGCGATCCGTCTGTTGTTATTTGCGGAGACGAGGAAGCGGGGAGGGGGGAGATTGCACGCCGGCGCAGCCTGCTCGCGCCTGCTGGTGCCCGCTGGCGTAATATATAATGTCATACTAAAATAATACTTACCTGCATCGCTGTCGCGGTAACAGTGGCTGCCTCTCTGAATCCATGGCGCCGGGATGTGGTGCGCGAGGGGAGGGGGAGAGCTCGTGCAGCGACCGCGGCGGGCGCGCGCCGATGCTTTAGTGATGAGTACCTCTGTGGCACAGTCGATGCGCGCGCGGGGCAAAAGGTTATCGATAAGAAAACAGTAAACAACTCGCGGTGACATGTCGCGCCGCCGGGAGCCGCGCGCGGCGGCCGCGTCGCTCGGGGGCGGAGCGCTGCCGCCCTAATCTAAAGTTGATCAGCAACTTAAATTGTTCTTTGTAATATCTGAAAGTAAGCTGCGCTTTTTAACGGCTTTAAACTGCTACCCTTGTTGTCACCTCGGCGCGCACACGGACGCTCCGATTTCATTCGTCCACATCTCGTGCACGAGAACCGGAGCGCCGCGCGGGCGCCGGCGTGCGCGCGCGCTGGCGTCCTGTTTGTTGTTCGTGCGGATCCGACGACGGCGCGTACCATCGTTTCGTATATGTACCGAGCGCCTCACGCTTTTTTCACAATAATACTAATATATTTCGTTCATTATGTTTGATCTGCCTATATTGAGAATAATTTTTCACTTTTTAGTATGATTAATTGTTAAATAAATTCGCTAAATTTCTGTAATTAATGACGTGTTAAAAAAATTATAAAATTAACGCTTTGCTGATAAGTACCGCTATTTGTACGTATATATCGATGGTAGACGGAATTTATCAACAAAATTAACTAGACCTCGGCACGATTTTTTGGCTTTTTACTTTATCTCTATTGCTCTCACAAAGGATACATGGCTCACGTATTTAACTGTAGCAATCCTGATCGGAATAATGAGACAAATTTATGAAATTGAAGTGTCCTTGATTAGTGTACAAAGTTCAAAATCTGTCCGCTCAAAGAGGGTCAAAACAGATTTCAAATGATAAAAACGCTATCCCACGAAATTTATAAGTAAGAATTTAGAAATTTTTAAATTCAAATCAAAAGTATAAGAATTTCATTAGAATTAGCCTAGAGGTATTCTTCACGCGAAATATACAATTAATGAATTATCGTAAACTCTGCGAACTGCATAAATTTTTGTTAAATACCGCGCGGACGAAGTCGCGAACAACGCCTAGTCACTGAGCAAGTAATCACAACGTTGTAGCAAATGCAGCTAGTCACTGAATACATTGAGACTGATTCCTCTCAGCGGGCGCGGGGGCGCGCTCCGTACTAGCAAATAAGCATACCTTGCATGTTGCTGCATTGCTGCATACCCTGGTAACCTTAACTTATATAAATAAAAATTAAATAACAGTAAAACTTAAATGTACAATAAATTCATTTTACTAATTAAAACGCCATCTATGCTTAAACTGCTCGCACTGCACTCCCGCGTACAGTCGCCATACTTTAGAAAATTCCTTTACTAGGTTAAAACTTGGTAAATATTTAAAGAATTATTCTCGTTTCTGCAACAGTTTTTGTTGCGAAAAGATTTAAACACTTTTAAAAAATGACTACATATTTAAAAAAATAATTAAAAAAGAATGTACACCTGATATAGTATGAAATACATAGTTATGCAAAAATTAAACACGGGAAATTTACCCTCGGTTGGCAACACATCGCTGGTGCATAACCCGGTACGTCATTTTATACATGACGAAATTTTTATTCTTTTAGCGCCATTTTATTTGTTATGCGAAAGAGTTGTGATTAGCGACTTCATAGCAAGTGTCTGAATTGTGAAAACTGTAAATTGTGGATAATCATAGCATTTACATCTGTGCTCGTAATGTGTTTAAGTTTTTCGTGTTTTCGTTTGACGAAAAATTAAAAAGATTACTGGGGGTCGCCGCCGTGTCGGCGATTTGGATTTAACGAAAATTAAGGTAACATCGGGCGTTCTTTGAGATAAATAGTATTAAAATAATCAAAACTCGACGACTGGTTCTGTAAACCCAGATTATTAAGTTTCTCGTGTATATTATTTCAAATAAAGATACAACGTTTAGATCAAACACTTCGCCAAAATCAGGCGCGCACCGTGCGCACTTAGGGCACCTTACTCTACATATCTGTGTATTTATTTCACTATCGTTCCTCTTCTCATCCCCCTTATAAAACTGCCCTGATCTTCACCGACCCGTCCAATACTTCCTTACCTATCTCCTCTCCTCTTTATAGTATTTCTATGTACATATTTATGTATTTATTTATAACGTCAGCTCGCGGATGCCGCATCCGCGAGCCCAGGGTCCGATGTAGCCTTGTTGACGGTCTTAAAGGTGACCCAAAGCTAGAACATCATTCATCACAAAAAAAAAAAAAAAAAAAGGTTAGGTTAGGTAGGTTAGGTTAGGTTAGTTAGGTTAGGTTAGTTAGGTTAGGTTAGTTAGGTTAGGTTAGGTAGGTTAGGTTAGTTAGGTTAGGTTAGTTAGGTTAGGTTAGGTAGGTTAGGTTAGTTAGGTTAGGTTAGGTAGGTTAGGTTAGGTAGGTTAGGTTAGTTAGGTTAGGTTAGTTAGGTTAGGTTAGGTTAGGTTAGGTAGGTTAGGTTAGTTAGGTTAGGTTAGTTAGGTTAGGTTAGGTTAGGTTAGGTTAGGTTAGGTTAGGTTAGGTTAGGTTAGGTTAGGTTAGGTAGGTTAGGTTAGGTTAGGTTAGGTTAGGTTAGGTTAGGTTAGGTTAGGTTAGGTTAGGTTAGGTTAGGTTAGGTTAGGTTAGGTTAGGTTAGGTTAGGTTCCCCCCCGGGGGCTGCCACCTTGTCGTGGTGGGGGGGCTTGCGTCTCCAATGATCCTCGAGGCTATAGCGGCAGAGTCTCTCATACCGGAAGGCTCGAGGGGAGGGGCAGACTAAGAGCAGCCGACTGGGGAGCTCACCCCAGAAAAAAGGAGACGACGATGTGGAGCATCGATGAACATGATGAATAAGGACAGTTGTAAACAAAGTATTCTGCAGGCAGGTACCCGAAAGGGAGAATCCTGCCCTCCCGCTGCATCAGCATCTGATGTCGGTGCAGCAGGAGGATGCCCTCCGTACTCTGCAGTGGGCGACAACTGCCTCGTAGGTCGGCGACGCGCCGGCCTCCGTAAACGCGACCCTTGCTTACCCATACCGGACGAAACCGATGAAGAGGACTCGGACTGCATCGGAGGCAAAATTGACAAGACCCAGGAAACGTGCAGTGCGGTGCCTCTCGAACCGCCCAAAGCGACGCGAGCGAAGAAGATGCTTCCGAGAGTCGAAGAGCTCAGAAAGGAAATGGCGGAACAGACGGCCGGCGACCTCAGCACTAAACTCGCCGAGAGCCTTGCCAGTATTGAGAGCGTGGCAGACAGATCGAAGAACTTGAAAGGAGAATTTGTGCACGCGTTGAGAATGTCGGTGCGCCACGTTCAGGCTATTACAACAGAACTGGCGCAGAGAAACACCCAATCTCACCTCGAACAAGAGAACGCCCTGCTCAGGAACCAGCTGGCGGAGATGAGAGGGCAAATTGAGACGTTGACAAATGAGGTCAACCAACTACGGCAACAAAAGAGACAAGGGAAAGGAAACAATGCGCACAGCAAGGCAGAAGATCCAAAGGGTAATGAAGGCCAACTCATGTCGAAGCTAGTGGCTGTGATAGACCACAAGCTGAGCGCATGGAAAGCCGAATCAGTCCCTGACAGAGCCCTGAGACCTCTAGGGGTGGAAACTGTGCCCAACAAGAAGGCGCCGGCACAGATAATAGAAACAGGCTGGAACAAAGTGGTTAGGCGCAAAGGAAAAAAGAGAGCCGGCACTAGAACGGAACCCGCCCCGGAACAAGGGCAGGGAGTGCACCAAGTGGCGCAAACAGCGCAGGCCAAGACGCACAGGCCGACAAAAGGCAACAAAAAGCCAAAGAGGAAGAACGAGCTCCCCAAAATCCCCAGGACTGCTGCGGTTACGGTCACAGTCTCCGACAAGGCCACTGTGACGTACGCGCAGGCAATGGCGATGGCGAGGAGCAAGGTAAGTCTGGCCGACCTGGGCATCAACGGGGTCAAACAAAAAAAGACCCTGAGTGGCGGCCTACTACTCGAAGTGGAAGGCGAGCAGTGCGCCGACAAGGCAAACGCGCTCGCGGAAAAAATGAAAGAAGCACTGATGGAAACCGGGGTCAAAATAACTCGACCCCAAAAGACTGGGGAAATCCGGGTCATGGACCTAGATGACTCAGTCACCGAAGAGGAGGTTGCGGAGGCCATCGCCGGAGTTGGCGGCTGCACGGTGGATGCTGTGAAAGTCGGCAAAATTCACAGATGGCCCACGAGACTAGGAACTGCCTGGGTTCGCTGCCCGCTTACGGCAGTACACAAACTTGCTGCGGAGAAGCGAGTAAAGGTGGGCTGGGTAGTAGCCAGAGTCCTGGTGCTCAGTGCCCGACCGCTGCAGTGCTTCCGGTGCCTGGAAACTGGGCACTCCAGGTACCAGTGCACGAGCACTAAGGACAGGAGCGCACTGTGCTACATATGTGGGGAACCCGACCACAAGGCCAGAGAATGCCAGGCGAAGGCACCAAAGTGTGTCCTATGCGCGGACCGCGGGCAGAATTCTGACCACCGCCTGGGCAGCAATAAGTGTCTCCCTCCAAACGGAACGAAGGGGACGCCAACAGGGCGATAAGGCAACACCGGACATCGTGTGACACGGGCAGATAGGCCTGCGCAACCTAAGGTGAGCGCTTCGTCCTGTCGCCCCGCCAAGGAAACGCTGGAGACTGGCCATGGCTAGGTCCCTTCGCAGTAAAATCATACAGAGCAACCTAAACCACTGCCGAGCAGCACAGGACCTGCTAATGCAAACACTACCAGAGTGTTCTGCAGAGCTGGCAGTGGTGGCGGAGCCCTACTCTGTCCCAAACCACCCACGGTGGTTCGGGGACGGAGATGGCTCGGCCGCGGTTTACTGGGGAGGAGGTAGTGGAAGCCTGCCGGCTCAAAATATGTTCAGCACAGGGCATCGTTGCGGTGGAATGGGGCCCACTAGCAGTAATAGGCTGCTATGTCTCCCCCAACTCCAGCCTGGCAGAGTTTGAGAGATTTCTGGACCGCGTGACTAGCTGCGTGCGGAAATGCCTCCCGCGTCCAGTGCTCGTCCTGGGAGATTTTAATGCCCACGCAAAAGCCTGGGGAAGCAGCCGGGACAGTGCTAGGGGCGACGCAATCATCGAGTGGTCAGCGGGCCTGGACCTGAGACTGCTGAATAGTGGCTCAGCCAGCACCTGTGTGCGCTGGCAGGGAGAATCCATCGTGGATCTGACTTGGGCGACACCCTCCGCCGAACGCTCGGTCGTAGGATGGCGAGTGGCAGAGGAGCTGGTAACCCTGTCAGACCACCGATACATAGTTATCGATGTGGAGCACTCACCGGCCGCGCTAAACAGCAGTCCCGTTAGACACCCACGGCGGCGTTGGGCACTTAAGCAATGTAACCAAGACCTGCTTATTGCTGCTGCCCACGTGGCGGATTGGTCACGCCACACCGAGGACGAGAGCCCGAACAGCGCAGTCGCCAGACTCCGCGATGACCTGGTATCCATTTGTGACATGGCAATGCCTCGGAGCAAAACAGGCAGGAAAGGACAGGCTTATTGGTGGACGCAGGAAATTTCCAACCTTCGCGCGGACTGTCTAAGGTCGCGACGGAAACTTACGCGAGCCCGGCGCCGGCGAAGCTCCACGACGGAGGAGAAAGAGGCCAGGTACAGGGATTACCGTACCGCGACCAAGGCACTGCAATGCGCCATTGCAGAAAGCAAGGCCAGGAGCTGGAGAGAACTGCTAGAGGGGCTAAATAATGATCCGTGGGGCCGCCCTTACAAAATGGTGCTTGGTAAACTGCGCCCATGGGTACCACCTCTCACAGAAACCCTAGACCCGAGCTTTGTATCCACCGTGCTAGAAACGCTCTTCCCGGGACCATGGAGTGGGGAGGAAATGCGTACGGCACAGGGGATTCCGACGACCACGACTACATCGGAATGGGCAGAGGAGCTCGCGGTTACGGAGACAGAACTGCGGCAAGCGGCGCAAAACACCGGGACCCGGAATACTGCACCAGGGCCAGATGGAGTCTCAGGCAAGGTGCTGAGAATCCTGATGCCTATTCTGGGCACGAGGCTGCGGGGACTGTTTACCAACTGCCTCCGAGATGGTTATTACCCGCTCGAGTGGAAACGGGCGAAGCTGGTGCTCCTGCATAAGCCAGGTAAACCAGCCGATGAACCAGCTGCCTACCGTCCGATATGTCTGATAGACGAATTAGGCAAACTCTTCGAGCGGGTAATAACCACCCGTATAAACCAGCACCTTGAGAGCAGAGGCCCGGACCTAGCGGAGCACCAGTACGGATTCCGACGGCGGCGCTCCACGCTGGATGCCATTCTCCGTGTGAGAACGCTGACACACCAGGCGACATCGCTAAGGAGAGTTGGCTTGGCAATAAGCTTGGACATAGTCAATGCATTCAACTCCCTTCCCTGGTGTGTCATACACGAGGGTCTGGCATATCATGGGATACCGGCTTACCTGAGGAAGGTCCTGGAAGCATACCTCTCAGATAGGACGATCAGCTACCCCGGTAGGTACGGTAGCATACAGGAGAGAGCGGTAGTGCGCGGTGTTCCACAGGGGTCAGTCCTCGGACCGCTCCTGTGGAATATCGGGTACGATGCAGTACTGCGGATGGAGCTACCACCAGGGGTTAGCACTGTATGCTACGCCGACGACACATTAGTGCTGGTTGAGGGGGACTCGTTCCAAGAGACTGCCCGGTTAGCCGAGCTCGGGGTGGCCGCGATCATCTGCGGGATAGAAAGACTGGGGCTGCAAGTAGCCACGCGAAAAACCGAGGCGATGTGGTTCCACGGGCCAAGGCTGAAAGGGAAACCCCCCGACACATTTTTACGTGTCGGGGAAGCAGACATCCAAATCAGCAGTCATTTAAAATACCTGGGGCTGGAGCTTGATAGCCGGTGGAGTTTTGCTGAGCACCTCGACCGTCTCGTCCCCCGGATTCAAAAAATTGCGGGTGCTATGCACCGTCTCCTACCCAATCTTGGGGGGCCGAAGGAAGAAGTTCGGCGACTCTACGCAGGAGTGGTGCGATCTGTCGCACTGTACGGATCTCCTGTATGGGCAGACGCGATTTCGAGCAGACCGCGGTGGGCAGCTAAGCTGAACGCCGCGCAACGCACGATCGCGATTCGTGTCGCCCGAGGATACAGGACGATCTCGTACGAGGCGTCCACACTCCTGGCGCGATTTCCACCTCTGGACATCCTGGCAGACATGGAAGCTGAGGTCTTCCACAAGAGCAGAGCCATCTGCCAAACGGATGACCCAGAGGAGACAGTCGACGAGGTAAGACGAAGAGCCAGAAGGCGGGCGCTGGAGCGATGGCGAGACAGGCTAATGCAGCCTCGCAACACTCGCCAGCGCGCGGTTAGTGCGATCCTGCCAAACTTAACAGCCTGGCTAAAAAATAGTGGGCACGTCAATTACCATCTCACGCAGATACTCACCGGACATGGCTGCTTCGGTGAGTATCTGCATAGAATCGGCAGAGAGGAGACAGCACAATGTCACCACTGTGGGGCGGCCGAAGATTCCGCGCAGCACACGCTCAAAAAATAAACTGCCCCCAGCCTGGGAGTCGGAGCGGCGGACCCTCACCATCAAGATCGGGCAAGACCTATCCCCGGCGGCCGTAATTGCGGCGATGACAAAATGCCGGGACGCGTGGCAAAGCGTCCTTTCCTTCTGCGACCGAATAATGCTCGCGAAGGAGGACGCAGAGCGTGGCAGGGAGCGTGCAGATCCCGCCCGTCGGAGGGGCCGTCCAGGCAGAAACCCTTAGTGGGCCCGTTATAGGCTTCGCGCTGGAGGGCACCGGTGGGTTCACACAGAGATCCCGGAGTCCTCTTAATAGCGCTGAGGGCGGCAATCGGTGTGGTTTTAGTGGGTATTACGGCAGTCGCCGTTGAGTCCCACATACCCGCCCACTTTGTGGCGGGATGCGTAAATGCATTTCCACACCGTTAACAAAAAAAAAAAAAAAAAAAAAAAAAAAAAAGGTTAGGTTAGGTTAGGTTAGGTTAGGTTAGGTTAGGTTAGGTTAGGTTAGGTTATGGAAGACGGGCAGGCTTTGCCTGCTGCGGAAGGGGGACCGTGACCCCGACCCCCTTCCGCGTACAGACCGATCGTCCTTCTGGACGAGACGGGTAAGGTCTTCGAGAAGATCATGGCCGGCCGTCTCGTTCGGCACCTCGCCGAGGTGGGGCCGGGCCTCCATGAGGCCCAGTACGGATTTCGGGCAGGGCGATCCACGTTGGACGCCCTGCTCGACCTGAAGGGCCTCTGTGTCTGGAGGGCCTTCGGTGACGGCGAGGTGGTCCTGGGGATGTCCTTAGACATCGAGAACGCCTTCAACAGCTGCCATTCGCGACGATCAGGGGGGCGCTGGAGTTCTTCCGGCTCCCCCCCTACAGGTCGGCGCTTGTTGGGGGGCGTACCTCCAGGGCAGGACGATCGTCTGGGTTGATGGCAGCGGCGGAGTACATCGGCGGCGCGTGGAGAGCGGGGTTCCACAGGGGTCGGTCTTGGGCCCCTTGTTGTGGAACCTCGCGTACGACTGGCTGCTGCGGCAGCGGTCCTCCCCGGGACGAGGGTGCTATGCTACGCGGACGACACCCTCGTCTCGGCCGGGGGAGGAGCTACGACGAGGTGCTCGTCTGGCCGCCACTAGCACGTCGCGGTGGTGGACCGGAATCGAGAGCAGATGGTATGGGGTCTCCGTCTCAAGAGGAGGGCCACCTCTACACGGACCCGTCGGGGTCCACCCCGGGGCGCGATCATCCCCGTCCGGGGTGAGAGGGTACCTGTGCGGGGCACCCTTAAGTATTTAGGGCTCACCCTGGACGGGCGATGGAGATCGGGGAGCACTTTGAACGGCTCGCTCCCGAAGCTCACCGCCACCGCGATGCGCTGGGCAGGCTGCTGCCCAATGTCGGGGGGCCGGGTCATCTGTGTCGACGCCTATACTCTGGCATCCTGCGGAGTATGGCACTGTACGGTGCGCCCGTATGGGTGGACAGGTGCGAGACCGCCAGGAAACGGGCCCGTTCTTAAGAGGGCCCCAACGTATCCTGGCGTCCGCGCCTGTCGGGCGTACCGTACGGTGTCTTGGACGGCGGGTACGCTTCCTTCGCGGGCGATGCGCCTTGGCATCTACAGGCGCAGTCGCTCGCGTGAGGTGTACCTCTTCCTGCGGGATGCCGGAGAGCGTCGGCCGGACGGCCACGGTCCGCCGGATCAGGGCGTTGCCCATGACGCCCTGATCCGGCGGTGGGAGACAGACTTAGGCAACCCTGCCGCCGGCCGGGACACGGTGGAGGCCATCAGGCCCCACCTGTCCCGGTGGATGAGCGGCGGTACGGGGGCGCCCTAACGTCAACCTGGTGAGGTTGATGACAGCAATGGATGCTTCGGCAAGTACCTGCACCAGGTGGCTCGGCGAGAGGAGACGCAGGAATGCGTCGAGTGTGGTGCGCCAACTGACACGGCGCACCACACTCTGGCGGAGTGCCGGCATGGGGGCCGCAACGCCACTCCCTCGTCGCGCAAGTCGGTAATGACCTCTCGCTGCCGATGTAATAGATCAGATGTTGAGCAGCGAGGAGGAGCTTGGAAGTCGGGGGGCCTACTCCCTGCGGAGCAGTGATGGTCAGAAGGAGGCCGCCGAGAGAACG